>LR999894.1:5000000-7500000 GCA_905220335.1 Noctua pronuba
TTTAAAGTAAAAATCTTACTTTAAAAACAAGTATTTAAAAAAAAACTTGTGAAAAAGTTGGAACTTTGACCCCCAATATCTCCGTAACTAGAAGGTTCCTAGGTATGGTCTAGAACAAAAAAATTATCGCATTGACGGGGAGAAAAAGTACTTTTCGGCTTCGTTAAGGGACTTTTTACACCCTTTATAATATTAGACAAACCATATTAAAATCCACGTCCATATCCCGACCGTCACATCCAAATTCAAGCAACACAAAAATATTTATAAAGTTGAAAAAACATTTTATTCGGAACATCAAATAAAGACATTTACGCTGCCTAAACAAATACTGAACATTGGCAATTAAGGACTAATTGCGTACTCTTGAGACTTCAGCCCCACACGTAGGGAGTCCAATAAGTTCAATAGTGGCTTATAGTAGTCACACATTGGGCCATTATGTATTGACTGCCCGCTGTTCGTGTTGATCAAAAATTAATTAATTGTATCGTTTGTTTCGGTTGTTTTTTGTCTCTACTTATCAAAAAGCTGTTCTTTAGTTTGTCTTGCAAAGAAACACTAGCTTACACCACAAATAACTATTCGCTAAACTTATTCTTATTCTTTATTGCACACAAAATAAAAATAAAATATCATACAAATTGCAATAATATAATATAGCTTATGTACAATGGCGACATTAACCCAGAAATTAAAATATAACCAAAAAAACCCAATTAAAATTTGCTGAAGAGGATATACCTATGTGCATTAACAGTACACTTAACAATTAACAGTACCTACAGTAACTTATGTACGTTTAATAACCGTTTGATATAATGTCATATTTAGATAATTGAAAAACGGATAATAAAACTCAAAATGGAGCTGGGCAGGACTCTGGACACTTTGTAAGGCACCATGATGTCAGCTTGTGGGAGGTAGTGACCGAGAGGCATCCAAGGACTGAGGGGAGGGTCCAAGGGAATTCACACAAGTAAAGAGACAGCGCCTGCGCTTAGCAGCGGGTGAAGTCGGGCTGCGGATACTGGATGATGAAATTATAATATATTATATCTATACAAACTATCTTAAAAATGTCATGTTTCTATCTTCATTAGTTTAGGGTGTGTGTTGTAAATCAGTCAGTCACGAAAACAAAACAAAAAAAAAAGTCAAACTAAATACATAAATATCGTTTATTGCTTTGTTTTGTTCGTTGGCTCAATTTGCTGCATACTGGCATTCACATATGTGAAATGTATTAGAAGAATGCGTGCTTCAGTGTCGAGGCATTCCGACATTGACTGGGATAAATATTTGTGACGTGTTCTGTTATTTTACTTATTCTTACTTCGAGGAGCTCGTGGCTAAATAGTAACAGCCGCTCAGGTCGATCTTTAGGTTAAGCCGTGCTTGCCTAGTTTGGTCTGTGGATGGGACCCATTACATACCGAGTTTCCTCCGTGCCTCGGAAAACACGTTAAGCCGTTGGTCCCAGGTGTCATTTGTAGATCTTTGACAGTCGTTAGGTAGTCAGTGGCCCAAAAAGTCTGACAACCAGTCTTACCAAGGGGTATCGTAGTATCTAGTACTTACTGGGTTGTCGAGGTCTGATAGGCTGTCGCTCTATGTAAAAAACTGGTATTCAGCTGCATCCGGTTAAGACTGGAAAACGACCCCAATTGGGAAAAGGCTAGGGAGATGATGTTCTGTTATCTCACTTGATCCGATTTAGTAGATATTCACCCATTATTTTTTAAAACAAATAATAGTACCTGAGCGACCGAGTGAATTTTCCCGATATGAGACTGAGAGCCAGGTCGATTTTTCACCCCCTTAAATCCGTATGCATCCGTATTGTATGTCATTACTTCCCAAATTTGATCCTTATTAACGACACTATCGAATAGTCAATAGTGTAATAATACAATTTGTGTTTTTTTTTCAAAACAATTAGGTTCGATTCCTGGCTAGGAGTATATTATTTATTTTTCAAAAATCTAATGATGCAGTGTTAGTTTTCATCAAAATCGAGCTCAAAACGTCTTTGAGCATTTTTGGCTATTCCTCATAGTTTCGGATTTGGCCGTACACACCTACTTGAAAAATTCACCCTGTATATTGCAACATTCATCGAAATCGTTAGAGCCATTTTCGAGAACGTGTTTACAAATATTGCTCATTTAATAGTATAGGATACTAGTCCATTCTTGGGAAAAGACTGGTTGGTGATTTTGCTTATGAGTTGCCAAAAGGTGCGTCGTCCTTTTTCGTTGGGGTCGACTTCCACTGTAACTGGCTACTGACGGACACCAGGTGGCGAATTGGCGAAATGTACCTTCAATGTATATGTTATTCCTCTGGGAAATAATTAAACTGCGGACATTTTGTTATTTTGATTATTTTATTTTTTCTCATTACACATGATTTTAGTGATTGAAAATTCTTAATGCGATAGATGATCTAATTTATTTACTTGTTTATTTGTGTTTCATATACCTATCTATATTAATTTCTGGTTTTAATTATATTGCATTTATAACTACTTTTGTACGCCTTAGAGGCAAAACAAAGCGCCTTCAATGTATTACTTAATAAGAACTTATAATGTACCTATGTTTTACAATAAATTAATTAATTTGAATCTGAATCTGAATATATGCGTTTACAGTGTAATATTTTCGTCTAATTTCTATACGAGAATGTTAGGTATCTTTGTTCTAGGTCGTGAAGCAAAACCAATATCTATTCAACACTCAATAAAACCTCTTATTCTCATAAGACGACGTTTTAGTTCCGAACAAAATTACTCAATATTTATTCTACTCGACCTGTTGCGTCCTCCAGCTTAGATTACCAATTCAATCTAAATTCGACGTTTCTGCCTTACGCATATGGTTCATTTTCAAAGTATTGGTGTGGAATTGATAAAAATCTAACCCCAAAATAAAACATTGAGAGCAAACTCAATTTTGTGATGTGTTGAGAGATATTACCTAACATTAACGTTATGGGGGCTCGGTACTGGCTTTTATACCTCTCGACTTATTCATGAAAATGGGATTATGATTGAAATCTTCATAAAAATAACAGAATTTGTTTACGTTTTTAAGCGTTTGGAGTACGGCACTTTTAATTCTGTGACTGGGGCTTAAATGTGACTGTTGCTCGTGGCTAAATAATAACAGCCGCTCGGGTCCACCTTCAGGTTAAGCCGCGCATACCCGGCTTGGTCCGTGAATGGGAGACCACCCGTTACATCCCGAGTTTCCTCCGTGCCTCGGAAAACACGTTAAGCCGTTTGTCCCGGCTATCATTAGTAGATTTCTGAAAGTCGTTACAAGCAGTCAGTGGCCCGAAAGTCTGACAACCAGTACAACCAAGGGGTATCGTATTACCCAGTACTAACTGAGTTGTGGAAGTCAGATAGGCAGTCGCTTCATGTAAAATACTGGTATTCAGCTGCATCCGGTTAGAATGGAAGCCGTTGCCAAAATAGTTGGGAAAAGGCTAGGCAGATGATGATATAAAGATTTACCGATCACACTAGTCTTGTCTTGCATAAAACAAGTTAAGTATGAAACCGATATCCTATTGTATTCAAGTACATACTGTCACGTTTGGTATTCCGTTTGTTGTTTGTTGATATCCTATCTCTATGGCAACCTGTTGGTTCTACCTGAATGGTTTATGGTCGGCCATTTATTTACGTAAGTGTCAAAAGCACTATGAAGTAGGACAATATGTGATTTGGAACATTTGTCAAAAGTGTTTCCAGGGGGTAAATTCAATATTAAGTACAACATATTGTTAAAGAATTAGTGTGACAGTAGAAACTGTTTCTATTATGTAATAAGATTCATACACAGTAATCATTCTTAGGACATGTTATTGTAGATAATCTAATAACTCTTCTTCTTCATGCGCGTCGATGGCAAAAAAGTTAAAAAAACATCATCTGCTTTGCTTTTTGCCAACTATGTTGGGGACGGCTTCCAGTCTAACCGGATACAATTTTTTACATGGAGCATCTGCCTATCTGACCTCCAAAACCCAGTTAGTACTAGGTAATACGATACTCTTTGGAAGGACTCGGCCACTGACTACCTGTACGACTGTCCAAGGACTACAATTGACAGCCGGTGACAACGGCTTAAGGTGCTTTCTGAGGCACGGAAGAAACTTGGTATGTAATTGGGTGGTTCGGTTATCCATCCATGGACTAATCTGCAAGCACGGTTTAACCTAAAGATTGACCCGAGCGCTGTTATTGTTTAGCCACGAGCTCCTCCCTAAAAACCTATAAATAACCAAAAACTCGGTTTCCTCGCTGATTTGACTAGTTTTTAGTCTAGACCATAACCTAATATTTTACTTGCATTCCATAGACCGTATACCTAGCACAAACAACAATATCGTTTCAAAGCACTTAAAACTAAAATCTAAAACATTTATCGTAAAAATACTCCGGAATCAAAATAGCGAGGAATGAATTATTTCTATCGATTGATTTATAACTTTAAGATTTACACCACGCTCCGAACAAACATAAAACTCAAAACTATAAAAAAGAACAAAATGCGTTGATATTGTAGAAGAAACGGTGCGATAAAAATCTTTTACGGTGGTCTAAGACATGGAGTAACATGTCTAACAGAGACTAAACTTAATACGATCGTACTGCAATAATAGTCACGCTACTTCTACTAGGCTTTGCTATATGTATTATGTGTAATAAGTCTTAATATCCCTAATTGACTATTAGTATGGTGTTATCTAACTCATATCGAAATCCTAACTTCCAATATTATAAATGTGAAAGTAAGTTTCACGCCTAAACCACTACACTGATCATCCTGAAATTTTGCATGCAGGTTGTCAGGTATACAGAAACGGACATAGGGTTCCTTTTATCCGCAAAAAAAAGTACTGTTCCCGAGAAAAACAACAATAACTTTCTTATATTATTATATGCAGAGTACAACCCGAATTGATTGTCAGATTCTAAATTAACGCGAACGAAGCCGCGGGCAAAGGCTAGTTGTGTATAATATAGAAGTCTAGCAATGTTAGCGTAATTGTATGAAACTACGAAGCTTGGTCTTTGTTGAAATATTCTCGTATGTTGTGACATGAAGTGTGTGTATGGTCATAGTTCCTCGAGTGAACAATAAATACTGCCAAAACGAACCAAGTACCTACTGGTCAGTCTCTGTTTTCAGTTTGAAACAAATATTTTAAAGAAAATATTAAAGCAATTGTTTATGAAGGGGGTCTTTGGAACTTCTGATCTGATTCCGAAAATTCTTTAATTAAAGGGAAGCTAAATTTTAACCTAGTGTCATACATTTAAAACGTTCCCATGGGTTAATTTCCGTACATAACGGGAGCAAAGCCGCGAGCAAAAGCTAGTCATAATAATAATTCAGCAAAATCAATCATCATAAATAATTCAGTAAAAAATGGAAATCGTCACCGTTTTTATGAAGCTCGTTCTCTGTTTGACTATTTATTCTTGTTCAGTTTCTATACTAAATCTTCCTCAAGGGTTTTCTCAATGTTTTCTTTGCATATGTTATCGTGCAGGGGCCATTTTGTTTTGATGGGATAATCCTGTACTTTATGAGAAGGCCCAAAAATCTTAATGCATCGAGCAAACATGTTAACCCTTTTAACAGCGAAGGTAGAAAAGGACGTATAGTAACAACACGCTTGTCTATGCGAATAAATTAACTGACATTCGTGGTATTATTAATCCCAGCCTTTGCCAAGATCCGTAAAAAGTGAAACAACTTATTATTACTAGCACACTGTTGGGCAAATGCCTCATTATTCACCTCCCATCTCTGTCTAGAGCTGCCAAGGATCAATTATGACTAGAGATCGGATATTCGGTTGCATAATATTTACCTAAAGTATGTTTTTTCCCGCCAAATTGTACAAAATTATGGAAGTGGCTTTTTATCGCGGGATCGCGGAATTTCATAATTCTTTAGTGTGTATAAAATATAGTACTCAAAAACATAATGAATATTTATAATCTATTTAAAACCAGGCAAGAAATTTGTTGAAAATATCCATTAAAAATACTACACCTATGTGAAATATGGAATAAGACAAAATGATTAATATGACTGGTCATAATTCATTTGAATTAAAACAATTTTTAAAATGAAAAATGTACTATTTATTTAAATAAACCGGGACTTTTCCCGTACTGACGCGCGCTCCACACTAGTCAACAGTCAAACTTTAGGTATGCATCCGAATATCCGATCCCTAATTATGACTCATCATCTGACTACCCATTTCCCAATTATGTTGGGGTCGGCTTCCAGTCTAACATAACTATTTTACTTGAAGCGCATCTGACCTCTGCAAAATCAAATCAAATCAAATCAAATCATTTATTTATTTGCAAACATGGGTAATTGGTACATAGATGTTGTCTTATATAATATAGTCCTCCATATTCTACCGTCGCATGGGCATGCAAATAATATTCAATTCTAAAATTATAGAGAAATTGTATCGATACCAAATAAATTTAAATGTCAAATCATTAGAATTACAAAAAAAAATCTAAAAAGAAAAAAATAATAATAAAATGTCAGACTAACAGTGGTAAAAATTTAACAATAATGTCAAACGGAATGATAATTATAATATGTCAATAAGAGGAAAAAAAAAAAATTATAAATGTCAGTACAGTAACATAATTATGTCAATCATATCAATCAATCAATAAACATAGGTACACAATAAATACAGATCTTAGGTTAGTTAAAAAGGGTCTAAAAGTTCTAAATTAATTCGTCATTTAAATATTCGTCAATAGTGTAATAACATTTATCGATAAGAAATGATTTCATTCGTTTTTTGAAATGTGTGACATTTAGTTTTTTTATGGCGTCTGGAATTTTATTGTAAATACGTGGAGCCATCCCCAAAATACTCTTTTTTGCTAATGCAGTTTTACATTTCTGATTACACAGACAATTTTTGTACTGACTACGAATTGGAACATCTCGTACCATTGTAATTTTTTCAAAAAGGTTCGGGTTTGTTTTGACGAAAATACTTGTTTCTAATATGTATATTGCCGGTAGTGTAAGTATTTTAAGAGATTTAAAGTAAGGTGCACAGCTGTCATCTGTTTTCAGACCACACATGGCTCTTATACATCTTTTCTGTGATTTAAATATCAATTCTTTATCCGAAGAGTTGCCCCAAAAAATAACTCCGTATCGCAGAATTGAAGCTACTAGACCATGATAGGCAACTAGTAACGCGTCTATATTAACTTTTTTTGCCAATTGTAAAAGCGCATAGGCAGATTTATTTATTTTTTTACTTAGTTGTTCTATATGTGATTTCCAATTAAGGTGGTTGTCAATATGTATACCCAAAAACACAGTTACTTTTACTTCTTCTATTTCATTATTACTGTAATTGACGGAAGTTTTTTGTGTTTCAGTTCTTTGGTGGAAGTGCATTACTTTGGTTTTTTTCAGGTTAATTAATAAATTATTCATATTAAGCCAATTAATGATGTCAGTAAGTGTATTATTAATGTCAAATTGATAAGTATTTACATTCTTGCATTTTACTATGGCAGTACTGTCATCTGCAAACAAAATCATTTGTTGTTGTGTCTCTTTAGGCAAATCATTTATGTAAATGAGAAATAAAGGAGGCCCGAGCACGCTACCTTGAGGCACTCCATATTTAACAGCTCTGAATTTGGACAGATATCTTCGTTCTATTTTTGTTTTTGTGCACACTCTTGTGATTTTGGTACATTGCAATCTGTTACATAGATATGATTCTAATAGTTTTAAAATGTTCCCTCTAACCAGCTAGTACTGGGTAATACGATACCCCTTGTATGAATGACTTGTTGTCAGACTTTCGGGACACTGACTTCCTGTTTTCGGATCAATCATGACTATATTTTATTCATAATTCATACTATTTTAATAAATACAAAATTAATTATGGTGGTGGTGGCTGAAAGAATTATGATAAAAGTTACATAGGTAGACCATGACTTAATTTAGTACACGAATCATCCCAGCAATAACAGAAGCAAATTTAAATAATATGTAGGTATATAAGTTCTACACATTTTATCATACAACTCTCTACTTGTTGCCTACAATACCCATGTCAGCGGTAAATCTAAATTTCGACTAATTAGAACATTAATAATCCTCAAAGTAAAAAAACAAACAACCATCCCCTTCTACTCAAGAGAGCAAAACGTAACAGCATAATCGAATAAAACATCAAATCATTTTCTCCCGACATATCACTTCAAAATACAACTGTTTCCTTATTCTTCATAAACAGCGTTTGGCACTTAGTATTACACCCTGTTATATTTATCCATCTATGTCGGTGTTAGGGGTGCCACACACGAACATTCAGCGGCATAGCCGAGCGGCACATCAAATTATTAGATAAACATTCGGGAAAGCTGCTCGGCAAACTCGAATAGTGACGAATCAACCCGAACATGATTCAGCAATGATAGACGCTGACGACCTTAAAAAGGTGACTATTCAGATTGGATGTGGAAGATGGTGGGGTTGTGGCATAGCTTGGAAGTGCCCTAGCTTTGTGCAGCAGTTGTCTGCCATGGGCTGTGTTGATTGAGATGCGAAAGGAGGTTCACCGATCGGCACCAGTAGAATGCGACAATAATGACATAACTCGAAAAATAAGAAATACAGGGGAGCGTTTTGTTATTTATTTATTTATTTATTAAACTTTATGCACATAATGTACAAAGGCGGACTTAATACGACTTGTTATGTTAGACTAAAAATATTTTCATTATATTGCCAATATTTTTTTTGCATAGAAACCTTTTGTCTTTGACAAATGAGTTATTTTACGTATTTCGTTGCTTTATTGAATACATACTTTCGTTAATTTTATATTCAATTACAAAAAACATCGAAAAATCAAAATTTTTTGCAACGTCATCCTTGTCTTAAACGAGCGATGTGTTGCATCGGGTCGGCTATTGTTCCACATAATTATACTGCCAATTTAAATATATCGACCCGGAATAGTCTGTAGCACTCCTTATAATTTTCGATATATGCAACACTTTGGTACAACCTTATGGTGTTATTGCAATCATTATAATATCGTACACTCTCTTTTATCTTCGTGTTATATTTTTGTAGCCTGAGGTGTAACTTTGAAATGGCTATATTTTATTTTTCATTGAGTAGAAGAAAATTTTGTCATAAAAATGTAATGTTTTGACCCAAAGAAATTAAATAAATATCTACATTGGTTTTACTACCTACTTACCCACCCTCGGAGTAGAGAAATAATGAAAAACCTAGATACCAAATCATTTCCCCAAGTTATGTAAGATAATTAGTAGGAGGACAACCGGGGTATTTAGTTTTTATTATTTGAGGGCTAAGGCATATATTCCAACTCGCCCTCGTGGCCACAAGACTGTGATCTAGCAGTGAGAACTGCCTATAATTTTGAATTAGGTACTTGAAAACAAGACATTACTTTTTGATTATGCTTACACTAACACAAGGAGAGTCTATAGTCAAGACAGAGTAATTACTTATGCAACCTTTTTATGCAATAGACACGAATTTGAACGAAGTAAGAACTGTTAATGAAAGAAAAGCAAATAATTCTAAAGTTTGACAGTACTAACTTCAAGCAATCACTACACTACAGAATAAAAATCGCATCTAAAAGTTATTAATTTTACTCAAGTAATCACTTTGACTTGTTTATAGATACGGGTGTGGGAATTATAACTTTTGAGAGTTCTAACTTCAAGCAATAACTAAAGTACAGAATAAAAATCGTATCTTAAATAAATGCTTTTACTGATGAAGACTCAAGACTTTGACTTGTTTATTGATACTAATATTAACTACGTACAGTTAGATCTACCAAGTACATGTAGAACAACAAACAAGAACAAACCATAGAAAACTTTCAAATCAAAATGAAACATAATATTAAATTCACTAATTGAAAACTCAAACCAACAGTTTGATAATTTCCTACAAATCATTGTGGGTACACTGCCCACATCCCATCCGATTCACTATTAAAACAGAATCGGTTATTTGCAGATTCGTATTTACTTATACAGCAATATTACATACTACCGTTTGATTTAAAATGTTGTGCACCAATATTTGATTTTAATTCATTTTGTCTTTTCGCTCTAATTCACTTTTATTTCAGGTTTTTATTCAAACGGTTATTAATCCTTTCATTCCATTTTAGAAAATGTAACTGTCTTTCCACTTTTCTCGATGTTGCGCCTCTTCTCGCCAATTAACGAGAAAGCCATCCAAGGCGTCCCGCCATCTTCTCCTCGGTCTGCCGCGACCCCGTCTAACTGCCTCAGGGCTCCAGTTTTGTGATATGCGGGCCCACAGCTTTGCCCGGCATCCGGCAGACATGGCCTGCCCAGTCCCATTAAAAAGTGGAAGGAATGGGGGAGGCCTTTGCCCAGGAGTGGGACAGCTCAATCTGATAAAAAAAAACGTCTTTAATACTATGTTGCAGAAAACTTTTTGGTAACATATGTTTGACTTTGCGGATGAGCTGGTGGCTAAATAATAACAGACGCTCGGGTCGATTTTTAGGTTAAACCGTGCTGGTGTAGGTTAATGATTGAACATCCATTACATACCGAGTTTCCTTCGTGCCGTTGCAGCTGTTGGTCCCGGCTGCCGTTTGTAGATCTTTGACATTCGTTACAGGTAGTCAGTGACCCAAAAAGTCTGACAACCAGTCTTACCAAGGGGTATCGTATTACCTAATACTAACTAGGTGGGCAATCGCTCCATGTAAAATATTGGTATTCAGCTGCATCCGGTTAGACTGGAAGCTGACCCTAACATAGTTTTGAAAAGGCTAGGCAGATGATGTTTGACTTTTCGGTATCAAAAAATGGTAATTTATGTTTATGGATAACCGGCATTTTACGATCAGTTTATGACCGGAGAGCTTACTTGGGATTATCATCTTTACTATACATCACGCCTGTAGTACCCTGAAGGGTTCTGGGTTAGGTTATGATACGGGTTACACGTTTCTTTCATTATTTTTAGTCTCATGTAATAGAGGGCGAGCTTGTTGCCATCAAACAAGCACAAATTCAGACTGCTACTGAAAAAGTCCAGATGGAAATAACACTATCCGACCTAAGAATCGTATGACCTTATACACAGAATAAGCGCTTGGATCCAGTAGCCCAAAGAGGTTTTCTTAGTCATCAATGCTGTACCAGAAAATAAAACTGTGTAGTGGGACAGGTAACGGAATTAATCAAATGGACGATGTATGGTTCACGAATAAGGTTTATTGTCACAGTTATAATGTTAATACAGTCTGGATGTTAAAAATGACAGAGCACTGCACAATCGTGACCGTATGCGACAGCGATGCGAGCCGGACTAGCGAGTGCGCGACGCCGCGGCGTGGAGCGGCGAGCAGTTTGTACCTACATACGCTCGCTTCCAACAAAACGCGGGCGCCTTGTTGCTATGCCCTCCTACAACTGACATATAACATCACGCCTGTAATCCCCAAAGGGTTAGGTAGAGTTGCACCTAATAGTACACCCACATTTCGCCAGTTATGATACGGTCCCACGTAATAGGGGGCGAGCCTATTGTCATAAATCCGGACTCCGGGGTTGTTACTGAGAAATTCCCGATGGAAAAACCCAATAACACAATGCCCAACCTGGGAATCGAGCCCGGACCTCATACTCAGCTGTTGTTTGCGACCGAGAAGTAAATAAGACTAAAGCTGTATAATCATTAAACGCCCAAAAATCAATTCTCAAAACCACATATTACCTAATAATTATATTTATTTTGACTAATATTATTTTTGCATGCTCCCAAACATTACTTATGTTAATACATTAAATTCTGAGTCCGTCGGCTGCCCGTCCTGTGAGAAACTTGGCGTGCTCTGAGTAATTAAGCACACACATTGAGGTGGAACCTCGTATCGTGCAGAACTAACCAGCCAACCGCTAATCTCCGTCTGAGAGCAGACCGTAATTGTATTTGTGCAGAATAAGACTAGTGTTGTACTGTATCGTTTCTCGTCTTAATAGAATTAGTATGAGAAATGTCTATAACATAAACATTTAAATACGGTGTGGTTATATTTTTAATCATGTTTGTGCATATACAAGGTGTAAACGGACCCTTCACGAAGCTGTCAATCATGCATTCTGTACATCAAACCAATTAACTCTACCCAAAAATGATTGCTGGGAAACGAATTTTATTTTGGAGTGAAAAATCACGTTTTACGGTAAAACTCAATGTAACGCACTCAAAACATTGTGCTGATAGATGCATTGAATAGTAAACGGGTCATGGAGGTATTTAAAGTAAAGTTATAACCTTTAAAACTAGTATTTACTACTGGTGTTGGAACTTTGACCCCTAATATCAGTAACTAGAAGGTATGTTCTGGAACAAAAATTTATTTTATGTGTGATAGCTGTTTTTTTCGCGATTACGATTATGATCCCATGGACAAAGTTCATCAATTTGATGATCTAACACACTCCACCATAAACTCCCTTAAATATGACAAGTTTCTGGCCCACGCAGTTTAATAATAATAATTAAGTTTAAATACCGTGAATTATGAAAACAATACCAAAATTCCTTCCAAATGTACTTAAAACATTGTTTCACCCCCTGATTACTTAATAATCCCCTTGGCAGCAATACCACGGTTATCTTCAACGCCCCCTTTCTAATTGACTCAGTCGTGGAGATTAAAAAACGGGAAAGCCCTTGTTAGAAAGTAATTTGATTAGGGGGATCTCTTCTAATCCATTTTGGGGGTCTTGAAGGATTCTGTCAGATGGGTCGGTGAACGAAGGATTAAGGTATACATCTTGCAAAGGCAGATCTGTATCTCATTACAGGTGTTTTCAAAAAGTAATTTCGACTTTTTGGTTTTTTTTTGCGTGATGTCGAGCGAATGTGTGAACCTATCCCAGAAATGGAGCCAATTTTAATAACACCACAAGATATAGCCAGAGCAGTTCGTCCGTTACCGAATTGGAAATCACCGGGACCGGACGGGCTGCACAACTTCTGGCTCAAATGGCTTAGTAGTTCACACACTTGCCTGGCATCTCAATTCCAGTCATCCTTAGAGTCTGGGTCCTTACCGCAGTTCTTAACTACAGGCGTTACCCACCTGCTCCATAAGTCAGGTAGTCCCGCGGAACCCAAGAATTATAGACCGATCACTTGTTTGTCAACGGTCTATAAACTTCTTACATCCATTTTGAGAGCGAAAATTAATACACACATTGACAAAAACTCCATAATGTCTGCCTCTCAAAATGGATGTAGGAATGGGTCCCGCGGTACTAAGGAGCTACTCCTCATCGACATGGCCATTAGCCAACAGGTTCGTCGATCCCGCAAGGATCTGTCGACATGTTGGATAGATTATAAGAAGGCCTACGACTCGGTGCCACATACATGGCTCATGAGGGTGCTGGAGTTGTACAAAGTAGATGCAACTCTACGCGCCTTCCTTGAGTCGTGTATGGGGCAATGGAGGACGGTCCTTCGATATCCAGGATGTCGACAGATCCAGGGGAACAATGAGCCTGTATGGATTAAACGGGGAATATTCCAGGGCGATAGTCTGAGCCCACTTTGGTTCTGTCTAGCCCTGAATCCTCTGAGCACATTGCTGGAGGATTCAGGTCTAGGCTACCGGTTGAGGAGAGGTGGTCAGGTCATATCTCACCTTCTTTACATGGATGATCTGAAACTCTTTGCCCCCAACAAATTGCGACTGATGGAGCTACTGAAAGTAACTGAAACTTTTAGTAGCGCCATCAGGATGGAATTTGGTGTGGACAAATGTGCAGTCATGTATGTAAAGCGAGGGGAGATTATGGAATCCGAGGGAATTCAGCTCTCGGATTCCATACACCTGAGATCCCTCTCCTCATCCGAAAGCTATAAGTATTTGGGTATGTCGGAAGCGTTAGGCATTAACGTAACTGACATGAAGCAATCGTTGAGGGAACGCTTCTTTGGCCGCCTGAAGAAGGTACTAAATAGCCTTCTTTCAGGCGGGAACAAGGTGCGCGCCTTCAACGGTTGGGTCATGCCGGTTTTAATGTACTCTTTTGGCATACTCAAATGGACTCAGACCGAACTCGATGCCCTGGATAGGAGAGTTCGTACACTGCTGACCGCAAACCGGATGCATCACCCACGATCATCGGTGATGAGGCTGTACATCCCGCGGAAGTGCGGGGGTCGAGGCTTTTTAAACGCGAAGACCCTCCACAACCGCGAGGTGTGCAGTCTCAGAGAATATTTTTTAAAAGCTGAGGTGGGTATGCACCGAGATGTGGTCGCAGTGGACAAGGGATTCACCCCGTTGTCCATGGCTAAAGAGAACTGGCGCAAACCTGTAGTACTTACTACCGATGACCGCAAGGAAGTATGGCAAGGCAAGGAGCTTCACGGACGCTTTTACCGGGCTCTTCATGGCCCTGATGTAGATTTTCTAGCGTCCGTGTCCTGGCTACGTTTCGGCGACCTCTTTGGGGAAACTGAAGGTTTTGTCTGTGCAATTATGGACGAAGTTATGTTGACGAACAACTACCGGAAATATATTATGAAGGACGGGACGGTTGATGTGTGTCGGGCATGTCACCGTCCGGGTGAGTCCATCAGACATATTATTTCCGGTTGTTCTCGTCTGGCTAACGGCGAGTACTTGCACAGGCACAACCAAGTAGCCAGGATTATTCACCAGCAACTTGCCTTGAAATATAAACTTGTGGAATCTGAGGTACCGTACTACAAGTATGTGCCCGACCCAGTTCTCGAGAAAGACCATGTCACGCTGTACTGGGATCGGTCTATCATTACTGACAGGACTATTGTCGCCAATAAGCCTGACATAGTAGTGATAGACCGATCAGCGCGCCGCGTAATGATAGTCGATGTTACCATCCCGCATGACGAGAACCTCGTGAAAGCTGAGAAAGAGAAACAAATAAAATATCTCGACTTGGCACACGAGGTTGTCGACATGTGGAATGTGAACTCGGCTGTCATTGTGCCGATTGTCGTGACGGCCAATGGCCTTATGGCCAAGAGCTTCGACGACCACCTTTCGAAGCTCTCCTTAGGCGGTTGGATCAAGGGCCTGATTCAGAAGGCAGTACTCCTCGATACGGCTCGCATTGTGAGGAGGTTCCTGTCTCTGGAGCCCTAACCACCGGTAGCTTGGACCCTGCTCCCGACACCGGCGGACCACTATTTTTTATATTTTTAAATGTTTTTTTAAATGGTTGTTTTAGAAATATTTAAAAATGTCAAAAATGTGTATATAAAATGAATAAAGGAAATAATAATAATAATATATCATTTATTTCAGGTAACAAAGACCCATAACATGTATACCTTATAGACTAACATACATATTTATAAAAACCAGAAAATATAGACTATTGTACACGAAGTGACGGCGTCGTGTGATTATGTATTCGATTATGCTTCGAGGGTTGTGTAATGGAATTTTTAAATGTTTATAAAACAGCTTAACAACGTGCCTGTATTACCCTATGGGGGTTAGCAGAGGACTGTAGAATACCACGTTATATTAAAGTCCCATATTACTTACCGACAGGAAGAGCTCGTGGCTAAGGTTAACTTAAGCCGGGCTTGCCTAGGTTGGTCTGAGGATGGGTAACCGACCATTAGATGCCGAGTTTCCTCCGTGCCTCGGAAAGCACGTTAAGCCGTTAGTTCAGAGTGTTATTTGTAGATCTTTAACAGTCGTTAGGTAGTCAGTGGCCCAAAAAGTCTGACAACCAGTCTTACCAAGGGGTATCGTATTACCCAGTACTAACTGGGTTGTGGCGACCCCAATATAGTTGGGAAAAGGCTAGGCAGGTGATGATATTACTGACCAATAGGAGGATTGATGGGTCTCTTAATAGAAAATGTGGAAATTATTTGATTGTTTTTTTTTCTTTTTTTGCGCACCACTGAAAACCAGCACTGTGCTGTGGGCCCTCCATAGCACAGCATCATGCTGAGAGGTAACCTTCTTGTCGTAGTAACGACGTGCAAGTTGTCACCTTTTTTTGTTCAATCCTGTTGTATTTATAAACATTTACGTATGTAGTGTATATTAATTGTTTATTTTATTTTTTGTCATTTTGTTAGCACGTCATGTCCCTGCGACAAATAAATATGTTTTCTTCTTTCTTTCTATTTGCTTTTGTTTAAGTTAAAAACAAAACAAAAGGAAAGCTCATATGACCAAATTATAATGTAATTGCGTTAGATCAAAATTATGTTTGAAAATATGTTTTCTTAGTAAGTCATTTAGTAACATTGTAATTTAGTTTTGCCTACCGCTTTGATGTCTATGGGCGATATTACAAATACAAACTTAATTAGTTAGAACTAAATAGTTCTTTGATAACTTTGTTTTTAATGAGATTTATAAGTATCTAATGGCTAAAATAAAGTTATCAAACGTAATTGCTAATAAGCTCTGTTTTTTGCTTTCAGTAAATATAAGACTCAATAATAGTAATTCAACTAGGTGATTCCTTGAAATGGATAATACTAGAGGTAATTTAATACCACATAACATAACATCACGCTTGTAATTCTCAAAGGATTAGTCAGAGGCGTACCTAATAGTACACCCTCATTTCGCCAGTTAAGTTTAAGTCCTATGTAATAGGGGGCGAGCCTATTGCCATCAATTTTCCCGACCCGGGAATCGAACCCAGGATCTCATGCTGAGCAAGTCAGCAGTCGATTGCGACCATTATACCAACGAGGCAGTAATTTAATACCAATCACCCTGAAAACTTAGCTACGTAGGTAAGTATATTCATTACTTAAAAATATATTCTGGTTGTTACACTATAGGTAAAGTTCAAGAAACCCCGTATAAAAATAAAGAAATCTTTTCTCCAAATCACATAATAATATAAATGCAAATAAAGCCCATTTGCCACGACTTTACGAGTAGCGATTAAAATAACATTAGAAGAAGTATTTGCTTTAGACCTTTGTTTAGATCTAGATTCTTTTGAATACTAAAGAGCTTTACACATCAGGCCTGATTCTGTCCGATTAGGTGTGTACCTAATCGGACCGAATAAAAAACGATACCTTCGTTGTATTTTATTTTCTTTATTGTGAAAAAAACACGATAAGCCGTTGGTCCCGCCTGTCATTTTGTAGTCGTCTTTGACAGTCGTTACAGGTTGTCAGTGGCCCGAAAGTCTGACAAGCAGCCTTACTAAGGGGTATCGTATTATCTGTATAATATATTCAGATACATATATTTACAATATGTCCCTAAAATTAGCAAGCATGAAACATTTAAAAATCATTCTTTCTCCAAGTACTAACATATTAGATCCTAACTTGCTACTTAAAATCCTCAAGTCATAATTAATCAGGAATGGCTCAATCTTGAACACAATCTTGAATATTCGTAAAAATACGTGATAGAAAAGCGCACAACGCGCGAACACTTTATGACATCGGCCATATCTGTAGACCGTACTCTACAGCGGTGAATTCATGCGCGATAGCCCCCATTTTAACCATGTTTTGAGTCCCAAGATAAAAAAAACTGACTTGAAGACTACCATAAAATACAGTCAACTGAACACTGTTTTAAACTTTCACGCTTTAAAATTAAACTTATACTGTCACTTACAGGATATCTTACCTAGTTATTCATTATTTTGAGCTCCCGATCCCGCAACCCGCGATCATGGCGCTTGCACCGGCGTCGACATATCGGGAGCTCAAAATAATGAACAATCACGGAAGATATCCCGTAAGTGACAGTATAAGTTTACAGTCTGTCAACTGATCATAAAACAAAAGCACTTACATTATCATAATCAGTCCACTATTCTTAGCGTTACAACGAAGCTCAGAGCACCACAAATTGACTTCACGCCATAAAACATGGCTATGTTGGGGTTCCAACCAATCCCAAGTGTTTACGGCACCCTTTATTATCCTCACAAATGATCGCGGCAGATGAAAACGTTTCATGTTGATGGCTCATGTTGATTGAACCCATTCTATGATAATTAAGTAAGAAGGTTTTATGAGGATTTCAAAGTTACTGGTGGGTTTTTACTGGTATACAGTGTCTAACAAGAGGCTTAACGAAGCCGAAAGACACTTCTTCTCCCCGTCATTGCGATAATTTTTTTGTTCTAGACCATACCTGGGAAGTTTCTAGATACGGAGAGATTGGGGGTCAAAGTTCCAACTTTTTCACAAGTTTTTTTTTTTAAATACATGTTTTTAATGTAAGTAATAACTTTACTTTCAATATCCCCATGACCCGTTTACTATTCAATGCATCCATCAACACAAAAAAAAACCGTTTCTCAGCAATAATTTTTGGGTAGAGTTACTTAGTTTGATGTACAGAATGCTTGGTTGACGGCTTCGTGAAGGGTCCGTTTACACCCTATATGTGTTTTTTGTTTTATTGTGTTTGCATTCAGCTGCACCCCGTTGCACTGGAAGTCGATAAGCCGAAACCAACGTATTTAGTTCGGTTTTCCCATCTAGGCTAGGCTTCTGCCCTACTTGACATGAAGCGACTGCCTATCTGACCTCCACAACCGAGTTATTACTGGGTACTACGGTACTTGGTAAGATTGGTTGTCAGACTTTCGGGCCACCTGTAACGACTGTCAAACACCTACAAACGACAGCCGGGACCAACGGCTTAACGTGTTTTCCGAGGCACAGAGGAAACTCGGTATGAAATAGATGGTCACCTATCCACAGACCAACCTAGGCAAGCGCGGTTTGACCTGAAGATTGATCCGAGTGGCTGTTATTATGTAGCTCCTTAGAATACTTATAGATAAATACGTAATATTGTGTAAGGTGTTCGGAATTTGTTGCCAAATAATGATTAATGAAATACAATATTACATCTTATGGTACTTCTCTTATTGTTTAGAATTCTAAGCGGCACGTAAACAAAGCAAAGGTGTTTATTACAAGTTGAAGTGAACCTTCAAAGGTATGAGAGGTACTTAGGTACTTGTGTTTGAATTAATTCTGTGGACCGTATCTACTCAAGTAACACTTCATTCAACGATATGATGCGATCATCAATCCGTTTTGAGCTTGGTGATTGTGATAAAATTAAATTTTGTTTTCTGTCTGTAATTTTATATATTTATGATAGCTTCTGCCCGCGGCTTCGTGTTATGGTCGATAATTATCCTTCGGGGACGTTTTAAATATAGTCTACGACATTCGAGGATAATGTGGTTTCCTATTAATTTTACTAACATTTGCTCGCGACTTCGCTCCCGTTATGTACGGAAATCAACCCGCGGGAACATTTAAATGAGAAAAGCTTATGACACTCGGGGATAATGTAGCTTCGGGTTAGTGAAAGAATTTTCGGAATCGGATCAGTAGTTCCGAAGATTATCCCCAACATACAAACTTCCAAGCAAAAGTTACCTCTGTATAATATTAGTAAACATAGATATGTTTAGAAATAGAGGTCAGTGACGTCTTGTTTTCGACTCTCAGTTCTTGATAACTGCTTTTGAGTTTTTCAGTAAAGAAATTTCCTGTATCTCAGAGTTTGGACGGCAAAATATGGTAACCTGCTTGTCGCAGTCACGACGTGTAAGCTGTTAACGTTTTTTTTTCTTTTTTTATTTGTTATGCGTTGTATGATGCACTTCATGTCCCTGCGACAAATAAATATATTTTCTTTCTTTCTTTCTTTTGTTATAGGATCGCTTAATGATAATTACTAAAACTGATGAATTTAATGAGAGTGTAATTTAAACACTTCCAAAAACCCGTGTGATGAGAAAAAGCGTGATATTATGTATACAATTGTATTTTTTATTGCATTTATAAGGGAAGTCTTTTATTCATTACATTTTGTACATTATTTTCAAACTAAACATAGATGGAAATAAAATTAACGAATGTTTTATCACAGAAGAACTAAGAATTTATTCGAAGCTATATTTTCTACATAGTTCACAGTAGCGACTAACGACGTGAACCAATGTTTTCAAGTAAATAATAAAGTTACATATGTAGAGAGACTTTTTCCTTCTTTTTAGTTTTTAGTTCGCGATATCAAAGCAGGAGTTTCATTAAAATTGCATGTCAGTGAAGACACAGGGTAGTAGTTTTTTCAGGGAAAATATTAAATGGTAAATTTGTAAGTTGATACATAAAGCTGTTTTTCCGTTACTATTAGGAACTTGCATTTGTATTTATCACAGATTCAAAACAAGTTGAAGTGAGGAATTTTCACTTTTTTTTTTCGGATTGGAAGTCATCAAATGACGCCTCCCGCTCTGCACGGAGCAGAAGGGAGTGCCAGACTTGTACTGACTAAATCCCATCCATGTTCCTTCTTAGCCCTTTGTATTTCAGGGCCGCAGTATCTCTTTGGAAAAGTGATTTTTCACACAAAAAAAAATCGTTTCCCAGCAATAAATTTTGCCCATAGTTACTTAGTTTGATGTACATAATGCTTGGTTAACGGCTTTGTGAAGGGTCCGTTTACACCCTGTTTGTACAAAAACTCAACACAAGCACCCAAACACGTGTCAAATTCCCTGTCAACCCCCATGAAAACAGAAAGAGATAGCAGAGAGTCCATAACTTAATCCCATTACAAGTAGGTACTCAGACATACCAATACCTCTACCTGAACCGAAGGAAAGCACTCAACAAGTTTATCGATTGTGAGAAATAAACAGCCAATAAGCCCACTGATGGATAAAATAACCCCCTACAAATAAGGTTATGGGTCGGTGAGAGCAAACTCAATTGCTCAGCTCTAGGAATATTTCTAGGAACAGTACTTACGTTAGCAATATTGGATCTTAAGGATCTTGCTGCGTTGTGGGAAAAGAAAATCATGTTTACTTTATAACGTTCGTTCAGAGGCTTACCACGAGCGCGCGTTGTTAACGTGACGTAAATACGTCGATTTTTAAATTAAAAATACTCGTTTCAAAAAAAAATATTCTCATAATTTTAAGAATTTATTCATATGTATGGATGATACTGATTGCAAACAATTTAACATAAATACTATTTAATAAGATAATTGCATCTTCGATTACGACTTATTTATTGCGCTTCTCAAGTCGCGGAGCGGTGATTCCTGGTATTTACGTTTGTCGCTTGAGCGTGTATCGTATGGCAAAGTAGTAAGTCAACCCAGTCCGTAGGATCCCGTTCCAAAAATTCTAATTCCTAAACCTATAGACTGAATATACCAAAACACACCTAGATTCTGATTCTGTAGACAATACAAATATATGTTCCGTGCGGGAGTCGAACCCGCGATACGCAGCGCAGCAGTCAATCGCTCAACCAGTGCGCCAACCGTGCCGTCAGATTCATACAATCGTCGTCTTATCATCCTCACGATGTAGGTACAATTTTTTTTTGTATTGAACTGAAGTATCATTTTTGAGAGACGTGAACTTAATAGAAATGTATGGTAAATGTTTTTCTTATGTATATTAATATTTTCTGTTGAGACTCTTGAGTAAATATTGGGTCTGGTAACGCTTATAGATAAGGTTGGTTGTTATTTATTTTTGTCCCGTTGAAGGTTTATTTGTCGTGTACCGTTCAGAGAAGGTTGAATCACTCCTTTTTTAGTCGACTGCACGACAGCAAAGGCTGTATTATATATTTACATATTAATACACAGAGTTATGTTTTTTATGAATATGATTGAAAACTCTACTTTGTGTATAGCTAGGTAAGTAACTAACAGTTTATCGAAGAAAAACGATTTAAAAGTACAGTTTAAAATAGTAGTTTTACTAAAAATATTACAAACAAACACCACCAAACTTCTAACTGTGTAAACCACGCATAGTAGCCCAACTTGAAGTAAATGTGACAACCTGTTTCGCCAAAGAGTATTGTTACCCAGTACCTAGGCAGTCGCTCCATGTAAAATACTGGTAAACAGCTGCATCCGGTGAGACTGGAAGTCGATCCCCTTCAATTGGGAAAAGGCTAAGCAGATGATGACTTCGTCAATACACACTCCGCGTAGATAAGAATGGTCACCTCCTTAAATTCTCGATGATAACTCTCTAACTAACTATTATGTCCATCTATCTGTTCTGCACATACATACATAACATTGTACTCTCGAAAGGTTTAGGCAGAGGTGTACATAACAAGTGCACCCAAATTTCGCTAGTTATGTTTAAGTCCCATGTAATAGGGGGCGAGCCTATTTTTTATAAATATATAATTGGGCCTACTCTTGACCTCAATCTATTCCTGAGGGCAGAGATGAAATGATGGCCTATTATCATCAACCGTGCTCAAATCCAGACTCTGTGGAGAATGGAAAACCCCAAAGACAGTATTACTGCACATACTGACAAAACAAACAGCTTCCAATCTATACCCAGCTTAATTACTCTTAAACATACTGTTCCAGGTCACTTGGTATTTGCGTATCCCTGATGGCCTCAATATGCTTGTATGTAAATTAGAGGTTTGGAGAAGAAAATGAATTTGTTGGTTTTGGGATTAACCCTTAATTATTTAAGGGCTTGAGACGCTTGCTGCTAGGCATATTTATGATCCTCTAAACTGTGTTACTTTTCTCATCGATAACGTTCTCAAAGGATTCATGCAAAAATAAACTGAAACTCGTGAACAAACGATGTTATCTTCATATTACTACGTTCAGATATCAGACATTATTATATCTGTGGGCTGGACACGTCACACGGATGCACCCGGAGAGGTTGGCAAAGATCGTCACTCACTCGATGCACGAGGGTAGACATCGCCGTCGAGGTCGACCGCGGTGAAGATGGTGTGAAGATCTGATCATGTTGAACCTGGCCAGAAATTGCACAAAACAGAGAGGTTTGGAAGGAGAAAGGGGACGCCTTTGTCCATCAGTGGGTCACAGTATAGGCTATGAAAAAATAAAATATGTATGAACAAATGTGTGTCATCATCATCTTCCTATTCTCGTCCCAAGTTATTTGTGGTCGGCGAAACACGTTTAATTCTTCCATTCTCGGGGTGTCATACAATCATTTACTCCTTTTTATTTCATATTATTCCTTATACAATAAGCTTAAATAAAAAATGATCTCACATCACAGATAACCTCTGCATCTAACATCATAATTATTAAATTTTCAATATCCCACTTTTAAATCCCAGCAAAAATTTTAACGATATGCAAAGTAATTTCATCGTATACTGGTCCTTCATTTCAACTATCTTATATCGAATAACAACCCTACCTCCGATCGATGCTCCCGGAGGAGGCTACAGGTCCTCACCATGGCAACCGTTGGTACCTAGCTACCTCTTACTAAGTGCTTGTTATTTATAATCTTACCCATTTTATTTATTTCGAACATATAAAGGCAGAATGCTGGTGAATAGGGAATCGGCGGTGAATCGGAACGAAAGTTTGAAAAGTATTTTCTCGTTAATTAAATTTTAATGGTAAGTACACTAAAAGGTCCCTATTTCATTTTTTTATTTAAACATCACGGCTGTAATCCCCGAAGGCTTTGGCAGAGGTGTACCTAATAGCCCTTCCCCATTTTATTCCCCGCATATTATATATTATTACCCGCATTTCGCCAGTTATGTTAAAGTCCCATTTAATAAGAGGCGAGCTTGCCAACAACCAAGCACAAATCCCCACTCCGTGGCTGCTACTAAAAAATCATTATCCTTATGGAAAAACCCAATAACACTTTGCCCGACCCCGGAATCGAACCCAGGACCTCATGCCCAGCCGGGCACAAACCGATACCCCTTTAATTATTGGGTTGTCGCTAGTTATAAATAAAAAGTGTATCACAGAAAACGAATAGTAAAGACTACACGATTAACTCATTTCACAAACAAAAAAAGAAAATTCTTCATCTTATTAATGCTGTGAGAAAGTCTTACTGGGAATTCCTGTTTTAATGACATCCACCAACGCAATTCGCGCTATTTTCCTTTGACGTACACAGGACGTAAGTTTCTCAACTGGTCCTAAGTTATGAATGAAGAGTAAAATTTAATGATCAAAGTTCCTTGGCAAAAAAATTCAAACTCAAATCATTTATTATCTGCGTTTAAGAATAATTTTGAAATTGACTCATTAATTTGTAAATATCTCTTGATAACTGCATTCCGCACCAACGAAATCCATCCTACGCGAGCTCTCTACTCTCTAACTAAAATATTGATTATGAAATGCAATAATTAGTATCCTAACACCGAATATTTAGTTTTAGATGTAAAAAAGTATTTGGAAACTTTAGAAGTGCCTTTTTTACACCTAAAACGGTTACAAAATCAAATTCAGTATTTTAATTGCAATTCATTATTAGTTCTCGTTCACTAGTTAGCCATATTTCTTATTTCCATACAGTAACATTGTCAAATTAATTAAAACAGGTAAATATTTGACAGCTATTTGCGACGTTGCCAACTTTTTGGATGAACGCTCTTGAATACTTTTGAATAGTCAAAAAGTCGTTCAGCTTGTCAGAAAGCTTCAGTTTTTCCGGAAAAGCCATGCTACAATTACCTTTTTCTACCTCCAAGAACTATAATTTTCCACGCTGCTTATAAGCACCTATAAAAATAATCTGGCCTCGTCCAAGGCCGTAATAGCCAGGCCTGTAATTATAACGGTCGGACACATAATCACGTTATAAATTAGGTTCGTAATAGCCCTAGGAATATTTTTTTACTTCAAATATCTCCAGAAGTAATCGGGGAAATTAGTTTTTTGATCTCGATATAGATAATTTAATTTTAGTGCCTCGTAGTCCATTTTTATTTACGAACATTTCAGAATTTGACATAAATTAAATTTTTATATGTATTTTTGCTTGCGTAATGGTAAACCAAATGGTACTACCTTTTGCACCTATAAATCTATAAATCATTTGATTTTGACTTGTTTGTACTAGAAACAATTCAAAGTTCATCGTACCTTGGGGTCGGCGCAACACGTTTTTTTCTTCCATTCTCCTCTATCAACCGTCACGCTATCATTTACTCCTTTTTTTAATATCACCTCACACAATTCATCCATCGTTTCCTTGGTATTCCTCTCCCTCTCCATCCATCCAAACGACCCAACAATAAGATACCTAAAACTTGAAATCCTAAGGAAACCAAACCGTTCCCTTTGTTAATCAATTGTTGGTTAACGATCTTCACTAAAGAAACCATAAGTTAGGTGGACACCATTATAGTCTACGGACAAAGAAAATGTAAGTAGAAACCATTAAAATACACCGAAAAGAAAAAAATATTGCGAATAATGATCTATTTTCAGTATTCCGGTACCGATTTTAGAAGCCTCCTTACAATCGACAAGTGCAGCCCACGCAAGTTTCAAAAGATTGGATAAAAATACCTCAAGCCTTATGACGAATTCTAAATTTATTCCCACACCAACGCCGATCCAATTTGCTTATCTTCGATATCATCCACCTAGGCTTTTCACAATTATGTTTCGAGAGATTGCCTAAACCTGACCTCCAAAACCCAGTTACTGGGTAATACAATACCCTTTTGATTGGCAGCCTGTCATCATCTGCCTAGCCTTTTCCCAACTATATTGGGGTCGGCTTCCAGTCTAACCGGATGCAGCTGAATACCAGTATTTTACATGGAGCGACTGCCTATCTGACCTCTACAACCCAGCTAGTAATGAGTACCATACCCCTTGGTAAGACTGGTTGTCAGACTTTTTGGGCCACTGACTACCTAACGACTGTCAAAGATCTACATATGACACCCGGGATCAAAGGCTATTATATGCTATTCCGAGGCATGGAGGAAACTCGGTATGTAATGGGTGGTCACCCATCCACAGACCAACCTAGGCAAGCACGGCTTTAATCTAAAGATCGACCCGAGCGGCTGTTATTATTTAGCCGCAAGCTCCTCTATTGGCAGCCTGTACTGACCCTTATGGATTGTCCAAGATCTATGAATGATAGCCGGTATGTAATGGATCACCCATCCATAGACTAAGCTCGACAAACATTG
Source organism: Noctua pronuba (assembly GCA_905220335.1). Classification (NCBI taxonomy): domain Eukaryota; kingdom Metazoa; phylum Arthropoda; class Insecta; order Lepidoptera; family Noctuidae; genus Noctua; species Noctua pronuba. The sequence goes on from LR999894.1 coordinate 5,026,142, forward strand.
CTTAACCAATGAACCCCTTTTTTTTTTTTTTTTACGGATGGGAAATCATCAAATGACTTCTCCCGCTCTGGGTGGAGTGGGAGGGAGTGTCAGACTCTTACTGACTAAAACCCATCCATGTTCCTTCATTGCCCTTTGTGTTCCAGGGCCACGGTATCTCTTTCGAACAGTCCCGCAGCCCCGGTACCAATGAACCCCTTAAATTCGACCCGTGCGGATGTTATTACTCCTAAGAAGTATCTTCGACCTGTCATATAAAAATCACAACTCACAGGAAAATACTACTCAAGTTTATGTCAGGTCAGTTTTTAAGTTCCATACTCGTATGTCTTGATTCTTGAGCTAGTTTACAGAATTTTCAATAAGTTTGTCTCAAGTGTACTAACTTCCATTGCAAAGTCATAACTGGTACCCTGAGGTTCCAAGTTAGTAAAGTTGTGGGCGGGACTTAAAAACTTGCACGTGGAGGTATGTATTTTTTTAGGGTAGGTGTCGTTTTTCAAGTCTTTAATAGAAATAGTTTTGATTTACAATTCGTAATCATAAGATTAAATGATTTTATTATAAGTGAGCAAGTTAATAAACACCTATGTTTTAGTTGAGTGTGAACATGCTGGTTATTGATCGAAGAGATGGCTTGATATTTTCGCGCTTACACACTTTAAGTTCAAAAGGATGGCTATTGAATCTTTAAAGTAGCTATCTAATACCTATTATCCCTAAATCACATATGAGAATATTTATTCTGCCATACTTTTTGTAATGTGTAACTGCTAAATGTCCCAATAAAGTAAAATAAAATAAAGAGTCACAATTGATATTTTCAGTAAACAAGTTGTTCCAAAAACACTTGAGTTTCGTTGCTTAAGACAGCTAAAAACTATCAGCAACTGTTATATATATAAAATTGATTCATAAATAGGAAAACATGATTGCAGTCAAACAAACAAAAGTACGTGCAAAATAATTCCAATACTGGTTTTCCATAAATCCAGCAGCAAAAACATATGTTCTCGGAGTTATAAAAAAGTCAGCCATATGCAAATGCAATTAGAATAAATAAAATGCGCTGCCATTGCTCTTTCATGCAAGAAAAATCATGAAATCCCGTCTGCATTCCACATGTCGACGTCGCTTTCTTTAGCCTGGATTTTGCTTTTAAATTAAGCCGTGTTCAGTTTTCTAGGAACCTCGAAAGCCTCAACATAATCCAGTGTATGATGAGATACACATTGATAGATGTTGCTCGCGACTTCGGTCCCGAAGTTTTTTTGTCTTCATTCTTCTTTTTGATTACGTTCTGCTACGTAATACTTTTATCCTCTTGTTTATACTGTGCTAACTGTTGCCGCATATGATTTTTCTCCTTTTCAGCTAAGGGCCTATAGGCGGCGTCGGCGGTGTAGCAGCAGCGTCCTGCATATAAAAATCCACGGTATGTCACACGACGTCGCACAACGCACCGGACATGCTACCCACCAGACGAGGAGAGGTGTATGCGTTGCGGCACCGCTCAACTGTTAATTAGCAAAACCTCTTCTCATCAGTCAGAAACCCTGTATATTTTTGGTAAAACTGTTCACAACTGTTTCTTAATGCAATATTGTCGTGTGCTTCTAGGTCGATTTCGGCGATGGCGTAGCAATAAGAGCAACAACACTTACACACTTATTCAAAACCGCAGCAACGCCACAACGCCGCACCGTCCGTGTGTGCCCACCAATGCACAATGCGGTGAAATCTTGCTGCACTGCCGCCGGCCGCCGCAACGCACCGCGTGCATATGCTCTAAGTAGATGTCATAAAAGGGTCCATATTGGCTCCCCTAAAGTTCTTTAACCGAAATTGTCCTTCCTAACGATTTGTAATCCGAATGATCACTCTTCCTAAAATTTTTCATCCTAAAGTTTTCATTCATACTATTTGTAGTGCTACCGGCGATGTTCATAACACTCATGTTTCCGAAAATTGTAATTAATAATATCATTAATGTAAATATATTTAAACTCCTACTGTTTTTTATCATAACGCTTTTATCCCTAAACATAATTACAGGTCAGAGTGTCGTCCTGGGGGCACTATGAAAAAAATACTTAGAAAAATTTCGCGACCAATTTCGTAGTTGGTCACAGTTCTAACCTAACCTAACCTATGGATCCCTTCCACATCGTTTTTACGTCAAACGGTTACTTGGAGACAAAAAACACCAAGACACTTTTAGCCTTACATTTAGTTGTTTTATACGAAAGAATCGAGAAAATAAACGGTTTGTAAAAATAACACTTTTTTGAATAAATTTTTCTAAGTCTAAACAAAGAAATCTAAACAAAAAAGATATGACTTTGAATAATAGTGTAAAAGATGGTTATGTTGAGAAATATAGGAAAACAAATAAAAGTATAATAGATGTTTATTGCTACCGACATTATGAAGTTGAATGCTTCGGAATTATGAACATTAGAGACAGATTACTTAGGAATTGCGATTGTTAGGATGAAAAATGTTAGGAAGAACATTTTCGGATTTCCAATTATCGGAGTTGTAAATTTAGGTGAACTTTGGCGCACCCGTCATAAAATCTCCATGAAAAAATATAAATACATGTGCCAATTTTTTATGTGATCAGTCAAAGGTTATCGACTCTATTATGCACAGACATATACCTAGATAATATACAGATATACTATACATCCATTTTAATCTACATAGGTTAGTGTTTTTCTTTCCTTCGAAGAATCAACAAGGCAATCCATACTTACCAAGACAATTTCATAGAATCAGAAACGGATTTAACCAGATTTTACAAACAATTGCTCGACTTCAACGGATATTAAATTGTTGTTGATTTAACTTGTTTTCTGTTAGTTCGGTGTGATTAATCTTGGATTAATATTTGTGTTGGATAAATAGTTTAAAAAGAGATTGTCTTTATAGACTACCATCAGATATGTATATGGTTAGGTAGATCGTAGATTTTAACAATATGTCAAACTGACTGCAAAACTCATCTGAACGAAGGATTAGGCTGTAGACGTGTGTTTTCAAGTCTTGAATAGTAAGAGCGAGACTATTGTGATCAACCGAGCGGTTTAAAATTCACACTTCACCTGACCTGTGATCACTAAAGTAACGAAGAAAAGAAGAAAGAAATAAAGAAAATACCTCTATTTGGCTCCAAATAAAATACAAAAATAATAAAAGAAAACAAACTTTAGTTTGGGCCCTGCTCCTGGCTTATATGGTTTTCTTTAAGAAAATGTAATTGAATGCACTGAAAAGATGAATAAAGGGATTAAAAGATAACAAAAAAAACTTAAATCTTAACAAAAAATGTAACACCGTGTGCTTCGCGTAATGGCTGCGCCAACTAAACCCAGTTTAGCACAAATACCTTCATTTGCTTAATTTTCCCCACAGAACCCTGAAACCTGCGCAAGAAGCTACAAAAGACAGCTATTTATTCTTCATAAGCCTCAAATAGAAACACAAAAGAGTTCCTACTTACATCTCTTTGACAATATCGAAACAAAAAGCTGGAAGTAACAATAGATGATACTCCCGGTTTCGATTGCTGAGGGTATAATATGCCTTTACCTTGGAGGAAAGAAAAGGTAGATTGAATGTTAGTAGGTAGTGATAAATTCTTTTTTTGTTTTTAGACACCAACTAATGGCAATAATGGCAATGACAATTGGCATAGTAGTAATGGGGCATTTCAATTGTGTATGTGTGTTAATAACGTTTGCAAGGTACTGGCAGCTAATGAAAATTCGTAATACTGTTAAGGTAAGTAAAAACACGAAATCAAAATATAACAAAAAAAACCTATGATGATCCATTAACTCTTATCCTTGCGCCCCGTGCACGACGTCACGGCCTTCGGCTTGTGACACAACATGCGTCAATCAACACGAGTTACTCGACGCGTCTCAAGTCGTGTTGCGGTGACTTGTGGAATGCTCCTAGCAATTTAATCATTTGTTTTCTCAGCTGTCGCTATGGGTGCAGCTTGATGGCCGAGCGGTTAGTCATCATCATTATCTTCCTGCCCTTGTCCCATGTTACTTAGAGTCGGCGCGATACGTTTTTTCTTCTATTCTCCTCTGTCAACCGTCACGCTATCATTTACTCCTTTTATTTTCATATCATTCCTCACACAATCCATCTATCGTTTCCTAGGTCTTCCTCTGTCTTGGTCTGATGGCCGAGCGGTTAGTGGGACTTCTAATGCTGGCACTTGACTTGGCGTATTTGTCAAAATTTTCGCGATATTCGATCACAACAAAATGTTTTATGCCTATTGCGATATACAGTGTATAAACGGACCCTCCATGAAGCCGTGAACCAAGCATTATGTACCTACATCAAACTAAGTAACCCTACGCAAAAATTATTGCTGGGAAACGACTTTTTTTGGAGTGAAAAATCACTTTTTACGGTAAAACGCAATATAGCAAACTCAAAACATTGTACTGATGGATGCTTTGAAAGTATACGGGTCATGAACGTAATTTAAGTAAGGTTAATAGCAGTAAAAAAAAATGTGAAAAATTTAGAACTTTGACCCCCAATATCTCCGTAAGTAGAAGGTTCCCAGGTATGGTCCAGTACAAAAAAATGATCGCAATGACGGGGAGAACAAGTGCCTTTCGGCTTCGTTAAGGGTACTTTTACACCCTTTAGTTCACTTTGTTTTAATGATAGAAGGCGAATATTTGCCCAGATCTGCCAAGTGTAGTACCACCATAACAGACACACTTGAGTCACAATTTAGCTCCCTAAACCAACGAATATTCATGTCAATAGCTACTCCTTAACTTTCTCTATACCAAACGTCCATTACTGGCCACCTTCACACCCTCAACAATTTAAACAACAAATAAAAGCAACAGATGAAGGGGTACAGTCAACAGCGCGATTACGTCACCAAACTCCACGTAACCGGTTTTCCAATAAATCGTGAGTTATTTATTACACGGGTCTGCTATCAACAGGTCGCGCCAGCTGTCGATACGTTCAAAGGTTTTGACAGCTCTCCGATGGCGCCCAACTTGGTTGAGTGGATTAAAATTAATTGTTATGTGTATGTGTATTTGGGGTTTTTTGTCGGTCTGTGTTGTTTGGATATTAAATTGATATGAGTTTGGTCTTTAAAACAGTGTAAAATAGGATTTAGAATTGGTTTTTTACGTAGTGTCTGCACACTTGATGCCCTGATGTTCAGCACATGATCCTCAATGCGCCACGTAAACCGAATCTGTGATTTTACAATTGAAAAATACAACTGGGTAGTTTGGGTAAAAGTTTTGCAACAAGCACAATTATTAGTGTCGTATTTTTGGATAAAATATTTAAAACTAAATTATGTGCTTATTTTAAAATCGTCTGACTTGTATACACCGTGCCAACTGTCGTACTAGCTAACACGTATCAATTTTTAAATAATAATTTAATCTCATGATAACGAAGACTGTCGATTTGATCTAAACTAAAACAGAAATAACTGGTAAAAATGAACGTAGATAAACAATGCTTTTCTATTTCGATGGAAAATACTATAATAATTTTTCTTCTTTCCAAAAATAAACTGTGGTGACAAAACAAGTTTAAATTTTGACTTCATACAAGCAGTCAATCAAACGTCGCCGGTCCCAAAATAAATCTGTCTGTGAATCCCAATAAAGAGTATCTGTATATTAAATTCTAAAGAATCTTCTCGAACCATTCACTCAAGTAAATAAACCTTAATATAAAGACAGAGAATTGGAGACTCTCTTTATCGAAAGGCAGTGAGGCATTACAAGTACACGAACTAACGTACCTAGGCAATTTATTTTTCATTTCATCAAAGAAAATTAAAACGCGAAGCCTCTATGATAAAGGTAATTAAGTATAAAATCGTGTGGATTCAATTGAATAGATTTTTTTTTGAAGACATTAATGGCAGTATTCTCTGTAACATAATCTTGGTTTCTTGCGCAGATTAGACATGGGTCGAAGCCATGATGACATGTCACAAAGGATGTATTGTATGAATGATAATATGCCCATTGTCCTTTAAATGTAACTGTTGTGTTTCCGCCTTCATTAAAATGAATAGATTTTTGTGTATGTTCTGCGTCTTCTGTTATTGGTTCTATAAACTTGGCTTCTATAGCTAGATTTAAGCAATGTGGTGTGACCGTCGGACTGCCAAGTCACAGTTCCAAGTTCGAAACAAATACACGCACCTGTGATTTTTCGGATTCATTTCCGTATTGTATAATAAATTATCGTTACTTCGGTGAAGGAAAACATCGTGAGGGAACCCAGCATGCCTGTGATAATCGTACCATATTAGCATGTAAATCACACTTCTTTTTTCTTTTTTTTTTTGGGTTTGTCAATCATCAAATAACCCCCCCCCCCCCGCCCCGCTCTGGGTGGAGTGGGAGGGAGTGTCAGACTCTTACTGACTAAAACCCATCCATGTTCCTTCTTTGCCCTTTGTGTTCCAGGGCCGCGGTATCTCTTTCGAGCAGTCCCGCAGCCCCGGTAGGCATCGGCCCTTGCGGGCCCGTTCCTGTTGCTGACATCTCTTTGAGGCGCGCGTGTAACACGAACGCGCCGTCGACATGGTCTGTCGTCATAAGACGGACGGACGGTGAGCTAACCGTCCACAGGCCCGCGGCTACGGTGGCCGGTAGCCACCACGTGGCCCCCGACGGCCGCTGGGACGTGAGGTGCTCTCCCCCTCACGTCCCACCATCTCCTTCGCTAGCATGACTGCTTCGCAGAAGGAGGTGACGGCTTCCCATTCCCTCTCGCCCCGGACCATGGCCTGAACCAGGGCCGAGCGCGAGAGGTCGCCGCTACGAGGACACGGCGGAGCTCCGCCCAAGCGGGGCAGACCGCCACGGTGTGCGCCACCGTTTCCTCCCGCCCGATTCGGTGCAGGAACCTCCCGAAACAACCGTGTCCGGTGAGGACCTGCGTCAGGCGGAAGGTGAGAGCGCCGTGGAGCCTCTCTAGCCACTCCTCAAAGAGGGGACTTATCGCCACTATTGTGGCGTGATCAGGGACTACACTTACAACAATAATTATAAACAAGCCAAAGTGATTAATTGAGTAAAATTAATTAATCAAAAAACGATTTTTATTTTGAAGTTTAGTCATTGCTTGAAGTAAAAAATTAGTATTAGCTTTGTTTTCTTTGAAGGTTCTTACTTTGTTCTAATTTTTGTCTATTGCATAAAAATGATTGCATAAGTCATTATGTTAAGTTGTCTATAGATACCAGGGTTCGAAAGAAAGAAAGTTTATGTCTTGTCTACTTGGTACCTACCCTATTTACTATAGATTTAAATGCATTTAAACCCTAAAGGCTAACTTAGAACTTAAAACTAAGAAACCATAGAGCTGTTCCCTACAGAAGCCTGCTCCGTACAGCTTGGTTCATTTTAACTTTAATTATTATACTCCTTTGTTCGCCACCAATACGAACAGTGTGGGTTGTAAGTACTTACAAGCACCGCAAGTACTTAGTACTAGTAGCTACTCAAGTCTAGACTTTCGCTCCAGTTTAAGCTTGGCTTTTAGCTGTGCGAAATTGAATTCTTATTTTCTACACATAACAAGTAAAATAGCATCACGCCTGGAATCCCCGAATCCCACTTTTCTCCAGTTATGTCTAAGTCCCATGTAATAGGGGGCGAGATTATTGCCATCAACCAGGCGCAAATCTAGACTTCGTGGCTGCTACTGAGACATTCCTGATGGAAAAACCCAATATCACTTTGCCCGACCTCGGAATCGAACCTAGGACCTCATACTCAGCAGTCGTGCTTGCAACCACTTGACCAACGAAGTAATCTCATTTCTAGTACCTAGTTTATTACGAGCAATATGTAAACACTTACCAAAATACATAAACGATTTTTGAGAGGAATAAATATTGTAACTCCGAGATAGACCTATTTCATACTTATAGGGATTATGAAGAACAGGATGTAAAGTTCTTCATCCCCCGTAGAGGGGTACATCAAGTTTGGTAAATTCCCCGATTCGCTAACTAAACAAAAGACGTGCAAAACAAGTGAAAAAAGTGCCTTTTCGTAACTATTTTAATCTTCATACGAGTACATTGAGTCCCGTTTCGTCAACCATAAATTTCAACTACAGTCAGTCATATTAGGGGGTTTCACCTTGGAACGATAGCTGTAATCTCGTACACACATTCATTCTGGTGTTCTAAAAGTTGTCTCAAAAGTCTCATAAAATCTCGTGTCTGCCTCGTACGTTATTCAAGGTCAAACGTCACAAAAGTACGTTATTCAAGGTCAAATGTCAAAAAAAATCTGATTTTCGCGATTATCTCGGTTTCTTTAGCTCCTGGATTCCATAGTGACTGTACTACTAAGGAAAGGAGGATCCTCCGACCAAATGGGTGTTGGGTCTGGTTGGCTACTGCCACACAGTTGTTGTCGGAATTTTCTGGAAGGGCTTTTTTTTCGGATGGGAAATCATCAAATGACCCGCACCTGGGCGGAGAGGAAGGGAGTGTCAGACTTTTACTGACTAAGACCCATCCATGTTCCATCTTTGCCCTTTGTGTTCCAGGGCCGCGGTATCTTTTTCGAACAGTCCCGCAGCCCCGGCAGGCATCGACCCTTGCGGGACCCTTCCTGGTTGCTGTATGGTCTTAACGTGTGAACCGGAAAAATGACATCAACAGGCTGCTAGAATCATAATCCTTCCTTTTGGCTTGGCTTTACAGGTGAAAAAAAAAAGAGAAGCCTTAGAAACTTCCTGACTTCAAAGGTACTACTAACAAAATAACAAAAGGAGATCGGACATCATCGTCGCCGCAATTTTATAATCCATCTATTGTGCTTCATCTTCCTTTGTAAGCCGTCAATAAGCTTACTCCATTTTGTCATGGCTTCAAGCTTTTTTTACAATTAAAAACAGAAAAAAAAACTGGCTTGAAGAGTAAGTTGCGGAGAAAAATGGAATTTATTTTATAAAAACCGGCCATAAAGGGTTCCGTACAATCGGACCGTATCGTAGGGAAGTCCCCTTTCATTTTTAATTTATGTTTATTCTTAATATTTTGTCGTTATAGCGGCAAAAGAAATAGGTACACATTCTGTGAAAATTTCAACTGTCTACCTATTACGGATCATGACCCGCCATGGTATTGTAGAAATCAATAAACGGACATCAACCGATACAAAATGCACGACCTATATTTTATCTTTAAAAATCAAAGTGTGCTGCGTCAAAGAAAGGAGGTAAAGCGTTTTCGCTTTGAACATAGGTCAGTTGGTTTTATTTTGTAAGTTACTGCTTCATTTAGAAATACCGTTTTTGTGTCACTTCGTCAATAAAATTTTGTATCAAATAGAACTCATCTGATGCAAAAATCAAAATCAAAATGTTTTACTTCACATAGGCCCAGATGGGCACTTATAAAACGTCAACAAAAAGGTGCACGGTTCGGGTTGGTCGTTTCTTATGGAGAAGAACCGGCAAGAAACTCCATGGTTACTCTTTTCAAATCAATTGGTGTTACAATATTATCATGGTTACAGCATTTGTACTTAAGTATGGGGGGACAGCGTAGGCCCGACAATAAGTCGTTGTTTACTACAAAAGATGTAAAAAAAAGATACAAAGTTAACAAAAGTTAACAAGCAGCTGGAAATCTGCAAAGCCTACAGTGTTCTCACATTCACATAATTTCATTCATTCAAAATATTGTAAAACACTAAATTAAACAACGCAAAAATACAATTTTTAAAATGTACTATATATACTATTTTACTACAGTAGACGCTACGTAGATTGGTTGTTCTCGAAGGGAAGCCGGTAGGAATAGGGTTCTTAGGTACCTTCGAGTCTGTTAAATAATTAGTTTTTTTTTAGATTTAATTTACTGGAATAGTTCTCCGGGGGCTCCGGGGCATCAATTAGCCTCATCTAAAACAATGAAAAACTGAGAGTTTCTATTTCTTAAATGTTTCTATTCATACCCGCGTCGTAACAAAGCTTGTCGGCTTGTTCGGGACAAAATAAACGCGACAGACGCTTATATTGGGATGCAGCCCTACATGTCCATTCTTATTTAACTATTTAAATGGCGGTGTTACATACCTTGCTTTCAAAACATCACGCCTGTTATATTCGAAGGGCGAGGCAGTACTCCCATATTTCGCCAGTTATGTCTAAGTCTCCTGTAATAGGGACGAGCCTATTGTCATTCAACCTCCGTGGCTGCTACTGAGAAATTCCTGACGGAAAAACCTAGTAGCTTTTGTCTGATCTAGGAATCGAACGCAGGACCTCAGGCTCAGCAGTAGCGCATACGACCCAGTGGACCAACGAAGCATTTTTTGTTTTATGCAAGAAAACAAAAAAAAAGATAATTATGCATTATGCATAACAAATTCCACTCGCAGTTAACAGCTTAGGTCGAGATCAATCTTCAAATCAAGCAAGCACACTTAGAGATGCCAATTTGCATGATTAAACCTATATACGGTAATAGCTAGGAAGGGAAGCCGTTTACTAATATTATGCATGGCAATTAAGGCGATTAGTGGCATCTCAAAGGCCGAGTTGCTACCGGGTATAGAATGGAACAGGTTAGTACATCTAGGTGATGACGGAAGTAACTAGGGTGTGGTGGAATGGTGATGAAATACATCATTGTTATGGAAATTCCAAGAAGAGCGTGTATTATATCTTCTCTATCTATATTATCTTCTTCTTTTATCTTTTTTTTTTGTTTGTACTCTATCACAATGCTGTCTATTTGACCCAAAGGTTGACTGGTAGAGAATGCCTTGTGGCATTAAGTCCGCCTATGTACCACTCTTGTACATGAAGTTTAAATAAATAAATAATAAATAAGAGCGTAAGTCAGTGTAGTTCGTCATGATATAAAATCGTAGATAATTTTGGGTCTAATCAAGGTGAATTTCAATTTAGTTATGATCACCCAAAGAGAACGGGCGGGATCAGTCCAAGTGGCGTCGGTGAAAGAGGCCCATATTTCGTTGAAGCTGATTGAAAGAGCTTAATTTTTTTGTTATGGCGCAAAAAAAATTGCTCCAAGGAAAAATGGTTATGATCATTTAAAATGAAGTATGTAATTAAAGATTGCATTAATAATTGCAAATGGCGTCAGTGATTGAGACAAACATCATTTTAAAGCTTGTTAGAAGAGGGTTTTCCTTCGTTAAGGACAACAGCAAATCGGAGCCGGGAGAAAAAAATTAAACGCCATAATATTGTATAATTACTGAAAACAAAGACTTCTAATTCAAAAGATTTAACCCCTGACATAATACAAAAAAACTGCAGTCTTGGATAACTTAAGGTGATAGGATACCCATAACATTATATTCAGCAGTATGTACTGCTGAAATACATGCTGATTTCCCAACGGGCATGGCTCAAACCACTGAATATAAACAGATATTCGCTTAGTCATGCATGAATCTCACCAAAACAATACTGTGCCTAATTCGACCTAGTGCAGTACACTAACTTGACATACCACGATAATGCAGGCCGTACACCAGAGTAGCATACAGCAAGAAACGTTCTAAAATTGAATGTATGTATGTGCTTGCATTTTTTTTCTTAAACATTTGCTGCATATGCAAAGATTTCAGGGCAACTAGACTTTTTTTTTTAATGTGTAATCGACTAGGGAATGCACTGTGAATGTATGTGTTAGCTTGGGCCGACGCCGATGGGCAATTTAGAGGTACCAAGTGCTAAAATTACGTAAAATATTACTTACTCACTTTTCTAAAAGTTTGAGTGCTGATTTTCGTTTATGTTATATAGGGTGACTGGTAATTAGTAACCGATACTTAAACTCGTGATTTTACTCATGGTAACAAACTACTTTCCCAAAGAAACATTTTTTCTTAAATACTCATTCACTTTTATCACAACAACACAACAGCCATATGAAACTCGAGCGCGCGCGCCTTTGACCTATCAGCTGTTAGCGGCGTGACGCCGTTCTGTTTCATTACTATCGTACCGTGCAATAGTGGGAAAAATGAATGAATATAAAAAAATGTTTCTTTGTGAAAGTTGTTTGTTATCTTGAGTACAATCACGTGTTTAAGTATCGGTCACTAATTACCAGTCACACTAAACAGCATATTGTAAAACATTAATAATCAACACTGCCAGACACTGCCCGTACGTCGGTGGTGATTTCTGCCAGACGCTTGAAACCTCGCCAAAAATTGCGTGATTTTATTTATAGCCAGTCTGGTAATGTCTAGGGACCTTGGGATCTTGCTGTAGTACGCTTTTAGCGGTCTGCCTTACTGGCACTTCCGTGATAGAGTCCACTCGAACCACTTCCCTCAAGTGACCACCCCAATCACTAAAGCCTTGGCTACACGCTCTATCTTATTTGCACCAATTGTTGTTTGTACAAGCAAACATATGCTTTAAGATGGCAAAACGGTATACCGCACAAATACTATGCAGTTTTTGGGTCAATTAATGCACAAACTATTTGGGCATGCAAGATTGAGCATGTAGCCGAACCCTTAAGCTGCGTCTGTGTTAGGTGAGCCGAACACGAGTAGAGCATAAGCGGAGCACAAATTCCCTTGGCCGGAGTGCTTATTCGAGGCTTCTAAGTCCGTCCGTTAGCGAATTCGTGCTCCGATCGTGTTCAGCTCGCCTAACGAAGACGCAGCTTTACACACGACATCAACAACAACATTAGAGTAGGTAATGTACTACATGGATTTTTTCGTGCTCCAATCACGTTGATAGGGGGGCGCTGCTAGTGAAATTGTCTGTGAAATTGTTTTGTGAAATATAGAAAAAAAAAAGAAAAACGTTCCGATAATGGTTGCGCCCCCAAAGAATCACGTATCACTTCAACCAACTAATCTGTGCAGGCCGGAAAACAGATAACTAAAATAAATGTACCAAGTTTGACATAATTATGATGCATTTTTCCAAGTGGTCATACTGTACTACAATGACAAGTCAAAAATTGACAGAAAATCCATGACACTTGTCGTGACATATCCACATGGAATTATTAAGTACTAAAGTACATATCAACAACAATAGAATAAGTAGAAGTATATCGACAACGTATTATAAGTACCTCGATCCTATTAAAATCCATCGCTTTATTGACCATGTACTCAGTCGAGTACAATCAAAATCGCAGATATTGCGTCCCGGTGATTCGTACGGGAGTCGGTTTCTTTTGTTACCGGCTCGTCCGCCACGTGCCCGGGCCGGATCGATTCTGGAGTATCTTTGTTGGAAATTGAAAGGACGCAACAAGAATAGTTAGCTTTTTCGGTATTGTTGTGTGTATTACTCTTTTCCCTGTTTGATATGGGTAGTTGTATGGCGTCGGCTTATGAAATACTGGCTGTGTAGCCGACTATTGAAGTTGCGATGACACAATAGTAATTCTTCCAGAGAGAATGAATAATCACTGCGGAGCTTACTGACAACTGGATAAAATAATTTATTAGAATTTATTGAGTTTTTTTTTTTGGATTTATGGATAATGTACACCATGTTTAAACAAATAAATTTTACTTACTTACTTACACTAATGACGAATTAATTTAGAACTATTATAATTTAAAATTGCAAATTTTTACGCTTCTTGTGTACCTATGTTAACAAATAAATAAATGATTGATTGATTGATTGATTAAAACGAAATGAAAATGAATGAGGTTTTTAAGGTCAATACAATTTTTACGTTTAACAATCCGAACTCTCGAAAGACCCGACTGAAAAGTAAAAAAATATATTTTAATAATTATTTTAAATATACAAATGGGCCTGCTGTCCAATGTGCTTTACAGTCGTTTTTTTGTATTTTGAGTTACTTTTTTTTTGCCAGCTTCGCAGTTTCATAATATGAACGCAGACGGTTTCACTTATTGATTTTTGACTTTTTTATACGTTTTGTTTATTTCGAACTAGCTTCTGCCCGCGACTTCGTACGCGGATCCTGTTGCTTATGCCAGCGACAACGGGGTCGTCAAAATCGAAGATCTGAAACGTCTGATGTCGAATTCTAAGAGCCCGGGGACGGGAAAACAACGGGATGCGCGAGACGATTCGAGACGTTCCATATCTTTCATTTTTGTAAGTCAGAAGTCGATGCGTAGATACGCTTGGAACTCAAGCGTAATTCTCTATCCGTGAACGTCTCCGACTCGCGAGACAATGCGTGACGTTCACGATCAGCGGTCAGTCGCGCATCACGTTCCCCACTTGTCTCTAGAGACCTAGAAGTCGATGCGTAGATACGCTTGGAAATCAAGCGTAATTCTCTATCCGTGAACGTCTCCGATTCGCGAGACAATGCATGACGTTCACGATCAGCGGTCAGTCGCGCATTATATTCTTCACAGTTCTCTAGAGACCTGGATGTAGATGCGTAAATACGCTGAGAACGCAGGCGTGCTTCGTTATCCAAGAGGAAGAGAAGAGAAGAGAGGAAGAGGTTTCCACGGAGCGAGTTGCAGCCTGATGTTCTCGAACAGCGTCAAGTCTCTCCTGACGTTCTTCGGTAGATTCTTGGGATCTTATGATCCTCAATCTTTTAGCTCCTTTGGAACATTGGGAAAGATTTGACCTCTTTCTAGGCATGGTTATAGTTTTATTGTGAAGATACCTGATCAATTAAAATCTAAGTGACTGCTCCCCTGCGTTACCGGGTAGGCTACCGTGTCACGAAGATAAGTGAAAAAAGTCTAAAACACTCAAATAACATAAGCCCGAAGGCATATTTATTCGATAAAATAAAAAAATAAATAGGAGTTTTGTCCAGTAGAGTCAAATTTCCAATGATATACCGTCGTCATCGAATATCAGTCCTAAACTGTTACCGCCTTCACCGCGTGGAGGTACTCCCTGCTTATGTTATTTTATAATTATACAGTGAAATTAGTGATAGCTTTGATTTCCACATCAGATGTTTCTGATGTTCGTTTTTATAAGTCAACAGGAAATGCCCAGCAGACCGAACAACTTTTGCTAAGACGTCATTCCTATATGTGTTATGGTGTAGCTGGGCTATTGGAGTTCCACGACAGGTGTTCCAGATCTTCAATTTTTATAAGTCAACAGAGAGTGCTCATCAGATTGAACAATTTTTGCCAAGACTTCATTCCTATATGTGTTATGGTGTAGCTGGGCTCTTGGAGTTCCACAACAGGTGTTCCAGATCTTCGATTTTTTTAAGTCAACAGAGAGTGCTCATCAGATTGAACAATTTTTGCTAAGACGTCATTCCTATATGTGTTATGGTGTAGCTGGGCTCTTGGAGTTCCACGACAGCTGTTCCAGATCTTCGATTTTATAAGTCAACAGAGAGTGCTCATCAGATTGAACAATGTTTGCTAAGACGTCATTCCTATATGTGTTATGGTGTAGCTGGGCTCTTGGAGTTCCACAACAGGTGTTCCAGATCTTCGATTTTTATAAATCAACAGAGAGTGGTCATCAGATTGAACAATTTTTGCTAAGACGTCATTCCTATATATGTTATAGTGTAGCTGGACTCTTGGAGTTCCACATCAGGTGTTCCAGATCTTCAAATTTATTCTCTCAGCAGAAAATGCTCATCACGTGGAACAATTTTTGCTATGGTACCATTTTTGTATCTCTTATAGTTTAGCTATTCTATTGCGGTTCTGCATCAGGTGTTCAAGTTTCCAAGATAAATTATAGCCTATATGTTGCCCAGACTTAATACCTATACAACAAAAAAAAAAACTTTCAAATCCGTCTAGTAGTTCCGAAGATTAGCGTGTACAAACAAACAGACAAACAGACAAACAGACAAACAGACAAACAGATAAACAGACAAACAGACAAACAGACAGAATTTTTTTTGGATTCGTGCTCTATTACTGTTTCTAAACCGCCCTCAATTTTTTTTTTCTAAATATATTCAATGTACAGACACAGTTTTTTACTGTCTTATTATATGTATAGATATATAGATATCCAGCTTTAAAGCGTTATATATCTTAAATTGTCATTCGAAATGTTAAATGATATGAGAAACCTATGATTTTCAAATACCTACACATTGATACCCCACTTAGCATAGTTCGTCGACTTTCATATTTTTCACAATATGCCGTCTAGTTGTCGCCATATTTAATTTTGATCGCTGTCATGTCTTTAGTGATACTCGCAAGATTAACACAAATCTATTGATGTAAGAATCCTCAAAATCTGCCCACGCGTTTGGTCTCCAGAGCGCCAAAAAGGAACAAACATACATACATAGATTGATCAACACATTACCCTTCTTTGCGTCGCGTAGTCGGGTAATAACACTGTTACAAGCATTTGAAGAGTCTAAAACGGTCATCATCTTGAAGGAGCTGTTAGCGGGCCATAAGGCTACAAACTCCGTGACTCGACTAAATCTGACTTATTAAATCTGCGACTGGACCAAGTTTAATGAAATAAACAGCAATCAGAAAGTCAATCTTACAGAGATGTTTCGTAAGTCCACAGTTTAGTGCTATTTGTCGTGTTTGAAGTAATCTGAGGAAAAGTTTTCTGGAGAAAGTTTTGTGGTACCTATTTTAGTTTTTTGGCAGATGAGTCACCTCATTTCTATCACGCCTGTAATCTCCGAAGGGTTAGGCAGAGGTGTACCTAATAGTTCACCCACATTTCACCAGTTATGTTCTAAGGGCCATGTAATAGCCGGCCGGGCAGAAATCCAGACTCCATGGCTGCTACAGAGAAGTTCCTAATGAAAAAACCCAATAACACTTTGCCCGACCTGGAAATCGAACCCAGGACCTCACGCGCAGCAGCCACGTTTGCGAGCACTAGACCAACGAGGTAATAATAACATTTTACAATACATCAAAATGTGGATGTACTGTTTGAATTTCGAACAGTCGAGCTTTGAAAATCAGACAGAGCCTGCATTTAGGTGTACTTATTGTGAGTGAAATGGGCATGCATCCGTAGCGAAGGGTCAATTTTTGAAAGGGGTATGCCGGAGGACATAATCTTTAATGTGATTGTATTATTTGTCTATAGAACACAGACTGTGCCATTTTTCAAAGGGAATCCGGTAGGAATCGGGTTGTATGGAACCTTCGCCACTGGCATTCATAATAGGCGTTCCAATTCCTAATTTAAACTTAGATACTTATTGCTAGTCTTGATGTGATGCTGATCATTCTTAACTAACAATGTACTTAGTAAAAGTCAATAACAGGCAACACACAAAGCCAAGTCGCTGCGCTGGGTCTAATTACCCAAGAGTTCTGTAACGAAGATGAATGCTCACCTACCTAAGAAAAGATTTTTATGAAGTACTAGCTTTCGCCCGCGGCTTCACACGCGTTAATTAATAATTTTACAATCAATTCGGGTTGTACTCTGCTTGTTACAACATAATTCAATGCTCCACCTCTTGTCCTACCCATCCTGCACAACCACTTGCACCTACCAAGATTTAATCGAAGCTAATGTTAGAGCTGTGCAGGTGGCTACATACTGGTCTAACATAATTTGAGTTCATCGACACGAAAAGAAGAAAAACATAATTCAATCATGATTCGAAAGATACCTGGTTATTGTTGTTTTCCAATAAACTGTAATTTTTTTCGGGATTAAAGGTACCCTATGTCCGTTTCTGTACACCTGACAACGAATACGAAAAATTTCAGGATGATCGGTTCAGTGGTTTAGGCGTGAAAAGGTAACAAACAAACTTACTTTCGCATTTATAATATTAGTATGGACTACATAATTTTAATTATCGATTCTCCTTTTTACTATAATATGAGCATTTTATAAAACATCACCTCCTATAAATATAAAACCTCATTCAGTATAGCATAAACAGTCGTTCTACGTTCTCGTTCCGTTTATTAAAAATACTTTTAGCTTTCAATAAAACGTTTCAATCTCCCGATGCGATACATAAAGGCTGCGAATATTGCACGATACGGTTGCACCTTTTGATCGGGGCGCAAAGGTTTTCAGGGTTGTCACTACTGGTAGTGCTTACGCTGTTCACAGTTTTTTTAAAGGGAGGTTCTTTTTACCCGACTACGGCAAGGCCAAAAGAAAGGGTTATGATTTTAGCAGTCTATGCATGTTGTTCGATGGTTTGACACAAAAAACCAATATAAAATATTGATTTAGGCATCGTGCGATCTAATGTATGGTGGTTTCATGCTACCGATTACTTGAAAATACAAAAAAGTAGGCAAAGCGCGAAAGTAGGTATCGTGCTACGAAATCATTTTTATTGGTTATATTATCAAGTTACCACAAACTGTCAAATTTCTTCAAATGATTTTCAACCATAAAATGTTGTTGGTTAAGTTCAAAATCGAATGAGAAAATTTGATAGTTTGTAGTTACTTGACGGCTGGCGACTGTACACCAAAACAAAAGATATAGTTGTATATAGATCTTTAAGCGCGTGGCCATAATCGAAATCCCGCTATCTTTTACATTATTTTTACAAATTATTGAACCACCTACAGCCATTGGTTACAACGTCGTCAATGGTGTTCTGCTATGTCGGCTTTGTGCTCGGAGTTAAGCTTTCAAAGGCGCGAATTACACACAAACGGCGTAAGGTGAAGGCGCGGCGCAGGCATGATGCCGCTTCAAAACGTTTTCATACAAAATGTACGTAGGCGACGTGTCGTGAATTACACTCAAGCGGCGCGGGTCGATTTTTCGTTTCATTATAAATTCCACGCCTGCGCCGCACCGTCACCTTACGCCTTTTCTGTATAATTCGCGCCTTAGAAAGCCATAGAATGCAGTCACTCTCACTAGTCGAATCGGCAAGATGGCATTATCATCACGCTGACAGTGGCTTAGCTTTGATTAATTTACTTGTAAGTTTTAAGTCACTGTAGATAACCATAGGTAAACATACACCCACATGCTTGATATTGATTCGAAATCAATCTGCACCAGTAACTACCTATAGATGATGTTATGTTACAGTTCAATCAACTTCAGCTTTTCAGCCCGCCTCCCTGCATACTCAAATTACTAGCATTGGCCGACGACGGCGCTTATACTACCCTCATAAGTGAAAAGCAGTAACTCAACAATTTGTTTTTTCTTCGAAATAACGGAGAATATGTGAGAATTTATTTATCTTATGAGTAGAAAAAAGACTTTAATTTTTTTTTAAATTATGTGTGTATTAACATATATTTTTCTTCGTAGTTTTTTTTGATGTTTCAATAAACATAACGCATCATACTTACTCTGAAGGAATAAAAAACAACTGAATTTTTGGATTTTTTGAGATACCACTTTTTGGCTTGATGCTTATGAGTAAAGTATCTAAAGGTAGGTCTAGCCTGTGGCACTTTTAAAATCGCGGAACGCAGTAGGTATACTGCAAATGTCAGGACCGCGGGGTGAATGACATGCAATCTATTGTTTGACTGAATGATACTGGCAGGTAATCCGCTTTGTCGTGGTTATGGTGGCGTAAATACTGCGTGGCTGGGAATTATTACAGCATAAATGGACTTGCGGTTGAAGTAGACCATTCTCCGTCCATAAATACCATAAAATACTTGGAAAATTTTACATTTTCTTATCACAGTCTTCCAAGCAAGTCGATTTGGTAAGTATCATGAGTAACAGTCATTTGTTATTTTATCCATGTTATAAAGCTTTTGCACTACATGATGTTTTACACCATTTTTGAGAAAAAGCTTAATTAATTGAAAAGGAAATGTTAAGACAAGAAGCTAGATTTCCCAAAACAACTTTGATTAAATCTAAAGTCGTATCAGACTCCGCAAATCCTACAATTAGTAAACACAAATCCAATTACTCTAAACCAATTCATCTCAAAGATGAACAACACTAAGCTACTATCAAATATTTGAAATCACTTCAAAGTGCGCGTACATTGCCGAATCTCTTGGCAATACCAATGCATCACATGCTCTCTAAACCTCACTGTACACTTAACTCATTTACAAACTCACTGAAACGAGGTCTAGACGTAAGCTTCCGTGTAGTTACGAGACTTACAGAGCTTAAGCTCCATATTAGTCCCCCTGTCGCAGACAGACGAGTACTAGCATCCCGAGGGGGGTGAAGGGGGGTGAGAAGGGAGGAAGCCCGGGCAACAGGTGCCCGGAGCGTTGCCAAGCAGCCCCCCTACTAAATCAAACTTCAACATTATCGTCGTTCACAATTTCCTCCTACATTGAACCGCGCAGCTGAGCGTACGCATTCGCAGCTTATTAACAACGGGCATTGGACTGTGTTCATCTCGACAACGTTATCACCCTTCACTAATTTACCGAATGGCTGTTGTAAGTAATAAAAGTACTCTCCAATGTTGTGTAAATTAACAGACGTAATGCAATGGCATTAAGGTGCAATATTAAATTCTCGGATTCCGACGTTCTCGATTCGTTTATTGTTTGCTTAATAACTTTCATTATGCTTTGTTTAATTAAATTACTAGTCGTGTTTTATTACAGTACATAAAGTTATTATGCACAATTTGTTGTACAATGGTCCGTAGGTGGAAATCAAATACTAATTAATGCTGTTATTTATTCTTACCTGTATTGTTTACTCAAGCTGGCTCTAATAGGTTTAAAATTATGTATTATTGTGAATTCAGTATATCATACTAAGATGACCGGTACAAGAAATTATTTCAGACACGTTATGGGAATCCAATAAATTTGATTGGTTTTATATCCTCATAAGCAAAGTATCGTTACCGTGGCAAAACGCTCGTTTTAAATCCCACAACAACAAATACGACGTAAAACTTTTGCCCTAGAAACCGATCTAGGTGGAGTGTGGACTGTCACTTACTTATGCAAAATCAATATTTCATGACTTAAGAACATGCGACGGCCGACATCATTGTTCCAGGAAATTATACGTCTGTGACGAACATAACTATGCATGGTATCTATGCGTTCTCACTGGCGAAAAGTCAAATAAAAAAGTCGCATCGCAGTCGGGTTTTTTAGGTTTTTTAGTAACTTCTTTTTTATTTCCATCTTTTTAGTTTAGCAATGTAAAAGATTTCGCGGATGATTAACTTTTTTTTTTACACGGTTTGCGATTTCTTGTTACTTTTAAAATATACAGGGTGTTTGGTAGATGGGTGCAAAGCCTGAAGGGGGTGATAACTTAGACCATTTAGAACTTATTAAGCTAAACTTGTCTTAGACGAAGTCTGTTCCTTGTATTTTTTTTTGAAAATCTAAGGTTTTTAACAATAATATCCATTTTTTTTCAATTAATTGTTAATAGTGTCCAGTAAAAGCTGCTATGTTATTATTTTTTATTTATGTAATGTGTGATTACTCAAACAAAATAATTCCCAAGCATCTGTGTCATCAGAGAAACATTCTACGCCATATTCAAGTTTAAGAAACTTTTAAAAATCAAGGATATGTTTTGTTTACGGCATAATAAAAAAATAAGAAAAATAGCCTCAGTTGTTCAAACCTTTTTAAAAACATGCTTGGTTATTGCCCTTTCTTTTGAGGTACTATTTACGCAGATATCTCATCAACTCTTGGAATTAGGATGTACAAAGCAAATTGAGGTCGAATATTTAATTTTTAAACAGACCAAAATAATGCATCATTTTTGTGAAAATAATTTATTGTTCATGTTCAAAATGTTGACCGCGGTTGCTTATACAAGCGCGTGCCCGTCTTCTCACTTCTGTAGTCGTGATTTTTAATTTCACCTCCTGCTTCATGACTTAAAAAGCCGTTTGATTCTTTCTATTAATTCTTCTCTAGTTGAAATTTCAACGTGCGTGTAGACGAGCTCCTTGGCCCGTCCCCAAACGAAAAAATCCACAGGAGTTAAATCGGGTGATTGAGGTGGCCAAGGGATGGGCCCGTCTCTGTCAATCCAGCTCTCTGGGAAACAATTATTTAAATGTTCTCTCACGTTTAGGGCGGCCGAAGGTTGATTGGTCCCCACTTCCTGCCAGATAATTTAAATGGAGAAAATTACCTGGAATTCCTTCAAAACTATCTCCCAGAGCTTCTGGACGAGACCGAAATACCAATATTGGCAATGAGAAGACCAATGATTTTTCAACAAAATGGTTGTCCAGCACACTGGATCCTAAACGTGAGAGAACATTTAAATAACTGTTTCCCAGAGAGCTGGATTGACAGAGACGGGCCCATCCCTTGGCCACCTCAATCACCCGATTTAACTCCTGTGGATTTTTTCGTTTGGGGACGGGCCAAGGAGCTCGTCTACACGCACGTTGAAATTTCAACTAGAGAAGAATTAATAGAAAGAATCAAACGGCTTTCTAAGTCATGAAGCAGGAGATGAAATTAAAAATCACGACTACAGAAGTGAGAAGACGGGCACGCGCTTGTATAAGAAACCGCGGTCAACATTTTGAACATGAACAATAAATTATTTTAACAAAAATGTTGCATTATTTTGGTCTGTTTAAAAATTAAATATTCGACCTCAATTTGCTTTGTACATCCTAATTCCAAGAGTTGATGAGATATCTGCATAAATAGTACCTCAAAAGAAAGGGCAATAACCAAGCATGTTTTTAAAAAGGTTTGAACAACTGAGGCTATTTTTCTTATTTTTTTATTATGCCGTAAACAAAACATATCCTTGATTTTTAAAAGTTTCTTAAACTTGAATATGGCGTAGAATGTTTCTCTGATGACACAGATGCTTGGGAATTATTTTGTTTGAGTAATCACACATTACATAAATAAAAAATAATAACATAGCAGCTTTTACTGGACACTATTAACAATTAATTGAAAAAAAATGGATATTATTGTTAAAAATCTTAGAGTTTCAAAAAAAAATACAAGGAACAGACTTCGTCTAAGACAAGTTTAGCTTAATAAGTTCTAAATGGTCTAAGTTATCACCCCCTTCAGGCTTTGCACCCATCTACCAAACACCCTGTATATCTAAACACCGTTTAATATTTTTTTTTGTTTTTCAACAACATGTTTGTACGCGAATGTTTCACCAGTACTTACAGTAATAATATATGAGCGAATAATCGAAATTTTCTGAGAATAAAGAAAAATATATAAAACTATTCTCGGTTCTTTGAAAAACTCTTTCATGAAGTAACTTCGACGAATGCTTTTGTCGGAGAAAAGCTTTGAAAAGGGTCACACTCGTACTTTAACAACGGGGATATAATTCGGGGAAAATTGGACAAGCCTACAGGTGATACATATTGTGATTATGTACCTTACATGTAAAGTATAGTCTATATACCTAATATGTAAAGTATTTAATTTGCTTGTAAACAAAAATTATTGAGATCAGATTCATGTAAACCTCATTTCATAAACCTCAAGATATTAACCCTCCCTGCTCTATATATCTACGAGTCCTCAATTTTAGTTAAATCAAACATCAGTAGCTATGACACATTAAAAAGCAGTAGACTTACAAATATATTACGCAATAAAACATCCCACACTTCAGTATATAGCAATAGTATTTTTTGTATGGATATAACAATATTTAATAAGTTACCTTTAAACATTAGGAATATTCAATTAATTTGTATTTTTAAAAGAAAGCTAAAAGACTTCTTGATTAAAAAGGCATATTATTCTGTAAAAGAATTCCTTGGAGAAAAATAATTATTTAATATGATTGTAATACTTAATATAATAAGATATAAATTATAAGAATAGTATGTTATTCTATAAAATTTATGAATAATTTTAATTAATATAATACAATGTAAACTGTAAAGTATGTATATTTTTTAAACCATTTAAATTGCAATGCCTTAACAGGCAACTAAGTTCTAAGAACGTACCTATTGTTAACATCTTCAAAATACTGTACACTTAGTTCGCAATAAAGAATTTGAATTTGAATTCAAACTAAGTAACTCTACGCAAAAATATTGATAGGAAAACACTTTTTTTAGTCAAAAATCACGTTTTACGGCAGATGCATTAAAGATATAACATTAAAAACTTGGGTTTAAAAAAAAGTTGAAACTTTGACCCTCAATATCACCGTAACTAGAAGGTTCTCAGGTATGGTCTAGACAAAAGTGATCGCAATGATGAGGAGCACAACTGCCTTTCGGCTTCGTTAAGGGTACTTTTACACCGCGAGCAGAAAATAGTTTTCCTAAAGTATTTACTGACACAAAAACGTAATTGCCATTCTATTTTTGTTTACTAACTAAGACATGTAAAGAAAAGCACAGTATACACAATATACTTACGTAAATACTTGAGTACTTAGGTAAGTAAAGATTTAGTTGAGTACACAATAGAACCTGTTGGTACAGCGTAGGTGGATACACTGATGGATTGGATGCCATCTTGATGGATCTATCGGAGCAAGTAAGGATGGAGATTGGATGCTCTGCTATGTATTGAGCTGAAGATGATAAAACTGCATCTTGGAATAAAATGAAATCGGAGAGATACAATAAAAGAATATAATACTTAAGGCTCTGAGAAACAAAATTTAGGAGCTATTTCATTTTAATTCAGGCAAAATATCCATATACAACAAAAAATATTAAGTGAGACTTTTTTTTTTGTTTAAAAAAAAACCCTCCACTAGGAATTTCTCCTGTATCGTGGGTGCATTTACAAACATTTATACTCACATACACAAACAGCCAGACCCGGAAAAACTACCTGTAGGCCATACAAATATTTGTTCCGTGTGGGAATCGAACCCACGACACGCAGCGCAGCAGTAAATCGCTCAGCCACTGCGCCAATCGTGCCGTCAAAAATGTTATGACAAGTTATATTGAAATATCTTATTTTTTATACTTTTATGAAATCGTGTGCACACAAGATGGGAACACGGCCATTCACGGTTAAACAATTTTGGTTTAGAAACCATTTCTATAAGTCGACCCTAAAATATTGCTCCTTGTCATCATTATTTTCGTGTGACTCATCAATGACGTGGTGGAATCGTTCTTCCAAACCATTGAAGGTAAAAAAACACCAACACAATGATCACAGAACTGTCATTACTAACCATCAACTTTCTAGTTTTTTCCTAACTATGTTGGGGTCGGCATCCAGTCTAACTGGATGCGGCTGAATTATAGACTGTTACCTGCAGCGACTGCCTATCTGACCTCCACAACCCAGTTAGTACAGGGTATTAAGATACCCCTTGGTAAGACTGTTTGTCAGACTTTCGGGCCAATCACTACCTGTAATGACAGTCAAAGATCTACAAATGACAGCCGGGACAAACGGCTTAAAGTGCTTTACGAGGCACGGAGGAAACTCGGTTTGTAATGGGTGATCACCCATACACAGACCAACCTAGGCAAGCGCGGCTTAACCTAAAATTTGATCCGAGCGGCTGTTATTATTTAGCCACGAGCTCCCGGACTGTCGATACTAACCACTGATATATCTTTACCTTCTGATACGATGAAAGACACGACAAACGAAGTGACCACACCTCACACAACGTTCTTAAATGATGACATATTAAATTAAATAAAGGCCCGGCGTGTCAGCGGTGGTCTCAGCAGTAATGGACGCAGGAATGAGGGTATTGGCAATAATGTTGATGAAAAGCTTTCTTGTCTACGTGTGTTATTATGGCGTGGCGTGGTTATTTACTTTGCTGTCCACATAGCGCGTAAATAAACACACCCAGACCAACCAAGTTTACTAATGCGTAAGATTTTTATCAATAACACGTCGGGCACGTCTTATTCTTTGGCGTTTAGTCAGTATTTCGGTAGGGGTATATAAGAAAGTTCTTACTCAATCAATCATTTTATTTAAAACTTTAAG
This sequence comes from Noctua pronuba, assembly GCA_905220335.1. Classification (NCBI taxonomy): domain Eukaryota; kingdom Metazoa; phylum Arthropoda; class Insecta; order Lepidoptera; family Noctuidae; genus Noctua; species Noctua pronuba. The sequence continues at coordinate 5,051,983 of LR999894.1, forward strand.
AACAAAAAAGGTACAAAAGACGCTTACAAATAAAATGTAAATTAACACCTTTCTGATTTAGAAGTGAGAGCCATTTTTGGCATGCTGATTAAACCCTGGTTGATTATAACGATATTTCATCTTTTTCCAGGATAATTATCACACAATTTCATTGAAAGTATTTGTGGATTTGGCCACAGGTTTGGTAAAAACGACCAAAACTTTCATGGTTAATAAAAACCTGCAATAGATGACGTTATTAAAAAGTAACTAGCACTATAACTTAAGAGGGAACAGGTGCTGCAATTCTCCATGCAAATGTATTCCCCCTTTTTCTTCCTGAAAAAGGCCTCTAGAGCAATCTTTTTTTTTTAAATAAAATCAAGGTTTACTGTAGACCTGTGCCAATCATTTTTTTTCCAGAAAATAATAAGTAAAGAAAATATCACCCTCCAAAAATTACAAAAAATCCCCATTATTATGGCGGTAAATTAGAGGACTACCAAAAAATATTTGAAAAAAAATTAACATAAAAAAAGATAGGAAGTTAGATATACTCTTTCATAAACCTTCAATGTCAAAAATAATTGAATCGACTCAGTTTTCGAGGAGAAAAAAGGGGAATACGAAACGTCGATTTCGTCAACTTCTTTTTATATAATCAGTCTGAGCTGTCCCTATCGCACTCTACGGGGGCAGCGCGACGGCAATAGTTTCTTCAAATACCTATTTTTCAAAATCCTCGCAAGCCCTGTTCCCTCTTAAATAAAATATTAATATTTAATACGGCACGGTGGACTGACCGGCACCGTCGCCTGCAGCTAGGACTTGTAAATTGAATCAGATGTAATAACGGTATTAATATAGGCAACGCTATTAGGGTTGACGAATTATTCACTCGGTTGAGTCCACGGCTTGATGGACGAATAATATTTGAGTAGATAGCAATGTTGCTTTTAGAATCTTTTTATAGTTCAATTTAAAAAGATGCATTTTAATAGTTTGTTACCTGGCCGACTTGAACTTGAGGAGTACCTAATAATAGGTACACCCACATTTTATAAGTTTTTTTTTTAAATTCCATGTAATAGAGGCGAGCCTATTGCCATCAACCAAGCACAAGTCCAGGCTCCGTGGCTGCTACTGAGAAATTCCCGATGGAAAAACCCAATAACATTTTGTCCGACCCGGGAATCGAACCCAGGACCTCGTGATTGGCAGTCGTGCTTGCGACCACTCGACCAATGAGGCAGTTATTGAAGGAAGAACTTACGAAAAATAAATAAAATATATTTACAAACGAAATAAGTAGCGGACTCACTCATAGAATCACCAACACAATCTACAGTAGATGCACCAATGAAAAATACCTAGGTACATATTTCTATATACATATAATAAAATTGTAACAGGCCGATGTCTGTACATTGAAGATATTGAAAAAATATATGTATATGGGGGGTTTTTATTAGAGCAACAGAAGCCAAAACAACAGTTTTTAGAATTTTTGTCTATCTGTCTTTCTGTCTGTATGTTTGTGTACGCGCATCACGCAAAAACTACTGCATGGATTTGAACGCAGTTTTCACCGCTCTACTACTAGATCCCTTAAAATATAGGCTACATTAGATATAGCTTTGGACCCGATAGGGGGGCGCTATGCGAAGCAAGGGCAGGTCGATAGTAAATACTAATTGTGTAAATTAAGGCAAAAAGCTCACCCAACCTCTCTCTCTCTCTCACTATCTATTTACCATAAGGAGGTAAATAGTGCACAGCCCGTAGTACAAAATGCAACTGAACTTTAATAATTAAAGAGGCACGAAGTCCTGCATGTGACTTCTATCAGTTTACAAAGTGAATTACAGACGACTGGAGTCTACCGACGACGACATGTTTAATGGAAAGGAGGGCCCAAGAGACGTACCAATACTAGACTACTATACTAAGTCAAACTCAAACTCAAAGCATTTATTTCAATTAGACCATTACAGGCACTTTTGAATGTCATAAAAAAAACAAAGAGCGAAGCTACAGACACAAGGCATAATAACTTGTGAAAGTATTGTAGTTGCCCATTCCAAGGCGTAGATCTCTATGGAGAAGAATGGGCAAGAAACTCCATGGACACTCTTTTCAATCAAAATATTGTTACAAAATCTTGGTTACATCATTCATGTGGATACTATACATTTATGTGAGAACGATGTATAAAGAAGTGCAAGCTAAGAGCGATATAAGGTACTGATATAATATAATACATCGAATATAAGTAGCAGAGACTTTTACTTCTACTATGCCAAACTTTTTCGAAAACTCAACGTATTACCGAGTCCACCGAGGGTCTGTCACCTTTCACCTTTATGCCCTAAGTAGTAAGGTTGAAAATTGTTCGACCGTCAGTGAGGGGGGTAGTACCTACCTACTATTTTCACGGCCTGGTACTATACGATAGGCACAACACTTTGTTATTCAGCTGGCCTAGTGTAGTACGTAGTTTGTATAGAATGCGAGATCAGCTTATACTTGTTTTGTTTTGACGTGCGGGCCGCTGCACCGATTTGATTCGCGTTAGAAATAAAATAAAATATTTGTTTAATAAACATAACATCACGCCTGTAATCCCCGAAGGGTTAGGCAGATGTGTACCTAATAGTACATCCACATTTCGCCTGTGATGTTTAAATTCCATGTTATAGGGGGCGAGCCTATTGCTATCAACGGCGCACAAATCCAGACTCCCGTAGCTGCTACTGAGAAATTCTTGATAGAAAAACCGAATAACACTTTGCTCCACCCGGGAATCGAACCAAAGACCTCATGCTCAGCACTCGATCAATAAGGTGATGGTTTTTTAATAAATTCAATTACTTTTAAAATTTTGTAGGTAAATTTGGGTTACTGGAAAAAGAACTTTACAAGCAGCGTGATGTTTAAAATTAGAAAATAAATCAGAGACTACTTTCAAAGGAATAGGCAACGGAAGAAAAACACCGAAAATCGACTGTTTCTCATCTGGCGGAAGGTGTAAAAGTCGGCTAGAGGAAGCCGACCACTTTGATGTCTAAGGTGATATACGTTCTAATTACCTTAACCTGAACCAGGATGTATAAAAGACAGAATAGGGAATATGCATGTAATTTTTTCTTCACTTAAATCAATAAATTATAATATACTAGCGGCCCGTCCCGGCTTCGCACGGGTGCACATTTATTTTCACCTTATTCCGCCCCCCCCCCCCCCCCATTTGTTTTTGCTAGTAATAAATATAGCCTATGTTACTCAAGGTGAATGTGAAACAGACAATCGATTTTAGATAAATTTAATGCAATAGCCCCACAAATCAAAATTTTAGAAAAAAGTTCCTTGCACCTCCTAGGTTCCCCTATTTTCGAAGAAAGTTTTTCATCTTTCTTCGATGACAAAATCAATCATTTTAATGATATTTCGGACAGACTCTCCAAAATTAATTTACATTCGGCATTCACCCTTATCAGATATTGCTGTTTTGGTCCAAATTTTATGTATTTTCTCCGTTGTTCTCCTCTCTGGAAGAAACCACAGCTTTTGGACAAAATTGACCAAATTATTCGCAACACATTAACATCCATTCTTAATGTGGCCCTGGACGACCGAGCGTGGCTGCAAGCCACCCTACCAATTCGTTTTGGTGGCCTTGGCGTCCGCAAAATTTCTAGTGTAAGCTTACCGGCGTTCTTGTCCTCTGTCCACAGCACTGAAAAGCTAACCAGGAAAATTTTATCTCACTCCCTGGTTGACTCGGAAGTGCCGTGCTTGACCGACGCAGAGGACGCCTGGAAAGTGGCTTGCCCGGATACGGATCGGCCCGACAACCCGTTTTCCCAGAGGCAGTGGGATGAGCCGCTCTGCAGTTTGGTACGGAATAAACTTATTAATACGTCTACCAACACTGCTGAGCGTGCCCGCCTGTTGGCTGTGGGTGAGTGGGAGTCGGGCCTCTGGCTTCAGGCACTACCGTCACCTAACATAGGCACTATGTTAGGTGACTCAACCTTCCGGCTCGCTACATGTTTGCGATTGGGCGCTCCTTGTGGGGCTCCACATCGCTGTCAATGTGGTGAAGCAGTCGACTGCCTCGGACACCATGGTCTTTCTTGCAGTAAGAGTGCTGGTCGGATTGCGCGGCACGCTAGCATTAATGATCTCATCCGTCGTGCTCTTGCCACCGCCGGGGTGCCAGCTGTCTTAGAACCCAATGGCTTGGCACGCGTCGATGGGAAGAGACCAGATGGTATGACAATAATGCCATGGAAGTTGGGTAGGCCTTTGGTGTGGGATGCAACTTGTGTCGACACCCTTGCGCCATCCCATCTTCCTAGTACAGTGAGCTGCGCTGGGGCGGCTGCTGCAGGTGCTGAAAACCTCAAACGGCGCAAGTACAATAATTTAATTGGTAGTTATGTATTTGAGCCGTTTGGGGTTGAAACACTAGGGCCATGGGGTCCGAGTGCCCACCTAGTATTTCGGGAAATCACCAAGCGGTTGGTCGACTCTTCACGTGACCAGAGGGCGGGCCTATTTTTTGGCCAAAGAATCAGCATTGCCATCCAACGTGGCAATGCTGCCAGCCTTCTGGGCACTTTTCCTGTTGATAGCGATGTGGATGAATTTTTTGACGCCCTGTGACCGTTTTGATACTTGTACATTTTTATTTCTTCTTACTATTATAGATTTGTAGTTTGTATATAATGTAAATATTCACTTGTTATTAATAAAAGGTGAATGTAGCTTTGTAATGGTGAAAAAATTTTTGAAATCGGCACAGTAGTTTTTGAGTTTATTCATTACAAACATACACACACATAAAAATACAAATCTTTCCTCTTTATAATATTAGTGTAGTAAACCCAAGAAAATAATTAAAAGTTAAGTTCAACTACTGCTTGTTGCTCAAAAACTCCTACAATTTTCTACGACAGTTCAAACGTCCGTGACTGTCGCGGCCATTCATGTCATGTTATGAGACGTCATTTACTATCTGCCTTGTTTACATCATTTTTTTTACCATTCATATATTAATTTTACTAATTGTATGTGCTTTATTCAAGTAAACATTGCAATGACAATTTTATAATAAAATCTTAGTGAAACTTTAAGTACTTTTCAACTAAAAGTGTTTCTTTGACACATAGAGTTTGACGTCACTACCGGCGCTAACGAGGGACGATGCGTTTTGAATTTGCGTTCCGTTTTTCCAGAAAGTTAACAAGTGTACCATAATGTTTTTATGGGCCAATACAAGGCATTTTTTCGAAATGAAAAAAGTTTTGTATTTCTTGCATAATCCCTATTGCAAGTGCATACTCAAGGCGTACACGTATGCGTATGTTATAACATCACGCTTGAATTATGAAAGGGTAGAGACAGAGAGGTGTGGAGATAAATTGTCCAGGCACAAATCTAGACTTATGATTTTAATAGCTTCCTTATTAATATCTTAGCTTCTGATTTTATTAATGTTTTCGCTTCGCTTGGACATAAAAAGCGAATTATAATTTCTGCAGTTCTTTTTTCGCAAAATTCTTACGCCTTTTGTTATTCAGAAACAGGGACCAATATCGTGAGACATTCCTATGAAGAATTTTGAGTTATTTTTGTAACCGTTGTAGCTATCTATCTATACAGTATTATAAAGCGAAATTGACTTCAAAGAAAGTTTCTTTATAAATAGGTACGCATACTTATCTAAAATGTATTCCTGATGATGATGATGTCATCTTACCGATTATGGCAAAGCCGATAGCTGCCTATGGCTTCCTAAGATAAGTTAAGGGTGTTCCTCAAGACTCCTTATATAGCTAAAATGTATCGTTCTTAAAAAAAGTGCTTTTGAATCCTTACCGCCTTTCAATATGTATCACTACATATTGAAAGGTTTAATCTACAATACAATTGAAGGTTAAGGATGTTCCTCAGATGAATTCAGCACCTTTATGCATAATTAGATAAATATACTTCTAGTTCCCACCTGCTGGAGAGTCCAAAGTGCCCCTACACATTTCAGTAGCGAAGGGTCAGTTTTTGTAAGAGGTAAACCGGAGTACATATATTATCTTTAATGTGATTATATTATTTGTCTATATAATACTGACTGTGCCATTTCAAAGGGAATCCGGTAGGAATCGCGTTGTATGGAACCTTCGCCACTGACACATTTAGAGGATTTGTAGTCAACCGCACATCAGTGCCTTTACACTTCGAAGTGCAATTAGACATTGACAATTTGACAGCAACAATATGCAATCGTAACATAATAATAGATGTTGTTATTGCCAAATGTGTGAATTTTACGGTATTAACAATTACAGCACAAGGCAAATCGACAAAAATATTAAAAGTGCTTTTAAATTACAATTTTACGTTTCTTTATTTAATCATAATTTACTAAATTACCAACTAGGTACATTTTCCATTAAAAAACCCCAATAAACTGCCAGCAAAAACACTGTTAATTTAATACGAAGTGTGAAAAATGAAATTAAAAAGGAATTCCTAGAATTCTTTGAAAAAATGTCGTAACACCGAGCAAGGCGGGTCACAGGTAGTAATAATATTACGAACAAAGTTTCAAACTCTGTCGTCCGTGTTGTTGAGAACAATCCACCTGACTAGCGCGCTCGTTATTATAATACAATAAACAGATACAATTCTATTGGAAAGCTTTTGTCGCAAATTGAAGTTAAATTATGTGAGAATTTATCTTTCTAATCTAAATATATAAAAGCGAAAGGTCACTCACTCACTCATCACGAAATATCGAAAACAGCTTGACGTATAAAGATGAAATTTGGCAGGAAGGTAGTTTATAGTTAGTAGACGTCCGCTAAGAACGGATTTGCGACAGGGCCGGTTTAAGGAGGTCTAAGGGCTCTCGCAAGTTTGTATGAAAGTCCTTCATTTTTTGACGTTCACTAAGAACGGATTTTGCAACAGGGAAAATTGCCTCACGTTATAAATGGACGCCCCCTAACACAAGCTGCTTAAAAGGTGATCTCCAAATCATGTGTGTGATAACTTTATGTAATAGACACTTTGCCCGACCCGGGAATCGACCTCAGGACCTCATGCTTAGTAGTCGCACTTGCGACCACTAGACTAACAAGGCAGTCTAACACATACACACCAAAAGTTCCATCCGAACGAAGTCGCGGGCAACAGCTAGTTAGACATAAATGTCATAATCTGACTGAAGAAGTGCGAAAGACAATCACTCTGACAATTAGTCTTACCAAGGGAGATAGCTAGTTTCACTTACCTATTCAGTTGCATCCGGTAAGACTGGAAGCCGACCTAAAAGTATAAGTATAGGTAGGTACCTATCAGTGGCGAAGGCTCCATACAACTCGATTCCTAGCGGATTCCCTTTGAAAAATGGCACAGTCAATATTCTATAGACAAATAATGGGTGTAAACGGACCCTTCACGAAGCCGTCCACCAAGCATTCTGTACATCAAACTAAGTAACTTTACGTAAAAATTTTTACTGGAAAACGAATTTTTTTTTGGGGTGAAAAATCAGGTTTTGCGGTAGGACTCAATGAAACGCACTCAGAACGTTGTGCTGATGGATGGATTGAATAGTACGGGGTCGTGGAAGTGTTTAAAGTAAAAATCTTACTTTAAAAACATGTATTTAAAAAAAAACTTCGACCCCCAATATCTCCGTAACTAGAAGGTTCCCTCCCAGGTATGGTGTAGAACAAAAAAATGATCGCAGTGACGGGGAGAACAAGTGCCTTTCGGCTTCGTTAAGGGTCTTTTTACACCCTTTATAATCAGATTAACGATAATATGTACTCCGGCTTACCTGTTACATAAATTGCCCCGTCGCTACTAGTACCTATACACCGCAAATATTAGTTCGAAAGCACGTACGCAAATACGTACACGGAATAAAAATCTTAAGTCATATCAAAAGAATTTCTCTGCGAAGCCTATGGTCTACAACAGGTACCATCAGAAGTGAATCGCACAGCAAATATCTATGCTCTGTGGTAACTGACTACGAGTGGTAGAGTGGCTAGCGGTAGACCACTCAGCTTGCATTTCAACGACCGATGTGGTTAGGCACTGCCGTAATTTTATTATTTTACTCTGTAGCTCTGATGTCTGTCGCACACCTCTACAGATGTATGAAACTTGGTAAACTAATGTTTGTGATTCTATTTACGTGCTGCTATCTTTTTATCTAACTAAATGCCGTGTGAGCTATTCAGTTTCTAAATAACGAACAACTAACTTTTATTTAACAAATTCCATATTTCTAACTTTAAAAATAACGGACTTCCATTTAAACTTTCATATACTATTTAACCTCTTCAGGGGTTGAATTTTCAACATCAATCATTCTTTAAAACAGGAACTAGTGGTTTGACTATGCGTATTCAGTTTATATCTTGGTTTTCATAAGCTTTTATTTAGCTTGCCTTGTTAGTTAGTATAATTATATTGCTCAAATCTTGCATCTGAATTTCAAACCAGTTTCACCCAACCGATTGAGCTGAAATTCTGCCTAGCTTTGGTTCTGGTGACAATACATTTTTATGACAGACATGACTTGATCGACTCGTGATGAGAGAAGTCCTGAACGGTTAATATCAAGGACGCGAAACATTGTACACCTACGCGTTTAATTTTGATGGATAAACCTAAAAAAAAGTTTCATTTTATTTTAAGGGACAGGTACTTTAAAATTATAGGTTATGAATTAAAGTATTTTTACACTTACTCCACTTCTTGTTTGTACATTCTTCGCACCAGTTCGACCGATTAATTTTCACCGGTAGGCTTCCCATTTATGCAAAGAGTCCAATTCAAAACTAGTGTTGGAAAGTTCAACTGCCTACTTAGTGGCAGGTTTCCAGTCATTCATTCATTCAGTCAATTAACATTATCATGAACTGTTCATTCCATTGAATGACCGAAGACACGATGAGTTATTGGTCAATCTGTCATGACGAACAAGGTTGCCATGGTTCGCTAATTAAGTGTTAATTTGGGAAGTCACAAGTAGAATGACCGGCTTGTTGAGCGACTCGACTGCCCGGGTTCGATTCCCGGGTCAGGCAAAGTGTTATTCGGTTTTTATAGTAATAATTATCTCAGTAGAAACTCGGAGCCTAGATTTGTGGCCAGTTGATGGCATTAAAATCGACAGCGCTATACCATCATCTGCCTAACCCAACTATGTTAGGGTCGGCTTCCAGTGTAACTGGATGCAGCTGAATACCAGTATTTTACATGGAACGACTGCCTATCCGACCTCCACAACCCAGTTAGTACTAGGTAATACGATACCCCTTGGTAAGACTGGTTGTCAGACTTTTCGGGCCACCGACTACTTGTAACGACTGTCAAAGATCTACAAATGACAGCCGGGACCAACGGCTTATCGTGTTTTCCGAGGCTCAGAAGAAACTCGGTATGTTATTGGTAGTCACCCATCCAAAGACCAACCTAGACAAGCATAGCTTGACCAAAAGATCGATCCGAACGGCTGTTACTATTTACCAATATCATTTATTTGCTTTGACTAAAATAACCTAAGCCTTTAGAACTTTTCAATGCACTTCATGCGTTATTAAGGTCGACTTTACAAAGTGCACTGTAATCTATCGAGACACATTATGATCAAGCGATAATAACTCTGTCGACAACATAACAAGATCCCATACATACGCAGAGTTAATCGACCAGTACGTCAAAGATAATAAGCCTCTACATCCATAACTGTTGGTATACTATGACTTGGGTTAATGAGGATTGAGTGTTCAGTTAATATGCATAATTAACTGACATGTAAGGTAAACTGAGATATACATAAAGGGTGTAACAATACCCTTAACGAAGCTGAAAGGTACTTGTTCTCCCCGTCATTGCGATTTTTTTTGTTGCGGATCATGCCTGGAAACTTTCTAGTTACGGAGATATTGGGGGTCAAAGTTCCAACTTTTTAAAAAGTTTTTAATGTAAATACATGTTTTTAACGTAAATACATGTTTTTAATGTAAGATTTTTCCTTCGCGACCCCCGTACTATTCAATCCATCCATCCATCAGCACAATGTTTTGAGTGCGTTACATTGGGCCCTACCGTAAAACGTGATTTTTCTCCCCAAAAAAAAATGTTTCCCAGCAATAATTTTTGGGTTAAGTTAATTAGTTTGCTGTATGTACAGAATGCTTGGTTGACGGCTTCGTGAAGGGTCCGTTTACATCCTTTACGTACCACCGCGCTTACTGACGGTCGATCGAACGGTCGATGGTCAACGGTTTTGAACTTTATTGCTCAGGGCATAAGGGTGAAAAGTGTTCAACCGTCAGTGGTAGTACCTATGTATTATTTAAATTGCCTCTAGGTTTGCCGGGTGAGGATAGAAAATACCGAAACAAAGTCGTCATCTCAATAGTCATCCCCTTTCTTTTACCTTTTTCTTCCTTTAGTTATCCCATATCATCATTCATACAGTCCATCCATTGTATCTTTGGTCTTCCCCAACTCAGTGTCAGTCACGACATTTTCCTCATAACTGGCGAAATGTAGGTAAAGGTACACTTCTGCTTAAACCCTTTGGGATAGCAGACCTGTATATTTCGATATTTTCCTCATTCCTTCGCAGTACATGCCGATTTCCATACATTTTTCCAGTCACCTTTGCGAATTTCAGACTTCTTAATTAATTCTACACCGTGACTTTTTAGTCGTCTTACAACGGCTTCATGTATCCATGACTACCTAAGCATTCATAAAAAAAAAATGTATTTATTTGATTTTAATAATTTAAAAAAAAAATATTATTCAATATTATGACGCATGACGTAGTTAAAACACCCTGTTGTGAGCGATGATCTACTGGACTCGAGCGCTGGGTAGGTATATTCTCCCGTTTGACAAGTAAACATCATTAACAGGATGTTTCATATTTTTTTCTTTTTCTTTGTACCTATTACGGTAGGTAAAAAAAAAAATCGCGCCTAGAACTATTTTATTTCGGGCACATTGAGTGGACCACCTTTTTAAGACGACTAAAAAGTCACGGTGTATATCAAAGCAAAATGAATACAGCAGTTACCTGAATAAAAATATCTAGACAGACTGGAGAGAAAGCAAAAAACAAACTTTATATTAGCTAGCTTATTACGCGAAAACCAGGCATGCTTGGAAAATTGTACGTCGTAAGTATCGTATTCCGAGACGTACCGACCACATCATTATAATACTACACTGACATGTACATGAAAGATTCGCTCTCGGATCTCATGAGGTTTCTTGTTACCGCGGAATGAACATGTACATAAGTTACATTAAATTTTGTTTCACACATACTACCATTGCTGGTGTGGAAATATTAAATAATAAGTTAGGTACATGCAAATCCGGGGCTGCGGGACTGTTCGAAAGAGATACCGTGGCCCTGGAACACAAAGGGCAATGAAGGAACATGGATGGGTTTTAGTCAGTAAGAGTCTGACACTCCCTCCCACTCCACCCAGAGCGGGAGAAGTCATTTGATGATTTCCCATCGGTAAAAAAAAAAATAAAAAAGGTACATGCAAATCAAATATTACATTTAAAGAATTTATATAAAGATATGAATTTTAGACTGGTTAAGATTAAAAATGTATCATTTATAATAACAAAAAATAAATGGGTAATTTAAGAATTTAAATCATAATGTAAAAAAAAATCTCAATGTCAAAAAATATAAATCACAATGTTGGTTACGTATTATAATACCTAAGTTTATTATAACTATTTTCAAGTCAACTACGGTCCAAAGACCTACTGTTTTAAATACCTAAAGATCGTTTCACAGATTTTTGTAATAACTAATGAACGAAATCCATAACGGACGATTCACCTACGGTTAATTCAACTACAATTAATTAACCTACGGTTGATTCAACTAACGGACGATTCACCTACTGTTGATTTATCTCTGGTAAATATTTGCAGCAAATTAAACAAGGATTTTGGCAAGAAAAACTTAGGATGCAAGAGCGAGCGAAGCGAGCTTGGGACTTGGGGCACCCCGACTCCGGTTACCATAAACTCTGCAGACAGAAATAGGAGCCCCGTGTAGCGAGGCTACGTCGACTAAGCCCTATTACAACATTTTATTGTCAGTCTACCGCCGCGCGAAAGCGCCACCACTAACGGTAACTGTCCACCACTTTAGAAATCAATCCAGCGGGCAGTATTAATAATCTGTAGGCGAGTCGTCCATTAGGTATTTCATACATAGTTGAAATATCCAATATCTTAAAAAAACCATTAGATAAATCGTTCGTTAGTGCGATTAATTTTGGTTGAATCAAAATTAGGTAAGTAAAACAGTACTTGAGTCGACCAATATGCGTTATGAACTTATGTGAATCAACCGTAGCTATATCGAAAATAGTTATAATAAATTTAGGTATTATAATACGTAACCCACAATGTTAGGTATTTATGTACTTGTTCTCTTCATGGCTGTACATAATTTTATACTTACGCAGTGCAAGATATAAGTGACTCTTATAATTAAAAATAAATGCACAATTACGAATGTGATCGCAGCGGCATAGTCGCTCAATCACTACAACAAACAACAGCGACACAACTGGTGTCTATGGGACTCTGTTACAATAGTACCAGGCGGCAATGACGCCATATACGGAAGTGTTTTTTAGAAAACAGTCAAGTCGCTGCGGTCAATCATATGAGCCATCTCTCTATCTTTTGAGCCAAACCGCGCTAAAATCATTTATATTTCAAGTTATTCGAAGTAGAAGAATTTACGAATGTAAAAAACTTTGAATCAATCTCATTTTCAAAACAAAATGGCTACAAAAATAAAATGATAATTAAATGTCTCCTCCTGAAAAATATTCGCTCAACTCCTGTAACTTATTTAAAATTAACGAAAAGTTTCTGAAGTGATTCCAGTGTTGCGTTCAATTTATAAAAGTTTATGAATTCATCAAACATTTTCAATAAAAATAATGAATATCTTAAAATAGACTCGTTAATTATATTATTTTTAACAGAGTTCAAAGGGCTAAGTTTTTTTATATTTTTTAACCGAGTTCCAAAAGGAGGAGGTTATCAATTCGGATGTTTATATATTTTTTTTTTTATGTATGTTCGGCCATAACTCCGTCATATATAGACGGATTTGCAAAATTCTTTTTTTGTTCGAAAGGGGTTTATTTCGAAATGGTCCCATTTAAATTTCATACAGATCTGATGATGAGTTTCGGAGACAGACAACGGAACTCTTCAAAAAATTACAGCAAATCAACAGCGATTGCTGCTATCGCATAAATATACGTTGTTCACGCAATCACACAACAAAACATCACGCCTGTACACGCGAAAGGGTTATGCAGATGTGTACAGTACACCCACATTTCGACAAATGGGTACCTATGTTAAGTTCCATTTTATTAGGAATAAGCCTATTACCATGAAATGTGTTGTTAACAATGTATAATAAATGCATAGCAAATATGTGTGTAAGATATTACAACTAAAAAAGTTTTTTATTAAAACTACATACCTACAACTTATTACTTCCTTTCAGAAATAAACTACATATAAGTGTTGCATGGTTATTTTACCGCGTAGCCCTAGTAAATACTAACGACGCCATCTTGTTTTTTGAATTCAATTTCCACGGACAATTTCTGCAATATTGACTGCGTTCCTGTCTATGTCAGACAATTCGGTTATTTTTTCATGTATTTTTCGCTTCCAGAATTTGTACTTGCGTCCACCTAGCCTAGTGCTCCTACCTATTTTTTTTAGGTTTTATCCAGATTCTTTGTATCAACAGTCCAACGAGCCTTAAACAATTTGTACCTGCTAAGCTCGCGAGGGAATATAAGTTAAAAGCGACATACTAATTCACACGTTCGTCAATCAACGTCTAAGGCACTTAACTACTACAATTATAACGTCTCATGACATATGACAGCTGTCAGATTATAATTAAATTGCATTTTAACCCTAAGACCCAAGAGACGTTAGCTGAATGTTTTAAACGCTACTGGCATGAAAATTATATTTTGATATAATGCATTTTTTTTAAATAAATTAATGAATGTAGGAGTGACCGATAGCATGACAGTAGATAGGAGATGATAGAAGAAAAAAACGATGATTTATTAATAAATTACAAGAAGGACGTATTACAAGTTAGGCCACTACTGGACCGGAAAAAGTACGAAACGAGCATATCCGCGGTAATTTCAAAGTCGCCCATATAACAGAAAAACTACCCGAAAGCCGTCTCAGATGGTATGGTCACGTGATGCGAAGAAACGAGGAACATGTAGTGAAGAAAACATTGCAACTACCTGAATTTGAGAGAGGTCGAGGACGACCTTTGGCTACGTGGGGACTAGCATGACGAAGCTCCTATTGGAGGAAGAACTGCCATACCCGACAACCCAGGACAGATTGTCTTGGCGCCAGAAAACTAGTGGGATAGAGCCAGGAAGAAGAAGAGGAAGTACTGCTAGTACTTTTGGAAATAATTCGTCATTCAGAACAAAGTATCTGCTCTTTTCTGTTCATACATTTCGTTGTAATCTATCCAGTAGTTTCGACGTGAAACTGAAACATAACAAATGACCTCCACGTGACAACCACATGAACTTTAACCATGACATTCATGTCATAATGTCTAATGGTCAACATTGTCAACCTTTAAAACCAATCTATTAGATGACCCATTAGTCGATTACTTGTCACTGGTATATGAATAAAAAATTGATAAAAAGGTATCTATGTACCGTCAAATTTTGTGTGGGGTAGCAAAGTGCTACTAACGAGAGTATGGTTATGTGGACTATGTTTTTCATTTAGTGTTTAGTAATGACATTCAATTTACTGTTGAACACAATATATTTATATAATCACACTGTTTTCTTTAATAAATAAGGTTTAATTTCACTGCCTTTTCTTTATTTTATACCTAACTAGCCGCGGACAATAGTCCGCGGCTATGCCCGCGCCGAGTTCGGTAATTATCCCACGGGATCGTACTGCCGAGTACCGGGATAAAAAGTATCCTATATGTTAATCCAGTTTATAAAGTATCTGTGTGTTAAATTTCACCCAAATCCGTTTAATCAATTTGGCGTGAAAGAGGGACAAACATCCATCCATCCTTACAAACGTTTATAATATTAGTAGGATAGGATTCAAGTCATTCAAATTAAAAATTTCTAACCCGAGTATAGACCGACCAAATAAAGAAAAAACACTTTTCATTACGTACGTACGTTTTTCTATCAGGTACTTTCTATCTACTTCAGCCGTCATCATCTTCCTGCCCATGTCCCATTCTACTTGGAGTCAACACAAGACGTTTTCATCTTCAGTTGTCACGGCATCATTTACTCCTTTCTCTTTCATCATTCCTCACACAATCCATCCATCTTTTCTTTACCCTCCGACTACCTTTCCATCCATCAACATTCATATCCATTGGTCTTTTAGTCACATGCGTTTCATTCTTTTATCCCTCTATTTTTTTTCTATAACTTACTTTATCCATTCTTGTCACTTGACAAATCAAATAATTTATTCGCATAATATTGGAAGATAGATGATACATCATTGTTACATTACATAATATAATATAACAATAAGGATCCTCATATTCAGTATTTCTGGTATACAACACATCCATACAACGTTCAATACTTCAACCCGACAGTATCAAATCTAAATACAATGAATTTCTCTAAAAGCCAGGAGTCAACCAAGAGAAATAGGTCATTGTTTCAGCAAACTAGCAATTTACCTACTGCAATGTCATGTATATGAAAACGTGTCCTATGGTGAATAGAATAGAATAGAATATTCTTTCAACGTCCTTGTTATTTCCTGTAACGACGGATGCAGTTAGTTTACGAACTATCTTTTCAAACAACAGAATGTACCTTTTACGGAAAGTTGCAAAGATTTTCTTCTTAAAATATCTTTAATAATGTGAAAGAATGTGCCTCTTACACTTACTGAAACCAGAAACACGCTAAAAAAAGTGAAAAATATCTTTACTTTCGGAAGTCCGTGGCAAAAAGTCAATGAAACAAATTCACCGACTACTTCTAAAATAAAGACATTATATAGATATTTGACTTGTTTTGTGTTTTTTTTTTTGGAAATTGGTTATTTTTTTTCCAAAAAATAAAAATTATGAAGAACGGAACTTACTTGCCACCAATGGTGTTAACATTCTCAATACAATATGAGAAGCTATTTTACATCACTTAATTCAGCAATTGTACCGATGTAGACATTGACCATCTTTCTAACCTTTTCCCAACTATATTGGGGTCGGCTTCCAGTCCAACCGGATTCAGCTGAATAGCAGTATTTTACATGGAGCGACTGCCTATCTGACCTCCCAGTTAGTACTGGGTAATACGATACCCCATGGTAAGACTGGTTGTCAGACTTTTTGGGCCACTAACCACCTAATGACTATCAAAGATCTACAAATGACACCAACGGCTTAGCGTGCTTTCCAAGGCACGGAGGAAACCCCGTATGTAATGGGTGGTCACCCATCCACAGACCAACCTAGGGAAGCACGGCTTTACCTAAAGATAGACCCAAGCGGCTGTTATTATTTAGCCACGACCTAATCAGTTTACCATACATTACAGTTAATTATGCATATTAACAGAACACTCAATCCTCATTAACCAAGTCATAGTATACCAACAGTTATGGATGTGAGGTTTATTATCTTTGACGTACTGGTCGATTAACTCTGCGATGTATGGGATATTGTTATGTTGTCGACAGAGTTGTTATCACTTGATCAATATGTGTCTCGATAGATTACAGTGCACTTTGTGAAAAGTCGACCTCAATAATGTATGAAGTGCATTGAATATCTATCTTTATAAAGCACTAGCTGACCCGCGCAACTTCGTCTGCGTCACATAAGAAAGAGAGAGGGAGTGGGTCGTAGGCACCTATAATACAATTCTAGAGGAGCACATCACACACATAATTCCGCATAATGAAAATGCGAGCGCGATACTTGATCATTATTTTGCCGCGGAGTTATATTAAAACTGTGATATCTCCTAAGATATTCATTGAAATCAAATGATGTAAAAGCAATTTAATTCAAAATTATATACTTGTGATGAATAACGTCTTTAGTTGGATATTCTTTATAAAGCATTTGATAAGCAGGGATGCAGGTCACTTTTATAAAGTACTTCGTAGTACTTAAAATATTAGCTAGATGTCATTTATACATACTAGAAGGACCCATAAAAAATAAACGCCGAATATAATTTTCTTCATTGACGTCAAAGAAAAAGACCCTTATTTATAAAGCCGTTTGCTTTTTTCCTGCCCAAAACAGAAATATTCATTTCAATCATTCATTAAAACCGAACCCGACTCCAGTCAGGTAATTGAGCGTAAGTCAAATTATAATTAACCCGTAATTAGCGCGGTTTCCTTTCAACCCCTTAAGTATCTTTTTATTGATGGTAAAAATGCAGGATTAAATGTAAAAAAGTGAAAACGGAAAATGATGTCCTGAACAAGGGTTATAGTACTTTATATTAGTACTTTTGAGAAAGAAATCACAAGCATGACCATATTTTATTTTTAATATCCCAAATATTTTTGCAGTCAAAGGAGCAGACGACTAAAAACGATATATTAATCATTCTGAATTCGACGAAGACATTAAGCGTCTCCTCGTGCGTGCTCGACGATGCGCGAGCACCCAATTTTATACTTAAAAACAATACTAATACAGTCCTTTATTCTTTGACATAAAAACAGTGCACGAAGGTTTTTCCACTTGGTTGCAACTGACCCTATCACTGGCAGCTGAAAGCCAGATGTCACAGTCACCTGTTAATTATACAGTCCAATGATGCACGATGTCTGCGGTCACCAAAGCGGTGATTGACATGCTCTGACCAACATTTGTAACTGGAAATCAACCTGTATGTTACTATACCTTCTGGATTGTGGTTATAAATGCAAAATATAGGTATCTGAGAGCCTAGCCTAAGTGACATTTTTACGAGCGATAACGATTTTGGAAATGTCAAAAATATATTGGATTGATATAATACCGAAAAGAAACACCCGTGTATAATCAAATTAAAGTAATTACTTCTGCAAACATTTTTATGCAATAGACAAGAATTTGAAGAAAATAAAACCGTCAATGAAAACAAAGCTACAGAATGAAAGTAGTATCTTTAATAATTACTTTTACTCAAGTAATCACTTTGACTTGTTTATAGATACGGGTGTTGGTCAATCAAGTTGAAAGTTGTTGAAATACGAAACGATTACCATTTCACTTAACCCTCTTCACAACCAATTCTTTGAATATTTATAACCAAAAATATTACTCATCACAAAAAACAGTTTAAAAAAATATATATACGGGAGAACCAACCCCAAATCTAGAAAAACTCAAAATCCTTCAAGGGCTCTTATTACATCAACATCTAAAATAAATCACACACAACTCAAAGAAAAAACGAAATTTCAGCCAATCATCGATCAGAATAGCTATACCAACCAAATCTGGTAATAATACCGTCTGAAGGGAGCGTTCAACGAATAAATATATTCTTAAAAAGGTGAAAATAGCTTCGCATGGTCCACTGAGCAGCGGGCCTCTTACAAGGGATACCTGAACAAAATTGTGTGAAGCCGTCCCATTCTGTTGATTTAATGATACAAGTACGTTGAAAAAGTAGACTGAAACTCTGTAGATTTAGAGTTTCAGACACTTAGAATGTCTTGATTTAGAAAAAAAAAAGGGTTAATTTAGAAAGTATTTGAAGTAGACTATAATCGTCATGAAAAATTCTGGTATTTGAATGCATCTGGTTCGACTGGAAGCCGACCACAATATAGTTGGGAAAAGGCCAGGCAGATGATAGAAAATAATCAATGAAATCAATTGAAAAGTAAAGAGTTACTTACGATTGTCTAAATTAGTAGTAGATTCACAACTTTATCCTACTAATATTATAAATGTGAAAGTTTGTGAGTATGTATGTGTGGATGTTTGTTACTCTTTCACGCTAAATCTACTGGATGGATTTTGATGAAACTTGGCAGTAATATAGCTTATATATCAGAATAACATATAGGATACTTTTTATCCCGATAGTGCGATCCCGAGGGACATTACCGAACTCCATGCGGGCGAAGCCGCGGGCATAAGCTAGTATTTCAATACTTTCACATCCAATTTTACGTGAATAAACCTTAACAATCTATTATGTATTCAAGTAATGTATCGGGGGGATACGGCGGAGACATGCTTCAATAGCAACAGTACTGAGCTGCTGAGACAAAGGGGCTGGATACGTCCTCAACTCATGTAGGTCGCAAGTCGCAGGCTTACAGAATATGTTATAATAGAACCATCAGACGTTATCGTGGAAATGTGTGAGAAGTGTTCAATTCAATTTATTGTGAAGACGATGTGAATGAGGTCTATTATTTATTAATAGACGTCTAAAATGGTGCAAATCTTTTATTTTAATTTCTGTTAGTGGTATTTCTTTGTCAATTTCAGAAGCAGACACAATAAGTAATACTTTTTCTTGTTCTTTTTTTATTATTTTATTTAATATTTGTGTCATTCCTTATTGTAAATATTATGTTTCTTGTATCTGTGCAATACCTTGGATTTTTCTGTAACATTGTACATGTTTTTTCTCAAATAAATAAATAAGAAATTTATTTATTTCCGATCTGTAGTTATGTACAAATCAGTTGTCGGCAATGAGTTTTTAGTCTATTCGCCTAAAATATTTTTAATATAAACATGGCCTTATGAATTTGACTGGACAAAGACAAACCAATTTTCAAAACCTCTCGATGTAAAATAATATAATAACCTACAAACAATTAACTGACATGCATAAATAAGACAGTTATTGCAAATAAAAACCTATTTTCAAAGTTTCTGTAATGAATTCTCCAACGTACAATTAATTTCATCTAACAATGCATGCTCTGTCGGCGACCATTTTATAAAAGCTAACGAGAACAGTTCACTAATTAAACTTAGTTTACGCTGACACATTGTTGTGTGTACCTAATTACAATACAATACTATGTGGCATGTACCTACATTGTTACGAATAATGATGTCGCATGTACTGAGAAACATACGTCTCGCTGGAGATACGTCAAGGATTTCATCAAATTGAAGTTAAAATCAAAACTTTCATTTTAAGATATTTTACAATGTAGAGTTGATTTCAAATTAATTTGCTATAGTAATTGGAAATACATTGTTTTTAGCACAAAACTACCAACGTGTTTTGTGAATGTGTAAAGATTTTAAGTTATATTTTGGTTTGCTTAGATGATGTCATTATAACTAGTTAAGAAATTGCATTGTATTATCCAATTTATGATCTTTGCATGATGTGTGTAATATACTTCTGCAGATATTTATTGAATTCGCCAAAGAATAAACATTAATTTAGTCCGCAACAAAACCTTTTATTAAAAACAGCTTAAGGCGGATGATCCATTATCTCATCTGTTTCTCAACGAGAAACAGAAAAAAATCTTATCCACCTCGAATAACTTCGTTTATTACTTGAGGCAAATCAGAATAATTTGACGTTACTTATGAAATCTCTGAATTGGGTTTCGAAGAATTTGTGTAATATTAATTTTTTAACAGTTTAATAGAAGAAAAAAAATGCAATTGCTTTATATAATAAAGCGTAGTAGTTACACTACGTAATTAAGAAAACGAATTAACCCATCGTATGGTACACCTCTGCCTAAAAGCTTGGCTTAAAATATATCTTCCTATATCGTCTTCTACCACTATCTGACTCGTCCCCTCATAACTAGTACAAGATAAAACCATAAAAAAATGTTCAGTTCCGAATTTGTCTACTCAACATGGCTTATCAGTAGTGGTAAAAACGGACCCTAATATAAAATATTCACATCAACTGTCAGGCCACTACATACATAAATATAAACGCTGAAAGAATGCCTTAGGGGTGCGGAATAGGTGTATTTATCATATCGAAGGCTCCGTAACAAAATTGTGACCATTGCTGGCGAATTTTATATCAATTTTCTGAGGTGCGCGTTCATACATAATGTGATACGATGCACGCTCCGTTCGACGAACGAGTACCTAATACCCTCGGCAGTTGCCCTTCATGTCATGGCTTTTGGATTACGGTGAGCCAAGGGATTATACGGGAGAGTACGTGACTTCATTACGTTTTAGAAACGAAACAACACTGTTGTAATGCATTTTACGTACCATAAAGACGAAACGCGACCATAAACTTCGAAGTGGTTTAAAAGAAAAACAGATTTAAAAACTCACATCAATCAATCGGTAAAAGTTTCAAACAGAGTTAAATTAATTCCAAACTCAATATTGAACATTTAAAATAAACTCACCTGTAATTTGCTAGAGGTAAAATACAAACAGTGGATGGAATACGCGAGCCAGAATATTCAATTTCATTTCTGATTTAAATTAACGTACTTCTCTTTGCACTGTTGTAGATAATGTTTCCACTGTCTGGTCCCGGTGAGCAGAGGCAAATAAGCATTCATCAAAAACTACTCATGTTTCAAAGTAACATAAACCTACAAACAAGTACATTGCAGTTCTGAACGCGATTTAAAGCCAGCTTTATCAAAAAGTTATTTCGCATTGAAATGCCTTCATTACTAAAACTGCTTGCTGTTTAGAAAAATTCTACCCTTTGATATACAGTGTAACTATTTTTTCTATTTTTCACACTCTCACATTTGGCACAAGTTTGTTCGCATAATCTAGCTTTTTCAACAACCGTTACAGGGTTGCCACTTCGTAGAATATTTTACCAACTTAAATAATACCGAAGACAGACTTCGTTTTAGCTATTATTTCACACGTTTCAAGTTCCAATCTTGAAAGGATGACACGAGAATTTACAAACATTTTGAAAACCTGGCCACAATATTTTTTCCACTGCTTCCTAACCTCTTAAAAACTGTTTATGGCAGGTTCTATGCTTGACACTAGGTGCTTATTTTTCTGTCTTTCTCTTGCATGAACCCCATTTTACATTGATCACTTTTCGGCTTTGTCATATTAAACTCGTCCAGTGATACCACTCATTTTTAATGCCGCCGTTTCCATCATAGAATATAACAAGGTTTTAAGTAAGTTAAGATTTAGTAACTTGAAATTTAAAGATGTATCCATCCCTATTTATAAGCAGCAAGAGTCGAATGCGAAATCAGCGGTACTCGAGTGAAGCACCCAAGAGACGCGGGCGTGCCTCAACGCCCCACTTTGTCAAACTATGACCCAATATGATTTATCACGGAACCTGTGTACTCATACATCTCTAGTTTTTTTGTCGAACTATGTTGGAGACTGCCTCGTTGCTCTGGTGGTCACAATCGTGACTGCTGAGCATGAGGTCTTCGGTTCGACTCCCGGGTCGGGCAAATCGCTATTGGGTTTTTCTATTAAGAATTTCTCAGTAGCAACTACGGAGCCTGGATTTGTGCCAATAAGCTCAAGATGGTTGATGGCAATAAGCTCGCCCCTAATCGTGGTACTTTAGCGAAATGTGGGTAAACTACACTAGGTACACCTCTACCTAACCCTTTTCCGATTACAGGCATGATGTTATGTGTGTGTAGATTTAATATATTTAATATATATCCCATAGTTTTAACCCTTGCCATTTAAAGCACTCGGTCACTGGCAATCTGGGTAAACAAAACCACAGGATTCATTAACTTTAGTGCAACGAATAGCGATATTTTAATAAAATTTCCAACTGCATTAAGTTTGTCTTTTTTCTGATATGTCTAAAGAAAAATAGACCTAGAGATAAGGCCTATGCTTATCTATTGTCCTTTCTCACAAAAGTTACCAATAAGGTCGATAATTCCTTGCTATGGTTTGTAACGACAAAGAGATTATAGCTAATGGATAGCAAGCTTTGTGCAGGTGACGTCTACTTTACTCCGATTTTCAAGTAGTAGTCTATGGCTTGTAATTGCGACGTCGATCAATATCAATCGATGTAGCGTTGGCAATAATTGCCACCTGCATTAGGTACAGGCATGTAATCAATCATGTACAAGCTGTAATTTCTACCCTTTGTAAACTACAGAAGGTAGGAATTAACTTAATTGAACACATTGCAAACCTAAGATTTTTTTTACATTTTTTAGACCTATCGCACGAGTAAAGTGTTTACACTGAAAACAGTGAGCTGGAATATTGTGAATGAAATGACATATGATTTTTTAGTAAGAGTGAGCAAGACAATAAATACCATTCAAATATCATTGGCAAATAAAAAACCGGCCAAGTGCGAGTTGGACTCGCGCATGAAGGGTTTCGTGCCATCATAGTAGGGTAGTTTTTTTTTGTTATAATGGCAATAGAAATACACATTCTGTGAAAATTTCAACTGCCTTCCTATTACGGATCATGAGATAAAGCCCGCTGACAGACAGACAGACAGACGGATGGACAGCGGAGGCTTAGTAATAGGGTCCCGTTGCGTTGATACGGAACCCTAAAAACGTGATTTCATGTGTGACGCGGTAATCGAACGATTTAAATCTTACCTTTACTGCAAATTAGCCTATCGATCGAGTGGTCAAAGTAGCAACAATGCCGGCCGGAGTTCGATTTTCAAATCGGACATAATTTCACCGAGTTATTTTATCAGGAAATTCCTTGGAAGCGGCCCGAAGTTCGGAAATGTTTCCGATAAGTGACATGAACCTTCTACATCAAACTGAACATCGGTATCTGAAAAATGTGGGTGGACAGGTAGACAAATAACTCTGACTGGGACTAAATATGAAACGTATAGGTATTTCTACGTCTATCTTTATAAAGGGTGAATTTTTCAAGTGTGCGTGGGTTTCCACGTCTGAAACTATGAGGAATAGCGAAAAATTCTCAAAAGAGTCCCTGGCCCGATTTTAATGAAAATTAAAACTTCATCATTGGATTTGTATACACCGTGACTTTTTAGTCCTCTTACAACGGCAGCCCACTTCATGTATCCAATGACTACTAAACTTCATAAAAAAGGTATTTATGAGATTTTCATAATTTATAAATAAAAAATGTATTCAGTAATTCGCGTGACGTAGCAATTCTGTTTTTAATTAGTTTGATGTACAGAATTCTTGGTTGACTGCGTCGTGAAGGGTCCGTTTACACCTTGTATGTGACAAAATAACAGTTTTAGTCATGCATCTAAAGCGACACTAAAATTCTTAACTCAAAGGAAACGTTTTCTCTAGAAACAAACCGACACCTTTGTCGCTCGCGACATGTATGCAACAAAACGTCGCGAGACACGTTCTTACAATTTACATCGACATGTTCTCAAATACGCGAAATTCGTCATAACACCCGATTCAAATGCTTCAGAATACTCGGATTTCGACGAAATAATAGAAATTAGATCTTGAACGTATTGACTCAAGATTCAATTTCGTTTAAATTGCAAAAACGATTTCTTTATTGGTATGAATGGAAAATGTTTAATAATTTCTCGTGTTTCAAGAAGGGGAAAGAATTGAGCGGTTAACAGAAATAAATTAATGTTTCGGTTTTTTAAATGGATATTCTCGTTCGTTCTAGCAAAAAACCGAACGAGAATAAAAAATGTGAAACATTGAATACGGAAGTAGATTTTACTGTCATCAGAATAAATATTTATGAAGTTAGATGAGTTTGGCTACCAGTGGCGAAGGTTCGATACAACTCGATTCCTACCGGCTTCACCTTGAAAACTGGCCGTCAGTATTCTATAGACAAATAATATAATCACATTAAAGATATGTACTCCGGCTTACCTCTTATAAAAATTGACCCTTCGCTACTGTTGGCTACAATCTGCATCTTAGCACGTCAGCCCTGAATTTGGTTTAGTGGTTGGCACTTTCAGTTTTATTATTTCCTGGCGTGATATGAGGTGCCCCATCGTTTTACGAACAACACCACATTTACACCCGAAACTATACGGGGTGGAAGGGAAACCGACGCGAAAACGGTTACCACGAATCCAGTACATCATGCTGAGCCGAATTATTCATCGGTATTTTTTTTTATCAGCCTATCCATATATTTTGACCGTGTTGGTATTGCACTTTTGTAGGAAACAGCTGGTGTTTTTTTAATAACCGATTAAACAATTCTATGTGGGGGGGCTCAGAATGATGTACTGAATACGTGGTAACCGTTTTCGCGTCGATTTCCCTTCTACCCTGTCTCTATGAATCTCTATTTGAGAAGGTTTTACCTTTGCATTGGCCAATCTTAAAAAATATTAGATTGTCATCAACACTCAGTAAATGTATCAACACTTAGTAAAGTAATATTAAAAATAAAAGTCGTTTCCCAGCAATAATTTTTGTTTAAGGTTACTTAGTTTGATCTCCGCAATGCTTGGTTGTCGGCTTCGTTAAGGGTCCGTTTACACCCTGTATAGGCTGATCGTAATATTCTAACGTTAGATATTGATCAAGCTTGGCTCAAACAAAGCTGCTGAGGCTTCGGGGAACTGAGCTAAGTCCTCTGAAGCTTAGCCTAGCTAGGTCCTTCGTATAGCTTCGCTTATATGTGCATACAAAGGCTTCTTATAAGAACCTTGTAGGAAGAAAGCTAGGCTCTTTGACAAACTAGATTTCGTATGGATGATGGTGAAAGAGTTCTTGACAGTCATGAGCACTAAAAATGTATTATTTTAAGTGATTTTGATTTTTAGAGCTATTTTATAAAAGAATAGCGTAATAACCAGTGATCGGAGTAGGTAGATTGAACTGCGGTCATTGATCCGAAACGTATATATTACTATGGACATTCCTCCGGAATTGGTGGATTATTAAAAAAAAACCGGAACTTATGTAGGAATTGTATTCTGCCAGAGTGGAAGGAGTCATTTGATGATTTGCCATCCTCAAAAAAAAGGTAGGAATTGTAATAAAATGAGCAATATTATTCTTTATTATTCTTTATATTTAGTTTTGATACCTTCCTTTAAATTTTGAATTGAGTAGTAAACTACCAACATTAACAATATTTAATTGAATCCGGAAATACCGGAATTACTTTCCGGAAAAATGGCTTATCCATGTTATTCTTTCTGTGTGCATTTATGATACAAGTACCAAAAATCAATCTACCTACTCCGATCACTGGTAATAACATATCATTTAAATCAATATATAAGAACAAAATCACTTTTAAAAGTTTTCACTTGTTTTGGGAGCCATTTTAAAACGTTGTCTATCAGAGTTGACCGTGCGACATAAACATAACGTAAATTCTAACAATTATTAAATTGAAAATACATCTATTCTGCAACATTTTGTTTTATTGTTTGCGGCTTGGGCAAACGGTGGGTGTAAAAGTACCCTTAACGAAGCCGAAATGCATTTGTTTTCCACGTCATTGCGATTTTTTTTTGTTCTAGACCATGCCTGGAAACCTTCTAGTTACTACTTAGATATTTTGGGATACCAGTTTAATAATTTGGGTCAAAGTTCCAACTTTTTCACAAGTTTTTTTTTTACATACACGTTTATAATATTATAACTTAAAATACTTCCACGACCCTCGTACTATTCAATGCATCCATCTGCACAATGTTTTGACTGCGTCACATTGAGTCCTACCGTAAACCGTGATTTTTCACCCCAAAAAAAAAATGTTTTCCAGCAATAATTTTTGCGTAGAGTTACTTAGTTTGATGTTCAGAATGCTATATTGTCGTCTTCGTGAAGGGTCTGTTTACACCTTGTAGGATCACAGATAGGTTTAAAATAGAGATAAATAAAGTCTCCAAACTATGCTAATATAGTGCAGAAACTGCTATTTCCAATTTTAAAATCATTACTCCGCGCGTTCATGCTAAACCCAAAGATCAGTATTCAAAAAAAAAACACACCACTCTTCCACTGAATTTAATTTCCTTCACTCCCAAGAATTATGCACTAACATAGCCGCCAAGCTTAGTATTTTCTTACTTTTCACTTCGTTTAACTCTCTGCGATGATGAGGCGTCCTGTTTGTTACAAGAAAATAGAACAAGACAAGTTCCAGGCTTAGCTGTTTCTCGGTAAGATGGGGTCTTATTAACTCGAAACGATTCTGCACCTCAGAAGCTGAAGTTATTAGAAAATAACTTTTGAAGAAGTTCTTTCGTACAATATTTTCATTACATAGAATTTCATGTCGGGCTTATTTACTTTGAAGAAAGTTGTTGTAATAAGCTCCTTCAACTGCGACTGTGTGTGAAGTGAGTGTAGTATGTATTCCCGATAAATTGAATAAATACCTATTTAAAAATAATGTAAGACATTTATTTCCAGAATCTGAAAGTGGAGCTTCGGAATAAGTGCAGGCAAACTTATTTAAGCCAAATATTTTACAGCCAGTATTTAAAAGAATGAATGGATGGATGGATGGATATTGTCCCCGACCCTTGCTCGAGCCAGCTCATGATGTTGAGCCTGAAAATCAGCCCCTAAATAATGATATCATTCAGATCCAGCCTGTCCCTTCGCTGTCCTTCCCCAGCGACGCCCGAAGCCGAGGCTCGTACCCCACAGGTATGTTTTTTGCCCTGGCTGGAGCCCTTACACTCACGGCACCCACAGGACAGTCCGGTTTAGCAGACGACAACCTCCTAGGCTAACCTGCGAGAAAACCATTTAAAAAAAAGGATGGATTCATATATTGGATTTCACATTTTTTATTTTCAAAATATTTTAGTTATTGACCAGTCTACACAAATGATATTTTCTGCTCACAGTCATTCAGATTGAATACCAAAAATAAAGAAGACAAAGAAAGAAAGAAAATAAATTACCTTGATCGACAGGTTGTCCTTCGAAGCGTCCCTAATCTCAGGGCTGATCCTTTAAATGTGTTTAACTAGAACTGTTGAAATTGAAAAGATTTATCGACTCTTAAGTGATGCGAAAAGGGTCTCAATCCGAGGTGTATCGATAAGCTAAAACGATTGTGATTGAATGGACCCCGGGGTCTTGGGGGCTCATTACTGAAATTAATCTGTCGCTAAATGTTACGGTAAGTTATTTTACTGGTTCTTATTATTTCGGTTACTCAATCACTTTGTGACAGCGTGTTATTATTTGTTTGTTGATTACTCCTTCAGAGCCTGGTTGAGGGATTTCATTAGCGATATTAAATATCTTTAGCAATAATTAGATCGGCCTACGGCGTCAAAATTAATTTTCTATTTCATTGACAACAACATCTGTACAATATTGTTTCGCTCACTCATAATGGAAGTCGCATCTTTCGTTCCAAAGTGAAGTTCTCAGTGTAAACAAATTTTCGCGCGACTTCAGTACAGTGAAAACAAAGAATCCAGTGCCCTTTCCATGAGTTTGTAAAAAACTGTCCTCGATATCGAAAACTATCGGATATACTTCTCGTGTCGTAAAGCAGTCGATGAATATGAAAGAGACAGGACGATAGTATTCGATAACGAATAATACATTTCAAACTCATGGTAAGCCCACAGTTATGTTTAAATCTTCAAAGATTTATAATCGGAAATCGGTCTGATGTAAAGCTTTTAACAATAAACTTGCTTCTCAGCAGTCATAAAATTAAATTATCTAATCTTCCTGTATCTCACACCATGACTTTTTTCTCCTTAACTTTCTTTATCTTAACGTCATTTTTAGAGTTCCGTACCCGAGAGTAACCAACGGGACCCTAAGCTAAGCATCTGCTGTCTGTCCGTCTGTCCGTTTGTTTGTCAGCGGGCTGTATCTCATGATCCGTAACAAGTAGGCAGTTCAAATTCACAGAATATGTTTTTCTATTGCCACTATAACAAAAAAACTACCCTACTATGATGGCACGAAAAACCCCCTACTACGATGGTGCGAAACCTTCATGCGCGTTTGAATGGTATTGTCCTGCTCACTCATACTAAAAATCATAATATGTCATTTCATTCACAATATTCCAGCAGCTATAACAAAAAAAAATTAAAGGGGGCTACCAATACGATGGTACGAAACCCTTCATGCGCGAGTTCGACTCGCACTTGACCGGTTTTTTTCCCAAAAACCCATCTCCTAACTAAACACACAATTGACACATTCCATTACACACGACGTTCAATTGTTTCAACACGTCACAAAACCGATTCAAACTTGTTAGAGCTTGTTTTGTTTCCAAGACTAATTACCTACACACATGGGACACTTGTAATCAGATTGCGTCGGATTACGCTTGAATTATGAACAACGTAGAGGCCAATTTAGCTTGCACGCCGCTTAAGGCCTTTTTCGTTTAATGCGGAGGGTGTTTAATGAAGTGAGGCCTACGTTTCCGCCAACAGGGGTCTATGACGGCTCTGAATATTAAATTGCAATTCTGAATTCGTGTTTTGGTTATTTTTATGGATTAACTTAAATTAGGAGCTGAGATGAATTTTAAGCGTATTTATTTTGTTAAAGGCTACAATTATGACGCGACATTGATATTTATTTTCACATTTAAAAATAAAAAAGAATGCTATTCCGTTAGCGAGATGGGCAGGCTCGCCACACTATTCCAGAACCACCGCAACTCCTGAAAGCCAGAATCAACAGTGGCAACCACCAGAAAAGCGCCGAGACAATGAAGCTCGACGAATTCCCAGAGAAACAAGGCGATTGTTGCCATCACGGGAATATCCTGGATGAGGCTGGCACAAGAACTTCAAGCTCAACACAAGCACAGAGAAGCCTGTACCTAGCAGTAGGTGAAGTCGGACTATTACCATGGAATCCACAGCACCTGAAAAAATGATGAAAACTTGGGATGAAAGTTGGCGTGGAACTCATTTTTTCCGATGAGAAAACCCATCATGCATACCAGCTTCTTACTGAATAAACAAAACAAAAAACTCTAAAAGTCTTCACTTTCGAGAAGAATTCCGACATAATCTCACATGAATGAACGATATTCTCATCGTAAACCCATAAAACTTATCAAAATTCACCGACGCGCACGTGCAAATGTAGTGTGTAACGTATTTACTGCCTTTTATGGCGAAAAGAAATAACCATCGCATGTCGGTAATGATCATGTACTACACGATATGTGCAACATAACTCACTATAACATCCGTACAAACATGTTACTCGATAAAAAATCCCTTTTTACAAGGTCAATTAGAATTTGCTAGCAAAACTCTTTAAATAGGATGGGAAACTCCGCAGAAATGATTGATGGGTAACATATCTAAACCTGCTATCTAAGCTCGTGGCTAAATAATAACAGCCGCATGGGTCCATCTTTAGGTTAAGTCGTGCTTGCCTGGGTTGTATCGTGGATGGGTGACCAACTGACCGTTGCATACCGAGTTTCCTTCCTGCCTTCGTTAAACTATTGGTCCCGGCCCTCATTTTTAGATCTTTGGCAGTCGTTACAGATAGTCGGTGGAATAAAAGTCTGACAACCAGTCTTACCCAGTACTAGCTGGGTTGTGAAGGTCAGATAGGCAGTTGCTTCATGTAGTATACTTATATTCAGCTGCATTCGGTTAGACTGGAAGTTGACCCCAACATAGTTGGGAAAAACTAGGCAGATGATGATATCTAAACTTGATTTAATAAGAATTATCTGGTATTTTTTTTGGGCATCAACACCCTATGCAACATAGCTGTTATTTGAAGTACGAGTTTAGAAAAATCTGCCTCTTTAAATTAAGATAATATCGATATCCATCACGTCGCGCTTCAGTCGGGAGTTTTGCTAGCTAATTTAAATTTTTCATGTATACCTAATCAGATTCTAATGAAAGATAAAGGAGAATAGAAGAAAAAAACGTGTTGCGCCGACCCCAAGTAACATGGGATAAGGGCCGGAAGATGATGATGACCTAATCAGATTCTAATTAATGAACCAAGATACACTGAAACACGAAAATAGACGAACTGAAAAGGCTGAAACTTGAGAACGACATCGTGACGTCTACCGTCCGCCATATTTAATTTCTTAAGACGTCATAAGCATGCTTGTCGTCATCGGCTTAGAACAGTGTAGATCAAGGCCAATCCCTCCATATAATTATTACTACAGCTAGTTGTATCAAGGTAGTTATTAATTCGAAACTAGCTGTTCTTCTTTTTAGCGTGTCGATGGCAAAAAGTACAAATGTTATGTTTAGCCCAAAACTCAGTTACGCGAACCCCACTCCCTGATGCAGTAAGCAGATTATCAAGTGCGCAGGTGATAGGGCATGCGATGCAAAATGGAAGGTAGGCTAGCTGTTGCCCGCGACCTTCGTCCGCGTGAATTTATTATAAAAATATCTGAATTCCTATTTGAATCGGATTTTGTTAACAATTTCAAGGGTTTTAATTTTTCGCACGGAACTCTAATCTTTTTTCTAAAACAAAACAAATAATTTATCTTATTCCTTATGACTTCAGCTATCTGTCAGTAAAAGTCCTGCCAAAATCGGTTCAGCCGTTTCGGAGATTAGCCGGAACAAATAGATAGACATAAATTTAAAAAAATGTTTTTTATTATAACCGTACATACTTTCATATGCATTTAGTAAAAAACTGTTATTTTGAAATTACAAACAGACACTTCAATTTTGTTTATTTGATAGATAATTTTCTAAACCCATGTTTACCTATGAGCTGACCTTCCAAAGTAACCTAAAATCTACTCAATTCAAATTCTGGTAGATGTTGAACATTTACCAGAATTCGCCTTACAGATTGGGCTTCAAAATTCAATCGTCCTTAACTATTTCTTGGACCTGTAACTGGCAGGTCATTAATTTATATTCGAACAGCGATTCGGTCGGTCACTAATAGTCCAATCGACCCATTAATCATAATGTCGACTGCTGCTATTCACGAGTAAATATACAAAAAGAAATCGAATCATGAATCCCACATTCGTAGTAACTTAAGTTACCTCTCGTAGACGCCTACGCTTGCTACGCTGCTACGCCGTAGCAGCTCTACGAAATATAGCTACGAGTCTCCTGCCATCACAATAATCACTAATGGTTCTATTCCACAAAACATAAACAGTAACAGCAGCTTTCAAAGTTTACGACTAGCTATAAACCACATTCAGAGCGTTGATTTATTACGACTCCCTAGGCAATAGTGCTTTCTGTCGCCTTTTTATTTAATACAACTCGCAATATGCCCAAGAGATTTTATCTGGACTAGACTCCGAAGTTGAATTTCAATAGGTATGTCGATTTCTGTCGGGGCTTCGCATAAATTACTCAACAGGTAGGTTGGGAGGCTCTGTGAAGTGGTTAGAGGCTTTTTGAGATTGTTTAGTAAGTCAGTGAATGAAATTGGATTTGGTTTGGCGATAAAAAGTTATGGTAATACAAAAGAGAGGATGCGAGCAGACATAAAGATTTCTCGTGAAATTGTGCAATGTACAGTCAGAAAAAAATAAGCTAACTACAAATGATTATAATATTTTCTTATTATAAAAAATATTTAAAAAAAATGACACAGTACGAGACCTAGGTAGTCAGGATTTGTAGAAAAACATTCCCTGCATAGTGCAAAGATATTATATTTTGACGATTTCTAATTTTGGGCAGCTTCCTTATTTACTTTGTTGATCGTTCAAACAATAATTTCACAATTGAATCAAATATTTAAATCATCAGATGTAAACACACAATGTAATGTAATTAATGTACACCGTATGTAGGTCGTGCTAAAAAGTGTTTATAATGAGATGAGTGAGCTCGCACATCCTGCGAAGCGATTACCATTATGGATAAGCTAGACAAAACTACTGAAACATCAACGAAATAGAAAGATGATCATTTTTTTTCGCCGCCTTGTATGTCCCACTGCTGGGCAAAGGCCACCTGGAAACAGCCTTCGTGTTGCTTGCATCCAGATCATCTCACCACCTCTTTCTAGGTTGGCCTCGGTGGCGCCGTCCCTCCTCAGGCACCCATCGTGTTGACATCTTTACCCAGCGGTCATTATGCATGCGGCTCACGCAGCATGCCCAATCCCATTTGAGCAGGTTTTTATTTTCATTTATTTTTAATCGACTTACATTTACAGTTCACCACACATACAAGAATGTCAATCTTTTTTTGAAATACAACATAACTGTGTACTTAAAGGTACATTTATGTACATACATGACATGTACGTAGGTATATTCAATATAGTACTTACGTACTTACATGAGCGTAACATAAAAAATCGTAGCACGCCTGTCACTTTATGAATGACACATTATATTGAAATAGGACGTGATCGTATTTTGAGAGCATGCATCAAATGTCAGTTACATTATTCTCGTAACGGGGTTTATATTATCATTTTATGTTACATGTTATCGTCGGAAATGTGCCATTTTGGGAGAGTCTGTATAAAACGGAATTAACTGGTTTATCTTTCAACATACTTATTTGTAGATACTTTAACAAAGGGATTGGAAGATATTTGTATGAAGCGTGGCATGCTTACTTCCGCCATTTTATTTTATTTTCAAAATATGAATGTAGCTGGTACATAGTATGTCATGTATATGTGAAACACGTGATTGTACTCATAATAACAAACAACTTTCTCAGAGAAACATTTTTTTTAATACTCATTCACTTTTATCACAATAACACAACAGCGGAGCATTGCGGAGCGCGCTTGCGATCCGCGCGGATTTCATACGGCTGTTGTGTTATTGTGATAAAAGTGAATGAGTATTATTAGATTAGAAAGTTGTTTGCTATCATGAGTACAATCACATGTTTAAGTATCGGTCACTAATTACCAGTCACCCTACATAATTACACACACGCTGTTATCAATACAACAATATATCTGTATTAATCAGTAGCTGGTATCAATAAAAACAACATAACATAACATAAAGCCTGTAATCCCCGAAGGGTAAGGCAGAGGTGTACCGCATACCCAAATTTCGAGTGGTCGCAAGCGCGGCTGCTGAGAATGCGGGGTCGGGCAAAGTTTTAGTGGGTTTTTTGGAATTTCTGATTAGGAATTTCTTAGCTTTTGGTTTTGTGCCCGGTTGATGGCAATAGGCTCGCCCCCTATTACATGGAACTTAAACATAACTGTTGAAATGTGGGTGTACTTAGAGACACTACTGCCTAACCCTTCGGGGACTACAGGCGTGATTTTATTTAAAATCTATGTGACGATTTTCCAAATAATAAATTGTTCTAATTAACAAATTCTTGGGACAAACACAACTGGCAAAATGAAGGTATACTATAGATACACTTCTGCTTAATCCTTTGGCTTACAAGTGTAATTTTGTATGCTTATGTGTATATTGAAGGACTACTCCAAATGTCTACTCTTCTAGACAGTGAAAATAGAAAATATACATATCATTAGACCAGCCATGTATTCGTACACATTATATGTACATATTACCTTCACTTTTGATCATCCAATACATAACGTGTCAATGTATTGACGTATATCATGTCTACATCAAAGGGGTAGCTATCATTGAATTATATTACAAACACACACGAACAAACATATAGACACACACATGAATGGTGCCAGATTGCATACACGCGAAGATGACAAGGTGACATGTGTATGTAATGTAGCTTTATCATAATTATATGAATATACGGGGTGGAAGGGACACCCACGCGAAAACGGTTACCCCGTATTCAGTACTTACATCATTCTGAGCCCTCCTACATAGAAATTTTTCATCGGTTATTAAAAAAAAAACAGCTGTTTCCTACAAAAGCGCAATAGCTACACCGTCAAAATATATGGAACAGCTGATTTCCTTTTTTTGTCGGTGTGCCTTCCACCCCGTATAATATCCCGTATCGTAGTATGTGGATATAATCAGTTTAAGATTAAGTATAAGTAGATTATAGGTAACGTCCCAGCCTTAAGCTATTTTGCTTGAAAATATTCTAAGTGAATTTTTTTAATGTGAGACGAGCAAGTCATCATCATCTGCCTAGCCTTTTCCCAACTATGTTGGGGTCGGCTTCCAGTCTTACCGGATTCAGCTGAATACCGGTATTTTACTTGAAAAAACTGCCTATATGACCTCCACAACCCAGTAAGTACTGGGTAATACGATATCCCTTGGTATAAGAGTGGTTGTCAGATTTTCGGGGACTGACTACCTATTACGACTGAGACGAACAAGTCCACAATGGATTATTGAATCCATTTGAATCCTTTAATAACTGCATTTAATATTGCAAATGGATGTATACAGAGTGCAGAGCAAAGATCAAAAGTGAACTTCTTCGAAAATTTTAATACATTAATACAGGATTTCTTTTGAAAAAATTTCATATATTGAAAATATTTCCCTGGCATCATTTCACACATCATTGTATCCTCACATACAATTTAATATGTACACGATTCATGATGCATCGCATTTGGTTCCTGAAATAGCTCTTATTACGTTGTACTATCCGTCTGCCAAGCAGAGTGACATTGTTAAATCGCTTTATAGCGGAAATATACATTTAATAATGCACACGGTCGATTACTAAATGAGGTTTTACATTTAACAAATGAACAACGGGTAGCAATCTTCTTAAAAGGGGTCTCACTGCAGTTAACTGCTTGTATAATAAAAGAGGACTAGATTTGTACCAACTACACAGGGTGTAAACGGAGCCTTCACGAAGCCGTCAACCAAGCATTATGTACATCAAACTAAGTAACTTTACGCAAAAATTATTGCTGGGAAATGACTTTGTTTTTTTTGGGGTGAAACATCACTTTTTACGGTACAACTCAATATAACGCACTCAAAACATTGTGCTGATGGATGGATTGAATAGTACGGGGGTCTTCGAAGTGTTAAAAATCTTATATTAAAAACATGTATTTAAAAAAACTTCTAGAACAAACAAATGATCGCAATGACGAGGAAAATTTTTCCTTTCGGCTTCTTTAAGTGTCTTGTTACGCCCTTTATTGTATTCCATATCTGATGAAAAGGTAAACAGTCCAAAGTAAACACTGTTTTAAGCTTTCACGGTTTATAATTAAACTTGTCACACTGTCACTTACGGGATATCTTCCGTGATTTTCAATTATTGTGAGCTCCCAATATTTCAACGCTGTTGCAAGCGCCATGATTGCGGGATGACTGCAGAATGCGGGTGGATGGTAAATTTATTAGGTGCAGACAAATCTGTCTACCCTCTTTCTTAGTATTTTGCTACACGCACTACTGGAACTCGATACAAAGTCACGGCAAAACACACTCACAATATCACCAAGTTTTCTAGAGTCCTTATTACGACGCCGGCTGTTGCTTTTGAGCATACTTGACACTGGATTCCACGTACTTGAGAGCTTCAAATTGTCAAGTACGTGGAATCTAGTGTCCTAGTGTTAAGCATGCTCACAGCTTACAATAATTGAAAATCACGGAAGATATCCCGTAAATGACAGTGTAAGTTTAGTCTAAAGTAAGATTAGAAAACTGTGTTGATGTCAATAATTATGTAGTGCCACTTACAAATTGAGTGCTTTGATTTAGAATTTAACAAAAAAAAAACTATTCTATTGTATTCTAACCTGAACAGGGTGGGTCTGTATAAAATGTCATCTGATACTTTTGGATTTTGGCATTAGTAAATACCCGAAATAGATTAGACCATTATCGATAACAGTTACTTTTATGTTTTTTTTTGTTGTTTTTATTTTCAACCCTTTACAAAATGTTCCAATCATCAAGCAGGCAGCATTTTATAATCAATATTTTAGTTCATTAGTTAGCCATATTTCTTATTTCCATACAGCAATATTGCCAATTTAATCAAAACAGCGAAATATTTGACAGCTATTTGCGACGATGCCCACTTTCTGTATAAATGCTCTTAATACATAAAATTCTTATTCTTATTCTTTGTTGCACACAAAACAACAAAAAATATACATACAAATTGCAATAATATAGCTTATGTACAATGGCGAGCTTAACCCAGAATTGGGTTTTCTTACAGCAAATTTCGATTGCGAAATTTGCTTAAGAGGATATAACTATGTGCATTAACAGTACATTTAATTACTTAAATTAATTAATTTTATAAACTAAACTACATACATACAATATAATATACGTAATACATTGTATGTATTACGTATATTATATGTATATAAAATACAATGCAATATTACTAGAACACAACTTTATGATTTTGTCACTTCACTACCGATGTTCATTCAACCCACCTACATTGCTCCTACCGTAATTATACCCGTAACTAAAACTCATACGCACATATCCATAACGCAAATTGGTTCCTTAGCCTAGAGCATGAAATCCTATATATCCCTAATAACCGTACCGAGCCGTACTTCAAACTGAATTCGGTTAGTTGCCGGCACAAACGGAGATGACAACATAATTACTGCCGAAATTAGCAACAAGATTCTGTTGCCGTGTTCCGGTAATAGGGATGCCAGTCGGCTGGCGGGAACCGTATTTTACACGTCTACACAAACAGAAACTGTTGGCATTCAAACAAATATAGCCAATAGTGTTTATCGAAGTGTATGTTGTGCAATGTACAGTAGTAGTTCAGTTTAAAAGACTTTTAAAACTAAACGTTTTTGTACTTCCAAATAACTCAAATTCAAACTAATTATTTGACAGTTTTACGTAGCAACTTTTCCTAGAGCATTGAAAATAAGTGTTTTTAACGTGCTCTTTTCGTTTTTCCACCTCTTTCTTTAACAATTTCAAACGCCAATTTAAAGAGTCCGCAGAATGCCTACTGTTCGTATTTTAAATTCCTTGTATAAAGGGTGTAACAAGACCCTTAACGAAGACGAAAGGCATTTGTTTTCCCCGTCATTGCGATGATTTTTTTATTCAACACCATACCTGGGAACCTTCTAGTTACGGAGATATTGGGGCTGAAAGTTAAGATTTTTACTTTAAACACCTCCAGTGTTTAAAGTAAAATGTGCCCGCACTATATCAGCACAATGTTTTGAGTGCGTTACATTGAGTCCTACCGTAAAACGTGATTTTTTACCCCAAAAAAAAGTAGTTTCACAGCAATAATTTTTGCGTAACGTTACTTAGTTTGATGTACAGTTGCTTGGTTGATAGCTTCGTTAAGGGTCTTGTCTTTCCCTGTATTAGTTATTTTAAGATAATTATAATCTCACCTGTCGTGCGAGTGGAGCAGCGGCGTGAGGCGCGGCCGATCGCCGTCGTCAACTTAGCCGCATAGTGGAGGCGTCCGACAACTCCGGGCCTGGGTCTGCGCACCGCGGCACAGCACTAGCACTACACAACACTCAGCGCGTGCGCATTATTATACACACGCTCACGTATTTATATTAGCACTGCACTTGTTTGTACCTGGAAGGAGAGAAAGGAGGTTAGTTTTGTTTTTTTTAAAGACTTCAAAAGGAGGCGTTTCTTATTTCGTCGGAATCTACTTTACTACAAAAGTTTTATTCTCCTCGCTAACTAACAAGTTGACAGTTTAAAAACACAGTGTCCAAACATGTTTCTTGGTAAAACTCTCAATGAAATCTGACAAGATTGTATTACATTCACGGATTTGCACCCGACTGTGGATTAAAATAAAATAAAATACTCAGGAAATTCTTTATCTTTTTTTTACACAAAAAAACTGGTTTTTTTTCAACGTCCACGATGAGTTCCATAATGTGATTACGATGTAAAGGCGTCGAACCCGTTAATATTTTTGTTCAATTCCGATGCTCATTCATTGTAGCATCAAAAACAAAAGGTTTTAATTAAATGTGCTGCACTATAATGAAATATGTATCAATTATTTCGTCATAACAATGGAAAAACAGAGCATGCTCCGTAAAAAAGAAAATTATATGAATGAAAACAGTAATTCTTTTTTCAGAACGGTTTGTTTCCCGATACGTTTTAATTTGCGGTGGCATCGAGTGTACTTGTATAAGCAAATTCGCATGGACGATCCTGTAAAAGCAGTCCCCACTCTTAATATTCATCAAAACTCCACACAAGTACGATGAATATTTTATTCTTAAAATAACGAAGCAAGAGCAATGTTTTATCTTCATTACTTTGTCAGACAAACTTCTACTTCGTTTCACGTGGCACAATCGAATTAGTTGATAATAAAAAAAACAATAACTCTGTCTACGTACGTCTATAAATGTCTATTTACAGTAAAAAAACATAACTCACAATATGACAATCATAAATGGTTCGTAAAGGTGTAGGTGGGAAGAAAAGCATATGGGGTGGTACTATAAACTACGAACTCGAAACGACCGATGACATCACGTGATCGAGTGCTTAAATATCAACTTTATTGACCACCTTTACGGTC
This sequence comes from Noctua pronuba, assembly GCA_905220335.1. Lineage (NCBI taxonomy): Eukaryota > Metazoa > Arthropoda > Insecta > Lepidoptera > Noctuidae > Noctua > Noctua pronuba. The sequence continues at coordinate 5,091,393 of LR999894.1, forward strand.
TTAAAGTGAGATAACAATCGAGTTTGATGACCGTGGTAGGCTTTCAGGGAAAATCAATAGATGCATAAAGCTGAAATGAAATGCTTCGCTATGAAAGTGAGGTGGGCCGTAGCGTGGGTGGTTATTAGTGATTTTACAGCTTTATTTACAGTATAGACTGTGTGATTTGATTGGTCAGTTAAATGTTATTTTTATTCATTACAAAGAATCTTTCGAACAACCGTAGTCACAGCTAAAACATTAAAACTAGCTTCCAAGACGAGTCACTTTAAACAATGATGTTTATTGCGTTTCAGCTAATCGATTAAATAGATTAAAGACAGTTGTTTTTACGTTCAACTATAAATTGAATTTGGTGAGTCGTGCAAGCTAGTCCAAATATTTTCAGAAGTTTCTATCAATAAATTCAACGGTTCTACAGATAGCATGCCACACGTAATGCACCAAAAGTTTGTAATTTTATTTGCAAACATAAATTGAAAACTAGAAATCGGTCGATTCAATCGATTAATACAATCATTGTACAAAAATGTTCGCAACGAACTCGTAAAACTAGTTTACAGATTAAAACTATGTAAGATCACACGGTTGGCGGTCTGCCAATAGGATCAGCTGTAGAGTGAAGATCACGTCGACTAACCAAGGTCCAACAGGTCTTTCCAGATTTTTGTGTTTCCGATTTAGCATCACACCTTTTTACAGACAATCTAGTATCGTATTAAGACAAGATCTCGATAATTATCGTCCTAGATAGGTATATACAAACCCATCAAAAATATAAAGGGTGTAAATAGACCCTTAACGAAGCCGAAAGGCACTTGTTCTCCCCATCATTGCGATAATTTTTTTGTTCTAGACCATACCTGGGAACCTTCTAGTTTCAGAGATATTGGAGGTCAAAGTTCCAATTTTTTCACAGTTTTTTTTTTAAATACCACTTTTGAAGGTGTTAATTTTACTTTTATTAACTCGATGACCCGTTTAATATTCAAAGCATCCATCAGCACTAAGTTTTGAGTACGTTACATTGAGTTTTACCGTAAAACGTGATTTTTCACCCCAAAAAAAAAAGTCGTTTCCCAGCAAATTTTTTTGCGTAAAGTTACTTAGTTTGATGTACTGAATGCTTGGTTGACGGCTTCGTGAAGGGTCCGTTTACACCCCGTATTTAGATGAAATGAACTCTATGTAATCGCTCCCTTAGATGACGACATTGCATTTCATTGACTTTTTTGCCACCGACTCGACTTCCTAAAGTAATTTTCCAGTTTTTTGTATTTTTTTTATGAAGTTGTTATTTTTTTTTTGCAAAAATTTTTTTTTTCTTTCGCTCACAAATATTCTTGCCAAGTATTCATTTTACATTTTAACTAAGTTATCAGTAGGGCATTCAAATAGACGAAAAAAATATGTATTATGTAACTCATGAACTATAAAACCTTAGTTAATAAAATGTATATGGGACCACTGCGCGATCTTCCTCTACCGAATGAAAAAAGAATTACGTAAAAAAAATTAACCTCCATCTTTTTTAGAAGTTGGTTAAAATACCTCAAATATTCTGTGTAGTTCAAAATGAATTACTCCTCCATACCTACCAAAAATTCTTTTGTTCCAAAACAGTACGTATGGATTAATGGATACGTGCCTACTACACATATTGCACGTTGATTTTGCGTAAAAGCTTTTACCGTTGCCTCTGGTTTTAATTTTTTAGGAAAATTCGTACATCGAATTTTTTTGACACTCGGAAAGCCTACAACTAAATAATATGCCTAGCAGTAAACTAATATGGAATATATGAATAAGGTAAATAATATTGTGTTATTGCCTTTTCCTAACTAAGTTAGGGTCGGCTTCCAGACTAACCGGATGCAGCTGCAGCAGAATACCAGTATTTTACATGGAGCGTCTGCCTATCCGACCTCCACAACCCAGTTAGTACTAGGTAATACGATACCCATAGGTAAGATTGATTGTCGGAATGTTTGGGCCACTGACTACCTGTAACGACCGTCAAAGATCTGCGAATGACAGCCGGGACCAGCAGCTTGTTACAAGCAAAGTGTATTAAAACGTTGAACGACCGGCATGTTCTAGAACAACAAAAATGTTAAACAAATCGGGAATGAATTTACTCATACTCAAAAGTTGACGAGACGAGACTTTTGTGATGGTATTTTATTATATATTTGAAAGTTACCAAACGGGACGTACCCAATTCATCAACCCACATTGGGTCTGTGTTGTGAATTGCAGTCTACTCTTTCAGAGAAAAGCTTGTGTCTCAACAGTGGGTATATTATAAGCTGAATTGATTATATGTACTTGTATTAAATTCCAGTAAAACACAGAAAGAAATTCCTACATTAACTTTCGATTAAAACGTGCCTATACCAAAATAGAGTTTATTTAAAGCTAGCTAAAAATAAACTTGGCCTTTACTTGAAATGTGGTGGGTACATAAAAAGGGCGTTGACGAGTGTCGATACCTATGCACCCTTCTCGCCACGAATCGTGACATCCTAATCGTCACCCCACTGCATTATTCACATACTTATAGCACGTACCGACACCATAAAAAGACAAAACCAATGCCATTTAAGGGTTGAGCTTCATGTGTAGCACGGAATTTTTGCCCGTAGTCGCAGTTGCAACACGCCAGTAGCTTAAGCGTGTAGCTCCCAGTCAAGCGGTAAATTGTAAGCCATAATTCCTCGTAATAATATCTATATATTTAAAGTTATACATATAAATTATAATAATGATGAACGAAGCGAGATCAAGATGTGAACTAACAAGGTGCGGAGCATTCCCGTACCTAACGACTGCATGTCACGACACCTATAGACCTTAACACTTTCGCTGCCCAACACCCCGCGTAGTATGGACTTTGGACTCATATGCTGGGTTCTGGGCAGCGAAAGTGTTAAGCTTGACAACTCGATTTTTGTTATACTGCTACTGCTCGTAGCAGAAACGTGTAGTCATATTTAAGGATGAGGTACAGGCCATTAAAAACAACTTTATCTTTGGGACTATCATTATAATCGCGAAGAATTATTCAACTATCCCATACATAACGAGGCTTGTGCGGCTACGTTGGACGGGAAAGGGAGCCACTGGGACATGAGTGCGACAGCGCGGCGCACGAGGAGCGCACTCTGCAGGCTCAGCATTCTTCGGTGACGACGGCGACAAAACTGCTGACGCGAAACAAGCCGCCGATACATCGAAGGCAGCTCCGTGACGCATGTTTACGTTAGATGCCGCCCAGAAACTTCAAGTTCAACTTCAAGTTCTTCTGCACATTCACCAAAGTTGTCTTGAAAAGAATAATGTCCTTCAATAGGCTAGTAACATCGACGAGGTGAAATGTGATGGTCTCTTTTGGCAGCGTAATGATGTCCTGGTTGGTTCTCTAACTCCTCTCTCGCCAGCAGGCCACCATCTAGTCGCTCTTGTTGAGCAACCGGTACAACATCAGCTTGGCAGCAGCGGTCTTGTCTTTACTGAAGTTCGTAGCGCAGATTTGGACAACGGTCAACTCGTTTTTCACATCAAACTTCTGCTGCACGAACGCAAGTAAATTATTCGCCGCAAGTTCTGGATCCATGGCAATTCAAATTACGAGCGCCGCCGGCTTGAACCGCCGCGTTTACGGTATCCATACGCGTCAGCTTCTCGTCTGCATAGATACGCAGCTACTGCGAGGCTGACCACACCCTTCCGATGTCAAAATAAAAACAGGTAGGTAGACGTCACTACCACAACGCTGAGATTTTTTTTTAACATTTTACTTTTATATGATATCGCAACAAAATACAGTTCGTTTTAATACCCTCAAATTTTCATTTAAATGATCTACTATGCTTGCGATACGCTTTTACGAATTTTACTATGCTTTTGTGAAAAACAGCAACAATTTTGATGACCTGTTTTTATCGTGTTTAATAAAGAGACGCCAAAACATTAAATAAAATTAATTCGTTTGCAAAATAAAGGGTTCGCCACAAATGATGTGTAATAATGACATGTTTCCAATTACTATGCTGCTTTTAAGTAGCATAATCACTCTTTGATATTCCCAGTGCCAGGCCTCAAGCTTCCTCTTTTTAACCAACTTAAAAAAAGGAGGTTATCAATTCGACCCGTATGTATGTGTGTAATATTGTCTTCTGACAATATGACGTACATACTGGGTCGAAATGATAACCTCCCTTTTTCTCTAATTTTTTCTTTGTTGTATCTGACTAACTGTATATTATGTTAGTCAATACCAACTTTTAAACATGTATGTCAAATTTTATTTGTGTATGTATGTTTGTCTGCGCATATCTCAAAAACTATAAGTGGAATTGCTAAAATTATTCACTCTACGTTTGCGTTTTATTGTATTACATAAAAATAAATTAAAAATTAAAGGGGGCTCCCCTACTACGATGGTACGGAACCCTTCATACGCGAGTCCGACTCGCACTTGGCCGGTTTTTTCTATCTCGTTATTTTATATTCATGTTTTTGTAGGCTTGTTAAATAAACGCTATTATTATCACTAGCTCCTAAACTACTGGGTAGTGTAAGAGACAGTTATGTCAACAATGCCACTTGGAAAGTAATTTTCAGATGATCGCACGATCGCTCCGAATTAATGAACATGGAAGTTGGAAATTCATTCAAGAGGTATGAAATACTTCGAGAACTTTGTTGGAATTGAGTGTAATAATATTTTGGTTGTTCAAGTTTTCGTAAAATTCAGCCAAGTCGATTTATTTTAGGAAACACAATATTATGTTGGATGGACAAGTAGAAGAATTTGTTTGGTTTTTGAAAAGCATTTAGTTTGTTTTTTGTATTATATTTAAAAATATTGATAGCTACTGTACCTCCTTTATTTTTATAAATAGTGTTGCCTAGCTCAAGACTATTAACCATTTAATTGTTTACTTATACCACAGAATTATGAAACTTGAGGGTTGAAAAGGAAGTTGCCAACAGAACCTAATGAGCCTCAACCTCACAAGTATCAAACAAAATCTTATTTCATGTCTGCGTGACCGCTTAGATCTTCTAAACTCCAGAAATGATTTTGATGTATTTTTGACCATCATTTAGAACATTTTGGTTATACGATTTGCACCTGTATGAGTCAGGCGCGTTTTAACATGCTGTCAAGAGTATTTTATAAATACATCAACATAACTTCAAGCCTGTGACCCCCGAATGGTTAGGCAGAGGTGTAGGTACACCCACATCGTCAGTTCTGTTTAAGCCCCATTTAATAGGTGGCGAGCTTATTGCCATCAATCGGGGACAAATCCAGACTCCGTGGCTGCAGCTGAGAAATTCCTGATCGAAAAACCCAATAACAATTTGCCCAGCCCGGGAATCGAACGCAAAACCTCATGCAGCACGATAGCAGTCACGATTGCGACCACAAAACTAATGAGTTATTTTATAAATTGATTTTGATACCATTTAATTTCTCGTAATTGAAAGCCATGCAGTTTATGGTTTCCCAGTATATTAATGTCCACTAACGTATATTAGAGGTTTTGGCATCAGCCAACTAGTTATAATGAGTGGTTTTCTGAACTGGTTGTGAATTTCCCATTTCAATGTTATAATGGCAATTTGAATTATAACATGACCAGAGCCGTGTTTGAAATGTTTGAATAAATCTCTTGATTAAAATTCAGCTCCTAAATATATGTCGGATCCGGTCGTTAGTATGGGCAAGAAATGAATCGGAAGGGCGCCGGTGGTGACATCACGCAACCTACTTACAAGTTTGTCACCACAGCGTGCTTCTATAGAGCCCTGATGTTCAGCTCGAGGGAGGGCGACAGTCAATCTCTGATCGCGGCGGAGTTGGGACGTCAAAACTGTATCCGAATTATTGTACCCCGTGTTGTTGTGTTAAGTTGTAATTTCAAGTTATTTGATAGTTTTGCTAGAAACAGTGTATCGCACCCAGTGTGTTTTCATAGCACGAAACCCATTATCTGCCCTCATAATGTACGAGCCTAACGGAATAATTCCTGAAATATTCGACATATAAGTAACTTATTTTTGAATCTGTCTTCAACAAAAGATACAGTGAAGTGAGTGACATAAGGTGCTTGTTCCGTTAAGTATAATTTTCTATTTTTATTTTCAAACTTTTGAGTTTATAACTCAAAAGTGAGAAAATAGGCGAGAAAAACGAAAGCAATAAATAAATAAATCTAATACCTACAATCCAATAAAAATATCTCCTCATATCGGTATTTAACTTGACACTGGCAATAAAGACACGACATTTATATGATTTCTATTAAAGAAGATCTTATGTAAGATTTTGTTTCACAATTTATGTAAGGACCAGACAAGTTTTATCCTTGCCTGTTGAGTGTTATATTGACAAAATCATTGATATTTTAGTAATAATATTCTGTCAATATTACACTCGCTAACTCCCAGAGTATAAGGGCCAGTTTCCACCTAGGCTGAGAGAAAAAATGTCTCATAAATAGTCGACAGGTTGTTTAAAGTGAAAATACCGTTCGCCTACTGGTTGTTCCTCTTCCTCTTCTCTCGATAGTGGAAACCAGCCTTATCATGGCTTGCCACGGGCTACACAATCAATTGACACGCGTGTAGCAACAGCAACTACTGAAAAAACAAATGAACAAAGTTGCTTGGGGCACAACGTAGACACCGCGATGCGACAAATGACGCACGTGTCGCTTGACGCAAGTTTCGACGCAACGCGATAGGGACAGCTGCAGCTCAGACCAAATATATCACAAAAAAAATTACGAGATCGACGTTTCGTATTCCCCTTTTTTCTCCTCGAAAACTGAGCCGATTCAGTCATTATTGACTTTAATGAACATTTTAAGAAAGAGTATGTCTTTTTTCTTATCATTTTTTTTATGTTAAATACTTTTCGAATTTGTCTCGTGGTCCTCTAATCAGGGCCGTAAAAATGGGGCATTTTTTACAAATTTTTTGAGGGTCATATTTTCTTTACTTATTAGTTTCTGAAAAATAGGAAATGACAGGGACATGTCTGCAGTAGACTTTGTTTTATGAAAAAAAAAATGCTCTAGAGGCATTAAGGACACAGCACACATATCAACTCGGAAAGGGATCGGCACCCTATCAACTCGACCCATTCAGTATTCTTTGTATGAAACTCCCCACTGCAACGCACACTAATCGGAATCGTAACATAATTGCGTCGCCTCGGGACAAGCTGACGAATCGCGGTGCGGTGCGTGGTCAACTCGCTTACGGCTCATCGTCCCTGCGCTTACGTCTCTCCGTATCCGAGCTTACGTCTCTTCGTCCATCCTTGCGCAAACTACTGTTGCCACACGTGCTGTCATTCACAGGGCAACGGTCGGCGAGCCGTAAGCGCGGCGTCGCCTAGCCGTAGCCGCGTCGACGTATCGGAGCTGCTGATCCGCTTGCTTACGATAGGTTGACGCCTGTTTGACGGCGAGGCGAAAGGCGATACAGTGCCGATCCCTTTCCGAGTTGATATGTGTGCTATGACCTTTATTCAGGAAGGAAAAGGTGAATACATTTATATGGAGAATCTCGGCCCCTGTTCCCTCTTAAAACATGCACTCCAAAGATAAAATTTTATCACGGTGTTATAACATTACACGCCATATCACCTGCTTTATTAATGTACCGTTGCGTCACTAACAGATTTCAGTAAATAATCTAGATAAAGGCTTCATTTGGACTTATCATACGAGTGCATGACTTATCATTATGTAGTACATAGTACCCACCTACAGATAATGGTGTACTTACTTATGGTACACTCACATTTCGCCAGTTGAGTTCCACTCCCATGTAGGTAATAAAGGGGAGCCTATTAACAACAACTGGATTTGTGACCAGACAGAAAATCTCAATAACAATTAGAGAGAACAAAAAAAAAACCGACTTCCAAAAAATCACTAAAAAGTCAAAAAAAAGATTTTAGGCAAAAAAGTTTTTTTTTGTACTATGTGCTGTAGTACTTTTTGTAGTGCCGCTAGAAGAGAATAGTATACAATAACAAAGCATTGCGAGTTTTTTTTTGGGACCTCGATAAAAATTTTCAACGGTATTTAAAACTACTTAACGACCACTGCAATAGACCGTGGTAGTCAAAAATGTGGGTACTATCGGTACACTTCTGGTACCACTCCTGGTGAACAATGATTTTTAATCATTAGTACAGGCACCAACGATTCCCTTTTGTCTGAAATGCTAATTTTTATTTGAAAATTGTTTTTGTGAAGCTTAAATGTGTTTTTCTGAAATAAAAAAAATATTTATTTACTTCTGTCTAAGTCTTCAGGGATATACAGCCGTGATGTTATGTTTACGTTATACCTAGTACCCATATATGTATAGACATAGTATTTTGCAATTATTATTGCTGGAAAGTCCAGATAGAATGAAGTGTTGTTGACATTTATCGTGGCCGTTGTAAAAGTGGTCATTATTATATACTGTCTAAAGCACAATAAAGATTAGCAATATGAAATTCCAAAATGTATATCCAACAAGTTTCATTGACTATCCTGTTTTGGCCACATGTGACAGTTCCTTAATTACCCTAGGCTGATGAAGTTTTTGTTTAGGGTTCCATACCTCAAAAAATGGAACCCTTATATGATCACTCGCGTATCTATCTGTCTGTCCGTCTGTCACGGCCAATTTACTCCGAAACTACTGGACCTTTTTTTCGGGATGAAAGGTTATGTCCGTTTCTGTACACCTGACAACGCATATGAAAAATTCCAGAATGATCGGTTCAGTGGTTTAGGCGTGAAAAGGTAACAAACAAACAAACAAACTTACTTTCGCATTTATAATATTAGTAAGGATTGTGCTACGAGCATAATACTGACAAGTGCCACGCTCATGTCAAGTAGTAATCACTACAACTATGTACACAAGTGTATCTACAACAGCTTTAAAACAACAAGCTCGCTTAATTGACTGTAAGCACTCGCACGGAAACGAAGAATTAGGAAAGGTTCCACATAACACATAACATCACGCCGAAATTGTAATCGCCGAAGGGTTAGGCAGAGGTGTACACAATTAAAGTACACGACCCATTTCGTCAGTTATGATTAAGCCCCATGTTATAAGGGGGAGCCTATTGCCATCAACTGGGCAGAAATCCAGAATCCGTGGCTGCTACTGAGAAAATTCCTGATAGAAAAACTCAATAACACTTAGCCCGACCCGGGAATCGAGCCCAGGACCTCGTGCTCAGCAGTCGCGCTTGGGACTAATCGACCAACGAGGCAGATCGACCCGAGCGGCTGTTATTATTAATTATTTGAGCCAGATAATGCTAATACCCACATTCGTGTTTTTTACTTCTAATTTTAAAGTCATTCCGACGGCATTAAAAACTAACTTAATTGTACTTTACTTTTAGTGCTGCAAAAAGTACCAAGATTACAGCATTTACAGCACCTTCATGAATGTCGTAATGGTTTGAAACCTTATTTAAAAATACAAAAATCTGACCATTTTTAACTTGACCTTTGCAGGTTATTTTAACGTTTATGGAGCCGCTAGACAGAAAACATTGTCCTATATTAGGGTTGTGTGCATACTACGCAAAAAACCTGACTGCGACCTGGCAACGTCGCAAAAAACTGTCAATTATTTTGATGTTTTATTAAATTAATCAATACATCTTAATAGCTAAATTTTGCTCTACTTTTCACTTAAATTATTGCACTAACTTAATTAATTGATTGATAGATGAAACACTGTTTTGAGCTTTCTCGGTTTGCAACTAAACTTATACTGTCACTTACGGGATAGCGTTGAAATATCGGGAGCTCAAAATAATGAACAATCACGGAAGATATCCCGTAAGTGATAGTATAAGTTTAATTAATTGATTGTTGTATTAATAATATCGTGACATTGAAAATATAGTGTTAGGTGTAAAATTACCGCTCAAGATCTCGCACAATTATCATCTCAAACCAAATTACACAAAACAAGCGCTTAAACTTGCCTATTGTACAAGTAAGAACATTGAATTCATTCATCAGCATGTATAACAACATATATCAGCATGTATATTATAAAGAGGTAAAATTTGTTTGTAAGTTTGTACATAGGGTGTAATCTTCGGAATTACTGATCGGATTCTGAAAATTCTTACCTTATTTCCGAGTGTTATAGACTACATTTTAAAACGTCCCCGTGAGAATATTCCGTACAAGTCGGGAGCGAAGCCAGGAGCAAAAGCTAGTAATTTAATATTCGACAGAACTTTTAGAATGCACAAGGCTTTGTTTTTTTCGGATGAGAAATCATCAAATGATCCCCCCTAACCCGCGCCCGCTCTGTGCGGAGTGGAAGGGAGTGTCAGACTTGTACTGACTAAAACCCATCCATGTTCCTTCTTTGCCCTTTGTGTTCCAGGGCCGAGGTATCTCTTTCGAATAGTCCCGCAGCCCATGCACAAGCCTTAAGCACAATTACAGTATCCAGTGTACGATGTTTTACCGAAGAGGTTTTACCTGAAGGAAGGTAAATGCCCTTAACAGCAGGTAACCTGTAAGCGCATATCATCCAACAATAGGTCGTTGAGGAAACAAAGCATAACTTTTTGTTCCCGAGTTCGTTAAAAGTTTTCCTTAACCAGCTGAGAGAGCCATATTATCTGTAAGTACCAATTATAATATAAGTTTTTAAATACTATCATTTACACTGAAAACACCCAACCGCAATAACCTCAGTTTATCCGTAATCATGGTGTTTGCAATAGCGCCGAAATATTGGGAACTCAAAACAAATAGTAAGCATGGTTAATATGATAGTATCAATTAGAATATCAACTTTTCATTGCTCGCCCTAAAAAACAGCTTTGGATGTGGGTACGTTTCGAATTAGCAAAGCCATAGACAAGAGCTGGTAATTAATGAAAATCAATTAAATACATGTGATGCTTCTACTAAATAAATTCAATCTGTTTCCCAAAAATAAAAAAAGAATGCATAACAGAATAAATTACGACACAAATGCCGATGTAAATAATTTCCCGAGCGGAAACAACCGACAAAGAGGTTTTATTTATTAACTAAGTCATGTGGAAATAACTCGATAATCTGTTCTCGTTCGGGAAATCATTTTTATGTGGGTATCCAAATAATGGAAAGGCTATTTTTAGATTTTGAGGGTTCCGTAACTCATTCGGCAAAAACGAAACCCTTACTAGGATTACTTTGTTGTCCATCTGCGAATACCCTTTTTCTTCGGAACGCGTGAAGGTATCAATACGAAATTACTATCAAATACTCAGGTCTTTTACCCCTTGGAGCAGTGAAAATGTAAGGAAAAAATCTGAAAACCGTAAATATGTAGTTTAATAACAAATCACCTACAAGATTATACGAAACCGTCGCGCGTCGGTGCGCGAGTCCAACTCGCATTTGGCCTGTTTTTTGATTTAATATGGCAAATACTTTTACTACCTCGTTGGCCTAGAGGTCGCAAACACTTCTGCTGAGAAAGTACTGGCAAAGTTTTATTGGGTTTTTCCAGCAGGATTCTTTCAATAGCAGTCTTGGTCGCAAGCAAGACTGCTGAGCATGAGGTCCTGCGTTCGATTCTCGGGTCGGGCAAAGTGTTATCTATAATTTCTCAGTAGCTGCTACGGTGTCTGGATTTGTGCCCAGTTGATGGCAATAGGCTCGCCCCCTTTCACATGGGACTTAAATATAACTGGCAAAATGTGGGTGTACTATTAGATACCCCTCTGCCTAACCCTTCGGGAATTACAGGCGTGGTGTTAAATTCAGTCTGGATTTAGTTCTTGCCGATTTCAATAATTATGTTGCCCTATTATACAGGGTGTGAACAGACCCTTCACGAAGCCGTTAACCAAGCATTCTGTACATCAAACTAAGTAATCCTACACAAAAATTATTGCTGGGATACGACTTGTTTTTTTTGGGTGAAAAATAACTCTTTACGGTAAAACTCAATGTAACGCATTCAAAATATTGTTCTCATAGGTGCCTTGAATAGTAAACGGGTCATGGAGGTATTTAAAGTAAAGTTATAACCTTAAAAATTGGTATTTCAAAAAATACTTCTGAAAAAGTTTGAACTTTGACCCTCGATAACTCCGTAACTAGAAGGTTCCCAGGTATGGTTTAGAACAAAAAAATGATCGCAATAGCGGGGAGAACATGTGCCTTTCGTCTTCGTTAAGGGTCTATTTACACCCTTTATAGGACTCAAACATAACACGCAAACTGTGAGTGTACTGTTATTTACGGCGCTCACCCCGGGAGCATCCAACTGTAATGTTGTTAACATTCAGATTCACTTGTTTCTGTACAAAATTGAATCTTGGATTGTTATATTACAGGTGAATGAATGATCCCGGTGAGACCTCCTTTATACCTCTGCCTAACACTTCTGGGATTACAAGCGTGATTTTTTGATATACTATAGTAAATACGTTTTATTTAAAGGATAAAAAGTTTTTTTTTCTACTAAATAGGCTTGCGTTTGGCCGCAACTCGCCTGATGTGAAGTGATGATGCGGCCTAGGGTGGAGCACGCTTGCCTAGAAGAAACCGATTCACTCGAGCACACCAACTAAAGAAGCTTTGGACGTTCAAAACTTGGCATTTCCATGTGGCTTATCCTGGTGTTGTGACGTTCCAAATTATGATTTCCTGGATTGGACAGGCTAAAGGATGATTTCCACTAAACGGCTCGCATTGCATCGGATCGGAACGGATTTTACAATCTTTAAATCAAAAAATCATTTATTTTCATCAGATCATGAAATCCATTTTGTTAGTAGTACATACACATCTTAAACCACTAGTCTGTGTGTTCTTTAAATTGTGTACACAGTATTTAAAGTCCATATTACAACGCCGCGCATAGCAGCTTGAACGCGGGCGTCTCCCGCGTCACGCGATCGTACCCGAAAGTATGCTGCGACGCGCGAAGGGCTCCGTTCGCTTGTCGTCGTATCCCGATTGGATCCTTAAAAAATTAGAACGCTTCAAGACGGTAGGAATGTAACTATTTGACTATGCGCAGAAACAGATACGTTCGCAAGAGACGGTACGGAGCCGATCGTATGCGTTGCTGCATCCGTTCGTATCCTTTCCGATCCGATGCGCTGCGAGCCGTTTGGTGGAAATCATCCTATAGACGTTACCAACAACTTAATAACTTGGCCACCTACTGGACCTATCTCAACAAAAAAGTAACAACGAAAAGGGCGTGTCTATATTTTCGATACCTTTATTTTATTGTAACCTGTGAACCACAAATAACTATAACAAAAGTACTGTAAAAACGCAATTAATGCAATGTAGGTACTCTATATACAGAATATTCGATGATTGAAACTTACAACTTTGAGCGTAACCCGTAAGTCATCGACAAAAATGCATTCAGATTACACCTTGGCGAAAATTATAACCTGGCATAGACAAAGGTAAAGTACAGACTTTTATGCGTAAGTTGTAGATGCTACAGAATAATGGGAAAAAATTCTTATTTTTATATCTATTTATTATTTAATGTACTAAAATTTTGGCAAAGGACCGGTATTATTGAAAAAAAAACTTCATATTAATACGAGTAAATATCAGCTATTTTATTTCTAAAAAAAAAAAATTAAAAAATTCCAAGCGACATAAGGAAGGTAGTTGTTAAATACCCAGTTTTAATTTTAAGGTAGTTGTTAAATACCCAATTTTAATCATTTTATTTATTGCCTTAGGGATGTTAATGGTCAAATTAAAAATGAATCTATGATTTTAACTGTCTGTAACTTTACTTTTACGTACCTACTAATTAGTAATAACTGCATTTGCCTTGGTACCTATAGGAAAATCTGGGAGTCACTCGTTTTCTTTGTCCTGCAGTCTATGGTCCCATAAACTTTAATCTATAGGAAATTTTATGTCAGCAGCTGAATGAAGGTAAGGTACGTAGTAATTTAAAGTTTATTAAAAATGCAATTATTATGTATGCCTTCATTACTAAAAAGTAGGTATATGTACCTACTCGTTTTTTTTTAAACATACCTGTTTAAAGACACAGATGAAATCCCATTTCCAAATTCAAAACTCACAACACTACACAAAACAAAAATGGCCACACGCCCACACTGCACTCATTACCGTTCGATCAGAAAAAAAAACGCTTCTCAATTCAAAAGTCCCGCCATTATGAATTGCATTGTATGGCAACACAGCGCAACGCGGCTGGCAACCTCACGTCAACAGGTCGCGTCCCACACTGATGCCTGCCGCCCCGATTCATCGTCCCGTTCGCGCTCGCGCCAAAAATAATACTCTTAGAAGGACATTGGAGGTTTCCAATGGCCCTGTTGCTATTGGAAAATGGCTTTACCTGGACCATCATCTGTTATTTATTTGGGATTAAATTGATTTGCTACGTGACTTAAACTGGAAGGGTTATAATTATAAGGATGACATTTAATTTTGTCTTTGGAAAAGTCATTCTCAATTTTTTTTTTTGTAAATTTTGTTGACAGAAAGCAACACGGAGGCTACGCAACAGAAAAAATACACATTACAAGACAGATGTCCAGTTTCTGGATTTAGTTTCCTTCCATCTTATGTAACACTCAAAATACATTACATATTAAGAAAGTCCAAAACTTCAATTAATCAATTCAGTTTTCGAATCTTCACCTGTAAAGGGTCGATTGGGTATTGAAGAAGCTTCTATAGTTTCGTGTGACCACGGACAAAACCTGGTCGATTTAACAAAGGTGTTGATTGTTTAAGTATTGAAAGATTAAACAATGTTGTGATGTATTTACGATGTGTTCAAAGATTTATTTATTGTCTGACGCGTCTTCGTTTGTTTAAATCGACGTCAAATTCTATTTCCGTTGTGTGCCGACATTTATTATATTGTGTTTACGCGAGCGTGTAGGGATTTAGTCACTTTTTACATTTAAAGGTCAGATTGGCGAGATTAAGAAAAGTCGGAACACGTGTTTCACCAGCAACTAATTGCGTAATGCACTCTCAATCACAATGCCTTTCGTTTTGATAATTCAACAATATCATGGCTTTATTTACATTGTGGAGCTGACGAATTTCAACAATGAAGCAAAAAATTGCGTCATTGTTGAAATTTTTTTGTTACCGTTTTTTAAATATGGCCCAAAACGGCGCCATTTTCATGGATTTTTTGCATTGACAAAATAATTAAATTAAGATTATAAGTACGTGCTGTAGTTTCTGCCTACCCTTGCGAAGATATTATGCAAATGTTATGTATGTGTGCATGGAAATTAACTGAATTAATTTGAAAAGAAAACCCCTAAGGCGACACACTGACCTAAATCTGATTACTAGTCGATTATTAATCGGATCAACATAAACTTACAGTTTGGAAAGCGCGTTGTTATCATAGTAGAAGTAACTAAGGAAGGCTTTACCCAAAGGCAGTCAAAGGGTTGTTGTTTCACACAATATTCCTGGTTCAACAACTTTATCTATGATAGATATTCTTCCTCTAGTAGAATCAGTCCAAGAGAGCTCTAACCTGATTAGGTACTCTCCATAGGAAACTATTATCGTAAAAGCACCAGCGAACAAGCCCAAAATCTAATATAGAATATAATAACTCATCCATTTACTTTTTATTACTAGCAATAACGTCTAATACATAAGGTAAATCCAATTACTTACATATATTGTAGTTACATAGTCTATTTTCTATAAGCAGTTGTCAAGCTGTCAACTTTTACAACTAGGTATTTTAAGGCGAATGTCAACAATGAAACTGATCGTGATCACCTATGAAAACGTGTTCAAGAGCTGTAACTGTCATCATTGTTACGGAATATCGACAATGGCCCTTGAATGGCGGTTTAGATAATGTTTCAGTGTGTGCTCTCAGTTTCATTGGCGAAATTATACTTTTTTTTTCTGAAATCTAGCTTTTCTGATTCTTTACTATTTATCTTCATTTGCTTATACCTCTCAATATCTGCTTCAGTTTTTAATCGAATCATGAAATATAACTTCATTTGCAAAGTCCATCAAATAGAATTCTTTGAATTTAACCAAGTTACAATTTATTCCACTTTCAACTGTTTTTGGTGAAGAAGTTATCACAACTTCGCAATTTCCTTCTACGATGATAACAAAACACGGAAAATTTTCTATTAAAACAATTGAATGAAGTTTTTAAAAGAAAAAGCTATACGAACTCATTTTAACGAAACTACTCTATCATCATCTGCCTAGCCTTTTCCCAACTATATTGGGGTCGGCTTCCAGTCTAACCAGATGCAGCTGAATAACAGTATTTTACATAAAGCGACTGCCTATCTGACCTGCCCAACCCAGTTAGTACTGGGTAATACAATACCCCTTGGTAAGACTGGTTGTCAGACTTTTTGGGCCACTGACTACCTAACGACTGTCAAAGATCTACAAATGATACCCGGGACCAACGGCTTAACGTTCTTGCCGAGGCACGGAGGAAACTCGGTATGTAATGGGTGGTCACCCATCCACAGACCAACCTAGGCAAGCACGGTTTAACCTAAATATCGACCCGAGCGTCTGTTATTATTAAGCCACTAGCTCCTCGAAACTACTCCAAAGAGGTTAAATAAACTGTCAATAAACAGAAATGTAGGTACCACTAACCTAGTGTAACTACACTAACGAAATATCCATCGACCTAACAGTTTCCAATTAGTGGCTTAACATTTACATCCGATAGCTTCTGTATATACCTACACAGTTATTGGTTAGATTGGTCTAGCTATGTATTTGATAATGTTATGTACCTACATAGTTGTATTGGTTACTAGCTGTTAATTAAAATTATTATAAAAATATTACTTCCCTATTTCAATCGAATTTTGTTACCAATTTCAAGGGTTTCTTTTTTTGCTCGGAACCCTAAATATTTTTGTAAAATAAAAGTAGCCTAAGTTACTCCTTGTAACATTAGCTAGAGATTAACTGGAGCAAACAGACAGACAGACCGACAGAAAAAACGACAAAAAAATTAAAAAGTGTTTTTTTTATTTCGGCATAATAATATACTTTCATAAGCATTCAATAAAAAGCAATTATTTCGAAATTACAAACATACACTTCAATTTTATTTATTTGTATAGATTATACAGATTATGCGTACGTGCTATGTAGAGGAGAGTTTTAAATTGAACTGAATTGACACCAAAGATTTTATTTGTTAGGTTCCCTCCAACGATTAAAAAAAAAAAAGAAAAAAAAATTTGGATAGTATTGGCTCACTTGACTTCCGCAGCCGCACATCCCGCATGGAACGAAAGATACGATTTTACGTATCACTCGTACTGAAAATCGTATCAAACATTCCGGATGCGGGATGCACGAGTATTTTATTTTTTACTTGCAGTAAAAAAAAAAACTACTCTACTCTACTCTACTCTTTTCTTTACTACTTGTAGTAGTAAAGAAAAGAAAGAAAGAAAAAGAAAGAAAACATATTTATTTAGTCATCTTTGTCGTAATAGTAAGTGCTGACTCTTCGCGTAACAAGCGGTAGATATATTTGCATAATGAATCTAGCAGAAATAAAGTGGATGAAAAGTTCTGTAAACTTTTTTTTTTTTTTAAACACCAAAGAGTATTTAAAAAGTCACAGAGCGGACATTGTGAATATTTTCATACAAAAATTTTGCTCCTGAACGTTAAACATTTTGACACACGAATGCTACCCGACAAGCGGGCATATGACACTAGACAAACCGATTTGTTACTAAGTAGTAACAAGTATTGGATTACGATTTTCTTCATCTCGTCTCGTCTATCGGTCGTAAATATTTGAATGTCTTTGACAAAGATAAATTATGTAATGTGTGCCTAATAAGAATCTCAACAGTAAAAAAGAACTTAGAGCAAATGCTGATTTTATTTATTTATTTTATATTATACTATCCGGGAAATTTACAGCTAATATAAACAATGTTCTTAAACAATAAGAACTTTAAGGCCATTTACAAATTTCCACAGATAAACACTTGAAACACTCGAACAAAATAAGATGATAACATCATAATCGATCCTGTTTAAATTACACACCTTTACCTCCCAATCTCAAGCTAAAAGCCAAGCATTAGGCACACAGGCACTGCAATTTTCTATTACACTGCTCATGTATATAACTCACACGCTTCCTTTACAAGATCGGATGGAAATGGAACTGCAGAGTGACCAACATGAACCGTGATTGCGTTGCGAAAGCTATGTGAAGCCGTAATAAGTACCACCTGGAAATTCACAGGACTTAGTAAGTACGTTTTATATTTACTTACATATTTTTGTCTTTATTTCTTCAGTAAGCAATTAAACTGTGAACCGTAGTTTTTTTTGTTTTGTGTGGCAATTGTTTTGTGTTTTATTGAAATGTTTAATGTATTGTATGTATTTAATATGTCATTTGTGCTATTTATTGAATTCTGTGTGTATTAATCAGTCCCTGTAACTTGAATAAATAAATGAATAATTAATAATAATGCACCATTTTCTATTTTCTAAAAAAATGCCTTTATGTCGAAAATTCTGGGGTGAATTCTTAGATACACTTAGATCGATGTTTTTTTTCAGAGTACTAGAAAAAGAAAATGACATTAACTACCTACTCGGGTACTTTATTTTCGGTTAACATAAATTTTTCGATGGACTGTGTCGAAGGAGTGTAATTACGATATATGATCCGTCTTTCATAAATGAACCTACCTAATCATGACTGCAGATTTTATGATACAAAACACAAAACTAACTTAAACACAATCACAACCCAATTCAACAAAACCAACACAAATATTACCTTAAACCACAAACAAAAAAACCTTCTACAACAACCTTGCGAACAACTTATCAAGCCGTAAAGCAAGGCACTATAAATCAAAGCGAGTGTCATATTGACAGCTAACATTAACAGCCAAGTCTAACTGTTAACACCTTGGTACTACGCTGACCCACTTCTGAGCTGACTGACGTGGGAAGGAGTGCAGTTGTCTTCGGTATCGTTGGTATAAGTCCCGTCATGTAAAAAGAACGCTGACTGACAGTGGAGGGGATGTGTTTGAGTGTGCGTACGTTATACTGTCTCGTCCTAAAGTACTAAGCTATTGTTTTATAATATTAGTATAATTGTTTCATTGTAGAATCTTAATAGGTACTTTACTAGCTACTTAGTACTTTGGAAAAGGCTAGAATAACAAAAATTTAGAAAGTTTATTTGAGCGGTCAGCGTTCTTTTTAGGTGACGCGAACTGTACTTTGATTAGTTTTAAGCTTGAAGTTATTGGTTAAGGTGATTGACATTTTCATTACGTGTATTTTCTACTCTTTTTTAACACGCTTTGATTAGCTTAACAAAAAAATCTTGGAAGTTTTTCACCGTCTTCCTGGTTTCCCGGTATGTAAAAAAATCTTGGAAGTTTTTCACCGTCTCCCTGGGATGACAGTGCATTGTTAGCTAAGTGACGTCATTCTAAATTCAATATGGGCTCCCAGATTGCTAAATTTTAGTGCGTGATAAAAGCGTGTTTTTCAGTTTTTTATAAATTTTGTCTTATATATAAAATTCTCATGTCACAATGTTAGTTACCATACACCTCCGAAACGGCTTGTCTGCGAATCGGCTACTATCTATTTTTCATACCCCTAAGTGACGCAGGCGAAGTTGCGAGGGTCAGCTAGTAATGTATAATATTTTTTTGTTTTTTTTTTTATAATTTCTGCTGAAAATATTTTTTGAAAATTCGGAAATTGAAAGATCGGTATGCCTATACCATCATTTTGTTAATTCACTTGCGAAGAGATAGTAAAACCACGGTAATATTATAATACAGTAATGTAACTCGGCCGCATGATAGAAATAAATGCCTACAGCCGCGCGGTACGTAAACATGCGTTAGGGCTGACCGTCCCCAGCATTTTAATTACATTTGCCTACTTTCTGTTTCTATTTAGTTTTGTGATTGTAAATGTCCTTTTTATATAAATAAATGAAATACTTTGTATATTGAATAGGAAGTGTTCAATAAAAATGCGTTGTTTTTTGATTGGTAGATTTAATTAAAAAAACATGTTTTTGTTTGAAAAACAAATCGGGCTTATAAATTTGCAACCGAAAAATATTTGCGCCTCGACTGAGTCGTACGAAATGCTTTATTGTTAAATTTTAAGGTATAATAAATCCGCATTCTTATATAAAGCTTAATTAAAAATTGTTTTGGAAAACATGGACAAGGTGGAGAAAATGGAATATCTTTTACTTGGTTATAGATACCTGCAGCTACTTTACAATTTACATGTTTGGTTTTAAGTGAATTTCGGAATATTTCCTCCATTTTTTCTATATATTCCACAAAATCATCGTTGGGTACAATCAAAAAGCGTTATTGGCGAATCCATACAACCAAAAACAGCACAATATTTCCTACTCGTCATATTAACTGATTTTTAGAGAAAAAATCGCGTGGTTATTGTTAAAAAAACAACACACCGTCCGTTCGACACTGCGGTACAGCCGTGACTGTCTGCACCGCGAGCGCACCCCACGATCGAGGCGCGTAGGTATAGCTCGCGTTTCGTCCGTTTGTATGAAGTTGGAGTACTGTATTATAATATTACCGTGGTAAAACATCACCAACATGTACACCAGTACTAAATGCGAGGATTTTGATAATGACATAAGTACCTATCTACTTGAATTTCAGCCAACTTATTTGCTAATTTGAAGATGTAGTTTTTTCGATTTTAAATTTGGTGCATACAATTAATTTTAATAAATTATTTGTATGCACCATATTTACTTGGTTCTAAGACTTACTGCATATTTTTATTTGATCTAACATGCTAGTCTCAATTAAATGTACACTAAACTAATAGTTTAGTTCTGTTGTATTTCCGATTAAACGCGTTCAGGCTACAGCCACTTAGTTTCAGAACAATTGAATCGTTCAAGCGTAAAAAAAAACAATTTCCACCACGACGTCTATTTTTCCTCGAATAAAACTTTATACGGTTACAATACAGCAAATTGAGTGACATTCTCATAAGGTGAAAACGGGTCACGCTTACAAACTAATATCCTTGCAAGGTTTGGCACATAAAGACGTTATATACCGGCATGGTGCACATACCAACAGCAACATAATAAACTGCTTTCCACACAGTTATTGACTTGCAAAGAATGATGTAGTGCTACAATAAACACAATATAGTTGTTCGTCTATAATAGTTAATAAAGGATGTGCAAGCATAAAGGATGTAAAAAGACCCTTAACGAAGCCGAAAGGCACTTGTTCTCCCCGTCATTGCGACCATTTGTTTGTTGTGAACCGTACCTGGGAACCTTCTAGTTACGGATATATTGGAGGTCAAAGTTCAATTTTTTTCACAAGTGTTTTTTAAAATACCACTTTTAAATGTTTTAATTTTACTTTAATTAACTCCATGACCCGTTTACTATTCAAAGCATCCATCAGCGCTAAGTTTTGAGTGCGTTACATTGAGTTTTACCATAAAACGTGATTTTCACCCCAAAAAAAAGTCGTTCCCCAGCAATAATTTTTGCGTAGAGTTACTTAGTTTGATGTACTGAATGCTTGGTTGACGGCTTCGTGAAGGGTCTGTTTACACCTTGTATAGTTGTTTGTCTATAATAGGTAATAAAGGATATGCAAGCATATGTGTGGATGTACACATGGCATGAACTCGCTGAACTTTCTCATTGTGAATGATAGTAATAATTCTACTAAAAATAAAGTATCTTGACTTGGATTGCCAGGAATTCGACATGCATAGATAGCAGTAGCGCGAATTTTTGTAAGAGGTAAGCCGGAGTAAATTTTTAATGTGATTATATTATTTATCTATAGAATACTGACTGTGCCATTTTTCAAATAAATCCGGTAGGAATCGAGTTGTATGGCACCTTCGCCATTGATAGACAGTTAGTTCAGCCAACGGCTTTATTGCCAAGAGCCTCGACCAACACCTGAGGACGCTCTCGTTGGGCAGCTGGATCAAGGATAGCTGGGTAGCCGCTGGTTAGAACATTCCTCTCCCTGGAGCCCTGACCGCGGGTAGCTTGGACACTGTTCCACTACCAATGGGCTACTATAAAGTAAATGAAGAAAACAATCATTCTGCTAAATAATTAATTATGAATAAGTAACTAATATCGTGTCACTGGATATTTAGTTTTTGTGAAAAAAGCACTTGTAAACCTTCCAAAAGCTTTATACACGTGAAACTTTCACAACACCTAATTTAGTGTTGTTATTGCAAATATAATACAGGGTGTAAACAGACCCTTCACGAAGCCGTCAACCAAGCGTTCTGTACATCAAACTAAGTAACTTTACGCAAAAATTATTGCTGGGAAACGACTTTTTTTTTTAGGGTGAAAAATCACGTTTTACGATAAAACTCAATGTAACGCATTCAAAACATTGTGCTGATGGATGGATTGAATAGTACGGGGGTCGTGACAGTGTTTAAAGTGAAAATCTTACATTAAAAACATGTATTTGAAAAAAAACATGTGAAAAAGGTGGAACTTTTACCCCCAATATCTCCGTAACTAGAAGGTTCCCAGGTATGGTCTAGATCAAAAAAATGATCGCAATGACGGGGAGAACAAGTACCTTTCGGCTTCGTTAAGGGTCTTTTTACACCCTTTATATATTTTAGTGCAACATAGAGGCGATATTTCATAAAGTTAATATTGATTAACTCATCAAAACTCCGAAATATTTGACAGCTACACGCAACGTTGCCAACTTTCAGAATACGCAGCCTTACCGAGCACACGTGGAAAACCGATTATAGATAGCATAGTGAAAATTATGGCCAAGAGAGGGTTCTACTGCAATTTTCCCTTTCGCAATAAAATAAATAATAAATTAACGCAATCGGCTTACGTAATAAAGCTTATCTAAAAGTTCGATTTACGTGC
This sequence comes from Noctua pronuba, assembly GCA_905220335.1. Classification (NCBI taxonomy): domain Eukaryota; kingdom Metazoa; phylum Arthropoda; class Insecta; order Lepidoptera; family Noctuidae; genus Noctua; species Noctua pronuba. The sequence goes on from LR999894.1 coordinate 5,114,418, forward strand.
CGACACCGTCGAAGTAAGTTATTTGTAATCTCGAAAACAACGAAATAAAGTAATTACTAAACTCGTATATTTTCCCTTCGAAAGGAAAATGATACGAAGTTTGGCAGTGGGCAAGCAACGTGAGTAATTAAGTAAGTTATGTAAATTATTGTGGAACTTTTGGAAAAATAACTAATTAAATAAAGTTTCAACAAGAGACTTGAGAGAGAATAACCTTTTAATGACATTGTTTTCGTTTGTATAGCTTATCTATTATTGTAAGCTTTTTTTCAAGCTATTAGCCTTGTTAGTTAGTTAAATATGTATTGGTAAATCTTGCAACTGAATTTCAAACCAGTGTCCTCCAACCGAATTCTCAATCGGTTGATTCTGGTGAAAATACATTTTTATGACAGACATGAATTGATCCTGCAGCCCGGATCGTCTCCTCACGAGAGAATTCCTCAAACGGTTAATAGCACGGACACGAAACTTTGTATACTCGTTCAATGTCGATCGAAAATCATTTTTTTATTTTTTATTTCTAATAAAAGCTTGTTTTTTTTTTAAGTATAATTTACTTATTATCTTGTTGCAGAACAAGGTGAAGAGAAGGTCGTTATATCGGGGACGTTGGATTTGTTCCCGACTGATAGCTACACAGAACATAAAAAAACCCCTTTTGCATGAGACTTAAGTCACACCTCTGCCTCATTCCCCTGGGAAAAGGCGTAATGGTTTGCTATTTGAGAGACGTTAATATTTTAAAGTCATTTGAAAAACGTCTTATTTCATAGATAATGGCTGTACTGCCCCGTAACTTAAAAAGCTCACAATTATACAGGGTGTAAACAGACCCTTCACGAAGCCGCCTAAGTAACTTTACGCAAAAATTATTGCTGGGAAACGACTTTTTTTTTGGGGTGAAAAATCACGTTTTACGGTAAAACCCAATGTCACGCACTCAAAACATTGTGCTGATGAATGGATTAAATAGTACGGGGGTCGTGAAGGTGTTTAAAGTAAAAATCTTAGATTAATAACATGTATTTTTTTTTTAAACTTGTGAAAAAGTTGGAACTTTGACCCCCAATATCTCCGTAACTAGAAGGCTCCCAGGTATGGTCTAGAACAAAAAAATCATCGCAATGATGGGGAGAACAAGTACCTTTCGGCTTCGTTAAGGGTATTTTTACACCCTTTATGTTAAGACACCATTTAGTTTATACATAGCTGAAAACCGAAGTGTAATTTAACCTTTGAGGTTAATCTGGGTATAGTCAGTAAATCGATGTGTCCCGTCAGAGGTGGACCCTTCAGGACCTGTCTACGTAGATCCCCGAGGTATTAGTATAGAATTAGGGAAATTAAATTACTGGTTCAGTTGGATTGTTGCGGTTATTTCGGGTACCGACATGTAATTCTGTGCGTGTCGTAGAAATTGTTTGTCAAACACATAATAGACTTAGCTTTCAACATTACATTTAATTTGTTGGACATAGTTGCTGTTTGTAATCACTTTTGACAGGTTTGGTTAAATAATGATTTCAGTGGTGCAAGGATCTTTTGGCTTTCGACTGACACAAGGTGAAAATTTATCTGTGAAAATAACATAACATCACGCCTGTAATCCCCGAAGGGTTAGGCAGCGGTGTACCTAATAGTACACCCATATTTCGCCAGTTATTTTTAAGTCCATTGTAATAGGGGGCGAGCCTATCGGCATCAACCGGGGACAAATACAGACTCCGAGGATGCTTCTGAGAAATTTGTGATGGAAAAACCCAATAACACTTTGCCCGACCTGGGAATCGAACCCAGGACCTCATGCTCAGCAGTTGCGCTAGCGACCACTAGACTAACGAGGCAAAAAAGCATTTTAGATTTTTTTTTTGTTATCTCATAATCGCAGAGTAAAAAAAATAGACCCACACTTAATAACATCATAAGAAGTTATACATTTTTATACACTAACATAAGATAGTAAGAAAAACTAAGTTAGAACAGTTTTCGTGGTGATAATCTCGAATGTAACATATGTTTGAAGAGTTCCTGAGAGGCTCTTTAGTTTCACTAAGAGATTCTTATCGGGGAACAGATAACAGTACGAAAACTAAAGGTTTTTCTCGTGGAAATTGTCTTGGGTATATTTTTCTATAGGTACTAGCTTAGCATTGATGTGTTAGGTTGGAGTGTAGCCTTGGGGGCGGTATGGAGCGAGGACATGGAAAAAATTTCGGACTTAGATTTTTTTTTGTTTTTTTTTCGGAAATTTCCAAATTTTATTGCAGTATCAGATTGACCATAGAATAGAAACCATTTGGGTTGAGACGTATAGTCTTCCGACGCACCGTCTCCGAATTATGTACAATTGCCAAAAAAACATTTTTTTTGTTGTTTTGCTGCTCAAGTACCCCTAAGCATGTATTCCTACAAATCCGCCCCTAAGACGATCCACTGACCATTTGTTATCCTAAAGTCTTTTAAAAAAGAAGATTTTCTTCTGAGTCCACGCAGGGAACTTTCCAAATATTTCCATGAACAAAGCTATAATTTATTGTCATTAACAAAAAATCGATAGAGTGAAATGACAACTGGAAGTTAACGTCTTTTCGCGAGAACCGAACAAGAAACAATTAATCTTCGGGAAACATCGTACCTTTTTAATTAAATACTTTAAATTCTATCGCGAATAAATGGACTTGGATCATTATCAGAACAATAAAGGGTGTAACAAGATCCTTAATGAATTACTACCTTAGTAACTTATTTTCCCCGTTATTGTGATCATTTTTTAGTTCTAGACCATACCTGGGAATCGTCTAGTTACGGAGATATTGGGGGTAAAATTTCCAACTTTTTCACAAGTTTTTTTTTTAAATACATGCTTTTAATCTACGATTTTTAGTTTACACACCTCTACGAGTCACGACCCCCGTACTATTCAACCCATCCATCAGCACAATGTTTTGAGTGCGTTACAAAAAAAAGTCGTTTCCCAGCAATAATTTGTCCGTAAAGTAACTTCGGTTAATGTACATAATGCTTGGTTGACGGATTCGTGAAGGGTCCCTTTACACCCTGAATACACCATATTCCAACAAACATAAGATCTAGTACAAGCTAAACTTATGCTTCACGACTAACCAGCTTAGACTTTCCAGTTATAGAGAACAAAACCTCCACAATGCACATTTATGATTTCTATTCGAGAACTTTTCTCGAACTTTCTTTCTTTTCTTTTTTCTTTTCCTTTTCTTGTGTTTTTTTTCTTTATTAGGAAGAAAAGGATCATACAAGAAAAGGGTCTAATAGGAAAAAAAAAGAAAAAGAATATTTTCTTTTTCTTTTTTTTTGTTAGATCTAAGTAGAGAAAAGCCTGCCTGTGGGTGCCTAGAGGATGGCATCAACAGGATGAGTATTTAACATGCTCTAAAGTTATGTTTGGTTTCGACTGGGACCACTTTAACGTGAATGTCTAGACCACGGGACCGAGTCAAGATTTTGAGTGTTGCACAAGTAATGGTCATCTTATTGATACTAATTGGTAATTTCAATCAAATATTCTGTACTTAGTAACTCAAAATGCTTTCGTACATGTTAGTCTAAAGTTTTGATACGCTGCATTTAGTACTATCATAATTTCATAACTGGATTTAGATGATTAAATGTGTATGTTTTTGTGGTATAGCTATGTAAATGACACATTAATTGCCAATTTAATGATACGAGCTACGCTGTACATTGACCTTTGTACAGTTTATACGTCATACTCATTTATGAATATCGATATTGTTTATGTGTGCATTTCTCTAACTTAGCATGTAATCGTGAAATTATAATTCAGTAAGCAATAACTCCATCAAGGGAATCACTGGTCTACTCATTTACATAACATCTTCACCTCTGGCCATCATACCCCAACATTCTTAAAACAATAATTGTTTGAAAAAGAGGTGAGACATAAAGTTGAAACCTTCTTGATACATATGATTTTTTTACAAATTCCTTATTAGTTATAATTCCCTTCAGTGTGTAATAGCGTCAAAATTTAACCTGAATTGGGTTTGTTTACAATTTTGGAACGGCCTTCCCATACTGCTTATTCTAGCGGCCCAAAGCCTGTTTCACAGCGTACCATTATGGCGGTGTAACGTGCGTCGAGGTAATCAATCAAGCCCCGTTGAATCACATTTGAAGTAGCTTGACTTTTGGCCGGATTGGTGTCACTACCTTCCAACGCTTTATTACCAGATTGCTGTGGAATACGAAAAAAAGGCTTAGTTAGTAATTGATGAACGGATTTTTTGTTGGCGTTTGAGAGTCATATAATTCTGTATTTAACTGGTTTTTTTTCGTCAAGTTGAGTAAAGGTAAGTAGGAGTTATGTCCATTGTGATAACGTCTTTTTTTTTTTAGGGATGGGAAATCATCAAATAACTCCTCCCGCTCTGGGTGGAGTGGGAGGGAGTGTCAGACTCTTACTGACTAAAACCCATCCATGTTCCTTCTTTGCCCTTTGTGTTCCAGGGCCGCGGTATCTCTTTCAAACAGTCCCGCAGCCCCGGCAGGCATCGCCCCTACCACACGACTAACGACGATAACGTCTGAGGTAAAGATTTAAAACAGATCATCACTGTACTCAAGTCGCGAAAGAAGTTTCCATACTGATAGGTAACAATGTTTCAGACATCCCACTTGGAACGACATAATACTATTGTCAGTTTCAGTATGAACGAGCGAATCAATATCTTTTTAAAGAAAGGGAAACATTGTTTTAATGGATGCATTGAATAGTACAGGGGTAATTGAGGTAAAAACTTGTATTTGTCGGATCCGGGCATTGGTACGGACTTAAAATGAATCGCAAGTACGCCAGTGCTGACATCACGCGATCTACTTGCAAGTCTACCCACACCACAGCGTGCTAAGTTTTGTGTTAAGTTGTGATTTCAAGTAATTTGTAGTTTAATAGAAACAGTGTATTGCACCCAGTGTATTTTCATTGCACGAAATCCCTCTTTTGCCCACATGATGTACGAGCCTAACGGAATAAATCCTGTTAATCCGATATGTATTTAAAAAATAACTTGTGAAAAAGTTGGAACTTTGACCCTCAATATTCTTTGTAGTGTAAGTGCCTTTCGGCTTCGTTAATGATATTTTTACACCCATTATATTCTGTTGCAGCTGTGTCGTCGTCATCATTCGTTAGGTAGTCAGTGGCCCAAAAAGTCTGACAACCAGTCTTACCAAGGGGTATCGTATTACCCAGTACTAACTGGGTTGTGGAGGTCAGATAGGCAGTCGCTCCATGTAAAATACTGGTATTCAGCTGCATCCGATTAGACTGGAAGCCGACCCCAATATAGTTGGGAATAGGCTAGGCAGAGCTGAAAGACTAGGTTGCAACTATGTGTTCCATTTAACATCCACACAGTTGCAAGTCAAAAGTCAGCCATCCATCGGCATGAACCGCAAAATTGTATTAAATCTAAGAATCACAAAGTTGTTTTCTAAATCTATAGCTACATGGCTGGCATTATTAATGGCCCATCATTATGGCGGCCCAGCGCAGTTCCGTTCTAGCGAGCACCCCCATGTGCTGAAATATCAGCGAACATTACGTTGACATGGTGACTCGCAGGTTTATGAACTTGGTTTTTAGGGTTCCGTACCCGTAGGGTAACCAACGGGACCCTATTACTAAGCCTCCGCTGTCCGTCCGTCCTTCCATTCGTCCGTCTGTCTGTCAGTAGGCTACAGCCTATCATGAGATACATCCCATGATCCGTAATAGGCCCTCCTTCCCTTCCACACTACTAAGCCGCACCACTGGTAGTGTCGTGGGTATTTTTTTTTCCCTTCTGCACTACTGGTCCAGTGGTACCGTAGTTATTTGTAAAATACATATATATGCGTTCCCTACTACACTACCTAATTTGTTTTCGTAACTAGATACAGGTAAGTAAAAAACACAATTCCTATAAGTTTATCTAGCATAGATCCAAAATATTTACAATTTTTTGTTTTTTTCTTGTCACACCAATCCTACCTCAAAACTTAAAGGTTGGATTGGTGTTAAATAAACCGATATACTCGAAAATAGGTTTTGTTTTCTACAAAGGTTTTTTAGCTCTTTATGATATTGGCATGCTACTGAGCATGAGTTCCTGGGTTCGATCCCCGGGTCGGGTAAAGCGTTATTGGGTATTTCGTTCAGGAATTTCTCAGTAGCAGCCGAATTTTGGATTTGTGCCCGGTTGATGGCAATAGGCCCCTGTTACATGGGACTTAAACATAACTGGCGAAATGTGGGTGTACTATTGGGTACACCTCTGCCTAACCCTTCAGAAATTACAGGCGAGATGTTCTGTTACATTATGTTACGATATTGACAGGATGTTGTTGATTACTTGTTGTTTCGTGAAAAAGTATTACAAAAACAAAATGACGGTGTTAGTTCCAATTTTAACAAAATGTCAAATGATACGAGTACATTTTTATAAGTTACGTCACTTCATGAAGATCAAAAAAAATATGCAACGCCCGTTCATCATCTTCTTCCCTTGTCCCATGTTACTTGTGGTCGGCGCAACACGTTTTTTCTTCCATTCTCCTCTATCAAGCGTCACTCTCATCATTTATCATTTACTGCTTTTTATTTCATATCATTCCTCACACAATCCATCCATCGTTTCCTTGGTCTTTCTCTCCCTCTCCATCCATCAACATTAAAATATGCAACGCTCACTGCATTGTACATTTCTAAATTACAAGTTACTTTTGCAGTTCCCTCGACTACAATAACAGACAGATATACAGACAAATAATTATGTATTCCATTGAGATGTTGCAGACTCAGACTTGGCAACTGTTACTAAGACCTCAATCGCCTTAGCGGGGGTGGGTAGGTAAGGGTAGAGGGTGCTTGTGGCAACAATTTAATTGTTTTGCGGTTCTGTTACTGGATTTCTTGGTCAATTATTGTCTTAAGAACGCAACGTTGAAGTTGTAGTTAATTGTTTTTTGTATATAAAATGTTTAAAGGTATATAAAGGGTGTAAGCCGAAAGGCACCTGTTCTTCCCGTCATTGCGATCTTTTTTTTTACTGGACTATACCTGGGAACCTTCTAGCTACGGAGATATTGGAGGTCAAAGTTCCAAATTCTTCACAAGTTTTTTAAATACTATTTTTTAAGGAAATAACTTGATTTTAATAACCTCCATGACCCGTTTACTATTCAAGGCATCCATCAGCACAATGTTTTGAGTGTGTTGAGTTTTACCGTAAAACCTGATCACGCCGAAAAAAAAGTCGTTTCCCAGCAATATTTTTTGCGTAGGGTTACTTAGTTTGATGTACAGAAAGCTTGTTTGTCGGCTTCGTGTTTTAATAAAATATGTGAAATAAAATATTTGAATTTCTTTTTTTTGTGAAAAGCTCATGAAATTCAATGTCAAGATTACTGAAATCGAAGCAGCCGGACAAAGACATACAAAAAACAACTTCGTATAAAAATGATTATACACTTATTATATAGATTACTTTTTCTTCTTTAATTTTAAACTACATACATAATTACAAAAAGCTCAAAAAATCAACACCTACCCATGCCTTACAAAATCACTTACAAAGCGTGAAGGGGTACAATGTACATAATATAGTAATCATCATCTGCCTAGCCTTTTCCCAACTATGTCGGGGTCGTCTTCCAGTCTATCCGGATTACATGGAGCGACTGCCTATCTGACCTCTACAACCCAGTTAGTACTGGGTAATGCGATACCCCTTGGTAAGACTGGTTGTCAGACTTTCGAGCCACTGACTACCTGTAACGACTTTCTAATAACAGCCGGGACCAACGGCGAATCATGCTTTGCACCCATCCACGGACCAAACTAGGCAAGCGCGGCTTAACCTAAAGATCGACCCGAACTGCTGTTATTATTTAGCCACGAGCTCCTCGTAACGTATATAACAGAGTAATCAACACCATACAATGTTTGCAACGGCGACGCACCGCCAGGGTGTCGATCGATCGGTACAGACGGTTACTTGAAAGTCATTCTGTAAATAATCGCACCCTTTTGTGGATGAGTTTGAACTTATAGGGATGAATGAAGGTCGTAGTTTACTCCGATAATATTTTTTCTTTAGGTTTTTAGGTTTAGATTTTTTTTTTGGGATTACAAACAAACCCCGCTTTTTACTGATACTTGTTTACAACAAAACTTTTGAAAGACATGTCAGAAATATGTGGATGAAACATCCTACTTACTATTAACAATGCGAAAGTTTAGATGGATGTTTGTTACTCAATCACGCCAGAACGGCTGAACGGAACTGGATCAAATTTGAAAGAGAGTTGGATTATAGTCTAGGTAGAATAGCAAATCTGCTACTTTTTCTTTTGTCACACCTAGTTCTAGTGACACATCGCGAACGAAGTCGCGGGCAACAAGTAGTGTGTCATACATGTTAGTATGGCCTCATGTCAGACACCCATTGTTAACTATCTTGTTCATGTTTTTGACAAGTTTTGCATAAAACTTATCTTTGCTGTTTGAAAACAGTAGACACAACATGTAGTTTGTATGGCTTTAATTGTTTTTTTTTAATGTACTTATCATTATTTCGCCGTTCCTAAGTAGTTGAAGTTTATAAAAGCTTGAGTCAGACATAAAGAACTTAAATTTATAAAAGACATTTAGCTTGTATAGTTTTTAAAAATAAAGTTCTGACAGAGTTATTTCGTTAGTTTTTCATACGGAAAATAAACTCAATATGACTACGTAAATTTCCTTTGTAAATGCATCAAAGGGACAGCCATTTTAATTCATTTATCGTCGCCTGCCCTCGGACGGAGGCTCGACTGTACCAAGCTACATAGCACTCGTTTGCACATGGCACCGGTACATGTTGCAATTCCGTATGGTTTTTCAGGCTGAATTTTTTCATAAGTCCAAGTACTTTTTTTACTCCATATTTGAGAGAAGAATTTGAAGCTTCTGCAACTATAGATAGAAAGGAAGAAGAATACTTTCAATTTACATAAAATAAAACATTTCACATAGAGTGACACAATGGGCGGTCTTAACGCAAAAAGCAATATTTTCAAGACAACATTTAGATGGATCAGAGGAATTGGGAGAAACAATACTGCAAGTAGCAATAATAATATACACACACACATACATAAAGCGTATACTAATCTATATAATAATCATGGAACAAGAATAAAGAACCATGTATAGTGATGCTACAACCCACAGACCGACAGAACTATAACAACAGCAAAACCATAATAATAATAAGGTACGTCAAAGCGAGCAAACTGGAGAGCGGGCCGTACTGCAGTCTGCGGCTTTGGCAAATAATGTACTGAAATATCTGGCAAAGTCCATTGCTGTGTCCACATCCAACCCCTTAACGTTCCGTTCCGTTTGACGTCACTTTAAATAAATCAGTCTACTTTGCGCGTTAAAATGAAAGGTTCTATTTTATTGTAGAAAGTTCGATCGTAGCACGGTGCCGGTGCCGCTACACCGTAGCACTTTGCGTAGCACAGCGGAAAATAAACGCGCGGATGGTGCACGTTTTTGTGAAAGATTTATTACGAAAATATCACCTTCGTTGTTGTGTAGCCGTGGGATCCACTTAAACCTACATAACATCACGCCTGTAATCCCAGAAGGCAGAGTCCGAGTGCTATGTAGGTAGAGGTGCGCCTAATAGTACACCCACATTTCGCCAGTATTTTTTAAGTCCAGGTGGCGAATCTATTGTCATCAACCGGACGCAAATTCAGACTCCGTGTCTGCAACTGAGAAATTCCTGATGAAAAAACTCAATATCACTTTGCCCGACCTGGGAATCGAACCCAGGACCTCATGCTCAGCAGTCGCGCTTGCGACCAGCAGACCAACGAGGCAGTCAGACCCAGTTAAACCTACAAAATAATTAAAAATAACTATCACTGTTTTAAGCTTTCACGGCTTTACAACTAAACTTACACTGTCACTTACGGGATATCTTCCGTGATTGTCTCCCGATCCTCCGCGATTATGTCTCTTGCAACAGCGTAGAAAAACTCAAACTCAAAGCATTTATTTCAATTAGACCATTACAGGCAATTTTGAATGTAAGAAAAACAAAGAAGGCGAAGCTACAGTCCCAGACATAAGACATAATAACTTATGAAAGTACTGTAGTTGCCCATTCCAAGGCGTAGATCTCTATGGAGAAGAATGGGCAAGAAACTCCATGGACACTCTTTTCAATCAAACATTTTTACAAGATCTTGGTTACATCATTCATGTTGAGATAATACATATATGTGAGAACGATGTAGACAGACGTGCACATTAAGAGCGTCCAGAGTAAAAGATTAGATCAACAATTTAAAAACAAAGTAGTTAAAATAAACCGTGGCAGCTAAGAGACGACCAGTCCCAACTGACAGCGCCCGTTCACGAACATGATGCATGGATCAGCACCATTCAACTCAACCATTTTGAAGGGAACTAAATGATCCGACACACCTGCCACCGTCAGCGAGACATTTGAGTGAGCATGACATTCTCTCAACCGCCAGGGCAAATTCGAGTCAATGAATGATAACTAAATGTAAATGGTAGCTTTACAGTACATAGTACTCACACATGCGCTATGCAATTATATAATACTAAGTGATTGAATCTATACAATGCAAGGATATTTTTACAATCTTCAAAGAGAAATATCGGGAGCTCAAAATAATGAAGAATCACGGAAGATATCCCGTAAGTGACAGTATAAGTTTAAAAATACCTATACATTTATTGAACAATATAACCGCTATCATCACCACAACATTGCCATTCTCGTCCCCAGCTCAGAATTAATTACTGTCTCTTGTGGCACTCGTTCACTTACAAAGAAACAGGTGTCTCTGCGTCTGCTTCTAATAATTACATCTTTGTTAGAATCTCTTTACAAATTGTTCTCATACGTTGTGGTTTAGTCGAGTATTTCACAAATTGGTATTAAAATCAAAGGAAATGTTTAATGCGTGTTTTGATATGAAATTATTTGAATGTTTATGGACTTAAAGTCTGATTTGCTTTGGCAGTATCTTCAAAGTGAGTACTTCCTTACTAATTGAGTAATCGCCTTTTAAGAGCCAAACACTTATTTTCTACTAACGACCTGGCCGTGCCTCTCCAGGTTACGATATGACATAACATTGAGATTTTTATATAGGTATATGTGTCTAAGGATTAACTAAGGTAGTAATGATTGTGATAACTGCATAGAAATGTACATTTTTCTGTCTGTGTACATTTTTTACGATGCAATCACATAAACAGATATGAAAAAGACTTTAATTTAAAATATATATAGAGAGACTGCCTCGTTGGTCTAGTGGTCGCGAGCGTAACTGCCGAACTTGAGGTCCTGGGTTTGATCTCCGGGTCGGGCAGAGTGCGATTGGGTATTTTTCAGTAGCAGCCACGGAGTCCAAATTCGTGCCCGGTAGATGGTAATAGGCTCGCCCCCTATTACATGGGACTTAACATAACTGGCAAAATGTGGGTAAATATTAGGTACAACTCTGCCTAACCGTACGGGAATTACAGGCGTGATGTGATGTTTGTATCCTCCTCAATTCGTACTCCTCATTACCGAGGGTCGTGATCCTCCCTGTGTATGCTTAGAGAGGTAGATAAATGCCCAACTATTTTATAATAGGAAACTAACACTTTCAGCTAAAAAGCGAATAAACGGCTGAGACAGTGTAGACGTTGAGTCTATCCTAAGTGTGGACACTTGTTGAATATACCGGATACTTACATGTTTTGACAAGGGGTATTTACAGACACTTGTAGAAAAGGATCTCACTTGGCCTTTTTGGGAGTCGTTGCTAAATCTGTTTTAAAAATAAAAGTTATAATAAAATGCGTGACTGCTGAGCATGAGGTCCTGGCTTCGACGCCCGGGTCAGGCGAAGTGTCACTTGGTCATTTCATCGGGATTTTCGTTATTAAGTAGCAGCCACGGAGTCTGTATTTGTGCGCGGTTGATGGCAATAGGGTCGTCCCCTACTGCAAAGGGCTTAAAATAACTGGCGAAATGTGGGTGTACTTATTAGGTACACCTCTGCTTAACTCTTCGGGATTACAAGGCGTGATAATAATAATAATACCAGCCTGTTACTGTCCCACTGCTGGGCAAAGGCCTCTTCTCATACAGAGAAGGCACGAGCATTGATCACTACGCTTGCTCAAGACGGGTTGATGTTATGTACAAAAGGCCAAAGAAAAATAAAGCTTCAATACATAAAATAAGGATATAGTCGCCATCGTAAGCATATTTTCATCATCTGCCTAGCCTTTTCCTAACTATGTTAGGGTCGGCTTCCATTCTAACCGGATGCAGCTGAGTACCAGTATTTTATATAAAGCGACTGCCTATCTGATCTCCGCAAACCAGTTAGTACTGGGTAATACGATAAACCCTTGATAAGACTGGTTGTCAGACTTTCGGGCCATTGACTACCTGTAACGACTGTCAAAGATCTACAAATGACACCCGTGACCAACGGCTTAACGTGCTTTCCGAGGCACGGAGGAAACTCAGTATGTGATAGGCGGTCACCTATCCACGGACCAACCTAGGCAAGCACGGCTTAACCTTGAGATCGACCCCGAGCGGCTGTTATTATTTAGCCACGAGCTCCATCGTAAGCATATTTTATTCATGAATAATCTTGTCTTGATAATATCCACCAGATTTTCAGTGTGTCGACATAGGTAGATAGATACCTATGTCTATAAGATGATTGTATGTTTCACCCCTTCAATCACATACGTAAGTGCTACCGAAATCATATCACCTTAACATAAATGGATGTATGTCGTGTATTTCCGCCCTAATACACACTGAGCAATGGCATGTAAAGGAGAGAATATTATTACAAAATAACTACCTAGCAGTGGCGAAGATTCCATACAACTCCATTCCTACTGGCTTCCCATGGTCGTAACCATATCGAACCCAGCTTAGGACGTCAGGCTCAGCATAAGCGCATGCGACCATTCGATCAACCTGCCACGTGTCAGATGTACCACCGCGCTCACCGTCGACCACTTTTTACTCTTATGCACGGATTTTTATGGTTGAAAAGAGGTCGACCGTCAGTGACCGCTATAGTACCTGTCTACCTCCTTATTTCTGTTTCTGAGAAACTTTCTAAAGTAGACTTACAATCATCTACAAGGCTGTAATATCGCTTTAACTCTATTAAAAACTTTTAATAACCTCGTGCCGTATTTCTGCATGAAGTTCGAAGCAATTTTAACCTCTGGACCTATTACCAGGAAAAACTGGTTTTCAAACGGATTACTTAGCGTAAAACCAGTTATTTTGAGCTTTTACTGAACAAGCAGGAAATAATTGATTAAACCTGTGGACTCTGGAGAGTTACTAAATTGACTTGACGGCACGGTTGGCGCAGAGGCAAGTGATTGACTGCTGCGCTGTGTGTCGCGGGTTCGATCCCCGCACTGAACAAATATGTGTATGGCCCACAGATAGTTGTTCCGGGTATGTGAGTTTAAATGTTTGTAAACACACTCACAATACAAGAGGAACTCCAAGTGTGAGGCTACGTTTTAAAATAAAAGTACCCACGACTTACTGTTCGTAATTCGGGGCCGCCACCCCTGCAGGGCCACCGCTGCTCACTGGGCCATCGCTGCTCAAATAATAAGATATGGTCTATTCTACATGTTTAATCAAATAGTATGTTGAGATGGATCTGAGGAGTGACTAAAATGGTTCAAATAAGAAATGAGCATATTAAGAGGAAGTTTGCAAGTAGCGCCTGATACAGAAAAAATGCAAGGCAGTCGTCTGTATTGGTATGGACATGTGTGATGAGGATGGATGGAATACATGTGACTAAAAGAGTGATGAATATAAATATTGATGGATGGAGAGGAATAGGAAGATCAAAGAAAAGATGGATGGATTGTATGAGGAATGATATGAAGGAAAAAGGAGTAGATGATAGCGTGACGATTGACAGCGGAGAATGGAACAAAAAAACGTATTGCACCGACCTCAAATAACATGGGACAAGGGCAGGAAGATGATGACTACATGTTTAAACACATGATTTATGTATAACTCAAGAACTTATTAGCAAAGCCATTTAATTTAAGCAAAACGAAAATAAATCACATTTATTAAAAAAAAACCGGACGGGCTTTCAAAACACCACCCACAAACGATTGATGGAAAACTCACACGTAAATCGAGAATTCACTCAGGCCGATTTAAAAATGCCGCCGTGGAATAATAAATGAGGGTTGTTCATATTCAGTGGGGTTCGTATGAATAAAACGCAATTTGTCGACCTTCGACATTCATGTTTACCAAGAATAGTACGTACTTGATATTACTTTGGGATTATTTTAAACTGGAACTGGGTGCAAATCAACGCTGTTTTTAACCCCCAACCAAAAAAAGAGGTCATCATCTGCCTAGCCTTTTCCCAGCTATATTAGGGTCGGCTTCCAGTCTAACCGGATGCAGCTGAATACCAGTATTTTTCATGGAGCGACTGACTATCTGACCTCCACAACCCAGTTAGTAGGTACTAGGTAATACGAAACTCCTTGGTAAGACTTTTTAGGCCACTGACCACCTAACGACTCTTTCCGCACGAAGGAAATTCGGTATGTAATGGGTGGTCACCCATCCACAGACCAACCTAGGCAAGCACGGCTTAACCTAAAGATCGACCCGAATGGCTGTTATTATTAAGCCACGAGCTCTTCAACCAAAAAAAAAAGAGGTGTTATAAGATTAACCAGAATCTGTTCAGCTGTTTAAAATCATCATCTGTTTTTTAGTTGATGATTAATCTTAAACATAGCCATGTTATTAATTCTATTGAGCTTCACAAAGATAATAATAATAGATCTAGGAACTGACAAGCTGACATTCTATCTAGCAATAACGATACTGGAAAAGTCAAATATGTACTGACATTAATGTAAGCTATCGATAACAAGCTAAGCTTAATCCAGTTCAAGTAATCATAATCATCATAATCGTAAATCTTTATTTATCTCGACATCAGAAATTAGTCGGTGTCAGGCGCTGGTATATGCACAATCTTAAATAGAGAAAGGTGTCTGAAGCAGGAAGGTCCTGAGGTACAGATCATCTCTCCGGCTGAGATATAACATTTTATTTATAGCAATTTAAGTCGTTGTTGAATAAGTTTATTAATCTGTTTCACTCCATTATGTTTCAAGCAAATTATTTCAGTATTCTAATTAGGTAAACATAATAAAAACAAAATGCCGCGTAAACCCTTTCTAGAACAAAATTAAGTCATTCAATATCGTCACTGACACCCTCAAAATATATCAGTCTAGATACCCTTTTG
The DNA here is from genome assembly GCA_905220335.1 of Noctua pronuba. NCBI lineage: Eukaryota > Metazoa > Arthropoda > Insecta > Lepidoptera > Noctuidae > Noctua > Noctua pronuba. The sequence continues at coordinate 5,129,841 of LR999894.1, forward strand.
CCACATTAGAAAGGTTTAAAACAATAATATCTGAGCTACCCAGACATGTTATTGAAAAACAAAGTTCCTTTGGTATTTGAAAATAGGGACGAGGCCTTTAATTATCTGTCTGAATTTTGTCTGGCCCACAGACTTATTCGACAAGGTAGAAATGCCTTTATCTATGGCGTGTGAAAATGTCAAACATCGATATACACACATATATTGTTACGGTTAAGGTTACACCTAGTTCTAGCCGGCTATACCTAGGTGCGGCCGGTAACTATCCTTTTTATTGCTAGGACACACCGATCAAATGGATTAGGTTAGGTTAGGTTAGAACTGTGACCAAACGCGCCCGTACCGAGGCAGCGGCCGGCGAGCGCTACATCCAAATTGGTTGCATTATAACAAACTGTTACCGGCCGCACCTAGGTATAGCCGGCTAGAACTAGGTGTAACCTTAATTCGGCTTTTCCGTTACATGTATACACTTCAACCAACTTATCTAGGCGAGAAAATACAGAACTAAAATAAATGTAGATTCTAGCTCTAGGCATATATAAGTGCCTAGATATTCGAGCAACACCTTACAGATCAATTAGGGTCAGCCATACATTAGCTTGAGTTAAATATTTATTAATGAGCAGAAAATGTTTAAACCCATGAGTAAGGATATAATAAGTAATTATGTATTACTTTGGTTTATGATACTAGCGGTTACTTTAGACATCTGCTGTCTTGTGATGTATCAAACGAAGACTCAATTAGGGCCGATTTCACGTTTGAAACTGAATCAGCACATCTAAACTGCGTTCAAAAGATGGCAGTATCAATATTCCGTAAAAAGATAGCTGAGTACTCTACAACAAGGTCTAGAAAAATACCTACTAATATTATAAATGCGAAAGTTTGTGAGGATGGATGGATGGATGTTTGTTACTGTTTCACGCAAAAACTACTTACCGGATTTGGATGAAATTTGGAACACAGATAGTTTATAACCTGGCTTAACACATAGGATACTTTTTATCCCGGTAGTACGAACCCGTAGGACATTACCGAACTCCAAGCGGGCGAAGCCGATGGTATAAGCTACTAAGTTATAACATGATTTAGTTACACCACTGGTAGATTTGTGTGTATCGTAGGAGAAACTACGAAATCTACGCATACGCAGACGCAGGGAATGAGCTAGTATATTATACACGTATTCATATCCATCAATCATTACAATCATATAAAACTTAATGTTCTGATGTTCATCAGAGCAATTCGACACGTAGATCTAATCATTTCAATTCGGTCTTATTTTTTGTATACTAACCTTTGACCTGGTTGTATGTATGTGTGTCCCAAAATAAAGAAATTGAATTTGAATTTGAATTATAACAAAATAATAAAGTAAGTGGAAAATTCTTAATAACAAAATTCAACTGCCAGGCGGCGGAAAACTGAATAAAAACGTTTAAAAGAAAAGAGATTGCTGTAAATCATTCTTTTAGTGGCTTCATTTTATTACCTTCGAAGACTGTTCTAAAAACGTTATGCAAAATAACTTTCAACCGCCGCCTTCATGCTTAACTGACGAAGTTCACGCTTATCGGAGCCTCATCCACTTTATTAATAGACCTGCGAAACTGGATTAAAGATTATGCTGTGCGTTTGTGTTTTATTTTTAATTTATAGACATAGAGTTTCGGAGCAGAAAGGGGAGATATTTATAATTTTTTTATTTTATTTTCCAGCTAAGGAACACTCTGCAAGTAGGATAACAAAAAAAACCTTTACAAACATTTTTTTTTTAAAAAAGCTTCTATAAATCTTACATATATAGTTTGATGAGTAGCCAGTCAAGAAAAACTTGGGAACATAATTCGTTATCTTGTATTCACTAACATTTATCTTTCATTAATTATAACTTAACAGAGATTAAGAAATAAAGAAATAACAAAAAAATCATCTGACAACGAAAATATTTCAACTTGAAGACCGAAAACCGAAAGACAATCGCAGTGAAATCGTGGCATATTGTAACGCCTTTCAATAGGATAAGCATTAGTTTTATATATAGTAGTTTCCGATAGCCTAGCAACCACACTATTAATTTTAATACTAATAATTGGAGTCACTCTCTACCAAAGAGATTTAAAACAGTTATAGAGCGGACATTGGGAATACTGTCATACAAAAGTTTTCATCACGAACATTTTCGATTTTGACACACGAATGCTAGCTGACAAACACTAGACAGACCGATTTGTTACTAAATGGTAACAAGTTTTGGATAACGATTTTCCTCGTATTTTCCCGTCTATCGCTCGTTAATATTTAAATGTACGAGTATTTGCTCTCTGCTTATCTTATTATTTTCTGTGTTCTTCGTAATTTTCGTAATGTTTAATATTATATTTTTATGTATATTTATTGCCAGCTGTGAAGCTATCTTTTATAAAATAAATAAGTACCTAAGTTGATTCAATACATTTTTACAATTCTATGGTCTTAATCGCTGATAGACTGCTTCGTCTAGGACCTCAGTATTATTGTCTTCGACAGCTTAAAAAAAAGTTTACAGCAAAAAAAACAAAGCAAGTAATATAAACAAATACTAGGTGCATTACGTGGCTTCACTCAGCCAGCAGCCTGGGAGTCAGTGACTAATGGAAGTCTCCCGCAGCCTATATTGAGTTTTCTACTTGACAGGTGGTTTTATCCTACCAAGTTTAACTTAGCTAATATTGAAATCTGGAATAAGAAAGATTGAAAAAAGTACCAACAAGAATATATAAATGAATTTTCTGACGCATAAATGAAATAGGTGAACGGTAAAAAATTTTGGTGTTGTCCGTTTAAAAGTTGTCTGATAGACATCGCTATTAGAGATAATACCGTCGTTGTTTATAACTGATAAAACGTAGTTTCATCATAACATCACACCTGTAATCCCCGAAGGGTTAGTCAGAGGCGTAGGTACCTAATATTACTCCCACATGTCGTCAGTTATGTTTTTAAGTCCCATGTAATTGGGGGGCGAAAAACTAGTTGTTAAGCAAAACGACGTTGATTTGCCGTGCTATAGCCATTTTATCCAACAATCAAAGAAACACAATTGCGATTTGTATATATTACGGTTAAAAGCCGAAGTAAGGTTACACCTAGTTCTAGCCGGCAATATCTAGGTGCGGAGGGTAACGTTTGTTATAATGCAACCAATTTGGATGTAGTGCTCGCTCGGCTCGCGCGCGTTTGGTCACAGTTCTAACCTAACCTAACCTAATCCATTTGGTCGACATGTCCTAACAATAAAAAGGATAGTTACCGGCCGCACCTAGGTATAGCCGGCTAGAACTAGGTGTAACTTTACTTCGGCTTTTTGCCGTAACATATACACGGACTATTTAAATTAGTAGTCAAGTTGCTGAACAATTAATTACTCCGACTTTACAATAAGGCATATACTAATTCCCTATCTTTGATCTTCCCATACAACTACGTACTTCTGAAAAGAAAGCAACTAAGTACTAAACAAGAATATCGCATTAGTCACTGATAGGTTTATCACTGATCACTGTTTTTTGTTTCCAATGAAACCTCTTTTGAATTGTGACATTTTCCCTGATTGTTTAAAAAATTCACTAACCAAGCGCTTACTACGGCAGTCCTTATGGTAATTTTCCTAACAATTTACCCTAAATTTCTGAACTTTACAAATTACTTTTACTCACAAAACCAAAACAATTCGAAGGAAAGGTGTGCGTATTTCCATCTTGTAATATAATTTCGTGGTATCCAGTCATAGTGGGGTTGAGCAGGCTTATTCTGCAATCGTTCAAAGGAGTATTTAAGTAATAGAAAGAAATTATTTGTTAAGTGTGTTTTGTCTAGACTGTACTTTACTGCCGAAGCATTATTTTAAAATAAAACATAAAACTCCGAACGGTTATGCAGAGGTGTACCTAATAGTACACCCACATTCCACCAGTTATGTTTAAGTCTCATTTAGAAGGGAGCGATCCTTTTACCATTTTTATGTTATGGTGTTACTATACTTCTTTCGTAAATATGTTTTTCTTTTTGTAAATTGGCACCTTGTTTTTATATAGTTGTATAGTCGTGTAATTCGTATTATTTAATTGTGCTTCTGTGTGTTGTGCTATGTCTTTTGTGTGCACTAAATAAATGATTTATCTATCTATCTACCATCAACTGGGCACAAATTCAGACTCCGTAGCTGTTACTGAGGAATTCCTGATGGAAAAACCTATTAACACTTTGCCCTACCTGGGAATTGAACCCAGGACCTCATGCTCTGCAGTTGCGCTAAAATGAGTTAACATATAGAATACTTTATCCCAGTAAATGACAGGCACAGATGAAGTCGCGGTCAGAAGCTAGTTATTTACAAAAATTAGTCCTCTGAAACTTCAGTCCAAACAAACATTCCAAGAGCAACATCGCCCAAGAAATTCAGAATCACCCTACAATGGTGAAGGCAGCTATCGGCCGTATCTAGCGGAAATTGCGCCCCCAAGCCAAGGGTCGATCTAATCGGATCGTTGCGTGTACCGCACAGATCATTAGCGCCATCTACTGATAGTTCTACCTTTCTTTGCCCACTGCTACAGGGTTGGTGAACCAATGGCATGCGTTATATGATTGGCTTAGAAAAAAAAAACAATTGGGCACGGGCAGTTTGCCTTGAACAAGCGTGGTGATCAATGATCATGACATTATCTGTAGAGTGAGGTCTTTTAAGGGTTCCGTACCCGAAAGGTAACCAACGGGACCCTATTACTAAGCCTCCACTGTCCGTCCCTTCGTCCATCTGGAAATGTGTAGCTTGATGCGTCGCCGTGTGTACTAATTATGTCAAAATAATTAATTTGAAATGTGTAGTGCCATATGTACCTAATACTACCTATGTCTTACTCGTATATTGCTGAACTGTAACGGGTAGCGTGTGTGTCTGTTTCTTAAGTGCGTTCATCCATTAGATATTATTTGGAATTTCATAATCTATAGTACTACATTTAAATTTTAGTATGGCATCAATAGCTTTTCTAAAAATTAGTTTTATTTTCCGTCGGAAATCATCAATATGACTCCACCGTGGTACAAACGAATTAACTCTTTCATAGCTCTAGGTTGGCGATCTCTGTACTACTCCACAATTTAAAAGGTATAGTTAATCTAAATATTTGGAGCCTCTCTCTGTCACACTGTCAGTGACCTGTATTTAGGTTCAGCCACTCTCGGTCAGAAAACTGATAAGATCTGGTGTACTGGGAATCGGTTGAAGTAGGCGTAATTTTCTTTGGAAAATTATAGGTAAAGGAAAGGGTAGTTTTGAATACATACCTACGCATTATGAGGGTATTCGTAAGTAAACTATCAATTTACAGAAAAAACCTAACCATTGTCATTAACTATAGAAACGGGATATTTACCATGTTTACTGTTTGTGTTGAGTTCTCGTTATTTTGGCGCTGTTGCAAGCACCATGATCAGCATCCGAGATCCGTGTGTTTATCCGTGATCATGGTGCTTGCAAAATGAACATCCAAGATGGCGCCGAGGAAATTTTTTGGTTTTTCCTTCATGGGTGTCGTTTTTTTCGTTATCCATTATAGAAAACCGATTTTTTTTTTCGGATTTTCATTTTGACCTCATTTTCGTTATCAGCAACCCCGAAAACCACAAAAACGACACCCATGACGTTAGGTCGCGCAAAAGTCCAGTCGCGCAAGTGTCCTTCGCGCAAATGTCTTTCGTGCAAATGTCCTGATACCGCTAATAACTACATATCAACTACACTACCAGTCATATTGACATTCCGTTGAGTTTAGTCACCTCTGGTACAAAATACAGCGAGAAAATGGAGGCTTTAAAACATCAAGCTATAACTGACAGGAAAAACTGAAGCGTAAAACATCACAACAACAAGTCGAACCCACATACCGCACGAGTGCTTTTAACAGCAACACACTATGTGGCCGCGGTCAGTCGTCAGTTAGTACGTACCCGTGATGTTTATGTATGTATGATTAATTAACATGGTTATTGTCATTTGTAGGGCCGTTATGGAGGCATTTTAACAGTGACTACTTTGAGGTTGGTGTTTTTAAATATTTTTTTTATTATTTCGTTTATTCATTTACGTTACTTACTTTTAAAATTTTTAAAAATTCCTTTAATAAGTAAACCAACAAAAAAAACATTTAAAAATATATTTTTTTTAAATATTATTATTTAACATGCATGATTTGTAACTTTCGAATCCTGTTTATCATAAAATTGTTTAAATAAATAATATTCATGAGGTCTCATGTGAGTACTTGATATACAGTTTTACTGATAAACCTTTTAAAACCATCTCAAAGATTATTTTGTACAACATGTTCGTAGTCACTCAAAACTTACAGTCTGATCACTCAAAACTTACAGTCTGATCACTCAAAACTTACAGTCTGATATTCAAATACTAGAGCGTCAACTGCAATCATGCTATTCTAGGTATGTGAACTCACAGAAACAAATAAAGGAACATATCCTAGCTGCAAATGAGTTAGTCAATAGGTATCATGGTAATGCAGACTGTGTAGACATGATAACATTGAACAACACTCAATGTACAACTCAAAGGGAATCCAGCTCTGACACTCTCCTACCCGAGGAAACGGACGATCCAACCCGGTTGGGAGGTACTCGGGGCTGTATCCCCATTCAAAATTCACCAGTCATTGTGCAAGGTGCATCACAGGCAGGACAAACAGAAAGTAGTCCTCCCCCTTGTTATAATACACATTGTTACTGCTCAATTATGTTTTCAGACAGTTTAGGTAAAGGGTTAGGAACATAAATTAGTAACAATCTGAGTCATTCTTCTCAAAATTATTGTACACCCCAGGCTTCTTACAACCAGATAATGTCATCCATAACTCAGAAGGAATTAAATCCAAATGCCATTATTACTATACTTGTAGGTAATAGTTCGAACGTTAAAATTGATGATATCACTGACAATGTCACTCAACTATTAAAATTAAACTGTAAGAAAATAATTCTATGTGCCTTTCCATACTTAGAGAAATTGTCAAGCAGGCAAAATCAATTTATCCATAATCTTAACAATCGCATGCATTTATTAGTTAGTCACTATAGTGACAAGTTGACATTTTTCGACACCAACAGTTTCGTTCAGAAATTAAAGTCAACGAGGAATAATGCGTACCTGCCTATTAGTTTTAGACGTCAAATAGCACGGCTATTAGCTTTTAATATAAACACAGACATAAGTGGTATGTCGCAGTTTTTTGTAAATAGTTTTACTAAAATTAGTAACTATACTAATTGTAATTATACACATATTAATTTAGATTTAAACTAGTCACTAAGACAATAGAAGGTACGAGTGACAATTTAGTTACACTTTTCAACTGTAAGGTGCCTTCTAGCTCTCAATCAATAAATTGTAAAAAAGGGGTTGAGCAGAATTCCTTGAAATTGTTTCATCAAAATATTCAGGGTTTTTCTTCCAAACAATTAGAAATAGAACTATTTTTAGAAAAAACCAAGTTTGATATTGTCTGCATTACTGAACATTGGATGAAAGATTATGAAATGCAAATTAGTTATGAGAATTATAGCGTGGTCAGTTGCTTTAACCGAAAATCAATGCTGCGGGGAGGTTCGTTAATTTTAATTAAAAATTGTTTTAAATCAAAACCACGTAAAGACATAGTTGAACTCTCAGTTGAGCATAGCATTGAACTGTCATGTGTTGAGCTGGATAAGCATGTTATAGTGTGCGTATACAGACCCCCTAATTATCAAAACTACTCTATTTTTGAGTCAGTTATGGAAGATGTTTTGGGTAAACTTTCAAGTGGTAATAAATCAGTAATCATCTGCGGTGATTTTAATATTAATATTTTAGAAAATAACTCTAATAGCAGTAGACTATTAAGCCTTTTTAAATCTTTCAATTTGTCGAATGTGTTTTTAGAACCAACTAGAATAACTACAACAACTTCCACTTGCATTGATAATGTTTTCTGTGGCTGCGACTATTTGGAGAAGGCTGTTGTAAATTACCTCCCCTCTGATCACTGTGGTCAAACTGTGTCTTTTGAATTTAACACAGCATTACAACAAGTACAGATACAAACTAGACCAATAACTTCCAGTGCCTTGATCACATTTAATAGCACTTTAATTGACAAGTTAGGTATGCAGGGCCTAAATATGAAGAATGTTAATACTATATATGCAGAATTCTTTTCATTAGTGCAAACTGAATTCAATAATACCTTTAAGAAGAAAACTAAAACTATCTGCCCGAAGTTTTTATTCAGTGACTGGGCAACTAAAGGCATCAGAAAAAGTCGGGAAAGACTTTTTGAATTGTATGGCCTTAAGCCTTATATCAATACGGAAACGTTTAATAAGTATGTTGCTACTTTTTCTAAAATTTTCAAAAATACCTGCAAAGCAGCTAAAGCCTTATTTATTAGCAACAAGTTGAAATCTGCAGACAACAAGATTAAAACAGTTTGGAAAATTATAAACAATGAAACTAATAGAAACAAAAGACACAACACTGATTACACACTGGACTCTTCCCGAGGGCTCATTAGCGCAAATGTCGATGTTGCTCAGGAGTTCGCAACGTTCTTTACCAATATTCCAGTCAAAACCACAGAAACGCTAGATTCTTCGCCATCCCTTGCCATTAATTTATTGAAAGAGAATGTTTCAGCCTGTCCTGTTGAATTTAAATTTTCACATATAAACCCTATGGTCGTTATGAAGGCTTTTAAGCAAATTAAAATAAAAACTACTGAAGACCTTTGGGGTATGTCTACTAAAGTTTGTCAATCGATTGTTGAGACAGTAGCTCCCTATTTAGCTTTAATATTTAATTTATGTGTAGACCAAGGGGTATTTCCAGATTTGATGAAGTATAGTTAAGTTATACCACTTTTTAAATCTGGAGACAGCAAAGACACAAATAATTATAGACCCGTATCTATTTTGCCGGTTTTCAGCAAGGTGTTTGAAAAAGTGATGCTAAATCAAATGCTCAATCATTTTAATCGAAATGACATCTTACACGATCAACAATATGGTTTCACCAAAGGCCGTTGCACTACTGACGCCGGTGTCACCTTGCTAAAGCACATCTTTAATGCATGGGAAGAGGCAAAAGACGCAATAGGCATTTTTTGAGACCTATCCAAGGCATTTGATTGCGTGGATCACGACACACTGTTGCTGAAACTTGAGCATTACGGACTAGGAAAACAAGCACTTAGCTTAGTAAAATCATATTTAAATGATCGAATGCAGCAAGTACAAATAAATGGCGTAAATTCGTTAGGATTACAAGTAAAAATGGGGGTACCGCAAGGCTCAATACTGGGCCCTTTCCTTTTCATAGTATATATTAATGATTTACCTCAGTTACTGAAAAGTCGACCTCAAATGGTGTTATTCGCTGATGACACATCACTGATTTTTAAAGTTAACAGACGTGCACAAGATTTTGACGACATAAATACCGCTATGCTTAAGATTCATAACTGGTTTACTGTAAACAATTTAGTGTTAAATGGGAAGAAAACTAAATGCATAAGATTCGCGTTACCGAATGTAAGAAGTAGTGAATGTAACGTTGTATTGAACAAGGAGATACTCGAATTCGTCGAAAATACAGTTTTCTTGGGGATTACGCTTGACTCGAAACTGCAATGGAGTCCTCACTTAACAGCACTTGCAGGGCGGCTAAGTTCAGCCGCTTATGCTGTCCGTAAAATCCGGCAATTAACAGACGTGGATACCGCGAAACTGGTCTATTTTAGTTACTTCCATAGCATCATGTCTTACGGTATTCTGCTGTGGGGTCGGGCTGCAGATATTGACTCCATATTTATTCTGCAAAAGAGGGCTGTAAGAGCCATCTATAACCTACGCAGACGCGAGTCTCTAAGAGAATTGTTTAAACAGATTAACATCATGACGGTACCTTGTCAATATATTTATGAAAACATTATGTTTGTTCGGAAAAACATTCATCTTTTTAGTAAAATAAGCGACAGGCATAATATTAATACTAGAAATAAGGACAAATTAGATCAACCACGTTTCAGATTGTCAAAACTACGCACATCTTTTATGGGGTACTGTGTAAAATGTTATAATAAAATACCACTTGACATTTTACAACTTAATGAGAAGAAATTTAAAAAATGCATAAAACAAACACTATGTAAGCGAGCATATTATAAGTTAGAAGAGTATATCGTAGATAAAAATGCTTGGCTCAATGCTGGTCCTGCTCCACTGCCACTTGGGTTCACATACTAAGATTTTAATGTTTGGAAGAGATGCTCCCCCTTTAGTTCTTTCATCATTTCTTTTATTTTTTTTCTCGTTTGGAAACTTAGTTACTTTGATAACTATTGTTTTATATAAATTAGAAGCATTATTTGAGTTTTTGTAAGTGTGAGTACCATGTAGACTTTCTATTATGGTTAGTAGGGCTTATCCTAATCTTTATGGTTTTAACTGTAGCTTTGTTTTATTTTCCTATCTCTACACTGTGCTCACATATAGAAGCAACAATATTGTACCCAGGACTATGTAATATATAACTTGATTTGAAAAGAGTGTCCATGGAGTTTCTTGCCCATTCTTCTCCATGAGATCTACTATTTTCGAATGGGCAACTACAGTCCATTCACAGTTATTATGCCTGTGGCGGGACTGTAGGTAGCTTATTTTTGACTATGCAAAAGTGCCTGTCATGGGTCTATTTGAAATAAATGCTTTGAGTTTGAGTTTGAGTAGCCAAATATTATTCACTATGTGAAACTTCACTATTTAAATCTGACGTTGATTATTGGAAAACCAGGTACATACGTTTGATTTTCATATAACAGTAACAATTTAGCTTCTATGAAAGCCAGTTTTCTAAAACGATGTGAAGCTACATAAAATTGCTTTTTATCATTCAAAAAAAGCATCACACAAATGCTAGCTGGGAAGTAGGTTAACAAAGCATTAACTTTATAACTACCTTACATATAACATGTTCGTACAATGAAAAAATAATCATTTCGAGAGTAACGAACATCCCACTTGTTATGTTTCAAATGAAACCTGTTTTATTCACTGAAACACACTTAAGTGAAACATATGAAAGATGCCTTGATTATTTTACATACCGGCTTGGTACTTCAAAGAAATAAAATGAATGTGGAGTATGACTTTGTTACGAAGAATAAGAGCGTGTCTTTCTTCTACTAATGAATGTATTCCATTAATACACACTAAAATACATAAACTCACACATTTTTCTGAGGCGGGTAAAGGCAGACTACAGTACGACTTTATATAAGGTCCCATTAAAATAGATGGACAAATTTTAACTCTGCGTTCAGTACGTCTAACCAAAGATATCCAAGCAAAAAATCACTGATTAAAGTGATTTTATTTTGGCCTAAAATAAGAAATTGCCGGCCCTCTAGAATTGAATTAAACACATCCATTATATGATTATACCTACCGGTACTTGCACTCGCGCCCCGCCGCGCGCGTTCTCGTAAGTAGAACGCGAACAGTTCTGATAATATCATTCTGTATTGAACAGTAGTAACATCAGTTGACTAACATTTTTAGTGTATTTTCGTTGGCAATTTTTTTCTTATGCGTTTTTCTTATATTTCTTTTACCATTGTCCTTATTTTGGAGGTCTAAATGATTTCTAAAAGTTTTTCTATTTTAATGGGGCCTTATATTCCTTTAATACACACTAAAATACATAAAACTCACACTTTTTGCCCAGGTGGGTAAAGGCAGACTACAGTACGCTACCTGCTACGATCCTTATATACTTATTTTGCTTCGTTCACGATAATACATCTAGTCAACAAGCACGCTGATTGCGCACTGGTTGAGTGCAAAACACCTCACCTTATTAAAGAACTTCACCAGTAGGGTAAGTGTCCTTTATTGTGAAATATTTAGAATAATATGATTTGTGAAGATGGAAATCGTCGTCGTACTCACATATCATCATGTTACAGAAATTATTGTCAGTCTTCTCCACTCAAGTAAAAATGGACCAGCTCATTTTCATCATTGATATTGTAATCAACACTATCACTACAACGTTAAACTCATTTTCAATGTCTCACTTTTTACTTCGCCATCGTAAATTCAACTAGCCAGTATCCTGACCAAGATTATAATTAGATTTACCGCTAGGTCGTAATTTTCCACGCCACGCCAGTAATATCTGACTAAGCAGTATATTTTTTACCGTTAAGGCGTCATAGCCGTAAAAGCAATAAAGAAAAAAGCAATATTATTATAATATGGCGTGAAGTCGAAAGAAAATTGATTGAAACCAAATATGAATATTCCTTCAACCCTCAAAATGCGATCGCGTGGTCAATTAACCCCACGCGGTGCTAACAGTAACTCGAAACACAAAAGGAAGTGAATTAGGAAGTTTTTCCGATGAATTATTACGATTTTTGCCCGAAACTATGTGCCAAAGTATTATTCTTATAAGCATGAAAGCATAAATAAGTTTGGTTTCACTTCGAAGAAATTCGTTACAAAGAAAATGGCGTCACAAATTATTTTCGAGAGCTGTTATGTTTAGGAGCGTCGTTTTTTATTATGATTCATAATTTTGAGAGACAGCGTTAGATATTTTATTACATTCTTGACAGGAAAGAATAATATTTTACCTTGGTAGGTAAAACTTATTCAAAAACGAAAAAAGATAATATCGAAAGAACTTTCTGGACATACCTATTGTTTTCTTCATATTTTGCATAGTTGTATCAAAAGGAAAATTTCGTAACAATCCCCCGGAGTTGTTTTTCACATAATGAAGATGGAAATTAATGGCTTTAACAGGCAAACTCAAAACCTTACGAAAAACAAACCTAAAATATTTTATAAAATAAATTTTACAATAACAAAACAGCAAAGCCACACAACCAACAAAAATAAAACAACACCTTTTATATACCGTTCAATTCGTTCATTCCAACAGTTGATATAGTTCACTCCGACATAGTTACTGTCACCGCAGAAACGCACGTGCGACAAATATATCTTCTGATGCGGAAACCTGCCTCCAAGCGATTTATTTTACCAGAAAACTTTTGTTCTGTTCGTTTAACAAATAATATAAATGTATGTTACATTTTCAGATTGTCTACGGCTTATGCTGAGCTCGGTTCGATGCACAGGTCTGTGAAAGTGTTATTGGGTTTTTCGATCAGGAATTTCACAGTTGCATTTCAGGTGTCTCGAGGCTAGATAATAACAGCCGCTCGGGTCGATCTTTAGGTTAAGCCATGCTTGCCTAGGTGGGTCTTTGGATGGGTGACCACCTATTACATAACGAATTTCCTCCGTGCCTCGGAAAGCTCGTTAAGCGGTTGGTCCCGGGTGTCATTTGTAGATCTTTCACAGTCGATAGAAGTCAGTGGCCCAAAGTCTGACAACCACTCCTATCAAGGGGTATCTTATTACCCAGTACTAACTGGGTTGAGCAGGTCAGATAGGCATACGCTCCATGTAAAATACTGGTATTCAGCTGCATCCGGTTAGACTGGAAGCCGAACCCAATAAAGTTGGGAAAAGGCAAAGGGAATGAAAGGGATGATGGCCATATACTTTCCCCCTACAACATGAAGCTTAAACATAATTGACAAATATGCATTTGTACTGTTCTTCATAGCCCTACACGTCTTTCAATTGTTGAAACATGACTGGTTGCGTATATTGTTATAATGAATACGAAGTCAAATGACTCTGTGCTGCAGTTTGAACACCTCCTTACAAGATAATTGATATAATCGGATTATCTAGAAATCTAGAGAACAAATAAGACCTGTCACTCACACCCGACAATCAAAACGGGCAAAATACCTTCACCTATCAATAAAAAATCAAATTCGAATACCGTAACATTATTACTTCCTAAAAGGTCCGACCCATTCCGGAATCCCGAAACGATAAAAACAAAGATTGATTAGGAATTCAGTTCAGCTTCAATCAATCATTCGTTTAACTGAGAACAGGGTTCGTTCGTTCGGTCCCATATCTCGTGTGTACAGACCCTTAACTAATTATGCACATAATTATTGACGTAGAGATCTATTGAGTATGATTTTATTTTTGGAAATTGGAGGGAAATGTCCTTTAAATAGGTTATAATAACACAGTGTTGTCTTCGTGTCTTCGATGGAATAAAAACATGCAATGAATTTCGATTTGGCTGGATCCGTCCACTGTTTTTGGCATTACGGTTTTCATAATTTTACAGATAAGATGTTTGATTCAAAGTAAGCACAAACCTTATCCTTCAACATCAACTGCTCATCTGGAGCTCGTGGCTAAATGTTAACTGCCGCTCAGGACGATCTAGGTTAAGCTGCACTTGCCTAGGTTGATCCGTGGATGGGTGACCACCCATTACATACCGAGTTTCCTATGTGCCTCGGAAAGCACGTTAAGCTGTTGGTCCCGGCATTTGTTGATCTTTGACAGTCGTTAGGTAGTCAGTGGCCCAAAAAGTCTGACAAACATCTTACCAAGGGGTATCGTATTACCCAGAACTAACTGGGTTGTGGAGGTCAGATAGGCAGTCGCTCCACGTTAAATACTGGTATTCAGCTGCATCCGGTTAGACTGGAAGCCGACCCCAAAATAGTTGGGAAAAGACTAGGCAGATGATGATAATGATCAACTGCCACCCACCACCATGACCATCTCATTGGTCATTATGGAATGGGGAGACTTTCAGGCTGCATATTTTAGGCACTTAAACGATAACCAGAAATACCCACTTTTTTATTTATTCTGTGATACAGGCAACTTTATGTTTTTAAATTAGAGTAGTTACGGTAAAAATTTCCTCAACATTTTAAATCGAGAAACATCAATCAACTTTTAGAGTGTCGCTGTACTGACTTTCGTGATTGGTCATGCAAAATTGAGTTTGAAGTATATTTGGAGTTAAAATTATTCCAATAAAAATATCGGGCAATCACAGCAGATTAAAGATCTATTTTAAAATTAAGTTTATTTCATAGAGTGTAGTCACAACCATTTGACATAGCATGTTGACTTAGAGATCAAACTTTCAATAGAAAAAGTTTGGTCTTTGGGCCCGTTTGCACCAATAATTGCTATACAGGCTGTAACATAATAAACGCAAGACCTCTCGTGTTGTGACTTAAACCATTATCATCATCATCATCTGCGTAGCCTTTTCCCAACTATGTTGTGGTCGGCTTCCAGTCTAACCGGATGCAGCTCAATAGACAATACCAGTACTTTACATGGAGTGACTGCCTATCTGACCTTCACAACCCAGTTAGTACTGGGTAATACGATACTCCTTGGTAAGACTGGTGACTCAGACCATAAAAATGAACAACTTTTGTTCGATGACTTTTGGATATTCATTTTTTTTATGCATCTTGATCAGCTGATCGCGTCAATTCCTATGGAAAGTACAATTTATCACGAATTTCAAGAACTCATAGAACAAAAGTTGT
Organism: Noctua pronuba; assembly: GCA_905220335.1. Taxonomy (NCBI): domain Eukaryota; kingdom Metazoa; phylum Arthropoda; class Insecta; order Lepidoptera; family Noctuidae; genus Noctua; species Noctua pronuba. The sequence goes on from LR999894.1 coordinate 5,145,410, forward strand.
TCAGTTTCATACCCTGTGACACCACACGAGAAATCTTGCGTTTATTATGATACACCTTGTATATGGGTAATATTTAAACGCAAATCAAAAAATATCCTTTTTCTATGCAATAAGATTCCGAATTCCCATCAAAATTACTGATTGCACAGCAAAATATTCAACTCAAAATATCACTAAACACACTACAATTTATTTTCGCAGCGTACAGCGATTTTTCCTAAAGCAAGAGCTTTTTCATCAATGCACAGCTAATAATCTTAATGCACATTATACATGTTAACTCTTTTTCTTTTAAATATAGCTTCTATTTTTATATTATTTACAGCAATTTTTCTAAATAAAACAGCATTTTATTAGTCACAGTCGTTTTATTATTTATTAATTACCACATAATGAGATCAGCAAAAAAAAAAAAAATTAGATACAAAATTGTAATTTATTGAATTATTAAAGCGGGTCATGCTTCCGCGGGGCGTCCGCGCTTCCTTTTTTGCCCAATAGGCACATTTTTAGCTTCTGCAGGTGGCGCCACGTACTTGACTCGGATCGCAAGTCCGATGATATGTTTTCAAATTGTGTTTTTTAATAATTTTATCCTCAAATCGGTCAGTGGGTCGTCTTAGGGGCGGATCTGTAGGAGTTGGAGTATACGCTTAGGGGCACTATGAGCAGCAAATAAAACAAAAAAAAATGTTTGATTGAAAAAAAATTTTTAGGAACTTAGAAAAAATTTCGGACTTAAAAAATTTGGTCAGTGGATACGAAACGGGGCACTATGAAGAAGTCGACGTAGCGACGGCGGCGTCACGGGGCTCCTATTTCTGCCTGCAGGGTTTAAAGTAACCTAACGAAACCTAACGTCGGGGTGCCCCAAGGGGGGGGGGGAGGGAGGACGTTTCCCCGTTACGTACAGTCCAACCAACATTTTTTCTAAGTCCTCGCTCCATAGCGCCCCTAAGGCTACAAGCCAACCCTCAAATCTTTTGTCAAATTCCATGCGTGTAAACTCCAACCTGTAAACTCAAACTCAAAGCATTTGTTATAATAATCATTAAATTTGCCGAGCATGGCTTCTTGAAAATTAAGACAAATATGATGAACAGGTTTTGTTGTACTTGCTGGTTAATATGCGACTGGGATAGTTATTTTGCTATGAAATATGGAAAATTTGCTGTGCAGTCAGTATTTATGCTATGTATGTAGTATTTTTGTACAAAAATAAATTTAACTGTATTGCATTATGAGGAAAAAAGTAATGTCATATTGATGTATAATTTCGAATTATCTGCAGTTTGAGTTTTGTTAAACATTTAGTTTATTTGTAGTGAAGTAAGTTATTTGATGTAAAAAAGAATATAAATGATGAGTATGTATTGATAGGCGATTATTTATTTGATATGCAATTTATAATATCCCCTTGTATATGCGTTTATGGTTAAACATTTATTTAAAAATCGTTGTTTTTGTGAATCCTTTCCAGAATTAGAATAACATTACGTTTAACGTATTCAGTGTTTTGTGGTTTTCAACAATATCTGAGAAGAATACTTTTTATTAATTAATTAATATTTGACAACCGCTTACGTAATACTGAAAACGCTGAAAAGCATTCGACGTCTGTTACTAAGTAATTAACGAACGCTTTTTCTTTAAAAAAGCGAAGACATAATTAATTGACTTAGTATCAATCAACCTTTTTTTGTCATTAGTCTCCTCTAAAAAAGTCAGAGAGCTTTGTGTCTACGAAGAAACCAATGGCTTTCGTAAGCTCACGATTAGGAAATCCTGATATTATTCTCTTAAGAGGAAACGCTCTTAAATGTTTTCAAGTCCTTATTTTTTGAAATGACTGAACCTATTTTAATGAAATTTCGTACGCATAAGCAGGATACATAGCTCTAAAAAATGTATGGCAAACACTTTCGAAAAATAGTTTTACAGCTAAATTACACCGATTTTAAATTTTCCATAGAAACCATTTCCAATTATCTTTTTTTTAAACACATTTCGAAAATGCTCTCTATAAACTTTTTAGACTATGTACCTAAATGCCGTAAGCCGTAAACGCTCTTAAGTAAATTTACTCAATATTTTAAGGACATAACATAACATCACGGTTAAATCCCCGAAGGAATAGACAAAGGTATACCTACTAGTACACCCTAATTTCGCCATTTATGTTTAAGTCCCATGTAATAGGGGGCGAGCCTATTTCAATCGAATGGATACTAATCCAGACTCAGTGGCTGTTACTGAGAAATATCTGATGGAAAAACCCAATAACACTTTGCTCGACCTGGGAATCGAACCCAGGACCTCGTGCTCAGCAGTCGCACTTGCGACCACTAGACAAAACTGCTAACAAGACCGACAAATGTTGGTATTAGACCAATTGAAGAGATCGGGTCATTGTTTAGACCAAATTGCATCGCTTTTTTAATCTGCAGGTATTTGCATTTTAAATACATAACACATCATCACGCCTGTAATCCCCGAAGGGCTTAGACAGAGTTGAACCCATGAGAACACCCACATTCCACCGGTTATGTTTAAGTTCCCAAGTAATAGGGGGCGAGCCTATTGCAATCAACCGGGCGCAAATCCGAAATTCCCGATGGAAAAACCAAATTACACTTTGGTCAAACTGAGGACCCAGGACCTAGTGCTCAGCAGTCACGCTTGCGACCACTAGACCAAATAGGCAGTCATTGCATTGTATTGTATGTACCACCAAATAAAATTTACTAGGTAGCTCGTAAATTCTCATTCATACTCAACCGAAAATATATTTTCCCCACTAACAATATTACCGATAGATACTCCTCCGCATTGGACATTCCAAAATAAAGTACACACTGCCCACACGTACTAAGATATACAGGTTCCATCATCCTCAAACATTTAGGTTTCCTTTAGTAAATTGCATTGGGGACCACGATATTACATTGCGACCGAAGAAAAAGGTTATTTTCCGAATATTTACTAGACTATGTACGACATGTACGTATCCGGTTCTTCACATTTCAGGCCTCACGAAGTTATATTTAAGGTCTAGTTTTGTACCTATCGTGGTCTACGAGGGAATATTCCACTCTGCCTCTCGAAGTTGTCGCACTAGTGGGAAAAGTGGTATGTTTAAAATTATAGTGCCCGTCTTGCCCCACAAATGATTATATTTAAAAATTCTTAAAACTCTTGTTGTTTTGGTTTTGAGAGAAAGAGACGGAGAGATATTATGATTATTGAGAAAACTTAGACAAAAATCTTCTAAGGTAATATGTGCGAACTCTAAGCCAATTTCTGTTAGAGAGCTGAGAACAAAACATGCTCTCATACGTGTTCTTCTGGCAAATTTTGTACCTAATTCAAAAAAATAATAATAAAATTCTTCGACTTAATAAAAATCACTGACATGCAGCGTAAACCACTGGTATCTTTAATATGCATTAAAGTTAATAAAACAAAAGTGAGCACCGAGGAAGGATCTTTGTAAATTTTCCTAAAGAGAAAGGTTCCTTAATTTTTAGTAGTAGGAAATGCCATCAGACACACGGCTTATCTAGCCAATAAAACGCTACATGCAGTCGTGGAACAGCCACGTATGCAAAGTTCAAAGTCGCAGTTAATCTAAACACTAAGCGCGCGCCGACACGGAACATAATTAGATCACTACATAATTTGCTCTACCCACGCTGTGCATGCATGTAGTGATGTAGTTACATTCACTAACCTCATACATTCGGACAGGCGACACACCACGCTACCACTTCGTCATTTTGTGGTCAGTCTAAGGTTGCGTTCACAGAAGAGCGAGTGGGGCAACTAGCGTGCTTCTTAGGAGTCGTATTTGCAGTGCATGCAGATTTAATGGTCCTCAAAAACTGGACATGCCATTCCGTAGTATATAGGGTTCCGTACAGGGTGTAAGCGACAGTCCTCCACAAACTGAAGGGGTGAATTCAGTATATCATACTAAGATGACCCATACAAGAAATTATTTCGGGAATGTTATGGGAATCCAATAAAGGTTTGTTTTATTTCCTCATACGCAATGTATCGTTACCATGCCACTACCATGTAATTTTACATTGAAATAAAGCAAAAGTAGTTGAAAAAAAAAATCCGGAGAAAAATTCCGGTGGAATATGATTCAAAATAAGCAGTTGAATGCACCCTGTTAGTTTGTGGAGGGCTGTCCCTTACACCCTGTTTACAGCATTTTTTTAAAAAAAAACGTTGCCGACACTAGGAATTTCTCCTGTAGGTATGCGTTTACAAACATTTAAACTCACATACACAAACACCTAGACCCGGAACCACTCCAATTACAGAATGCTTGGTTGACGGCTTCGTGAAGGGTCTAGTTACACTTTGTACTTTGGGTAGACGCAGTGTATAAAAATGATATCAGTTGATAAAACGCCAAAGTGTTATACTTTGGCGTTTTATCAACTGATATCATTTTTATTCTCATCTACTGTTTCTCGTAATGTCCAGTTTTATACCAACAGTTTACCTAAACCTAAAGGCGTGTCTCCATTTACCATTGATGTGACCATCGGCACTTAATCGGAAAACTTCGGGTGACATCGGGTTTTTGCTCCGTCAATCACCATTAGATATTATTAGGTGGGGTAATAAAGGATTTTGGGTAGGGTTGCCACATGGGCTATTTCGGTTTGTGACCTTGCTGAAGATATTCTTATCTGCTTGTGTAGGTATTTATTACATGTTCGAATTAGATACCAGTGAGGAGCTCGTAGCTAAATAATAACAGCCGCTCGGGTCGATATTTAGGTTAAACCGTGCTTGCCGTGGTCACCCATGCACAGACCAACCCAGTCTGTGGATGGGTGACCATCCATTACATACCGAGTTTCCTCCGTGCCTCGGAAAGCACGTTAAGCCGTTGGTCCCGGGTATCATTTGTAGATCTTTGACAGTCGTTAGGTAGTCAGTGGCTCAAAAAGTCTGACAACCAGTCTTACCCAGGGGTATCGTATTACCCAGTACTAAATGGGTTGTGGAGGTCAGATAGGCAGTCGCTCTATGTAAAATACTAGTTTCAGCTGCATCCGGTTAGAATGGAAGCCGACCTCAACATAGTTGGGAAAAGGCTAGCCAGATGATGAATTAGATACCAGTGAGCCTAGGAGTAGAGTCAACATAACATAAATTCAAACGCTTTTAAAATTTTAAATGCTAGTTTCTTACGTGAAGTTATAGTTTTAATATCTATCGGTGATACTCATTGATTTTGTTGCAAACTTTTAAACCAAATGATGTAAGATTTTAGAGTCAAAAATTGTTTTACGTCGCGCTTTCGTGCTATGGCATCAATTATTTGTAATTCCAGTTTATGTGTTGCGTCTTGTATGGTCTAACTCTCTTCAGGGTTAAATGGATGGTGCCATTCGGTTGAAACTGGACTGAAAAAGAAAACAGTTGTGCAGAAGATAACCAAATATACGGAAAATACAAAATAAAACATAACCCTGCCTTTGCTGTCGCGCAATTGGGCAATAACGCATACTACCATCAATAATTCATCGCAATCACTGCTATTCGTAGATTTGATTTCATCATCATTCATCTGCCCTTATCCCAATTTATTTGGGTCGGCCCAAATGTCTTTTCTTCCATCCTTCTCTAATACTCGTCATCTCAGAAGTCCCCTCCTTTCTAGCCATATCATCCTTCACACAATCCATCCATTGGTTCTTTGGTCTTCCTCTACTCTTATAGCCATCCACATTCATACTCAAAATTTTCCTCACGAGATTTCGCAGTTCATAAATCTTTATTCATTTTTATCTCGATCTCAAGTATAACAGGCACTGGTCAATAAAAGCACAATCTAATAGACAAAGGTGTCTGAAGTAGGAGCTTCCTGAATTTCAGATCACCCGACTCTTCTGCTGAGATAGGTCATGCTATTTTCAGCACATAGGTTTTTTAAACTGTCATGGTCACTAACATTATCATTAACTCTAGAAACGGGATATTTACCATGTTTACTGTTTGTGTTGAGTTCCCGATATTTCGGCGCTGTTGCAAGCACCATAAAAAAAAAGAAAAGTAAGTAAGTAAATATCCCGTTTTTAGAGTTAATGATAATTTTTTTAGCATGCAGAAAAAAGCAATAGCTTTCCCCTATTGATCGAGAGTATTTCCCTATTCCCGGCAGTTTCCCCTTTTCTAACCATCACGAAGTACAAAAAAGATATACACAGTGCTCTAGCGAAACGCAATACAAAAAAAATACGGCTGGAAAAATTCGCTCAAGGTTTTTATATCGGACGATGCAGAGGACCGTTGAAACATAGAAAAAGCATTGCTTTCGAATAGCATTTTTATGGTATGCCTATAAAAAGAAAGCTTTCAACTTTAAGGATCAGCTTTACAAGCATGAGGTTGATTGTTAAAAACATTGGAGGAATATGGCTTTTTTTTTAAGTTTATGTGCTCTTTCGGTTTATTTTGCGATAGAAGACACCACTGAATTGTCGTTAAAAATGTAAGGAAACGTGAACATTGCGGTCTGAAACACACAGACAAAAAAGCGGTTATTCGCATCTGGAATGAATTTGGCATAGGTATTTGAAGTAGCGAGTTGGCGACATGATGTGTTTACTACTAATACCGATGCGGAGGTCGTTAAACTGTCGGTACTAGCCTATTAATCTAAATCAAGTAGAAAATGCTAAAAATAAAAAATAATGTCCTGTAACTAAACGAGTGGACATATTCGATTGACTTTTTATATGCAGACTGAAAACGTCATGAGATAGCATCACGCAGTTTAATTTATTTTTGTATTGTCGTCGCTACCCTGTATAACAGTCATCATGCTCCTGCCCTTATCCCAATTTATTTGGGGTCGGCGCAGCATTTCTTCTTCATCGAAACTTCTCTATTACCCTGTATAACAGTACTGCTGCTACAATTACTGAGTAGCAACCCTCCATCTGGCTGGCCTTTTCCCAATTATATTGGGGTCGGCTTCCAGTCTTACCGGATGCAGCTGAATACCAGTATTTTACATTGAGCGACTGCCTATCTGACCTCCACAACCCAGTTAGTACTGCGTAATACGATACCCCTTGGTAAGACTGATTGTCAGACTTTTTGGGCCACTAATACCTAACGACTGTCAAAAATCTACAAATGACACCCGGGGCCAACGGCTTAACGTGCTTTCCGAGGCACGGTGGAAACTCGGTATGTAATGGGTGGTCACCCAACCAGAGACCAACCTAGGCAAGCACGGCTTAACCTAAAGATCGACCCGAGCGGCTGTTATTATTAAGCCACGAGCTCCTCCTGCACTGAGTAGCAACCCTACCGCACATAATTACTCTCGATACTTACCTCTTTGTCTTTAGTATTGTCGATTACTCCAACTTTCTCCTGACAGCGGTCTGGAACGCCATCGTGATTGCGGCCTAATACAAACAAAAACGTTTGGCAATATTACGCCCCTGACTTTTAGAGCACATATTAACGTGGGTGACGTGTGTCCAATATTGGCCACTGTGTAAAGAGGCTGAGATGGGTTAGTGGTGATCAGTTAATTATACATTCACCAAGATTGCGGCAAGATTTTTACTGGCTCGTTGGTGAAGTAGTCGTAGTCGCAAGCGCTACTGCTGAGTCCTGCGTTCGATTCCCGGTTAGTGAAAAGGTTATTGGGTTTTTTGATCAGAAATTCCGCACCAACAAAGGGCTGGATTTATGGCAGGTTACAGGTAATAGGTTCGACCCCTATTAGATGGGACTTAAACATAACTAGCGAAATGTGCATTTTCAACAAAAAATTCAACGACGACGCGGACACGGGATTTGACGGCACGGATGGCACACTGACTGAGCGATTGGCTGCTGCGTGCGCTGCGAGTCGCGGGTTCGATCCCCGCACGGAACACATATTTGTATGACCTATGGGTTGTTGATCCGGGTCTGGCTGTTTGTGTATGTGAGTTTAAATGTTTGTAAACGCACACAAAACACAGGAGAAATTCCTACTGTGAGACAACGTATATAAAAAAGAAAAAAAATACATTTTAGTATAGCCACTTCATAACAGGCGTAACATTAATATATTACATACTAAATAATCAGGGCAACAGGAAAGCACGGTTAATTTATCAGTTTATCTCGCGAATATTGATAAAAATGTGTGTGACAACTTGTGATACAGATTCGCGTACATTATTAATAGGCCATCGATGTTTATTGAAGGTAAAAGGCGACACATTTCAAGTATGATGAGTGTTGAAATAATGTTTGACGAAGTTGCCATAAAAGAAAAAACGGTTAAACATATACACCATTATTTTTTAGTCGTCTTACAACGTCAGCCCACTTCATGTATCCAATGACTACTAAGCATTCATAAAAATAAGGTATTTATGAGATTTTTATAATTTAAAAATAAAAAATATTACTCAATATTATGACGCATGACGTAGTTAAAACACCCTGTTGTGAGCGATGATCTACTGGACTCGAGCGCTGGGTAGGTATATTTTTCAGTTTTACACGTAAACATCATGAACAGGATGTTTCATAATTTTTTTTTCTAATGTTTATTTATTTTTATTTGTACCTATTATGGAAGGTAGACACATTGAGTGGACCACTTGTAAGACGACTAAAAAGTCACGGTGTATATTATGTTTAAGATTAACAGAGACTTGAGGAGACTGTGTCGTTGATCTAGTAATGGTAAGTTCGACTACTAAGCGAGGAGTTCCTGAGTTAAATCCCTGGGTAGCCATGGCCGATATATCATGAGTCTCACAATCAGTAGATATGATTACTGCAGTGTGATGTCATTTGCTGAAACACCTATCCTCCTCACAATAAAAAATCTATTAAGTAGTTTAGTATCTACTAGATTATCAAAAAATATTGGACACGTATTTTTCTTTTGTCAATCAAATGAAAAATGACCACAATACAGCGCGTCGAATTTTCGCGTGACGACACAATTTCTGTTACTTTTTACTAGCCAGTGATGTCACAAGCCCCCTTTCTTGAACTTTGATGCGCTGTATCGTCTTAAATTTTTTGATTATGTGACAAAATAAAAAATATGGTTTCAACATTTTTTGGTGACCTAACTGACGGACTAACTTTTTTTTTCGGTGTTGTGAAATAGACTATTTATTCGAAGTAGGGACAAACCTAACACTTTCAGGGTAACAAAAGTGTAAGATATAATGAATGATCGTTGGGTCTGATTTATTTATTTATTTAAAATAGGTACGCCAACAGTACATACATTTTACAATAAAAGTATACAGGTAAGGGTTCTTATGTAAATACCAATTACAGGTGTACACAACATTTTCTTAAGTACAATAAAGCTATATCGTCGTAAAGTTATAGAAATAAAATGTAACATAAAATAGAAAACAAAACAAACTAAAAAAGAGATCAAACAACTGACTTTCACTAATAACGATAGTAGTATAGACAATATATCAAAATATCCATAAAAATATAAAAACTGATAAAAAACTAATTATATATAAACATTTAAATGTCAGTTCAAATGAGAGCGCAACAGGCTTATTTGGTAAGTACTCTATGTAACTAGCTCTTCAACGGGCACGACGATAAAAACATTCTTAAAACATACCTAGATCTATAATACTTCACACAATCACCAAATGAAAATACACACTAATCTGAGACACCAAAATTGCTTTCAGAATGATATCAACATTATGCGGGTAATAAAAAGGATGTATGTGCGTACACGTAGCGCTTGCCCGCGGCTAGGATCCCGTGAACTACTGGAGTGTGTGACAATCTTAATTGCGTGGTCCTTTACAAATACGGCTTGGTGATAGTCTTGCCAATTGTTAGGTTGGTATTGTGTTATCGAAATTTTATATTTGGAATGTGAAATGGAGAGTGATAATTTCTCGAAAAGGCATGTCACATTTTTCGAGAGAGTAATAGAAGAAAGTTTTTCAGCAATCCCAAATGAAATTGTTTGTTTTTGTCTGCGAACAGTTTTGCACACTTATCACTGAGAATCAAAGTCCAGCCACCAAGCACAATCACTCTCTCACACACACACACACACATAGACACATCATACACACGCACACATACCACACAAGAGCCTAATTAAATTCGCCTAATTTTAAGTTGTTTTGATTTTTAATGCATAAACGGTTTAGAACATTATTTCCAAAAACGGGTGAAGACACTGATTCTTATAACACACGTGACTGTCTCACCTAGCTCAGGAGTCAGGGTTTCAAATGGAAATGTATACACTGTGACTTTTCAGTCGTCTTACGAAGGTGGTCCACTCAATGTGCCCGACATAAAATAGTTCTAGGTGCGTTTTTTTTTTTTACCTACCGTAATAGGTACAAAGAAAAATAAATAAACATTAGAAAAAATTATGAAACATCCTGTCAATGATGTTTACGTGTCAAACGGGAGAAGGTAGGTATATTCTCCCGTAGATCATCGCTCACAACAGGGTGCTTTAACTACGTCATGAGTCATAAATTTCACGCAAATAAAGAATCTTATCTTATCTTATCTTATCTTAATATTTTTAAATTATTAAAATCACATAAATACCATTTTTTTAATGAATGCTTATTAGTCATTGGATACATGAAGTGGGCTGCCGTTTTAAGACGACTTAAAAGTCACGGTGTATATATAACCTTTTTCTTTATGTCAATGAAATATTTTTTTATTCATGGATCTCCACGATAGAATAACACAACTTTGTAACAACACTTTTTTTTTTTTAAAAATACTCTGCTTCAAGTAAAACTTAAATAAAACAAAACTAATTCAACACTTAAAAGAAGAATTCTTCTCCGCAAGTTAGTAACTTTTCGAGTTGCGTCACGTAATAAAAATACATGAGCTATTTCAGAAGAGAAAGTTAGAACCACGAATTATTTTAAAACTTATGTATGGAAACATCACATTTCAGAAGAGATGTCTGTTTATCATAAGAATTTCAAAGAAGAACACGTTACAAGAACTGGGGGAACAAAAACTTCTTGAGAACCAGCCCCAGAAAATCAAAAACTTAAATGTTCCCATAGACACAAATACTTGGCAAATGTAAGTGCCGATCGCTCTAAATATGATTCTCCTACGCCCTCCTCTGAGATTATTTCCGTTTTTTTTCTCAGATTTATCATATAGAAAACACTTCTCTCATCTATTTTTGACGGGAAAAAGCTCAATACCTTTTCTGAAAACCACACGTTAACGTAACATAACATAACATCCTGTCATCCCCGAAAGGTTAGGCAGAGGAGGTAACCATTAGTACACCCACACTTCGCCAGTTATATTAAGGTCCCATGTAATAGGGGGCAAGCCTATCGCCATCAACTGGGCACAAATCCAGAAATTCCTGATGGAAAAACCCAATAACACTTTTCCCGACCTGGGAATCTAACCCAGGCACTCATGCTCAGTAGCCGCACTGGCGACCATCGATTCACATGATAAAAGTGACAACACTATCCTGATAAAATTGCCTGATCGCATTACAGTTTCCCAACGTGTTGATTTCATTGTATTTGCCCAAAACACATTATATACTCCGAAGAAAAAGAGCAAACAAGACGAAAACATACGTCTTCAAGCACCTCGAGTTATCGTAAGAAAGAAATACGAAAATGTCACGCATCTTATGTATTCCATGAGGAAAAACTGCCGATGAGTTGGTAGGTAAGTATTTTTCGAGATGTCTGTAAATAAAAAATAACAATCCTGGGTTATGTAGTACGTCTCTACATACGTACATACGTACGTCTGGAATAAGCTTGACTTATGGAGTCTCTTCGCCCTACATAATGTATTTATTTTTTCAATATTCGACAACCACGATTAAATTTTGACGGGCGTGGACGAAAAAATAATTGGGAAAAGTGGGTTCTCGTTTTACATAGCAAAAAGTGGTTGTCAATTACTTTGTGACATGATAGTGGCATAATAATATCTCCTAAAAGCTGTGGCTTAAACACCTATTTTATGCTACAGGTACTGCTATTAATGTTTCATATTAATTGCTGCGGTTTTCATTACAAATTATGGTAATAACCGTAAATTGTAATATAAAACCTGGCAATGCTAATTAACAAAAATGAATAAAATTTAAAAATAATTATTTTCACCTGATTGTCACCTGTTGGAAAATAAACAGACCGGGATGATCTGTTTAGTTTCCAACATGTTCTTGCACATAACGATAGTGTTGATCTTAAAACAAGTATTTTACAGGGTGTTTCTTTAAACGTTGGCAATACTTTAAGGGCCTATAATATTGTACACATGAAAATGAACAACTTTTACTATGAGACTGACCTTGAAATCGCGAAAAAAATATGAGCTGCTGCCTACATTTTTTCGACTTACGCGACTAATAATGTATAGTTGATATATAGTTGATGTATTGTTATATAAATTAAAAGTTGTTCATATTCGCGAGTAGCAATATAATAAGTAATCATAAAACATTGCCTTTCCATTCCACAATCCTTTCGTCACACAAACGGTAGAACATCTTATGTAAAGTTTATACGGACAAATCATAATTCCAGCTTCATCTTATTAGAATTTCAATTTTTGAATCGATAAAACATTCGTCTATTAATTTAAGTACTTTATTTGGGCCCAGTTGTGATCAGATTGATTAGCTTCAGAAGCGTTCTTTACGTCTTCATATATGTCGCAGGCGCGATTGCTGAGCATGAGGTCATGGGTTCGATTCCCAGATCGGGCAGTGTTATTGGGTTTTTCCATCAGGAATTTCTAAGTTTCTGGATTTGTGCCCGATAGATGGCAAGAGGCTCGCCCTCTACTACATGGGACTTAAACATAACTGGCGAAATGTGAGTGTACTATTAGGTACACCTCTGCCTAACCCTTTCGTGATTACAGGCGTAATGTTATGTTATAAAAAATAGGTTTATTGGTTACCTGTGCACTACATGTGCCATGCCCAAAAAGTTTTCAAAGAAACTCGAAAATGGTTTAAATCCCATCACATACCCGAGTACGGAACCTTTTATAAAAATGATTTCGGTATTCCCCAACCTGCGTTCACGGCACTCATATTATAATTGCTTTTCAAAACTCAAATACGTTCACGTAAGTCCAAATTGTTTACTAATAAAACTTTATATTGTCTCCCCTAAATAATTTAATGTTTTGTATATTTTAAGTGACATCTTCCGAGTCAAAGTTTTTATGATTTATTTTCTTTTTAACGTCAGCTGAGGTAAACCATTTTTCTTTTTTGGATCGCGTTGAGGTTTTCCTTAAATGTGGTAAATCCTGAGGGAGGGTAATGTTTTTCTCGCGTTTGTAGGTAGAGGGTACTTGTATGTTTTATGTTATTTTGAAAACCTTCTCACGGGTTTACCCCTCTATCGATTTAGACAATAAACGAGGTATCATTCGATACGCTTTGTTTTTCAGTATAGGGTATTTGGTACGTGTCAGCTTAAATCAGTTTGTAAGACGTGAGACTGTGAAAATCTCTTGGGTCCATATCGAGTTAGCCGCAGCCGGATGGAACAGGTATGGTCCTCAGTAGCGAAGGGTCAATTTTTGTAAGAAGTAAGCCTTCTAGAGGAGTACACTTCTTTAATGGGAGTATATTATTTGTCTATAGAATACTGACTGTGCCATTTTCAAAGGGAATCTGGTAGGAATCGAGTTGTATGGAGCCTTCGCCACTGATGGTCCTGATCTGAGCAATTGGCACACGTATCATGTCAGGCATCCAGACAGAAATCCGTGCTAAAAAGAATTTTATCACACTAACAGATATCATAAATACGGAAGTAAATCTGTATGTCTATATTTTCCCTTTTGATGCCATAACGGCTGAACAGACCGGTTTGAAATTTTGCACACAGGATTACTTGATACTTTGCGTGGGAAACTTGTCGACGTGCACTTGGGCGAAGCTGCGGGCTAACATTAATATACTAATATAGTGCATAAGATTTTATTAACACAATTGTAATAATTTAATAATAATAATTTAATTTAATTTAATTCTCTATTGTATAGTATTTTTTCACTGCATTTGTATAATTTGTAATCGTACGGACTAATTTGGTCTGAAATATACTGATTAATCACTAGTTAACAGTGTTTTTGTTGTTCTTGATATGAGAGTGGTTTTAGGTTGGCTTTATACCCAGGAATAACGAAAAATTAACAGTTTTTGGAGATCAGCTCTAGTTTGTTTTTTATTACTGTTTGAAATTTCTATGAAATAGAACAATATGTATGGAGGAGCAAAATATTATTTTGATATTTAAAAAAAAAAAGATGGAAATCGCTTAGAAATGCATTCTACATATAAATCATTGAAAATACTGGCACAAAAATAAAAAAGACAAAAATTATAAAAAACTGCGAATTTATGTTTTACATCAATTGGAAGCACAAAAAAAAGTTTAAAAAAAGTTTTGATCATTATTTCCTATTAATATCTATCTAAAACTTATCTAATTTATCTAGCCTGTATTATCCCACTGCTCGGGCAAAGAATTCCTCTGCCTTAGTTTCATTTATTTTATTTATTTATTTATTTTTTATTTATTTATTTATCAACTTACATCTACCATTACAGCTAACCAATGCGGTAAATGTGCCTTAATATATACTTAGGTTAACTTAATTGCTACTTATAACTAATTACAAATAAAGCATTCCTTGTGAATTCACTCAGAGAACAACAGAATAAGTCCGTTTCGCTGGCTATGAGGTTGAGCGTGCGGAGTGCACGCGTCAGCGGCGCCTCTTTTAAAAGGTTGGTCCGAGCACGCGGTTCCACTAGCAGTCGTGGCTGTCGTCGTCGCCACACGTACCGGTCCGGAACACATAGACTCACCTGGCCTAAAATAACTGCATTATGCACCTTCCCTCTGAGTAGTTTAAATATATATAAGGCGAGTGCAAGATCCCTCCTAACCCTTAGCTCATTGTATCCTACCATACCTAAAATAAATAGGGTTGGATACATTAACGGGTAAAAGGGATAGACTCCGTAATACCGCAAATATAAATATCTTATAAATTTATTTTGTACCCTCTCCAGCATGAGACTATATTTAGCTTCATGCGGAGCCCAGATGACTGCATTACATTCTAACTGGCTCCTTACCAATGCATTATATAATGCTACAATAGCTCTCACATTCGTGAAACCTCGGACCGTACGAAGCATGAAACCTAAATTTCTATATGCTCTTTTGCAACTACGCATGACGTGATCCCGAAAAGTCAAACCGGTATTAAAACCTACTCCCAAGTCCTTGACTTCTGTGACCCGTTCCATAGGCAACCCGTCAATAAAGTAGGTTTGTAAGATAGGATTGTGTGCGCGAGAAAAAGTGATGGTCACACACTTCGAGCTATTAAATTGCAAGAGATTTTCTTTGCTCCATCTCACTACCCTATCGATGTCCCTTTGTAGCCTGACACAGTCATCGTTGCTCTTTATCGCGAGGGACAATTTGAGATTTTTTTTCATATTTACACTCAACTTGTAATACCCAACAAGCACAAGTACACCCTACACAAACCCTTATAACTAAAAAACTAGAGCTAATCTGGTACACCAATGACTTAATTCCTAAGTTAGAAGTAATAAATAATCAAAATAAGCAAAAATATCGAAGGCAACACAAAAAAATATTTTTTTTGTAAACCTGTGTAATAATATTATTTTTATACAATTACATTGAATTTCAATTTATCAGAACCATACTATTAACCAAACTCCATCAGCAATCTTTTCAAGAGAATCCATAGAGTGACTTTTTTTTTAACCCAGCAAATGTGCTCAAGTTTCATATTCAACACCCTAGGGAACCATTCATTTTTCCTGCGAATCGCACTTACATTACAGCGTATGATCTGCCGTTTCGTGTAACTTTTAAAAGAGCCATTACATAACTTTTGGATAGAAATAACTTTATAAAGCGACGTATGTTATCTTTTTTTCAGTGTATATTATATGACTATATTATTATATGACTGTTTCGTTGGTCTAGTGGTCGCAAGCGCGACTGCCGTGCTTGAGGTCCTGGGTTCGATTCCCAGGTCGGGCAAAGTGTTATTTTCCATCAGGATTTCTCAGCATCAGCTCGGAGCCGGTTGATAACAATAGGCCCGCCCCGAATTATATGGGACTTAAACATAACTGGCGAAATGTGGGTGTACTATTAGGAACACCTCTGCCTAACCCTTCGGATTATAAGCGTGATGTTATGTTATGTGTTATAATTACCTATGTATTTATTCCTGAAGACCTATCTTAGTAAGCTATTATAGTCATCCGTAAAGAGATCAAAGCGAGATTCGGTGACAGGTGGCATTATTGCCGCATCTCGATTTGATTGCACCAAGAGTACCACGGATTGAGCGAGGAATAGAATAATTACATTAGCTTGTGAACAATGAATAAATCCCCCCTCTGCCCCCTCCAATTTGGGTTACGTAAACACGAGTTAACATAAACGTAAGTACTCATGTTTATATCCAAATAATACTTCGATGCATCAGCTATCTGCCAAAAGCATACTTAAATATAACAAATACATTTTGAAATAACCAGCCAGCATTAACACAAAATAGAGTTATCCGTCACTACCAAATATCATAATTATTTACAGAAACAAAACAATTGAAGGCTGTTCACCGATTGGAAATCATTGTTTCAAAGAGAAATGTTCTCATCATTGAAAACGCTACAAAAGGTTCGGTTTCATAAAGTCCGAAAAGGTTGTTTTCACATCAATATACATACTTACTTATATCACTTTGTTATTGTGTCAGCCTCGAATTTTGAGTTGGGAACATTAAAAGACAGGAAGTTTTCTTTGAACTACAAAGGGTAATAAATCCTGATATCAATGGAAATCATGTGTATATACATGGTTACCTATACTTCAAGATAACAATGTATATATTATATATATTTATTATCTTATATACAGGGTGGAAGGGACACCGACGCATAAACGTTGACCTCACTTACCACGAATTCAGTACATTCATTCTGTTTTTTTTTTAAATCGGTAGTTCCTACAAAAGTGTAACCTTCACGGTCAAAATGTATGGAACGGCAGATTTTTTTTAAATTACCGATGAAAAATTTCTATGTAATTCGTTTGCGTTTGTGTGTCGGTGTCCCTTCCACTCTGTATAGCTTTATGGTAAGCATTTATTTATACAGTCAAAAACCCATCATTCAGAGTTTTTTTTCTTTCCAACCAGTAGCACCCCGAATCCTGGTGGTGGTAATAAGCTCGCCAGCTTTACACCTCTGCCTATCCCTACGCAACAAGCAGGCGTGATGCCAGTACCTTTCCATTTGATCAAATTCAACGTAGACCGTCTCAAATCATCTGCGACATCGCGTTTCAATTCACTTCATCCATTGATTTTGCTGAAAGCCATCGCATCCCTATGCTCACTCTATCCCTATAACAATGGGAATTACTCTGAGGAATTGTTCAGGCTTATCCCTGACTTCCACCTGTCTCTTTTCTCACTGAGGAAGTTTCTTGACGTTGATAACACTATAAGAGGTGTAAAAGTACCCTGAATGAAGTCGAAAGGCACTTGTTTTCCCCGTCATTGCGATTATTTTTAGGGTTCCGTACCTCAAAAGGAAAAACCGGTATCCTTATAGGAACATCGCGTGTCTGTCTGTTCGTCTGTCACAGCCAATTTACTCCGAAAGTACTAGACCGATTGAGTTGCTTGGTACACATATGTAAGTCGGTAACCCAAAGACGGAAGTGTAACGTAAATTAATGAATTTTAAACACCTTTTGAGCCACTTTTTGGGGGTAAATTAGAAAATGAAAAAAACGCTTTGAAAACTATATTGTGTTACATATCAAATGAAAGGGCTTGTTGTGGGCATCTCAAATACTTTTTATAATTTTAAGACACATAGTTTTGAAGTTATTTAAGAAAATAGGCGAAAATTGACCATTCATCACCCCCCTTATCTCCGAAAATTTTGAAAAAAAAATACAAAAAAATAGTACTTTACTAAAAATTAAAGGGGGCTCGTTTTGTTCTTGACCATACCTCGTCGATACGTCCATTGCACGGTCATGGTATGGGTCGGTGTAATCCACAGAATCTTTTAACCTTCTTTCAACTTGTGAATTGTTAAAAATAAAACTTGTTATTCATTTAAACATGGCTGAACTCGACATAATTTTAGACGAAATATTCAATGCATATTTTGTTATCGTACAATAGGTAAGCAATACCGAACTCACATCCAGTTAATTGGAGGTAGGTTTGTAGGTACGCAATGTATGCGCTCGAGTTATTCTCCGTTCGCCAATTTATTTTGTGAGCACTATTATAAAATTTATTGAACTGAATTTTACACAATATAATAAACAGGTTTTCAGAAGATAATGACCCTTCACAAATACGGTAGCGATAAATATAATAAATCGTACATCATACCGACTAATTAAAATTAAAATTTCTGTAATTATGACCTCCGGGAGTTTCATTCTGCGCAATTATGTTTAAATGTTGATAACAGAAATTAAATGCTATGACAGCTTTTACGTGGCTTTTATTTATTTGAAAGTTCATTAATTAAAATAAAATGTTTACTTTAAAAAGCTGGTTTAATTTAACATTTCTTATATTGGTTTTCCTATTTCAATTGTATGCGTTTGCGACAGATACGACATGCTGAAATCGTCAAAATACAAGGTGTAAACGGACCCTTCACGAAGCCATCAACCAAGTATTCTATACATCAAACTAAGTCATCATCATCAACAGTCCACTGCTGGACATAGGCCTCTGCAATCGCACGCCACTTATCTCGATTCTTGGCAACTCTCAAAGTTACTCCAAGCATAGCCCGTTCCACAGCTCGCTGAGCGACCTTTAATTTATGGACCAACCGCACCGTGAGTGTGACGTTTCGGCCCCGTAAGTCATAACAGGCAAGACGCAATGATTGGAGACCTTAGTATTTATACAGTATGGGTAAAAAATCGTGGATCAAACGAAACAGAGCGATAGTTAGGGTTATTTTCAGTAAAAAATATCTCTGTGGCAGAGTCCTAACTTGATCTCCTTAAAAGTTATGACTATTTGAGCGTTTTTTAAGAAAATACCAATATTATTACTGAATAGGCAATTATTGGTGTTTAGTTGCTTCTAAGAAATGTATCATCACTACAAAAGTGCTTTTATGACAATGTGTACCATGATTTATGAGTATTGGCACTTCATTCTACATCTGTTAAGTCTCACGAAAAATTATTTGTAACTTCAGAACTTCACTGAAAAAAAAACTCCAAAAAAATAAACCGATAACCCCAACTATCGCCCTGTTTCGTTTGATCCACCATTTTTTACCCACCCTGTATAGGTTCTGTGGAATATGTGACGAGAAGACCCGACGAAGTTCCCCAAATGCTGCCCAGCACAGCTGGATTCTTCTGTTAGCCCCCCTTAGGGGAATACAATCGTGGTGTTATATTTTCTACCTTGATTTCACCCCTCTCTACTTCGGAAATGAAAAGCGAGGAAAACATAAACATGTAACCTTATTTGTTTACAGAAATTCCTTTATCAATCGGAGCGTATTGTTTCGCGTTGCCGGTACAATTTGATTGATAGCCAATTGACGCACAATATTCCCATTTCGAGTTACATATGCTACCTTGTATTCGTACAAAACAATACAACGAATGAAAATAAATTCTGAGCGTGTTTATTTCGGAGAAACTGATTCACCATATGCCTAGCCTTTTCCCAACTATATGGGGTCGACTTCCAGTCTAACCGGATTCAGCTGAATACCAGTATTTTACATGGAACGACGGACTATCTGACCTCCGCAACCCAGTCAGTACTGGGTAATACGATACCCCTTGGTAACACTGGTTTTCAGACTTTTGGGCCAGTTAATACCAGTAATGACTGTCAAAGATCTACAAATGACAGCCTGGACCAACGGATTAACGTGCTTTCGCGGCACGGAGGAAACTCGGTATGTAATGGGTGGTCACCCATCCCCAGACCAACCTAGGCAAGCATGGTTTAACCTAAAGATCGACCCGAGCGGCTGTTATTATTTAACCACGAGTTAAATAAACTACCTAACTGATTATTGACAGGAATAAAGGTTAACATAAATAATAATATGAAAAAGAAGCCTTGTTATCTTTTGAAAATAATAAATTAATAAATAGGTACCATAGTATACTGGGTAATTTGTTGAACTTTCGCAATGCTTTAAGAGCGTTTAATCGTCAAAAAGAATCAACTTTTACTATGGGACCGACAATGAAATCGCGAAAAAAAAATCTGTTACTCCATACGTTATCGCGCAAAACTCGAACTTTAAGCAACAGTAGATTTTTTCATAATTTTTTCATAGTTGCTCATATTTATAAGTATTTCAGTATTGTCCACGTTTATCCGATCACCCTTTATACTGAACTAGCCTCTGTTTGCCTAATATACGAACAACAATATTAATGTATTAACCAAGTTTATAGTAAACATTTTTTTAAACAAGTTTTAAAATATCGGTGGAATGTTTTTTTTTCGTATTCTTCTCAGCAAACCCTTTTAATTGATTCCCTTATCATGGGGGTCCATATAAAATAACTAGTCCGCCATATTGAATTTAGAATGACGTCATTTAGCTTACCATGCATTGTCATCCAAAATAAACGTGTATGCGAAATTTCAGTTTGGCGATTGAACTGGAATTTAGCATACATGTTTATTTTGGATGACATTGGAGATAACTCTTTCAAATACAATTGCAAGATATGACCCAAACAAATATTGCCAGTTAAATAAATAAAGTAAATACAATAAAAACTTGTGAAAACAGTCCTATTAGTGCAAACTTTACTCGTAGTATCAATCTGTAACAGATCAAAACCTCTCTAAGTGAAGGTAATTATGGCAAATATCCCGCAGGACTAATGGCCTTATTCAATAGAAGTAGCCATTACGGACAATAGACCTTTCTAGCTGACACAGCTACAGATATCGGTGGGCATAGACTATAACTAGGTATTGTCTATGATCTAATGACTAAGTCCTGAGACGAGAACAAAAGATGATTGGTATATTGATAGACTTTAGTAGATAAAGCTAATGTTTGAGTCATCATCTGCCTAAGTCGTTTCCCAACTATATTGGGGTCGGCTTCCAGTATAACGGGATACAGCTGAATACCGGTATTTTACATGGAGCGACTGCCTATCTGACCTCCACAACCCAGTTAGTTCTGAGTAATACGATACCCCCTGGTAAGACTGGTTGTCAGACTTTTTGGGCCACTGACTACCTAACGACTGTCAAAGATATACAAATGACAACCCGAACCAACGGCTTAACGAGGCACGGAGGAAACTCGGTATGTAATGGGCAACCTAGGCAAGCACGGCTTAACCTAAAGATCAACCCGAGCGGCTGTTATTTTTTAGCCACGAGCTCCTATAAACTAATGTTTGACTGAAACTGTAATTTTACTAACTATGAGTATAAGTACCTACATCGACTGCGGTGAAGTTCAAAAGAAGAACAATTAACAAAACAAACAATTATTGAACCCAAGCTAATATCTCAATCATGTAAAGAAGAAATAAAAATACTTTACCAGTAACACAATACTAACGGTAGGTACTCATTAATTACATTAACGACCAATCAAAGTAATCAATCATCATAAACAATACGATGTTTTTACGCTAAGTGCTACCATACTTAACTTAAAGAGTTCTGAACAATGATAATATCCTAATAAACAATATTATCGATCATGAGGAAACATTATGAAAATTGATTGGGCAAAGGATCTCTATAGAAAGGTACTTGCGTTTGCATGATATTTCGAATCTAAATCTAAAAAGATTTCGAAACAAAAGAAAGGTATTAGAGTTATAGTGCCACAAAGATGTTTTGGTGCTTGAAAGACATTGACAGACGGGCGCATTTGTGAAATGTGTTTTCGTCACACGCAAAAAGATTTTTGGACAGCGATATTGAGGAGGTAAAGGTACGGACGCCGGACGCCAGTACCTACATCAAGCTACCCGAAACTGTCAAATTTTCCCAATCAACCTTGAACCTAATATTTTAGCGAGAAAGTTGAAAATCTATTAAAGACATTTGACAGATTGTAGTAGTTTGATGTGCTGGCGTCATGCGCGAGCGAGGTGTACAGAGACGCGTCTACGCGCGAGCTAGCGATCTTCCTAAATAAAACAAGGTAGGTGCCGAACAATATATATGTTACGGCTAAAAGCCGAAGTAAGGTTACACCTAGTTCTAGGCGGCTATACCTAGGTGCGGCCGGTTACTATCCTTTTTATTTCTAGGACACACTATGTAACCAAATGTATTAAGTTAGGTTAAAACAGTGACCAAACGCGCGCGAGCCGAGGGAGCGCAGCGAGCTATACCGCGGTAGCGGCCGGCGAGCGTTATATCCAAGTTGGTTTCATTATAACAAACTGTTACCGGTATAGCCGGCTAGAACTAGGTGTAACCTTACTTCGGCTTTTAGCCGTAACATATACGTATAAAACGGTCGAAAGGTGGAAGGATTATGGTAATGTAAAAACAAAGGTGTGAAGGGCACTCGCACTTTGTGGGTTTCGTACTTACAACTACTTTTGCTTTAAATCAGTGAGGCAAAGAATATTGGGCAGATGTGACCATTGTAGCGGCCAACAGTGAGTATGGCTTTACTTACATATATTATAGCTAGCCCATATTGTCCCACTGCTGGGCAAAGGCCTCCATTCCTTCCAAAGGTCACGATTCTGTGCTACTTCTTTCCATTGTTTTTTTTTAACTTACATAACCAAATAAATATCTTACTATCTTAACCAATGCTCTTAGAGACCTAACTCTTAAAGACATAAAACTAAGTATTTATATAAATGACGGCACGGTTGGTGCAGTGGCTGAGAGATTGACTGTTGCGCTGCGTGCCGCGGATTCGATTCCCGTACGGAACAAATATGGACTACAGTTAATTTTTCCAGGTCTGGCTGTTTGTGTATTTGAATTTAAATGTTTGTAAACGCATCCACGATAAAGCAGAAATTTCTAGTGTGGAGCAAAGTTCTCAAAAATAAAACAATGTGATTGACCAAATAAATTTTACTAGTGACCGTACTAGGTCATAGCATATTTGCCCAATCTTGTTATAAAGAGCCTTCTCAAGTGACGTTACTTAGGTATAGCAGTTTCGTCGCATCCTGAGCTATCAGCACTACCACTAAACTTGCCAGCCTCGCAATGTTGATCACCATAGTGCAACATACTATTGTGAAGCTCATGAGCACACGTTGGAAGATATCAGATAACTTCATTAAATATAAAATATACAATATTTTTGGAACTGCCTCGTTGGTCTAGAGGTCGCAATCATGACTGGTGAGCATGAGGTCCTGAGTTCGATTTCCGGATCGCAAAAATTGTTATTGGGTTTTTCCATTAAGAATTTCTCAGTAGCAGCCACGTAGTCTGGATTTGTGCCCGGTTGATGGCAATAGGTTCGCGCCCTACTACATGGGACTTAGACATAACTGGCGAAATGTGGGTGTACTATTAGGTACACCTCTGCCTAACCCTTCGGCGTGATATTATGTTATGTTCTTTTTAAAGCTCTCCAAACTAATACTTTTATTATGGACCATTTCCAATTACTTTTAAAAGCAAAAAACACTCTACTTCCTCTTAGTATTTAAAGAAGCTTTGAAAGTATTCCACAATAAAATACCCGGGAATACGGTCCCTGGACGAGCAGTATTAACGTCCAGTAGTTTACAACTGTACGACCAAGTCAAGTCACCTGCTCGGAACGCAATAGCTTACTTTAACTTAGAACTCTTTAAAGTGGTCTAAAGGTAAGTAGTTTTACCTATATTGGACCAGCTTTATCACATGCTAACTCTTTTAAAGCAGTTTTGTCATCTACGTTAATGGTTTGCATTAGAAGTCCAGAACTACACGGATCGGAGTACTTTATGCGGCCCACCCAAATTTCCTTTCTTTGGTATTGTTCGTCGTGTCGTTGAGCTCCTTGGATTATGAGTCGAGCTACACGAACACTGATAAATCCTTGCACTGACTGGACAGGTCTTCTTCAAAAGACCATCTCAGACATTAATCTGCATGGTCCTCATATGACTTGATCAATGTTTGGACTTTAAAAGAGACAGTGACCTCTGAGTTTGTTTCGGATGTTTCTTTTAAGAGTAGTCAGGTACGAAACACCGGCCCCATCTAGTTTTAAAACATAACATGATGACATGTAAAAGTGTTTTGTAAAACCAATTTACAGAAATAAATATGATGATTTTTCGGCTGTGACCAAAAACAGCCGCCATCTTGCATTTTCAATAAAGTTTCCCAAAACAAAACAGTTTCGCGTGATATCAGCTGTTCACTTCCTACCTAGCTAAAAGTTCATCGAACTCGTCGTTGCAGTTGCCGTTCGCTACGTGCGTTTTGCCACGGTGACGATACATTGCGTATAAAGAAATAAAACAAATCAAATTTATTGGATTCCCATAACATTCCTGAAATAATTTCTTGTACCGGTCATCTTAGTACGATATACTGAATTTTACCCATGAGTTTGTGGAGGGCTGTCCCTTAGACCCTGTATTTTGGCCTAAAACCCTAACCTACACTTAGATAATTTTTAACGAATTCTGGAACATTTTGACCTGCAGGTACTTTATGAGAAGTATCCAGGAGTCAAAGTTCAATGACCGATGAGATACCGGACCACCTTGTTATCTAAACTTTGAGTGCAAAGCTCTTCATCGCTCGAGTACTAAAAATACAGACTTATATTTTCACTAGCTGGAAACCGCAGTCGTTTCAGGTTGAAATTGAAACACAGTTATCTTAATACAGTGGTGACGGGTAGTCATCATCTGCCTAGCCTTTTCCTAACTATATTGAAGTCGGCTTTCAGTTTAACCGGATGCAGCTGAATACCAGTATTTTACATGCGAGCGACTGCCTATCTGACCTTAATTAGTACTGGGTCATACGATACCCCTTTTTTGTCGTTTTTAGTCGGGCCACTGACTACCTGTAACGACTGTCAAAGATGTACAAATGACAGCCGGGACCAACGGCTTAACGTGCTTTCCGAGGCACGGAGGAAACTCGGTATGTAATGGATGGTCACCCATCCACAGACCAACTTAGGCAAGCACGGCTTAACCTAAAGATCGACCCGAGCGGCTGTTTTTATTTAGCCACGAGCTACTCCAGTCGTTACAGGTAGTCTGAAGCCTAGATTTCTGACAACCAGTCTTAACAAAGGGTCGTCTTACCCAATAACTGGGTTGTAGAGGTCAGATAGGCAGTCGCCCCAAGTGAAATACCGATATTCATCTGCAAACGATGAAATTGACCCCAACATTGTTGGGAAAAGGCGAGGCAGGTGATGATAATGAGTTGCTTAAGTAACTGACGAACAGACCGCGCCGTCAAGTGATTCCCATCGTCTGTCGTTGTGCCCTAAAAAGTAGGGTGTAATGATATTATTGCAATTGAAAGTTTAATAAATAATTAACATAATTTTCATAACGCCTGTAATCCCCGAAGGGTTAGGCAGAGGGGTGCCACATAGTACACCCACATTTTGCTAGTTATGTTTAAGTCCCAACGCTCGTAATAGGGGGCGAACCTATTGCCATCAATTAATAATAATTTTTTGTGTTTTTTGACTGCCTCTTCGCAAGAGCAACTGCTGAGCACGAGGTCCTGGGTTTGATTCCTAGGTAGAAATTTCACTGTAAGTACCATAGAGTCTGGATTTGTGCCCGGTAGATGGCAATAGGCTCGCCCCCTATTACATGGGACTTAAACATGAAATGTTACCTTCGGGGATTACAGACGTGATGTTATGTAATTTATGTTTTTCTGGTGATACAATAATGTTTCTTCAAATTAAACAACTTAATTTACGGCATCTAAAAACCTTAAATGATCAGAAAAATTGAGGATCGGAAACAACCTGTTGACCGAGCTAAGAAACGAGCGACTAAGAGCGTGCTAAAGAGACAAATTACAAGTTTCACTTACAGGTTCAGTCCCAACGCTGACTGAAGAAGATTAACAAAGCCATTACTTTTAAATAAAAAGAGGTCTCTGAACGAAATCTTATTCCAAT
This sequence comes from Noctua pronuba, assembly GCA_905220335.1. Lineage (NCBI taxonomy): Eukaryota > Metazoa > Arthropoda > Insecta > Lepidoptera > Noctuidae > Noctua > Noctua pronuba. Next base: position 5,171,658 of record LR999894.1, read on the forward strand.
AAGTGAGTAATCCATTTAACTTGTGAATCGTTTAAAATTGTATTTATTCTCCAGAAGGAGAGTAATTTTTTGTTTTGTTTACTCTTCCTATCTTATTTTTTACATTCGCATTGAAGATGCACTGTTTAGCATAGATGATATCTATGTATAGGAAAACACGATTGTGTAAACAAAATTAAGTTAATTAACATGATTTTACCCCTTTAAGGAACATTCACATTAGTCACGTTAAACTAAAATATGATGTAAATAAAAATAGTCATTATCATCTGCCCAGCCTTTTCCCAACTATGTTAGGGCTTGCTTCCAGTCTAATCGGATGCCGCTGAATACCAGTATTTTACATGGAGCGACTGCCTGTCTGACTTCCACAACCCAGTTAGTACTAGGTAATACGATACCCCTTGGTAAGACTGGTTGTCAGACTTGTTGGGCCACTGACTACCTGTAACGACTGTCAAAGATCTACAATTGACAACCGGGACCAACGGGTTAACGTGTTTTCCGAGGCACGGAGGAAACTAGATATGTAATGGGTGGTAGTTGAGTAGCGATTGAAGAGGGCTATGTCCAGCTGTGGACTGCGATAGGCTGATTATGATGATGATTCATAAAAGTGTTGAGCACAATCTAGGTATTGTTTAGTTTCCTATTGTTACTTTATCATTTCACGACCTCTCAACGATTTTTCCGGGAAATTTCTCCAAACTCTATACACGTGCCAAATCAATCTTAAGGGTTGCCATAAGTATCAATACATTCCCCAGAAGCATACCGATACTTACGACGGCCCCTTAGTTTACAGTAAGCCCGGTCTCATATGTCTAATACATAAGCCTTTGGTAAACTAGATAGGTAAACCATAACTCAACAAGTGGGGTATGAACTCGGAAACTATTTAGTGTACGAAATCCGACCGTTACATACATTACGAGGGAAGCCCCTCCGGAAGATATACTTTGGTTCTGTTTCGATGGAAGGTGTAAAAGTTACTGAAATATTGATTTTAATGGTACTTTTTCAGATAGGCCGTTGCTCCATGTAAAGTATTGGTAATCCGCTGCATCTGGTTAGACTGGAAGTCGACCCCAACATAGTTGGGAAAATCATCATCTTCCTGCCCTTGTCCCATGTTACTTGGGATCGGCGCAATACGTTTTTTTCTTCCATTCTCCTCTATCAACCGTCACGCTATCATTTACTCCTTTTTCTTTCATATCATTCCTCACACAATCCATCCATCGTTTTTTTGGTCTTCCTCTCCCTCTCCATCCATCAACTTTTATATTCATCACTCTTTTAGTCACATGCGATTCGTCCCTCGTAGTTGGGGAAATTATATATTAATACTAGCTTCTGCCCGCGACTTCGTACGCGGATCCTGTTGCTTATGCCAGCGACAACGGGGTCGTCAAAATCGAAGATCTGAAACGTCTGATGTCGAATTCTAAGAGCCCGGGGACGGGAAAACAACGGGATGCGCGAGACGATTCGAGACGTTCCATATCTTTCATTTTTGTAAGTCAGAAGTCGATGCGTAGATACGCTTGGAACTCAAGCGTAATTCTCTATCCGTGAACGTCTCCGACTCGCGAGACAATGCGTGACGTTCACGAGCAGCGGTCAGTCGCGCATCACGTTCCCCACTTGTCTCTAGAGACCTAGAAGTCGATGCGTAGATACGCTTGGAAATCAAGCGTAATTCTCTATCCGTGAACGTCTCCGATTCGCGAGACAATGCATGACGTTCACGATCAGCGGTCAGTCGCGCATCATATTCTTCACAGTTCTCTAGAGACCTGGATGTAGATGCGTAAATACGCTGAGAACGCAGGCGTGCTTCGTTATCCAAGAGGAAGAGAAGAGAAGAGAGGAAGAGGTTTCCACGGAGCGAGTTGCAGCCTGATGTTCTCGAACAGCATCAAGTCTCTCCTGACGTTCTTCGGTAGATTCTTGGGATCTTATGATCCTCAATCTTTTAGCTCCTTTGGAACATTGGGAAAGATTTGACCTCTTTCTAGGCATGGTTATAGTTTTATTGTGAAGATACCTGATCAATTAAAATCTAAGCGACTGCTCCCCTGCGTTACCGGGTAGGCTACCGTGTCACGAAGATAAGTGGAAAAAGTCTAAAACACTCAAATAACATAAGCCCGAAGGCATATTTATTCGATAAAATAAAAAAATAAATAAATAGGAGTTTTGTCCAGTAGAGTCAAATTTTCAATGATATACCGTCGTCATCGAATATCAGTCCTAAACTGTTACCGCCTTCACCGCGTGGAGGTACTCCCCGCTTATGTTATACAGTGAAATTAGTGATAGCTTTGATTTCCACATCAGATGTTTCCGATCTTCGATTTTTATAAGTCAACAGGAAATGCCCAGCAGACCGAACAACTTTTGCTAAGACGTCATTCCTATATGTGTTATGGTGTAGCTGGGCTATTGGAGTTCCACGACAGGTGTTCCAGATCTTCAAATTTATTCTCTCAACAGAAAATGCTCATCACGTGGAACAATTTTTGCTATGGTACCATTTTTGTATCTCTTATAGTTTAGCTATTCTATTGCGGTTCTGCATCAGGTGTTCAAGTTTCCAAGATAAATTATAGCCTATATGTTGCCCAGACTTAATACCTATACAACAAAAAAAAATCTTTCAAATCCGTCTAGTAGTTCCGAAGATTAGCGTGTACAAACAAACAGACAAACAGACAAACAGACAAACAGATAAACAGACAAACAGACAGAATTTTTTTTTTGGATTCGTGCTCTATTACTGTTTCTAAACCGCCCTCAATTTTTTTTTTCTAAATATATTCAATGTACAGACACAGTTTTTTTACTGTCTTATTATATGTATAGATATATAGATAATCTTTATTATCAAAAACGCCAAATACAATTTGTCCATCTCAATCAAAACTTATAAACGCCATTATAGGAAGTAAAACGCTATGCATTATTTGAGACAGAGTGAACGTCTGTCTGTGCTAGTATAAACTGTGTTACAGACACAAGCCCCTTCCTCTTACAGTAAAAGGCTACGCCGATTGATGATGAATAGTACTATAACAATAGAAAATACTACTGTTTAAAGTAACTATACGTATTCAGCGACAGCCGATTAGAAGAGAAGCCGACCCCAACTTACTTGAAATAAAGAGACGAGGCACATGATGTCACTTTACTAACAGACTGAAATACAGCCTTTTTGGTCTAGTGTTGCAAGCGCGTAGCACATGGTCCTGGGTTTGATCCCCAGGTCATCCCCCCCCCAGCCCCCCCAGGTACCCCTTTTTCCAGCTAGATTGGGGTCAAGTTCCAATGCAAATCGGCAGCTGAAAAGCAGTAATTTTCATAGAGCGACTACCTAACTGACCTCCAAAACTCAGTTACTGGGTATTACGATACGTGAGATATCATAATTATTATGAATGACTACGGGTGAATCTGTCTCCAAAGAGTCATCGAACTCGAGGCTCTTATTTACCTTTACAAGAAATTGCAAGCAAGCATTTCCATTCACTTTCTTTTGATCATGGAAAACCCTTCAAATGCGACCCAAAAAAATGCTTATCAGATACTTTTGCACAAGTCACGGTGAATCAGATTGAACTACGCTTTTCTTCAACAAAAAGTTTTTAACGTTATTTAAGAACTCAGATGGTACTTTATTATGAATATTTACATTATATATAAACCACAAATCTATACTTAATATTAAAAAAATATGTACAAGTATCAAAAAAAGGCCCGCCCTCTGGTCACGTGAAGAGTCAACCAACCGCTTGGCGATTTCCCGAAATACCAGGTGGGCATTCGGACCCCACGGCCCTAGTGTTTCAACCCCAAATCGCTCAAACACATAACTACTAATTAAATTATTGTATTTGCGCCGTTTGAGGTTTCAGCAACTGCAGAAGCCAGAACCTCGAACCCTTTTGAGAACTAAGTTTATAATATAACTAGATAAGGGGCCAGTCGCTGTTTCACACGGTTTTTACAACTTAAAAAGCATGGAGATTTCTTTATAAACCATCCATAATCCATTTTCTTTATGTTAGTAAAACCGCATCCAAATCAGTTTACAAGAGAAGGCGGTAAAATTTATAGCACAGCACGGTTCTTTTATTGAAAGACATTGTAAAAAAAATTGAGAATTTGTCTCTGGAAATACCATGAAAAATAAAATGGCGGCGTTAGTACAGAATCATGCTGCACAATATATATAAAGGAATAGATATAAATTACTATCATAGCGGGCCACAAAAAAAAAACAATTAAAATAATGGCGCTTTTGCAGCAATTTGATTTTCAATTTTAGAACAGACTCATCTAGATAAGACTGACTTTTTTATTACTTGTAGGGAGTCAACGGATTTTTTTCATACAGTCTAGTTCACGTGTCGTGTAAAGGTAATACCTTATTAACCTATAATAGGTATTGATTAGGTGACAACGTGTAGTACGCATTGTTAGGGTGTGGTTTCGATATTGGAATGTTGTTGTCTTAAGCCATGACATGCGTCGCAGACATATTTTAGATTCAGAGTGAAATGATTTGTGTGTTCATAGTAAAAGTCTTTGTTTTTAAATGGTTAGTAACTCATAGTTTGGGCTTTTTTAACAGATGTACTATCAAATGAGTCATGTTAAAAACTAAACAAAAAACCAAGTTAAATGGCAGTCTCCTAAACCATTTACGTACTCACACGTAGTCATATTACAAAAAAAAAAATTAGTAGACCATTATAAACATTGGTTGGGCTACATGATTATTTCACAAATATCCAGAGTTTTCATCCTACAAAAAGAGAAAATAATCGTTTTGCAAAAGTACCAAGAAACAATTAATTTACTTTCCGATCCGTTCCGATAAACTGTTCTACCAGTTTCCAATTGGGTTTTCCAATTTCCTGCAAACTTGAAAAAACAGTTGCTACAATCCCCTGGACTGGACACAATGTTACACCAAAGAGTATTTAATCTACGCGGTAAAGCGAATCATTTTTTTTTTCTCGCTGGTTACCATTTTACCAGTCATGTGTTCGAAAATGGAATGTCAATTTTTGAATCAATTTAAATCGCGTCGAAGACATGAAAAAAAATAGCTCAATCCGATATTTGTTCTTAATATAAAAACTCAATGTCTGTGTCATGTTCCACGAACAAAAGTTACTGAAAGAAAACCGAAACAAAGTTTGAAACATCAATTTACTTAGCCTCTAGAATTCTAATTCTCGAGGGAAAGAAACGTTTTAAAACTTTCGGTTTTGCGAAATCACTGGTTTATGGTACTACGAACTAGACTTAGATATCCATTTTGCCTATTTTGAGTGTTTTATAACTGTTAAATTCGAAAATTCTCTTTATCTGTCAAAATGCTTTTATCTAAAACCATTTACCTAGTTTTAGTTTTCAACGTTGATTTCAATGGCTTTCAAATATTAATATTGGTTTTTCTTTATTGATGTAAGTAACATAATTATTTCTTTACTTTGTTTTAAAATCAAATTACTTTCAAGAATCTTTCCATATTCAGTTCCTTTTCTAAAACCCAATCTTTGTTTAAATCTCCGGTATAAATGTGCTTATCTACATAATGATGATTCAAATACTTATACCATAAACAAAAAGAAATAAAAAGGGACACATAAAAACAGATAAATTCAAATTTTTACGTCCGACATTAGCAGCAAATTGGTTTCAAATCTCGTTTTCATCATTTCTCGATTCGCTTTTTATGTGTTAAAAAAAACGCTTGCTGAAATCAAATTTTAAAGACGATATAAAAATCCAATCACGTCACTTATAATGATTATTGTCGTTATTATTATATAAATCAAATAGTAGTTGATACTTAAAAACATAAGTACATACCCGCACTAAAATCCAGAAAACGTGAAAAAACTACACAAGAAAATTCACAACACTAAATAAAACCCACAGACACAAAGTCTCACAACTATTAAAAAAAATACACACCATTTAATTAAGGAACAGAGATGCGTTATTTTTTAAATTATCGCGGTAAAGCCAAGGTGTTGGTTCTGTACAGCCAGTTGCGACGGCAGGCGTCCTGACGTTGGTAACTCGCGTCGCTCACTGCTACCCGCGCAGGCCAGAACTCACGCCGTTTTCACATAATACTCGCTTTTCAGACGTCGGGTGCAATATGCTCGTGCGAGTACTATATGCATAGCACAACTGTTGCATTAACATCAGCTAAAGCGTCAAAAACACTTTTCAGGTGGCGTACGTGCTACGAGCTAGCATTGCTTTTATGTAATTTGATCAAAATCAGTTTCGATAACCTAGTAGCTTGTTTTGAGATAGAAAACGATAGGAATGAATGATGAAAATAGGCGGCAATATGGGTAATAGAGCAACGTTTATTAGAAATATTGCTTTTAGTGATCAAGTGTACCTACTGATTAACTATAGAGATAAGCTTCGAGTATCTTTACATGACTTAATTCATTGGTACGTGTTATACATACAGGGTGTAAGTAAACAGACCCTTCACGAAGCCTTCAACCAAGCATTCTGCACATCAAACTAAGTAACTTTACGCAAAAATTATTGCTGGGAAATGACTTTTTTTTTTTTGGGTGAAAAATCACGTTTTACGATAGGACTCAATCAATGAAACGTACTCAAAACATTGTGCTGATGGATGGATTGAATAGTACGGTGTTCGTGGAGGTATTTCAAATAAAGTTATAGCAATAAAAAATAAAAACTTGTGAATAAGTTGGAACTTTGACCCCCAATATCTCCGTAACTAGAAGGTTCCCAGGTATGGTCTAGAACAAAAACGAAAGAAAAATGATCGCAACGACGGGGAGAACAAGTGCCTTTCGGCTTCGATAAGGGTCTTTTTACACCCTTTATGTGAAAATAGGTACTATTTTGTATTCCAAAAGTGCAATTATTTCGGTGTCAAATTCTTTAAGAGCACTGAAAATTGACTTACAACTGCAAGACACTAACCCCCGTTTATTAAACGCCTAGTAAAGTTACGACCAGTATAAACAGATTACCACATACATTTTTCAGGTTAGTGTTAGCATAACCTCACTCCGCATTTATTAATGTAGGAGGTAGATAAAGGTACATTATGTCTTGTTCGCTGTCTTGCAAAGTGTTATTAAAATCACCAATTTAGTTTTTCTATTACCAAATGCGTTTCCAAGCACGCCTGAAGCATGTACAGACAGAGACAGATTTTCAACTTTATGGCTAAAGCATTAGGTTCAAGGTTGATTGGGAAAATTTGACAGTTTCGAGTAGTCCCACGATAATTTTTAACGGTATATAAAAGAGGCAGATAAAGTAAAAACGGAAACACAGCGTGTAAAACTCGTCCTTCCTCGCATAGAATCTGTGTAACCCAATTTTACGAGTTACTACACGTAAATTAGCGACGGAACCCAGGTGTGCCGTGTCGAGTGCGTTCCATAGCTTAGTGTTGCCAGTGGAAAGGAATTAATGTCCCTGTGTATCAAATAAAAGTGTCGTTCATTAAGTTTTGCTAAACAATAATTTTGTTTGTATTAGGTACTGAAAGTAATATTCAAAGTTATGAACAAGATCAATACAATAAAGTATGTGAAGTTATGAGAAGTAATTTAATTTATTTGTAATGTTTCAGAACCACAGCTTAATCTATTTAAGCCGAATTACTAAAGCCCAATAACGTTGTAAGTCTTAAATATAATTTATTTACCTTAAATTCAGTCGTAACAACGTTCCCAAGAGATTGGTTGTTTTTCCTGCTTTTCTTCGATCAAAGCAGTTTTTTCCACAATAGCAACACCGCCGCAAGTGATTGATGCTTTCCCGCCAAAAAGAATTACTGGCCAGTTTATGAATCATGGCCGACATGTTTTACATAATAACGCCTTGTTTTGTGCCGCGATCGAAATAAAAGATAAAAATAAACACGTTATCAACGCAAGTTTTTGTTTATGAGCTTGTCAGGATATTAATCAAGGGAACAGTTGCCAACAGATAGAATGCTTGGGCTGTTTTACTATCGAGCAAATTATTTGTTTATGTTACTGTCAAAGAGCGGTTGAATGTAAATTCTAAGATGTGGCGGATTCGCCAATGGAAGGTGATGAAAGCTGATAATCATAGCTACTTTTGAAGGTATAAAAAGAAAGTAAGTATACAAAATAAAGACTGCAAAATTAAACAGATGTTCTTTTGTACTTACCAACGAACAAGAGACGTTACGAAATTAACACAATTATTAAATTTCTTAATTCTTTTTTATTTTTTTATTAGGTTGTATAATTATAATAAAAACCTAGATAAGGCTACAGAACACGTTACACAGAACACATTTAAGTTATCTGATTAACTTTAAAATAAGGCCCGATTATTGTAGTTAGCACATAATCTTCCAAAGACAATAATTATTGTTTATTAGTCAAACTATCGCAGAAACGCCCCAGAACCGAGCTTTAACAGCAACTCAAGTAATCAACGCAGGCGAAAAAATACACATCAATAAGACGAAAACTAAACAACAACTATTGTTTTAATGGAGTGAAATCACCGAGCTAGATTCACCTCAAGCGCTTCTTTAATTACTACATCGCCACAAAAACTAACTCCAGCATAAAATACGTCGTAAAGATTAAAAGATCTCAGTGTTTATCTAAGAAAGTGTTTCATAGTTTCAGCTGGTTGTTTCCCGCGCATCTTGTAAGGGTTAGCGCACACAGAGCAGCAAAATAATGAAGCACGTTCTTTTTCAAATTTTAAGTAAAAATATTTTATTTCCGAGTTCCCTTCGTGCCTCGGAAAGCACGCTAAGCCGTTGGTCCTGAGTATCATTTGTAGATCTTTGACAATCGTTAGGTAGTCAGTGGCCCAAAAAGTATTACTATAATTATAAACCACAGGGAAAAAACATCATACATGCTATTTTTTTACTCTATTTTAGTTGTTAAAATTCTTTCTCTTTTTTTTTAAACATTGCCCCACACTAGGAATTTCTCCTGTATCGTGGGTGCGTTTACAAACATTTAAACTCACATACTAAAAAAGGCTTTGTTAAAATTGCTCGAGCATTTAGCTGCTCTGTCTGCGCTATCCCTTAAAGTAAACTAAGGAAATGGGGCACCAAAGTACTTGGTAGTCGGTAAGAAATGGACCGACAATCTGAGATATGTAGGGTGCAATCTTTGAGTTCCGAATCTGGAGCTGCAAGATCAAGTTCTGGAGTGGCGATTGGAACTTTGTTTACTTCGAAATTGAAATTGGATCGATTACATGGTCGAAGCGTTGAGTGAGATGTACTTATCTGTTTGGGGCAAGTACTTACTACTTCATTGAGATCACATCAACCGTCAGTAGATCTACGATGCTGTCTATCCATTTCGTACCCTAAGGGCCTGGACACAACACCACGGCGCGGCGCGGCGTCGTGCCGCGGTGCGGTGCCGTGTGCGGTGAGCCGGCGCGAAAGAGTTAGTGTACACTTTTGAATCGATGCATCGATTCAAAAGTGCACTACTTCTTTGCATTAACTGCCAGGCGGGCACACCGTGTGCCGGCGCGGCGCAACGTACACACCACTGTCCCGCGGTACGACGCCGCGCCGTGGCGATGTGTCCGGACCCTGAGACAGTCCACCCATAACATTCTGATCTGTGAAATAATTCAATCCAATACCCTAAAAGCGTTAACAATAACCAAACAAATAACATATTTTATATCAAGAAGGTGAAAATAGACAAGTGCTGGCTCATTGGTGTAGTGAAACAGGAATTGTATAGATTTTTCTTTTGATTGTACTTTAGTACCGATGACGAATCGGAACTAAGAAAACAAAAATATTTTAAACAGTTTTGAATCGTGATCTATTTTTTTTTCGATGACGAATAGCAATAATAACAAGTCAGGCATAACTCATCTTGCGTTTGATATTTGACGGGCAATATGTTTTACGGTTTTTCCATTAGGAATCTCTCAGTCTCAATCTCGGAGCCTGCATTGTGCCCGGTTGATGGTAATGGGCTCGCCCACTTGGGACTTAAACATAACTGGCGAAATATGGGTGGATAAATACACCGATCACAAAATATATAGGGTGACTGGTAATTAGTGACCGATCACACTATACCAGTCACCCTTTGTTATAGGCGTGTGTGAAGTTTTACTAAAGGAAGCCTTCAACAGTTCAGTGCCATCAACAGTGTAATCGAAATGTGACATCACAGTCAAATGAGTTTTGCTTCCAAAAGTCGATAATACCTATTCCAATAAATTCATTTTCACATCTAAGTGTTGACGGAAGGTTGAAGGTAGGAATTTGTTATCACAAAATATTGATTTCCGCAGTCCATGTCAATAAAAGGTAGGATATAGTAAATGTGAGTATGAACTAAATATTTGAGTCTCGAGCATAAATACCTATAATATAGTTACGTACAATTCTTAAAGACTGAGAAAAAACCCATTTCATACGTAATATTTGGTATTGATTCAAAAAGACTGTTAGTAACACTACAGTTTCATCAATGGTTTTAGAAAAAAAAGTCACTTTTAAATGTTCGGTAATTTGAAGCTAAAATTGTATTATGCTCGTAAATGAACGATTCACATTCCCTTCATTGATTTGAAACTCCACACGTTTCATTCCACTGTGCATTTTGATCTGTCAAAATGTTGCCAGCATTCTGTTACGCTTTAGGGTTGTCACCCATTTAACGACGCGCAGCTGTCATGGCGGATTTTGCAGTCACGCATCAACGCGCTCACTAGTCTTAGCTCTCGACAAAATGGCGTTATCCGGATGTCAACAGGTACTTATTGCGCGGATTTTGGTGCCTGAATTTCTGTGAATCACACGTAAGCCTCGAAGTTGGGAGCTTAAATATGGAATGTTTTCAGTGCTTTGTAGTAACGTAAGTACCTATGATGAAAGTGGTGCGTTTATTAATATCAGAAAGTGACATCCCTAGATATGTAACACATACTCGTGTACAGTAACGCTGCAAAAAGAATTATTAATTGTCATTTTTGAAAGCCCTATTATTTAAGTAAATTACTAAATCTTAATCACAAATAGGTATAAGCTCTTAAGTTTAGTTACATTACACCTGCTAATACTGCTATTGATATTACAAATCAATTTAATCTCATCAGATCTATTCCTCCCTAGTCCTATTTAAATCAAAGAGCGGCTCACAAATTGTTAGAACCAATTAAGTTAAATGGAACATTCTAGTAGGAGCAAACGACGCAATGTTCCATTGAAATACTTCAACCAGACACATTGCTACCAACATTCAAGCAATCTCGATTTCCCAGTGATACCAACATTACCAATGCTACCAACATTCAAACAATCTTGATATCGCAGTGATACCAAACCAACATTACCAACCCACGATTTACCTATCTTGGATTCTAAAATTAATCAAAAGTTAAATTAATCGAGTTGACGTCATGGCATTTATTTGCCTTTGGAAAGCAACAAATAGATTTAACGGTGTTTGATTTGTTTGATAGTGATACTATTTCAGTGACATTCTGCCAGGATATAATTTATGTCTGTTGTCGTTCCTTATACCTACTTGTTAATGGTCCGACCTTCTAATACAGGAAACTTCTACCACAGTACCTACTTGTTGATCTACGTTACAACACAAGCTATATCACCACACTCCTGTACCAGTTTGACTGAACACGAAAGTGAAGGACTTGACTTCAGTTTTCTCCTCATCAGGATCATTTTCCCATGTTACTTGGGGTGGCGCAACACGTCGTTTTCGTCCATTCTCCCTTGTCAACCGTCACGCAATGATTTACACCTTTTTCCTTCATTTCCATTCTCCCCTGTCAACCGTCACGCAATCATTTTTACTTCATATCATTCCTCACACAATCCATCCATCGTTTCCTTGGTATTCCTCTTCCTAGTCTTCTTAATCTTTAGTTTTCTTCTGTGAATGATTAACATCTTGGAGTAAAATTAATGAAGTTGTGTTTATCAAATACCATGGATATGTAATGTGGTCAAATGAATATTTGAACTCATCAAATATTTAGAATCTCTTTTAAACACTGTCTCTGTGACTCTCAAACTCAAGACTATCGTAAAATCACGTTTTGTAATAAGGTTTCTAATTATTGCACTTGCAGAATATTGCTTCTGTCTAAGCAAGCCCTATCAAGTTTAATGAGCAACCCTACCTGTGCAACTTCTCAACGTTCACCTCTAACTTTCTTTTTATAATATTCTAGAAACTTGTTTTTATTTTTGTCTCCACCACTGGCGGACGGCACGATCGCGATTTGAATTAAAAATGTATTCAGAAAATGACGTCGTGCATTGAAGGTTCCTTACGTTTTTATTATATTATTTTTAATAGATACAAAAATTTCCCAAGGTAAAATGTTTTTTAAGGAGGTCAAATATTTTTCAGAAAATAATGAGAATTCAGTTTTTAAACGATACTTTTTAAAGAGAAGATCTAACTAAAGCACCGGCCTCAAAAACCAAAAAACATTAATTAAATAAAGCGTAAACTCAATTATGAAACAGTTATGAGATTTCTACTTTCTTTACAAAGGTTTATTCGAAAAACCGAAGAAAGTATTTTACGAATCCGCTTGTAAATGCGTTACAACGCACGAACTTCAAGTATTTTTTGCATGGACTTCCAAAAACAAACTTTTTATTCGGAAAAGTTCTGTTTGAAAATTCTCCCAACGTCGCAATGCGATTGGCTGTCTCTTTTGTAGACATTTTCTCACAGTGTTGGCGTGTGTTTTGGTAGGAATAATTTATATTTTACTAGCTTTTGCTCGCGTTTTTGCTTCCGTTGTTTACTCACAGGAACGTTTTAAATGTATCTATAACACTCGGGGATAATGTAGCTTCCTGTTAGTGAAAGAATTTTTAGAATCGGATCAGTAGTTCCGAAGGTTACACCCTTCATACAAACTTACAAACAAATTTAACCTCTTTATAATAATATTAGCATAAAAGTATAGATTAGCTGGTACCTTCTTTGAATGTCTCAAAAAAATTAGGTAGACTATGGTATCCCGAAATCATAGGTACTAATATAATAAATTCGAAAGTAACTCTGTATGTTTTTCTGCTACCATTTCCGGTTTCGATGAAAGACACATAGTGTAATTAAAATTAAATTTCAATAATAATAATTCAGGATAAATTTTATCAAACACTGTTTAAGCTTTCACGGTTTACAACTAAACTTATACTGTCACTTACGGGATCAACCGGCGATCATGGCGCTTGCAACAGCATCGAAATATCGGGAGCTCAAAATAATGAACAATCACGGAAGATATCCCGTAAACAGTGACAGTATAAGTTTTTAACTTTTTATTACTCAATATTTACATCGTACCTAATTTAAATTCAACTTACCACAACTATAGTTTACTCGAAGCATACGGGTCCCTAAAGCAGCAATATCCGTTTTTATTGCCATTTGATGAGCTTGTGTTATTTTATTTTTGTACCTAGAATAAATCTTGCTATGTCGCCCACGTCTCTCGCCTGTCGACCGCCCGGTATAGTCGGCTAGCTAGAATAGCAGGAGGTAAAGTACGAACGATGCTGTGTCGTATCGATCGCACTCTTAATTAGTGGTGTTGGATTACCTAACTAGACCATAGACTACTAATTAGGAGTTGGTAGACGGCTACTTAGATTCATTAGCATGCAGTTTTGTTTTGGGTAGTGTACAAAGCGTCAATTTCTGTTCATTTTCGTACTTAGGTATAGGTGTAGGCATAGTATAGGTATAGTAGTCGCTTAATTTCTGTATATGCAATCACATCTTCAAAATGAAATGAAATTATGTACATAAAACCTATAAGAGTAGAGGAAGACCAAAGAAACGATGGATGGACTGTGTGAAGGATGATATGGTTAGAAAGGAGGTGACTGCTAAGATGACGAGTAATAGAGGATTATATACCATAAGTAAATTGGGATAAGGACAGAAGAATGATGATGATGATGAATACCTATTGCACTGCCAGAGACAGGTTTATTAAAGACGGTGAAAAACGCCTCGATAAGGGCATTGACAAAATCAATTTATTAGTACACCAACCATGAACCAAGCGATCAGGTTCATGGTTGGTGTACTAATAAATTGATTTTCGCACGTTTAAAGATTGTTTCGATCATGTTCGATTTTCGAAAGCATAATTGCAAAATGAGACAAAGAGAACGAGAAAAAAGTAGAGATAGGTGGTCCCTTTTAGTTATAATTCATACCATTGTCATGTTACTTGAAGTTATGTTTAAGAACTATGTGGAAGTTAAATAAAATAAATAATAATATAACTTAACTCACATTGTTTGAATCTTACTATTATTATAAATGTGTAAGTTTGTGAGGAGGTATGGATGTTTGTTCCTCTCTCACGCAAAAACGGTCTAACGGATTTGAGTGAAATTTGGCACAAAGCTACTTTATAACCTGGATTAAAGTATAGGATACTTTTTATACCGATAGTACGACCCCGTGGGATAATTACAGAACTCAGCGGCGCGGGAGAGGCCGCGGGCATAAGCTAGTAAAAAATTATGAAAACACTAAAGTCCGTTATGAACAAGAGCTTACTGCATTAGTATCGTAGTGTGTGTTACTAATGTAGCAAAGTTTTAAGGTTCATTTTACTATTATTATATTGTATTTTATCATATGTATGTTAGTCTGTAAGATATAAAGGGTGTAACAAGACCTTTAACGAAGCCGAATGGCATTTATTTTCGCTGTCGTTGCAAACACTTTTCAATCCATCCATCATCACAATGTTTTGAGTGCGTTACATTGAGTCCCACCGTAAAACGTGATTTTTCACCCCAAAAAAAAAGTCCCTGCAATAATTTTTGCGTAAAGTTACCTAGTTTGATGGCTTCGTTAAGGGTCTGTGGCCCATATCTGAGAGATCAGAGTGTAACAACACCATTTATATCTATGGGCCAAAGTTACCAGGAAATAAATGAATATTGTTGTTGTTGTATTACTTATATAACTTCATTATCGACATAACGCAAGCTCGCTAAACGCTATTAATTTATCCATTTAGCTTGGCTAAAATGAAGTGAAATCTGATTTTCTTCTCCGCTCCTTACATTGTCTCTTATGATTAATATCGCTGCAGGCTCACAAAACAGTTTAGGCTTGTCTGAGACAAGCTGAGCTTTTTGTTAGGGAAAATAAATCTTGGGTTAAAGGAGTCATAGACTTTTGACCTCCTTGTTTGGAATGGCTTATAAATGAGGTAGATGTGAGCCTAGACTTTTGATAATACTTTATAGTTACTTAAAAGAGAAGTTTCCTTATGTTTATTTTTTTAAAATTAAGTTTAGACATTTAAATAAGAAAGAAAAATGAGTTTTTTTTTTAAATATCTCTAGAAATGAAAGTTATGAGACTTTAAAGTTGCGTTTGTTATTCTTGATGTGTGGTTAAGGAAACAACCCAAGACAAAGTAGATAAGTTGGTACTTACTTGGGAAGTTAAACTTCTTTTATTTCAGCACAAGCATAAGACGGATTTCAAGAAAAACGTCCGGTACTGTGTATTTGTCAATTTTGTATATTTAGTTTGACTCTTAATGTATATTTCTCAGTCATTTATTTATTGATGATTTTTTTTTATCGATTTTCTAGTTATGATCAATATTTTTAAATCCATTTAAATATTTCTCAGCAGCAGTTCAGGAATTCTGGAATAGTGACCGAGTGATGAAAATAGGCTTAGCCCCTATTTCATGGGACGTAAATATTACTAGCAAAATATTCATGTACTACAAGTACACATCTGCATATCCCTTCCAGGAAATACACGAGTAATGTTATGTTACGTTACTTAATAGTACGTGGTTTTTAGTTCTTAGAAAGCTGGCATTTACTAGGGAAATACGAACTATATCCTTGTCAAAGAACATCTCATTAATTTCAACAAATCATGCAGAAAGCAGGAAAAAACTTCAAAAATAAGTCCTGGATACACTAGGAGACATTTTGTCCCATAACATGACGCAGAACATTCAATCTACGTGACGCTGCAACGTTGCACAGTGACCCGCAACATGCCCCGCAACATTTTACGTGACGAGAGACATGTTGCTTGCTCCCGCTCCGAGAGCGAGCGCACGTGTCCCGCGTCAGTGTCGCGCCATTTGTTACCGGGTGTAGTCGTATGCGCAGCGTGCCTTGGAACATGCCATGTTAGTAGTGTGGGGAAACGAAACCTCTACGGGCGACATTTCTATAAGTACTGACTAGTGTGGCCTGCAAAATGTTCCGCGACATATGCCTCGGGACATTTCACGAGAGAGGAGCTCGTGGCTAAATAATAACAGCCGCTCGGGTCGATCTTTAGGTTAAGCCGTGCTTGCCAAGGTTGGTCTGTGGATGGGTGACTACCCATTACATACCGAGTTTCCTCCGTGCCTCGGAAAGCACGTTAAGCCGTTGGTCCCGGGTGTCATTTGTCGATCTTTGACAGTCGTTAGGTAGTAAGTGGTCCAAAAAGTCTGACAACCAGTCTTACCAAGGGGTATTGAATTACCCAGTACTAACTGGGTTGTGGAGGTCAGATAAGCAGTCGCTCTTAGTAAAATACTAAAATACTGGTATTCAGCTGCTTCCGGTTAGACTGGAAGCCGACCCCAATATAGTTGGGAAAAGGCTAGGCAGATGATGATGACATTCCACGTAGTTGACGAGGTACATGTTCCACAACATGTTGCTCAATCTGTCCCCTAGTGTATTCGATGCTTAAACCTTTGCCTGCTTTGAGCACAAAACTCGGCTACGAACACAGAAATGTACTTCCAATCAAGCAGAAACTCAATAAACAACAAGTACAACAAATAAATTTCTATTTGATTGAACATTTTTATTTAATAGCCCGATAGAAATACAGAAACCTGCCGTAGTCTATAAAATCAAACTAGAATTAAATGCATTCTGAGAACGCGTTGCAAAAATAAATAAGATCTCCTTCGCACTCAGACAACGTTCAAGTGAGAAGATATTAAAAACTTATTGGAACGTGCACTGTTTTAAAGGCTAGATAATATAAAAATCTATTGTTAAAGTTCGTACAATGTTATAGTAATATTTTGACACTTGAATGCGGGCTCCCCAATGTTTACCACATTTGAAAATTTGGTTTGTGAAATTTGATCTATCAAGAAAATAACAAAGTTTTAGACACTGCTAAAAACTTGAGAAAAAAAAGTTTTTTTTACTTTTATTATTCTAAAAATATTGTTACAAACCATTTTGAATGTAGTATAGGTTCTAAATAGACATTTCCTATATATCTAGAAAGTATATCTTTAGTACCTTCGAGCAATTCTTCACATATATTGCATTCTTCTTCTTTACGTGTCGATGAAACTCAAATGGCGTTACGCCAGTAGTTAGTATGTGCCACCTCGACAGCTCTAAAATTTGCTTCGATTAAATCCTGAAAGGTGCTGGTGGTTGTGCAGGATGGGCAAGATCTTTACGCACAAATGTTCAGACAAAATAAATACAAATAATCACTAAATATGTTCGTGGAAAAGTTAGAACAACTCTCCCAAAGTTTGACAAAACATATTAAAACTTCCATTGCTGCATGAGCTTCCCCGAAGTGTCCCCGATTCGATCGTTTAGAAAAACTCCAAGCATAGCCTAATCCAATAGCCTTTTTTTTCTGATGTGAAATTAATAATCGTGTGACCCTTCCCGCTCTGGGCGGAATGGAAGGGAGTGTCAGTCTTGTACTGACTAAACCCCACCCATGTTCCTTCTTTGCCCTTTGTGTTCCAAGGCCGCGGTATCTCTTTCGAACAGTCCCGCAGCCATTATCAATTGCCCTTATGTATAGAGCACAGAGGATACCACTAATTAATTACAAGAATTACTTGTATCTCCAATTATAGTGTCACTACGTAGGTACATACTCGTAAGTTGTAGGTACGTGATGTATCCATGTCAGTTGTTCCAATTTTCAAACACTAATTGCGATCTTGTAATTAAACCTACATGCCCAATTACTAGTATGATTGATACGAGATAAAACTAATTAACTGTTTTCAGTAAAAGCTGTGATACTTTACTAATTGTGAACACAATATTGATAAATTATTGGTGATTGGCTTTGAATATATATTTAAAACAGATTTCAAAAATATTCATCCTATTCGGGTCATTGTTAATTGCTCAAATAAAAAATGTCAGTCAGTGAGGTTGATAGTGGAGCTATTTGCAAAGGGTTAGATGAACTACCGTCTCAAAGGGCTAGATCCGAAGAAGGGGAAGAACCGTTAAGGCGCAAACCCACCGCGGCGCATATTGTGCTCGGGCACGCGGCGCATTTTAGCTGACTGGATTCACTTGTTTGACAACGTGGGTCTACGTTTCCACTGCAGTACACTCAAAACCATGTACAACTTTAGCTTGCTTGGACCACCGCGGCATATTCGTGGTTTAATATTGGTGTATAGTATGTACTGCATGCACAGCGTGCATGGCGTTCACAGCGTTGAGCTATGTGAGCGCCTTATTCGAGCAAGCCACGCATGACGTCAATAGATGCATAGCGTGTCCGTGGTTTGCAGTGGACACAATCACATACATTTTCTTGCAAAGCGAAGCTTAACACACGTGCGTGTCCTATCCGCCGCGGTGGGTATGCGCCATTATTTCTGTTACTGTCACACAACTGTCAAATGTGTGTATAGTATGGCCACTTTAAATGTCCCGTTCAAGCTAGCATTGCTTGTCAAGAAAGTTTGCAACGATATGACAAAAATGGTACATTTATTTTAGTTCTGTGTTTTCCCGCCTGCACAGATAATTTGGTTGAAGTCTATGTCTTCGTCAATGTACAGACCAGGGATGTTGCGAACATTCGCATCCGCATCCGCAAATGCGGAACATCCGCATTGATTTGGACATCTGCATCTGCATCCGCATCCGCATTAATCAATGCGGATGTTCATGCGGATGCGAATATTATACAAGTAGCGACAAGAAAGAAATTGGACGGGGCCGGTGATTGACGCGTGCCGGTCGCAAGTGACAATGACCAATGGGAGCGAAGAAATTGGTGACAAGATTCGACACGTTTGTTTGTTCTAACTAGTGCATCATTTGTTTCTTGCAAGTAAATAAATATTACGTGTTTGTTTGCGCTGTGAAGTGAAAGTGAACTACTTATCGTATCATAAAGATAGATAGGTATTTTGAATGTTGTTGTGATACAGTGGTCATTATGTGTAAATAAGAAGAGTTTACAAGAAAACTTTATATTACTTAGACTAATATCCATAAGATCGCAAATTCGCAAGGTAAATTCTATTATACTACACCGGTAATACTCTACTACTAACACTCCACCGGGCAGTGTTCCTAGCGAACAACTATTTAGTAGCGCGGGTTTAATTTACGAACCTCTGCGTAACAGACTTGAATCAGAAAAGGCGGCAATACGACTCTTTATCAAGTATAATGCTCCTATTTTTAATTTCAATTACTAATATAAAAACCAGTAGGTGAAGTTAAAAAAATAATTACATTATACATTACTTATATTTAACATAAAAATAAGTACTTATGTTTGATTACAATAAAAATGTTAATAATTACGTTATCATTGTTTTAATTCTTCATTAATAGACTTTATTTACATAATAACTTAAACATCCGCATCCGCATCTGCATCCGCGGATGTGAGCCTGCAAAACTCCGCATCCGCATCCGCATCCGCGGATGTGAAAAAATCGACATCTGCAACATCCCTGGTACAGACGCTAGCACATCAAGCTACTCGAAACTCCCAAATTTTCCCAATCAACTTTGAACCTGACGATTTAGCGATAAAGTTGAAAATCTCTTAAAGAAATTTGACAGATTGTAGTAGGTTCATGTGCTGGCGTCTGTACGTGCTCAGTAAAATTTAGGTTAATTATGATCTCGGCCTCAGTAACGTTTAATTTGCTTCAATAAAAATTTCGTAAAATATTGATATTAATTTACGCCCTTTAAATCAAAAGTTTTAATTGAGGGGCTCAAACAAATTGGGTCAAGTAACCTTCATTAGTTACTTTTTGTTGGAGCTTAATGAAAAAATGATGGTATTTTGTACAGCTTCCCAGGACGAGATCATTTGGGCTTTTGCGGCGGCAATTTACATCGTAATTTATTTGAAAATATATTTTAAAGCTTTTGTTACTTGCTGAGCTTCGGAACGGTTATAGAATTTGCCTTCTTTTTTTTTTAGGAATGGGAAATCATCAAATAACTCCTCCCTCTCTGGGTGGAGTGAGAGGGAGTGTCAGACTTTTACTGACTAAAACCCATCCATGTTCCTTCTTTGGCTTTTGTGTTCCAGGGCCGCGGTATCTCTTTCGAACAGTCCCGCAGCCCCGGGGAATTTGCCTTCAAGGAGCTTTTATAGTTCTAGAAGGATTTTTTGAAATCGATCCCAAGTTTAGAAAGAAACATTCAAAATTGAATGTGTTGAGTTGGATGGCCGATGGGGTCGACAAATTCTGGAGTGGCAACCGCGAACCGGAAGACTTTGCTTTGGAAGGCCTCCCACTAGCTCGACCGATGACCTCGTGAAAGTTGCGGAGATCCGCTGGATGCAACACGCACCTGACCGGTCACTGTGGCGACATTTAGGTGAGGCCTGTGTCCAGCAGTGGAACAGTTCCAGCTGAAATGATGATGATGATGATTCAAAGTTCTAGGGTATTTGAACCTATGTATAATGATAATCAATATTTACAAGGAAGCATAAGTTTATTAAAAACAGACAACCACGAACTAATTATTATAATATCAGCTCTTTACAAGCATCACCGCAGCGCTTTGTGTAGCTGGCACTACCTAGAAAAGGAGAGCTTTGAAAAACGGGTAGGTAGTTATTTGTTTAAGAACAACTTAGTTTTTACATTAGCAATATGGTATTCATTTTATAGTACAAGCATTATGCCCGAGCTCGTGGCTAAATATTAACAGCCTCTCGGGTCGATCTTTAGATTAAGCCGTGTTTGCCTAGGTTGGTCTGTGGATGGGTGAGTGGTGACCACCCATTACTTACCGAGTTTCCTCCGTGCCTCGAAAGCACGTTAAGCCGTTGGTCCCGGGTGTCATTTGTAGATCTTTGACAGTCGTTAGGTAGTCAGTGGCCCAAAAAGTCTGACAACAAGTCTTACCAAAGGGTATCGTATTCGGTATTACCCAGTTCTAACTGGGTTGTGGAGGTCAGATAGGCATTCGCTCCATGTAAAATACTGGTATTCATCTGCATCCGGTTAGACTGGAAGCCGACCCCAATATAGTTGGGAAAAAGTTAGGTAGATGATGAAGCAATATGCCCGATGAAATTTTCCTTCGAAAAAAGTTCCGAACTACCACACAAACTTTCAAACCAAAAACGACCAACATGTTTTCTGCACCTTGTCTTGGAAGAGGACTTTTGGCCGCAGGGAGTAGTGCACAAGTAAAGTGTTACCTACTAACATCGTTTTAAGGGTGTATTTACTTACAAACATTGTATTGTAGCATACCTATTTATGTTCTGTAAGGTATTATCTATTTAGTTCTTTAGTTATTTCATCATTTCTTTTTTTTCATTTGGAAACTTATTTACTTTGATTACCATTGTTTTATATAAATTAGAAGCATTATTTGACTTTTTGTAAGTGTGAGTACCATATAGACTTTTTATAATGGTTAGTAGGGCTTATCCTAATCTTTATCGTTTTAACTGTGTTTTTGTTTTTTTTCTTTCCTATCTCTACACTGTGCTCACATATAGAAGCAACAGTATTGTACCCAGGACTATGTTGTATATATAACTTGATTTGAAAAGAGTGTCCATGGAGTTTCTTGTCCATTCTTCTCCATGAGATCTACTATTTTCGAATGGGCAACTACAGTCCATTCACAGTTATTATGCCTGTGGCGGAACTGTAGGTAGCTTATTTTTGACTATGCAAAAGTGCCTGCCACGGGGCTATTTTAAATAAATGCTTTGAGTTTGAGTTTGAGTTTTGAACCAAAGTTGCCTGAAAATAAATGAATTTTATGTGAAAATTCTTCCTCTATGCAGCTTCAAAATTTTGTACAACAATTTCTTACATAATGAACGTGTCATTATGTTAAAAACTATTTTACAAAATTGTGTGCCTCTCAACAAGGCAGTTAATAAGGCTGCGCTTTATTTTCAGTGAGTGAATTCAAGATTTTTATTTAGTAGGTAGATTCTTATTAATTTGAATGAAAAAAATATACTTTGGCAATGAGTTCCTCTAACAGGGAGTTCTGTTCCCCAACAGTGAGAGAGAATATCATGATCTGATTTTGCATGAGAAAAAACGATAAAGTTGCATCCATCGGGCTGAAATGACGATAAATACGTGAGCAACGTCTTTTTCTTCTTCGTATCGCTTACACAGTACCTATTATATATGATTAGCCCAGAAATTCGCCACTTCTAAATTTTATTATATTCTAAATTAATTCTAAATTAATTCTTAGTATGTATTGCTGTTGGTGTACCAAATAAATAAATAAATAAACATGAATGAATATCGATTAATTCCTAGCTTCTGGACTACGTGCACTCAATCGGGTTTTCATAGCAAATTGGAGTTTTATGAATAAACTTCAGCCCTAGAGAGCTCTGCACTGAAAACTCATATGGCGATCGTAAAACTAAAATAAAAAGATGTCTGCCCATATTGATTGCTTTTATTTTATTATATCATCAAGGTATAAAATACTAGCTGTGTATACTAATTTTGTTTATCATTCACACTTATAAAACGTTCTAAACACTTCCTATACAAAAGTTGTCCAAAACGTCAAAAAAGTGAACAATTAACAATTCATCCATAACTGAAACGACACCAATACATGTTTACCTATAGTTTTTTGACAAGTCTGCGAAAATAAGTACTAGCTTACTAATACTATTCATATAATTTATATAATGCTATTTATATTAATATTACAATATTAATACAAATAGTATCTACAAGTAATAGGATTGGGTACTGGGTTGTCCCAATCCACTCACTGCAATAAGCGATTTGAAGATTAATTATCCACCTCTGCTCATCATCCCGTGTTTATGCAAAGCTTGATTATTACACGATTCATCTAAATGTAGGTACACATCTATGGGTGCGCCAAAGTTCACCTAAATCAACTCCGATAATTGGAAATCTGAAAATGTTCTTCCTAACATTTTTCATCCTAACAATCACAATTCCTAACTACTCTGTCTCTAATTTTATAATTCCGAAGCATTCAACTTCATAATGTCAGTAGCAATAAACATCTGTTATACTTTTATTTGTTTTCCTATATTTTCTCAACATAACCATCTTTTACACTATTATTGAAAGTCATATATTTTTTTTTTAGATTTCTGTTTAGACTTAGAAAAATTTAGCCAAAAAAGTGTTATTTTTGCAAAACCGTTTATTTTCTGATTCTATCGTATAAAACACCTAAATGTAAGAATACAAGTTTCTTGGTGTTTTTTGTCTCCGACTAACCGTTTGTCGTAAAAACGATGTGGAAGGGATCCATAGCACGGTAATATTATAATACAGTAATGTAACTCGGCCGCATGATAGAAATAAATGCCTACAGCCGCGCGGTACGTAAACATGCGTTAGGGCTGCCCGTCCCCAGCATTTTAATTACATTTGCCTACTTTCTGTTTCTATTTAGTTTTGTGATTGTAAATATCCTTTTTATATTAATAAATGAAAGACTTTGTATATTGAATAGGAAGTGTTCAATAAAAATGCGTGTTGTTTTTTGATTGGTAGATTTAATTTAAAAAACATGTTTTTGTTTGAAAACAAATCGGGCTTATAAATTTGCGACCGAAAAATATTTGCGCCTCGACTGAGTCGTACGAAATGCTTTATTGTTAAATTTTAAAGTATAATAAATCCGCATTCTTATAAACATAAAGCTTAATTAAAAATTGTTTTGGGAAACATGGACAAGGTGGAGAAAATGGAATATCTTTTACTTGGTTATAGATACCTGCAGCTACTTTACAATTTACATGTTTGGTTTTAAGTGAATTTCGGAATATTTCCTCCATTTTTTCTATATATTCCACAAAATCATCGTTGGGTACAATCAAAAAAGTTCGCGAATTAATCTTACTGTAGTCCCGGTTCCTTAAATACCGACTCTGTGAGCTGAAATTGTGGCTTTTTTGATCGGGTTTCACATACGATTTCAAAGCATGACAATCATCATGTTTCTCCAAACAACGCTTAAGAAGATACCCACAAATATACTAACTGATTTTTAGAGAAAAAATCGCGAGGTTATTGTTAAAAAAACAACACACCATCCGTTCGACACTGCGGTACAGCCGTGACTGTCTGCACCGCGAGCGCACCCCACGATCGAGGCGCGTAGGTATAGCTCGCGTTTCGTCCGTTTGTATGAAGTTGGAGTACTGTATTATAATATTACCGTGTCTATAGGTTAGGTTAGGTTAGAACTGTGACCAAGTACGCGCGAGCCGAGCGAGCGCAGCGAGCGGTGCCGCGGCAGCGGCCGGCGAGCGCTACTTCGAAATTGGTTGCGAAATTTTTCTAAGTTTTTTTTCATAGTGCCCCCAAGACGACACTCTGACCTGTACTTATGTTTAGGGATAAAAGCGTTATGATAAAAAACAGTAGGAGTTTAAATATATTTACATTAATGATATTATTAATTACAATTTTAGGAAACATGAGTGTTATGAACATCGCCGGTAGCACTACAAATAGTATGAATGAAAACTTTAGGATGAAACATTTTAGGAAGAGTGATCATTCGGATTACAAATTGTTAGGAAGAACAATTTCGGGAAAATAACTTTAGTTGAGCCAATATGGACCCCACATCTATATTTAAACCTACCATAACGTAGAGCACTAAGAGAAAAGAAAAAATATTTATTTGTCGCGCACAGAACAAAACAAACTTATTTAATTAAGAAAATTATTTGAAAAGTAAACAAAAGAAAAGGTTCCTAGCTCAGCATGAAAAAAAAAAGATAATAAAAGATAGGACCTTAGACTTTTGCCACGAATCCACATAAGAGACTTTCTACACAGATTAATGACAGAACATTAATGTGCCAATCGCTGCAAAGGACACATCCCATCCCAGTTCCCTACTTTCCTTCAAAATAAAGTTATAATGAAATTCTGAACGTCACACCATAAATCTCTGAAGATTGACATTATCGAGAGTGAAAGTAAATCCCATTACGTTTCCCTACCGTAAACGTAATATTACTGTGACATTCTACATCATACTCCTCTGTTTCAAACAAGCTTATTGATCATTATGAAGTTTTGGTGTATGTTGGAACTTTATACCTTTCCTTTAATTATTATAGGATATGAATTAAGTTTTAAACTGGTCACTAACACTAAAAACGGGATAATTACTATTATTTATTTATGGTGTGTATGTATTAACCTAAAGCTCTCAATAAACACCACAGAAAGCCATCGAATGCAATCGTTAGTGTCTAACCTGGTTTCAGACTGTTTATGCTGCCCATGCCTCTGACTTGGCATATTTACATTTTTATTATTAGCTATTTGCTATTGTTTATCACTTGCTATTTGTTGTGATTTCACGATATTTCGGCGCTGTTGCAAGTACTCGATCATCAGAACTCACATAGGTTATGAATTCAACATTTTACGATACAAGTCATTAAGGACCCTGATAGGGTAGACCGATAAAGAACTTCCTTTTATCTGCAAATTTTTTCTTTTAAATTTCATTGTGGGATCCAAGACGTTGATTTGTTTCCCTAGAACTCTTCGAGCTTGTGTCACAGTGCTCTTCTGGTGGTCGCTTCTGCTGATTCTGGCTTTCAGGAACTATAATCGTTGGAAACAGGGTTTGACAAAAAAAAACGACAATGTAGTGAAGATTATGGGAACCTGCTGGATATGGGCTGAGCTCCTCAGGATTGGTCGTTGTGTAATTCTTGGAAAAGCAAAATTGTCACTGGTCTTCTTTAGTTGAAATACTTAGTATTAATTGGATGACTGGATAGCCCTTGAACCGCTGGGCTGCCTTAATACTGCCATATACAGGGTGGAAGGAACACCGACGCACAAATGGTTAAAAATCAGCTGTCCCATACATTTTCACCGTGTAGGTATTGCAGTTTTGTAGGAAACAGCAGATTTTAAAAAAAATATCGATGAAAAATTTCTATGTGGCCGGTCAGAACGATCTACTAAATATGTGGTAATATTTAGTGCGTCAGTGTCCCTTCCACACCGTATAAAATATCATTATGAACCTACGCAGTACTCTATTATAATGCAATCAGCACGACTGTTTCTAACAAAACAGTGGGAAAGATTGTATAATGCAAATCTCTATTTACACCGCAGAGCTATGCGAAGGAATTCCTCCAGGGAACCTATTTCTAGTACGACGCAACATTGCTTTGTTCCGCTTTAAAAAGCAATCACAGATACATGAAGCAGTTGTTTTATGTCTGTATGTATCTAAGGAAAATTGTAAAAACACACACTTTACTATTGAACCAGACTTTTTTTTTGGATGGGAAATCATGAAATAACCCCCCCGCCCCCACTCTGGGCGGAGTGGGGGAGTCTTATACTGACTAAAACCCATCCATGTTCCTTCTTTGCCCTTTGTGTTCCAGGGCCGCGGTATCTCTTTCTAACAGTCTCGCAGCCCCGGCAGGTATCGGCCCTTGCGGGCCCCTTCCTCTTGCTGACATCTCTTTGAGGCGCGCGTGGGACACGAACGCGCCGTCGACACGGCCTGTCGTCATAAGACGGACGGACGGTGGGCTGGCCCATTACTTACTGTCCACAGGCCCGCGCCTACGGTGGCCAGGAGCCACCACGTGGCCCCCGCGTCTCCCGCGGCTTGTTGAACCAGACTTCATTAATCAACTAAAGTCCTATTTGTAGTACATTTATAAATGGGTTACCACATTCAGTAAGCATTCAGCGTTCCTCGCAAGCCCAGATTTTAACTTTTCTCATTTACTAATACGCATAAAGTTAGGCGTTCATAGCAAAATGGTTCTGTCGAAATTAAGCACAATTTTACTACCAATGTGGGAATCGAGTTCAAGCGTTTAGTCAACGGAACTTTAGAAACTTTTCGTATTACTGTTTAGACTTACTTTCCTAACTTAGGTAGGTACCTTTGTATTTGTAAGGATGAAGCTAATGTCAGTGAAAGTAACATAAACTAAATAAGATATCAATTACCTATCAACTAATATCTTATTTAATTTAATTTAGTTTTTTTTTTACGACTGGTAAGTCTACACCTACTAAATAAACGGAGCCGCAAAACAACCTAATGTTAAAAATAGAATATTCAAATATTTTTGAATTATGAACAAATGTTATTTTTTTGATAAAAGAAAATCATTTTATAAATAATTATGTTCATTTATGATATTCTGTTAATAAACACAATTTAAATATTAATAAAATATAAAAAGGCCATAAAAACATGCGCCTCTATGCTGAGATTAAAAAAAACAATCATGCCGCCGCCGCGCCGACTATAAAATTGAACTATTGTTTATTGTTATCTGTGGAAATAAAATACTACTAGAAATAAATGAAAAAAACGAATGTGAAATACTGAACATTTTGAACTTAATAGTAGCGCGAAAAGAGCAAGTTTCCGAGAAAGTGTATTGAAAAAAATTTTTGCACAGTATTACTTAGTTTTATGTACCTACATAAAAATGCTTGTTTGATGGCTTCTGTCTGATGATTATACTATGTTGCGGCAAGCTTATCTCGATCGCGATCTTGTAGGCATAGATAGATCAGTATCGATAAAGGTAATTAGTATACCAGTTCGGTTTTCATTTCCCCGGATCTCAGCTTGCCGATGACATGAAAATATAGTAAACTAGCTAATGCACGTTTCCTTTAGTTTAATAACAACCCTTAGTCTAAACTTATAATGTCACTTACGCGATATCTTCCGTGATTGTTCATTATTTTGAACTCCCGATATTTCGAGGCTATGGCCGTTTTCAAAAAAAAAATGCACAATCACGGATGATGTCCCGTAAGTGACAGTATAAGTTTAGTTGTAAACCGTGAAACCTTGAAACAACCTTAGTCTAAAGGCTGCACCATCGCTACTGCAGATCATTTCTTCAACTTGTACTTGGCGTTTTTATAATCTCCACACCAATAAGACAGAACCTTTCTTCAGTTCACAGACGGAGACGATACATTTATTATTGCTTTAGCTGTAAAAGAAACCTTGCAGAATGATTGTAGACGGAGGCATATAAAACATATAAAAGAGGTCGACTTGATAACACGGTCCCGTTTTTAACCCCTACATAAAGTAGTACGTAAGATACAAGCTTAGCATAAGTTTATTTACTACAATGGCCGTAGCTACAAATGTACTAATAAATATTCTAGAACATTTCTTACGGTTTTTTTTGTGTGATGGTTCTTGAACTTACCGACTACGTATACAAGGTGTAAACGGACCCTTCACGAAGCCGGCAACCAAGCATTCTGTACATCAAACTAAGTAACTCTACGCAAAGTTATTGCTGGGAAACTACTTTTTTTGTGGTGAAAAATCACGTTTTACGGTAGTACTCAATGGAAAACACTCAAAACATTATGCTGATGTATGCATTGACTAGTACGGGGGTCGTGGGTTACAACATTAAAATCTAAACAACACAACACCCCCTGGTTTGACGGTGTCTGTTTTTTGGTGTGCGACTGCCAGTAGCGTCTGTCAACCAACTGTTGAACCAACGGCTTATCGTGAACACGGAGTGGTGAACCTTCCACGGATCAACTACGGCAAGCGTGGCTTAACCTTAATCAATCGAACGGTTATTTAACCCAGAAACTCTCCTTAAAATCGTGAAAGTATTTCCGTAAGTCATCATCTGCCTAGCCTTTTCCCAACTATGTTGGGGTTGGCTTCCAGTCTAACCCGATGCAGCTGAATACCAGTATTTTACATGGAGAGACTGCCTGTCTGACCTCCACAACCCAGTTAGTACTAGTTAATATGATACCTTTTGCTAAAACTGGTTGTCAGTTTTTTTGGGCCACTTACTACCTGTAACGACTGTCAAAGATCTACAAATGACAGCCGTGACCAACGGTTTAACGTGCTTTCTGAGGCACGGAGGAAACTCGGTATGTATGGTCACCCATCCACAGACCAACCTAGGCAAGCATGGCTTAAATTAAAGATCGATCCGAGCGGCTGTTATTATTTAGCCACGAGCTCCTCTTAAGGAAAGAAAATATTTCCTTAATAAAATACCTTTAAAACTTGCTTCCTCTTCAGAATCTACTTCCTATTAGACTATGCAAACTTCGGATGCACCGCATAACTTCCATGATTAATAATAGATCTTGACAGATTTGAGTTAACCACTTAGCCAGGTAACAATGAATCTCCCAGCATAATCTAAGTTTGGACCAGATTTACATTGGCTGATGGATATTTTGATTACATGAAGGATACTATTTCGACAGTTTCAAGGGGGATCCAAACTTTACTTAATTTGGTAATTTGTCCGAAAACTATGGAATTCAATGTTCTGTTTATCCAAGCGATTTCTGTTTGTTAGTCTAAAAGGCCTTTTCTTGATTATTTATTACGAGAAAGAACTCGTATTTCTTCTATGGAGCTAGCATGTTAATAAAACTTTTTAACATTTGCAGAAGGGTTAATTCTGATTTGAGACCTTAGCAAACCATACTCACGTGACTATTTTAAAAAATAATTCGCGGCCTAAATTGAATTAATCACAATAAAGGGTGTAAAAGTACCCTTAACGAAGCCGAAAGACACTTGTTATCTCCGTCATTGCGATCTAGATCTAGATTCTAGACCATACCTGGGAACCTTCTAGTTACGGAGATAATGGAGGTCAAAGTTCCAAATTTTTCACAAGTTTTGTTTTTAAATACCAGTTTTTAATGTTATAACTTTACTTTTAAAACCTCCCCTGTCCTATTCAATGCATCCATCAGCACAATTTTGAGCGCGTTACATTGAGTTCTACAGTAAGACGTGATTTTTCACCCCAAAAAAAGTCGTTTCCCAGCAAAAATTTTTTACGTAGAGTTACTTAGTTTGATGTACAGAATGCTTGGTTGACGGCTTCGTGAAGGGTCCGTTTACACCTTGTATGTATGTAATGTTCAAATAGAGATTGACAAGTTCTCAAAACAAAATGAGGTAATTCATCTCTTTACTTTTATCACAGTAACGATTTGTCAATAAAATATGAAATCAATAGCGATTCACACATAAAACCGCTTCAACGTTCAAAGGTTTACATTTTAAAAGCTTTCGAAACAAAGTTACGTATTCATGGAATGGAATACAATACAGCAAAAATGAATTGTGTCCGACGCACGAATTCGCGCCACCGACAACACCCGTTCGCGCCTCTGGTGATAAAGTTGTTTCAGAGTGGATGAAACTTTCTATTTACATAACTATCGGAGCTTTGTGTTTATTTACCACTGAATATAGAATCCTTTTGTTTTTTTTTTTTAGTTAGCCCGTATTGTTACACTTCTTGGGCAAAGACCTCCACCCATTCCTTTCGCTTCTCACGATGGTGTGCTTCTTCTCGCCAGTTCGCGAAGAAGCCATCCAAGGCTTCTGACTGCGGGACACTTCGAAAGAGATACTGCGGCCCTTAAACACAAGAAGGAATATGGATGGGTTTTAGTCAGTACGAGTCTGACACTCCCTTCCACTCCGCCTAGAGCGGAAGGGTCCATTTAATCTACCGATACGAAAAAAAAAGCCCGCCATCTTCTTCTCGTTCTATCCATTTATTGTTTAACAAAAAAGTCTACAGTTAGAAATCGGTTCACATTCCCAATTAAGACTACCTTTCAAAGAAGGTTTCGTCGTACGTTTGCACGATGGATCTCGACGTAGACAAATTTATATATGAAATTGAGCAACGCCCTGCAATTTGGGATATGAAAAGCAAAGAATATAGTGACCGTATACAAAAAGTTAAGAAATGGGAGGAGATAATAAATCAATTTTGCTTAATAAATAATCAAAAGATGCAGTTGACATACGTGTGTAGCTAAAGAATTTATCTTCATATTTTCTTAAGTCTTTGTAATTCAGTGTAAATGATCCATTTATAGATCTCGATCGTAAATAGGGATGTATCCAAAATCTTCTATGGACGCAGTGTCTTTTAATTCTTGTATACAAAAACCAAAATGACGACAACGACGATCGACAACACAGTGAACATATGAGTTTATTTAGCGCGAGGTCGTCGTAATCTGCATCACCGCGCGGGGGAGCAGATTACACCGCTAAGTAAGGCAGATCTGCGCTTCCGTCGCCGCGCGCGTTATCTGTCGCTCTGCGCACCGCGGCGGGACGCATCTTCAGTGAGTGGACCGCCTAATGCATAATTCGATAAAAAAGCTTATTTATCTATATGAATAGTTAAAATAAGATGTAATTTATCAGATGTGCTAAAAAAATTTGAGCTCACTGTTTTTGTTAATTTCCCGAAGGGCAAACCTTATACACTAGGTATTAGCTATATTAGCAATTCAACATGACAAACCTACATTCATACGAACATATGGTCATCATCATCATCATCATTCTCTTGCCCTTCTATTTAAAATAATACAGCGGAAAGCAAGACAGTGAGATTATACTCTAGATCAAAATTAAGACCATTAATACAATACGAGCAAGACATGTTCACAACTCCAATCATTTCGGCACCCATTACGACTACAATCTTATTATTTCCAAGAAGGGAAAACAAAAGTAACCGTCTCGTGGTAATAGGTATTGTTGGAAAGTCCTCAAATAGACATCACTCACTCTCTCGCACACGTCTCTATCAGCCGCTACAATATTGGATCAGATTGCGGTGAACACAATCCGCTCGCATTTTATAGAAACACGTCCGGCTCTCCAGAGAGAGTACCTAAGTACGCATTGGTGACCTTGCGGGAAAATAGCGTAACGTTAATTTTATTGTTCATCGTCTGGTCCGTGTTGAAGAAATGTAATTAAGTTGGTCGTTTCGATTGTTTCGTTGCAAAAAATGTATTATATATACATTATTCTAGTTGTACGGACCAGGTGGTCTACCATGACGTCTTAAAGCACGAGTAATTCCAGTGTGGCAAAAAGACAGAGCTATACAGGTCGTCTAGCGCCATCTCTTTCCCACATAGTCATAGTAACCCCCAGGTAGGTAGTTTAGTTACTTACTTACACTCGTATTTTTATTTAGTCAAGTAAAAGTATAAGTCCCGTCACGTAAAAAGAACGCTGAGCGACAGTGGAGGGGATGTGTTTGCGCACGATATACAGCCACGGTAATATTATAATACAGTAATGTAACTCGGCCGCATGATAGAAATAAATGCCTACAGCCGCGCGGTACGTAAACATGCGTTAGGGCTGCCCGTCTCCAGCATTTTAATTACATTTGCCTACTTTCTGTTTCTATTTAGTTTTGTGATTGTAAATATCCTTTTTATATAAATAAATGAAATACTTTGTATATTGAATAGGAAGTGTTCAATAAAAATGCGTTGTTTTTGATTGGTAGATTTAATTAAAAAAACATGTTTTTGTTTGAAAAACAAATCGGGCTTATAAATTTGCGACCGAAAAATATTTGCGCCTCGACTGAGTCGTACGAAATGCTTTATTGTTAAATTTTAAGGTATAATAAATCCGCATTCTTATATAAAGCTTAATTAAAAATTGTTTTGGGAAACATGGACAAGGTGGAGAAAATGGAATATCTTTTACTTGGTTATAGATACCTGCAGCTACTTTACAATTTACATGTTTGGTTTTAATTGAATTTCGGAATATTTCCTACATTTTTTCTATATATTCCACAAAATCATCGTTGGGTACAATCAAAAAGCGTTATTAGCGAATCCATACAACCAAAAACAGCACAATATTTCCTACTCGTCATATTAACTGATTTTTAAAGAAAAAATCGCGCGGTTATTGTTAAAAAAACAACACACCGTCCGTTCGACAAATCGACACTGCGGTACAGCCGTGACTGTCTGCACCGCGAGCGCACCCCGCGATCGAGGCGCGTAGGTATAGCTCGCGTTTCGTCCGTTTGTATGAAGTTGGAGTACTGTATTATAATATTACCGTGATACAGCTGCGTCCTTAAGTACTAAGCTATTGTTTTATAATATACGTATAACTGTTTCATTGTAGAATCGTAATAGGTACTTTACTAGCTACTTAGTACTTTGGAAAAGGCTGGAATAAAAAAAATTGAGAAAGTTTATTTGAGCGGTCCGCGTCCTTTTTACGTGACGGGACCTATAACTGCTTGAGTTTAATTCATTACTTATGCAACCATTTTTATGCAGTACAAGAATTTGAACGAAGTAAGAACCCTCAAAGAAAGTAAAGCTAAGAATTCTAACTTTTGAATCAAGCAATTAATGAGTAAACTACAGATTAAAAATGGCGTCATAAGTACGTTAATTACTTTTGCTCAAATAATCACTTTGACTAGTTTATAGATAACAGGGAATACGCAAGAAATACAAAACATTTTTATTTCTTCAAAAAAACACTGTGGTACACTTGTTTAATTCTCTAATACAACACTTATTTTACAATTTAATATTTTATGTAGCGTGTTTTTGGTGAAACGGACCGCAAACTCGAAACGCATCGTCCTAGTGATAACGCCGGTAGTGACGTCAAATACTATGTGTCAAAGAAACACTTTTAAAAAGTACCTACAATTAGTAAAATTACTAATAAGGGCAAAAAAAATGATTTAAACGAGGCAGATGAAGGCAAGTGACGTCACATAACATGACATTAATGGCCGCGACGGTCACGGACGTTTGAACTGTCGTAGAAAATTGAAGGAGTTTAAAAAAAATTATAAGCGACAAGCATTACTTGAACTTAACTTTTAATTATTTTCTTGGGTTAATAGTACTGTATTTTATTGATTTAAGTGAACAAAAAATAACATGCATATTTCCGTACCATGGACCTACTTAGAAATAAGTACAGCAAAATTCAACAAACAATAGGTGAAGAAAAATAAAATTTATGATGCTCTCAAAGTTTTTATCGCTGTGTGTTAAGATAACGATCGTGGTTAAATATTTTATGAACACTCCGATCAGAGTTATAATTTTCCAATGAATATTGGAGCTCATAAAATCCACGACACTTAGCTACCAACATACAGGTTAATAGCTCGTCGGTAAAACCGGTATATCAAGGAAATTCTGAGCAGGTACTACCTAAATGCGTCACTTTTCGCAATGACGTTGAGAAATTCGTCGATAATGGTACTGACGCCAGCACATCAAGCTAGGTACTACAATCTGTCAAATTTATTTAATAGATTTTCTAGTTTATCGTCAAAGCATTAGGTTCAAGGTTGATTGGGAAAATTTGATAGTACTTACAACAAAACAGCACTGGATTATCTAAAGTCTTGTAGACCGCAGTCACTGTAAGGGAGTACCTAACTACCCATTTGTCACTTATTTATTTCCCACTTGTGCCCATTCGCGTGGCGTACCAATACTCATCATCATCTTCCTTGTTCAAATCTAGGTACTTTGGGTCGGCGCAACACGTTTTCTTCTTCCATTCTCCCCTGTCAGACGTCACGGCATCGTTTACTCCTTTCTCTTTCATATTCGTCATTCCTCACACAATCCCTTCATCTTTTCTTTGGCTTTCCAATAGCTATACCTACAACATACTACTTTACAATCACGTTATTGTCATGCTGCTTACTTAGATTGGAACGTCGCTTAGGCCCTTAAGTCTTTATCCTTACTAATATTATAAATGCGTAAGTAAGTTTGTTTGTTTGTTACCTTTTCACGCGTAAACCACAGAACCGATCATCCTGAAATTTTTCATATACGTTGTCAGGTGTACAGAAACGGACATGGGGTACCTTTCATCCCGAAAAAAATTACTGTTCGCGAGGAAAACAACAATAACGTTCTTATGATAATAGATGGCGCCACGTGCCTTTTGAATCATGATTGAATTTATTACAAGCAGAGTACAACCCGAATTGACTGTCAAATTCTAAATTAACGCAAGCGAAGCCGCGGGCAAAAGTTAGTTTACAATAAAGGTGAAATTACCTTGGCACTCAGGTGTGTTATGTAAGCAAGACAATAGGTAACTTTGTTGATAGACTTCCCTATTTATCCATCTAGACAACAAAGAACTTTCAACCTAGGCAACTTACTGAAAGAATATTAGATAAAGCTGAGTTCCACGTTGTTTATTGAAACTTATGAAACTAGATATGATACTTCACAATATCATGTCTGAGCTCGTTAGCTTCAAAAAGTATCTCTCCACATTTTACCTTAGTATCTGGCAAGAAAACATGTTCATTTCTCTACATTTATATTACATTCAAGCAAAGGAATGTATGTGAATGACTTTTACTACACAGGGTGTAAACGGACCCTTCACGAATCCGTCAACCAAGCATTATGTACATCAAACTAAGTCACCCTACGCAAAAATTATTGCTGGGAAACGATTTTTTTTTTTTTGGTTTAAAAATCACGTTTTACGGTAAAACTCAGAGTAACGCACTCAAAACTTGGTGCTGATGAATGCTTTGAATAGTAAACGGATCATGGAGGTAACTAAAGTAAAGAAAGTAGTATTTAAAAAAAAACTTGTGAAAATTTGGAACTTTGACCTCCAATATCTCCGTAACTAGAAGGTTCCCAGGTATGGTCCAGAACAAAAAAATGATCGCAATAACGGGGAGAAAAGTGCCTTTCGGCTTCGTTAAGGGTCTTTTACACCCTTTATATGATCTTTCCTTGTAATTTGTATGTAGCTATTTTCTTGCAAATACATATTTTTGATTTGATTTTTGAATGTTTCGTAAACAGATTCAGAACTGCAGTCATTGATACTAAGTTTCTCAGTTTATTCGGTATGACCGTGTGGTTTTTGCACTTTTGTAGGAATCATCAGATTGATTTAAAATTACTGTTTACTGATATCTAAGTATGTGGAGGGTTCGAAATAATTTACCGAATACGTGGTAATCGTTTGTGCGTCGATGTCGGGATTCCTCCCTGTATTATCTATCACAGCAAACTGAAAGCGGGAATATTCAGCATGTTTTTAATTATGCCTTCTGCGAAAATATTCCCATTTTTAATTCGGAATCCGATTTTGCCCGTCGTCTATTAGGTAGGTACTTAGATATCTAGATTTTTAGTTATCTCAGTAGGTAGGTAGGTCCGGGGCTGCGGGACTTTTCGAAAGAGATACCGCGGCCCTGGAACACAAAGGGTAAAGAAGGAACATGGATAGGTTTTAGTCAGTAAAAGTTTGATACTCCCTTCCACTCCGGCCAGAGCGGGAGGGGGGGGGGCGAAGAAAAAAAATGTTTGTAGGTAGGTACATATTTATTTGAACAAGAACTTACGTCCGCCCCGTACCAATCAATTATGCACATAAAAACTGATACTGACCTGCAAATTGTAATAATCGTAAGATTTTAAAGTGGCGGGATCCCTTGGCACTTTCACTTTAATTTTAGACAGTCAAAGACTAAACGTTAGTCTATGTAGATAGATATGTATTACCTATCTACATAGACTAATGTAGGTGTGTGACTATGTAGGTTGATTCCTATTTCCGTATAAAATGGTCAAAAGAAAAGCAACGTAGTGTTAAAAATTGATGATGGTTTTGTTCACTCACTTCGCTGCAACTGTATCCCGAACTATATAAAACGCCAAAACCCATTTTGCTCAATTTAATAACTTAATAGAAATGATACGGCGTTTGCACAATAATTCCAGTGTCTGCGGGCTTCAACCGCGAATTGCTCGTGGGGAAATGATAAAAGAACATCGAATTTTACACAGATATAAACATTTCAATGAAATGGATTCATATTACAAGATTCATTCATTCATTCATTTCATTCATATTACATTTACAAGATTTGAACCACAGAACATAAAAATTTGAACGCCACAGCTTCTTAACTCCGTTAGGTACCTACCTACCTACATCCTAGAGGCAAAACGTAGGTTTGATATCCAATATTATGTGAAAAACAAAGACAAAAGATTCATGTAGTGTACAAATACCTATACCTAGTATGGTATAGGTATTTGTACACTACATGAATCTTTTGTTGCAGAAAAACAAGATGGATCCATAATCGGAACTCACGCGGCCATCTTGTTTTTCAATACAATCCAGAGACAATTCCCCAATTTTATTATTGCTTTACCAACAGCGCAACGCCCTCATTCAAACGCCAAAAAAGAAACTTGCAGCTCTGTAATCAGATGCAGCATAATTCTTCTTCTTTGCGTGTCGATGGACAAATGGTCAAATAATCCCCGACCAGTAGGTATAGCCACCTGCACAGCTCTTTAGTTACAGATAGCATATTAATAACAACAGTTAAGTTTCGTACGATAATCCCAATTTCCGTCACCATTACCAATTTTTGCATGAAATGCAAGATCTCTCTATTGCATTTCTAATTAACTGCCAGTCAGTTTTTATTTAGACTTCCCACGCAAAAGAACCGAGTAAACTAGTATTTAGCACCCTCCTATCATTAAAATCCATGCGGGCGACTGCCTACGATCTACGACTGACAAAACACCCACCCTCGCGTTTATTTTGCTTTGCTGAGTGTAAATTCTTAATCGAATGTCAGACGTGGTAAACGCTTGGCTCTCAAGTCTCAACGCATCCGTGACACGCCCGTAATTACTTTTGAATCCATAACGCAGTTTATGTACAAGGCTGAGAATTTTTAATTCCGTAGGAGACTAAAAACTTAGTTATAAAATGCTTAGCACCTTACCTTCGAGCACTCTACTATACTATAAGACTCAGAGTGACAGTTTCATTCAAAATTGAAGCAATACGACAATGAATGAGTGCATAAGCGGCACGTCATTTCGTTCATTTTCAAATGTTTAAGATTGAAGCACCAGTTTTTTGTCATTTGCAGGTCAGTGTCAGGTTGTATGTTGATGAAAAATGAGTCGCGCAAGTAACACGTACCTATGTAGTTACAGAATCAAAATCATCAATACAACCATCTCAGTTCATTTAACCCCATTGAATCAATTGAATGATTTATTAATGAAATAGTACACAAGTCAAGTAGGTAATATTAGTCGTACGTATCCTTGCAAAACTAACTTGATATTTCTTCACTTTTCGTGCGACTGCTGCGGTTCTAAGCCTAATTCTATGCTTTGCATGTATTTTTTTAAACGTTACAAATTTTTCGGAACAAAAAATATGAGAACAAAGACCAGCACTGATAGGTACAGACAAACTGCGGACACCGGGCACTGACTTAATTATACTTCATTACTGTGTCCGTATCCAGAGCCGCATGCACAATTTACTCCATACCGGTTTGACCAAGCCTTATCCAAGGTTTATTTTAGGTCACCCAACTAGGTATATATGTACTTATCTAGACCTACTAAAATCTATCAACCTACTTTTATAAAATCTCTACCCACCTTATTACGTTCAAGGCGACGGCGTCGCTGACTACGTTGTCTCCCGAAGTCCCCAAAGGTTGGTCGACCTAATTTTTCCACCCCCACTATTGGCATCAATAGCTTAGGGTCTTATTATCTTTGCTCCCACGACAGATGACCTGACACGCAAGCTCAGCGACAGCGGCATTGGAAAACTATGATGCATCATGCATTCAATGTTGTAGCTCAGAGCTTGTTATACCTATCTCTGGATCTTAACAATTTAGTAGATACCTGAGGATCTAGAGAAATAGTGACATTCTAACGATAAGTCGATAACGGTATTAGAAAAGTTAAAAATGTGTTGGATTGACTTACGCTGCCGAATCTTAACCAGTCTAAAATTACCAGTATAAATTCTCATATCTGTAAATAACATTCTTTAAATGTCAGTACTCAGTACCTACCTATATTTGATTTGCATGAACCTAACGTATTATTTAATATTTCTCCACCAGCAATGGTAGTATATTGTGAAACATAGTGTAATGTAAGATCTCAATGTACCATATACTGAGAAATAAATAAATAAATACAATTTAAAAGCGTATGGTCTATGTTATGGAAATCTCGTTGAAAGTCGTCGTACAGAAACACGAAATGGGCCCTCACGGTTTGAAAGCTTGTCAGTCTGTTTTGTAACCTAAGTATTTTATAAGATAAAGCTCTCCAAGAAATAAACAAATGGAAAATAAATATTTCGAGTGAGTACCTACTTAAGAAGAACCTATATGTGAATCATCCCATAGGATTATTTTACGTCTCTGGCTAGCAGCAGCGCCTTCTAACGGAACGCTCAGAGACCAACAGAAAAACAGAATGCGTGAAACAGGCATGGAGATTGGAGAGAGAACGCGATGGCACTATACAAAGCATAGTTCGAACTGGTTTGTGTCATTGTATCCCGGTCACTCACAAGCACATGTGCACAAATGCTCAAACTCACAAGTGAGGGAGAATGTTTTGGAAGAATAACTATGTATGTACCTAATATGTTTTGGACAAGGATTTGAAATTGCCACAGTCTATCCATACGACTAAGCACGAGTAGAACCGAACTGCGATAACTTACTCATCGCAAAGCGTTACCTACATAACAATAATCACTAGCTGATAAATTGGCTGGAGACACAGCAGTTCACAAAACGACGCCCATAGCGACCGACGAACTTACAGATTTTATCGCTAGCTCATTCCACTTGCATAAGCCGACGAACGACGACCGAAGCGACGCGGGTCTTTGGGTAGACGCTCAAAGTGAGTGTGAGTTGTGTTTATTTACACATCTGTGAGAAACCGACCCAGCAAAGCACAAATTACCTACAAAGCCGATATATTTACGGCACGACGGGTATTTGAGCATGTGTGCAGTGTGCACAGATTGAACACACATTTGCATTTTCTCCATGACCGTATCACATCGTGTTGGATTTAGAGCGCTCGATAAAGTGCTCAAATGTTTGCCAAGCTTGCCACACGTGTGCAAAGTCCAGTTGCGTCTGCGTCACTGAGCGAAACGGTCGTATAAGTGAGGTTATTAATTATGGACTGGAGCAATGAATCTGTTCTTGAATTTATTGAATTGCTCCACGAAGAACCATGTATTTGGAACCATAAAAGTAAGGATAGCAAAAATAGAAATCTAGTAAATGCAGCATGGGCCAGAATATCGAATAACTTTTCAGTTCCTTGCCCTATCGAGGAATTAAAAAAGAAGAGAAATTCTTTGTTGACGCAATACAGGGATAATTTGAGAAGAATAAAGGAAACTACACTAACAGGTGCTGACGTTTACAGGCCATCATGGTTTGCGTTCGATGCTATGGACAGTTATATGGCTGATTTATATGATAATCGACAGAAAACAACTGGCGAAACAGTGGTGAGTCGCTAAACAATTTTTTACCTACTTATTTATGTTTAATAACTGATATTCTTTATCTAGAGAGGTACTTACCTACTAAAATAATGAATTGCTAATGTTAGCGAAATGTACATACCTAGGTACAGGTTTGCTCGGGATGTGCGCTGATAAGTATTAAATATTGTCTGTGGAATTTGTATTGAAATGGCGGCGTTAGTTCCGATTATGGCCACACGCCAAAAGAACCATGATGGACTTCATATCCTTCCTTACGAAGTCTTCTCTTTTATTCTATGCAGGAATTGCTGATCGTCGAAGATTCGGAACAGTCGGGATCGGACCATGGGATTGGACCTCAATTCGCCAAATTTCGGGTATATAAGACATCCAACCTAATATTCAAATGCGACGGTTAACTCTGTCACTTACCTACGCCATAACTGTTCTTCTTCTTAGCGTGTCTATGGCAATCTAAATTGTGTCGGCCCAGAACTGAGCTACTAGTTTGGCGCTTTCGGTAGCGTCCATCATGTTCCTGTAGTGAACAAACAACAGGGCACGCAGGACGCGATATTAAGTGCCCCATTGTTTGTGGAACAGCACCACATTACTGTTGAACAGCGCCATAACATGTTGAAATATGTCGATGAGATTTGGCTCACAGGTTGACTATGACCTGGGCTAAGATACAGATCATGATCTAAGATTTTCATCATGATAGTATATTCCCGTTTCCAATACCTACCATTTGCTATTTTGCAGGAAAGCACCGAGGAACAGCAGCTTGAAAGTTCATTTTCTCGTGAATCGCATACTGAAAGGCCTTTGTCACGTGAATCAACCAGTCGAAAACGTAAAGAATCGAACGCAGATCCGCTCTCCGAATCTTTTCCGATTACGAAGAGACAACGTCGAGTGCAATATTCGACGATTCCGAAGCGACAGGTGGAGGAAAGTTTTCCTATTAAAGATATATCTAATCATAATGAAATCGAAGAAGCTGTGAAAGAATGTGATTTATACGGACAGCTTCTTGCTCAAAAGTTAAAGCCGTTAGATGTAGATGACAGACTTGTGTTAATGAATGATATTGATAACCTTGTATTCAAATATTTGATAAATGTCAGGAGACGCGGCAAACTATCTAGAAGTCTGCATTTTCCGTCTTTGAATCAAAGGCACTCGGAAGACCATGATCTACCTGGACCTTCGTCTCTATCGTGCCAAACTCGAGAAAACTCTCAGCAATATACGCAAAATTCTCCATCAATATCCGAGGCGCCATTCAGAATATTAAAAACGGAGACAGTAGCATCACCCGAATATACAACGTGATAACTTATTGTGTAATAGTTGGTTATTTGATATGAGCGTTACTGCAATTTACTTGTTCCGTCGGAATAGTAAAATTTTGGCATGACGATTACAATGCAGTTCCAGTAAATTGCACCGTTATTTTAATTGCAGTATGCGAACTTTAATAGTGTAAAACTTGAATAAGTACAACATAGTGTATGTGTATCAAGAAATAGATGGGTGAGGTAGCCAGTCAATAGCTAGTGCATTTTAATGTCTAGACAAGTGTAAGGACTGGTAAATTAAACCACTTTTTCTCAATTTCCATCACGGAAGAGTGTGTTATATTATTAATTCATTTTAACAAAAAAATCTTGGTATGTCCTTTTATACATTAGTCAAACGAAATACACTAAAATGCGAGGGTTCAATAAAAACAACACGACGTACAACTACTGAATCTTTAATTATATCCAACAAGTACTCTTAAGCGAATCTTTTAAATCATACTTAACTAAAACATAATCGCTAAAACTCGAACCTTTCTCATTTGTATGTCAGATACAAAAATATTTATATCTTATATCAACAGAAAATCCACTCATACCATGTGATACACTAAACTTATTGAAATAAAACAACGCACTCATAATTTCAGCGTCCATCGTCCAGGATACTCGACTAGTATCTTAATATAAAATGTATTCACAAGCCAGTGGCGCCGGCTTTCAATATGAAGCCACGATGTACAGATCACTGTCTGGTTACAAGTCTGCAACAAAACAGTTTGCTAAATAAGAAAGAGAACTAATTAGAGCGAGCACAGACCGACCGCAATTTGATTAAAAATAACTGATAAAGCATTTAGTTCATTCAAAGGAATATCTTGTAAAACCACCATTGGGAACAACTTTATACAAAGTTTACAGCTTTTTGTACAAAGAGTGGCTGTTATCGAGGTTTTCTGTCACTCATGCCTTTGCGAGTCTCTCTTCCATACAAAAGCCCATAGGCCGCAGTCAAAAGGACTAAATAGTAGTCATTATTTTAAGCAAATTTAAGTCAGTCTATCTTCGCTCTCACGCTGTGTTAATATTCCATAATACATAATTACACATAACACAACAGTTTAAAATAATGTTTCAGACAAAAAAATAAGTGACAGTGTAATTTTAGTTATAAACTGTGAAAGCTTAAAAGTGTTTAAAAAAATAAGTTCATCTACGAATTTATTCTTTTGTGCAGTTCATGTAAATAATAACAGATCATTCACACCTTTCGACAAAAAAAAAAAATTAAGAATGAATACAAGGAGTAGAGGTTCAGCTAAAACTACTCACAAACTCTACTTTAAGTATCACTTTTCCAAAGTTTGATAGTCTTGTCGTTCTCGAGCGCCGCTGACGCTATGATGTTCTCGGTGGGGTGGCATGCAGTACATAGTACGGTGTCCGTGTGGCCTGACAACCGCTGTACGATCTCTTTTGATTGCAGGTTCCAGATGTACACGAGGTTATCTTCTGAGCCCGATACTATCCACTGTGGACAAAGGAAATGGTTATAATTTTAGTGATGGCTAGATTATTTCCAACACCAGCGGCAGATAACAACGCTGCAGCCGCAGTATTTGTTTCTGGTATTGATTTTATAAAAAAAATCGAGTACGAGAAATCAGAACATCGTTTGGGCGCACCTTTTAGCCAGTCAACTCCGAATCAGTACCTAAGTAGCAGCCTGGGTACTTTCTACCAATCTGCTAACTAGTTAGCTAATATTTATACCAAAGCATGAGCTATTCTCGTATAGATCGACCTAAAATGAGAGAAGTTGCGCCGATTGTTTGTGAATGTGTGAGCTGCTTGTTACCTTTTTATCTTGTTTTACATCTTTTGCGTAGTAAGCAACGACTTATTGGCGGACCTACGCTTTCCCCCCATACTTTTAAGTACAAATGCTGTGTCATAATAATATTGTAATACCAAATGATTTGAAAAGAGTAACCATGGAGTATCAAATTCAAATTCATTTATTCATTTTGCCGGTTCTTCTCCATAGGAAACGACCAACCCGATCCGTGCACCTTTTTGTCGACGTTTTATAAGTGCCCAGTCACATAGGCCTAGATGCCTATAGCCGAGTGCAATTAGACAAAAAATACTCTAAAGGTGGAACGAAGTTTATAGTGGTCGGATTTTCATGGGACTTTTTTTGTTGAGTTTCTAGAGGAGTGGAGAAGAAAGTTAAAAAAAAAATTTCGACGCTCGCGACTTTTTTTTTTTTTTGATTTTCCTTTGGAATATTTTTTTTTCGTTCATGAATAACTTCAAATTCAACGAATTCATATTGTGGTGTAATAGTGTGACCTGTGTGCATCCATCAAACGCCAATTTGGTCTGTTTCTTTGTTCATTGTTGTTGACGAAATGTATATTTCCAGGTTTTTTAATGAAAATTTCCTATTTTTTCAATTATTTATAAAATACCGAGTTTTAACACAAAGATTTCTTTTGTCATTGGTAACCGATACTTTTTCACAGATAACTGGATGTAAAAATGTGCAAGAAATCCGTATTTACGAGTGAAGT
The DNA here is from genome assembly GCA_905220335.1 of Noctua pronuba. NCBI lineage: Eukaryota > Metazoa > Arthropoda > Insecta > Lepidoptera > Noctuidae > Noctua > Noctua pronuba. The sequence continues at coordinate 5,216,099 of LR999894.1, forward strand.
GACTAAAAATTCATTCGCAAATATCAGGAAATCTTCTATGAAAAAGTTAAAGAAGGCAATTTTTCTCAAAATGTTTCTATGGCGGTCATTTTAAATATTATCCTGAAAATATCCTTATTATATCAGCTATCCGCAGAGAACACATAATAAAAAAATATTCGGCGGTTCTCGATAAATGTTGATTATTGCTGACGAAGGTGAAATGGGGCCGCTGGTAAACTCACAAAAATTATCGTAATTGTAACGTAACCATTTCTCATAATTTCTATTTAGAATTAGTTGCAAGCTTGGGTCTCTGCGCCCCATTTAATATCAATACCGATACCGATACCGCTCCCAATTCTTAGCGATAGATCCCTTTTGTCATGTTTTACTTTCTCAGCAGTAACTGATATTTAACAAGTATCCTTGAATATTTTTCTGGTTATTATACCTTATTAGATAGCTACTAAAATGAGGTTTTGGAAAATAATTTGCAAATTGAGTTATATAGAAAAATTTCGAAAAAATATGCCTTCAATAACATAGACGATTTTCTGATTTTTGCGAATGAATTTTAAGCCACTAAACTCATGAATATGGTTTTTTTTAACATTTTCTTGTCCAGTTATCTCTAAAAATGTATCTGTTACCAATTTCAAAAGAAATCTTAGTCTTAAAATTCGATATTTTAGAAATAATTGAAAAAATAGGAAATTTTCAAAAAATACTTGAAATATGCATTACATCGACAATAATGAACAAAGAAACATACCAAATTGGCGTTTAATGGATGCACGCAGGTCACACTATTACGCCACAATATGAATTCGTTGAATTTGAAGTTATTCATCATCGAAAAAAAAATATTCCAAAGGAAAACCAAAAAAAAAAAAAAAAAAGTCGCGAGCGTCGAAATTTTTTTTTTAACTTTCTTCTCCACTCCTCTAGGAACTCAACAAAAAAAGTCCCATGAAAATCCGACCACTATAAACTTCGTTCCACCTTATTGTCTAATTGCACTCGACTACTATGTGAAATAAAATATTTTGATTAATTTTATGGTCTCCAGTCACCAGCTATCACTGTTGTTTTTTACTACCACAAGTTAGCATGTATTTGCCTAGAAACACGCATAGCGAGGCGATTTCGCACGCATTATTTGTTTACCATGCGTAACAAAACTGATTGCATAATTTAATTATGATTATTTATAAATTTTATTTTTTTAGAAAACTTTTAAAAACAGCATGGACTAAGAAATTATTGCATAGCAACTGTAGCAAGTCACTGGGATAAATCGTGGGAATTAAACTTTTGCCTTGACACACTTGCAATCTCTTATCAGCTAGCTACCGCAAGATAATGCTTAACAAATCTGTGAGAGCATTTTCAACTGATTAAAGCTACAAATCTGATGAAATAATGGTTTCCGTGTGACGTAACTAGAACGTGTCTTTGAAAAAAGAGTTACTATGAGTCTGAAAATGTGATTTTTATGATGCTCTTGGAGTGTACTCATGTTCAGCCTAAAGATAAAAATAACCTATGTATAAGTGGTGAAGGTAGGGGAGCCTGCTGGATGCGGCGTGCGCAGTATCGTGGCCGTACTTTTGTCCAGCAATGGACTTTCAGAAGAAATTAAAATGATGATGCAAATAATCTTACCTTTCCACCAGTAACACTAAAGTTGGCGAAGATACAATATTTCTCGTTCTTATGTCCAGTGTAAGTCTTGAGGCACTTGCCCCGACTGTAGTCCCACAGTTTGAGGGTGTTGTCAAGCGTTGCAGCCAAGATATATTTGCCGTTTGGAGAGAATTTCACGAACGAAACCGGCGGATTATCGTCGTCTATCAACGTCTTTAGACATTGACCTGATGCTGTATCCCAGATTCGACTGAAAATTGAAAAAAAAATACGTTTTAAATCTCGCTTGATGCAAAAATACGGAAGGTTACACGAATCGCGATATCGAGAATATAACAAGAACAAGGACACTTTACCCAGCCGTTAAGAATTGGAAAAATAACCATGTCTAGTAAATTAGGCGCTTACCATAATCCATCATAACTCGACGAAACAATAAGGCTGCCATCTCTATTGAAGTGTACTGCTGAAACTGGGTCCGAATGCGCCGGTAAAGTCTTTAAACATTTGCCTGGAAATAAAATGAATAAAAAATTTTAACAAGATGTTCGTGACAACACACTCGAAGCAAAGCGTCAAAAAAATAAATTGTCGGGAGGTAGCCTGCACAGAAAAATCGCGGGGAAAAAATTAAGTAACACCTCAGCCCATATAATGAAGAGAACTTCATAGGAATTTAAACTAGTCTCTTTGATCAATAGATTTCCGTACTACAATCAGACGCACCGATTTGGCCAGGATGTTAATAGTATAAATAGTGCACTAACCCACTTCTACAGGAGTAGCAAGCGTGACATTTACTGTTTCTAATTCCACGTGGTTATTATTAGAAGTAATTATCGTTGTGAAAATATGTCGAAAGTCGCGTAGTGAACGGTGAAAATGTTTTCACAGTATGGTGTTAATATGCTTGGCGAACGTTGTGTAACGAAGTATGTAGTTTCGGATTAGCCGTTTGAAGCACATAGGTACTACGAGCGTGACTGAATGTCACGCCTGCGTTTTGGTTCATTGTTTAACGTAAGAGACGTATTATTCAATAGCTTGGTATGTCTAAGATGTGGGTACAGAATGTGGATCGTTGACCGTTCCATTCATGCATTCGTGCCAGTTTTACAGGGTCACATCACGGTAAAGGCGCAAACCCACCGCGGCGCACGGATAAGCTACGCACGTGTGTTAAGGTTCGCTTTGCAAGAAAATGTATGTGATTTTGTCTACAGAAAACCACGGTCACGGTAAGCATCAAGTGACGTCATTAGCACTTGCGTGGCTTGCTCGAATAAGGCGCTCACATAGCTCAACGCTGTCAACGCCATGCACGCTGTGCATGCGGTAGACGCTATGCACGACTATGCCGCAGTGGGCCACGCACGCTATAGTTGTACATAGTTGTGGGTGTGTAGTGTGTACTGCAATGGAAACGTAGACCCACGTTGTCAAACAAATGAATCCACGCAGCTAAAATGCGCCGCGGTGGGTTTTTGCCTAAATAATGTTATACTTTAGTTCTACACATTTTTTTTTCTCGATTCCATAAGTTGACCAGGAAATAAATAGGCAGGGAGACAGTTACGTTATAAAAATAAAACGTACACCGCCGTATGAATTAACCTTTTCGCAACTACGAACATGCGCACAACAACATTTGAAATGCCATTTGTGTCGTTAACGGTAAACAATTTAAAGGGTTACACTATTTCACTGTTACAGGTTTCTACAATGTCTCTGAACGTTCTGGCTCATTTATTTAACAAAGCCTTTATTGTCGCAGTGGAATTTGAATTCCACTGCGATAAAGTTGCAGTTTATTTATTAACAATAATAACGTTAAACTAAACCTCATACTGTCGTGTTAATACTTTGTGCTAGGCTTTTTTGCTGTAGTTGGGTTTTATAAAATGTTAATAGCCTCCTAGGCTATACTTATACGTTACACTAAGGGCGCGTTCCCACTATGTCGTGATGATAGATTATCGTGTCGTCTAAAACGTCGACGCTTGTGTATATAAATTGAGGTGTTCACATATAGGACGACACGATTAACTGTCGTCCACGATTTCTGCCAACTAAAAACCAACGATAAATTAATCGTCACGACAGAATGGGAACGCGCCCTAACGCCGCAGTGATAGCAGCCGCTGTAAACGACACGACGTACGACAATACGACGAACAATATGACGCCCCCGACAATACCCGATCTATCATAATACGCCTAGGACTTTTGAGGAAATAGATGGAGATAGTCTATCAAAATCATAACAATCCTTTTCGTTTAGCAGTAGTAGGGTGACAAATGAATGAAAATCTTACCTGTTCTTACATCCCATATCCGTACACTCTCGTCAAAACTGCCCGATACGATAAGATTGCTTTGTGGATTAAAATTACAGCAGAATACGTAGTTGCTATGTCCCTTCAGTGTCTTCAAACATTTTCCTGAACTCAGTTCCCATACCTGTAACATGAAAATAGGTCGTAAAATATTTGTTGTGGGCGTTAACTGTTCTATTTTAAGGTTTATGGTGCAATACTTGTTCTCATGAGCCGGAAATGTCGAGTTTCATGTTCAGCATAAACAGTCAAATTAGCATTTGGGAAAATCAATTTTCGATACATAAAAATTTAACGAATTTTGTGTATTTAACGAGTTTAGTTATTATTGATGTATTTCGTAGTTTCCATGATGCTTAGAATTACATGATTACATTAAGAATAACTACAGTTATTAGGTACCTACTTTCAATGTAATAAACTGTGTGTATCCAGTTGAGGGGCAAATCATAGTTTGGCCCTTATTGGACAGACAAAACTAACTAAGTTGCAACAACAAGATAACTTTTGACACCAAATAAATTGATCATAATAAAGCATAATTAGATAAATAATGATTTGCTATTGCAACACCAGATACTGAGGTCAAAGGATAAAGTATGTAATCTGCAACTTTTATTTTAATTTCCCCATCCCTTACATTTTTGCTGGAACAACTTTGCGTATTTAAGCACAGCTGAATGATGGATGCATGGTTTTTTCATTATGAAATTCTTAAGAGCAACAATGGCAACCTGGATGCGGGATTTGTGCATAATTTCTCTTCAGGGAGTACAGATGCAGTGTTATATTAATTTGGGAACCAATATTACTGTTACTTTTGTATGACATGAAGAAAAAAGACATTATTGTCTATGGGATATGAACTTTAATGTTGGCCATACATTCAATAGTAATTTGCATAGTGACAGTCTAAAAATAACTATTTTTTACATCTGCACTTACACAGCAGATGTGTTTCGCAAAAAAAAACGTAACTTTTTAAGTTAGCAGTTAGTTACAATTTAATCACTGATGCATATTCATGTTTTAAAAAGTTCAGATTCTTATCTATTAATGCTGTGGACATAAACATACACTGTTATCTTTTAAGATATCAGCTGGTTCAGTGAACTAAGGAGGAGTTTATCTACTTTCCCAGACTATTTTAACAAAGGTAACTTTGGTAGTTGACACTTGAGAATTAGAGCAAGTGGCAATAATGCCCATCAATCATAGACACCTACTTTGTCTACTTCATCTTTCTAAATTAAGCAATTTTGCTGGCTTATCAGTAAATGTTTGTCTATGTAAAAATAGTGGAGCGACCCAAGTGTATTTTTTTACAGAATGTAAGTTATAAAAGCCTGACGATTTGGAATTGTTCCTGACTGATTGGCCAGAGGAGGCATAACACCGTGAGAGTTGGAAAGGAATGGGGAGGCCTTTGCCCAGCAGTGGGACGGAATAGGCTAATTTAAAAAAAAGTTATAAAAGCATTCAAAAGACTTAATTGAACTAGCTGATAATGGCTAGTGATAACATTTCAAATCTTATATTTGTATGGGTATGATATAGGTAGTTAAGATATTCAACAGAACATTACTTTGTTGCTTAGATTAGAAGTAGACGAAAATACAATCGTATATTATAAATAAATGATATCTAGATCCTGATACATTTCGTAGTTACCCACTTACGGCGCGGCAGTAACCATTCCCATACAAACGGTATTTGTGAGTACGGCGACACGAAATTCGCGTGTGTAAAAAGGTCCTCACGCGATTCCTTATTCCCCTCCCCCCTCCCAATTCCCGCTGAGATCATTCACAGCGCCTGCGCGACCCCCATTAACGTACGCCGCCGTTCAAATTTCGCGCGCAACGACGGTCTATGGTTTTGGGTACTTGTAATTAGGAAGTAACCTTGAGTTTGTAAGGCCATTTTGTAGAAATTAGTTTTCTTTTTTTGATAGATGTCTGTTATCAAACAAGTTGGGCTTTTAAGATACATTTCTTTTTGCACCTATTTAAATCAAATTAGCAAGATAGTATTCTTAGGTTTGAACATCTTTAACAGAAATTAGCTTCTACAGCCTTTTGTTGATGACATTTTGTACATTGGTTTTTTACAAACACTTGTTACAAGTCAGATGGTTCAATACGTAAAGGTTTACCTTTAAAGTCTTGTCATCACTTGCACTGACTATCAGCCTGCTGTCTGAGGACCAAGCCACATCACTAATTCCCATTTTATGTCCAGATATTGTCTTCTCAAATTTGCCATCATAGGCGCCCCACACCTTGATAAGTTTGTCAGCAGCTGTAAAATATAAAACAGTGTCATTTAACTTTCATCCTTATCCATAAATCTTAAATGAAATTGTATGACATCATCATTTGATGTGTATGAAGTAGACAAAAAGAAATCAACACATTTAGGTAAAATGCTGTCAAGTAGCTTGCCTAGCAACAGCTGTTTTAAATTGTAAATTTAAATGAAGGTCAACAAACTCAAACAAGTCATTGGAATTAGACATGCTTTGTATATTGTGCATAAGGATTTACATGATTAGGCCTCATTTGGGGATTCGGGAACACATTTGTTATGCCTAACATTTTAGTTTTTTTTTTTTATTTGGACTATTCATTCATAGGTGTTTTTTTTTTTCATAACATTCTTCAATTTAAAGTTTGACCTTGCATAAAATATGTTAACCAACTCAGTGTGACTTATGTCAGTCAAAAGAGTTTGACTAGACTTAATTATGTGACTACACGACATTACATCACTATTTCAACTAAACAAAAAAACAGTGATGTAAACTATTCTTATAATTTGACTTCCACCTATTGGATGCCAGTATTCAAGGCCAACCTTAAAACTAAACTGTTGCCTCAATATTGCTGTCATTCTTAAAAAAAAAATTATATTGCTAGTTTATTCATGATCTTGTAAATAGGTCATTTGTCTATTAAGGTTGGTGGTGTCCTAATCTTGAATTAGGGCAGGCATTTTACATTAATTATAGCGTTGTTTAGCAGTTTCTGTTTGAACAGGAAGCAGCCATGAAGGATTTCGCAATCTCAACGTTCATGATGACTCTGTGTACTTTGTTGTAACTGTACTCAAACTTGTGGTTAAAAGGCCATTTTGCTTGGTAACAGAGCATCAAAGACTTGTATATATGTAGTTTGTAAATCTTTCACAATATAAAGTAATCATGAGTGTTTATAAAAACCAGGAGTTATTTTTGGATACATTTCATTTACAAAATAGTCTCATGCTTATCAAAATGAACACTATGCTTATCACATATGGTTTAAAATTAAGTAGATACGTTAGATCTTTTACAAATAAAGTTGCCTACAAATTGTTATGAAGTAGAAGCTGATAATAATTTAACAGATTAGACAATATAATGACCTCTTTAGGGATTTACTAAAAATAAACAATCTAAACATTTGGTGGTCATCAAACGTAAATAAATAAGTTAGATGGTCCACTATTTTATGTCAAATGTATAATACTCACAGGAGCTTGCCAGCCATTCTCCATTTGGACTGAATTTAACCGACGACACAGCTTTCGTGTGCCCAGCAAGTGTGAATTTGAGCGTGTAATTCGGCTTCTGGAAACCGACATCAAAATTAGCGCCAAATCGCACGTGCTCATACAAGTTGAAGTTACATAAACATGTGCCGCCCGCCAGACTGACGCAAACCAATGAAATGCAACGAAAGAAGGACGCTACTTACCGCCACTGAAGACTTGTTCGACTGTGGAGCGGATTGTGATAGCGAATTCGGGCCGGAAAGGTTGGCAGAGGGCCCACCGTGTGTTTGGTGTGCAGCAGGGTGGCCTGGGCCGGGACCTAGCGGCACCATGTTTCAACTTTCGACGCACTACGCTTTACTTTGTTCGTCACCCAACACAGTCACTATCACACAATGAAAAACAATCTAAATTAAACTTTGGATAAGGTAACACACGGAACTTGTCACTCACTCCAGTTTTTACATTTATTTCAACGTAGATTTTCAAAGAACATTCTAAATCCGGGCGTCCCAATGCGTGCATATTTCGCGAAGACGAACAGTGGTGCCAACCTACTTTTAAATTATTCCCTCCTGCAGAACTCTAGCTGGCCAGCGTATTGTCTTTGTTTATTTTTGTAGAATGATTACTAACAAACGATTATTTACATACATGTATTTTTGATTACATTAAACATTAAAATGATGTATAACAATATTTTTATAAAGTTTTACAAAAGGCATTTTCTTTATTTGGTGAAATTGTTGCCAGTTTATAAAAGAAATGTTTGTTTTTTGGTGTTGGCATGCAGGAATGACCTCTTTGACATTTCCAAGGTTATATTTGACATTTTGAAATTCGCCGCTGACCAAGTGTAGAATTATCAGTAAAACTTTATAAAACTATTATCAAAATGGCATTAAACAAACTCAGTATTGATGCCCTTAACTTGGCCGGCAAGCGTGTGCTGATGCGGTGAGTTTTGCCTGCATTATTTCGCGTGATACGTGATGTTTAAGTACCGACCTTCATAAAGTTCGAAAAAAAATTAATTGAATGATTGCAGGGTTGACTTCAACGTTCCCTTGAAAGAAGGAGTAATCACCAACAACCAGCGTATTGTCGCGGCTCTTGATTCCGTCAAGTATGCCTTGGAGAAGGGTGCCAAGTCGGTCGTGCTTATGTCACATCTGGGCAGGCCGGATGGTCAGGCGAACCTCAAATACACCTTGAAGCCGGTCGCTGAAGAGCTCAAGAAACTCCTGAACAAGTAAGTTGGATTAAGCCATCTTGTAAAAGTCTGAAATGATGTGGCATCATGAATGCATGTTTATTGTTTTCCTCATCGTGACTAAAGTCAACCAAACAAATTAATAAAATGATATCCCAACATAAATACACCCATAATTATTTCGCTAACTTTGACATTAATATTTTATAGCTCATATTTTACCAATTTATGCTTGCATATTGGTCAAAATCAATTCAAATATGCTTTAGTCAAATGTTTGGACTAGAATATTTATTTCCTTATTTGATTAACCACTACCATTTATCTACATTGTCATACTCACACTTGCAGAGATGTAACATTCCTCCCTGACTGTGCGGGCCCAGAAGTTGAAGCTGCCTGTGCTGACCCTGCACCTGGATCTATCATCTTGCTGGAAAACCTCCGGTTCCACATTGAGGAGGAGGGCAAGGGTGTTGATGCTTCCGGTGCCAAGGCTAAGGCTGACCCTGAGAAGGTCAAGGCATTCAGAGCGAGTTTGAGGAAGCTGGGTGATGTTTACATCAATGATGCTTTTGGTAAGCTTAAAAATCAAAAGTAAAAAAGTATTTACAAGATTGGTACATAGGCGGCCTTGACAAGGCATTCTCTACCATACCATACCTTTTTTCTCATATGAGTTGGCAATACAATTCATTATCATTTCACCAGAATTCAGAATTGAGGGTTGGAGTCATGTTTGTATAAAATAACCCTTTAGCCATATGTTCTATGTTAGGAGTTTTGGTTTCTGCACTTTGTCCTTAAAGAGGACCATTGTACCTGATCCCCTTTAGCCATATTTCATCTTTTAAATATTTTGTCTTGATGCACATTCTCAGAAGAAATTACAAATTGTTTGAAAAAGCAGCCTTATGCTAAGTTGTAATTAACAAAAGCAAGCTGTAACAAACTAAAATTACTGTTTGTTTATCACAAGTGTTATTATTTCCTCAGGCACAGCCCACAGAGCCCACAGCTCTATGATGGGTGAGGGTTTTGAGCAGAGAGCCAGTGGCTTCTTACTGAAGAAGGAACTGCAGTACTTTGCCAAGGCTCTGCATGAGCCAGAAAGGTAAGTTGTACTTGGGTATTATATTTTTAGAAAGTGATAATAGTGTGATGTAACTGGCAAAATGTGGGTGTACTATTAACTTAATAGTATTAAGTACACCTCTGCCTAACCCTCGTGTATTACAGGCGTTGTGTTATGATAATAATGTTATTATTGGGTATAGCAAGAATGATAGAGGAAGTGAATTTTTTTGAGGCGTTTTTAAGGGTACTTTAAAAAAATTAACCATGGCTTACCCCAAGCATGTCATTCTTTAATTCCATGCAAATATATGATTATCCAAAACCAGTGCTATTTTACACTTACCCATCTGAAATCTTTCGACGGTTGTAGAGGGCTAAAAGTATGTTCCTTTTATTCCTTCTTATGACCATATGCAATTTTCCAGAATTATTATTATTTTTTAATTTCACTATTCTTCCCACTGCTGGGCAAAGTACTCCACCATTCTTTTCCATCTCTCCTGGTGTTCTGCCTTCTTTCGCCCGTCAGTCAGGAACAAGTCCGAATCGTCACAGCCAGCGTTTCTTGGGCCAGCCTCGGTGACGCCGACAGTCTTCAGGCACCTACTGTGTAACGATTCTGGCCGATTTGTCCTGACCCATCCTGGAAATGTGACCCGCCCAGTCCCATTTTTACCTCGCAGCCTTATTGTCAACATCGGTGATGCCTGTCTTGGAGTGTATTGTGATGTTGCGTATTCAATCTGTGATTTTGATGTCTAAAATACTGCGCTCCATCACTCTTTGCCTATACCTTGAGTTTGGAATTCTGAGCTTCTGAAAGACGGAAACGATAACCTAAAAAATATTTGATTCTCCACCGTTGAGTACAGGAACTGCTAAATGAAGTCTTTAAAATATGTTTGTCTTTTTTTAGGCCTTTCCTCGCCATTTTGGGAGGTGCGAAAGTAGCTGACAAGATTCAGCTCATTGAGAACCTGCTGGACAAAGTCAATGAGATGATCATTGGTGGTGGCATGGCCTACACTTTCCTCAAGGAGAGTCAGGGTATGGCTGTAAGTATACCATGCCTTAATGATGTAATCACTTAAAACTGGTAACTTTAACACTTTCGCTGCCCAGCACCCCGCGTAATATGGACTTTGGACTCATATGCTGGGTGCTGGGTGCATTAGCTATTTTTTCTGCAAAAGCTTTTTTTTTTAATTCACTAACTAGAGATAGCATAAAGAATTCACAAGCTTGTGTTTTGGTAGACATTTTTTTTTTTTAATATGACCTAAAGCCATAAGTTACAATTGGAAAGATGGTGTATTTAGGAATATTTATTTGATGTTCTCTCTAAATACATTAACTTACTCTTACTTCTTTTTTTTTTGGATGGAAAATCATCAAATAACGCCCCCCGCTCTGTGTGGAGTGGGAGGGAGTGCCCATACCCTTACAGGTACTCTTCTCCTGCACCACCTCGAACCAGCCTTAAGAGCATCAGTTATGTTTGGTTAAAAAATCCTGTTCTTACTAAGTTTTTTTGTTATAGATCGGCAACTCCTTGTATGATGGTGAAGGCGCAAAGATTGTGGTTAAACTATTGGAAAAGGCCGCCAAGAACAATGTCAAAGTACACCTTCCAGTAGACTTTATTACTGCTGACAAGTTTGATGAGAATGCGCAGGTAAACTATGCCCCATTTTATATTTTGTAAAAATGATTTGTGTACTGAAAGTGTCAAGATTTAGTACAGCATGGTACTGGTGTTTGAACGACTAGAGGGCGCTGTTGGTAAACAGCTGTGAAATTGTCTATGGCAATTGTATTGAAAAAACAAGCTGGCGGCGTTAGTCTTGACTATGGCCACGCGTCAAAAGAACCATGCCATGTCCTCTTTGACTATACGTCAAGATGTTACTGGCCACACAAGTCGCAAGCCATTAAGCCACTAGTGTTTATGGAACACACATTTGAATCGTCCACTTTTATTTTGTTGTTAGGTTGGTACCTCTGACGTAGCCGGTGGTATCCCTGAAGGCTGGATGGGTCTTGATGTCGGACCTAAATCGAGGGAAATCTTCGCGGACCCCATCGCGAGAGCTAAAGTTATTGTATGGAATGGGTATGTATTTCTATCTAATTTTATCAACGGCTTGGAAAGTCGACGTTATGTGCAACTTTATATGGTTTATTTTTGTTGAACAGACCCGCTGGTGTGTTCGAATTCGAGAAATTCGCTGGAGGCACCAGGGCTTTGATGGACGGTGTTGTTAAAGCCACTGCCAATGGAACCATCACCATTATTGGTAAGTCACACATGTCTCATCATGGGTATACTTTCAGGATAACTGGCTAAGTCACAGAGACTTTGCTTACAATAAAGCAGGTAATGTCAAACTACTGCCTATAGCATAATCAGCCTATAATGTCCCCACTGCTGGGACACAGGCCTCCTCTCTATGAGAGGGAATGGGATATAACCACCACGCGGGCCCAGTGCGGGTTAGTAGATATCACATGAATGTCACATGAATTTGGTTCTAGGACTTCTCACGGGGTTTTCTCACGATGTTTTCCTTCACCGTTTTGAGAGCAGTGGTGTTGAAATAAATTACACAAAGTAATGCGCCTGCCTGGCTTCGAACCCACGACTTACTGCGCATAAGTCGGGGCTGCCACCATTGGGCCACTGCCTTTAGCAATATTTGGAAATTATCAATCATCTTAAGTTTCTTGATATTGTTTTCTTATCAAAGTTACTCATGCCTGATTTTATGTTAAACCTACAAGCATTATGTAAACGGTCGTTTTTAACACTATTAACATATTCTGAATAGGTGGAGGTGACACAGCCACTTGCTGTGCCAAGTGGGGCACTGAGGATAAGGTCTCCCACGTGTCCACCGGTGGTGGCGCATCCCTTGAGCTTCTAGAGGGTAAGTTATAGGCACACCTTATTACCTCACTTCGTATAAACAGCTGATACTTCACTTGGCGAATTTGTCGCAATACTTGTGATACAAAATATACCTTATGTGTATAGAAATAAAGTTCTTTTTGTTTATCGAAATTATATTTGCGCTAAAAGGCTAAGTGAAGTGCCAGCAAAATGAATGTGTTACTAAATCTAAAAAGTCTGAAACTCTGTTTCCCCGTATTTCTGTCGATTACGAAAAATCAAAAAGAGCTTTTTATGCATCTTGTTTTTATTTTACTTACTGAGACACGCAATATTTTAGTTGTTGCTTTGCGACCCCTTTTAAAAGCTGTGTTTTACGTTGCAAATCCTCTAACATAATTACCGAAGAAAGAAGAATACAAACAAACGTAATTATGTTTTACTTTTTATTTGTTTTGCATAGAATTGAATACGTATTAAATTGTTGATTGTAGATTTAGAAACAGACTACGCATTTGTAAAATAAAGGGTGTAAAAAGACCCTATACGAAAACGAAAACCACATATTCTGCCCATCATTGGGAGTATTTTTTTGGTCTGGACCATACCTGGGAACCTACTAGTTACGGAGATATTGGAGGTCAAAGTTCCAATTTTTTCACAAGTTTTTTTTAAATACTACTTTTTAAGGTTTTAATTTTACTTAAATTACCTCCATGACCCGTTTACTATTCAAAGCATCCATCAGCACCATGTTTTGAGTGCGTTACATTGAGTTTTACCGTAAAAAGTAATTTTTCACCCCAAAAAAAAAGTCGTTTCCCAGCTAAAATTTTTGCGTTGGGTGACTTAGTTTGATGTACATAATGCTTGGTTGACGGCTTCGTGAAGGGTCCGTTTACACCCTGTATAGAGTAGACATTAGTGTACTTTACCGACTTATCGTATATAAAAGGTCTCTGAGTGGTGACCTAGAAGTTGTCAGTTTATCAACCACACAACATGAGCTTAGTTTGCTTACTAGGCCGCAAACTTTCGTGCATTTCGACGAAGGATTTCGGTAGAGCGTACTGCACACATCTGTTCCCGAAACGTACGTTGTGGTTGGCTCATATCCGTAAACCGGACAGTTGGCCAGTGAATTTTCGGACATATGGATCTACTTACAAATGTAGTTTAGCTTTCAGTATTAAATCCGTACCTTAGCAATTATTTTCAGGTTTTAGTACCTAATAGCGAACATGTAGATCCTATACTTACAGTCATTTTACCGTTATTTTATCTATGGAAGCAGGGACCAAAAAGAGATCTTATTTTAACGAGAATAAAGATCATTTTTGACAGTGATACAAAAGATATAAATAACTGTGAAAGACTACATAATGGGTGTAAAGGTACCCATAACGAAAGGCACTTGTTCTCCCCGTCATTACGATATTTTTTTTGTTCTAGAACATACTTGTGAAACTTCTAGTTCGGAGATGTTGGGGGTCAAAGTTCCAACTTATTCACAACTTTTTTTTTAATTCAAATTTTTAATGTTATAACTTTACTTTAAATACCTCCACGACCCCCGTAATATTCAATGCATCCAGCAACACAATGTTTTGAGTGCGTTACATTCAGTCCTACCGTAAAACGTGATTTTCCACCCACAAAAAAAAGTTGTTTCCCATCAATCATTTTTGCTTAGAGATTTTTGCTTTGCATTTTGCACATCAAACTAAGTAGTTTCATGTTCGAAATGCAAGGTTGAGGGCTTTGTGAAGGGTCCGTTTACACCTTGTATTAAACTAGAGTAAATTGATGGGAGACAAAAATAAAACCATTATTCTTAATTTTTATTTAATTTTTCAGGTAAAGTACTGCCAGGAGTTGCGGCTCTATCTGACGCATAAAAAATAACAAAAAGCATAGATAACTATACCATATTTATATGCTTTATAGTGATGTGAAATTATCCTATTTGAAAGAGTGAAGAAATCCAGAAATTATGTTTTTAAGTGATATGTATGTATTGTACATTATTTTTAAGTTTTAGACAAGAGAAAATGTCATGTGTATCGAATAGTGTAATAATTTATTACCAACACGAATAATATAAATTGTTGTTTATATTTTGTTGTATTTTATTCATGTGCCTATGATTCTTACAAAGACACTACTCATTGGATTCCGTGTGTTATTAAAATCAATCGACTGTTTTATCCAAATGAGCATCATGATGGATTTAATTAACACATAATGTTTTAAAGTGTCACGTTTCCGAGATATGAGCTATCAAAGTTAAAGTCCATTCACTGATGGCATCTTCAGCACAACTTTGATAGCTTATATCTCGGAAACGTGACACTTTTGATCATTTTGTCTCATATAAAACTGGTTTATATTGATACCAGCTATCGATTATTATAGGTTTTATGCATGGCCGCAACTTTGAAAAAAAAAAAAGATTGTAGCTAGGCCGGCCATAAAATTAAAACCCCTTTTCTTAAGTTTTCTTGGAATTTGTGAGTCAGGCTGTATGTTGAACAAAATATGATTTGCGGCCGTAATCATTCATTTAATCCCATTGAAGGACTATTTCATGAAAAAGTTGGTTCAAAACATACAACCTGACACTGACCGGCAAATTGCAAAAAACGTAAGAAAATTTGAATAATAATAACCGGGAAAATGCAACTGTAGTATGATGGACACATCTCTGTCTAACGAAACAGAAATACATGCTCAGTGTTTTGTTTTATGTTTTACTAGCGGCCCGTCCCGGTTTCGCACGGTTGCCTATTTTACTCAGGGATAACGTAGCATTCTAATGGTGAAAGAATTTTTGAAATCGGTCCAGTAGTTTTTGAGTTTATTCGTTACAAATATACAAAATCTTTCCTCTTTTTAATATTTGTATGGATTTAGAACATTGCGTAAGGGAAACCGAAATTATCTTACGTTCGTCCTTCATGTTGCTAAGGGAAGCTTCCTTTCTACAATATTTTATTTACAAGGCTTACTTCCAAGTTCCACGCTATACCGTGAGGTAGAGTGAATTATAAATGTCTTGTAACTCAATCATAAACCTATAAAGCCGATCTCGTACGGTATAAACGTACCAAGTATATAATATATGTAAGTATGTTGTTGCTAAAACGTCAGGTAATTGATTTACGCTCCGTAAATCAATTACCTGACGTTTAATGGTAATGTATGGAATATTGAGTTGTATACAGGTACCTATTGGTATGTAGGTAGGTACTGGTTATTACGTTGAAATACCTACTGATCGATTTCACGGCGTTTGTTCAGTTTCAGAATAGAATTCATGTAAAAATGAAATTGTTTGAACATATCCTTAGGTGGCTTTGAAATATTATAGATGCCTAGGTACTCATCAGGATAAGGACTGTCAATCTGCACGCGTAGCGTGACCACCATAGAAACGGGTTTTGTCGACGGAAGAATCGACAAAATGACAGATTTCTTTTGTTGATCTGTCTTTTTGTCGATTCTTCAGTCATGCTACGCGTGCTGATCTTTACTCACGTGTCTAGACTGCCAGCCATAATTGTAATAGCTTTCGATCAAACGGTACTAACCTAATAATAAACACAACATAACATCACGCTTGTAATCCCTGAAGGTTTAGGCAGAGATGTACCCACTATTACACCTACATTTCGCCAGTTATGTTTAAGTGCCACGTAATAGGTGGCGAGCCTGTTGCCATCAACCGGGCACAAATCCAGACTCCGTGACTGCTACTGAAAAATTCCTGATGGAAAAACCCAATAACAGTTTGTCCGACCTGGGAATCACACCCAGGACCTCATACTCAGCAGTCACGCTTGCGACCACTAGACCAACGAGGCATTCCTAATAATAAAGTCTTAGCTTTTCATGGGTTCAGCATTAGAGAAAAAGAGTGAATACAATTCTAGCAAAGTTTACTGCCCAGGTAGATGGAGCACCAAACTCGTGAATGCTTTAATGCACCTCTGTATTATTGGTATTGAACTTATTCACATAAATATGTCAGTCACTGAATTTGACGGTACCTAATAAATTTTCCAAGGACTTCGAACGTCTACCGTACGGGTAAGTACGTCAATATTGGCGAATAAGGACGTGAAGTCCGTATGTATATCTAATACATTACCGATCAATTACTATAGCAACGTTCGAGTTTGACATTACGTGATGTTTACATCCATACCATTTCACTTAGGGGTTAGTAAATATGCATGATGCATATAAAAGTCTAGTTGCACGATACCTAAGTTCATTATTAATTCGAGTCGTCCATCAATTATTCAAAAGCAGTATTTGTGCTTATAATATGCTGGGCTTTAGATTATTACCTACTAGCTTATGCCCGCGACTTCGCCCGCGTTATGTTCGGTACTGTCCCCAGGGCCTGATTAACCCTTAGGCTAATTAGGCTGCAGCCTAGGGCGCGAGGATCGGGGGGGGGCGCGCTGAAATCGTGGCTTCGCATGCACTAATCTAGTCCATCATTGCATCTACCCTATATATTTCAATTTTGGAACTCTGTGCTCGTAAAGTTTCAAATCGTTAGTGCACAGCTACAAGCAAGTTCTGTTGATTTATCTAACGTTGTTACTCTTTATGAGACACATGCTTATCTTGATACGTTGCGTGACGAAAAAGAGTTCGAAAATTTTGAATCAGTGGCAATCAAGAGATGCGAAGTGACCACATACAAGAAAGATGTAAGAAGAAGAAAGAAACCAAAATTTCATTTTGATGAAGTCAAAACGGGGCACGTTGAGTTAGAAGGAAGACGATCTTTCATCGTTGATGATTATTATGCTGATATTGATTGCCTTAAAGTGCATTTAAAAACCCGGCAAATTATTTATAATACAGTAAACACAAAGTTTGGTTTCTTATGGAAACTGCATGAACTAGATGACAGTGAATTTATTAGAAGCAAAGCAAAGGAGTTAAAACAACTATATGCCACTGATTTAGAAGAAACCTTTGCAGAAGAATGCGTCCACTTGGCGCAGTTTTTAAAATCTGACACCGAGGCCGAGCATTCTATTTCTACCAGAACCCCAAAGAGAATGAGAATGAGTGTTACCAACTGCAGCGGCGAAAGGTCTTTTTCAGCACTTAAAAGAGTAAAAAATTACTTGCGCTCCACACTCCGCCAGCAAAAACTTGCAGCGCTCTCGCTAATGTACATAGAAAGTGATTTTTTACAAACTATTAAATTTGAAAAAATTGTGGAAAGGTTTGCAAACGCTAAAGCACGAAAAAGGACTTTTGTATAATCTAATAATAATTACTTAATTACTATAATTTTCAATATATATATAAATCATTAATTAGTTGCAAACATGTTTCACTTGTATGATGCCTGTCCTCTTTTTTTTTAACAATAACAGAAGTGTAAATACGTATTTAAAAAATACTCAAGTCGAAGCAACTGCACAGACTAGATGACCACGCTCATGGTCAATGGCAATGGCAACTAAGTTGTCTATAGAAACTAAGCCAATACAAGTCATCGTGCCAAACACGACATGGATTTGGTTTCCTACTTGGTAGCCTGCAGTCACTTGTCATGATTTTGGTCTTATAATGCGTGAGGTACTTTGCCTTTATGTACGGTTTTTTTTTTGGGATGGTAAAATCATCAAAAGAGTCCGCCCGCCCTGGGTGGGGCGGAAGGGACTGTCAGACTTTTACTGACTAATATCCACCCGTGTTCCTTCGGATGCCCTTTACGTTCTGGGGCCAAGGTATCCTGTTTAGACAATCCCGCGACCCCAGCAGGCTGCCTTTATGTACGGTCAGCATAAAAAAAAATGGTTTGCCACCCTAAGGTTGGATGTCATGCAGATTAAAGGACAACTTTATTTCGCTTGCAAATCGATCTGAAAACTTTTGTAGGTATTATGAACCATGTTAAAATTTTCACACTACTACTCTACTCTCTACTTATTAGGCCGTCCGTAATACACCTGGCGAGGGCGCGTCCTCATAATTAGCCTAGGGCGGTCAGAACTCTTGATCAGTCGCTGACTGTCCCACGCGATCGTAGTACCGGGATAAAAAATATCCCATATGATAATCCAGGTTATAAACTATCTGTGTGCTAAATTTCATCCAAATCCTTTCAGTAGTTTTTGCGTGAAAGAGTTACAAACATCTATCTATCCTCACAAACTTTCGCATTTATAATATTAGTAGGATATAACAATCTTTAAAAAAAAATTACCACCTTCGTTTGTTACAAAAAATATTTTCTATTTTATTTATTCTGTTGTTTTGCATGTCGTGTTGATCATCACTTTCAGCCAGTACCTAAATATCGACACACTGTTCATTAAAAGCCTCGGATCCTTTACGGTGTGCCAGTCCTTGCTCATCTGATTCAGTCATCACGACAATCCAGCCTAGCTTACTGAACTTAATCCCTTTATTTTACAAGGCATAATCAGTCCCTTCACGAAGCCGTCAACCAAGCATTCTTTACATCAAACTAAGTTAACTCTACGCAAAAATGATTGCTAGGAAACGACTTTTTTTGGGGTGAAAAATCACAGTTTTTCTGTAGGACTCGGATGTATTGCATGCTTCGTTAAGGTTCTTTTTACTTCCATTATTATCCTATAGTAATATTAGAAGCCTTCCATAGTCACATCAGCTATACAAAACCTGTTTATGCGGATCTCTCATTGTACGAAAAATCTATACAAAGCGAGGCCATGTTATATTGGAAACATACAGACGCCAGCACATCAATCTACTGCAATCTGTCCAATACTTTAATAGATTTTCAACTTTATCGCTGTAACATTAGGTTCAAGGTTGTTTGGGAAAATTTGATGGTATAGGGTAGCTTGATGTGCTGGCGTCTGTACGTTTCCAATATAACATGGCTTCGCTTTGTATAGATTTTTCGTACAATTTCGTAAACAGTTTTTGTATAGCTTGACTGGTTGTCGTGCGTACCTACCTACCTAAAGACTTGCTCAGTAATAGATTATAGGTACCTACATTCAGCTACTACTATACAAATTCAACCCAACGACAATCAGCGGGAGATCTCCCTGGGAACGCGAAAACGCTTGAAACCCCAAGCAAACTTAATCAAAAGAAAACCTGCCAGTGCGTGACGCGCCACGCGATATGATCAGAGGGGTTCCGTATTCGTAATTATTATTTGAAGTGGTACAAAAGGGATAATTTCTTGTTCTATGAAATTAAATAACATACTTTGCGTTTTTGTCTGATCAATACAAAATCGAAGATAGAGCAGAAAGATCAAAGAACGTGATTTCTTTGGCAGTGTTTATAGGCTGGAAATCAATAGACGTCAGTTCACTCTTAGAACTGTTGCCCACAATTATAAAAGCTTACTTCACTACAGAACCCTAAAATCAAGATATTTGTATAACTACTATTCTGTGGTAGAGCAGAAATATCAAAGAACACAAAAGATCAAAGAACGGGATTTCTATGGCAGAGACTAGGCAGAAAGTCAACGGACATCAGTTGGCTCACAGTTACAAAAGCTTACTTCACTACGGAACCCTAAAATCAAGAGATTTGTAAAACTACTACTATTATTCTGTGGAATAACTAAGAAAGGGAGTCTTCACGCCCCATCGAATGACGAAAAGACGTCGCAGAACAAAAAATGTTTGAGACAGTTTCTGTGAGAAGCCAAGCTAACAAAAAGTGTTTTGCAAAAAATCCATTTCTTCTACAATAAAAAAAAAACAAAGAGGGCGTAGCTTCAATCAAATTAAATGAGATTGCCTTCACGAAGCCCCCATAGTATTTTCAGGCCTACATAAATAACATAAAAACGCCTCGGCCACGACAAACTAATTTCAGGGCGGCTTTTCTTAGACCATAAATATATATCTTATACCTATAGAGTAAAAGAAATAGTCTCGTATACAAAACCAAAGTCGCTCCATGAAAAAAAAATGGTGTCTGGTTAGACTGGAAGCTGACCCTAACATAGTTGGGAAAAGGCTAGGTAGATGATACAAAGCACAAACAATAGCACTTTTTGCCCGACCTGGGAATCGAACACAGCACCCCACGCTCAGCAATCGCAGCTAAGGCATCACACGTCATCATCATCCACAACTCAACTTCACTCACTGCTGGCTATAGGCCTCTTTGCTTTGATATAGACATCACACGTCACTAAAGAAAGAATAAATGCATCTCAGATTTCCTTTCGCCTTATTTCTATATCGTGTACCTAAGATTTCTCGAACTTATTATAAAAGCAAGCCATTCCTCCCAGGCCATTACCCGGCACCATTAGGGTTGAAATTAATTCACTATTTAAATATTAATATGAATTAATGCTGCCTTTGAGTCGAGTCGTCTCGTGCAATTTGTTTTTGGGTACACTCTAAAATAAAGTGAAAGACTCTTAATATGGTGCAGTATGATTATCAGCTACTTCTCCCTCAAATGAAGCTTATAGGCAGTATAAGATAGGCTCAGCAGCTGATAGACTCCCGGACCCAGGTTGGTCGCAGCAAGGAAAACCTACTCAGGTGGAGATTCATTAATGATTCTGCCCTGGAGCGTAAATGTGGTGCTGTTCCACATACGATGTCGCACTTAATATCGTGTCCTGCGTGTCCTGTTGTTTATTCACTACAGGAACTGATGGACGCTACCGAAAGCGCCAAACTACTATCTCAGTTCTGGGCCGACACAATTTAGATTGCCATCGACACGCTCAGAAGAAGAAGCAGCTGATGGTACCCATAATAGAAAGAAACCATCTAACGCTAAGCCTCTGTTAGCAAAACCAATGTCTATTTTTGTCAACGTCTAAAATATGACAAATGATAGTAAAGATCATTAACCACTGAAGCCCGACGGAAAACGTTCATTATGCTTATCAGTCATAAGACTGCAAGAACACGAAAGTCTATCGATTTGAACCTACGACCTTCCGATCACCCCCCACGATAAAGTACGGCCTATCCGTCTTTATCTCTGACTTACTTTCACATTTTATACCACGAAGAAATGAGGGTCTCACCCACAATAGTGTTCCCAAGTTTTTTGTAGTCTCATCTGGCTGATAAAAGAGTAGAGGTGCCGGCTTCGGGTCATATTCGTCGTAGTTTTCAATGCTACCTGTAACCTTATCTAAAAGGGTACAGGACACACTTTAAATTGTAAATATCAACGGCTTTGTATCGGTGGGTACAACCAATCTGAACTTTATTGACATTTATCTGCCGTGTAAACAATTTGTTTTACTTTCATGAATGAGCCGCTGTCCTTTTAAATTCTGAACCAGTTTATTTCACACCCTAGTACAACGCAATAAGATCGTTTTTCAGGCGTTCGCTGTATTGTTACCGGACCTATTGCAGCTGTACATGTGGTTGTTATCGATCGCTGCTTCGCGCAAGCGTCTCTATACATGCAAGGTGATACGACACACAGAAAATTGAAACGAAACTGACAATGAAATGACATCAATGCCTTGAAATACACTAACAATGCCTAGGCAGACGCGAAATAGAAAATAAGCAGTTCGGAAATTATCTTTATTAAGAAAATACAGCTGTTTCTACGTAGCATACCAATTGGGTCTAATGCTTTCCAATACGTGAGCTCTGGTCCAATTGGCGAAGGCCCGCGCATGCCCAGTGGATGCAAAGGTGCTTTTTTATCAAAAAATAATAATTTTACTTAGTGCCAGTGATGTAAAGGACATCGGACGCCGCCGGGCGAACCGGCTGGCGTGAAAAATGTAGTAGAAAAATAGTCTCACTGAAAGACAACATACGATTAGTTTAGTGAAGCGTTTAATGTCAATTGTTATAGTGTATATCGATTGTATCGTAGAAATATCGTTGTTTTTAGGTAAATTTATTATCAGGTGAGTGTTCCTTATTTCGTATTTGTTTTTATTTCGGCTCATTGTGTTTTCTCACCTGCTACTTTTGTGATTTATGTCATAAAGAGCATCTTTGCATCTGTTTGTGAACTTTGTTTTTATTTTTCCCGAAGTATCCCCCTTATACAATTTTAATAGTTTTCTATTTTGTCAGCATAATTATGTAAAAGAAAAATTTTCGAGTGGGAATTTAAAATCTTGAACACCGCGTTTCTCAAATTATTTCCACCCAAGTGTATTTTCTTTATACATTTTCTTCTTCTAAAAGTTTTCCTAAGAAAGCAATCTAATCAAATGTGTATGTGAAGCTACAGGTCAATCGCGCTTACGTGTTTATTTGCTCGTTTCAATAATTAAAACGTACTGGGTGATTCTAGCCCTCGCCTCATTATTAATGAGCGGTTTTTTTGCGAAACCCCAAAAGGGATTTTTTGAATAAATCGTGAAAAAGAAAACTTCCTTAGCTAATTCTATTCTTTTTAATTTCACTCTGCCTTAGAATGTTAACTATTAAATAAAATAAGATATACATATATAAGGAAATTTCAACTGCATCTCTTTTAGCACAGTTCATAGATTATCTTCGATAAGAATACATAATAAGTCAC
This sequence comes from Noctua pronuba, assembly GCA_905220335.1. Classification (NCBI taxonomy): domain Eukaryota; kingdom Metazoa; phylum Arthropoda; class Insecta; order Lepidoptera; family Noctuidae; genus Noctua; species Noctua pronuba. The sequence continues at coordinate 5,239,302 of LR999894.1, forward strand.
TTTATCTGCATAAGTATATGTAGGTAGATAATATGCATACAGTCTAGTTATGCAAGCGAAAGTGCATATATTATGTACGTAGGTAGGTACAGTCACAAGCACCAATATGTACACATTTTCCTAAATTCAAACGCAATTTTCGCGAGAATTAACGATTGTAACTTGGAGATAGGATCTTTTTCATAAAACCATGAGTTCCAGAATACTATGTTCGTAATAAAATGAAATTTTAATCAGGACAGTAGGAGAAAAACACTGTTAAAAGTTGTTAAGTGTTTACATATTGGTGCTCGTGACTGTACAGTAATTCGGTCAATAGTGCACATATCGGGTCGGGGTGTTTCGGCATAGATGCGCTACTGTTTTCAGTACTTTTCAGTGCTTAATTCATACATACAGTGCAGTAGTTGAGCCTGCTCTTTATCAAATGTTTTAACAATAACTTGCTTGTGAAAACGATGCAGTTCTTTGTTTCGTCGATATTTTATTCCAAGGTCATATCCTTTCCAACCTTGTACCGATTAAGATATCATAACCTGCATACTGTAACTACTGGTTATCAGTCATCCATGCCCCAACAAGTCTTGGTAATATTAGATTTATCAATACGCATGTGACTAAACGAGTGATGATCATGAATTTTGATGGATGGATAGGGAGAGGAAGGCCAAAGAAAAGATGGATGGATTGTGTGAGGAATGATATGAAAGAAAAAGGAGTAAATGATGCCGTGACGTCTAACAGGGGAAATTAGAAGAAGAAAAAAACGTGTTGCGCCGACTCCAAATAGAATAGGACAAGGGCAGGAAGATGATGACGCTCATCACAACATGCTTCAAACGTTCTTAAGCGTCTAATATACACCATAGGTCCTTGGGAATCAACTGCTGGACTGGGGCTTCTCCAGTTAGACATCACTTGATATTCGATCACTCTCTAACACTAGCATCGTCCTGCTGCCCTTAACCCTGGTTAGCAAAAGACATGTTACACTGACCTTTATTAATTTGTTATCTAAGGTCGACGCAGTTTTTCATTTATCTCTTTCTGCTGGTATCTTATTTATTTATTTATTTTACTATGTATGTACACACAGTAGACAACACAGGAAAATAACATTATAATATATGAGTACATTAGGTACTGCTTATTTCTTAAGAAATTTCTGCCAGCAGACCTGCAAAAGGAGAAATGAAAAAGAAATGTAGACAATAGTGTGTGAGAAAAGGAAGAGAACAATGTATTTATGTGCCGTACCTAACTTAACCTAAAATATCTAATATCTTATTATGATACTATCTCCAACAAAAAATGTATCCATCATTTCTTTGATTTTCTCTAGCCTCGGCCACTCTAAATTCGGTCTTAAAGGCGTCAATACCGCCTATTAATTGTTGTAATCTAATTTCCATATTGATTCCGGAATCGTAGATTCTCTTAACTGCCACAATTGCTTGGCTGTTACCGGGCTACGCTCTCTGCCGTCCTCGTAATTTACTTAACAACTACCTATTGGGGAAAACGTGGTTAGATCTAGCCGAGCTTTCTTGGTACAGTGAAACCTGGATAACTGGGACATTAAGGGACCTGCACATTTGTCTCACTTAAAGAGGTATTCTACTTACCCAGTGTATCAGATATCCAGGTATAAATAAATATCTGTCTCATTTACAGAGGGTTCAATTAATAGAGGATAGAGATGCGATTATTAAATAAGGTGACGTATTATGTAAACATTATTCAAAAAAAGTTATTAAACAAAAATAATCAAGCACATTTTATAAACAGTACAAAAGCAGCAGTTTTTCAATGTGAATTTTTTTATCAAATATGTTTTGGTCACCAATTGTTGATATTAGACTAAGAATTAGTAAACAAACCGGAAATTTATATGCAGTATAGTGCGAGTTAGAGAGGTGATAAATTGATGTTATCTTAGTTACAGAGGTGAATGCCTATTAAATTTAAAACAATTTAGAAATACTTTTTCTAAATTGTTTTCTTTAAAATATACCTAGTCTCAGTAGAAGAGGTAAAATACACTCGCTGTCTCAATTATAGAGGTAACTATGACGAAAAAATCAAAAGAACGAACCCCAGATATAGAGGTTTGCTTTGTCCCACTAACAGAGGTAATTCAGTGCTAAAGTGTCGGGACCTCAGCACGAGTTCCAGCTATGGAGGTTTCTCACTTATCCAGGTCCCACTTAACCAAGTTTCACTGTATTTACTGAGTCAATTTGTATGGTTTTGTGGCCAACTGTGACTCTAATAGAACTGTAGTTTATAAAGTGACGGCATCCTGCAAGTATCTGTGTTGGACATAAAGTTTAACCATTTTTAAGGTAGAGGCAGTATACTTGCCACCAACAAAATTTATTTTGTACAGAAATATCACCACTTTAGTATGGACAGTGGCACATATACTGTTATCAAATTTTCCACATATTTTCTGCAGATTTAAAAAAAAAAATACAGAAAAAAAACTTAAAAATCATATAAAAATATCCTTACTAACATGCATAAATTTAGTTTTCCTACCACTTTTTTCTCACCGGTTTTCTCTGTCTTATAAAAGTTGAAAATGAAAAAACCGACCAAATTCGAGTCGGACTCGCGTATGAAGGGTTCCGTACCATCGTAGTAGGGTAGCCCTCTTTAATTTTAATTTATTTTTATTATTTGTTGTTATAGCGGCAACAGAAATACACATTCTGTGAAAATTTCAACTGTCTACCTATTACGGGTCTTGAGATAAAGCCCGCTAACAGACGGATGGACAGCGGAGGCTTAGTAATAGGGTCCCGTTGGTTACCCTTCAGGTACTGAACCATAAAAACTAAAATTCAGCTGTTTCCTACATCATGTTTAGGTATAGGTAGCGCACGTTCTAGGGAACACCTGTTTTCTTTTTTTTTTCATATTTCATCTAACTACACTTTTCAGCTGACTACTACAGTCCTAGCTACACCAAACTCCTTGTACATTTATTTTTAAAGCTGAAAACCACGGGTGTCCTCAATTTCCTCCCCAGTTATGATTTATCGTTCCATGAGCCCGTGACACGTAGTTTCATTATGGCCTGCCTGTTGAGCTTGCTAACTTCGCGATCGAGTACCAGAATAGTGAACACAACCCTAATACAAGATGCATGAGAAATTGAGGTGAAATCGATACTGGCTGGCTTCTGCAGCTCCCACCTATGTACGACCCAATGTTATATGCAAAATGTAGGGATTTGAATAGCTCAGTTCTAGAAGTCTTTTAGCACTTAACATGCTTGCTTGTCTATACAACATCTATACAAATAAATAAAATTGAACTGTTTGTTTCTAATTTCAAAATAACAGCTTTTTACTAAATGCATACGAAAATATATAAGGTAATAAAAAAAATAAAAAAACAATTTTTTTTTTTTTGTCTGTATGTTCCGGCTAATCTCCGAAACGGCTGGACCGATTTTGACGGGACTGTACTGGCAGATAGCTGATGTTATAAGGAGTAACTAAGCTACTTTTATTTTAGAAAAAGGATTAGGGTTCCGTGGAAAAAATTTAAAACCCTTGAAATTGTTAACAAAATCCTATTCAAATATATTTTTATAATGATTTCATGCGAACGATGGTCGCGGAGCACAGCTAAATAATTATGAATATAAATGTTGATGAATGAAGAGGGTGAGTACGGCCAAGGAAAAAGTGAATGGATTGTGTGAGAAATTGAGTGAAACGAAAAGGATTGAAGGATAGAGTGAGAGCTGACAGGAGAGAAAGGAAGGAACAACATGTTGCGCCGACCACCAGTAACATGGGACAAGGGAAGAAACATAATGAGATCAAAAAAAACAATAAATCAATTTCTACAAGTTCAGTTCAAGGTTACTCTAATAGGTAGGTAGGTTTAGGCGTACCTACCTAATGCAGTCGTTAGGTAGTCATTTTGTAGAATATTCTACTACTGCAGTAGCAAACCATAATATAATAGAATCTAACCACGACCCGCATAATTAGTAGTACCTGTCATATACAATTGCATGTATACATTCGAGGTTTGAAGCCATCAAAACAGTGACGTTAGCACTGACATTGAATATCCGACCTTTCTGATCTACAATTTAGGTTGAAACTCATTAAACTTTTGTAATAGCTATGTTAAAACGCTCATTAGGGCCGTGTCAGAAACACGAGATTACTCAGAATTGATTATTAATTCAAAAGAAATTATGAACAACATTTTCTTGGAACATAATATTGCTTTTAACTATAAACAAGAAGAGCAAAGAAAAATGTAAGTATATAATAAAATAATAATATTTTAAGTTTTCTTTTTAACGTGTTACCTAGTGAAATTGTTTAGGTAAGGCACCGTTCCTATTATAAAAGATTGTTTTTAATAAGGCGACGCTGTTGTAGTTTGGCGTGCCCTTCATAAATATTAAGGTTTATTAAAATGTTTAAGAATTCCTATGGGCACTAGAGTTGACTGACAATAGAGCTGTGTTGGATTTTTATGTAAACTTATTCTGATCTACCGTGCGAAAAATAATCGCTTGGGCGTGGAGTTATAAATGGGTACAATACGAAGTGTGATCTGAAATATTTGCCGTTTTACAATATAACTAGTAAAGAAACTGTTAATGCTTCCTCGTCTTCCAACACAATTTGAAATTAAACGTATTTCGACAGTATGATAAAGCTCGTGGCTAAATAATAACAGACGCTCGGTTGGTCCGTGGATGGGTGACCATCCATTACATACCGAGTTTCCTCCGTGCCTCGGAAAGCACGTTAAACCGTCGGTCTCGGCTGTCATTAGTAGATCTTTGACAGTCGTTACAAGTAGTCACTGACCCGAAAGTCTGACAACCAGTCTCACCAAAGGGTATCGTATTACCCAATACTAACTGGGTTGTGGACGTCAAATAGGCAGTTGCTTCATGTAAAATACTGATATTCAGCTGCATCGGGTTAGACTTGATGCCGACCCCTTCGTAGTTGGGAAAAGGCTAGGCAGATGATGTTAAAGTTCCATGTTATAATCAAATATTCAAATCGTTTCATTAGCCGTGACCGTACTTAGTCTTAGAAAGCGGTAACACTAAGCTTAGTTAGCTCACATATCCCGTATAGTTTGGAACGATAAATACGATATTCAGTACGAGTGAGTTATAAATACGATATTCGAAACGGAAAAAAAAATTTTTTTTGAGTGACTAATTTGACGAATAAAAAAAAATTGACACTTAAAATAACACAATAATAAGGCACACGCGTACCTGCACACATTATTATTTCTCACTTCTCTTCTTCTTTTCTCACACCCTATCTTCTGTATTTCTTTTTCATTTCTCTTTTTGCAGGTCTACTGGCAGAAATTTCTTAAGAAATAAGCATTACCTATGTACTCAAATATTATATGTGATTATCTTGTGTTGTCTATATACAGTGTGTACATAAATAGTAAATAAATACTGGGCGAATCTGTTGACACAAACACTAAGTTCAAATAAAAACATAACTTATTGCTAACATTTAATGTATTACATGAACGTATTCTGTTTATATTTCTGTATTTAACAGCTACAAGTGACACAGCAGTATATTTAATAGCAGAAATTAATTTAACTAATGACTCGTAATATTATCAGCGTTCATATCAAATTAAAGAGGCATTTGGTCGCGCCTTCGATGCTACAATTTATGAAAATAGATCCAATAACGAATGGGTTATGATCTATTATACTGGAACGTATCATTAATAAAGGGTGTAAAAAGACCCTTAACGAAAACGAAAACCACATATTCTGCCCATCATTGGGATCATTTTTTTCTTCTAGACAATACCTGGGAACCTTCTAGTTACAGAGATATTGGAGGTCAAAGTTCCAATTTTTTCACAAGTTTTTTTTTTAAAACCGCTTTTTAAGGTTTTTACTTTACTTTAATTAACTCCTTGACCCACTTTTACTATTCAAAGCATCCATCAGCACTAAGTTTTGAGTGCGTAACATTGAGTTTTACCGTAAAACATTTTTCACCCAAAAAAAAAGTCGTTTCCCAGCAATAATTTTTGCGTAGAGTTACTTAGTTTGATGTACAGAATGCTTGGTTGACGGGTTAGTGAAGGGTCCGTTTACACCCTGTATTGTTAGTTAATAGGTTTGATTGATTCTAGCCTATGAATTTCTTCTTATTGCTATAAGGAATTTTCTCACGTCATAATTAAGGCGACTTTAAACATCTAAAATGAAAAATAAAAAATGATTTCCATTAAAATTCCTAATTGAGAAAACCACTCATACAGAAATAAATCTTTGGGGAACCTTCCCGTATTAGACGGTATGTCAATAAGTACATTAGGTTGGAATATCAAAAGATTTCATTACGAACTTTTTCAATTCTGAAGCATTAGAAAACTTGTAATTTGAAAGAAACGAGGCCGGGTGATTGATTCACTTCAGTCTGAATAAATTCTATTTTGATTGCAAACGTTGATTGAGTTGGCATTTACTTACGTCTATTTACGTAGAAAATTGAAAAATACAGGCCTTTGATAGCAGTTTACCATTTGAAGCGCACTCGTAGCGGAAAATTGTCGTAGCAAAATTTACATAGACACGCCGTGCTACGGTGCTACGAAGCGAAGCTACGCGGGAATGATGTCACGTCATTGACAATCGTCACGGTAGGTTGCCTACGTAGGTACTCGTACCCTCCCTAACAATGAAAATCCTCTCTGAAATACAAGTACAACAAAGAAAGTGTACTTTTTTTTTCATGAAATGTGTCAATTGTTTCTGACAGTGAAGTGAAAGGTTTTTGCGTCGTACCTTTTGTAAGTAGCTTTAGTAATGTCGCTGTGAGAGGAGCAGAATTCCGCGGAATCGCGGGTTACTTGTCTTAAGGAAAATACACTTCTGCAGAACATGTTTTAATTAATTTAATTGCGGTTACTTTATTTATTTCCATTGGGAGCCTGGCCACGACTTTTGGCCACAGAAGCTCCGACCAGGAAGTAAGTTTGACCGCACGACCGGGCATCCGATCAGTTTTGTTCAAAATAGCTGCCAGTCATGCGACAAGTCGCGGTCGTGGCCGCGTAGTGTACGAGGTCCCATTACTCAACCATAAAAAAACAAGTAAATATTCTCTACCGTAAACACTCGATCTCAATTATTCTCATGACGTAGGTACTTCGCCTCGTGCTACCAAAACATTACCTATATTTCGCTCCACGTCGTCCTAACAATGCATTGTGCAGTTTCGTGCCGAGCAATGAGCGGGGCGAAACGGTTCGGGTCACGGGCTCACGGGCTTGCAGGGGTGGGACAGGGAGCCGGGATAACGACCCACACCCCTGCGACACGGATTTTAGGTACAGTTGACAAATAAATTAGGTGTACTGGCTACAATGTTTTTTTGACTAGACTGCCAATGTTGAAGTTATACTGTCAAGTACTGACTAATTAGACGTCATTATTTATTGTAAACGCTACCTCGGGGCACCATACTGATCGGCGCTTGCATTGCATGACATTGACAGGGCATTGTTGGTGAACTTTAATTTGTTCAGTTGTATTGAAAAGCAATAGAGCGCCGTTAGTTCCACGCCCTTGGTAAACATGTCTGTCTTCTTCTTTCGTGTCAATGGTACGACTTGTTTCAATTTTTTGGGCCCAGTATGTTGCCAGGTTAATCGCGGCGTATTTTAGGTCCTTTTAAGTGCAGATGTTGGGATACTTCGGACACTCCAACATCGTCTGGTCGGGAGCACCGCATTCACACTGTGTGTCGGATGGATCTTTAATTCCCCATGTTGCCAAATTGTGTTTAAAGCTGCCTACTTGGGTGCGCAATCGGTTAAGTGCTTTCCAAACAGGCCATTGCAGATCATGTCCGGGAGGCAAATGTTCCTGGGGTTTAACGAAATCGGGAGATGGTGGGTGCTTCTCTTCCCACAGTTTGCTTCTCATCTTTGGTAGTTTATCTTGAATAACCTGCGAGGAGCGTAAGAAGCCCGTACGACTTTTAAGCCTACCCGGGGTCGTTGTGTGATCGTAAAGGGGATGTCGGGAGTCGGATTCTCTGTTCTTTTTTTCCATCGCGCATGCGACATCCCTACGTACGGCAGGTGGTACGATTCCTGCTAATGGATAGAGTTTATTAAGAGGAGTCGGTTTTTAGACAGCCCGATATAATCCGACACGTCTCAGGACAGCGTCAACTTGCCTGGTGAGTGAACCGGTGCCACACTGGAGACGCAAATTCACCAACAGAAAAACGTGTGCTTACTATGCTGTATGCATAAAACTCATTCAATTATGTAGTCTTGAATACCTAGCACACAACATTGTTAAGAAGTTGCAAATGCAAGTTAGCTGCATGTAAACTAATTGTTTGTTTGACTGTACCAACTCGTATGCAGCTAACAATGTAATTTCTGGGAAGGAAATCATAGCTTGGCTGCACATGCGATATACTTACATACGGGTATACAATATACATGATGTCTAACAAGAATGGTGTGAAATTTTTAGGGAATATGAAGGAATACGCATGAATGGTGCATTTTAATTGAGTAGCTGTGTAGGAGCCTGTAGCTAAGTAATAATGTCACATCCATTACATACCGAATTTCCCCAGTACCTCGGAAAGCACGTTAAGCCGTTGGTCCCGTTTTACATTTTGTAGATCTTTGACAGTCGTTACGGGCAGTCAGTAGTCCAAAGCCTAGGTAGTACTGGCAAATGGGTAGCTGATGTTATAAAAATATTAGAGTTCCGCACAAAAAAATAAAACCCATGAAAGTGTTGACAAAATCCGATTCAAATATGAAGTAACAGCTTGTAATAACTTCACGTGGACAAAAGTCGCGGGTGACAGCTAGTTATCTATAAAATACAATGTATTTATTTCCTACGACACACATACCTACCCATACAGCTACGGTTCTCTGTTGTAGTAATTAATTTGTAGCTTTGCCCCGGGTCTTAACTTGAAATAAGTAATTACAGTTCCTACTCTAGAAAATTTCCTTTCTTTCATTTTGTTTTGTAGGTACATTTCGTTGTGTTTGTGTGGCACGGTGCTGCCTCCAAATGTTTCTCGAAGGAGTTGTATTGTAATAGACGTGTAGCTTCTTCTTTATCGTGTGGTTAGTGCCTAACGATGTCAAATTTCTTTAATAGATTTTCAACCTTATGCTTTAGAAATAAAGTAGAAAATCTATTAAAGGAATTTGACAACGATACGACTTAGCGACCGATTTTTGTCGCTATCTAATGACGAGACTGCAGGGCCTGTTGTCAGAGTTTTATGCCGCCCACATGCCTCTGACTTGGCTTTTCATGCCGTCAAGAAATATCTCTCAGGCATGCTGGGTTTCCTCACGATGTTTTCCTTCACCGAAGCAAGTGATAATTATACAACGACAACAACGTGGAGCTTAACAACCAAGTCCTCTACCAGTGTAAGAAGAGAGAAATGAAAGAGAAAAAATGTCATAGAGGCTCGTACATATGGAGAAGTGGGATGTGATGATGATGTGAAGTTGTTAGTGTCCTCACAGACTGCAGACTTTGTATCAGCCGATAGTTAAGTCGGGCTCTTAATCAGTATGAACATGAAAAGAAATCATATAGGCATTTTCAGTTAGAGGACATTTGAATTATCATTCCAATAATTAATTAATTAAATAATACACTATCATCACAATTTTAATTTAATTTAATTTGTATTTGTATTTCTATTTTTAATCTCAATTCCAACCATTATTAATTCATCATGACATTACTATGTAATTAAAATTAATTTGATTTGACTGTATTCTGATATTAATAATAGCATGATTGTTTAATTCTATGTATTCTTAATTTTAATTTCAATTAAATTATGTATTTAGAGCATGTGTACTCGATGATGTGTAAGCTGTGGTTACCTGTAATTGAGAGCGCTATACAAGACTTTTTGTATCCACTAAACACTAGCCTACAACTAAATAAATGCGTTTCTTTCTTTCTTTCTTTAATAAAAGCACTCGATTGCATTTTCAACTCTATTGGAGCTTAGCAACAAAGACGGTGAACAGTGAAGGAAGTGAATTGTTAATACCCTTCTGCGATTAGATCTATGGCAGATAGTAAATCTCGAATATACTATTACTTCATACGCTTCTAAATCTTGGCTATGCTTGTTTAATTCGGGTGAAGATTTAGTATTATATTCAACAGTAAACGATACGATACGCTTTCCATCAGGAATTTCTCAGTAGCAGCCACGGAGTTTGGATTTGTGCCCAGTTGATGGCAATTGGCTCGCCCCCTATTACATGGGACTTAAAACATAACTGGCGACATGTAGTTGTACTTAGGTACACCTCTGCCTAACCCTTAGGGGATTACAGGCGTGATGTTATGTTGCATCCCGCAATAGGAACAAGCCCAATGTAAAGATGTTACCTACGCTTGTTTTACACTAATACTAGACACCTAAATTAAAGCCAAATTAAAAGCTCTCTATTGGATTTTCAAATTTCTGCTCATCGCCGAGAGTTGAAGTTACATCAGTGCAATCATAGTTAAGCATGTGTATTTGTCGTTTAAGGTGAACACACTTGCCCGCACCGAACGAAACGTTCTTTCACACGTATAACGTTATCTATTCGTCCGATTCGGCCCGGATGAGTGTGCGAGGTTTCATAGGATTTCATACAAGTATTTCTAAAATTCGTTTCTTTCGGCTCCTTCGTTTCCTTCGGCTCTGGTTAATATGTATTTACCTTTAATGTTAGTGAAAACGATCATCAATGTTATATTCACCCCGCGATAGAGACGTGCGCTGTTTACCTGAGATGTTAGATTCTCACAAACACCGATTCTTATCCTACAGTCCTATCATGTTGCGTTAGGTTTCAGCCCCAAATAATACGTAATGTGATAGTCCCTTTATTTACGTTTTCGTTTGTTTTAGAAGGTATTTGAGAAAGCATTGTGTTGGAGAAAATCCGTATAGTAAAACAATTGCCTATTTGAGAGAAGTGCGTCTAACTATTGAATCATGATTGATTCATGTATTCCATTGTGCTGTACATAAAGCTTTAGTTAGATAGCATTCACGAACAATCTGAGTCATCATTCTCTTGCCCTTATCTCAATTCATTCGGGGTCGGCGCAGCATGTCTTCTTCTTCCATACTTCTCTATTACTCGTCATATCATCAGACATCTTCTTTCTTGCCATATCATTCTTTACACAGTCTATCAATCGTATCTTTGGTCTTCCTCTACTAATATACCCATCCTTATTGATACTCAAAACTTTCCTCACGACATTTTCCTCATTCCTCCGCATCAAATGCCCATACCACGACAACCGATTACCACACAACTTTTCAGTCACCGGCATCACTTTCAGACTTCCTCTTATATACTCATTCCTTATTTTATCCATTCGTGTAACAACACACATTTCCCTTAGCATTCTCATCTCAGCCACATGCAAATTCCTTTCATTCATCCCTTTTGTGGGCCAACATTCTGATCCATACAAGACAGCAGGTCTAACCATTGTTTCGCTGTTTTCACGAACAATATTATATGACTATCAAAAGATATTCTTTTGTTTTTCTTTCAACCTGTTTGGAGATCGATGATTGTGGATAATGTAGATATTATAATATATATATATTTAATATATCTTAATATATATAAATCTCGTGTCACAATGTTTGTCCTCAATGGACTCCTAAACCACTTAACCGATTATAATAAAATTCGCACACCATGTGCAGTTCGATCCAACTTGAGAGATAGGATAGTTTAAATCTCAAATTATAGTCACAATTTTAATTTATTGCTAATTATTTGTCTGTTATTATTTGACAGTCACAATTATCTGTTAACTCCAAATGATTCTAACAGATGTCGATACCTTTCGACTGGGTTGAGTAAGTAATCAATAGATGGCGCTGCTATGGTAAATCTACGAACGTGTCATATAAGCTACATTTTAACAGCATAATTACCACGTGTTGTTGACGCTATAAAATTAATAGGTAGGAAAGGTAGGTAGGTAGGGTAGGTAGGCAGGGTAGGTAGGTAGGGTAGGTAGGTAGGGTAGGTAGGTAGGTAGGGTAGGTAGGTAGGTAGGGTAGGTAGGTAGGTAGGGTAGGTAGGTAGGTAGGGTAGGTAGGTAGGTAGGGTAGGTAGGTAGGTAGGTAGGGTAGGTAGGCAGGGTAGGTAGGTAGGGTAGGTAGGTAGGGTAGGTAGGTAGGTAGGGCAGGTAGGTAGGTAGGGTAGGTAGGTAGGTAGGGTAGGTAGGTAGGGTAGGGTAGGTAGGTAGGGTAGGTAGGTAGGGTAGGTAGGTAGGGTAGGTAGGGTAGGTAGGTAGGGTAGGTAGGTAGGGTAGGGTAGGTAGGTAGGATAGATAGGTAGGGTAGGGTAGGGTAGGTAGATAGGATAGATAGGTAGAGTCGGTAAAAAGGGTACGGTAGGGTAGGAAAAGGTGCATTGCAACGCATGCCGGGACAGCTAGTTATATATAAATGTGTCACCGCTGCCAGAAGTGACGAGGAGGAACATCATGTTGTTTTAGTCAGTAAGGCTCTGACAGATCCCTCTCCGGTCTCGTATCGATAGTCGACATTCATTTTACCATATTAGACTCAGTAGCTACAGCTCCGTGAACAAGACCTAAAGGTGACAAGCAGGTTGTGACAAGAACACCACCCACCACCAATCGATTTCATCGAAGTCTAGGAAAACCTGCCAGTCGAATGTGAGCTGCAGTGGCCTATATGGAAAGTACTCAATCGTTTGCACACCCAATTAGGCCGCTGCTGAATAAGGAATTAAAAGTCCTTCCAACTCTTAGTGTGAATGCGGTGCTCCTGGCCAAACTACCACTCCATCTGGCTGGAATGTCCACTTTATCCCCCATAAGGGTGTATTAAAAAGACCAAAACTTACAGTTAAGAACAAATACTCATCAACCTTCCATAGGGGATGTCCTAAACAGTCCTGCCTGTTGTCTGTTTCCATCTGTTGACAAACTGTTTTTTTTTCGGATGGAAAGTCATCAAATGAACCCCCCCCCCCCTCCCGCTCTGGGCGGAGTGGAGGGGAGTGTCAGTCATTTTTACTGACTAAAACCCATCCATGTTCCATCTTTGCCCTTTGTGTTCCAGGGCTGCGGTATCTCTTTCGAACAGTCCCGCAGCCCCGGCCCGGCAGGCATCGGCCCTTGCCCATCTGTTGATCAACTTTATGTACCGTTCAATGCCTTTGAAATGTTCTTTTGAAATGACCTTTCTTAGCAATTTTAGTTCATGTTTTATTCGTCCTTACAACGTTGACCGATCTGATAGTAAGTAAACGTTTAGTGACGTCGATAAATGATGTCTAAATCGTTGTTTTATTGCCGAAGCTCCAATATACTTTACGTCGGCGTATCTACTTTTATAGTTTTAGCTCCGATGCTAACTAAACTAGGCTCGTTGTATTTTTATGCAGTTACATGGTTGTATTTTCTATTCGCTAACCTGACAGTTTACCTATTCTATGTAAGGTATTTATTTAGATGAATATTTACATAATATACAAACTACAAATCTATAATAGTAAAAAAAAAATGTACAAGTATCAAAACGGTCACAGGGCGTCAACAAATTCGGCCACATCGCTGTCAACAGGAATAGTGCCCAGAAGGCTGGTAGCATTGCCCCATTGGATGGCAATGCTGATTCTTTGGCCAAAAAATAGGCCCGTCCTCTGGTCACGTGAAGAGTCGACCAACCGCTTGGCGATTTCCCGAAATACTAGTTGGGCACTCGGACATGGGGTCCGAGTGCCCAACTGTTTGGCCCTAGTGTTCCAACCCCAAACTGCTCAAACACATAACTACCAATTAAATTATTGTATTTGCGCCGTTTGAGGTTTTCAGCATCTGCAGCAGCCACGCGCAGCTCGCTGTGCTAGGAAGATGGGATGGCGCAAGGGTATCGACACAAGTTGCATCCCACACCAAAGGCCTACCCAACTTCCATGGCATTATGGTCATACCATCTGGTCTCTTCCCATCGACGCATGCCAAGCCATAACAGTTTTGTATTATTTCATTATCATCATTTTCCTGTTTTTATCGCAATTTATTTATCATAAGTGAAAAAGTGCCGTTTGGTACTTCTTTATATTTGTACAAAATTATAAACCCCAGCATAATATTTAAGTATTCATAAGCTGCTTTAGTGATTAAAATAGATTAAAAAAGTATTAAAGTTCAGGGACATGAAATATTTTACATGAAGAAACTCTATTTGACCAAATTCGTGACTTTAATCATGTTTAGTTACCAAATATTTTACGAAAACTTACTCAAACTATTTTATCAAACTGTAATAAATATTAAATTAACCAAATACCAATACATGAACTACTGAAACAAAATTATGATAAATAGGACTGCCGGCAATACTTTGACCTAATATCATTGGTTACTTTTTTATTCATGAAATTCCGTAATGGCTGTCGTCAGTAAAAGATTCACTTTGAACATAATAAATGTTGTTAAGGCATGCCATTATTGTTGCCACTTATTGAGCGATCCCTTGCTTCGTGGAAAATAAAGTGAATTATGAATCGTCTTGACTGTGTCAGTGTGAGAATTCAATGTTCAGCTAAAAGCCGTGTTATGCGCCCTTTAGGCGCTAATGGGATGATGGAACGGGTGCGAAATAGGGCAAAAAGGCATGTAAAGAAAGGGTCACGTAATTCAGCTTTACAAAAGGTCAACATTACGCGAGAAAACCTATTCAACCAGTATTAATGGACATTAGACTGGAGGTGACAAGTATCTTCTAGTCTAGGCTTAGCTTGCTGTCGTAGCGTGCTGACGACAGTACTGATAGCCTACGCCAGAGGCCAATAAAATAGCCACTGCTATGTGCTAACTAAGAACAGTTATTACATTCAGATATTGTCAAATACACTCTGCCTACCCAACATTAATACCTAGTACAGTGAAGGTACAGAGTAGACCAAACACCCTGGAATCGCGTAGGCACTTGCCAACTTCATAATTCATTAGGGCTCACGTCCAATTGACATCAGAACAAAAGCTTGCAGGACCTAAATAAATAATAAAGTCGTTGTTTCCAGTTAGACATTCACAGCTAACACTTTGAAAATTTTAGTAAGGGTTGCGGAAACACCCCATTTGGGGCAATTCCAGAAGCGTAAACTGTCGTGTGACCAGCTTTTCCAAGCACAAAAGAGGTCAGGTGTTGTAAACAAGTTAAACCTTGCGATCCAACCGTAATCCTATTGAGCCAATCATCTGAGCGAATATGGTTTGCGTACAAATGTTAAGGGACGGATCTCACCGGGACATAACAGAATAGAATACATTATTCAAATCTCGTTTAATATACCAACAGGATCCGAGAAAAATAGACTGAATTTAAGGAGCTTATCTCTTAATATTTTCGCGAAATCCCTGAAGGTTTATTGGTGAAGGATTATTCAGTATTGTAGCTTTATCTTCCGAACTAATACCGAACATCTGTGCCAAAACACCGCTTTTAGAACCGATTTTATCGCCAAATGTGCCTAAATACCTATCTATATTTATATTTACACCTGGAACAGTGCAGTTTATCCGAGATCATACTTCGGAAACGTATCGCGTTCTAATCCCTGTATTTTCTTGTTTGTTATTCTTGAAGCTTAGTTTGTTGGTTTTGTTTGTTTACTTTTGTTTATCCTATCAACCGTTCTCATCTTGTCATTGGTCTGGAAACTGTTGAAGTTTTCTCTTTGCCTTTGACCTTTGCTATCTTTCCTCGAGATTTTGCCCAAACTTGCATAATAAAAACCGTTTTCATAAAATTGTCGTCCGCAGTAAATATCGCTAGAACAAAATGCCGGACTGGACGTGGTTGGTGTTTGCTGCGGTGTTCGGGGCTGTATCGGCCCTGTCCGTACCGCTGGCGCTGCTCATCTACTTCGTGCGCCCCTTCGAGAAGAAGACGCAGACTCCAGAGGACTACAGTCTACCTATCACCTTACCACCTGTAAGTACCTAAAGATTTTGATTAAACTTTTTTTGGAGATTTTATCGTCATACCTTTTACGCAGCTTCTGATCTACCGTAAAAAGACGTTAAACTATATTTAATGTTGATAAATTACAGCTATTTCCAAGCGATTTGACTTTTCAGATAAAATATATTTTCTGTTAATGTATTTGTCAATTAACAAGTCAAAAGATAAGGAGAGAGATGGCTGTGTTACTTAACTTAATCACTTACTGGCATATTAATCTTAGTTAACATTAGCGTGGGAAGATAATACACGCAAGTTCGTGTAATTTCGCTTACGAAACACTATCTTGGAAAATTACATTTCCCATCAATCTTCCATGACATGGGTTTGTCAAACAATCAAAGCGTTAAAAACAAATTGTAACTTGAAGGCAACAAATAAAATTAAAATAAAATCAAGTGTCAAAAACGTAGTTAGCAAGCTTTTCATAAATATTTTTCCACTCAAAATGTTTTTCAGACTTTCGTGATGAAATAGACGTCGTTATTATTTGCCTCGAAGCGAAAAAAAAAACATTTCACTTTGAATACAGCAATTTAGTTCAGGCTACGGGTAGTTGGGTAGGAAAATAAACAAGTGCCTGTCTGCCACTTACAGAGTTAAGCAACATTCACGAGTTGTTGTGATTGGCACCGAACTGTGCGAGTGTTGACGGGGAAATTATAGGTTCGATTTTTTTTTTCAATCAGTCTATGCTTGTTTTTGCTAGAGGATTGGAAATTGGAATCAAATCATAGTCATGCGTTGAGTGTTCTGACACTCGTAGTTGGTTATTATTTTAAGGAATGTGAATATGCGGTAATTTTGAATGGAAAGAAATGCCCACAACATTTTGTGTTTTGGTCGCCATAATTATCTTTTGCAGCCCTCTAAGTCACTGAAAGATAGTTTTCTAAAGTGAGAAAGATGAAGTTTTGAAATCATCATCTGCCCAGCCTTTTCCCAACTATGGTGGGGTCGGCTTCCAGTCTAACCGGATGCAGCTGAATACCAGTATATTACATGGAGCGACTACCTATCTGATCTCCACAACTCAGTTAGTACTGGATAATACGATACCCCTTGGTAAGACTTGTTGTAAGACTTTCGGGCCGCTGACTACCTGTAACCACTGTCAAAGATCTACAAATGACAGCCGGGACCAACGGCTTAACGTACTTTCCGAGGCACGGAGGAAACTCGGTATGTAATAAAGATGAAGTTTTGAAATATAGTGAATCAATTTACCTAGTCCCTGAAGACTAGGTGATAAAAAGCCGAATCATCCTTCAAGTATCTAAGTAAGTCTCCGGAGATAGTAGCTCTAGCTAGGTTCTAAACGTATTACGCGAGATAAAAAACACTTACCCCACATTAGTGGCCGCTGGGCCTTTTCCAAAAGAAACTCATAAACATTATATTGACCTATAAAAGGCTCCATTCTCCAACACCTTAAAAATGTCTTTAAAAGCGAAATAAAGTCAAAGTATTCCCATATCGCATGACTTGATCGCTAGCCAAGGTCGAAATCGGAAGCCAAGCCGGTACATTTCCTCGATGCTATGAAGTGTAATTACGAAAACAGAGCGTTAGTTTTAATTTATGTTATTTTATCGGTAAAATGTGTGTTAATTTTTAGTAATATATGTGTTGGAATGGAATGCGGAATGTGGTTACGGAGTTTATGAGCCTAAACTATGTTAACTTGTTAGTAGAGGTGTTGGAGCTGAACTATTTGATACCCGCAGGGTGTTAAGGTTTAATTCCATTGGCGACCACAGCCGCGAACTTCAGCGGCAAAGCCAATCGCTTTTTCAGACCGCATCGACACCACTGTTTCCAAGTTTTTTTTTTTTTTGATTAACCTGTTCTGTCCCACTGCTCCCCCATTCCTTTCCAACTCAAAGTTACTCTATGAAAATTGAAAACGCTTTCTTTGATGGCAACACGGTAATGTTGTTGTGTGTGTTGTGTGTTGTTACTCCTTATAGCATCAGCTATCTGCCAGTAGAAGCCCCGTCAAACTCGGTCCTGCCATTTCAGAGATTAGCCGGAACAAACAGACAGAGAGACAAAAATTTATAAAAATGTTTTTTGTTATAAGTACCGTATATACTTTCATATGCATTCAGAAAAACAGTTAATTAGAAATTAAAAACAGACTTCAAGTTTATTTTTTTGTATACGGGGTGTAAACAGACACTTCACGAAGCCGTGAACCAAGCATTCTGTACATCAAACTAAGTAACTTTATGCAAAAATTATTGCTGGGAAACGACTTTTTTTTTTGGGGTGAAAAATCACATTTTACGGTAAAACTCAATGTAACGCACTCAAAACATTGTGCTGGTGGATGGATTGAATAGTACGGGGGTCGTGAAGGTGTTTAAAGTAAAAATCTTACATTAGAAACATGTATTTGAAAAAAAACTTGTGAAAAAGTTGGAACTTTGACCCCCAATATCTCCGTAACTAGAAGGTTCCCAGGTATGGTCTAGAACAAAAAAATGGTCGCAATGACGGGGAGAACAAGTACCTTTCGGCTTCGTTAAGGGTCTTTTTACACCCTTTAGATGTAAAGTTTGGATGTTGGGGAACTACTGATCTGATTCCGAATATTTTTTCAGTATTTTTTTTTTAGTATTCTCCGAGTGTCAAAGGCTATTTTAAAACGATCCCGTGGGTTAATTTCCTACCATAATGGGAGCAAAGCCGCGGGCTAAAGCTAGTGGTGGTACAGTCACGATCACCAATATGTATATGTTACGGGCAACGTGATTAACTGGGCATTATTAATAAGGACCGGCCATTATTAATAATGCCCAAGAACGTCGGGCAAAGTGATTAATTTATCACTTTGACCGGCCGTTATTAATAATACCCGACGGCCAGTGGTCCATGTAATAAGTCAGTGTTTGAGATAGCTTGAATTTATCACTTGGACCGGGCAGTATGAATAATTCCCTGGTGACCAGTCAGTCTACCAAACATTAATTCATTTTTTTTTACTTTACAAGCAACGATTGACAAAAACATTATTTGTCATTTCATCATTCTACAACAACAAGTTTACCAAATATTTCACTTAGCAAAATAATTATCCGAGAAACTTTTATTTAATAACGAATTATTTGACAAACAATTCATAATTTTTAGTATAATTGCTCTGGAGTTTTCTAAAAAAAGAGGAAATAAATGAATTTTGTTTTCTATAAGCATAAACCCCCCAAACACAGATGCTGACAGAAACCCTAACCCTAGACGGTCGACGTCAGGGGCACCCCGAGGTTCGGTTAGTTAGGTTCCTTTAAACCCTGCAGACAGAAATAGGAGCCCCGCGCAGCGGGGCTTCGTCGACTGTATTGTAATTAAATTATATTTAGTAGAAACGTGATTTATCCTAATAGTTCACCTATTTTATTACTTTGCCCAAGATAGGGTGGGAATTATTCACAATGGCCGGGAAAAGTGATTAATCATGCTGTTTTAATCACATTGCCCAATTTAGTCGGGCATTATGAATACAGACCGGCCATTATGAATAGTGCCCGGACTTATTATATTGCCCGTAACATATACACTACAAGGCAAGGGGAAGCCTGCCAGGATTGATTGTTTGATTTTGATCAAAGCTACGCACCGTAACAATATTTTGTAGATATTGAAAGGATTTATGCCTTCACAGGTACCTGTGCGAGTGCGATCACCTTTACTCAGTAATAAATGTGTTTTGCCAACACACAAATATTGTTTTTCGATATAAGAAATCGGCGTTTTTCTTCGTCGGGGCTTATAGCTTCGTCGAGATAGAAAAAATATTCAATTGCGTGTTTGTTTCTTGTCTAAATTATTGATACCCGATTGCGCAGAAAAAAAAGCTAGTTACGTCCAATTTTTTCGTTTGTTTTTTGTCGATTATTATGTATAGAAAGAGAATCATGCAATAATCCCTGCGGGGCGAATAGCGGCTCCCCACAAGAAGTCTCACCCCCTGTTTCGACCCTCGATACCCGCACGTGCCTAGTAAATCCAATCATGCTCCCTAATCCATTCCCGACCCGTCTCCTCACTTTTGTGACGTCATCAGACGAGAACGAACTGACTGGTTGTATTTATCTTTTATAAATCTAAATCTGGCACCTGTTTCAGTGATTAACAACGGCCAGAACTCCAAAAAAGTGTGAAAACACTCAAACAACCTACGAGTACTTTCTCGCGTACTTTTTCAGACCCTTATATCAGAGCCTACCGCTCTCTCACAGAATATTTCATTACTGTTAAGTCTCCAAAATAAGGGATTATTATAGGTACCATCTATTTTAAGCTCCTCGTTCCAAGATACTTTATTGTAATCTACCTAATCAAATGTATGTCCTATTTTTCTTTTAATTTTTAATATATTTTTTATTGTTGATATCATTTTGTTTTGTCCTGTGTGAGGCAAATAAATGTTTTTTTTCTTTCTTTCAATCTTAGAGTCACCCTATGGACGGTGAGTAATGGGCTAGCTCGCCGTGACGACGACGCGTTCGTGTTCCACTCGCGCCTCAAAAAGATGTCATCAGAAAGGAAGGGGCCCGCAAGGGCCGATGCCTGCCGGGGCTGCGGGACTGTTCGAAAGAGATACCGCGGCCATGGAACACAAAGGGCAAAGAATGAACATGGATGGGTTTTAGTCAGTAAAAGTCTGACACTCCGTTCCACTCCGCCCAGAGCGGGGGGGGGGTCATCTTATGATTTCCCATCCAAAAAAAAATCTTAGAGTCACCTCGTTTAATCAGAACGAAATAATATAGTCTTACTATTTGGGTACAGATTTGTTTGAGTAGGTAAGTAGGTGGTATACGTTATACCAATAAATCTCTATTGATTACTGTAAACGTTTCACGTAGACCTGTACACAAACAGTCGCTAATCCATTGTTCGGCAAATATGTTTACCCATTTAGAAACGCCGTAATGCCTTTATTTATCTAGTTAAGAATCAAAATCGTATTTATACCACCGATATTTCTGTGCCGGATATGTGTGAGTGTGTGTGTCATTTGGCCAGTGATCATTAAGTAGTGTCCCAATTACAGTTTACGGCCCTTTAATTAATCGCGTTGCCCTCAATTTCAGTGCGAAATATATAATTAACACAACCGCTTCAATATAAATGGCCGACTAATGAGATGCGTGACGTCATTACCTTCATTTTATTTGCCGAATTTACTAAATGAAAATGTACTCGAATAATTTATCGAAACGAGACATCGATTATTCGATTCTTTCGAGTTGAAGCATCATACAAATCCCATGACTCTCTTGACATGTGACATCCGTAAAGCTTGATAACCTTCCTTTACCTGTCATAGGAAATTCAAGCTCCGGAACAAATAAAACGAGAGGTTGAAATAAATTGTATTGACGTGTGTGTCTGTGAGACATATAACAGGGAAACCTGTTATATGTCTCACAGACATGAGAACGTCTCCGTTTGTCTTTTATATCGCCTGTCTCTTAGACTAGATGTATAGACCTTACTAATATTACGTATATAAAGAGGACAGATTTGTATTGTTGTGTGTGTGTGTGTTTGTAACTTACTAATATTATAAAGATGAAAGATTTGTATTTTTGTGTGTGTGTGTGTGTATGTTTGTAATGAATAAACTCAAAAACTACTGTGCCGATTTCAAAAATGTTTTCACCATTAGAAAGCTACATTATCCCTGAGTAACATAGGCTATATTTTATCCCAAAATGTTTATAAAATAAATGTCCACCCGTGCAAAGCCGGGACGGGCCGCTAGTGTATTATAAAATTGTTATAGGTAAGCACGACGATCGAATCGATTTTAATATAAAATTACCTCTATCTAACTGAAACGGCTATAAACTTTTGAGAGCTTCAGTTCTGAAACTCAAATAAAAAGTTTTTAAATAAAGGAGGTTTTACTCACTAACTACAGAGTATACATACTTACATATAAAACCTATTTAGAGGGGCGATCTTCATGATAAAGTGCTATTTTCTCAGCTGTCTTCATCAAAAGGAATTATGAAGGTGGCAGATGCTAATGATGGGAGATTAGCATTCAGTTATCTCGCCTTTGTTCTCCCGTTAATGGGCGTCTTAGTACCTCATTTATCATTTATACTGTAATATCTACTTTAATCCGATCGACAAAGGAGTGTAGGAAGATGTGTGGTGATTATAACTGTTGGTTCTTGTAGCAAAGCCAATACAAACTTATAAAGCGAAGTATGTGGTTGTATGAAGATGCTTATCCTTAAGACCATAGCTTCAAAGGCTACTGTTACTGATCCTAGATACATTAATCGAAATCGCGCCACATCATCAACTTTAAGTCCTTCGTGGTACGAGTTCGAACTCACCATCTACAGACCTTCATGAAAGAGGACTTTTGGCTGAAAGGTGTCATATACTGACGATTCCGAGGACGATTACGCGTCACCTCGCAGCAAAACGCGACGCCGTCATCAATTCGTGTCTAGTTATAGTTAAATAAGGTTTTTTATATGTATTAGTTTATTATTGTATAAGTTTATTTTGTGTATTTTATCTATGGGACTCAGTTGCCTGACAATAAAATGATTGATTGATTGATTGATAAATAGATACGCTCTCTAGTCCTTCCCAAAGTTTTATTGGTGCACTTAGCACTTGCTATATAAGATTATATAGGGGTACCAAGATACGGGTGTAAAGTTCTTCATCCCTCATAGAAAAGGGAGGATCCTTCGACTAGAGTGGTGTTGTGTCTAGTGGGCTACTGGCAGTTGTTGTCGGGTTTTCCTATACGGTTTTAAGTCGCAGAGAACTTTAATAAGTATAGCCATTTAGGAATTTGATGTTAGTTCTTCATTTGTGGGATAGATGGTGCTGTAGTACTTCTTGTAGTATGTTGCTGTAGTACTTTTTTAATGCCGCTACAAGGTGACAAATGACAGGTTTTTAGCAGTTTGGATGTCAAGAATATACCTTAAAAAGTAAGCTCTGATTTTGATTTTAAACTTTCGAAACGCTAAACACTGCTCATTTTGATTATCTACTTCAAGCTTCAAATCATACGGCACATATTCAAAAATCGATAGTTAAACTACAACGTGTAAACGGAACACTATCCCTCATCGGACGTTTGGCGGGCACGTAATAACAGCTAATTGATTGATCGCACCAACATTGGACACACCTGCATAATTACTGCGTACATACACGGTCAAACAGTAGGTCGGTATTTGATTCATTATGCGGTAAAGGTGTTAATTGCAACAATAACCATTAATTTTGTTATGACACGTATTAATATCCTTCGAACTGGATTACGGTCACGGCGCCACAAGTACAAAGAGGTACAGGACCAACGATTTATCATGCTTTCCTAGGCACGGGGGCGTCACATCACCAACTTCTTATCATCTGCCTAGCCTTTTCCCAACTATATTGGGGTCCGCTTCCAGTCTAACCGGATGCAGCTGAATCCTTGGTAAGACTTGTTATCAGACTTTTTGGGCCACTGACTACCCAACGAGTGTCAAAGATCTACAAATGACAGTCGGGACCAACGGCTTAACGTGCTTTCCGAGGCAGGGAGAAACTTCGGTATGTAATGAGTGAGCACCCATGCACAGACCAACCTAGGCAAGCACGGCAAGCCACGAGCACCCCCCCCCCCAACCAACCAACTTCTTAAATCTGGACTTCAATCTGTGCAAATCAGAGTGCGATATCAATTGATCGACGACAAAATAATAAAATTTACAATTTATCGGATTTATCTTAAACTAGTACTTCGCCCCCAAAAAATGTGATAGCTCGGCTAATATGCATGGTAAAAATATAATTTATAGCCTAAAGCACCCACGAATAATTTTTATAATTGGATCTTAAGTTCCGGAGATTAACCCCTACATACAAACTTACAAACAAATTTTACCTTTTTATAATATTCGTATATTATGAATATTTCTTAGATAAGTGGGGTTTTAGTACTTACCTACTTTTTCAATATTTCAATATCAATGAATTTGTACCTAATTAGGGTAGAACTTAAGAAAGGTAAATTAACGTCAAATTTGTTATGAATAGGACAAAAGAGGTACCTGAAATTATTATATTAGGTACCAACGCTTTTATGGTAAATATAAATGGTAAATCAAATTACTTATGTTACCTTTGAGGCCTCAGAAACCATTATATTGGAACAGTTTATTGTTAGATCGTTCTATTTATATGCGAAGCTTTGAAGCTGTAAAACCTTCAATAGAAATAGAGCGAATACGCAGAAGAAAAAATGATTAGAATGTATTTTTAACAGGAATTAATATAGATATGACTCCTTGGGTTTTGAATTCTTGATTGATGATATGTTTTTGTCAACAGGAACTCCTCAACGAGCTAACACGTGGACTTGGCAGCACGCCAGAGGGCGCTCTGAACACGATGCTGCAGTTCATCTTCCAGCAAAGCACGGCCGACACCCGCTGGCTACGCCGGCGCATGGCCACCGAACTCGCCGAGCTGCTCGCTAAGACGTCTTCAGGAAAGATCTTTGAGTCTTTAACGGTGAGGAATTTAACTTAGAGGATTTATTTATATATACTAACTGGAACACACACACATATGGGAGGGCAGATATGTACAGTGGATGGAACAAGGCTGCCATTGGTGACAATGAACTCATTTGAGGGGATGACACTATAAGTTTCTTGCCCATTCTTCTCCATAGAGATTTACGCTTTGGAATGGGCAACTACAGTACTTTCACAAGTTATTATGCCTTGTGTCTGGGACTGTAGCTTCGCCTTCTTTGTTTTTCTGACATTCAAAAGTGCCTATGGTCTAATTGAAATAAATGGTTTGAGTTTGAGTACCATATTTTTTTTAAATAAATATTCAACTATTTTTGGCTGATAAGGTGTTGCTGTTTTTAATGTTTCACTTTCAATATATTCTGTACCTAGCTAAGTACTACAAATACAGGGTGGAAGGGACACCGACACAAACGGTTACCACGTATCAGTACATGATTTTGGACCCCATATAGAAATTGTTCATCTATACATATAATAAGACAGTAAAAAAACTGTGTCTGTACATTGAATATATTAAAAAAAAAAATGAGGGGGGTTTAGAAACAGTAATAGAGCAGGAATCCAAAAAAAAAATCTGTCTGTTTGTCTGTTTGTCTGTTTGTTTGTACACGCTAATCGTCGGAACTACTGGACGGATTTGAAAGATTTTTTTTTTGTTGTGTAGGTATTAAGTCTGGGCAACATATAGGCTATAATTTATCTTGGAAACTTGAACACCTGCTGCAGAACCGCAATAGAATAGCTAAACTATAAGAGATACAAAAATGGTACCATAGCAAAAATTGTTCCACGTGATGAGAATTTTCTGCTGAGAGAATAAATTTGAAGATCTGGAACACCTGATGTGGAACTCCAAGAGTCCAGCTACACTATAACATATAAAGGAATGACGTCTTAGCAAAAATTGTTCAATCTGATGACCACTCTCTGTTGATTTATAAAAATCGAAGATCTGGAACACCTGTTGTGGAACTCCAAGAGCCCAGCTACACCATAACACATATAGGAATGACGTCTTAGCAAACATTGTTCAATCTGATGAGTACTCTCTGTTGACTTATAAAATCGAAGATCTGGAACACCTGTTGTGGAACTCCAAGAGCCCAGCTACACCATAACACATATAGGAATGACGTCTTAGCAAAAGTTGTTCGGTCTGATAGGCATTTCCTGTTGACTTATAAAAATCGAAGATCAGAAACATCTGATGTGGAAATCAAAGCTATCACTAATTTCACTGTATAATTATAAAATAACATAAGCTGGGAGTACCTCCACGCAGTGAAGGCGGTAACAGTTTAAGACTGATATTCGATGACGACGGTATATCATTGAAAATTTGACTCTACTGGACAAAACTCCTATTTATTTTTTTATTTTATCGAATAAATATGCCTTCGCGCTAATGTTATTTGAGTGTTTTAGACTTTTTCCACTTATCTTCGTGACACGGTAGCCTACCCGGTAACGCAGGGGAGCAGTCACTTAGATTTTAATTGATCAGGTATCTTCACAATAAAACTATAACCATGCCTCGAAAGAGGTCAAATCTTTCCCAATGTTCCAATGGAGCTAAAAGATTGAGGATCATAAGATCCCAAGAATCTACCGAAGAACGTCAGGAGAGACTTAATGCTGTTCGAGAACATCAGGCTGCAACTCGCTCCGTGGAAACCTCTTCCTCTCTTCTCTTCTCTTCCTCTTGGATAACGAAGCACGCCTGCGTTCTCAGCGTATTTACGCATCTACATCCAGGTCTCTAGAGAACTGTGAAGAATATGATGCGCGACTGACCGCTGATCGTGAACGTCATGCATTGTCTCGCGAATCGGAGACGTTCACGGATAGAGAATTACGCTTGAGTTCCAAGCGTATCTACACATCGACTTCTAGGTCTCTAGAGACAAGTGGGGAACGTGATGCGCGACTGACCGCTGATCGTGAACGTCACGCATTGTCTCGCGAGTCGGAGACGTTCACGGATAGAGCATTACGCTTGAGTTCCAAGCGTATCTACGCATCGACTTCTGACTTACAAAAATGAAAGATATGGAACGTCTCGAATCGTCTCGCGCATCCCGTTGTTTTCCCGTCCCCGGGCTCTTAGAATACGACATCAGACATTTCAGATCTTCAATTTTGACGACCGCGTTGTCGCTGGCATAAGCAACAGGATCCGCGAACGAAGTCGCGGGCAGAAGCTAGTCGGTAATAAAAAAACAATTCAGCTGTTCCATACATTTTCGCCGTGTAGTGTGCTCTTTTGTAGGAACAGCAATTTATTTTTCCTGGTGTGCGTCGGCGTCCCTTCCACCCTTAACCACCCCCCTCACCCTTTCATGCTTTTTTTTTCTTAAGCCCTCAGATGACTAAGGCCAGACAAGAAAGTTCCTCATACAAAGTGAGCTTCGATGTGAGGTTTAGTTACTTTCTAAAATCAACGAATCCCAGACATTCAGCCAAAAAAAGGTTGAAGGCGAGAACCGGCTTACCTCTAAAGTTATTTGACCTTTTTTCCAAATGAATTCTAAATAACTATGATTTTTTAACTACTGAAAGGTACTCAAAAAAAACTGTACGCCCCAAATCATCAAGGCACGGAGGATATGTAATGAATGGGTGGTCATCCATTCACGGACCAACCTAGGCAAGCGCGGTCTAACCTGTAGATCGATCCGATTATTTAGCCATGACCTCATGGCTGGATGTCTAGGATTCGTCGAATTTAGAAAGTAACTTAACCTCACAATGCGATGTGAAGTTAAGTTCACTCTGGATTAGGAACTTTTTGTCTGATCGCCCCAAATATCAAGATCAATTGAAAGATCATGAAACAACCACCAACCATTCACAATTTGTTCTAGGTATATACGTTCAACGTTTCCTTATAAATCACACTCTAATTACGATACATGCACCATTAATAATGACCGATAAAATTACAGTACGCTATACCCCTTATGAAGTAAATAAAGGCCGTTTGATCGATGGTCAATGTATAACGCATATTGCGATGACTGCTACCTGTAATAATGCAATGATTGTATAATGTCCGTCGTGTAGTTTCAGCTAGATCCTTTCATTTCCCTTGATCGTATAAGTAGAGTGAGCTGGTCTAGCGTAGTTCGGAGTTTCAATAGAATACACGGTCAGCTTATTCTAAAACCCTGTGAATCCTTGCATAAGGTTCTGACGGCCAAAAGACCTTGAAGTAAATGTGGTCTACGACGGACTACCGTCAGAAAATCAAAGAAAGCTTAAACTTTTTCCTGTTTATTTACTAGGTATGTTCAATTGTCCATAATCGAGGACCAACCTCAATCTCTGAGAGGCTTTTAGCCAGGCCCAGGCTTCATGGGCTGCTGAGGGCCACTTGTTAACTTAATAATGCGAATTCCGTTTCTACCGATATCCTTGCCATTTCTATACAAAATGTAATACATAATACAGCACGGCTAGTTAGTTTTAGTTGACTAGCAGACTATTCGCTCCAATGACCACTGGTTTGCGGTTCAATCGGCGCCAACGATTCGTGACCGACGATGTGAAAACGCCCGCCCGGCTCGGAACGAATTATAAAAACCGCTAACGGATAATATTATGTTTATCGTACCGTCAACACGTACTTATGGAATGTTAAGCGGCTATACGTCTTTATAAGAGTTCTGAGAGGCATGTATCAATATTGGGATCCCTTCTTTTCGCATTATGTTCTTTTTCCTAATATACTTTGGAATAACTATTTTGGTATATTTTGTTTTGGCATACAGTTTATGTTGGCATAATTATCTTGAAGGATAATTTGTTTTGGCATAACTTTAATTCGCATAATTTTACTAGGCATAATGATGATTTTTGGTAAAATGCGATTTTTAACTCTAAATTAAAATTTTATCAATATCCAATATCGAATATACCGGCCGTCGATTCGGAACCTCATGAAAACGTTTAGTACGCTTCAAATCACATCGTTTTGTAATCGTGATTTTAATCTAAAATTTAAATAAAACAGAAAAGTTTTACTAATCGAAAAGCATTTACATAGTTAATGCTAATGAAAACTAGTCCTAATGACTACAAATAATGATGGATAGAGATTGACAAAATCCCCAAATAAAAGATGGATACATTGTTTGAAGAATGATAAGAAAGAAAAGGACGTAAATGATAGCGTGTCGATCGACAGGGTAGAACGAAATGAAATAATAAAAAACTTGTTGTGCCGACCCCAACGACAGGGCAGGAAGACGATGCACGATATCAAACAAGTCTGAATCGGGAACATCTTGAATTTTTAAGTACCTCGTCTTTGATGGAGAGTTCAAGTATTAGATCATTCGTTGACTTAAATTAAGTATAGCGATGCCTGGCTCAAAGATATCTTCTTTCTCGAAGAAGGTATTAAGATTAAGACCGCTCTTAGAAACACACTTTTCGTAAGACTAATCTCTTGAGGATAAATAAATCTCTTGACATTTTTGTCGTAGAATAAATAATCTGTTGCTACGAGCCGAGCCTAGAAAATTCCTTTCTTAAGAAAAGATTTCCCAGTACTAAACTTACAAATTAAGTTTTATACCCAACCTTTGGTTCCAAGAAACAGGTCGGTGAAGTCGATCTCGTAATTGATTTTACCTTTTTTAACAACAACTCTCTGACAATTGAACCTTCAGTAAGATTGAAAATATGTGCCTCACCTGTTTTGTTACGTGCAAGTAACATTCAACCTCCTTAGGGTGTTAAATCATTTACGAGGTTGACTATACCATCAGATATTAAAGAAGGTAACAAGAACGTTTTGCTCGTAAACTAATTAGTTAGTTTTTAAGCTTCATAAGAGCTCTGTGGGCCGCATATAGCCCCCGCAGTTTAAGCACCTTACCGAGAAAAAAAACTTCGGCCCTCTTTACGACGTTTCGGCAGTGATTTTGCTCGAAAGTTCCGAAGTCTCAAACTTTTGTTTTTAGGCATTCCCCGAGGATAACACGTATAAAATAATGTTTTCTTTTCATTTTACTTATATTTTCTCAAGAAATAGGGGTTCATAGTAAGCCCGAGGGTTACATGTATCATTAGAAAATTCGTAACAATATTTACGTTGTGTTATTAAGTTATGTAGCTCGTAAGGCGCTTAAGGGTATGTCCTAGAGTTCATAGACTCGTGTTTAATGAGATATCGTCTCGGTTATTCACTCGTGCCTCCGTTTCGGGTACATACCTACATACTTTTAGCATAAAGCGGGTATTAAGTGCATATATGATATACGCTCAATATTCAAGACGTGATGGATCGTAGAAGGGAGACCCGTGGCTTCAAATTTCCATATTATTGCTTGACTATAGATAACCAACATTCCTTTGAACCCTATCATCTTACTTATTACCTGTACTTCTGCACATAGCGGGCTGACAATAGTTTAATTATGCTTACCGGCCTCCCAATTTCGCCGTGTATCTGGGATCAAGCGTATTTCGGGAATCCCAAAACCACTCGATGGACAAAGAATGTCACCAAGCAAAATTAGGGCTTTATACAACAGAACAAAGATGGAAATTCGAAAGGTGGTGCGGGACATTGAGCGTGCTGTAGAATTTTTAACTTTCGGAGCTGAGCCGAAAGTTGCAAATCCAACACAGCATAAAAAATTTCCACCCTGAAGTAGCTGAATCATTAACGATTTTACTTCCTTCCACAGCTACGCTCTCTAGAAGTGGGCACGGAGTTCCCCACCATCACGAACCTACGGCTCCAGTCTGGTGAATTAGAAGAGGATGGGGCGCGCCTCAGGGCCCTAGACCTGAAGTTTGACCTGGCGTATGATGGCAACTTTCGCATCGATGTGGATGCTGTCATGCTGCTGGGGAAGATCGCTAACATATCTATTACTGGTTAGTTTAACTAAGTAACACGTAAATAAATGCTTACATATTATAATGTCGAAATTTCAACTCTCAAAGGCATTCTTTTACGTGTCACCTAGTGTTAGTGGAAACATTGTTTATAGTTAATAATTATTTTTTATTTTTTTTCGTTAGCCTGTTTGAGTGTCCCACTGCTGAGCAAAGGCCTCAAATTTTAATTAAATATACTTAATTTAATTAAATTAATTAATTTAATTTAATTATTGACGTGTTTATAATTCAATATTAATTGATGTCAGTCTTACATCGAACGATGATCCTTATATTGCTTACAATACAGATTATATGGAATCGTCAATAGCGTTCAAAAGAATTCAATAAACTTAATTCAATTTTTGAAAAATTTAATTCAATTTTTGTAAAATTTAATTAGTAGTTTACAAAAATCTGTGTAAAAGCTAAGTCACCTTCATTATTAAAAGTTCCGTTTCAGTCAAAATCTTGCTAAAGAATCCAGTTCTCTACTACAGCAAAATTGGCATGATAATTCTGCCAATAGTTACTTAGATCGCGAATATAAATCAAAGAAGACAAAGAGAACTTTATGGTTGCATGAACTTCGGGAACCGACTTTGTAACTTGTGAAAGAACCTTGAATGTTTTTATCATGTGACTTTGAAAACTCCAATAAAGGTTCCATTTTTATATTCTTTCCGCATAAAAGACACTCGGGGTAATTCAGAAACAACCCCAGACTTTATGCTATTTTTAACCATCTTCGAAAAAGAAGGGAGTTATTAAAAAAGATTTTTGTCCAAGTTAACTTTTAAGACAAGCCCTTTAATAAGGTTTTGCACCGAGTCTCCCTATTGTTCATTTAAGTTAATGAGCACTTGGTGGATAGTATGCTTAAACCGGGAGCAGCAAACACTGCGTTACCGTTTGGAGTGTAACTGTGGTACTGTTCCACAAACGATGGGGCATTTCATATCGTGTCCTGTGTGTCGTGTCGTTTGTTCACTACAGGAACTGATGGACGATACCGAAAGTGCCAAACTAGTAGCTCAATTAATATTGCCATCGACACGCTAAGAAGAAGATTTAAGTTAATTTTATTTTTCTTCATTTTCAGTGGAAAGCATAAGTGGCAACGTTAGGGTAATGTTCCGTCGCAATCCATACACTCATTGGGCGCTAGCCTTCGAGTCGCCACCCAAGCTGGAGCTCCGGGTGCGCGGTAGGTTCCAGGGCAGGCAGATCAAGCCTAGATTGGCTTCGTTAGTCGCTGCACATATTAGGAGAGCGGTGGCGCAGAGGCATACGCTGCCTAATTATAAGATACGGTAAGCTTTAATTATTTTATAATTTTAAAATGCTAGATTGATTATCCAAGTCTGAACCCAAGGACCCATACTTAGGATGAAGCCATTGAAAGTCAAATGCTGAAAGTAGGTATAGAATGCCCCCATCTGAAAGTCAAACATCTTGCCCAAAGGTATTTCGTTTGGACACAAGAGGTGTAAAATAGATTGTTAGAAACTTCAAACATAACTTTGGTTGGTAAAAATAAGCAGAATTCACTCATTAATGTTTAAAAGTTTGATATCCTACCGTTTTCCTCCTAAACTCGCAAGATTTATACTAATTTGCAAAAGGAAAATGTTTTTGAAGAGGTATTAAACAATGAGGCTGAGGATCTTAAAAGAATTGAAGAGGTCAATCAATAAAGGGTACTTACTACTGAGTAAAATTACCATTTAAAAGTACCCGGAGTGGATAACTGTATCAACTTGATCTTTTTCAAAATCTAGCTTCGTTTGAAAACAAAATAACCATTGAGGCCCATCTGTGGATAGCCAAATCCGAAACTACCTCATAGTTTCGGAAAAGCGAAAAATACTCAAAAGACTCTCTAGCCCGATTTTAATGAAAACTAAAATAGCATAATTGGATTTAAAAAAATCTATATTCCTAGCCAGGAATCAAAACCGTTGATTTTGGAAAATAAATATATACAATAAATAATAAATACATTTTAACTAGCTTCTGAATAAAATTACAAAATCGTTCCTTTATTTTTTGCGTGGATTACTAATCCATCTCTGGCTCACTCCCTCTACTAGAAAGCCTGTTTCCTGTTAGTGGGAAAGTACAAGCGGATTATGCATCTCTTTATTTGAACAATTTATCAAGCAATTGTGGATATAAAACTTTTTTCAGGTACAAACCATTTTTCCCGAAGTCAGACCCTGGCAGCACAGAGGGTGACGAAGGGCCCTGTCCACACGGCCGACTGACGGTGCGACTGATGGAGGTCACGCGACTGCAGTGGTCTGGAGGAACGGCTACTGTGCGCGCGGCCTTAGCTGTGGACTCGCATGGATGGGTGAGATAATGACTGACTGAAACTAAATAAACTGTTTCGAATAACTTAATTACTATTTTCAAATGTCTTAAAATATGGTTATCTGACACGGAACATAATTAAATGGAAACAAAGGATGCCTTCAGTTCAGGAAACGATTAATATATTGAAATATTAATTTTACTTACAAAACCTCATTTATTATTCTTTACGTCTTATCAATTTCCCGTTATCGCATCGCCGTGGCTCGCTCAGATTCAGATTCATTTATTTGCCTGAAATATGGTATGTTACAGATTTTATAATTTGCTGGTTCTTGACGTAAAGGGCTCGTGTGTTGTCAGAGAATTGGGTCCTGCTCATCATCTCATAGGAACCCTCTATTTTTCACGATGAAAAATAAGCCTTGGTAAATTTTCAGCCAACAAACAAAATGTATATACTATGTCGATTTATCGCTCGGTACCTAAGTGTTAATAAATCATCATCATCATCATCTGCCCAGCCTTTTCCCAACTATGTTGTGTCGGCTTCCAGTTTAACCGGATGCAGCTGATTACCAGTATTTTACATGGAGCGACTGACTATCTGACCTCCAATACGTGTTAATAAATACCACACAAAAAATACAATTTCACTTGTAAAATAATAGTATGAAGGAAGATATACTTAACGTCTTTTTCATTGTCCCAAGGTATCGCTTCGCCGCGGCGTTCTGGTCCTGGACGTAGTGTTGCCAGCTGTGGCCGGGCCGCTGGGCCTCGTGTGTTGCCAGGGCGTGGGC
Source organism: Noctua pronuba (assembly GCA_905220335.1). NCBI lineage: Eukaryota > Metazoa > Arthropoda > Insecta > Lepidoptera > Noctuidae > Noctua > Noctua pronuba. Next base: position 5,272,986 of record LR999894.1, read on the forward strand.
GCCGTGCTGGTGGACACTGTCGTACCGATGTCGCCTGCATACCGCGCCGACCTGCGGAGAGATGATGTTGTGCTGGCTATCGATAATAAGCCCGTTAATAATGTTGCTCAGGTAATGTTTGAAATTAAACTTAGTGCTTTGAAGAAGTTTGATGAAGTCCTGGGTTAGATTCCCAGGTCAGGCAAAGTGTTATTTTTAAAGTGTTGTTAGGCAAAGGGTTTTTCCATCAGGAATTTCTCAGTAGCAGCCACGGAGTCTGGATTTGGTGGCAATACGCCTGCTGTTACATGGAACTTAAAACATAACTGACGAAATGTTGGTGTACTATTAGGTACACCTCTGCGTAATCCTTCGGGGTTTACAGGGGTAATGTTATTATGATGATGATGATAAGTCCTGTAACTTTCAACTTTTCACCAACAGGTAGGCAAACTCCTACGCCTAGTAGAACGCCGGGCAGTAACAGTGCGAGTGAAACGCGGTGGTGGAGGCGCGTGCGCACGGCGCGACGAGGCAACCGAGCCCAAGCGGATGAAGCCGAACTTCTCCTTCAGGCGCGTGTCCGAGGTCATGGAGGGCGTGCGGCTGCAGGGTATGAGGGCGGCGGCATCGAAGAGTAATTTACAGGTCAGTGGAATTTGTGTAGAATTATACAGACATATGAAACTACAGCCGCAAACCAACCGCTGTTCACGCTGTGCACGCTGTACACGGGCACGCGGCGCATTTTCAAGAGAAATACGGTTTCGTTTATCAATCCCATTACCTGAAAACAGACTTGCCCGGTATTATACTTCAAAGAGCAACTAATAATGACAATTAACATTTAAAAACTTGTAAAAGGATACTCACGTGGCTCAATCACGGTCTTCAAAAATCACCAATCCTGTAGCTTAGCTTGGTGAAACAATTTTGTGCGGAAAAGTTAGCAAAATAAAGTACTGGTGCCCTTAGGCTACGTTTCCAGAGATACGCGAGTATATGCACGATGGTTGTTCGTAAAACCAACCAATCACATAGCTAGCTTAGTTCAAGGTGTGAAAAAACGATATTATTAGTTAGTATCACACACATCACTTACTACGTATCTGGTGGAAAGGCAGCCTAAAGATTGTCAGGATTTTTTTGCTCAAACTATTAGTTAACGTTATAATGTTCCTTTTCATCAGGAACCCGAGTCCAGCCCAGCAAAAACAGTAGAACCACAAAACGAGACTGATGCACAAGCCAAACCGAACACAAAATCTGAGCCAGCACGACAACCGAAGGCTTCCGAACAGCCTGCTTCGGCTAACTTCGGGCTTCGGAAGCGACGCTGCTCCGTAGAAAATAAGTCTTCCGACAGCTCGGCCGGCAGTACCCCGCCAGCCTCCGGCGCGAGCACACCCTTACGACAAGCAAACCTTATTAACAAAACTGTGAAACACCCAGATATACCTATCATAAGAACTGACTCCTCAGAATGTAGGATACAAGAGAAGGAGGCTACCGAAGAAGAGGAACAGATGTTCGAAGTCGGAGGCCCCCGGCAGTGCGAACACGTAGAAATATGTCAAATGTTCTGGACGAAACAAACACCTTTGAAACCCATCATTCCCTTCGACGAAGAAACGGAGTTCAAGCTAAATGAGAACCACAAATATCTGAACATTAATGTTTGGGCAACCGTAGCTGGGGAGAAGGAAGAGATTCTGTTAGGGTATCTTAATATTCCCTTGACAGCTTTGTTGGCTGAATGCCAGGATTCGACGGTCCCACATCATATGAAGAGGTACCAGTTTCTGCCGCCAGATGTCGATATTAAGTTCAGGTAATAATAGCGCTAGATGGCGTTACATGTGGCGGATATTTTCCTTAGATCTTACTAACTTGTGTTACTGCTGATGAACGTCTAAATCTGCTTTTTAAATTAAATTGAAAATAAACTATCGCTTAAGCCCTGCACGCTTATCACATTGCATTCTTTCCAAAGACAAGGTGAGCTGCATTTTGCGTTTTGCGCATTGACAAAGCTGCCGATGCGTAAATCGCAATTGATGCGCAAATGTAGAATATTTATATGCGAACTATTTTTGTTTCGACAATAACAAAACTCTTTTATTGCATGTCTCACACACAAATCACAAGTAAGCATTCTTTCTTTACACTTTTATTATTTAATTGACTATCTGTATACAGGGTGTAAACGGACCCTTCACGAAGCCGTTAACCAAGCATTCTGTACATCAAACTAGTATTTCACCCAAAAATTATTGCTGGGAAACGACTTTTTTTTTTGGGGTGAAAAATCACGTTTTACTTTAGGGCTCAATGTAACGCATTCAAAACATTGTGCTGATGGATGGATTGAATAGTACGCGGGTCGTGGAGGTGTTTAAAGTAATCTTTTCACATTAAAAACTTGTATTTAAAAAAACCTTGTGAAAAAGTTGGAACTTTGACCCCCAATATCTCCGTTACTAGAAGGTTCCCAGGTAAGGTCTAAAACAAAAAAAATATTGCAATGACGGGGAGAACAAGTGCCTTTCGGCTTCGTTAAGGGTCTTTTTACACCCTTTAAAGGTTTTATGCAACAAATTGGACTACCATTGAATGTGACATCATCAGTTAACCAAACATAATATTATAGAAGTGGATATTTGCCGAATCTTTAAGGAATTGTTAACGCGAGAGACGCTTACAAATATCACGTTATGGTGTTACATCACATGGGAATATGATTTCTAAACCTTTCGTATCAATATTTGTGAGGTTTTTAGGCCACTTTTATACCCTCCTCCCCTCCCCCTTGATGACACTTCGTGAGGTTTTAGGCCGACCCCCGTCCCCTCCCATCATCATGGGACTAAAGGGTCATCCTTTTCATATGGCATCCTCACGTTAGATTTAGGTTTTACCCAGACAGAGTGAGAATGCCAAAATGGTGAAATTAATATCTCCTGTTGCGCAATCATTTCGACAGCGATGAATAAGACATGATGCTGCCTCTAAGACAAAGGCCCTAATGACCGACAGCTACTTATAGCAATGATACAATTTCTTAGAAGATTCAGCTGCATGAAGATTTCGCCCAGTTTACGTGAGAATTATTTACTAACACGTATTAATTTTGTTTCTGACGGATTTCTCCGTATCAATTGCGGGTTTGGAAGTATGCCCGGGGAAACCCATTTTGCGCTTGCCAAGGGCGTCTTAACTCTCTGAAAACGAAATAATATGAAAAAAAAACCGGCCTAGTGCGATTCGGACTTGCGCATGATGGGTTCCGTACCATCGTAGTAGAAGAGCTCCCTTTAATTTTTAATAAAAAATACACATTCTGTGAAAATTTCAACTATCTACCTATTACGGATCATGAGAAACAGCCCGCTGACAGACAGACGGTCGGACGGACTACGGAGGCTTAGTAATATCGTCCCGTTGGTTACCCTTCGGTACGAAAGCCTTAAAATCATCATCAGCAAGCGATCATTGGGTACTACTGACCGCTATAACGTTATCTTTTTATCGTATCATAGAACAATAACATTTTATCAGTCATTATAATATGGAGATATCTTTTTATCGTATTATAGAACAATAACATCTTATCAGTCATTATAATATTGAAATAGACCGCATGAGAAAAATGCATAAACTGTGCTGTCGCAGTTATGTCATATTTACGAGGCACAGGCCTATACAGTGTGTAAGCAGACCCTTCACGAAGCCGTCAACCAGGCATTCTGTACATCAAACTAAGTAACTTAACGCAAAAAAATTTGCTGGGAAACGACTTTTTTTTTTAGGGATTAAAAATCACGTTTTACGGATTCAATGTAACCCACACAGAACATTGTCCTGATGGATGGGTTGCTTAGTACGGGGGTCGTGGAGGGGTTTAAAGTAAAAAAAAAATCTTACTTTAAAAACATGTATTTAAAAAAAAACATGTAAAAAAGTTGGAACTTTGACCCACAATATCTCCGTAACTAAAGGGTTCCCAGGTATGGTCTAGAACAAAAAAAAAATCGCATTGACGGGGAGAACAAGTACCTTTCGGCATCGTTAAGGGTCTTTTTACACCCTTTATACATATTTTAAGTGACAATATCGGATAGATATAATAATATGACACTATTTTACAAAATGGGTATCATAGGACGAGTTAACAGGTCTATCGGTAACAGGACAACAACTATGTTGGAGTCGGCTTCCAGTCTAACCGGATACAACTAAATATCAGTATTTTACATGGCGCGACTGCCTAATTGACCTCCACAACCCAGTTAGTACTGGGTCATACGATACCCCTTTTTTGTCGTTGTTGGTCGGGCCACTGACTGACTGTAACGACTTTCAAAGATCTACAAATGACACCCGGGACCAACGGCTTAACGTGCTTTCCGATGCACGGAGGAAACTCTGAATGTAAATATGGACACGTGCGGCTGTAGTACAATAGTTTACGTGATAATAAGTATCATAGGTAAACTAGTAAGATAGCAGTGGCGAAGGTTCCATAGAACTCGATTCCCACCGGATTCCCTTTGAAAAATTGCACAATCAGTATTATATAGGCAAATAATATGATCACTTTAAAGATATGTACTACAGCTTACCTCTTACAAAAATTGACCCTTCGCTACTGTAAGATAGTTAATACATTAAAATGTTTCCAGCAAAAGCCACAAGCTCTCATCACACGCAGGCTTCGAACCCTGCCTATGTTTCGGCGACGCCCTGGTTTGGTGGGAGTGGGAAGGCCTAGGCCTCGCCCGGGCAGCCCCCAGGTCAAGCCGGGATCCCGTCGTGCCCAAGCCACCTAAACCGACCCGTGCAAGTCATGATTTCGTGCGGACACATTTCCATAGATCGACGCAGTGCGATTTCTGTAATAAGAAGGTGAGTTTGAGCACAAAGAAGTGTAGAAATCAATGACGTCATTCTAAAAGAATATAGGTCAAGTATAAATAAATGGGCTGCGGGACTGTTCGAAAGAGATACCGCGGCCCTGGAACACAAAGGGCAAAGAAGGAACATGGATGTGTTTTAGTCAGTAAAAGTCTGACACTCCCTCCCACTCCGCCCAGAGCGGGAGAAGTCATTTGATGATTTCCCATCCGTAAAAAAAAAAGGGTGGAAATTTGAAAAAATATAAACAAATACAGAGAAACGTTTTAGCTAACAATTTATTTGTTCATCGACTGTCTCAATGGTCTAGTGGACGCAAGCGCGACTGCAGAGCATAAGGTTCTGGGTTCGATTCCCGGGTCGGGCAAAGTGTTATTGGGTTTTGTCCGTCAGGAATTTCTCAGTATCAGTCTGGATCTATGCCCGGTTGATGGCAATAGACTGACTTAATCATAACTGACAAAATGTGGGTGTACTATTAGATGCACCTCTGCCTAACCCTTTGGGGATTACAGGCGTGTTTGTATGTTATGTTATTTGTTCGTGAATCATTTTCATTCTAGCACTCGTAGAATCGACAAAATGACAGATTGGGTCGACAAAATGACAGATTGTGAAAAGAAATCTGTCATTTTGATTCTTCCGTCAAAGAAACCCGTTTCTACGGTGGTCATGCTACGCGTGTAGATCTACGATTCATATCCTCATTTCGACGTTACATTGCAAGTCGAAAATTCCAAACAAAAGAAAAACAAACACTCAAATATTTCATCAGCCCTTTAAACAGAAAGAAACTGGCCGAAAATAAACTTTATTTACAGAAACATTTCAACGAACTTTCCTTCAAAAACATATACTTAAATCAAGTTATTTTTTACCGGGGTCCTTCGACCTTTGTTACAAACACATACAATTTTCAGATCTGGCTGAAAGACGCGATGCAGTGCCGAAACTGTGGGCTGTCCTGCCATAAGAAATGCGTCACCAAGTGTCAGGAGTCTTCGCCCTGTGTTCCTAAGCTGGATAGAGGTACGTGTTTGTCAGCCCAGAACTGAGCTACTAGTTTGGCGCTTTCGTTAGCGTCCATCAGTTCCTGTAGTGAACAAACAACAGGATACGCAGGACACGATATTAAGTGCCCCATCGTTTGTAGAGCAGTATCACAGTTACACTCCAGGGTGGAGATTCTGGAATCTGGGTGGAATCTCCACCTGAGCAGATTTTCCAACCTGGGTCCGGAGTCTATTTAAAGACTTCCAGGTCATTTAGGCAACTCATGTCCAGGTGGGAGATTTTCAGCAGGTGGAACGAATTGGTTAGGTACGGACTACCTCACCACAGCTTTAGTCTAGTTTTTCCCTATTATCTGTATAACATTTTTCACGAAATTCACAGACATCTGACAATCAGTGCCTGTGAAAGGGCCATTGATTTAGGCCCGGACTTTCACCAAAGCTGAGACGAACGGAGCGGAGGGGACACTTGCAGGAATCAACCAATCACATTCGTTGAAATCCACATCGTGTCTCTCGTCTCTCCTGTGATTGGTTGAATCTTGCACGTCTTCATCTCCGGCCCACTCGTCTCCGTTTTGGTGGAGTCCGGACTTTAAAGGTTTTTCAGGATCTAGGAGTTTAAGCTGAAAAAAAACACCTTATCTTTTTCCACTTTCTCTTGTGCTCCTCATAGCTCTTGATTTCATCAGAATTATAACTTGTTTTCTGATAAAATATATGTCATATGAAATTCGATAGAGCAGTAGCCCGTATATTGATGGGCCATATTACTACTACTACTGATGCGGCAGGTCGATCTAAAGGTCAATCCGAAGATCATCATCCCAGCCTGAATTCACCCACTGCATGCTGGTTATAGGCCTCTCTTTTCTTGTGCCAAACGCCACATTCCTGTGCCTCATCCAGTTTTTTCCCCTGATGGGCTGCCATCATGTCGTCTGCCCATCTCACCGCCGGACTTCCCGAAGTTACTATACGGATAATTTTATAAAAAAATATACTTTAAAACAGCTCCTTATAAATCATAAGATTATTCTGCTATTACAAATCCACGCGCCAAGCATGTTTGCCAATTTTTACGAGTTAGCAGCCGGATGCTAAGTATCAGATGATTTACAACTTAATTGATGACGGAAACTGGTGAAATTCACGTTGACGTACGGAATGAATTGCGTTTTGTTGTGAAGGTATGTATTTTCCCTGCAGTAAGTAGTGCGTTGCGTTGCTATGACGCATTGCAGCCTCGTTAGCACTTCACTCTATCAATCATTGTTACTATACTGGAAATGTCTTGTTTGATGAGTGAAGAGGTTCATTCTGCAATTGCATATTATTAATGTTTTTGTTAATTACCAATTATTCCCCTTAAAAATTATTACTTAATATGTATATTAGAGGAAGTTTGAAAGTTGCGCCTGTTGCAGAAAAATTTAAGGAAAGTCGTGTAACTTGGTATGGACATGTTATGAGGAGGGGTAAAACGCATGTTACTAAAAAAGAAATGGGAGATGGGAAGCCAAAGAAAAGATGGATGGATTGTGTGAGGAATGATATGAAAAAGGAGTAAAAGATGCCGTGACGTCTGACAGGGGAGAATGGAAGAAAAAAACGTGTTGCGCGGACCCCAAGTAGAATGGGACAAGGGCAGGAAGATGATGATGACGACATCTCACAGTCACAATTACACACTTTACTTGGAGTTCCAATCTTATTCACTACACAGTCACTTAATAGGTCCAAGTATAGCTGTAGAATTATTCTTCTGAAGCAATTATCCTTTACCTTTATCTACAAGAAAACCAGTTTATCTTGGCAGCCCAAAACAGCTGCTTATGCAGGGTGGAAGGGACACACATAGAAATTTTTATCGGTAATTTCTGTTTTTTTTTTAAATCTGCAGCTATTCCATACATTTTGACCGTTTACAGTCACGAGCACCAATATGTTTACACTTTCCTAAATGTAAAAGCAATTTTCGCGAGAAATAACGAGTGTAACTTGGAGATAGGATCTTTTTCATAAAAATACGAGTTCCAGAATACCATATTCGTAACAACATGACATTTTAATTAGAACAGAAACACTTTTAAAAATTGATAAGTGTTTAAATATTGGTGCTCGTGACTTAACGTGTAGGTATTGCAGCTTTGTAGGAAATGGCTGTTTTTTTTAAACTACCGACGAAAAATTTCTATGTGGGGGGGTTCAGAATGATGTACTGAGTACGTGGTAACCGTTTTAGCGTCACCACCTTGTATACCCAAAAAGGACGAGGAGGAGCTTGTGGCTAAATAATAACAGCTGCTCGGATCGATCTTTAGGTTAAGCCGTGCTTGCCTAGGTTGATCTGTGGATGGGTGACCACCCATTACATACCGAGTTTCCTCCGTGCCTCGGAAAGCACGTTAAGCCGTTGGTCCCGGCTGTCATTTGTAGATCTTTGACAGTCATTAGGTAGTCAGTGGCCCAAAAGGTCTGACAACCAGGCTTACCAAGGGATATCGTATTAGCCAGTACTAACTGGGTTGTGGAGGTCAGATAGGCAGTCGCTCCATGTAAAATACTGGTATTCAGCTGCATCCGGTTAGACTGGAAGCCGACCCCAACATAGTTGAGAAAAGGCTAGGAAGATGATGACCTTGTATACCCAAAAAATAAGCAGCGCATCAACTAGCACTACATTTAAATCTAGTTTACACATGTCATCTTATATCAAAACACACATGTCATCACACTCAAACCCAGTTCTGCCGATGACATACAACCCTCGCACTATGTCCCTACATCGGGACATGGCCGGCCGTCCGTCTCGTCATGTTTATCACGCTCTGCCAAGTATTAGTCACTGGTGCTAGGCAACTGGACGCATTTCCTGTAACATATGTGTTTATTAACTAACCTTGTATTGAGGTCTAGGCTGAGCGTCCCACGGTGACATTCTCCTTTATGTGTAGGGTCATGTGAATTGTTTTGTAGAGAAATTGTCGTGTGTTGACAGTTATTAAGGACTTTATAAATTTTAGCGTGAATGGTCAAATCGGTTTAATCTAGCGAGAGGTCGCGAGGGGTCCATCTGTTGCATTTTGTTGCTATTGCACTCTCTGGACAAGCATATTTAGTTTAGTACGAATATGTAGGTACTACCGCGCTCATTAACAGTCGACCACTTTCACTCTTATGCCCTGAGTCATATGGTTGATATTATGTGTGATTGATTTGTCCAAAGTGCGCTTTTATACAAAGATAACTTCCTTCCATATTGTTTCCTCTCAGCCATTATTTATCTAGCAGACTACTAAATAAGGGAAGTACCTAATGCCAATCTGTCATTGTGTAATTGTTCAATGGAACAATTCTTGTTCTGACCATAGTGGTGGTGTTTATAAAATTATTTGTATTTGTTGTAGGCTGTCACTATCAATCTACACTAATATTACAAAGAGGAAAGATTTGTATTTTTGTGTGTATGTTTGTAATGAATAAACACAAAAACTACTGTGCCGATTTCAAAAAAAAATTCACCATTAGAAAGCTACATTCACCCTGAGTAACATAGGCTATATTTATTACTAGAAAAAATTAGGGGGGTAGGGGAATTAGGCGAAAATTTATGTCCACCCGGCGTGCGAAGCCGGGACGGGCCGCTAGTCTGTTATAAATCGAGCAGTTTTTTTTTTTCAACACTTGTTTACAAAACATTACTATTGCATGTATTGCGTCGTATCCCAATTCCCAAGTAGCTACAACGTTGATATCAAAACACGTGTGGAAATTTCCCGAAATATTTCGGGAAAACCCGAAAACACACTTCTGCGATTCTTTCCTCAGGCCATTTATTACCGACAAAGTTTTATTTAAAAACATGTTGAAACTTCTCAAGGAGTGGAATGTTTTTGTACCGAATATATTCTGCAAAAGGAATAAAATTCACGAAATTTTTTATTCGGATTCAGCTTGAAATCCCGCCAAAATAACGCAACTGAAATGTGTCAATGACCAATGAGGTCGACGACCTTCGCATTTTTTTGACAGTTAATAATGCGCTTTATCTGTGTTACTGGACTGTTCATAAAAATCTCACAGATAATGTAATTATCATTGTTTTCATCGCGGGAGTATCCTGGATGAGGCTCGCACAAGAACTTGGAGTTTGACACAAGCAAAGAGAGGCCTATACCCAGCAGTGGGTGAAGTCGGGCTGTGGATGATGATGATGATGAATGTAATTATCATAGACTAAACAAAATCCTCTTCTGGACTATTTGCGTTTTGAAAGGGCAGAAAAGAGCAACCGCTCTAAATGCTATAAGCATCGATGGGAAAGTAATAAACTGAAGTAGGTAATTGATTCAATTTGTTGGCACGATCAGGCAACACGACACCTATACGCACATGTTGTGGCAGCTTCAGCCAATTACATCAGACCCATGCCAAATTAAAGACAGATCTGTATCAATTCTAGTCCAAACTACCATTAATCTACTTAAGACTAATAAAATAAATAGCTCTGCACAGTTATTTTGTTTTTATAGCCACGTTCCTATATTTCTCGGGAACACTTAGGTGAGCTAAAATTTGGCAAACGTATAGCTTTCACCTGTTGCGTGGGCGTTATATTTACCTTTAGAAGCACATGATTTTAATGCGCGAAATACTGGCTGAAAATAAATGAACTCGTCGACAGACGAATGTACAGGATACTACGTCAACATTATCCTACTAATATTATAAATGTGAAAGTTTGTGAGTATGTATGTGTGGATGTTTGTTACTCTTTCACGCTAAAACTACTGGATGGATTTTGATGAAACTTGGTAGTAATATAGCTTATATATCAGAATAACATATAGGATACTTTTTATTCCGATAGTGCGATCCCGAGGGACATTACCGAACTCTATGCGGGCGAAGCCGCGGGCATAAGCTAGTATGTCATATGTACTTGTTTAACAAAGACATGCCGCCTGCAGTTCAGTATAAGGAAGGAAATGTACGCAGTAAATTGAATTCTCTAGACATTAAGAGGTTTAATAAAAAGATAAAAAAACAAGTCATCAGATTTAAGCGGAATTCTCTTAAAATCGCTGAGTCAACATCTGGTCTTACAACTTACCTTTCCTTGGTCGAAGCTGACGCATCAAATCGATTCACATCAAGGAAATTGTGTCTCGTGCCACACGGCCATACTATTCGATTAAGTTGTGCCTTTCCAAGTTATTTTGATTTTAGAGCTCGTTTTATATTTTTCGGATCAAAGGTCCCAGGACAGAACATTCAATAAACTACAGAATTTATTTCAAAGCAAATGACCATACTAAAATTTGAAACAAAGCCTTGGGGAATGGCAATCCTACTTCCTAATAGTAGGTGGTAGTATTATAAATGCGAAAGTTTGTGAGGATGTATAATGTATGTCTGGATGTTTGTTACTCTTGCACGCAAAAACTACTGTCCGAATTTGGATGAAATTTGACACACAGTTAGTTTATAATCTGGATTAACATATAGGATACTGTTTATCCCGGTAGTACGATCCCGTGGGACGATTTACTAGCTAGTGTTAACATAAACTGCAATCATAAAATCCATTTAGCATCACAAAGAAGACCTCCATCGGAAAGTAAAACGTGAACGGCTACACGAATCACGATAAATCTGAAAACCGTCACATGTCGTAATAGTTACGTTACATCAGTAATTGCGCTATCATTCCGCAAATGCACGCTACAGCTAGATACTCACGCATTATTTACAGTAATATGTGCAACTAATATAATGAAACAAACTTATTACTAGAACTGACGAGAATTCCGACACGGCAATGAGTATTATAAAAATTTAGAAGGTTGACGTGCATTGCGAACGTCGACGCGGAAGAGGTAATGCTCCACTTTACCATTACTTTACTCTTTAGGCATCTGTCCTACTGCTGACGAGGAAACGACTAGTTATAGCTATCGCTTGTTTTCTCGCTCAAGAAGCGTACAAGAGATGTAGGTCCCGTGTGAGTAAAAGGGACATAAACATGCATGCACCAGGAAGGTGTTGTCTCGTCGGGTGAGGAGCTCGTGGCTAAATAATAACAGCAGCTTGGATCGGTTTTCAGGTGTCAGACCACTTATTTACCGAGTTCGCTCCGGAGCCGCTCGGGTCGATCTTTAAGCCATGTTTACCTAGGCTGGTCTGTGGATGGGTGACCACCCATTACATACCGAGTTTCCTCCGTGCCTCGGAAAGCAAGTTGAGCCGTTGGTCCCGGCTGTCAATTGTAGATCTTTGACAGTCGTAACAGGTTGTCGGAGGCAAGAAAGTCTGATAACCAACTGGTATCGTATTACTCAGTACTAACTGGGTTGTGGAGGTCAGATAGGCAGTCGCTCGATGTAAAATACTGGTATTCAGCTGCATCCAGTTAGACTGGAAGCCGACCACATCTGAGTTGAAAAAGGCTAGGCAGATGATGATACTTAATTTACTTAAGGGTGAACAGCTTTCTGTACAGGATCAATATCCTAATCGCGAAAAAAATAACACCACAATATGACGCACACTTTACTAAAACACGCTATATAATAATAATAGACCGCTGACTGTGCAAAATTCCGCTGAGAACTCTCTTTGTCTTATACTTTGTCGCTGTGACAAGGGCTATCATAGAAAAAAACCCGCTGAGAGAGACTCTCTTGTAACAAACGCTTACCAGCAAGTGACAGAGCGCGAGTAATCGCCTGTTGCAAACGCGTACTGGCTCATATCTCAGCGACAAAACTATTCGAACTACACACTCACTGAACGTTGCTGGTTAATAGTTACTAGCCCTACTCGCTTCTCGCTAATCGTCGACGGTATGACAGATGCCTTACAGAGCTACTGCGTCGTAATACTACGTAAACTATAGTTACACGCATTTTACGATGCAGTAATGAAGGATAAGAGTCTCATGATCGTCGTAAAGATAGAAATGAGTATGCTTTAGAAAGTATATATTTTATTAATAGGTTTTTATTATAAGGTAGAGGTACACACGTGAATGGACTTAAGAACGGTATTGATTATGACTGTATTAATGTTAGAGAACTTCAAAATCTTTCTAATGAGTGTTTATGATAATGAAAATTGGTATTAGGAGCAAGGAAACATTTTACAAACAACTTAGCGAGAAGAAAACAGAACTTGTGATACTTGCAAGCCATCTGCCGTACAGACTTCATAATTCTAATTATCAAGACTTCTCCAAACTATCTTCAGTCAGATCTTGGCTAGATTTAGCCTATTATATGGAAATCAAAAGAGCCAAGCCTTTGAAAGGACGGGAGTAGACTATGTCCTAAAGGTCTGGTATCAAGGCATACTACATGATCGATGTTTCTTAACATAGTTCGTGGGTTCGAATTCGGGCAGGCACTTTATTTTGTGGAATTTATTTCAACACCACTGCTCTCAAAACTGTAAAGAAAAACATCCTCAGGAAACCGGCATGTCGTAGATTGACGAAAAACTGGGACTTCCACCAACCCGCACTGGACCCACGTGTTTGTAAATGACCAGCTCCTTCTCCTGTGAGAAGGAGCTGGTCCTGTGTCACAACATCACTTCCTGTCCTTGTCCCATTCTACGTGTGGTCAGTGCAACACGTTTTCTTCTTCCATTCTCCCCTGTCAGACGCCCCGGCATCATTTATTCCTTTCTCTTTCATATCATTCCTCACACAATCCATCCATCTTCAGACTTCCTCTCCCTCTCCATCCATCAACATTCATCCTGTTTCACAACAGCGAGAACGTTATAGGCTCATAGTGCATTACAAAGCGAGAGCCTTATCTCTTTAACACCTTTTTCTGTTGTTCTTTCCTCTAGATCCGTCTGGCACGTCGAACTGCCCGCTTCCCGAGCTGATCATGACCGAAGCCGACGCCATCGCTGACCCTGACTCCGATGATGAACCCGAGAGAAAAGACTCCCTAGATGTCCATGAAGAGGGTAAGTCTATACTGCAAATCTGAAGCTTATATCGATCTGGTTATGGAGATTGCGCAAACGCCTTTATTGTTGATCACTATTATTGATGGTGCACAAGTGAAAAAAGGAGGGAAATTAAGACTCATGCAATGTTTGTCGCATAAATCATCGATGGTTACTTATTTATTTGATTGTCATAATTGCGTCTAGCTTATAGTTTGACTTGCAAATGAGACAGTACCTACCCCTATACTGGACAAAAAACTTACAGGAAAATACGTTGTCTTTCCATGAATGGTTGCCATGACTACGTATTTTTCTTTAAGCCCAAAAGCCGTGAAGACTGTTTTTAGGCTCATGAAAAAGCAACGAAAGATGTTTTATAAGACTCATAAAACAAATCCACCATTTCTAGTTCCGCGATCAACGATAGAGGCGCTTGCGTCGATTTTGTTACTTCCCGTTGCGTTAGTTGCGTGATAGATCTACTGCCAACAATTTGCGGCGCTTGGCAACGTGTATCTGTTACTTCATATTTTCTACCAAGTGTCATCGTAACTTATAAATTGTATTTTGTTCTAATTAATGATTTGTGATCAATAGCTTTGTTTAACCGCCCACTCAATCATTGGCATTACTAAAATACGAATTGGCATCAAAACGTGACAAAAACATTTTTTTTTACTGTTATATCTTATATTTTGAACCGGAGTTCTAGACTTTGAAATATGTTATTTATATAAAAATAAGTTGTTTATTTTTGTTTGTGCACAGACGAATTATTCGAATGCTGACGAACGGAGAACTTTTCGCTATATTAAGTCCTCCGGCTCCACCCGTCACGTACACAGACATACACAGGTTTATTTATATCTATATATATATGTTTAGTCTGTGAACAGTCCAAACGCTCCTTTAGCCCCTGTACATAATGGATTATGTACTTTAAAGACAGTGACGGGGCAAGAGGGTACCATAGTAAAACACCAACTTTTCTTGCTGGTATATAAACAGGCACATGATAGGATTCAGCTTTGTGTCTGGGGTGCTAATAATTCACCTGCAGTTCCTAAGGACGTAGATCTGTAGATCATGATGTGTTGATGACCACTTAACATCTCAGCCTGCTTGTATGACATCCAACAGCACGAAAATGATCATGTCCCTGGTCCATCATTTCTGATGCAAGCCTTAGTTCTCAGCCTTGAGTGAGAACCAAAGACTATATATTCTCTATGGTGAGAACCCTCTGAAAATAAAACTGAATCCGCCACTGTCCGAGCATAATGGCAATCAATAGACAAAACGAAGTTCAAAAAAACGATGCTGTTTTGCTGAAGCCTCCTAGGTTTTCCTTACCTGCAAGTACCGTGTGACCCCTGTGAAGTCAATACATGCTTGAGGATCCTGTGCTGTCTAATTTTCTATTCCACACCAAATAATATTAGGTACTAAGTTAATAAACTAATTGAATTAGATGACGAAGAAGTAGATATGGAAGAAGACATGTGTTACGGTTCACAATCTTTCGACATATTACAATCTCGCGAGATAGATTATAATCTAACGATTTTTTAAATTTTACGGTGACATATTATTCAAATAAATAAAATTAAAGTGTCTGTTTGTAATTTCAAAATAACAGATTTTTACTGAATGCAAATGAAAGTATACACAGTACTTATAACAAAAAATCGTTAGTTTAAAATTTTGCCTGTCTGTCTGTCTGTTTGTTCAGGCTAATCACCGAAACGGCTGAACCAATTTTAATAGGACTTTTACTGGCAGATAGCTGATGTTATAAACAGTAACTTAGGAGTAACTTTTATTAAAAAAGACAATCCGCACAAAAAAAAACTAAACTAGACACGCAGACGAAGGTCGCGGGGCACAACCAGTGCAAAATAAATTACTTTGAATGGAACTGATCTTCTTAAAAATTTCCACTATAGGTAATGTCATAACACAAGCTCATAAAAAATGTCCCTTACACAAGCTACCTTAGTTACAGCAATAAAAAACGAAATAAAACAAAGTACACGGCATTACAAGATCGTACCATGACTATCGTGTCCGTTAACCCCAAAAAATATATCATTAATTTATCATTGCAACGCATAAACTGACTGACACAATGTACAGACACATCAAGGTACTACAATCTGTCAAATTTCTTTAATAGATTTTCAACTTTATCGCTAAAGCATTAGGTTCAACGTTGATTGGGAAAATTTGACAGTTGCGGATAGCTTGATGTGCTGGCTTGTACATGTGATGACAATTCACGATTATGCCCTTTCAATCGTGACTCAAATGAATAATGTTTCTTGCCCATTCTTCTCCATGAGAACTACTATTTTCGAATGGGCAAATACAGTTCATTCACAGTTATTATGCCTGTGGCGGGACTGTAGGTAGCTTATTTTTGACTATGCAAAAGTGCCTGTCACGGGTCTATTTGAAATAAATGCTTTGAGTTTGTACTTTGAAAAGCCTTAACAAATCATTGAATAAATTTATGTTATGAACTAACTCAAAATAATTATATTTTATAAAGGGAAAGGCAACTTCGTAATATGTAGGAAACAGATTTGTCAGTCGTATGAAGAAATCTCATATATCAACGATGCAACACAATATTTTACGAATAGTAAAAAAATTAACTCACCTGACACTGGTAATTTTCCTAATTAGTTAATATATAAGCGTTTGAAAGCACTCAGTTCCTGATAAATGTGGTAATTTTTTCACTTGTCCTTTAACGCTCTGGTTAAGTTCGTAACCAAGGATTGCATATTACCTACCTATCTAGTGTACTCAATATCAAAGTTTTCAAAATACCGCGAAATATCTCATTAAATTTTATTATTTTAATTTCTACATTCTGTTTTTATTGCGTTGCTGTAATGTTAGCTAATTGGTCGTCTTGGAAATGTTAGAAAAAAATCTTCGCGTATCTGCTGTCGAGTGTAAAAATGATTCTTCAAAAAGTTTTGTTGCATTACGAAATTATTTTTTTTAATTCATATTTTGTGAACCTACCCCAAATCCAGCTAGTCAACCCCTTCTAGAAGCTTCCATTAGTTCCTCTTCCTTCCTTAATCCTTGATTATAAGTTAAAAAACATTCCTCTGTAAGCCTCACTACCACGCCTACTTAGTCACTTTTTTAACACATTTAGGGATCGACAACACTTATCGACACTGAATTTGCTTGAGCCGAGTTTTATGTCCATAGCGAATAGTCCGACGTAGCGTCGAGTCCGAATCGAAACCAGACGAATAATCTAATTCCGCGTCAATACGTGTTGTCATCCCCTTTCAGCCAGCATTATTGACCTCCAATTTATATTCAAACTAGATACGATAATATCCAGGTGGAGGAGCTATGAGCGCGCTAGTGGCTGGACTTAGGCGCGCTGGCTCCGCTCACTCCCTCTCCGCGCCTAAAAACAACGCCTCTTCCAGGTCCTTACCACCGTCACCTAGTCATACACCCAGGTATGTTAAGCACACCATTATGTCGTGTTGTTTGAAACTGAACTACATTTCGCCTACAACCGGTAACGACACCAGCTTCTGACGGCACCATTTCAGCAAAGAGACACTTATGCACCTACATTTAGTGCTGTGTTTTGCTTTTTATACATGTAAAAGATCAAACTCGCATTTCGATTTTTCTGCGTCCGATTCGATCAAGATTTTCTCATTTGGACAGCTGCAAATACGGAGTGGAAAGGACACCGACGCGAAAACAGTTACCTCGTATTCAGTACATCATTCTTCTAACAACCGATGAAAAATTTCTTTGTAGGGAGCTCAGAATGATGTACTAAATACGTGTTAACCGTTTTCGCGTCGATGTCCCTTCGACCCCGTATATCATCGGGATAATTTCAGTATTGAAAGTGTGAGACAAAATCGCATTATGAAATCCAAGAATGATATACAGGGTGTTTGGTAGATGGGTGCAAAGCCTGAAGGGGGTGATAACTTAGACCATTTAGAACTTATTAAGCTAAACTTGTCTTAGACGAAGTCTGCTCCTTGTATTTTTTTTTTAAAGTCTATGGTTTTTAACAATAATACCCATTTTTTTTCAATTAATTGTTAATAGTGTCCAGTAAAAGCTGTTATGTTATTATTTTTTATTTATGTAATGTGTGATTACTCAAACAAAATAATTCCCAAGCAACTATGTCATTATTTTGGTCTGTTTAAAAATTAAATATTCGACTTCAATTTGCTTTGTACATCCTAATTCCAAGAGTTGATGAGACATCTGCGTAAATAGTACCTCAAAAGAAAGGGCAATAACCAAGCATGTTTTTAAAAAGGTTTGAACAACTGAGGCTATTTTTTAAATTTTTTTATTATGCCGTAAACAAAACATAGTCTTGATTTTTAAAAGTTTCTCAAACTTGAATATGGCGTAGAATGTTTCTCTGATGACACAGATGCTTGGGAATTATTTTGTTTGAGTAATCACACATTACATAAATAAAAAATAATAACATTACAGGTTTTACTGGACACTATTAACAATTAATTGAAAAAAAATGGGTATTATTGTTAAAAACCTTAGAGTTTCCAAAAAAAAATACAAGGAGCAGACTTCGTCTAAGACAAGTTTAGCTTAATAAGTTCTAAATGGTCTAAGTTATCACCCCCTTCAGGCTTTGCATCCATCTACCAAACACCCTGTATAACCACATGCGGGCGTTTGAAAAATCGTGCCGTGAGTTTGGTCTATACCGAGCTTATTGCAATAGGCTTTCTAAAAAGGATGACTGTTTCTCTATCCTGACTCTTACACTGTATTGTAGTAATAGCTACAAGATAATCTCTATCAAAATTTTGTCGAAATCGCGAAATAATCTATAGAAGAGTTGCGTGATAATACTATACTTTGTTTTTAGTTCGCACATCATTATGTCCTTCAACTTTTGAAGACACACAAGGTATTTCACTGACCGTTACCCTTACCTACCTATGTTTTCTCTTCACTCCTATTGTTGACCCTTGTCGTTTCCAGAATCCGTTTTCTTAATGTTTCTTCGTCCCAAATATCTTTGTGGAAGGTTTAGTTTTTTATTTCACGTATATTTTGTATCTTTCGTCCGGTAATTTGAAGAATAATTCTGCTAAATTAAAGTTCTGGGTTATGGAGGTCTTATAGGCAGTCGGTCCTTATAAATACTAATACTCGGCTGCATTCGATTAGACTGGAAGCAGATAGAAATCCAAAAATTTATTACAACTTACTTAAGCATACAATCTACAAATTAATATCTCAGCTTTGGTCGGATCGTTTTGGACAGCTGATAAATTAATTCAACTAAATACAAACAGCCTCAAGAACCAATCATTCTTCGTAACAAGTATAAAACATAATAAACTACTCATTACAAAAGATATAAGTGCCTTGCCGCAGCTATTATGGCACCTTGATTCTGGCCATGCGAACCAATATGGGGATCCTAGGCTGTCGTTTGTCTTGCTCGTTGCCATAATATGAAATTGATGTCGATGTTAGTTAGATAGAATCAATAAAATATTATCATTAACACTAGAAACGGGATATTTACCATGTTTACTGTTTGTTTTGAGTTCCCAATATTTCGGCGCTGTTGCAAGCACCATGATGACGGATAAACTTAAGTTATTGCGGGTGGGTGTTTAAGAGTAGACTAATCGATCTACCCTCTTTCTTGTTCGTTTTTTTGCACTTAGCACCGCTACCACTGTCACTCGTGGCCATGGTGCGTGCAACAGCGCCAAAATATCGGGAACTCAAAACAATCAGTAAGCATGGTAAATATCCCGTTTTTAGTGTTAATGATAATGTTAGTGACCATGTCAGTTTAAAAACTTATATCAATAAAATACGGGGTGGAAGGGACACCGACGCGAAAACGGTTACCACGTATTCAGTACATCATTCTGAGCCCCCCTACGTAGAAATTTTTCATCGGTTATTAAAAAAAAATTAGATCCTACAAAAGTGCAATACCAACACGGTCAAAATGTAAGGAACAGCAAATTTTTTTTAATAACCGATGAAAAATTTCTATGTAGGGGGGCTCAGAATGATGTACTGAATACGTGGTAACCGTTTTCGCATCGGTGTCCCTTCCACCCTGTATATTCTGTCGTTTGGGACCCCTTCCAATGAAACTGTAAACCTTATGTCATGTCAATGTGCAGTAATCAGAATTCGATGAGCTTAAAATGCTCACCTAACTCCGATCACTGGTGTTGTGCCGTCTTTTCTATTTCGTAGTTTGAATTCGATTTTCGTGTTTTATATCTTTGTGGTCGTGTCCCTGTTTAGCCCTGTTAATTTATTACTTACGGTTACTTCTCTTTACCCCCCCACCCCTTACCTAACTTTATCTGGACATTGTCAAAAATTGGCTGACTCACTTTTAAAAATTAAATTCCTGCGACTACAGCTGTATTGCTTTTCACATCTAACATACATTTTATTTGACTCCTTTTCCAACACTCGCATACAACGTCGTAGAAGAATCTTGAACCACGCTGCAATAGCTCAGCTCTTTTGACAAACAATGTAACACTACATTGTTTGTCAAAAGAGCTGAGCTATTTGAGCTCTGCTGCTGGCTATAAAACATGTAACCTAAAACACTCGACTATCCTCAAATCATTTCCAACTCTTCTCACACAAAGTGGTTAAAGAAAGAAAGAGCCTACACGTTTGTTGACGAGCAGCCCGTGTGACGTAAAGGAAGCAGTCGCTGGAGTCGTGCAACCCGTTCGGCGCGTGCGGCGCGACTTGGCTGGCGAAGGGCGGCGTGGCGGCCATGTTGGCGCCGGCACTGCGCAGCGCGCTGCCGCCGGACGTGCTGCTCGCGGCCGCGCGGGACTCCGCGCCTGAGCTCGCCAGCCAGCTCACCGCGCAGCAGATACATGACATGGTGAGTGGCGGCCATGCTGGCACTAGACGTACTGGCTAACTTCATCATCATCAGCCTACAGCATACCATTGGAGCTGGACATAGGCCTCTTCTTCGATTCTCGGCAACTCTCATCCAGCTGTTACCAGCTGGTTAGCTTGTTGATTTGATTTTCTGAACAGTTGACCTCAAATCCTGAAAATAATTCTTCAAAGGAGGTCCATGTTAAATCGTCACCTGATGATCTCCTTCTCTGTAGACTTTAATACACCTGTAATAATCTATAGTGGTAACAGCATCACGTCTTCGTTCAAAGGCACAGTGACCTACAATAGCATTGATAGAGTCATTGAACTGACGATAGAGTTTGTAGAACATTTCAACATAGAAATTAATGATTCATCGAACGTTCTTTCTTTGACATTGATTCATCATAAATCAATTACTTGAATAATTATAAATCCTTCCCAGAATAACTTAACCTCAACCAGAGGATACACCTTGTAATTTATGAAGCTACTGTACGATTTATTCCTAGGTCATCTATTATAGTCACAGTTTACAGCAGATGCACTTCAGCCTCGAGTATATAAGCCATGACCATGCTGTTCCCTTGTTTATTCGGAATTACTGCCGGCTTTTCTTAAAACTTAAGATTTTTTGAGGAAGTCGCCACAGTTTTCCGCTTGGTCCGATGACATATCAGCACATTATGTCGCATTTAGTACGGCGCTGAGTCCAGGAGCGTCGAGCCAAACTATAACGGATGCCGTGCTTTTCGGACACAGGTCTTTCTGACTGGCTCAAGCCGATACCGCGTCACTTCCTGAGGATACCGACCTTTTTGGTATCCTCTTGCCATTCTACCACACCCCTTCTTACGGATTGATTTAATGAAAGAGTCTAAGAAATCAGAGCTCTCTGAACTCCTGAAAACCTACTTTAAATGAAATTTGCACCAATATCATTCGGAACCTTTTTGTTTCTATTCGCAGTTACTAGCAGTGCGAGAAGAACTATCGGCGGAGGACGCTAGCAGCGCGGGCCACGCAGACGGCGGCGAGTTGCGCGCCTGCGCCCTCACCGCGCTCATGCTGCACTGCTGCGCGGCTGCGCAACTGGCGCAGCAACGCGCAGACAACGCGCCCACTTGATGATATTACATTATTGTTCTTTGTGATGAGGGTTGTTTCATTTCGATAATGCGGACGGTTTTCCCCAACGCTCCCAACGCAGCTGCAACGCCTAGTCACGAAGGACAGCAGCAACACTTCTGGCTTGTGGTTACGCAGAGGTGTACCTAATAGTAAACCCACATTTCGCCAGTTATGTTAAAGTCCCATGTAACAGGGTTGTTGCGAACATCAGCATCAGCATCAGCATCCGCTGATCTTCAGCATCATTTACAACATCAGCAACAGCATCAGCATCCGCATTGATCGATGCTGATTGTTAATGCTGATTATTAATGCTGAAGTTCGAGTCCTGACATGACCGCAGAGGGGATTATATCACGTGTAATTTTTGCCTGCGACTTTGACCAATCATTAAAAGATCGTCTGCGGGGATTGTGATTGCAAACAAACACAAACTTGTCTCATTACGTTAATTCGTCATTACATGTGAAAGTTTTTGTTTTTTTTTTCGTAAACTGTTGAGTATTATCCGTTGAAAAGTGGAATATGGACGTATTTTAAATTAAGGAGTCAAGAAACTGCAAACTGAAACTTATGTAACAAGGATTATTCACGCAAAGAGCGTACTAATACGGACTGATTTTACTTTTTCCCTGTTTTTTTAAGAAAATAATTAAAATCAGCATCAGCATCAGCATCCGCTGATGTCAATGATAAAAGATCAGCATCAGCATCAGCATCCGCTGATGTGAAAAAAATATGCATCAGCAACAACCCTGCCATGTAATAGAGGGCGAGCCTATTACCTTGATGGT
Source organism: Noctua pronuba (assembly GCA_905220335.1). Lineage (NCBI taxonomy): Eukaryota > Metazoa > Arthropoda > Insecta > Lepidoptera > Noctuidae > Noctua > Noctua pronuba. The sequence continues at coordinate 5,295,724 of LR999894.1, forward strand.
AATAGGCCGAGCAGAAATTCGGACTCCGATGGCTGTTACTGAGAAATTCCTGATGAAAAACTCAATAACAATTTACCCGACCCGAGAATTGAACCCAGGACCTCATGTTCAGCAGTCGCGATTGGGACCACTAACAAGACCAACGAGGCAATATAACAGGTAATAAAGAGTTTTTGAGTCGTCGGAATTTCACTAGTTAATTTAATTTGAACTGCGGCATCAACGTCTTTTCAAGCAAAAATATCCATTATTTACGCATAACTGACCTTGACAACGAAACTCGTGTTGGTACACTTGGTAAAAAACTAACATTAAATCAAACTAGTTAAACAGCTACATTTGTTCTATTTTGGACAGAGAATTATACTCTAAACACGACATTACTACGCACTACGCATGCTATCAAAACACGAGCTAGTTTTTACGACCAACGTTTCATTTAGTAAACAAAGTCGAGCTAAGGCGTAGTTTTTACTGAAGGATTGGGTAAACTTTTCCAAGTCATGATGGTGGCACGAGTCTAATCGAAGACTCGTAAATCCACCGGATGTTTCTAATTGTCAATAATTCTAAAATTGGAGACGCATGTTTCTCCTATTCAGTTCTCAAATGATTCACCTTGAGACATTCGTTTCACTAAATCACTAGGAACTCACGGAAATTGAGACAGCTATGAACAACAGTTTGTGAGACAAACAAAAGAAATATATTTACATAACGTCGCACGCCTGTTAGGTATCTCCAAATTGTTAGGCAGAGGTGTACGAAAAACACACGTATTTCGCCAGTTTGAAAACAATAAAATCGACGTAAACAAGTTTAGGAAAAAAAGGAAATTTTCAACGAGTGGGATAAAGCTGATGGGCACACTAGCAATAATCTGAACGTCGATTTCAACGCTATAGTCTGGTAAATCAAGATTTGTGCAACATGTCACAATGTAAGTATGTATGTAGGGGGTAATCGGGGTGCTTCGGAACTGCTGATCAGATTTCGAAAATGCGAACATGATTCACAAACGCGAAAACAAATGTAGCATTATGCTACATTTAAAACGTTCCCGCGGGTTAATTTCCATACAAAACGGGAGCGAAGCAGCGAGCAAAATCTAGTAAATTATAAATTACACAGTGACGCTTTTGGATTGACGATTTACATGAGCCGATGAAAATCTCGGAAAAATTAACTCCTAAGCAAAACATTGTACAGACACCAACCAGCATATCAAGCTACCCGAAACTGTCAAATTTTCCCAATCAACCTTGAACCTAATGCTTGAGCGATAAAGTTGAAAATCTATTAAAGAAATTTGACAGATTGTAGTAGCTTGATATGCTGGCGTCTGTACAGTCCCAAGGCAATATACCCATCTATACTTGAGCTATAAACAAAAGAAAATGTAATAAACGGGATCAGAGGTAACAACAAACTCAATGGCATTGACCTTTTCATTCTTATCTCAACTACATAAGGTTCCTTTTTGTTTGTAAGGACGAAGGGATCAAGGAACGCGTGTACTGCGTGTAATGCTCTTCCGAACAGGGAACTGGCTTGTGTCCAGATTTTCCTGAAATAGCACAAAGGATCGACCTCAGCTTTGGTTGTGAAAAAAACTTCTGCGAAATGTCAGCGGTCGAACGATGGAAAATTTTGTGCGTCATCAAAACATGCGTGTGCGCCGGATACGGACGAATATCATCTAGATTCTAGATAAGTGACCGATGGATTGGTGATATTGAAAACTAATCAACATGTGTTGGGATGGTATGATTATCTTTGGATATTATGATCACCCCCTGTTTGATAATAACAGCTCGGACTTCATCTTCAAGGTTAAGCGACGATTTCCGAGGTCAGCCCGTGAATGGGTCACCATACATTACTTACATACCGACTTCACTCGTAATCTCAGAAAGCATGCTAAGCCGTTGGTCCTGGCAGTCATTTGTAGATCTTTGACAGTTGTTACGGGTAGTCAGAAGTCCAACGGTCTGACAACCAGTCTTACCAAGTGTAGGCATCGCATTACCCAGGAACTGGGTTGTGAAGGCGCTAAATGTAAAATACTGGTATTCAGCTGCATCCGGTTAGACTGGAAGCTGACTCCAACATCGTTGGGAAAAGGTTAGACAAATTATGATGATGATGGTAGTACAATGATTAAAACAATTATTTGAAAGATAGTATCTAAATAACCCTGGGCCCGGATACTTAGTCGTACTATGACTGTATAATGAAATAAGGTCGAGTAACAGGACCTTAACCGGTATCTACATGAGTCAGAAACTACTAAATGACTCTCTATCTCTATAATTAGATAAGTAGGCACTTAAATGTTATGACGATATCAATACGTAGTTGTCACTTTTCAGGTAGGTAAACTAGTCCTGAAGTAGAGACAATGCAAAGACCGTAGTGTGAGCCGCCCCCCTCCCTCTAGATGGGCCGACGACCTTGAAAAGGTTTCTGGGGCAGACAGCACAGGAGAGGAACAGGACAGACAGCACCTGCACCACCGGACCCAGTCTGCCAGCCCCAGCTTGGTACAAGCCTAAACCCAGCCGTGGACTGCCACAGGTTGATTTAATTGACCTCTTTGGCTAACAAAAGCTACGCGACAATTACTCGCTCTCTCGTCGAAGAGATTTACCATCTGTTTCTGTGACTACTCTCGATAGTCATTTGTCTTTTTTGGAGTAGGAACGGGTATCTGAAAAAATATCATTTCCCTACCATTTCCAATGTCCCTATCGGCTGTTACCCTTTTAAGATACGCTTTGCTAAGAAAGATAGAGAAATACCTGTGTCAGATGCCTGTCATTATGAGTGATGAAGACAGAAAATTCTGCATTTTCTGGCTCACTAGACGCCTAACAACACCACACAGATACACTTTGGTACAATAGCTACCAAAGTCTTATAATTAGTTCTTCCGTTTTGTTCTGTCCCTTACTGGCCGATTAGGCGATTGCTATTACATAATCCTACTTACGTAGGAAGAAGCGGTTATTTTTATGAAGTGTTGAACTGTTTAGTCTCTGAAAGTAATAAGGGTACCTCTACTAGGCTTGCAGTTGTTTCTGTACTTTCAGCAATATTTTGCCTTTATTGTGGCTAAATGATAATAGCCGCTTGGGTCTATCTTAAGGTTAAGCTGTGCTTGCCTAGGTTGGTCTGTGGAGGACCATTACATACCGAGTTGGGCGAGTTGCCTCCGTGCCTCGGAAAGACCGTTAAGCCGTTGGTTCCTGCTGTCATTTGTAGATCTTTGACAGTCGTTACAGGTAGTCAGTGACCCTAAATGTCTGACAACCAGTCTTACCAAGGGGTATCATATTACCCACTATAGTACTAACTGGTTTTGGAGGTCAGATAGACAGTCGCTCCATGTAAAATACTGGTACCTATTCAGCTGCATCCGGTTAGACCGGAAGCCGTCCCCAGCATAGTTGGGAAAAGGCTAGGCAGATGATGATAGGGGGAATGCACGCAGTCATACAGCATGACCAGCATCAAAAAGTCTTAAGTATATTTTCGTCATCGTGTTTGTTATTCAAACATCCGTCATAAACCGTTTTCGAACTGTGAATAAATCTGACTTTACCAAAGCTTTGTTTTGCGTGAATCAGGACAAAAGATGAAACGAAACATTGGGTACACGTGCATATCTACATTTCTCATCGTGATCAATATTAGATTGTTTTCGTGACTCACGTTTAATAACTGGTAAAGGGCATCGGACATGACATGTTGGCCCATAAAGTGGTTTCAAACCAGCGCAGCTTTTCATTTTGCGGAGGCCTTTTACCATCAACTGGGCACAAATCGTGCCTGCTACTGAGAAATTCCTGATGGAAAAACCCAATTACACTTTGCCCGATCCGAATTAATTTCCTGACCATGCACAGCAGTCGCTCTTGCGGCCACTAGACCAAAGAGGCAATAACAACGTGTTGACGATTACCAGTTGAGTAGGTTATAGAAAAAATCCCCAATAAAAATAAAGAAGAAGCTTCTGAAAGTCGGTCGCGATGAAAAAAGGAATGGCTACTTTCGGACACGAGGTCGATGTGTAGGAATTATACCAATAGTCTAGTTGATCAATTTATTATCAAAAAATCTAAATGGGTTACCTTCTTGAAATTGTTCCAAAAACAGAAAGCATATCCGACAGAAACGGCATTGACCTCAAAAATAAATAACAATTTCATGAAACAAAGAAATAATGTTCGCAACTTCGTTTGCATTTTTCAGAAGTTGTTGCACCTGAGTGTTCGAGAGCAACATCTTCGAACGCAGAGATTGATTTGTGGATACATCTTTCGTATCCCAATTATTTTTTCATTTTTGTGATAGTTATTTTGGCTTTCGAGCTAGACGAAAAATACGCGGTGTCATGAACTGCAGGCAGATTACAAACGAACCTTATGATAAGAAAAGGGTCTCCTCATGAAAGAGAAACACATGTTGTGTTTCAAAGTTCCTTGTTTATTTTCCAAAAATAAATAGTTTAGAGCAAATAATAATATAAGCGGAGCACGGCTGTCGGGAATATAGTTTTTGGCACCCGTTCAAGGTTGGTGCTGGCGAAAATCTACGACTCTCTTTGGCCGAAACTTCAAGGCAGTACGTTGAACGCACGACAAATGGACGTCAAGTTTTTAATTGACGCAATTACTTGCACGTATGAATGTACATACCTACCTATAATACAATTATATCGATGTATTTCTAACTGTTTATGTTTGATTCGGTCTTTGAACTTGGACGAATTCTATCATGATAAAAACCATGTCGATTCAACAGGCCCACTTGCTTCCACAATATTGTTTACCTCACGGTTTTTACAACGGAAATCTTTGAACGGTCCTTGAACGAAGCGTTACTAATTAGTAAGTTATAACACTTTCTTATGGATTTCTTCAATCACGACCGATGACGGAAAGCGAACCAAGGCCGTTATGAAAATTGTAGAGGAACCTATTTGTTAAATATTATCTTTACTGATCAAACCAAAGTACAAGTTAATTGATCGTGGTGATCGATGTTCTATTCCGTTACTTTTACTTTAAAATGATGCAATTCCAGGAAATATATTGAATAGGTAACATGTTCATGACTCAAAAATAAAACCGTTTTAATTCATCGTAATCAAGTTTGCGCATCGAACGTGTCCGCAATAAATTGCAACATGTAACACATTGATGGCCCGTTGTGAATTAGGCTGGAAAATCATGTTCGACCGTCAGCCCAGCCTTTCACATTGAGCTGATCAACTACATACATGCATTCAAACGATTATTCCCGCAAACAATGCAATCAGATAACGGGCTCAGTAATCACAATGCTCTTATTGACGACACGACGTGACAATGCGCTCCAATAAAACGAGATCGCAGGATTGTTTATCCAAGCGGAAAACAGATTTTCCTTTGTCACAGGACAAAACCCGTGACGAGTTTTCGTCTATCTCCCATATTATAATATTTTCCGTACGTTTCCGCCAGCAGCCAGCTTGCGTCAACTGCGCAGCAGACAGTGCGAGCGAGACAGACATTTGTTGTTGTTGCGCTCTCCCTCCCGCAGCACGCTTCTTTGTTTTGGCAACGATATAAAGGCAGGCAGCATACGCGGCGCTCGAATTTTAACAGAGTGCTACCGTGGACCCAGGCGCATCGCGTTTCGCTGCGGTGGTAGATGATTCGTGATTCTTTCAGATTGTGAAAGACTTTCATAGTCGTGACCTAGCAGTGACTTAACTAAGGGATTGTGCAGTGACATTATCAAGTGCAGTGATGAGGCCCCCTACGGAATATGAAGGTGGAGCGAGGGTGCCCACTGAGGCGGAGGAAGGGAACCGGCCTGATGCGCGGCCCATGATGATCTGTGCGAGGCTGGCCGGACGCGCCATCATCAGAGTTGTGGGACGGTGTGAAGATGCTCAGGAGAATAGTCAACTAGGTGCGTAGTAATAAAATGTTGTGCATAAATCTAATAATGTGTGAAACGCCACTAAACAACAACAAAACAAAGGTAAACTTTACTGCGTCAAAAGAAAAATAAACAAGATAAAAATAAAAACAACTACTCAGTTCCTGCTTGAGCTACAATAAATCCACTAGGTACTAGGTAGGTTACTGCATGAATAAAATATCAGTGTCACTGAGCCAACATAACACCGGTTGGCGAATCGTAATTAATTCCTCAAACGCGCAACAAAAGACTAATAGTTCGTCGATCTAATCCGGAAACCTAAATATTTGCACATGTTAGCTGAGTTATTAGCAGCATTGTTTATACGTAAATTAATGATCATGATTATCTTATCAATTTGCGAAGGTATGATAATTTGCTTGTGCCCTTTAAGAAGTAGAGCATCTATCGTTAATTACGGTCAAGCGAAGTGTAAATTAATGGATTAAGTTGACCTCTATAGATGGGTAAATGTTTACTAACATCTTTATTAAATAGTGTGAGAATTAGTCAATGAATTAATGAAGTAAGGCCGTGACACATAATTGGGAGTGACCCAGCAAGTTGTGGCTTAATATTATGTTAAAAATCCAATCTAATGTCATAACGAGGTGTTACGGTTGTCGAAATGTTCGTCACATCTTTTTTACCTAATGTACAAAGAAGTTCAGGGACATGAGAATTACCTACTTACTTACATTTACGAAATTAGAATTACAAATACGTAAAGATGACGGCGCTCATGACTTTATTTCCAGACGGCATTTTGTTTAATTTATATACATATTTCACTTTCTTTCTAATAGAATTAGAATATAAACAAACAAGTCTAATATCAAACGCAATTAAAGTTGATAAACTGAGTAAGCACTTGAATAATAAACAATTCTCCCTTTGTTTTTAATTTTATCGTTATCGCGCCTACAATCATTGCGCCGATGAAGATGGTTCCGGTAGCGGCAATGATAAAATGGTAAAGTTTGGAGTCTTCCAAAACTTTTCCATTCATCTTTTTTAATGATCTATATTTAACTAATACAGCATCTTAATCTTAATTTTAGTCTCATTGACCTCTTAACTCGCGCAAAAACTGAAAAACTTAATTAATGACCTTACCAGTCTCGTTGACAAGGCCAAACAAAATTAAAAGTGCATCACAAATAACATAGTAAAGTTCAATGAAATGGTTTCGTATTGATATTTAAATTACGTTCGTTTGAGTAATCAAATGACTAATAATTATCAGCTGTTTATTGATAAGAGAGTGATTATCAAATCAGTTTGTTTATGTGTCATTTATTTATGAGTACTTAGATTGTTTTTCTTATACAGGTGAAATAAATTAGAAAGCTTGTAAGTCCTTCTCTATTAAATTGATCTAAAAACTATTCAGTCTTGTGATGAGAACGTGCGTACTTGCGTAGACAATAAAATTGATATCGTAAAGACAGCTATCAATTTTATTGTCATTGTTCTTACGCAGATTTCTCGAAAGTTAATTGTCGTAACCGTAGCTGTAAAAAATATTGCTGGTAGACCTACTCGAACTACCTATTCGAAATATTAATCTTGTAATAAAGGGTGTAAATAAACCCTTATCGAAGCCTTCTAGTTACAGAGATATTCGAAGTCAGATTTCTAACTTTTTACTTTTTCCGTAGGGTTACTTGGTTTGAATGCTTGTTTGAAGGCTTCGTGAAGGGTTCGTTTAAACCTTGTATATACAGGAAGAAGATCGATACAATATTATTCTCATTCACTTAAAAAAGCAATTGAAGGACTGTACCATACAATCCCTACACTACCCAGTGTAGGGATTGTATGGTACAGTCCTTTCAAAGATATTTAACATCAGACAGCAGGAATCCGACTGAAACTTCACATTTACGAGACTAAAGAAAGATAATTTTAATGTCGACAGACTTTTCAGTGACAGCTAGGAAAATAAAGATGGCTATAATTTCGACAATGATACAAATAAAGTCGGTAAACGCCAAACGCCTGCGACGAGAATCGAACCTGCGGCGAACGGAACAAACCATTTGTTATGGGTATACATCACGTGTCTGTTAACAATGATCTACACATGCCTTAAGTATAAATAAAAACTAAGGTATTGTTGATGTATCTTTGTTATATAAACAAAGGTTTTTCCTATTAAAGTATTTCGCTTTTTTTTAAAATATGCCAAACATAAATAACGTCAGATATTTTAAAAGTGAACGTGTATATAAAAAGATAGATGGGATTGAGACATTCATTACTTCATAATTTCCATAACATATTACAGCATTGACATAATATTTCCAATTCATAGGTAGACCATAACTCTTCCGATGATTATGCGAATGGAATGAATCAGTTGATATTTCCAAAGATTTACAATATTGCCGTGGATGATTGCTTAAAGTAGCAGTAGCGAAGGGTCAATTTTTGGAAGAGGTAAGCCGGAGTACATATCTTTAATGTGATTATATTATTTGTCTATAAAATACTGACTGTGCCATTTTTCAAAGGGAAGCCAGTAGGAATCCAGTTGTATGGACCCTTCGCCACTGTAACGCAGTATTATGTAAAAGCATAATTTTGTTAAGCGTTGCACTTTGCACCCATCCTCTAAACGTTAAGTATTAACTTAACAGTGTTAAGGTAGGTACTATAATTATTCAATTAAATTTATGAATAGTCCAGCCTTCATATTTACATAATTAGGTAAAGCTGGTTTCTTAACACGGGCACTGGTAATATCATAATTATTAACACGAAATATTGATGAAACCCTCTCATTCTAATTAACAGAACCCCATAATTCCACGGATGCTGCAAGAATCTTGACACTAATGTTATTTAACATGATGTTGCAAATACATACCGCGTTTGTTAACGGCCGACTCAATTTACGTAGATACTTATATTCCTCAACAGCCCTTAATCACCATTTCCCTTTCCGACGTAACACCTCTTTACTACCGCTTTTTGTCACACCGTTACGTCCAATCTTCACGCTTATCTTCGCTCGAGGACATCATCAGAGAACCGCAAGACTACCGACTAACGACCCATTCATCAAAACGCTTACAAAACCCAACCTTATTACGTCTTTCATAGCGTAGCTAATAGCATGTGGTATCTCGAATGAATAATTACGCGAAATATGCCCGTTTACGCAACAACGAGGTTCAAATGAGTGTTGTTGCATTCCACTTTCGTAAACGAAGATCGTGTAAAAATTGTGAAACTGACCGAGGCCGGCTCAGTTGGAACAGTGGCCTTTGTTACTTGGATTAATTTCATATGGTTAATTAATTCCTTGTGATACACAATCGCATTTTTTGCAACTACCTCATAGATTAAAAACATACTGAAACGGTTACATAGATCTTTGTTTTGTGACTGCAATCGTCTTCTTTTCGTTCAAAATGATTATGGAATAATTTAGCCGTATCCACTAAATTTTTTGGCACGTTTGTGAATAACGCTATAAATATTTCGTAATCCTCGTTAACCTCAATGATTTAGAATATTCAGATAGAGGAAAAAACACTGGAAAAATACATCTCCCGTCTCTGGCTACCGTACAAAGTCGTAATCTATACATATAATAAGACAGTAAAAAAACTGTGTCTGTACATTGAAGATATTTAAAAAAAAAAAATTGAGGGGGGTTTAGAAACAGTAATAGAGCACGAATCTAAAAAAAAAATTCTGTCTGTTTGTCTGTTTGTCTGTTTATCTGTTTGTCTGTTTGTCTGTTTGTCTGTTTGTCTGTTTGTTTGTACACGCTAATCTTCGGAACTACTAGACGGATTTGAAAGATTTTTTTTTTGTTGTATAGGTATTAAGTCTGGGCAACATATAGGCTATAATTTATCTTGGAAACTTGAACACCTGATGCAGAACCGCAATAGAATAGCTAGACTATAAGAGATGCAAAAATGGTACCATAGCAAAAATTGTTCCACGTGATGAGCATTTTCTGCTGAGAGAATAAATTTGAAGATCTGGAACACCTGATGTGGAACTCCAAGAGTCCAGCTACACTATAACATATATAGGAATGACGTCTTAGCAAAATTTGTTCAATCTGATGACCACTCTCTGTTGATTTATAAAAATCGAAGATCTGGAACACCTGTTGTGGAACTCCAAGAGCCCAGCTACACCATTACACATATAGGAATGACGTCTTAGCAAACATTGTTCAATCTGATGAGCACTCTCTGTTGACTTATATAAAATCGAAGATCTGGAACACCTGTTGTGGAACTCCAAGAGCCCAGCTACACCATAACACATATAGGAATGACGTCTTAGCAAAAATTGTTCAATCTGATGAGAACTCTCTGTTGACTTATAAAAGTCGAAGATCTGGAACACCTGTTGTGGAACTCCATGAGCCCAGCTACACCATAACACATATAGGAATGACGTCTTAGCAAAAGTTGTTCGGTCTGATGGGCTTTTCCTGTTGACTTATAAAAATCGAAGATCAGAAACATCTGATGTGGAAATCAAAGCTATCACTAATTTCACTGTATAATTATAAAATAACATAAGCTGGGAGTATCTCCACGCGGTGAAGGCGGTAACAGTTTAGGACTGATATTCGATGACGACGGTATATCATTGAAAATTTGACTCTACTGGACAAAACTCCTATTTATTTTTTTACATTTTCGAATAAATATGCCTTCGGGCTTATGTTATTTGAGTGTTTTAGACTTTTTCCACTTATCTTCGTGACACGGTAGCCTACCCGGTAACGCAGGGGGCAGTCACTTAGATTTTAATTGATCAGGTATCTTCACAATAAAACTATAACCATGCCTAGAAAGAGGTCAAATCTTTTCCAATGTTCCAAAGGAGCTAAAAGATTGAGGATCATAAGATCCCAAGAATCTACCGAAGAACGAACAGGAGAGACTTGATGCTGTTCAAGAACATCAGGCTGCAACTCGCTCCGTCGAAACCTCTTCCTCTCTTCTCTTCTCTTCCTCTTGGATAACGAAGCACGCCTGCGTTCTCAACGTATTTACGCATCTACATCCAGGTCTCTAGAGAACTGTGAAGAACATGATGCGCGACTGACCGCTGATCGTGAACGTCATGCATTGTCTCGCGAATCGGAGACGTTCACGAATAGAGAATTACGCTTGAGTTCCAAGCGTATCTACGCATCGACTTCTAGGTCTCTAGAGACAAGTGGGGAACGTGATGCGCGACTGACCACTGATCGTGAACGTCACGCATTGTCTCGCGAGTCGGAGACGTTCACGGATAAAGAATTACGCTTGAGTTCCAAGCGTATCTACGTATCGACTTCTGACTTACAAAAATGAAAGATATGGAACGTCTCGAATCGTCTCGCGCATCCCGTTGTTTTCCCGTCCCCGGGCTCTTAGAATTCGACATCAGACGTTTCAAATCTTCGATTTTGACGACCCCGTTGTCGCTGGCATAAGCAACAGGATCCGCGTACGAAGTCGCGGGCAGAAGCTAGTACCTAATATTAGTGTGTTATTTTGGAGAAGTGAAATCTTTTGCGCAGTAAACAATCATGTGCGAACGTCCCGAACAAGAACGCGGATTACGATTTACTTTTGCGTGTCTTTAATTAATTTATAGCAGTGTGTATGTTGATGTTAATTAGGTTGATATTAAAGAAGCAGCCTTCTGACACTTAAATTTCAACAGCTATTAGTTACGCACTGTAGAATTCTCAATCAATCTTTTTAAAGAGCTTGCAGGGTTAATTCTATATTTGAGGGTTCGCCAGATACCTAGTTCCATTTCAATAAACCATACCTACGTCCATTATATCATTTTTTCCATCATAATCCACATTCACATCCATATCGGCTCCCGGAAAACGTACCTAAGCACAAAGAATGCGCAAACGCGGAAGACCCGCACGCACATGTAACAATTCCGCGCTATAAGTACTCGATGCCATTCGAGTGCGATCGATTTAGAACATCTCGCATGCGCGTGCGTTTGATTTACAAACTCGAACGGCTTGAACTCACTAGTTGAACACACATGTTGGCCTTAGCTGACCAATTTATGCCATATAGAGTAACACTGGCTGGTAGAGAGGTCACTGCTCGTAAAACACTTCCTTGTAGCGACGCACGACGTGATTCACTATTGTTGATTATGACAACAAGAAGTAATGTATATCTGTAATCAAGCCGCAGAAAAAATGCTATGTAACAAGAAGTCTTTGTTTTTGCTATGTTCCTGGGTAAATACGTATTCTTTTCAGCTACCAATGTGTATCATGTGAACTAATCAGGATTCCCCCTTGTTAATGTGGTTGTGTGATCTTCCCTTTTTTCCTTTTGTAACTATACCGGCAATAAACCAGGGGTTTTCTGGAAATGTAAGTTCGAGATCAAGAGTACCTCTCAATAAATTATATTTACCGTAAACACCAAATATCTTCAGATTATTTCATCTAGGTAAAACGTCATTGATATTTATTTATGTTTTAATAATTCGATTAGCCATTAACTATTTCCACACTAAATGCCAAGATTTTAATAATTATAATTTCTTATGAAGCGCATTCTTAATGGCCTTAAACTGGACTGGTGAAGGTCAGCACTCCTTCGGTAGAAGTCAGGAGGAGAGGAACCTAGTTTCATTCCCCTCATAAATCTACTCAAATAAGTTTTATTCATAAACACATTACTCTTGTTTGCGTCGCGCAGTTGGGTAATAAAAGCGCTCCCTCACCGGGAGCATTCGCTTGCAATGTTATAATCCATAATTCGATTTTGTACAGAAACAAGCAAATGTGAACCTATATTACTGGCGAATGCTTCCTGTGACAGAACCCCCCCTCGCTGAATCTACGTAAAAATTTTGTATCAAAGAAGGTTCTAAAACGAAAATAACAGCCAACTTCGCAAACTAACAGTCAGCTGATTCAGTGATGCTAGTTTGGAGAGAGTCCCCACAAATCTGGAGGTTATTTATAGTTATGGGGGGACACTATTTTTGGGGGGATTCGTGGAGGGATAAAATCGTGGGTTTGGAGGGCATTGGAGGAATGAATTGATGTTTTTGTTACCAAATTGGCATAAGGAATTTTGTCGTTGCGTTTTTCTAACGCAGTTGTGCAAAGAGCCTTCTCTCAAGTAACAATTATTAAAGTCAAGCTTCGATACAGATTATAATTTATATTATATTTATAGCCATTCACACTGTCAAATCTATCTTAGGAATAAAAATTCATTGCTAGAAGGATGTTCATTTTAAACCCAGTTCAATTATGCTAAAGAGATTTAACTCAGAAAAATGTACGGAACTGCAGACGACGCGACGCGTTATACGAGTGAAGATGCAGATTCTGCAATGGAAGCTATTGCTGATATAATAATATAATCATTTATTGTAAAGAAAAAACTCAGCTTACAAAAACTCTGTGTTCGACAAATGCATTAGTATAAAACTGTGTCGCAGTCATTAACGCAATAGTATAAAATTGTATATTTCATAAATAAAAATAAAAAATTGTTTTTTTTTTCTTCAAAACTTCAATTTTGGGGGGATTTCGGGGAAGGTTTGGGGGGAACGCGAGACGCTTATCTGGCAACACTGAGCTGATTGTCAATGTCATCCACCTAAACGTCAGATTCTGCTGACCGAAACACGAAATGTCAAACAATACGAAAACAAAAAGAAAACCACGAATTAATTAAAAAAATGTTTAGAAATCTAATACCAATTAGATCTACTTGTTAAAAACACTTAACCTAGAACCTCATGAATGTTTCCTTTCATACAGATTATAATTTGGAATGCTAATTTATTAATAGTTCCCAGTACGTGTGAACTTCGCAATATTTTATGGATTTAAAAATAACTTTTGGAACTCGCGCCGATACTCGTGTTCCCGTTCCTAGTTAGTTGCAGCCGGTGCTAGTTTATTCAGTGTTGCGTTTGATTTAAAAATGGCTTTAGGTGTGACTCGAGTGATTCTAAAATGCGAAGATGCTCAAGAATCTCAAGTACTAGGTATGATTATAAGCTATTAAACACAAGGCTAATTGTAATTAAAACTAGAAACATATACGCTAGTTAATGACGTAACTACTGATGATTTCTGCTCTAATAAACTGTTTGCAATGTGTCCTAAAATGCTTCTACAATTTATGGCATAGTTTTTTTATTAACCTACTAATAAGTTTGTAATTAATTGGGCATATAATGGTCAGTTACGATAGTCCTATTAATTTTAAATTAGTACCGGATCAAATGTCTTTATTTATATCCTTTAGTTTCAGCTTAACTTTATATTGGAAGGTTACTTCCTTATGAGTCATTAGAGAAAGTTACTGTTTCAGAGAAATAAGCATAAAACCAATTTACATATTTCATTATAATTATGTAGTCAACACTTTCGATGCCAAGCACCTAGCAATTGGTCATAATTATTGGTTTCTGTGCCCACGACCCGCTTTGAGTGTTGTATATATAGAGAAGTAGCTATAGATGACTTGTGCTCATGTCCAGGGCCCTAGCGAGACCAAATCTAAGTAGACTTTAGAACATGTTATACTGAGAATACTGAAATTAGTAGCATGGCATGGCATATCCCTCAACCAGATGGAGCAATAACCTTAAAAAGGTGGCTGACTGAATGAGAAAAGCCTAAAGAAAGGAAGGCCTATGTCCAGCATTAGAATGTAATAGTCTGAGTTTATTGACTAAAATGAGTAGACATCGAACATTCCTGTTTATTGTGGGCCGATACTGGCTGATTAGGATCTAACATCTATATCATTAAATATTCATATTGAATAACATCTAATTGAAATAATTATGGTTCCACTTGCACTGTCATTGTATACTTGAGACAGGAATTAGTCACTAGGGGCTATATTTTCTTGACTATCATACAACTATTTTAAGATAAGATATCTTAGAATAGTTAATCAGAATCATAAATTGATAGTGACACATCGTGCAAGTTTGTTGAAACAATATTTGCATAAAATTACTCACACTATCATTGACTGATAAGAAATATAAGTAAGATCCGTCTGTGGTTGGTACATAAAGATTGTCTAGATTAGTTTGTGGCAGTGCCAATCCTCCACATTCTGATACTGATATCCTGATTAGCCTGCATCATCCCATTGCTGGGAAAAGACCTCTCCCCAGGAATTCCAGTAGTTTCTATCCTGGGCTAATGTGGACCGAGTTCTAAACAGATAATTTTTCTCATTTCAGATTTATCAGAATGTCAACTGATGCAAGTACCTGATGCTGTGTACCACCTGATGCGACACACAGAGCTCAAGAGTTGTGACCTCAGTGGCAATGTTATTACTAAGATACCTCCTAAGTTTGCAGTCAAATTTAGTTTAATTACAGGTGAGTTTAAAATTGTAATGATTTATTAGTAGATTTGTAGGTTTTCTTTTACTATTGCATTCAGTAAAATATAATCTTTTTATTATTTTAAAAAGTAATAAATCGTATTTTTACCTATCACCTCTATCTTTTGATGAGAATTTTTTTTTATGGGGAGTCTTTATTCAGAAGCCAAAACAACAGTTTTAGAATTTTTGTCTGTCTGTCTTTCTGTCAGTATGTTTCAGCAAAAACTTCTGCATGTAATTGAACACAGTTTTCACCACTCTACTGCTAGATACTTAACTTAAAATATAGGCTACATTAGACATAGTTTTGGACTTGACAGGTAAAACATACTTATTTAGAACATTGATAAAATTAAATTAATTGTGAAAAAGAAAGAAAAATCCCATTGGCAGTTAACACTCCCCCATTTAGTTAGTCGACAACTAACTAATCTCCCATTTTACCTCTATTTCAGATTTAAACCTGTCCAACAACCAAATGGCGAAGCTCCCCGACGAGCTGTGCACACTGGCTTGTCTCGAACGGCTGGACATCTCGCACAACACGTTCGTGGCGCTGCCCCACATCACCTTCCAGTGCCCCAGTCTGCACACGCTGCTGGCCCATCACAATCAGATCATTGGTACTTGAAATTTTATTGTAAAACTATAGGAGGTAATTTATTGACTGGCATACTTCTTTGTGTGTGTCTTTAGTAGTAGCACTAGAACCTAGAGAGTAATCATGTAGAAAATGTTAGAAGTAAGAAATAAACTGAAATATAAATCTAGTTAGGGGGCGTCGGCCATTAATTACGTGAGGCGTTTAGGGGGGAGGGGGTCGAGCCCAATCTCACTCAATCTCACGAGGAAGAGAGGGGGTGTCTTACACTATTGTGTAGGATTTAGCCTGTTGGATTTTTTTCATTGAAAATTTAACAATAAATATTCAATGAAAATAATTAAGCAAATTATGTTTTTAAAATAAATCCAACGCAATCAAGCACAGATTAACGTTTTTACACACTTAACTACGCATTTTGAAATGCATATCTCACGTGAGATTGGGGGGTCAAGTCAAATCTCACGACATCTCACCAAGGGGGAGGGTGGGTCTAAAAATCGCCTAAATTGCCTCATGTAATTAATGGACGCCCCCTAATCAAGACAAGTTTCAAACGTGGCCCTATTTTTACAAATGTCTTTTTTCTACTTTACAGAAATTGATGTGGACAGATTAGCCAGATCCCGCGCCCTAGAGTACGTTGACCTCAGCGACAACCCCATTCCGCCGCGCACGTACGACGAGCTCAAGCAACTGTCGCGGCCCACAGTGTCAGTGTCCGAGAGACAGAAAGAAGACTGGGAGGAAGACCTTATAATATAGAAGAGTGCACTCTTGTGGACTTATGCATTCAGGGCCAGGAGTTACGGCACAGGTCAACTAGACCATGCGTGGTACTAACGGGTTAACAAATACGTGACTGCAACATAAACGAGTCATGCAATTCTCCAAGGTGCTCTAACGTAAATCGTAGGGAATGGTGCAATATTAATGTCAAAGCTTAAAACAACTGGTCCTAACTAAACTGTGATCTTCTCTGTGAAAAGGGGACAATATCAACATGATTATTATAGTGTATGCTATTTTTAGTAATAATTGACATCATTGTCGTGATTTGAAAGAGATTAATAAATGTTTTTACATCTTTTGACATGCTCAAAAGTTAGCGTACTTAATTAGTCTAAAGGCCTATTTCACAATGTCCGAATAGCCACTACTTACCGAATAATTTAAAAATGGAACAGAATTTGTATGAAATTATCTGGCAAGTAAGTTAACGGGAACTTAATCGTAGGTGGTGAAACAGGCCCTTTATGTGATTTGGTTTGTAACGTCCTTTATACTTAATTATATGGCTTGTATTAAAAACGAAGAAAATTAATGAATATTATATAGCGTTATATATTTTTGATACATAAGATGATCGGATAGTATTATGTTGATATATCTCATTGTATTGAATACTAGTCCATCATTAGTTAAGCTTGTGAATTCCAATAGGAATGAAATTACGTTGTAAGTTATCGATAAGTACACTTAAATGTCTATTTGCAATAATTATGTACTGATAGGCACAGTTGTTATTTTCTGATAATGAATTCGCTCTATGTAGATAAATTTTGCTTATATTTTCTATTGATACAATTTTTTATCCAAAGATTCATTGACTGATGAAATTAATGAAAAAGATACATTTTATTCAATTGAATTGAATGCAACAACCAGCAATTTTCGATAATAAATAATTAAGTCTTTGTGATGTGTTTTATATGGAATCAATCAAGAAAAAATAAACGCATTTACGAAATGCATAAAAGTCGTTTTTATTAGCTCTATCTTCTCCAGCAAGGGTGCCGCATCTGAGTGGGGGCCCCCCCCCACTCAGATGCTGGCACTTTGGATTGCAGAAAAACGGATTTGTAAAGGTTCTGTTTGCTATTTACGAATACCGGTTAAGTGCGAGTCGTACTCACACGCACACAGGGTTGCGTAGCACCAAACAAGATAATAAAAATATTTTAATATTTTTCAGAGTATGTAAATGAAAAACAAATTTACTGCTGCAGTTTGATGAAAAAGTTCCATATCTCAAAAACTAAACATCAAATCTTATTCAAACCAATTTTTGTTGAAACTTTTCTTTACAATCCTACATTTTTCCAGAATTTTCCTCCTCTTTAAAAATTTGCCGGGGGGAGGGGATACACATATTTTAAACAATTGACTGAGAAAAAATGGTTTTAGGAACCTAGCCATTACAATTGTAATGGCCAATTACAATGGTAATTACAGTGGGTAGGTACACACGGCGGCACATCAAGCTCTACATAACCAGTATAACCTGACTTCGCTTTGTATGAGCTTCCCGTACGATGAGAGATCAGCTTAATCTGGATTTGCATAGCTTGATTAGCCGCCGTGCGTACTACATAGTTAAAATATTTAATTTTGCCACCCGGTTGTATCAACCTACCTGACCCGAACAAATTAACCTTTTCCCTAGTGGCCACCATCCTTCATGGTGGCTCCGAGGTCATTTAAAAAAAAAAAAAATATATGCCAAGCAATGTCATCTTGATTTACATTCGTTTTATTTTGTAATTTCGGGACTTATTTAAAATTAATTGCAGTACCGTAAAATGGCAGGGCATGGAGTAGACGATGATCCAAAGTTAAAAGGCCTCGCCCGATTATTCAATAGCCAGACAAACAGAGGAAGAGCCAATGTAAGTATTTTTTTTATTGAATCACAGAGTGGACATGATAGATACAATGTGTACCCAGTAAGACCAGCAAGAACGGCAACATTGGGGACGTAACTATTAATCCTAGCTTCATAACACTGGTGAAGATATTTTCGAATTTTCGCATTTCCAAAATTGTGATACCGCCTTCTTCTCTTCTTAGTCGTTCACTCTTGACAGAGTGGTCCTGGTCATGGGGGGTTGCCGCCAGAACCGTCTTTTCTACTGGGCACTTGCCCAGGGCCCCACGTTCCAAGGGGGCCCCAAGTTCCTCTAACTGTCAAAGCTTGAGGCTGTCAAAAGAAACTTAACTTATTCCACGCCGGTCCGCAGGATACTAACATTTTCGAGCTCGCTCCGCTCGCTTTTGTATCTAGCTTTTCAGCATAAGTCAATACTTACTTATAAGGGATGTTTTTATTGTCGGAAAACTTTAAATTGAAACAAAACACAGATTTTTTTTAGATATTTTTGTAATTGGCTTTATTTGACTGTTAATTCTATGCCATTAATGTTTGTTTGCCATGAAGGAGCTTATGAAAGGAAACATTCCTTGGCATTCAAGCGAAAAATCATTGACATGTGCATTCTTCCCATTTTGTCCTATGGATCCCAGACTTTGTCCTTTAAAGGGCGGAGCACACCAGATGCGTGGCGTGACGTGACACGTGCACACACCAGTTGTAATGTATGAAACTGTAGGAGCGCGCGTGTGAAGCGGAATGGCAAAGTCGCACACGTGCCTGCAGTGATGACGTTGTATTATATGGCGCTCCCTGTTAGATGCCAGACCGGGCACGCACGCACACGCATCGGTCATTGCTGCAGCCCCGACTCACGGCCGGCTCGCGTGGTTATAACCCAAGCAGGCTATTATACAAAGTAACGCTTGACGCGTTACATTGTATAATTTATTTCATCATCTATAGTAGACTATAGATAGGCGATGAAATAAATAGCTAAGAAGCTAAGGTCCTAGAACCAAAAAATCAAAGAAATGTGACTATTGACACACGCACGGCCCCTCTGGGCCATAGTAGAGTAGTGTAGGTTTATTGATTCTCATGTTTTATTTGCAGACAACTAAAGTGACAATGGGTTTAATTGCGCTATTTATTGTTTACCACAAGTTTTTAAAAAGAGCACCTAAGAAAAAAACTGCGACTCCGGCACACTAAATAAATCAGTAAGTGCAATCTGTGCAGAGGGTCCCGGCGTATGTATATTTGGCAGGGCGCAATGCAATGTGATTTAATGATTTTCACTGTCTCAAACATTTCAATTTTTTTAATAGTCCTCATCATCTACCTCTAGCCTTTTGCCAACTACGCCGGTGTCGACGTCCAGTCTAAACGGATGCACCTGAATACGAGTATTATAAATGGAGCGATTGCCTATCTGACCTCCAACAACCCAGTTACTTCTGGATAATACGCTAACGAAACCCATTGGTAAGACTGTTTTTATATAGTATCTCTACATCTATACAAATAAATCTGTTTGTAATTAAAAAATAACAGCTTTTTACTGGAACTGATTTTTTGTATTACAAACTTTCAATACAAAATAATCTATAACTACATTACTGTCAAAATTAATTGACTTGTAAGACAAGCTCATTTATCCATCGCGATGTAATGCAATCGGTATCTTCTCAGTTCGTTGGCCACATCCACATCAATCTTGTCAAGGTAGGATCTCCATCATCGAAGCCGAATAACTTGCTATTGGTTTAAAGAACAATGGATAAATTTGTATGGACCCCGTGCCCACCCTTGTAGCATTATAGACTAGTTGTCATTTGAAAGAGGTTTATGTGATTAACCCAAAAATTAACGAACGAATGAATGGGAGAAAAAAGTACTTAATGTTTTTTTTATAATGCTTCTTGCAAAAAAAAACACATTCTACTTTTATATTTCAATACAAACATTAGACTAAAATAATACCTATTTAGATCTTTTATTTTCATTGTCATCTCGCAGTTCAACCTAGGAGGTTGTCGTCTGCTTAATCGGACTATCCTGTGGGTGCCTTGAGTGTAAGGCCTCCCGCCAGGGCTAAAAACTTACAAACTAAGCGACCCCCTAAGAGATACGAGCCTCGGCTTAGGGCGTCGCTGGGGGAGTACAGCAAAGGGACAGGCTGTGTCTGAGTGGCTGAATGCATATGAAAGTGCATTATAGTACTTATATACATTTTCATTTTAGAAAAAGGATGAGGGTTCCAACTAACGTATTATAAGTTCATTGGAGGGTTCCATGCAGAAAAAATTAAACCCATGAAATTGTTAACAAAATCCAATTCAAATTATTTCACGCGGACGAAGATCGCGGGTTTAGTAAAATAAATAACTTGACTCTGTGCACCTTGTTCCGCTTTAGTGCCTACTTTAAGGAGATTTGTTATTTGCAACATTAGTTTTCAGTTCGCCGGCCCTGAGTAGTGGGAAGTTCTGTACTTCTATGTTAATGCGGTGCGCCTGCGATGCGTTTCCATTTTTTCGAGTTTCACATTGAAGCATAGTACAACTTAACGAACGAAACGTTGCCTGACACTCTTGACAGAATGAGAATATTGAACTTCTAAAATCTTCATCCTATACCGGGTTTTTAGCATTGCGTTATGTTGTCTCTTTCACTCTTTAGAATAATGCAATAGGGCTATTCTGCTGTCGTCGTTATGTTAGAAATACTGTCGAGTTCCAAGTGGTTGCACGACTTTGGGAATTGCACCTACTTTGCGTTATTACATAAGGATTAAAATACCTTTTATCAGGTAATATTCATATTTTCATACAATTTTTTACTAGAAATTCTATTTTACAAAGTGAGTTAATCATTCATATGTGCAGTCTTTTATTTGATACATTTACAATGCTATATTAACTTAGTTTTCTTTACATTATTTCATTTTAGAATGGCCGGAGACAGTTCTGTCGATGAATCCCAGCTTAAAGGGTTGGCCAAATATTTCAACAGCCAAACCAACAAGGGCAGAGCTAACGTAAGTATTATTTTAGTAGTCGATAAGTAAAAATCTTTAATTACATAGCAAATATTTTGAGGTTATTTGTTATGTACCTGTAAATTTAATATTTCTTTTAATTAAGACGTAAAAAAAATATTTCAATTTATTCTTAGCCCACGTTTTCTAATATACCAAAATAAAAAAAAAATAAAAAAATATACCAAAGAGCCCTTAAATTCCAAATCTTATATTTAGAATTTACTATTCTTATCTAGTATTATTCTTAAAAATCCTGCTGTTGTATTTTGCAGAGTAGTAAAAAACACTGATTCGAATGAATCCTTAGAAGATATTATTTCTGTTATTGGCTCCAGTCTTCAGACTAGTAATTTTCATCGTTTTTTGATAGAGTAGTTATCTAATTCACTGATAACGACTGCCTTCTTTAAATCTAATTAAAACCTCTTAGCTGACTCCGTAATTTTTTTTTTTTTTTTTATTTCAGACGGCCAAGGCAACATACGCATTCATGGGTGCCATGATTCTATACTTCACACTCAAACCTAAGGCGAAGAAGTAATCTGCATTTTTATGCATATTGTCATTGGTGATCATTTTAGTACTTTTATTTTCATTAAGTACAACATGTAAGTTAAATAGCAAATAAAATCATGTAAACTCATTGTTGAATTTGATTGATAATTTTTATTTGAAAACCTTTGGACCCCGTGTGGAAACCTCAACTTGAAGACTTGAATATCCTGAGGCCCTGACATAGTTGTGTGACTGACACTGGCTTGACCACCATTGACCAGATATAAATGTAGCCAAGCTGGGGTGACTCCAGATCGGCCACCTATAAACCAAAGACCAACAAATTCTGATATTTGGTGACCTATTTTTGTGTTATCAAAATTAAAATCCCTGATGGTGGCCAAGCCAGTGTCAGTCACACGACATAGTGAATAGGGTTATAATTTCAGTGGCTTTTGTAAGGAACTTGAAGTCTTGACAAAAATCCAGACACTTTTTTTTCTAAAAATACAGTTAGTTTGATAGTCGGAATGGAAGGCCAAAAAACTTATCGCACAGAGGGCATTTGAAAGTAGATAATTTATTTGTAAATTATTCTTAGAGGATGAAAATGTGTAAATAAAAGTCAATATTGAAATAAATATGTATTTATAGTACTATATGCATGTAAAAAATAAATAATGCTGCACAGGATAGATCACAAAGAAAGCTTCACAGTTTCAGATCTTGAAAAGAACAAGAACAGTCATTTTTCTTAATTACTCTTTGGTTGTTAAATTTATTTGTAGGTTAAACAAAATGACAACAGGATATGCTGCAAGTGAATTAGAGAATTTGTATATTATAGCCAGGAGTTCTGCACACCACTAGGCAGTAGGTACGATGTGATGGAGTCGTAGTCATTCTTTTTTTTTTCTTGTTCATGTATTATGTAACAGATGGTACAGTGACGGAAAATTCCGTAGCTTTACAATAGGTGTGTAGAACTCCTAAACTATTTATTACAAGTGTTTCCTTTGGGTATGATGCATTTAATAAAATATTTAAGACAACCAACTTTAATAATTGTTCAAATAAAATTTAAAGATATAATCAATAACAAAGCTTACATACTTTGTAGGACATATTGCATAGTTATTTTATTTAATCATTTGTGCATTCTATATTTTTCAGTATAAAAATTTAAGACTAATCGTGAAACTCTAGCACCAAAAGCCTACAGATTAATAACACTAGCAAAGCAACTATTCCGTGAATTTATTATTTAATAAATAATTCGAGATTGAAAATACAATACAGTTTCGATTCAACAAGTAAAGTTATTTGCATCGGCTTGAGTTTATTATGTAGATTGATTTTACCTAACTATAGCTAGAACTGGTCGTAAAGACCTCACTATTTTGCTGAAAAATAATGTGTATTTATAATACAATATATGGTTCTGATAAGAAACTTGGGTAACTCCTGCACGCGTAGCATGACCACCGTAGAAACAGGTTTTGTCGACGGAAGAATCGACAAGATGACGGATCGACAAAATAAATTGTCATTTTGTCGATTCTCACATCGACAAAACCCGTTTCTGCCGTGGCCATGCTACGCGTGCTGCTACTACAATTCAATATTGTGATTCCTTGATCTATGTGGTAAAATAAATACTTCGATGGCAAAGTTTGTTACAGAAAAGATTGCAAACTACTGCATTGTAGTGTTGTCAGTTGTAATTTTTTACCCTGCGTTGATTTTCTACCAATTGCTACACTTATAATAATTGGCAACATGTTAGATGTTAAAATGTATTTATCAACTATATTATTTAAACCCAAGCAGTATTTTGATTACGTTGCTTAAACAATGCTCATTTAATATCATGTAAATTGCAGCTACATATAATTTGCAGCATATGACTAGCTTTAAAAATGATTGATCTGCGAAATGCGCACTCTTACAAATCCTATCTAATTCATTCATACCCTCAATTTATGCCAATATCATCACAGTTCCATGCTTCAATCAGTCAATTTGTGTTAATTTGGTTTATTAGTACAGAAATATCTCTTTTTGTTTCAAATTGTTTGCCTCTGATGTCTGAGCCAAGTAGTTCAAGAAATTAGTACTCTGGTTTTAGGAAGACTACCTACTATTGCATTTTTTGGTTCCAAAAGCACATTTCGGCATGAAACTACCGACTTCCCCAAATTGCTCATTACTTCAGATGCAGTAATACGAAAGAGATCGAGTATTCGTTTACAGAGCCACAGCCTCGTACGATTGAAGAGTCGACCTATTGGGACAATATAAATAAGGAACATAGGTGTGGAATTTAGGAGTAGGAACCTGAATGCACATGCATTTTGTTCAATGCCAACAATAACATTTCTTTCCCTTATTTTAACGCCATTCTTTGGGGCTTTATCGTTCCTTAAAAATATTATCTAAAGTCACCAAAATTAGTCCTTTTAGATACTCAGGCTTAATGTATTATTGCTTGTGTATTTGCAAAAACAAAAATTTCTGCAATATCTTTATAGTAAAAAATTGATTTGTGAAGAAAATGGGTAGTCAAAAAGACTAATTTCAGTGACTAACTTATGAGTACACGACGAGTAAGAGATTACGAAGCGTTACGTTACATTACGACAAAATGGAATGTGGCAGTGTCGCCTATCGTTGTATACAATATTATTCATAAACACGTCCACACGAATATGTAAATTGTTCGATCGTCTGCGCCGGTGCCTAAACTATGGATGGAATGCTGTAATTGAAAAATCCGATTTGCTTTACCGAGTAACGTTAACTTATATTGCACTCACAATATAAGGAAGTCTATACTCATTATTAGTGAACATAGCATATAAATATGTAACTACGGTTAAATATCATGATTACAATGAGTAGTTTCTAAGAGTATTCGAAGTGAGGACATTGCTGAAATCAATATGATGTGAGTTACAACTCCCTGATATCTTCATCAACGTTTCCATAAGGAAAAATGTTAATGAAGCATAGCTCCTTCAACATAAAAATATCTACAGCTCGACTAGGATGCATGCTTGCAAGTGCATGGTGTAAAATGGTGCCAGTGATCTTAATTATTACAGTAAAGACATTGGCAACTGCCCATGCGCATAGGCGAGTTTAAATCAATCGTTTACGAAGACTCATTTCATAACTTCGTAAACACAATACAATGTATAAAACTAGACGCTTTAAAAACAAAGAAAAATACATTGACGAGTATATTTCTTTCTTTCTTGCTGCTTATGATTTATCGCGGTTGACTATTTTAATTTCTATATTTGCAATCACAGGAAAACTTAAATAACATCATACATTTTTATTGATTTGAATATTTTTAACGTGTTTCGCAAATAGTCAACCACCTACCGTTACTAGATCTTGGTGATTTACTTCTATAACTGTCTTTTTGGTTCAAAGGTAACCAGCAAGCCACATCAACCTCTATTTCCACTAGGCTTGTCGTGCGGCGAGCAGGGCGAGGTCCTCATGTATGGTCCAGGGACCGTCGGCGCGGTCTCAGAGCCACGTCGGCGCTCTAGTGAGAGAGTACAGCGGCGGGGGGTTGCTAACCGGCGCGGGCGCAGCATCTGCTTCGGAGTCGGATTCTTCCGAGGAGACGCGTTCGGCTGCGCTTAGTGCTACGCGAGCGTACTCGTCTGTGTCTATGCTTTTGCAGAAGTGGATCGCGTACCTGAGGGTATAAAAGAGATGTATCACTCGCATGGGACAAAACAGTCAGGTTGGCAGCAAAAATAATGAGATTTAGTTTTTGTCGCGAAACACACTTTTAAGATGGAAAACGAACATACCTGAGTTTCTCTCGCAACACCGACTTGCATGAGTATCTTGGCATTTTGAGAAGGAAGAAGCAGGTGTAGCTTTCGGGCAAGAAGTGGTCTGGTGGCTGGTATTTGTCTAACACCTAAAACAAAATTACCATAGTTATAAAGAGGAAGTAAAATGACAGCTGAGCTTGAGCTTGATGTAAAATATGTTAAAAAAAACCTGTCCGATCCGAAAGGGGCATGATTTTTTGCCCAAATTACCAGCATTTCCCTAAAATCTAATTAACTTTTAAAACGTGACAACACCATCATCGGCATTAGTATATTAGATCGTCAATTGTTTGTTTATGACGTCACTAACCGAGAAGCGACTGAAGTGTCTTCGCCTGCGCACTATGCTGCCATGTAAGTTTCCTCATTTTAGTAAATTTAATTTAATTTTGGGTTTTTTTTAAATAGATCTAATCTCGATACCTTATAATACCCTCACGGATCGGACATGTTTTAAAAAAAATATTGTATAAGTTTGCCTGTCAACACACAACAGACTGTCGAAAAAAGTTCAGTATGTCCATTAAGAGAGTAACTACACTTATCGACACTGGATCGGCATGAGCCGATCACCTATCCCCATATTTGTTGCATTTCGCTCGGAACTATGTAGAATTGCGTCCAATGACATGTTTTGCGCTTTGGTTCCGCTTTGAAAGTTTGGTCAACATCCTTATCCACTATCTTGGTATTAAAAGCACTGCACATACCTGTAACACAAAGTCCCTCTGCCTCGGGTCCTGCGGTGCTCTCGGCAGTCGCGTCCTCCCCCACACGAAGCGTAAGAACAGCGCTCGTTCACTGCCCGATAACTCCTCCATTACTTCCCAGAACCATTGCACTAAGGGCGCGTTCGGCTCGATTCCTGGCGGAAAGATATTAGGGGTAAATAGTATGAACATAATGAAAATATTGTCCGTGGATGGGTGACCACCCATTACATACCAAATTTCTTCCCTGCCTCAGAAAGCACGTTAAGCCGTTGGTTCCAGCTGTCATTTGAAGATCTTTGACAGTCGTTACAGTCAGTGGCCCGAAAGTCTGTCAATCAGTCTTAACAACCAGCCTTACCCAGTACTAACTGAATTGTGGAGGACTGATAGATAGGCAGTCGCTCCATGTAAAATATTGGTATTCAGCTACATCCGGTGGTGAGACTGGAAGCTGACCCTAACATAGTTGGGAAAAGGCTGATAATTAAAATATTGTAAGGATTGTTGGCGAAGTTGGCAGGGTAACCCTATTTCCATAAACCAGCTCGGCTCTAATCTTGACTCCCAGCTGCTACTGATCTAAAAACCCAATAACACTTGGCTCGACCTGGAAATTGAACCCTAGACATACAATTTTTCAGTATTTCACATCGTATACAATTTCTGCATCATAACGTAAGCTTAATGTAATCATACCTTTGTAAGTAGCAGACGCCCTGAGCGAATGCACAGGTATATCCGGCGAGCCGCACACTAACGTCTCGAGCTCCGCCGCGTTGAACAACGCCAGCAAAGGCGCTGGAATCACCCGGGACATGCCGTCACGGACCGCGCGGACTTGTTCGTCGAACTCGTGGAGCCTGCGAAAGATTAATGCTATGTGTATAACATAAAAAACCTAAAGATGATTTTCAAATACCTATTCAATTGAGTAATGAAAGTTGACGAACTATATTAAGTGGGGTATCCCACTTAATAGACTTTATTTTTTTGTGTTTTCGGCAGTATGGCGTCTGGTTGTCGCCATTTTGAATTTTGATTACTGTCGTCATGTCAGTAATCAAAAGATTAAGACAAATCGATTGATGTTAGAATCATCACAATCGGCCCACGCGTTTGGTCGCTAAAGTGCCACAAAGGAATAAACATACAAATATATATATAAATACGGGGTGTAAATAGACCCTTCACCAAGCCGTCAACCAGGCATTCTGTACATCAAACTAAGTAACTTTACGCAAAAATTATTGCTGGGAAACGACTTTTTTTTTAGGGTGAAAAATCACGTTTTACAGTAAAACTCAATGTAACGTACTCAAAACATTGTGCTGATGGATGGATTGAATAGTACGAGGGTCGTGAAGGTGTTTAAAGTAAAAATCTTACATTAGAAACATGTATTTAAAAAAAAACTTGTGAAAAAGTTGGAACTTTGACCCCCAATATCTCCGAAACTAGAAGGTTCCCAGGTATGGTCTAGAACAAAAAAATGATCGCAATGACGGGGAGAACAAGTAACTTTCGGCTTCGTTAAGTGTCTTTTTACACCCTTTATGTATAGGTTGATAAACACATTACCCTCGTCAGTCGGGTTATAATAATATATTACCTTTTTGACATAGTCATGTGATGCTTAATCTTAGGTACCGCTATAGTGCAGCATGGTTTCTATTTTGTTGCGAGTTCTTTATCGAAACTGACGTCGCCATTTTGTTTATTCGATAAAACATCGACACAGAATATTACAAATATCAAATTGTCAACTCAATCATTCAAGCGCACAAGTCGGCCTCATCATTTATTCTTATTAGTACATCTTCCAAATACTACAATCAAATTTTATCTCTTACCTGTAATGCAGCGCCAATTGCACATATTCATCCTTATTGTCAGGCGTCACCCTTTTGTGTCTGGTCGATAGAGGAACTTCATGGCCTGCTGCTGATGGTATTGAGAATGGAAGCTCGAGGTTTTGTAACTCCTGTCAACAACAACATGTAGGCTTGTACTCACGGCGACATATCAAGCTAAACATTTCCAGTATAACATGGCCTCGTTGTGCATAGATTTCCAATACAATGTGAGATCCGAATAAACTGGTTTTGTATAGCTTTATTGGTACGATTAATAACCACAACTTATAATAATTGTAAGGACAAAGTTTTTCCGACTGGCCAGTTTTTACAACTTAACTTAATTTGTGAAAACCTTTTTTCTTTCTTCTTTCAGTAAAACTAAAGTTAGATCAATAAGGGTCACCTATCAATAAAAGCTCCTAAAACCTGCAAGTTTTTACAGAGGAAGCTACTTCATATAATGCATATTATTACCTTATTATTGGGCGTCATATCTCTAATACAGAGCAGAGCTGGTAGGAAGTCCTTATCCACTTCTGCCAAGTCCTGCGGCCGGAGGGGTTGTCCTGCCAACTGACGCCACACGCCCTCCGCGAGAGAGAGGGAAAGCGGGGAACCAGTACGTATTGCAATGCCCATAAGCACACCTGCATATAACAAGAAGGTATAAATAGCTACTACAATCCGTCAAATTTCTTTATAGATTTTCAACTTTATCACTAAAGCATTAGGTTCAAGGTTGATTGGGAAAATTTGTCAGTGTCGGCTTCTGCTGAATATTGTATAGCTGAAAATAGGAAGACCAGTGTGTGTACCCGAGGATCGAAATCGATGTTGTATAATTAAAGGGACCAGCATCATTGTTATCTTGCCCTTATCGGTAT
This sequence comes from Noctua pronuba, assembly GCA_905220335.1. NCBI lineage: Eukaryota > Metazoa > Arthropoda > Insecta > Lepidoptera > Noctuidae > Noctua > Noctua pronuba. Next base: position 5,325,194 of record LR999894.1, read on the forward strand.
TGATTTGGTGACGGCGCAACAGTAACTCTATGGACGATCAACCCATATGCCTATTTGCAGTAAAAGGCTGATGATACTGATGAAGGGGAACACTAGTTCAGATGCACACTAATGACATAACATCACGCCTGTTATACCCGAAGGGTTATGCAAAGGCGTACGTAATATATTGGTTGGTCGTTGGAAATCACACGTACAAAAAATTAAATCTAAGCTTTCAAAATTTTTATACGCTTTTCGTGAAATTAAAAAAACCACAAATTTACAGACTGCCCTGGTTACATACTACGCCTATGCATATGCATGGCTCAGCTACGGCATTATAATGTGGGGATACAGTACAGATGCACCTTCACTGTTCACTGTTCAAAAGAAATTTATCCGTATCCTAGTAAATATACAACAGATAGACAGCTGCAAACCTCATTTTATTAAACTAAATATATTAAATCTACCTTGTATAAAGGGTGTAAAAAGACCCTTAAAGAAAACGAAAACCACATATTCTGCCCATCATTGTGATCATTTTTTCTTCTAGACAATACCTGGGAAACCACAGGTTCTGGAAATATTGAAGGTCAAAGTTCCAATTTTTTCACAAGTTTTTTTTTTAAAACCGGTTTTCAAATATATTAACTTTACTTTAATTAACTACATGACCCATTAACTATTCATAGCATCCATCAGCACTAAGTTTTGAGTGCATAAAATTGAGTTTTACCATGAAACGTGATTTTTCACACCAAAAAAAAAATCGTTTCCCAGCAATAATTTTTGCGTAGAGTTACTTAGTTTGATGTACAGAATGCTTAGTTGACAGCTTCGTGAAGGGTCTGTTTACACCCTGTATATATACTTGAAATATGCAAATTCGCTCACAAACACCAAGACTTTTACACTAAACGAGAAGACATACAAACAAGATACACACTCCGACACAAAACGCGACACAACCTACCAACATCCTGCTTAAAACTACATTCAACAAGCCCTCTGGTCATGTCAATAAAAATTTACAATATGTTACTAAGAGAAGAAAAAAAACTCCATTTATTCACGAACAAATTAAAAAAGCTATTAATAAGCAAATGTTACTACAATGTCAACGAATATTTGAAAAATATAGATTTAACATAAATGATTTTAGAATAAGTTAGATTATAAGATACTTATATTATTATCTTTCTTTTGCTGTGCCCGACAGGGTCCACGATTGTTTCTTTTATAAAATGTCTACCACCTAAGCCTACATTGTGGAATGCAATAAAGAATTGAGTATTGAGTAATAGTACACCAACATTTTGCCAGTTCTGTTCAAGTCCCATGTAACAGGGGCGAGCCGATTGCCATCAACCGGGCACAAATCCAGGTTCCGTGGCTGCTACTGAGAAATTCCGGTTGGAAAAACCCAATAACACTTTGCCCGGCCTTGGAATCTAACCCAGAACCCCGTGCTCAACAGTTGCGCCTGCGACCACTAGACCAACGAGGCAGTACACTTATAAATATTAACCAAAACTTACCAAGAAACCGGAAGCAGTTTAGATGTAACGGGGTATTAGCAGTAGGATTCAGTAAGAACGCGTCACGTGATGCGCCCGCGTCTCCGCGTCCATTGGGCGTGGCCATGAGAAGAGGAAGAGATCCGTTCTGTAGCTCTTCACACATCTCCGCTATGCTCTCACTGTAGCCGCCGCCGCAGTCGTCCACACTCTCACCTGAGATAGATGTAAATAGGATCAAATTAAGATTGCGAAATAGTTTTACTTCCAACATCTGCAGATGGACCCAAATTGCAAGACGGCTAGATAGTCCACTATTCGTAACCTAAAAGTGCACGTTAAAAATAGTTTTGCGAAAGTATATTGAATACTTTAATCTGGTCAGCGTCCCTAAACACTGATATCCAGCAGCATCCACTTAGGATGGAAGCCGACCCCATATAGTTGAGTAAAGACTAGGCAGATGATGATTCTGGTCGGTGTACTGACTGCATGCAGAAGCTTTTAACATCTCAAAACAGTACCTGTGACACACCCCGCGTATTTTTGTGAATTCTTCGTCAGGTGCTGCTGTTTGCAGCACTGCGAGAATTTTGATGTTTTCCATATTTTTTTGTTAATTAAGCTGTGCAATTTTGATGTTCATACATATTGCTATGAAGAGTTTACATGATACATATGCACACCCTTAATAACTTCCCGAATTCAAGACTGTGTCGGTAATGCAATATAACACGTACCAACAAACTTGACCTTCCACACGCGATGCGGCAGTGCGAGCGCGTCCTGCGTCAGCACGGGCAGGCGCGCCACCATCTGGCCGAACACGGAGCGCATGCCGGCCGGGCCCGCCAGCCCCGCCCCGCCGCGCCGCGCGCGCCGGGCTGCCACGCGGGACAGTTCCACCACGGGACCGTGTTGACGTTCCCGGACCATTGTTGCCATTATAGCCTGGAACGACACAACATTGAAGGTCACTTGCACTACTAATCGTAAAACTCATTTAACGCTAAACATATTTAAAACATAACTTTGTTTCTGGCATCTTTAAACGACTGTCAGCAAAGACATACATGTTTTAAATTCGTTGGGCATGAGAGTGAAAACTCAAAGTCGTTTTTGTGTCATCAAAAACTACCCTTGTTTATTGAACAGGATCTGGTTGTATCGTAAGTGCGCGATCGTATAAAATATGTGCATTTACATGACGTCGTTTTTTTTTGCTGAATTTATTCGTACCTTTCTAAACGCTGCTTCCTTGACACTGTAGAACAGCAAAGTCCTCAACTGATCCAGAGGACCATCCAATATCAATAGTGGCAGATTTGGACACAGCAGATCCGAGAATTGATGCAGTAATACCTGTAACAACATAATATTAATCAGGAATCTTACTGATAAAAGGTGCTTGTGGATAAATAATATCAGTCGCACGGGTCGATCTTCAAGATAAAGCAACGCTTGGCGAGGATGGGTGGATGAAACATCAGTTACATATCGATTCCCCGCCGTACTTCAAAAAGCACGTAACCCGTTGGTCCCGGCTGTCATTTGTAGTTCTTTGACAGTTGTCACGGGTAGAAAGAAGCGCTAAAAGTTCGTCAACCTGGGGGATTACTATGTGGGAAAGAGATGCCGCTATACGACCTGTATAGCTCTGTCTCTTTCCCACACTGGAATTACTCCTGCTTTAAGACGTCATGGTAGGCCACCAGGTATTGTATCACCCAGAGGCGTTGCGGGGGCCAGACAGGCATTCAGTCACTCTGTATAGAATACTGGCATTCAGCTGCATCCGGTAAGATTGACATCCAACACCACATAGTTGGGAAAAGGATCGGCAGATGATGATTAGACTGATAAGTGTTCGGTAAACCGTCTCTGATCCCAATGAAACATGCATTGGAATGACATTATACGTATCTACCTATAATATGGTTAGACTGGAGGATGATCTTAACGTTAAAAGTCAGTTAAAGGCTTATTAAATAAAAATACATACCAGTCTGTTACAAATAAGTTGTGGTGCAAGATCTCGTAACAGATGGCACTCCAGTGGCGGCGCGGGAGGGGGGCGGGGCGCACGAGGTGCCTCCACACAGAGGGCCACTGTGTGCGCACTGCCGCATGCTACTTTGGTCACACGTTTACCCTAAAAAGATACATTATTATACACGTCCATCGGGCGGGTCACGTTTCTATCAGATGGGCGAAGATAGTCACACAGTGGGTGCCTGAAGACGGCCGTTGTAACCGAGCTAATTGGAAAGCCAGGCCGACAAAAAAAAAAACATCAACAACAACATGCTTTTTTTGTTTTATCGTGTTGGATATTGGAATCCAACACGTCAATCGAGTTTTTCTGTCTAATTTAATCTAAACCTGTATGTGGTCCTATATGCTTAAACCAAATCTTTTGTTATTTGATACGCATATTATAGTGCTGAAAAGTTTCTTACCTGTAAAGCCATCAGTAGCCTAGGCCTCTGAGCAGCGAGTGTAGTACCGTCTCCCAGCTGACCCTCATCATTGTCACCCCACGTGTAAACCTCGCCGTTGTCCGTACACGCCACGCAGTGGAGACTCCCTACAAATAACCATAAGTTCATATTACACTGACAACTACCGTGACAGAATGAACCAAAACCAAAATGTCGTCACAAAGGCTAGTTTGGTACTGAAGATGACTTCAGCATTTTCTCTATAATTTAGCACCGGAAAACAACCAGTGGTGGACGTTCTTTTAAAATAAATCATATAAAAAGAGTTTGAATGTAAAGTTCTATGTGGAAATAAACAAAAGCATATCTTACCTGTGGCTATAGACACAATAGTTTTCCCTTGCATGCCAGTAACTCGCATAGGCCTTCGTACGTGCTCGTAGCTGCCGTGCCCAAGTCGATGGTAGTCACCTTTGCCCCTGTTTTATAAACATTACCGATATATCAGTCAGGAAGCCTCGGTCTAATTTTTTTTTAAATTATAAAATGTTGACCTAATGACTAAATAATGTTATAAAAATGTGATAGATACCAAGTATACAAGCGAAACTACTGCAAACATGAACAAAATCACCCACGGTATTTGATAACATTTTCGGGCATACACCGCCTAGTTTCGCTTCAAACAAAGTACCTATGATCTTTTTCCTAAGGTAAAACAAACAATTAATTAATTTACTTACCAAGTATAAACACTTCCACATTGACATAAAGCCACAGAGAATTGAGATCCACATTCGACTTTGACAACTCGCAGTCCTTTCAAACAGTCTATTCTCATTGGAAGCTTACATCCTTCTGAACCGCCACGACCTAGAACAAAAAAGCAATGATTATTTACATTGCTTTTCTACGGTACCAGGGAAGACCGAAGTGGAGGCTGTAGGACTACAACGTGTAAGAGAAAGGGTATAGTCCCATACAAAGCTGCTGTCCCATACAAAACTTCAATACCTACTCGACCCAAATGTATGGGACAGCTGATAATTTTTTCGCATTTAGGATATTGGACCCATGGAGGAAGTTGTTCAGATTGATGATCTGCAGCATGTCTTTTCATATATGAGTATACCCTTTCTGTTAAACGTTGTATATTGACGAGGATGAAGTTAAGTTGATAATAATTTATTCGCGCGTTAAAACTAATTTCGAACAGAAGGCAATCAGCTTTTTAACTTAGGAAATAGCAAGAATTTTTGTTAGCCCATTTTAGTGTCCCACTGCTGGGCAAAGGCCTCCCCTTTCTCCTTCCAACCCTCTCTATCTTGTGCAATATCTGGCCATGTTCGCCCCGCAAACGAGATCAGATCGTCACACCACGTTCGCTGTGGTCTACCTCAACGGCGATTTCCTCCGACAGGCGTACCAGTGAGTGACGATCGTTGCCCATCTCTTCGAGCATTTGGGTACGATTCCCGCAGAGAGCTAATATTTGTATGACCTACAGGTTCCGGGTTTGGCTATTTGTTTTCGTGAGTTTGAATATTACTTTAAAAAAATATGTTACCTAGTTTTCCGTAGTCACCGTCTCCCCAGGACCAAACATTGTCATCGTCCGTGATGCATAACGTTTGCGCATCTCCGGAACCACAAGCGACGTCTATAACGCGGTATGATGATAACGCATCCACCTAAAATACATAAGTCTTAAAGTTGAAGAACACATACATGCAGTATGAGAAACATCTTTTTATCCTGAAGTATTTAACAACAGTGTTGAAAAATTGCAATGGCAAAATACAGAATGGTAAATAACGTCTGGCGGTTTAATTTCCAAGTTTCGGCATTTTATTTTTATCTTTGGATAAATGTTTCAGGTTACTGGTATAATAAACAATTTTTTTATTTATTAAACTTTATGCAATATAAAAGGTACCACAAAGGCGGTTTAGTATATTGCCGTTTATATGTTTAAGCACATGCAAAGTACATGGCCGTCGCTACACATAAAATACTAGTATTCAGCTGCATCCGGTTATTTAACAGTGATCTCTTTAAAGCCAGATAAAAAAAAAAAAATACTGGAAGTCAACCCAATACAATTGCTAAAAATTACGCAGATGATGATTTTAAAACGCATATTTATTTTAATTTCAACTTACCATTTTAGGGACAAGTTGGTCCTCAGAATCCCCGTGCCCCAGCCGCCCGTACCTGCCTTTCCCCCACGTGTATATCCGCCCGCGCGCGGTCAAGCACGCAGAGTGAGCGCCTCCGCACGCGATCGCTACCACTTCCAGTCCCGACAGAGCTGTTACTAGCTTAGGACGGTCGTAACTCCTAGAAATAATTTTTAAGTTGGAATATTTTGTTACCCAAGAACTTTGTACATTTAACTAAATGCTGCAATGGATGACTAATAGTATTACATAATATAATTTATATTTAATCTGAAATTAATTTTATATCGAATCATTAGAATTTTACACTGATATTTTAATTACATTATTTAATAATATGTATACCCAAGTGGCTGATCATGGAATGAACAATAGTAGTATATAATTATGTAATGAACACCTGCATGCAACCCATGTATCACAAATAAACTATTTGACTTGATTTGATTTGGACAAGCTTCACGATTTGAGAGAGAGGGCCAATGACGGTGCAGGCAGCGAGAAACAATGAAAGGTAACAGAGAAATATATTTTCGAGGCTAAACGTCTCACATTCAATTTTTTTTTTTTTACATTATAATGATAGTTTATTTTGTTACTTACACTCTATTCCCATGTCCAAGTTTGCCGTCTTCGCCCTCACCCCAGCTGTAAACATCACCATCAGCAGAAAGCGCTAGGCAATGCTTGCCTCCCGAATTACAAGCGACCTGGCAACACAACACAAACATTACTAACGAACCACAGCGACTGAAGTAATTTTGAACTTTGTATTTCATTCTTGTGGGTATTATAAGTTACCTTTGTTATGAAAACGTGTTGTATTGATGCCAGTAGAGTTGGTTGTGAGACGGAATCGATGCCTCCTATACCCAGTCTTCCACCAGCACCATAGCCTGTTAAAATACAAATATTTTGTTAATGGAGTGCATAATTATGCTGTGGAGTTTGTTGCGCCACTTCTTTTCCCCAGTGAAAATACTAGGATGGGGTGAAGTCGGGGCTTTTTGGGTGCTTTACTTTTCCAAGTCAAGTCATGACTTGATTTTGAAAAGTAAACATTTCGCGTATGGAGCCCGCGTGTTACAAACATGCTTACCAGTAGCATAAACCTTCCCATCAGGCGTAACAGCAAACAGCGTCTGTTCGCCACCCACTAACTGCACAGGATTGAGGGCCGCAAGAGCGTGGCATGGTGTCGGTGTCCGCACTTTAGCGCCTTCCACCCCGCCCAGCTGTCCGCGGTGGTTGTGGCCCCACCCGTACACGGCGCAGCCGCGGGATCCACCGCCCCACCATCCGCACCAATCTTCAGGACGTCTGGAAGTGAGGGTTTGATTTTAATTATCAGTTTCGCCAAGAATCTTAACGATAAATTCTACTTCTTACTTAATGGTATAAATGCGAAAGTTTATGAGGATGGATGGATGAACGTTTGTTACTCTTTCACGCAAAAACTACTGAACGGATTTGGATGACATTTACCGCAACCCACGCGGGCAAAAGCTAGTTATATAAAATACTCGTTAACATCCTTGCTTGTACGAGTCTAGTAAAAAAACTAAAAAATGCCGTTTAACAGTTGCAAAATGCAGGTACGTCGTAGTAACCGATGCCGCTATCAAGTCGGTCGCGGCCGACAAGCTGCTGACATGCGCCCGCGTTGTGCGCAAATGAACAGCGCGTCTCACGCGACCTGACCCGCGCCTGCTTTCTGTGTGATTGCTTTAGTAAACTTAATATTATCTTCCCTCTGGATGAAAAATTCACTGGTCGTCGCATCACTGTTTTACACTCCTAGATCTGCCCATCTTACTACAACTTACAAGCGTCCGCGTAGAAGCGAATAAGTAAAGAAAAATCTTTATATTATTCACTTACTTGTTAACCCAATGTAGAAGCTGTTCATCATGCTGCTTAGTAAACTTGGTATTATCCTCCCACATGAAGAACGATTCACTGGTCGTCTCATCACTGTTATACACTCCAAGGTCAGCCAGTCTCTTGCGCACGTCCGCTACGAAGGGCGTGGGTAAAGGCGTGCGTCGTATGAGCGCGTCGGCCGTGCGCACGCACAGGCAGTAGCGCTTGAACCACGACCAGCGCGCCGATTCGGGGCCGCTGCACACGCGGGAGTCCATGCGGAGACCGCATGAGAGCCATGCTAGTTCCTGGAGAGAGAAATTGGATTTAGTACTCGCGGGACGTACGGGGTCTGTTTTATAAGTTTAGATGGTAAATGCAACCAACCTGTTTTTGCGTCGAACATGCATACTTATTCTCTGAGGTTTTTTTTTGTCATTGCTCACTCAAGCTTGTCAACCCCAGTAAATTTATCATAGCTATTAATTGCGTTACTTGTTAATTTTAAAATGGGACAAGTATAACAAACCTTGAGATAATGCGTATGTAAAAGATGCGTGCCGGTCCGTAGCGCCGGCTCCTCGTGTTCGTACTGCGCGTGTAGCAGCTGAGGTAGGTGATGCAGGGCGGGCGGGGTGCCGGTGCTAGTCTCACAGGCGCCGGCGCCGCAGCCACTACCACCGCACACTACGCCGCGGAGGCGACGGACGCACCATACTCGAGCACGCCAAGCTGAATAGATTAAAGTCCTTGGCTGTTGATGGTCGTTTTGATACGTATAATGTATTAACATCCGAAAAAGGTTTATAATGCTTATTCAGTGGCTTAAGGCTAGCGCACACCGGGAATGCCGCGAAGGGAAATCCCTTGTAATACTTTGGGGTCGAACTCTAAACATTGGAATCTGTACCTTGTTACACTTAGCTACGAATGAATTTAGGTTGGGTAAAGATAAAGCGCTCTGCTCTGCCGTCCCACACGTATGCGCTGGCCTTAAATGTGAACGTTTAGAGAAATAAATTATTTTACTAAAGAAGGTCAAATGCTCAAAAATACACGTTAAAACCTAGAATTTTCTTGACTGAAAAAAAAACATTGCATACTCACATAATGTAGGCATTTGCGCACATATGGCCAACGCTTGGGCCAAGCGCGGTGCCAACAAATGATCATTTGATATAGCCGCCAACAATGGACCATCGAGTAACCGCCACGCCAACTCCACTGACGGACATGATAGGACGTAGCGATCTGATCCACTTTCCTGTCCAAAATAAATAACTATGATTAACACTGGTTTAAGCTAGGTAATTATAAGCAACATCCATCATTTTTTTGATGTTTAGACTAGGGATGCAACGATACCGATGCCGACAATCGTAAACCGCAGGTTATCGTAATTTTTGGCGATCATCCGTATCGTAAAAACATTTAGGTGGTAAATTGTCTTTAAAATTTAAATTTATGTTGATTTTACTTAATTGTCTTGTTTTATTTAATGTAAATAAAATAATCGTAATGCGTTCGTTATCTTATTCGCTATTACGATGCATTCGTCATTCGTATCGGTATCGTAATAGACATCGTTGCATCCCTAGTTTAGATGTTTTAAACTTTATCCAGCTTTATGACAAAATTTTGGTGGCTTCACCTGAAACCAACCCAGGCAATACATAAAGCACCAGTCAAGACATTAGTCCCGAGTTATCATAAAACAACTTGGGACGAAAGCCGCTGCAAGACCTTCCCCGTCCCTGAGCGAGCCACTAGAAAGCGTTTTCACTGATAAATGTTATATTGACCGACTGAAATTTCATGGGATGCTTTTCTATGGTTTTGACGAAGAAGAAAATAGAACTTACGGTAATTGACTGTGAAGGTAGTATAGGATGAGCAGTGAACCTCCAACCCCAGCCATTGACTGAACCATCGCTTGTGAATCTCCAACGTAATTCATCACCTGTTGAGAAACGGAGAAAATTATAAATGGCCCTTGTCCACTATTCTGATTAAATTTTTATTTGAGAGAATCTCTCAATTACATGGTAGAAGGGACGCCGATGCGAACCAGGTACCACGTATTCAGGACATTATTCCGAGCACATAGAAAAAATCAGCTGTTCCACACATTTTGACCGTGTAGGTATTGCACTTTTATAGGAAACAGCAGATTTTTTTTGTTAAACCGATGAAAACTTTGTATGTGCCCCCCCACCCCCGCCACATATAAAGTTTTCAGAATGATGTACTGAATACGTGGTAGCCGTTTTCGCGTCGGTGTCCCTTCCACCATGTATACCATGTACACAAGTTCACCAGCAGTTCTTCCTATTACTTCTGTTATCTTACCGTTAACAATAATTTCCTGCGCCCAATCCGTGGGTTCTCGTCCAGATCGCGTTGCTAAAACCCGACCGGTGCTGTCCGAAATCGTCAATGGATCATTACGTCGTTCTGTAGAACATCCTTGTTCGAAGACTACGCGAAGAGATGACGCTCCGGCGATTTTCACTACACCTGTTTGCAAAAAAAAATGTAGAAACATTGCAGAACACCTGCTTATTGTGTGTAACAGTTCCAATGAAAATAGTGGGCATATATACAAGGTGTAAACAGACCCTTCACGAAGCCGTTAACCAAGCATTCAGTACATCAAACTAAGAAACCCTACACAAAAAATATTGCTGGGAAACGACTTTTTTTTTGGAGTGAAAAATAACCTTTTACGGTAAAACTCAAAGTAACGCATTCAAAACATTGTGCTTATGGATGCTTTGAATAGTTAATGGGTTATGGAGGTATTTAAAGTAAAGTTAAAACCTTAAAAAGTAGTATTTTAAAAAAACTTGTAAAAAAGTTGGTAACTTTGACCTCCAATATCTCCGTAACTAAAAGGTTCCCAGGTATGGTCCAGAACAAAAAAATGATCGCAATGACGGGGAGAACAAGTGCCTTTCGGCTTCGTTAAGGGTCTTTTTACACCCTTTATGTTGTAAACGGACCCTTCACGAAGCATTCTGCATCATACATTAAACTAAGTAACCCTAAGCAAAAATTATTGCTGGGTAACGACTTTTTTTTGGGGTTCACGTTTTAACATTCAATGTATAGTAAGGTATTTAAAGTAAAGTTGTAGCCTTAAAAAGTCAAAAAAAGACGTTGAAAAAGTTGGAATGTCGATCTCCAATATCTCTGTAACTAGAAAGTTCCCAAGTACGGACCAGAACACAAAAAAATATCGTAATGATGAAAAGAATAAGTGCCTTTCGGCTTCGTTAAGGGTCTATTTACACTCTTTATACTCTCTCACTCTCACTCTTTATCTTTAGTATTTACTAAGTAAAGTAAAATCTACATCGATCTTTTTGTAGGACCATTCAATTAAACGCCGATCCCAGCGTGTTACTAGCTCTTCAGGGTGCAAAACAACAGCTTCCACGAGGAACTGAACTACGTCCCGTGCATCTAGTCCAACTAGTTAGTTCATTTTATACTCATTATATTTATTGCATTTATGTCGTTGCTATGATCAATTGTAGCAAATTTCGACCCAGTACGACAAGAGCAGTAGTCACTATACTACTGTACTTAAAAGTCCTTTTAAAAAGTAATTGTTCTATCATATAGAGGCGTAACTACATACCCGATATATCAGTATCATCAGCATAGGGGTGTGGACTGTCCACAGTGACAGGTTGCGGAGGTGCCCTCCCTCCACCAGCGGCCGCCTCTTCCAGCTCGCACACACATACTTCTACCACCATGTCGGCTACGGCTGGCTTACTTCCGCAGAGTGCTGGGAAAAGAAAGATAAATATTAATTCATTGGTCAGAAATTAAAAGGCCGTTTCTTCTACATCACTCTTGGTACCCAGACAAATGATATAACCTTCACACTTGTGGGACAACGGCAGGATTTTGGTAGTATACCGGGTAATATTCCGAGATAAGACTTCTTGGTCACATCAGCAAAGTCAATAAAGGAAGAGTTCCATTTTGGACTAATCACCGTGAGTTTTTCAATAAAAATCAATCTCTTTTCAAGATATAAAAAAACAGCCGTATTTTTGCCCTGAACATGACTACACACAAGGTTATAATTCCGTCAAGGAATGTCTTAAAGGAAACCAAATGTCCAACCATGGTGTCTGTATTTTTAGCTAACCAACTTACCCATAAGAACATCTGTGATGATTTTCACAGCACTATTCGAATCAGGTATTCTGCCGGCCGCTGCTAACTTCAGTAAGTCAACCAGCGCTCTTGCGTCTGACTCGCCTAGATGTGACGTAAATTCATCTAGCGCCAACTGCAAGAAAACATGTAATATGAAGTTGAGAAACAAAAGAAAATCAAAGCCTTTTACTAAATACCTGTCCTTCTACAGTTACAAAGTTGACTTTCCATCACTATCAAATCACATTGATCTTTATACTTGTTACAATAAGGCTGCTGTTGGAGGGTCGCTGCCACTGACAAGTCTACATAATAAGGACATTTGACATAATAAGGCTGCTACTTTCACAGGTAAAATAACTGTGAAAGAACTGTAAGTGGACATCGACACATATGTTTGGCAGTTGCAAAAATAACAAAAATGACGATTATCACGCAGTGTTCGAGTCATTGTCTCAAATAGTAAGTAGATTTGGAAAGAACCAACTTGACGAGTAAAATAAGTTTTAATTGCCACGCGTCATTTATATATTAATTTAATAAAATAAATTAATATCACTTACCTTTGGAGCCTCAGCTTGTTGCACAGTCATGGTTGCAGCGGCGACAGAAACAGCACTTGATGACATCACAGCCGAATGCCGAGACGATATCGAACCACTCAGAGGACTACTTGCCCCGCTCTGTATATTAGAGAGAGAGTTCCATCAAAGTTAGATTTAAATTGAACAAATTGGCATTGGGCAATAATATTGGAAATCCAAATATGCTAATAAACAAGATAGTTCTTCAACAAAACTAAGAGCTCAGAGTCAGAGGAATTTATGAAGGTGTTGTTAACCTTCTTTTATTTCTTTTTTCACGTCAAATTTTGCTTTACTTTGTTATTTTGTATATTTTAATATGTGTTATAATTGTCCCTTTTATTTTTATAATTTTAGTTACTGTAATTGGTTGTAAACACAACCGTTGTAATTAAATAAATAAATCATTAGATTCCTAGACACAGCTGAACACGTAGAACTTCAGTTTCGAACCAGAATTCTATTATATCTTGCTGGAAGCGACGAGATTTCCCTAGTTGCCATCACCATTATATTCACTTCTTAGTAAGTAACTCTCATAAATTCTCACTCTTGTGGTTGTACATGACTTACCGGTAACGTAGCCCTATCAGCTGGCGCCTCCCCTCCCCCAGTGCGTGCGTCAGCCTCAGCGTCTTCGTCTTCCGTGTCAATGGTTGTTACTACGGGTACCGCTGCTGATGACGCTTCGTGAGCTCGTAAGGCTTCTACTAGTAACGTTCGCGCCTGGTGAAATGAGAAAGAACAGTATAAAGATGCTTCTTATGTGTTAAAAGACCTGATTATTAACTTTGATGACCTCTTGCATAAAATTGTATGGAATACTTTGTAATATTGTCTGTAGAAATTTGAAATGGCATAAGGGACAACGAGCAGTTGTTGGATTTTCAGCTTTCGGTCCAGCCCCGGTATATTCAATTTCTACCGTCGATATGAAAAATGTAGTTCATTTTCATTCTCTTGCCCTACCAATTTATTTTAGGGTCGGCGCAGCATGTCTTCTTCTTCCATACTTCTCTATTACTCGTCATCACATATCTCACACCTCCTTTCTTGCCATACTATCCGTCTCACAGTTCATCCATCGTTTCTTTGGTCTTCCTCTACTTGTATACTCTTATGATATGGAAAATGTAGTTATAATATAAAATTAGTCATTGTTACGGTTTGGTATTTTTTGGAGGATGTTCAGAGTGTTTGAATATCATGTCTGCTAGAAAATGCGATTGTAATCCTATTCATCTCACGTGCTAATTTGTAAGTCTTTAGCTTCAAGGACTGAGCAAAAACTAAATTTATGACAAGAATACAATGATGTAGGTATTTTCTTACCTGCGTGATATGTAACGCCAGCAGGATCAAAGACAAAGCATGTTGTACGGCCACTGGCGGTTCCAAAGCCAACGCTGCAGCCGCTAGCGACGCCCGCGGACCTTGAGGCTCGTCTACCACTACTTCTTCCGCATACAAGCCTGTAGAATACAAACAAAATTGATATCATAAAATGAAATCAAATCTCGTACAAATCACCCAAGACCAAAGGGGCATTAAATCACAGAGCGACTATTATATCAAGCGTTTCCGTAAATTGAGTTGGCGCAAATATATTCTAAATTTTTTCTTAAACAGCATGTCTTGTTCTGCAGAATACTTAATTTCTTCTCACCAAGAATCTGTGCTTCTAAAAGATTTTACAAAAATGTAGAAAACGGTAGAGATGCTATATGGGCTGAATGAACATCAGTTTGTAAAGCAGAGGCGGCTGAATATTAAGACCTAGGTGTTCCCTTACCAAGACTCTGAGCTCCTAATGGATCCTTCAACGTCGGGAACGGCAGAGGTGCTATGTGTGGTGAATGCGCATCAGTATGCAACGCAGCCGGTCTCAACGACCACGCGGCTGAATGTGACGACCCCGCGGCTGCCCGCTGTACGCCTTCGACGCCCGCTACTAGTGCGGGGCGACGGTTCACGCAGGTGGTACCGTTGCCTTGCTGGCCGTGGTCGTTGTCGCCCCAAGCCCACACCTGGGAAATTAAAAATTTTGCTATGTATTTGTAAACGGTAGCTTACTAGTTGAAAAACACATCGAATGCATAACCTCCTACAAATATAATACCAGCCTGTTACTGTCCCACTGCTGGGCAAAGGCCTCTTCTCACACAGAGAAGGCACGAGCATTGATCACCACGCTTGTTCAAGACGGGTTGGCGATTTCAGACTTATATTAATTATAAGTCCAGGTTTCCTCACGATGTTTTCCTTCACCGATGTCTGTGATGTCCAAGATAAACTTAGAAAGTACATATGAATTGAAAAAGTCACATTGGTACTTGCCCGGATTTGAACCCACAACCTCATACATGAGAGGCGAGGCCTTAACCTCTGGGCCATCACGACCACGAACCTCCTACAATTTGGATTTTTTCCCTAATTCATCATTCAACATCTATCGTCAAGACTCTTTAAATCAATTTCTAACTACATTAACCTATAATCACATCTTACTCAAGAAACCGAGGATCCCAACGACAGTGGGGACTGGACATTGAAACACTAAGAAACATCTTTAAGTGAAACTAGGGTCGACTAAAACCTCTACAATATTTACCTGATGTTCACTAGTAACAGCGAGACAGTGCAGTGCTCCAACAGCAACGTGTATGACGCGGCGCCCACGCAGTGCTTCAACGAGTGTCGGCCGACGTACGTGTGCGTCACATCCATGTCCTAGCCGGAAGTAGTCCCCTTTACCCCATGTCCAAACCTGTAGTAAAATAAATTCATCAGTGAATTCACAGCTGGACCAATCTTACTAAGTGCTATTGTAACTGGATTATATCGTTTAGATAGACACAGATTGAGTTTCAGTTGCTGTTTATTGACCTAGGTAAGCAAATAACACAAATCATGTTACGCTGATATTTCACTTGACGTTTTTATCAAAATTTGTTATACTTAGGTAAACTGAACCCTGTTTGTATTTAATTATAATTATTTTCCATATTAACGAAATAATTCAAATATTTGTGCAAATACGCCAAGAGTAGCGCTGGCATTAGACATTATCTTCACAATTGTTTTGAGATACTCTATTAAAAATCGTGAAGCTATCAAAATCAAAAGTCAAATATTAAAACTAGGCTGACAATTAACACTTTTCTAAAGTCATTACATAAGACAATCAGACAAAATGGCGCCCACCAAGTGTTCTAGCTGGAAAAAAGAAGTGGGGGAACAAACTCCCAGCAAAACATCTGTCTGTTAAAAGATACGTACCTCTCCGTCTCTAGTCAAAGCTAGGCTGAACTGGGCACCACACTCCACCTGGATAACTCCAAGAGTATTCAGCCTTTCTATATTCATCGGTATTGCGCAACCATCTGACCCACCACGACCTGAAACCGAGGAACCTGTTTCACGTATTGCTGCCATAATTCTTGCGTTTTAGCATGGTTATAGCGGTCATTGACCCACCTACATTGATTTACGTTTTTTATATCAAAACGGGAATAAAACGACAAACGATACGTTCGTTGTTTTCTTTCGTGCAAAGTGATATTGGGTTAACTAAGAGTTACTTTTGTGTGCGTAAACAGGACTGGGCAGTAGCGAAGGGTCAATTTTTGTGAGAGGTAAGCTACAGTACATATCTTTAACGTGATTATATTATTTGTCTATAGGATACTGACTGTGCCATTTTTCAAAGGGAATCCGGTAGGAATCGAGTTGTATGGAACCTTCGCGACTAGGACTGGGTAATATCCTCCAGGTAGTACGAGGACTAAAAATACGCCCGGTGCGTCGTGATATTCCCAACAGTGCATACGGATAGATAAATAAAGGGTAATTACCGCTAGTGCCATGCTATAACGCAACATCTATAGCTAAAGTACTCAAGGGCTTAAAGAAAAAAGACACATAACCGTAACTTACCTAGCTTGCCAAAATCTCCGTCCCCCCATGAGAACACTTTGCCGCACGCTGTCAGGGCTAAAGTTTGCGCGTCTCGTGATCCACAAGCCACTTGTACGACTCTCAGGCTAGATAGTGCTTCCACCTAGAAAATTTAAAGAGTTTTAACATCTTCTTTAGAACTTTATCAAAGGCTTCGTATCATCATCATCATTATCACTTCAGCCAAAAGATGTTCGCTGCAGGACATAGTCCTCTTCAAGAGTCACGGTCACCTGCCTTTTGTCTTCACAAAAGGCAGGTTTGTATGTATGACTGATACCCTGAACTGGCATAGTACTTTTAATTTCTAACCATCTTAGGATACAGCTACATCAGATCATCGCCATGTACGACACTGCCAAACTCACCCATACCCCACGTATACAGGTGCCCGCGCGCGGTCACACACGCACTGTGAGCAAATCCGCACGCAATACCGACCACTGTTCACTAGCTAACGTCTCGTATATTTATTAGTACTTGCCATCTTCGGGTACAGCTGCGTCGTATCATCGCCGTGTCCAAGCCGGCCATACTCGCCCATGCCCCACGTGTACAGATGGCCGCGCGCGGTCACGCACGCACTGTGCGCGGACCCGCACGCAATGCCGACCACGCGCTCGCCGGCTAACGGTTCTATGAGACGGGGCACTTCTAGTGTGAGGCGGTTGCCGTGCCCGAGCTTGCCGTCTTCTCCTTCGCCCCAGGAATAAACCTGGATATTGAAAGGAAATAAGTTTAGCTACGATCTAAGAGTTTTCTTCCAAAAACAGTAAATAGATAGAAGCTGTTTCTTAGTTAATGAGAAAGTCCTCATTAACTAAGAAACGGCGCCTTTCATTTTGTACTTTTTATTTATTTGTACTGAACCTTTGTTGGTTGCATTAATGAAAGAGTACATAGATTACATCGAGTCGCAGTACAGACTGCGGTGCTTAGGACTTAAGTTTTCATTAAAGAAACTGTTAAATTGATTCAGCATATATATCGCTATGTGATTGTTACTTTCATTCAGCTATTAATGGGTTTATTTGCTTGAGATGGCGGAAATTGTTTTATCTTGTTGCTGGTTATACCTTACCATTCAAGATGACTTTGACAAGTGATTACCAGTTAGCGCCCTCTCGCGGTGAAGCTTCTAACAAAGAACTTCATTGTGCTAATTTTATATTTCAATGTCGCTTTCTACTTTAATTCAAGTTTCTTACAGAAGTATTAGTTTCAACATTACGTAATTTAAGTCGATTTGCATTTATATCTTACCTTCCCATCAGCAGTGAGCGCGAGCGCATGTTTCCCGCCAGAGTGCACGGCTACGCGTCGCACGAGCACGTGCGCGATGTACGGGTTAGCGCGCGGACTGGACACATTGTTGCTGTGTCCTAGGCCGAGTCGACCGTTTGTACCTTCACCACAGGCGAACAACTGTTGAATTAATACAAAAGTTTATTAAATGCAAGAGTAGAATAGAAAAAGATGGTGCAAAAAAAATGTCACAAATGCAAGGTAACAAATGCAAGGTAAGCCTAAGGACCCTTCACAATGCTATCAACCAAGCATTCTGAACATAAAACCAAGGCAAAATTTATGGCTGGGAAACGCTGGGTTTTTTTTTCGGGTGAAAAATGAAGTTTTATGGTAGGACTCAATGTAAAGCACTCAAAACATTGTGGTGATGGGTGCATTAAATAGTACGGGGGTCGTGGAGGTAATTAAAGTTAATTTATAAAGTTAAAAACTTGTATTAAAAAAAAAAACTTGTGTAAAAGCAAGATATTCTCCGTAACTAGAAGGTATTGTCTAGAACAAAAAAAAAAGATAATTGAGGCTTCGTTAAGAGTATTTTTACACCCATTATAATCATAGTGCATTCTTAGTTTTTGAGAAGCTACATAAAACTTCAGCATTCAAACTTACAGGAGACCGACATGTGTAATGCGTATACAGAATTTCATGGTCTCTTGGTATCCAGAGACACTTCATGAAGATAAAGTACGTGACAGATAATGTCAAAAACTTACCTTTCCATCATGCGATACAATGAAGAGTGTCTTTGACCCTCCCGCAATATGTACGGGCCGGTAAGCACTGAGACTAGGCGAGAATACGGGTATTTTAACCTTGGAGCCTTTCACGCCACCTAGCTGATCCTTGTCATTCAACCCCCATACGTATACCTGCAAAACATAAGATCCAATATTGTATAAACAGCCATGACACCACACCTGTTATCCCCGAAGAGTTAGGCAGAGGTATACCTAATAGTACACCCACATTTCGCCAGTTATGTTTAAGTCCATGTAACAGGGGCGAGCCTATTGCCATCAACCGAGCTCAAATCCAGACTCTGTGGCTGCTACTGAGAAATTCCTGAAGGAGACGCCCAATAACACTTTGCCCGTCCTGGGAATCGAGACCCAGGACCTCATGCTCAGCAGTCGCGCTTGCAACCACTAGTCAAGTATGGTCACTGTTAGTTAAAATGGTATCTAAACAAATACTTACTTTTGGGCAGTCACTTGGCAGAGCCGGTGGATTATTATCAGCAGATACAGCACCCGTTAGATTATCCTTTTCCATCCAATCTTCTGCCACGAAGTTCATACTCTGTAAAATTCAGTACAATCAAAACTCATCCTTATATCCATAACAGTAGAGTACAATTATATGTGCTTACCTGTAACACTTCGGTGTAAAGAGGGTTGGGTCTGAAGCCAGTTATGTAGAGACCATGGACTCGGCAATCAGCGTTCACGTTACGATTTTGTTTTATTCCAATTTCTATACAGGGATAATACTGCAACAAAACATAGTGATATGAGTTATTGAAGATTTTACTTGTATAAAAGAGTCGATAGTTATTATTTTTTGCGTTTTTCATGTCGATAGCCAGAAAAAATTTCTAGTTGACAAAAATGACGTTTTTCCATTCAAACAAATCTTTCATTTAAACCCGTTACGTTACGAGATAAATCTACAAAAAATATCTTATTTAGTGCTCAATTTCCTCACATTTCGGAACTCTTGTGAAAATTTCTTGCTTCTAAACTAAATGAATTACGGTTAGATTAGGCTATCTGTAAACAAAACCAACATTTTTAACCCACAAACCTGTTTACAATCAGCCAGCAGTTGTATCTGCGCGAGATGCGCGGGCGGCCTATCTCTCACGGAGGCGGCGGGCGCGCAGGGCACGGCAGCAAGCGGCGCGAGCGCGGCGTCGTCGAAGGTAGCGCCCGCGCGCACGGCCAGCGCGGCGGGACCGTGCGCCCCGCCGCCTACGCCTAAACCGAGGCGGCGGACGCGAACGCCGTTGCGCATTTCTACGCGGATCCAATGCTGCAAACGTAACACTATATGACACATGGATTTAACTCCAATATAAAGCAACTAAAGACCGCAACTTACAACCAAAATATTTGAGATTAATTTATGATGTTTGTAAATACTATTCGCATTTGTGACAAGCAGGGGCAAAAACCGGAAACCGTATAATCCCTTCTATCCCTAACTATCTCATATTATGCAACGTTCCGCTCAGGCCAAAACTTGACAATCCAACAGCATGCCTAATGTCACGGCGTTTCAAATGCCACCGTCGACATGTCAGTCAGCCAGGATACTTTACACATCGTCTCTTTTTACTTTCTAAAAAGTATTGTTCAGTTTATTACTTTGTGGAGATCGAAAACATACAATTGATCCTTACTACAAAATGGAGCTATGAAAGTCGATAGCTCACCTGTCCATTCCCACTAGAACTCTGCCAGTACGTATGAGGCTGTGAATCTAACAGCCTCCTTGCGCCGGCGCCGGATCTACAAGATGACACGCGAACAGCTCGCACTGCGCCGCGCCAACCTACTGCAGTTCCACCGGCACTTTCACCCCATTCAGCTGTTTGAAGGAAAATAAAATGATTTCAAATAGTAATAACAGCTTGTTCCATTCCAACTCACCACGTCCCACTGTAGGGCAAAGGCATTAAAGGCGCGAGCGAGAAAACGTTTACTCAAGGCGACTTGGTGTTTGCAGACTTATATTAGTAAATTAAGTCCAGGTTTCCTCACAATGTGTTTTCGTCACCGATATCTATGAATTCAATGATAAACTTAGAAAGTAGGTACGTTTTGGTGCCGGTTTTGGACAAACGATCTCTTGCATTGGAGGTTGTTTTGGTACTACCACGACCATTCTGACCAATCACTGAAGGTTGACCAGTTTTCAACCTTATTACTCAGGGCATAAAGGTGAAAAGTGAACGATACCGTACATGATAAAAAGGAAGCAATGGTAACTTACATTGATCAGTGACGAGTTCCATCTCACTAACTTGTCCTGTCCATCCAGGTTGTTGTGGGAAGTCCACCGTTAGATCACGACCGTTGCTTGAAATTGCTGCAAAAAGAAAATAAGTACCTTTTAGATCGATCGATCTAAGGACGTTCAGAAAGTAAGTATCCACAAATGCCAAAAAGCACGTCTGGCACATTTTGGGCACCGTCTACCTTTGGCTAAAATAGGTTAATGTATTACCGAAAACTTAATACTACAGCCCCGTATTCACAAACTTCGATTCAATTTCCATTTAAAAAGACAAATGTCTATCTCGCTCGCTATCGTAATGCCAAAAACAGATAGATAGAAAGACGGTGCCTGGACTGGTGGTGACGCTCGCCAGCGGGCGAATGACAAACGTTTCGCAACATATTACCACCCCTCCGCACCGTACTACCTCGGGAACCATCTCGGTTAACCAGTAGGCCTGTAGTCGCAATAGTTATTTAGGAACACATAATATACTTACAAGTAACAGTCCCAACGCTGGTATGATCGATACATCCCCACTTGTACCGCGGCTGCGTGACCGCGGCACGCACGCGTACTCTGTCGCTAACTGCAAATGGCGGCGTACCCGATACCACTTCAGCATGCACTGCGCGCACGCCGAATACTCGACCCAGGCCGCGCCATTCCACCTGAGTCATGGATTGGGAGTTTTGATTTTTGAACGACATGGTGTGATGTAACATACAATAAAGTCTATAAATGCATCCACACCTTCGAGATTTTTTTTTTATCTTAATGCATTCTATTTTCATTATCTTATATTCAAACGGGCCCCGCCAGCTTCAAACTTTTGTTTAATTTAAAATGTGCTTGTCAGGTTTTTTTGTTTTTTTTTATTTCTATAACTTTTTACGACCGGTAATGACCACTAACACTTGCAAACGTTGAAAAACTAACTTCGGTATGGATGCACCTTAATGCCCATCTGCACTAAAGTCGGTTCAGTCGGAGTTTAACTTAGAAATTCTTATTCGTCAAGCCAAACTTTCATAATTATACATCGGTATTATGCATGTAGCGAAATTTTATGGCTAAGTGCGCGTCCCAGGTCACCAGGACATGAACTTTTGAGGACATCAGTATTTCCAAACAGTTTTGTTTCGTTATTCTTTCATGTTACATATTTTTCCTCTTTGTGTACCAAGTCACAGCACCTTCAATAAGATTCTCAAAAAGGGAAAGTTGAATCAAATAACATAAGACGTAGAGAATGCAAATAATTTAAGGCCCCTAGTAGACACTATGTATAAGGGTTAATAACAATGAGTTATGGAGTATGGGTAATGCGTACATATGAACATATATCTAAGCGGTTAAGTAAACTACGCATTTAGTAAACACTCAAAACTTACGTGTAAAAAGACGTTTTGTTTTATATCGCGTTCTACTTTTTGTACTTGACCCACATCGCCTAAAGCAACCTGAAAAAACACGTATTCACTCTCAAAATAACTGAAGCAAGCATACTGAAACAAGCTTACTACGTCATGAATTCAATGAAGCAGAGAAGGATAGTTTGCTTACACATGGACCTAGTAGATTAGCAGTAAATCAGTCTTAGGGCCTGCGCCCTCTGGCGGCATGAAACGGCAGGGAATTTTTAATGTAACGAATAGGAAATATAATAATAATACAAGGTGTAAACGGACTTTTGACGAAGCCGCCAACCAAGCACTCTGTACATCAGACTAAGTAACTCTACGCAAAAATTATTGCTGGGAAACGATTTTTTTTTTTGGGTGAAAAATCACGTTTTACGGAAAGGTCTCAAAACATTGTGCTGATGGATGCATTTAGTAAAGTGAAGTTATTACATAACTTTAACCCCATATATCTCCGTAACTATCTTTATGACGGAGAGAACAAGTGCCTTTCGGCTTCGTTAAGGGTACTATTACACCCATTATAACTGAAAAGGAAGACGATTATAATCATCGTAGGCAGCCCCTCGCCCTTCGCTGGCATTGTCTTAGCGTCGGCGCTTCGGCATGGTTTAGGCTTCAATATAGTTGACGTCCGTATGTGCTTGCATACGGGCACACACATACGGAATGTGCTTGCATGTAGCGTCGCCAATGGGTACAGGCCCTTAGAAACGGTTAAGATTACGGAAAACATCGATGGAAAACGGTCAAACGTGTCAAGTGATAAATTGGGGTGGTGAACAGGTTTCCGAAGACTGGAAGATAACCTGTCAGCGATGGTCTCCACCAATCGACTGATTAAGTTTGGTGGAGGCAATACAAATAAACGCGAGAAGCAGTAACGGTCCTTAATAAAAACGGAACTATACTCTAACATCTCTAATACTTATACGCGACTTTGATTCGCTATTGAGTCTTATGCTTTCTCTGTCACTTAATGGTGTATTGTAGCGACAAATATACACCGTGACTTTTTAGTCGTCTTACAACGGCAGCCCACTTCATGTATCCAATGACTACTACGCATTCATTAAAAAAATAGGTATTTATGAGATTTTAATAATTTAAAAACAAAAATATTATTCAATATTATGACGTAGTTAAAACACCCTGTTGTGAGCGATAATCTACTGGACTCAAGGCGCTGGGTAGGTATATTCTCCCGTTTGACACGTAAACATCATTAACAGGATGTTTCATAATGTTTTCTAATGTTTATTTATTTTTCTTTGTACCTATTAAGGTAGATAAAAAATAAATAATCGCGCCTAGAACTATTTTATGTCGGGCACATTGAGTGGACCACCTTTGTTAGGCAACTAAAAAGTCACGACGTATATTTTTTTAAACTTCTAAGTTAAATGTTCAGATAGTTGAAATATTAGTGTGAAAGCAAGGAAAGTGTTTACCTTAAAGAAAGCAAATTACAAAACTTACCGGTTCAACCGCCTTACAGCACCGTACAGTCATCCCCGGAGTTATGACGTCAGACAAGTACTGCGCGTACTCTTCTTCAGAGGCGAAACAACTGCGCCATCTGTACGGAATCTGTTTCTTTTCCGGTTTAGCACTCAAAGGCCTCACTTCGAAAACCGAATCGTCCATTCCATGTTGAGGTAGTTCTAATAAGTATACGACTAGAGATTCTACTGACGGTAGACTGGTTCCACCTGTAAGGAATTATACGTTTTAAAACTAAAGTGGTAAAGTTCAAAATCGTTTAAGACATAAGGCTATACTGACAGTTTACTAGTTACATCTGTAAGGAATATTAAGTTTTATAACTGTAGACGTAGAGTTTAAATTAGAATGATAAATATAATTCTTCTGTTACCTAGAGCTTGAATAGCGCCGTATACAGCATGTCTAGAAAATCCCATTTCTATAACTTGTTGTACTTGGGAAGAATTCGCCCACGTGTTGAGATCTTTTCTTGCTGTAAAATAAGGTTGAATATAAAGTTCACGGAAAAAGACAGTGTGTAGTTTTTTTAACTGGTATTTTACCTATCAGAGCAGCAACCCAACAACAACTTCATCGCGTAGAGAATAAAGATCACTGAGATTTACATAATCATCTGCTTAGTCTTTTCCCAACTCTATTGGGGTCGGCTTCCAGTCTTACCGGATCCCGCTGAATACAAGTATTTTACATGGAGCGACTGCCCATCTGACCTTCACAACCCAGTTAGTACTGGGTAATACGATGGTAAGACTGGTGGTGGTGGACCCTTGGTAAGACTGGTCGTCAGACTTTGGGGAACAACGGCTTCACGTGCTTTTCGAGGCACGGAGGTAACTCGGTATGTAATGGGTGGTCATCCATCCACAGACCAACCTAGGAAAGCGCAGCTTAACCATGGAGATCGACCCGTGCGGATATTATTATTTAGCCACGAGCTCCTCCACTGTGATTTTGATAGTATAATAATATAAAATAAAATCAGAAGAAAATAATTGTGAGAGGACTAGGGTGTTTTATTATGTGTTTGATAAACTTACATAGAGAAGCTGTACTTGTTGAAGGACCCATAGATATCTGCATTACATTACTTTTGTCTATTATCGGCATTTCGGGTGGGATTTCGTGGTCTTTGTCATCTCCTATAGAAGAAAAATAATATATAAAAATAAATAAAATTGAAGTCTTTTTGTAAATCCAAAATAAGAGATTTTTACTAAATGCTTATGAAAGAATGTACGGTACCTATAACAAAAAAACACTTTTGTCATTTTTGTCAGTCTGTCTGATCCGGCTAATCTCGGAAATGGCTGGACCGATTTTGACGCAATTTTCACTGGCTACTTTTGTTTTAGAAAAAAAATCCTATTCAAATAGGGAAGTAATATTTTTATAATAATATCATGAGGTCGAAGTTTGCGAGCAACAGCTAGACCTAAGAATAGTAAAAGCGAACCTGGTGATGGTATCGGGACGATTATTTGGGAAAGTCCTTTGTCCTTGTAGACATCATACGGCTAATATGATGATGTTACGATCGGTTGGAGAAAAAAACACAAGAATGCAGTCTACTTACCATTAACATGTGCAGCCAACTGTTGAACTATAGTAAGAGCTGCTGATTCCAGCTCGCGCGGCGTATGGGACGCCGCTAGTGGACTTGGGCGAGTAGCTAGCGCCAGTAACCGTCTAAGTAACGTCCCTTCTGTACCTACCGTTGTTGTTCTGTCTATATTACCTGAAATAGTGTGATTGTGACAGTCATATGTTTTACTTTGAATGATTAGTTATGCGAATTTAAATTTTATGTGATGTGTGTTTAAGGTTGAATTTTAGGTAAACATGTTTATTTGTTAGCATGAAAATGTAGAAGATACATACCCGCATGGTCTGGTGGTTGCATCAGTACTTTACGTAGTCTTGTCCTAGTAGTTAGAAGACCGCGTACGGCGCATAATGTTAGCAGTTCCATTTGTTGTTTCCTCAGGCCGTATACATCGAGTTCAGCTAAAAAAATAAGTTGAACAAATAATTCATTATGAATATCATCTCATTACAAATTGGGTTGGTTTGGTCGTAACACAAAATGAACAACCGCGAAAATGAAATTTAGATTGGGCGAACTGATTTTTGCGGTTAGAAAAATCTAAGATAAATTCTGGCGCGAAGTCAATATTGTGTGTACTTCATTATACAGGGGTAAACGGGCCCTTCACGAAGCCGTCAACCAAGCCTTCTGTACATCAAACTAAGTAACTTTATGCAAAAAATTTTGCTGGGAAATATTTTTTTTTTTGGGGTCAAAAATCACGCTGCTCTAGAACAAAAAAAATGATCGCATTGACGGGGAGTACAAGTACCTTTCGGCTTCGTTAAGGATCTTTTTACACCCTTTAGATAAAATTATACCTAATTCTGTAAAACTTTATTATCTTTACCGGGTAAATGATGCGGATGCATAGGCGAGGCTTGTGGTCCAGCACCTAATAACGCAGCACAAACGCGTAGAGCGCTCTCACCGCCACCTAGCGGTAGGGAGAGACGGTCGCCTTCCGCGCTTAATATGCTGCCTAGTTCAGTCTGCAAAGTGAGAAAACATTTTCGATTGTATGATCAAAATCCGTAATAAGATTATATGATGGATTTTTTAATGAAAACAAGTGTTCAGAATATAAATGATGTGTCTACTTGATCATTGGTAAGTACAGCGCACACGACGTAGTACGCTCGCACTTCTACCTAGTTATAGTAAGAGATGGTCGCCGTCCGCGCCTTGTATTATATTTTAATATCCACACTATACAATGTTTTCAGGAGACTTCATTCAACATACAGGGTGGCGCCGACAATACGACAATAAACTAAACTGCGTACCTATACCTCATGATGTTCCCAGTCTGCACACAAAAATTCATTCGAATATATTCAGTAGTTTAGTCACAGGAAATTATTTTTCATATTCAGCATTTTCTACATGATGTAGATTAATAGGCTAGCATAGACAGGTTGACAACCCCCGCATCGATATAAACACTAAAGACATCTTGCCAACTCGCTACTTCAAAAAAACTTAAATTTTATTTCAAGACGCGAATTAGTGCAAATTGTACCTAATATTAGTAAACCAATATTTATAAATGGTGTTGTATTTCGTTAGCAGTTTTATGCTATTTAGTTTGTTTGTTTTTTTTATTATTATTTCGATTATTTTTATTTGATAGTTTAAAAATATTCATATGAACTAGTATTACCAGTGTTTTCAATTATTGTCGTATTGTCGGCGCCACTCTGTATATTTTCATTTTTTTTTTCAACATACGTTTTTTATGATAGTTTAGGAAAATACCCAAACTTTACCTGCTTAAAGAAATTTACCTTAGTAGAAGTCATATCATCATGCACTAAAGTTATCTTCGCTCTAGGAGACAATTGCGTCACAATCGCATTTCGTGGCGGCGACCCAGCGGCCACTTTCTGTCCCAGCCTTATTCGCCATTCTACACCACCAACCACTCCGAGTGCACCCGCTGCAAATGATAATCAACTTTATATTTAAGCACTAAAGTTCTATTTCATATTTCGTATGGTGAGTTAAAAATGAAATTATGATTATGAACTTTAAAAGTGACGTAACAAAGTATAATTTTGATTGAGTAACTTACCAATGAGGCAATTCTCAAGAGTGGGTGGTGCAGGTTTCATCGTCTGGGTTAGATCTTGACTAGTGTGGGGCCACCAATGCCAGTCACTTGTTACCTGAAAAAAAAAGAAGTTAGATAAATCTTTGTTAATTAATCAGTTGTCTTCATAAAGTTGACTGCTAAGCTTCGTTGGTCAGGGACAAGATTATTTGCATTCTTTCTTTTTCATGTTTTTAAACTTTAAAAAATGAAGACAGTGTACCGTTTGCGCAGCCAATTGCAGTTTATCCAACAACAATGTCGTGACGGGTGTATGCCACTGCGCAGCGGCGTGCAGTTGTCTTACAAGTTGTACTAAAGCTGCGCACGTTGAACCTGTGTAACTAGCCGTCGCAGGAGCGCGCCATCTGTTGTCTGAAATGGATAACTTGTAAGTGCTTGGTTGTGAAATAGTGATTTGATTCTAAAGTCAATTTAAAATTCATACAGAAACCACATCTTAAGATTTTGCAGACACCATGCAGAAAAAACGATTATTTGTACTTGTATGTCCTTCAGTACCGTTACTAAGGCACGGACTCCACCAAAGCAGAGACGAGCAAAGCGGACAGGAGACGTGCGGAAACCGACCAATAACATTGGTTGAAAAGGACATAGCGTCTCTCGTCTCTCCTGGGATCGGTCGAATCTTGCACATCTCCTCTCCGCTTTTGTGGAGTTCAGACCTAAGACTGAATGTATTAAAGTGACTGACATTTATGAGGTCAAAGTTATAAGCAAGCGGTTGGTGTCCTAAAGTACTGACCAACTTCCTCTTCATCGGCAGCATTATTGCCAATAGCCACTTGGTGGTTGGGCTTGAAGGCGGGGTCCCACGAGTGAGTTTCAAGCCACAGTCGTCCAATCAGAGCTAGTAACTGAGCGCCGACCGTCCGTCGCCACTCGGGGGGTCCTGTATGTTCTACTAGTACACGGCGAAGAAGCCAGAGAGACTGGATCTGTGGAAATAAGAATGATTGAGAATATCTGCTGTACGCAAATCAGTTACTTGGGTAACACGATAACTCTTGGAAAGATTGGTTGTCAAACTTTCGGGCATCTGCCTACCAACGACTGTCAAAGGTTAGAAATGACAACCGGGACGAGATCACGAATACAATAATATGGTGTTGATGAGACCGCCACCAGTCAGCTGTTGCATGCCTCCACGCACGGCTGCGCTTACGCGTTTTCTTAGCATTTAATAATTTCTTATTTACTAGTTCCAACCGACCGTTGTAATTAAATTCTTTTTCTTAATATACATGTATACAGTCCACTACACATTTCATTTTGCTCCACCACGGCTATCGTCGCGATCAGGTGTTTAAATTCCACGAGTAGGTACTCAAAAGTGGTCAATTGGCACCGGCAGTAACCAAAAGAAAAAGCATCAAAAAGTATAATAGTTAGACATTCCGAAGACTGAAAAATAAGATATTTTTAAACATTAACGGTTTCTTTAAAATGGTATTTGTAAATGTCACTTACTTGTAAATAAATAAGATCTTGTGAGATAGGTTTGTCCGCAGCCGAAATAATACTGTAGCAGAGTTCAAACCACGAGTCAGTGCATAAAGATTTACGCATTTCTAGACTTTGTGCACTTGCTGTAACAAACAAACAAATGGTATCAAAGAGCTTGAGCTACATTAGTCTATAAATTAAATAACTTTGAGCATTTGGGGGTCACGGGTGAGAGTAGTTACTTTCTGCATGTGTCAATATGGTACAAGAGCAATTTTCTCTATTGACAATTTGACACTATATAGCAATTACTCTATTGACACTATTTAGGAATTTTCTCTATTGACACTATTTAGGAATTTTGTCTATTGACACTATTTAGGGATTTTCTCTATTGACACTATATAGCTTTCATTTTGATTCATCTTCGTTGCAATGCACCGAAGTTCTAAATGGCAAATCGACGCTTGCACCTATGAGTAAACTTTTTCTCTGGATAAAACAAACAGACAATCTACATTTCCTTACCTCGTAACAAAGCTAAAGCCGTATGATAATGCGCAGCAAAGGCCGTCGGGGGCGGCGTCGAATGCGCATGAGCTAACGTTAACAATCTTCGTTGTAAAGCCGCCACGTTGCGCCTTGCGACTGTGCCGACGCTAGTGTGAGCGCCGCCTGCGCCCGCGCAGAGAGCTCGGATAGCACCCGTGCAGGCGGAGCGCACCTCACTCACTGGCCACCATTCTACGCTGGTGTCTACGACAGCAGCTAGAGCAGGATAACACTTTATTACACTTTACTATATTTGTTATGCGTTGTATGTTTATTGTATTTTTTTGTCATTTTGTATGATGAACGTCATGTCCCTGCGACAAATAAATAGTTTTTTCTTTCTTTCTTTCTATTGTACGTTTCATTATATCGTCATTATATTCATATCATTGGCAAGGTGAAATAATATTCGATGCATGGAGAAGAATTTGAAAATCAAGTCGAAGTGTTAAAAAACATCTGACGTACTTGGAAAAAAATCCAATCATCCATCCATAACCATCTATTCTATATTAAAATCCTTGTCCAATTGATGTTTCTTCCACTTAAGAAACTAACTTTTTACAAGTGTTTATTTAAAAAAGAAAAAACTTTTAAAATGATTATAACCTTGTAAAGATTCCAAGATAATCAGATCTTTCACTCCTCAATATTTTCAACTCAAATTAAAAGACATATATAGGGCGACTGGTAATTAGTGACAGATACTTAATTATTAAAGATTTTTTTTTTATACAACGTACGAGTATGTTTCTTTGGGAAAGTTTTTTGTTAACATGAGTACAATCACGTGTTTAAGTATCGGTCACTAATTACCAGTCACCCTACATACAATCCTTACCAGGCCCATGCACAGTCTCATCGACCGAAGGCGGCGGTGACGGTGACCGTGCCAGCTTGAGATCGTATTTGCCCTCCTTGCCCATGCGATAGGAGTTGGTGCCACCAGCATCCCATGCTACTCGCACCCATCCATCTTCACCCAACTCTCCTATGACACGACCTTCACCACCGGGGACACCGTCCTACGAAACAATTGAAGTTTGAAGTTTGTAGCACTGATGAAAATATTGATCCTTTAAAACAAACAATTGACTTGAAAGAGCAATGAGTCATATTTTCTAGAAGCACATGCGAATGTGGAGATAAAGCCGGCCCATTGTTTCAGTCTTAAGCTTTTTTATATATTTATATCTGTTAACATATATCCCCGAAGGGTTAGGCAGAGGTGTTCCCTTATTAGGGATTGAGGTGGGTAGGGGGTTTAGGTGTAGTACCAATATTTCGCCAGTTACGTTTTTACGTCCTATTTAATAGGGGCGAGCCAATTGACATCAACCGGGCACAAATCCAGACTCCGTGGCTGCTACTGAGAAATTTATGATGGATAAACCCAATAATACTTTCCCGACCCGGGAATCGAACCCAGGACGTCATGTTCAGCAGTCGCGCTCGCGAGTATTCTCTTTGTTTTCTATTCAATAAAGAACAATAATGTGTTTTTCTAATTAAAAATAGGTATGTAACATATGTGATGAAGGTGTTTAAAATAAATTCAATGTCAAAATGCGTTAGGTTGTACAAAAGTTTATCTTTACCTGATCACCCCACTTCCAATCCTTGCCTCTCACTACTCGGGTGCCGATCTTCATGAGTGAAGCTAGTTCTGGACCTGATAACGAGGCTCCCCGAGCGCGGGCGCCTAGTCTCTCGTCTTCGAATATTATCAGACAATCCGCTGAAAGAAAAGTTATACTTTTTTATCGTATGGAATTGTAGAAGGTCAAAGTCACTTATGGAGTGTAACTTGAGGAGCTCGTGGCTAAATAATAATAGCCGCTCGGATCAATATTTAGGTTAAGCAGCGCTTGTCTAGGCTGGTCTGTGGATGGGTGACCACCCATTACGTACCAAGTTTCCTCCGTGCCTCGGAAAGTACGTTAAACCGTTGGTCCCGGCTGTCATTTGTAGATCTTTGATAGTCGTTAAAGGTAGTGGCCCAAAAGTCTGACAACCAGTCTTACCAAGAGGTATCGTATTACTCAGTATTAACTGGGTAACGGAGGTCAGATAGGCAGTCGTACCATGTAAAATACTGGTATTTAGACTCGAACATAATTGGAATATGAATGCTAGTCAGATGATGAGGTTACTAAATAATTATTATAACACCAAAATATATTATTCTGTATTATTTTATATAATTCATGAATTATATAATTCAGTTATTATATTATATAATTCATGACTTACATTTCGACTTCAATCCATTACATATTAGAGATGTAAGCTGAGATGTATCGCCTCCGATTTGCTTCAGTAAAGTTAGACAGGAGCTTAGAGCTCCACCATTAATTAGCTGCTCCAATTCTGGACCCTGACACCCCTCTATGAGAAGCGATAGTAGCGTTATCAAGAACCTGAAAGTTAAGTTATCAAGTAAGTATATTTTTAACTCAATGTTATACGTTACAAAGTTCAAATTCCATTGACACAGAAATTTTTAAAAGTCGGTCAAAAATCGACTTTGACTGCATAAAGCTAAAGTAGATAGTTGACTAAGTCATGAAATATATTTAAGATTAGGTATTCAATGGGCGGGCTGTGTAGTGTGTATTTATATAGGGTGACTAGTAATTAGTGACCGATACTAAACAACATAAACATTTTTTTTAAACGGCTAACAGCTGATAGGTCAAAATTGCGTGCATGCGAAATTTCATACGGCTGTTGTGTTATTGTGATAAAAGTCTGAGTATAAAAAAATGTTTCTTTGGAAAAGTTGTTTTTTATCATGACTACAATCACGTGTTTAAGTATCGGTCACTAATTACCAGTCACCCTATAAATGATTCAGCGCAAAACAACACGCAAAACTAGGTCTATAAATCCTTACCTGGCTCTCGAAGGTCGATTCAACAACGCATGCGCCCCATAATTCGCGCTCATTTTCAACGGCAGCGCCTGAGTATGTTCTCCCTCCAAAACCCTTGCCTTTAACTCTATCAGTATAAAATCCATCAACTTAGATCTTTCTAGAAGAACCATGTACTTAGAGTACGGTATCACAGATTCTATGCCAATCAATGGATGGGTCAACGGTATGGTAGGTTTTAATGGTATGAATGGAACTGCGTCTGCCATACAAGCGCCTAATAAACCGGCGAG
Organism: Noctua pronuba; assembly: GCA_905220335.1. Classification (NCBI taxonomy): domain Eukaryota; kingdom Metazoa; phylum Arthropoda; class Insecta; order Lepidoptera; family Noctuidae; genus Noctua; species Noctua pronuba. The sequence goes on from LR999894.1 coordinate 5,357,999, forward strand.
CGCCGCGTATTTGATGCTATCAGACATCGTCTGTGACGAGTTGAGAATACTATTGATCATGGTGTAGCCGTTCTTCCTTATTTCTGCTCTTTGCACCTGAAATTGTACCATATTTTTAAGGTTATAGAGTTAAAATTCAATTGTCACAAGCTATTCAATTTGAAAATGCAATAATGAACCTTAGACATAAGACATAAGTTACATTTTCATTTTGATAATACATACCTGACAATATAAGGCCCTTCTTAGTATGTCTATATCACAGGGTTCTTCAGTCATGACAAAGTCAATAATGGCGATTGTCAAACCTTGCTGTTCTTGAGTCACTTCTTCAAGCAACCAGTATAAATCTAAAACAGAAGATCATCGTTGAAAGAATTCGAACATAAATTATTATAAGTGCAAAATTGGGTTTGTTATTTTGAATCGTGATTTTTGTATAGTTTTTAGATCAGAATGTGACAAAGTGATGGAATAATGGCAATAAAGCAAGTATTAAATATTTAAATCGTGTAATTTATTTAATAACGTAAAACCTCACACGGCAGTCATATCGAACGTACTAGAAGAATGGGCGACACACAGTGGTAAAAATGTGAACTACTTTATGGTTGCGTTCCATTCCCAACACATAGGCATATTTCCTGAAAAAATGCTCAGTTCCTGTGGGATAAACCAAGGCAGCAAAGCCGCAACACTAAAAAAACTAGTCCCACAAACAAATTCAACATGTGAAATTTTTTTTGCTGATTTACCTTTCTCTTCACACGCAAGTCTCGAAACCCACGCATTAACAAACTTATTCCTCTCAGAATTATCATCATCCTTTTCCTCGTCAGCCATAATCAAATCAGTCTTCAGATCATCAGCCAGCAGCATCACTTGCTTCTCACTCTCCATCGATTCTTTAAGAATCGAGTTATCAGTAATATCGTTAATCGAGGAAATCGACATTTCGTTCGTTGGCGTTTTATCATCGTTGTCCTTGTCTAACAGATCATCCCTATCCCCTTTGTCCCTGTCACCCCGACCTTCATGCTTCATGTCATCATTATTAGACGCATTCTTCAAATCTTTCTCTAACGGTTTATCTTTTACTTTTAAAGTAACTTTAGATCGGAGCATGGGGTCTTTAATGGGTGCTGTGGTATCGTTATGTCCTTTCAAAGGTTCGACCACGATGCACGGAGCATCTTCGGGCGTTTTCGAAGCTTGGGCGATGGATGATTTTATGAGAAGTGCATCACCCTGTAGAAGGCTGCTAGTGGCTTTGAACATACTTTTGCTAAGACTATTCTGTCTATTTCTGAGATCTTTGGTAGTTTCAAAGCTGTAAAGAAAAATTATAATATATCGTAATGTTGTTTAAAGTTATCAAGCAATTAATAAAGAAGTAATAAAAGCTACAGAACTATTATTGTTACCATTTACTGAATCCGGGCGTCTTGGCTGCTCGCATGACTTTTTGGAATATTTTCTTAGCAGTGGGCGCCTTATGGGATGGCGGTCTAGAGTGTAATGCTGATACGGCTGGTGACATCGCTGCACGGACTTCGTGTAGAAGGAACCGCGCCCTTTCTAAAGGCGCTGCGCATACCTGGACATATTACGTTGCTGTAGTAAGACATATTGTCAATAATGTAAGAATCATATAAGCAGCAGGTGTCGCCTAACGTACCTCCTTATAACCACGTGAAAGCTGCTGTCGTGTTCTCATTAAAGTCCATTTGCTTTGCTGTACAGCTTTTACGATTTCAGACATCGCGGGAGATAACTTTACTTCGCCTTTCTCCATTTCTGAAATAAAGGGAGCTTAGCAATTTTCTCCAAAACTGAACATATGATATTATATACGTTTCGGTTGCTTATCTTCTTCTCATCATACTAACTCATTCCATTAAATTAGACAGGACCACGACAGCTTTGAAATTCCTGTCTAAATCTGTCAAAAATGTGTCTTATTTACTTATACGCTTTTGAAAACTTCGTCGAGAATTCTCGACACTGATTGTTGCTAAGCTAAGATTTAGTCTACATTATGAAAGTTTAAAAACTTTCAGAATCAAATATGGCCTTAAAATGTCTGTCTATATACAATCTTACCAGCCATTGCAGTTGCTAGCGCATGCTCCTTCAGCCCAGCGTGGTACAATAAAGCCGCTAGTAGCGCTCGACGCAGCTCTTCTAGCGGATGCTCAGGCGGGAAGTGTGGTGCGCAACCCTCGCGTCTTTCACACGCCCACCATAAGTGTAGTGCCAGTGGATCCTGGATGGACAAAATGAATGTTGTACTAATGGCACAACGTCAAATGAATATTCTACGCAACGTCACTCCACCAATATGCCAAAAAGTCTGTATACGAGGAAACTTACATGTAACTTAGGTTCAGCAAGCGCATGTAGCAACGCCTCAGCTCTCGCAGGGGACTGTGCAACGTTAACGCGAGGTGGGGGGCGCGGGGGGCGGGACGTTCGCGTTGGTACAGGCGCTTCACCGGCGGGACTGTTGCCACCAGTAGAGGACCCACTGCGGGCTTCCGCTTTCTCTTCGTCGAAGGGGTTTGTTAGTTGTGGGACCTGTCATATGTTGGTAATAAAATAGTTAATCAGAATTTACATTGAAACATCACTCTGTCTCTGTCTTCAACAAATGATTTGTCAGAAAGAAAGACAGAAACAGGACAATGTTTAATGTTGGCAGTCTTTTACCGACTTGTGGTGCAAAGTCAAAGATTTATTTGCAGATAAATATGGTTACAAAAGTTCTTACAATAGCAGTATAATAGTAACTTAACATATTCAATCATAACATAATGACATGCAAATTTTTGTATAGGTACAATTAGATCATTTCGATTTAAACTGAAGGAATTATTTTATATTATAGAAGGAATTCTCAATTAACCATCTGTGCAAGAGGGCCTTAAAAAGACTAGCCACTAGTAGGTACTTCTTTATCAAGATAGTCCCAACTATCTGGAAAGGCATAAGAGCAGTAGTTAAAGTTTACAACATAGTGGAACATTGAACACACAAATATTGATAGTATGTTGTACAAAACAAACCAGTCTTACCAAGGGGTATCGTATTACCCAGTACTAACTGGGTTGTGGAGGTCAGATAGGCAGTCGCTCCATGTACAATACTGGTATTCAGCTGCATCCGGTTAGACTGGAAGCCGACCCCAACATAGTTGGGAAAAGGCTAGGCAGATTTAGTAACTGAGAAAGACTTTGTAGATTTAGAATTCAGGATTCGTAATGGAGTGCATTATAATGCTGTGGAGTTTGTTGCTCTACTTCTTTTCCCAAGCGCTTTGCAGATGATGATGATTGATGATGATTTGCACAAACCTGCAGGCCTCCTCTCAAGAACACAGCGGCGGCATACGGCGCAGCATCTCTCTCGGCCTGTTGTACTGGCAGCGAGCGCGCCAGGCGGGACCCGCACTGTGTCAGACCCACAGCTACGTTGAACGCGCATGTTGATATTACGTGGTGAGTGCGAAGACTTGCCGCGCTTTCCTGTGTAAAAGACGACATGGTTAATGTTATGAATTTTCATCAAATGACAGCATAGATTTGCCCTATAGCAATATTCAGCATCAAAGAAGGATTTTGACGTTAGTTCCAAAAAACTCTGTTTATAAAAAGTGCTTTTGCTTTTTTATTTGATTTTAAACTTTACACCGAAAGTGAATTTTTTTATTTATTTTTCGCCCACGCTTGTCTCCGATCGCGCCTAGTCCAAACCGATGAATGAGGTCTCAATGGGATGTCGGATATTGAAAAGAACTAGGAAATTACTAACTAATATAATATCTTTCTGCTATTATAAATGCGAAAGTTTGTCAGGATGAGTCAAAACCGTTGAACGGGTTTGTATGAAGTCAAGAATTTAAAAAAAATGGACTAATGCATAGGCCACATAACAGGATTAACTCACATAAACCCTATAACTGTAGATCTGATCAGCATATAGCCCCACACATTTCTCCGTCACCCTCGACAGATACGCAGCATGTGGGTCCACGCTCATAGCGGCCGTAGCATCAGAACCACGCAGCTTTCGTATCATTTCGACGGTACTCGCACTGTCGCACTCGAAGTTTTCGACGTCAAATACATGGCCCGCTATGACCACCCACGAACCGCCATCCTTTGTATGGTTTTGGATATCACATCTGCAATAAAAATGTTGGTTAACAATATTCTGTTTTCAATCTATACTATTATTTTGAAGAGTTTGTTTGGTTCACGCGCTAATCTCAGGAACTGCTGGTTTGAATTGAAAAATTCTTTTAGTGTTGGATAGCCCATTTATCGAAGAAGGCTTTATAACATCACGCTACGACCAAAAGGAGCGGAGCATCAATGAAAAATGTTGCAAAAACGGGGAAAATAGTAATTTTATAATAATTTCACGCGGACGAAGGTCGCGGGCAAGAGCCTCTTTATAGAACTAACTAATAGGTGTCGGACTGCTATTTCAGTATTTTCCGGAGCCTGTCCATCAACCGAGTAATAAAATGCAAGTGCACATCGCTATTTAATCGATAAAAAAGAAACGGGTAGTAGTAAGTATCAGTATTTTTAATGTAGGTAGGCTACCTCAATCATCGATATGGTAACTAACTTGGCAGCAGACGGCAGAGACTTGGCGGCGTCGTCACAAGAGCATTATATCTCCAATAAGGTTACTTACTTGCGAATAATACTATTCTTAAGTTGTTGTTTCTTGGACACTAGCCCCGGCCAGCCGAGCAAGTCGGCGTCTAACTTGGCAGCCGAGGGCAGAGACTTGGCCGCGTCATCACAAGCGCGTGCTATCTTCACTAGAGAGTCCGCCGAGTCGGCTAAAGCGCATGGGGATCGCGCTGCGCATGCGCCTATCCAGACGCCTAGTTCACTTACAACACGACCTGGAAAATGGAGAAATATTTTGATGCTTGTGCAATACAATCTTTATTCTAAACATCAATCGATAATAAATATGCCATTTCTGGCCGAATTATGCAAATTTAACAATAGTTGCTTAGGATCGGGATCACAATTAACGCAGGATTGTTTTCTTACCAACAATATCTTCAGCCACCAGGTCGCACAGCGCTACAAGCTGCGTATTATCAGCTCTATGCACCGCTCTGTTGAACGAAGTGAGAGTAGATTGTACGTGTTCTGCTAGCAACTCTATGTATTGTGTTATAAGTGCGCTCACGCCGCCTCTTGTACTGCGCCCGCCGCGCGACCACATGGCTTCGCAGAACAGTAATCTGAGGACAATTTGACAACTTTAATTGTAGAGAAAGAATCAAGTGTTTGTGAAATCATAAAGGAAAGTTGTCAAGGTATAAGGTTTGTTACGCTGTTTGGACTTTTTTATTTGCCTTTACCTTTGAAATATTAAAAAAAAAAACAATAGAGAGCACTGTCAGGCCAAAAAGATATGGGATTATGATGTGGTTATGTTGAACTTAAAAATCTTTTGTAACGAACCGAAAATAATGAAAGTAATCTAAACTGTTGTGATGTGTTGTGATGGCCCAGAGGTTAAGGCCTCGCCTCTCATGCATGAGGTTGTGGGTTCAAATCCGGGCAAGTACCAATGTGACTTTTTCAATTCATATGTACTTTCTAAGTTTATCTTGGACATCACAGACATCGGTGAAGGAAAACATCGTGAGGAAACCTGGACTTATAATTAATATAAGTCTGAAATCGCCAACCCGTCTTGAGCAAGCGTGGTGATCAATGCTCGTGCCTTCTCTGTATGAGAAGAGGCCTTTGCCCAGCAGTGGGACAGTAATAGGCTGGTATTATTATTATAAACTGTTGTTAAATAATCGATTAAAGTAGTTTGTAGTATGAACCAATAATATATTATAATATATTATACAACGATTTTTCGACGCTCAAAATCGGGAGCTCAAAATAATGAACAATCACGGAAGATATGCCGTGACAGTATAAGTTTAGTTGTAAACCATGAAAGCTTAAAACAGTGTTTCAATAATTTCAAGCTATCGTTATAAAATACCTTTGGAATCGTATAAGCAGATCACAGCTGGGGCTGACGGTGTCGTGTCCTTTGGGATCGTCTGCCTTGCTTGTGTTGCCGTGCATTATAGCGTTTATATGCATTTGGGTCTGGCAGGACGTGTTGCGAATTAGATGTTTTACCTGTAAGGCAAAGTAACAAAATATTGTCAGTGAAATTTTTTCATGCAAAGCATATGATTCAAATTATAGTCATTTTGAACTTTTAAAGAAAATATGAGGCTAGTAGCCCATTCCAAAGCGTGGATCTCATGTGAGTTCTCTTCTGTGAGTTGATCAAGATTATGTCTGGACTTTAAAATACATTAAAACCTCTGAGTTTGTTTCTTCTCTTCTAAGTTTTAAAAAAGACGACTTGTAAAAGTGTTTGTAAAAACGATTTGCAAAATAAACATATTTATCATGTTTTTAATGAAAATGTTTGATGTTTAGTTGTCCAAAACAACTCCTTTTTTTGCAATAAGTTCAAGCTTTAGAGTGTAATCATGATTATAATTTATAAATATTTAAAACTGTAAAATTATATGTAATGTAGGAAGAATAAATAAAGGAAATATTAATAGCATTATATCGCCGAATAATGAACTTACCAAATGCATTAAAGGTACAGAGGCTCCTTTATCGGACGATGTTGCGTTGCTTATTTGATATTCTTCAGTGCAACCTACAAAAAGAACACATCATGACAAAATCAAACACGCATGATGAAAAACAACAGTATTATTTGGAAAATATTGATAAAGGCGTACCTGTTACTGTGTCAGCGTCATCGCCTGCAGTTGCAGGGGGCGATCCACGTTGTCCAGTGACTATATCGATTTGATCGTATTCCCTAAAAAACAAAACCTCTTATGTCAATTTGAAATCAATACATTTGTATAGTATTATTACTATTTGTTTATTTATTAATATAGGTTCACCAACAGCTTATGTGTACAACATATCTTAAGTATACATAGGCTTTAGTCTTGGGCTTACACAGTCGCCAATTACAGGTTAACCAGCATTCACAAAAATAAGTGCAATGTTGCGGCGCACGAAGAAACTGACAAACAATATTATGTCCAGGGATACAAACAATATTATGCCCTTAATCGTCGCCTAAATAAGTTATTTCAAAACGATATATTGCCTGCGATCTTTGCCTTCAAGTATCCTCTGTCCAACGTGCCAGTTTCAACGAGCGCCGCCACTTGCCACATGAGGCGACTACGCCACATGCCACTTCGGTGTTATATTGTATTTTGTGTAATACATACGCATCAAGTTGTAGATGATTATACGCGTCCACAGAGTGAGCTTGTAACGCGTTACGCAATGCATCTCGTAACCCACCGCCGCCGAGTAAAGACCACACTAGTAGTTCTGTCATGAATCGTGCGCCGGCGCTAGCTGGTGCTGATCCTGTAAACAACAGATCATGTTTATGGTTATATTAGCTCAGATAGAGGAACCTAACTGCATCGTTATCATAACGTAAATAAAGATCACTTTGCTTTTGGCAGTGATGCATTATCAAAGGTAAGGGACTATGAAAGGACGTCTCTTTCTACCTAAAGGCGTCACCCGCTAGTGAGAAATCTTATTCGCAATAATAGCGCGTTAACGTGAGAATGGGTAACTCGTTCTACAACATGACTACTCTAGGAAACGGGTAATATTATTTGATTTGGCTATACACATAAATCATCTGGGAGATCCAACTTAAGATGGTAAGACGATATTGGCATCTTCAGGTTTAGTCCACTCAAAAGACAGAGAGGATTAAAAAAGGAGAAAGGGATACTTTTACTCTACATTGAGACAAATAAAGCTGAAAGTAATATTAATTTGGTGTCACCTTGAGGCAGTAACGTAATAAGATGATGCGCCCGCACTTGCGGTGTGGGCAGTAACAGCGGCCAGGCCGCCGCCAGCGCGCGCCGCGCCGCTGTAGCCGCCCCCGCCCCCGCGCGCCCCTCCACCAGCGCCACGAGCGCGGTGTGCACGCCGTTGCACCACGAGCGAGCTTCGCCTTCCGTGTCATCGGGTTCAGGGCCGCGGGAACACTGCCAGGCTTGCACCTTGAGTTTTTGAAAATGGAATTATGTAACACTGGCCACCAAAAAGAAGCACATGAAGTTAAACGCATCTTTGTGCTGCAAGTTTGTTTGAATGAAACTTACTTGTAGTCTTAGTAAATTCAGGCAAGATATAGCCATACATTCGACCTCCTTTATCGTTGCTGAGCTGCTTTGTTCGACGACTATCCTTAACAATCTTTCTAGAAGTCTGCAAAAGAGTACACAACATTAGCAACTGTTTATTTATTTGGAGAAGAAAATTATTTAAGTATCTATTTAACTTAGTTACTCACTTGAAGGTGCTTTCAGATAAATCAATGACGAAGGGCAAAGAAGACGGCAAATCTCTAGGACTTTCTTCACTCCAAACTAAAATCTGTCCAGGTCCGCTGGAGACACCTGCAAAAGATCAAGGATATTGGCAGCTCCACAACGATTAACAGAGAGAAAAATGACTTACAAAAGAAAAAATACTTTTTTAGTCAAATACTTTTTAGTAGTCAAATAATTCTACAATTCTGACAGTAGAAAGTTGTTAGCGTCAAATAAACTTACCATGGGCCTTAAAAGCGGGGTTGAGTACTTGCAACAGTTGTGGCACCGGTCTTGTTATCTGTGCCCGCTCGTGCGTGCCCCAAGCGTATAGAGCGCCCTCTGACGTCAGGGCCACGCCGTGAGTCGAGCCCAGGGACAGATCAACTACTCTTATACCTAAAGAATATTGAATGCATTAGTAGAATCGTAAGGTAGGAAAAGTCAAGGGTTACTTGTGGAATAATGGATTACCTTGCAGTGCATCAAGAATTTTTGGGATCTTCACGTTTTCAAGATTACCATGACCGAGGCGATAACTTTCTCCTTTACCCCATGTATACACTTGGCCACTGTAAACAAAAAAAAATGTTGCAGGAATGAGTCACATACTATATCAAACAAACATAGTGTGACATAGACTAGGTATCTTCAAAAGCAGAAAGCTTCACATTGCTTTACATACCACAGCAACATAGTACCAAAAAGGTACTACAGCGCCATCTATGACACAAAGGAGGAGCTAACATCAAAATTTTGCATCGCGTTTTTAAAGTTATACGCGACTTAAGCCTATATAGGAAAACCCGACAACAGCTGTCGGGTAGTAGGTCATTAGACAAAACACCCGTCTGGTCTGAGGATCCTCCCTTTTCTATGGGGGATGAAGAAATTTACACTCTGTTCTTCATACCCCTATAGCTTCATTTTAAAAGCCGAAGTAAATCGCAATTTAATAGTCAAGTGAAAATGAACTTACGCATCTGTTAGAGCAGCATGCCAATGTTCTCCGGTATAAACGCGGCTGATCCGCAACACGGACAGTGACGTCAGAGTACGAGGGACTCCGCCCTCGCTATCTCCAAACACTTGAACTGCACCTTCCCACGTGCAGCATAGAGTTTGAGCTTCGCCCCAACCTAGAGAGGGCAAGACATATTAAGACACCATATTTACAGGGTGAACTTTTCTAGTGGGCGTGGATGGCCAAATCCGAAACTATGAGGAATAGCGAAAAATACTCAAAGGAGTCTCGAGCCCTATTTTGATGAAAACTAAAACTGCATCATTAGATTTTTGAAAAACCAATATTCCTAGCCAGGAATCGAACCCATTGATTTCGGAAAAAAATACACACTGTATTATTACACTATTCGATAGTGTCGCTAATAAGGATCAAATTCTGGGAAATAATGACATATCAACGAAAAGTGATGCCACTCTAAGACACCATACGATAGTTTCATAAAGACTTCGTAATTTCCCGAAAGTACTAAAATTGAATTTTAATCCGACAATACGTGGCTGCGGTGTCATTCTCAGCTTACTTTACGGGGCTTCTAACTGTCTTTTGTTTCATGTTGTGTAGGATAAGATTATTGGTTGCTTTACCTTCTTGAGAACTATTGAGAAGCCTTAGTAAATTAAACCCTTCAGCCAAGACAATAAACTTATTATTATTACTAACTAACTGTTCACGCGACTTCGTTCGTGTGGAAATTTTGATGTGTAAGTGTGGGCAAAAAAAATATCCTATGTGCTATTCCGGACTATAATCTATCTCTGTGCCAATTTCGTCCAGATTGGTTCAGCCGTTTTGGCGTTATTGAGTAACAAACATTCATCCATCCAAACTTTCGCATTTATAATTTCTTCTCTAATCAACTCATTCTCATTATTATTTCTAATTTTATAGTCTTGTCATAAGTTTTTAATTACCCAATGCGACATCGATGACTCGTTCAATATTGTGTGCATTGAAGGACACTGGCTGTGGTGTGAGGCAGTTCTCGATAGTTCCGTGACCGAGGCGACCTTGAGCGCCTCGACCCCAAGTGTACAGGGCACCTCGAGATGTTATTACAGCACTGAAAGCAAAGAAAAGGAGCTGTAGATAATAAGAGCTTTGAGTACAATAAAGATAGTGCAGATCCTGAAAGTACCGACTAGTTCGAGATTATATAATTTTATTCAAAAAGGAACAACAAACAGCTGCAATATAAACATATATATACCCAGACTTTAGGTATTTAGTCTCGGATCTGGCGAGATTGTTCAAAACCTGTGAAAAATTCAACCCAGGGGCTACTAACAGTATCATGTATTGAATCAAAGATAAAAAGTTTTCACTACGATGTCCTTTACACGTGTGTAGTCTCTCGTGGACGAGCTTAACAGTTTAACTGCTCAGCAAGGAAATCATGGCAAACTGAGTCAATTTGTCTTAGTCAAGGTGTAGATGAAAAACACAGCGCTCGGGCGGCAAGGATCACTCTCTAAGTTGGATCCAGTGCGGAAGCATGTGTATTTCAGAGCATAATAAGACCACTGCAGAAGTACATACCTGCAGGAAGCACCCGCAGATACTCTCACAACCTCATGGTGAGCTAGATGGTGTAAATGTGCAGGCGCATCTCTAGACGCGGTATCACCGTGTCCGAGCCGCCCATCGTCACCCAACCCCCACGACCACGCTCCACCACAGGACGAACAGCACAAGAAGTGCTTTCCAGCAGGGTGGCACGAGACTTGAGTGATTGTTTTACTTTCAAGACCTGTTCAGGGGGAAAAGAGAAAACGATTATAGCACATTTTGAAAGATTTGTCAGTCAGCACATCAGTACTTGTGTGCCTCGGCAACTCTCATCCTTATGTATCATTAAGAAATATAAGACTTTTTTTCTTTGGGTAGAAAAAGTCCTTATCAATCTAGAGAAATTTGTGCCTAAAGAAAAAAGTTATCAAGAATTTTTACAGATAAAGGTTTTCTTACCGCACACTGGATTTGCAACGCTCGGCTCTGCGGCATTTGGAAACCCATTGCGCGGTAAAAAGAAAACGAGATAAAAGAAACTTCAATAAAAATATCAAGAGTATAAATTCTTCATATTTTACCTGGAACTAGCTGCGGCGTCATGGTATCATAAGGAAGAGTGTACACAGCACCATCGTGGGTCAGTAGCAACGCCAGTTTTTCCGCACACGCTATTTGTTGAATCCTTAGAGTTCCCAAAATTAGAGGTCCTGAACCAACTGACACTACTTCTTGCGCTGATTCTGTACACTAAGAAAAACAAGGAAACACCTTAGGAATTTGATTGTTTTTTTTTTTAATACTGTATAAATATTGGGAATAAAATACTTACAGTAACAAAACCTTTTAAGGGTGGTAATAAGGGTGCTCCAAGTCGGTCCAAATGACAAAGTAAGGCGATACCAGCTTTTCTTACGCCCATCAAGCCATCACCACTTGGGATGTTCAAGTCCCTGAAGACAAAATATATTGTTTTACAATATTTATAATTAATACGCAAAAGACAGTTATAAGGATACTTCTCCTATAATGGATGTAAAAAGACCTTTAACGAAACCGAAAGGCTCTTGCGTTAATTTGTTTGTTCTGACACCATACCTGGGAACCTTATAGTCAAGGAGATATTGAAGGTCAAAGTTCCAACCTTTTCACATGTTTTTTTTTATCTACACGTTTTTAATGTTGTAACTTTAATTTAAATGCTTCCCTTCTCTCCCTTCCTCTACTATTCAATGCAATCATCAGCACAATGTTTTTTTGTGCATTACATTAAGTCGTACCGTAAATTGTGATATTATTCCAAAAAAAAAAAATGTTTCCCGGCAATTATTTTTATGTAGAGTTACTTAGTTTGAAGTACAGAATGCTTGGTTGACGGATTCGTGAAGGGTCGATTCGTAAAGGTCGGTTGAATAGCCTTTACCAGTACAGGTTTAAAATAAAAAATCAGAAGCACTTCAATATTCTCCAAAAAATCTTTTTGAAAATACTTACTTGAGGAATAATTCTGTAAGATTCACTTCAGTAGTTGGTTCACAATTGAGGATAGGATTGGGCGCAGTTACTTTAGCCATACGTCTTAGAAATGGTCCTAATGGCGCGGTACATTCTTCTAGTATAATCCTGAAACAAAAGAAGACTAGCTAGTCACATGTTGATATAGTTGCAACTTAATCAACATGTGACTTTTATGGTAACGACATAAGGTTCATATTCTTTTAACAAATAATATGTGACTTACCTATTATCCGGTTGGCGTTTCTGTCGAGGAGGTAAAGTGACTAGAACATCAGCAGCCTTTAACAACGCGGGTAGTTCCGCCCTTCTTGCGCACAGCTCTACCCATACGCATAGAGAGGTCCGCCAGTCACCTTGCGGGACATTACAACCTACTTCTCTGTGGATGAAACAAAATCAGTTGCAATCAAAGTTAGTTTTAAAATATGTTGTCTCTGCCACTCTTGCCACTGTGGCAGTCTCTTTCTTAATCTGGATGTACCATAAAAGTGTCCAGCACAATCCTAATTGTGATTCGAAACTGCAATATTTTGTGTGGTGGATAGGACGACTGTGATTCACAAACTTTCCAAGGATTTCCAACTTTTTCTAAATATGATTAGCCATTATAGATTACACAGTTGATGAATAAAAATGCTCATACATACCCAATCACAACCTGATGTAGGAACTTAGCAGCACTATCAACAACTTCAGCCCAAATCTTCTGCGAGCGCGGCGCAGGAGTTGATCCCGTGCCAGCGAACAGCCCAGCATCAGGGAGGGCTCGCACCGCATCGAGCGCATCGCGGAGTAACGCTGAACATACGTCAGCGTCTTCACCGCAGCGCCATGCCCGACGGACGAGAGAGAGGGCTAAGCGAAGAGCGGCGCGGGCGCCGACGCGAGCGAGACCTATGGCACTGCAAAGAAAAATATTGGTATTTAAAAATCAGAATTAGCTATATGGAAAAGGGAGCCTAAGGCTTGGTGGATGCCAGATGGTCTATCGAAATTCAGTCCCACATTTAATAAACCACTGATGCAGATTTCTCAGATTGAACCAATGCTGTGTCATAGTATGACTTTCTCATACAAATTATGATAAATACTCTCCACATCAAACTAACCAAAACATGGTTCAAGTGCAAGTCCACATTCTGTTTGGTGAAACCTAATTAATAATACAGCAACAAACTGCATTTCAATGACTAAGTTATTTGTAACAGTCACAGTATGCACACATCCTGTGTTTCACACATTCATTCTTACTTAACCCTTCCACACAGTGCTAAAATTTTGCAAATAGAACATGCAATTTTTAACTGATCTAGAACCAGATGGGATTATCAACCAAAAACCAACATCAAAGGGAATCCTAGAATGGAAATGTAGACATATTTTTTCTTTTCATCAGAAAGACTGATTCATAAAATATTCATAGATATTTTAGCTCAGACTACAACAATCTAATTACAACCTCTTTTTGAAAGAAATAAAGATTGTTGTGATTTTGACAGACCCGTCAGTGTAAGATTACTTCTGAATTTCTGCAATTCGATCAACCAGCTACCTTATTTCTAGGACAATAAAGATCTCAATTACAAAATAACTGGGAAAGGACTGTAGTTTTTCTGTCTGTAAACAATGAAATTCAGTTACCTCTCCGAGTCATCAGTGTGCTCCTCACTATCCTCCTGACTCTCAGTGCTCCCATCACCTGGTTTGTTCAATGTGCCCACCACATTGCTCAATGCTCTGTTACTAACTGCATGAGGTGGCTTCTTATCTATCCTTACTCTTTTTACTTCTTTGTTCTGACTTTGATCTCTGAAAACAAAAACAAAATTTAAGATTACAGATGAAATTTCAGCTTTTAAACCTTATTTCATTGTGATAAGACACATAATCTATCAGTTTGATTTGAAAACATTTGCTACTAAGAGTGAAGTGTTTGAAAACATGCAAAATTAAAATAACAATACCTAATAACAGCTACAAGATGCCTGTTGCACAACACAATGAGTCGACGGATTTGAGATATGAATGGACAACTAACTGCAGTGTTGATCGCTCTCACTCGCTGTTCCCAGATCAGGGCCTCCATTAAACTTTGCAGACATTCTGGACCTGGACATAGAGGTTTATTACTGGCTTTACACAGAAGGGAACCAAACAAGTAAAATATGATATGAAGGACAAAAGGAACCATGTGATCATGATTTTTTTATTTTATTTTTAGTAAGCACAGAATAATTACCTGGGTCTTGTTTCCACTTCAGATCATCAATAATCTGATGGGAAGGTGATGGTGCCACCGGCTTAGATTGTATAGAGATTCTGAGCTCCTCCTCTGCTGACAATGCACTACAGGGTGGGCAGGCGCACCCCGAGTGTGGGCCACAGAGACCATCACAACAGGTGCAGGTCAATATCTAAGTGAGTTTAAAAAAATGTTTTTGCTTTATTCTCTTTGTGATTTTTAATTAAATATTTACGGGAGTTTTATTAACAGTTTTAAATTAATAGATGTAAGAGAATAGACACCTACCCTCAGCCCACAGTAATATTTTCCACTGTCACCAAGTTTAGCAGTTACACCAGCACCATTTACGAGCCCATTTCCGGCGTCGAAACATATTTCTCTATCCTGCAAGAGACTGTTGTACAGAGTGGACAGAGCATCAGGGTTATGTAGCGCTTCCTGTAAATCAGGATTTAACCATTTTGCATCCAAATGCTGCTGTGGACGAAATATGAAATCGTCCAGCTCGTCAGGCATATCCATTTTCGCAACCGGTGCCTTGAACTCATTCATACACCCATTTTAAGTAATAGCAAAAACTATTTCGTGAAACCTTAACAATTTCGATCGATCGTTTTTATATTTTCATTATAGAATATCGCGTAAAAAAATTATTAAAATAATACATCGAAACAAGAATCGACAAATCAATCGGTCCGAAGAAAACTGTCAAATTAAATTCGTTCCGTTTTTCGTGAATCAGCTGTGTGTTTTCATTTTATGATGAATAAAATTACATGTAGATTAGCAAAATTATTTCCTTCGTCAATATATTTTACTTTTGCTTACTTTGAAAAAATTTTAGTCCAAAAATGAATCGTTTCAATGAATAAGAAACGATCATCTGTCATTTGTTAATGAATACATATCGATTGTTATGATAAATGGAACGTTGTTTTCGGCTGGGCGTCTTTGAGGATCGTTCTGAAAGAGCATAATTATTCAAGAAATTTAACAAAAAAATAATTTATGCTTTAAACTTATATTTAATTTTTTTTAATAAAAAGTATTTGTACAAAAATTAATAAGCTTGACATTTCACACACATGTGGTAATCAAAATAAAAAATAGATCGAAGTGTCGTGTCGTGGTAAAAGCAGGTCTCTTTGGATAAAAGTATTCAAATGCACCTGCTACATCGATTGCACAGACTAAAAAAGTAAATTCATCGCCGTCGTGTTATTGTGCGTTTGTGATGTGTGATTCCTACGCAATAATAATTAGTAATTAAAATTATATCGGCGTTTAAATGGATCCTGTGTTATTGTTCCAATGGATACAGACATATTGATTGACAATAAAGACGGCTTATACGGTAACTTCAGATTTCATTTCTCACGTTCACCTCCGGCTAATTTACAACAACAATGTGCTGCTAATTTTCTGTGAATCATGTTATTGACCCCTCAAACGTATTTTGTGATCGCACGTGTCCTTGACTGCGCTTTCGGTTTTATTTCAAAGCACGCAATTAGTTACAAAGAAACAAAGATTTCTCGGAAACATGTGCATCGCGAATACTGTTTTTATCGCGTAAAGGCAAGAAAGTTTATATCGTGTTTTATCACTGCCGATAAGAACTGTCACTTGCATTTTACACCTAATAAATTTCCTGTATTTTTAGGTGGCGATTTTCTTGACCAGTTTTTATCTAACGAGTACAAATGGACGTCACTATTGGATGCGCCGGATGCTTCACCAAGCGAGATCCTGGCTGATGCAGCACCGATCCTGGTACCGCCAATATCACCTATTCTGAGTATAAAGTCATCAGAAGGCAGCAGTAATTCAGATTCAGGAAGTGAAGATGATTCCAAAAAGTAAGTTGTTCAGTTACTTTCAGTTTCAGACACTTTCACTTAAAAACTGGACTTTACATAATTTTTGAAGTAAAAGCACATGTACTTTCACTTTTTAATTTTATTGTAGAAAGAAAAACTTGTATCTCAATTATGTGAAAATGTTTTGGGATGCATACAGCATGCAATAACTCAATCATTCAATTGTTGACTTGGTGAGCTAATTTTACCTATCTGTTTTTTTGCAGCAGTTCTAGTAGCATTTCTGCCAGACAGTCATCTCAATCACCCTTTGATTGGACATCAAATTTTAGTGAGGAACCTACCAGCAATCTGAATCTTGAAGATATTGAACTGTTCCTGCAAAAAACTGGTATGCTAAATACAACCTTGTATGAATTCTTGTTAGACTCTCTTTTGATAATGATCATGTAAGAATAGAATCTTATAATAACATAAACACACCTTAAAGTTAGTTGTGTTTATTAATTAATTATTCAAAAAGGCAAACACATTGTGAATCATGGCAACTATTAATAAAATAGATGTATTCACACTCATTGTTTCTGCATATTAGTGCAATATTTGTATTTTGTGCTATACCTTTACTTAAGAATTGCTATTACCCAATGAAGGCTTGAAGTAAAGAAGTTTTAAGTATATTTATTGTCTGAGCCTACAATTATATAAAATGTAAATGTTATTTGTACACAGCTCCCAGTCCTGCTAACCCACCATTACAGAAAACACAAATAAATGGAATATCTCCTGAAAGAAATGGACCTGTCATGGCTATTGAAAATGGTGTTATTAAGGTACTGATCATCTTGTTTTAAACCCTCCACTACTTTTTTATATATTAAATGGGCCTCTCTCTTGACCTCAATCTTGTCCTGAGGACTTGTGTCCTTACCCAAGGCAATAGCAACATTGGGCTGCGGGACTGTTCGTAACAGATACTGCGGCCTTGGAACACAAGGGGCAAAAAGGAACATGGATGGGTTTTAGTCAGTACGAGTCTGACACTCCCTTCCACTCCGCCCAGAGCGGGAGGGGTTATTTGATGATTTCCCAACTGAAAAAAAAAGGCAATACCAACATATTTAGTAGCATGCTACTACACAAAATAGTAAAGCTTTGATTGTGAGGAGTTGCATTTAATTGATTGTCCTATTTCAGGGCATTAAAATGGAGATTGAAGACTGTGATACTGAATTAAGCAACAATTATTCTAAGTTACACAATGGTGAGTTTACCTGTTAACCCATTAGCATAATTACTAAGTAAAGTTAGAGGAACTGGAACAAAAAAACCTTTATTATACACAACTTTAAACTAACAATACATAATATAACAGTTATAAATTAACAATATGTGTGTAATGTCATTGCATGAGAACATAAAAAAAACAATACATAAAAGAAAAATGAGGTGACCTTGTATGTGCTCATACTAACATTCATTGCATTTGTGTAGGATTTTTTTTTTTCCAATCGTGCTTCAAATTGCATTTACGAGCATGTGGCTATGTACCCGTAACATTTTATCAAGATAACAATATTTATGCTGGCTTTACACCATAATGCACCATGATTAATCAGCAATTAATTATAGAGTAGGGTACAAAACAATAAAGCATTGTTTGATCTGACATAGGCCTTTTTTCTTTCAGGAAATGGTTACCAACAAAATTCGTACTTCAAAGTGGTAAATGAAAACACATATAATTCGCCAAACGATAAGCAAATAGTTGTGAATGGCCAAATTCAGTTAATGGTAGGAGTAGAACACAAGAAAGTGCCCAGTATACTTAAACGGAATTCCAGTGTAGTGACGAAACCCCCTAGTATTGTGATCCCGGCAGAGAGCACAAAGGGTGGGAAGATTGCCATATCGCCGCTGACTCAGACCAAATTTAATGGTGCCAAGGATCATCAAGTACAGGTATTTATATTTCAAAAATGGAGACATTGTGAGTTGTAACAATTGAATGTTATGAATTTATGACATAACATCACGCCTGTAATCCCCGAAGGGTTAGGCAGAGGTGTACCTAATAGTTCACCCACATTCCACCAGTTCTGTTTTTTAAGGCCTGTGTAATAGGGTGTGTTATTCCTCGCACAGTGGCTGTTAATGAGAAATTCCTGATGAAAAAACACACAAACACATGGAATGTTAAAATATATTAATGTGTCATACAAAGGCAATTTTTGATAAAGGAAGTCCTGTATTTGTTAAACAGGGCAATGTTACTGTTTGTAATGTTGTTTCATAACAAAGTGATAAGAATAAGAACCATTTTAATACATGCAACATTTGATTCCTATGTAAAAACTGGTATTCAGCTGCATCCAGGTAGACTGGAAGTTGATGCCAACATAGTTGGGAAAAGGCTAGGCAGATTCCTATTTACATTAGACATGAAAATCTTTTATATTTTAATTTGCAATTCTGCAGCTTACATGAATATTTAAACTGCAGATTAAAATATAATTATTTCTTTTAAGGTCACCTCACCAAGAAGCAATGTAGTGATCAACCCTAAGCCAGTTGTAGCCACCAACGGAACAACTCCAAACGTAGTACAAAACCATGTGATACCTCCTAATGCAGATAGTGATAGTCCAAAGAGCCCTACAATAGACCTCTCGATGTTCAGTGAAGCTGAGATCAGAGCTATCAAGAAGCAACAGAGGATGATTAAGAATAGGTAAGGAAACTAACTACTGCATACTACTGCTGCTGCTGCTACTGGATTCTGTGATTCATCAACAGTCTATAGCAGGCTTCTCTAATTTCCTGCTACTATCCCTCAAGAAACAAAATGTTATTAGAGAAATCTTTGTTGCCTTTATTAAATTTTAAGCCCTTACAAATGATGGCAAGTGATGTAACAAATATATTTATAAAAAAAACAAATAAGTTGTGTATGAGATGAAAAGGTCAATTGTTTTTATTATTGGCCTTGACCTTTGTTTTGATAATAAGTTTCCTTATAAAACTAAACTGGTTATTACAACTTAATAACTGAATAAGTGTCAAATCTTTTTTAGTAGTAAAATACTATATGTATTTTATGACTTTTGAGCTTTACGCTGTTGACTTAAAGGTTAACATAGCTAAGCGTAAGCTAGGCGTAAGGTGCGGCGCAGACGTAGAATTTATAAGGAAACGAAAGAACCTGCCTGCGCCGCGCCGCTTGAGTGTAATTTACGACATGTCGCCTACGTACATTTTATATGAAAATGTTTAGAAGCGGCATCATGCCTGCGCCGCGCCTTCACCTTACGCCGTTTCTGTGTAATTCGCGCCTTATACCCATCTCATACACATTCATATTCAAAACTTTCCTCACGACATTTATCAATTACTATTCTTTCTATTTTGTAGGGAATCGGCATGCCAATCTCGACAGAAAAAGAAAGAATATGTGTCCGCTTTGGAGCAGCAACTGTTTGAGTCACAGCAAGAGAACGCCAGGTTGCGACTAGAGAATAAATTATTAAGAGACCAGCTTGAAAATAGCGGGAGGGGTCGAAAGGTAAACATTATTTGTAACTTTTTATGCTTTAAAATGTTAGAGTGCGCCATGCGCGAGAAGAGCATTGGTCTTGCGATGTTTCGCTTTGCAGACCGCCCCTTTTTTTTTTTGGGATGTGATATCATCAAATAACCCCCCCCCCTCCCCCGCTCTGGGTGGAGAGGGAGGGAGTGTCAGCCCCTTAACCTGACAACGCTGCTGTAGTTTAACGGTCATCATGACATGGATTATAAACTGATAATTTATACAATTGATCATTTTTCATTGGAAATTAAAAAAAAAAAGCTGTTTCCTACAAAAGTGCAATACCTACACTATATAAGGTCTAACTTTTTAAACACGAAATATTTCAAGAGTAACTTCTATAGGTCGTAAAGTCACCATAGCAACGAAAATTTTTTTTTATCTAAGTGTATTTTTATAAAATAAAAAATTAAAATTACTTGACCCACAAAATAAATACTGTCTAAAGGTTTAAAAAGTAAAAAAAAGTAAAAGTAAGTAAGTAAGTTTAAAGTTTGTAAAGGTTTTATGCAAAATGTCGCAAGAATATTTAGAACTATAATAATTTCGTAAAAATAAAAACATTCAGAAAAAATTTTTTTTTTCGTTGCTATGGCGACTTTACGACTTGTAGAAGTTACTCTTGAAATATTTCGTGTTTAAAAAGTTAGACCCTATATACAGTCAAAATGTATGGAAAATCAAATGTGGAGCGGCTCGGAATGATGTGCACGTGTTAACCGTTGGTCCGTCGATGTCCCTTCTACCCCGTATATGTATCTAAAGTTTTCCTCATCGCTTTCAACGGGATATTTCAGTTGCTAATCAGGAAAAATGTACGATATTTCATACATAAAAGTACCTAAATTCAGCCGAATTTAATACAGCTAATAATTATAGTAATGTTGGTCAAACAATGTAATAATACAGGTGTTAATCTGACCTTGTTCCGGTTTACATACCTAAATTACTTTATTAATTACGTCGTCGTCAAATACAGATGGTTTTTGTTTCCACAGATGCCGCGACTCTTGGACAGCTCACTTCTGATACCTAAGAAGAACATAGCTGTTATATTTGCTATGGTGTTCATGGTGTCACTCAATTGGAATGTTTTAGGGTAGGTAATATTACCAGTTCTTAATGTCCATCAAGAATGAGTAATTAGTCTGCGTATAGTTAAGTGCCAGGGTAGCTCGCGATTTTTTTATTTTTAGTTTTTTGCTATTTGCAGATCAGTATCCGCTTGTATGTTGTGTAATAAAAATATAATTTCGCGATCGTAAAAAATATGGCTTTACAGAGTTATAATAATCATTAAATTCATCAAAACAAACATCTAAGTTCATTTAAGCCCATCGAATGCCTTTTTCATGAAATAGACATTGATTAGGGTTAAATGAACTTCGAGGGTTGTGTAGTATACGTGTTACGGTCGCGAATCATATTTTGTTCAACATACAACCTTACAAACTGACCTACAAATTGCAAATAACGTAAGAAAAAATGAATTTCGCGCGTAAACGCATTTATTCGTGACTTTAGACACGTCAATTTGAGTTTCTAAATCAGTCTTGATAAACAAATCATAAAACCTTCACAGTAAATTTCAACCGTGAAGAGTTGTAAATAGTATTTTAAACAGTTGTGTAGTGATACCTACAGATGTGTAGCAAGATCGTTTGAGAGTATGTTTCATCTCAGAGCGGGAGAAGCCATTTGATGATTTCCCATCCGTAAAAAAAAAAAAAAAGAATATGTTTCATTGTCATGTCTACCCTCTTATAGCAGATTTTTAATTAGTGAAACATTTTTGAATCATTTATAAAATATCGGAAAATGCATGACAGGAAAAAACAAGTTGAGCTCATGCGTTATAGTGGAGTTTCCTAACAATTGCATAGCGGTAAAAGTAACCATAAAATAATAACGTTGATTTTCCTCACTTTATTACGAACCTCTACCTAATGACGTCACTAACCATTTTACTGCCTGCTGTTTTACGACTTTCCTCACGTTTGTTTGTTTTTCATTGAAGGTGGAACGCAAAGCCATTTGTCGGGCCCTCCGCTCCACATCACACGAGACATCTGTTGTGGTCAGAGGACACTGCTGTAGATATTACGAATGGTGTGTACCCTTTACCAATATTATTCATATTCTAGATCTAGAAACGGCACGGTTGGCGCAGTGGCTGAGCGATTGGCTGCTGCGCTGCGTGTTGCGGGTTCGATTACGGGACAAATATTTGTATGGCCCACAGGTAATTGTTCCGGGTCTGGCTGTTTGTGTATGCGAGTCTAAATGTTTGTAAACGCACCCACTTTACAGGAGAAAAATGTGTGTGCAACGTTTTTATCGAAAAAAAAAACCGTAGTTGCGCGTCATAACTCTTATAATTATGGAATAATGATGAACCAAATAGGTCATGAAATAACATTAAGTTCTAACTAAAATTGCAGTAGTTCAATTCGATATCGACCTTATCTACATACCACAAGGTACGTATTGATTTCAAAGGTGAAGCAACCTTCACATTGTGAACTTGACCTATACAAAAGTCGTTTGGGAAATGTCAAAATGTCTGAGCCAAGTAAATGACAAGTTATTTATAGCTTTGTCTATGCAAAACTGGCAGTTTACAAAAACCGTTATATCACCTCCGGTATTACGTAAAACTTACACTACTAATCAAGGTGCCTGTGATACCCGAAGAGTTAGAAGAAGTATACAGGGTGGAAGGGAAACCGACGCGAAAATGGTTACCACGTATTCAGAACACCATTCTGAGCCCCCATATTGAAACTTTCCATCGGTTATTAAAAAAAAACAGCTGATTCATACAAAAGTGCAATACCTACACGGTCAAAATGTATAGAACTGCTGTTTTTTTCAGAATGATGTACTGAATACGTGGTAATCGTTTTCGCGTCGGTGTCCCTTCCACCCCGTATAGTACATCTACATTTAGCTAGTCCTGTGTGATATAGGATCGAGGCTGCTATGCCAACAACCAGGCACAAATCCGGAGACTTGGCTACTACAAAATAAAACCCTGGTAAAATAACCCAATAAAAAGTAATAATAAAGCCCGAATATTAATTACAGATGACCTAAGCAACGGTACATACGTAACAGACTGTCAGAACGCGACGGTGAAAGCGACGGATTTCGTAAATATAAACCAGACGGAGAGCATACGGATAGCGGGCGAGCTGAACCGTTGGATCGGCGGCGGGAAGACGTTGAACTGGACGTATGATGTGCCTAGGAAAAAACGGCAACCTTACCTTAGTGAAGAAAAGATTAATGGTAAACTTTGACAACTCACTCCTGAAGGTCCAATTTCGTGAAAATTACTCTGTCTTTCTCAAGATTCCGATGGTATTTGCGATCATTATTTACAATAACTCTTTGGGCCTCTTTCATAATAATACTTGAATCCATATGAGTGAGGGCGAAAATATATTGCTGCCATATTTCTGAATTCTATCTTATCATTATTACAGAATCGGAGGTTTTCTTTAACTCTGGGTTTATTTCTATTTCCAGGCGGTTTGTTAGAAACCTACAGACTGTTCAACAAAATGCAATTAGACGGAAATCTCGTTGAAATCCCTAGCGTGCGAAATCAGGTGAAAACTATCAAAGATAAATCGCGAATACGGCGACTGAGGAGGAATAAAGAAATAGACTTCGCAGAAAATGCAGTCATCGACTATGAAACTCTATACCGGAAACCTATGAGGAAAGCTGTGAATGATTTCAATATGGATGACATGGGTGAATGGAATGCCTTACTTCAAGCTTTACATAGGCGGGATGATACTTTCTACATTGTGGGCTTTGGTAAAGGAGAGCATCTATTGCTACCAGCTGTATCACATAATAATACTAGACCACCGAAAATGGCATTGATTTTACCAGCTAGGAGCGGTAATGGTAAGTTTCAATTTGTAAATGTCATAGAAATTGTCTTTTTTCTTTACCTTTCATACACTCACCACACACACACACACACACACACACACACACACACACACACACACCCCCACCCCCACACACACCCACCCACCACACACTACACACACTCACCCCAGTCACACTCACCCACACTTTCCTCAGAACGCAGTGAGTGGTAGCTAACCTAATTTAATTTATAAAATGTATACTCTCATATTATTCTAACTTTTACATTTTTAACTCTCTTTTATGTTTTATGTTTATCTCATTTTTTTGTCTATCGATTTTTATATGTTTTCTGTAAATTGAGAGGTCTGGCTCTTGTGATATAAATCCTAGTACAAGAGCCAGGGCTACACTGAAGTTTGAGCACTTGTCAATAAAGATTTTATTTATTTATATTATTTACCTAATCAGCATTTCGTTTTGTTTTCAGATTCTCTAATGAACGATCATGTAACACTGATGCAAATTGATTGTTCAGTCGTCAATACAACTCTAGTCAAGTTAAAATCTGATGCGCTGCCAGAGAGCTTAAGAAAACAACCGTCCAATAACACTACAGACAACGAAGAAAAACGAGGAAACACTAATACCAATCACAAAACAAATAACGGAAATGTTGATACCAATCTCTTAAAAAACGCTAGTAATAGTATATCAAATTATTCAAAAAATAAAAATGTGCCACAAAAAGTAGATGTGGGCAAGGACGATACGTTTGCCCATTACTTATTTTCTAAATACGAAAATTCAAAAGATAGTCCGGTGAAAGGGCCGCGTAGTAAAAGTAGTGTAACTGTGGAAAAAGAAAATCCTACTTTTTCTAACAACAGTTTAGGCTCAACGTGATTTAATTAAGTCAATGTGTTGCAGGGATACTGACCTCATATCATCAATTGTGTTCTCATTCTGTCACTTATTGATTTTCATAGTTATTCCATCACGATTGTAGGCCATTAAAAATACTTATTTCCTCATGATTGACAGAAATAGAACTATGATTTATATTATTTAAGTACTAAATGTATTTAATGCTGTTCTGGTGCAAACAAGGAAAGTTAGGCGAATGATGGTGCAACCGGCCCTAAACTTCGACGTTTTCCGTGAAACATAAATCTATGGTATTTATAAACAAAAGCAATAGACTAAGGTTTATTATGTATCGATCTCAATACGTCGAAACCATAAGGTATGGAACTATACTTTTGATAGTTAGAAAAGATTTACCTGAAAATATTTATGTTATTGTGTTATTGTAAATAGTCGTAGAAAACGATAGAGAAAAACTATAGTTTTTGAGAAACCTACTTAAATGTTAAGCCAAAAGTAATATAACGACGTTGGCTGTGTGTGTGATGTTATAACATGTTTGTTATTATGCAATATTCCATTTATTGATCTATTTTGGTCGAATAGTTTCGTTATATTATTAATTAAAGCTAGTCTTATTGTGTTGGCCTCTACGTTACTCGCATGGCCTTCGGCGTGGAGCTATGATGTACGAAAGTACGGCGTGCTGCATTTTCGATTTTCCTGCCCGGCCTATGCCGAATCAGGCTAACCCGAAGGTATTTGTAGCAGCTTTACTACCTGTTCTACATGTTTGCACTCAGGTGACTTAAGGCGCGAATTACACAGAAACGGCGTAAGGTGAAGGCGCGATGCAGGCAAGATGCCGCTTCAAAACATTTTCATACAAAATGTACGTAGGCGACGTGTCGTAAATTACACTCAAGCGGCGCGGCGCAGGCACGCCGTTCTTTCGTTTCCTTATAAATTTCACGCCTGCGCCGCACCTTACGCCGTTTCTGTGTAATTCGCGCCTAAGATAGACGACATTCTTGTCGTAAGAAGGAACATTCTCTTTGTGGTCAAATGCCAACTTGATGTGATCGCATTACTCTTGACACAGGCAAAAAGAATCTTAATAAATGAGGAATTTAATTGATTAAGGCAAGGTATAATTAGGTACACTTTGTTTTAGTTCAACTGTCCATAATTTAAATAACTTTTTATGTAAGTAACTCAACCTAGTTATTCGTTGTTTAGTGTATATTTAGAAAATGTTAGTGTTCAGGTCTAAACTGTAATAGTAGTTCTCTCTTTCATGTTCCTAGATGAGCAGGGACTGAAATTACTAGCTATTAATTTCAAATGTTACTTCATGAACTATTAATATTATTTAACATATTATTCTAAGAAGAAGAGTTGTCATATTTATAACTATCACAAAAATAACTTATAACTTTATCACTTGTTGTTTAATTATGTTGAATTTATTTCACGGGATATATTTTATTCACTTATTGTAAGTTTTCAATATATTATGCACCTTTTTGTATACAAATCTGAGTATTGTTTTTTTTATTCCGTGGATCGAATATTCAAGTTAAAAATAAATTATATACATTTTTATACATTGTTTAATTTGTTTACCTACACCAATGTTTTTGTCTTAAGTATAGTAACATCACGCTTGTAATCCCCGAAGGGTTAGGCAGAGGTGTACCTAATACATAGCTGGTACACCCACATTTCGGCAGTTATGTTTGAAGTCCCATGTTATAGGGGGCGATCCTATTGCCATAAACCGGGCACAAATCCAGACTCAGTGGCTGCTACTGAGAAATTCCTAAAGAAAGAAGTATAGCTGTAAAAATACATAAACACTCGCCTCTATTGAATGGGAAGCTTATGCCTAACGCATAAGCTACAGAACGCCACTTGTTACGATCCTTACATACTCCATTGATGGTAGGCCCACCGGGTTTTTCAGGAAGCATATTCAGCATGATAACTATCAAGTTTTCATGCTCACGGCGTGGGAAAGAATGCTAAAATTATTATAATACGAAAAGTTTCGGACAGGAGCAGCCTCCGGGCAGTGTTCCACTTTTAGTTTTAAAAAAAGGCTAAAATCTAACAGCGAACTGTTCATCAACGTTCATACTCATCTCATCTCATCATAGGGGGCCTGACCAAAACGACTTGGTTTAACAGGCAAAACATCTCGAAGATATTGTGGTCTTTCACTAAATTTTAAAAATATAAAATATATATATTTTATTTTTGCTATAGCGAACTGTGTATTTACACAAAGAATTTATTTATTTTCTATTCCGTGTAGGTATGAGTTAAAACATTACATTGAGATCTTGGAATTTGTCGTAGTCGGGAAAAAATTACGTTTCTGAACGCAACTTCTTACTTCAGCTGTCTTGTCTTCCATGTCATTGTCACTGTCAGAAAAAAGTAACCTCTAAAAATAAATAGACCAGCCGCAGCAGTAAATAAAAAAATGACTGAGTAGAACTTTGATTATTGCTGAAATATTAAGCCGATAGTTTAAAAAAGTGCCAGCAAAATGAACTGTATACGATTGCTACGTTTAGCCGAACGGCAACAATTTAAAGTGTTTCAGACATCGGCTAGATATGTCTCAAGTCACCCTATGCGTTTTATGGAAACCCAGAATATGTGGAGAGAAAAGGACGGCATATCCAAAAGATGGCAACTGATATATAAAGCACCTATGAATACAGCAATAAACTGGGCTTCTGCATATCTAACCTTATCAACATCTATAGTCGGGGCCGGCACACTTTACTATGCTACCAATGTTTATGATTCAACTGACGCGTATACCCCTGTTACAGTCGGTGACAATGTAGTCATTGCTAACAGCCCTATGGAGTGTTTTGTTTATCTTGGAGCATTTATTGCATTACATGTCGCTGTAAAAGTATTGATATCGAAATATGTGATTAGGCTGTATCAAGATGGTGATGAATACATTGCAGTGTTCAGAGGTCATTTCTACAATAGAATAAGTAAACATAAATTCCATGTGAAGGAATTTAAAAAATTGAATCCTACTTTTGTGGTGTCATGGGGTGACGCTAGGTTTGATCTTGGTAACAAACATGGGATAATATTGGAGAATTACTTCAAAACTCCTGAACATTTTAACTACTTGTTGAACAAGAAGAGTGCTGATAAACCTGATGATGATGATTGAACTATGCTTGAATAAGTTTTGTAAATATTATTTTTGTAGTACTATATTTAGTTCTAGATGATGATGCTGTTGATTTGAATAAAGGACTGTTTTTATAAAACAAATACATGATTTGTTATTATTTTATGAAATGCTACAAATAAATCAGTTCTTTGAAAAAAACTGATAATTACTAAAACGGGGTGAATAGGAACGCAGGGGTGAATAGAGACAAAACTTTGAAAGGGATTTTAACATTGAATTGATATGATATGATACCAAAAAGTACTCTATTTCATTTACTTAGTTTTACTTAATTATTTAGATACTTTGTTTTCAACATAATATTATTAATTCAATGTTAAAATCCCTTTCAAAGTTTTGTCTCTATTCACCCCTGCGTTCCTATTCACCCCGTTTTACTGGTACTACCTTGGTTTTTTAATGAAATAATAAGTTAAATTATAACCTTTTATATTTTAAATGCTAATTAACTAATCTACACTCAGCTACAAATAAAGTTAAAATCCTCCAGTAAATGCATTATTCCACTTATGTCTTGAATCTTTTTTCAATGTATCTGAATCCATTTTCTGTTTACTATTTTCAAATTGTTCCAAGGCTTCAACTTGTTCCTGCTTTGGCTCCAACTTCTTGGTGACCAAACATTGCCCATTTTCCTTCAGAAGGGTGTAGTTGATGTCATCTTTGGTTGGTTCTCCATATGGGAATAGAATAGGTGTAACCTTTATTAAATGCTTAATTTTCCAAAGCTTTGAGTTTACTTCGGGTATATTTTTCACAACAGCAACATGATTTTTACACTGTAAATAAAAATGATTAATTAATATCTGATGAAATGGGTTCCACTACACTATAAGCAACAGTTTTGTATTAATAAAGAAACCATTATGATAGATATTATGCATGTATAGGATGGACAACAGGGCAATTATCAAACATGCTAGTCAATGCTCACTATCTTTAATATTGTATAAAGGTTTTACGTTATTTACTTCTTTTTTTTTTGTAACACTTCAATAAATACTAGGTCTACACACATGTCACAGTCAACTTGGCACCATGTTGGAAAGAGTAGTGATAAATTCAAGTTCTTAAGGATAGCATAGGATTTTTTTATTCTAATTATTTTCTACTTACTTCCTCCAAAATGTTAAATTCCCGTAGAATAGCTTTTAGAAAGTGTGTCTGGTGTTTGCTGGGTTTGATTCTTTCAACTCTGAATAACTTGGCTGGTGTAACTTCTGGATCTTTGTGATCGGGGTATCTGCAAAGGTTTTATAATTAGACGTAAGAAATATGTAATTATCAGAGAATAGGGATACAGTTCCTTTGAAGGTTCTTTTACCTTGGATAATAAACTATGCCACCTGGATACCGAATTCCACCAGGCGGTTTATAGCCTTTTGATCGAGTTATTGAAACTAAAGGGCTAAACACTTTAAGTAGTTTTCCATTCATTTTTATTCGAATACAAATGAAAATGAGAAAATCCTATGATAACCTCAAAACAAAAATAACTACTTTGAAGTTTATAATATTCTTGCCACGCTGAAATTTCTGATGTCAGAAAAGACATTTTTTGCATAAGGCAATTATGATTTATAATGCCGGACCTATACATCAGGAACATTCTTAACCGGTTTTCTTAATTTGGGTCATTTTTTTATCTTTCTATACACACAACGTCTTCAACCGGTGGCGATTCGGTGTTTTCAATATCTTACTCTCGCTCACGTCGCTAGCTATAAATCGACCGTAACGTTCCGTCACGTATGTTTGTATGCACTATTATGTCTGTCGTTAGAATCACATAGGCTTGCGTGTGGGCTATAATCCACCAAGCGGGCCCAGTGCAGAAATTGTATTTAATTTATACTTAGTTTATTTGATTAACCTTTACAATATTATAGTGACCCGTTTGCCCACGTCATGGGGTCTCAACTCGAACAAATTATAATTAGTCTTGAAAAAAAATCATAGATGGCAGCATAGTTAACAGTTATGAAATTAACAACCACTAAAATGCGATAAACGGCAGATTTTGGCTGACCTAAGATTCGCAAAAATTAAAACTTCCTTGTTTAATGCTGATTTATGTATTTACACTCATAAATCACGTAATTTCGACAAAAAAGATAACTGAAGACTTTTACTTCCATTCCAACCCATAGAATGATCAAGTAACTATCTGTTATCCATTTTGTTTAGAACTCTTTGCAATAGATGGCGTTCTAGTTAATTTGTCACATACAATTTACATTTAGTTGATTCATTTTAAGGAAGTTTAAACATTTCTTAAAAATCTACTACTGTTCATAGAAATATAAGAAATCTTTTAACATATTTATGGTACATAATTATTTATTTTTTTAATTTTACTGAACCCGAAACTAGAAACATTACACGAAACGTTTTAAAAGTAGGTAGTTTATCTGTCAATGTCAATTCTGTTACCGACATGGCTGACTCCCAGTGGCAGTGTTGTTTTGTTGATTAATAATGTTTACTTTACTAGTTTCTTTTATCTGCTTCGAATGCATTTTTGTTTTCTTCTAACCGACCTGGCTTCGAATTACGGATTTTGGAAAAGACACCTCCATATGACTAGACCCCTGGATACTGGACAACAACGAATCTTGCTCATATTAAAGTGTAATAATACATCGAAAGATTTCTCAATGTTTCGGTATCCAACTAGACACGCAAGTCGTTTGGCAGTTTGGTTGAGCAATTGTG
Organism: Noctua pronuba; assembly: GCA_905220335.1. Classification (NCBI taxonomy): domain Eukaryota; kingdom Metazoa; phylum Arthropoda; class Insecta; order Lepidoptera; family Noctuidae; genus Noctua; species Noctua pronuba. Next base: position 5,388,834 of record LR999894.1, read on the forward strand.
GTAAGTGTATTTACTGCTTAAATATTATGTACTCACTTTTGATATACTAAAAATCAAATAGCAAATGACGAAATACTCAAAATTTTCTAACCACTGTTGTTAAACGTCTCCTGAACTCGCACATACACAGATTCTCAGTTTTAACTACTTATTTCACAAACTAATTACTTAGCAGTACACAGTATGATCAAACATAGTCTAACATTAATAAGTATTGTGTGATAAAGATTATAAAATAAAATATGTACTTAATATAATACTAACTATAGCCAATGAGTACTCCAAATTGTTTTTTTAATGTTGATAACTGAAAAATAATAGCTCAACAACATACATCTAAAATGTGGCCATATATCAGTCAATAACATATTGTTTCTTATTTTAGGAAATGTGATGATAGCTCACGTTAATCATCAGGAACTGCAGAACAGATACCTGTGTATTACACATTTGGATGACAAGTTCATTAAGAATAAAACTAGCAAAAGGAAAAGATTAACTAAAATGGCAGTGCCTAAAAACCACAATTCTCAGTCATGGCTCCGCATTCACCATGTCCATCAACATCACAAGGTATTTTTTGAGATAATATCAACTACCCAATCACTAGTTCCTCCTCTCATTTAGAGGAATTCTGTGTGTAAGGTTTTATGAATGACAAGAACTATTCTTACAGGTCATCAATAGTTCGTAACATAGAGTTTAGCTAATCTTTATACCTGTTTTTTTAGCTCAAGAAACTTAACCTTACAGAAAGTTTTAACTCCAACCAAAGTGTACAAGACACAACTATCTTGTAACAGTCCAAAAGTTGAAGAACATACTGGACCTGGTGCACCTTTTTGTTTTGACACACCAAAGAAAAGGAAACAACTGACACTCCAAAATGCAAGAGATTAAAAATGAGCCTTCAAATGTCTTCCAAGTTGATCAAAGAGAAAAAACCAAATATAATAGACTGAAAAAAAAAGTAGTAAAACTAATAACAAAATAAATTGCGAAAAACATCACTTCACAAAAACTGATGCTTCTAAAATTTTGGTGATGGTGAGCCTTCCCCGAAGGAAACAAAATATGCTTTGTATTTGTCGCCAGAGGAATTTACGTCAATTGGAAAATGCCTCTGGCATATTTTTTGACACATAAAAATGTTAATGCCGAAAAAATTAGTATTAATTATAAAACAAATTATAAGCAAATTATTTGAAAGTGGTTTGTTGGGTTACCACCCGAAATGACATTGGGAACATGCGCATTTGTGCATTACATTAGAAACTTGTTCTATTGTGTATTTTTCTGGCTGGTTAGGCAAAGTGTGTGTAGAACATTTTGATTGTTTTGCATACAAAAGTGTTTTGATTAATAATGAAGTTGATTGATGAACTGATAAGAAACAATTATTGTTGATTAATAAAACTTATTCTAATTTGACCACACCAAGTCTTAAATCTCCAAGTGATTTTTATATAATTTAGTAAAAAAATTACTTGATTTATTTAATGATAGCATTACCGTAATTCTCAAAATTAATTTGTTGTCTGATTTTGTGAAAAAATTTCAAATAAAGCTTCCCAAGGATTACCATAATTTTAATCACATTGTTTTTACGAATTTCTTTATTTCATAAAGAAGGTGTTTCGGAGACCAGGTCTTGAGCACCCGGTCATCCTGGGACAATCTCCCACTACGTTTAGACGTGCGCTCCTTGCTTGGTCATGACTTCGCCGGTGGTGCACGTCTCCACGCACCCCTAAATGCGTAGCTGTGGGTACTGAGCACGACCCAGTAGTACTTCAGAGAGAGGGCAGGAACCTCGAAGGCGTAGAAATAAAATCACTTTTTCTTTCTTGCTTTTTTTTTGTTCCCTAGGTTTCGGCTTGTCTCTCCGGTGGCTGTGCTGCGACTGATGACCGATCAAAAAGTGCCCCGTCTTTTATACGGGCCTTACTTACTCCGTTGAGAACCGCGTTTTTTGGGTTTATTTTGCGCGGTACCTACATTTCCCACAGCCGAAACCTTTGGAACCCCTTTTTTATTTATTTATACATAAAACCATTTACAAAATGTATGTTATAACATAGACATTTACTTATTCTAACTTATAAAGTAATCACATTGCACAAAACTTAAAGATATAAAAATATCCTAGAACATTATGTTCAAAAATTTACACTGGATAAAATTTCACTTTACAATTTTTGCTATAACTTTAAAACTAATTAAGTTATTCACCTAATTCTTTTTGTATTATAAGTTTTAAACCTAAACCTATCATTTGAAACTAATTTCGTTAAAATAACGACATTAATTAAAATTCTCATTTTCAAGTTACGTAATTCTTTGAGATCAGAACTGATATCGAAAACATAAATGAAACAAAAACAAAACAATTATTTTTTTCGCATACTGTCACGTAAATTAAAGCAAGTAAACGACTGTTGTGATACGGTTTGAAAAAATCCAAGTTAAAACGAAAACAATAAGACTAGAAAAGCAGCTGATTGATACCTACAAACGCAGGACGCTCGCTGACCGATTACGGGCATTGACCTCAACGCTCGCGGTGCGTTATATATATGGCGCGTTTAAATCAGCTGTTTTTGTACTGATCACTTTTCTATTAGTTTTGATAAGTAGGTACTTGATTGAAGTATTAAAATAATTTTATAAAATTATTCCGTTTTTTTTATTTATGTAGGTAGGTAAGTACTTAGTACCTACTTCCATCTTTCATCCTCCTACTCCTAGTACAGGTACCTATTGCATATCATTTCCCTGCCGCAGTAACTACATTAAATTAAAAGCAATTTATAGATTTGATTGATTTGAGTAATACTAGGTACATATTTGAGTTTAATGAGCTACAAGTGACGATCTGCAAAGTTTATGGCGGCTCGGTCTCGGAACATCTAACATAGAGCTGCGCAAATAGCGCACTAGTAAATTTTCTTACGTTTTTTGCAATTTGCAGGTCGGTGTCAGGTGTATGTTGATTAAAATATGATACCGCAGCCGTAACATGTATGTAGTTACAGAATTGTAATCAATAAAATCATCAATAGGTACAACCCTCTAAGTTCATTTAATCCCATTGAATGACTTTTTCATGAAATAGTTATTCAATGGGATTGTATTGACGATTTTAATTATTATAATTATACATACACGATACGGTCGCGAATCATATTTTGTTCAACATACAGGCTGACACTGACCTGCACTTTGCAAAAGTGTAAAAGAAAAATAAATACCGCAGGCTACCCTGACGTTTCTTCCTCTATTGAAATACTCAAAAACACATGAAGATGCATTCGCCGCAGCGAGATGTTTGTTAGCTCACTCACACATATGAAACCGTTCCGCCAACTCGAGATATTTTTTGTTGTATTGTTAATAGCTACTAAGTTTGACCTTGAACGCCCGGTGCGATGTAGAGAATCTCTTACAAAAGCAGCGCCATCTAGTAGTATCGATACCACTTAGTATCGATGCTACCTAGTATCTAGGCCGTCTCCTAGATGGCGTTGTAAAACTACTGCCTCTGGAAATTAGTGAGACGCTGGTGCTGCCTCTGTTGAAAAAATGGAGGAAAAAAAGTAGCCAGAGCAATTGCCAGTTTTAGGGAGGTGTCATTTCTTTGTATGGGATTGGGTATCTGTACGTAGTATTATATTATCTGTGCCCACGTTATTTCTTGGCCTGCTCCGTTCCGTTTCGTTTCGAATCACTAGTGAAACTCTTGGCGCTGCCAAAGTTGTCAAAATGTCACTGTCATAAACAAGACGAGTATTTTCAAAAGTTTGTTGTGCAATTTTACGTGGGAATTGGTTTTTAAGGTTTTTTAGTATATTTGATAAGATTTTTGAAACAAATATGATATGTGATTATTGCTAATGTTATAGTGAAGTATTTGTTAATGTGGTTTTTGAAGTTTCGAGGCGTATATTGAAAAAGGACGGACTTAATGAAGAAAGTTCGGTTTGAGAGCCCTGTTAAAGTTTTTAAATCCATCAACATGAACGAGCGTGAGTGCCACTCACCTCGTCCACTCATTGAGAGGCAGATACATGCCAACATACCAGATTTGTATAGTCAACCGAAGGTTTTGCCTTATAGTAATGACCCAGTGCAATTGTTTGAATGCAGCAATAGTTCCCCTTACCCAATAATGAACAAAACTCCATTGCCAGGCTATCAGAAGGGGCCAGACTGGTTGCCGTCTAATGACTTGGAACTAAGTATGCTTGATGCTTCCTACCACGAGCCTCGAAGACCTACATTTAGTAGGTCTATTCTGAAGCCTGCAGATATCAATCATAACACTGTTGAAGCTAATACAATGCAATATATTGCTCAAAGCAGTTCCCAGCCGCAAACTTCCATGGTTAATAAAACAGTGAAACCCCCAAATGTACTTATCAAAGATATCAAGGATAATGATTTCTTTATAAAAAGGGATAACTTGGACAAATTCCATTTAGATATGAATCCTGTACAAAAGCAATTAAGCAAGCTAAGTTCAGACAAGGAAAATGACCCTTTTACTAAGAAAAAAGAAATAATGCAAATGGCTGCAATTAGTCTGCCTGAAAATGTGAAACTCAATGTGCCACAGCCTACTAGTCTTGCAAATTTGGACTGTAGTTGTCATCATTGCATTAAACCAATTGCTTCACCAAGTGCACACTATATGACCAAGGAGCAAACACCTCAGCATCACATGGCTAGGCCTGATCCCCAGTTCATCAATCAAAATGCTGGCAGGCATAATCAATGTCCATGTAGTTTGCCGCCACCACCCAGCAGATGCTCCTGTTGCAGCCATACCCCATCTCCTAGACAATACCAGCACAACACATGTGACGTGGACCAGGTAGCTAGTCCAAAAATGAATGCTGTTGACAAAAAAACATGGGCTATAGAAAAATATGAACAGAGCAAGAAGTCTGACTCTATGGAGGTTGAAAAACAGACAAATATAAGCAAGGAGAAGAGAGAACCAACCGTATCTGATCTTTTCAAGATTATTAAGCTCCAGAATGAACAGTTACAACTGCTGCAAGAGAAAGTAGACAAATTCATCTCAGCGAGTCAACAAACTCAAGTACCTGTGCAATCTCATACAACCGAACACGTAGCTATTGAAACCGTTGGCAATGAACAGCACAAAATATCAATAGGAGTCATGACCAGCTTTGAAATGGTCCGAACCTCAACAGTCATCAACAAAGAAATCTTAAAAACAAATGACAATGCTCAAATACAATGTAACAGGTCCCAAATAAGTATAAAAGAGGTTTTGTCTAAGGGACCGTCTCCTAATCCAAACTTTTTGGATGGTATTGCTCCTGTGGGTGAAACCATGAGGGCGGAGTTTGAGGCCCAAGGAAATGCAACAAATGGATGTATGCTCCAACCTGCTATGAATGAGGAGAAAACATTGAATGAATTGAGCTTGTATAATGTTCAGATAGATAATGCTACCACACCTCTGATGTCACCTGAGCAGAGCTTGTATTTGGATATCAGAGATTATAGCGAGTAAGTTAATCATCATTACCACATTGATATCATAGACAAACTCAGACTATCACAGTCCACTGGCAGACATAGGCCTCTGCCAGCTGCATCACAACACGTCTCTCAAAATCTTTCAATCCTAACAAATTAAATCATAATCTTCCATATTGACGGCACGGTTGGCGCAGCAGTTGAGCGATTGGCTGCTGCGCTACACGGGTTCGATTCCCACATGGAACCAACATTTGTATGGCCTACAGGTAGTTGTTCTGGATCTGGTTGTTTGTGTATGCGAGTTTAAATTTTTGTAAACACACCCACGATACAGGAAAAATCCTAATGTGGGGCAACGTTAATAAAGAAAATTAAAAAGTTTATCATCCTCAAAATAATGCACATGTAGAAGGTGTGAAGTGAAATACAATTCAAATTCCAAACCATTCCTCAATGTGTTTTTACACTTCCATTATCTCGGAAGAAACGGCTATGTATGTTCAGGGTGTGTTTTCACCGAGGAGACAAGTGGGAATGGACCGGAGGGGAGACATGCAGACATCAATCAATCACATTGTTTATTCCCATCACATCTCTTGTCTTGTCTGTGTTTGATGGATCGATTCCTGCACGGCTCTACTCTGCTCCACATGTTGCCAATGGTAACATCCTCTATTATTCTGCCACATAATTGTCACGTAATGTTTGTGACATTTTTAGAACTACCCACAAAGTTATCAGATTATAAGTTATGGTTTTCTTTTCAGTTCTGAAGCAGGAAGTGACACTCAATCTAATGTTGGATGGACCTATTACAACAAAGTTATGGTAAAATCAACACCAATTATTCTTTTTACTCTATTTGAAGTCAACCTTTTTTTTTCTAAATATTTTTTTATAATTTTCAGACTCATGTGAATGGCATGCTTCAGGATTCAGACATGCCGTCTTCAGCCAGTGCTCTATACAGGAACACAAGGCAACAGATGCAGACTGTGCAAATGCAGATTGACAAGACTAATGTTAGTGTTACTAAAAGGTAATTGGAGGTATAGAGTTTCGGATTTAATTACGCGGAATGCAACAGCATAGAGTGACATGAAGGGTGTAAAAACACCCTTCACGAAGCCAAGAGGCACTTGTTCTTCCCGTCATTTCGATCATTTTTTTGTTCTAGACCATGGCTGGGAACCTTCTAGTTATGGAGATCATATTGAATGTCGACGTCAAACTTTTTCAACTTTTTTAGGATTTCGTTATCAACGTTTTTTCGGGTGCTTTTCTACGTTTTGTTTTTGTCTTGTTTCTTCTTATAAAGAATGGCTTTTACAATTTTGGTTTTCTAAGTCTAGGATTACGTCTTCGAAAGTGTGTCCGGACTCCGGGATTATTGAAATCATCTTGGTGTTTGGCCCAACCCAACCTATTATTGAAGAGTTCCAATGAATATCTCCGAAGATCAGATATTCTTCCAACCAAAAAAATAACATTCTAAATTCACAATTGGCGAAGATGTCGCTGAACATAAACACAAAAAAAAAATCAGACGAACTTATACCAGCTCCTTTTAAGTCGACAAAATGAGTAACTTCTATTTCTTTATTAAGAAAAAGCCCTTGGTTCTTTTGCAAGCAATAAGCATGATTTAAATTCCCACTTTAAATTTTCCTTTAATTCATTATTTCAGAGTTAAATTCGGCGACGATCCCCTTGGGCTACATCAACCGCACATCTACACGTCCACTGACACAAGCCTGAAAATGAACCAATTAGCTGCCAAGTATCTGAAGAACGGGCCTCCTATAGCAGCACCACATCGCCCGGCGCCCAGGCCTGCGCCTGCGCCTATCGACATGTCTTTCGCGACTAGGAATTATATGGAAAGGCATAAATTGTTACAAGGTATGTTATACTGTTTCATAACACATTACTGGGCGATTTACTTATTTTTTGCGGATGTGTAGTTCTTGGTGAAGAAATATAACCACTGCATGCAAGGTATGTAAAGCTAGGAATAATGAGGGCCAGCAGCATTTTCCTTGGTATAATGGGTGAAAAAATACTCTTCTCTATTGTTCTCTCCCATTTTTTTAAATTCTTGACTATTCCTTCGGGAAACGTTCTAGTTATGGAGATATTGGGTGTCAAAGTTCCAACTTTTTCACAAGTTTTTTTAAAATACAAGTTTAAATAGCTCTACGACCCCGGTACTATGAAATGCATCCATCAGCACAATGGTTTGAGTGAGTTACATTGATTCCTAGCGTAAACCGTGATTTTTCACCCAAAAAAAGTCATTTCCCAACAATATTTTTTGCGTAGTTACTGAGTTTGATGTACAGAATGCTTGACTTACGGATTCGTGAAACTTTCCGTTTACACCTATCACGAATTTTCGTGCCAAGCGATTAGCTGTATGTTCAGTTTCTCGTCATTTCCAGGCAGGGGCAGGGTTTTTTTTTTGGATTGTACAGGTTTATCGTGGTTATAAGTCGATCACATTTTGATAGTAGATGGTAGAGATATTGTCTAAATGTTCTATTGCTGTTCTTTCAGGTATTCCACCTTCGTCAAAGTCGCCAACTCCAGGTGAGATGCCCCGATTTTTAGACATAACTGCTTTGAAGCAGCAGCCCAAGTTTTTATAGTTAATTGTAGTGTTGTTATTTCCTTTATTTTTACAATTAAGTGCAGTTCTTAGGCTAACTTTTATTATATATTGTGTTAATTAGTTTGGACTAGATTTATGAATGACTAACTTAGCTTTAATGTTAGGTGTATTTATAGGATAGAATTAAAACAGACGCCAGTTTCTGAACAGACATTTATTTAAAACCTCAGAGAAAATAACAGAGTAAAACCCTACATTATATAAGTAGGTATATTTTGTTACTGGAACAGTTGTTTTTAATTATATTACACTTTATTTGTTCAGTATCTCGGGTTTATTATGAAGTATTATAGTAATATACATTAATTTTGTCTACGTATATGATATAAACAATAAATTTAATTTCATACAATGTGCTATTTTAATTTTTTGTTTCACACTTTATCACATTTTGTCGAAACGGGTGATTAGGAAAATAAAGCCGCATGTACACTAGTAAGAAATACTTCTTGACTAATACTGAGACTAGATTTATGTGCATTTAAAAGTATACATATAACACGCATGCATTTCATAACTAAATGCGTCGAAAATGCATTTGTCATTAATATCCATGCGGCTTTTATACTCATTTAAAATATATATATTAATCTTTGATAAACTTGTGAACTACTTAACATCATTATAATTTCTCTTTCGGAGGTATTCAAATATCTCTCACAGGCAATAAAATTGTACTTCCATAACTTTGGATATGGCAATAAAAATATATTTATGATACACCAATAATCTGCTAAAGACATTTATAATATTTTCTATGCTCAATATTGATCGTAACTCTCCTATGTCGAAGTGGGAACTAGAAACATCACAATCATAAACTAAGAAACATTATAAAAACAATGTACAATCTTATTTTGTAGTTATTTACACGAATAGTTCAGCATACATTATTGGGACACATACATAGGTACAGGCCTATAGTTTAGTTGAGATAGTGCCTGAGGTAGGATGGTGCATGTTGACACGTCAGCGGTCGAATGACAGAGCACTCGGGACTTTCTACTGCCCTGCACTACATCAGGTGCCGTCTCATGGCGCAATTACACTTGGTCGTTAGGCCGTATTCGGGTGCTCAAAAGACTTTACTCGAAGTAAAGATCCATTTATTACGCTACGAGTAGTTTGAATGAAGTCAAATCATGAAATCTACCAAGATTGCCCGAAGACGGGCGTACTCGACCCCGTTCTTTTACACTTGGTCGTTTGTCCTTATTCCAGATGCAATCGCATTCGGGGAAACGACCAAGTATAATTGCGCCATCAGTTCAGTGATAGGCCTGTAGAAACAAAAAAGGATCGCTATCGAATATTTCTACGTAATTTAGTTACTATCGAAAAGCTTACATCCTAAGACTTGTCTGTTTTACAACATATTTCATTTTCAATTGGACAAAACTTTATGACTACATATTGTACACACATAATTTTTATTCTCATGTGATATCAGCATTCATAATAATTCTTATGATTTAAACTTATGACTATCAGTTTGGTTCTTTTCTTTGGTTAGTAATATACATTTTCGCACGACATCGAAACATTCAACACACTACTAGATTTTGTGTAATACAAGTAAATAGGTAACTTTAATTAATACATTTGAAATGTTAACACTACTGTTACTTCTCTATGTACATTGAAGATAATCTGTATTAACACTTAAATAAGATTTCAATTCTCTTGCATCGCAAAATATTACAGTTTTACACTATTAAGTCTAGAAAGATAACCAAACAATTGGATGGCACTTCTTTTCTGGTGTCAAATAGACTTTCGAAAGATAATATTATAATAATTTCATCATAATTCGTTTAATCCTAAAGAGAACTATTTTACATCACTTTTTTGTCTTACATGTTGAAGTCAAGTGACTAGAATATTACATTAAAACATGAGATTCTTCATTTAATTATAAATATTAATTTATTTGAATTACATAGTATCTGTAGTTACACTGTACATTGTATATTTTTGTAAAAATTGTTGCTAGGTCATAAAATTCTTATCCAATAAATTATTTTAACATTCAACGACCAACTACATCGTAACTGTTATTTTTAATATAATTTTGTTTATACAGTATGTTTCCCTTATATTGAGCATATATTTTGTGCAGAGCAATTAATTTAACTGTATAGATAGATATTTAACTGATTCTTATTTCAATAGCAGGGAAGATAAATATACATCTATTGTTATAAATTATATTTTCTGATAAATCTCCAATATTGCAACAATGATAGAATATTATAGTAGTCAACGTAAAATAGCTTCATACTAATTTGTTCGTACGCTCTACGAAATATAGTTTTGTTCACTACACATCACCCATGTTTGTTTATCACATCTTTGCCATTCAAAAGTATCCCTCTAATATCTACTCGTTCTATGTCTACATGTAACGTTGCTACTTCATTAAAATAATTTTCTTTATAGATTAATTTTTTATCTAGACATTTTAGGTTGGTTGCACACGACATAAGCTTTGGAAGTAGTTCTCTACAGTGTTTCCTAAGACTAACGTTGACAATATTTGCAAATCCGAAAGTTTATTTCGTGTGTAGTCAACCTTTCCAACACTCAATACCTATAGGTACCTACGGTTGTATATCTAGCTACTCATACATTAAAATTGTGCACCTGGTTCCGTATTCGATAACAAGCTACGAAGTTAGTTTGGTTGTCTACGTATCACTTATAAGGTTTCATCGTCGCCTCCGCCTCTTGATTTGCTGTCTAGTCTCAGTTCTGCTAGTCTCTGCCGGATGCTATTTGGCCTAAAATAGAACGATATTTTCTGTTAGGAGATTTGTTATTCAATCCTCAACTGCGTGTCATTTTGCAAAGTCCAAAGTTAAATATTATGAATAATCGAAAAAACGCAGAAGGTGGATAAATTCAATCTCTCGACCATGGTAACATTTTGACTCAGACAGAGCACTTCGTGTATTACAGTTGAATTTAAAATATTAACTTTAAAAAATTAGAATATTCACCTGTCAGAAAAGTAGGAGGTGACCACCTGGTCGGCGGAGACTGACTGTCGTTGGTATGCTCCCGCGCTCAGGTTGCTCTGCGGGATCTTGTAGATGCGCACGCACCGACCGCTGTTTTCTGGGAGAACTGGAAATTACAAGAAAGCAATAATTAGAGAAAGTTTCTAAGGCTTGATTTCGTGTTTTGTCTTTTCAAGACCTTCATCAAAGGCGTTTGCTAAATTACTACGACCGCTTTAAAAAGTCTAGCGGAACAAATTTTTGGGTCCTCGTTTGCCTTTGTGTGCCATAACATACTTATTGCAGCATCAGTGTCCATGGACTTTCTTGCCCGTTCTTATCCGAATGGGCAACTACAGTACTTTCACAGTTTTTATGCCTTGTGACTGGGACTGTAGCTACATAACTCATTGTTGTCTGTTTCGAAAGTTCAAAAGTGCCTGTATCTGGCCTATAAAATACAAACCTTGGGGAGAAGTAGGTGGTGAAATCGGAGCCATTCGTGTCAGTGGCGGTCTAATGTTCTCTTGTTCAGAAGAAATCGAGCTGCTTCTGCTTGATGCTGAATTATTCTCCGAAGGTGCTGTGCGGTTTATATTATAAGGGTCTCTGTAAACAGAAAACGGTTGTATAAGATAACTTGTTTTTAAGGTAAGGTTGATCGAGTTTATTTCGTCAAGGATTCTTAATTTAAACTACCGAGACCGGAGACCTGAAAAGCTAGCAGCAAAAGCTTTGTCCAAAGTTTCTCTGACGACAATTTAATTTTGAACTTTCCGTAATTACTCTGCCTAACCTTTCGGGAACTGGCCAAAGTGGGCCAGTTCCTTCGGGAATCAATTAGTCCCCTTCAATAAGAACATTAAGGAAAGGGGTTATTGTCCCTTACCTGTCATAATTCTCATCTTCATCTACTGAATAAGGTCCGCATTGTTTGCTCATCTGTCTGACGAGCTCATCGTGAAGACTGAGGCACGGATCTATCTCCCGACTCAAAGGCACGTATTCCGGTGCGCATGCCACATAGAATATATCCTGAAACTTAATATGTGTTACTAAAGCAGGCTTTCCATTTTTCCTGGCGATGCTAAGATAGAAGTGTCCTCCAAGTTGTCATTTAACCTAAGAATTAACCTTTAATCTCCTTAAGATATCAGTTGAGTAAAGAAAGTCAACTTCACAAACCAATGGCATTAATTATGCTTATATGGTCTCAGAAGCGAGCAAATAGTTATTCCCAAATGTCTGATAAAGTCTGGTATTTTCTTTTGTTTTTTTGCAAGGCTAAGGATGTCGAACTTGACTAATGAGACACCAAATGAGCGCAAAAACAAACATCGGTTCCGATTCTTGATAAACTAGACATTCTTCGAAGGACGTGTTAATGTATTATTCGATTTGGTACTTACTCTTCGCCCGCAAAGCAATTTCAGTCCGGGTATGCAGGCTGCGTGTACTAAGGATCCATTAGCAACTAGTCGTATCTCTAATAAATCTTCGGCAAATGCCATAATGTAGGGGAAAGCGCATACTGAAACAAAATAATCGATTATGTTGGTGTTAGCAAATAAAGTAGTATTTTCAACATTTCAACAAAAAGTAACATCGAGGTATATTATTCGGAAGATTTTTAGACGCAGAATTGTATTTGATAGTTAACGAAGACTTAGACTACTTGGTCCTTGGTGTTAGAGGGAATTTCTTAGAAGATATTGAAGACACGATGTTTTTGTTGTTATGTCCACCCTTACCTACTGCTGCAGGCACAGTCGTCCAATGAAAATCATATTCGGTATCGCTTTCCAGTCCTTTACTTGTTAATCTTTCAAAATGGCACGTATCTGAAACCAATCATATTCAAAGTATTTCAAATGTATTCTAAAAAGAAAGTAATTATTTGGATAGTATTGGAAGGCGCTTACGATTATAACATAAAACAATTTGTCCATCTCTCTCGTCTCCTATACGTAAGGCGTTGACGAGTGTTCCACGACGGGGTCCGCTATCTTCGGAATTTTCAGCTCGTTTTACTGACTGTAAAATATCCACATTATATCAAAATTAAAAGGAGTCTGTATAAAAGTGGGATTTTATCAGAAAAGTTCAAGTTTGAAGGTCTTACCTGGCCTGTCCCGGATTCTAAAACTTCCCAATGATGTTTGTATCCAACCACAATTATTCCTACTTCACCATCCATTAGCTTGATCAGTATTGGAGATTCACTTAGTTGGATATCCTGCAAAGACGCAAAATATTGATGTATTTTTCTTACTTGCTTAGGAGGTCGTTGAAGTTCTCGTAAAGTTATGATCGACTTACTTTGATATGTGTATACTCGAAACCCATCTCGTTGTCAGTCTTTGATTCTTCAATCATAAGCATTACTCTTCTACCAATTGCTACCGCTAATGTTGTTTTACCTCCTTCACCTAAAAGTAATTATAGAATGTATTATTTGTTCAATTTTTTTTTTAGGTTATTTACGCCCAAAGTGACAGGCGCTTAAGTTCTAAAAATGTATGAATTGCGAAAACTGTCTCAATGGAGACTAGACTAAAATTCGCCCGATAGTTAAGGCTCTTTGTTCATTAGGATAAGCAGGTAAGAATTTTATCAATTTTGGACTGCAGTAGATAGCTGAGATAAAAGTTACACAAACCTGTTTCTAGAAGATCAAAATAATGTGCAGTCTTGGTCCGCGGAAGCCTGGCATGCTTGCAGTCCTGTAGGGGTCGCATAGCCCAGGCCCCGGCACACAGTTCTTGTATGGGCAGAGCGTACAGCCCTGCGCCCCCCGCGCCGCCTGTGGTGGATCCTCCCCCTGCCACCACCCTCGCGCCCACACGGAACAGACCGGCTCGCTCACTAACCCGAGCTGCTCGAACGCAGCCTTCCCATCTTAAAACAACTCGAGTTGTCCCGCTTTCTGTTGGAAGGTAAAGTGTAAAGTTAAAAAATATTGTTGTCGACCGTTGCTAACTCATAATATAAAACATTTTCTGAAACATAATTCCACTTGCCTTGAGTGAGGTACCTTTCTGATGAAATATGACAGACTATTACAAAGGAAAAGTCAAGAGACGAGGTTTTATTTAATAAGAATAGGCACAGTTTTTCTTTGAGTGATACTGAGTGGTCTCGAGGGAAACGTCTAAGCATTAAGGTTTCGAGTAATCTTAAACGTGAAATAGAAAATTTAATGCAATAAAGATTACGTACCTTCTAAAATGTATGTGTTGGAAGTAGTAGATAGCAAAAGCCGTCCCTCTGCCAGTTGTTCGGCACAGACCGGCGTGGCTGGGAGTGGTGCAGCGCGCCACACTTTACCTTCCCATGGGGCTCTTCGGGAACCGCCACATCCTGAACCCATTAATTATGTTACAGCAATATATCTTACTAATGTGTAGGAACTAGTAAGGAAATGAACCAAATTGACTGCAAAAAATAGCTCAGTAAAATATTTTTCCTTAGTTTTGTGAACAAAAAATGTGATATGTATTCCATTTCTACAAATCGGATATCAGACTAGCTACCTGATGAAACTAAGCTAGTGGGAGCGTCGCCTCGCAATACAGCGTCAAGTTTGAGTGCTTGTCCCACGTGCAAGAAGTGTTCCGTTCTCACTGCGCCGGCGCCGCCTGCCCCTGCACCGCCCGACCATACGTCGGATAGCGCTCGACGAGATAGCATTGGCTGAAAATATCACTTAAGTTTAGAACAAGAAGAGAGAGAAAATTATTAAAATAGTGCAGGAGGGAGAAGGAGATCGAAGAAGGTACTAAAGTAGGATTTATTTCTTTTGGCTCATTTGCACAGTGGTGCCAGAATTAACCGTGGAAATGACTCTCTCATTCCAGTTTTTAACGAAACTGTAGCAATGCCCATTAAGTGCTGAAACTGCAGTCTGTCGTCGTCGGCTCGTCGCCTAATACTGGGAGATGGGACTTCGTCTTTTCCATTTGTAAGTATCCAACTGAATGTATACTTCTGGCAAGCCTTCCCTCACAGGCATGATGATAATGATATGAATATGATCTGGAAGTGAAAGAAAAACATGGTTTTAGAACGATGCACGGGTAAGCATAATGTTTGCGAAAAATAATACTAGCGTGTTTTTAAAATGAACGCATATAATAACGAAAACAGAAATTTTCTCAGCATGAAACGATGTTACTAAAACTTTTAAAACGAGTACAATATGTAGTTGTACAAGTAGAAGCTCAACTTTCTAGCATACTATAAGCTCGGCTGCTTTGTTTAGATCCTAACTAGAAAGCTGCGCAAAAATACACTTCAGCAAATGCTTGCAAGTCCTACCGGCTGCTGACTAAATTACAAGCGCGTGTAACATGAAAAACTTACAGCATTATCTATAATTGAATTGATTTAACCATAAAGAAAGCAGAATAAGGACCTCCAAACTTTTGAGATTTTTTAGGTACAGGTGCAGCTAAAATCGGTGACCTAATTAAAAAACTTCGCACAAGTGTGTCCCAAACGGGGGACTAATTAAAACTTCTAATCTAGGAAGACAAAGAACGTTCTATATTTACAAGTGCGTGTCTTTGTGAAACTTACCACCTTGTGGTCGGAGCAGTGTTCCGCGTAGATGTCCCGTATGAGCGTGTCCAGGGTTCGTTGTCGTTTCAATGCAAATGTAGGCGTTTGGAAGGCCGCTTTCTCTCCGTTCATTAGCTTGACCTGGGGATTTTGAATTGTTTCATGTTAAATCCGGAGTCCTTTTGGTAAAACATTTTTTCTTTAATCAAAGCAAATCATCAAAGGTAAAACGGTCAGTAACCATTGCTTTAACGTCTGAAGATTTATAAGAGAAAATTTACTTACGAATGAACTGAAGAGCTATAAATATCGCAGAAGTACCATTTACAAATTGTTTGGCTGCTAGTTGCCATATTAGTATCATTATGATCTGCATGATGTCAACTCACCAGTAGAAATTCCCTAAATAGTTGTGGATCATTGAATATCGGCGGACAAGGTAACGAGGGGCCGAATGGCGGCACTGTATCATCACTGTATACGCTCAGCTTGTATCCTTCTTCCACCTCTGAAACTACTGCGAATATATCTGTTTTATCTTTCAGGAAAATATCGTCCATCTTGCGAGGTAGTTAAATACCTACCGAATACGAATTCATCACAGAAAACAAAATACGAGTTAGAAAAAACAACGGAGTAAGCTTTTCTAAGCATATCTTTTTTTTCAGACCATTCATATGTTCTATAAAAATATTCAAATAAAAAAGCAATGCCACAAAAATTCACTACCACTAAACCTCAATAGTGAGCAATAAAAATACGTATGCGGCCGACTGAAAAATATTGAAAAAGGATACGTGTGAAATGGCTTTTGACGCACTGCGGATTAAATGTATTGTGCACCGAGTCGTCTGTGAACACAATGTTGACAATGTCGTTGCCGATGTGGCGCTTCCTCTCCAGCTGCAATAAATACATACAAAGTTGCAACATTGTTAAAGGGTTTACTCCACTGGCACACTGTGCTAGTCGTCGAAATCGCTCAGTTACTGAATTCAGACACACCCAGCAATTAGCCTGCTTAGAAGTAACCTTATAGGACTGAGGAACAAGGTGTAAAGCTCCTCATCCTGCATTATAAAGGGAGGATCCTCCGACCAGACGGGCATGGTGTCTGGTGAACTACCATCGCCGTTGTTGTCAGGTTTTTGCTCGTTCTCTGCCGCACTTTAAAATGCAGCCAATTCAGTAAATAAGTAAGTTTGCAGAAGATTTCTCTCCTAAATCTCTTTCTAAATTCAACTAAGTAGAATAGGACCTTAAGGCCGCAACGATACTTCAGTTAACGGGTTACTACTAAACAAAAGGGTGAGTTTGGCTGCGCTTTTCCAAACTGCTTCGTAGGTACTGGAGTTTCATGATTCCAATTGGAATTGGATGTATACTGCAGAATAAACTTTGGGCTCTAGCGATCTACCTAGTACCAACACTGTTTAACTGTTTGTTGTTTTGATTGTGTTCCCGCTGTGAATTGTGTTCCAGCCCTGTACTAGACTAGCGTGCAAACATTGGGCTGCCGTCAACAACCAATGAATGGCTGCGTATTGAAACAAAACAGCCGAAATAGGAGGGAGACATAAATGGCGAAATGTGGGTAGGGACTATCAGGTACACCTCTGCCTAATTCTTTGCGGATAGAGACAGGCGTCCTGTCATGTAGGTATGTATGTTTACCTACAACTGAAATGTAGAAAGTACCTATGTCTCTTATTCCTGCTTATGCGTATGAAGTTTCATTCAAATCGGTTCAGGCATTTCGAAGAAAAAGGACTTGAAAGTTTTTATGAAATGCCGTAAGTCGTAAACTTTCTAAAAGTAACGGCAATCTTTAACGAAAAAAATCGGAGATTAATTTAGTTATTTTCGCTCATTTATCTCACCTACACTATCAAAACCGGTTAGAAGCCAAATTAAACTAGTTAAAAACCCATAAAACGCCACTCTGTCGCTCGAGACTCCGCAGTGCGACTACTCGGTCTAAGCTAACCTCTATCTATCTCTGAAATCTTCGTAAACGAATTTCGAAGTAAAAAGTTTAACAAGAGTGTCACAGTATAATAACATTATTCATCGCAAACTTGTAAATCTTAAAATATGATTTGCGGCATCTTGTTGAAAAATTGCCTCAAAAATTTTGGAAAGACGCATCATAGACCCGAAGTTTGATGGAGTAAGTTAAGCTGGTTTTGTTAGACGGGACAAATTTACTGAAGTTTATATTATCAGAATTGGGAATATTTTAAAGGTCTTGCATTATTATAGAACTCAATGTATAGCCAGCACATCAAGCTACTACAATCTGACAAATTTCTTAAATAGATTTTCAACTTTATCGCTAAAGCATTAGGTTCAAGGTTGATTGGGAAAACTTGACAGTTTCGGGTAGCTTGATGTGATGGCGTCTGTACCTTGATGACTAGATACGTGGAATCGAAGCTTAATTTCTAGTTGGAGTACCATGCCATCATTCACAAAATTAAATGTATGGTTCCAAGGATTTAATTAAAAGACACTGTAGGTACCATTAAACCTTAAGGTAAATGCTTTATTATAATTTTATGAGGCTCACCTGTTGCTTATTATCCTTGGAAAATGGCAACATTGTCGAGACGTGAAACATAATTTCGTGTCCTTGATGCATCGTGTAAATGGAATGGCTGCCAGTCATGTCACCTGTTACAACGAGGACAATTAAGATGAGTCTGGATAAGACGAATTAAAGTAATTTATTCTCGTTTTATGCTAAAGTAACACTCGCTAGCCTCATTAAAATTTCGTGTTTTTGCGAATTCGTGTGTTTTGACTAATGTTTTGGCCGGATTTATCGCGAAAAGAATAATCTTAGCTCAAGCCTCAAGGCTAAAGAAAATAACGTCTTCTACTGTTTGTTTATTGCGTAATAAGTTGTACTAAATTGAAATATGAATGTTACCTTTGACGTCCAGCCCCCCTCGAAAACGGTTCCAGCCTCGTAATCGAATTTTATCTCCCAAAAGTGAAATAAACCTGTCCCATTTCTCGTCGCCTTTCTCTGAAAGATTTTCAACATTTCAATGTCCTTTCTCAGAAATACATTTAGCTTTTAATATTTAGTGTTATATTTACCGTTGGAGAGCATTTCGTCGTCAGTCTTTTGGCCCGGTTTCATTATCATTACTCCTATCTTAAAATTTACAGAGCCTTCCTGTTCTTCCAGTAGTAGAACGTCTTTTTGTAATTCGGCACATGTTATCTACACAGGAGGAAACCATTGAGTACATAAGCTCGTAAATAGGGGTCATTAATATTGCAAAAGTAATAGGACAAAACTAACCTCTCTTGGGACCTTATCAACTCGCTCCATAGAAGGGAATTGTGACAGAATCTGCTTGACTGTTGGTCTAGTCGGTGCCTGTCCACCACCACTGTTCCAAGCACTTGGTGGCAGATATATCTTATGTGCACCCTGTGAATACAGAATTTACTTATAAGCAGAGTTCTAAACGTTTTTATTACTGAAGAGACTGTTTATTGTTCTTTTGAGCTTTTAGCACTCCAATGGACGGTCTGTCTTTAGGTACGGCTTTCAATTTTTATTGAACACCTAGCTGTGAGACTAGAATAAAATATGTCAAGAAACAGTAGTCAAATAAGCTTAACTAATTCGTCAGATCATAAAATGGTAAAGCAATCAATAAAGATGAAATCAACTGCTTTACTTTCAACCGTTATTCTGTCACGGAAACAATTTGGAACTAGCAGTCGTTCTGAATATATCAAGGGCAATATTTTTTCCAATTTTATTGTCCGTGCGATAAAGGGCGTTATAACTTAGCGCTGACGTGCGAAATAAAAGTGATTTAAATCTTGAAGGGCGCGTGCCATAACTGTAAGTAGCACTTCTCACCATTTTATTGAAGAGGATAGCTCGTAAAAGTCCCGCTCCACCTTCCTGCACCACACTCAGCAGGTATGGCTCTCTGGATCCATCCACTCCGATGTAGTTCTGATGCACTGTAAACATTTTATGATTGTAGAATAATATGGCTTTAGATGCAACTGGAAAGCTCAGACTCGGTTTTATAACCTGTAGCATTAAACACACGGTACCTATACCGGTGTTGTAGGTATCGGAATACTTATCTTTAATAGGTAGGTACTCATAAGATAAAACCACGCCAATAATATCTCTGAAGGATTATACTGAAGTATACATAATAATAGGTACACGTTTCGTTGTAAAGATACTTTATTCCGATATCTACACCGATACAACTGATATAGGCACCGTGTGTTTTTGAGACTAAATTAAATTCGCAAACATTTGCTCAGGCCGGGCATAGGACTGGAGAGACCACCGAAATCACAAAATAAGAACACAACAATAAACAAAAAGCAACACCACACCTCTAATCTGCTCTGGACTTCTAGGCCACCCTCGGCAACCAACACAATGTTTCCGATAACTTAATAATTAAAATTGGTTACCGAGAATTATGTGAGAGCAAATATATTTCTCGGCAAAACCGTAAACTTGGCCACTTCGGATTACCTAAATTTCGAGAACCGACACCTGCCGTACGACTATGTATTCTATCAAGAAAGTAAACTTTACCTAGGACCCATGTAAACAATTTCGGAAAGTGCCACTAAACGTAATACTTATTACAGTCAAGAATTGTATGAAATGCTGGCTGTTTTTATTTTGAAGATGGTCATTTTATCATCATTCGTATTCGTATCATATTAATTTTGGATAACATTTTTGCCATATACAAGAAGGTATGTATATTTTGATGACTATTTATTTTGCATAGCCACGCCAACGTTGAAAAAAACAATATGGAAATGCTAAACAATACATATGAAGGTAAACAAAACGTACAGAGGTTTTTGTTTGTTATTTACTCAGTCAAGCCGAATGTTTTATCCGATTAGATGCCTTATTCATTGTTGCTTTGTTTTCATAGCAGAATAAATGAATGAATTAGGTACATCATGTTATATCTAAAACGACATTTACGGTGTAAAAGTTTTCAAAGATGAAAAAGTACTTTGTATAAAATTACACGAAAAAAGTTGCAGCAAATCAAAGCAGTTTGATATAATTCCACAATTCACAATATCGCTATTTTTATCGTACAAATTCTAACATCAACGCTACAAAGCGATTTTCACGTGAAACCACACGTTCCAATTTTCAAATTCCAGGAATGTCATGAACGGTATAAATAAAATAGAAAATATTTTAAAAGCTTGGTGTTTACCTCCATATTTTATTTGGAATTTTAGTTTCAGAATGTAAAGTAGGCAGGTTCGTGAGCGTTTAGTAGGGAATAAATCTAGAATAACGAGGGTCAAAGCGAGTTCAAAATAGACTATTTAGGTTCGTTCATAGATTTGTTACACGAAACGTTATATTACTACTTTTGTGCTTTAAGAGGAGAACAATAAAAATACATACCTACAGTACATATGAAATTGTTGATAAAGGAATTCAATAACTTGGAGCCTTTATGCTGGCTGTAAGCTTGAGATCAAACACGCCTTTTATTTCTTCATAATACGTACTGACTTCTCATATATCTAAATACCAGTAAAGTCTGCGAGGCACGCCACATTATTAGACCAGACCAAAGGGTATTAATCAACAAGTTCTCCCATTGGAAAATGTAAATTATACTTCCCTGATCAGTTTCAAACTTCCGGTTTATGGACCGGACTAGAGGACCACCACAAATAGTAGATATTGCACATCAATTTTGCCCGAATTTACGAATATTTAATCCGCAAAGCGATTCCAATTAGGTTTAATTAGGATTGAGGTAATCATTAAAACGGTGATTTGAAGTTATAATTATACTTATATCAAACTGAACACTTCGGACTGAAGCTAAATTGATGATAGTCCCAACAACATCATCATACTCCCGCCCTTATCCCAATTCTTCTTCTTAGCGTGTCGATGGCAATCTAAATTGGCCAGAACTGAGCTATTCTTTTTTTTTCTATTGTTTTATTCTTCTCCTATTCTTAGCTATTCACATAAATATTCAAAACTCTCCCAACGACATTTTCCTCGTTTCTCATCACATGCCCATGCCATGGCAACCAACAGACAGTTCCAACATGTGATTTAAAAATAATTCCTTACATAAGTACCATTGTATTTTCTGTCCTTATCGCAACAGCCTTGTCGTTGAGACAAATAAAAATAATAGCATATAGGCGTAAACTGTAATGTTCAGTTGTGAGTGGATTACATGGTCGCTGGCGGCTGTAACCTCATTGTTTCAGGTTCGGTGGACATCTCTGTCGCTGACACAGGCTCGACGACACTCTTATTTTGTCGTACAAAACTCATTTTCCTCTTTCCTCTGCCTACAGAAATACGCTTGAAAGAATTTAATATCAGAGCTAGGTATGGGAAACGCGTGTAAGCTATTCATACTTTGAAATGGCGGCTGTAGGAAGACATTTTGTTAAAGTTCGAAGAATCAAGTTATAGAAAACAATATTTAGGTAATTACCTGAAATATTTTTCAAAGCAAAATTTAAGTGTTTTGCGTTAATTATAGGTATGTACTATACACCGTGACTTTTGAGTCGTCTTACAACGGCAGCCCACTTCATGTATCCAATGACTACTAAGCATTCATAAAATAAAAATAGGTATTTATGAGATTTTAATAATAAAAAAATAAAAATATTATTAAGTATTATGTGTGCCGCATGACGTAGTTAAAACACCCTGTTGTTAGCGATGATCTACTGGACTCGAGCGCTGGGTAGGTATATTCTCCCGTTTGACACTTAAACATCATCAACAGGATGTTTCATAATTTTTTCTAATGTTTATTTATTTTTCTTTGTACCTGTTACGGTAGGTAAATAAACAATCTTTCTGAGAACTACGCATTTAATTTGACAGTACCATAATATTGACTCAGACTTTTGGGCAGTAATTAAACGTAAAGTGTTGTTAAGAGTTTCCCGGTTGGAATATCGATGTTTGTGTGACAGTGAAGAATGTTTGCGACGATGAAATGAAGTTGACATTGAGATACGAGCTAAACAATTGACTGTTAAGACCCGCATACTAATAAAGTTAAATAACTATTCAACTGTTGTTACAAAGTTGGCGTAATAACTAGCTACGTCTGTCGTTGTCCTGAAATTAGTTACATTCGCTGAAATGAATTTGAACTACTTATCTACTTAATCGTTCGCCGTTCGAAGAAAGATACAAAGTGAAGATAATAAAGCTATAAAAGCAGACATTTGAGCACTTCGTGACGGTATGATTACGACACGCCAGTACGATTAATTCACTGGATGCGGACGGTTATATCAAATACCTGGTGATGAAAACGACCTGCTTCTACTCTGATCAGGTTCAACAAGTCCTTAGCGTTATTTATAACGATTCTTGACACCTGAGGTTAATGTTCTATCCCAGAAAAAAAGGAAAAGTACAGGCCTATTTTCAGCTATTTGTTTCAGTAGAAACAATATTTATAGTAACGGCTTCCGAAAGGGGAGCACAGAATATTCTCCAAAGCGAAGTGCCGCATTTGCCGTCATATCTAATATGTATGATTCACTGACGCACAACACACAGAATTGGGCTCTCAGAATGAAGGAGACGCTCAATTTTGGGCTCACATATATCTTGAAAGTTACACAATCTCGACTTCAAGTGTACTGGAAGCCATGTTTCTTACAAGTTGGTACCAAATTAAGCTCCAGTCTAGTGTGAGATTGTAGGCATTTGAAATATTATGACAAGAATTATTGTACTTTCTATCATAATGAACCAAACCTTGGAACGATAAGAATGTTACAACACCAACATTTACTTACTATGCAGGCTAATATCGAATAAATTAGTATTTATTTATTCAAAAATATAAAGCGATACTTCGATAAATCTTCAACCGTATTGCAATATGCGTTCGATTAGTGTCATATCTTCAGAAATAAATGAAGCGATTTATCGAGAGAATGTATCGATAAATGTCCGCCTGGACATTGATTGAGCCATCACCATTACACACATTGGAAACGGGAATAGCAATTTTTCACGTAAACCACTGAGACGGATTTTGCGGTGAAACCTTCGGGATTTTTTATCGGTCTGTATTTTTTGCAGATTGGAAAACTTGGGACAAGGGATACCTGTCTAGATGCTTCATTTCTCCAAGACTTCAATATCGGAAACACAACAACTGAAATCGCTTTAGGTAATTTGGTTTATATTTCAATGAAAATTATTAGTATAAATGAAAGTTATTAACCCCAGAAACTGCCTCGCTGGAGAAACATAATCGTTAACTGTAATAAATAATCGTCGGGTTACAAAAGGTGGGCACTGTCACAAACAGCTGTCGGAATGGGTCGCTATTGTTGTACATGACAGAATTCGTATTTGAATCAACTGACGTAATAACAATACACAAGGCTTTAATTATCTACCTAGGAACGTAGGTTTTTAGGTACACCATAAGGATTTTTCATGGTGTCCTATAGCTTTTCTCTCGTTGAAAACTATTCTTAGGAAAAAAAAAATCGAGTGCATACTTAGTTTTTGTGACTTGTCTTATTCCAATCACAAATCAAGTTAGTAGCCGCTATTTAAGAATCTAACCACAGCAATGGCTCCTTGCACTTAGACATTAATAATAAATGTCATTTGTGTCTTTCACAAACGGTTAAGATACTCAGTAAGTGTTCGAGATAATATGAATTCTAATTATAATGTATTTTTAAAGTTTGGATTAATTATAGGTAGGTAGATTTTTTTCGTACGTTACAAAGTCAGCTCACACCCTCATGGTTGGACTGACGAATGTTTTAAATTTAACGTTGATTTATGATTTTTTAGACTGGTAACATAGGTCTGTGCTACCAGTCTACCAAATATTAAAATTTCAGGAGGTTTTGCCCGCGGTTTCTCTTGTGTTATGGTCGGAAATTAAGCTACGGGAACGCTTTAAATGTAGCCTATGACACTTGGGGATAATGTAACTTCCCATTAGTAGAAAGAATTTTTGGGAACGGATCAGTAGTTCCGGAGAAATATTGACGATTGATTGATTATAGTAAATATTCACTTCAGGTTACAGACTACATCATTTTTTAAGTGAACCGTTGGCTCTCTTCGATATTTTCCAAGCGGTTTTGTCGAACTTTGCTGTTAAGGTTGAACTTAATATAGTCTACTTGTGTCAGGTTCACAATCTAAGTTTGAGACTAGACGAGGAACTTCACTAAAGGAATGACTCTTCTAGTTATCCCATTACGGGTCATGAATTTCCCATTCATAAGACATCCACTAGAAACATGATATTCACATTTTCAGTTCCACTGACGAGAGATACTTTTGAGAAAATGTGACGTGTGCTGATTTTTAGACAGTCGTCATCTCGTTTTTTCAAAACATAATTCATAAACAAAAAAAAACTCAAATGTTTAGCAACAACGCCGTGCCAATGTCTCAATGTCAATGTATAGTGTTACTACCTATTTAAAATCAACAGAATATTTAAAATCACATCACACATTTTGTGGGTGTTTGTAAAAAGGTTCTATACCTAATTAATGCTTTAGAGAGCAGCACCAACATGGTAATACCCAAACATTCATGTAATTTTTGCCATTGCGAGTTCATTAGTACCGCCTATTCAGCAAAAAGAAGCTTGAATAGAGTATAATTTTGACGAACACGACGCAATTATGTGTCTGTGTTTGTTCATATTGCGTGAAAATGGATGTTTATTCCGTGGACTGAACTGGATAGAACAGGGCGAACATGCCTTTATGAACAAGAACCATAGAGTTTTAGCCTACCGAGAAGTACCTAAGGCGCGAATTATACACAAACGGCGTAAAGTGACGGCGCGGCGCAGGCGTGGAAAGTATAACGAAAAAAAGGAACGGCGTGCCTGTGCCGCGCCGCTTGAGTGTAATTCACGACACGTCGCCTACGTACATTTTGTATGAAAACGTTTTGAAGTGGCATCATGACTGCGACGTGCCGTCATCTTACGCCGTTTGTGTATAATTCGCGCCTAAGAAACAATGCGGCAGTGTTTCGCTATTTCAATTTCATTCACTGAACATAACTTCTTTGTAAGAGCATAACTCGAAGGAAATTACAATAATTTTCGTATTTGCTCTGGCTTCTCAGTGGAGTGAATAATTCCGATGAAAGAATGCGAGTTGTGAATGACTCTTCACAATTGTACCATTATTTTGTAAGTGGGGAACAAAATAATGATAAAATTGTGAAAAGTTGTGAGTTTGATTTGTGTTCCATATTTGTATAGAACATCTACGCATAAAAATAATAAGTACATACCTAATCAAAGCTCAAATCGTTTTCTACCAACGGTACCACGTTTTCCAGTTCAGTTATTCCTTATAGATCGAAAATTAAGGAATCTTTTAATCAAAAGATAAACGTCTTTTGAAATATCTAATATTATATAATACCTATTACCACAAACTAATATTTAATTAAACTTACCTTACAATAACGCCAAGAGAGAACAAATGAATGAATGAATACTCACTTTTTCCGAGAAAATACTTGAAGTACCATCGTGTTTGAAATTCCGGGTTCTCCAGTACAGGCGCGCTCGGAGGTCCAAATAACTGGGAAGATACAGAAACAATATAAATTTTATGTTTTATTTCACTAAGTTATTCTTCCTAGTAAAGACGAAGTTTTTTATGGTAGGTACTTGATTTCCTTGGTTCTTGGTCCCAATTTTGTATTTTTTTGGGCTTACATTCAAACAGATTTTCACACTACTTACTACACTAGCCTACTGCTCAATATCCGCTTTATCTTTCGATTTGTTTATCAAGTTACACAAGAGACGGTGAGAGGGGCTTTTAAGATTCAGGAATGGTACCAATAATGTGTATACGTTACGATTAAAAGTCGAAGTAAGGTTACACCTAGTTCTAGCGGGCTAGGTGTGGCCGGTAACTATCCTTTTGATTGCTAGGACACACCGACCAAATGGATTAGGTTAGGTTAGGTTAGAACTGTGACCAACCGCGCGCGAGCCGAGCGAGCGCAGCGAGCGGGGCCGCGGTAGCGGCCGGTGAGCGTTACATCCAAATTGGTTGCATTATAACAAACTGAGAACTAGGTGTAACCTTACTTCGACTTTTAGCCGTAACGTATACACATAATTCTATTATGTATCTGCATAACCTTTCACTTTAACGTGAATAAATTAAATATAATATTAATAGTTCAATTAAAAATCCCCAAATTGGGCGTAAATTCTAACTTTTCTGTTGCCTAGTAAATCACTATGTCAAAACTCTTTTCAAAACATTCAGCTGCCGAACAGAATGTTACTCTATTGAAATCAGTTTTCTATGCTCGCGCGAACTACAAAACTGACAGAGTATTAATAGGAAAATCTTTTTTTTACCTATTCTGAAGTTTTCCAACGGCATTTTTATTTTTATGTAATAGTTTGGACTAGTAGAGATTGTTTATTGTAAGTACACAAAATACGTATACATTGATGCAATATTACAGCTTATGTACAGAAGCGAGTTTAACCTAGATTTGGAGTTTTCTGAAAATATGCAGGGTGGAAGGGACTATTCCCTACAAAAGTGGAATACCTACACGGTCAAAATGTCTGAAACAGCAGATTTTTTTAAATTACCGATAAAAAAGTCTATGTAGGTAGAGGGTTTAGAATGATTTTTTGAGTACGTGGTAACCGTTTTCGGTCAGTGTCCCTTTTTTTTTTCGGTTCGGATGTCATCAAATAAACCCCCTGCCCCGCTCTGGGTGGAGTGGGAGGGAGTGTCAGACTTTTACTGACGAAAACCCATCCATGTTCCTTCTTTGCTCTTTGTGTTCCAGGCCGCGGTATCTCTTTCGAACAGTCTCGCAGCGTCGGTGTCCCTTCCACCTGTTTTGGGGTGGACCACTAGGTATTCATCTAGTTCTAGCTAGACTCAACGAAAGTACGTTACGTTACGTTCTTCTCTAAATCGGACGTAAACTTAACTGACTAAACTGGGTTCGTAAATAAATAAACCTGATACAAAAGAAAAAACCGATATAAAAAACAGCCTTGAGTAATTTTCAGGCGGCGACTTTTACTCATAAAAAGGTGTCGTTTAAAGCAACTGTGTTTAAACGTCTCGTAAAGTTTTATTCCGACATTTAAATGACTGTGGCTTCTTAACTTAGTAAAATTTATCTCAGAAACATCTGTCGACTCCATTCTTTTTGTGCAAGTTATGAGATAGGGTCCAGTTTTTTTTTCTAAGTTTTTGTGAATTTTACCTATGTCATAAATCTGGTATTACCTACTTAAATTTCGGCTCTTTAGTACCACGAAAAAAAACATCTGTATATTTTTTGATGATATAAGCAGGTAACATACTAAGTAAATATTTGTTGGTGAATTGTGTTGATAGCTGCTTCGATGTCCCTAATTACACATATCCACAGCATAGATTTCTATCACGCATTTTTTTTTAATAAAAAAAAACTTTGCCCCGCCTTCGGAATTTCTCCTGTATGATGGCTGCGTTTACAACTATTTAAACTCACATACACAAACAGCCGGACCCGGAACAACTAACATAGGCCATACAAATATTTGTTCGGTGCGGGAATGGAACCCGCGATACGCAGCGCAGACAGCCAATCGCTCAGCCACAGCGCCAACTGTGCCGTCAACTAATAATTTCTCGCTTAGCATATGCCTAATAAAGCAGGATGTATGATATACATCATACATTATATGATATGTGAGATGGATACCGTACTCAAATTCCTGAACATATATGAGGCTGGGTTGCCCGGATATTTGGCAATAAACTTTTGACAAAGGCTCACAATGATTTTTGCTGTGCCTTCATCCCGCTATTCAACATTTTCTCTGATAAAATATTCATGTCTATATTATTGAATGGATGTTTTAAAGACTACATTTTTGCTACATACAGGGTGAATGAATTATTACGGTCGTTATGTCATTGTGGTGATTTATTAAGTGAGCTCGCGGGAACGTCATTACCAAATGGGTCAGCGCTGTCCTGAGGGAAGGTTTAACGCTAGCGTATTATTGCTCGAATACTCTGTATGAATATCTATACAAAATGAAGTTTTCTACTATAGACCGACCGCTTTAATGAGTCCTCCGCCTTGCCCCATCAAAGCCACATTAAGCGTCCACAAAGTCCTAAAAATATCCCACAAGTTATTTGCTTTAAAATAACCATAATCCACGTAGGTATTACGACACTAATTAAACCAATACGTGATCAACTTTCAGAATATTCCATTTAAATTGATACCTTCGCGAGGACTCATTAAAGCGGTCGGTCTATAAAACACTCGTGATATTCAACATTAAAATTACCTTTCCATAAACAACCAAAGCAATAACGAATATCTATTTATAGCACGAGGAAACAGTGCTATTCAATTAAGTACAACCACAAAATAATCTGAAGAAACTTGAAACATTTTCCATAAATTTTCCAACAGATGAAAATAAAAATTCTTACCTCATCTTTTTCCCCAAGCGAGTTGCCGTTCTCAAGGCGATATCTTCGTGCCACCGCGTCCAAGGCTCCCGGGTCGCCGGACGCCGACAGCTGAGAAACAAACACTACTATTAATGACTGACACTTTTAATCATTGCCAAAGGGGTACGAACTAATGAAGTTTTAGCTTCTTGTCGAGTCATGGCGGCCCGCAGGCGTCGGTTGCTGAATATGAAAGACAGGCAGTGTTATTAACACGGAGCAATGGGCTTGTGTAAGCGCGTTTGACAATCGGACATGAAACTGTTACTCCTATAGAAGAATGGTTTCGACCATTCACCAAAGGTTAAAAGTGCTTTTTGCTCCACTGCTGAAATTTCCATTTTCTGTGTTTTTCTAGATACCTTATTTCGTCTGCTTATTGGTAAAACAAGATAAATGCATTTTTTTACTAAATCGAGTTAAAAATGCAGTTAAATGTAATTTTTTACGCGCTATCTACTGGTAAAACCGAATAAGTGCAATGTCCAATGGCTACAGAGATAATGAATTTGTAAAAGTGATATCTTCTCACATTTTGAAAAAAATATAGCAGTATAACATTATAAATAATCTTATGCCTTAAATCCGTTTCAGTTTATACAGTTAAACAACAATAAATACGTTTAAAGGTTTTTACATTTTATAATTTATATAGTAAAATGGTAAGAATTATTCTGAGAAAAGGTCGTAAACGCATTTATTATTATATAAACCTTATAGTTTGAACAACAAAACCATATTAAAGTTATTTATTCCATTTTACTAGTTAAAATACTTCTACTTGGTTTGCTAATGTCTCTACAGAAAAAACAAAATAATTGTCATTTATGCTTTTTTACCAGTAAGAACGAGAGCTATCGATCGCAGTTGTCACATTGCGTACGCGCGTGCTCCACGTGTTCCGCGTAGAGATAATACATAAATACGTTAATAGTTAAGTAAGAAGCTTTGTTTTGTGATAACTATAGAATCCAGCGGAAAAAGATTAGTGTCCATGATAAATAAACCTAAAATTTATTTATTTATTTACGTAAATCTTACCTACAACTACCATTACAAATCTGCGATCCAATGCGATAGAGTGGCCTTACATGCTAAATCCTTAATCTACATCCTATAAAATTACATACTTTATTCTAAATCTTAACCTACGTCGAAATTACATATTATATATAATGCAGCTTTTGCGAATTCAAGTCCACCACAATAAATCAACCCTCTCGTGACCACACGAATGGCTCTAGTGAGAGGAATCCTCGCCAGTAAGTTTGTTCTGGCTGCAGGCACAGCTAGCAGGGGCGGCCGACGCCGCCTCCACACGTACCTGTCAGGCACGCAAAGTTCCAGGTGCCGCATCATTCCTGGGTTATGCGCCCCGCCACGTAGTAGCTTCACTACATACGCTGCGAGTGCAAAGTCCCGTCGCACCTTTAACGCGTTGTACCCTACCATACCCAGTACAAATAGTGTAGGGTACATCAATGGGTAAAATGGATAAACCCCATAAAGCTTGAAATACAAGTGTCTGGTGAACTTATTTTGGACACGTTCCAATAGGACACTATATTTCGCCTCATGAGGAGCCCATATCACTGCACTATGTTCAAGGTGACTCCTGACTAGCGCGTCATACAACACCTTGAGTGTCGTGATGTATGCAAACCCTTGAGCCTGCCTGAGTACGAAACCTAGGTTTCGGTATGCCTTCTTACATATCTTATTGATATGCTCACGGAAGGTTAGTTCCTGAGTGAAGATTACCCCTAAGTCTCGTACCTGTGACACTCGTTGCATCGGCGCATCCTCTACCTTGTATTGATAATACAAAGGAGTCCAGACGCGAGTGAAAGACATCACCGAGCATTTGGCTACATTAAAATGTATTTTGTTGGCGATGCTCCACTCAACCACTCAGTTGATGTCGTCCTGCAGGCGTTCACAATCCGCAAGCAATTTCAGGTCATCTGCAACGGAGCGCTGAATAGCTGACTCCAGTACTTTAGCAGGCGTTGATAGTACAGCTACCGGTCTGTAGTTACTGATATCCGGACCAGATTTTCCTTTAGGGACCGAAATAACGCGCTTGATCTTCCACCTAGGAGGGAACGCCGCTTGTTCTAAACATGTATTAAAAATGTGAAGTAATTGTTCCACCAGTACCCTCCCACAGTCTCGGAACAGAAACGCTGGTATACCGTCTTGCCCAGACGAACGTTTTGACTTGAGACTTCCAAGCGCTTGCTGAACTTCCGAAAGACTCAGCGTCTAAATATCCACCCGTGCATTGGTCGTGCCGACTTCCGCCGCCGCCACGTCCGCGTCCTGTTGGGGTGGCTCCTTGCTGTATACAGACTCAAAAAAGTCTGCGAACTGCCCAGCACTCTCATCATCCGTTAGATTTTGACCGTCTTTTATATTACTGTGCTTTTTAGTGTTTTTTTGTTTTGCCCTAATATTCTGCCAAAACGATTTTGGATCCTTTACGAATTGACATTGAATTCACTTTGTATGAAGCTCATTTAGTACGTAATAAGTGACATACTTACACTAAAACTCTACAGGTAAAACAGGTTAAATGTATCAAAAGTATCAATATTTTAGGGAATTTTGTAAAAAAACATCTTTCCGATCAAGTAATTGGATTAAAATACAATAAACTATTATACAAAACTGAAATGAGCTTATGAAATCAACGAATTCAAGAGATATAACATGTTGATTAAGTACAGGTAAAACATATTAAATGCGACCCCCTTTCTATCTAAATTTAATTTTATACAGTTTTTACTTACACCAAATATTATAAATGAGTAAATCTTAAAAGTAGGGTAGTTGGTGCAACATTTTGCTTTAACAGTTTTTTAATTAAAGAGTTTGAAATAGATCAAATTAAAACATAAACTTTAAAAAGCCATTTACTCGAATTGACACTAACTCCACTTATTACTTTTTACCCGTAAGCAGACGATTTGTTTGTTAAGAACTATAATATTATAGAGACTTAAGTTAAAATAATAATTATTAAGTTCCTTTACCACGAAAATACCTAATGTTTTCCAAAGTTCAGAACTGTGTGAGGATTAATTAGTATTAAGCTGTTAATTATTTATAGTCTAGATATATTGCAGTATACCAAAACTTTAATTTAGCGCCATTATCTTTGATTCTATTTTTAAAACATCGTTTTCAAATATTTGTGGCCAGCATTGTCCACAGATTGAAATGGAAAAGATTTTAGCAGATTTTATTTTTGCAAATGAACTAGTCTGGAGATGAGATATATTTATTTTCCTTTGTACCGGTCACAACTCTCTTAAAATGGTTATTAAAAACGAAAATGGCAATGATTATGTCTATCAAAAACTCGCAGTACCACAAACTTTTCACATTCTTTGGCCTCAAAAGAAAACAAACACAAAAATAACTAAGTACCTTAAATAAAATATAATATTCAAGAGTAGAAAAAGAATTCCAACAACAAATTCGTACTCCTATTTTGGTTACTTGATCCCTGAGACTACGAAGTTTTCAAATTGGATAATAGGAAAGGAAAAACTCAATCTTGCGGATGAAGACTGTTTGAAACTTTCGTGAGTTTCAAAATATTTGTATTGTTATGATATACGATACGGATCGTGGGCGTGAGATATGGGTTTATTGGGACTGATATAATATGCTTTTGGACAGGTATATATAACACCTATTCATCATTATTTGAATACTTTCTATGATGTCGTACCAGTAGTTTCCAGTTTCGCAGTGGCGTAAAAAAGCGGTGATCACCTTAGGTTAGGTTGTTAGGTAGGTATTGTTGGGTTTCGATGGTTCAAAGCTTTCTTCAGCGGGAAGAATTCTTTATTTTAAACAAAGCGTAAAGTAAGTAAGCATGTGAAAATAATAAAAATTACACTTCATAATATTATCGAGGGCATCAAAGAAGGAGTATCAACGTTCATCGATAACCCTACTTCAAAATAAAGCATAAACAAATGAAAAACACTGTTCCATGTTCGTGTTTACCGCTGTGCAAGCTCATATTAATGACTCTTTGACTACACCTACATTCAGTAAATCAGGGCACCACGTCAACGTTATATTAAATTACGCTTTAGGCTCGATCTAATTGTGCGAATCTTGTCACAATTACGATCAGTCCGTCTATAACGGATAGAAATCGTATTATCTTGACTGGCAGGTTTAATTTTCCTAATGTTCCTGCGATAATCTGTTCTAAAATAGTTTCCTAACATTTGAGGACAGATTCTCTAAGTCGAGACACGTTGGTCAGATGCTTGTCGATCACAAATTCGTAATTAATCAAGACTAGAGAGAATTTAACTCGGGTTGAAGACCCGCAAAGTGAAATAGGCGTATCAAAATCAAATAAAATTTACGGGGAATATTGGGGGTTTATCCAACTTATTCGAAATTTATGATTCTTATGAATATTTGATTGTGTTTCCCGAAGCAAGGCTAATGAGACGTTATGAGTATCTTATATGTCGTTATTCTGTAATAAAAAGAATCATTATAAATGAAAATACTCGCAAAATGTTAAGGGAATATTACGCTTTTCGCTACATTGATCAAATGTTTGTGTGAACAGAGTTTATTTACGAATTATTAAACTTGAATCAAATTCATTTAACGAAAGAATTGCGAATTGTACTTGAAATCAAAGCTGCTGAAAGTAATACGTAAACTTGATTTTCAAGTGCCACTTTCAAGGATTTGGAAAAATATGTTAGACGAGACCAGTTTAATCTAAATATCAATACAGGGAAGGGACACCGACGCACACACGTTTACCACGTATTCGGTACATAATTCTGAACCCCCCCACAGAAATTTTTCATTACTAATTTAAAAATCAGGCGTTTTCTACAAAAGTGCAATACCAACACGGTCAAAATGTATGGAGCAGCTGTTTCTGTTTGTGACCTTTCCACCTTATACCTATAAGTTCCAACATTTCGTTTAATACGAAATGTAGTTTAACTATCATACTCTGGATCTCTCCGTTAACTGCTTTCTATTCAGTCGCTGAATATAATCAAGAAAACAATGCCTGTCATTACTGTTGGTGGTCTAGACACAATGAGTCTTCAATAGCGGACTTAATTAATCCATATTTTGACCACCGACAAGACAAAAAGACTATTTTCGTACCTCGCTTAGTGGGTAAAGGCACGTTGCGTAAGCTATAATATCGCCTACCTATAGACTAGAAGACTGATGAAACTACTTCCTTAATTAAAACGCAGTGGCCCAACAGAGAAAACTCACGAGAACGAGCAAGAAGTTCCGAGTTCGATCCTTACCCGTTACACGAATCAAGCCTCTTTCAGAAGATAAACTAAATAATTATAATTTTGCTGGGACACCACTTAATACTACTGTCTTGAAGGGATAAACAGGGATACCAGTCATAAACCATCGCAGTTAACAACGACAAAAATAAACGCTTTCTCAAAAGAAATTAACTTCAATCACTGTATGAATTCGGATGAGGTTCTTTTACGATTTCTGTTTCCTTACCGACTCATTGTTAGCAAAAATGAATATATCAAATCGTATTCCACGGAAAGTAGGCCTCGCATAAAGACGCCATAACTGCCATAACGAATGGCCTTAGGGGCGTTGGTGATCGCGGTTTGATATATCGCACTATGGTTTAATATCCCTTAGCCGAGTCTATGGTACCCCGGAGATTGTGAAGCGGGGTAGTGATGTTAGTACTTAGTAGTACCTTACCTTATCAAAAATCATGAGGTTGTTATTCCATCATGAATGAATTCCATTCTATATTGGTCTCGTAAACATGTGGGAAAAAGCTCGAAGATACTACCAATTACCTACCGTATAAGACCACTCACACATTACATTTAACCTACATTTTGTAGTAACCTCGCTGCTTCTGGCCTATACATTCTGTTTAATGTCAAGTCAGCCTGGCAAGCAGCGCAACGCGTTACAATAACTCCCAATAACTATAAACAGACAGTACAGCTGGTAAATACGCTACAACGAACGCGACGCCATTTTAGCCAACATTGTTCATCATAAAATGTGCATCGATACGATAATGGCGCATTTTGACAGATGATATGCGCGCGAACGTGGCGGGAAGCCGTTGGCAAAATTGTTTATGATCGGTTTCGGGTATCGGTTTAATATAATCTGTGAAGTGTTTAAAGGATTTTCAGTATCGAATAACGCAAGCCGATACCGCCTGAATTTCACTATGTATTTAGTTGTGGGACAAACAATGGATCAAAAAGGGTCTGTTTTGAATATGATATACAAAAAGGATTTGCCGCTATATCCAACAGGATCAAAAAGGTTCATCCTGCGGTATTACAACTGCTAACGGTGTTTTTTATATTTGATTTAATAATTTTCCTGTACGTACCGCCTGTCAGTTTTCCGCCTATTATAATTTTTTCGTGCAAAAATCCATCAAGCCGGCTTTTCGATACGTCTCTTGAAAAACTGGGGCGAAACTGTCGGCCTAAATATAAGGGTCAGTTCATATTGCAAAGTCACGCGGCTTCGCGGAAAGGGCGTGACGGAGAGATACAATGTATGCACGATACGCTAACACGGGCCTGACGTCGTCACGGATCAAGTTGCCTTTGAATAGCCGTAATTACTTGTACTTTCCATATACGTCTATGTTTTTGATGCTACACCGAAAGCAAGAATAAGCTACTAGCTAAAGTTTTTACTTTTTTTTTCACGGTATCCTGCAAGATCGGTCTAATTAGAATTATTGGCTATCGTATTTATGCCCATCATTCGCGCTTAGCACGTGATGAGAACGCGCTCATTTATGCAAAATCTATTTATGATCCATTCACAAGTCAAATCGTCTATAGTATGCAAAACACGTGAGTGTAAAGTTGTACGAATATATTATCTCATATCACACGCGTCTCATATACGGTCCTGATTATGATATGCGTGAGGTATAAAATTTAGCGACAGTTATTACGAGTAGCGATAAAATATCGTTTACAATTGCTAGTTTTTGGTACAAGTTGACAGTCACTTGTTTGCCGGAAAAACAAGTTCTACTGTAGCGATTATCACCTTTGATTTTATCTATACTCTTACTCTATAATATTTATACAAATAAATAAAATTGGAAGTGTCTATTTGTAATTTCAAAATAACTGGTTTTTACTTAATGCATATGAAAGTATATACAGTACTTGTAAAACATTTTTTTTTAAATTTTCTTCAGTTTCTGTTTGTTCCAGCTATTCTCCGAAACTAGCAGCAGATAGCTGATGTTTTAAGGAGTAACTTAGGCTACTTTTTATTATTTTATAAAAAGGATTAGGGTTCCGTGCAAAAAAAAAAAAACTCTTGAAATTGTTAACAAAATCTGATTCAAATAAGCAATACTTTATAATCATAGCAACAGCTAGTTAGACATATTTTAGCTTATACCGCAACCAAGAATAAGCTGTAGCGATTGCTTCGGCATAGGTAGCTGCATACCGGGTTACGTAACTTCTCTATTACATAATACAGAAGCACGGAAAAGAACTGAACTGAATGTCACAACGGAATTGTATCATAAAACAATATTGATAGTTTTACGTTTGCATTTTGAATTGACAAATGGAAAGAAGTAAAGCTTCCATCATTTATATTTCGAGGTTGGAATACTATGATAATGTTTTCGGTTGATATTGGTGCTATGCAGCTACATATCACGAATGTTTATACTATAAGGTTTTTTTACTAAATTAATTGAAAACCAAAGAGATTTAAAAGGCTAATAGAGCGGTCATTGGGAATATTTTCATACAAAACTTTTGATTCTGAATATTGTCGCTTTTGACACAGGAATGCTACCTGACAAGCGGGCCTATGACATTAGATAGAATGATTTGTTACTAAGTAGTAACAAGAATTGGATTACGATTTCCATCGTTCGTAAATATTTGAATGTCTTTGTTGAAAACTATTGTCATAATATTTCTAGATCTTTTCTAGAAAGTCTTCATTATATTAAGGATTTTATTTTAAAAAAAAACCTATGCTAAAGCTTTTAGCCATTTTTTGAGAAACCTGAGGTCAATCATTTTTTTTAATGGCTTCTCGCAGGTCAACCTGTGAGGTTGGCTTCTGCTTAACCGGACTGCAATCAGTCCAAACACTGACCTAAATAATCAGACTTAAGGCTCCTAGCATTAAACATAAATAAAAAATACCGAGCTTACAATAATATTTGTACGAAGCTTGCACGTAATGCACTGGTACCAAGTCTTGGAAACTATCGGAAGGTATCATATTTGGTGTGCCGCCTCACGTAGGCAATCCGCAACACGTAACTGAAACTATTTCAATATTCTATTGCCGTCAAATTTCTCCCGCCATAACTATCGGTATTTTATTATTTAACAAACTAAAGTGCTTCGCTTAGCCAAGTTTGTTAATAAATCTAGATAGTGGAAGGTTTGTGAGGGTTATTTATATACTGTCAAGTATTTTGCTGAGATCAAAACTTTTGCTCAGAAACAGTGTGTTAATAATTTTATCGTGTTATTGCTAATTTAGACTTTATTGTCCTAATACTATAAAAGCTTTATTTTCTTGCACAGTTAGTAATTTAGTTTAAACTCATTCTTAATTTTTATTTTCATTATAAAATCAAAATCAAAGCATTTATTTCAAGTAGGCCAGTTACAGGCACTTTTGAACTGTCGAAACAAAGTCAAACATGAAATATAGTTACAGTCCCAGTCACAAGGCACAAAAACTGTGAAAGTACTGTAGTTGCCCATTCCAAAGCGTAGATCTCTATGGAAAAGAACGGGCAAGAAACTCTATGGACACTATAAGTCTAAGTTACGGAAGTAAAGTAGAAGAAGCAAATTAAAGAGTGCAGAAGTAAAGTACACTACTTTAAAGTAGACTATAATAAAGTTTTGAAGCTTGACCTTTCGTTACAAAGACGTTATCTTTTTACCTTTCATTATTTATGGTATGTTGAAACACTTGAAACTTTCACTTTTATCATAAGCTATAACTTACTACAGCTCTAAATATAGGTACAGCCAAACTGAAAGCGCCAAACTTGTAGCTCAGTTCTGGGCTGACACAATTTAGATTGCCATCGACACGCTAAGAAGAAGAATATAGGTAACCTAACCATTTATTGACTATTAGAACGGAAATACAATAACTTTTTAGAAAATACGGTTTGCTATAAGTCCCGTCACGTAAAAAGAACGCTGAGCGACAGTGGAGGGGATGTGTTTGCGCACGTTATACAGCCGCGTCCTAAGTACTAAGCTATTGTTTTATAATATACGTATAACTGTTTCATTGTAGAATAGTAATAGGTACTTTACTAGCTACTTAGTACTTTGGAAAAGGCTGGAATAAAAAAAATTGAGGAAGTTTATTTGAGCGGTCAGCGTTCTTTTTACGTGACGGGACCTATATGGTGAGATTAAATGAGTAAAATATGGTTGAGAAATAATAGAAGCCGTTTTTATCTCAAACCTCACAGGCAATGCTCCACCTGAAATCACTGAAATATATTTACACGCTAGAATTTTAGACACTTTTAACAAAGCTGCGTCGACCTACATCTCATAAATCCTCGTGGACAACCTCAAAAGAAGAATGCTTTATCCCTTCATTCCATATAAAAATAAGAGATGTTTCCCGACTTTCCCCGTGGTTGGTTAGGGGTGTGAAAAAAGTTATTTAGGTACAGATAGTTAGTTCGTGGTATTTGCAGATCTCGTGAGGGAGTTTGAATATATTTTTGCAATTCATTGAACAAGATAATTGCAAATAAGTAGAATTGAACATCGAGTTTATTTAGTTCTCAGAAGAAGAAGAAATACTCATACATTATTTGTGAGGCAAGAACACGATTTGGAATTTTACAAAGAATTAAAATTGTTGATCTGCCTCATTTATTGTACTGTCTTACTAACTATAGATACGATTTTGAGTGCAAGTGTGTCCGATCAGTACAAGGAAAAATAAGTCAAGAGTCATTAGCAATATGTAACAGTTGACTGACTGACCAAAATAACACTTTCTAGACATAAATCCATCCATACTAATATTATAAATGGGAAAGTAAGTTTGTTTGTTTGTTAACTCTTGACGCCTAAACCACTGAACAGATCGTCCTGAAATGTTGCATATACGTTGTCTGGTCTACAGAAACGGACATAGGGTACCTTTTATCCCGAAAAAAATACTGTTCCCGGGGAAAACAACAATAATGTTCTTATGACAATAGATGGCGCCACGTGTCTTTCGAATCATGATTGAATTATATTCTCACAAGCAGAGTACAATCCGAATTGATCGTCAAATTCTAAATTAACGCGACCGAAGCCGCGAGCAAAAACTAGTTCTGAATTAGTAATGAAAATATTGGGTATAACTTTGAGAGTAATAAGATTTTCTGACCAAAACCACAAATCATTTTATTTAACCTAGTTTTGTTTGCGAGTACGATATTGGTTTTACCTATTTCAATATTAATTTCAGAAAGTGTGTCGCAACACTTTAGTTCGTTTGTTTTGAAAGTTAATACCATATTGTTGGATCAACAAAATAATTGCTGTATTTGTTTGTTTCAAATTCAGTTAGGTTTTGTACTCACTTGTAGAAATGCTGAATGAGACTTTGTAAGGGATTATAATATCTAATTAGATGATTCGAGGAGCTAAATACGTAAGAGGTACCAGAATTTCCTTAAAAATGCACTAAGAGTCACTCATCATCTGCCTAGCCTTTTCCCAACTATATTGGGGTCGGCTTCCAGTCTAACCGGATGCAGCTGAATACCAGTATTTTACATGGAGCGACTGCCTGTCGGACCTCCACAACCCAGTTAGCACTGGGTAATACGATACCCTTGGTAAGACTGGTTGTCAGACTTTTTGGGCCACTGACTACCCGTAACGACTGTCAAAGATCTACAAATGACACCCGGGACCAACGGCTTAACGTGCTTTCCGAGGCACGGAGGAAACTCGGTATGTAATGATTGGTCACCCATCCACAGACCAACCTAGGCAAGCACGGCTTAACCTAAAGATCGACCCGAGCGGCTGATATTATTTAGCCACGAGCTCCTACTAAGACTGACTGACTGAAGACTGAGTGACTCTTGTCACTAACGGTTAATATTTACCTCTCTAAAACTACGTCAGTAATCCCCAAAGGGTATGACAGAGTTGTTACATACTCATTTCACCAGCTTTGTTGTAGTCTAATGTGACAAGGGGCGAGCTTATGGCGTTATTTAAAAATAAATAAACTGACTCTTTTTATCTTAATATATATAAATCTCGTGTCACAATGTTTGTCCTCAATGGACTCCTAAACCACTTAACCGATTATAATAAAATTCGCACACCATGTGCAGTTCGATCCAACTTGAGAGATAGGATAGTTTAAATCTCAAATTATAGTAGGGTAGGTAGGGTAGGTAGGGTAGGTAGGGTAGGTAGGGTAGGTAGGGTAGGTAGGGTAGGTAGGGTAGGTAGGGTAGGTAGGATAGGTAGGGTAGGTAGGGTAGGTAGGGTAGGTAGAGTAGGTAGGGTAGGTAGGGTAGGTAGGGTAGGTAGGGTAGGTAGGGTAGGTAAGTAGGTAGGTAGGGTAGGTAAGTAGGTAGGTAGGGTAGGTAGGGTAGGTAGGATAGGTAGGGTAGGTAGGGTAGGTAGGGTAGGTAGGGTAGGTAGGGTAGGTAGGGTAGGTAAGTAGGTAGGTAGGGTAGGTAGGGTAGGTAGGGTAGGTAAGTAGGTAGGTAGAGTAGGTAGGGTAGGTAGGATTGGTAGGTAGAATAGGAAAAAGGTGCATTGCAACGCATGCCGGGAACAGCTAGTATGGTTAATAAAAATCTCACATGACAAAACCACTCGGTAAAAAGTATCACCGAGTACAAATATCGGGAGGCTGTAAAAATATTTTATTTTGTGTAGATATCCAACCCTTATCCACGATAAGTGTTCATCCACTGTGCTGTTTATAATTGGGTCACCAAACTACGCTGGGATGACAAAATATTTCCAAACAAAAACGTATTCGAACAGCACTGCCATACTATTGGAAAAAACTTCCGTAAACTTTTCACTGAAACGAGCATCGAGGGGGTTACCATCTGTATCAATAATGGTTTTGTATGACGCGACTTGTATTTTAATTGAATTGCCAGTGTTTTTGTTATAAAATACTATTCAGATACTGTTAGCCTGCATCATCACACTGCTGGGCAAAGGCCCACGACTTCCAGTTGTTTAGATCCAAAGCCAGTGTGGACCACTGGTCGCTGGTCTTGTCCAACTCATCCCGCCATCTTCTACGAGGTCTTCTGGGACGCTTTCTGTCTTTGTCAGGACTCCAGAAAGTGGCTATTTTGGCCCACAGTTCATTGGGTATGCGGTAGACGTGGCCAGTCCAGGCCCACTTCAGCTAAGCGGCTTTATGAGCAACGTCAGTAATGCGCAGTGTGGTGTTGCGTACACGGTCAGTTAGACGCCTAGTAAGATGCGCTCCATTGCACGTTGGCAGACCTGGAGTTTCGACTTTTGAATGTTTATCAAAGTCAAGTCTGGGATCCATAGGTCAAAATAGGAAGAATGCACATGTCCATGATTTTTTCGCTTTAGTGACAAAGAAAGGTTTCCTTTCATAAGTTCCTTCATGTACCAACTCTTCCATGCATTTTCGGGTCGTCTTGTGACTTCCTTGTCTTGCCTGGACTAGAAAGAGAAAGGCCCAAGTAGATGTATTCATGGACATATTGCAATTCTTCACCATTCACTCTGATCTTATGCTTATAAAATATTAATGAAACCTTAAATAAAACTTTCTTCCAACAAGAATAAAGTAATAATGGTCTGCGTAGCATATTTGCTACGGCGTAGCTACGTCGCTACGATTTCGTAGCATGTTACCGATCCCTTTTCATTGAGTCATCAAGCCGTTTTTTGTGTCCGTGGCCATTTTAGATAATAATCGTGCTCTTTTATTGTGACCGTAACTACCATTCTAAGTGTTTGAAAATAACTCGAATTATATCTAGGTATACCTTTTGCAATCATCATCTGCCTAGCCTTTCTCCAACTATGTTAGGGTCGGTTTCCAGTCTAACCGGATGCAGCTGAATACCAGTATTTTACATGGAGCGACTGCCTATCTGACCTCCGCAACCCAGTTAGTACTAGGTAATACGATACCCCTTGGTAAGACTGGTTGTCAGACTTTTTGAGCCACTGACTTCCTGTTACGACTGTCAAAGATCTACAAATGATAGCCGGGACCAACGGCTTCACGTGCTTTCCAACGCACGGAGGAAACTCGGTATGTAATGGGTGGTCACCCATCCACAGACCAACCTAGGCAAGCATGGTTTAACCTAAAGATCGATCCGAGCGGCTGTTATTGTTTAGCCACGAGATCCTCAATCCGCAATGTCATTCATAAATGTTCGATCATACTTTTTCCGCAATTTGATAACCTTTGCGCGAGTTTGATAACTGAAACAAACTTCTAAAGGCCAAAGCGGTAAATGCAAACTTCGTGGAGGGCGCCCGCGTCGCTAAATGAAAATTGATAAACATATAGCTTCAATATTCTTGGTACAAAGCAGAAGAG
Organism: Noctua pronuba; assembly: GCA_905220335.1. NCBI lineage: Eukaryota > Metazoa > Arthropoda > Insecta > Lepidoptera > Noctuidae > Noctua > Noctua pronuba. Next base: position 5,431,785 of record LR999894.1, read on the forward strand.
AACCTATTTTCTTACAGTTATGAAGTTTTTCAAAGGTAGTGTCGATTTCTTTGTAACTAAAGAAACTGAAGCCGATATGGCTTATTTGTTTGCTCAGTTACGAAACAATGATGAGAAGTATTTCTGTTTTAATTACAGTCACTGTTCATTTTATAAGTATGTTTTGTAGTGATTAAGAGTATTGCTCACTGAAGCGTGAAATTAACTTTAAAATACGGTGTGGGTGTAAATGTGCACACGCTTCATTGATACTATTAGTGGAGGTAATTTTGTTGAATAGGCGTATAATAAACAAGCTATTTATCGTGACCAGACAGTGAACAATATAAACATCGTGTCAGGTGGGACAAAAGCACAAAACAACAGGAATGATTTTGTACTCGTGTAGTTTTAAGCCAATATAAAGTAAGAATAATGAATTCCCATGATTTAAAAAATCTTCAAAATTAGAATGTGGGCAGTTGAGGATATGAATTGCTGTTTCCAGTTTATTTATTCTAATATTATAAAGAGGTAAAATTTGTTTGTATATTTGTATGTAGGAGTAATCTCAGGAAATAATGATCCAATACTAAAATTTGTTTCACTGGTAGAAAGCTGCATTATTCGTAAGTGCCATAGGAGATATTGGTTTTTATTTAAAAACATGTTATTAATGTAAGAACTTTACTTTAAACACTTCAACGACCCCCGTACTATTCAATCCATCCATCAGCACAATTTTTTAAATGTGTTACATTGAGTCCTACCGTAAAACGTCATTTTTCACCCTAATAAAAAAAGTCGTTTCCCAGCAATAATTTTTGCGTAAAGTTACTTAATTTGATGTACATAATGCTTGGTTGACGGCTTCGTGAAGGGTCCGGTTACAACCTGTATAAGCTTAAAAAACGGTGTAATATCAGGTATTCCAAAATTGCTTTATAAATGTTAATAAAGGCTAGCAGAGCGTACCTTTAATAATGGTTTCAGGATTAGGTTGGCTTATGACCTAGATTATCCCTTGCAAGCTACGTTTGGCTTTAGAACAAAATCAAAATCAAATCAAAATATTTTATTTCACATAGGCCTAGATGGGCACTTATAAAACGTCGACAAAAAGGTGCACGGTTCGGGTTGGTCGTTTCCTATGGAGAAGAACCGGCAAGATACTCCATGGTTACTCTTTTCAAATCATTTGGTATTACAATATTACCATGTTACAGCATTTGTACTTAAGTATGGGGTACATAGTATATTTTAAATAAATAAAGAAATAAGATCTTTGATATCACTCACATCAGTGATGGAAAAATTGTGGGTAACCTATACTTATGAAAAAATTTGTTCCCCATTCAAGTTTTTTTTTTGTGGCCCCTGTTCCTTAGGGTAAGTTGTTCAGTTTGAAGGTCTGAATCACCACCTAAGAGGTATTGCGCTTTTAGAGCACACCCTGTATTAGTCTGAAATGGTCAACCCTTCTTGACTAAGCGTAGTGATCAATGCTCGTGCCTTCTCTGTATGAGAAGAGGCCTTAGCCCAGCAGTAGGACAGTAATAGGCTTATACGTACAAAATCTATACCTCGTATAATTCTAAAAGTCACACCTTCCTGAATCCTAAATAATCATGGTCCATAAAATATAAGAAAAGTAATTAAGGTATATTAAATTGCAATCAAAGTTCGAAACTATAAAGTTCTCTTTGAGCGCGCCGCTAGCAATAAAACAATGAGTGCTACTTGGAAAATGATTTCCTTTGACAAAACTCTTACAAGTACCAGTTTACGTACCTTAGTTTTTTTCTATTTCGATGAAAGGAAGGGCCCATTGTGTGGGTTCAAGAACTTTCATCGGTGCCTTTGTATAGAAGGTGTAAACGGACCCTTCACGAAGCCGTCAACCAAGAATACTGTACATCAAACCAAGTAAGTCTACACAAAAATTATTGCTGGTTTTTGACGTTTTACGGTATTACTCAATTTAACGCACTCATAACAATGTGCTGATGGATATGTAACGGCTAAAAGCCGAAGTAACGTTACACCTAGTTCTAGCCGGCTGTACCAAGGTGCGGCCGGTAACTATCCTTTTTATTGCTAGGACACACCGACCCAATGGATTAGGTTAGGTCAGGTTAGAACTGTGACCAAAGGCGCGAGCCAAGCGAGTGGAGCGAGCGGTGCCGCGGCAGCGGCCGGCGAGCGCTACATCCAAATTGGTTGCATTATAACAAACTGTTATTAAATTGATGAAATTTAAAAACAAATGTTTCCCACAAAACTGTAGTAGGTACCTACACGGCCAAAATGTATGGAACAGCTGTTTTTTTTTCCAATTACTGATGAAAAATTTTATGTCGGGGGTTCAGAATGAAGTACTGAATACATGGTAGCCATTTTAGCGTCGGTGTCCTTGTATACTTTTTAGCATAACCTAAATATAGGCTTTAAATTTTTCAAGTATCAAAACATTTGAACCACAACGCAGTTCCGATATTTCAACGAGTTTATGTTAATAAAATGGTTACCCAATTAGTCAGTTGTATGCCTTCAAAGAAAAATATATGTATAGAAAATCCCTGGGCGCTTACTTACCTAATCATGCGCATTGCGACTAAGCGACCCGATTAAATGGAACCCTTGTAAACTTATTAACATAATTATTAATTATTATCGAAGCGCAAGGCTTCAGTCGTACTAATTACCACTTCAAATAAATTAGTTCTAGTGTAATTAGCTGCTTTAATTATGACGTTAAAATCAAGATTTATTAGCTTTTTATTTAATTGAGATTGAATCAAATTGCGTGCAATGTTGGTATGTACCTTTGTTGAGTAGTTCGTATGTTCGTATGATTAAAATCTGCTGATGACTCATCATCTGCCTGCCTTTTGCCAACTATGTTGGGGTCGGCTTCCAGTCTAACCGGATGCAGCTGAATATCAGTATTTTACATGGAGCGACTGCCTATCTGACCTCCACAACCCAGTTAATAATAGGTAATACGATACCCCTTGGTAAGACTGGTTGTCAGACTTTTTGGGCCAATGACTACCTGTAACGACTGTCAAAGATCTACAAATGACAGCCGGGGCTAACGGGTTAACGTGCTTTCGGAGGCACGGAAGAAACTCGGTAAGTATGTAATGGGTGGTCACCCATCCACAGACCAACCTAGGCAATCCCGGCTTAACCTAAATATCGATCCGAGCGGCTGTTATTATTTAGCCACGAGCTCCTAAAATCTGCTGCTGACTGTAAATTATTTTTAACATGGGTCTCCAATAACTATTGATAATAACAAGCCTATTGAAAAATACTGATTTCCTGGCTGTCCGTCCCCTAGTCGTAATCTTTTGTAAAAAATTGGAGATGGAATTTCTATGAAATTAATTCATTTCTAGATCATACTCTCCAATCGCAAGCCATTCATCTCCATCCTCGGTAACGTTCAATCGGCTGGTACCAGCCACCATGCATTGTTGCTCCACATAGCCTGAGGGTTCTACCTTACGTTCCATCATTGTTGTTCCGTTCGATACTTTTCCTAATTATCATCATCATCATCATTTCAGCCCGGAATCACCCACTGTTGGGTAGAGGCCTCTCCTTTCTTTTGTCAATCTTCTCTGTTTTGTGCGTCCCTTATCCATCCGTTTTCCGCGATCATGACGATATCGTCAACCCAACGCGCTCTTGGACGGCCCTGGTGTCTTAGGCCCAACCTTGGCCACCATTAGGTCAAAACCTTACTCCATCGGCCATCTTCGCTTCTAGCCAGATGGCCTCACCAACTCCGCTTTAGGCGTATCGCCCTGTCCCCAACGTCGAAGACTTTCCCGATGTTCACTACTATTTGCAAAAGCACTTTACAAGGAATGTACCAGGTAGACCAGGATTTTTCAGTTGTACTGTAAACCGTACAAGTATTTACAGACTGTTCGTTGTAAGTTTGTTCATTGAAGTAAAATGCTGGTCGAGTTCTCTACACACTGTAAACACTCGGCGTGGACACATGTGACTGGAAAGTCAATGCCGCTTGATTTCGACTAGGTCGAAGATGGACGGACGTCTTGAAGTTGCCTCATTTTATTTTTTTAAATAAACTCTTTTGTTAGGTACCTGAAATCCCCCTCCTTGAAGCTCTTACATAGTTTAGTAGATAGAAAATGAAACCAAAACGGCTATTTAGAAACTTGATACGAAACCCTCAAATTCTTATAAATAAATACCTTTCCCAAGGCAATTCGGTGGTTAAATAGCTATTTCTGGCAAATAAACGTAGCATTATTATACCACTAACAACCCTTGTTTACCGAACCAACAATTAAATTTAATTAACCCTATTATTATTATTAAGGACAGTCATTGGAGTGCGACTAATGACGTCACCAGAGCTCCTCATTGTCGGTCAACATGATGCTTCGATTGTTTCATACGTTCTGATGACCTGTCAGATTAATGGACTAATTAGTTCTGGGTATCGGTATGATCTCTATTGATTGGGTAACCGTACTTGGAAATTACATTAGATTACGTGAACTGGTATGGCAATCTAATTACGTTATTCTGTGTATCGAGCTGGTTTTCGCCGAAGGATTATGTAGTATATTACCTCCTATTTACCAAACATAGTGAATTCTCAGGGCCAGGTTTTTCAACATAATAATCGGCAGCAGTATAAACGTCTGCTGTTGAAAATGATCTTTCAATGACTAACTAACTGTCTAACTGTCTCAGGGCTCCGGTTTTGTGATACGCGGGCCCTCAGCTTTGCCGGTATCTGTACGTACTCTACGTTAAGTATGCTGCGCTCCATTGCCCGTTGGCAGACCTTGGGTTCGCGACATACCGAGGAGAAGATAGCGGGACGCCTTGGATGGCTTTCTCGTTATTTCGCGAGAAGAGGCGCAACATCGAGAAAAGTAGAAGGAATGGGGGTAGTCAGCTTTTGCTCAGGAGTGGGACAAATAAGGCTGTCAAAAAAAAAAATGACTGTTTCAAAAGATGGTCAAAGGAGATATTACCATTACATACATACATAAACTCACGACTTTTTCCCATGTGGGTAGGCAGAAACTACAGAACGCCACCTGCTACGATCCTTACATACTCCTTTTGCCTCCTCCACGTTCATACATCTAATCATACACGCCGGTTGCAAGTACAACGCACCTATCCTACTACCTTATTACAGTCACTAAAATAATTCTGTTTTGTAGAAGAATTCGTAATCGCAATGACCGTTAATTGGCTATTAATATGGCATGTGTAGGTAAAAGGACGCTCTGGCTTTTGTTTCGACGTTGTCTTTAATTATATCAATAGATTAATTTTAGCTGTTCCCTAGGGTATTAGTAGTAGCTGTTACAATATTACTAAATCATATATCATTTATTTATGTAAATTCGTTTTACAAAACACTTTTACATTTCATCATGCTATGTTTTAAAACTAGATGGGGCCGGTGTTTCGTACCTGACTACTCTGAGAAGAAACATCCGAAACAAACTCAGAGGTCACTGTCTCTTTAAAAGTCCAGACATTGGTCAAGTCATGTGAGGACCATGCAGATTGATGTCTGAGATGGTCTTTTAAGAAATAACCACACAGATTTGAGTGGACCTGTCCAGTCAGTGCAAGAATTTGTCAGTGATCGTGTAGCTCGACTCATAATCCAAGGATTTATTATAATTAGGCATGACCATTTTTTGATACGGAATGGGGAATAAACAAATCATCGGCACTTTTCTTCGATTTGTGGAAAATTTGGAAATACTGTTCCATTCCATGACTCTTAAATACAAAAAAAAGGTTACACGAGTATGTCATTAATTTAAACATTTAACGCATTTGATGTTTATATTCCTTTTAAATATTACTTCAAAGCATTCTCAAAGAAGTCAACAATCCGTTAAAAGCTCCAAGTCTCGAGTTGTACGTAATCGCTTCAAGGTTTGCGCTGGCACGAGGGGTTTCATGTAGGTACAGTCACGAGCACCAATATGTATACACTTTCCTTAATTTAAAAGCAATTTTCGCGAGAAATAACGATTGTAACATGGAGATAGGATCTTCAATGAGTTCCAGAATACTATGTTCGTAACAACATGAAATTTTTATCAAAACAATAGTAGCAGAAAACCCCTTTTAAAAGTTGTTAAGTGCATATGTTACGGCTAAAAGCCGAAGTAAGGTTACACCTAGTTCTAGCCGGTTATACCTAGGTGCGGCCGGTAACTATCCTTTTTATTGCTAGGACACACCGACCAAATGGATTAGGTTAGGTTAGGTTAGAACTGTGACCAAACGCGCGCAACCAAGCGAGCGCTGCATGCAAATTGGTTGCATTATCACAAACAGTTACCGGCCGCACCTAGGTATAGCCGGCTAGAAATAGGTGTAACCTTACTTCGAATTTTAGCCGTAACACATTCATATTGGTGCTCGTGACTGTAACCGTGCGGCCGTGGTTGTAACTGTTTCTCTAATCTGAACCTACAGTCTACACCTATGTACACAGGTACGTAGGTACCTACACGAGAAAGATTTCCGTTCTCCCAGGTGTAATGTAAAGGAATATAAGTTATGTATGTGACCGTTTGTGGAGGCACAATTTATTTGTTGTTAGAGGGCGATGAAGCGAGGGCAACTTAATGTCTAACCTAACCTAACCAAAACGGCCGTCGCTTAGGTACGTTTTGTTCGCCGAACCCGAACGCATGGTCGCTCTGACAGATGCCACCTTCCGATTTTCCGAAAAATCCTAACTAATATTATAAATGGGAAAGTAAGTTTGTTTGTTTGTTACCTTTTCAAGCCTAAACCACTGAACCGATCATTCTGAAATTTTGCATATACGTTGTCAGGTGTACAGAAACGGACATAGGATATCTCGAAAAAAAGTATTGTTCCCGAAGAAAACAACAATAACGTTCTTATGGTAATAGATGGCGCCACGTGTCTTTTGAATCATGATTGAATTATATTATTATATATATAAACTTTGGTAGTGTGATAAGAGTTTAACTGTCAAATTCTAAATTAACGCGAGTGAAGCCGCGGGTAACAGCTACTTAAGTAATATAATGAACGTGATGATGGCGTTGACCTGGCCATATTAGGTTTAGGGATAGTGTGCAATGTTGCTAACTTCACTGCTTTTTTTGAGTTTCTAAACCTAGCTGATAAGATATTTCGTGTTCGTACAAATAATACAATTCTTTGAATAAAACAGCTTTATAAAGAAAATGTTTTTCCAAACAGCAACAGGAAAGTGAGAGCGAGGAAAATTCCCTTTTGGATTGACGAATTGACGTCACGGAAATTGGCCACCAACGACTGGATGTGAATAGATATGTCACTATCAACAAGACACATTATATCCTTTCGGAAAAGTAGATGTACAGGTTGAATAAAATGCACGTTTCTAGTAGAAATATACGTTAGGTGACGTGTTCATCATATCATCATATCAGATCGGAATCACCCACTGCTGGGTATAGGCCTCCCCTTTTTTCCGCCACACTTCCCGGTTCTGTGCGTCCCTCATCCAGGTGTTTCCTGCGATTTTGACGATATCGTCGACCCAACGAGTTTTAGAACGGCCCTGGTTTCTTTGGCCTAACCTTGGCCACCACTCGGTCAAAGCCTTGCTCCATCGGCCATCACCGCGTCTAGCCAGATGTCCTGCCCAGGTCCACTTGAGGCGACGTGTTAATTACAGAACAAAAATAATTGCTTCTTTTCGAATAAGTTAGAAGCATCCATATACGTCGCGTCAATTTGTATGGGAAGGTTTTGTTTTTTCGCGAAATGCCAAAATTGGTAGTACAAACATTATTAAATGTGATGTAAGGAAGCTATCTGTAATAGATTTTTAGTGTTTTTCCAATAACCCTGTATATGAAATATCACATAATTTTGTTATTTCTTTACCTACATTAATTATTAGTACATAATTATGTAATGAACCCATGCATGTAACGTATGTGTCACAAATAAACGATTTGATTTGTTTACCTTGGCATTTAAATATTCAGTTGCTACCTCTTTCGTGGCACTCTACGGTGCCCTTTAAACCCCCGCCCTTATTTTGGTACTTAAGGGTCAGCACTAGTTGGGTTGTGCCCTAATGACTGTATCATTAGGGCACAACCCAACTAGTGCTGACCCTTCCTTAATAGGGCTCGTCAAGTGGAAGGAACTGGGCTATGACATTAAGAAGTAAGTATGAATTTGTTGCGTCATTCTGTGATTTCGGCTGCCTATATGAGTTGAGGTATACGTCTAGGGGTTACTGTGTTAATCCTTACTAATATTATAAATGCGAAAGTATGTTGGTTTGTTTGTTTGTTACATTTTCACGTCTAAACCACTGAACAGATTATCCTGAAATTTTGTAAATACGTTGTCAGGTGTATAGAAACGGACATAAGGTACCTTTCATCCCGAAAAAAAGTACTGTTCCCGAGGAAAACAACAATAACGTTCTTATGATAATAGATGGCGCCACTTGTCTTTCGTCTTTCTTTATTATATAGAAACATCAGTAGTGTGGCAACCCGAATTGATTGTCAAATTCTAAATTAATGCGGGCGAAGCTAGTAATACTTATTTTACATATTTTCTCAAATGGATATTATTCCTCATTTAAGAAAAAAAAACGGTGGTATATGCTGTGCGTGTGCATAGCACATCTGCCTACAGAACAAATATCTTTTGATAATTAAAAAAAAAAAAATCAACTCGTTAAACTTATAGAAGTCAAACAAAAAATCCAGAACAGTCCAGACAATGAGATGAATTAAATTCGTCACGATATAAAGTTATGAAATCCACATTTACGTGCCGTCAACATCAAAACCACTCAGAGATAGAACTGGGGCTGGCTTTTATATCGCCGTATTTCAAACTCAATAGTTGTTTGTATGTCATTCCTATTTATTTGTTTATCTGTCCCTTCAGCCACACTGCTGGCTTTTCACGTTTATCTCGGAAAAATTTAGATACCAAGAATACAGGTGACCTGTCTAAAAAATATTTTATGAAGAATTTATTGTTCGTAATTCTGACTCCGCAAAATGACTGTGGAGGCGTGAGACGTACTTGGTAAAAAGATTACTATATAAAATCTGACGTTCAAATAAATATGAAATTCATTTTAATTAATTCCACTTAAAACCGAGGTGGTGTTCACAGAAGCGAATCATTGAATTATCAGCGATTTCGAAAACTGGATTATTCCACAAAAATTTACTGGAGGCGTATTTATTATAATCTATAAATAAACTCGTTAATACGATCTTCCATTACCAACAATTTAATATAGAAGATCGGACCAACCGTAGAATCACTGAAGACCCTTATGAGGTTCAACTCGTAATTACTTTGAAGACCTTTATAGTGTGGGTTGGAACTACGCATTGGCTTTATTAACCCAATAAAACTTAACACAAAAGCAAAAGTGTCTATTCACTATAACGTGGGACAAGTGCGAACAATGAGCCATTGTCAGCAGTTATCACACAACAATGGCTGTAGAATTGATACAGCCCTTTGAGCTGAATCATCGCGCTAACGATTTATATTTAACGCTTAAACGTGCCACGGAAAGCTCAGTTGTCCTTAACGTTGTATATCAAGCAAGCTTTAAGTTATCTAGGGTACCTAAATAATAATTGTTACATGTAGTTTGTTGCCTGTAAGTCTGACACCGGCTCTCAAGAATAGGTACGTAACAGTAGCGAAGGGTAAATTTTTGTGAGAGGTAAGCTGGAGTACATATCTTTAATGTGATTATATTATTTGTCTATAGAATACTGACTGTGCCATTTTTCAAAGGGAAGCCGGTAGGAATCGAGTTCTATGGAACCTTCGCCACTGGTACTTAGTTATTTCCTTATTTTTTCGATGGCTAAAGGCAGTTCAAGTTAAAGTATATTCACTCTATTGTGTAAAGTACTATATTATGGGTAAGTAATACATGATATAATTACAAAATCTCTAATATTTACAAGATATAACAACTGAATCTATAATTTTATTTGATATAATGATCAATTAATATAATAAACGATTGATATAATTTTAAAGTTACTAATTTTTATAAGCATAACATACACTGAATATAAAATCGTTTGATATACCACTCAAAAGACATAAAACCTATTTAGTCTAATATGATAAAACGCCTAGTAGTAGCCTTGTGAACGTTATTGAAATGAAAATATACCAAATAACTTTATATGATATGAGACGCACCCCTTTATGATATTTTGAAGCATTTATTATGATAGGAAGTCGACCCTGAAACATGCAGGCGAAGTGACGTCTGGCTGCCACCGATGACGCTGTATAAGTGGCGAAGTTTTGGGGTAACAAATATAGATATTGTTAAGAAGACCCTCAGAGCTGTTTCGATTTCTTTTTCTTCCGATTTGGGCGACTAATTTCTTTGTAAATTATCAATGTATCTCAAGGAAGCGTTAAGCTTTTCTGATACTTATAAAGGCAATTAAAATCCCCGATATAACTACAGAAGCTAATGCAATAGTTCCCATATTTGTAGTGTTTATGATTTTGTTATTGTGTGTTATGCGTCTTATGATTTTGTTACGTGTGGTATGCACGTCATGTCCCTGCGACAAATATTTTTTTCTTTCTTTTTTCTTTCCATATGACAGTAGCTGTTATCGTAAAGTCTCTCTCTCTTTCTATCTTTTGTACTGTGTGTATTCGCATTTCGTATATTCATTACAAAGACAGCAAAAATGAGCAGTTTTATTTATTTTGCTTCGGCTTTTCGGCGCACCGAAGTTTAATTTTGAATACGTATCTGATAAACAAAAGGCTTTGTGATTTGAGCTTTTTGAGAGCGCATAATTTTAAATTTAAATGATCAAAGGTGCTTCGTCGTAGAATATTTCGAGGATCATTAAAAATGTCATACAGTGCTAATATTTAGGCTCCTTTTGGGGATAGTTAAAAGTGGTAATCAAGGTTTTTAAAAACGGGCATTATAATGTTATATTCTAATGCCCTTTTTAAAAATACTGATCGCCTTATAAAATCTACATTAATAAAAATCAATTGCCACATGTATGACGGAGTATCAGTTGAGGACGGCTTGACCTACTTCCCTGAAAATTTTTGGTTGTGTATAATTATCGGGACAAGGTTTGTATGCAGGATTTTTTTTGCTATTCGAGTTTTTAATTTTCAGCACTAGAAAATTGCAGTCGTGTGAAGCCGGGGCGGGTCGCCAGTTAAATATAAATACCGAAGTAGCTGTCTAAATGCAAACAACATTTAAGTACTGGCCACGCGGGACGCAACGTGCCTATTGTTGTAATGATTAGGACCCGCTAGTTTGAACATCTCCATACAAAATTATTCGACACAATCGGTGCGAGCGAACTAAATCCCGCATTCCGCGCGGCGTTCGCTTCAGTTAGGTCACAGCTTTACATAAACACGACTCTGTTTAACTGAAACAACAATAAAATAATTCTCTTTCATCAACAGCTGCGTTGGCGTGATATTATCAATCGTGTTACAAGCAATTTCCATTATAACATTGAAATGATTGTCATTAAATTTATTGTTTTCAGACATTCAATTGATTACAAATTAATAAATAATTTATTAATGTGACATCTAAGACAGCATAACAGCTAATAATATTTAATTATATTTTATTTATTTAATAATATTTTCTGGATCAAGGGCTTGATTCAGAAAGCGGTACTCCTGGACACGGCTCGTATTGTTAGGAGGTTCCTCTCTCTGGAGCCCTGACCGCCGGTAGCTTGGACCCTGTTCCCGATACCGGTGGGCTACAATTTTTAATATTTTTAAATGTTTTTTATATTGTTTTTTCTAAGGAATATTTAAAAATGTAATTGTTTTTGTATAGAAATAAATAAAGGATTAATTAATGTTTATTTTCAAGCCTTAAAATAATGTAGTAAGTAACAATTGGTTTTGATGCCATGTTACACTTCAACCAACTTATTTGGGCAGGTGGGAAAACACAGAACTAAGATAAATGTACCAAGTTTGATATATTAATGCATTTTTTGTTGACAAGCAGCGCCACCTTGAACTGCACACTTAAACTTAGTGGTCATACTGTACAGCTTCTGGGAATACGAGCGCAATGTCAAATTTTTCAAATTGTGAAAGTTTTTAAATTAAATTGTAAACTTAATTATTTATAAGTATACATTTTTGCATGCCAAATGGTAGAATGTACCAAGAACAAATAATGAGTACTGTAACAACTCATGTATGAACCTACATTCAATGCAAATAAATTATTTCTATTCTATTCTAAAAAAAAATTGTCATGATGTGTAAAAATACGATATACAGTTATGAAATAACCGTTGTTTATTTAGTTCTATATTCAAAGCCCCGCTAGCGTTGCAATCTTGCATGTACCAGTGTTGTTTTTGAAAGAGTATTGAAAACGGGCTTTTGTTATTCTTTTGAAGTGCAGTCGCCAGCACATCGAGTTACCTCAAACTGTCAAATTTTCTCATTCGATTTTGAACGTAATCATAAATCAACATTTTATAGCTTAAAATCATTTGGAGAAATTTGACAGTTTGTCATAACGACTGTATATAAACATAAATAAACTCACGTCTTTTTCCTAGCCAGAAACTACATCGTCATCTTCTAAAATCCTTACATACTCCTTTTGCTTCGTCTACGCTCATACAGATGTATGTATGGTCATAAAAGCTAGCACGGTTGCGAGTACTAAGCACCGCACCGCAGGACCTTTTTAAATCATGGCTATTTTAAAATATATCTTTTGAAAGTAATGGTTTTACTCATTAGTTCAGCTCTAACTAGAGCGGTTACGAACCCCTTTGTTTCCATTATTCGAGGAATGCGGCTTTTGCCTTTATTTTTGGTGTCGAAACTTCTTGTTAATCGTATTACGTAGGGTAAACCAGGGGTAAACACGATCATGTTTTCTTCCTAATTCCTGTAATAGTCTGTACAATTTAATAAAAGTAAAGCGTCTGTTTCTAATTTCAAAATAACAGCTTTTTACTGAATGCATATGAAAGTACTAGACATACTAGTAGGTACGGTTCTCTTAACATTTATTTTTTATTTTTGCCTGTTTGTTTGTTCCGGCTAATCTTCGAAACGGCTGGACTGATTTTGACGGGACTTTTTACTAGCAGATAGCAGATGTTATAAAGAGTAACTTAGGCTACTTTTATTTTCGGAAAAAATAATAGGGTTCCGTGCAAAACCATAAAAACCCTTGAAATTGTTAACAAAATCCGATTCAAATAGGGTAGTAATATTTTATAATAATTTTACGCGGACGAAGGTCGTGAAACAACAGTTAGTCTTTAATAAAATCTTTTCGTTATTAAGACCAACATTTAATAACCTTTTATGAAGCAAGACCTTTTAATAAACACAGGGAGCAAGCTATTCTTAAAACAGTTTCCTCTTACCTAAAAATATATCTACGTTTATAAAAAAAGGCACACGTTTTAATATCGCTGTAACAAAGAAAGAGGATGTTAGCTTGTAATTAGAAACTAAATATAACTAACGTGTGGGGTGGACCATAAACAAACTGATTTATTTTTATTAAGAACGTCCATTATGTTTTGTTACTATGGTGCTACCGGCTTTGAAGTGTTCCTATTTTAAGTTGTCTATACACCGTGACTTTTTAGTCGTCTTACAAAGGTGGTCCACTCAATGTGCCCGACATAAATAGCTCTAGGCGCGGTTTTTTTTTTTACCTACCTTAATAGGTACAAAGAAAAATCATCATCATAATATTGAATAATATTTTTATTTTTAAATTATTAAAATCTCATAAATACCATTTTTTTTGTTATGAATGTTTATTAGTCATTGGATACATGAAGTGGGCTGCCGTTGTAAGACGACTAAAAAGTCACGGTGTATAGTTGAAACATTAATACTGCCGTCCGCAAGCTATAATGCCGTTATCTCGCATCTGGTCGATATTCGTTTTTTGATACCACAATAATCAAAAAAAGCGAAAGCTCAATACTATATCTATTTTTTGATACCAATAAGTCTCGCATACGAGTTATAGTTAAGAAACAGCATCAATTTTTTATTTTTTCGCCCTCTTTTTATCCTTAACTCGAAATATGATTTTGTTGGATAACGGCATTATAGCTTGCGGACGGCAGAATACCTGTTTTCACTAACTGTTTGTACTATTGGATCTTCAACTTAAGGCGCTGAGCCGAGAGCTCAAAATCCAACAGCGTGCTTTTATTTAGGCACTCATTCAGGTGACCTAGTGTCAGTGGGAACGAGCTTAAGTATGTCTGAACTTCGTTATCAACGAAGTTGAATATTCATATTCAGTAGAATTCAGGTTGGTAGATGAGAAACTTTGTTAGTAGAGGTTTCATGAACTAGAGTGCAAGCAAGCATTGTGACACTACTCCTTATCACACGTGTACAGATAGACACGTTGGAGTCAGCAGAATTGGACTTGCTAGAATACAACTTAGTTCAAATAAGAAATGTCACATGAGTTCTGAGACAAACTGTTGAAGAGATCAAAGGAAAAGTCTCCCTTTATGATAAAATAGTTTCTGCCCGTGACTTCACCCGCGTGTTTTTTTTTGTTTTAACATAAAACATATCCTGATGCTCTGCAAGGTCTGCAATAATGTAACGTCTTTCAGTGAATTGTTTTTTATACCGGATGACTTCACAACCAAACTTAGAAACTTACCTCTTTATAATATTAGTGTAGATCAATATTTTAAATGAAATACCGAAGCGACGCGGGTACAACCAATTAACGGCAAGGTACGGCTAATTGGTGGTAAAAAAGTTTTGTTGCGGATATAAGAAATATAAGGAGAAGTTTCTTAACTGCTATGCAAGCAAAAACAAAAATATGAATCATTAGTAGAAATGGCGGCAAGACGTGAACTAATTAAGTCTAGTCAGCTAACAAGCCGAGCTAATAATTTGTACAAACTTTTATATTTTTCTCCTGATTTTCTTCAACGAAGCGTTAATGAGAATCATTTCATAGTATTGTCTAAATGTTTTTGATCATAAACAATTTCTCGTTTCTTTAATTTATAATTTTATGATATTGAAACGTTTAATTGCCTTTTTATTTTTGTCTTTGAGACTTAGCGAGAAAATAATTTAAGGCAGGCTTTTGAGTAAAAAAATATATGAGAAGTTGATAGTAAAATTTAATTCATGGTGACATTTTATAAGAGCTCCAAAATCGAGTTACCTCTAAAAAATCAATAGAAGTAGGCGGTGAAATTAAATTCGTGGCATTTGAAATACTGTTTCATTTAAAACCTTTGTACTTAAAAACTAATCATTCTTTCGAATTAGATGAGCTGATTGGTAGCTCAAGTCAGAGAAAATAATTATTTAGCATATTGACTACAAACTTTATTTGTTAGTAGGTGCGTCCAAATCACAGTGTGTTATGTATGAAGTGGCTATAGCATAAAAATTTGACGTGTGTTGTCAATTTAATTAACATTTCCCGACAGTATATTGTAGGTTGTGTTAGTTAGTGTGTTGCTAATAAATTGTATATTCGGGTTGACACAATAAAGCCTCTCTAGGGTTGATTTGTTTTTAAAATTATTGTCATGTAGGTACTTCCCATTGCAGTGTAAATAAGTGAATGGTTCTTTATCAAAATAGGTCAGTTTTGGTCTTGTGCTTTCTAGTTTGCTCGTTTATAAGAATTGCATATATTTTGTTTCACAGAAGTGGTTTCTGCAGAATTGTTATGAAAAGCGACCCTTTTTCCAATTTTACCTATGTTTTACAACCAAAAAGTTCAATTTGTATCGACTAGCAACTTAAAGTAACTTCAACCTAACGAAGGGTAACCCAGTTACCTGAACAAGACACAAACAAAATAAATAAAACACTAACTTTCGCAATAATCGCTCGGTATAAGCAAAACTACGTAAATAAGCTACAATCTACTAAAAAACAAGGTCTAGAACATGACTCAGCTAGATTCAGAATAAACGTCGCATGTTGAGAATTGCAGAAAGTAGAAGACCGTCCTTCAAAAATATTTTAGCAATGAAAACGTAAAAATGTGGCCTGGACCGTCGCACTCGGTACCACTACTTTTACGGTTCACCAACGGCGGAGAATTGCAGTCACTCCATATATTTATTTTATTGGAGTTCTCAGACATTTTAGAATAGAAGTATATTGTTAGAACTTGATATTCTTCACTGTAAAGCTTATATATGCATGCATTAATAAAGCGTTAAGGAGGATGTGTGGTGTAACGCGAATGGATAAAATAAGGAATGAGTATATAAGAGGAAGTCTGGAAGTGGCGCCGGTGACTGAAAAGTTGTGTGGTAATCGGTTATCGTGGTGACATGTGATGAGGAGGAAAGAGGAAAATGTAGTGAAGAAAATGTTGAGTATGAATGTAAATGGCTATAAGAGTATAGGAAGACCAAAGGAACGATTTATTGACTATGTAAAGGGTGATAGGCTAGAAAGGAGGTGACTGCTGAGATGACGAGTAATAGAGACGTATGGAAGAAGAAGACATGTTGCACCGACCCCAAATAAGCTGGGATAAGAGCAGGAGAATGCTGATGATAATAAAGCGCATAAAATCGTCGCTTGCACATTATTTAAGTCACTCGAGTGGATCTTACCACCTTTATTTAAAGTCTTTGAGAAATTGACAGCAAAATTACGTTTTCTGTTGAGAACGGAGTTTTCAATTCATGATTCTATGAATAAGAAATTATTAGTCTTTAATTATGTATACACGAAATGTTTATCCATCGCAGAGTTAGAACTGGTTTTGTGCGTGTTGTCGAATAAATAAAAGTAATCTTAAAATTAAATAAACACGTAGTTATTCCGACTCGAGCTTATAAACAAATATTACAATAAATGGTCTTTTTATTTTCACGTAAATTAAGTTATCAGACAAATAGAAGTTTGTATCATTCTTACAAGAGGAGGTTTAGACCGGGGATACCCATCCATTAACAAGACCATTTTCGACATAAGATATTTTCCAACACGATATCGTCCGTTTCAGTACCTACGGAGATGGTCCGTATATCTCGTATTATATACAGCAGCCGTAACTCCTAATGCTGAAAATGTTGGCTACATTTGCCAGATGCAACCAACGCTCTGTGGTATCCTACACTTCGGTTTGAATGCTCCAGTGAACATTTTACCTGTTCTGTGTATCTTTTGCTGCTCAAATTCTGTTTTTTTTTTTTATCCTGAGCACATTATTATTGACCAAGTGCGAATATTGCTTGTGGAGGAAAAAGACAGTACTTGAAATTCATGGAACGATAAGTAGTATCGGCAACTGACTTCCCAATCATATCCAGGTCCAGCCTGTCCCTTGCTGTTCTCCTCCAGCGACGCCCTAAGCCGAGGCTCGTACCCCACATGGGGTGCCCTTAGCGTGTAGTCGCTTAGTTTGTAAGTTTTTTGCCCTGGCTGGAGGCCTTACACTCAAGGAACCCACAGGATAGTCCGGTTAAGTAGATGATAACCTCCTAGGTTGACCTGCGAGAGGCCACTCATAAAAAAGCCGGCCAAGTGCGAGTTGTACTCGCGCATGAAGGGTTCCGTAGCAGGCAAGCCCTCTTTATTTTTTAATTATTTGTTGTAATAGCTTTCTTGTAAGTTTTCATGTAATCTATGTAACTATCTTTTGATTTTTTTCAAAATTTTCGGCCCTGTAGTTTCGGAGTTGTAATCCTACAAGGGTTCGGTTTTTTCCTTTTGAAGTACAGAACCCTAAAAAATCTTCCCTATCACTGGACCCGACTGCACATCGACTTGGACTTATGTTTATCGTCTTTGCACTCTGCACTCACAATCTCGCGTATTAAAGCCTAAATCATTAGGGAAGCCCAGCCTTTAGCTACCCAAAAGTAATTAAAATATGTAGATTCAATTGCTTCAAAGAGAAGTAATTTTTTTCTGAAAAATATTTTGCAATAAACAGGCATCTAGGATGTGTCACCGCTCAGCAATCTGTTTTAATTTGTGAGTTTAAGTGTACTTAACTAAGAGAAAAAACGGAGGCTTTCACGAAGGTTTTAATCAAAACTAGTTTTCTTTCTGCATAAAAAAATATCTGGATTCTCGTTACTTGTCTTTTAATTTGTTATGTAGGGACTTTTTTAATTGGCATAAAACAAATAATCTTATACACGATACCACATTACATTTCTTGCGTACATGGTAACGTGTACTATGTAGGGTGACTAGTAATTAGTGACCGATACTTATACACTTGATTGTACTCATGATAACAAACAACTTTCCCAAAGAAACATTTTTTATACTTATTCATTTTTATCACAATAACACAACAGCCGTATGAATTTCGCGCGCCTGTGACCTATCAGCTGTTGGCCGCTGTGATGCCGTTCTGTCTGTAGGTAGAGCAACCGCGCGGCTCGGAAGTCCGCTCCGTAAGCGGCGCCCGTGCCACAAAAGTATACGTATTAAAAAAAATATATATTAAAATTTTATATACTTTTACATACTTAGTTAAATAATGATAGTGGTTTTGCTAGGTTTGGGTCTGTAAATCCAAACGACGAAGTATTTAATTCAAGTAGCAATAGCGCAGGCTAACTAGAAGTGGAATATAGTTTGTATATCGATAAATTACTAGCAAATGGTAAGATAATTTTATCATATATGATTGTAATCGGTTACTAACCAAACTTACTTGTTCAACGGATCCATACTGTCTTCTAGAAAATACGCCTCGTCTTGAGATCAGCTCGCTTGCCGATGATCTGAGGACAAACAAAATAATGGGTTAATAAAATATGCAAACATATTCATATTTGTTTATTTGCGTTCCACAAGGTAAAACATTGTTTTAACAAAAGGCTTAGAGCTAAGAGCCATTGTAGACCCCGTCGGGGCACAGCAAAATTTTGTGTAAGATATAAAACATCTATTTCGTACAATCTAAATATTAAAATAATATATACTTGAAAACCAAATAATTAGATTCGCAAAAAAAAAAAAATATAATTAATCAAAAATCTAAAATAATTAATCAATATTATTTAAAGTTAAAATGTCAGTCGTACAGAGCTAAAAATTAAAATAAAACATACATGAAAACCAAATAATTACATATAATTCACAAAACACAATAACAATATAAAATTAACAAGCAAATAAGACACATCATTATATTATTTGGTAAGCAGGTAGCTATTTTCTTATTATGTTCAATTAAATAATCTTCTTGATAAATATGTTTATATTTAATTATAATCTTCCATTCAAGTATTCGTTCACATTATAATAGCTTTTGTGTAATAGGAATAATTTTAATTTATTAATAAAGATGTTGTATTTATTTATACTTCTTATTTCTTCCGATAACTTATTATATATTTTTATCGACATGACATAGGTACATAATGTGATTAATACTAAAATATTATTAGCTCGATCAATAAACACGTTAAAAGAAAAGAAAGACGTCAACAAGGTAATATTGTAGCTTTGAGCAAAACTACAAAAAAACGACAAAGAGTTTTAATGCGATCGTTAATTTTTCCTTTTCCTAAGGCAATAAGTTCACTACCGCTACCGCACTATGTATAATCCCAACATGAATGAAATAACCAATATCTTGTAAAAATATTTTAAAACTGCATGGACTCTCCATGGAGGTTCTTGCCCATTCTTCTCCATAGAGATCTACGCTTTGGAATGGGCAACTACAGTACTTTCACAAGTTATTATGCCTTGTGACAAAAAGACAAAGCTACAGTACCTTCGCCTTTTTGTTTTCTGACATTCAAAAGTGCCTGTTATGGTCTCATTCAAATAAATGCTTTGAGTTTGAGTTTTACCACGATACCTTACGTTACTATTGTAGAAAGTTAGTTTTAGTACGAAGGAATTGCATTAAAACTTCCCCGAAATTGTCGTTTTAACTTTGCAAATAGCGTTGGCTCAGATAACGGGGAACTGCAAAGTGCATATCGTGCAAATTTTTCACCGTTCGCTTCAGACCTTCGGGTTTTAGATAGACTGTTTCGAATTTTATATCTATCCAACAGATCTGAAATTGTTGCTGCCAACCATGTTGGTTAATAGATTAATTTAATTTTTGTGGTTTGTATTTCATCAACTTGGCTGCGAACTTTGGACCAAAGACATTTCGGATGATAGACATCCATCACGAATAGGTAGATACGTATTCACCATGTGGTGAAAAACGTTATTTCTAGTTCTTTAACCGTTTATCCTGCCTCATGTAATTTTTGATGGATATCAGCATAATTTAAATAAATGACTAAGCTAGCTGATCGCAGCTACTGACTCCATATTAAGCCGAAAAGAAGAATTATGAACAGTTATTACCTACACAATTTATTTGCATCCTTTACTATAAAAGAAAATCGAATCTCCCTAGAATCGTTAAACTACTTTACAACGCAATACCAAAGCGTAATTTATTCGAATCCATTCGACGCAGACCGAGCTAATGTCTCCTTGATAGTTCAACATCGCAAAGTTCAGGCAAGTGAACCTTAGGGCGAGTGAACTATCAGACAGCATCAATAGATATCATCAGTCAGATTTAGATCCCCAATTATCTCGAACACACTTCGAGAGCTAGTTTCCTGCGACTTAATTGCAATCCCGATTCAACTGACAAGTTTAACACGCATCTAATAGGTTCCAAAAGGTTAGATCTTTATTCAATTTAATGTATCAGCGAAGTTAGCCCTTCGTGACCTATGACGTTTATTTGGCGGATGGAATGGAAGTTCAGGCAAATAGAGGTCGAGAGACCAGCAATTTCGGTACGCTGATTCGATTTGATTGATCGAATCGTTCCGACTACCTGACGTGGAGCAGCCGAACGGCGAAGCGAAGCTGACATTGAAATACTGTAAAGTCAGTAAAAACTTTTTTGTTCGTCGTACTCGTACTCTATTCTTATACTAGTTTTTCTTTTAAACAAATTGTAGCTTTTCTTAGAAATATCGTCGAATTGTTCGTAGCGTGTGAGGATAAATGCATTGGTATCTAGACCTTGAATTTCTTTAAATTAATTAGTAGCTGGGGTGAATAATGTTTGAGAACGTTTTATTCGGAGCTAAATTTAGTATTAATTTTTAGTTAGCCGATCTATAATTATGTGTCTAGAACTTTGAATGTCGTTCACCTCACTAAATTGCGCAGTAGGAGTTATGTAATAACTTTAGCTTAAATTCTTCTGAAATATTTTCATAACAAAAGCGGTTTTAAAGTATGAATGTGGCCTGTTTGTTAAAGTAAAAATAGACACGACATAAACCGACCATTAAGTTTCTTTGTAAATAAATTAAGTATCTATTAGTTATGCTAATGAATTTTGAACATAATTTATAACTACTTACTGCTTGTATTATTACTAGTTCATTGAACCTATCGAAGATATTCTTACAGCCAATTCATTCTCATCGTTTAAGACGGAAATCAAGAGTTCTATCGATATTAAAAGAAACGCCTATTCCTTTTTGTAATCTGGATAAAAGAAAGGGTTTTCTTTTATCATTAAAGGAAAGCAATCTTGGGATTGACGCTCACGTGGCCTCACCTCAGGACGTGAGGGCCAATGGATACCTACCTACTATCTCTAAACGCAGTACGCATATTGATATTTTAAAACAAACAGAAATGCGATTCTTTTAAATTGTGTCTGTACTGAAATAGTTTGGCACTTGAGACATTGTTAAGTATGTGGCAATGTTATCTCAATACTGTTTTGTAAAATTAACATGATACAATTTCAAATTCCAAAATTTCATTAAAATACAAGTCTCCTTCCACTCTTAGTTCAATTACGAAGTTTCCTCATGCCTCTTGATGAATTTTTTTTCACGGATACTTCTTCAGCAAAAAGACATACTGTAAGTAACTAATAATGTTGGGCCAAAATAGCAGGGAAACACCTGGTCGAAGAATAGAGTCGTGGTTGAGGACGATTCGCGAATGACCCGCAAAAGAAAATTACAAAATAAATTCGGAGTTAATCGCAAACTATCAGTGACGAGACACCAAAAAAAATATCTATCTTCAATTCTAAAATTGCATAAAACATCTACAACATGAAGTTATAGACATGTGTCCCATAAATCTTGAGAGTTCCGCCACAGCCACCGAGACCGTCCGTAATTTCATCGTGTCCGGCCGGACAAATAGACGGCCGACACCCGATGTTATCATTCACATCATCTCACCTTTGTCATATAAGGGAATACCTTCCATTTCCTGCCAGATAAATGTGTAGGGAACTTCACAACATACTGTTGTGTGTCAGAATTTAGAAAATGGAGATTTTACACGATGTAACTGACATTGACGTGATTGTAGAACTACCAGAGTGAAAATATTTGTGTTATTTCACACAAAAGGCAATACCTACACTGTATGAATGTATGAAACAACAGGTTTTAAATAAAAACTTGATGATGTGCGGAATACATCCATGGTAGCTGTGTGCAAGTCGATATCCTTACGCTTCATATATAATTTGCCATCTGGTTCATTATCTGCCTAGCCTTTTCCCAACTATGTTGGGCTCGGCTTACAGTCTAACCGGATGCAGCTGAATACCAGTATTCTACATGGAGCGACTGCCTATCTGACCTCCACAACCCAGTTAGTACTGGGTAATACGATACTCCTTGGTAAGACTGGTTGTCAGACTTTGTGGGCCACTGACTACTTTTACTACTGTCAAAGATCTACAAATGACAGCCGGGACCAACGGCTTATCGTGCTTGCCGAGGCACGGAGGAAACTAGGTATGTACAGGATGGTCACCCATCCACGGACCGACCTAGGCAAGCACGGCTTAACCTAAAGATCGAACCGAGTGGCTGTTATTATTTAGCCACGAGCTCCACGAGCTGTTATAATTTGCCATCTGGTTGTTACTTTATAATGCTTGACATAAGCTAAAAGTACTGGCTGCAGATTTCTCATAAAGTGGAGGATTATAATACCGATAAAACGAGGGAGAGGATTAAGTTCATTCTAAAGAGGCAAAAAGAGCGAATGCTAAGCACTTCCTTCTTTTTTTCATAGCTTAGTAGAAAGAAATCCTGGAAAAGATGCGATTTTAAAATGGCGTTCGAGTACTCGTTAGGAGCTCCGATTTTCTACGTTTCTTTTAAAATGAAAATATTTTATTATAAACATAAATACGTGTAATCTGTTAATATTATAATTATGAAGGCGCGTTCACACATAATAATGAGATTATGTGGGTGGCGTAATGTAATTAATTGAATTAACAAATTGGACGTTCCAATTCTATTTCAGAACTGAAACGGGTATAACTGGAAAGATACGCGGAAAATGGAAAAATCAGGAAAGATGATATGTTTAAATAAGCTGAGAAAAATACATCTTATGGGAAAATAATCCTTTTCCCCATCGAAGCGCGATGATGTAATCCCATATAGCGTAGCGCATCACATGATTTCCTAATCTTCACGACTGATTTGAGAAGATGATATGACTTATTCTTGCCCGTGTTTATATGAACAGCTACGTATTACATTGCCAGTCATCACTGTCTAAAAAATAAAGAGCACATTTGCATTCGGCAATGGAAGATAAGCAGAGATATTATATCTTCACAAGTGATTCATATTGTACAGATTTACATATGAACATCACTGGTTATTTATTCATAGTAAGTACAAGAACATCGCTTCTATCATATTTATGGAGTGTTTCAGGGCTTCCTATGTGATCACTAGTATGACATTTGGAGCAGTTGTTTCATGGGGTTGTGACGTAAGACCTGTGACCTGTAGATACCATGGTAATAAAGTTGTTTACTATGATTGTACGAGATGGTCATTGAAATTAAAGGACCGTAAATAGATTTATTACCCCTATAAACCCCTAACCCTATTATAAATTACGACATTTGACAATAACTCAAACGCGTTTAGGTTTCAGCGGGGAAATCTTTTGTTTCTTACGTATCTGCTTTTATTTCCAAAACGGGTATTAAATTTAATTCATAACAATATTATTTATACATTTATAAACTAAAATAACGTAAAGTTACAAATGGAGCTAAAAAACTCCTCAACGCTGTCAACTGGCAATGTCCCCAAGAGACTGACGGCGTTGCGACGTTGTAGGGCAAAGCTTAGCCTCTGGTCAAGGTAAAAGTCAACCCTTGGGTCACGGGAAGTGTCAACTAAGCGTTTTGAAATATCCTTGAAAAGGCTGTGAGCACTCGGACCCCACGACCCTAGAGTTTCAACCCCAAACGGCTCGAAAATAAGCTATATTTACGCCATTTGAGGTTCTCCGCAGCCGTAGCGGCAGCGCCAGCACAGCACGATGAGCTAGAAAGATGGGAAGCGCAAGAGTATCGACACATAACTGAAGTCAATCTATTGCAATAGTATAGACCATCCGATAGTTCTAAATATTATTGGCACGATCATTACCTGCCAATTCAGTTGTCAAAGAACTATGTTCCAACAAGTTAGAGTTGGCGTCGAAGTAAAGTTAAAACTTATGACTTCAATAAGATAAAGTTGGTGACGGCCTGACCTGATAACTTGAACAGAATAGATATTAGTTCAGAGTTTGGAAGTAGATAATAGAGAGGTAAAGAATACGTAGAGAGTGCCTTATTTTCTTGAGATTTTTGTTACAAAGGGTGAAAACCTCTCAGGAATAATGCTGTAAAAGTATGATAGACGTTGACCTCATAAAAAAATCTGCAATAACTAAGTTGTCTGCCAGTCGTGAAGCTATCGCAAAAGAAAAAGTCTCTTCTATTGTTCGATGTGGTGGTCATTAGAAGATTCATTCCAAGCAGTTGATTTTACAATGATATAAAACTGCTTTGAGCAGCGTATTAGGACCTACACAATTAGAAAGCAATCGCATATCTACAAAGCACATATCTTTTATTTTCTATAATCGTATCGTATTTCTACAACGTACCTCAACACGATTGACATCCGCTAAGAGTCTATTTAAAATGTTAAAAATAACAATTTCTTGGATGTTTGTATGTTTAAAATAATCTACTAAACGAAACATTCAACCCTTTCTAAACTTTAAAAGCACCCTTAGCTCCAGCCGTTTGTGTAATGAAAAAGAGAGAACTCCTAATTTCATTGAAAGGTGTTCCAAATGGAAACGGTCCATTTTGTCCATCGGCGTCGTTTCGAATTATACGTGCCTTGAACCCTGTTTACGTACAAGTGTGCAAAACAATTGTTTTTCTACTTGTGGAGAAGCTTAGAAGAAATTTATTCTATTGACAGCTTCTCGCTTTTTATCACCTTGTTTTTCTTATGTAGAAAAGGATTTCTAGACTTCGAACGTAATGTATGTTATATGCTATAGTTGGTGGTAGTCAATAATATATAATGTTGTAAATATTTAAGACTTTACTTGATAGGTTCTTCAAAGAAAAAACTAGTTAAGAAAATTTTATTAAAGCTTTTCATAGTATATAAAGCATATTCTCTGTTTGTCTGTTAAATGGGTTGTACGTTCTCTGTTTTCTTTCATTTATTTCTATTCTGGTCTGTAAAAACATCGCGTTTCTTCATCATACGAAACGTTATTAAACAAAGGGGAATAATACTAAATATTATGCTTTTGTTAACTTGCATGTTGCAACTTCATTCGCTGTAGCAGCATATTTTTGTTCGTCTGTTTATTAAATAATATGAACACAGTACGTGTTTTTGATTCGAGCCAGCATTTCTATATTTAGTTGAACAATGAAACGAATGTGCTCATGAACTTAGCATTGAAGTGAATGATGTAAATGCATATTCTCATCTTGCGGGACCGTTATGTCATCAAAAATTGCGCGCCGCTCTGATCGATCCACCACCACTATATCAGGCTTATTGGCTACAATAGCACTGTCAGTGACGATGGATTTATCCCAGTACAATGTGATACTGCCATTTTCGAGAACAGGGTCGGGACCTATAGTCCGGCACTTCCGATTCCACAAGGTTGTAATTTAGAGCAAGTTGCTGATGGATAATCCTGGCTACAAGATTGTGTCTATGCAAGTAATGAATACTTACTAAATATTCCTCAAATGACCAAAAAACTTCAGATACTGTGCCACGTGTCGATGTCGAACCAACTTCCGTTCCATTAAAGAAAATTTTAATGAAGCTGTAAAAAATCTGCTTGCGACGTTATTTCATTAAAGTCTCAAGACGCTAACCTTTTAATTTTTTCCTTGGTCAAGACACTTTTCATTTAGCTCAGCTGTTTTACTGTTCGTGAAAATTTTCCAATAATTTGGAGCGCATTGATCTGGTGCTGTGACCTCTCCGGGGGCCATTGAAGTATCGCTTACTGCGACCCTCCCGGCAGATGGCACTCGACTCAACTCAAATTCAATGGATGAGAGGGACTCCAGTTCCTGGGCGACACGTTCCAAATCTTACATTGTGAAAAGCGTTATTATGTTGGCTATATGGCTTTGTGAAGGACAAGAGCAAGACAGTGTCTTTCGGAAAGTGGTTTTTCAGGTTTTTGGAATGGAAAGCGTCGCATGAAGACGCTATTAGGTATTTAGTTATTTTGTTATTTACGGTACGTCCTGAGGAGTTAATAAAAACACAAAAAATAGTTAATTTTCTTAAAGAGTTAAATGAGACTTCTCATACGGACGTCGTCGACAGAAAATTGGCATGAAGTGTTCTAATTTTTTTATAATTACAAAAACAAGTCTTAGATATAGTAACTAAATTCTAAAAACAGGTTTAAATATCCACGTTAATTATTCTTTAAAACGATAGTGCTGTTCTTTGTAAGTTTTAACTTTTCAGTGCGCTGTTACATCTCTCACACACCCCGATGAACTCAGCAATATATCAAGCTTTTTCAAAATCGTATCCAAACTTATCCCGGGCACACCCATACATATCCTCGGTAAATCTTTTTCGTTAATCTGTTTCCGCTAAACCTCTTTCCAAGTGAATAAATCGGAGCATACCTTTGTTAATATCCGGTACACCATATAGGGATACATGGAAACCTATTTATTACAATATATTGTTAGATAAAAGGCCTGTTTCGTCTCTCAAACGGCACTATCTACCAGATTAATTTAAAAATATAATAGGGTGTTATTGAAGGTGCTGAAATCAGCCATAATTATTCTTTCATTTCAAAATTCAAACACTTTTCAATACATTAACTTAATAATCTTTAGGTTAACTTAAGGAAAGGCTTGCCGCAAGAAGAATAATAAAAAAAAACCTGCATCGCATTGTAAACATCAGTGATGGTTTTTTGAAAAAAAAAACACCTCTTTTAAATGACGTATAAGATGAACTTATGTGTTTTAAACTCCAACAGAGAGATGACCAGAGATGTCAACTCTACTCACCTGACCCTTCTCTTTTTAGAAACAAAAGCGTCAAGACGCCCACAGAAAGGGTTGAAGTAGGTTATTTTTAGCCAGAGGGTTATACATACGTAGGAACCTACTATATGTAGGTATATTATACAACCTACTCAGGAGCTTGTGGCTAAATAATAACAGCCGCTCGGGTCGATCTTTAGGTTAAGCCGTGCTTGCCTAGGTTGGTCATTACATACCGAGTTTCCTCCGTGCCTCGGAAAGCACGTTAAGCCTTTGGTCCTGAGTGTCATTTGTAGATCTTTGACAGTCATTAGGTAGTCAGTGGCCCAATCGTTACAGGTAGTCAGTGGCCCAAAATGTCTGACAACCAGTCTTACCAAGGGGTATCGTATTATCCAGTAATAACTGGGTTGTGGAGGTCAGATAGGCAGTTGCTCCGTGTAAAATACTGGTATTCAGCTGCATCTGGTTAGACTGGAAGCCGACGCCAACATAATTGGGAAAAGGCTAGGTAGATGATGACTGATATTAAAAAGAAGAAAAGAATAATTATTTACCTTAAGAATTAAGACGACTTCTATTGAAGTTTTATGTCTAACTAGAGCTACGGTAGCCGCTGTCAACAACGTTCCTTCACCATTAGGAAGCTATTGTCAGACTTCTTTCTAGGTCGGTAATCATTCATTGTTCGTGTTCATACAGTGGTGACAAAATATCGAAAGATTTATTAGCTTTAGTCTATTGATATTATATTTGGCCAATATAGTTGGGAAAAGGCTAGGCAGATGATGATGATTATACAACCTACTGTATAACTATGGTATTATTACCGGTATACGTGGAAATTACCAAACGATTTAGGGACCGTTCTAGTTTAGGAGTTTCGGCGTAAAGGAAATTTGCATTTACTTGATTGCCTATTCCACGAACGTTCCGAATAAAGACGTTATTTTCGGCTTAAACATCGATTTCTGTCAAAACATCTGGGAAAACAAAAACTTGGTTTTATGAGGGAAACAAGTAATTTTGTAGCAATGTTGGCACAGTACTGTATGAGGTCTCGTGGCTAAATAATAACAGCCGCTCGGGTCGATCTATAGCCGTGTTGCCTAGATTGGTCTGTGTATGGGTGACCACCTATTACATATCGAGTATGTTGTTGACTTCCTATTTGTAATACTGGACCCAAATCCTATGGCTGAGACTGGGTTCAATTTCCTGGTCGGGGTAAGTATTACTGGGTTTTTCTATGAACAATTTCTGAGTACTTAGTTGTCTGGATTCTAGATCTGTACTGTGCCCAGTTGACGGTAATAAATTTGCCCTCTATTACATAGAACTTAATTATAACTGACGAATTGTGGGTGTATTATAGGTACACCTTTGCCTAACCCTTCAGAAATTACAGGCGTAATGATATATTATATTACTGCATGTCCGTTTTATGTACCCTTCTTCTGTACGTCTCTCCCAAAACAGTTATTGCCAGTAAACAACACCAAGCCTACTATTTTACCGCTAAAGAATGATTTATGCTAGACCGTGCCGTATCCGATCGGAGCCGAAACACGGCGGCGTAATTTCGTATAGTTCCAAGCATTTTGGCACATTTGGGACGTGAACTCCGTTATTCTCCGTTTTTTTGCATAAACTACACTGCACCAATTGAAGTCATCATCTGCCTAGCCTTTTCCCAACTATATCGGGGTCGGCTTCCTGTCTAACCGGATGCAGCTGAATACCAGTATTTTACATGGAGCGACTGCCTATTTGATCTCCACAACCTAGTACTGGGTAATACGGTACCGCTTGGTAAGACTGGTTGTCAGACTTTTTGGGCCACTGACTACCTAACGACTTTCAAAGATCTACAAATGACAGCCGGGACCAACGGTTTAACGTGCTTTCCGAGGCACGGAGGAAACTCGGTATGTAATGGGTGGTCAACCATCCACAGACCAACCTAGGCACGCACGGCTTAACCTAAAGATCGGCCCGAGCTGCTGTTATTATGTAGCCACGAGGTCCTCTTTTTCATAAACTACACTACACCAATTGAAGTACTGTTAATAGATACCAAGCATCATTCTAAATTCGCAGCTTCCTTGCACGGCTCGGAGACTTCCAGCCTAGCATAAATCAACCTTAATTTGTAAGCCCGCAAATGACCTTAGCCAATTGTCTATTCTGGCCCTTACAACTGTATCCAATCCTATCTGAATACGCTTTAGTGTGAGACATAGTATTGCATACAGAATGTCAAGCAAGGTATCTCGGTGGCCATACACAATGGTACACGCTCTAATTGGGTCTGACTTAGGATTGGCACTATGCGTATTGTTGCCGCTGCCGGTGACATAGTCACTGCGCTTTGAATAAGATGTTTGCACGTGTCGGTTTAGTGCTAAGACTGTTTAGCTTATACAAGGAAGGAAATGCTGAGTAAGTATTGGATCTTTAGTATGAGGGGCACTTGGGCTCACTACTTCCTTTTGTGAGTCCTAAAAACTCTATTTTTAGTGTTGTCCGCATCTTTTGGGTTTGCATTTTACCAATTTGCAGACAAGTTGAATCGACAAAATCTGTTAGGCAAAGGAATAAAATACCCAATTCATGGGGTAATTGCCCGGAAAATGGAGACAGGATCGCTCCCTATAGCGACAATTATATGGGACTCAGATATAACTGTAGAAATGTGGGTGTTCTATACGTACAGGGATTACAGGAGTGATCGTGTATATTAATGAAGCACTAATTGTCTCTCCATCAATAAATTATGCACTCGAACACGTAGCTAACATAAAATCATTCTAGATGCATAATAATCCAGAGCAGGCTATACATCCTTCGATCACGTGAGGTTTTCTAAGCCTGTTTTATGCCCCCGCCCTCCCCTTGGTGATACGTCATGTGGTTTTAGGCTACCCCCCCCCCCTCCCAACATCACGTGTATTTTTTATTATTTAAAAGTGAGATAGTATTAAAATCTGTTTTAATAAATAAATATTTTCTATCGGATTTTTTTGATAAAAATTCGCTTGCTCAAGTTTTTTAGACAAAAAAACACTTCCTCAAGTTTTAAATTAATTATTGGTAAAAAATATTTTACACGTCACACATAAAATTTATGTTTTTCGTCCCACGAAAAAACACACTTGATTATCACATTATCTCCTCCCCCCCATCGTGATTAATTTGTGTTTTTTTCTGATCCCCTCCCCCTATTCAAAACCTCACGTAATTAAAACACGACCCCTAACTAAGATAGTTAGCGTACGTTACACGTAACTAACAAATCCTAGCCAGGTAAACCGACGATAACAAAAAGGAAGTGTCGTTGACGAATGTGTAGCCGCTGCGATGCGGATACGTGGCGCCTCGTGTTCGAGGTGACTAATAACGAGCTGGTATTGGGATACAATGCCGACAGATTACTTGGCTGTCAGTGAAGGAGAATGAGCATAAAATTATTGATGTCTTACTTAAACTTTTGCCTTTTTCCATGGAGTTAAGCAGAAACTCCACAATAATATAACGCAAATGCTTTCTTTGTCAGCTCATCAAAAAACTAGGCCAAATATCTACAAAAGTAGCTAAAATTTAAATAAAGTGAAAATAATGTTGTTCCTACTCCTCCGCTATTGTTTACTGATTACTTTCATTGCGGGATCCAAAACAGTTAAATTGATTCTCTGGGACTTCGTCGAGCTTCATTGTTTCGAAGCTTTTCTGGTGGTCGTCACTGTTGATTCTGGCTTTCAGGAGTTGCAGCGGTTTGAGAATAGTGTGGCGGGCTTGTACCAAATAACAAAGAAAAAAAATCTTAATAAGAAAAAAAGGAAGATTTTTAAAAGATTCTTTGCATAATTGAATGAACTGCCAAATACATCTTAACTAAATAAATAGAACTGAACAAAAGGTATACAGACAATCACCACACAAACCACTATAAAACACTCATACACCCATTTGTAACTCTCAGGCACACTCATACACACTCATCCACGCTGTACTCTTAGCTATTAAATTGTAAATCCGTAATTGGCTGTAAGATTAGTTTATATACAAGGTGTAACATAATAAACGCAATACCTCCCGTGTGGTCTCTCGGACCATGAAACTGAACAACTTTTGTTCTACGAGTTCTTCGAAATTCGAAAAAAAAAAGTACTTTCTATAGGAATTGACGCGATCAGCTGATCAAAATGTATGGTAAAACAAAAAAATAAGTTACGAATTTCCAAAAGCCATAGAACAAAAGTTGTTCATTTTCATGGTCTGAAAGACCACACGAGAGGTCTTGCGTTTATTATGTTACACCTTGTATTTTAAGATAACATTTCAGAGAGCTGTGGAATTTGTGAATAATAAATAAATAATTGCTTCTATCTAGAACTAACTGAGATAGTTAGCCACAGTTTCACGTTACTAACAAATACTTTCCGTGTTAGCCTGCAGGTAACAAATGACAAATGGTCGCGTCGTTGATGAATGTGTGGCCGCTGCGATGCGCCATGTATCATTACCATGGCGCCTCATGTTCGAGGGTGACTAATAAGGTATTGGGATACAAAGCCGATAGATTACTTGGTTGTCATTGAAGGAGAATGGAGTTAATTTACATACGTGTATTGGCTTTCGTTAGTGTGATGTCGTGATGTTAGCGCAACTTAGTTTATGGCTAGTGATTAATACGGATTAATTTTTTTATTAAAACTTTATGCACAAGTAAAAACTGTACAAAGGCGGACTTAATGCCATGGGCATTTTTTACCAGTCTACCTTAGGGTGATGCAGAGGCAATACACAGTAGGTGCAATAACAGAAAAAAGACTAGAAAATATTTAGAACTAAAACATAAGAATAAATACATATATATATTTTTAAATGTTTTTTATATTATTTTATATTAGAATATTTAAAAATGTAAATAATATGTATATAAATGAATAAACGAAAAAATAATACATATATACATGCTTATAACAAAAGAAACTATAACAACTTAATCCTGAGACGAATCTGCCAACTTCTTGTGTATACTTATGCTCGTCTCGTATATAATTTGTTGGTCAATTTTTTTTTATTATCGTCATATATACAGTCACGATTCACGAGCACCAATATGTAAACACTTATCAACTTTTAAAAGTGTTTTTCTCCTCATATCTACAGTCACGAGCACCAATATGTAAACACTTAACAACTTTAAAAAAAAAATCTCCTACTGTTATGATTAAAATTTCATGTTGCTACGAACATAGTATTTTGGAATCCTATCTACAAATTACAATCGTTATTTCTCGCGAAAATTGCTTTTAAATTTAGGAAAGTGTATACGTACGACTTTTTGGTTTAAACATTTCATTCGTCACGTCTAAGTAGGCTTTGAAAATAAGGGGATAATAATATGTGGACTGTGTTTTAAAAAAATACTAAACGGTATGCATTAAAATTATTATTTTCTAGATAACATGAAGACCTGCTCTAATTAAATTATTCGAGATAACCGAGGTCGGATGCGCTGAGTTTTAAATAAAAACCTTGTCATAATATAACAAAGGAAATCTGCTTATTACTAAGAATGATAAGTTTCCTGGATTGAAGCCATGTTGTCGAGAAAATGCTTGGAAGGAAAATAATTTCTAGGACAGACAGAGCATGTACAGAATTGTACAGACGTTTAATAGATTTTCAACTTTATCGCTAC
Source organism: Noctua pronuba (assembly GCA_905220335.1). Classification (NCBI taxonomy): domain Eukaryota; kingdom Metazoa; phylum Arthropoda; class Insecta; order Lepidoptera; family Noctuidae; genus Noctua; species Noctua pronuba. The sequence goes on from LR999894.1 coordinate 5,464,922, forward strand.
AGCATTAGGTTCAAGGTTGATCGGGGAAAATTTGACAGTTTACCTAAAGCTATTGTGCCTTATATCTACATAAACCATTAAAGGCATGCCTAATAAATAACTCATATTGTATGACATTAAATTACAAAAAATGTATTTTCATCATGCATGAAACTCTTGAAATTGAATATTATACTGTGACAGTTTTTGTTCAAACGTTATGAAAATATGTGAAAATGACAAAGTGTCCAAATTATTTTCACAGTCTCGCTTTTATGAGTCAGAATCAATCAAAATGTATGAAATAAAGTTTCCTGTTATTAGCAGAAAGACGCTTTTGTTTCTGCTGGACTCTTATTTATTGTCACATCCAAGGGAGGTTATTAAACTATTATTATTTAGGGTCTTTATTACTACCTACTTTCGCAAAACAAAGTGATTCGCAGTTTCTTTAATTTAATTTATATTTGAAGTGTTCTATTTTCAGAAGTTTTGAAAAGCAATTTATGTTCGAGAACAATGTTTGAAATGTTTATTCCCAGGTTTAGTTCAGTTTTTGTGGATACGAGTTTCGTTTGCTTACTTAAATCTTGAAAAAAAAAACGAGTAAATGCGCAAAGCAAGTTATATTCTAATCAACGATTGGGTTGTGGAGCTCAGATGCTCCATGTAAAATACTGGTACTCAGCTGCATCCGGTTAGACTGGAAGCCAAACCCAACATAGTTGGAAAAAGTCTAGGCAGATGATGATGACTTCGATACTAGACAGACTACGGTTAGAGACGGAAATATTCGATACCTATCCGCTACGTAACAAGTCCCGGAACATAAATCATGGTTGGAACACAAAAAGTACGGCACAACACACCATCACAACACAGCACAACACAACCGTCGAAACACGTGGCGACAGGGAACCGATACATCGCCCATACAAATGAGCTTAGTGCTTCGTTGTTGCCGAATTTAGCAATTCCGAGTGCGAGGCGAACACGTTATTAAAACTTTGAATATGGAATTGAAAATTGTTTCAAAAGTAATTGTGTTATTCTGGAACCTTTCTAAAGTTAGATTTATAAGTCTTATGGTCTTATATGATAAAGATACTGGCCAGTAGTATTTTTTTGGCAGATATTAGCTTCTTTCAACGTAGCTCCGAAGACTGGACCATGAAAGAACGGGTCAATGAAAAGAGTATTTGTTATTATACTTCGGATTATTATTTTCTATAAATAAAATTACTTTTTTAAATCCTTAACATAGGCACATACGTGGGGTGCTATCAGTTATCAGTGTATATGTATATGTACTATATCAATGAATTACTGTTTATCTCATAATATTATGCCAATTTCTTTTAAATATTCGTGAAGGTCGGTTGTCAAAGCCATCCTAACAAAACCGGCCATTTTGTATAGCTATCTACACTACGCCTTGCTGTGTCACACACCCACCTGATATTATCTCAGACTGTCCTTGTCCTTACGTACACACAGTTTGTGGAGCCCCATTAAAGTTTACGTGCGCCGACGAAATTCTCTACACGGCTGTAATAGTAGACACGGCTAATCAAGATATCTATCTTGTTTCGTCGTGTCTCACAGACTAACATTTGACCACTAGATTACCTGATGTCTATTGTCTAATTAACATCTTAAGATTAAATTAAGAATTTCGTCGGCGCACGTCCCTAAACTTTTATGGGGCTCCACAAACTGTGTTTTAACTAGTCCAAACTTTGGGCATGTGAGCCATTCATATCATAAGTTTCCCTTGCTTATGTGATACTTTCCTATACCATAACGTGTCAAATTTACTACAAAGTAATGATTAACTTACTTGCAAGTGATATTTACGCGTTATAACCCAAAATTTCATACAGAATTGGTCCTTCATCTAATACTTCATCTCATAACACAAGATATTTACAACCCAGAAAGCCATAAAGACCGCTCTTAATAGCATAATTTTCGCGAGAAGCGATCATTCCCACTTTGCGACATAAATGCCAATAATACGTTACCGACTGGATGTACAATAAGACATTTAATGGGATAACCACGCTTCACAAAACGGAAACATGGTGGAGCGAACAACGGTATTTAATAGACTTTTCTTGTTCCCACTTTACTGCTAAACGTATTAATAGCTTATTATAACAAGTTTCTTCTAGTTAACATTCGTACATCGGAATTAACGAACTACTTATTAATGCAAAAGGTCTGGAAATTACCGGTTAACTTCTAAGAAAATGTTTTGGCAGAATATTACAAATATTTATTAGACTTTGCGAACTTTACCAACTTTTTAAGTACCTATCAATTAATGTTTGGATAATAATAAATCATATTCGATGGAACTTTCCATGAAAATTTAGCCGTTTTTAAGCACACGTGTATTGCTTCGGAAAGTTTCATTGCTTTTCCACTACGCACGCCGCGTTGCGATGTATGCATGCCAATTGGTGGTGTTTCACAATCCTAGTAACTAGATTTACATACATGAATAGTTTGAATATATTACTACCGATATGGGTGAGTGCTGAGATTTTATAAAAAAGAAAACATCGTTGAAATTCAACAAGCTGTGTCATTTTCTGTGAAGATGAACGAACACTCAGAAAATGGTTATAAAGAATAATTTGTTAGCATAATCGGCCCATAGACTTTATCCGAGGTACAGGCATGAACAACTTTATTCTTTAAAAAAATTCAGACTAATTGATAACCTCTTCCTTTTGGCAGTCGGTTAACAAAATTCAAAGCACTTTTTTAGCTAAATACCTAACGATTATCCATAATGATTGTTATTTTTAGAAAAATAGCTTAGTACCGAATATAAGTTATTTATGCTCGTGACTGTACAGACTACAAAGAGTATCATAATACTTTACGGAGCTTGACGAAATCGGTTATTTCATCCGTCGCAGTTCAATTCGGGCACAAAATGAATTTGGGATTAAAGAATATTTTTTGATGTTGTGTCGTTTTACGGTCTACCTGCACGTGCTATTGATTTTCTTTCAAAGGCAAAGTAACATTTTGTTGTTTGCGTGAATGTTTCTTACAAAGCGATGGAATGTAGAGAAAAAAAATATGAAAATCGGTCAAAAAGAGTTGTGAAATGAACCCGTTGGTGTGTTTAATCCCTATTTGAAAACTGCCGTCTACAGATAATTTTATTTTTATTTTGCTGACCTGCTTTTCAGCTATTTTCTACACGAAGCTATATCATCAATCACTTCTCATCCTAGTGGATGTATCGACGAGAGGGATGAGTATCATACTTATGTAAAAACATGCTAATCATAATACCAATATCTATCCATTGCAGAGTAAGCAGCTCCACTTGTATGAACTTAGTTTTTCCAAAAGAAATTAGCCGAGGATTTGGTAAGTTTAATCAATCTTGCCAAAGGTGTCTTGTTAAGCAGTAACTGGGTTGTGGAGGTCAGATAGGGAGTCACTCCCTATACAGTACTGGTATTTAGCTGCACCTAGATAGACTGGAAGCCGACCCCAACATGTGGGAAAAGGCTAGGCAGATGAATTTGAAATGAAATTCGACATTCGATTATCAAAATGTGCCCTTTCTTGACCTGATACCTATGTTCTACTTCATGGTATATTGTTGACAGGAAGTCATGTATAAGCTTGAAACAAGGTGGGTACATTTATTTAAAAAAATCTAAAAATAAGAAATAAAATATAAGAAAATAAACTGTAAAACCAGACTAAAAGCTATTTCATCAGATTATCTCAAGACAACTCAATAAAGCTCAAGCTCAAAGTGGCTGAGTATTCCTATTCATTGTTAGATACAGGAAATGAACTCGTCATCTATGAATATACAATGTCAGGAAATATGAATACAATATTGCAGGACAGCGCAATAATATCGACTGCTGAAACTGTGATGTGGTAGTATGCAGGCAATACAGTTTTTGGAGGCGAATGGTATGGTTGGTGGAAGGTTTATTGTGAATTCGGTTCGGTTTTAAACTGAGCTTTAAATGTCCATAATCAGACGGTTTATGTTGTTTTCTAAATTGTTAATTACTTATTTATGTACAACAATTACACCGGTGATCTCCAAAGGGTTCGGCAGAGGTGTATTGTCCGGTTTATTTGTCGGTTATGTTTCAGTGTCAGGTCCAGACTCCAGCACGGAAAGCTACCACAATCTGTCAAATTTCTTTAATCAATTTTCAACTTAATCGCTAAAGCATTAGGTTCAAGGTTTATTGAGAAAATTTGACAGTGTCGGGTAGCTTTATGAGCTGGCGTCTGTATGTAATAAGGGGTGAGTCGGTTTGTGCCCGATTCCGGGCCGGCTAGATATACTTAGCACATGTAAATAAGGATGAGTTTGAAAGTCATTCTTGTCCCCTTCATTCACAATATCACGGAATGCCGCTGTTATCATCATCTCATCTCTTCCAATGTCTGCAATCCTTAGGGAATTTTACTACACATATCTGCGTAGTGTTGTATATATTTAGTATCTCATTAAAGATGATTTCGTGTCTACTCCCACGGGTAGATATCAGAATAGATAATGTAGGCATATCAGAATACTGATCAAAACACGAAGTTAGATATTGTGCCTACATACAGGGTGTAAACAGACCCTTCACGAAGCCGTCAACCAAGCATTCTGTACATCGAACTAAGTAACTTTACAAAAATTTTTGCTGGGAAACGACTTTTTTTTTTGGGGTGAAAAATCACGTTTTAAGGTAGGACTCAGTGTAACGCACTCAGATCATTGTGCTGATGGATGGATTGAATAGAACGGAGGTCGTGGAGGTGTTTAAAGTAAAAATATTACTTTAAAAACTTTGACCCCCAATATCTCCGTAACTAGAAGGTTCCCAGGTATGTTCTAGAGCAAAAAAATGATCACATTGACGGGGAGAACAAGTACCTTTCGGCTTCGTTAAGGGTCTTTTTACACCCTTTATAATCAACCTCTAAATTTATGAAAGTTGAATCAATGGAGTTATAAATGAATACAGTAACACCAAAATGCTTTCAGTCTACTTTGTAAAATAACTAGAAATATACGGTAGCTTAAAACTTGAGCTTAATGAAATTTCATCACGTTTCATTTTAATTAAAACTGTGGCTAAAAATATTCTAATTACGATACTTAGTGATGATTTGGTTCACAGCGGAACAGTTACTTTGTTCATCAATCATAAATTCATAATATACACCGTGACTTTTTAGTCGTCTTACAAAGGTGGTCCACTCAATGTGCCCGACATAAAATAGCTCTACACGCGATTTTTTTTTTACCTGCCATAATAGTTACAAAGAAAAATAAATAAAACATTAGAAAAAAATATGAAGTATCCCGTTGTGATGTTTACGTGTCAAACGGGAGAACATACCTACCCAGCGCTCGCGTCCAGTAGATCATCGCTCACAACAGGGTATTTTAACTACGTCATGCGTCATAATACTGAATAATATTTTTATTTTTATTATTAAAATCTCACAAATACCATTTTTGTTTATGAATGTTTAGTAGTCCTTGGATACATGAAGTGGGCTGCCGTTGTAAGACGACTAAAAAGTCACGGTGTATAATTCAAGATTTATTTTCGTTACTAAAGAGGAAGACGTTTCCTCATTGCCAATTGTGGGTGTGTTAAAGAGAATACGATGGAGATAAACACTCGGTACAACAGACGGTAACTCATGTTGTGTAAACGCTAATGAGTGAATAAGAGCAGGAAATATTGTTTCACAACAGTTGTGATACAAATTAGGTCAATGTTAGCTTGAGGAAGAACCATGCTGTGTACCAAGATAATTTTCGAATCATCACTATGTCGTCGCGCTTCCCGACAATACCCACATAGGTAGGATTGCGGTTTACATGCATGCATCACAAATTGATGGGATTATCGGATTGCCGAGCGGAATCTAGTCTTGGCTTGAGATGTCGGCCAGGCTAATTGGAGATGCCTATAACGTTCAAATGTCGTATTGTAGAAATAAAACAAGAGCACACACTCAGCTGCCGCTTTATTTTTTTTCAGTGAGGCTAGTGATTCTTCCAAAAGTCATAATCATTTTAAATCATCATCATCTGTCTAGCTTTTTCCCAACTATGTTGTACCCACGTACGCACACACATACACACACACACCAACATACTAATGAGAATAAATAAAAAATACTAATTCGTTAACATTTGTTTAGTAAAATGTTACACAACTTTTAAGATATAAAAGAGCGGCGCCACCAGCTGTATAATGTACAACTGTAATAAGGAAATAAACCTTTTTTTTATGTTGGTGTTCGGGGTCTTTCAGTCTAACTGGATGCATCTAAATACCAGTATTTTACATGGAGCGACTGCCTATCTGACCTCCACAACCCAGTTAGGACTAGATAAAACGATACCCCTTGGTAAGACTGAGTAAGTAATCATTTTAAGCCATATGCTACCTAATTCTACTCCTAGAACTTCAATATAGCCAGACATTTTAAAGCTAGACTCATATCATTACATCACGACTCGAAATGTGTCTGGCATCTGAGCAAATCTGCAAGAATGTATGTCCAGTGTCAAGTTGAGTAGAATCCTGAAAGTATCCCTGTTATTTCTAAAAATTTGTGGAAAGGATAACCTTTGAACATTGCTGATTGAAATTCCTCGATCAAATTGGGATACCTACCACTAATTAAATAATGTACGTAGGGAGGGTTACATCTATACATACAAATAATACATACATAAATACAAAATATTTATAAAAATTATACTAATAAATAAAAATGTTTGTCTGTCTGTCTTTCCTTCTGTCTGTCAGTCTGTTTGTTCCGGCTAAACTCCAACACGGCTAGACCAATTTTCATAGGACTTTTACTTCCAGATAGCTGATGTTATAAGGAGTAAGTTACTTTTATTTAAGAAAAATAATTAGTGTTCCGTGCAAAAAAAATCCCTAGTTAACAAAACCTGATACAAATAAGGTAGTCATATCTTTTATAATAATTTCATGCGGACGAAGATCGCGGGGCACAGCTAGTCTTATAATAAATTAACTTCTACTAACTAACAGTCAAAATCGATTGTGACTACACACTAAGTTTAAATACATCTGGATGCCGTTAACCCCGGTACAAAATGAATATAAATTGAACAAGACCCATAGTATAGTTTTCTTCTCAAATTGACACTGTTCAATTTGGACCTCCGTCCTGAATTTTAATCATTTGCAAGTCTCAAATCCAATTAAGACATTAGCTTTGACCGGCAGAATAGTGATATGTCGACAATTGAGTTTGGGATGTCCAATAGTCCAACTTAAAGGTCCAAGTGTGCCTTTCGTTTGGAAAATTGGGAAGCAAGCATCAATTAAGATATATGGTGCCCACAAAAATCCTTTCCTTTTATTACTGAATATGCCCGCGGCTTCGCCCGCGTGGAGTTCGGTTACTGTCCCACGGGATCGTACTATATAGTATATAACCTGGATAACAAGGTTATAAACTATCTATGTGCCAAATTTCATACAAATGCGTTCAGTAGTTTTTGTGTGAAAGACTAACAAACATCCACCCACATCTTCACAAACTTTCGCATTTATAATATTAGTAGGAAGTAGGATGGTAACGTCGAAGCCACTGTGGCAAAATCTAGAAGTTAACAGAATTACATCAATGTCCACTAATAATCGACTGAGCTTTCGTCCACGATGCTTTACAGATTTAACTTCAATAAAGTGTCATCTATACTGGTGTTGTATTGATCTTACTTGGTACTAAATACAGATGTTCTTAGCTTCAGTGCTATGATAATAAATGAATTTGGTCCACTTTGCTTCAGAACTGTATTTGTCGTTGTATCTGGTTGTTTTTTTTTTTTTGGTTGGGCACTTTTCAATGGATGTCCTCCGCCGGCGCCGTGGGGCCTGCGTGGGGTCTGTCAGACTCCTACTGACTAAAACCACACGGTGTTCCTCCCCGTCACTTCTGCGGGTGCATAATTGTATTCTTCACAATCACCCTAGCAGTGACGGTTTCCTTGCGAAATACCTCGTCTCAGGTAAAGGGGGGGGGGGGTGAGCTAGTTCTCGCCATGACATTCCATGTGCCAACGCCAACTCGGGCCTATTTGCTTAGACGACAGACTTCCCCAAGTTCATCGCCAGCAGGCCATTTTATGGGGTGCGGAAGAGGGCATTGTTGGCCCTCCTCCTGCGCCCAGATCTTCAGGCGCGGTTACCTATTTCGCGGATTCGCGGATTTCTACTGCCTCCTTTGCTGCCATTACATGTTGATTAGTTATCCCAACTGTCGCGACTATGAGAAAACTATTCAAGTCAAGCTTTAGTGCGAAGTTCTAATTATCCCATGACCCAGTTCATGGGATAAGTAATTCTTATCCTAGTAGGACGATACCTGAGGTCCTGTGAGCTCATCGAAGTCCGTTCGGCCGTTACGACGGGAAGAAATGACAAACCGACCGACAGAGCTACTTTCGCAGTTATAAATTATGAGTACGGATTAATTTTCTGCACGAAGCCAATTTTTGCACCATTGCAAGGTATTACTCTACTATAAATTAAATAAGTTTTAAGTATGCACTCATGCACATATATTGTAGTATGTTGTATGAGGCTAATCCATCATTCATGACGCCTAATGACCGTAATATCGGTTTAGCTGTATGAATAATGTATGGAGTGAAATTCGTTCGTGTATACTAAGCTATATTTTTGTTTCGTATATTTCAAGTAGAGGTTCAATCTAAGTTTTTGTAGGTTAACTTTGTTCGTCATTTAGATGGTCGAGGGCGGCAATGGGCTGATACTTGGTTAAAACCGGATGTGGCTGCCACAGGAACTTGGAGTTTGGCAGAAATAAAGAGAGACCTGGTCGTGTCTTAGCTGCCACGGTTTATTTTTATTTTTGAACTGTATATGATCTTTTTACTCTGGACGCTCTTAGCTTGCACTTCTTTACTCATCGTTCTGACATAAATGTATAGTATCCACATGAATGATGTAACCAAGATTTTGTAACAATATTTTGATTGAAAAGAGTGTTCATGGAGTTTCTTGACCATTCTTCTCCATAGAGATCTACGTCTTGGAATGGGCAACTACAGTACTTTCACAAGTTATTATGCCTTGTGTCTGTGACTGTAGCTTCGCTCTTTGTTTTTTTTGTGTGACTTCCAAAAATGCCCTTAATGGTCCAATTGAAATAAATGCTTTGAGCTTGAGTTTGAGTTTATCCAGCAGTGGGTGAAGTTGGGCTCTGGATGATGATGAAGTAAACTTTAAAGTGTATAAGAAAATAAGACAACTGCTTAGCTATCTTCATGTAAAGTAGGTAATGAAAAACAGTATTCAACATAGTTAATGTGGGAACACTGAAAACATTGCACACAGTCCGCTTTAACAAATATTAAGGTTAATCCCAAATTAATTCAGATCATCAATTCAGTGAACAAGTATGTGGGCGCATTTGCACCACATATTTCACAGCGCTGTTTAACATTCATGAAACATGGTGGTCAAAATTTACATGTTGCATGCCCGAAGTGGGGCATCGGGGTAATAAATGTCAACCCGGGTAACAGACTTGGTAACAGGGTAAGTCCGCTGACCGAGAGAACAGGCTTTTTAGGCCTCGCGTTATGTCGCTAATAATATTTTGCATAACGTCAGGCGTTTAGGCGACTAAATTCAATATGGGCTGTAAACTACGTGTTTTATGTCAAAGTGATTTAAAAGGGTTATAGAGCAGACATTGGGAATATTGCCACACCAAAATTTTTATCCCGAATAATTTACCTGTGCAGGCGGGAAAACACAGAACTAAAATAAATGTACCAAGTTTGACGTATCGATGCAAATTTTCTTGACAAGCAGCGCCACCTTGAACTGCACAGTTAAAGTGGTCATACCAATCTATACTAATAATTTACTAATCACTACATAGTATAAAGCAAAGTCGCTTCCCGCTGTCTGTCTGTCCCTATGTATGCTTAGATCTTTAAAACTACGCAACGGATTTTGATGCGGTTTTTTTTAATAGATAGAGTGATTCAAGAGGAATGTTTATATGTATAATACATGCATAATATAGTCGAGAAACACTGATAATTTTAGAGGTTTTTAATATAAGGTCGTAAATAAACACATTTTTTTGCGCTTACATTGCAAACGCTGGCTGAACCCTACGAGCTAGATCAAAATAATGTACTACAGTATTGTACACCTTAAAAAGGTCTACAAAAAAGTCCGCGATGGTATATGTCTATCTCTTAGGGATAACCCACAATAACCATTTTTATCCTTTACTTACGAGAAAATAATGGCTTATTTACGAAAAAGCGATTTTAAGCAATACAGCATTAATCCTTATCCAATTAAGTACCTTAAATACTTTGTGCATGTAATATAGATCAATATGGCCCTTCACAGCATGTAATTTAAATGAATATTTTCGAAGATATTACAGATTTAAAATGCAGGGACATAGCGGTTGCGGCGGGTGCGCCAAAGTTCACCTAAATTTTCAACTCCGATAATTGGAAATCCGAAAATGTTCTTCCGAACATTTTTCATCCTAACAATCACAATTCCTAACTACTCTGTCTCTAATTTTATAATTCCGAAGCATTCAACTTCATAATATCAGTAGTAATAAACATCTGTTATACTTTTATTTGTTTTCCTATATTTTCTCAACATAACCCTCTTTTACACTATTATTCAAAGTCATATAAATTTTGTTTAGATTTCTTTGTTTAGACTTAGAAAAATTTAGCCAAAAAAGTGTTATTTTTGCAAACCGTTTATTTTCTCGATTCTATCGTATAAAACACCTAAATGTAAGAATAAAAGTTTCTTGGTGTTTTTCGTCTCCAACTAACCGTTTGTCGTAAAAACGATGTGGAATGGGATCCATAGGTTAGGTTAGGTTGGAACTGTGACCAACTACGCGCGAGCCGAGCGAGCGTAGCGAGCGGTGCCGTGGCAGCGGCCGGCGAGCGCTACTTCGAAATTGGTTGCGAAATTTTTCTAAGTTTTTTTTTCATAGTGCCCCCAAGACGACACTCTGACATGTACTTATGTTTAGGGATAAAAGCGTTATGATAAAAAACAGTAGGAGTTTAAATATATTTACCTTAATCATTTTATTCATTACAATTTTCGGAAACATGAGTGTTATGAACATCGCCGTTAGCACTACAAATAGTATGAATGAAAACTTTAGGATGAAAAATTTTAGGAAGAGTGATCATTCGGATTACAAATCGTTAGGAAGAACAATTTCGGGAAAAGAACTTTAGGTGAGCCAATATGGACCCGGTTGCGGCGCGGCGGTACCGGCCGGGGGGCGCGAGCCTATCAATAGTGCGTCGAAGGCCGCGCTTCGCCCTATAGCACTTTATGATTAGCAGCGATCGCACGCGTTTATCGGAGCTCTCTAGCGAGGAAAATAACAATTATCTTAGTATATAAAAGCGAAAAGTCACTCACTCTCTCACTCATCGCGAAATATCGAAAACCGCTTGACGTATAAAGATGAAATTTGGCAAGGAGGTAGTTTATAGGTAGTAGACGTCCGTAAAGAACGGGTTTTGTGATAGGACCGGATTAAGGAGGTCTAAAGGCTCTCGCGAGTTTGTATGAAAGTCCTTCTGATTTGTGCTACAAACTTAGAATTTGGCCGGGAGGTAGTAGAGTAAAAAAAGTTTTGTCTTTCGTAATATAAAACAAAGTCGCTCCCGCTATTTGTACGTTTAAATCTTTTAACCTACGCAACGGATTTGAATGTAGTTTTCAGCAATAGATATAATGATTCAAGAGGAAGGTTTATATGTATATTGCACCCGTGCGAAGCCGGGGCGGGTCGCTAGTAATTAATATTATAAAGCTGCAGTGTTTGTTTGTTTGTTTGTTTGTTTGTTTGAACGCGCTAATCTCTGGAACTACTGGTCCGATTTGAATGATTCTTTCAGTGTTGGGTAGTCCATTTATCGAGGAAGGCTATAGGCTATATATCATCACGCTACGACCAATAGGAGCGTAGCAGCAATGAAAAATGTTGCAAAAACGGGGAAAATTGTATTTTTATTAACTTTACGCGGACGAAGGTCGCGGGGAACAGCTAGTGATATTATAAAGAAAGATACGCTACGTTCATACTGAGCGGCGTTCAAATATCGTTGCGTTGTTACGACTGATAGATAATACGGAACGTATGATGCAGAAAGAGATGGCTATTGCGCTTGAAGTACTTAAATTACGACAATTGTCTGAATTTGTCTGCAACAATATGCGTGCGCTATATCTACCTCTTTTTATTTATAATTTCATTGGTCATACTATATTTCGATTTTGACACACCATAACTTCCTGACAAGCCGAAGTATGACACTAGACAGACCGACTTGTTACAAAGTAGTAACATAAATAAGATTACGATTTTCTTCGTCTTGTCCCGTCTATCGCTCGTCAGTTTGAATGTCTTTGTTGAATGTGTAGGAAGGAAATGTATCCATGTATAAAGATAAGTAAGCTATTGTTCATTTGTTTCCATGAGTGCTATTGGTCTCAAGCACTACGGCTGAACATTAAGGTTAAGGTAATTCCCAGGTCGGGCACAGTGTTGTTGAATTTTTCCATCAGGAATTTCTCAGTAACAAACCGTAGTCTAGATGGGGCTCGGTTGATGGCAATAGGCTCACGAGAGACTTAAACAAAACTTGCGAAATGTGTGTGTACTAGGTGTAAGTGCATCTCTGCCTAGCGAAAAGAAGGCGTGATACCAAGAATTTCCTCATTCTTACTCACCTTGACTAAAAAAACGTTCTAATCTACTAAAGCGTCTACACCCGATTTCAGATCGCTTCATTACCTCGGCTCAGTTCAACGCACCCTCGCGCTGGATTAAACACTTCAATTCATTATCAAATCACGATCTGAATAAGGGGCGTAACGTTCAATATCTCAGAGTGCTTCCTCCAGGCTGTGTAACGCACTGGAAGATTGAGGACGCGTTTGTTTGACACGTCACTATTTCGTCACTTCAACGGCGTGAATTTGCTTTTACCCAGGGATATGCTCGCGTGGATGTCGGAAACAATGCCACAGAAACGTCTTACCGGGATAATGAATATTCTATGTTCTAACCTACGTCCTGGTTTATCTGAGAGCCAAATTTTATCGGAATCCCTTCAGCCGTTAAGGTGTGAAAAGGTGACACAGACACTTATGTTCGCATTTACCTTAGTATAGATTCCTTTCCTTCTCGTGTTGTTAGTGCCTAACCTGGTGCTAGTTTTTACGCCGCCCAAGGGCTTCTGACTTGGCTTTACATGCCGTCGAGAAATATCTCTCAGGCATGCTGGTTTCCTCACGTGTTTATCCTTCACCGAAGCAAGTGATAATAATACAATACGCAGTGCGTACTAATCATTCATCCGAAAAATCAGAGGTGCGTGTCTTGGGTTCGAACTTGAGACCTATGACTTGACGGAGTCCGACGGTCACACCACTAGGCTATTACTGCTTTAGTATGGATTAGTATAACAAGACGAATAAATTCATTGCGATGTGTGTTGCCATACTAATCTATACCGTGTTGAATGAATATAGCTATACATAGCACCTAGTAAGGTGACTGCAGTGCGCTGCGATCAATGAAACGTAAAAAGTTTTGAAACTTAGCGGTTCAGTTTAGACTGGGAATATACCGACGACGATTAGGGTACGGTTCAGCATATTTTTGCGTTGTAATCTTTCTCTTTTCTTTTCCCTTTTTAAAAAAAAACCTTTCCCCACACTAGGAATTTCTCCTGTATCGTGGGTGCGTTTACAAACATTTAAACTCACAAACACAGACATCCAAACCCGGAACAACTACCCGTAGGCCATACAAATATTTGTTCCGTTCGGGAATCGAACCCGCGACACGCAGCGTAGCAGTCAATCGCTCACCACTGCGCCAACCGTGCCGTTTGCCGTTGTTGCCGTTGAAGACCGGACCAGATCTATCTCTAAATTGTTCGATTGATCTAGATTTCAAATATTTCAAACTCAAACTCAAAGCATTTATTTCAATTAGACCATAACAGGCACTTTTAAATGTCAGAAAAATAAAGAAGGCGAAGCTACAGTCACAGACACAAAGCATAATAACTTTTGAAAGCACTGTAGTTGCCCATTCCAAAGCGTAGATCTCTATGGATAATGGGCAAGAAACTCCATGGACACTCTTTCTAATCAATTTTTTTTAAAGATCTTGGTTACATTATCCATGTTGAGATAATACATATATGTAATACATATAAGTGACCACGATGTAGAAAAACGTGCACATTAAGAGCATCCAGAGTAAAAGATCTTGAAGAATCTTTCATCAATGGATTGGACTATGTGTGTGTAAAGTGTTGGTGTGTTGGAGGTCAGATAGGCAGTCGCTCCATGTAAAATACTCGTATTCGGCTGCACTCGGTGAGACTGGAAGCCGACCCTAACATAGTTGGGAAAAGGCTAGGCAGATGATGACGAGAGACTGAAGCTCGCGTAGTAAAACAGAAGTAGATGTTGATGTTCTGGTCCGAAAGAATTCTTTTCATGTGTACACATCCTAAAGCAAATCGGGCGTTAAGGTTCGAACGGCAAGAGGAAATGAAGGAGATGACGATGTCGTTGTGTGTTACGAGTTGAGAGACGCGTGATAAGTGTCATTAACTATGCTCGGCACACATCCGGGTATGCGTGTTTTAGGAGTTAATGACGTTCTGGTCTTGCAAGAGGGTTTTTATCCAGGACCAGCTGCTGCCCGCAAACTTCGTCCGTGTCAAATTAATATAAAAATATAACTTCTCTATTTGAATCAGATTTTGTTAACAATTTGGAGGGTGTTTTTTTGCACGGGACCCTAATTATTTTTCTAAGGAAAAAGTAGCCTAGGTTACTCCGTATAACATCAGCTATCTGCTAGTAAAAGACCCGTCGGCGTCAGTCCAGCCGTTTCGGAGATTAGCCGGAACAAACAGACATATAAGTGTATACTTTAATATTATGCATTCAGTAAAAAGCTATTATTTTGAAATTACAAACAGACACTTTCATTTTATTTATTTGTATAGATAATCTAGACGCTAGTAATTTTTTTTTACAAGAAGAACCGTAGCGTTTTGGAAACGGCTGCGACTCGCAAGACGTAGCTCGTAAGAAGGACGTAGGAATTTAACTTTGTGAATTATTTCTTCATCATGGCTCCCAAAACGGTGATAGAAAACTTCGTGACACAATCGGCATGTCAAAAAAATCAAAGGCATCTACCAGCCCTCAATGGGCCTGTCTGGTGGATTACAGCCCACACCCTCTCACTGAGAGGTGACCTACGTCCCAGCAGTGGGTTATACGTTACAGTGGGTGGTACGTGAATATGCTAATGAAATACGTATATATACGTTCTATGAAGTGAATATGGTGTTTGACAGGCTTCATTTTGAGCCAAGTAGATCCAACAACCATTGTGCGATCAAAGTTTGTTCATAAATGAATACGACAAAAGCTGCTCGTAAAACTAAAGTCCAAAAGCTCTACAATAAGGTTTTCCTTTAAGCCAATTACATTACGTATACGAAATCTAGGCTTGCTCCTGGAAACTGCCGGCGGAATTGAAAATACATAGACATGTGGATCTACATCGGTAAAATAGGAACAAAGTGCATGCTGTGCTTATCTGTAAGTGATGAGGCGCTTAGACATAGAGTATAATGTAAATGTAATAAAATAATAATGTGTGTAATGTCTATGTATGACATTAGATTATAATGTAACAGTGAACTCATTGTTGAGAAGCCTAAAAATAAATAAATAAAACAAAATAATAATCGAAAATAATTTTTATTTTTACCTATTTTTAAATGTTTTTTTTTAAATATGTAAAAATATAAAGAATGTATATATAAATGTATAAACGAAAATAAATAAATAAAGTTACGGGATGTTTCTAACATGGTATTGGTTTAAGGTGAAGAAAAAATAAAATGTTGACGCCTCTCAGTATCAACTTTTATTTTTGTCCACACAACTACACTGAAATTATCAAAACATACAGGACTTTAACATAAATGCAATAAAGTGTTATCTCCACTGCAGTAATATCTGAGCCATTACTTTGCGGAAGCCCACAATATGCTAATTATATCCCCGAAACCGAGGCAAATGTTTTTAAGTTTAAACAAATCTCTTTATCGGTCTGTCTCATTCGTGGATGCCGTTATATATTACGCCGAAACTTTGACTTTTGTTTTTCTTTTTTTGTTTAAACGTCCACTGCTTTTCATGAGTTTTCAGGACAAGCAGCTTTTATTGCTGTCCTGGTCAGATAGATTAGAGATCACATTCTCGCAAACCGCAAAACACAAAAATATATTTAGAATGATCTGTGTGTTGGCATCTCCAACATTTTTTTTAGTCTCGCAACACTGCTTGTACATTGTCAATTTTATTTGTCAATATAGACTTGTGACTCTAAAAAGTAAACACGTGTTTTATTCACTAGGATTCCTCCAATTCATCGGCCCCACAGCTGCATAAAAATTCATACACTATCTCATTGTCTCATTTTATACTAAAAAGACCATAACTTCTGTATCTGCATTGCTACCATCCAAATAATTACTCGCTTCCTACTCGCGGATTCTGAAACTATGCTAATAACATTACCCCGACCGCGGGGCAAAGCATTTTGCAACTAATCTCTTTATCGGCAACCCTCATTCGTGAACGCGGTAATATATTGTGAAAACAAACACTCCTTATTTGTTTGTTCCATCTCCTACTATCCTTTGACAGTTATTTTACTTCTGATTTTAAATCACAGTGATCTTCATTTTCATTGACATAAGGTTGCCAGAAGTAAAAATAACTATGTTAGATGGTCATTTAATAGGTGACGTTCACTTTTTTGGTAAGAAGTAAGATTCTCTTTTTGTTCATAATTATTGGTGGCAGTTTGTTAAAAAAGGTTATACAATTATTGTGCAGTGTTCTTTCTTATTTACACATTCATATTATCGCTATAAATAGTCATACGGCGACTCATCTAGCTATACATTTCCAGTATAACATGGCTTCGCTTTGTATAGGTTTCCCGTCCAATGCAAGATCCGCATAAACTGGTTTTGTACAGCATGATTGGTCGTCGTGCGTAAGTTTTTTCTGTTCAAATGTATTTGTTGTTTTTATTCGGTTCTGCTTTCTATGAATCTGCCAAAAAGATGAACGGAGCCAAATTTTAAAACAATGCGTTCCACAACCGCAACAATAAAATGTCGTTAGTGAAAAAGTTTTTTTAAATCTCGTTCATGCACCACCGATGGTTGTTCTTCTTTTAATTCGATAAAGCTGCACTACCCTTGTAAACACTGGTACTGACGTAATAGTATTATTATTTAGTTGAAATCTCTAGTACTCAAGAGCGTCTTTCTTTTGTTTTCTCTCCGGCCAGAGCAGGTAACTATTAACTGTAACCTCAACACAATAGTACTAATTAAGAAACTTGTGTTAAAGCCACCCACACCTTGTATTGTTGGATTCAATTGTTGAAATACGAGATTTTAATTATTATATTGGGGTTGGAACTCTTGAGCCGTGGGGCAGAGTGTACGCAGCTTTTTTAAGGAAATATCGAAACATTTAGTTGACGCTTGACGCTTCTCATTACTAAGGGCTGGCTTTTACCTAGGCCAGAGGGTTAGCATTGCCACACAATGTGGCAATGCCACCAATCTCTTGGGTACATAACCGGATGATAGCATTCATAGGAGGATTTTTGAACGCTTTATTTTAGTTCCTGGTTAGTAAAGGTTATCATACATATTTTAATGTTTGTAGTCAATCTACAATTATTGTAATAGATTAGTTTATTATAACATTGCTTTGAAGAAGGACCTACAAATGCGAATATGTGAGCTAAATGAACTGTTAAAAGAGAAGGACCTGTCAGAAACGCACGAAGTTGTATACCTTTATGTGCCAAACGTTCGTCACACAAGTACACTCAGGCATGAGAGTGGGAAAGGGGTCTCTTGCATTTGTGTCTATTGAACGGTAAAGGTGCCGATCCCGATGTTGCTTTAGCGGCAAAGGCAACATTTCCCTGACAAATTGCGAGTTCCGAACATCACACAAGTGTCAACGTAGTTAGAACCGTTAACACAGTCCACAATCAAAATTGGAATACAGTTTCTGATTACGTGTTTGAAAATAGAATTAGTTCGCACTCCAACCTGTTTGTTCACCAGGAACCATCTGTTAGTTCTATCAATATAATACAAACTATACCGTGTTAGCGTCGTTTGCTTTGAGAATACAATTTTAATGAGACTTCGCCGCTGTTTGCTGTCTCGTGATGGCCGACCACTAGTGTTGTAATAACATCAGATACAATATTGAGTGCGCTAGTGTTGTTACAAGGCTTCTTTGTATCGCGGGTCCCGCTTTTGTCCCGCTTTTGTGGAGCCACTCAAATGTGCAGATATTGCAGCCGATGACTGTTGTTGCTCTTTGATTAACCACATGGGGCTTGGCCCGAATATATGAATTGTGCAATGTGTATGCAGAATGTGAGATTTCATATCAAGTTGTAAAGTAATTTGATATTCTCTTGTATTGTAATTTTCTTTAGTAAAAGGAATTGATCATCCCACTTATCTTTAAAGTGAAACTCTAACAAATTGAGCCACCGAATGTGAAAAACTTATAACCTGGTCCTTTGAGACGTTTACATATTACATGAGTACCAAAACACAGACGCGCGTGGAGTACAGCCATGGACTGTCAAGGATGTACACTTCTAAAAAGCCTAACTAGAGATATTACGGGACGTTCCATTCCGAAAGTTCGGAACTTCCGATTGATTTTGCACCTTCGGTTTCGGTTGCGATAAATTTTAATCGGAAGTTATATCGGAGGTAGAAGCACAGCGTTTTATGTGCGCCGCGATTAGCGCGTACAATCAAGTTTATACTTGGACTTTATGAGTCACTTTATTTGATTTAATTTACTACTAGTACTGTTTAAGATTTTAAATTCGATTGATTTAATTTTCAACACCCAGGTAATATTTGTAATTTTATTTTATTGGACCTGCCCTTAACACATCTCTCTTTAGTCTCCGCCTCCGATTCCGGCTCCGATTCAAACAAACCTAATTTAAAAACTCCACTTCCGAACTCGGTTCCGATATAACCACTTCCTTAACATCACCAGTCTAAATTATCTAGAAAAAGATGTCTCCCCTACACCATAATTCTAGTTGCTTCATATGTATAATCCAATTTTGCTATAAATAACAGTAACTATAGCTTCGACCTCAAATCTCAAAGTCCCTAAGCATGAATAATTTATGTAGGTATAGGTATTATTATGACTACAATAGACACAATGTAGGAACAACACCTCTTACTACGAATATATTCGATTATATATTCGATATTCGAAAGTTTGTGAGGATGGGTTTTTGTTACTTATTCACGCAAAAACTACTGAACAGATTTGTATGAAATTTGGTACAAAAATAGTTTATAACCTAGATTAACACATCATCATCTGCCTAGCCTGTTCCCAACTATGTTAGGGTCGGTTTCTAGTCTTACCGGATGCAGCTGAATACCAGTATTTTACATGGAGCGACTGCCTATCTGATCTCCACAACCCAGTTAGTACTGGGTAAGACAGTTTGTCAGACTTTTTGGGCCACTGACTACCTAATACAGTCAAAGACCTACAAATGACACCCGAGACCAACGGCTTAACGTTCTTTCCGAAGAACGGAAGAAACTCGGTATGTAATGGGTGGTCACCCATCCACAGACCAACCTAGGCAAGCACGGCTTAACCTAAAGATCGACCCGAGATTAACACAAACGATACTATTTATCCCGATAGTATGACCCCGTGGGACAATTACCGAACACCATGCAGACGAAGCCGCGGGTATAAGCTAGTAGTAGATCATAACAGGAAGTTACTCAGTTGCTAGGTGATGAGGCTCACTTATACACTTCACAAGTTTGCTTGTTGTTCAAATTTGTGAAAGTTTCTTAATTATACTGGTACCTATTGTTGTTTGTGCTTCAATTTAGTTTACTGTGAATGAAATTAATACTTAGGTTTTCGTCCATTTATATTTACCAGGATTTAATGTTGATGACCTTCACTTAGTATCACATTTTATGGTGGCTAGCTCGCCATGTTAGGCCTAACGTCGAAAGATCTCAGAACTCAGAAAAATCCGACTTAAATCCAAGAAGTCCGAAGTCCTGGCTGGACGTGGTAATGTCAGGTGTAGCAGAGCCATCACAAGCCAAGAGACTTTAGAAGAACTGTGTGCAGACCAACATCCAGATGGGTTGATGACATAATGAGGATAGTGTGCAAGACCTGCTTGAGCCTCGCGAAAACTAGGTAAATATGCAACAAGAAGAAGGATATATATCCCAACAGAATTCTTGATTTTAATTGTGATTAATTTTAATTTTATTTCGATTTTAATTTTATTATTTTTGTGTTTTGTTGTATCCCTGTTAGTTTTGATCTATTGAATTTACTTTTACTCAAACTCAAACTCAAAGCATTTATTTCAAATAGACCCGTGACAGGCACTTTTGCATAGTCAAAAATAAGCTACCTACAGTCCCGCCACAGGCATAATAACTGTGAATGGACTGTAGTTGCCCATTCGAAAATAGTAGATCTCATGGAGAAGAATGGGCAAGAAACTCCATGGACACTCTTTTCAAATCAAGTTATATATTACATAGTCCTGGGTACAATATTGTTGCTTCTATATGTGAGCACAGTGTAGACATAGGAAAATAAAACAAAACTACAGTTACAACCATAAAGATTAGGATAAGCCTTACTAACCATAGAAAGTCTACATGGTACTCACACTTACAAAAACTCAAATAATGCTTCTAATTTATATAAAACAATGGTTATCAAAGTAACTAAGTTTCCAAACGAAAAAAAAAAGAAATGATGAAATTACTAAAGGGGGAGCATCTCTTCCAAACATTAAAATCTTAGTATGTGAGCCCAAGTGGCAGTGGAGCAGGACCAGCATTGGGCCAAGCATTTTTATCTACGATATATTCTTCCAACTTATAATGTTAGTTTCATGTTCCAGCACAAAACATTAATTTAAATAGTTAATTTTAGTTAATTAGATAGTTCAGTGCTTGTGGCATATCTAATATGTTATGGGGCATGCGGTGCTAGCCTGTAAGAAATAGTTACACTAACCTGAAATAATGGTAGATAATTACTTAAAATATTTACCGTGTAAACAATTGTTGGTTGGCTAATATAGGAAAATAAAACTAAATAAATAAACAGTGGGTGGAACAAAACTAGCCAATACTGATGATGATGACAAAGTAAAAAGTCCGTGTGTAACTTATAATGACGTCATCAACGTACAGAATAAAACAAAAGATTGGGAAAATGTTTTGTTTTTAATTTCCCTTTGATGCCCAGTCGGTGTCAACTGAATATCGGCTTTCCCTTCAGCGTTAACGAAGCAACACGTCCAACGCAGTACAAACATAAGTTAATTAGCATTGGCAACACTTTACACACTGTCCGCTCACATCACCCGGGTTTTATATGGCTTTACCCGTTTTAATCTCATACACAACCGGATTTTGTGACAACCCTTTAAAAAAGTGAGAGAAAGTAAAATAGAGATGGATGGCAGCCATGTCTTTTTAATTAGTACTTAGTGGGTTCCGTGTCGCCCGATGACTGCAAGAAGTTATGGGAAAAGCTTAGAGGAATAATGAAAAAACTTTCCGCATTATTTTCTTGTTGGGCCCATTTTTTCTTAAAGTACTAAGCGGTTTTAATTAAATACGTTTTCAGTACTAAGGAGTTGTTCTCTAGTGCTTTATGAATAAATTATGAGAGGTTTACAACTGTTTATAGGTGTTCACTAAGTATTTTTAAACACGCATATTTTTATGATTGATATAATTATATATATATTTTTAACACTTATTTTTTCCTTTTTGAAAATAAAAATATATAATAAAAATAGAAATAAGTAACTAGTAGTATAAGTTTAATTACCCGAGTTTATTTGTTACTGATGTAATTATTTTGCTATGGAAGAGCGGGGTCTCCTAACACAGGCTCATATTGCTTAAATGGAGTCCCCAAACACAACCACCCATTGTTTTAACATTTTTTTTGAATAAAACATTTTGTATTTGTATATAAAAGTTAATCTTTACAAACCGATTTCGGAAATTGGCGACTGATTTGGCTTAAAAAAATGAGCTAGTTCATAATGCAAATCTATAGATCACTGATCATTTTAATGTTATACTACCCACTCAAACATAAAGATAGTTTTATAAGTAGTGCCATACATTACAATACACTACGTATAAATCCTAGTCCCCGAAGCTCAACCACTTTAGACGGTAGGTTTACTAAGCCGCTTAGAAAGTGTAGACTTGGAGCGACTTTTAAAGGAGACTCTAACCATATTACCCACCCACTATATCACGTGAAAATATAACGTGGAAGTCTACTTTTAAGTCGCTTTTCCAACAAAAACAGACTAGAAGAAGAAAACTTAAATCCATACTACAATGGGGAAGCTGTGAAACGAATTGCTAGTTCCAGACATCGTCATTGGTTGAATGTCATTTTATATTTCAAAATAGATTGATCTCATTGGTCAGATCGGGACCTAACTATGGGCACGCCATCTGCATTGAGATTTGACCGACCTTTCCCATTGCGAGAATACTTCTGTGTCTGTACTTTTTCGGATGAATAGATTTAGATTTTTGAATGATCAAGTTTTTTGTTTTAGGACATAGGAACCAAAGACGTGGGCAAATGCTAGTATTTTATACAGGATTGCGAATTAGTTACCTGTATCTTTGAAGGAGGTGAGCCTACCCGTCATATTAAGGTGAAAGCGCCAGGGTAGACCGCGAAATTCAATTTTTTTTACGTTTTTAGCAATTTGCAGGTCAATGTCAGTTTGTGTGTTGATAAAAATATGATTTGCGAAAGTAACATGTGTGTAGTTACAGAATCATCAATACAACCCTCTGATTTCATTTAACCCTCTAATTCAGTAAAGCCATATTTTTTGCGGTCGCGACTCATATTTTAATCAACTTACAACCTGACACTGACCTCATTGTAAAAAACCTAAGAAATTTTAAATTTCGGGATCTACCCTGGCGTTCCCACGAATTTTTTTTCACGAATTTGTTTTTTTTTTGGATATTTACTTTACTACCAGTAATTATGTAGATGAACCATCACTAGTTTCGAACTAAGCACCCTAAAATAGTAAGTACCTGTATTTAAAGCCCTTTCATAGTTTAAAGGGCTACAAGTTGTCCCATCTGTGATCTGTCACCCGCAAATCGGCAAGGGAGCTATACATGCTCATTTGTTTGGAACAGAAACGTCATATGAAGTAGTAAATAGGCCCTTTGGCGATAATCGTATTTTGTTTACGAAGTATTGTTGATGTATTATGTAGATATTATACCGGGCTTACATAAAATAAAGTATATAAAGGGAAACCTCTATAAAATGTTTTATCCGGCTTATTTTGATAACGTTTATGTAAAGATATGTGGATATTGTTTTTTTTTTCACAAATTCGAATAATATCATTGGTGGGATTATCTGTGGACCTGATTTAAATCCACACTTAATTAACATTCAAAATAAAACATATCATGACATACCCACAATGGCCGCCGGGCGAACATTTCAGATTTAAATAAACTGGATTTAAATTTATTCATGAATGATAGGGTAAAATAAATACTGTCAAAAATATTTCCATTTAAGTAAGAAAAAGAAAAAAACCATACCGTATACTTATTAAAAATCATAAATAAGTAGATTTACAATTCATTCACTGTCAGACAACACAATAAACTAAACCACAGGGCCTAGAATCAGTTTGTACAAGATTACAGTACCTACGTACCCCCACATCGGTACCGATAGGAACACTAAGCAAGGACTTTTGATAATTTACCCCCTGAGGGGGTTAAATTGAAGGTGAAAGATTTATAGAAGGTTTTACCGATGGGTTATCCTTTCACACGGCTTGTAATCTTACTAATATTATAAAGAGGAAAGATTTGTATTTGTGTGTGTGTGTGTGTGTGTGTGTATGTTTGTAATGAATAAACTCAAAAACTACCGCGCCGATTTCAAAAAAAAATTCCCCATTAGAAAGCGACATTATCCTTGGGTAACATAGGCTATGTTTTATCCCAAAATGTTTAAAAAATAAATGTCCACCCGTGCAAAGCCGGGAAGGGCCGCTAGTCTGTAATAAAAACAAAAATATCAAGTTTCGAAACGTCATGTTTTTGTTTAACGGTAGTTTTAGACGGTAAGAGGAACTCCAACACTTTAAGTAAGACGCAAATTCATGAAGATGCTTAAATACTTTAAACAAACTAACTACCCACATACACACACACACACATCTCTTTAATCTACTTCGAAACAGACGGAAAACTTTCAGCGATATGAAAATGTAAACCGATTTGCACCCTGCAAAGTGCACCCTGTACAGTTCACGGAGGGGTTAACAGTCAATTAAAACTTTACTAGGCATTTTAAAACACGGTTTTGTGTAAGTGGATTTTGTATGGCTGAAATGTACGTATGGCGTGAGTTGAAATGCGAAGTGCAATTGAGTTTTTTGAACTGTACTAATGTGCTTAATGCTAACGGAAGAGCTCGTGGCTAAATAATAACAGCCGCTCGGGTCGATCTTGCCTAGGTTGGTCTGTGGATGGGTCACCACCCATTAGATACCGAGTTTCCTGCGTGCTCCGGAAAGCCGTTGGTCCCGGCTGTCATTTGTAGATCTTTGACAGTCGTTATAGGTAGTCAGTGGCCCAAAAAGTCTGACAACCAGTCTTGCCAAGGGATATCGTATAACTCAGTACTAACTGAGTTGTGTAGGTCAGATAGGCAGACGCTTCATGTAAAATACTGGTATTCAGCAGCATCCGGTTAGACTGGAAGCCGACCCCAACATGATGATGACTAATGCTTAATGTGGCAGTGCTGTATTGGTAGTTTCGCATGCGTGGAAGTTACTAGTTAACCAGATAAAAAGTAGATTCAAAAGCGATCTTACTATTACGTCTGTTAATACTAAGTTTAACAATTCTTCCAGTCGCTTAAGTGAGGCAAGTTCCACGGAAGAATAAAATCTTTTCAGAGCTACAAAATTCTACCAGTAAAATAAAATTAATGAAAGATATTGGTTGAATAAAATTGAAGGTATCTCCAGACGTTTCAGATTCAGTTCACTCTTAAAAATATTTAATCGATACCCGTGCCACTAGGTCGTGTGGGATGACCAGAACTTTTAATTTGACGATTTTGATGTCACAAAATCGAATAACTGCCTCGTTGGTCTAGTGGTCGCAATCGCGACTGCTGAGCTAGAGGTTCTAGGTTCTATTTCCGGGTCGGGCAAACTGTTATTGTGTTTTCCGTCAGGAATTTCTCAGTAGCGGCCACGGAGTCTGGATTTGTGTCCGGTTGATGGCAATAGGCTCACCCCTATTAAATGGGACTTAAACATAACTGGTGAAATGTGGGTGTACTATTAGGTAAATCACTAAATAACACTTCGGGGATTACAGGCGTGACGTTATATTGTGTAAAATCGAATAAAAGTGTACTAGGAAATCATAACTGTGAGTGTTCTAAAACAAATAAACGAGCACCTTGACGGTGAAAAATATAATAACGATGTTCTCCAAAAATTGTTGGAAAAACAGACTCACTTGCTGCATTTTAATTCACGGTCATGTTTTTAACCCCCTAGCCAAGCTTCGCGACGTGAAAAACCTCAATTTGTTGGTACGGCTTTTCGACTTCGGTTTTTCTAAAGCTTTTATATTGAGATATAAAAAAAGGTTAGGAATTTCGCAAACGATAAAAATGCTCGGGTATTCCGAGGATAGCATAATAGTGCGGAATACTGAAAAAAGAAAAGTTTCACGTTCTCTTCGACATTTTTACACATAATGCTAGTAAATAAACATTTTGATGGTACTTTAGGTTCCTTTGTTTCTTCGTGTTCAGATATATCTAATATAAAATGAGAAAGCTACAAAATATAAGACTAAACACTGTCACAGACAGAAACGGCTCTGTCATGACACGAAGTGAAAAGGGGACTGACACAAACAAATATTACGACAATACACGTATTGTTGACGTGGAACAATATACGAGATAAGTAGAATCATCTCCGTCTCCCTAATAAAAAACTAAACGGAATTGAAATGGGGACGAAATGGCAGAAAATGAGGCGAGTAATAGACCGTCTTCGTCGACCGAGTTTAAAGCTTAAGTACTTGGTGGAACTGTACAAATTACGACGAGGCGCACTCAAATAAACGACATTTTATTAAAAAACGACATTAAAGTTGTGCTTAGGTAGGTACTTATGAAGGTACAGACTATACAGTCTTGTCGAGGTTGAGTAGGTGTATTACGTTTAAAATCAGTTGAAGTTACACAAATGGCGCAGCAATCATTTATAAGCATCGGAGTAATTATTTACCCATTTGCTATAGAAACGCCGCCACTAAGCCGCGCCTACACTACGACGCAGTAATACGTTACTGAACGATTCGCGTGTTAACCACATGCAGCAAACACATAGGCGATGCTTTTCAAACCCCTATCAGCTTCGAACTATCGGGAACAAAGCGTCACCATTAATCAAGGCGTCATCCAAATAATAGTAGCAAAGGACCACGTTTTGTGGTCCTGCGATACGCAACGGTTCAATTGTTCTATTGCTGAATTTGAAATGCAATGTTTACTACGTATTTCAAAATAGGGTTGTTCGACTCATGTAGAATTAATTGCTGGTGATCATGCAAGCACTGGCAGTGTAGGGTTGAATCAACAGCTGTTTTGAGTTCATACCACAGATAGGAATCAACAACAAATCATGATAATTTATCAATGTGTGGTTTTGTGATTGAAGTGTTTCTACGAATATACTTTTTAAACACGAGCAGTCATTAAATTGAAAATTCTTTTTTCACTGATAATGTGATAGAGGCATAAAGTTTTTGTATACCACACCAAGTTTTAAGCTTTTCCTAGAATGTGCGTTCCATGTAACATCCATTAGATCTAGTTATATATTTCCAATGTCTGATTCCCCGTCTCATGTTTCGCGACATTTTTCCTGGTAACGCGACAGCGCGGAGCTAAGCACTTATTTTTTATGTCATTTTCGATTTATAACTTAGTGGATGAAAAATGATACCGAAGAGGTTCTTTTTAGTAAACTAGCTCGTGAATGACTATAATATCAGTTGCGTATCTTACCTTCGTGACATTTGACGGACAGGCGTAAAATGAGGTCGAAAGAGATTTCTTTGCGATAGTTCTTAGGTACATGGGCAAAGAATATAAGTATACCGGTCACCAATTATCTGCTATTCGCAATAAAATGTAAGGTTTTTGACATGTTTTTCTAATGTAAGGTACATAATAATGGGTGTAACAGTACGAAGCTGAAAGGCACTAGTTCCCTCCGTCATTGCGATCTTTTTTTGTTCTAGACTATACCTAGGAACCTTCTAGTTACGGAGATATTGGGGTTCAAAGTTTCAACTTTTTCACAAGTTTTTTTTTAAATACAATTTTTTAATGGTATAACTTTACCTCCAAGACCTCTGAACTATTTAATGCATTCATCAGCCCAATGTTTTGGGTGCGTTACGTTGAGTTCTGCCGCAAAACTTGACTTTTCAACCCAAAAAAAAGTCATTTTTGCGTAGAGTTACTTAATTTGATGTACCGAATGCTCGGTTAACGGCTTCGTGAAGGGTCTGTTTACACCTTGTATATTGTTTGCGTTATTTAAATAGTTTAGTCGAAAGGTCAGACTTTGTGTATAAATACTAGAAACGGGATATTTATCAAGTTTACTGTACGTTTTGAGTTCCCGATATTTCGGCGCTGTTGCAAGCACAGTTTAAAAACTTAAGTATATCATGTTTATAAACTCCGATAGTAAACTAGATCGGCAGCTTTGACACTTTCAAAAAGACTACCGACGAACAATCAATAGTCCTTCGATTGCCACTTAGAACAGATTGATTTGAAATTGAGTTTCAAGAAATTACGAAAAAAGGCCTTTTAAGCTAAGCCGAAGTAGAATTTTGGTACACGGGTGTAAAATTACTTGTGAACATGACTTTCTGGTCCTCTAAACTTTTTTACACAACAATATTGCGTTAAAGTCTCGTATTAATAATGTTGGAGTGAAAATGAAGCGTTTCGGTGCTCGTTCTCACCTTTACCTTAAAGTTATTAAATTTTTCAACCTCATTTCTCTGTTTTCAGGAGGAAAAATGAAAAGCTAGATAATTATGCAGGAAGGGAACAATATTCATGAACAATATACTGTGAAAGATTCTATACGTCGAACTTATGTTTGTCTTACAAAGGTGTAATAACGCCCAACATAAGTGTATTTATTATATACATTATATATTATATTGTATACAGTATATACATTATATACAGTATATATATTATATTAAGTAAGTATTTCGAGTAGATTTTCGATATTTGGAATTACATAAGTGTTGTATTATATTATAATGATGTCAGGCAGTATTATTATAAAGTCCATCTTGCCCATGTCTGCTGACTTGCTATTTTCATATATTTTATCTTTAGTTATGGAGATACATTGTTGTCTAGAAAGAAAAAGCAAAGAAACGAAAGTCGAGTTTACGTATTTATTTTTGATGACGGCGGTCATTATCGAACAAAAAACCGCTTCACATAAAATATTTATCTGTGAATTTGTTTCCCAATATTTTTTAACGATAATCATAATCGTATTTTTCACACGAAATCCAATTTCTTTCCCATAAATTGTGGCTCATGACAAAAATTAATAGACGTCGAAGTGTACTTTATTGAAAAGCTTCGAGAGTGCAATTTGCCCCAGCACTTGAAGGTAAGTACCGGGTTTTAATGGACACTCATGAACCGAATTTAGAGGAGACCATAAAACAAACAGTTAAGTGATCTATATACTTCTTTATGTTTCTGTTTAGCCCCTAAACTTAGACCGAAATTAGACTGAACGCGGTAAACGAAACTAAATTGATTTTGTATAGAGCTTCTAAGAATTCTGTGAAGCTGTTAATTGCTTGCTCAGAATGACTTGTATATGTGAGTTTTGTAAATCCTTGACTAATTTTGTAATGAATGTGTTCATTCTGAATGAGATTTCAAACTAAAAATAGGATTTGGCTGAGTAATATTTTCATAATTGCGATCTTTAGGGCCGCCAAAGTATAGGTATGGTGTACGTGTATGGTATCTCTATGAGAAATCTTGCTTTGCGTTCTTTAACAGAGTAACATTTGCACGCAGTTATGCGCCGTAAGACATGAGGTATCTATGGCGTGGCAACACTCAACATTTTTGAAGTGGTGTTATTGCTTTTACAAAATGTTGTTGGGTTTTTCCATCAGGAATTTCTCAGTAGCTAGCAGCCACGGAGTATGTATTTGTGCACGGTTGATGGCAATAGGCTCACCCCCTATTAAATGGAACTTAAACATAACTGGCGAAATGTGGGTGTACTATTAGGTAGGCACCAGTGGCGAAGGTGCCATACAACTCGATTCCTACCGACTTTCCTTTGAAAAATGGCACAGTCAGTATTCTATAGACAAATAATATAATCACACTAAAGATATGTACTCCGGCTTACCTCTTACAAAAATTGACCCTTCGCTACCTTTCGGTGATTACAGGTGTGATACTACTAGCTCTTTCAAGCTTGGTTATTTTGTCGTCATAGTAAATTGGAATAAGTCAACATTTTCCAATGCAGTTGCAGACCAACCCAATTTAAAGTTTCTCTCCCTTTCAAAATGAAATCAAGTCCACCACACTGCCACACGCCACACGTTTCGAATCGCTAATTTCGAACAATTGATTTAAACCTCTCCAGCGAACTTAATCAAAACAGCGAACCGTAAAATCGTAAACCGACGCGTAGATTGTAGTTTCCATTTTGACATGAGAGGCAATCGGTGCGGCCTGGCCGAATCGATACGAACAACCTGCCCCTATGACGGACGTGACTCGGATATGAATCGCACACTTGAATCGATTGAGACGATGTCCTATTAACTGGCAATTAATTTTGTTGTAACTGTCCGTATTTAGGTATGGTGTATGTGATCACTAGGACTTAATGCAAGTAACAGAAACGAAGACCAAGTAATGGATTCTTGTTATTGCGCCAGTGTTAAAAATATCGGAACGAGGAGATTGTTCAAAATTGTGAGGGCAACTAAGAAAATTCAACTTTATCTGGATTGTATAGAATGCATTTCAGAATGCCTTTTTTTTGTAGGATTTTGCCAAGTGTACAGATGACGACAGGTCTTACCTGTCGAGGAATGACTTTTTTTGTTGCCTCTAGCTATGAAGGTATACAACGATTTGTGTCTAGTTTTAGTTAAATAAGGTTTTTTATATGTATTAGTTGATTATTGTATAAGTTTATTTTGTGTATTTTTATCTATGGGCCTTAGTTGCCTGACAATAAAATGATTGATTGATTGATTGATCAATCATTTAATTTCACTCTGAGACAATAGAATTAGAAAGACAATAGGATAAGATTAGACTTTACGTAATTTCCAACTACGTTTACAATTGAGACAATACTCGTATAAGATTAGATAGGTACTTATTTCCCTACTTAGTTAAGATTTTTAGAAACCCATCTAAAATAGAGCGAGCTTTTACTCAACAACTTGGCTGGAAAGAGGCTATCAGCGATAATGGCATCCTATTACTTATTGCGCCTACCCTTCGCATCCGGTAAACGATTTCAAAGGCCAGTCTCATTTACAGCTGCTTTCAGGCAGAGTTCCAAAGTTTAATGCAATTTAACAGTTTCCAACATTTACGCTTTGTAATTGAACTACGAACTGTGTTGCGGACCAATAGAGCCGTTAGCAACACACTACCATGAACTTTAATAAACTACTCGTAATTCGTTCATCGGGTTCGTTCCTGAAATTGGTCCTTTGAGACGGAAATGATTTCGATTAAAATCTACGTAAGTATAACATGTAATAAGTTTGTCTTATTAAATCCATCAAAAAGATGTTTCCAAACTTTTCCTGAGTCAAAAAGCCACTTTATCACTTTTCATAAAAAAAAAACTTAGAACAACCGAAGTTGATTTAGGTAGACCTTAAAGCAAAAAGGTAGACGTAATAAAAATTGTGTAATAGAATACTTTGGCAATTTTCCAGCGTAACGAAAACTCTAATGAAACCAATCAAAAGTTCTTATTAATTTCCTAAAAAAAAACCTTTTCCTTTTCCAATTAGCAAAGATTGCGAATATTACTGAAAACAATCATAATTCTACAATTTGTACACCCTTCATTAACGTCAAGTGTACATTTTGATTGCTTTGTACGCTTTGTACCTTCGTGTGAAATAATTTGTAACGCGTCATGCGAACTGTGTTTGACATTTGATCGAGTCAAACAAAGCGCTGTTTGGCTAAAAAGGCCGTGTTCCACGTGCGTATAAATTAGACATTTTCTTTCGTGCGACGCTACGGCCCTATTATGTAAATCGTGTAATTACAGATAAAAACAAAGTGTGGCTTATTTAGCTTGCTAGCTACTAGTTACTTCGTGTAAGATTTTTCTGTGAGAATTTAGCTATGACTTTTCATATGTTAGCCAAATATTTAATTTCCTTAGGAAGTAGATCTGTTTTAAGCCCGTCAACGCTTAAACTCGGTCACCGACAAATTAATCTGTCGTTTGCAGCACGTCAGCTCGCCGGCTTTTTTCTCTCTACTCATACAAAGGTCGACGAAAATTAAAATATAGCATACAATATTCGCAATATGTAGGTAGTTGGTACACCTAGCCTTACACGTGCATGGTAAAAATACTTATGACTTCGACAGCACTTTTATTTAGAAGCAGTAAAGGCAGCTTTCGTAGTTTCTTTAAAAATAAAAGCTCATTTATTTAACTTTGTTGAGTCTTTTCTCAAACTCTGCATAAAGTTTAGTAATAGGTAAGTAGTTTTAGGTACAAAGCATCCATTTTGTTTTTGTGATCAAATTACAATAAACTAGATATTGATTACAAGATTGCGCATAAAAAGCTAAAAGTATAAAGTTCCTTGAGATCTGATAAGTGCAAGAAGTCCTTGCAATAAGTTAAAGTTAATAGGAAAGCCGAGTACTTAATATTTTTCATAATAATTAATTAAATTGCACCGCCTATTATAGCCCTCGGGAGCCTTTCATTAGTTTTTTTAATTGCGTTGAATGAAACTACTGTTTTTGTTCAAAAGAATGATGCTGTGAGAAATTGCAAGATTATTAACATCGTGTTTTAATGTTATTATGAATGTTTACTCGTTTCTATTCCTGTTGCAGAGTTGTGATTGTTTTTCAACATAGATATAGGACACTTGGTAAGTCAGGAAGACGGTACCTGAACTCTGGGCTAACTCGGCTCACCAGCAGTGGAACAGAGGATCATGAACACGCTATGTTGCCAAAAAAGTGAGCCAATTCGTGAAAGTCGAAGTTGACATTATTATGATCTGCAGTAAAGATGGCAAGGAGGATGATAACCAACAATGACACGTAGTGCGATATGAATGATAGATATTACATTAGTGACGTGTGGGCTGAGAAAACATAATTCAAAAATTAAACTAAATTTAGACCCTTTTATGCAAAAATTACGTTATATTACACTTCACCTTCAATTTTACTCCTACTGAATCAAGTAATGAAACCATTTTACTATGTTTTAGCTATAATAAACAAGCACGTATAGTAAAAATTGAGTTACGAGGTTAGTAATTATATTTCGTTCAGTAGGTCGCCGCGATTACATCTTACAAGGACCGATAGCGCTCCCTGGTGGTGTTCAGGGAAGTCATGTCACATTAGATTACGATAATGCACTAAGCGTTAACAGCTGGGAGGAAGAAGGGCGTATTGATAACTGTTTTAAAGTCCATTTTTGCGTAAAAAATTACCAGTTTAGTTCAGATTGTAGGGCCCAATTTAAGCATTTGCATTTCTTGTATATATATTTAAAATTACATGAGATAGAACTTATACTGTCACTACGGGATATCTTCCGTGTCAACCCGCGATCATGGCGCTTGCAACAACGTCAAAATATCGGGAGCTCAAAATAATGAACAATCACGGAAGATATCCCGTAAGTGCCAGTATAAGTTTAGTTGTAAACCGTGAAAGCTTAAAACAGTGTTTACATGAGATAGTTCCCAAAAATTGCCTCCCATGTCATGAATCCCATCCTGAAACATTAGGAAGTGGCGAAGGGTAGTTTTGGGGCACTGTCCCATGTAATTTTTGACGTTCAAAAAGTTCTGATCATCATCTGCATTCTCCTGACCTTTTCCCAATTTATTTGGGGTCGGCACAGCATGTCTTCTTCTTCCATACTTCTGTATTACTTGTCATCTCAGCAGTCAACTCCTTTCTAGCCATATCATTCTCACAAATAAATAATATCACCCTAATTTAAATTTATGATTTTTGATTGTGATATTTGGAAGTAGAATAAAACAGAGCCACTTTTCGTGTCTGCCTGTGTGACCATAGACAATGGAGTTTGATGCGGTTTTCTCAATCAATCAGAGAATTCTAGTCGCTTTATGTGTATAAACATTAATATTAAACTTAATAAAGTAAAGAAACGTCGTAATTTTCAAGTTGTAACAATCGTGCGAAACAGGAGCGAGTTGTTAGTAATTTTCATGAAACGCGACGTCTTTCATATGCTAAATACCTACTTTCGTGCCATATTGCGCCACGTGTGAATGTCATATATTTGAACCGTGGTCAGGACGTAGATGACACGTGAATCGGACGTGCAAGGGACGTGAATGTGACGTACACGTCATGTAGAGTCCGTGTCAGGTCCATGTTACATCGACGTTTGTTAACAAAGCAAACATTGGTTCAATATTTAGCTTACTGCAGCGTATGAACGTAATGAGCAAAAGTCAAATAATATTATGAACTACGTGTTTATTCAGCCAAAAAGTTAATTACCGAGGAAATGATGACTGAGTGGAAAATGAAATAGCTAGAAAGGGATGAATACGGCGTAACAAGTGTAAAAAGTCAAACTAGAGTCTGCCTCGTTGGTCTAGTGGTCGGAAGCGGGACTGCTGAGCAAGAGATCCTGGTTTCGATTCCTGGGTCGGGCAAAGTGTTATTGGGTTTTTCTATCAGGAAATTCTCGGTTGATGGCAATAGGTTCACCCCCTATTATATGGGATTTAAAAATATAACAAGCAAAATGTGGGTGTACCTACTATTAGGTAGGTACACTTCTACCTAACCTTCGGGAATTACAGGCGTGATGTTATAATATGTATAAAAAGGAGAAAACATTCTGCGCCGGCACCAAACAAATTAGAGGGTCTGATGATAAATGACTTTGCATATCACAACATTGCGTGTTGCTGTGATTTCTTCGTGAGGTACGCCGCACATCACTTTAGCCTTGAGCTGGCATGCACGCACGCAGTAAGAAGTTTCAATAGATTATAGAGCGTGGAGCTTGACACACTAGACTGAGAGGTGACAGGTTTTTTCATAACGATCATGGATACGGTTAGATTTACTTCAATGACGCCATACTTTGAATATGTACTAAAACTGTTCATTCCTCTGGTCGTTTTTTTTTCACAACAATGAAGCCTCTTGTAAGCGCTATAACTTTAGCTATAAGTATAAGTATAAGCTATAACTATAAGTTGCAACCACTGAGAGCAGGCAGACCGACATCATTCACATTATGGGACTACTCTACAAACCATAAAAGTAAATCTAACCGTATCCATGATCGTTATGAAAAATCCTGTCACCTCTTAGACTACAAGCAAAGAGAGGCCTATACCCAGCAGTGGGTGAAGTCGGGCTATGGATGATGATGATGGAGCATATACTTGTTTTGTTACCATAGATAGACATTCGATTTACCGTACCTTGGTACCTCGGATCAAAGACTTCATCATCATCTGCCTAGCCTTTTCCCAACTATATTGGGGTCGGCTTCCAGTCTAACCGGATGCAGCTGAATACCAGTATTTTATATGGGGCGACTGTCTATCTAACCTCCCCAACCCAGTTAGTACTGGGTTATACGCTATCCCTTTGTAAGACTGGTTGCCAGACTTTTGGGCCACTGACTACCTAACCTACCTCGGGTCAGAAACTTCAAAAATCCCAAATCACATCCAAAGAAAACGCGAATGTTTGTTTACACTTTCCTAATCTTTGATTGGTGAACGACGCAAGTGTGTGTACACTTGTAAAGGACACTTCGCACTCGATCGCCTCACAAACATCCTCAACGGTTAATCGATTCTCGACGCAGCGGGAATCGGTTTGCTGGTTCTTTTTGATCATTAATCGGATGTGGGAGTCAACACCGAGGTGTTTGTGTTTGTTTTGCTGTTTTAAAAATAAATATTGGGGTTTACGAATATCGAGGTGCATGTTGGCTGTGTTTATTTTTATTAAGACTCACCCGGGCGTACCTAAGTAAAGTTTAATTGTGAGCAAACTAAAGTTGACACAAAATACTTGAATGATTTGTGTCAAGACTTATACAAGGTGTAAACGAACCCTTCACGAAGCCGTCAACCAAGCATTATGTCAT
The DNA here is from genome assembly GCA_905220335.1 of Noctua pronuba. Classification (NCBI taxonomy): domain Eukaryota; kingdom Metazoa; phylum Arthropoda; class Insecta; order Lepidoptera; family Noctuidae; genus Noctua; species Noctua pronuba. The sequence continues at coordinate 5,500,745 of LR999894.1, forward strand.
CAAACTAACTAACTTAACGTTACGTCGTGGATGAGTTTAAAGCAAAAGTCTTTGATAAAAAACATGTATTTAAAAAAAACTAGTGAAAAAGTTGTAACTTTGACCTCCAATATCTCCGTAACCAGAAGGTTCCTAGGTATCGCGTAGAACAAAAAAAATATTGCAATGACAAGGAGCACAAATGCCTTTCGGCTTCGTTAAGGGGCTTGTTACACCCTTTATATTCTCTGTGAAAAAAACCTATGTCATAAATCAAACCTATAATTTTCTGTATCTATATAAAGTCTAACTTTTTAAACACGAAATATTTCAAGAGTAACTTCTATAGGTCGTAAAGTCACCATAGCAACAAAAAAATTTTTTTTATCTAAGTTTATTTTTATAAAAAATAAATAAATTAAAATTACTTGACCCACAAAATAAATACGGGCTAAAGGTTTAAAAAGTAAAAAAAGTTTAAAAAAGTAAAAGTAAGTAAGTAAGTTTAAAGTTTGTAAAGGTTTTATGCAAAATGTCGCAAGAATATTTAGAACTATAATAATTTCGTAAAAATAAAAACATTCAGAAAAAATTTTTTTTTTCGTTGCTATGGCGACTTTAGGACTTGTAGAAGTTACTCTTGAAATATTTCGTGTTTAAAAAGTTAGACCTTATATATCATCATATCTCATCTTTAATGTGATTTTATTATTTGTCTATGAGATATTGATTGTGCCAGTTTGCAAAGGGAAGCCGGTAGGAATCGAGTTGTATGAAACCTTCGCCACTGATAGCTACCTACCTACATATTTCTCACTTAGACGCTCAAACCCTAGCCCCTCCACCCACATAAAAATCGAAGCTATCCTTGTAAATCCCAGAGAGTATAACCAGAAACAAAAATCCTTAGGATTACTGCGATCGAAAGTATCCAGTAGATGGTATCCGCATTCAATTTATCGACTAACTTATTTTATGAGCAAAGTCAGGAGCTAGGAGATTTATGAGAGCGATTTGTAGGCGCGGCCTATCTGGCGATAAGTGACCCTTCAGTGTTGCCCGACGGTCCTTTAGGACACCGCTAACAAGCTTACTGGGGTCCCTTTAAATTTTTACATTTTGTTAATGTCAGGGATTTATTCGGCGACAGGTTTTCGATGAAGCGAAGTGTAAATTAAGCAAAATTTTGTAGAAGCACACTCTTAAGTGGATAGGATACTTTAGAATGTAATGAAGTTGAAAAAAGGCCAAGAAAAAGTTTGGCTAAAAGCCCACAGAACCTATCCGAATTATAAGAGTAATGACCACAAATCAGTGCACACAGGGGTAACATAATCATCAATCATTATTTGAAGATCATTTGCATGATTTGATGATTGATTATTTGGGAACCCAAGGACAGTAGTGGCTGAAAATGATGACGAAGCAAACATGGTCGCATAACCCAAGTGCTTATCGACATCATCGTGACATGTTGAAGGGTCAGTTTACCCTTCATAATAAAATCAAATTCGTGTAACGTTGATAAGACGACGGGCACACGTCCGTGAATAGTTGATGACTTACAACGCTAGCGTGACGAGGATACGTACGGCACCAAATATTACAACATTGTACAGCTGTGATTGATGTTTGTGACCAATAATATGATTATGCCGAGAAATCATACAGTGTAAAATAAAATAAAATGTGTATCTCGTGCATAAAGAAGCTCACGTATCTCACAGAACAGAAAACATAAATTCTTCTATTAAAACTTGAGAATGAAAGAAAATATTTCTTTAGATTGTTCATTTCATAAAAATGTTCCGGTTGGTTGGCGAAACAATAAGCTTTTTATTTCAATAAAGCAGAACAGTCGTAAACTGGAGGGGTCTAACAAGGCAATGGCAATGGGGTCTTAAAGACATTACGTGCGATTAGTGAAGGTCAAGTTTATTGTCATACAGCTCTTTTATGACCCCGTCTGGAGACGCCAGGGTTGATAAAGCTGGACTAAGCTGACTAGAAAAGTCCAGAGTTTTCTGAATTTTGTCTTAAGGAAACTGCGTATCAGTAAAAATCGATTGTTCCTGATGTTTTGTCAGACTTAATCCTCGCAAAATGTAGTTATGGTTTAACTGGTTGTACTTAACTCTCAACTTGCATTTATTAATAAGAATAATAGTTCTCTCCTTAGGCGGTGGGATCAAGGGCCTGATTCAGGAGGTAGTACTCCTCGATACGGCTCACATTATGAGGAGGTTCCTGTCTCTGGAGCCCTAACCACTTGTAGCTTGGACCCTGCTCCCGACACCGGCGGACCACAATTTTTTTGTATTTTTAAATGTTTTTTTATATGATTTTTTTTTAATATTTAAAATGTAAAAAATGTGTAGAGAAATAAATAAAGGAAATAATATTTCAATGATTAGCTGAAAAAAGTAATAATTTGCTTGCTCTGCCTCTGAGGCTTTGATAGTATTTCGCCTCAGAGGCAGGACGAAGACATAACACGCAAAGCCAAGGTTTATCGTGAGTCAACCCTATAAATGCCACACTAGCGTTTATCTGTCACAAATGTATACCTACCAACAGAACATAGAATAGTATAACGAACCTGTGATTGCTAGGATTGGACGCTATTAGACGCTCAATCTTCAGTACTTAAACGTGATTTGTTCCGTAAAGGTCACAAACAAACTTGGACTTTATCGAGGGACACAAACATGTTGTTTTGACTTATCTTAGCTCTGGAATAGGCCATCTAATTTACGAAGGCTTTCTGCTGACTTGATTTACCTACACCAGATTTATTGCCTAAGAAATACTGTTATAAATTAAGTAGGTAACATTTTTTCGCGTGGGAGGAAAATAACTTTAGTTGGCTTTTCTTACATGTTGATGTGAATAGCAGAAATAATAGATAAAGAAATTTTGTTTCTGTATCCTTAACTAATATTTTTTCAGCATAATTTTGTCGGTATGTAAGTTTACAAAACCACAGAATATTTGCCAATTTTTGTGGACTTGTTATCGCAATATTTCCTTATTAGTTCACAGGTTTGTTGCCCTTGATAAAATCTCTTTGTAGTTCTTTACGGCGCCCTAGGAAGCAATGAGATTACCGAAGATAAAGTTTATACCTTACAACGAAACATTTCTTTTAATTTGCTCAGCCTAGTTTTATTCCGTTTGCCCTGTCTGGGTTTATATACAAACTGTATCATAAAACGCAAAATCTAAATAAATTATTTCATTCAAAACAAAAATAGTGTTTGCTCCTCAATAGTGTGACTTTACACGCCCACTTTATGTTTACTGTTATAACCCCTATATTTAACACGATAACGTCAGAAATAGCGTGCAGGTGGTCGTCGGTAGGTTTAACCCTTAAATGCCGAGTGTACAGAATAAGTGAGCGACATTTAACGTCAGTCGAAGTCAGTGGCGTGACCAAAAGCTGTAAAGCTAATTTAGAAATCAGCATTTTGTCCAATTACTCAGTTCGCCGCGTCCTGTCAGTTAAATCTGATGTCATGGCTATTCTTGATTCAACCAGTTAAGTACGGGCATGTCGTGTAAAAGTGCCCGTTTATATGTTACTTTTATTTCAGACTGCTCAGATGAATTTGATAAAAGCCGCAGCCGAAGTACGTTCGGCAAAGTAAAATAAAAGAGATTTTATGTGTTTCAAATGTGGCGTTTACTTTTTGTGATTTGTTATTTATTACGAGGCACAGATAAACGGGAAGACGTCAGATGTGAGATGCGTTAAGTGTTCTCCTTGTCTTATCACTGAACATCTCCGTGCCCTCTTTTGTGAGTGATTCGTCGCGTCATTGGGTTCCTTTTAGTGAAACAATATAACTTTCTTGTTATTTCAAAAAGTATTTTTTTGTTATGTACTGCGATGTTTTGAGGTAACAGTGGAGATTATTTTTCTTTGAATTATTTAGTCTTATGCCAGGTTTATTGTCATTCAACCATATAAAGCATACATCTTATATTGTATAATATATAATATATATATATATAATCATTATATTGAAATGAAAGCCAAGAGGGAATGTTAAATGTCACGTGACCTGATTAGACAGCATAATTCGTGTACTTACAATTTAATAAATAATAAATGGCCGCTTCACACTCGGCGCTTCTTAGTTGGATTATATGACGTAGGTAGCATATACCTATAGCACAGGTGGACGAGAGAAAATCTAGAGGACAAAACATAATAGCTTGTAACTGTTAAAAAATATATGCATCTGACAGATTCGGCCGAATGTAAGGTGAAAAGCCTGTTTATTTTTATGAATGGTACATATTTTTCCTGTCCACAACAGATATCCGTAGGCTATTACACAAAATATCTATAAGATAGTATGTAGAGATACATAAATGTCAAATCACCTGCGGCATTCGAGAAGCCTCATGACCCACGGCTATACCTATTTATCTACGTACATTCACTGGCAAATTGAGGAAGATTTATCTCTCGTATCATCCATCCTTCCCATGTCTACGAGTATAGTTGCAGGCGCCGTGCGTCACAAAGTCATCGACGCGGGAACTGGGTCGGCCATATTTGTCGTTTTGGCGGCAAACGGCGTCAAATTGCCGCCGCCACGGACTTGTGCTACAATAACACCCTTCGTATGGTAAACATTTGTAGCCTGTCATCATTACATCGGTACGATTCACTAATCCTGACGGCCGCTATCGTTAGATCATATTTGTGTCACATGTACGAAGTAAACAAGAGGTTTATGAAATCCAGTTTCTTAACAATGGTAATACACCCTGCTTGTTAGAAGACCATCAATCAAATAAATATTAATCAAAAACATGGAAGCTTTCGAGGTGTTTTGTCAGTTAATATTGTATGAAGTAAATTATTATGTTTGGAACTCTATTTATTTGTTCACATTCAAACAACAAATATATTATAAAGCCTTCATGAGTTCCACAAAAACGAATAAAATAAATGACACACAATTTGTCATAACACAACATTTGGTTCAGTGATTTACGAGTGGGTACAATGATTCATAACATTGCCGCAGCACGATTTCGTCCTCATTGTACCTTTCGTACCTACGAACGTACCACAATAAGGCACCTGTAATGGATATAGGAATATTCCAAGGTCTGTCAAACGAGGTCAGACGTGCCTGCAGACCATCAGACGAACAGCGGTGATCAATCTTGACCGGGAACTTTTAAAAGCCTTCAAATGTAACTTTTAAAGTGCTACGTCAAACTTTCCCCCGAGTGTAATTGTAAGTCGGTGTTAAAGTAGATCCTAGGACATGATGTACGTCGCCTTTGTCGTGATTTATAAATGTAATAAAAGCTTCTTGTACAAGCTGGAGAAGACGTTAGCTTACAATTTGTCTTCCACGCTGTTCTTACGATGTAATAAGTTCATTGACGTAGCACTGTTTCGAGTATTTCACGCGAGTAACAAAAGCTCGCAGACGACAATAGAGCTCGGATCCCACAATAAACATTACAATACTGGAGTCACGGGTTCGCATTGAAGCAAAGAAACGTCTTCACGCTTTTTCAAAGTCTCCACGATATCTATATACGAGTCAGGCAAATCTAAATGTATTTTCTGAAATACGGTTACAAAACCGAGGCTTCAGCTAGCAATTCTTTTTTATCAAGTCGAGCGTGAAAAAATTGTGGGAGGTGAGTTGAAAAGTATTGGTGTCACGATTTGGAGAGTTTAAATTCATGCCGCGATTCGGCAAGGTGTGATTTAATTCGGACTTAGAAGCTATTTTTTTGCCAAGCGAAAGTAATGCTTCACGGGTTGCTACTCCTGACTAATACGAAGACGTTTCTAGGTTGGTCGAGTAGCGCTATTTTTAAACGGAATTGAGAATGTAGATTAAGTTCGGTGTTATTTTGGGGCCAGAGGGTCGACAATTGATTGGAAAGTCTTGAGCGTAATGATTCTAAAATGGATTTAACTTGAGGACGTGATTTACGGTTGGCGGAACAACACACGCATTGAATAAGATTTATCTGATGATTTGGTGAAATTCCGTGAATAGGTACTTGATAAAATAAACCAGTACAAATATTATAAATAAATATTGTGAAATCCAGTAGGATTAATTATTTCATAACAAAAATAACAAATGACAAATGTACCGATAACACACTTTGGTTATAAAAATAATTCAATAAAAGGGCATTGCACCGTTTCAGTAAATCATTTCATTAACCAATATTGAGAGGTATTTATCGGATGAATTGATGACACTCGAGTGGCCATCTGCATTAATGAAGGCACGATTGATTACTTTTATCGCATTGATACGATAATTTATTTGGCATTTTTATATAGAATTCTGAGCTTTTGAATTGGATATATCAGTCCAGTATTTAAACATATACACTGTGTATATAGGGTGACTGCAAATTAGTGACCGATATTTAAACACGTGATTGTACTCATGATAACAAACAACTTTCTCAAAGAAACATTTTTTTATACTCATTCTATGTTATCACAATAACACAACATCCGTAAGAAATTCGCTCTGTGACTCTGACTCCCCACTGTTGCACGGTACGATAGTAATGAGACAGAACGGTGTCAAGCAGCTAACAGCTGATAGGTCACAGGCGCGCGCAAATTTCATACGGCTGTTGTGTTATTGTATTGTGTTGCTTTTGGAAAGTTGTTTGTTATCATGAGTACAATCACGTGTATAAGTATTGGTCCTTAATTACCTTTTATTGCTCTTTTTGCTTAAGTAATGAGGATATTTAAAGCTTAAATATATTTGTACATCAATTTGACCTCTGAAAGTTCATTCATTCTTCATTTGGGATCTTTTTTTAGACTTTCATCAACATTTTTTCATTAAAATGAGAAAATAGAATTTTAAAATTCAGTGCATTTGGCAGCCGTTTATCAGCTATCATATAGACCAAGGTCATGTATTGAAAAATATTTGATCGGGGATTTAAATAATCTTATTCGACGGGCGACCTTTTGACTGGGGACAACCATTTCAAATAATAAGCACATTTCACAGTAAATATTCTCTATTTATTAACACTACTAAAAATAATGGCTATTCTAACTAAAAATGTATCATTCTAAATATGTTACCTACGTAATTTTGATGACAGATATTTTGGTTAATCGAAGGTCTAAACGGATTAATATTAGATCACCCATAATATGACGGAGTGTGATAAATATAACATAGAGCTATTATTGTTTTTGTAAATATAACATGTGACGTCCTGTTTCTTCTTTCATAAGTTGATGTGTCAATTAGGTTGTTAAACTTTTAGCAGGTGGGTATGTAATTTGAAGAAAATATACTTTTTGAGTTATTAAAACTTGCAAATTGTCACTAACACGGCCATTGCAGGAAGTGGTCGAATTTTCTTTAGACACAGATTGGTTGATCGTCGATTGTAACTTTGTGTCGATCTGGATCGCAACTATACGATACTATTCCAGGATCATTTCGAATGGCTTCGATCCAATTCTCCAAATATCCAACCATATCGTATCGTACTTATTCGTCTAAGTAAAATCCATTTGTGTCCTTCATTTGTATTCTTTTGAGTTGACTGATTGCACTTTCGGACAATGTGGCAGGATACATTTATCGTATTCGTCTGTATTGATCAAAAATAGCATCGTAAAGTATCGGATCGTGCATCACTAGGGGCAACCAATAATGTCCTAAGAGTGAGTTACACCATAATCACTCAATCAACGTAGACCAACGCGGCAACTATTACAAATGATGATATATCTCCAACCCACACACCTATACAAATATACAGACACGGAAAAGAATCGTCAAAAGCCTCTACTTATAAATACTTATCCGCAAACACTTGTACGTTACATAAATAAGTGGCAAACAAGTTCTAAGTAGGGCAAATCCTGTTTTTCACGGTCCGACGGTCGCGTGGACGTTTCCTTGGGGAGGCTTACGGCCATCGGTGACGAACGCGTGGTGTACTCACCCGGGTTCAAAGTGAACGCGGTTATTTAAACTTCGGTGAATCTTGTGTGGGTCGGTAGACGTACGCAGGAATCACCGATCCTGGGTAATCGATGTGGGAAGCGGCCCAAGTGTGGGTACGTAAAAATGTTCGGTTTGATTGGGATTAGTTGCGTTGCGAGTAAACTATCTAAAGGCCCAGATAAGTGACGCATTGAAAGCGTTTCGGATTTCTATAACGACTTTCAATAGGTTTAAGCTCTAAACTTTTCGGTAGCTGCTGTCAACCCCAAACCAAGCCGAAGGGGCAATGAAGAACCGATGACCATTGTAGTAGACGTGTTCTTGAGCGGAGACCGCGAAGACCGATCGGGCAGGGTGCATCGTAGCAGGTGCATGAAAGTTGCCGACACTAAAATAAAGCTAAGAAGCGACGTGCAATTGGAGAGAGTTATGTCGGATGGACTGTTGCAGGCTGACGATGATAATGAAGTCGATTCTATAAATTTTAGACTTTTCCATCATCTATCCTAGACCGACTTCAATTTTCTACCATGTACAGAAGTAGAATGTGTTAATATATTCTAAACCTAATCGCAAATCAAGTGGTATCCGTATAAATAACGTACAGTTAAAATGTGTGGAAGCGGCAAGTTGCCTTACGTGAGCCAATTCGATTTCCACTTAACTCCGACCGCGATACAATAAATACTTACTTATAAGGCACCGTTTAATTTACATAACATATCGTGCTGAAGAAACCGTAATAAAATAGAGTTAATCTGTATAATCTGAATAACACCACAATTTGCAACGGGGAATAAAATTACCATTTTTAACCGACTTCTTAAAAAGGATAAGATTATGTTAACTTATACTGTCACTTACGGGATACCATCCGTGATTGTTCATTATTTTAAGCTACCGATATTTCGACGCTGTTTCAAGCGTCATGATCGCGGGTTGACAACTCAAAATAATGAACAATAACGGAAGATATCCCGTAAGTGACAGTATAAGTTTAGTTGTAAACCAGTGTTAAGATTATGTAGTCCATCAGCATCTTTTTTATATTATTACATCGACGTCAAAGATTAATTGATTTTATGATAAACAAATTTTAAAATTCATCATCGGACGTAGAAAGAAAATTAATAAAGATACATTTCAGTGAGGTAAATGAGCCCACCTCGGTCAGGGGAGAAATTCTATTCAGCTCAAAGAGCTACTGAAAATTAATTTCTTACTAACTTAAAATGCAAATGTATGGGCCAAGTAAGTATTTTGTGATGCAAATGGGATGTTTAAGTATGCCTTTGGGGTAAGAAAAAAAAAAGTTAAAAGGTAATATTAACGAGTGTCGTAGACTTGGCGTAGCGGTCGAAGCCGCGTAGCAGCGTAGCACTTGGGCTACGGGAAATTAATTTGCGTGCAATATATGTACAAACGCCAGCACATCAAGCTACCCGAAACTGACAAATTTTCCCAATCAACCTTGAACCTAATGCTTTAGCGGTAAAGTTGAAAATCTATTAAAGAAATTTGACAGATTGTAGTAGCTTGATGTGCTGGCGTCTGTACTCCTGCTATTTCGGCACATTAATATTTTATTTGTAAGACACAAAATTTTTTATAAAGCTACGTTTTCCAAGAATACATAACTCAAAGGAAATAGTGTTGAATGACTGTAAACAACCATTCAATCAAGAGATTTAGATCTATATGAAGTATTCTCAAAGGATTTTTCATGTTATTTATTGCGAATTCCAAACATACGATAGCAGAATTTTTTAAATCATTTCTGAAACCAGCTTTCAATGGAAAATTGTACTTTCTTATCAGATCTTCAAATGATTTACTCTACTGAAAGAAAAAGAAATGGCTTTGTAAATCAAACTCAACAATATAATGAACAGAAAAGTATTTTCAATTTCAAATTCAACCCCTTCATCGCTATCAATCACAAAACCGGAACGTTCTCAGTGTCCCGGTTCGTTACCGGTTCTCTCCCGGCCTGTCGCCGGCCACAGCCAGTAATTACTCAAATCAATAATACAATACGTGCCGGCACTACGTGGCGGAATAATGCAGTTATCTTTGGCCCAAAAATAGGTTAAAAGCATCTTCCTCTATATTTTGCTTAAGTAAACGGAAAGAGAGACAAATATCATAGAACAATTTTTAATAATTCATCCTCAAGGGCGATCAACCCCGTGCGGAAAAATTGTACATAACATAACCTCACCCCTGTAATCCCAGAAGGGTTAGGCAGAGGTGTACTTCATAGTTCACCCACATTTCGCCCGTTATGTTTAAGTCCCATGTAATAGGGGGCGAGCCTATCGCTATCAACGGGGAAATTCGGACTCCGTGGCTGCTACTGAGAAATTTCTGATGGAAAAACCCAATAACACTTTGCCCGACCCGGAAATCGAACCCAGGACCTAATGCTCAGCACTACTATACCACAAGACCAATGAAGCAGCCACTGACGTCATACCATACAAATTCTACTGATTCTGTCAGTGTCAGCGTCTGGAGTCGCGTGCGAAGTCTGTTCGTACCAGTTGTGACGACTCCTTAAGGTGCTCCCACTCAAGAGCATGCTCATGCAATCTAACAATCCAATATTCGAACTTGAGCATTACGTTATAAATAGACGCGATGAGGCAGCATTCGCCTGTAATGCAACAATCCAAGATTCAATTTTGTATCATTACAAGCTGCGCTCTGTAGTGCTCGGTTATCGAATATGAACTGTTACATTACAGGCTTACAAGAGACATGATGATGATGATGATATTTTAGGAGAATGCTGCCGGTAAGGGAGTGCCTTTAATATTAGCACTGTAAAAACAAGTGCTAGATACTTAGTAAGCACTTGTTGTTTGCTCTGTCAACTTTGACAGCTCATTTGAGGGCAAGTTATATTTGGAAGAAAATTCTCTTGTTTTCGGTTTCCAAATAAAATGTAGGTTGACAACATGTCGATCAAACGTTCTAAATATTTTTGCCGACTTTGATCTTGCTAAAAATGATTAAGTCAAGTAAAAACCAATATTGTATTTTGTTGTTTTAAAAAAAATGTGTTTACATAACATAACATCTCGCCTGTTATCCTCGAAGGGTTAGGCATTGATATACCAAATAGTACACCCAGGTTTCACCAGTTATGTTTCAGTCTCATGTAATAAGGGACGAGCCTACTGCCGTCAACCGGGTTCAAATCCAGACTCCGTGGCTGCTACTGCGAAATTCCTGTTTGAAAAACCCAATAACATTTTGCCCGACCTGGGAATCAAACCCAGGACCTCATGTATGTATACAATAAGGAGAATTTGCCACCATTATTTGCGTAAGATACGGAATCAGAATAAATAAATAAAAAGAAAGTGTCGAACTCAATAATAAACAGTAATAAAGGATGCATTTGTCTTTCCACAGAGTGATTAATAGGTCAGAGGCGACAGCGAAACAGCGGCCATTTAATTTGCTTAAACTTTGGCACGAATTAATTCACGCTGTCATTGTTTTTATCGCTTGCCAAGCAATAAAGGCCGTGTTCCCTCTACTTAAAAGTTAGACGTTTTGGATTTATTGTATGTATGCTGATGATGTAGATGTTATAATTGAAACTTTATTTATGTTAGCTTGGGCGTCTTTTTTTTTTGGATGGGAAATCATCAAATAACCTACCCCCCTCCGCTCTGGGTGGAGTGGGAGGAAGTTTCAGACTTTTACTGACTAAAACCCATCCTTGTTCCCTCTTTGCCCTTTGTGTTCCAGGGCCGCGGTATCTAGCTTGGGCGTCTTTGATTGTGGATTTTTGGAACAATCCGGAACAGAATAGCATTCATCAATCAGTCCATAATATTCCCTCAGTTGGGACAAAGACCTCCTCAGTATGAGAGAGAATGGGCTGTAATCCACCACGCGGGCACTGTGCGTGTTGGTAGATCTCGCATGTCTGCGATTTTTTGGTTCTAGGACATTCGGTTTTGTCACGACGTTTTCCTTCACCGTTTTGAGGGCAGTGGTGATGAAATTAATTGCACAAAGTAATGCGTTTGCCTGGGGTCGATCCCAGGACCTATAACTCCTTATTCCATGCCGTTACTCCTGGGCCACCACTGCTCTCGCACAGATCAGAACAGAATTGATTTAGACTCCATTTTAGCAATTAGGTAGGTACGCACGACGGCCGATCAAGCTATACAAAACCAGTTTATTCGGATCCCTCATTGTATAGGAAATCTATACTAAACAAGGCCAATTTATACTAGAAATGTACAGCTTCATGTGCCGCCGTGTGTTCTCGTTCAGCTATGAATGTCGTGTAGCAAATTTACAGTTTACTCTTCACTTTAAAGTACCTCTATTTATTGCTTTTTGTTGTCATTATTTTTAACCGCACTTATGTTCAGTTAAGTGAACTGTATTTAATATCGGAGTGTAGCAGGTCGATGTGATTAGATCCTGGAAGTAGTTCCAAGTTGCAACAATCTGTACTAACATCTACGGATTACATTCTGACAGCGAGTAATGGATTTAGATACAATCTGCTTTTCGAAGTTAATCAGTAGATACTATAATAACGTATCTACATTCATATACAGTCATTAGAGAGTTGTGGTCATATTTAAGGAATTATAGACTATCAAACTGAACTTCCTCTACGGGATCAACATCGTAACCACGAAAAAAATATTCAGCTGTCCCATACAAAGTTTCAATACTGAGTGTATGGGACAACTGAATATTTTTAACTAACTAAGAGTCCCGTTTGTTCGCCATAACACCAGGAAGACCCAACAGAAGAAAGAACTTTCAAAGAAAGTTCCGGTTCTGAGATCTAGTCGAAAGATGTAACTAGAGCTAACATAACGCTTGTTTTCACTAGCACTAAGAGATTCCTGAATGGATCCTTAAATGAAAGACCACTGTACTATTTTCAATGCTAAGCCCAGCACCGAGAGTTGAAATTCCAACCGACAGTCTTTTAATTAGGTGTCACTTAGCATTAGTGAAAACAGGCATCTAAATGCAAATGCGTTCCATAATATCTAAGAAGCGCCAAACTTGCACAAGTCAGAGTGACTTATGAGTCGGCATCTGAACATCTGACATAGTACTTAGTATTAGCAACCAGCGAAGCACTTTGTTCTAGCCAAATACTTTAGGTTGAAATTCAGACAGGATATCTGCGAATGTGAGTGCCGTGCAAATTCGTAATACGGAGATTTATGGCTGAAGTTTTCGGTAGAATAGTATAGCAGTGGATTTTGTGTTCTGTTTTTTTGCGTTTGTTTTTTGACCCTAGTTCGGTAAAGTATTAAACTTTGTGATGTAGTGTCTAGGCATGAGTGACCGCTTTAACATCACGTAAGGTAGACAGTGGTCGACTAAAGGTTCAAAGCTTAGCTTGGCCTAATTCGGGACCTTACAATCTTTCACAAATAACACATCACAATACCACGCCTGTGATCCCCGAAGGGTTAAGCAGAGGTGTACCTAATAGTACACCCACATTTCGCCAGTTATGTTTAAGTCCCATGTAATAAGGGCGAGCCTATTGCCATCAACCTGGCGCAAATCCAGACTCCGTGGCTGCTACTGAGAAATTCCCGATGGAAAAACCCATCAGTTGCCCGACTCGGGAATCAAACCCAGGACCTCATACTCAACAGTCACACTTGCGACCACTAGACCAACGAGGCAGTCCAATGACTACAATGTTTCCTTTACTGTAAATTATAAAGACAGCCCTAAATGACGTGCATATAAAAAAAAAACGATCGAAACTCGACAGCTGCAGTAACGTTTGTGGTAGACGGTATTGAATTAAATATGAAATTAATACGGATAAAATTGTGATACTCCGTACATCGCAGCTGTATTGTGAAGAACAATATCCGGAACATATGCGATGCTCCTTCACTGTAATTTATCACGCAAACTTTCACGCGGCTTTACCGGAATCGTAATTTAAAATTACGGTTCATGTACAACCGAGTTTATATTCGGCCTGCTATCTCTCATGAATTCAGGCAGCGCATAAATTTATTAAAGTTATACTGAAATCATTATACTGTGCGAAATTCGAAATACCTTAGATTTATTTTAAACCTTAGAGACATTTTCTACAAACAATGCTTCAATTTACCTAAAGATGATGAAAATATTTATCTACAAAACTCAAAGTTTCAATAAACAGGTATTTACCAAGAAGATTACCTACACGGCTACGCCATTTTATAATTAAAAAAATACTCGTAATTACGACTGCATATTACGAAGAGCAATCTAAATGTCTGCAATGTCCTGATATAATTAAGGAGCCAGCCAGCCAAAGAGCAGACTCTCAAGAGCTCTTAGAGGGTGGCATTCGACAAGAGAACGACGGGTGGTATATATACCCGGTATACAGTAATCAACTTAACGAATCTAGCCATTCTAACCAAGAACCATTGACCCCTAAAACTAATAAAAACTTATTAAAACACTGAGACATAAAACATCCCTTTAGAATATAAAAACTGGAATAACTTAATAAAACTTTGAGCTATCATTGAAATATGTTCGGGCTGTTCTTGAATTAGCATGTCGAAGCGGCCATTAGGAGCAGGACCTGCTTTATTGCCGAAGTTCTGATGGAAACTGCTCCACATACCAAAAGTGACTGTCGCTGTATTAGTTTTCTTAGTATTGAAACTTTCGTGATAGTTCTGCATGCCTGGTACTTGCATATTGGGACTCATGATATTAGTAAAGTTATAAGATGAGCGATTTGTATAATTGCTGACATTATTATGAAGCTCAAGATGTAGTAGCTACTTTGGGGAAAAGGAGTTATTTTTCCCAAATACACACACTTTAATTATCTCTAACATCGTTCTCCGGCCCTTGTCCCAATTTATTTGGGGTCAGCGCAGCATATCTTCTTCTTCCATACTTCTCTGTTACTCGTCATCTCAGCAGTCACCTCTTTCTAGCCGTATCATCCTTCATCATTTTTTATTTTGTTTGTCCATTCATCGTTTCCTTGGTCTTCCCCTACTTTTACAGCCGTCAATCAATATTCATATTCAAAACTTTCCTCATGACATTTCATGGCTCATAAATAAGCATACTAAGAACAATCCCATAACTAATATGACATAATATTACATCACGCCTGTAATCCCCGAAGGGTTATGCAGAGGTGTACCCATTATTACCCACATATCGCCAGTTTTGCTAAAGTCCCATGTGATAGGGGACGAGCCTATTGTCATCAACCGACTCCGTGACTGCCACTGAGAAATTCATCATGAAAAAACCCAATAACACTTTGCCTGACGTGGGAATCGAACCTAGGACCTCATGCTCAGCCGACCAACGAGGCAGTCAACTAATAATGAACCAAGCTATAACGCCAAAAAGACTTCAATTTCAGGTGTGAAGAGGATAGTATTAGGTAACATGCATAAAAGTGGAGCATAAGAGCGGTATAAACCTACTTTTGTGGGTCCCAATCGTGTCATTGTCGCCAGGTTTTACGGCCGACCCTACCCTTAGCTTTTAATTATCGGTTTGGTCAATGAACGGTCTGCTTACCTTGACGCCGAGCGCACACCGCGCCGACGACTGCGGACGCAAACAAAGTAGATTGCATGTGTTTATGGTAATAAAGCCGTCTGATCATTCGTCTAGATGTGAAGCTTGTTAAACCTACTTCGACTGATTACAGGATACGGTTTAATTGAACTGAGTTATAGAATGAGACTAGTTGTGTGTTTGAGACAGCGATCTATGTAAGTAGAAAAAAAAACGATTTCCAAAAAACAATAAAAAAGTCTAAAATAACTTTACTTTCGGAACTCGGGGACTTTGTTTGTTTCATTGATTTTTTTGGCACCAACTTCCGAAAGTAAAGTTATTTTTGACTTTTTTTGGAAGTCGATTTTTTTTTTCAGAAACTTTTTATTTTATCCTTTTTAGTTGTAGTTTACCACACAAACTCTTGTTATGAATATTTTTTTACATTGTAACTAGAAGTTATTAAGGGATCATCATGTCATCAACATAGTCCGAGAATAACAAATACGTGTAATGACTATGGGACCAATCGGGAAGTATCCTTTCACATAAAAAAAAGAATTTTTCAAATCGATTTAGAAATGACGGAGTTATGCGGTAACAAACATAAACAAAAATACAACCGAATTGAGAGCCCTCCCTTATTGAAGAAAGTCGGTTAAAAAAAACTTTGTTTTTACAAAATAACTATTTTTTCAAGCATCTTTTCTTATAGTTTTGGACTAGATCGTAACTCCACAAGCTAGACAGAGGCTGTCTAGAATTTAAAAACGTTCACTTTGCATATTTGAAAAAAAACTGTCAGCTTAACTATTATCGGTAGGGTTCGTGCATTTATATCCAATAGATTTTTATCCACTAATATATAATCATCCTTTTATATTCAGTACCCGCTTCGCCCGCGTGGAGTTCGATAATTGTCTCACGGGTTCATATTACCGAGATAAAAACTCCTAACTTATCTGTGTGCCAAATTTCATCCAAATCCGTTCAGTAGTTTTCGCGTGAAAGAGTAACAAACATCCATCCTCACAAACTTTCGCATTTATAATATTAGTAGGATTTATTCGCGCTTTGCAAGATTGAAAGAGTAAGCTCATTAATACTTAAGACTTTTAATTAAATATGGCTGACATCTACAGCCTAGCAACCAGCACAAAGTTGTAGCCCTATATTTTAGGTTGATAGATGAGAGTCGTTTAAAAAGATCCGGTTCCGCTGTTTACTTGAGAAGTAGTCTAACAGATAAAGTTGGGTGAGCAAGAAAGTGGACCTCGAAGCCAAGCAAGACAAACACTTACAAGAAGAACTATCCGCATTTTATTGGACGAAACAAGAATAAAACACGGAACTGTAAATGTTGTGTGAGACTTATTCGATATAGGGGTAATGTGACTAGTGTTTATGGTTTTCTTGGTGCAGTGGTCTAGCTAGTTCGAATCTCACACGCAAAAAATAGTTAACAAATTATTTGATAGGCTTATCTTACGACAAAGTTCTGGTTGTTGCTAGGCACCTTAGGAATGCTAGAGAATTCTAGTAAAGATTAATTTCCGAAATAGGTAGTTAAGGATTAAGTCCGGACACCGGTCACAGGTTTCAGCCAACCTGTGTAAGGCAAGGAAAACCTGTTCAGGTGGAGATTCATAGATGATTCTTCCCTGGAGTGCAAATTTGGTGTTGCCCCACAAACGATGGGACACTTGATATCGTGTCCTGCCTGTTCTGTTGCTTGTACATCACAGGAGCTGATGGACGCTACTGAAAGTGCCAAACTCGTCGCCAAATTTTGGGCTGACACAATTTAAATTGTCATCGACACGCTAAGAAGAAGTAGGTTTTAATTTCATTTACCAATCTCTATCATGGCAAGTTAGGTATGACCGATATACATAACGATTATGGAAAGGTCCAAAACGTATTGGATTAAAGTTACCGAAAAGCTTTCGTGAATTACATTGAAAGTTGTTGAGAGTTGAACACATACGAAACACTATTATAAAAGCGATTGCCCCTTGTTTTGCCCCCCCGTTCACCCCACTTAGCAAAGCGTAACTATAATTACTATAGCGCTGTTGCTATTTCAATCGTCAGTACGTTTCAATCCAGCGTCAGCGGGGATCTTGTTTTGTTCACATTGGGGAGCGGGATGCATCTCATTGCCCATCTCTTTGTCAAGATGACCTAATTTGAACAGCCACGAACTGGGACACCATTGCTATAAATAAATGTTTGTTTCCTCATCCCGTACGGGCAGAATTTGTTGAGTCATTTAATTTGATTAAATTGTTATCGCGATGGTTGCGAGGTGGCAGCTGTGTCTATTATTAATAACATCACGCTTGTTAATCCTTTAAGGGTGAGGTAGGGGTGTAGGTCCTACAGTACACCCAGTACAGAGGGCGTATACATTGCCATAAATTAGGCACAAATCTAGACTCAAAGCTGCTATTTACTAATTCCAAATGGAAACACCCACAAAACTGGGAATCGAATCCAAGGCCTCGTGCTCAGCAGTAGAGCTTGCGACCAATAGACCACCGTGTTAGGCTGGTATAAGAACTTTAAAAGTACAAAGTTTAGGTTAAAACCTTTGTTGAACCGATTATTGAGAATCAATATAAAGTCTAAGAAACAAGGTAAGAACTTGTGGGAGTCAGAAGAAGGTCGCTGCTATCCTTTTCCACGAGGTATTTTTTCGAACACCCGTATTTTTTTGGAATATGAAACAATGTTCTGGAGAAAATAATCGGACAAGGTCTCTCCCGACGAGGTTGCGGTTTGTGAGGAGCTTCCTCTAATACCTTAATGGAATCCTGGAATTAAACTCCTGCAACGTCTTGATACTCGATAACGAAAGAAGCCGTAATGATAATGTTTGGAGATTCGGTAAGAAGGAAGATAAAATTGACCGAGGGCAACATAAAATTTGTTAACCCCAATAATCTCTTGCAGAGTGATTTATTCCATTTAGTTTATGGTTCTTCATTTGTTATTAAAGAAGAAGTGCCTGTTATAGAAAGACCGATCAAAATCAGATAAAAAAACTATATGTTAACCTCACATCTTCGAAAAACCTCAATTCTCGTTTCGAAAAATGCAAATATTGGCTAAATATGGAAGTCTGGTTCAACCCTCACCACTGCTTCCTCTTTCGGACATTACAAGCCTGAAATGTTCTTTTCTTTTCCCAGATATTCGAAAAGTTCCAGAGTATTGTGACGTGAATATAAATCGAATAAACTTGTTGTTTTGACTTACAAGCAGCCCTAATGGTTCGATAAACATTTTTTCGTAAACTTCCGCAACGTAAACACTTAACCTATACATACATAGGGAAAGTTTTAAATAATATTAATGGGCTCTTAACGATGTATAAATTATAAACAAATATAATGGGTTTCGCTTCGTGCTTCCTTATTTAGTAAACAGACATCTAAATTGTATAAACAGATGCTGGTACATCACTAGGAGCCGAATTTCAAACGCAACCGGATATTTGCATGAGTCATTGATGTTTTTGTCTTTTATTTTTAAAATATAAAGAGTGTAAAAAGACCCTTGTTCTCCTCGTCATTGCGATCATTTTTTTGTTCTAGACCATACCTGGGAACCTTCTAGTTACGGAGATATTGGGGGTCAAAGTTCCAACTTTTACACAATTTTTTTTTTAAATCCATCTTTCTTATGTAAGATTTTTACTTTAAACACCTTCATGACCCCCGTACTATTCAATCCATCCACTAGCACGGAGTTTTGAGTGCGTTACATTGAGTTTTACCGTAAAACGTAATTTTTCACCCCAAAAAAAAAGTCGCTTCCCAGCAATAATTTTTGCGTAAAGTTACTTAGTTTGATGTACAGAATGCTTGGTTGACGGCTTCGTGAAGGGTCTGTTTACACCCTGTAGGTACCTACCAGTGGCGAAGGTTCTATACAACTCCATTCCTACCGTGTTCCCTTTGACAAATGACACAGTCAGTATTCTATAGACAAATAATATAATCACATTAAAGATATGTACTCCGGCTTACCTCTTACAAAAATTGACCCTTCGCTACTGGTACCTACTATTAGAAAGGTGGGCTGTTAAGTAGCAGCATTTATAGCTTTAACATCGGCTAAGAAACATACTAGATACAAATATATTATTATAAGGGCTGTTTTTTAGAGGCTTGCAGAACTTTAAATTGATTAAAAACACGGGTGAATTGTTTTAATAGGTAACCATGAAATTGGCTTTATTTGACTAATAATTTTTGAATATGATTTTGGGCATGTGTGAGTACATACCGTAATCTGGAAGTCTTTGCACACATTTATCGCAGTAAATAAGGCTGTATTTCGGCAGTAATGCGTTGAATGCTCAATTGTTTCTGATTTATTGGCGTAGACATGCTACTTTACATATCCACAGAGAAATAATCTAATGTCGTCACATCGCACGAATGAGTCTAACAGTTCAATTTCGTGAAATTGATCGTTCATTAATGATGATGACACGATTTCAGTCAACGGTGAGCGGTACAGATCCATGATTACTAACTTTTTGTGCCTCAATTATTGCAGAACTTTTTCTGTACTTTATTTGGTGTATTCCCGTTGACCCCACTGGATGGCCCCACTGGTGGGGTCAACGGGAATAATCAAAAACGTCGTTTCGTTGGCCCCACTACCCTACCCCACTGGTGGGGTCAACGGGAAGTCTGCATTTTTTTTCTGCATTTTTTCAATCTAAAGTTCTCTGCCTCTAACACACCCGTTACTATGTAGATATAGTTAGGTTTTAATTAGTAGTTATGGGATGTAATTAGTACCACAGTTTAGAACTTGGTTTTCCTGTTTACATGCCTGTATTTGAATAATAATAAATAAACAATACACTAATACACTTTTTGTTTATAACAATGAAACAGTTAAAAAGAGTTACATCGCCCCTTGGTAGATATATCTACTATACTACCTACCTATCTATGTTAAACTTCATAATGCACGGACCTAAATTGGTGATGTGTCATACTTTAACCACTCCGTGTGTCATATTGTTGATGTGAATATAATATATTATGCTATATGAATAGAGGAAGAGCAATGGAAACGTTGGATGGACTGTGCGAATATACTTACATACAAGGTGTAAACGGACCCTCTACGAAGCCGTCAACCAAGCATGTTGTACATCAAACTATGTGATCCTACGCAAAAATTGTTGCCGGGAAACGCTTTTTTTTTGGAGTGAAAAATCACATTTTACGGTAGAACTCAACGTAACGCACTCAAATCATTGTTTTGATGGATAGATTGAATAGTTCGGGGGTCGTGGAGGTGTTTAAAGTAGAAATCTTCCATTAAAAACAAGTTTCTAAAAAAAAAACGTGAAAAAGTCGGAACTTTGACCCCCAATATCTCCATAACTAGAAGGTTCCCAGGTATGGTCCAGAACAAAAAAAAATCGCAATGACGAGTAGAACAAGTGCCTTTCGGCTTCGTTAATGGTCTTGTTACACCCTTTATGCCTGGAAGCGGCTACCCCGCTTTTTATAAGTGAATACCAAGACAACAGCTGTTGGAGATAAGTACCCAAATGAGGAGTCTATAAAACAATTGAGTCCAATCAGTGCTGTTGTGACACAAACACGTATTCAAACAATCCGACAACCGTACTTAGAATAAAAATACAACTACTATAAAGTTATTAATAAACTTTTGCCACTAAGGGCCTAAGCAGAGTAAGCGTTGCCAAAGCTACCAATACACTGTGCATTGGAGCGACATCGGCAGGCGGTTGGCAGAACCCAGTAACCTATTTTTCTTAGTTGGCCCCACGCAGTCACGACTTGTGAAAAAATAAGCAAATGATATATTTCATGATATTATTTTCTCCCCAATCAGTGGGGATTGTCTTCTTCGTTTAGCTTTGTTTATTGCTTTATTTTATTTCCGTGGTCTGTCTCGGTTTCGCATTGTTATCTTTTAGTAACAACTTGTCCACAATTATCGAGACCAATCAAATTGTTTTGGGAAAATTATTATTGATTAGTTGCCATTAAAGTTAAAATCAATAAAGGCAGTACAAATAAATGTATTACGTATATTATATTGTATGTATGTAGTTTAGTTTATAAAATTAATGAAAAAAATGTACTGTTAATGCACATATGTATATCCTCTTATGCAAATTTCGCAATCGAAATTTGGTTTGCTGTAAGAAAACACAATTCTGGGTTAAGCTCGCCATTGTACATAAGCTATATTATTGCAATTTGTATGTATATTTTTTGTTGTTTTGTATGCAATAAAGAATAAGAATAAATCAATGTGGTGTAATGGATAGCCGTAGTAATTTAAGCTCTGTAAGAAAGCTTCCAAAAAAAGAAAAATAATCCAAAATCTTTCATTTGTGTTGTAAGGTCAAAGGTGGCGTAATTTATGAAGATTTATAGTTATAAATGATTCGGACACAAGGGCCCTAACTATATTTCGAGGGCTGTATCGTTAATTACTTGGTGGAGCCACATTTCAACGTTCTCTAAGCTATTATTATTCGCTGATAAGACCCACCGTATTTCGTTTTTCAGTAAGCATTTTAATCTACTGATTTATTTTTAAAAGGAGAAGATTTTTGCGTGCTGATAACATTTGGGCAAACGGTATTAGTCTGTGCTGAGAATTCCACTGGATAGGCTATTTAGCAGTGGCGAAGGTTACATACAACTCGATTCCTACCGGCTTCCCTTTGAGAAATGGCACAGTCAGAATTCTATAGACAAATAATTTAATCACATTAAACATATGTACTCCGGCTTACCTGTTACAAAAATTGACCCTTCGCTACTGCTATTTAGTTAGCATTTTTTATTGTAATTGAATAGCATATGGCTATCACCTATAAGCCAACAGGAAGCTATAACCATTAAGGCACACAATAGCATCGATGATCCCTCTTCACCGCCTCCTAAGGCAATACGACTGAAGGGATAAAAAATGTCCTAAAAATCTTGTAATACACTTTCCGTCCACGCACAGGATTACGCTGTTTCTCTTTTATTTACTCCATAATGGGTTGAATAGAACTGGAGTAATACATTTCACGGTTGTTTTTGTATCCTAACTTAGTTTTATCTAGGCACATTGAGCGAGAATGGGCACATAAAATATCTTTCTGTTTTTGCCCTGTATTTGGGAGTATAGACCGACCGCTTTAATGAGTCCTCACGAAGGTATCAATTTAAATGGAATATTGTGAAGGTTAATCACGAATCGACGCCCTAAGCCAAGGCTCGTATCCACAAGGGGTGCCCTTAGCGTAAGTTTTTTTTGCCCCTGGCTGCAGGCTTTACACTCAAGACACCTACAGGATAGTCCGGTTAAGCGGACGATAACCTCCTAGGTTGAACACCGAGATGCTATTCCGAAAAAAAAAATTAATCACGTATTGGTTCATTTAGTATCGTAATACCTAAGTGGTTTATGGTTATTTTAAAGCAAATAACCTATGGGATATTGTTAGGATTTTTTGGACGCTTAGTGTGCCTTTGATGGTGCAAGGCGGCGGACTCATTAAAGCGGTCGGTCTATAGTAGCTTGTGATTTATTGGTATAATGTATTTCCTTTGACATGTGGTCTGACGCAGTGGTCAATAGTTAGTGGTCAGAATTTGAGAAGACAGTTAATTTGATGATAATCATCGACGCAAAAACTATTACCATAAATTCAAAACATGATTCTAGATCCACCAAAGATGGTCTTTTTATTCGGAATTTAGGCTAAAAAATTACCGACGAAAAATGTCTACCTACACTGGAGAGGGTCTATAATAATGTGCTGATGTCGTTAAAGGAACGAGTGAAAGCCCTTAAAGAAGCTTGCCTAATGCTAGCTATATGGAAACTGACATTCACGCTTCTGTTTCAAATTGAAACCTGTCCGATTATCTAGTGGAGTGTTGGTAGCATCTGCCGGTAGAGTTGACAATACATTTTGCAGGAAATGCGCCATATTATGGTTGTTGTAAACAAAACAAATTGAATCGAAAGCGATTAGTAATATTGTATACAGGAAAATTCATAATCCCACCACAATAGTGCTATAAGTACCTAAATATGAAACAATTAATAAAAGTGTTATATTTAATAGTATATAGGCATACCTACAGGGATGAATAACAAACTATCATACAATAACAATGCCAATAAATATTGATTTCCTATTGAAACATCCTCCTATTAATAAAATAGGAAAATTGCAGTTATTATTCTGTAGTAGGCACCTACCTATACCACAGAGCTGATAGCTGCACTTTTATTACGGATTTGTGACTATTGTATAAAGAAATATATATATTATTATTAATGGGGCGTTGTTAAACTTTAACAGTGGTTTTAGGATGCCTCGTAAAAAGATATACAATCAAACAACAAAATCATCGGATAGTTCAAAGCTTTTTGTGAATATACGATGTATGAAAAGTTTATGTTGCACCGGCACCGTACTAGTAACATTATACTGGCAATATGACCTGTAAAACTTTTAGAAGCTTACTTGCGTTCTCTTATTTACCTTTTGGTCATTCTAGGAATTTATTCCCGCTGTCTTGCAGCTCCTGAAACTTTTTAAAACACAACTTACATAGCACTGCTAGCTCTCCTATGCAGTAGCTGCAGCAGGCTGCCGTCCGCGCCCGAGGAGCAGAGGGACCTCGAGCGCGCGCGCCGCTCCCCCTCCCGCGCGCTGCGCTCGCGCCACCGCGCCATCAGCGACTCCAGGCACAGCATGGCGCCACCATCGCACACCATCCGGCTCCACCGCCCCGCCCACCCGAACACCACCCCAACACTCAACACATCAAACCTCCAACGCAGATACTGCTTTTACAACTAACCTCGATATCTTACTATCTTTTTATCGCGGTAACAGCGAGCTAGTTAATGGCGCAGCTCGAGACCACTACGAACGTGACTCATTCGAATGTATGACGACGTCGACGTCGTCTTCTATGCATTAAAAGTGCAACACGCTCACTACCCCGCAACTAACCACTCAAACAAATGATATACCGTATGCCATAGTCTTATATACTATTTAACGCAAACTTTCCAACTTCACGTCTCAAATTTTGTTGAATATTTGTGATTTAAGTTTCTTTTTGGTATTATACCGGACGGACGCCACCGAGAACACGCGAATTAAATATTCACTGAAACAATTAAACTTTGTCAGGCGGCGCTAGTTAGTGATGTGCCACTTCACGAACAAAGTTAATCACGGAGTTTATCATGTGGAAGACGCCGGCCGATAAGTGTGGCTTACACGGAGAAACAATCGCATTAGTAAATGGGGCAAAGTCGTAGTAGTTACATCACGCGAGGTAGAGCCGGCTTTATCGGCACTGACTGAAAGTGCAGCGAAACTTGCGAGAAACTTTAGAGTTTGTTGACAGCCGCGGCGGCTGAGATAGAATCGGTAGTAGATTGCGAAGTAATCGGGATGTTTATTTAGAAGTTTCCCGCCGACGCGAGTGCTCGCGGCCCGGCCCGGGGCGGTGTCGTGTCACTCGGAGCGCTTCTCGCCGACTGAGCGAGCTCGGCGCAGTACTACGGTGCGGCCGTAGCCGTGTCTACGACGTCGGAACGCCTTCACCGCGTCCCGTGTCCCACTACAAGCAATATAGTATAGCGCACCCTCGTGCCTCGCGTCGCGGCTAAGTTCGACGCCTTGTTGTCACCCAAACTTGCGCAAACTTTGACTGCTATATATTATCACGGCGGGTTTCATAAGTGCCGTCGTCACAAGCGTACAATTTAATCACGACCGTAATTGCGTACATTAATGAACGCATTTATTGAGGTTTATTTGCGGAAATATTGGTTATTCATTTTGGTCGCATTTTTGGCAAAATAAAATAAAAATAACAAAAATTGTATTGTGTTTGTGTTAGGAATATTAACTAACTATGCATTTAGTAGGTATACTATACATATGCCTAAACTTGATTAATTAATTCCGATAACTTAGGTAACTGATCACGTAGGTCTAGAAAATGTTTGCTGAGGTATGTTTACTTTGAAAGCTCAGGTACAGTAGAAGTTACGTATCCATATTTATATAATACAAAACTTATATTATGTACCATCAACTCCAGGGCGGGTATGTTTTTCATTGATAAAATTTACATAATGGAAGATAATATTACCCATAACATAAGCTCGTAACAATTTACATAAATCTGAGTCTATGTTATGTTCAACATTATTCGTGGAAACTTTTCATTGTTTTGCTATAATAATTTGACCCTTATGTCGTTTAGTTTAGGGGTAAAGAACATTCACAGAAGTGCGTATTTTTTTTAGGTCAGTTTAAACAAACAAATTATGCAGTTAAATGTAAGTAGGTAGGTATTTACTACTCGATCGCAGTAAACCATGCGCTTATACAATATGTTTAAAAACCCCTCCTCCGAAAGGGGCACATATGTATACGAATGGCGAATAAGAAAGTAAAAATATTAATGAATTTTAAAATGCATGATTTTTGTCCCTAATTACCACCGTTTCCCTAAATTCAAACAAACTTTTAAAACGTGACAACACCATCATCGCCGCAATAAGTATGTCCGATCGTCAATTGTTATTTTATGACGTCACTACCCGAGAAGTGCTCGCGCATTTTAGTACATTTTATTAAATTTTCATCGGGGTATTTTTTTTTTACTTGTTCTCCAAAAAGGATATCATAAATAGAATCTAATCTCGAAACCTAATAATACCCTCACGGATCGGACAGGGTTTTTTTTTTAACATATTGTATAAAGCATAGCCTAATCGTATTTTATACAAATGCTATTTGTATAAATGCTACAAATGCTTTTGTATTAAATAGAATAGTTTTATTTTCAAACGTCGTTATTAAAAAACCGATTAGATCAAAACAATATCTAACTCAAACTCAAACTCAAACTCAAACTCAAAGCATTTATTTCAATTAGACCATTACAGGCACTTTTGAATGTCAGAAAAACAAAGAAGGCGAAGCTACAGTCCCAGACATAAGACATAATAACTTATGAAAGTACTGTAGTTGCCCATTCCAAGGCGTAGATCTCTATGGAGAAGAATGGGCAAGAAACTCCATGGACACTCTTTTCAATCAAACATTTTTACAATATCTTGGTTACATCATTCATGTTGAGATAATACATATATGTGAGAACGATGTAGACAGACGTGCACATTAAGAGCGTCCAGAGTAAAAGATTAGATAACAATTTAAAAACAAAGTAGTTAAAATAAACCGTGGCAGCTAAGAGATGACCAGTCCCAACTGACAGCGCCCGTTCACGAACATGACGCATGGATCAGCACCATTCAACTCAACCTAACAACGGTGATAATCGCAAAAAAAAGAGATATCAATAAAAAAATAACTAAAACTCGATTTCTTTTAAAATAAACTGCTTGAAAGTAAGAAACTGCAATTTAAAAACCTCGCTGAGAATAAAATAGTTTTCAAGTCGGGATCAAGTATCGCAGTACCTACTTGGAAACTTTGAGCTTTTCAAATTAAAAACGTGCTTCGAAGACCTTTCAGCGACTGCAGCGCTTTCAATCGCGCCATAGCTAAAGCAACTGCTTCTAAGTAAAGGACAATAATACCTACGCACGAGGAAAAGAAAGAAAGAGTGAGCGCTTTATTGAAATACGTGTACGGAGTTATTACTTAGAAGTCCAATACATGTTTAAAATAATATACAGGGTGTAACAAGACCCTTAACGAAGCTGAAAGGCATTTGTTCTCCCCGTCATTACGGCCATTTTTTTTTTCTAGGCTATACCTGGGAACCGTCTAGTTACGGAGATATTGGGGGTCAAAGTTCCACCTTTCATAAGTTTTTTTTTAAATACATTTTGTTAATGTAAGATTTTTACTAATTTTTAATTTACTTTAAATACCTCCACGGCCCCCGTACTATTCAATCCACCCATCAGCACAATGTTTTGAGTGCGTTGAGTCCTACTGTAAAACGTGATTTTTCACCCCAAAATAAAAAGCAGTTTCCCAGCAATACTATTTCCGTAAAGTTATTTAGTTTGATGTACATAATGATTGGTTGGCTTCGTGAAGGGTCCTCTTACACCCTGTATAGCACGTGTATTTAACTGTGAAAATCAATAACAATTTGTAAGTATAAAGAAAAGTCGCTTTTCTTTCGTGTGTGACCGTGTTGTTTACTTAAATCATGTTGATGCGGTCTTCACTATCATTAAAGTAAATATTTCGGAAGGTATACAGAATAATATATTTAAAAATTTCAATATTTAACTTATATGAGGTTGTAGTACCTAAGTAGGATCATTTAGCATGTTCCCTTCATCGAAGCTCAAACCTCTATCTTGTTTTTCCACAGACAATTTTACAAATGTTTACCACACGCGCTCTCCTGTCAACGCCACTCAAGTGCCAAAAGAAACATGCATTATTGTCTATGTCAATATTGTGACACGTCTCTACTGCACTCGTTCGAATCAGGGGCGAGTGCGCTAGTGTTGTAATAAAAGAAAATAAGATTCCTTCTGAAGTTGACAGATTTGTGGCCACTTTAGGAGGGAAACGGATCGCTCTAGGCCTGACTAATGAGGCTGTTTGAGGAGCTGAGCTTTTTGCCTGTCTTGTTTTAATGTAGAAGATTTCAAAAGTAAGTAATTGGGGACATGGGTATGTTCTTTGCGTACCTATTTTGTTCAAAGATTTAGACGAACAATATAATTTAGAGTTTGTATCGTAATTTTCCCCCGGTATTGTGAGCCTTCCCTTCGTTACAAGTCTGACAACCAGTGTTACCAAGGGGTATCGTATCCCAGTACTAATTGGGTTGTGGAAGTCAGATAGGCAGTCGTTCCATGTAAAATACTGCTATTTACGTGCATCGGGTAGGACCGGAAGCCGATGCAACATAGTTGTAAAAAGGCTAG
This sequence comes from Noctua pronuba, assembly GCA_905220335.1. Classification (NCBI taxonomy): domain Eukaryota; kingdom Metazoa; phylum Arthropoda; class Insecta; order Lepidoptera; family Noctuidae; genus Noctua; species Noctua pronuba. The sequence goes on from LR999894.1 coordinate 5,529,241, forward strand.
GCAGATGATGATGAATCTAAAGCCTTCCCAAAAAACCTCATAACTTTTTTCGACGTCTCGTTGAAGGACGAAGAATGTTAAGAAATTTAAGAAGACAGCCTATTTGGAATACTAACTAGTACCTACCTATCCTAATTCCCAATCCTAGACTTACCCCGCAGGATGCCTTTAAATATTAGCTTTTAATATACGAGCTTTTCCTATAGTTAGTTCCCAAGTGACAATTTACGATCACCAAGCGAGCGAAGTTGCTGAAAAAAGTTAGTTTACTATATTGCGTATGCAGCGCACATCGTTCCAAGCTCAAGGCCATAGGATCCTATTACGATTAGGATTGCGCCGAGTCCCCATGAGGGCCTTATGAAACCACCAGCCTAGCAGGCTGTTAGGTCCAAGGATGAATGTAACACCTGTGAACTAATAACGTGAGGCATTTTAGAAAAAGATTTGTAAATTTTACTAAGGCTTTGATAAAAGGTTCTTGAAAAGAAAAAGAAATCACTGAATAATTTTCTAAGTTGCGTTGAATCGGCATTGACCGATTGATTTTGACCGGTACGAATCAAAATCGATAGCTACTCGATGAATGAACGAAATCCAATTGTCTGAATCAGTAGCAACCTAAGTGGTTCAGAAGTGATTATGGAAAATCGGACGGCATACACAGCTATACAGATACCCAAGTCTATGAGTTATGCATATCGATACCGGATATTGCTTTTGGGGTATGTAAATACCATCCAAGGCCAAATAAAACTGACTTTTTCCTCTGTAAGGGTGGAATTATTTATTATTTTATTTTTACCTATGCCTAAATATAACTTAGTTACACATAAAATGTTAATCTGAAGAGGAAATGTCCGCTGCAGATGTTTACAGTGGCACTCGGTCGCCGGGTCGTGTCAACGAACGCTTTATGCGCGCAACCCTCGCCAAAAGCGGCACCGTCCGTCGCGTGACGTCATTATATCAATAAACGATTTTTGAACTAGTTTCAGCGTAGTAAACTACTAGTACAAACGTTTGTAGTGGTCTTTGTGAAGGTTTAGATAAGCTTTACCGCATCAAGTTGCCTTGCTTCTACTTTTCTGCCTCGTTGCTCTAGTGGTGGCAAGCGCGACTGCAGAGCATGAGGTCCTGGGTTCGATTCCCAGTTCTGGCAAATTGTTATTAGGTTTTTCCATCAGGAATTTCTCAGTAACAGCCACGGAGTCTAGATTTGTGCCCGGTTGATGGCAATAGGCTCGCCCCCTATTACATGGGATTTAAACATGACTGGCGAAATGTGGGTGTACTATTAGGTACGCCTCTACATAACCCCTCGGTGTTACAGGCATGTTATGGTTTCGTTGACTATTTGTATCGCTAATCTATACTGAAACTTGCATCTATCGCTCCAAGCGGGACGTGCGAGTTCACTCTTCTCCGTGTAAACACTTTTCCGCGCGGTCTAAGCACGGTAAGGGCACATCCAACGATATAAATCTTTAAAGCCCAGAATCCAACAAAGCGGAGACGTGCGGAAACCGACCAATCACATTACATGACATCGTGCTTCGTGCTCTCCTGTGATTGGTTGAATCTTGCAGATCTGCTTTCCGCTCTGCTCGTCTCCGCTTTGGTGAAGTCCGGCCCTAAGACTTTGTAAGTTTTCTTTTGAGAAGAAAACATTCTGTTTTTGAAAGTCTAGTGGAGTTTATATTTAGAATCAAATAAAACCAATCTCGATATGAAATGTTCTGTAAGATGTGATTGGTTAACTTAAACATCAATGGCGTGATTTTGTCACAGATTTAAATTGAATAAGTTTATAAAGTCGTGGGAGAGGCCTCACCTCTCATGTACGAGGTTGTGGATTCTAATCCGGAAAAGTACCAATGCGAATTTTTCAATTCAAATGTACTTTCTAAGTCTATCTAGGATATCCCAGACATCGGTGAAGGAAAACATCGTGAGGAAACATGAACCTATAATCAATATAAGTCTGAAATCGCCAACCAGTCTTGAGCAGGCGTGGTGATGAATGCTCGTGCCTTCTCTGTATGAGAAGAGGCCTTTGTCCAGCAGTAGAACAGTATCTATCTATCTAACCATATACATATATTGTTATGATATTCTCCTCGATGCGAATTGATGGATGGATGTTATTCAATACCACGAGCAACCAAAACATTACGCACATCCTCGGTTTTATAAACAATATAGAAGGTCCCACTAAAATAGATGGACAAAGTTTTAGAAATCATTAAGACCACCAAAATAAGAACAATGGTAAAAAAAAAATAAGAAAAACGCATTTGATACAAGAAAAAAAAAACTGCATTAGAACGTGCGCGGCGGGGCGCGAGTGCAAGTACCTACCCATAATCTAGAGTGCCGGTAATTTATTATTTTAGGTCAAAATAAAATCAATTTAATCAGTTTTTTTTTTGGCTTGGATATCTTTGGTTAGACGTAATGAACGCGGTGTTAAAATTTGTCCATCTATGTTAATGGGACCTTATATATTGTTTATAAAACAGGGGATGTTCGTAATGAACAACATCCCTGTAAAATCAACTCGCAAAGAGGAGAATATATACAATATATGTACATGGTTAGATAGATAGATAGTATGTACTTGTATACCGTAAACAGAAGACGAATGTTGTACCTGTTAATCCTGCAATTAACAATCAGCTTACTTAGCTAGGTAATTAGAGTAAATTCTGTAGAACCGCAACCCCGTGGGGGTCGTTGTAAGAGCTTATGGGGTTTGGAACGTACATTCAGCAACGCTATAGTTTATGTGGATAGAAAACACACTGTAAGTATGATAAATTAAAGAAAAATTTACTTTGATTTATTATCCTTTCGGCGTGTTTTGATTTGACTCCTTGCGACATTAATATGCTCGAATAATTTGTAACTAGTCAAATTAGTAACTTTAACTTTGATTTTTGGCCTAAGCTCATACAGTTTAAAATGTGGTGGGTAACGTGTCTATTTCAAAGTGCATAAAAAAAGTTTTCTAGCATATTAGCAAAATATGGTAGAAACCTTGAATACTGAGAAAAATACAGCCAAACGGTAGGTGGTGCCTTAGTATATGCATATTTCTTTGTATTTCATGAATGCCAAAAGCAATCGATTGTACTTTAAAATTTTATAGGCATCGTTAGCTGAAAATAACTCATATCAAAGCTAAATATGTATGCTTTCATAGCCCATAAAATTGTGAGTGCAAATGCGTCATACTCATAACTGAAACTATATTGTATTAATGTTTAATACAAAGTACTGAGGCATCAAATGACCCATATTTCAGATTAAACTGCAGAATATCCTGCAATAAAATCAAGTCATCAAATAATCAAGCATTTAAATGTGATGACTCCAAAATCCTACGAATTCTTAGCAGTGGCGAAGGTTCCATAAAACTCGATTTCTACTGGCTTCCCTTTGGAAAATGGCGCAGTCAGTATTCTATGGACAAACTAGCTGACCCGCGCAACTTCGTCTGCGTCACTTAGGGGTATGAAAAATAGATGTTGGCCGATTCTCATAGATACCGGATAAGCACAAAAAATTTCATCAAAATCGGTCAAGCCGTTTCGGAGGAGTATGGCAACGAAAACTGTGACACGAGAATTTTATATATATGTACTGCGGCTTACCTCTTACACATAAATTGACCCCTCGCTACTGATTCTTAGTCTACATAAATCGAAAACTTATACATTTCCCTGAGGCAAACATAATAATTCCACATAAGTAAAATCGCGTGTACAAGCTAGTATTGGATTTCCTTGCACTCACGGCCTTAGCCCACGGGGAAGTCAAATGATTTCACTTCCTCTTGGCGGAGCTGAACATCGCGTTATCTTGGGGGCATATTTCCAGAACAGAATACGTAGATGCACAAGGATTCGTGTACCATAATGTTGGTATGTACACACGACGGCACATGAAGCTTTACATTTCCAGTATAACTTGGCCTCGCTTTGTATAGATTTCCTACACAATGAGAGATCCGTATAAAATGGTTTTTAAAGCTTGATTGGCCGCCGTGCGTACTAACAGTAAAAAACATTGGGGTACAAGCAAATACCGAAGAACTATCGTTAATTTGGCTGTTAGGCTTTTTATGGAAGACTGGGACAAGACATGCTGCAACGGTTAATAATTCATTATAATATAATATTATATTTAGTGCTTAATATTTGCAACTATAAAGGGTGTACAGACTCAGAGTAGCACAGAGAGCCATGGAGCGTTCCATGCTCGGCATAAAACTAATAGACCGAGTTCCAAACGTCGAAATCCGGAGACGTACGAAGGTCTTCGATATTGGAAATCGCGTTATGGAACTCAAATGGAGTTGGGCAGGACACATGGCAAGACGTGGTGATGGCAGGTGGAGTAAAGCTGCGACGGAGTGGCGTCCAAGAAATGGAAAGAGAAGTGTTGGTCGTCCGGCGGCGAGATGGGCAGACGACATTGTTGCCATGGCGGGAATATCCTGGATGAGGCTGGCACAAGACCGTGGAACTTGGCACAAACAAAGAGAGGCCTATACCCAGCAGTGGGTGAAGCCGGGCTGTGGATGATGATGATGATGATAAAGGGTGTAAAAAGACCTTTAACGAAGCCGATAGGCACTTGTTCTCCCCAGTATTGCGATCACTTTTGTGTTCTGAACCATACCTGGGAACCTTCTATATATTGGGATATTAGAGGTCGAAGTTTCAATTTTTTCAAAAGTTTTTTTAAAAATGCCACTTTTAAAGGTTTTAATTTTACTTTAATTAACTCGATGACCCGTTTACTATACTATACAAAATATCCATCAGCACTAAGTTTTGAGTGCGTTATATTGAGTTTTACCGTAAAACCTAATTTTTCACCCAAAAAAAAAGTCGTTTCGCAGCAATAATTTTTGCGTAGAGTTACTTACTTTGATGTACTAAATGCTTGGTTGACAGCTTCGTGAAAGGTCTGTTTACACCTAGTATAAGGTCTAACACGAAATATTTTAGAGTATCATCTAACGCATATAACAAAGCCATTTCAAGAGTTTTTTTTTATCTAACTATATTTTTATAAAAAGTAAATAATTTAAAATTACTTAACCCACAAAATAAATACTGGCTCCTTATTTTTCAACATCCATTACGCTAGTTTACTACGTCGCGCGTCGTATTTACCTACTGTCATTTTTAGAATATGTTTTATGCAAAAAGCCTCAAGAAATTTTTAAATTATAATAATTTCGTAAAAACAAAAACACTCAGGTTTTTTTGTCTTCTTTGCAATGGCGTCTTTACGACTAATCGAAGTTAGTCTAAAAATATTTCGTGTGTGAAAAGATAGACCTTATATAAAGGTGAAGTATAAGTTGTACCTATCTGTTTTGAGTAGACAGCTACTTTAGGTAGACCTGTGCATAAAAGGAATATGAAAAAGACTCATCTTAATTAAAATAACCTAAAAAACATTCCGGAATTCCTAAAATTAGGTAGGTAATAAAGACCGTCAGCGTTCTTAAAACCTAGTATAAATATTTGGAGTTCCGTGGTGCCTTTTTAGGCATACGATAACATTCGTTTTATATTTTTAAAAAGGTTGTCTGGGTGAACTCGGAAATGAACCCTGAAAAGTGCTTGGAAAGTCGAGAAACGTATAAATAACACGAGATATTTTGTTCATTTGAGATGATAAGGGATCAACGAACTGGTTTACTGGAAAAACGCCACAGTTTTGGCTTTATCTTTTTTAATAGAAAGAATAAATATTTGAATTACGCGTTACGTGAGCAGCCTGAAGAAGGCAGTGCTAAACTTTAGTAGGTAGTAGTACTTACACCCGCATTTCGCTGGTGACCATACTGGTGGAATAATTTAGTAACTTAAGATTTCCCAATAAAGTACCAACAGTATTGTTTTTAAAAACCGAAGATGGTCGCGCATACCAATTTGGAAAAGTTAATCTTAGAATTTGCTTTTACCCGACTATGCATAAATAAAGGAGGGTTATGTGTTTGACCTTTATGCATGTATGTATGTATATCCGGATCTATGTTCCCTCGTAACTCCTAAACACAACAAGCAGGTGGGGCCCATTCCATTTCATAATTTTATATTCAAATGGACCCGCCTGCTTCCAGCTTTTGTTTAATTTAAAATGTGCTTGTTTTATGCTTTTCACTTTTTTCAGTTGAGTTTTTTAGTTTTTTCAACTACTTTTTTTCTTTTTTAAGTAAACCTCAAATGTAAGTGCATGAGTAGGTATCATCGCATAAGTTGTCACACTCGAGTGACTATAGTATTATGTGCTACTTGTCACTTCGCTAGCTCTCGTGATTTTACAATCCAATAAGCTACTCCGTGAAAGGCTTCACGTGCTGGTTACAATGTAGACAACCGTTAACCCGTTTAGTTAGACTTTTATCGACTAAATCGAAATTGGCTTAGATACACCTACACCTATCAAGCATAAGCATCGCGTAGCGTATTTGGCTAGGATTCTAGTAACGTTGCCAAAAATTTTAGTGGCGTAGCACTCGTAGCGTAGTGCTACGCAATAGCGTAGCGCGTAGCGTAGAAGCAAACTCCCGTCTATTCGTGGATGAAAAAGTTTGGCAACTGCATTGCGTAGTACACAGCCACGTGGTCTAGACAATAAATCAACTATTTTTGAGTCTCATGAATTAACCTTTCTATTTACTTGTCCTAAACTACACAGAATATTATTATGAGGTAGACTCGACAAATACTTTGAATCTGCCTAGCCTTTTGCCAACTGTATTGGGGTCGGCTTCCAGTCTAACCGGATGCAGCTGAATACCAGTATTTTACATGGAGCGACTGCCTATCTGACCTCCAAAACCCAGTTAGTACTGGGTAATACGATACCCCTTGGGAAGACTGGTTGTTAGAATTTTTGGGCCACTGACTACCTAACAAATGTCAAAGATCTACAAATGATACCCGGGACCACCGGCTTAACGTGCTCTCCGAAGCACGGAGGAAACTCGGTATGTAATGGGTGGTTTCCCATCCACAGACCAACCTAGGCAAGCACGGCTTAACCTAAAGATCGACCCGAGCAACAAACACTTTGAATAAATATCCCCCATAAATAAAAGAGTTCTATGATCACACATCGTAACTCAGCGAGTCAGTGTTATCTACGAGTACAAATAACAACTAAAATACGGAACACTACACTCTTAGGCGCCTGCTTGTCTGTCCTGGCGCTTGTTCTATATCTAGGTATAACTTAAGAAGGAAATATGTAAGATACGAATGAAAATTTCTTGGCATCCTTGTTGTATTACACGGACACAAATACCTACGTACTTACTACAAGAAAGTAGAAAACAATAAATGTATAATATGTACATTTAAAAAAAAGTTCAGATAATGAGCCAACAATTTCATGGTGGTCAACGATGGTTCTATAATTATTGAGGTGAAAAGATCAAGGATGGATTGAATAGGAAGTCTTCATTTCTTTCAGCATCAGGCTCAGAAGCTAATAGGCTGGTAGGTATTTTGATATACTATTATTAGGTGGTTGCTGGATGCGACACAAAGATTTTATTTTCTCTTGAGTAGGTATGTGCCAGAGAAAATAAAATCTCTCTTCTAACAAAACTTGCTAAACATAGCAGAAATATTTAAAGTACCTCGCAGAAACATGGTTCTGTAACATATGGCCATTTTATGGTAGGCACGAAATATTTTAACGAGTTCCAGTGCGTTACTTATTTATCCCAATTTTTTAATAAATAAATAATTAAAGAAAGAATACACCCTATTCACAAAGATATAACAGATTTATTAAGTTTGGGATTAAGTGTTATTTTAGGTATTTTTCTACTAATTTTCTTTGACAGCCAACATAAATGAACTTTACTGCCCCGCGACTGCTGAACATGTAGTCATGTGGTCATGGGTTCGATTCCCCTAGTGGGGCAAAATGTTATTGAGTTTTTCCATCACGATTTCTCAGTAGCAGCCACTTAGCCTGGATTTGTGCCCGGTTTATGGCAATAGGCACGCCCCCGTTTACATAGGACTACTCAACTGGCGAAATGTGGGTGTTCTATTTATTAGGTACACCTCTGCCTAACCCTTCGGGGATTATAGGCGTGATGTTATATCATGTAAATTACCTTTTATTTATATTTTATTATTTATGTACAAACTTAAGAGAGCACGTATGGAAACATCACAACATAACTTAGGGTACAAAGGCTCAGCATATTTCAATAGAAATTAACTTTAATATCATGCAAAGTGTAACTTTTCAGTAGTCATGTTGAATCAAGTACATGGATACCTACCTACCGAAGTATATATGTAGATTGAAGGGTACATAGCAATGGCGGCAGTGAGTGGGTTGACGCCTGTCGGCAACATTTTGATTTTCATTTCCTGCTCCACAGCATTCGGTATAATTCCGGATTGATATGGAATTGCGGCCACAAATGTACTCACAAATAATAAAAAAAACCCTTTTGCCCCACAAAACGTAATGGGATTCGCCTTTGACGAAAGAACAAAATATATGCATGACAAATAACATAACATTTTTATATGGGCAGACTTATTTACTTGTTGTGTTGTTTATATTTATTTGACGGTAAATATAGAAAGAATCAAGTGTGGGAAGTTGAAAACAGTGTGTAGAGGTCATATAGCTAGCTGCAAACTACGCACACTGTCGTACACCGATCCCAAACAACTATTTATTATATTTTCCTGTAAATTACACCTAAAGCTAAAATCCGAGCTTTGCCTAGTTTTACGAATCACACAATTATATAGGTGTGCCAGTTTCAGGCGCCAAAATCCTACTTAATGTGCACAAATACAAACTTTTTGTTTTTAAACAACGACAAAAATATTACCTACTAACGATTTTGGCAACGTACAGCAAAAGGTACGCTTGAATTTACATAACATTAGAAGCCCACACAGTAATATTACAGTGGCGTGCCTCTGCCTAGGGGCCAACAATACGGAAAGCCCATAAGACAAGTAGACTGTTCAGAACATCATCAAGAGTCGTAGGTTCGAACGGCAAGCCAAGCTTGTATACTTGCATGAACGTACCGCCACTAAGTAATACCATAAGATAGCCATAGACTAATAGACCATTGCACCACAATAATCTTAGGCTACGGTCTCCTTTTAACCTCTCACGGGCTATTAGTTAGCCCCATCTTCGTCTCACAGGCTAATATGATGCCACGGCGCAATTAGCAGAGTGGGCCGGTGGAATTCCGACGTTAAGTCGATTAGACAACAGACAACAACTGTATGCGCTAAACAAGTAAAATGACGTTACTATGATACATGCTGCAGAGTTATTTGAAACTGGACTTTTATAGAAGCTGCTAGTTGTTTGTGGTAGGTAGACATGCTGATGTGAACAGTTTCAGGTTATGAGATAAGAGGAGTAAAAAATTGAATTAGTTGCCATTGTTAGCCAAATAATATTGATACGGAAATAAGTCACAATACCTAGTGATACTAACTGGACTGTGGAGGTCAGATAGGCACTCGCTACTTGTAAAATACTGATATCCAGCTGCATCAGGTTAGACTGGAAGCTGACCCCAACATAGTTGGGAAAAGGCTAGGCAGATGATGACGAAATAAGTCACAATACCAATAAACTATTAAAACCCCGGCGCAGTTCAGATTCATTTTCGTTGCGCACTATAATGCAAGTCGAAGGAAGTAGGTATGAAGGTAGATACTAACTACGGAACAATTCACTCAATATCATTTCCAAGTGCTTGCGGCATGAATAGTGAGTGGAACAGAGTTTTCATTGTTGCTATTACTACCACTACGTCGGACCGAAGTACTCGTATGTCTGGTTTCCCACTTTATCCGTAGCATTTTTCCCGTGCAAGCAAACGCTTGTACAGTAATTAACGGGTGTATGTATATTCTTCGGAGAACATTTATGGTAAATATTTATAGAAAGCAATGAAATTGTTTTGAAGTCTTTCTAAATTGGTGAAGTAAGTCGGGGCGCTGTCGAGTGAGCACGATCTTTAATATAGGAGCTCGTGTAACGTTTGGGAAAGGCTGACAAAAATGTACCTATTGACAATTTAGTAAATTGCATCAGTTTTGAGGGCAACATATATAATTATGGAGAGAGGAAGGGGAGTATTTTTTTTTTATTACAAAAACGGCCTGCCCTTGACCTCGATCACGCCTGATGGAAAGCGATGGATAATGGAACGAGCGTGCCCAGAAGATGCTTGTTCACTATCTTATTACCCAGTATTGACTAGGTTGTGGAGGTCAGATAAGCAGCCTGCCCCGACATAGCATTGGAAAAGGCTAGGCAGATGATAATGATGACATACGGGGTGGAAGGGACACCGACGCGAAAAAGGTTACCACGTATTCAGTACATCATTCTGAGCCCCTTTCATATAAATTTTTCATCGGTCGTTAAAAAAAAACAGCTGTTCCATAAATTTTTACCGCGTAGGTATTGCACTTTTGCGTAGGTTTTCAAACAAAACACGAAGCCCTTAGCAAAACTAAAGCGTGATCGATGCACACAGACGGTTCATAAAAATGACCAGTGCTAGCCCATTGTATGTTAATAACACAATGACACAATGCACACACAGACTTCGGGACGTGCATCTATTCACGTCCACGTCCCATCGCCGTCTCGCCTCCACGTCCATTGCGCTTTTAATACTATTGTGAACCGCAAAAGCCGACATTCAAGGGATTAAAAAGCAGAGATGCTAAGTCAATAAATTATTGTCCCTACTTATACCGTTTGTTTTATTTCACAATGATTGGGTATGACGCCTCGCATCGGAGTACAGAAACGACATTTTTACGCTCTACGCCTGCCTGAACAATGAACATTTTCGAGAAAAAGATTGTCAATTTCATAATAACAAACCTCTTTTAAAATCAAGAGTTTCGACGTAATTTCTTAGAAAAGAATTCAATATTTTGTTATTTTATGCTGAAGAGTATTCGTCCGCAAAAATTGTGATAACTCGGCTAATATGCATGATATAAATATAATTTATAGCTTATAGCATGGACGAATAATGTAGCTTTCTGCCGGTGAAAGAATTTAAAATACATTTTACCTCTTTATAATATTAGTATAGATATCAATTTTCATGCAGGCGTGTTCTCTTCACCAAGCAAAGCGAGTATACTTTGTTATTCTGCTGTTTGTTTATTTAAAATCTTTCATACGGTTTCGCTTCACTTGCTAACTGAAATACAGAGCGGTTTTTCGAAATGTGGTGGTACTGGTATCGTTTGTAATAACGATACGTTCAGGAATATACGTAGCCTAGCCTGCTATTTTGTTTGAAAATATTTTAAAAGAAAGCTTGTCTGTTCTGAAGTTTGTTACTTTCTTTCCTCATATTTTATTTTAGGGAAATAAGGAAGCGCTTGGAAACAGAACAGGCAGGAAACTTCTTGCCATTCGTCGGGCAATTATCTACTGTCTTTTGTAATCCATAGAGCTTAGCAATAAAAAGACATTAATTGGGCTTAGAAAGTAAAATCCATTGCTGGACGCAACCAGCCAGTACCATAAATCTGTCGTCTGCTAGTGTTCTTTTTTAAATCTAACAGCTGTTTAAAAATGTATGTGTTCTATACAGGGTTTAAACGGACCCTTCACGAAGCCGTCAACCAAGCATTCTGTACATCAAACTAAGTCACCCTACGCAAAAATTATTGCTGTGAAACTACTTCTTTTTTGGGGTGAAAAATCACGTTTTGTGGTTAAACTCAATGTAACGCACTCACAAATTAGTGCTGATGGATGCTTTGAATAGTAAACGGGTCATGAAGTTAATTAAAGTAAAGTTAAAACCTATAAAAGTGGTATTAAAAAAAAAACTTGTGAAAAAATTGGAACTACACACTACTAGTTACGTAGTAACTAGAAGGTTCCTAGGTATGGTCTAGAAGAAAAAAATGATCGCAATGACGGGGAGAACAAGTGCCATTCGGTTTCGTTAAGGGTATATTTACACCGTTTATATCTGAAAAAATTACGCGACTCATCTGAATAAGTATTCAGCTGCATCCGGTTAGACTGGAAGCTGACCCCAATATAGATGGGAAAAGGCTAGGCATATGATGATGATCTGAATAAGTAGGTATCAAAAAAATTATAAAATTAGGTTAGGATAAATTAGGTTATCCGTCAAATATCTTACCACATCTAAAAGCAGACCACATAGGTCATCTCCATCCAAGTGACTCAACTGTTAAAAATAGCCCCATTGACGGGCTACCACTTATAGCCCGATGCCCCCGTGTCTTTGACTCACATCCCTTGAAGCTATAAGTGGCAACAAAGGATATTGCGTAAGTTATAGAAATATCTACACGACCGGCGACCCCTTTGCATCGAGTGGGAAGATTTCATAACCCTCGGATATGGGCAGTTGTGTTGGCCGGGTCTAATTACGAAGCAATTAGTACCTACAAGATCTGACGTAAGTAGGTTCATTTCGAAGTCTTTAGGTTCCACAATCGTGACCGTGAAAGGAATGGAGGGATGCCTTTGCCAAGTGGTGGGATATTATGGGCTATAATAACAGATTTGTTCATGCTGACCATTTAGAGAGGTTTGGCAGTTCGTCCTTTTTTATTTCAAAATTGTCTTTTTTAATATCGAACGAGAAGCTGACTTTAACATTTCTCAATTACTTTAAATTGTCACCTTTTGTGATCTTTAGCTACAAACTAAGCAATAAGTAGGTACGTAGCAAACGTCCGCATTCCGATCCGGTAGGAGGTCGGTTTGTATTTGCATCGCACCTTGAGCGACCTTAACATTCAGTTTCAAAAAGAAAAATTAACGACGTGTTAACATTAAACTCATGTCAAGTCCTTGGATTGGCTGTTGATATTTTGTAAATAAATTATTTGAATGTAAACTGTGAAAGTGAATGGAAGTTCGTTTTTTTTTTTACACGAGTTGTTCACATTTAAAAAATCTTTTGTTTTGTCCCAAAAAATATCAGTGACCTTTATCCCCCACGCCTACGCCCAAAATATTTCTGTATTAAAATTCCCGCATTATAAATCCCTTAAACCCGTTTAAAAGCTCAACTTAAATGAAATCCGTTCCAGTTTAACGTCGCCATAATCCCATCTTAAACTTGATTCGCAACAGTCTACATTTAAGTTCGTAACTTAGATGACTATCTCTTGCTTGGCACCTGTCCAAATCATTAACTGTTCTTCGGATACTATTCGGAAAGCGATCCATTCTTGTATTGATATGCAAGTTTAAAGGTATTGGAATTAAACGCGTATGAATGTGTTTTGAAGAACAGCATTTGCTAGTAGTGGGGCAGAACTATGCTGGCGCGATTTCTGTGCCAATTTGATCCTCAGGTCTGGTAATTTAAAGTAGAAATTTGGTTTGCAGCAGTTTGGCGCCGGTGCAGGTGACTGAAATGTTGTGTGGTAATCGGTTGTCCGGGCATGTGATGCGGAGGAATGAGGAAAATGTCGTGAGGAAAGTTTTGAGTATGTATGTGAATGCGTGTAAGGAAGACCAAAGAAATGATGGATGGGCTATGTGAAGGATGATATGGCAAGAAAGGAGGTGTCTGTTGAGATGACGAGTAATAGAGACGAAGACATGCTGCGCCGACCCCAAATGTATTTTGATAAGGGCAGGAGAATGATGATGATTTGGTTTGCAGTGTTCGGAAGTTGGATTTTTAACGACTATAAGCTCGCTCTCAACATAGAACTTAAACAATAAGTAAATTTTAATTTGGATGTATGTATTGTGCCTAGGCTACACCTCTGCCGATCCCTTAGGGGAATTCCGGGGTGACATTATGTTTGTTTATTAGGGAGGTTAGGAAACTAAGCAAATTCTAATAAATATATACCTACGTACTTTAGTTAGGAACTTACCTAATACATCAGTCAGGATTATTTAATAAACCGACTCCCTGGAAGTATTTTATTCTTTATTGCACAAAAAATTAAAAGAGAAATAATACACTCGTAGAAATAAATGAAAAAAACCACAAGTGAAATATGAAAAAACATTTAGGTGCCTGTTATTAGAATTAGGCAAAGCAATAAGTACCAAAACTGTCACCAATAAATTAATTTGTTTAACACGAGCAGCATGTGAGTTATTTCAAGTTTAAATTTAGGTCAGGTTTGTCATCTGTTTTCAAAATAAGTAGGCACCTACTTTTGTCCCCACCACAGTTCCGTAACATGCTTGTCTTACCCCAAAATAAATAAACAAGATTACTGCATTTTAATCGAAATCGTACCTAATCGAAAGACAGTCGCGGCAAGCTCACTTCCGTGAATTTAGGGAGAGTACTGCTTACTGCACCTTACCTACTAGTTTGTTCAAAATAATTTGTAAAATGAGATGAATTATAAAAAAACATTTTTGCAAAAAAAAGGTACTAAAAAAAAACACTAGTTTTGTAAGAACAACGACTGTAAGTCGTTGTTCGCCATCTATCTTTCACATATAAAAACTGATCTTGTTGCCGAAACAGCGACATCTATTGAAGCTAACAGAAACTTATGGTTGCCATCCTTGGCTTAAAAGTTCAAATTATGTTCGCTAGAGGGCGCAAAACACAACATTTGAACGTGCGTTCTGTAGCTGAATAAAACTAAGCTTTATACCTTATTTTTTTGTTTCACACAATAATTAGAAATTTGAAAATAAGTTGCAGGTATTTCAATCATTGTAAGCAGTAAGTAAGAAAGTATTGCAGTAACTTTGAACCATTCGCTTGCATTTTATATTTATTTTAATTTTGATGTTACAGTCAGAAATGTCAGATTGGATGAATACAGGTTCGGAACGTTATCATTTTGACGTTTGTCGTTCGTGCAAGACGACGATGAAATTAGGGAGTTTTATTTTTATTAAAACAGATTATTAGAAAACAGTATGGAAACTTAAAATAAACAAAAACTCAGTACTATTATTTTAAGTACTTACCGTCCAGACCATCCCTCGAGAGAAGCGCTTCTGTATTCAGGTTTGCATTTTTTCTGTTGCACACTATTTAGTTTGTTTTTAATTTTAACACTCAACCTCTTTGGACTACCCGGCAATTTCATACCAGAACTTACACTCATTTTACTATACAATTTTAGAAGACTTGCTCTTGATTATGACATTGTTTCTTTACAGATAAAATCATGGAAAACATAGACTCTGAAAACATGGATTCGGATGAAGAATTCGCATTTGAAACCGACCACCTGGCTCTTCGCGGAAATAAAGAGTACTGTGACCTGCTGAAGTTTATCGTTAAATTGGAAGCTCAGAAAGTGAAGGCATTGAAAGACATAGAAGAATTATCAGAAGCCCAAAATAGGGCAATAAATGACCCGCTGACCTTTCTAAACGAAATGAAAGCAGGGACTGCCCACTTCCCTCCCAGACAAACTATTGCTGACCTACCGACCATTGACTGGGCCAGCTACGGAATAGACGCAACAATGGATACTGATGATATTAGAGACACAAAGCCAAATAAGGATGATCTTGATTCTAGTACTAAAGTAAGGGGATGCAAATTCACAGATAATAAGCCTGAAACATTCAATCAACTATGGTCTTGTGAAGAGCAGAAAAGATTAGAAGAATTACTTGAAATCTATCCTGAAGAGCCCATTGAGGCGCGACGGTACAAGAAAATAGCTCAAGCATTAGGAACAAGGACTCCAATACAAGTCATGAGCCGAATACAGAAGTATTTTGCTAAGTTAGCCAAAGCAGGCTTGCCAATACCAGGTAGAATCCCTAAAGGTGTAGGGAGGGACAAGAATAAGGCAATGTTCTACAAGAAATCCACATTCTTCCCTCAGCTGCATGTGCCTGTGACCATGGAGGATCCATACGACTGTGGAGAGGCTCATGACAGTGTGTCCTCTCTAGAAATGAAGAACAGTAGCAGATATATGCTGGACTTATTGAAATCTGCTAAAGAACAAAGGTCTTTAGATGAAACAGCACCTGTTTATCAGACTAAGACAATGTGTGTTGGATGCCAGAAAACTGGGTTCTTAGGTGCAAGGTGGACCGATAATACTGGTACTGACTACTGTACTGACTGTGTAGTGAAGCTTCTACCAGCTGAGAGAATAATTCCTGTGCGGCATCCTGTGTAAACCTATTTAATTTATTTTGTGCACCAGCTGTGAATATTTTGCCAGCCGAAAAATGAAATTCAATGTGACAACCTGTGTAAACTCCAATAAATCAACTAATTTATTTCTACACTTGTTTATTTTATTTTATTTAACTGATTTACTTGCCATTTGTATTTAATTTTAAAATTAACACCAAACCACCAAATGAGGTATTGAAATCATGCCACTATCACTAAAACCACTATCACACAAGGCACACTATTTTCATCTAATTGTTCTAAAATGCTCATTTTATTAATTTACACAGCAAGCAGTTTGAGTGAGCTCTCGCAGTGGGGCGGCCGCGGCGACTGATGAAGATGCACTGGCCTGGAACACTGAACACGGCTCGCACTCTCTATTGTACCCTCTATCCTAGATAGATACCTATAGAGATTGGAGGGTAACAAGGGACTCCGGCCACATGCTAACCTCACCTCGCCTTTCTTTTTAAATCTCGATTGCATGCACAATATTGTTAAGCGGCTTTGCAAATCGAACTCGATCGTGTCTATTCATTTCAAAAAGCGTGTCAGTGCAAAGCACACTACTGAATCAAACAAACTCACCCAGGTCCACTTTTGCTTTGATACACTGAAAATAATATACAATCAGTTAATTATTTCTTAAATATTTTGTAGGTAGACTAGTTTATGATTATTTCCTCTATGTTCTAAGTAAAAATGTCCCGCGTGGTGAGTAGCGCGCTCTTATGTTTTACGACAGATTGATGAGACTAAGATTGGACCTGCATTATTCATAAGACAAAATGACAAATAATAGATAGTAGGATGGACGTGGTTTTTTGATATCCTCTCCTGTAATCATGAAAATATATTAGGTAAGTACTATGTATATTATAGCAAATGCTCTTGATAAATTCTCTCAATGGTTGTCATTTTCAACAGCAGACGGCGGCGGGTCAAAATTTGGATAATTTTGTACTAGTGTCTGAAAGATAGGGAAACTATTTTGTTCGTGACAAAAAAGAGCAGGTACCTAAAGGTAAGGATAATGAACAATAAATAATTCTACTTGTTACATCTTCATCCAACAATTAGAATGATTTATTACTTGTTAACTTCAGCAGCTTGCATGCTTGCTTGCTTTTTAGTTTGTTTGTTAGCAGTCGCTCCATGTAAAATACTGGTATTCAGCTGCATCCGGTCAGACTGGAAGCCGACCCTTACACAGTTGGGAAAAGGCAAGGCAGATGATGATGATAAGCTTACATTGAAAAATCAATCTGTATTGTTCGATTGGGTTGCGGTGTAGTGTAGGTAAGGTAGCATTTGTGTTGTTTTGAATCCTGAAAAAAATCTATCAAGGGTAACGCTCCGGGGCTGCGGGACCGTTCGAAAGAGATACCGCTGCCCTGGAACACAAAGGGCAAAGAAGGAACATGGATGGGTTTTAGTCAGTACGAGTCTGACATTCCCTTCCATTCCGACCAGGACGAGAGGGGTCATTTGATGATTTCCCATCCGAGAAAAAAAGGATTAAGTACTCTTAATTAGCTAAGTTTTTCACACTTTCAGTTACTTATGTTACAGCACCAGTGAGGCTTCGAGAAACATGTTTTTGCGGATCAAAAAACAGAATTTCCGAATACCGTCCCATTTTTGTGAGATAACAACTTATTTTTTACGTCGAACATCGGCTTTCCGAGATATCGTTAGTCATAATTTACATCGGAATAAGATTTCAGGACGTTTTTAACGAAATTGGAATTGGGACGTTACTTATCTATCCAATTTGCTTGCCTACGTTATGGAGACATCAGATAGGCACTTAGCTTTAATTTATTCCCGTAAAGGTAGGCATATACCTACATAGTTAACCTTTAAAAATAACTACCATTTCTAGGAATCATAATACTTAGATATCTTAATATTTCAAATACTTATTTGCCGGCACAATGTTATCACAAACAAGTACATAGCAACCTATCCGCGGGCGGTGGAATTTCAAATAAGTTAGCAAATTATGTAGGTGGGTTTTACATACTCTAAGTACATAGGCAGGTACGCCTAAACACACATATAATATAACTACCATGTCTAATATTATCATAATTATTTTCTGGAAACTGTTGAATACCTATCAGATTTTGGTTTTAACTTCAATTGAATATTTAGAATAATTACCCTCTTGTGCTCGGCCGCAGTGGGGTAAAAATTAGGACCAAGGACAAAAGGCGTGAGTCTGTGGTCCAAACGCCTCTGCTTGCCCTTTCAGGGAAAACGGGATTGAAGTTATATATTTTCGATTCGCAATTAACACCGAAATTCGACACCATTTCCTCAATTCGGTAGAAACATTTATTTATGCTGTGGCCTCTCCGTCTCTCAGATTACTATGATTGGGTGCTGTGGAGCGAATCGGAACAGTCTCCATCTCGTTCTACTGTTAATTAACGCCATAGCCACAATTTGCTCAACAATACTATCTATACAAATGTTGCTACTAGAAATAGAAACAGTTATTGGAGGCCTTCACCCCATTTGTAAATACACTGATAGTATTTTTATTATGAACCTAGGACGTAGATACAAAGTCTTTTTTCTTGGAAAAAATCGAATTAAGTTATGATTGCTTGCTGATCTTAAAAGATTAGCAGAGTTAGTTAAGGGGTGGTTTTTCAGTTCGTATAGTAGGTATCTGCCTAAGTACCTATAACTTGTACTCTTAACATAACATGCCATCAGGCCTGTAATCCTCGAAGGGTTAAGCAGAGGCGTACCTTAATAGTACACCTATATTTCGCCAATTATGTTTAAGTCCCTCAGGTAACAGGGGGCGAGCCTATTGCCATCAACCGGGCGCGAATCCATACTCCGCAGCTGTTACTGAGAAATTCCTGATGGAAAAATCCAGTTACATTTTATAACTTGTGATTTCGTTAATTCCATTTAGTAAAAGAAAGACACAAACTGTACTGTGAAATAAAGTGCGAAAATACATCGTGCTTAAAAAGAATAATAGCTTCTTTGCGTTTTGCCTACAATTCTAGACTGATCCCAGCTTCGTTGCTGGTTTCGTCAGAAAGCCGTTTGCACTCGACGGGATCATGCAACCCCGATATTGTTTGCAGCTCAGCTGTAAGGAATAAAGGGACTTTGCATAAAATGTTTATGAAATAGATATCTTTGAAGGATTTTCAATATCTTTCTTATTGGTTTGCCCCGACATGGCATAAAACTGTGGCGCTGCATTTGGAGCACCTGAGCAGTAGCTCTATATGGTCCAGATAGCAGAAAAACTGATGACAGTGCAGGCTATCACTTTGGTTGTCGGCGAAAGAATAATTCCAGTAGCTAGAAGGCTTACTGTGCACCTCCCAACTCACATAAGACAAGCGTGGTAGGTTTATTGTCTATTTTCCTCCTCATGACAAATTTTGATTGAAACAACTGGAAGTCATGGGCCTTTGCCTAGCAGTGGGATGGCGTAGGCTATTAGTTTCCGTATCTAATTGGTGTAACGTTTCGCTTATGTCAAGTTTCACTAGTTAATTTCTTTTGACCCTTCACTCTCAATTTTCTAAAAAAATCCCTTCAAACATTCAGAAACTACTCAGCTTTTAAAATATCAATGAAATAAAATAATAAAAGGCATGGCAAATGCGCAGCTCTAACTATTTCATACTATTTTTATGAGTTTTAAATTATGGCACGATGACAGTTCCATTCCATGACCACAAAGGTTAAGGTCTGTAGAGTACTTACCTAATACAATCTAAGATTCCTAAATAGACGTGTTTGCAGCCACCTTCTTCAGGTCCTAAGTAGTGCCTACTCCACTAAGGACCCCTGTATAGAAACGAAAACAAATCTAATTTGGCGCGCACCCACTAACTTATTATCGCTAATAGGGCTCCCGTTGTTCGGTAATGGATGACACTGGTTTGTAAGTGGCTTCGCTATTTACTTTCATTCACGTACAACTAACATTGGCACACTTATAATAGGTTTTCAAAGAATCGATACTTGAATTAGGCACCTAAGATTTCGGTACACAGAATGCGAGTATATGGAAGCGCGGTGGCGAACTGGCGCTATGCGAAACTTCCACAGTATGACTGTATCAACTCAAGTTTTTGTGTGTTTTTCTACTAGGTATTTGCTAAGATTGGCATTCAGTTGTATTAACGAGAACACTTTCGTAACTTTTGTAAAACAGTCGCTATTAAAGGAGTCTGCGTACTACACCGTACCATACCATGACCGTGCTATGAAAGTGTCAGGCACAAAAAGAAAATTGACACGGACGGACTACTATGCACACTAAAACGCATCGACCTACAGCGTGTGTATGACGGGTTTAGAACCGTATGATACTATGCCCGCTAGACTATTCCGACACCGTCGCGTGTCATACACGGAGCGTCAACACGACTAGTGTTGACGCTCCGTGGCGAGAATATTTTGCCGGTGCCGATACGCGTGCAGTCGTGCATAGCACGCGACGGTGTTGGTCGGTGACGGAACGGTCTAGTGGACATAGTCTCATACTTTTCAGTACAAAGAATTTTTTTTGCCTGATACGTTCATAGTACGGTCATAGTATGGCACGGTGTAGTGGGTAGAATCCTTTACAACTTAAAACATGGTGAGGATAATGCGACGACATGTGGATGTGACGCATAAATGTATCATACATAAGATAACAAAGCGATGTTTTCAGGTGTCACTTCGTTGGGTGGAAGACAACCCTTATTTAAGTAATGATTTTAACCTTTTCAGCAAGCTTTTAGTACGTGTGTGGGTGGATAAATAAAACTCTTGATTGTAATTTTGTTAAAATTTCTAGAGAAACAGTGTAGGGACCTCATACCTAACCGCTAAAAATTTGAGCTCGTCTAGTAACTTAATCTCTTTGTTTGTTTAACTATATCATATTTGGGAAAAGTTTTATAGTGGGGTACTTAACCTTTTGCCTATTATTTTTATACTTTTATAAAATAACTTAAAGTTTAATAGATTCCTCAGTTTAGTCAGAACTGTTTTTACCTACTGCGCCACGCAAAGGAGGGTAATGTGTTGATTATCACCTATGTATGTACCTACTCGTATGTTTGTTCCTTTGTGGTGCCATAGAGACCAAACGCGTGGCCCGATTTGGATGATTCTTACGTAATCGATTTGTCAATTGATTTGTTGATCTTGCGAGTGTTACTGAAGGCATGATAGGTACCAAAATTCGATATGACGAAAACCAGACGCCATTTTGTGAAAAAGAAAATCAGTATCATTGAATAGGTAGCTATTTGAAAATCATCTTTAGGTTTCTCTTATAATGTTTCATTTCGAATGACCAACGATTTGAAGTTACCCGATAATATCGTCAAATCAAAACCAGATACTAAAATTTCAGAACAGCTCTATTCCGCAGTCATCATTTTAAATTTATTACTTATGTCATCATAACAATAACTTTTAAATTTTAGTATCACGTTGCCGCTGCGCGTCATAAAATTTTATTTTATGTTTCATAATAATCATTTCAGATGAAAGTATAAAACTACTCGGCTCTGGACGATACATTATTTATACTGAAGGCTGAAGGCCGTATTTTTTACGAACACGGACAGCAAAGCTTTAATTACAAGTTTTAATTAGGCCACCACGGATTAAGCCGAGTTAAGTCTCGGTTTAAGAAGATACTGACAAAAATTGTAGTTAGGATTATCTCTATTTAAATTAAATTTAAATTTCTATTTTTGGGAGAGCAGTGGTAGCCTAGCAGTATGACCGTCGGACTGCCAAGTCATAGGTCTCGAGTTCGAACCCAAGGCAGGCATCTCTTATTTTTCGGATTCATGTGCGTATTGTATAAATATCACATGCTTCGGTGAAGGACAACATCGTGAGGAAACCAGCATCTCTGAGAGATACTTCTCAACGACATGTAAAGCCAAGTTAGACGCCAGTCCACGTGCGCCTCAAAGAGATGTCAGCAACCATGAAGGGGCCGCAAGGGTCAATGCCTGCCGGGGGTGCAAGACTGGTTGAAAGAGCACAAAGGGCAAAAACGGAACATGGATGGGTTTTTGTCAGTACAAGTCTGACACTCCCTTCCACTCCGCCCAGAGCGAAAGGGGTCCTTTGATGATTTCCTCTCCGAAAAAAAAAGCCAAGTCAGAGGCCCGTGGGCGGCATAAAAACTCTGACACAAGGTTGGGCACTAACCACACGATAAAAAAAACGGATTTTTGAGGAATTTACATAATTGTCCATCTTCACTGTAACAAAGTTCAATGTCTTATTATTAATATTAAATTACGATGAGTAATCAAGTTAGGCACTTCTTTTCCCAAATGGATAGGCTGTCTATTTCTTTTTTTTTATAAATCTAAATTCTTAAAAGAATTTAAATACTTGAATATCAATTTACAAAAATGGAAGAAACAAAAAAAAACACATTTATATTCCAGTAGCGAAAAGAAAGCTTTTCTAAGGACAAAATCTAGCTTTTACCTAGGCACCTCCAGGAAGGTATTCCTAACGAAATTACAAATAAAAGTCAACTAATACTTAGGTATGTAGATTCCTAGTAATTTTGTTTATATGTCTAGTATCGGCCAAGTTCGAGTCGTACTCACATGCACACAGAGTTCCGTAGCTCCAAACAATATAATATAAATATCTCGAAGGCCCATTCATAATGTTGTATTGTATTACATTCAACAGCAAAACTAAAAGTTGTTTTTCATAGTGTGTTAATGAAAAACAAAGTTTGATGAAAAAGTCCCATATCACAAAAACTAAACAAAACATCTTATTCAAATCAATTTTCGATGAAAGTTTTTTTTACGTTCTACAATCCTACATTTTATCAGAATTTTCCTCCTCTTACTTTAGAAATTAGAGGGGGGCACTCATTTTACCACTTTGGAAGTGTCTATCTCTCAAACGATTGACTTTGAGAAAAAATACTTTTAGGAACCGCAATGTCATTTTTAAAGACCTATCTATAGACATCCCGCACGTATAGGTTAAATGAAAGTTCCATGTATGGGGAGCCCTCCCTTAATCTTTTTTTTTTTAATAAAAATCTTAATGCGGTTCCCTGAGTACATCTACCTACCAAGTTCAACTGTGTAGTCCTAGTAGTTTTGGAATAAAGTGGCTGTGACATACAGACAGACAGACATGACGAATCTAAAGGGTGTAAAAAGACCCTTAACGAAGCCGAAAGGTACTTGTTCTCCCCGTCATTGCGATCATTTTTTTGTTCTAGACCATACCTGGGAACCTTCTAGTTACGGAGATATTGGGGGTCAAAGTTCCTACTTTTTCACAAGTTTTTTTTTTAAATACATGTTTCTAATGTAAGAATTTTACTTTAAACACCTTTACGACCCCCGTACTATTCAATCCATCCATCAGCACAAAGTTTTGAGTGCGTTACATTGAGTTTTACCGTAAAACGTAATGTTTCACCTCAAAAAAAAAAAGTCGTTTCCCAGCAATAATTTTTGCGTAAAGTTACTTAGTTTGATGTACAGAATGCTTGGTTGACGGCTTAGTGAAGGGTCTGTTTACACCCTGTATAAGGGTTCCGTTTTTTGCCATTCGGCTACGGAACCCTAAAAACCGTAAAGTTTTTCGTTTGGACCGTCCAAATGAATTTTCGTAAATAGTACTACAGGATCTAGGTAAATCTACCCGTATTGTAGACGGATTGAAGCAATGTATCAGGGACTAGAATAAATTTTCCCGTAATACCTCTATATTTATTCAGGATTCTGCGACCATTGGACACATGGACCCTGTCTTTTTTATATGGATTTATGTATTCTGTTAGAATGAGATGTTTTTTTGTAGAACTTTGTTTGTTATTTGTCAGTATTCGGTACGTAGGTTGTTCCTAATGTAGATAGATCATTATGATGTTGAACAGTTTTTCAATGAAAACTTATCGCTATTTATAATATCTTTACAAGTTTTGTGATAACATAACATCACGCCTGTAATCCTCAAAGGGTTAGGCAGAGACGTACTTAATAGTAACACCCACATTTCACCAGCTATGTTTAAGTCCCATGTAATAATGGCGAGCCTATTGCCATCGACAGGGCGCAAATCCAGACTCCATCGTGGCTGCTACTAAGAAATTCTCTGATGGAAAAACCCAATAACACTTGGAATCGAACCCAGGACCTCATGCTCAGCAGTCGTGCTAGCGACCTCAATACCAACGAGGCAATATCTTTATAAATCTTGTGATGTACGAATAATTACGCAGGTGTCACAAAATGTCCAATGTGACAACATAAAACAAGGAGTGACCTTGAACTGTCCGTGCGTTCCAATATAAATTCAAGGTTTATTTAATGACACTAGTCATATAACTAAGGCACTTATCTATAGTCCATCACTTATTCAGATACGATCTGATCATTACGAAAAAGGGTTCGTTTGGTAGGTTTCATTCATTCCAATCGCTTCTGATGGATCGTATGAAACTCAATCTACAAGATCGATGGTCACGATCATTCAATTTTGACACTTATTCTCTAGGTACGAAGATTCAATCGCCAATTTGAGATAGTGCTATGTATACAGAGAAAAGTTTTTTGTATTGCGAAACAATGAAAAACAAGTTTGTGAAAACGGTTTCTGTAAGCGAGATTGTTTTGTAATTGGTGTTAACTGAGTTGCCCTTGTTTCTAGTTGCTTTTGTATAATAAAACTAAAGAGGATTTATGTTGAGATTCATTCTGTTTAATTAAATATTGGAATTTATGAATTTGAAAAGTGAGGATTACAAGAACTTTCATTTTATGGAATATAATAGAATATAAATAATTTATTTGCATTGAATGTAGGTACATACATGGGTTGTTACAGTAGTAATTATTTGTTCCTGGTACATTCTACCATTTGGCATGCAAACATTTATACTTATAAACAATTAAGTGTACAACTTCAATTTAAAAACTTTCACAACAACTCAACAAATTATCTTGTAACAAAAAATCAAATCAAAGAAATATTTTAAAATGTTAAAAATATGTATGTAACTGAATAAAGGAAATAATAATACAGCTATATTTTAATATCATCAAAGTCGACTGTTATAATTCAAGGTTCTATGGAGCTACGCAGGGTGCTACACACTTTTATTTCAACGCTACGTTGCCACGAGCGAAGCACGCTGCTACACCAGCTCTAGGATCATTCCAAAATCGGTGTAAATATAACGTAAATACGTTGATTTTTTAATTAAAAATGCTCGTTTTGATTTTGAATTTATAATGAAAATATTATTTGTTTGTAAGTATGTATTCATACAAGGTGGAAGGGACACCGACGCTAATATTTAAATAATTTTAAGAATTTATTCCTATCTATGAATGATACTGACTGTGCTTATTGCAACTAAAATGCTATAGGAAAATGGATAATATTTTTGTGTTCACCAAAAATCTTAAGGTACATCTATGTATGCATTTCTAAAATATTGATCTTAAACCTGTTTAATTGTTTTACTATAATTAAACTACTCGGCCAACAAAATATGTTACATCAAACAAATTCCAAATTAACACCAAGATATAATAACACTTTTTTATTGTAGTGCGCTGCAAATATTCTATTGTAGGAAAATTTAATTTTCGATTCAAAGATCAACGTACCTATTTAGGTACATCGCGCGCTCGTGCCAGAGCCTCCGTTCTACGTATGTGGGCGTTTTATTACACACTTAAATAAATCCTTACGACTTTATCTACAATAATCTTAACTAAACTAGATTAATAAAGCTGAATATAACAAAGGATTGCGCCAAATATCTGAAAATATGTCTCAGTCATCTTAAAGGCTTTCTAAAGAGACATTTAAGGAGCAGATATTCAAGAACATTAAGATGAACCATTCAACCTTAAAATGATGAATGAACCGTAACACGTAGAACTTACGCCTATTAATTATTTAACTCTTCAATTCCCAGTGTCACTTGTAGTTTGCAGAAGTTTCATAATTTTTTTCTACCATAAGCCAATTTCATTTTAATTAGGTAGCCAAAGAATAATAAAAATATGTCCTATGTAATTTTTATTATTCTTTAGGTAGAAATTAATTACTATTTTTTGTTTAATTGTCTTCTGGTAGAAAAACAATCTTTAAACTTCTGCAACCTACAAGTGACACTGGGAATTGAAGAGTTAAATTGTTTGTCTAAGCGCTGAAGTTAGGCGTGCCATGTGATGAATAGGTCATAAGCCAATGTATTGAGCTAAACACTACCAATAGTGTTTTGTTCTGTCTAGTTTAAATAAGCGTAGGTAAGTAATTAATTAGCTTTATAATTAACCGAATCACGGAACCCTGAATGTCGTTCTCAATTATTTATGGTAATTAAAGCTGTGTTGTCTGAAACTAAGCTGTTTATTTTAAATTAATATGGGATATTTAATAAGAGAGAAAAGAGAGAATTAAATTAAATTAAATAAAAAAGAGAAAATTAGGGAAAGTATACCAAATAGATAGGTAATGTTTGACTGGTCTAAACATTTTTGTTTCATAAACTGCGAAAAGTTTTGCAAATTAAGTTAGATTAAAATTGCTTATGGCTAATAAGCAATTTTAATCTAACTTTTATCAGGCTAGATTGTAATATAATAAATAAAAAAATATAAAAAACTGCGAAAACGTGTGTGAACAAATTACGCGTGTAACGACTTAACATATTAATGATCAAACCTAATTACCCTTTCCTTAATTATTTAATTCTACAAAAACGATTTGTTCATAATTATTATAAGTTGCTGAACTCGATAATTAGTAAACTGATTAAGTTGGTCTGGTGAATATAATAATATAAATGGAGAATAGTAATAAAAATAATAAGTCATATATTATACTAGCTTATGCCCGCGGCTTCGCCCGCGTGGAGTTCGAGAATTGCCCACGGGATCTTACTTCTGGGATAATAAGTAATCTATGTATGTATAGTACATACATAGATTTACATGTACTTGCTTATAACTTGCAAACATTCGTTCATAGTAATATCAATTAAATTACATTTGAACGTGAAATATGATACCTTGGTTTGAGATTGGACACCGGTGACAACAATCAAATGATTAATTAGGAATCTATTTATAGACATTAAACTTTTATAATATTTAATATCAATGTCGCGTATCACGAGCCATCTGTGGAATAAACCATATTTACAGACGTCTACCTCAGAAAAATCCTACCTGATTACTTAATAGTTTACGCCCCGCGCAACACTACGCGCCATGCGACCGTCTACGTGAGCTTCGAAGCCCTATTTGACTCTGTTGGGGGATGATTTTGATTTTGGAAAAAACTGTGATACAGGTATCTTATAATTTTAATTTGAAAAGTATGTATACAAATTTTCAAGTCAGTCGACTCAGAGAATAAAAAGTTTCACAGAATATTCAACACCCCATTTCACCCTCTTAGGGGTGGGATTTAAAAAAAAACTGTTTCTTAATGGATACTTACTCTTCATAAAGAATGCACCCTCCAAATTTCATGTCTCTAGAACCAGACGATTGGGCTGTGCGTTGATATATCAGTCAGCCAGTCAAGATATTGAATTTTTAAATTGGGGGATGATTTTGGAAAAACTGTTATACACGTATCTCATAATTTTATTTGAAGAGTATGTACACAAATTGTCAAGTCGATCGACTGAGAGAATATAAAGTTTCATAGAAAATTCAACACCCCATTTTACCCTCTTAAGGGTGGAATTTCGAAAAACCCTTTCTTAATGGATATTTAATCTTCACAAAGAATACACCCTCTAAATTTCATGTCTCTAGGACCTATGGTTTGGGCTGTGCGTTGATATATCAGTCAGCCAGACATGACATTGAATTTTAAATTGGGGGATGATTTTGGAAAAAAACTGTGATACACGTATCTAATAATTTTAACTGAAAAGTATTTATACAAATTTACAAGTCAATCTACTCGGAGAATAAAAAGTTTCACAGAATATTCAACACCCCATTTCACCCTCTTAGGGGTGGAATTTCGAAAAACCCTTTCTTAATGAATACCTACTCTTTACAAAGAATACACGCTCCAAATTTCATGTCTCTAGAACCAGCGGATTGGGCTGTGCGTTGATATATCAGTCAGCCAATCAAGACATTAAATTTTTAAATTGGGGGATGATTTTGGAAAAACTGTGATACACGTATCTCATAAAGTCAATCGATTGCGAGAATAAAAAGTTTCATAGAAAATTCAACACCCCATTTCACCCTCTTAGGGGTGGAATTTCGAAAAACCCTTTCTTAATGAATACCTACTCTTTACAAAAAATACACGCTCCAAATTTCATGTCTCTAGAACCAGCGGATTGGGCTGTGCGTTGATATATCAGTCAGCCAATCAAGACATTAAATTTTTAAATTGGGGGATGATTTTGGAAAAACTGTGATACACGTATCTCATAAAGTCAATCGATTGCGAGAATAAAAAGTTTCATAGAAAATTCAACACCCCATTTCACCCTCTTAGGGGTGGAATTTCGAAAAACCCTTTCTTAGTGAATACCTACTCTTTACAAAGAATACACGCTCCAAATTTCATGTCTCTAGAACCAGCGGATTGGGCTTTGCGTTGATATATCAGTCAGCCAATCACGACATTGAATTTTTAAATCGGGGGATGATTTTGGAAAAACTGTGATACACGTATGTCATAATTTCATCTGAATAGTATGTACACAAATTGTCAAGTCAATCGACTGCGAGAATAAAAAGTTTCATAGAAAATTCAACACCCCATTTCACCCTCTTAGGGGTGGAATTTCGAAAAACCCTTTCTTAGTGGATACCTACCCTTCACAAAGAATACACCCTCCAAATTTCATGTCTCTAGGACCAGCGGTTTGGGCTGTGCGTTGATATCTCAGTCAGTCAGTCAGTCAGTCAGTCAGTCAGTCAGTCAGGACTTTGAATTTTATATGTATAGATGATTATAATTATGTATTTTTTACTTTTGCTTCAACTCATTGAACTTAGCTTTTGACTGTGGCTTCACTCACCATTATGGTCACAAACAGAACCTTTGTCACTAGGGGTAATCTAACTTCCCATTAGTGGAAGAATTTAAGGAATCAATTCAGTAGTTCCGATGATTACCCGCTTCATCCAAACTTAAAAATTACCTCTTTATTATATGTGTAATTTTCTCGCACAATTTGGTAGATACGAGTATTATTCCTAGAACATCAATTTTGATCAGCAATAACCCATCATCCACCTAATCTACCACCCACCTGACTACACTATACTAAGACTACTCGGCTCCGGACACTGACACAGACACAAAACGTACAGAAGTACCTATGAGTCAGTGTCCATTCGTTATTTGTCCGTCCACAGATCCCTACGCTAGCTATTTTTTTTACTGGTTTACCTTAGGGTACTTTAGCCGTCTGTACACGGAAAAAGTAGGTGGTTTTTTCCACGAGGTACACATTAGTAGCCGGCCAGAGGTGTCAGGTGTCTGGTCGCATCACCAATTAGTCCTGGTTGCCCGGTTGTTTGTCATTAACCCAGCCAGCTCCGCCTTTTGCTCATTAGGAGAATAAAAATAAAAAGGATTACGAGTTACCGCAGAACTCGTTGTACTTTGTTGGAGTGTTGTGTTTCATTGTACAAGGTAGGTAGGTTCGGCACGTGTAAGCAGAAAGTTCACTTACACACAGTTTTGTGAAAAGCGATTTCTTCTGAAGAGGATTGTGGGATTCTGCCTTGGTTACTGTAATGTGCATATATTTGTTATTAGCTGTTGCCCAAGACTTGGTTCGCGTGGAAATATTGATGTGTTTGTGTGAGGAAAAAAAGTTTAAAGCAGCTTATGTGCAATTCCAGACTATAATTTATATCTTGGCCAAATTTCATCCAGATCCCTTCAGCCGTTCTGGCGTAATTAAGTAACAAACATCCATCCAAACTTTCCCATTTATAATAGTAATAAAAGATTTGAACGTTATGTACTTAAATGAAATCTTGGAAATATTTTCTCCTAACAATATCATACTCGTTGGGCTTATAAAACTTCAATACCTATTCCACCAAAATGTATGGGACAGCTGTTTATGTTTTCGCGTGTACGTTTATGTTTTCCTGAGAATCGTAGCTTGACAAAGTGTGCACATTTTTGTGACTGCTTGGCACGTAACGTAACAAACTGAGTTTTATACTATAAACTTCCAGTTTGCGGAGGGCCGTCCGTTACACTCTGTAACGGACGGCTCTCCGCAAACTGGAAGTTTGCATTCAGCTCCTTATTTTTAATCAAATTACACCGGAATTTTTCATATTTTTTCAGTTACTATTCCTTTATTTCAATGT
The DNA here is from genome assembly GCA_905220335.1 of Noctua pronuba. NCBI lineage: Eukaryota > Metazoa > Arthropoda > Insecta > Lepidoptera > Noctuidae > Noctua > Noctua pronuba. The sequence continues at coordinate 5,559,817 of LR999894.1, forward strand.
AAAATTACATTCTCAGTAAGTACGCATCTCTCCGTTTATGTTAATAATAATACGGCGAAAGAAAAAAAAACAACAACAATGGATGTTGAAATACTCTAACTAACGACGCATAAAATCAGCTGTTCACTTCCGGCCTAGCTACAGAGTTCATCGAACTCGTCGACGCGCTTGCCGTTTGCTACGTGAGTTTTGCCACGGTAACGATACATGATATAAATTATAGTATGATATGAATGATGAATTCACATCATGAATCACAAATGACTTAGGTACTCATTTTAATGTACTACGTAGACATTTTATTATAGCCTGAAAAGGATTCATAATTTCGTTACTTCTTTAATTTCTAATATCATTTTAATATTCTCTTCATACTCGACTTAATTATTTGAGGGTTTTGATTTGATTAATTACTTACCTAAATACAAATGGTACTAACATATAATTATGTTATCAATTAATGCCAAACGTGCAGGCAATATTATGGTTAAAATGTAGAAAATTTACCTATGTATGTTAATGAAAAGTCATTTTTTTCAGTCTTTCTTTATTTAATTTGAATAATAACCTAGTAACAAGAAACACACGTGTTGCAGGAAGCTACTTACTACTACGAGGACGAATGTAGTTCCTCAAAAAAGTGGCAGGTGGCGCTAAGTGTCACTTTGATTTAAATGAATATTAACGGTTAAACAATCAAAAGTGTTAATATTATGTTCCGGGTTATATCGAAGAAAATATTTAATAATTTTAATTAGAAATTGGAACGCGCCTACAAAGTTCGTCGATTCATGACCTGCGCTTTTGAGCACGACTGCTGGAGAGCAGGGGGGTTACCATGACTTGTTATTCCAGTGTGGGAAAGAGACAGAGCTATACAGGTCGTCTAGCGCCATCTCTTCCCACACTGGAATTACTCCTGCTTTAAGATGTCATGGTAGGCCACCTGATCTTTTAGGATAAATGCCTAGTAACTTTAGATACTAGCTAAGGTAATTGAGGTTTCCGGCTGTTACAGTTTTTCTTTTGGGTTGGCTAATAAAACAAGCTTTATCTAACATTTCCTAAAGGTTAAAGGCTAAAGGTTTAATACAACTGGGTATGTAAACGAAAGGACTTTTACGATGTAACAGATGCCAGAATCGTAAACATAGCAATATCTTACACCAGTATCTGTACTTATACAGGGTGGGTAAGAAATCGTAGATCAAACGAAACAGGGCGATAGTTGGGGTTATCAAGGTAATTTTTTGGTAGTAATTTTTTTTTTCAGTGAGTTTCTCAAATTACAAATATTTTTTCGTGAGACTTAAAAGATATTGAATAAAGTGGCAATACTCATAAATAATGGTAGGTACATACTGTCATAAAAGCACTATTGTATTGCTGATACATATCCTAGAAGCAACTTAACACCACTAATTGCTTATTTAGTCAAAAAATTGGTATTTTCTTAAAAAAACACTCAAGTAGTCATAACTTTTAAGGAGATCAAGTTAGGACTCTGCCTCAGAGATATTTTTTACTGCAAATGACCCCAACTATCGCTCTATTTCATTTGATCCACGATTTGTTACCCACTCTGTATAAGTAGGTACTAAAAGTTGACCGATAAAGATTCGGTCAAACACTGGCTGGTTGTGGACACCGTACTCGTGACAGATAATGTACTGAAAAAATCTGTCAGAACCCGGTGTCCACAGCTTGTCCGTACACTTCAACCAACTTATCTGTTCAGGTGGGAAAACACAGAACTAAAATAAATGAACCAAGTTTGACATATCGATGCATTTTTGCAATTTCGTAGATGACATTTAATTTTTTTACCCTTTCTTCGTGCGTCTAAGTAGCTATCTAGCTACCGATAGGATTTACGTAGTTTTCAAGTGCCGTGGTGTTTATGCATGACGCATCTATTTATATTACCTCATTGAGCTGACCGAATAAAATAAAGATTGATAGTACCTGTGAGTTCGGTGACCGCTAAAGATATTAATTAGGGAAACAAAAGAATAGATACATAAAGAAGGAAAATCAATTATAGTAAGAACAAATACAATGACGGCAAAGGAAAACCATTATCTTTTGGAAGGACAATGAAAGGAGAATGTTGAGAGATATAACAACTGGTAACAACAATAATATCTAATTAATTACACGATTGTACCATTCGGTTTTACTCAGTTGTACCTTCTAGGTACTTACGACGTTTTTAGATTGTATTTCTATACACCGTGACTTTTTAGTCGTCTTACAAAGGTGGTCCACTCAATGTACCCGACTCGAATCCAGTAGATCATCGCTCGCAACATGGTGTTTTAACTACGTAATGCGTCATACTCATAATACTGAATTTTTTTTTTTTTTTATTATTAAAATCTCATTTTTTTTTTTTTTAATATGAATGTTTAGTAGTCATTGGATACTTGAAGTGGGCTGCCGTTGTAAGACGACTGAAAAGTCACGGTGTATAAAAAGTAGGTATTTGTTGAGAATATTATGCAGCCGAAGTGACCTTTACGTTGCCACCGACGACGCGGTGGAAGTGGCGAAGTTATGAGCTAACAAAGTATAAAACTTATCGTGCCAGCGATACGAAAAGAAGAAGACTAAAGTATATTTTATTTAGATTACAAAACTGCTTTCTCTTATTTGCAGACTATACTTTATCATTGTCTAAGCTACCGATGTGAAAATACAAAACCAGCCAAGTGCGTTTCGAGCCACGCACAATATAGGGTTCCATAGTTGCCCATCAAAATATGTGGATTTGGCTCCGAACGATGATTTTTATTTTTATTATAAAAAAGAAACTTACATTTGCAGTTGAAAAACCTTTGCTCCTATACATTATGTTTAGGAAAATATGTTATCCAAGTACATTTTATATATTTATATATATATATTTTTTTTTTTACAGCCGAAGTGCGGGCCGTTTTGCACGGCACGCGAACTTAAACGACATCATCCGACGAGCTTTTGTCACCGTCGGCGTTCCAGCTTTATTAGAACCCAATGGTTTGGTACGCGACGATGGCAAGAGACCGGACGGCATGTCTTTGTTTCCATGGAAGATGGGTAAGCCCTTAGTGTGGGACGCAACATGTGTCGATACACTTGCGCCATCCCATGTTCCTAGCTCGTCGTGCTGTGCTGGGGCTGCCGCTGTGGCTGCAGAGAACCTCAAGCGGCGTAAATATAGTAACCTTATTGGTAACTATATTTTCGAGCCGTTTGGGGTTGAAACTCTAGGACCGTGGGGTCCGAGTGCTCACAGCCTTTTCAAGGAAATATCAAATCGCTTAGTTGACACTTCCAGTGACCCAAGGGCTGGCTTTTACTTTGGCCAAAGGCTTAGCGTTGCCATACAACGTGGCAACGCCGCCAGTCTCTTGGGTACATTACCAGTTGACAGCGTTGAGGAGGAGTTTTTTGACGCCATTTTTAAGTTAGTTACTTTAGGTTATTTTAATTTATTAATGTATATATATAAAATGATATATTTACATCTGATTTGTTTAATATCTATATTTACAATATTATTAAAGTACATTTTATAAGTAGGTCAACTATTACTCGTAAACTTGTAGAGCCTACTTAGCTGTGATAGTTTTCCTTTTAATTTCGTTATATATACTACCACCGTGAATTTTTAACACAACCGTTTAGCTGGTAGAGGGCGGGGACACTTGAGTCTAACAAAAATTAGGACTTTAAAGCCTAATATTTCACAAACGAATCCCTTAATCGAAAAATTATAAAAATAAAACTCGCAAAACTTTTTAATGCCCAATCCGACGACATACCACACTACGGGGTACGCGAGAAAAAAAATCCCTACTTTACGTGTAGATACACAAGATACCCTAAAAAAAGCAGCTTTCTAGTACGAAGAGCTAAGCTGCGGACAGACAGACGGACATGGCGAAACTATAAGGGTTTCTTTCCTTGTTGACTGCGGAACCCTAAAAACGATAAAAACAATCTTCATTTACTGCAGTATGAAAGGTTTTTGAACCGGGTTCTGGGCTTAAGAACAGGTACCCAATTCTCTAAACACTTCAGCTGTTGTACTACATTTTGCCCACGACAAAGTACTAAGAGTCCAGCTACATAAAATTAATCTTCTAAGCCGGTCTAAATACTCCTACATTAAGTAGTCTTTATAAAGCTCTTTTGGAACGATGAGATCTCTCAAGAATTAGTACGTAAGACAACGTTGTTACGACACAACTAATTTGAATATTTTAATGTAGTCGGAAGAGCTAGCTAGCTTTATAAAATAAATACAGGACTTTGCAATTACCAATCTATTCATCAAATAAACAAAATTCAAGTGTCGGTTCGTAATATCGAAATAACAGCTTTTTACTGAATGCATTATGAACATATACGGCACTTTATAACCAAACACATTTTATTCAATTTCTTTCTGTCTGTTTGTTTCGGCTAATCACCGAAACGGCTCTACCGATTTTGACGGGACTTTTACTGGCAGGTAGCTGATATTATAAGGTCTAACTTTTAGCTTAGGTTAGACCATAGAAAAATAATTAAGGATCCGTGCAAACAAATTAAAACCCTTGAAATTGGTAACAAAATCCGATCCAAAAAGGGAAATAATATTTTTTTATAATAATTTCACGCGAACGAAGGTCGCGGGCAACAACTAGTTGAAAATAAGAAAACTATTACCAAGATCTCTCAATCTGTAGGCAAAGCACTTAACGTAATCCTATCTTGAATGTTATCCGATATGAAAATTCAATATCCAATTAAATTATTTCCACTTTTGCGAAATTCAATTATTATTTTTGTCATATTGGGTGTCTGGCTTGATGCTTGTACGTCAGTGAAACAATGGCTGGGGGCCTGGCGGGTCGTGAGCGGGACGTGAGCGGGACGGGGATGGGATGGGAGCGGGACGGGCTCGGGAAAGCCTGCGCTCACAATGGGCGATGTGAAGATTGATGAGTTAATTATGATGAGGAACTCGCTCCCCTTGACGTAGGTGTATTAGCGTGAACAGTTTTTCACACGTATCGGTAAAAAACATGTTTGTTTTAATGGAACTGAACTGACTCATTTTTCTTTTGGAACCAACTTGTTTACTGTAGTATTCTTGTATGTTTGGCGCAGTGGGCACAAAGATGGAATATATCGCGCTACAGGCTGGCTCAGATGGAATTTTCCTGAATAAATATTCATTATTCTTGTCCTTAATAATAAATCAAGTGATGATGGCTGAATAAAAAAAGAATATTTTTCAATTTTTAGACACGTCCTCGATCCCCTCGAGGGTTCCGAAAAGTAAAGAAAAATACTGTTATTTATTTCTTGTTTGATTGCCTCGTTGGTCTAGTAGTCGCAAGTGCGACTGCTGACATAAGGTCCTGGGTTTGGTTCCCGGGGTCGGGCAATTCTTCCATTAGGAATTTCTCTGTAGCAGCTACGGAGTCTTTGTGATTTGTGCCTGGTTGATGGCAATTGGCTCGCCCCCGATTACATAGGACTTGTAAAAAGCATAACTGGGGAAATGTGGGTGTACTAGTAGGTACACCTGACCCTTCGGGGATTACAGGCGTGATGTTATGTAATGTTATATTATTTGCTCATTCTTACTGAAAAACAAAACACGCAATTGTTTTTCTCGATGCCTTCGGGGGTTACAGGATTAACTACAATGCCCCAATAACATTATTCGCTACTTTCTCAAATTACAAACAAACAAAACAATAATATATAGTGTTGTTTACCTCGTCCTTAAACGGAACAAAACACGAAGAGGCTGTGTACTGTGTTATCTCTTTCTGGTAGTCGTAAATTTTCCTGCGAATAATGTCCCTCGTAAAAGATAGCGTAAAGGCCTTCGCAGACGAGGGACTGTTGTCCGTGGAAAAAAAAAGCCCCAACATAACAATATCACAAAGTAATCACAAACGCTAGTAATCACAAAGGGTAAAGGTACAAGTTCGTAGCCAAGCCAACTGCACACAGCAGCAGCAGACGACGTGTCGCTCGTCCGACTACATGTCGCACGATCGGTGTCGCCCGTACGCAGATCAGTAGTGCCACTGACGTTATAGCATCCATCTGAACTTGGGTTTGGAATCATGACTGCAACGACATGACGCTACGACGTGTCGCTCCGACATGTCCCAACCTCACGTCGTCTGCTGCTGCTGTGTGCGGTCGGCTACGAACTCGTACAGAGGTATACCAATAGTACTCCCACATTTCGCTAGTTAAGTTTAAGTCCCATGTGTGTGTCCATGTGTGTGTGGTGGTGAGTATATTGCCATCAAACGAGCGTCAAGGTGCTGTCGAAAAAATTCTGATGAAAAAATTCTTTGCGACCTGGGAATCGAACCAGGAGCTCTTGCTCAGCAATAGTGCTTGCAACTCTTAGACTAGAGCAACGATGCAGTCGTATGCGTGTGATGTTTCTTAAAAATAACCATATACAGGGTGCAAGGGACATCGATTCAGTAAGTACATCATTCTGAACCCACATCCCACCTAGAAATATTCCATCGGTAATTTAAAAAAAAATAGCTGTTCCATACATCTTGACGTGTACGTATCGCAGTTTTGTAGGAAACGCTACGCATAAATATATCAACAAATCAGAACACACGAATCCTGCACATCGTCTGCGCGGGTCTTAACGTGGTTTGGGAGGACTACTGGTATGATATCAACATTTGTAATCATGTCGCGTTGTACGTAAGGTGTGCTGAATTTGCTCCTTTTGTTTATTGTGTGGGCATAAATGTACTTAGATGTTACTTACATTTGTATACGTAGAAGTTATGGCCGAGTTGTACGTAGCTCTAATTATCTCGGTACTAACGTTGGCCTGTTTTGTATTCTTAGTATGTTTTTACGTTTAGATAATGTGTACATTTGTTTTGTATGGCTACTTTAGCTACAAATAAATAGACACTAAATATCTTCCACGAAAAATATAAGGTCCCATTAAAATAGACGGACAAACTTTTTGAAATCAGTCAGACCACCAAAATAGAGACAATGGTAAAAAAAAAAGAGTAACAAACATCCATCCATCCATCCTCACAAACTTTAGAGTAACATTAGAAGAAAAGTTATCCCCGAAGGGTTAGGTAGAGGTGTACCTAATAGTACACCCACATTTCGCCAGTTATGTTTAAGTCCCATGTAATAGGGGGCGAGCCTATTTCCATCACCCGGGCACAAATCCAGACTCCGTGGCTGCTACCTACTGAGAAATTCCTGATGGAAAAACCCAATAACACTTTGCTCAGCAGTCGAGTTGGCGACAATAAGACCAATGAGGCAGTCAAGATAAGATTTATAATATTTGTGAAATAATTACGTATTTTTATCTTAAATAACGTAGGCTTTTATCTTAAAACATCCGAACTATTCATCGTGCCCTTGAGACCCTTCGTCCCATTCATATTTCCTCGTCCTTCATAGCCTTACATTTTTGCATCACTTAGTATGACAATGGCATACCTACCGTTCGATCGACGCCTAAAGAAGTGCCTTTACCTATCCGTCTAAATCGTTTCGTGGATGCTATCCATCACAAAGGTGTGTCTATACCGCAAACTTTCAAAAGTGAGCACGCACGTGGTTGCGAAAATTCCATTGCGAGGCAATTCAATTGTTTACGAATTAATCAAAGATTCGTAAAAACAAAACCCGATATTGCTCGGTTCATCCAACATACCCTCTTGTTCAAATGCTCCTGCTCAGGTGGAGATTCATTAATGACTCTGCCCTGGAGCGTAAATGTGGTGCTGTTTCACAAACGATGGGGCTCTTAATTTCGTGACCTGCGTGTCCTGTTGTTTGTTCACTACAGGAACTGATGGATGCTACCAAAAGCGCCAAACTAGTAGCTCAGTTCTGGGCCGATATAATTTAGATTGGCATCGACACACAAAGAAGAAGAAGAATGCTGAGCTATTAGCCCTTTTACTATAAGTACTTTCATTTAATTACTTTTCAAGGGATTTTATGTATTTGTACCAATAAACGCTTTTTATATACTAAATAGGCTTTCGTTTGGCCACAATTCACCTGATGTGAAGCGATGATACGGACTAGGGTGGAGCACGCTTGCCTAGAAGAAACCGAGTCACTCGAACTTTGAATAGATGCAGATTATAATTATCAGGCAAAAGAGAGACGCCGGCAGTGAATTCCACAGACTGGCTGTTCACACAATAAATGTGGAAGCATAGCTTTTTATTCGGGTCCGTGGAACTTTCTTTAAACGATCGTAGCAAAATATCTTCTCAGTGTGAACTCACCTTAACTCAATTTTAGTTCGAGATAATTTATCTCCGTGATGAGTGCAGAATGACTAGAGTTACGACATTCCGGTGGGAAACATTTAATGGTAGAGGAAAGTAATCCCCCGTCGACGTACCGAGTACTATAAAGTAATTTTATAGCTAAGTACATCGCGGGTTCACGGCTGATACTTTGTCCTAGATTTGATGTCGACCTATTTCACACGACAGACCGAATAATACTTAAGTACGATCCATCTTTCATATTCTGTTATGAAAGAAATGCGGCATCAACAGGCATCAACATCTGGAGCCTATTCTAACAAAAAGTTTCGTACCCTATCTTCGTTTCGAAGTCCATCGCCCTCTTTTTGTGGTATTGCGAATAAAAAAGGTAAAGAAAAACTGCGATGGAATAAAAAGAAGGACTACCATTTCTTTGTGCCGTTTTTCATATACGAGCCCTTAGTAAGCGGCTGTATCAAATTATCTTGCTCTACCGCCTCTCGTGATAGATATGTATCCATTTATTTACGTGTACACAACACTGCCTAGTAAGGGTTGCTGCTCTCATGTTCGGGTCGGGATGTTGCCGCAAATCCGGGCGGCAATATCTAAAATATATATGTATGTTACGGCTAAAAGCCGAAGCAAGGTTACACCTAGTTCTAGCCGACTAAGTAAGGTTACACTTAGTTCTGCCGGCTATACCTAGCTGCGGCCGGTAACTATCCTTTTTATTGCTAGGACACACAGGTGAGGTTAGAAGTGTGAACAAACGCGCGGGAGCCGAGTGAGCGCAACGAGCGGTTCCGCGTCAACGGCTGCCGAGCGCTACATCCAAATTGTTTGCATTATAACAAACTGCTACCGGCCACACCTAGGTATAACCGGCTAGAACTAGGTGTAACCTTACTTCGGCTTTTAGCCGTAACATATAGATAAAATGTGTTCCTGAAAAAGCCACTCGGCTTAACTAGAATTGTGCCGAACATGATTAACTGGAGGTAGATACTAAACGAAGTGTGCCGATCGGTATGAGCCGAATAAAACCCGAATATGCGTTATAGTTACTCCGGGTCGGCTTTGTTGTTAAATAACATACATTCATACATAAACTAACGCCTTTTTCCATAGGGGTAGGCAGAACTAACTGGTACTTAATAATAACAGCCACACGGGTAAATCTTCAGGATAAGCACTTCAGGCGCGTTTGCCTGTAGATGGGGAACCACCCATTACGAGTTTCCTCCGCACTTTGGAAAGCAAGTTAAGTCGTTTATCCCGGCTGTCATTTGTAGATCTTCCAGTCTGTCCGACAGTCGTTACAGGAAGTCATTAGCCCGAAAATCTGACAACCAGTCTTACCCAGGGGTAGGTATCGTATTACTCAGTACTAAATGGGTTGTGGAGGTCAGATAGGCAGTCGCTCCATATAAAATACTGGTATTCAGCAGCATCCAGTCCACTACAAAACACCACTGTTGTACAATAAATAGTGCCGAATCGAACGTGCCGACCCGAACTTGCCGACCCGAATTTGTAGCACCCCTAATAATTTACTGTATGAGAATGCTAAGCACATAGTGCGGGAAAAGCTTTAATAACCGTAATCGGATGAAGTTGAGTGCCGAATATGAATAAGGTAATCAATTTCCTTTGTATATAAACCCAGTTATTAATACTGAAATTGAATTCTGTATTGTAAGCATACTGTTATTGTGTTTAACCATGGAAAACAGCTGAAGCATAGAATAATAGCTAAGTACCTATTACTAAAGAGGAAGGAGGAGGTACATAATCTATGTCTACAGAGAACCTTCTATGTAGACATAGATTACGTACCTATTTCTTACTTAAATTGCTTGTAGAAAAGATAAATATAACAAGGTGCTGTAAAGATTGTCTACCAAAACGAACACTTAAACTTAAATCGTGCTTGCTGGCAGAAAAATAGTTCTGACTGAGTTCGATCACTCCTTTTCATTTAGAAGCAGTTTAAAAATTTTGGAATTCTCATAATGGGGGCTATCGCGCATGAATTCGCCGTTAAAGGCGTTTGTGTTGGGTAAGGTCTTCAGAAATTTCAGATTTCACGTACTTTTACTAATATTCACGATTGTGGTCAAGACAAGATTGAGCCATTCCTGATTAATTACGACTTGAAGATTTTAAGTAGCAATTGAGGATCTAATTTGTTTGTACTTGGACGAAGGTTTGTAATTTTAGGGACACTACTGTAAGTATTGTTTACACACTTTTGTTATATATGTACGTAATATATATTTTTTTAATTAATTTTCTAATTTAAAGTAGGTAAGTACCAATAACTTCTTTTTTTTTATGTGTTCGTTAGTTTAGTCGCACTAAACTGAAGGTTATACGTACTACTGAAAGCAAAAAGACAAAATTCAGAAGATTATTTTACTGACAGCTGCCAGCTATTTTCCCGGTACTTACTTTCTTAAAGTTGGCTTTATCAAAGTATATACCAGCCAAATAACCTAATTGGGCCCTACCAGAATAACATTTTTTTAATGTAATGTACAGCATCATACTGTAATAACCTTTTTGGCCCCGTAAAGACCAATTTAGTTTTATCTATGTTTATTTTTTTGGGTGTTATTTTTTATCTAATTTTGTTTTATTGTGTTGCCCGTGAGAGTCAAATAAATACATTTTCTTTTTCGAATCGGATTTTTTTTTTCGTTACCATTTTCTGCCATCATCATCTCATCATCATCATCATTTAAGTTTCGACTAAAGCACTTAACGCTAGTATTACAGCTTGTTACACCAAGTTCTCCATGTAGAGACAATTGAATTTATTACTCTTGTTACTTAAGCTTCTCTAATCACTCTTCAAGTACTCTGATAATCCTTGACTATGAGCACGGAATCATCATCTGCCTAGCTTTTTCCCAACTATGTTAGGGTCGGCTTCCAGTCTCACCGGAAGCGGCTGAATACCAGGATTTTACATGGAGCGACTGCCTATCTGACCTCCACAACCCAGTTAGTACTGGGTAACACGATACCTCCTGGTAAGACTGGTTGTCAGACAGTCAAAATATGTTTTTTTTGTACCCCTTGGTAAGACTACCATTATCTGCCAAAAGGTCTAAAAACGATCTATCTTCATGACTAACAACAATTTCCAACTTTAAAGAAAGGCAATTAAGTAATGCTCGCATTATCCGCATAGCAGCAAACGTTAAGTCATTGTCCAGCTTAAGTGGGTTCCTTTATCCGACCCCAGAATATTCATTGATGTTAATGAGGGCGTTAGATTAATGAGGTCCATGTGGTTAATGTGGTAGGGTTCCTTGTTCCATAATATTTGTCAAATATATTTAAGTATTTGTGGAGGGATAAATAAGCTTTGTCTTGTTTCAAGGTTAATTATGGAGGATTAGCTTATGCCCGCGGCGTCGCCCCCGTTTCGTTCGATAATTGTCCCACGGGATCCTACTACCGGGATAAAAAGTATTCCATGTATTATCCAGGTTGTAAACTATCTGTGTGCTTAATTTCATCCATATCCGTTCAGTAGTTTTTGCGTGAAAGAGTAACAAACATCCACCCATCCATCCTCACAAACTTTCTTATTTATAATATTAGTAAGAAGATGAGCCAGTCTTCGCAGTATCTGTTATTTTTAAGCACGGTTTATACAAACATTTCTGTGGCCATTTATTTAATTTTGGAGCTGCTAATGTCAAAATGACAAGCTCCAGATTTTCACCAATCAACTACGACCAATCAGTTTTGACAGTAAAATCATTCGTCAGAATCTTCAACTAATTCTAAACTACCTGTATTATTAATCAATTTGATGATTGATTATGATTCATTCTGAATCTCAAAATATTTACAAGCTAAACTTATACTGTCACTTACGGGATATCTTCCGTGATTCTTCATTATTCTGAGCTCCCTATATCTTAACAATTTATTTTCCATCCACCCGCATTCTCCAGTCAACCCGCGATCATGGCTCTTGCAACAGCGTCTAAATATCGGGAGCTCAAAATAATTAACAATCACGGAAGATATCGCGTAAGTGACAGTATAAGTTTAGTTGTAAACCGTGATAGCTTAAAACAGTATTTGCAAGCATACCATGCAACGATATTCTGCATTCAGAAACACACTGTATTGCCTACCTACTCTTAAACACACTTTACAGCTACCATTTCTGCACGAACTATTACAGCGATGAGTGCCTCTATATATTTTTGTTATGCTCTTATACATTACTGTCATGTCCCTGATGACAGCTATCCGTATCATCAAAAGAATTCCTACTCTAGGGATAAGAGCCACTCAAGGAATACTTTGATACTTTGCGTTTCTGACGGACAAAGTTTCTGGAGATTTTATTATTATCGTAATCATCCTTTTTTTAGGAGATCTGAGGCCCTAGCACGAGCGCGCGGTGTAAACTTAACGTGTAAAGGGTGACTGGTAATTAGTGACCGATACTTAAACAAGGGTTATCATGAGTACAATTACTCATGATAACAAACAAATTTCCCAAAGAAACATTTTTTTTTAATACTCATTCACTTTTATCACAATAACACAACAGCGGAGCATTACGGAACGTGCTTGCGAGCCGCGAGGGTGCTCTGCCTACCCACTGTTGCACGATAAGTAATGAGACAGAACGGCGACACGCGGCTAACAGCTGATAGGTTACAGGCGCGCGCGCGCGAATTTCATACGGCCCGCTGTTGTGTTATAAAAGAGGAGTTCGTGGCTAAATAATAACAGCCGCACGGGTCGATCCCCAAGGCTAAGCCGCGCTTTCCAAGGTCGGTCTGTCGATGGGTGACCATCATTACATATCGAGTTTCCTCCGTGCCTAAGAAAACACGTGAAGCCGCTTTCCCCGGCTGTCATGTGTAGATCTTTGACAGTAGTTATATGCAATCAGACGGTCCGACTGGAAGCCGACCCCAATAAATTTTGGGAAAAGGCTAGCTAGGCAGATGATGACAAATATCGTCTTAAAACGAGTATTTTCAACTTTAAATAGTTCGAATTTACCATTGGGTTTTAGGTGCGTTCGTGCTCACTGACTTTTATTATGCTATAGAATCGGGTGTTCCTAGTGTAGTTCGATGGCCAGTTAATTTTACCGAATTTATCTCAATTAGAGTAAAAAGCAACTCATCGTCATTCCGAAGACTAACGGGCTATAGTAACTTAGGCCTTGACTATAATTAAAATTAATGGTTGTAACGAAGCCGGTAAAGACCTAAATAATGGGGTCGGTATGCTAGATTTCTGAACGTTTGTAATGTACCGAAGTACCGAGGTACAAGAGAAACTTAGTAAGAGGTTTCAAGATACGACCATTGTGTATTGAAGTGAGCAATGTAATCAGCTGTAATCCAAATTCAAAATTTATTTCTTTTGGGACAACTGGATTGAAAGGTTAGTGTACTAAAACTTTGAAACCATTGTTAGTAAGTCATCTGCCTAGTCTTTTCCCAACAATTGGGCTCGGCTTCCCGTCTAACCGGATGCAGTTGAATACCGGTATTTTACATGGAGCGACTGCCTATCTGACCTCCACAACCCAGTTAGTACTGGGTAATACGATACCCCTTGGTAAGTCCGGTTGTCGGGCTTTTTGGGCCACTGACTACCTGACGACTGTCAAAGATCTACAAATGACACCTGGGACCAACGGCTTATCGTGCTTTCCGAGGCACGGAGGAAACTCGACATGTAATGGGTGGTCACCCATCCACAGACTAGGCAAGCACGGCTTCACCTACCTTCGACCCGAGCGGCTGTTATTATTAAGCCACGAGCTCCTCTAAACTATTGTTAGTAATTACTTAAACACAATTACAAAGGACAAACATCTAATTCTATACACAAGAAATGCCCCTGTACTGAGACACCCCGCCCCGTCAAGATAACCAATAGGGAGATACCTCCCTAGAAATCACCAGACGAACGAAATTCCTCAATACATCTGTATAAGTTGGGGGATTATATTGATGATAGAAATGCTTGGCTCAATGCTGGTCCTGCTCCACAACCATAGGGGCAAACTAATTATTGATTACCATGTGAAGTTATTGTGGAAGCTGCAGGAGAATGTAAAAATATCTTTCATTGAATATATTCAATATCTTAATATTATATAATTGCATAGTGTTACAGTACAATATCTTTGTGCTGTATCTACAATCTACATCGCAATCTTATGTTCTTTATCGCACGTTCAATATCTATTAAATGTTTCTACTGTCTGTTATCGTCACGTAGTCGTTAGTATATAAGATGCACCTTTGGATAATTATAACCAGACTATACTACATCTTTTGTCTCATTTATACCTAATCATATACTGCCAAGAAGTTTGGCAAATTGGTGACCCCGACGATTTTTTCAAAAGTAACCGAAATATCAGCTGTTAGCAACGACACTTCAAGCGACAACAATACAGCATGCATTTTAACCCAGCTAGCAAAATTACAGATAGATATTGACGCAATTCAGCAAGGTCAATATGGCTATCGACCCAACACGCACAATCATTTCAAGAAACGTCAACAATTCCCGGTTATGAGGCCGAGAACAAACTATAGAGGAGCAAATCGATTTTGTTACTGCCACGAAAGATTCGGAAAATATGCAAGGAACTGCATTAAACCATGCGGTTGGAAACCAATGACTTACGTACGGAACCAGGGAAACGAATAAGAGCACAGACAGCGGCGAAACTCTGTGCAATCCACCCATCCAATCGCCTCACCATTACCGACCGAAAAAGTGGTATGAAGTTTTTGATTGACACGGGCGCAAATATCTCAGTCATTAGCAAGCAACAGAGATATTCAATTTTACAAAATGAGCAATACACACTATACGCTGCAAATGGGACTAAAATTAGGACTTACGGCGAGAAGACGCTTACCTTGGATTTAGGACTACAACGATGTTATAGATGGAATTTTATAATCGCCGATGTTACACAACCAATAATTGGAGCAGATTTTCTAGAGCACTATAAACTATTAGTCGACATAGCAGGTCGCAAACTTATCGACAGAGTTACAGAGCTGACAACGCATGTAACTTCAGAAAAAGCGACACTGCAAACAATTCGTACTATCGCAGTGGGAACGAATCCACGTATTACGCAACTTTTAAACAAATACGAAGACATCACGAAAGAGTCCTCTCTACGCAATGCGCCCAAACATAAGATTGAACACCACATTATCACTACAGGACCACCCGTCGCAGCTCGGGCAAGACCATTACCTCCAGAAAAATACGACATAGCCAAAAAGGAATTTCAAAATATGATAGAACTCGGAATTTGCCGACCGTCAGATAGCCCATGGGCAAGCCCATTACATATGGTAAAAAAGAAAAATGGCGAATGGAGACCGTGCGGAGACTATCGAATGCTCAATAGCACAACAGTACCGGACAAATATCCACTACCAAGATTAACTGACTTTACATACATATTAGAAAATAAGAAGATACTAAGCAAGATAGATATACGCAAAGCATACCACTGTATTCCTGTTAAAGATATAGAGAAAACAGCCATCATCACACCTTTCGGACTTTTTGAGTACTTAAGAATGCCTTTCGGATTACGCAATGCGGCACAAACATTTCAACGATTCATGGATTCCTTATTTAGAGATTTAAATTTCGTATTTATATATGTAGACGACTGTCTCATCGCATCGGACAACGAAGATTTGCATTATCAGCATTTAGAAACGGTTTTCAAACGTTTACACGACAATGGAATAACCATTAATCTCGAAAAATGCGAATTTCTCAGAAGGGAAATGGATTTCTTAGGTTATCATATAACGAGCCAAGGAATACAACCTACCGAAGAAAATTACAAAGCAATCATGGAATTTCCCAAACCGAAAACAATTCAAGAATTAAGAAGATTTTTGGGCATGGTCAATTTCTACAGAAGTAATATTCCACGCGCAGCGGAAAATCAAAGAATTTTAAACGAATATCTACATGGTTCAAAAAAGAACGATAATTCACCTGTTCCTTGGACAACGGAAGCAGACAAAGCTTACGAAAAATGCAAGGAAAGCATGAAAAACGCAGTATTAACAGTGCATCCTTCCCGCAACGCATCACTAGCGCTCATGACCGACGCTAGTGCTACTTGCGTTGGTGGAGTTTTGCAACAAAAATCCGGACGCAATTGGGAACCATTAGGTTTTTTTTCACAAAAATTGAGCGAAACTCAACAAAAATATTCTACGTTTGACAGAGAGCTGTTAGGAATGTACATGGCCGTCAAACATTTTCACAGATTAATCGAGGGAAGAGAATTTACAATATTTACGGATCACCGACCTTTGACATACGCATTCTCCCAAAAACCATCATCAAGCGATACACCGCGACGGGTCCGGCAGTTAGATTTCATTTCGCAATACAGTACCAACATCCAACACATAAACGGACGTGACAATATTACCGCCGATGCCTTATCTCGAATAGAGGAAATATGCGTGCCATCACCTATCGATTACGCTGAATTGGAAAAATGTCAATCAACAGATAATGAACTAAGTAAATTACATGACAATAGAAGATTAAAATTCAAAAACATTACGCTTCCGGGTTCCACAATAAACATCACCTGCGACACGTCTACTGGAAAAAGCCGCCCCTACTTACCAAAGCATTTTCGCAAACAAATTTTCGATACCATTCATGGTATGAGCCATCCAGGAAAAAGAACTACGAGAAAAATGATAACCCAAAGGTATTTATGGCCGTATATGAACAAAGATATCAATAATTGGTGTAGATCATGTATAGCCTGCCAAAAATCAAAAATACAACGACATACGATATCACCTCCTGGTACATTTATGACAGCGCAACGTTTTGAACATTTACATATTGACATCGTCGGACCACTTCCGATTTCACAAGGGAAGAGATATTTAATCACAGTCATAGATCGTTGTACGTCATGGCCCGAAATATTTCCGGTAGAAGATATAACTTCAGAAACAGTAGCCAAGACACTTTTCGAAGGATGGATTACTCGTTTTGGATGTCCATTGCGCATTACTACGGATCAAGGCCGACAGTTTGAATCAAGAATATTTGAGTCACTCTCACAATTTTTGGGAATACATAAAATTAGGACAACACCTTATCATCCGCAATCCAATGGAATGATAGAGAGATTTCATAGAACTTTAAAGGTAGCGTTAATGACAAGAGAATCCAACGAAAATTGGTTAAAAGAAATCCCAACAGTTTTACTCGGGTTGCGGAGTAGCTTGCGAGAAGACACAGGTTATAGTTCAGCAGAGATGACATATGGAACGCCAATACGACTCCCTGGAGGATTTTTTGAGTCATCAGCAGCACAGTTATCAACGTACGAAGAATTTGTAAAACAAATTCAAAAGGACATCACACAAATGACATCAATTCCGAAAAGAAAAAACCATAACCAAGCTATATTTGTGCATCCCGAACTCAAAGAATGCTCACACGTATTTGTTCGGTGTGATAGAATGAAGAAAGCCCTGACACCGCCGTATGAGGGACCCTACCCAGTAATTAGTAAAACAGATAAAACATTTTGCATTAGAATTAGGGATAAAGAGACAGTGATATCAATTGATAGATTGAAACCAGCATTCATGATCAATGACGAATCAAACTACGTGCCAGATTCAAAGGATTACGACAGACATTCACACACGTACACTACGCGATCGGGACGTAAAGTAAAGCCAGTAGTACGTCTATAAAAAATAATAAACACTCGTGCAACAGCTAAGTCAAAATTACAGACGTCAGCAAATAACACCACAACAGGCGTCATCAAATTCCACCGCGTACAATAGCATTATTATTTATATACATCAGCGAATAACTAGTAAGGTCTAGATCAAATTTATATTGTAAACACTATTTCCATAATATTTATTTTTTTTTTCTTTTAAAGGGGGGTGTACTGTTACAGTACAATATCTTTGTGCTGTATCTACAATCTACATCGCAATCTTATGTTCTTTATCGCACGTTCAATATCTATTAAATGTTTCTACTGTCTGTTATCGTCACGTAGTCGTTAGTATATAAGATGCACCTTTGGATAATTATAACCAGACTATACTACATCTTTTGTCTCATTTATACCTAATCATATACTGCCAAGAAGTTTGGCAAACATAGCACAAATTCGTGAGTACTATGTACTGTAAAGCTACCATTTACATTGAGTTATCTTTCATTGACTCGAATTTTCCCAGGCGGCTGAGAGAATGTCATGCTCACTCAAATGTCTCGCTGATGGTGGCGGGTGTGCCGGATCATTTAGTTCCCTTCAAAATGGTTGAGTTGAATGGTGCTGATCCATGCGTCATGTTCGTGAACGGGCGCTGGCAGTAGGGACTGGTCATCTCTTAGCTGCCATGGTTTATTTTTATTTATGTACTGTTCATTACATCTTTCTACTCTGGACGCTCTTAATGTGCACGTCTGTCTACATCGTTCTCACATAAATGTATAGTCTCCAAATGAATGATGTAACCAAGATTTTACTACAATATTTTGATTGAAAAGAGTGTCCATGGTGTTTCTTGCTCATTCTTCTCCATAGAGATCTACGCCTTGGAATGGGCAACTACAAGTACTTTCACAAGTTATTATGCCTTGTGTTTGTGACTGTAGCTTCGCTCTTTGTTTTCATGTGACATTCAAAAGTGCCTGTCATGGTCTAATTGAAATGAATGCTTTGAGTTTGAGTTTGAGCTGCACGTACATTTTCAGCTACAATTTTAGGTGCCATGCGCAAAAAGATACCTCTTATACCTCTAGATACTCTTTATTCCCAAAACGGTATTTAAGGAGTTCGAATTTCAAATAAAACTTCCCCTTTTAACCGTCTAATCGACATCGATGAAGATATAAAAAGAATTGTAAAAGCCAGCAACAATACGACTGAGTAGCTCGTTTATCCTTGTCATTGTAGGAGTAACCAAAGTTTGTTCACAGCGATTTTACGCAAGAACTAGCATCGCCGTATTGCCTTCTGCGGTGATTTAGCAAAACATAATCGGATTGGAGGCTCGATCAATGGAAACTTAACCGACCTTGACATTGTGGGAGGTGCGGTTAGGATCTTGTTGACTTTGGGAAAGTTTTGGTCGATCATGCTATCATTTATGCATCAGCGATTTTTAAAGTTTTTGAAACCTCTTGAGTTTTTAAAGGGCTCTCAGTTATTTGAGACGGTTTTAAACTACTTAGTTACCTAGTAAGTATGTATAATATAACTGTATATGTAACTAATCCGTAATTATTCATCCTCGCTTGAGGCTTAAGTATGTCTGTCTCTTAATTATGAACATCCGTCAAGTACAACTACATACTGCTTTACTGAAGGTTCATTATAGGTACTTGTACATGTACCAAACAGCCCGCAGGTATTTAGTGTCGTGAGAGTATTAGTAGTGAGACATAACTTAGCGAACTTTGCATGAATTCTTCTTCTTATCGTGTGGATGGCTATCTAAATTGTGTCGACCCAGAACTGAGTTACTGGTTGGGCGCTTTCGGTAGCATCATCATCAGTGCCCCATCGTTTGTGGAACAGCACCACATTTACACTCCAGGGCAGAGCATTAATGAATCTCCACCTGAGCAGGTTTTCCCTACTGCGACCAACCTGGGTCCGGAATCTATTTAAAAACTTCCAGGTCAGCCATGCATTTTCAGCTGGTGGAACGAATGGGTTAGGTAAGGATGCACTACCTCGCCACAGTTTTAGTCTATGCATGAAATATAAAATAACCTTTCTACAAAAGATTGACTCTACTTCCATTTTAAACCAAAGATCTAATAAAATCCAAAAGAGGTCATTTGCAGCTTAACTTGGCTTAACTTGAATCACGAAAAGCTATTTCTTTTCCGTAATCCACGCTTGCTATTCTGTTTCACTACTTTTTACGAGAATTACTGAAGTTTCAAAACTGAATTTGAGAAATAACGGCTTTAAACTGGTCGTGTAAAATTATTCGGGTCGGGTAAATTCGAATCGAAAAAAAAATGGCGGAAGAGCAACGATATTCGATTCATAATTCAAATAAAAAAAGGTTATGAGCGAGCTTTGATAGGTGCATATAAAATTGATGATAGTCTGTTTTGATCTGCGACGGTACGGCACCGGTAACGAATAAACGTTGATCGGATTCATAAATTATTCTTTCTCATCCGTGTATTGGAAAAAATCGTAAATATATTTTTGATTCTGGCAACTCGTTACGTGAGTGACAATAAAAAAGTCCGTTCCTGTGACGTCGTAATGTATAAAATGTCGCATGCTCGCATGTTTTTTTTATATTTGGAATATTGGAACTAACGCCGCCATCCTATTTTTTCGAACCAATTTCACAAACTTTACTTTACTTTCCTGAAAATATCATGTAAGAGTTAAAACAACACTGCATTGTAGCTAGTTGCGTCAACAATTTAAAAAACGAATTAGTTATTGTTAAAAAATATTGTAGATTTTTTACCTAAGCATTACTGTTAGCTCGTGATCTGCATAGATAAAAAAAATATGAAAAAAAAATACTGCAGAAACAAAAGAACTGCGTTTTTACTTCCCAAAAAAGAAAAATATATCATCCCTAGATCAATTTTATTCAAACTGAAGACATAACTGTGTACTGTTGGGAGACAAGCTATTGGAGAGGGTGCCACAATAAATATCGCATAAAATGTGAGATATTTATTAGCGTTACGTTTTACATCGCCGCCATAAATCTGCGGTAGAATACGAGTATTGGGTCTGTTTATATTTATTAAGGTTCTAGCTAGCGTAACTACTGTTATTAATTGTATTAGTGCCTAGTTTAAAATAATACCTACCTAGAAGTAAATACCTATACACTTGTGCAATTCTCTTTCTTTTTTTTTATTGAAAAAACTTTTTCTTTTTCAAAATTTTTTTGATCAAAACATTATCTGAAGAATAAGCAAGTGTCTTTCTTTTTGAAAACATCAATTTTTCTCCACGGATTAAAGATATTTGAAATCAACCTTAAGCAGGTAGGTAGCATTTGTAAAATTCATTAGCTTATACAAACATGTAGGTACCTCACAGAACCTAGTCCTTTAGATCTATAATACACATTATGATGTAAAATGAATAGTAATAATATAAATATGAAAGTAGCTCTTTCTGTTTGTCGGTTTGTCTATTCAGCTTTTCGCGAAAATTTGCATGTAGATAGACCTAAACCAGACATGGCATAGGTAGTACTTTTTATCCCAGTAGAACGTTCCTGTAGGATAATTTCCGACCCCAACACGGGCGAAACCGCGGGCGCAAGATAGACTATAAACGAAAAGCTTGGGCTCATTAACTCAAATTCATTCATAATTTATGCAAAAGAGTTCATAAGTCTATATAATCTATCTAAGAATCAGTATCAAATAAATTATGTACAATATTTACGTTATATTACAGTCTCGTCAGTTATTCAGAACCAAGATAATTTGTTTTTATTCAAAGTGAATACTTAATACTTATTGTTTTACGGAATAATTTAGATTGGACTATAAAACAAACCAGATTTTCGTGAATATAAACTCGAATATTTTGGATAGGACCGCTTGGCCACGAACTACACGCTCAAGCGACGCGTTTTGTGGCAGCGTCTGTGGGGAAAGCTAAAGCAAGAAATTGCTCGCGCGACTTGCTCCACAAAGGCTAAGAGCGGTTTCAGACTGGCGCATACACGCGCGTCACGTTTAGCACATCAAAAATCCACATCCACGTGTTCGCGCGAGGAAGTGTCTCTCGATTGTACGAGTTATAAGCGCGTCAACGCTCATCTGAGTTGCGTGTGTGGTAAAAGTTGTTTAGTCCACTCTCGGCCCCACGACCCCTAAAAAATAAAGTATCCACTGGACCCCTGTCAGGCATATATGCCCCGTACACGCGGTCCAAAAACTTATATCCACGCCGAAAATGCGCTTATCTGAAACCCTTAGTGGTCATTTACGGAGACGCGGCGCGCCGGGCGGCGCGTTGTGCGGCGCGGCCCGCTTTTAATTCAAACATATGGCGATGTATGAGAGCGTTTACGGAGAAGCGTTTTTATGCGCATTTGCTTGAAATGCAGCATTGCCCGCATATGACACGCGTGCACCGCCGCGGTGAACGCGGCGGTGCATGCGGCGTCACACGCGCAAACACAAACATATGGCAATGTACGATATTGTTTACGGAGACGCGGGGCGTGCGCGGCGGTTTCATCTGTTCGTATTTGCGCGTTTGCGCGTTTGACGCCGCGTGCACCGCCGCGTTCACCGCCGCGTTCGCAGCGGCGGGCAACGCTGCACTTCAAGCAAACGCGTGTAAAAACGCTTCTCCGTAAACGCTCTCATACATCGCCATATGTTTGAATTGAAAGCGGGCCGCGCCGCACAACGCGCCGCCCGACGCGCCGCGTCTCCGTAAATGACCACTTAGATACTCACATGAAGGAAACAAGTGAAACACGCTCTTGTAACTTGATATTAGTCGCGTCGCAATCTGCTTTGCCAGAGGTCCTACGTTTCGTAAAACAAACAAGCTTTTCGTGAATATGTAACGAAAGCTGAATTCCTAAGACAAATAACTTAATATTTATTGCAAGTCCTACATTATGTAGGTTTTATGTTACAAAGTTTCCCCAAGCTCGTAATGTAAACATGTTTTTGCTGAACCGTTGCTAGGTAGGTATGTCGTAAAATTTTAGCTCGTACTGTATAACAAAATTGGTACACACGAGTTGCTAGAATAGGTACAAAATTAGGAACCTAAATGCCCTAACCACAACGTGGCAGCCGCTACTCAATTTATCGATATTAGCTGACATAGATTTTGGTACACCTGTGATGAAAAAGCCTATTCAGTCACAATAATGTTCCGTATTTTACATGAAAATAAATCTTTTTGAAAATATTGTAACTTTTTCTAAAACTGGCAAGTTATTGGCGGTTCCGTAGAGCTCTTCAGGGACCACACCCAGGTAAACAAACCACAGAAATGTAAGCATTAACCACTGAACGATATTTAAATATTTGAACACTTTCGAATAACAATTTGTACCTACCTAGAGTATCCGGCACTTGGGACTTCAATATCTTATTTATTTAAAAGGATTCTTTATGTAAAGTACCTACCCGTAACGACGCTTTAAGGTCTTCTACAGAACTTCGTTCCAGCTACTGTAATTTGCATAATTATTTATCAGTGTTCACCTAACCTTCACTTTGGAGCTCGTGGCTTAATAATAACAGCCGCTCGGGTCGATCTTTAGGTCAAGCCGTGCTTGCCTAGGTTGGTCTGTGGATGGGTGACCACCCATCACACAAAGAGTTTCCTCCGTGCCTCGGAAAGCACGTTAAGCCGTTGGTCCCGACTGTCATTTGTAAATCTTTGACAGTCGTTAGGTAGTCAGTGGCTCAAAAAGTCTGACAACCAGTCTTACCAAGGGGTATCGTATTAGCCAGTACTAACTGGGTTGTGGAGGTCAGATAGGTAGTCGCTCCATGTAAAATACTGGTATTCATCTGCATCCGGTTAGAATGAAAGCCGACCCGATATAACTTGATTGAAAAGAGTGTCCCTGGAGTTTCTTGCCCATTCTTCTCCATGAGATCTACTATTTTCGAATGGGCAACTACAGTCCATTCACAGTTATTATGCCTGTGGCGGGACTGTAGGTAGCTTATTTTTGACTATGCAAAATTACCTGTCACGGGTCTATTTGAAATAAATGCTTTGAGTTTGAGTTTGACCCCAATATAGTTGGGAAAAGGCTAGGCAGATGATGTTCACCTAACCTTCACTTTGATATTCTTCCATTCCAAGTGTATTTTATTAATGTTCCTTTTAGATCCTTGTACCGCTTCAGAGCAGGATGTAAGCACGATAAATCAAACTCAAGGCTGACCATTTTGATATAAATTGTTAGTATTATATCGAAACATCAAGATTTTTGTTTCTGATATATTTTTTTCTATCGTTAGTTATTAATCTTGATAGGATTCCGGCCTTTTATGATAACCTTCAGCTTGTCATGATTGAGGGTAAAGTCAAGTGAAACTAAAATGAACATTAATAATACTTAGTTGGAAATCGTGAAGTAAGTATGTATTACCTTCTAGCGTTACTTATGAAAATGGTTTAGTACAGAAATACCTATTGAGAAAATCTTTTTTTTTTTCGGCTGGGAATCATCAAAGGTCTCCCTCCCGCTATGGGCGTATTGGGAGGGAGTGTCAGACTCGTCCTGACTAAAACCCATCCATGTTCCTTCTTTGCCCTTCGTGTTCCAAGGCAGCGGTATCTCTTTCGAACAGTGCCACAGCCCCGGCAGGCACCGGCTCTTGCGGACCCATTCCTGTTTGCTGACATCTCCTTGAAGCGCGCGTGTAACGCGAACGCTCCGTCGACACAGCCTGTTGTCATAAGACGGACGGACAGCGAGCTAGCTCAATCGAGAAAAACTTCAACCTAGGTTCTTAAATGTGGTTAATGGTCGGAGGAATCAAGAACAGGATACAAAATGGTGACACTTCTGGTTATACAAAATTCGACCGGTCACCGGATTACTATCAATACCTGTGGACTGAAATAGTTCAGTTAAAGAGTTCCAGACATACCTTTGGTGCCCATTGGTCAGGTAGGTGCTGTTGGACTTTGCTACGCTGCACCCGAATAGAAGTGGCGCAGCCGCTAACGAAAACCTATAATTATGTACGGTACTGAATTTTATTGGGTTCACTATAACACGACAAAAACAAATGTGAATGAAATCAAACAATGGCCCACCTTCCATCTTGCACCGCATGCATCACCTGCGCCTGTGATGATCTATTTACTGCATCAATCAGAGAGCAGGGTTCTCGTGGCTGAGTCATTTGAACTTTTTGCCATCGATACGCTAAGAAGAAGTATCGGAACACTCTATCTGATTCTATCTGTTTGACTCATCAAATCCAATTGCAAAAAGAAATCTGTCAGCCTGCTAGAAGAAAGGTTCCCTTGGCTAGACTGATATACAACCTTTTCAGAAGCTACCTAAAGATACCTTTTTTTTTCGGTTGTGAAATCATCAAATGACCCGCTCGGGGCGGAGTGGAAGGGAGTGTCAGACTCGTACTGACTAAAACCCATCCATGTTCCTTCTTTGACCTCTGTGTTCCATTGCCGCGGTATCTCTTTCGAATAATCCCGCAGCCCCGGCAGGCATAGGCCCTTGCGGGCCCCTTCCTTTTTGCTGACATCTCTTTGAGGCGCGCTTGGAACACGATTCTTTTGACCCGAAGGGTCTTCTCAATTTTTCAAGTCGATGCCTGCCCCCCGGCAAGCATCGACCCTTGCGGACCCCTGAAGATACTTAGGTATCATATCATTTGGATTTATAATATTTATGCAACGTCTTCATACATACGTCATGAAAACTCATCTCGCTACATCTGTAAAAACATTAATATTTAAAACTACTCTTTGCAGCATGTGTAAGAGTGATTGCGTGGTTTATGTTAAGTTAGATATCAAATATGCGATTGCTATTTCCGAAGCAATGCATAATCATGAATGAGATTATTCTGTCGAACATACTGTATCGCGAATACTGGTGTATTCAGCTGCATATCCCGTAGGACTGAAAACTGATCTGAATAACTCAAAAAAGTGGGGAAGCCGATGATCATAGTCTGAGAATACAACGAAAGAAGATCGAAAGAAGTGCCTTGAACCGGTTGTGTCTTGTAACGGCTTGCGGGAAAAACCTTTGATACACATGTGTGCAAACAATAATATTTATACAGGGCGTAAGCGACATCGATGCGCAAATAAACAGAAAAGTTCTATGCTGGGGTTTCTTAGATGTCTATCTATGTTCTATGTTAGGGTTTCGCACTTAGTCCTTAAAGTGGACTTTTGGACGTGAGCCATGGTGGCCGTTATCCCATATCAATGTTCCCAGTCTTCTCTGGACTTCCGCAAGGGATCTTGGTTTTCCAAGAGTTTCTTCCTTGCGGATCTGGGTGACGCCGGTGCACTCTTTTCCTCCGCCTCCAAGTACGCTCTGCACAAGTGACTGTCAGTGATAACTAGGATGTGAAAGTGTTGTTCAGTGAGTAGTGTCCTGTCCAGTGATGGTCCTCAACACCAGTCGCAGGCTATCTCTGTCCAGGCGCAGAAGGCGCTTGGTCAGCTTCGTATCCGATTCGATACTTAGGTGTCTAGAACCATGTGATATCGTGGCTACAGTTTGTGTGTAGATGACTCCAAGTAGAATAGGTTATACTGCAGTGTGTCTTTATTTCATACTTTAAGGTCTTGTGGACTCTATACAACGTGTAACAGAAAGGGTATAGTCATATGAAAGGATATGCTGCAGACCATCAAACTGAACAACTTCCTCCTTGGGTCCAATATCGTAAATGCGAAAAAATTATCAGCTGTCCCATACAAAACTTCAATACCTACTCGACCCAAATGTATGGGACAGCTGTTATTTTTTTCGTATTTACGATATTGGTCCCTTGGAGGAAGTTGTTGAGTTTGATGGTCTGCAGCATATCCTTTCATATGACTATACCCTTTCTGTTAGTGCCCATTTACGGAGACGCGGCGCGTTGGGCGGCGCCTTGCGCGGGGCGTCGCGCGGCGCGGTGCGCGTTTTTTCCGTTTACGGAGAGGCGGCGAGTGCAGCGGCCCGCGTTATCACACGCCCAAACACAAACATATGGCAATGTACGATGTTGTTTACGGAGACGCGGGGCGTGCGCCGCCGCGGCGAAAGCCGCGGGCGACGCAGCGGGCGACGCGGCGGGCGACGCAGCGGGCGACGCGGCGGGCGACGCAGCGGGCGACGCGGCGGGCGACGCGGCGGGCGATGCGGCGGTGTCATCTGCCATATGTTCGTATTTGAGCGTTTGCGCGTTCGCCGCCGCGTCCGCTTCTCCGTAAACGCTCTCATACATCGCCATATGTTTGAATTGAAAGCGGGCCGCGCCGCACAACGCGCCGCCCGACGCGCCGCGTCTCCGTAAATGACCACTTACACGTTGTATAAGATTCACGGGGACTGTAACGAATTACCCTCGTGCAGGCTCTGTGTCTAAACACACATACTTTCTAGCCCAAGCACCTATGTAAATACCAGTAACTGTGCCCCAATATTCGATACTTTTCGATATCAATTTCATTAATGACTTAACTTCTTTTATCGACGTGCGATAAAAGGTAAACCATGTCCGACATGGATCGTTATGTGGATACCAAACTATCGAAGTAATAACACTGGTAGGCCTTAACAATGTTTTGAATATTTAAGTATGGATCACCGACATTAAAACCAACGCCTGATATGTTGGAAAAAATGAGTTCGGTTTATTTTGGTCTTGGTTTTATTAGGGTACCAAAAAATCTAAAATAATCGTAAATTATTTGGCATAAAGAGCTAAAGATACAAACAGCCAACCCTCTTTTTAATTTTCATAATTTCACATCACTTTTTATTTGATTTGATTTGTATAGCGGTTCATAGAAGACACCTACTCTCCAAATTTCAACTGTGTGGTGCCAACAGTCTCGGAGTAAAATGTCTATGACATACAGACGGACAGGATGAATCTATAAGGGTTCCATTTTTTGGCATTTGGCAACGGAACCCTAAAAAAGCTCGAACTTTTAAAACTACTATGACGATGTAGGTTTGTCAGTCAGTTTAAAACTTAAGTGTAACTTAGCGGGTGTAACAAACTTAGTCGGGGCAACAGCTTGTTCCTTCGTATAAGGTTCAGCTATAACTTATTGCGTCACTAACTGTAGTTGCTACTAATATAAGAACAGTGTAACTACACAATATCACGTAGCGTGATCGACGAGTTAATGTAGCTTGGGTTCAACTAGAGCGGGTCAGAGCCGCGTCATAAATCCCTGACCCGACCCATGCACTGAGATCAGCTGTGGGGGTTCTGTGTCATAAGTGTTCTAGCTGCTTTGTGTAAGGTTCTAATAAAAAGTAGGTACCTATTTATCGTGTTGTAGAAGTATGAGGAGCATGTATCTTTTTTTTGGATGGGAAATGGGTGGAGTGGGAGGGAGTGTCAGACTTTTACGGACTTAAACCCATCTATGTTCCTTCTTTGCCCTTTGTGTTCCAGGGCCGCGGTATCTCTTTCGAACAGTCCCGCAGTCCCGGAGGAGAATGTCTCTTGATTTGATTTGATTTTTTTGTGTACGACAGCTGTTGTAACAAGTAATACGACACAGTCAGCAAGAAGGCAAGTGCACTTCAAGTTCACACAAGTTTACCATAAGTAGTTTATGATTTCCGAAATCAGACTTATTTATTACTAGCTGTTGCCCGCGACCTCGTTCGCGTGGAAAATGTATGTGTAAGACTGCCTCGAGTGGTCGCAAGAGCGACTACTAAGCATGAGGTCCTGGGATCGATTCCCGGGTCGAGCAAAGTGTTAAAAAAAAGAATGTTTATTTCAATTAGGTTCATAAAGTTATCACACACATGATTTGGAGATCACCTTTTAAGCAAGGAGATACTTGGGTTAGGGGGCGTCCATTAATTACGTGAGGCAATTTTGGCGATTTTTCAACACCCCCCCCCCTCTCCCCTTGGTGAGATGTCGTGAGATTTTGCTTTTGATTTAAAACATTAAGAGACTTTTTGCGAGAGCCCTTAGACCTCCTTAATCCGGCCCTGCCGCAAAATTCGTTCTTAGCAGACTTTTACTGACTATTTACTACCTCCCTGCCAAATTTCAAGCTTGTAGCACAAAAAATGAAGGACTTTCATACAAACTTGCGAGAGCCCTGAGATCCCCTTAATCCGACCCTGTCGCAAAATCCGTTCTTAGCGGACGTCTACTAACTATAAACTACCTCCCTGCCTCATTTCATCTTTTTACGTCAAGCGGTTTTCGATATTTCGT
Organism: Noctua pronuba; assembly: GCA_905220335.1. Classification (NCBI taxonomy): domain Eukaryota; kingdom Metazoa; phylum Arthropoda; class Insecta; order Lepidoptera; family Noctuidae; genus Noctua; species Noctua pronuba. The sequence goes on from LR999894.1 coordinate 5,589,120, forward strand.
GATGAGTGAGTGAGTGAGTGACCTTTCGCTTTTATATATTTTTGCTTTTATTTTTTTAATATTTTGCTCCGAAGTTAAAATGCTAGTGCAGCCACATCTAAACGTTAAAGACGTGCCGCGAGTGAAACAGTTATTATCTCAGTTATTAGTTATTTTCGTTATTTCTCTTCACTCCACAATTGTAAATAAAGCCTGCTTAGTATAGAAAAAATGCCTAATACAGCCCCCCCCCCCCAACTGTTCACCGAATGAAAAATATGTTGAATATACATAAAAAAGACTAAAGTCATCACAAATAGCGTAAAAAGTAGGGTTGAGGTAGATGGGCAAGAAATTCACTACGTCGATGAGTACATTTGAGTTTGAGAGTTGCCGAGTCGAGAACGCCTGGAAGAGGTACTGGTACATGAAGTCGCTGATGAAGGGTGACCACCTTTATCCCTGAAGCGCAATCTCATCGACATGTGCATTCTGCCCATCCTTACCCAAAAGCAAAAGTCCAAACTCAAGGTTGGCCAAAGGGCGATGGAACGTAGCGTATTGGGTATTAAGCTCAGCGACAGAATTCGCAATACCACAATACGCTCAAAAACTGGAATCGCTGATGTGGGCGATAAGACTGCTAGTTTGGAGTGGGATTGGGCGGGCCACGTCTGTAGAATGCATCAGGACCGGTGGGCCAGAGTCGTCACGCAGTGGGTGCCAGAAGACGGGCGTCGTCGCCGAGGGAGGTCTAGAAAACGCTGGTGTGACGACTTAGAAGCGTTTCGGACAGATTGGACGAAGAAAACCGCACGGAGAGAAGAATGGAAGGCAATGGGGGAGGTTTTTGCCCAGCAGTGGGACAATAAAGGCTAAAAAACATTACTTAAAAAATATAACGAATGGGTTGCCTAATCATTAAGTTAAGAATATTTAAAACTGCGACAGACGCTAGGCTTGACCGCTTTTACTTAGACAACGTTATACTTTCGAATCTCATTTAAGTGTAAACTTGTCGACCTGTGTATCCTGCCTATCCTAACCTATGGTACCCAGACATGATCGTTGACGGCAGCTGAAAAGTCCAAATTCAAGGTTTGCCAAAGAGCGATGGATTTTAAACATCAAAATCACCGATTGAATACGCAACACCACAATACGCTCCAAGACAGGCATCGCCGATGTTGGCGATAAGTGTTCGATAAGGTTCATATGGGACTGAGCGGGTCACATTTCCAGAATGGGTCAGGACAGATGGGCCAGAATAGTCATACAGTAGGTACCTGAAGACTGTCATCGTCACCGAGGCAGGCCCAACAAACGCTGGTTTGACGATTTGGACTCGTTCCTGACTGATTGGCCAGAGAAGGCAAAACACCGGGAGAGTTGGAAAGGAAATGGGGAAAGCCTTTGTCCAGCAGTGGGACAGAATAGGCTAATTAAAAAAACAAAACGTTATACCAGCGTGTTTGTTATAAAATTACCTATCTGTTTTTTAATACATATTTTAATGAGAAAACAGATGAGTGTATATAGTACCTAGTAGTACACCGACATTTTGTCAGTTATGTTTAACTCCCATGAAATATTTAGCGAGCCTATTGCCATTTTGGGGTATAAAGAACAGGTTGTAAAGGTCTTCATCCCCATAGAAAAGGGAGGATAGTCCGACCAGACGGGTGTAATGTCTGGTGGGCTACTGCCCAACAGTTGTTGTCGGGTACTTCTATAAAGTCTTAAATCGCGGATAACTTTACTTGGTCGATTTATTTGACCCAGGCATAATTTAGACGTATATCGATGTTTAGTTCATCACCTGCGTCATAGATGGCGCTGTAGTAATTTTTGTAATATGTTGCTGTAGTACTTTTTATAGTGGCCATACACCATCAACCGGGCACAAAACCAGACTTCGTAGTTGCTACTGAGAATTTTCTGGTGGAAAAACTCAATAACACATTGCCCGACCGGGAATCTAACCCAGGACCTCATGCTCACTTCCGAACACTATACCAATCTATAAAAGAACAATAAAATTCCAAAATAAAATTCCAAACTGCGATTGATTATTGATATTTTGCAAATCGAGAAGGAAACAGACTTCTAGTACAGCAAGAACTTATTGTAGAAATCATCATCATCATTCTCCTGCCGGTATCCCAATTTTTTCGGGGTCGGCGCAGCATGTCATCTTCTTCCATACTTCCCTATTATTTTTGGAGAAACGTTTAAAGAAAAAGGGAGAAAAACGGAAATGCAAACGATGTCAATACAAAAACAAAATGGAAATCTAAAAGCATCAAAAAATATTCAAACAAATTACAAAAAGTGAAAGTAATAGTGGGGTTTGAACTTGCGACCCGTAGCTTACAGAACGTTCAAGAACCCGCTAGGCTGTTTTCTCTGTTGACATATGCTTTAAATAGCCGTTCTTGTGCTTGTCATGAGTGAAAAGTCAAACAAATGAAGGATACTGACATAATGCAATATTGCTCACCCCCTTAAGCGAGTAGCGTGATAATATATAGCCTAAGTTGTGAAGAAGCCTATAAGGAATATTTGTGCAAAATTTGAATAGGATCTATGCAGTAGTTTTAGCGCCAAGTCGGAACATCCAATTGGATTTTTACGATTTTATTATATGTATAGATATAGATTTTAATACTATACTTTAAGCACACAAATGATGGACGGAGGCGGACTTAATGCCAATAGCATTCCCTACCACTCAACTTTTGGGTGATTCACAGACTCATAATTTATTATGGCGGTCGTAATTACATAATAACTTAATCTCAGCAGAATTCTTGCTAATTGCAGCTCGAAATACACTCACAGTAGATGGTAATTCTGCGGTGAAAGTAAGTAAGATATACATAGAAAATCAAGTCTCTCCAAGGTTCAAATGTCATCATCATCTGCCTAGCCTTTTCCCAACTATATTGGGGTCGGCTTCCAGTCTAACCGAATGCAGCTGAATACCAGTATTTTACATGGAGCGACTGCCTATCTGACCTCCACAAACCAGTTAGTACTGGGTAATACGATACCCATTGGTAAGACTGGTTGTCAGACTTTTTGGCCACGGACTACCTAACGGCTGTCAAAGATCTACATATGACAACCGGGACCAACGGCAAGGCAAGGAGGAAACTCGGTATGTAATGGGTGGTCACCCGTCCACAGACCAACCAAGGCAAGCGCGGCTGAACCTAAAGATCGGTCCGAGCGGCTGTTATTATTTAGCCACGGTTCAAAAATGTCGTCGAGGTAAATTAAAGAATATATCTACCTACATACTAACAATGCTCATAGATAAACAATAAACCAGTGATAACTACGTGAAAACCGATTGTCCACTCACTGAATTTAAAGCCCGCAGCCTGCGGTTTCGAATGCAATCGTTTAAATTCAACACATCTCTAATAGATGTTCAATGAATGTGCTGCTGAATGGTTCTCGCCTCAATTTATTGAACAGTGAACCTGTTAATACAATTGTTTGATAAATTTATGTTTATTTTTGTATGAGGGACGCGTTTTTTACCTATTGTTTTCTTAGTTTATTTGTATGAGTAGATGATAACTGTTTGATGAACGATATTTATTTTATAACATAACATAACATCAGGTTGTAATCCCAGAAGGGTCAGGCAGAGGTGTATCATTAGAACACCCTTCGCCAGTTATGTTTAAGTCCCATGTAATAGGAGGCTAGCCTATCACCATCACCCGAGTGCAGATCTAGACTCCGAAGCTGCTACTGAGAAATTCCTGATGGAAAAACCTAATAACACTTTGCACTTCGCATTAATACAGGGTGTAAACGGACCCTTCACGAAGCTGTCAACCAAATATTATGTACATAAAACTAAGTTACTTTCACGCAAAAATTATTGCTGGGGAACGACTTTTTTTATGTTGATGATGTTTTACGGTAGGACTCAATGTAACACGCTCAAAATATTGTGCATTTAAAAAAAAAGATGTGAAAAAGTTGGAACTTTGACACCCAATATCTCCGTAACTACGTAGAAGGTTTCCAGGTATGGTCTAGAACAAAAATAATATTGCAATGACGGGGAGAATAAGTGCTTTTCGGCTTCGTTAAGGGTCATGTTACATCCTTTATAATCTAAGTAAATCTTTAATGATTAAGGCACCTCTAAATAGTTTTATAAGCACTTAATGATATAAATTTAGCTAATTGCTTCTTCTTTCCATTCGATATCCTACAAAGCGATTTGTCGCCATGTTTTGTACTAAGTAATTAAAACTGGTCTAAAACCTCTAACTTAGGTAGTTAATCCTTAGATACTTACTGAAAGGCAAGGCTTATACTTATTAAAAAGTAAACATGGTAAATATCCCGTTTTTAAAGTTAATGATAAGGCTTATCTTGTTTGAAAATTAACTATTTTCTAATATGCCTAGTTCTTTATCTTTATTTTATGAGAATCGATTCATATCAAAAGAAATAAATAGATAGGTAGATTTATTCAATCAAAATATCATTTTTGGTTCATAGATCAATATCAGTTATGATAAGTCTTAAGTGGAAAAAAAATACTACAGAACCTAATATTGTCTAACATAAACGCTAGAGTGAGAGTCGACATAATTAAGATCAACGTTCAATTATTATTTTTATTTGAAGAAAAGCAAGAAACCGGACCTTTTAAATCTAATACGTATACATTAATGACGTCATTAACCAGTGTTACCAAAGGGTATCGTACTACCTAGTACTAACTGGGTTGTGGAGATCAGATAGCCATGTAAAATAATGGTATTCAGCTGCATCCGGTTAGACTGGAAGCCGACCCTAACATAGTTGGGAAAAGGCTAGGCAGATGATGAATGACGTCATCAATATCTTTTATAGCACAAAACCACATAAAACCGTTTCGAATACCACGAATAATTGTATTTTTACGCATATTTTCTTATTGATGGAGAGCGTAGTAAGCAATTTTACCGTTCTTCATAAGCGGCTCGTTGGTCTAGGGGTATGATTCTCGCTTTGGGTGCGAGAGGTCCCGGGTTCAAATCCCGGACGAGCCCAAATCTTTTTGTAACATTTGTTTGTAAATGTTATACTTCTAATGAGATGCGTCAGAGTAGATTAGTCATAATAGTCAAGCAGCAAGATAAGGAAATCAGAATGTCTCATATTTTATCAACCATGACTCATTTATGAACATTTTTAAGCGGGCAATCGTTATTGTTCTACTCAAAAATGTCTATAAAACTTAGAGATAAAATATTTATAGATAAATGTTCATGGTTTATTGTTTATAAAAGTTATGATCACGTCTCGTTTCAAAGATTTACAGCGCTCTAGCAATTTACTCTGACACTACGATTCAGTAGAACCGGGTGCATGTGTACGTTGCAACAATAGTTCGCGACGACCGCGACAGATGGCTCTGCACGCGCATCGCTCGTATTTTATTTACCGTTCATTCACACAAGTACCTACTACAGTTCATTCTATTTCCCGACATGTTTTTCTACGGCTATTGATTAAACTTTTCAATTGTGTGCAAACACTCGTATTAGCACACTTCGATAACACACGTGACACTATCATAACAATGGCGTGTAAATTAATTAAAAATACTTGGGTACTTGATAACACCTGACAATTTTCAGCACGAACTTTGAATGGCATAATTTGTCTAGGTATCTAAGGACTAAAGGTAGGTACTTCACGTTTTTACGACCTAGCCCGACCTTATAATCCCTTCCCTGTATTGGGTAAAACCTACCTGAAAATTTTAAGCTTCCCTCCTTCGAGGACATTAAGATTGTCCTTAGCCTATTAAGTGATAGGCACTCAATAAATATTCTTCACCTTCCTGGTGCGAGGGTTAACATATTGCATTTAATATTTGTAATACGTAAAGCTCCGGTATTTTTACCCTGGAATAAATTTGTAATGTCAAACTGTTACTTAAAATGTGGAATAAGTGTAAATAAATGCCGCTTTTAAGTGTATTGTTTTATAAAGTTTGCTTGCCGAAAAGAAACATGAAAACATGAAATGATCTTCTACGTCAATATAATGGAAGGTGTAAAAAATGTAGTTCAGGGGTTATGGAGGTAATCACAATCAAATAAGAATATTTAAACTTGTAAAGATCGTGTGAAAAAGTTGGAACTTTGACCTTCAATAAGTCCGTAACTGGCGGAAGAACAATTAAGTACCTTTCGGCTTCGTTAAGGGTGTGTTAACACCCTTTATAAGTATCTGTACCTACCTACCACCCAGATTTTGTAGATTAACAATTCTGAATTAACCAGAGGAAAAAAATATGGCAACCCTAACAAGTTTCGTAATAGGCATTTTATGCAATTTAATCATGGCAATAATTCATCGTTATGGCTCTTGCCCCACATCATTCCTCCATAATGTCCGCTCATAAAATTTCCGTGGCCAAACATGAGCTAAGCTGTGTAGGGGAAAAATATTTATAATGTTTTATGGGCAAATTAACTACTTTACTTTGAATCATTAAATATTGTTACACAAAGTGTTCTTGAACATCAATCAGTTTTCCAAGACTTTGTGACCGTAATGCGTAAATTCTCTCAACTTCCCATCCACTCAGATCCAGCCTGTACCTTTGCTGTCTTCCCCCAGCGACGCCCTAAGCCGAGGCTCGTACCCCACAGGGGGTGCCCTTAGCGCGTAGTCGCTTAGTTTGTAAGTTTTTTTTGCTCTGGCTGGAAGCCTTACACTCGAGGCACCCACAGGATAGTCCGGTTAAGCAGACGATAACCTCCTAGGTTGAACTACGAGATGCCATTCACAAAAAAAAAAAAACTCAACTTCCCATAGCACTCATTCAACATCCTATAACAAAAATACTTGCTTTCCTATCTAAATAGTAAATACAGCATTATATAAATACAGTTACCGAACCCTTCGATGAAGTAAGCTTTTAGACGATAATCCCGCTTCATACAAACATTTCAGTGAAATGTTCCCGATAGGCATAAAATTGACGGCCCCGAAATGTCACGCGCATAACTAGGGTTAACGCTCGAAAGTGCCTCTACATTAGTGAAATACAGAGCTCATATTTCATTAATAGTGTTTGTTTTTGTGTTGATTTCATAATTTGGGCACCCTTGAGGTTATTTTGTACGCGAAAATGAGATTTAAAAAAAAATAGTTAACTATGAATCGTGGAGAGTTTTGATTTTGACTCGTGTATTTTTATGAAGGAAAATAAAGAAAGAAAAAATATTTATTTGTCGCAGGGACATGACGTGCATACAAACTAAGAAAAAAAATTGAACAAACAATAAACATAAAACGCAAAACAAACATTTTGAATATAACAGGATGAAACAAAATAAAAATTAAAGTTGACAGATTGTCGTCGTGACTGCGACAAACAGGTTTCCGCTCAGCATGATTCTGTGCTATGGGGGGCCCACAGCACAGCGCTGGTTTTCAGTGGTGGTTATCATTAGGGAGCAGATGAATAGAATAATTCTGTTGTTCTCTGAGTGAATTCACAAGGAATGCTTTATTTGTAATTAGTTATAAGTAACAATTAAGTTAACCTAAGTATATTAAGGCACATTTACCGCATTGGTTAGCTGTTATGGTAGATGTAAGTTGATAAATTAATAAATAAATAAATAAATAAATAATTATTGAGTTCGATAAGAAGTGATGAGCTGATGGAGAAGATTTTTCCACAATCTTATTTTTTCTCAAATTGTACTGCTGGCTTGCAGACATAATTAACGTATGTTCTTCAACATGTTTAGCCTCTTCCCCTCACTAACTTTTCATACTTTGAAGGTTAAACTCCACTGTTCCCGGAAACTACAGCTAGTTTAGAAGCCAATCTTCTGGGGATTCGGTTTCTTAATTAGTAATCCTTACACAACCCGGAAATTACTTACTCCACACAGTTCAGACATATAAAATATTCAAAGCAGATCTTTGCTTAGCATCTGCGTAAGTAGTATCAAATATTTATTCATTTTGTAATGTATTTCCGTCTGTGACATACATGCGTTAATAACTTGCGAATGGTACTTATCCGATATATGGGATTATTTTTACTCAATCACACTTACAGATATTTAAATTCTGCCGTCCGCATTTAGAATTATATTCATTCATAGTCCATATCTTTTTAGAGGCACGACTGCCTTCTCGTATTTGAATACAGAAAACTAGATTAAGCCCGCGGCTTCGCCTGCGTGGAGTTCGATAATTGTCCCATTACCGCGATAAAAAGTATTCTATGTGTTTATCCAGGTTATAAAGTATCTGTCTGCTAAATTTCATCCAAATCCGTTCAGTAGTTTTTGCGTGAAAGAGTAACAAACATCCATCCATCCTCACAAACTTTCACATCTTACTAATATTATAAAAGAATATAGAAAATGTATTGCACAAACAATCTCCTTAAATGAACAAGAATAGAAAGGAAAGCATTTTAATTAAAAACACATTGCTCAAGTAAGCATTGTGAACAGAAAAACAAGAAAATGTCCGACTCCATTTCCATAATTTTCAATTTCCATCTGAAACAGACGAGTATTTGTAAAAAAATGCATGTTGATCATTCCTAAAGAGAAAAACGGAAGTGTTTTGTTCTCAGTTCCCTACTTACCTACTTGTGGTAATGAAAACACATTATTTACTAAATGTCCAAGTAAGGAAATAAGGTACGTTTTTGTATAAACCATAATAAAATTAATGTTTGTCCGGATTTTTTATTTTTATTTGACAGCCGGGACCAACGGCTTAACCTACTTTCCGAGGCACGGAGGAAACTCATCCACGGACCAACCTAGGCAAGCGCGGCTTAACCTAAAGATAGTTCCGAGCGGCTGTTATTAAAAAAACATGAGTAAAAACCTTAATGCTAAAATTAAATGCTTTGGTTCAGTCGTCTAAAACGGCTTGCTTTCAGAAATAATAACACGTATCCAAACCAAACCTAATTTACCATTTCCAAACTTTGATTGTAGCGCTAAAATATCTTAGTATAACCTAAAATTAACAGCAAGTAAACCATTTTAGATTGTTTCAGGCAATAATAACTAGTCTAGAGTAGAAATTGAATTAGTTTACTGAAGATATTGAACCTTAGGTCCGTCATGTGCTATAAAGGGTGTAAAAAGACCCTTAACGAAGCCGAAAGGCACTTGTTTTCCCCGTCAATGCGATCATTTTTTTATTCTAGACCATACCTGGGAACCCTCCTATTTTTTTTTTAAATACATGTTTTTAAAGTAAGATTTTTACTTTAAACACCTCCACTACCCCGTACTAGCCTAGCTTTTTCCTAGCCTTTTCCCAACTATGTTGCGTTCGGCTTCCAGCCTAACTGGATGCAGCTGAATACCAGTATTTTACATAGAGTGACTGCCTATCTGACCTCCACAACCCAGTTAGTACTGAGTAATACGATACCCCAAGTGGTAAGACTGGTTGTCAAACTTTCGCGCCACTGACTACGCCTTGAAATGGGCAACTAGTACTTTCACAAGTTATTATACCTTGTGTCTGGGATTGTAGCTTCGCCTTCTTTGTTTTTCTGACATTCAAAAGTGCCTGTTATGGTCTAATTGAAATAAATGCTTTGCGTTTTGAGTTTGACTTTGAGTTTGACTACCTGTTACGAAATTCAAAGATCTACAAATGACAGCTGGGACCAAAGGCTTAACGTGCTTTCCGAGGCACGGAGGAAACTCGGTATGTAATGGGTGGTCATCCACAGACCAACCTAGGCAAGCACGGCTTAACATAAAGATCGATCCGAGCTCTCTCAGTTGCACTACATATTAAATAAATATTGTCAAAATCCCTTTGTTGGAAGATGCCAGAAAATGGAGTACAAAACCATGCATATGTAGGTAATTTATCAAATGAACAAATATACTGCTGTCAACATTTCCAAATTAATTAACTAATAGTAGCTGACTTGGATTAATTGTGAACACGTTTGTGTGTATTAGGTTATACACATAATGTATTCAGTGTACATTTGGCACTGATATTAAATATTTTATCTTAAACAAATACAGTTGCGGAAATAATTCATTTGTCTATAATGTTTGTTTGGACATGTACATGTAAGTATATAAAATACTAGCTTTAGCCCGCAGCTTCGCTCGCGTTAATTTAGAATTTGAATCAATTCGGGTTGTACTAATATAATTCAATCTTGATTCGAAAGACACTTGGCGGCATCTATTATCATGAGGACGTTATTGTTGTTTTCCTCGGGAACAGTACTTTTTTTTCGGGATGAAAGGAACCCTTTGTTCGTTTCTGTACACCTGACAACGTATAAATGCAAAATTTCAGGACGATCGGTTCAGTGGTTTAGGCGTGAAAAGGTAACAAACAAACTAACTTTTGCATATATTATATTAAGTATGGATATAAAAATATTAGCTTATACTATAAATAAGATCAATAAAAGTAACAATTATGATGTTATACAATTTTACACAAAATGTCGCAGAGTTTAGAAGGCGTTTTATTCATCCTGAATTGTTACGTAAAATCTTGTAAATCTCACAAAAAGCAATCACATTAGTGTCCCTGCTTTCAGCAAAGCAGTGCTGGCGGCGAATGTTAAACTCTGAGTGCAATATCTCTAGCTATACCTAGTAGGTAGGTAGGTAGGATGTAACATTGAAACTATTGCACTAATGTTTAGATAAACATGATTATAAATTCATGACCTTGTATCAACATCCCCGGTGGCTTTATTAGCACAGATAATATGGAAAGTTTGTAAATACCAAATAATACGAGCGTTTGTTTATTAATCCCAGGAGACTAAATTCTGCTGAAAATTAGGCACCATTCCAATTCCTGAATAAAGCTGAATTAATAAGCTTTAAGATGTAATTACTATTTCAAATTAATTTTCTGAATCAAATTCTTTACTCGCTGAAAATTTTCTGTTAACTACAGAAAAATCAATTACTTTTCAGGCTAATTTGGAAATTGAAATTCAACCTTTAAAAGCTTGGCAAACACACTTTATTTTATTTTACTTCAAAAGCTATTTAATCGTTAAAAGCAGGTAAGAATCAGGCAGAAACTGATTAATCACTGGGATACCGCAATTTGAACTTAATCGTGGCGTTTAAAGTTTCCTCGCTGTGAGTAGCTTTTTTTCTACCTTTTACGGGCTCGCTACGGATAATCCACGAAACAATAGCTGCCACTTTTACCTCAATATATGGCCATTGAACAGGCTACATACAATGGAGGCTTGGATTAAGGACTTCACACAAAACGCTCTCACACATAACTAGTTTTTTCTGAGCCTTTTTAACTTTGCCTGACAGATGTGTACACGGTGTACAAAACATAAAGGAGGTTTTCCTTTTCAGAGGTTGTACTGGAAATGAACAACAATGTGTGAGACACATCGTCTGTGGCCGGTGTGGAGGAGCTCTAAGTGAACAACGCAAGAGCGCCGAAAAAGAGCTGATTGACTAAAGTACACTCGACAAGGCCGTCAGACAAGGTTACGACGTTCATCTCACCTTGTTTCAGATGGTTCAGACGCGAGTACCTACGCTCATCCGAAAGGAAATTACTAACTATCTGCAAACGGAATAGAAATAAGGAAAAAGGAAAACATCGTGGAAAAGGTGGTGACGTAACTTTGTTATATATGCTAAGTGATTTCTTGGATTTGTTCGAGTTTTATAATATTAACAATGACGTAATAACAGCGATAAGAATGTCGAAATGTCGCGTTTTACATTACTAAGGAAGCAATCACTCACATTATAACTTAAGAATTTTCCATTGCCACGGAGTAAAAAAACGAATTTCTAATTCAGAACGTTTACTTTACTTTGTATTAATAATTAAGAAATGTTGAAGAAAACGTAATTTTCAAGAATAACAATAAATATTAATTGGTAAATCTTTTCTTAAGATTAAATTATCCTGAAGTTCCGAACAGCTTCGAGGATAGAATTGGATTATCTAATCCGATAAGTTATAAACTTGGATTACAATAAAACAAGAACCGACCTTCGAATGTTATTTCAGGGAAGTATTTTCATGTCTTGAACCTTTCAGAAACCCTCTATAGCGTAGGTAGGGATGAATCTTCCTTCAGGCAGAATCTATTAGCATTCCATAGCCAGATGTCGGATAATTCTTGGTCTAACTGAGTTTTTATTATTAGAACGTAATACGGTATTTGACTGAAAAAATCTATTTAGTCCGTCAGTTAGATTATCAAAAAATATTGGACACTTATTTTTTCTTTTGTCATGTAAACGACAAATGACCACGATACAGCGCGTTGAAATCTCGCGTGAAGTCACAATTTCTGTTACTTTTTACTGTCCAGTGACGTCATAAGCCCCCTCTCTTGAACTTTGATGCGCTGTATCGTCATCATTTTTTGATTATGTAACAAAAGAAAAAATACGTGTCCAACATTATTTGGTGATCTGACTGACGGACTACATACTTTTTTTATGTTGTCAAATAGCCTATTGTTACAAAACTGTATATTTCGCTTGTTTTCGCCTTAAAGTTTTTCTTGATTTTCAGATTTATTTATGTGCCCTTTAATATGGATTCACCTGAAGAAACTATTAAAAGTTAAATAATTCTTACCATCTTTGATAAACTTAAGTTTATTGAGTCCTAATTAAACTTTCTCTTTACAATATTTACACGACTCTTCAAGTAATTTAACTTCATAATTTCTTTTACAAAAAAGATACTTTATTAAGTAAATATTAGTCAGTTGAAATCTAATTCTTAATAGAATAGAATAAAGTACCTAATTGTGAAAGCATTGACCTTTTGAAAACTAAGTCCAATGCCTTCACGTTTAATATTATAGCCTGAGTTTGAGGCAAGGCCGATATGAATGACGTAGCCACTTAGCCACGAGATAATACAGCATCTCATTGCCGTGACGTCAATCAGCCATATTGTTCAGTATTCGGCCTAGAGATACCCGCTCTTAATGAGTCCTTTGTACATGTTCCAAGATGTATGGTGGAGTTAATCCTGTTTAAATTACTCCCAATTTCTGCTCATAAATATTTATTAGACGTGTCACAATAATGTATCACGTTGTGCGCCCGATTAGGACGTAAATAAGCCTTATTTGTGAATTTGGGAGCTGGAGGAGTTATGACTGTAAACAGGATACTATAATTATATATTTTCGTCTTATGTTAATTTTCTAACAAAGTGCCAGAGTAGGATTTATGATCCAAATGAGACTTGTAACTCACTATACAAGAAAATAATCAAATATTGCAATTTATGGCGTCTTACACTGTGGTGCAGTAACTTTGGTGTCCACATTCATTCCGGTGGCGTCGTCAAATGACGTCGGTTAGCCACAGCGTCCATGCCCAGAACCCCTGAGCTTTGTCCCTGTGTACACACTACACACGTCCGCCAATGTCACCCATGTTCGGCCACTGTCGCCCATCGTCCATGAGACACCTAATTTCCGTGCCGTTCGTGACTGCACGTCTACATTTCACCGAACTACGTCTGCATAGTAAATTGTTAACAACAATGTTTGCATCGTGGAACAAATTGTGGATTAGCATGAAACATTGTGGAATTCAGCTGAGACGTCTCAAAGGGGATCTGAGTAAATGATGCTTTGAATGCATTTCGAAGTTCCTAGACACGATACGACAATTGTAATTTGCGGTTCGTGTTTGCAAATGTCATTGAACTGCTGTATTTGTTTGAAACTTTGCCCAAAAATAAGTTCGACGAATGCTTTGTCTGTCTGTACTGAAATTAACTTTCATTATTCTCATTTGTTTAGAAATGTTCGTCTGTTTGTGTCAGCTTCACCGTAAGACTTTTCAAAACAATTCATTTCTGGAAGAGGGAAATTAATTTTAATTAAGGCTGCTACCGCTAAGTAACAACCAGGAAAACACCTTATCTAATCACCGCATTTGTTTGAGAGTTTCTGATCGTAGTTTGAAAATAAAAGAGCGTCATAAATCATAGAATTTAAGTAGTCCCTTAGTGTAAGTATTTTATTTGCTTGCAGTCACAGCGCACTAAATTCTCAACCATCATCTGCCTAGCCTTTTCCCTACTATGTTAGGATCGGATTCCATTTTAACCGGATTCAGCTGAATACCAGCTTTTTTTTCATGGAGCGACTGCCTATCTGGCCTCCACAACCCAAGTAGTACTAGGTAATACGATACCCCTTGGTAAGACTGGTTGTCAAACTTTTTGGGCCACTGACTTCCTGTAACGACTGTCAAAGATCTACAAATAACAGCCGGGACTAACCACACTTTGTTTATTCCAAAATTATGACCATTTGTTACCTAAATAACTAATCGCATTAAACGAGCTACTTACTTAGAACGTTTTCATGTAGCTCTTCATAAATAATTCATTGGCGCTAGAGACCTTACTTAGACAAGTTTGTACAGGAAGGAAGGGTCGCGGAGGATCCTTTCCGTCGATTGCTATAATTTGCCAGTCGTTAGTTCATTCAACCTTGCAGGCAACACATTATTTGTGTTTATCTACCACGCTCCACTTCGTAGAAAAAAGTGCTTTGGTAATTTTTGGGCTGAGTACTACTGCATTTATCTTGGCCTTCGTAAATCACTACAACCAACGTTCGTGACCGTAATAGATTCCCCACCCCATTTTTCCCCATTTTTCTTAAATGTCCCTCTCACCGCACTGACTTTATTCACCGATCATTCTTCGTCCAGTCTATTTCTCTGTGGAATGCGCTGCCCCAAGAAATCAGGATGGCAACCAATCAAAATCTTTCAAAATCATTCGGAAAAAGCGAACTTTAATCTCTTTAATTGTTCCCCATTGTTTGTCTTTTTATTTTAGTATATCCGTGTAAATGTCTTTTTACATTATATATATTTTGATTTATATTTATAGTATTTTATGAAGCCTTGAAGTTTATCTTAGTATTAAATTAAATTATTTTCAGATTTACACCTACCACTGTTTGTCTCTGCATCACCCAAAAGTTGACTGGTAGAAAATGCCTATGGCATTTAATCCGCCTCTGTACTTTGTCCTCGAAGTGGTAAATAAAAAAATATTAGATTTTTTCCCAGGTGAGAATTGGCACACAATTTTTACCTGTGGGATTCTTTGAACGTCACTTTGAGAAATCAAAAAGATGACAATTAGTCGAGTGCAATTAGACTTTAAGGTGGAACGAAGTTTATAGTGGTCGGATTTTCATGGGGTTTTTTTTATTGAGTTCCTAGAGTTGTGGAGAAGAAAGTTAAAAAAAAAAATTTCGACGCTCGCGACTTTTTTTTTAATTTTTTTAATTTCCTTTTGAATATTTTTTTTTCGCATATGAATAACTTGAAATTCACCGGATTTATATTGTGACGTATAGTGGGACCTGTATGCATCCATTAAATGCCAATTTGGTCTATTTCCTTGTTCATTGGTGTTGACGAAATGCATATTTCCAGGTTTTTTAATGAAAATTTCCTATTTTTTCAATTATTTCTAAAATACCGAGTTTTAACACAAAGATTTCTTTTGTCATTGGTAACTGATACTTTTTCACGGATAACTGAACGTAAAAATGTTCAAGAAATCCATATTTACGAGTGAAGAGACTAAAAATTCATTCGCAAATATCAGGAAATCGTCTGTGTAAAAGTTAAAGAAGGCAATTTTTCTCAAAATGTTTCTATGGCGATCAACGTAAATATTATTCTGAAAATATCCTTATTAAATCAGCTATCTACAGAGAACATAAAATAAAAAAAATATTCGGAGGTACTCAATAAATGTTGATTATTGCTGACGAAGGTGGACTGGGACCGCTGGTAAACTCACAAAAATCATCGTAATTGGAACGTAATCATTTCTCATAATTTATATTTAGAACTAGCTGTTCCCGGCATGCGTTGCAATGCACCTTTTTCCTATCCTACCTACCCTACCTACCCTACCTACCTACTTACCTACCCTTCTCTACCTACCTACCTACTTACCTACCTACCTACTTACCTACTTACCTACCCTACCTACCCTACCTACCCTAACTACCCTACCTACCTACCCTACCTACCCTACCTTAGCTGTACCTTGGTTGGCTGTTTTAAGGGTTTTTCCGGCAATTATTCGAATTTTTCTCGCCGTAAAAACCATCCTTGAACTCCAACGAACATTTAAAAAAAAAATTGGCCAAATTGGTCCAGGCGTTGTTGAGTTATGCGCTTACCAACACATTTTGCGATTCATTTTTATATTATAGATTAGTTGCAAGCTTGGGTCTCTGCGCCCCATTTTATATCAATACCGATACCGATACCGCTCCCAATTCTTAGCGATAGATCCCTTTAGTCATGTTTTACTTTCTCAGCAGTAACTGATATTTAACAAGTATCCTTGAATATTTTTCTAGTTATTATACCTTATTAGATAGCTACTAAAATGGGGTTTTGAAAAATAATTTGCACATTGACTTATATAGAAAAATTTCGAAAAAAAATGCCTTCATTAACATAGACGATTTTCTGATTTTTGCGAATGAATTTTAAGTCACTAAACTCATAAATATGGTTTTCTTGAACATTTTCTTGTCCAGTTATCTGTAAAAATGTATCTGTTACCAATTTCGAAAGAAATCTTAGTCTTAAATTCGGTAACTTAGAAATAATTCAAGAAAATACGATATTTTCAAAAAAAAAACTTGAAATATGAACATTGAACAAATAAACAGACCAAATTGGCCTTTAATGGATACACACAGGTCTTTCTATTATGCCTCAATATTAATTCGCCGAATTTCAAGTTATTCATAAAAGAAAAAAAAATATAACAAAGGAAATCCAAAAAAAAAAAATACTTGCGAGCGGCGAAATTTTTTTTTTTAACTTTCTTCTCTACACCTCTAGGAACTCAATAAAAAAAGTCCCATGAAAATCCGACCACTATAAACTTCGTTCCACCTTTTGAGTATTTTTTGTCTAATTGCACTCGGCTAAATACTCCTTGATCAAAGAGCGCCATAGTGCGCGCTTCTGAGCGCCAGGCAGGTGACGGCAGGCATGACAGCCCGTTGGTGAGGTCACTAGTCACCTGTACACTGTCTGTGTTTTTAGTTAAGTACTAACATAGGTTAAGAATATTATTTCTAACCCAATAGATCTTGGTTATCTGAATAAATGAATGAATACTCATAACAACCACTACCAATGTCAAGTTACAGATTTTGTTGATAGGTAAGAATTCTTTGTAAGACTCTGTGCCCATCGCGCCTACGGCATTAGATTGTCTTTCCTTGGCCGCATTCTGAATATGTAGATGTACTTATTTCTATTTTTGTAAGGGATCGATGACGTTCTGTCGTTCTAGCATGACAGTCGATAGTCAATAATAATTCATTCCTAAGTATTACCTACTTCTAGGTATTTCTAGGTTTCTAGTCTTCAGAAAATCAATCCACTTTAAGTAAGTATTTGTACACATCGTCGTTTGATGAAGTGCCCAAAATATTTTGCTACGTAACTGGTTAGAATTTTGGGATATTCATTACGAATTCCGACGAGACGTAGGTAAAAAAGGAGGACATACTTAGCCACCAATAACCTTTTTTATGTATATAATTCAAAAACAACTAGTACCTAGCAGAAGTTTATTTTTAAATATATTTAGGGTTAATTATACTATAAGTAGCTTTCATTCATTGATGTACCTATTTATTTATTATTTATTAGTATTAACCGAATTTTATATTAATCGTAAAAAAAGTAACAGAAAATAAAAACACAAAACTCTCATTATCACTAAACAACTAAACCGTTCGATCATGAATCTGATTTGGTTTATAAATAAAACATACAATAACAACTTTAATTCTTCACTCGAAGTGTAATTAATAACTGTCAAAAGTGTATAATATGTCATTCCAGATTTATCACTGCAGGTCGTGCCTTTAAACCATTTATTTACACGTCCAGTGATTTATTCTGAAATAAGGTCCACGTGATAAATAACGAAAATAAAATGATTAACTATGTTTCACTTGCAACGTTTTTCTTTTTTAGTTTCGTTATAAATATAATATACTAGCTTTTGCCCGCGGCTTCGCTCGCGTTAATTTAGAATTTGACAATCAATTCGGGTTGTACTCTGCTTGTAATAATATAATTCAATCATGATTCCGATAATAAATGTATTATCATAAGAACGTTTTTGTTGTATTTTCCTCGGGAACAGTACTTTTTTTCGAGATCAAATGTACCCTATGTCCGTTTCTGTACACCTGACAACGTATATTCAAAATTTTAGGATGATCGGTTCAGTGGTTTAGGCGTGAAAATGTAACAAACGAACTTACTTTCACCTTTATAATATTAGTGAGGAAGTAAAGATAAGGATGAGGATTTGACGTGAACTTGTCTTTATCTATTAAATATCTTTTTCTAAACTATTCATTTTGAAGAACAGCCTACTTTTTCTTGCGTGAACTGTCTTTCGCCATATTTTTGCGTGTTTAGTATACATCTTGTCATTTAAATAATAAATTGCGTACCCTCGGGGCTCAATCGGGGATCCAAGAAGTCTTCATGACCGCTAGAGATTTCAATTTTATGTATACCTTCCATTACAATTTGTTGTAGGTAGTTTAAATAACTTATTTTGTCTCTATTTACAAAGGCGTTACGCGTGGGTCTAAAACCCTCAACTTTCATGAACCTAACATTGGCATTATAACAATGTGTACGAAATAAATATTTACACATGTTCTTGTGTAATTAGGTCAGAACAGCTGTGTTTTGCGCGTGTTTTACTCCCCAGGGAGTAAGCAGACCTCCAACTATTTCAACGTTTCAGGTGTGGGTAATAAATTCTAACTTTGTTGAAAATAAATACGTTGAGCGCATGAATACAACACAAGGTTGATTAATTTGCACGAATTTGCACCAAAACCGTGTTGTTTTGATTATGAATTTAGTTTCTGTTTTCCCGAGGGTGATATTAGTTGAATGGTTAAATGCATTCACTTTATTATTCAAACAATATAGTATACTAGCTCTTGCCAGCAGCTTCGCTCGCGTTAATTTAGAATTTGACAATCAATTCGGTTTTTACTCTGCTTGTAATAATATAATTCAACCATGATTCGAAAAACATGTGGCCCCATCTATTATCATAAGAATGTTATTTGTTGTTTTCCTCCGGAACAGTAATTTTTTTCAGGATGAAAGGGCTATGTCCGTTTCTGTACACCTGACAACGTACGTATATATGCAAAATTTCAGGATGATCTGTTCAGCGGTTAAGACGTGAAAAGGTAACAAACAAACAAACTAACTTACTTTCGCATTTATAATATTAGTATGGATAATATTCTACAACCCTTTACGGTCTCCTAAGGGATGTGCCCCAACCAATGTTGCATAGAGTGGTTTCCGGGGTGATCTTTCAAGAGATCATGGTCCTTCCATACATAGATGATTTCCACTGGGGTGGTTTTAGTAAGGTCAAAGTTGATAAGCTAAGTTGCGAATTTCTGCTGGTTGCAGAGTAGTAACAGTAGGTCATCAAACCACAATTTATTGGTTTTAATCAAGATAATCAAACCACAATTTATTGGTTTTAATCAAAATAATGACCACCTGCCTCGTTCGTCTCTGATGCTCGTCGCTGTGCTCGTGCCTGTGCTGCCTCGTTGGGCTAGTGGTCGCAAGCGTGACTGCTGAGCATGTTATTGGGTTTTTCTATTAGGAATTTCTCTGTAGCAGCCTACGAGTCGATTTGTGCCCGGTTGATGCTAATAGGCTCGCTCCGTGTTGCATTGGACTTAGAACATAACTGGAGAAATATGGGTGAACTGTTAGGTACATCTCTGCATGTTGCATAACCCTTCGGGGATTACTGTTGTGATGTTATGTTATTTTTATGTTATGCAATCAAGATAGATGACGTTCCTTCTGCTGGAGTCCTGAACATAAATAACTGGATTGTTTACGAAGAAAAGAAACTCATTCCGGTTGTTTTTCTCATGTTACTCGGAAAAAACTTGCTGAAACTTACACTCCGCTATATTTTATTGTAGTTGGATTACAAAACTGAAGCTGGTTTAGTGTTTGTGTTACAACTTTTTTGATCTAAGTTCATGAATTACACTGATGCGATCTGACTAAAGTTAGTTTTCTGTTTGAGGCGCTGAAACTTGAACTTGTTCCCAATATTTATGCTGTGTCAGTACGAAGTATTTTGGAAAACTTAAATTGGAAAAGATGTAGCGAAATAATAAAAGGGTTTTCATAAACAATCTAAGTTTGGAGTATTAGGTATACCTTAACAAATATTTCTGGGTTGCCTGTCACTTGTAGGAGAAGCTGTGAACCCAAAGAACACATGATTGATCCTCAAACAGCAAGACGTGGCGCTAGACCACGAAGAAGATGGCCGAACGACTTGGATGTCATTCTTAGAAATTGGCAAGAAGTACTTGAGAAGAAACAAAGGAAACCGTGGCTTACCAGATGACAATATGGTCTAGTGTTGCCTGCCAACTATTATTTCACGGTAATACGAGTATTCTCCTACACCAGTGAAGAACCGGTAAATAATGTGTTACCTAATTAACGCGCTTTTAACTAAATTGATACAATTAGAAATGGCACAAATAGTAATTAGTGATGTGCATTGAATGTAGTTGGTACGTTTTAAACTTTAATTTGTTTATTATGTAAAACAATTTTGCCTATGTAGTTCGTCAAAATGGTTTTATATATATTAAGATACCAATAGAAATGATGTTTTATAATGAAAAATAACGTAGAAACCTATGGAGGCCTTAAAATATCACACGTATAATTTTCTCATAGATCATTACAAATTCAAAAGGATTAATTTTCCTTCGCGCTATATTTCATGAGCCCTTATATTAAAAGGTACAATCTAGGTAACAATTCAGCCTCATAAATCATGTATACCCTCATCGCCTGGAGTGCTCAAATTCTTATGAAACGCGACGTTTTAATCTGGGAACAATACCTATTGAGATGTTCTCACGCACCGTATCGTACCTACTAAGCTCACAATGGACCTTACCTGTAACATAGGTATGTATATAGGGATCAATTTTTTACCCACCTTAATGGTCTAGACCATTCATGCCAATATTGGTCTAAAAAATAATCCACCATTTTTATTTTCAGGGTCCATTACCCACACGCGGTTCATGATTTCATGAAAAACATGTGACTGAACATTTTACAGCTTTATGCACAGTTCCAACGATTCCATTCAAACGTATTTTGCTAAAAAAAACTAACATTGTGTACTGTGTACACGATTTGCCTCGTCAAAGTATCGGAATACAAATCGGATGCTGCTATTTCTCGATGCTCGCTATTTCTCGATTCTCGCGACGCGCAACGTATTTTGAAAATATATAGTGTAATATGCTTTGAGAATTCACACCGGCTCGCGGCTGAGGTAAAAGCGACACGGTTATATTATGATTGAGATATCAATCTATATGTTTGTCACACTCCGACTGGGAATTACTTTTGGGAAGGAGTTATGTTGCTTTTTTGGAAATGAATGTTAGTAGGTAGATTAATGTTAGATCAAAGTAATAATATTTACTTTTGTCTTTGGCATTACTTATGAAATCGAATATAACTGAATGAATAAACTAGTTTTTCAAATTAAATACAGTATTATTGCTTTAAAAAACTGTAAAAAGCCCCTATAGACCTACCAACGTCTTAATGTAGAGCAAATTCAACTTCTACATTTAACCCTGCAACAAAGTGTACACCAGCAATCACACAATCATCCATATACTCCGTCTACATAAAGAGTGGTACTCACTGGTGGTCCACTGTGAGTGCCCGCCTGGGCGGAGCGACCAACGCTACGGGCCACGCCGCCTGCACTAGCGACTCCCTCACGAACTGCTCCCACGAAGGTGAAGTTCCTACGACAAAATAGGTTGATTAGTAAAGAGTTTCATTTACGAAATGAAATCAAGCACAGGACTGTACAATTACGAAGGGTAGTGCAAACCATAACTGGAGCAGAAAAGTCCGCCCACTCGACAGAATGACCGATCGCAGCGAAGCTACTGGTTTCTACGTTGCTTAATGAAAATGACAATAGCTGGACTTTCTTTATCGTGTGGTTAGTGCCTAACCTGGTGTCAGACTTGACTTCACACGCTGTCGTGAAATATCTCTCAGACATGCTGGTTTCCTCACGGTGTTCCCCGAAGCAAGTGATAATTATCCAATACGCACATGAATGCAAAAAATCAGAGGTGCGTGTCTTGGGTTCGAACTTGAGACCGACTTGACAGTCCGACGGTCACACACTAGGCTAGATAAAGTCGCCATTTAGAAAAGCGTTTTCATAGAAACCAGTCCCTTTACAGTTGTGGTCACCTCCGGAATTTTATTTCAACAAGAAGTGCCAATATCTATCAATCTTCATTATATGTAGTAGGTACTATGCTTAATATTAACAGATATATAGTAATTTACTCATCAGATAGGCTATCAGCATACAAATATATGGACGGCTGTGAGCTTTCACGACGTGCAAGATGTTAACGTATTTGTTAATAATATTTGTTAATGTATTTGTTTTTTTTTTTTGTCCCGTCCTGTTCAAATTATAAATATTTGTTATGCGTTGCACCTACCTATGTTTATATTTGTATGATGCACGTCATGTCCCTGCGACAAATAAATATTTTTTCTTTCTTTCTTTTCTTCTTTCTAGGTATGGATTTCTAAAATCTCTACGGTTTGCAAGAAAGCTCTTGCTGACAGATTAACCACTTGCTCAGACCTCGACTCTTTCGTATTCCTAGCTACTTTCTATGTGAAGTGAATATATTATGTGGAGTGAAGAAAAACGGGATGTATGCAACCGTTATTAAAACACGTACTCTCAGGAAATTGGCTTGAACTCTTGGCGTAACTAAGTAAGCAATGGAAACATTCAAGTAGCTTCTTACATAACTTTGAGTATGTTTCGCATGTGCGCTTCTCCTCCTGAAGTTTTAAAGCAATCGAGGAAGTTTAGTATACACGAATTTCCAAGGACCACATAAAATATAAGAACTTGAAATTGAATTCTCCAATTGTTTTTGAAATAATAAATTACAATAGAATAGGCAGTCTTTTTTTTTTTTTTTTTTTTTTTTTTTTTTACCGATGGGAAATCATCAAATGACTTCTCCCGCTCTGGGTGGAGTGGGAGGGAGTGTCAGACTCTTACTGACTAAAACCCATCCATGTTCCTTCATTGCCCTTTGTGTTCCAGGGCCACGGTATCTCTTTCGAACAGTCCCGCAGCCCCGGCAGGCATCGGCCCTTGCGGGCCCCTTCCTGGTTGCTGACATCTCTTTGAGGCGCGCGTGGAACACGAACGCGCCGTCGACACGGCCTGTCGTCATAAGACGGACGGACGGTGAGCTAACCCATTACTCACCGTCCACAGGCCCGCGCCTACGGTGGCCGGGAGCCACCACGTGGCCCCCGACGCCCGGTGCGTCGCCCGCGGCGGCTGGGACGAGAGATTCTCTCCCTCTCACGTCCCGCCACCTCCTTCGCTAGCATGACTGCTTCGCAGAAGGAGGTGACGGCTTCCCATTCCCTCTCGCTCCGGACCATGGCCTGAACCAGGGCCGGGCGCGAGAGGTCGCCGCCGCCTATCGCCGTTACGAGGACACGGCGGAGCTCCGCCCAAGCGGGGCAGACCTCCACGGTATGCGCCACCGTGTCCTCCGGACGATCCTCGCAATGATAGCACCCGGGCGTTTCCTCCCGCCCGATTCGGTGCAGGAACCTCCCGAAACAACCGTGTCCGGTGAGGACCTGCGTCAGGCGGAAGGTGAGGGCGCCGTGGCGCCTCTCTAGCCACTCCTCAAAGAGGGGACTTATCGCCACTATTGTGGCGTGCCCTGCACTGGGTTGCGACAGTCGCTGTCTCCATGTCGCCATGAGATCGCGTCGGAGGTCTGTCCGCTGAGCGGTGATTTGCCGCGGCAGCAGAGTTTCCCCCCGACGTAGTGCCCCCGCGCGCCATTCATGCAGGCGCGCGAGGACTATCGCCTCCAGATCCCATGGCGGCAATCCGGCTAGGAGGCTCGCCGCCTCGCGGGAGATCGTGCGGTACCCCCGGATCAGCCTTACGGCTACGACCTTTTGGGGCGCGTTCAGGTAGTGCGCGGCACGCCGCTTAATTGAACGCGCCCACACCGGGGCCCCGTAAAGGGCCATGGACCGCACGACCCCCGCGTAGAGCCTACGGCAGGAGGCGTTTGGACCCCTCAGGTTGGGCAAGAGCCGCTTGAAGGCAGCCCCGGCCCGTTCCAGTTTGGGAGCCAAACGTCGGAAGTGCTCAACGAAGTTCCACCGGCTGTCGAGGACGAGTCCTAGGTACCTCAAAGTCGACTCGACGCCGATGGGAACCCCTCCTACCGTCAGCGTGGATCCCGACGGTGGCGCATTCCGAGGCCCATGAAAGCTCATGGCCTCGGACTTGTGCAAGGCCACCTCGAGACCCAATTGCCGGATCCTCTCAACGACTATCGCAACCCCGCGTGTCATCAGTTCGGCCGCCGCCTCGTGCGACCTCCCTTGTGCCAGTACCAGCGTGTCGTCAGCGTAGCAGACTACGCTGACGCCGCTAGGGAGGTCGGCGCGCAGCACCCAGTCGTAACCGACCCCTGTGGAACACCGCACGACATCTCTCGCCGAATAGGCAGTCTTACGTGAGTTTCCTTTGCTTTTTTTTTAACATGAAAACTCAAGGATGTCTTTATCATCATCTGCCTAGCCTTTTCCCAACTAAATTGGGGTTGGCTTCCAGTCTAACCGGATGCAGCTGAATACCAGTATTTTACATGGAGCGACTGCCTATCTGACCTCCACAACCCAGAATACTGGGTAATACGATATGCCTTGGTATGGCTGTTTGTCAGATTTTTTGGGCCACTGACTACCTAACGACTGTCAAAGATCTACAAATGACAGCCGGGACCAACGGCTTAACGTGCTTTCCGAGGCAACTCCGAGGAAACTCGGCAGGTAATGGGTGGTCACCCATCCACAGACCAACCTAGGCAAGCACGACTTAACCTAAAGATCGACCCGAGCAGCTGTTATTATTTAGCCACGAGCTCTTCAAGGATGTCTTTATGAAGAGTGAAAATCATGACTTCCGAATTAAAGCTACAGACTCTGATAACAGAAGAGGAATTTCCTAATTTCAAGCCTAAGCTGTCCTATTAGAAACGATTTTCTATCGCTCTTTCCGTACTTATGTTTCTTTTAATTCAATTCTAAAATAAGAAAAGCTTTTTCATAAACGGCTGTATCTATATCGATCTGTTTTCCGTCTGATTGGAAGTACTCATGGGCAAATAACATACTTATACGAGTAATATATAATATGGACGCATAACATAATACACGCTGCTTAACACATGACGTTATACTTAACCTATGCTTATGTGAAGGTAATCGAATAATTCTTTGAAAACGAAATGCTTTGTCATTCTCATTATTACACAAAAGTTGCATTTTAACGTTATTAGCATAACGTTTCTAATAGTTTAATTGACAGCTACCTACCATTTACGGTCACTTTAGTCATTATTCAAATTACTCGATACCGTAATAATGAGAAATCGACCAAATGCTCCTAAACCATGAAATAAACACCCCATATTGATGATAACGATCAATGATTGATAGGCAGTTTGACGTTGTAAGTACATATTAACGCGTTGTAAGTAATAGTAGGTATATAAGCTATTTGACGTACTAATAGGTACTTTAGTAATATTTTTTCTGTCATATTTAAATAGATATGATTTTTTTATCTTACGTAGGTAAATTACAAGTTATAATTGAATCGTAAATAAAACAACATAACATCACCTGTAATCCCTAAAAGGGTAAGATAGAGGTGTACTAAATAGTACACCCAGCTTTCGCCAGTTATGTTTAAGTCTCATGTAATAGGGGGCGAGGTTATTGCCATCAACCGGGCACAAATCCAGACTCCGTGGCTGCTGCTGAGAAATTCCTAATGGAAAAACCCAGTAATAATTTGCCCGACCCGGGAATCGAACTAAGAACTCAAGCTCAGCGGTCGCGATTGCGACCACTAGACTAACGAAAACGACCTACAAATTATTTTTTATTTGTTTCTGTTGTCGTTCGAGATATGGAATTATTCACGGTTTAATGTTTGGGGTTAATAAGTTGCGTTTGAAAAAGATTTCTATTTCAGCTAAGAGTAGAAAAATGGTTCTACATATTGCTATTCGCTCCCAACTTCAGCGCTCGAAACTATTTGAACTACAACACAAAAAGTCCACAAAATTCCTCTGCATGTTCGCCGTTCAAAACTATTTGATTCCGACATTGAAGTGGCACACGACACGAGTCACACGACGAACTCGATCCTTGACCTAGCCGAAGCCGACTCGTGTTCAGGAACGCGCAGCCAATTTTACCATTAATTGAGTTTTCGGCTTTTAAAGCCAATGGTCACAAAGTGCCCCGGTCAAATTTAAACCTAACTGTTCTAACACTAGTGTCCCTTTGTAGAAAGCAGATGAACCAATTTGTAAGGCCTGACAATAGACAGGAAATTCCATTCACTCATCTTTTGTTATTTTATTGTTTATGTTCATTAGGTTCGTTCAGACCAGCGAGTTGAACGAAAGAGGGGTATTTATCGTTCACGGTGCTACCTTGGAGTAGTAAATTTTCATTTTGTTCAGTTATAAAATATTGCGTTCCGTGTGCCGCTCTAGGTACGTGTTGTTATTCGCGCGATGCTTTTGTTTCAAGGATATATGGAAATGGCTCAGTATATTTCAAATTAATAAAGATATTATGTAGTAAGTAATTGGTGTGCTTTTGTGCTTGTGTAGTGTTCGTTCTACAAGTTCAAGCCTTTTTTGTCTTATGGGTAGATAACTGACATTATACAGACATTTATGACAACAACCAAACAAAACGAAGTATGGACTCTGTGATGGATGATATGGCTAGAAAGGAAGTGGCTGCTAAGTTGACGAGTAGATAATACAGCAGTATGGAAGAAGAAGACGTGTTGCACCGACACCAAATAAATTGGGATAAGGGCAAGAGAATGATGATGTGACAATAGCTTACGCTGTCAGACAGCAATGAATGCATTAACCAAGGTGGCTGACGTAGAAACACTCATTCATGCATACTCGTGAAAAGCCTTTCATTTCCCAAATGCGATTCAGCAAACAATCGACACGACTAGTCGAAATTCTCAAAGCTTAAACGATTTAATTTTCTATTCAGCCGTTTAAAATTGAAATGCAAATGAAATAAAAACAGAATCTAAAGTCTCGTTTTCACAACACCGTATTATTTTACTGTCTGCCGAAAATTAACAATTGGGAATCGTAACGACCTTTCAAAAAAACCTTTTTCAATTAGAACTTTTTTGCTGACTAGTAAAATACAGTTTTTAGTCAGCAATTTAATTCGGGACGAGTAATAGGAGTGCGTAGTACTTGCAAACGGCGCGGCGTGCGTTACATGCGACCAGATGTATCAACGAGGACGAGGCGAAAGGATTATGTTAGGAACGTAACGTTCTATAGTTTCTGCGAAAACTGGCTCTTATTTCACTACGATGAGGTTCAACATGCAATGTATTTCACCATCCATAATACCCTCGCCTACGGCTTGGGTGTGAATTCCGCCTCGGCTGCAATGACAAAATTTCCCAACTTATATCTTAAAAAATGTACTATTTCTTACTCCTCCCCTATTCTCTTCTAATTAATTTCGTTGCTGGGATCCAAGGTAGTTAAATTGCTGAAATTGTTTAATTGTTGGAACTTCGTCGAGCTTCTTTCTCTCGGCGTTTTTCTGGTGGTCGCCACTGTTGATTTTGGCTTTCAGAAGTTGCAGTGGTTTGGGAATAGTGTGGCGGGCTGACCCCACGGGGGAAGGCGTCAGTTTATGTATGTATGTACGAGGACTACAATGTGCAAAATACACTACAATTAATGTTAGTTTAGGATAGGACAAGCGACCTACACTACTCTAGTTTAGTTACAATGCTTATTTAGGACTGTTAGCCGACTCAAAGGGCAATAAAGATTCCCTTATCAAAACATAGCAACAAAGTGCGCACAGACTCAATATTGGAACTGGCTAAGAGCTGAGCCAGCCAATCAGTGCCGCCCATTAAACAATTTTCTATCGTTAATGGCTTGGGTTATTATATTGTGTGTATTGAAACAACAAACTGTGTGTGAACAAAGATATAATAAAATGGAAAAGCAAGATATAATAAAGTCAAAATGTATATTGAGCTAAAAAGATATGGAATATTTGGAATTTAAGTCAAACCAATGCAAATAATGAACTCAAATAATATTTGACTGTGAAAATATTGCAAAGTCAGACTAAAATTAACGGTCCCACTGAAAGAAAAGAAAGAAAGAAAGAAAAAATATTTATTTGTCGCAGGGACATGACGTGCATCATACAAAATAACAAAAAAAAAACAATAAACATAGGTAGGTACAACGCACTGAGCACTCCTTTACGTGGACGTACGACTTTACGTAGAAATTGGACCAAACGTTTATTTTAAGAATAGTGTAAAAAGGAGCGCGAGGTCCCGGGCTCGATTCCCGGGTAGGGCAAAGCGTTATTGGGTTTTTCCATCAGGAATTTCTCAGTAGCAGCCACGGAGTCTGGATTTGTGGCAATAGACTCGGCCCCTATTTCATGGGACTTAAACATAACAGGCGAAATGTGGGTGTTCAATTAGGTACACCTCTGCCTAACCCTTCGGGGATTACAGGCGTGATGTTATATACAAAACTGTCAAATAACTATCATCATCTGCCTAGCCTTTTCCCAACTATATTGGGGTCGGCTTCCAGCCTAACCGGATGCAGCTGAATACCAGTATTTTACATGGAGCGACTGCCTGTCGGACCTCCACAACCCAGTTATTACTGGGTAATCCGATACCCCTTGGTGAGACTGGTTGTCAGACTTTTTGGGCTACTGACTACCTAACGACTGTCAAAGATCTACAACTGACAACCGAGACCAACAGCTTAACGTACTTTCCGAGGCACGGAGGAAACCCGATATGTAATGGGTGGTCACCCATCCACAGACCAACCTAGGCAAGCACGGCTTAACCTTAAGATCGACCCGAGCGGCTGTTATTGTTTAGCCACGAGCTCCTCCTCCTGTCAAATAACTATCACAAACAGCCAAATAGCTAAAGGAAAACTTGTGAATTTCGCAAACTCCATCGTACAAAGAAAGCCGAGAAAGCCAGCTTGCCTTATCTATCTTTCCGTACGTCTGTGGTGTGAACAAAGAATGTAGTTTGCACTACGTGGCCTGGTTAAATGAACTGTTGGAAAATACCACCAGAATTCTCAATAAAATGGCGTGTGTTATGCGTTATTTTTTTATCCGATGACTCCAGTCATTAATTTTCCCTGGAACGGTGGTTTTCTTTTGTTATTTTGCTTTCATTCGCTCCAAACAATTCTCTATATAAAGCGCAAGCCACACAGAAAAGACGTAAGACGTGGACGGGGCGCAGACATATGTCAAATGTATAGAAGCGCCGCGGCATCGTGTCCGCGCCCTGTCTTTTCTATATGTTTTGCGTCACGACGCTTCTATACATTTTGTATGAAAGCGACACGGAAGAGACATATGTCTGCGCCCCGTCCGCGTCTTACGTCTTTTCTGTGTGGCCTGCGCTTCAGGTAGGTACACTGTTTCAAGCTTTCACAGTTTACAACTAAACTTATACTGTCACTTACGGGAATATTGGGAGCTCAATATAAAGAACAATAACGGAAAATATCCCGTAAGTGACAGTATAAGTTTAGGTAGGTATACGTTGTATTGAAAAAATATAACTTCATATCATCTCTATATGTAAAACGTCTCTTACACATAGGTACAAACCTTTTAATTCAAACGATTTATACTATGGGGACAGTGTTATTTGATTAAAATGTTGACTGTCGCATTTTTTGTGTATTTATGCCCTCCATAAAATAGGGCAAAAAATATCAATAGACTAACGTTAATAAATCTTTCGATATTTTGTCACCACTGTATCAACACCAACAATGAAAGATTACCGACCTAGAAAAAAGTCTGACAATAGCTTCCTGATGGTGAAGGAACGTTGTTGACAGCGGCTACCATTGCTCTAGTTAGACATAAAACTTCAATAGAAAATTCGTCTTAATCTAAAGGTAAATAAAGATTATTTTCTTCTTTTTAATATCAGTGAAATGGAAAAATTCTGCGTGAAAATTTTACCTTCATATTTTTCATGATAGGCATTTCCATGGTTTATGATCCTCCCCGGCCTCATACATTCTACTACATTTACATAATTCAGGCCATGCGTAAAAACCAGGGTCAATACAATTGTATTCATTATTTTCAAGAACATAAGGTTAAAATTAACAGCACAATAATACATTAATTTAGGTAAACGCTTATTTAAACAGCAGCCACAAGTTCAAAACAAAGTTTCAAGGTAACGTTACTTTTTACTTTACGTTTGGCACATACGTAACTTTGGTAATTAATAACAATTTGTGGACTAACTTGCACCAAAAACAGTAGGAATTTAACAACAAAGTTGTATTTTAGCGTATTATTATTTCACTTTGTTTTCTATATATATAAAAGGAGAACTGACTGACTGACATATCAACGTCCAGCCGAAACTACTGGGGCTAGGAATGTGAAATTTTATACACGGCTTCCTATTATAATGTAGGGGAGTACTAAGAAGGGGTTTTTGGAAATTTAACCTTTAAGGGGGTGAAAAGGGGGAATTTTGTTTGTATGGAAAATGTACGTAACCCACGCGGACGAAGTCGCGGGCAAAGTGCTAGTCATTAATATGAATGAAAGTATTTGTTTGGTTTTTAAGTTGAAGGTTGGTTTGTGAGTACCAGGGTAGCAGAGGGTGTCAGCTGGTTGCCTTCCCGTGTGCGACGTGACAGCAGGACATCTGCGTCTCACATACAATATACGACACTTGTGGACGATGCATCATTTGAGTGCTGTGTTACGCTCGTGTTACCATTTTAGTTTTTTTTAATGTGTTACAGTATGTATGTAGAAGTTCCTATCGGGAATTGATTTTCACTTTTTTGCTTAACATCATCAACAGCATATCATTCTATATTTTTGGATTTTCCGTTATATTTATCATGATCATCAACGCTTTATGCGC
This sequence comes from Noctua pronuba, assembly GCA_905220335.1. Taxonomy (NCBI): domain Eukaryota; kingdom Metazoa; phylum Arthropoda; class Insecta; order Lepidoptera; family Noctuidae; genus Noctua; species Noctua pronuba. Next base: position 5,620,410 of record LR999894.1, read on the forward strand.
CATTAAAGACGAATTGAACTTTACCTTTGGCATATACACTCTCTAAATAATTAGCATGAATAACACAAAATACCCTACAAATGAATTGGAAGTAATTGCTTGTCAACATAAAACATTGCGTTCCCAATCAATAATGTGACTTTGAGCGGAAAATACAAAACTTATCTTGTTTGTACCACCCAAAGCTTTCTGTCTTCAAAATTGCGAAACAAAGAATTTTTCTCTCTTCGCTTTTTTTACATGACAAACGCTTTGTTTTGTTACAATCTTTCAATTTTATTCAACTAGTAAAGAAATCAACAAGCTCAAGCAGATTTTCATTTGCTTTTTGCCTCATTTCATTGCAATTTTTGGAAAAAATACCCCAGGAGATTTTCTTATTAAATACGCTGAGGTTTTTAATACAACGGTTTTTCACACTTGATTAAAGAATCTTTGTTCATCGTTTTTGTTCCAGGACAAAATAACTATGAACCAAGTTTCACAAAATATCTTATGAAAACTTGTGGCTTTTAAAACAAAATAACGAAAAGGGAAAAGATTATAAATCCCTGGACACTTAGACAGGAAGAAACATAATATTTAATACTGTTTGCTTAAAATAATTCCTTTGAAAATTAACGAAGAGAGGACATCTTTAGTTCCCACAGCAAAAGTAAGAGGGTTGTTTTGAAGTCTTAATTTAAATAAGTTGCAGAAGTTTTGCTAGAGAAATGCATATTTTATTATAAAGAAAACCTGACACCGTCAACCTCGGGAGAGTAATAGAAGTTACCACTTTACGAAGCTTCTAGACGCAGGAATAGCAATATTTTCGCGTTAAAATATTCGCCGCAAACAAATTGGAACAGTTCGGTGGCTAGATTTGTACAAATGCACGTTATAAATGGCACATTGGAATATTGGATTTTATGTGCCCACACATGCTGATATTGCGAAATAATGTAAAACGTTTTAAATCGTAAATTAAATCATGGTTGGAAACCTCAGACATACGTAGTTTTGTGGTGTTATGAGGCTTATTAAATGGAATACAGATGATGATATTATACATCAATCTGAGTATTTGCATTTTTTTTAATTAATACAATAAATCCCCTACTATTCCCAGTACGATATTAGATAGTGTACAAGCTTTAAACAGACCCAGGTATAGCTGCTGTATCCACTGGCAGGCATAGCGCCACCAAAAGTTCGCAAAGCGGTGGCAAGCTCTAGCGAAAGAGCCAAAATGGGTTTAGAAACTCTCTTGTGGCCACAAAGGCTGAAAAGCCGAAACAGCATTCTGAAGTGTGACACTCACTGGCGAGCAGTCTAAGGAAAGACTAAAGCTGTGGCGAGACAGCATCTCTACCACACCCATTAATTAGTTGCACAGAGCAATGTGCATCAGTTAAAGGCTTTTAAGCATAGCTAGTAATTGTGTGTACGTTGTCCACACAATTTTCACACCTTTGTAAAACTAATTATAACTTACTTACATACATAAACTCACGCCTTTTTCCCATGGGGGTAGGCGGAAACCACAGAACGCCACCTGCTACGATCCTTACATACTCCTTTTGCCTCGTCCATGTTCATACATCTGGTCATACACGCACGCCGATTGCGAGTATTACGAACCTAACCTTTTTGAAGAACCTCACCAATAAGGTCAGTATACTTCCTTCTTACAGATGGAGGAGGCCTTTCATCCCGAGATGGATGACCCCTTAATAGGTAAACTTTTAAAAATATAGAATTGTAAATTATTTATTTATTTATAGATAGGAGAACCAACAGCTATGACAAATGAATAACAATTGTATAGGCCACACAGAGCCAATTACATGAAAATAAATTGGTCATTTTTTTATTCTTTTATTATGTCCGTCTAGGGCGTCCCTTCTGTTGCCACTCACATCTAACTTTCAACTACTTTATAACTTCCTTCACTGAATATCTATACATATAATAAAATCGTAAAAATCCAATTTTATGTTCCGACTTGGCTCGAAAACTACTGCATAGATCCTGTTCAAATTTTGCACAAATATTCCTTACAGGCTTCTTCACATGTTAGGCTATATATTATCACGCTACTCGCTTAAGGGGGTGAGCAATAATGCATTATGTCAGAATCCTTCATTTGTTTGACGTTTCAGTCATGACAAGCACCAGAATGGCTATTTAAAGCTTATGTCAACAGAGAAAACAGCCCAGCGGGTTCTTGAACGTTCTGTAAGCTACTGGTCGCAAGTTCAAACCCCACTATTACTTTCACTTTTTTGTAATTTCTTTGAATATTTTTTTGATGCTTTTAGATTTCCATTTTTTTTTTTGTATTGACATCGTTTGCATTTCCGTTTTTCTCCTTTTTTCTTCAAACGTTTCTCCAAAAAGTAATAGAGAAGTATGGAAGAAGATGACATGCTGCGCCGACCCCGAAAAAATTGGGATAACGGCAGTTCTTGCTTTACTAGAAGTCTGTTTCCTTCTCGATTTGCAAAATATCAATAATCAATCGCAGTTTGGAATTTTATTTTGGAATTTTATTGTTCTTTTATAGATTGGTATAGTGTTCAGAAGCGAGCATGAGGTCCTGGGTTAGATTCCCGGTCGGGCAATGTGTTATTGAGTTTTTCCACCAGCAAATTCTCAGTAGCAACTACGAAGTCTGGTTTTGTGCCCGGTTGATGGTGTATCGGCACTATAAAAAGTACAAAAACAACAAATAACAAAAAGTACTACAGCGCCATCTATGACGCAGGTGATGAACTAAACAGCGAAATACGTCTAAATTCTGCCTGGGTCAAATAAATCGCCCAAATAAAGTTATCCGCGACTTATGACTATATAGAAGTACCCGACAACAACTGTTGGGCAGTTATAGCCCACCAGACATTACACCCGTCTGGTCGGACTATCCTCCCTTTTCTATGGGGGATGAAGAACCTTACAACCTGTTCTTTATACAAAATGGCAATAGGCTCGCTAAATATTTCATGGGAGTTAAACATAACTGACAAAATGTGGGTGTACTACTAGGTACTATATACACTCATCTGTTTTCTCATTAAAATATGTATTAAAAAACAGATAGGTAATTTTATAACAAATACGATGGTATAACGTTTTGTTTTTTTAATTAGCCTATTCTGTCCCACTGCTGAACAAAGGCTTTCCCCATTTCCTTTCCAACTCTCCCGGTGTTTTGCCTTCTCTGGCCAATCAGTCAGGAACGAATCCAAATCGTCACACCAGCGTTTGTTGGGTCTGCCTCGGTGACGATGACAGTCTTGAGGTACCTACTGTATGACCATTCTGGCCCATCTGTCCTGACCCATTCTGGAAATGTGACCCGCTCAGTCATTTGAACCTCTTACACTTATCGCCAACATCGGCGATGCCTGTCTTGGAGCGCATTGTGGTGTTGCGTATTCAATCGGTGATTTTGATGTTTAAAATCCATCGCTCTTTGGCAAACCTTGAGTTTGGACTTTTCAGCCTCCGTCAAAGATCATGTCTGGGTACCATAGGTTAGGATAGGCAGGATACACAGGTCGACAAGTTTACGCTTAAATGTGATTGGAAAGTATAACGTTGTCTAAGTAAAAGCGGTCAAGCCTAGCGTCTGTCGCAGTTTTAAATATTCTTGACTTAATGATTAGGCAACCCATTTTTTTTTTTTTTTTTTTTTACGGATGGGAAATCATCAAATGACTTCTCCCGCTCTGGGTGGAGTGGGAGGGAGTGTCAGACTCTTACTGACTAAATAAATAAATAAATAAATCTTTATTCAGAATCCTAGAAGGTAAAATACAACATGAGTCTAAAACTAACAATCTAGGTATAATAATGTATGATGCCTGTACTAGGATAATCCTGTATCACAGGCTGCCGGAGCTCTAACAATATTAGTAGGACAGTAGTTCTTTTGTTCAATATTTAACATTATATAATGACAAACTTATTTTGTTTAACTTAAACTCTATTAACTTAGAACTAAATACATATTTATTACACGAAAATATTTGCGTCAGCAGAATTTTAAACTAGGTTGCAATACACACACATTCCGAGGCGCTCTTGTCATATTTGACATTTGCACCTAGCGACTAATGTGCTTAGACAATCAATAAAATCGATGGTAAGTATGTCAGCGCAGTGGCCTGTTATTGCCATGCTGTGTCAGCAACATGCGTCCAACCGGAAGTCTAACCTAGAGTATGACGCTCTACGCGCCCTCGTAGTCGATGGAGTTGATGTACCTATATTCTGCTATTTTCTTAGCTGGGCACTCAACATCTCCCGTTTTATGGTTGTTGGGCTTTTTAAACCGCGAGCACGTTGCACATTTAGGGGTGCCCGCTTTCTTCGCGCACTCAGTTATCGAATGTCCTGTTGGACTAAAACCCATCCATGTTCCTTCATTGCCCTTTGTGTTCCAGGGCCACGGTATCTCTTTCGAACAGTCCCGCAGCCCCGGCAGGCATCGGCCCTTGCGGGCCCCTTCTTGGTTGCTGACATCTCTTTGAGATTAGGCAACCCATTCGTTATAATTTTTATGTAATCTTTTTTTTTGCCTTTATTGTCCCACTGCTGGGCAAAAACCTCCCCCATTGCCTTCCATTCTTCTCTCCGTGCGGTTTTCTTCGTCCAATCTGTCACAAACGCTTCTAAGTCGTCACACCAGCGTTTTCTAGACCTCCCTCGGCGACGACGCCCGTCTTCTGGCACCCACTGCGTGACGACTCTGGCCCACCGGTCCTGATGCATTCTACAGACGTGGCCCGCCCAATCCCACTCCAAACTAGCAATCTTATCGCCCACATCAGCGATTCCAGTTTTTGAGCGTATTGTGGTATTGCGAATTCTGTCGCTGAGCTTAATACCCAATACGCTACGTTCCATTGCCCTTTGGCCAACCTTGAGTTTGGACTTTTGCGACTCGGTCCGGTTAGGATGGGCAGAATGCACATGTCGATGAGATTGTGCTTCAGGGATAAAGGTAGGTCACCCTTCATCAGCGACTTCATGGACCAGTAGCTCTTTCAGGCGTTCTCGACTCGGCAACTCTCAAACTCAAATGTACTCATCGACGTTATAGTGAATTTCTTGCCCATATACCTCAATCCTACTTTTTACGCTATTGGTGATGACTTTAGTTTTTTTTTTTATGTATATTCAACATATTTTTCATTCGGTGAACAGTTGGGGGGGGGGGCTGTATTTGGCATTTTTTCTATACTAAGCAGGCTTTATTTACAATTGCGGAGTGAAGAGAAATAACGAAAATAACTAATAACTGAGATTATAACTGTTTCACTCGCGGCACGTCTTTAACGTTTAGATGTGGCTGCATTAGCATTTTAACTTCAGAGCAAAATATTAAATAAATAAAAGCAAAAATATATAAAAGCGAAAGGTCACTCACTCATCACGAAATATCGAAACCGCTTGACGTAAAAAGATGAAATTAGGCAGGGAGGTAGTTTATAGTTAGTAGACGTCCGCTAAGAATGGATTTTGCGACAGGGCCGGATTAAGGGGGTCTAAGGGCTCTCGCAAGTTTGTATGAAAGTCCTTAATTTTTTGTGCTACAAACTTGAAATTTGGCAGGGAGGTAATAAATAGTCAGTAAATGTCTGCTAAGAACGGATTTTGCGGCAGGGCTGGATTAAGGTGGTCTAAGGGCTCTCGCAAAAAGTCTCTTAATGTTGTAAATTAAAAGCAAAATCTCACGACATTTCACCAAGGGGAGAGGGGGGGGGAGGGTTGAAAAATCGCCAAAATTGCTTCACTTAATTAATGGACGCCCCCTAACCCAAGCATCTCCTTGCTTAAAAGGTGATCTCCAAATCATATGTGTCATAACATTATGTATCTAATTGAAATAAACATTCTTTTTTTTTAACACTTTGCCCGACCCGGGAATCGATCCCAGGACCTCATACTTAGTAGTCACGCTTGCGACCACTCGAGGCAGTCTTACACATACATACCAAAATTTCCACGCGAACGAAGTCGCGGGCAACAGCTAGTAATTAATAATTTTGTACTTAGGTACGGTCACGAGCACCAATATGTAAACACTTAACAACACTGAAAAGCGTTTTTCTCCTACTGTTCTGTTTAAAATTTCATTTGTTACGAACATAGCATTCTGGAACTCATATTTTTATGAAAACGATCCTGTCTCCAAGTTACAATAGTCATTTCTCGCGAAAATTGCTTTTAAATTAAGGAAAGTGTATACATATTGGTGCTCATGACTGTACAGACATACGTCGCGGTTCTCTGAAGGTTATAAATACAAATTCCAATTTCTTCCTTATTTTCATTTCTCTTCTTACCACAAATCCAGGAGATAAGATCTTATTTAAAGTTGGGACTGGGACGGCGTAAGCTGTAATACCTTTTACCATTTAAAATGAAATAACAGGCTATTCTTACCCGCCTAAGGGGAGGACAACGAAGGGTTTTTTAGGGTCCGCAAGTATGTTACTACCGCGTCTTAAACGCCTCAAGCAATTTGCTCATATACGATAAGATTCGTTTTGGGAAAATGACATCATGTGACGTCACGATAGGAAATTGAATTTTGTAGCCGTTAGCAGCCATTTTATATTTAATATTTTTAACAACATTTTGACGTGACGTATCGTAATAGGTTTTTCTTTTTGGCATCTTCAGCGGGAAGTTTTCTGGCATGTTTCAGATTCGGTTTTAAAGTATAAATTAACAGATAATACATCAAAAAGAACTACCACACCACAGAATAGGTAAGAAAGATGATGACAAAAAAGTTAGACTAAACGTCTTTGTAACCTTACGCGTAACAAAGGCGATCTAAACATCAAGCTTCGCCGTGTCTCAGCTCGTAGCGGAGCGTGCCCACGCGATTTTTACTTATTTATTTATCAGAAAAGAAGAAAGTAACAGAAAAATAGGTACAAAGGTGATGCCTATAATTTTTTTAATTAAATAATAAATATTTAATAAAATATTAAGTTCATAAAAATATTGATCTTTATCCGTACTTCCAAATCACACTTATCCCAATTTATTTGGTGTCAGCGGAGCTTGTCTTCTTCCATACTTCTCTTTACTCGTTATCTCATCAGTCATCTCCTGTCTAACCATATCATTCACACAGTCCATCCGTACTTTCAAATATTTGTATTTTATTTAGTGACCGAACATAAACAATCAACAGCTTTGTAGGTAAAAGATAGGTAGTTAGGATCGCTATTATAACACGCTTTGATAGCTATAATAACTTCATCTTATCTTTCAAACAATAGGGTACTTAGGCTTCACCAAAAACAAATAGTACGTCATTATTTCAGTACACAAGCTTAATCGAGACATTCAAGATATAAATTCTTAATGATTTTACTTAGTACGTACTAAACATTCTAGGTCTTAAGACTGACAACAAATTGCTGTAATAAAATAGATTTGCAGGGTAAATAGTGACAAATGCTAGCTATTTCCGTCTCGAAATATATTTGAAGCATTTAATAACTAATTGCTGTTGTGTTTTTGGTAAAAGTAAGATAGGATGCCTCAGGATAGGTGGGGCGAGGTTCTTCGTATTGTGGTTGATAGCAACTGGAAGAGAGTTGCTGAGAATAGGGAATACTGGTAGGCTGATAATAATGATCTTTAATAACAAAAGCTACAAATACAAATTTGTTATGGTCTTCCGAAGACGTTGATTTCAAATGGTTAAAAAAACAACTTGTTTAATGAACATAAATTTACGTATTCGTCCTTTATCATTGAAGCTATGTTCTACACTCTTGGTTTTCTGGTACAGATTTTAAAAAGCATGATCTTGACAAGGGCAGGAAGTTGAGTATGATAATCTTATTCTCCTTCTTTCGTGAAGATGGTACGACTTGTTTAAATTTCTTGGGCCTAGTAGTAATACCACGATGAAACCTACAAAAAACAGGCTTCAATGTGAACAGACCCTAACAATAACATACTAAGTATAATCACCAACCCGATTACCAGTAATAAATGAGAGCCTTAAAGGCCTGTTCCATATAACCTACTTAAGACTAATAATACATATTCAGCAGCGATCATTTACGAGCATTACACGGGTAATATACTCAGCCTGGGTCAGTGGAGTTTAGTTCAAATCAGCATAAAGGGTTTAATAGGCAAATATATTAAAAGTGTCATAACATACCTGTCATCAACGCTAACGTACGTATGGTACCTATTCCCGAGGGGGTAAGGTTGGGTATCCTGTACCCCGATCACCACAAAGATCTATCAAGTCAGGCTGCAGGCTGCTACAGAGAAATTCCATATTTGAACAACCAAAAACACTTTACATGACACAACATGGACACACGACATTATAATCTGAAAAAAATTCAAATTCAAAATTCAAAATTCGAATGAATCGGTTACTTCTAAGCAAGCGTGCTCCACCCTAATGTCTGTTTTTTTAATCTCGGAGACTAAATTGACAAGTGAAAATGTCAAAACTGACTTAAATCCTATTGAAATCTATGTCAGTTTGCCATTTTTACTTGTCAATTTAGTCTCCGTGATTAAAAAACAGACTTTAGGCCGCATCATCGCTTCACATCAGGCGAGTTACGACCAAACGCAAGCCCATTTAGTGTAAAAAAAAACTAAAGCCAAAACCTCACTCTTAGCATTAGTGTCACCATCACATCAATGTTATGAGGGACTATAAATCTAGGTAGATAATAAAATGAGGTATCATAGCTACTCAGTGGTCATCATATTCGCACAATTAAACGACATGTCCTGGCCCTGCAGTCTCGACATTAGATAGCGACAAAAATCGGTCGCTAAGTCATATCGTTGTCAAATTTCTTTAATACATTTTCAACCTTATGCTTTCGAAATAAAGTCGAAAATCTATTAAAGGAATTTGACAACGATACGACTTAGCGACCGATTTTTGTAGCTATCTAATGTCGAGACTGCAGGGCCTGGTCCACATTCGCTACATAAAGCGCAGAGTTTGTTCGCACTAATGTTTATTCAAGCGCTTTTTTCACTTCATTTTCCGCGCTATCGTCGTTTCAGTGAAAACACTAGGTAATCCTATTCAAACAAAGATTTTGATTGTGTTTTGTTTGCGCTGCATCCGAGGATGTGGGTGGCTAACGTTGCATACCGGATTAGAGTGCAGATATGCAAAATAGAAACAATTTTCGCTTCTCTCCGTACGCTTGTGGACATGCACTGCAATAGGTAGAATGCATTTAATAGAATTTTGTTGACATTTAACTAAGCTGTGCGAATTGTACGTGCTAGCATCGGAATTCAGACCGCGTCAAACCCCGAAAATAACCTACCCCTCTTAGCCTACCCCTCTTGTCAAACGCAGTGCAAACGGTGGGTTCCGTATACTTATTTCTGGTATGCCTGTATAATAGGGGTCACTTGTTCTGTTTGAAGAAACTGGCCATTATACTCAGTTATGATACGTCACGCAGGTATCTTTATAGTGTTTGTAGAACATTATATTATAGCAGTTCGAGTTAGTAATATAATTTTACTGCCTGTATTATGTTCATGCGATCTCAAGGATCAGCCAAACCGGCTCCGGACAAGGATACCACCATACAAATGCTTCCAGAAGTATCTTTCATGTCCGATGTCTGCCAGTTTTAGTTTATCCTTTACTTGGATATCTCATTTCTCAACTTTATTAAAATTAGAAGTTGTACTACTCTGCATCGCTGGCTTCTGGGTTCGATTCCCGGGTCGGGAAAAGTGTTATTGGGTCTTTCCATCAGGAACTACTCAGTAGCTGCCAAGGAGTCTGGGTTTGTACCCGGTTGAAGGCAATCGGCTCGCTCCTTATTACATGGGACTTGAAAAATGTGGGTGTACTATTAGGTAACCCTTCGGCATTACAGGCGTGATGTTATGATGTTAAGTTCTACGTACTTTGCAAAATTATTTTAATTAACTTTAGCAGTTTTGTGAGTTTAGCACACAAATGAACTCTACTCATGTTTACCGAATGCAGAAAGTCTTACACGAGTTGTCTGAACAAAACTTTGAGCGTTTGGCTAATTAGGTACTGGAATCTTCGTATTCCTTCGCCTTTCTGTCGCCGTTCATTGTTAAATTAGTCGCTTCTTGTTTCCTGCTATGAGTGGAAACAACGTAATCAAATAAAGCATTGTTTATGTGTCGACATTTTCAAATTGGAAGTACTTTAACCTAAGTACAATTTATGGTATTATCTTGTTATGCAGATAGATTCTCATTTATCTACAGAGATTACAAATTCACTATTTCAAAAGCAAGATTTTAAAGAGATTCGTATAAATACGGAAATACATAACGAGCAATACAATGGGTTTCCGGTCAATGTACAAATTAAGATTTACTGAAAAAAATGCATTTTTTCGTTACATCTCGATTTTTTGCCACGTCCCGATTGCATTCGTGCAGAGCACGGGTGGCTCGCTAGTATATTATAAATTAAAGCTTATAGCGGCCACAGTGCCAAAGTGCTTGGAACCGCAATTGGAATAATAATGACGAGATAAATGTTAATAAAACTGCGATATAATCTGAAAGATTGCCAAACATGTACTGTTAAAAGAAATAATAATTATTTCGTCATAGAGGAAACCAATGAAAAATTTCAAAAGTAGTTCTAAAAAATTGGTTATGCATAAAGTGGGCAACGTCGCTAATAGCTGTCAAATATTTCGCTGTTTTGATTAATTTGGCAATATTACTGTATGAAAATAAGAAATATGGCTAACTAGTGAACTAAAATACTGATTATGAAATGCAATAATTATTATCGTAACACCGAATATTTAGTTTTAGATGTAAAAAAAGTATTTGGAAACTTACCTAATGCCTTTTTACACCTAAAACGGTTACAATATCAAATTCAGTTTTTTAATTGCAATTCATTATTAATATTCTAGTTCACTAGTTAGCCATATTTCTTATTTCCATACAGTAATATTGTCAAATTAATGAAAACAGGTAAATATTTGACAGCTATTTGCGACGTTGCCAACTTTTTGGATGAACGTTGTTAAAGGTAGTTATCAACCTAGTAGGCTTCAATCGGACGTGCGAAACGCAGGTGGAATCAAAGTACCTACCCCGACGACAACCTGTAAACCAAAACCTTACCTGCAAGAACTCCACTGAAAACTTTCGTGAACGTAATTACTGAAATAGTGGTTAGATCTAAATTGGGTACTTCACGTTGTAAACCAAGGCCACCTTACACGTGGAACTAAATTTGCTACTCCCAGTACACCTTACCAATTTTACTATAAGTACGTTTTATGTTTAAGTCAATTTCACGTTCAGAGGCGTCAACAACGGCTCGATATTTACTGCCAAGCCCGTGACTGATCCCCTGTGAAAGATTATTCAAAGAGGATTTAGGAGACATCCGTCTCTTTTCAGTCCATTGGGTATAAACGAGACAGCACGTAAAACGTTGAGATGCCTCCAGCTTGCAAACGACTGGCAGTGGCTTAGAGAATTCCAATCAGTAGTTAGTCTTGGTATTTAAATATCTTGATTTAATGGAACTATTTATTCGTTGTTTTCTTGTTAGGAAAAGTTTAAGTTCATTCGTTTAAGATAGTTGTCCTGTAGTCAGGGTTATCGCTATCAACATTTTATTGCAGTATCTTTTTACTTCTAATGATTTTCTCTCTCTGCTCGACTAGTATGGCTATGCCGTAGAGAACACGATGGAATAGCAATAGGGCTACTGCTAAGTGCCAAAATTATACGCCAAGAGCCATAAGCAAATTATTAACGAGTCTATGGTAGAACAGTTTTTCGTCTTTCATAAATCATTAGTCATCATCTGCCTAGCCTTTTCCCAATTATGTTGGGATTGGCTTCCAGTCTAACCGGATGCAGCTGAATACCAGTATTTTACATGGAGCGACTGCCTTTCTGATCTCCACAACCCAGTTAGTACTGGGCAATACGATAACCCTTGGTAAGACTGGTTGTCAGACTTTTGGGCCACTGACTACCTGTAACGACTGTCAAAGATCTAAAAATAACAGCCGGGACCACCGGCTTTACGTGCTTTCCGAGGCACGGAGGAAACTCGATATGTAATGGGTGGTCGCCCATCCACAGATCAACCTAGGCAAGCACGGTTTAACCTAAAGATCGATCCGAGCGGCTGTTATTATTTAGCCACGAGCTCCTGCAATCATTAGTCATGGAAAATAAAGTAATTTAGTTTTACAAAAGAACAAAACTGAATACGAAAACACAAGAATAATTTCGGCTCCACTAAAACTAACGAATAGTCACATTTCTGTCATCTATAATTACTACCACGAGCCAAAGGCTAATTTTCAAGAGTCTGAAACTGTCTAGCTAACATATTACTTGAAGGCTTGACAGACGATGGATGGATAGTCCTGGGAGGCCGTCAACACCCGCATCACTTTAACGTAATGATTGCCTTACTAATTACTTAAGCCAATATCCTTCAAGGTATTTAAGTCGTTGTTATTCTAGAAGCCTTCTCGTGAAAAAGACCCAAAATTAACCCTATTATTGTATTGTTAAGACCAGTTACGAACGATCAGCAAAATCCTCTTTTTACCCGACTGCGGCGAAGCCCAAAAGGAGGGACCTGACTTGTATTATGTTTGTGTTTGTCCGTTTCTTTGTTCGTTTTTTAACTCCTAAACCGATGAACCTATTTCGACAAATTATACGTTACATAAAAAAAAAAATGGCGGATTTTAGACGCCATATTGTGAGGATCGAATTTTATTTTTTCATCCAAACCCATTGTAGTAGTGTGGTATAAAAATGAAGGATTTTAAAAGGTGATTACTAAAATACGAGTTTAAATAACTTATATATATTTAAAAGTAATTCGAAATGACAAACACATTTAAAATGAAATAAAATTTGGAGCAGACGGGACCCATTCCATTTTATAATTTCATATTCAAATGGCTCGCCTGCTTCCAATTTATATTTAATTTTAAATATGCCTGTTTTCAGCTCTTCAGTTTTTATACCACAGTTGGATTTTAAGTTTTGTAATAACTTTTTTACACGCTTTATATCCTAAATATTATACAAGCTTCTTGTGTAAGCCATTTTCTCATACATACGACAGCTTTGTTAACATGATAAATGATGAGCATGATTCTGATGTGTTATGGGAACCCATCTGTCCTTTTGGGATCCCTTCACAAAGGTATGTTACAATTTTTGATGGAGATAGGGTACACGGGGACAAGGACGTATGGTTGGATTAGAAGTACAAGAAAGACGACTGCATAACCGAAAACCGAGACATCTTCTTATACATATAGAAACCAGTGTGATATAGTGATTGTGCGGCTTAGGACTCGCACTTTCAAGCATTTTAGTGTTGTTAAAATCGAATTTAAAGATGCCACAACAGCCATTATTTCGTGAATAATCGACCCATCGTTTAAAAATCGAAGTCTCTTCTGAGTAAATTTTTAAGAAAACATTACATTTCAAAACCAAATTGTTTCAAAATTGTCACCAAAACAACGCTAAATAGGAGATTAATTTAGTTGCTACTGTGTAAACAGTCGTACTTAGTTATTGACCAGCTGGTTTTGGACTAATTCCAGTTATTAACCACTGTTGTGTGTTCATCTCGGTCGCCATGTTGGATGTAAATTTGTTTTAGTTTGATTGGCAAACTGAAATTAGCTCGTAACATTGTACGTGATAATATTGATATGCAGAGCACCTAGGAGCGAGTAGGTGGGACAAAATTTGTACTTTATAAACCAGCTGTTTGTCACGGGTTCTTTTGCATACAAACTTTTTCTATTACACCTTTTCAGAGGTTGAACTTCTTTAAACAATGCTTTACAGTGCAATATGTGAGAAGCATTGAGTAACAATGATTATTCCTCATCCTTATCCTTACTATATTATAAATGCGAAAGTAAGTTTGTTTGTTACCCTTTCACGCCTAAACCACTGAACCGATCATCCTGTAATTTTGCATATACGTTGTCAGGTGTACAGCACTATTCCCGAGGAAAACAACAATAACGTTCTAATGATAATAGATGGCGCCACGTGTCTGAATCATGATTGAATGATATTACTACAAGCAGAGTGCAAGCCGAATTGATTGTCGAATTCTAAATTAATGCAAGCGAAGCTGTGGGCAAAAGCTAGTTCTTTATATACAAAGAAGAATAGACCACTAATCTTTCTTTATCTCTGTAGACAAAATCAGAATAAAAACTGCACTAGAAGTTACACGCTTCGCTTACCCCTTTAGATAAAACAAGGACGCAACAAACTTACAAGTAGGTAGGTACTATGTTAGCTCCGTCGATGTTTGATTAAAGTTCACTTAAGTTTATTTACTTCGATCCCCGATAGAAGTTCATCAGTACCTAGGCAGCAGGTACACCGACGCTTCTCATGAATTAATTAATGCTAACGTCAACGCGTGTAGATACATAAACAACTATGTAAAATCGGAAGAAATTGAAGGATTGTTCTTGAACCCAATTTTTTCAGTAAGTAAACTTTGACTCATGATAAGTCACCAAAAGACAGCTGAACTAACAAAGAGAATATTTACAAATCATATCTGGCAATCGAAATAGCTATGAAAGTTTGTTTATGCAAGGACAATGAAGTCGTCATCTATGGCTCGGAAATCAAGAGAAAAATCACAAGAAAGCTTGGTCATAAGATATCAGGCTGGAATCGCAAACCCGCAATGAGCAAGACGAGCAAAGAAAAACTTTTAAAATAAGAATAAAGTTTTTCTTTTCATTTAAACAATAATGTAGCAAGAAAAGTGCTGGTTGGTATAATAGAACACAGATATCCATCATATCGCACCCCCGGTGCGACACTGTCACTTATGCAAAAAATGCAAAAATGAGTTAAATATCTAAAAATGATCCTAAAGCACCCCTTTACTTGGTGCGACAACGTTACTTTTGTAGTACACATAGTTTCCGAATGAGGGCGTGAGTGTCATTGCCGTTTTGGCGCGAATCACGCGTCGCTGGGAGCAACATCGTTTTATTGGTTAGTAGTGCGCGGTCCCCCCGCCAGTGCAAGTGCGTCTTGGAGCTACACTGTTACTAAGGTAATTGTGACATAATATTTTTTTGATTCTGGAGCAATAGTGACCTAAGATACAGTTGTGACATTATTTCTCCAATATTTAAGTATCTTTAAATGTTTAGTTTTGTGCTACAATGGCCTTTGTTGATAAATGACTTTGTTTCTCCAATGCTTGCGTTTTAAAATAAATGTGCTGCCTAATTCACAAAAATCACCTGGTCTCAAACTAAGGCTTTTCTTTATAGTACGAGAGCCATTGTGACAAGTAGGTCATAATAATATTGCTTGTAATAGTGTCGTTTATTTATTTATTGCAGCTAGAATTAGTTTTGTGTTTATAGCTATGGTAATTGTAGGAACAATTTATTTATTTTGATATTTTTTATTTATTTTCAGTTGTTTCTGGAATTAAATAAGATGCTGTCTCGGGGAAAAAAAATGGTATTACTGACACATCTAACATCATCCGTTGAAAGAAATGAACCCGTCGAAACTTCAGTTCCACCTTCTGAAATCGATCAAGATGGCAGTAACTCTGTTTTACCAACTGTTAACTTCCCACCTACTAATGCTGTTATTGACGTCGAAAATTCAATAGAAAACCAAGAACCTGGATGTCCAACCGGTGACTTCTCTGGTACCGATTCAGGTGACGATTTCAAGCCTTCATCTAGTTCGTCTTCATCCTCAAATAGTTCCTCCAGTTCAAGTAGTTCAAGTAGTTCATCTAGTGATAGTAGCTCTGAGATTGAGGCTGTTGATGACCAAGAACCAACAACATCACCAAAGAAAAAGGGTAGAAAACGTACTCGTAATTCTAATAGCTGGAAAAAAAATATAGCAAAAAAATTAAGGAATTCCGGTAATGAATATCGATCAATTAAAACTGGCAAAACAGTTCAGGCTAGGAAAATTGGTCCCTCTTGTTCCGATAAGTGTCGGCTGGCTTGTTCATCTAATTTTACCCAAGAAAAAAGAATTCAAATTTTCAATTCTTATTGGGAGCTAGGCAGCATAGAAAGACACCGTGATTTTTTGAATTCCTGCATAAGACCACTCGAAATTGCAAGCCGGCGTATTAACACGAATCGTCGGTACCCGAGACAAGGTAACTCTGCATTTTATTTACTCAATGATGGTCGGTCAGTCCGGGTTTGCAAATCATTTTTAATCAACACCTTGGGTATTTCGCCTAGAACTATACGAACTGTCATTGATGCTAAAAAACTCAATGACGGTATCATTCCCGAAGACCAACGAGGCAAACACGGGAAGCATTGCAAATTGGACAATGAAATGATAAAAGCCGTCAAAGATCACATTGAATCTATTCCGAAAGTAGAAAGCCATTATCTGAGGGCAAACACAAGTAGGCTTTTTGTTGACGGTGGCTTGACCATCGCGGAATTACACAGAAACTATCAGGAAGTACAGCAACAAAATAATAAGCCAGCTGTTAATTACGACGCCTATCAGCGCATTTTTAATCATGATTTTAATATTGGCTTTTTTAGGCCGAAGAAAGACCTTTGTGACCAATGCGTTGCATACGAAAATGCACCAGAACAAGAAAAAGTTAAATTATACGATAGTTACAAGGTTCACCAAGAAGAAAAGAGCTTGAGTAGGATTGAAAAAGATAGAGACATGAAAGAATGTCAAGATTCTCAAAGCACAAAGATCGTATGTACCTACGACTTACAAGCTGTCTTGCCATGCCCTTTAGGAAATTCATCAGCTTTTTTTTATAAATCAAGGCTAAATTGCTACAATTTTACTATTTCCAATGCAAAATATAAAGAAACTACATGCTATTTTTGGCATGAAGGCTTAGGCAACAGGGGATCTATAGAAATTGGATCTTGTGTGTACTCATATTTGTTAGAAGTTGCCAATAAGTATCCTGGCTGTGACATAATTTTTTATTCAGACAATTGCTGCGGGCAGCAAAAAAACAGATTCGTATTTGCAATGTACCATTTCGCAGTTACAAAATTAAACATAAATTCCATACAACATAACTTTTTAATACGCGGGCACACACAGAACGAAGGCGACACTGCGCATTCAGTGATCGAAAAAGCCATCACTAGAGCCAAAAAATCTGGGCCCATCTATATTCCTGAACAATACATATCCATAATACGAGGAGCGAAGAAGACAGGGAAACCATTTTTGGTGAGAGAAATGAACTACAGTGATTTCGTCGATCTTAAGGCTTTGACAGATAACATAAACTTTAACATGAGCAAAAATATTAACGGGGATACAATTAAAATTGGCGAGATTATGGGTATTAAGTTTATTAAAAATTGCGCCAATTATCAATATCGAACAACCTACAAGACTGAAAACTGGGAGGAGGCCAAAGCTATATTAGAACCAAATAGAAATAACTTACGTCGAGCTCGAGGCAATGTTACAAACATTAACGAAGTCGTTTTGAAACCAGCATATACCTCGAAAATTCCTATTACAGAACGCAAGAAGCGCGACCTTTTGAGTTTGGTAGAGACAAACATAGTACCAAGATACTATGAAAAGTTTTTTAGAGATCTCATTTAATTTTATTAAACTATTAAATATTATACGTATTGAAAACGAATTCAATATTTTGTTATTTTGCAAATTTATGTTTAATTGATCTAATTGTTTTGAAGAATTGATTAAGTGATTCCTAAACTACAATGATAAGAATTATTAAAGATATAGGTGATTAACTCGCTGTGATGTCATAAGTCTGATTAAACTTAGAATTCAGATAGTAACTAGGATTAGGAGCATTGGTTCTGAACCCAAAGATATTTTTAATTTTAATTGTAAGTAAATATTAGTTATCCTACTCTAAGATAAAAAGTGTATACGTACTTACGTAAAATTCTCTTTTAGTTCTTATAAGATTGTTAATTGAAAGACTTTCTTACACTATTTACTTTTCATTGCTTGATTTTTTTATTATTTTTGTACTACACATAAGTAGAAATATTAAGAAGTACAAAGTTTGTTATGTTTATTTGAAGAGTTTTGACTTATTTTATTTCTTTCGTTAATAACAGTGCTTGTTTATGATTAAAATAAAACTTAGTAAACAATTTGTTCTTGTTTTCTTTTTAACTCATTGTGACATAACTACAGTTATAATTTTTCGTTAGAGCCACAACGTCACTTCTGAGGGGGTTGGAAGGCTTAATTAATGGCATAGTATATTTTTTACAATATAAAGTGTTTAATATTTATCCAAAAGTAAAGTTAAAGGTTGACGTTGTAGTATAAGCTGTTCATCTCATCTATATATTCTTAAGTCATTGTTTTGTGAGGTGTCAAAGTTTTAAACGCTTCTCCTTAAAAACTACATTTTTGCATAAGTGACAGTGTCGCACCGGGGGTGCGATATGATCTAAAAAAAAGTTCTCATTATTCTGGTTCGAATTGAGAACTTTTTTTTCGATTCGAACTGTTAGCATTTTTCCCACATGGCCAGTTTTATTAGCTAACAAATGGCTAACAACGTGAATTCCTAGTGAAGTGCGAGTATGAACTATGAATACATTTAGAAGTCCACTGCTTTCATTCATATTGTAGTAGCGGCTTGCTCACTGAATTTTAAAATGAAGGATGCGCTCTGCGTCACTCGTTAATATTGTATGAATTAACTACAAAACAAGCACACTTTTATGAACGACAAAAACTTGAAAACATAAAATTTTTGTTCCTTTGCTTCATTTAGCTACCAGAAAAAAAAAAGAGTTTTTTTTGTCTGGCAAAGCAAAATAATGATTATTATGTACATTTTAAAACAAACTTTTGTCTGCAGCTATTCCGCATGAAAAGTCTGAAAATATTTTGAATTAATAATCATGTGTTACCCAATTTCTGCTTTTAAAAATATACGAATTATCCGCAAAACCTTTTTTTTCAGTCACGTCACAACACAACATTCTCATTTATTTTCTAACTAACTTTTGCCGCAGCTTATTTCGCATGAAAAGATACGTAGCTTTTTTTAAGGATTACCTTTTTATTTACACATAAATTCCGGTCATATTTAATGTAATCTAAATTACTTTTCGAGAACACGACACTGGCTAACAAATTATCAACAGGAAAAGAGATGTACCTACCCAACAATGATTTGAAATAGATATCAATCTTTTCCTCTGGGTACATTCAGAGATATTCTTCGAGAATTTAATAATTCAAATAAGCATTCTTATTTCTCGTCAGTAATTTCAATGTTCAGAGATTAGAATATTTCAACGGAGCCTGGCATAAACCAAGGGTATTTTTTGCAGGGTTCCGTACGCAAAAGGTTCTAACGGGACAATTACTAAGCGTCGTCGCCGGCTGCAAAACTTTATGAAACCAGTTTAAATATTCTCTGAATACCTACGTGTTAGCGGCTATCAAGGCAAAAAAAAACCGGCTAAATGCGAGTTGGACTTGCGCACCGAGGGTTCCGTATGAACTTGTAGGTATTTTGTTATTAAACTACATGTTTACGGTGTTCAGATTTTTTCCTTTATCTGTGCTGTAAGACATTGCTCCTTGCCAAATTTCATGATTCTAGGTCAACGGGAAGTACCCTAATAATTTTGATTCCCTTGAGAGTGTCGAAATATACGTTTTTGTGCGGCGTAAACGGCCGTATCTTTTTTTACGTTAACTTAGAAGTTTGATTTTTTTTTAGCTTTAAGGGACTGTAGATCTAAGTATTTAAGATTTTAATTTCAACTCGATACCTCCACGCGTTCCCAAGAAGGGTCTTGACAGACAGACGGACAACAAAGTGAACCTATAAGGGTTCCGGTTTCTTCATTTTGAGGTACGGAACCCCAAAAACAATTCAAGCAACTTCGAAAAAAAATATTTAGTTCCTTTTCTGTCAAGGAACAGAACCATAATACTCGTATATTGCGTGGGTCAGACTTGAACAAAAACTTGCTTTTATTTAGAACAAAATAACGTACCTAATTCAAACTGAATTGATATTTTCAGAATGAAGTAAATCTGAAGCTCTTAAAAATTCAGGTTACCTAGGTCGCCTACCTATTCAGTATTCGACTAGAGGTACGTGGCAATAATTTTAAATGTACCTGTTAATCCGCTAGACCTTGGCTCGGACAGACTCATAAACTTAGGCTCTATTTAGTTTTCATAACCAATAACCGATTTTGAATTGCCAGGTAGAATGAATAATATCCTTTTTCATTAGTCAAATAAGTTGAACACAATTTAGCTCGTATTTATGAACCTAAATTCAAAATACTGGGGTATTCCTCAAAGAACAACTATATTTAAGCGCAACCAACTAAGCGCAACTAAATTATTCCTCAAAGCGCAACCATGATGCGAAAATATCGTTAATGAATCCATCATACCCATCTCTATTTTTCATCATAGTTGCGCTTTGAGGAATACCCCAAAATACTTATCTACACATAACTCATAAATAACCTGAACCAAAGTACCACAATTGTAGGAATATTTTATAACTCTGTTCTTCTCGCACTTCTTAGTGTTCGTTTTCTATGAAGACTCTAGTGGACGCTGGTTTTTTTCTTCTATACTAATATTATAAAGAGGAAAGATTTGTATGTTTGTAAGTGTCAGTCGTTACAGGTTGTACATCGGCTCAAAAAGTCTGACAACCAGTTTTACCTAGGGGTATCGTATTACCTAGTACTAACTGGGTTATGGAGGTCAGATAGGCAGTCGCTTCATGTAAAATACTGGAATTCAGCTGCATCCGGTTAGACTGGAAGCCGACCCCAATATAGTTGGGAAAAGGCTAGGCAGATGATTGTTCTCGATATAACGACCTACTACACAAACTTGATTACAAAATAACACACACATACCTTCACTTAACTCTATCTATAAGATGACGAGAAAAGTATGTCATAAAAAAATATACTTGTATCTCTCAAATTTGATATTGAACCCGTATACGACATTTATCTTTCCATTTGCCGAAAACTCACATAAAAGTGTGAAGTGAGTGGGTACATACTAACGCAATATATTTAGGGCCGCTTTCCCGCCAAAGTTTGCTGAGTGAAGAAATTTCTCGATTTTCACGACATTACGGAATATTGTGCGGTGTATCATTAGCGTTGATGTTCAATTTGTACTTTACGGCGCTGCGATAATAAGGAGCTTGTGTCTTGTTAATAATTGTTAATAATTGCCAGGATACAAATAAGAAGCATCTTGCTGGAATCGTAATGAAAAAAAAACATGATTTAGTAGACACTTTTTTAAGCTTTCACGGTTTAAAACTAAACACCATCCACCCGCATTCTCCAGTCAACTCGCAATCGTGGCGCTTGCAACAGCGTCTAACTATCGGGAGCTCAAAATAATGAACAATCACGGAAGATATCCCGTAAGTGACAGTATAAGTTTATGATTTAGTAGTTGTCAGGATGACAAGATGACCCAATTTGCCAAAAATATAATGATACCGGTAAATTGCGATCAGTCAATATACGACATATACTTAAGTAACAAGACATTGTACATGGATTTTATTTCATGTCTTTGTGACTTGTCTTATAAAATACTCTAACATTCAAAGAACTTTCATTTGTTCACACAAAGTTTCTGACATCGACCGATGATAATATCCTAACCAGCCTATCTTTAACAATGGTGAAAAGTTTGTTCTATTCATGACATCTTAAAGCAGGAGTGGATGTGGGAAAGAGATGGCGCTAGACGACCTGTTTAGCTCTGTCTCTTTCCCACACTGGAATAACTCCTGCTTTAAGACGTCATAGTAACTCCCCAGGTTACAACTCACTCCTCTACGAACTTGTGCCTGAGTGTGGGATTAGCACGGACGTGAAAAGAAAAAGTGCTGTTTTCAATTATTTTAAAATTTGAAAGTTTTGAGTACAATGATAACTTAGTTTTATACTTTTAATCATATCTATCAAGTCACATCTTGATTAAGACAAGCACTGACTGTGCTTGTCACAAATACACATACATAACATCGTGCCCAAAATCCCCGAAGGGTTAGGCAGAGTGGGCCAGCCTATCGCCATCAACCGGGCACTAATCCAGACTCCGTGGTTGCTACTCAGAAATTCCTGATGGTAAAACCCAATATCCATATGCCCGACCCGGGAATCGGACCCGAGACCTAATGCGCAGCAGTCGCTATTGTGACCACTAGACCAACGAGGCAGTCACAAATAATTCAGGCAAAATGCTATGTTTCGGATTCAATGATCGTTCAAAAGTAGGCACTTTATTTTCACGTCGCGCGTTCATACTAAGACCTTGTTATCTTCTAACAAGTTCTATAAGTCACGTTCATTGCCCGGAAACTCTTGAACTTCAGCCATCTGTCAAAATACTACGTCGGGTCATTGATAAATTGCGTAATAATTTGGACCGGGTCGCATGGCAACGGACGCTTTTTGTACCGCCTACCTTAATGTGAAGAAAGCGTATGATTGAGCAGAAACTCAACATCGATCTTCGGGTAAAAGCCGGGAAAACGCCCTGTACTTAATTGAGGATTTTTTAAGACCAAAGTAATCATTTCTAAAAACACAGGTCGGAACTTCCTTCTTTTCTTAATTACTTAATTGGGTTTAATTTTTAAGGCGTAGGCAATTATTATCATTTACAATGAACCTACTTTATTTTTCTTTTTAATCGATATCTTTCATCCTTATTCCGAAAACAAGTAGGTCGGAACAAGAAATCATTTAGAACACGTGAATAAACATTTTTAGATCCCAACTACGATCTTTAAGTAGGTACCTACATAGCTCGGGCTAGTAAGGCCCAATTTATCAGAGCAATCAGCCAATATTGCTCGCCATTCTGCCGAACCAAACCGCCGTTTTGATCAGCAATTGACCCCAAAGTATGAATATAACATGAGCGAAATATGTTTCCTTTGCAAAACGAATCAAAGCGGGCATCGATGCGAGTTGGTACCAAACGGGCAATCCCGGTTCGGGCACGGGAATTAATGTGTATACATTTGTATGGTAAAAAATGTTGGTTCATTGTTATCCGGCTCGTATTTTACCCTGTGCAATCAAAACTCGTGTAATCCCTGGCTTTGAGCGCCGAGACAAATGGCATCATCATACAAACATACAATGCAGCGTAGGAAATACATTGACAAAGTGTGCCTGTGTGCCATTAGCTAGCATAATGAAGCTCAGGTTTTTGAATATGGAACGAGATTTCAAAATTCGAAAACGTCAAATCCTGAGCATAAATGTGATCAGCATCAAATGACTCAATTAAATGCTATCGTGTAAGGGTGATAAAAGTGATAGAATCTATATTATGGCAACATTTAATGGGTAACATAACTTCTTACGACCACGACACGTAAATACGTATAACAGACGTATTTCGTGAACGAAAAATCTATTAAAATGGTACCTACTTGGTATAAACTTTTTTTTTAAGTACTGAAGATTGGCTACCATTTGCACACTTATAAAATTGGACCACTTTCAATGTCGACGTCGAACGTAAGTGAAATATCGTATTGGTTGCATTATTCCTACCATTAGGTCTGCACTACTCTAAGTGCTGGCGCTGGCTGAAAAATACACTGTAGGTACCGATCTTATTCAATAGTTATTATCAGGGCCGGATTTATGTGTCCCTGGGGCAACCAAGAAGTGGGAGCACCGAAACTTGTCTTGGGACAGACGAAAAAAAAAAACAAGGTGTAACATAATAAGAATAACCGTAATAAAAGTAAATGTGTCAACTAATATTGAATTCAGTAATTATATGATTCGGATGTATTAGCGAGCGAAGCGAGCTCAAAAATTATAGTATTCCGCTTCGGATAGGTTGGTTTCTCTATAGATGTCCGAGATGTTGGGGGGTGTTTGAACACTCTTTGATGGACTCTTTGGAGGCCCCTTCCTTGTGGAGGCCCGGGGCAAGTGCCCCTGTTGCCCTGCCCTAAATCCGGCACTGGTTATTATTAGACTCATGTGGAATTCTGGACTAGTTGATATTCCAATTGATAATTTCTGTACAAATCAAAAGGTACCTTTACCGATACCTGTAAAATATAGGACAATAAAAACATACTTGGAAGCTGCTAAAACCACCTTCTACTCTCCTGATTTTTCTATTATTCTTTTAACACAATTTCATATAATATAGAACTTTCCTACAAAACTATGTTCCGAAGATATCACCAACAAAGTTTCCAAATGCTGTCCGTAAGAGGTCGTTTAAATCGACGGCCAAGTGCCCCGTGCAATACCAATTGCGAAGTTAACTGCGAAAGTGCAAAATTGTGTTACAAACTTCAGCTAGGTACTCACGTAAGTTCCATCACGGAAGGTACGAAACCTTTGTACCAACTGCATTCTGGTTTACCTACTAGAACAATGAAGACTAAATGGGATAAGCGATCACCGTGTCGCACTTTCGAGACAATTTACGAGACTTGAGCACCACCGAGAGAAGTAATTTTAAAGTTTCACTAAGAAGCTGTAGTTAGATTAAATTAGTATATTTTACTTGTCTTTGAAATCTCCTTCATCTTTCCTCCGTGCCTCGAAAAGCACGTTAAGCCGTTGGTCCCGGGTGTCATTTGTAGATCTTTGACAGTCGTTAGGTAGTCAGTGGTCCAAAAAGTCTGGCAACCAGTCTTACCAAGGGGTATCGTATTAACCAGTACTAACTGGGTTGTGTAGGTCAGATAGGCAGTCGCTCCATGTAAAATACTGGTATTCAGCTGCATCCAGTTAGACTGGAAGCCGACCCCAATATAATTGGGAAAAGGCTAGGCAGATGATGACTTGTCTTTGAAATTACCTATTTCATAATTCAAGTTATTCAACATGTGTAAGTAAGCAAGATTAATCACACTAGTTTTATAACTAGATTAGAAAATTGCTAAAGTAAATAAAAACGCAAAAATGTAAAACTGGCGCCCCTTGAAATTGAATCAAGAATCCTAATCCAATTTCATAAATAAACGTGCTGAGATTCTGAGCAAATGAGACATTAGACGCTCAGCGCATAGATGGAGCTACATGACTGCCAACATAACGAGTCTACGTAAGCACGTACTATTATTTATTCTGTTGCTTTAGGCAATACTATCTTACGTTATGAGTCCCTGAATCCCAAAATGAGGTTGTTTGTCTCATTTTCACCGCTTGACTGCGCATCCAATCTCCATTTAACTTGAATAAAGACTTAGATAGATAAGTACATATATAGAATACGTATAGATACTTCATTGTACACCAAAACGTAGCTTGTTGCTAAGCTAAAGCCCTATTGGAAAAAGTTTTATTTACGTGTTTCTATAGGTACATAATATACCTACCTAGTAGCTGTTTTGTAACAAGCTAAACGATATTTATCTGTCTGGTAATAGGTAATTCAGACTTGAGTACATTTTCAATTTGGTGCAACATCATACGAAATTATCACTATCCTGATTTTTCGGATTCATGTGCGTATTGCATAATTATCATTTGCTTCGGTGAAACCAGCATGCCTGAGAGATACTTCTTTACGGCATGTAGAAGCCAGAGCCCCGTGGACGGCATAAAACTCTGACACCAGGTTAGGCATTAACCACACGATAAATAAGAAGGATCAATATCCTGGAAATCCTTAATACAAATTTACTAGAACTTGCCATAATGGTTGGTTGTGCAGCTGTTTTATGAATATGAAAGTAAAGTACCATCACTCGTTCACAAAATCCTTATTCACCTAACGCAAGTAAAGTCGCAGAACTATAACAGTATACGGTAAAACCGACAAAATCCACGGCAGCAGCAAAGCCATGCATTATCGCGGTATCTCTGCCGGGACGCGACCGTTTGTGTACCTGTTTGTTACCCGCGCGTTCCTGTGACGGCGGCGGTGAAATGTGCTGCAGAGTGCTAAAATGGAGAATATTTCTTGATTCTGCAAGCAATAAGGAAGTTTATGCTAGAATTATATCCAAGGGAGTCGTTGTCGAAAGGAGAATAGGTACTTATTTAATAAGATTTAGTAATCTACCAGCCTATTACCAACCCAATGCAGGACAAAGGCGTCACCTCAGAAAAAAAAAAAAAAGAATGTCAGATGATAGATTTAGTATTATTTTATTAAATAAAGCTACGGCTAATTAACTTTCTTAATGATGTGGTACAACTATGCATAAATAAAACTCTGTCGGAGTGAGTAATTTTCAGGCAGAACATTTATAATAAAAAGTCCAGCTAAACAAAAACCTTAACCAGCCTTAATTAGACCGTTTTACAAGCTTTAGGTTCAAGGAACGTTAAACAAAAACAATTACTACGCATAATACGCCTCATAATCGTCCCACGAAACCCAACAAAGCAAAAACTGCCCCTGAATGTGCGATGGTACGCGTCCTAGATATTTAATAAAGCTGTTATGAAACTCATTTTGACATACAAGAATTTGTATGTTCATTCCTTGTTTGTTCCTTTGTGTATTATCATGTTGTAAACGACAAGCAGATTATGAAAGCTACGTCAATAGGTAAATACGTTGCCAAACGAAATTCTAGGCATAAATCATACCGCGGCTGTTCACATCGTAAACTACATAGAAAAGAACGACTATTGACTTTACAAGAAAATTAAAAGCGTGTCACGTAGACTGAACAAAGGGCTGGTTCTGAACCTCGTGAAAAATAACTTAAAACGCCTCTACAGTGGTTCGCAGATAGTGGAAACGAGCTTGGCAGCTTGCCAAATACAGAACTGTCCTGTTGATACTCCGTCCGTATCTTAATTAAGTAGGTAGGTACGTGTGTGGCCTACACACTGTACTATGTTATTGAACGTACCGGCTGGAAGGAAACTTTCATAAAAGAATGGTTCAAATAGAGAATATTGCTCCGGATTCAGATTCTATTTCCATATGGAGATGAAGTTTGAATTGTTCGCAGAGCGCGACTTTTTTGCGTAGCACGCAGACGCTACGCCGTAGCACTCGTAGCTGCTCTGTCGACAAGTTTTGGTATTCTTTTTTTTCCATAAAAGTCGAATTTGATTTGCGGAATAAATATCGGAGATTTGTGAACAAAGATAATATTCTGTAAAAGTACGGAGAAAAGGTGAAATAATAGTGTGACCAACTCATTCATTGACGATTGAATTCTTCTTTACATTTTCGTCCCCAATTTTCACTTTAACGGAAAGGAAAAACGAAACCCAATAACAAGACTGTCAAACTGTCCTTCCTTTAAAAGTTGTCCGGTATCGTAAAATGTCCGGTTTCTTGTAAGTTATTGTAAAACATTAAACACTTGTGAATGGTATTTTAACTGATCAACTACCGTTCCGTGCGGTAAGTAGGTACAAAAACTTTTCTCATTTCATTTCCGTAGCGAGCACAAGAAAACAGCTTTATGGCGTGTTTCTAATAACAATTTGAATTTTCTTTAGGTCTAATGATTGATGACATTGTGCCCCGAGGTCTAACAAATTAGGTAAGTTCAAGAGTCATTGTTGAACTTTAGACATTCAGTTTTTTTCTTTACTTTTTTCAGCTATTTAAAAAACCAACTTTTGAAGTAGGAGGTATCTCCTTTGAATATCGATTTTGACGATACCGCTCGCAAAGACAAACTAAACTTAACTAAGAAAACTAGATCCGTCCGTCTTTATAAAATACTGGTTTAAGAACGTTGATATTGGTTGGGTAAAAAAATAAAACTTTTATGATTCTGTTTCTTTGCAGAATTCGCGATACTTGGTTGTATTTTCATGTTTTTACGAACATAGATATATAGTATTTTGGAACCCATACGAAATAGATCGAAGGTATCACAAAGTTGCAATCGTTATTCTACAAGAAAATCGTATTTTGCTTTTCGTGATTGTACTCATGATAACAAACAACTTTCCCAAAGAAACATTTTTTTAAACGACTAACAGCTGATAGGTCACAGGCGCGCGCGTGCGAATTTCATACGGCTGTTGTGTCATTGGCATTGTAATAAAAGTATCTGCATAAAAAAATGTTTCTTTGGGAAAGTTGTTTGTTATCATGACTACAATCACGCGTTTAAGTATCGGTCACTAATTACCAGTCACCCTATATACAGGGTGGCGCCAACAATAAATTAAACGGCGTTCATGACGTTCCCAGTCTGCCTACAAAAATTCAATCAAAAATATTCAGTAGTTTAGTCAAAGGATACTATTTTTCATTTTCACCATTACATATGAACCTCGGTCCTAGCCTATTCATATAGGCTAACGACCCCCGCATTGCGTTATATCTATACTATATAATATTATAAAGCTGAAGAGTTTGTTTGGTTGAACGCGCTAATCTCAGGAACCACTGGTTCGAATTGAAAAATTCTTTTAGTGCTGGATAGTCCAATTATCGAGGAAGGCTATAAGCTATATAACATCACGCTATAACTAATAGGAGCCGGGCAAAAATAAAAAGCGGTGGGTGAAACCGCGGGGCACAGCTAGTATAATATATATGAGCTCAAGACTATAATTATCACTAGATGACGCGTCTCTTTGTCACAGATGTAAACCTAGCTGTGTAACCAATATGTCTGGATATTATTAAATCTGTGCGCACTTGTTCGTATGATTCAAACGAATCTACAAAGGCCTTGACGTAACACGATCCCGTTTGTGTCAAGACACCAACTTTTTCCCTATTGTTATTTCCAGTGTTTTATTTCAAGCGAAATGATTTGATTTATATAAAAACTTTGTTAGAGTTACGGCTTTATGGCCCTCCTGACACCTAAGAGGGACGAAACTGCCGAATTGCCGCTCAGGTAATAGTTGAATGGCATACTGACAAGACTTCCATTTTGATGATGTAAGTTGCGAAAGTCTGAAGGTCGTTTTTTGAACTTTTGTAGCCATTATACCTAATGTATAGGTTGTGACGATTTCAATAGATGCGATTTTTTCTATTAAAAAGGACGTACGATTATAAACCATTTACTTATTATGATGGAAAAACCTATGAGCACCAATAAATACGCTTTTCTAATATATGTATGTATAAGTAAAATGCATAAAATTAACATAAAGTTTCCAAAATCTATAACAACTTTTTGATTCTACAATATAAAACTATAAAGGTATTTAACCTTAATAGTTTCAGGCCGGTTTCCATCTAAATCACCGAGGAATGCCATTTGTGTGATTTAAAATAAATAAATTAAAAATAATAACTTAATGGCATTTCTTTTCAGCCTAAGCTGCCAGTCGTCGACTTATTTGTCTAAAAAGGCTCAATTCGAAAGAGGTAATTCTCATTAATTCAAAAATAACCTATATTTCATCAAATTAAGCATTTATAAAGCAGGTAATTTAGACCCCAATAAACCAAGACTGTTACCCTATGTTAATGAAAAACCTGTAATAGCAAACGAAATTCTAGCCCAAATGTTAATCTGGGATATAATGGAGTCATTTAGCCCATTCTGGATAAGGGATTATTGCGAATAGGGTCATTGTATGACTTTCAGCCGACCAAAGGTCGTTTTTATGATAATATTTCAAGTTGGAATTCAAAAGTACTTTTCACGCTTATCATGCTTCTCGATTTAAAAGAGGCAACAAAGGCTAACGATTACAAGGAAAGTTTTGAAATTACGTAATGTTCCATCTTAGCTCTGGCAGTCTTTTAAAAGTGGTCTGAGTTGTAATCAGTAGGTAATATTCGCTTTTATACTTTTTCGTTCTTTGACCTCTTCGTTCGTGGAACTTACACTCACAATCAAGACGTATCATTTTCATATTTCGATCGTTTCTTTTTATCCGATGAAAAGTTTAAATTATTAAGCCAAAAATACCTAAGTAACTCTCGGTAAATTTAGCATTTATTAAATCCAGGTAAACTAGCCTAATATAGCAAGCAAACGAACGGTTACAAGTTACGTAATATCCATAATATTACGTAACAACCTATCTTAGCTGTGCCAGTCTTTTAAAAAGTGGTGTGAGCCTACTATTCACTTTATAACCGAAAAAAAGGAGGAATATCTCAATTCGATACTTAGGTATATTTTTTTTATGTATGACACATAACTCTTTACAAAGTAGCCCGATTAAAAAAAAAATTCTTCATTCTTAACTTCTTCGCGAACTTAAATTCAAAAGTATCGTTTTAAATTTTGGTAGTTTTATTTTAAGACCCTCGTTATTGTAATTGTAGGGATATTATTATTGTATATTGCGATCTGCAGATTGCTTAAATTTTTCACGTAAGTACAGCCGTTATCAGACTAGTAGTGTAACATTTCTCTTCAGAGAAATCATCTTCATCTTACTTGTTCAAATACCAAGCTGCTTTTAAAAGAGATACAGGAATGCCCAAAACGTCCAAAGTTGATCAATTTACATTAAAGAAATTCGCTTTTCTGTGATAGCTTAGTTCTTCTATAATACTCGATGGATTTAAATGCGGCGGTCACCATGATTTAGAGATATTTTTTTTAGCTTAAATATAGCACAAATCTTGATGTTTTCGCTTGTCGCCCCAAGAGCAAAACTACATTGCCCCTGTACAAAGAAATAAAAATGTTATTTCCACAACGACAGTGTTAAAGGTAAATAAAGATTATACCTTAGCGTTATCGTGGAACGTCTGGCACTCGATTTATCCACGTCTGTCGGCTCATAGCCCGGTGACAGGCGGAGCGAGGCAACGTCCTCCAGGCACTACCTGAGTACCTGCTTACATTCCTTTCAAATATCAGTTTGTTTGTGACCTTGAAAGGTTTTCTATGTTATTCTTAGAAATTGTGTAACCCTAGTTGCGTTATTTTTACCTTCCCACCTTATTGATGTGAACATGACAAGGTCAAGAAGTAAAGGTAAGGGTTTTCATGAAATCATTAATGTATAGGTACTTAATATTATAAAGAAGTAAAATTTGTTTGTAAGTTTATATGTAGGGGTATTCTCCGGAAAAGCTGGGAACAGGCTTCTCTTTGCTGGTGCCAAGTGACTCCCAGGAGTTTATGCATGAGCATATTTGCATCTTCTTCTTAGAGTATCGGTGGCAATCTAAATAGTGTCAGCCCAGAACTGAGCAACTTGTTTGGCGCTTTCGGTAGCGTTCATCAGTTCCCGTAGTGAACAAACAACAGGACACGCAGGACACAATATTAAGTGCCCCATTGATTGTAGAACAGCACCACATTTACATTCCAGGTCAGAGTCATTAATGAATCTCCATATTTGCATGAACAAATAATATTATAAACAGAATTAGACTTGCTTAATCTGTGAACTTCTAATCGTTTAGAAGTTCTCTTGCCAAGTCTTGGATTAAAATACTCATCCTGGAGAGAACGAAGGCACAAGACATGGCCAAAGTGTCTCAATAGTCGCAGTCGATCCAAGTATTGACTTTTGGCACTGATCTGACACCTATCTTAATCCCTCTGTGCTTGGACAGATTGTCTTCACTGAAACTGTGACCTAACTAAGCTACGCAAGGTGGAAGGAACACCACGTATTCAGTACATCATTCGAAACCCGGACATAATTTTATTAATTCGGTCTTTGAAAAAAAACCAGTTTCCTACAAAAGTGCAATACGTAGGTACGTCCTACACGGTCAAAGTGTATGGAACAGCTGTTTTTTTTTTTAAATTACCGTCAAACGGGGTGAATAGGAACGCAGGGGTGAATAGAGACAAAACTTTGAAAGGGATTTTAACGTTGAATTGATGTGATATATTACCAAAAAGTACTCTATTTTACTTAATTAGTTATATTTAATTATTTAGATACCTTGTTTTCAACATACTATATTAAATCAACGTTAAAATCCCTTTCAAAGTTTTGTCTCTATTCACCCCTGAGTTCCTATTCACCCCGTTTTACCCGGTACCGTTGAAAAATGTGGTGAAATGAATACGTGATAACCATTTGTGCGTCGGTGTCCCTTCCATCCTGTATTTATCGAATTTTACAAGCTATTTAAGACCAGTGCACACGCACAATGGTAACATTCCTGATATACGCTACGTCGATTATGGGTTCGAACGCGAACCCAGGCAGGTTCTTTACTTTATGTAAATAATTTCATCACCACTACTCTCCAAACAGGGAAGGAAAACATGTTTTATTTCCTATGTTAATAAAAAACTAAAGTTCTTAAAATCATACGGGGTGTAAACAGACCCTTCACCAAGCCGTCAACCAGGCATTCTGTACATCAAACTAAGTAACTTTACGCAAAAAATATTGCTGGGAAACGACTTTTTTTTTTAGGGTGAAAAATCACGTTTTACGGTAAAACTCAATGTAACGTACTCAAAACATTGTGCTGATGGATGGATTGAATAGTCCGAGGGTCGTGAAGATGTTTAAAGTAAAAATCTTACATTAGAAACATGTATTTAAAAAAAAACTTGTGAAAAAGTTGGAACTTTGACCCCCAATATCTCTGAAACTAGAAGGTTCCCAGGTATGGTCTAGAACAAAAAAATGATCGCAATGACGGGGAGAACAAGTACCTTTCGGCTTCGTTAAGGGTCTTTTTACACCCTTTATATGATTTTGATGATCATAGGATGATTTCCACCAAACGACTCGCATCGCATCGGATCGGAAAGGATACAAACGGATGCGGTGACAGCCGATCGCGTCCGGGATGTCGATGCATACGATCGACTCCGTACCGTCTTCTTCTTCTTCCATACTTCTCTACTACTCGTAATTTCAGTAGTCACCATTATTATAGTCGTTTATGCTTCACGCCATACTACAAAAACCATACTGACTTACTTTTTCCTGAAACTAACTTGCTTTAATTAAATTTCAAGTAGCGCTATAATATTCCGAACGAAGGCCAGTAGAATAGCTGTTTCAGAATAGTTTTTTTAATTTTTTATAACATTTCGTGGAATTTAATTGGCACCGTTAGACCGTTATGAGCAGTTTTAGAGCAAGGTCGTCCGACGAGGAAGGTTGGTTAAGGTAATTTATTGTTTATTGCTACTTTGGACACACTTCGTTTGGCTATTTTCGGATGTATTCATTTTGGGATGGTTTGTAAACAATGGTGTTTTGTGTTGACAGTTTATTAGCAGTATAAAGGGTGTAAAAAGACCCTTAACGAAGCCGAAAGGCACTTGTTCTCCCCATCATTGCGATATTTTTTTTGTTCTGGACCATACCTGGGAACCTTCTAGTTCAGAGATATTGGAGGTTAAATTTCCAATTTTTTCACAAGTTTTTTTATAAAATACTACTTTTTAAGGTTTTAACTTTACTTTAATTACCTCCATGACCAGTTTACTATTTAAAGCATTGAGTTCTACCGTAAAACGTGATATTTAACCCCCAAAAAAAAAGTCGTTTCCTAGCAATAATTTTGATGGATATAATGCTTGGTTGACGGCTTCGTGAAGGGTCCGTTTACACCCTGTATATACCACCTACCTGTGGTTTTACTATGTGTTTAACGGGATGATAAAACTAATAAATAAACATGCTTATCCTACGTATAAAAACTTGGCATGAACTTGGTTTATGATTTTTACGTTAATAAAGTGAGAGTGCAACAGTGTGTATCCAACCATTTTGTTAGTCGACGTTTTATTATGATTAAAAAAGGGTCCGTCCAGAGTATTCGTCGAATATCCAAGTTTACACAACGCTGTTCCAAGATCCATATTCCATTGCAATTACTCACAGTTGTTGTAAATTGCATTTAAGTTTCGACTAAAGCACTTAACGCTAGTATTACAGCTTGTTACACCAAGTTCTCCATGCAGAGACAATTGAATTTATTACTCTTGTTACTTAAGCTTCTCTAATCACTCTTCAAGTACTTTGAAAATCTTTGACTGCTTTGCTGTGAGCACGAAATCATCATCTGCCTAGCCTTTTCCCAACTATGCTGGGGTCGGCTTCCAGTCTAACCGAATGCAACTGAATAACAGTATTTTATATTCAGCGACTGCCTATCTGACCTCCACAACCCAGTTATTACTGGATATTATGATACCCCTTTGTAAGACTGTTTGTCAAACTTTCAGGCCACTGACTACCTGTAACGACTGACAAAGATCTACAAATGACAGCCGGGACCAACGGCCTAACGTGCTTTCCGAGGCACGGAGGAAACTTGGTATGTAATGGGTGGTCATCCATCCACGGACAAACCTAGGCAAGCCCGGCTTGACTTGAAGATTGATCCGAGAGGCTGTTATTATTTAGGGCACGAAATACGGTCACCAATCATTTCACAGAAAAAATAAAAGATTGCAAAAGTCCTTTCTCTTGTGGGTTCGTAATTTCGTCACGTTCTTTAGACCCAATATTACGTCACAGGAATGCTCCCATTTCCTGTCCCCGTTCCACAGGTAAATAAATAATTTTTGTTTAAGTCGAGAGCCTGTTTAAATATTACAGTAGGTATCTATAAAACGGGACTTCCTCGTTGAAAGGTTGAGGTGTTTTTCTCGAGTCTCCTTCTGAAACCCGATTCGCTGGGGGACGATAAAATATAAACGACTCTTTTTTTCGTTCCCAAGGTATTTAAAATGCAATCACCATATTAATACCAAATATTTTTCTAGAGCCGCTATCCCTCGTAAAATTTGAGTCCCAAAGTCATTTTAAATGTCCTCTTAAATACAATGGTGCGTTGTAAAATGTGCGGTAATGAACTGGTCTCTGTTTAACGTTAACTGCCGTTTATCATTTTTATAACCTTCAATAAAGCCGTAATTAAAATAAGGACTTATCCATACTAATATACTAATGTTATAAATGAGAAAGTGCCCCTTTATATCTGTTTGTTAGCTTTTAACGTCTGAACGGTTTTCGATGCGGGTAGACCAAGACCTGGATTAGAATTTTTTTTTTACGTATACGTTCCCGTGGTAGACGAGCTAGCTATGGTCCGTGGACCACATATCGAGTTTCCTCCGTGCCTCGGAAAGCACGTTAAGCCGTTGGTCCCGGCTCTTAATTGTAGATCTTTGACAGTCGTAACATGTAGTCAGTGTTACGAAAGTCTGACAACGACTCTCACCAAGGGATATCGTATTACTCAGTAAGAAAGAAAGAAAACATATTTATTTAGCACATGCCACAGATGCACACAACAAACAAATAAAAATAACATTAAAAAAAAACTTAAATCTACACAATATAAAACGTAAATTAAACAGAAAAAAAAAGATACAATATTGTGTGCCTCACGGCTGCGCCAAATAGGCCCAGTTCAGCAAACTGCCGAGCAGCTAGTGCCCGACGCTGGTTTTCAACTGGACCCGAGATGGTGATGTGACGGACATAAAACAGTTTTGTTTCTAATTAGGTATGTGTAGGTATGTATGAATAGGTACTTAAACAGAACAAACTTGTGTAAGTATAGTGTTAACAAATAAAAATACGTAGGTACTTATTAATATAAAAAAACGATAAAGGTGCAAGACAAAACAAAAAACTCAAGCAAGTGGGCCAGGCACATTAAGGTAAGGACGTGCGCATGCGTTCTAACTGGGTTAAGGATGTCAGATAGGCAGTCGGTCGTATTCAGCTGCATTCGGTTAGACTGGATCCGACATAGTTGGGAAAAGGCATTGCAGATGATAATGAGTACGTACCCGTGAGAAAATATCTGATTTCCTCACTGGCTAAACTACGACCTAAACCTAGCCCTACAATTATCAAGATTACGTTTTTGATTGATAGATGGCACCATTATAGACGGTCACTGTAGTAGATGAGACAACATGTTAAGTGATGACTACGTTAGAACTTAACACTTAAGTAGTTCGCAGTTTGAGTATCGACGCTTCACGACATACAAACTTATTCGTCAATGTTCCAGTTTGCTACATGATTAATAACCAACTTATACCCTTAAATTACAAGGAATTTTCGTGTTTATTTCCACATTAAATGCACATCGACAAAAATAAAGAAAAAAGAATATCGTAAGCAAACAACACACCGGGGCTGCGGGACTGTTCGAAAGAGATACCGCGGCCCTGGAACTCAAAGGGCTAAGAAGGAACATGGATGGGTTTTAGTCAGTACAAGTCTGAAACTCCCTTCCACTCCGCCCAGAGCGGGAGGGGTCATTTGATGATTGTTTTCCAACCGGAAAAAAAGCAACTAACACACTTGATCCAAATTAAAATGAAAAATGAACTCAAAATATAAATCTAGGATTATGTGAGTGAGCCCCACCGACCACGCCAAATAGGTTCATTCCACCAACAAAGCCAGACAGATGCTGTCTGGCGCTGATTTTCAAATCAACCTTTTCGAACGACTGACCGAACAAGAGGCAAAATTACAATGCCTAATATCGTACATTCTTTACCAGCTCCAAAACATTTTCGGCCTAATTATTTTTTTAATGGGACAGCAAACGGCAACCGCACGTGATGCCAGCTAATTGTTCATTAAAAACGGTTCGTTTGCAAACGTTCGCGTATCCGGTCGTGTATTAAAAATATCAGACATGATAATGATATGCTCGCTCATCAAATATTTAAGGTCAAGCCCGTTTGTAGCAAGAATATATGTTCATATTATATATCATTGAGGCCTCGCATAGTTAATTGAGTTTTGGACATAGATAGGACCCGATGGAAGCAGATGTTCCCGTTTTATGTACAGCAAGTGTATAGCAGTTGAACTCTATCTATGTTCACTACGCGTGCACTATCGCTTTAACCCTGAAACGTGTGAGAGCGACAGAGTGCGGGCTTATCTTTGTGTCACGAACTCTGCACCTGCAGTGCTCCAATTTGCGTAAATCATGCTTTGTTATTGACCCTTTCAGCAGTATGTGGCACATACCTACCTACTATTTGCACCTTGCTTTGACATATTTGAACTTGACCTTCTAACCCCTTTAAACTAGGGCAAACACACGTAGGTAACAAACGCAGCGCTGAATTGGAACGCATAAACATGTGTTTGAATCGCACAAATGTCGGACTTTCATTTCAAATCTATTTACTATTGTTTTGTGAATTTGTCTGACCCTTGCAGCATAGTGCAAAATACTACGTTGAAAAGGCCGTGTCCTCTTCAAGTAAAGTTGTGAAGAGTGAACCCTCAAAGAACCCTCCAGGGGATCGCAAATGGACACACAACGCAGAATAGCTTTCTGAAAGGTGGGCTTGTTGAAACTTGGCCCCGAGTGGGCATAAATTACGTATAACCTTAAAGTATTCAAGGTGCAGCTGGATTTTATTTCTATTGTTCCAAACAAAAGCTCTTCGGTTTAAATTTAGAACTGAAACATGTTTCTTGACCTTTGAAAGTTTATATAAGTAGATACACAAATGTATGTAAATTATGGCTTTAAAAGCTGTGTTACTCGTAAAACACTTATTTTTTGAAGACAATTATTCTTATATTAATGTCATACTATTGAACATATAATTTTTCTTATAATTTTAACTAAAGGGTAGGTATGGTGCCTGCCGGGGCTGCGGGACTGTTCGAAAGAGATACCGCGGCCCCGGAACACAAAGGGCAAAGAAGGAACAGTAGTCAGTAAAAGTCTGACAATCCCTCCCACTCCGCCCGGAGCGGGAGAGATTATTTGATGATTTCACATCCAAAAAATAAAAAAAGGTTAGGTATGGTCTCTACTGCGGGTCAGTGAGTCTCTACTGTTCTATCTACCAAAGTTACCCATTATACACTCTAACCTCAAAGTAGACACGACACCAAATATCACTTATCAAACTTAACAAAACTAATGTTTAAATGGACCACCAAATGTTTGTTGGAAACTTTCATTGGTGCCAATGCTAACCCAAATACTAGGGAGAAACCCAAATATGTTTGGAGTCAGCTTTTAAACTCTAAACTAATTTAAATGTGTTTGCGTATCCTTCTCAATTTCAAAAAGTTATACTATAAATCTTAGTTCTGTATTTTCA
Source organism: Noctua pronuba (assembly GCA_905220335.1). Classification (NCBI taxonomy): domain Eukaryota; kingdom Metazoa; phylum Arthropoda; class Insecta; order Lepidoptera; family Noctuidae; genus Noctua; species Noctua pronuba. Next base: position 5,658,418 of record LR999894.1, read on the forward strand.
AATAAAGATGTTTTTCCGAACGCCCCACCCATAAATCGTAATGGTAACACCACCGAAACGCAAAGATAACCGCAGCGACACAACTAGTTTCTATATTACTCTGTGACGGGTATCGTTAACACTGAAAACGGGATATTTACCATGAAATTTGGGATGATTTATTTATTTATATTTTTTTATTTCTATTTGTTTTGAGTTCCCGATATTTCGGCGGTGTTGCAAGCACCATGATCACGGATATATTTAAGTTATTGCGGGTGAGTGTTTATGAGCAGACAAATCGGTCTACCCTCTTTCTTGTTCATTTTTGCGCTTGGTACCGCTACCACTGTCACTCACAACTCGATTCTGTTCCCGACATGCGAAACTCACTGTGTGTCCACTCGCGAACTGTTTTCGGCACTTTTTCGGTTTTTACACAGTTGAACTTGATTCCAGGCCCTTGACAGTTGAAACCCATCCTCCCGGTTGAAGTTCTTATATTTGGTAATCTAAATGGCTTCTCTTACCAGTCTAGGTAGATAGTGGCGTTCTGTCGAGATGACCTAAGGGTTATGTTACTCAATCCAGTGATTCGAATCTGATTCCAAAAGATGCTGAGCTATGGCCGATTTTTGGGTGTCACTGTTTTTCACATGTGTTCCAATATTTTAGTTTAGACAGTTTCGGGTAGCTTGATGTGCTGGCGTCTGTACCTTGTCGCCTTCGAAAAAGATGCTTTAGCAAAACCTCGTTTAAAAACAAAACAATGATTACCATCTGACAATAATAATTATGGAATCATAAGACGTTTGCAACTAAACGACTGAGGAATATATATCCTAAGAACACACCTATTGGCAGACTTTCTAGTTTCTGTTTGCTCTCAACAATGTCTAATATTGGTTTTACAATCCTGAGCCAGCGACTCAACGTGCTCTTCAAGGAAAGGAAGGCTTTTGAAATGAAAGGAACAGTAATCCGTCCAACAATTGACCGTGACAACGCTGTTCCAACTTGAATTCTCATCGATGTCGAGTCACTAAAAAGGAAAGCAATATTATCGAGCACTTGCTCTGGCCCGCAGTTTTGCTCGCATTCTAGGGGAACTAATACTTATACCAATCAAGAAAAGAAAGTAAAGGTATTTATTTGACTCACACAGGCTGGAAAAAACAATAAAACAAAAATAAATAAAAAGAAAACAACCAAAAAAAATAATACATACATTAAACTAAATTGTTCCTGATGACAAAAGGCCTCTGTCTCAGCATGGTGCTGGACATTTAAATAAAATGTCACATCCCTGGTATTCGGACAAGGCCCGGCCTACAACTTTATAGAAGATATCATCTATACACATCGCAAACAAAATAGTAGTCTATTTGCAAGGCCCAATCGGTATACGTGTACTTTTCGTGTTTAGCTTATTGACACCCATGTCACTTCGCTTTAGAGTGCCACTGACATTTCTTCTGATGATTCCTCTCTATATATCTTTGTAATACTTCCTGTATGCCAATATTCATCCCAATCCGTTCATCTGTTTATACCTGAATAAACAAACTTATGTTTAGAGACTACCACAATAGACATTTTCACAAACAATAACTTTCCAACTCACCTCAAACATCACACAAGATCTCTCGCCACAATAGACGCACATACTCAATATAATATCCCTATGTTCCACATACAGTTCTATTTTCTTGCTTTCCTGTTACTGCCGCACCGTGGGACACAATGGGCCGGATGAATTTAAGTCCGCCAACAGGCATCGGTGTCAGCGGCTCCTTTCTTTTGCGACACAATACGAGATCAGGCTCGCCACTTGTGCCCGCACTTGGGTATGTGTCTTTATGTACTAGTTGAATAGAGCGGGTTTTGGAAAGTCACCTGTTAAGCTTTGCTTTCCTTTTTCTGGGTTAAAGTACGACGATGGCTAAACAAGCAGTATAGTGTGAATCAGGAAGCGTTCTCTTCCACGGCAGTTCTACGAATTAGAATTATCTAGTTATCTAATCTAAATATATAAAAGCGATAGATCACTCACTCACTCATCACGAAATATCGAAAACCGCTTGACGTATTAAGATGAAATTTGGCAGGGGGGTAGTTTATAGTTAGTAGACGTCCGCTAAGAACGGATTTTGCGACAGGGCCGGATTAAGGGGGTCTAAGGGCTCTCGCAAGGTTGTATGAAAGGCCTTCATTTTTTGTGTTGTTGTGAAGTTGCGGGCAACAGCTAGTTTTGAATAAAAGTAATACACTTTTAAAACGTAAACCATTTTTGTTTAACTTTAAAACATTTTTGCTCAACCATAAAAAAATTGCTTGTGCATCTATTTTATCTCATAAAAACACACGTAATACAGAGCAAATCGTTGAGATCAATATACATACTTAGAATGTCACATTCGTATCATTAAGTTAAAACAAAAGTCTAACTTTCTGCAGTTCAAACTTTGCCAGAGTCTATTTCACAAGCGCAACGAACGGTGAAACTAAAAATATTCGCGTCCAATGCAGTTTTATTTACACTGCGTACACAATACATTCAGACAAAACAGTCAATGTACGTTAATACGTCCCCACCGCGTAATAAACCACAAATTGCAATATATTTCGATGACCTGGAAACGAATAAATATTCGGTCAACATTGTTGGTGACGCTACATTGAAACTTTTTCATAATATACACACAACAAGAGCACAACTGTATGTAATAATCGAGCCAAAATACAAAGCTACTTAACAAAGCAATAAGAAAGTTATCGGGGAACCCAGACAAGCGCAAATCCATTCAGATATAACAATGATTTAATAAACCTTCAGTTTTTTTGACCTCTTTATTCCAATCTGAGATAGGTTTTCCATCACAATTTCTGTAAAAGATTCACTATCAGTCAAAGCTAACCATTGTTCCCAAACAGCGGAACCTTACATAACACGGAACGCCCAAAAAATGTACATCATCGAAAAAAATCCCCACTTTTTGCACAGATCACGTTCTGCCCGTATTCAAATGACGCCACCGGTCGCATTCACCATTACGTGACAATCGTGTCCTCCCATTCGCACGTAGCGAGGTGTCATCCGGGCCCAAGAGGAACCCACCTACTCCAACCACGCCGGATGGAACCTTCCGGTCGCTTGAGTTAAATACCGCTCTTTCAAGCACACAGACGGACTAATTTCAATACGAGTCCCTTTGAGAATAGGGGAGCGCTTTTATTCGAATGTGACTGTATAACATGTGTTCTGAAACTTAATATAGGGACGTTGTTTGGGTATCACTGTCACATGAAACACTGGTGAAATGGATACTACTATATAAATGGATGTGGTAGGGATGGAAGTTTGAAAGATATCTACGTAGTATTATAATAATAATTATGTATGTGAGTGACTTACAAAGCTACACTAACACTAGAAGACTTGTGAACAATGTTAATAATGGGTGTAAAAGCACCCTTAACGAAGATGAAAAGGATTTGTTTTCCCTATAATTGCATTATTTTTTTTGTTCTAGACCATACTTGGGAACCTTCTAGTTACGGAGATATTGGGGGTCAAAGTTTCAACTTTTTCACAAGTTTTTTTTAAATACAAGTTTTGAATGTTATAACTTTACCTTATATGCCTCCACGTTACCCACACTATTCAATGCATCCATCAGCACAATGTTTTGAGTGCGTTACATTGAGTCCTACCGTAAAAAGAGATTTTTCAAAAAAGTCATACAATTATTTTGCTTAGAGTTACTTAGTTTAATTTACAGAACGCTTGGTTGACGGCTTCTTGAAGGGTCCGTTTTCAGCCCGTATGTGTTGATGTAGTTAGTTCGGGTTGAGACATAGCCCTTAGATCATCGTTTTTTTTTGTCACGGGTGACCACTGAAAACCAGCGCTGTGCTGTGGGCTCCCCATAGTACAGCATTATGCTGAGTGGTAACCTATCACGGTGGTAACCTACGCAGTCACGACGTGCAAGATGTTAACGTATTTTTTTTTTCTTTTTTTTGTCCCGTCCTGTTGAAATTAGAAATATTTGTTATGCGTTGTACCTACCTATGTTTATACAAATAAATATTTTTTCTTTCTTTCTTTTTTTCTTTAAATCTGTGACAAACAATGTTCACATTTTTCCAAGGGAAACGTTCAAGAGGCGAAAAGCTGACGAAGGCGTAAAATCACCATCTTACCCAGTTCACTGCAATGTCAACATTTCAAATGATCTTCGGATTTCCGCAATTCTGTTCACATTATTTCTCCAAACGGATCCTCGTCCAATATTGACCGGGATTTGCGCCATTTGCGTCCTTTCCCCCAATATGTCTGCAGCAGCTCAATAGAAGCTCTTACAAACCCTCACTAATCCTGATTGAGCCTGTGGGGCTCTGCGTTTCTTTACAGAATTAACACTTCGCTGGTGTCGCGAAAAACATCAGGAAGAATAAGGAAAATTACGGAGAAAATATTTAGTTTTCAAGGGAAATCAGGCACGTGTGATTTACAGGTCTGTAATGTCCATATAAGAATGTACAATGTACATGGGTACACGACACAGGGTGTTAGTGTGCGTTTAGTTGGGAAAAGTCGGGAAAATCTGTTTGTTTCAAATCAGCTGAAGTTAATACTGGAAATCAACTGACTTACTCAAATCTAATGCTCTCATAATATATTTATCAGTAATGCTTTGCAGACCACCGTATGAGACACAATAATAAATTAAATCTATCAACATTTCTAATCATTGAACGAAATCATCGTTTTAGTAAGAAAAATCACAGTAAACCGTAGCAAAATGAAGAATCAAATACGATATCTTATCTATCTTTTCATTCGTCTAGCTCGTTTTGATAAAAAAGACCATTTGCAAGTCTTTGATACGCAACAATTTTTAGTTGAAGCCGTTGAGATATTAAAAAAAATAGGAATCTCTGTTACCACCACAGTTTCATGGTACTAGATTATTATGTCATCATACTTATCACCGAAATTAAAAGAGAGCCAAGTTTCAGCTCAATAAGATTGCCAGGAAGTCCTAGAAAAATGGATTACACACAGAGTAACAGGAAGCACATACAAAAAAACTTGTAAGAAACCCCCGGTTGAACCAAAAGAATATCAAATACCTAACTACTTCGCGAAATAAAAATCAAATAGTGCTAGACTTCCCCGCAGAACTATCGAATCGACGTGGAAAGACAGTAGAGTCTACATGCTCATTGTAAATTGACTCGAGCTGAGTGCTAGCAATCGATATGTTACGATGAAAGCCCTAGTCGCCTCGCTTGGCCCCGGTTGTTGCTACTGGGTTATTCATTGAAGTCGAGTCATTGTGAAGAATTATGACTACAAATGGACCATGTTTTTTGATGAGGGTGCATGTGTATCGATTTGTTAGTCTCTAGGTAAAGACAGAACTTGGTGATGTATGTTTTTGTGGACTTGCCTATTGTTTTGGTGTTTTCTAAGACAAAGTAAAGATTCTTTTACCGTCGACCTTTGTCAGTTTTAAAAAGATTGACGGTAGAATTAGTAGGTTTATGACGTATCAATTCAATTAACACAAGATACTTTTTTAAATCTCGATTATTTCCACAAAATAATTTTGATTCGACCAAAATTAAACTAAAAAAACTATATTTATACGAACACAGCAAACACACGACTTACATTTCATAAATGCGGTTACACGAAAACTGCACGGTTAAAACCACAGAACAAACTTCATAATTCCATACACAAACGGTTATGATCGCTGTTCAACCCTCTCGTTTCTGAGTCGTTCAATGCGATTTTTAATTTCCCCAGTGCTTAGGAAATGTTGCCATTTTTCCTTTGTTAACATAAATGTGAATGCGGCCGACAACACGCAGCTTTTCATTTATTGAAACGCTGTGGGATTATAGAGATATTTTGTCTATTTCCCTAATGTAAAGCGAAAAATTATAGGGGTGTTTTTGTTTAATATAGGACTATTTTGTTTGTGATGTCAAGAAACAAAAGCACTCGGAGTTCAGATCCTAAACGGATCGTTTTCATCCGCTTGATGTCAGCCTTTGTAGAATCTACGACACAAACGATCAACCGCAGCTCTGTTTTTTCAACGTCACTGTCAGTTTCAACAATCGTTCGTGTGTGAACTAAGCCTAACTAAACCTTCATATATTGAACACATTTTTTCCGTTCTAGTTTAATTTTGGTTTTCGAGTGCCATTTCCTGCAAAAAAAAAGTTCTGCACATAGAACGTGTTCCCAATTTGAATTGTCGAGGAAAACATCGTAAAACAGACACACCTTAGCATATGCTAAGCATGCTAAGCTATGCTGAGGATAAGTAGTGCCTGTCACGCTGACGTGAAGAATAGAGTTCGCGTGTGTACTCCCCCTTACATCAATGTGACTTCACTACAGTCCACAGTTATTTTACATCTGAAAGCTGTAGTCCACATCAACCTTAACGGCACGAAAATAAAGGCCACTATCATTTTGCCAGACTTGACAGTGAAAGCAACCTATCAACAACCTTATAGCTAGGACCATAAGGTTCATTGTGATTTATAAGTGATGGTGGAGGTAAAATATCTGTAAAAGGACTATACTTAGTCCGTCTCGCCACTATTTTTAGCACATCCGTGTTACATGCTCTTAGCCCGTATATTCTGAACAGAGCTTGAACTGTTACCAATAAATATCATGGAGTTTCTTGCAAAGACTTTCGGATAAGTATTTCTTAGACTTAGACTTTTGATAAGAGGTGCAAAGGCCTACATAACATAACATAACGCCTGTAATCACCGAAGGGTTAGGCAGAGGTGTACCTAATAGTACACCCACAATTCGCCAGTTATGTTTAAGTCCCATGTAATAGGAGGCGAGCCTATTGCCATCAACCGGGCGCAAATCCAGACTCCATGGCTGCTACTGAGAAATTCCTGATGGAAACACCCAATAACACTTTGCCCGACCTGGGAATCGAACCCAGGACCTCATGCTCAGCAGTCGCGCTTCCGACCACTAGACTAACGAGGCAGTCTACAAAAGCCTAGTAGGCATTGAAAAATAAAATCACTATTTTAAACTAGAAACGTTGCATTATCGACCAAAGAAAAGAACAGTCAATGAATCTTCTTTCCAAATTACTAGAATAATAACAAGAAAAATTACCAAAAACATACATACCTATTTAAAACAGCTATTGGGTAAAAAAACCACAAAACAACTCTAACATCAACCAATCCATTATTATTTTTACATAAGCTCGCGTTGGTTTCACAAAGTCAAAGTCTGAGCCCGACCATCCATACCATCGACAAAGCCTAAATAAATAAAACTTCGATGAATTTAAATCAATCGGTTCCATAAAGCGATGAACGGGTAAGCCATATACTTGAAATTCAAGCAGAGGAATAAATCTGTTGGCTTTAATAGTCGGAATTGAGAATGAAATATGTTAATACGCTCATTTTCATGCATTAAGCACGATGCATCTCTATTGCAGGGTTGAAAGTAGTCGATATTTCATAAATTCTGCTACACTAGAGACGCAGACAAATCGGTCTACCCTCTTATAAACAACCACTCGCAATAACTTCAGTTTATCCGTGATCATGGTGCTTGCAACAGCGCCGAAATATCGGGAACTCAGACCAAACAGTAAACATGGTAAATATCCCGTCTCTAGTGACCATGATAGTTTAAAAACTTTTAGTAGGTTGTTTTTGATATAATGCTATTATTCCTCAAATTACATTCTCTTAGTAGACGTGTGATGTGATCATGTGACCACCCATTAAATACCGATTTTGCTCCGTGCCTCGGAAAGCACGTGAGGTCGTTGGTCCCGGCGGCGGTCGATTGTAGATCTTTGACAGCCGTTATAAGTAGTCAGTGGACCGAAAGTGACAACCAAGTCTACTGAGTCTTACCAAGGGGTATCGTATTACCCAGGACTAACTGGGTTGTGGAGGTCAGATAGGCAGTCGCTCCATGTAAAATACTGGTATTCCGCTCCATTCGGTTCAAACTCAAACTCAAAGCATTGTTTCAAATAGACGCGTGACAGGCACTTTCATAGCCAAATATAAGCTACCTACAGTTTAGCCACAGGCATAATAACTGTGAGTGACGTAGTTGTGTTGTTAGACTGGAAGCCGACCCCAACATAGTTGAGTAAAGCTAGGCAGATGATTTTAGTAAACGTGTATTGCGTAGGTACATAAACTTTACCTAATCATTAAAATGTAATTAAGGTTACATACACAAAAATGTGTATAGCGGGTACACCTCATAAGGGTTATTGTACACCTTGGGAAAAACTTTTATGGAACACCTAAAAGTTCATTCACCTTTACCCGACATACACTATAATTACAAGAAAATTAAAAAAAAAAAAAAAAAAGAAATCTCGTAAAATCTAATGAGCAGTAGCCGCTGTTCCACAATAGTGAAAGCCAGCTATCTGATCTCGTTTTATAGATTTTCCATAACCATTCTATTTCATTGTCTTTGGATAAACTAATTGTGTCGTTCAACTTCCCTTTGGGTCACAAAAAACATAATTCAGACAATTTATATGCAAAACTTTGGGTTATTTGAATAGGGTCAGCTCTCATCTTAGTGGACTGATGCCCAAAATTGTATTAAAGTAAAAAGTGATCCCATTTTCATCGCCCCAGCCTCGGTAAATCCTTTTTTTTTTGAGAATGATGTTGTGACCCAATTGGCTCGAATGTTCTGAAAGAATCTTGCTTGATAGTGGCTGTGGAGAATCATAGCAAGTTGAGCAGTCTTCAGGGGTTCTAACAATAGCCACGGAAACGCAGGACTGGTTGAGAGGAAGGACTGTCCGTCATCAGGAACGGGCAGCCTGTCGGATACAATGATGTAATATAAATAGAAGCGTCATGCATGAACATCATGGCATTCGAAAACAGCGTAAATACTATGGGTAGCTAGATAGCTACTTAGACGCACGAAGAAAGGGAAAGAAAATTAAATGTCATCATGGAATTCCTGTTGTTAGAGAGAGATAAATATATTTCTTTAATTAGTTGTCATTCAGTGGTGCATGCTCATTGGCCGAGCGCGTATGGATCGTGACTTACCTCAGGCGCCAGCCGGCTTTAGAAGGCATCGAAAAAAGTAAAATTATTTTTTCTTGATACTTACGCATGAAATGATACTTTTTTATCTTTCACAGTTGCAGTATATTTTTTACATTTCCTAAACAGGATTTTTGTTTGTTGTTTGAGAAAGTACAGCCGCGGCACTGGTTGGTAAGCGACTAAATGGAGGTCCGGTAATTACCTTGCATTCATATTGCCACTACAGAGCGCGGGCACCGTATCTAAAGTTCATTCGAAACGAATCTATACTAATGTTATAAAGAGGTAAAATTTGTCTGTAAGTTTGTTAGTTTTTAAGTTTGTATATAGGCGGAAATCTCCGGAACTAATGATCCTATACGAAAAATTCTTTCACTGGCAAGAACCTAAATTATTCGCGAGTGCTATAGGGTATAAATTATATTAATATCACGCACATTAGCCGAGCTATCTCAATTTTAGCGAACGAAGTCACGGGCGAAGTGCTAGTCATTAATGTTAAGATAGTGTCAGTACAGAACTATTCTACAAATTAAACAGTTACAGGAACTTTAAACACGTGTATAGTTGTCACATCCCTTTACGTCCCATTTACGTCCACTTTACGTACCCTTTTCCCTTTCCATAGAATTTCGCTTCTGGTCAGATAAGAACATACCTCGGGCTAAATTCAGAGGTACCAACCCAACGGCATCTCTTTGGTACATCATTAGGCACAAGTACCTACACCTGTCGACTTCTTCATTTAAGTAACTAGATTATGCCTAATAAACCTTCGTACATGGTTTTTGGATTCTAAGGAAAACTGATACCGACTTTTAAACTCCTTAGCAACCCTATACGCGTTGATTTAAAAAAATCCTATTTTCCTAAACAAAACATTCGAAGAACTTAGATTATAATACTTAATCGCTTATTTCATTTAAATCCTTCTTAGATTTAAATGAAATAAGTGAAAAAAAACCTTTTAAAAACAAGCTTTCAGAAAATCTACTAAATTATAAAGTTTTTGTAAAAGCTTGTCGTGTAGTGTGTGTCTACTACACGACACACGACAAGCCGCAAGGTGTGTTTTTTTTCCTTTTCTATACACGCGACAAGCTTTTTGTTTTCATTTTTTTTTTCTCTTTATTTAAGGGGCTTGTTCATTTTGAAGATGTCGCCCGTTTTCATTTACTTCAAGGTTTATTTTCTGTTTTTTGTTGGTGCATTTCATAAAAGCGATACGAAAGAAAAACTTTTAAAAAACCATTTCAAAAGTTTTTGTTTCGTTCATTTTATTTAATCCTTTTTAGTTTTCTAATTTGCAAATAGGTAACGTGTCGTTGTTGCAAGGACTCTTGCTAATTAGTTTTGCACAATCCAGTTTATCAATTAGAAGTTGAACGCGCATACAAAATTTTATATCCGTGCTTTTAAACTGCCGCACAAGAGGTGACGATGCTGGTTGCAGCATCAGATCGTGATAGAAATCGTACTTATTATATCAACAAAATTGAAAGCGTATACGAAGCGTGTACTTACTATAAACCGTTGAAGAGTTACCCTAGACGAGACGATCCTGCCTGCAGGATCAAGTCATATCTGTCATAAAATGTGTTGTCAACAGAACCAAAGGTGCGTGCAGAATATCATCTCAATCGAAAACTTGAAACTGGGTCAAGTTTAACTTGCAAGATTTTTTTACGGACAGACACCCGGACAGGTGAAACAAAGTAAAAGCTGCTAAAATCATTCACATCGCTGCCAACGAGAAATGTGCCCTTTTCCGAATTGAGTATAGGGTGCTTTTTTAGTTATTTAGCTGCAAAAGCTAGGACAATCACTGCTGGATCAGTCACAAAACAGCTTCTTTTATGTGTATAAGTAGAAATCAAATGCTGGAAGTAAATGGGTGAATATCAACAACGTGCATTTTTATTCAATTTTGGTGGCAAAATTTTTTCTTCATTATTCGTGAAAAATAACGGGCTGGTATAAGAATAGAAACTCCAAGGTGGAAGGATCTTCAAGAGGTCTGAGAAAATCTCGATAACTTTTTGAGATATTTTAGTTCAAAGTCTAGTGTGGCCACCAAAATTGAAAATCGCCCACCAAAATCGACAGTGCCCACCAAAATTGAAAATCAGTGACACCAAAATTTAATTTCTCCATCACAAACCTCAATCTCACTAATAAAGCTCAATGTAACTAATCTCACAAATTCTCATTCTCATCAATAACTTCATCGGTTGTTAAAAAATATTTATTATTATTTATCTGATCTATCATTATGAGTTTATAACACAAAAAAAAACGAAAACAAAAAAACATTAATATTTTTATTGTAAACAAAATTAATAATAAAGACCAAGTGGTAATAAAGTCCAAATCTAGTGGAGATAAGGTTGTTTCGAAGCCGGAGATTCTGTCGGAAGTAGAAAACTTCTACGGCAAGTTGTAAGCATCGCATGCATCTCAACCTGATCCCGAAAATAAGGATTCCAGAGCCACCTTAACCCGCCATTTCACAGAAGACCTACCAGAATTCAGCCAAAACAAAATCGGGGCGTCACTTAGACAGCTTAAAAATGGAAAAGCGCCTGGTGAGGATGGGGTAACAACTGAGCTCCTGAAGGCGGGAGGAAGTCCTGTATTAAGAGAGCTACGGGAGCTTTTCAACTCGGTCCTGTTCTCTGGGAGAACTCAAGAAGCGTGGTGAAGGAGCGTGGTCATTCTTTGCTTTAAAAAGGGGTACAAGACCCTATTCAAGAATTACTGACCCATTTCGCTCCTTAGCCACGTGTATTAGCTGTTTTCAAAAGTCATCACGAATCGTCTAGCGCGAAGACTCGAACATTTCCAGCCACCGGAGCAGGACGGGTTTCGAAGAGGATTCAGCACCATAGACCACATCCACACAGTGCGGCAGACCATACAGAAGTTCGAAGAGTATAATCGGCCGCTGTGTCTTACATTCGTGGACTACGAGAAGACTTTTGACTCTGTCGAGACCTGGTCAGTTCTGGAGTTTCTCCAGCGATGCCAAGTTGACTGGCGATACATCCAAGTGCTGAGAACTCTTTATGAAAACATCACAATCACCATCCAAACTCAGAACCAGCAAACAGGGCATATCCCATTGCGTCAGGGGGTGAGCCAAGGGGACGTAATTTAGCCGAAATGGTTCACCAACGCACCTTTTTTTTTGGATGGGAAATCATCAAATGACCGGGGGGGTCATTTGATGATTTCCCCCGCTCTGGGCGGATTGAAAGGGAGTGTCAGACTTGTGTCCGTGTTCCTTCTTAGCCCTTTGTGTTCCAGGGCCGCGGTATCTCTTTCGAACAGACCCGCAGCCCCTCACCAACGCACCTGGCATTAACATCAACGGCGAGTACATCTCACACTTGAGATTTCCATTGCAGATGAAATCGTCATGCAGCAGATGCTGGATGGCCGAGTTGATTCATCAATACGCATTGATCTCAGGGTGAACTTGGACAAAACCCAGGTGATGTTCAAAGATCGTCACCCGGAACCAGGACCTATTGTTGTCAATGGCGGTCCTCTCGAGGTTGTTTGAGAATATGTTTATCTAGGGCAAACTCTGCAGTTTGGAAAGAACAACTTTAAGAGGGAGACTGACAGAAGAATTCAGCTGGGCTGGGCAACTTTTGGCAAACTTCGTACGGTCTTCTCGTTGCGTATTGCACAGAGCGTAAAGACTACGGTCTTCAACCAGTACGTCCTGCCTGTTATGACTTACAGGGCTGAAACGTGGACACTCTCGGTATGGCTGGTCCATAAATTCGAGGTTGATCAGCGAGCTACGGAAAGGGCTATTCTTGGACTCAACGCTTTATTATGTAATTTTTTGTTGTTCCAAACAAAATAAAAAATATTAAATCCAAGGAGAGACACAGTGAAACAGCAAACAGATCATTACCATTTCACCAACGCTCTGCAGATTTCAGTTAAACTAAAAAACCTTAACTCAATATTTGGATGCTAATCACCAGACTAGATCAATGGTTTCTACAATCAGTCTTTAAATCTAAGAAAGGAATTTTTAGTTTTCAAATGTAATTAATCTTCTCTCATCTTTACTAAAAAAAACTTAAAAACAAGAAAACACTCGTTTTCTTTTTTCCTCATAACTCTTTTTCGCAGTGTTTCAGCCTGTTTGGGATAGCTCTTTATTTTTGCCTTTCTTCTTCTTTCTGCCATTCTCTTTTTAACCAGCCTCTCTTCGCTAGTCTGTTTTGGCATTCATAAAAGCAACAAAATAAAAATATATTAATAAGAAACTTGATCATTAGTATACCACCCTTATAAATAATTGGTCTTACTTACTGCCAAGTACATAACATTTATTTGTTTGCTAATCAAACTGTCCTGCAACGTAAAAACTGGCTATATAGGTACAAACCATACATATACAGTACATACTTAAAATTTGGTGACTCGTTTTCAATTTTGGTGGAGGGAAAACGCCACCAAAGCCACCAAAATTGAGCCACCAAAATTGGGACCAGGCATAAAAAAAATCTTTAAAAATAGGGGTTTTAGGTTCCAATTAAATTGATGTTACTGATTTATACGAAAACCTAATCACTAGCTATAACGTGTAGCTTACTATTAAAACACTTTAAAATCGACAGCAAATCGATCCACCAAAAATTTAACAATTCTTGTCCCCCGTCCCACTCAAGGTGAGTACTTACGTTTTTGGGGGGTAATCGAAGCACTAATCACGTATCTGTTACGCGCAAGTGCTGGCCAAAGACTTAGAGTTGCGAAATAATAAAACACTATTGATCACACACGCCCGAAGCTTCGTGTTATAGTAAATTGAAAAAGTGCGAACAAAATTTTGATTTTTGCTTGGACAAACTTTGATCGAGTGTCCTGTGCTTTTAAATTAGATTTTCTAATATGGTTTAATTGTTTTTAGATAGTGTGTCTTATACATATACTAAGGAAATCGTTTATTTGCTATTTTACCCCAAATTGTTACTTTGGTGAATGCAATTATATCAAAAAATGGAACTGGGACAAGCCACCAAACTTGAATTTTAAGGTGATTTTTTTTTTCCTGATTTTTTATATATACTTATAAAAACAAAAAATGTGGCCCTAATTGAACCAAGTTACGTAGTTCACTATAAAAAAAAATAAGAAACATCCTATCATTTTACACCTCGATTCTCAACGTAGACACGTAAAATTTGCTGCCGTGATATTCACCCAAATACATATATTACGGCTAAAACCCGAAGTAAGGTTACACCTAGTTCTAGCCGGCTATACCTAGGTGCGGCCGGTAACAGTTTGTAATAATGCAACCAATTTGGATTTAGCGTTCGCGTTTGGTAACAGTTCTAACCTAACCTAACCTAATCCATTTGGTAGGTGTGTCCTAGCAATAAAAAGGATAGTTATCGGCCCCACCTGGGTATACCCGGCTAGAACTAGGTGTAACCTTACTTAACCGGCTAGAACTAGATGTAACCTTACTTCGGCTTTTAGCCGTAACATATACACAAACATAGAAACTGTTTAAATTTCACTCTGCGTACACGATTTATGTGAGAAAGTGATAGATATGATTTACGCTCACTGAATAAATTAGTATTTGTACTCGTCAGAGTTTCCGAGGCTTTTATCTTTAGTCATAATTAGAATTTATAATTAGGAGGATTTGTATGTTTCAGATGATGTTGTTGTCTGCCTATAGCGAGGCTACAAGTTTTGATATAAGTAGCTTATCACTAAGCTTGGCTAAAGAATTGATGATTTCTATAAGACAAGCCTTTTCATCCGTAAATGTACAATAAATTATTGTACAGATACAGTACGTAGGTTTGGGTATAAATTAAGAAGTTTTGTTTGGGCATATGAACATTTTCACAAACACGAGCAGGTTGGTACAAACAAAAAAGGGACAGCGCTTGCTTCCAGCACTGGCGCGTGCACTTGCTTCTAGCACCGGCGCATGTACTTGCTTCCAGCACTGGCGCATGTACTTGTTTCCAGCACTGGCGCATGTACTTGTTTCCAGCACTGGCGCATGTACTTGCTTCCAGCACTGGCGCATGTACTTGTTTCCAGCACTGGCGCATGTACTTGTTTCCAGCACTGGCGCATGTACTTGCTTCCAGCATCGACGCGCGCGTGCACTTTCTTCCAGCACTGGCGTGAGCACGATTATTTTATAGTTCAACTTTGAATCAGAATGTACGAGAATCGTTAACTTCATTCGCAAATTGCAACTTTAATATTTTC
The DNA here is from genome assembly GCA_905220335.1 of Noctua pronuba. Lineage (NCBI taxonomy): Eukaryota > Metazoa > Arthropoda > Insecta > Lepidoptera > Noctuidae > Noctua > Noctua pronuba. Next base: position 5,673,781 of record LR999894.1, read on the forward strand.
TTCAACTTTTTGCGCGCAACAGGCAATTAAATCTGGCACCCACTGTTGTGCAGGTCAGCGCGTGTCTCAACCAGGTGTAACCCACAATCTTCTGAATTTCATGAACAAATCTGGTTTTTTGTCTGCCAACACTTTTTTTTTTTTTGTTTATATATCTGCAATCGACTAAGTCATAATCAGATGTTTGGGCTTTCCATTCTTGTTCAGAGGGGTATTTCTGTAAATTCTCTCCCTCGGTTTTCCCATAATAGTGTCTGGCTTCTAGCATCTTTGGTCCAACTGTATTATTTGCCATCTTTTCAGTCTAGTAATGTCCTTGTTGGTGAGAATTAGATCTCTAGCGAGTTGGTTTGTGTGATTTTTCAGTCTCTCTTTGTATTTAGCACAATATCTGCTTACCTCCTCCTTGACCGTTGGCATTTCCAGGTATTCATGTATCTTTTGTACATTTCTAGCAAACCATGGTGAATTTGAGATTGCCCTCAATGCTTTGTTCTGAAACCTTTGCAGGATTTCAACACTTCTAAATTAAATTGTATCGTGCAAATCAGTCTTTATTCAACCCCCACACCCCACAGCCTGCGGTACCTATGAGGTTATGAACATACATGCAAGTGTTGATAGCGGTATAAAATAAATACAAGCCACATTAACGGTACAACTGCCTATCGGTTAACGATATCTCGTTGCATACGACATGCAATATTGCAATCATGTTCGAGGTTTATTGTGTTATTGTACTGAATTATATTTTAAGCTTCGGTTTATAAAATGTACGCCAATAATGATTCTTAGAATAGGCGTGGCTAGATGACCAAGACAAGTGACAATAGCTTTCAAAGATTTTTTTACATTTGATAAGTATATTCTCAAGAATAGGAACAGAAGTTTACCAATAAATGCGCTTGCGCTTAGAGATAACAGATTCATGTAAGACTCTGTATAAGTCGCTACCATATTGACCAAAAATATCAGTGTTATTCAAATTAAAGTTACCCAGCAGAGTCGACTACAAATCATTTTAAGAGCATTGTCAAATGTCTAGATAACTACTATCTTCGCATTAGGCAATAACTTACTACAGTTTTAGCTTTAAAAGCCAGAAGAGCGATCACACGCCATTTTAATAGCATTGTCAAGATAACTCCTATCTTAGCACAAGATAGAACTCCCTAATGCGATCAGAGCGCTGCATCCAGGCTATCCTCATCCAGTTAACGATAACGGGCCAATACCACATGAAGGCCACCTTATAATCACAACGTTAATTTAAGCTCCATTCTTAACGATACTTAATTATCCTTAACGATACGATTGAGCCCTTAAGATTTGCGTGCAGACAACAGGGAACCTCATTACCTTGATTATTCCCCAACACGCGTAATAGATTGTTTTTACAACGGCTTTAAGCTGAATTAACATGAGCTTAAAGCGCTACGCTTTACGAAGCGGCCCGGAAAAGGTGCTCAGTAATAAATGAAGGTGTCCCAGTATGTAATTACTGCGTGTTTCTTTGATACGTTTATAATTAACTTTATAAATCTCAATTTAGAAGCGGTCTTGGAATTGAGAGAACGTATGGTGTATAATGTGCAAAAAAAATCAGTTTGGAGTAATGGGTTTGTTAAACATGTATGGCCATTGAATGCCCTCACCATTATTTTAATAGAAGAAAAAAAAGAATTATTAAATAGCTGACTTTAACTCAAAGTGGTGTAAATCGCACTAGAGCGAGATTTCCACAGTGCTAAGTAATAAATGAACACTCAATGAGGATACGTAACCAGAACAGTAAAGCAAGGGCAACAGCAAGCAGAATGCAACAGCAAGACGATGGTACTTCCACTGTCAAAATTCTTCAAAGCTCTACCCCTGTTAGACAAACTCTGGCCCGTAAGTGTACGACGGGTGTAAAAATACCTTTAACGAAGCCGAAAAGCGCTTGATCTCCAAGTCACTGCAATCATTTTGTTTTTCTAAACCTAGACGTATGGTCTAGATTTAGAAAAACAAGAAAGGAAAACTGGAAAGTACTGGAAACCTAATTACGGAGATATTGGGGTAAAAGGTCCAACTTTTTCACAAGTTTTTTTTGTAAAATACAAGTTTTTAATGTTCTTCCACGACCCCCTTACTATTCAATACATCCATCAGCACAATGTTTTGGGTTCTACCGTAAAACGTGATTTCACCCCAAAACAAAAAGCCGTTTCCCGCAAAAAAAAAATTTTGTAAAGTTACTTACTAGCTTAGTTGACGGCTTCGTGTAGAGTCCGTTTACACCTAGTATACATCAATGGTAATTCACATTAACTGTGAGTTGATTTGAAAATTCACAAAATCGGCAGGAAATTAACTTCCTACGTGTAGTAGAAAACGTATGGAATTAATTTCCTTTGAGCTATTGGCTTTTTTCCTGTTATTTTTTACTTATTTCTCCTGTTTGGGGAAAACTTGTAACATGGTAATTTTATAATACAATATTTACTTTTCGCTTTTAACGGAGCTCTAGAAATCTTCAAAGATTCCAAATGGTTTCAGTGTTGTTTTAATAAAATGAATGTTAAATGTGGTAACTTAATAATACCGTTGAGCGGTGGGTAGTAGCCGTGTCGACGGCGTGTTCGTGTTCCACGCGCGCCTCAAAGAGATGTCAGCAAAAAGGGCTGATGCCTGCCGGGGCTGCGGGACTGTTCGAACGAGATACCACGGCCCTGGAACACAAAGGGCAAAGAAGGAACATGGATGGGTTTTAGTCAGTAAAAGTCTGACACTCCCTCCCATTCCGCCCAGAGCAAGGGGGGGGGGGGGGTTATTTGATGATTTCCCATCCAAAAAAAAAGCGGTGGGTAGTAAATAATTATAGTAAATTATCTCTGAGCCTCATCATCTTCCTGCCCTACTTTCGGTCGAGGCAACACGTTTTTTACTTCCATTCTCCCCTGTCAATCACCACGCTATCATTTCATCCATCAACTTTTCTTTGGTCTTCTTCTCCCTCTCCATCCATCCTCTTAAATGCTCATTTCTTACTTTATACTCTACTAGCGGCCCGTCCCGGCTTTGCACGGGTGGAGGTTTATTTTTTAAACATTTTGGGATAAAATATAGCCTATGTTACTCAGGGATAATGTAGCTTTCTAATGGTGAATTTTTTTTTTAAATCGACACAGTGGTTTTTGAGTTTATTCATTACAAACATACACACACACATAAATACAAATCTTTCCTCTTTATAATATTAGTAAGATGAAGAGCCTACTGCTTACTAATAGGTATTTTCGATCAATAAATTCTAACGTAGTACCAGACCAGTTATCAAATAATAGTATCACGAGATAAAATTAAGCATTGCTATGTCCGTATTCACTAACACTAGGCGATACCTAAATAAAAGCGCTAAAAACTGCTGAATTTACATAGCTCGGCTCATGGTCGAGTAGTAATTCCAACAGCGCACTAACATTTAGGCATTCCTTTGGATGTCGCTTAGTGTTCACACAAACATTAGGTTCATAGTTCGCAATTGCCCCCTAAAGAGTTAGTACTGTGTTTATAGTTCTGTCTCAAAACTTCAGACATGTTCCTACCAATTGAACTTAGTTTGAAGTATAACTGAGCCAGAATATTCCCAAGTCAACAATTCATGCCGACTCCTAAGAAAATAAGACCTTGTATTACAAGACCTTTCTCTGATAATATAATATGCATAAAGAACGTTGGCAGACAAACATATCGTCATTTAAATACCTTTGGCAAACATGTTACATGCCGTCGGAACATTTAAAAAACAAATAGGCCCAACGGGACCCTTTGAACTAATAAAATACAAAAATGTTGCCTCTCCGGCCACCTTAACTGACGTGCAAATGGTTCAATATTTTGTTCGGAGTTATTTATTCGTGCAATTTGGCCGTAAAGGCAATTTGTAGGTAACGGAATAATGTTAGAAACATCGTCTCTTCTTGGAGTTCAATTACTCGTAAGTACAGACAAACCGTGAAAACGATTCTCTGGAGCATAGTTTTACGTATCAGACGTATTATGTTAACACTTATAAATAAAGAAACATAAGTCATAGTATGTGTTGAGGAGCACGTGGTTAAATAATATCAGCCGCTCGGGTCGATCTCTAGATTAAGCCGTGCTTACCTAGGTTGGTCTGTGGATGGGTGACCACCCATTGCATACCGAGTTTCCTCCGTGCCTCGGAAAGCACGTTAAGTCGTTGCGTTGGTTCCGGATGTCATTTGCAGATCTTTGACAGTCGTTAGGTAGTCAGTGGCCCAAAAAGTCTGACAACCAGTCTTACCCAGGGGTATCGTATTAACCAGTACTAGCTGGGTTGTGGAGGTCTGATAGGCAGTCGCTCCATGTAAAATACTGGTATTCAGCTGCATCCGGTTAGACTGGAAACCGACCCCAACATACTTGGGAAAAGGCGATTAGCACCTACGCTATTGGGTTTCTAAATACTTGAATTATAAAAACAGAAACTCCACCGTGGATGTTACCAAAGGCCATCAACTTCCAACAATAAAAGGATATATACCAAAGTTCTTTGGCCCAAATAAACTCTTACCATCGAGTGATCCAATTTGAAGAGGTCAAGACTAAGAAACTTCTAAGTACAGCGATTTGAGGATCGTTAAAACTTTTTGCCCCAAAATATTTCGAATCGGAAACAAACAATACCAAACCTTTCAACAATGCTCATTTTTCACGCAAAAAGTCTTATTTATTATCGAAGCCGTACGCTACAGTTCGATTGTGTTGAGTCATAAATAAATAAAATCTATTTCCGTGCGGACGGCGCCACAGGCAGTAGCTAGTTCATAAATAAACCTATTGAGCGCGCGTTGGACACGTATCAATGTTGGCGTTCAGTTTTCATATTCATAAAAGAAAATATTTGCACTGGCAACATTGGTAACGAATGTGACGACGTGACGGTGAATATTGCGAATTCGATCATTATATACAGTATATTGCTGAAACTGCCAAGCTTACGTGATACTATGTACACTTTCCGCGATACTTATTTTACAAAATAAGTATCTGAGTTTCCAAATATCCTGTAGATATTCTCTGAAAGAAGTGTAACAATGCAGAGAGCTTAAAAAGGTTATCAGCTTATCCAGCTAACCTTGTTTTAGACGCAGCACCAGGCCTACCACGCAACGACAACTAAAGCTTCAAACTACAAATATCAAGTTACTTAAATTTTCAATAAAACAATTTTATTCGTCGTTTTCAAAACCCATTCCGAACCGCTTTAAACTTCACCCAAACGCTTGAAAAGAAATAACAGCAAACCCTTTAGGCAAAATGATTTCAAGATGGCGCCTGACTGCGACATTGAGGTCGTAAAATATTAAAAAGATACAACCAACTACAGTACCGCATAAAGTAACCCAAATTCCCCTTCCCGTTTAAAAATGTCCTACTTTTTTCAACCTAAAAACATGTTAATATTAACAAAAAGACTTATAATAAAACAAACCGCGTAAAAGCCTTCGTTTCGTTTTTAAACAATAAGGTATTACATTTTTAATGTTGTTATTTAATGTCCGCTGTGGAAAAGGATGGCTGTCTACCGATACCGGAGATTTTGATTGGGGCTTTGTGTCAAAAAGTTTCCATGAAAATAAAAATGTGGATGGTTCGTAAAAAAACATTCGGACCTTTTGGCCCCGGGATGTTTTCAGAAATAATTATATTTTGAAATTGTTGTTAGAGCGACCACCGTTCTTTTGATATTAATAACAAAATACAAAGACCTTTTAATTTATTTAACGTCAGAAATCAGGTTCTGTCTACTGTTTAATAAAAAATGTGAAAAAGCATTCTATAACAGGCCTATATCTCTGCTTTTGCGCAGTCTCAATTATATTATAACAGCTTACAGCTGAGCCCAATCACACTTTCCATCCGCCATTCAAAATGAACCCGGAACCTTATTTTACGTGCCATTATTAAACAGAAACTTCAACGTTCCCTTTCAAAGTATATCAAAATTCAATTGAAACCATTCCGGGAGAAAATGGTTTACGGTTTAGCAATATGTAAACATGAGTAGGATTTCAGTATTTTTATGGCTTGCCAACGCAGCAGCAGTTAAACGAAAATCCGTATCCCTTATCTGTATGATAATTTCCCTAAGACCTGCTGAAAGAAAAATATATTGGTGTGTGCTTATGGTCCTTATCGTGACCCAACAGTGACCGTCGCAAAACGGCTTAAAAACACGGCCATCGTACCCTTTTCCCATGCCATTACGTTGTTGCTAAACGGCTTATCCAACCGCGTCGATTAATGTGAGTCCTAAGCACCCTTCGTACAAGTTCAATCCATGAAATTATAGTCCTTTTGAAAGGAAAACTGAAACTGACAGCACAAGACAAATTGACCGGCCGGTGTCGATGTCTCATAATGAGTTGGGTAATATTTTTTCCAGAGGTGTCACGAAAATTATATAAAAAGGTGACTGAAAATCTATTATAGCTACGCATAATGAAGTTAAATTATACATTCCAATGTTACCGAAAATGTCGTTGGTCGTATTCAGGGCACATAATTGCTTCCACCATTACTCTTTATCTCGGTAAGATCACAAAGTCATTTATCACGGAGCCAATGTGCTCGCTCCCGTCGATCACAAACTTATTGTACCAACTTTTTTATCGCTTGCATTCATTTGGCACTGACAGACTTTCAGAAGGATTTTTTTATTAAATATCCGGTCTTTTCACCCTCTTTTGGTTATGTAGGTTAAGTAGAACGTGGAAACTATGTTCTATGATTTTACTAATGACTACATTTCTATAGAGAGACTTATAAGGGTACTGCTCTAATGCCTTAGCAGTAGATAGATCGGTGTTTCGAATATTCTAATGAGAATTTTGTTTTATGTTATACTGTTTTTATAGCGTTATGAAACTCCTCCCACTAGACTTTTATGAATATAAAACAAGAACATTTCGCTTGAATTGTAAAATAGGTCTGTATCTGAAGACATCCGCAAGAGAACCAAGATTACCGACGTAGCCCGAAGAATTGCCAAACTTAAGTGGCAGTGGGCAAGGCACATTGCTCGCAGAACGGATGGCCGATGGGGCTGAAAAGTTCTGGAGTGGCGACCGCGAACCGGTAGACGTTTCTCTGGAAGACCTCCCAATCGATGGACCGATGACCTGAGAGACGCACGGGACCGGTCAATGTGGCGACTCTTGGGGGAGGGTTAAATCCAGCAGTGGACGTTTTTCGGCTGAAATGATGATGATGATCTGGAGTCTGTCATGAGTAGCCTCAGCGAAAAAAGTGCCTACGATTTCTACTTAACTGATTAAAATGCTGTAGCTTTAACCTAGCCTTGGCATTGCTACGGCTCCAGAAAAAAAAAATACAATTTATATTTCACGTTTTCAATTTTCGAACGGGGCAGTCGAGTCTCGGCTCTTAAACTTTAGAGGCTCGTAACTCCAACCGAAACCTGTTGAACTATCGACCTACTTTAAACAAAAGGCAGGAGAGGGTTTATTTCGTAATATCTTCGTCAGAATCCGTATCTCCGTAGATATGACCCGTATAAACTGACAAGCTGCTACAAACTTCCACACGTTGATAACTTGAAGAGGAAAATCCACTTGGTCTCTTAACTTGTGAAGTCTCACCAACAGAAGTTAACGGGCTTTTTTCTTGGGAGACATGCAATCAGTGAGTCCTTCAACGTGATGGGATATCGGGTAAATAAAAAAAGCAAGAATGTAATGGAGTCGCCGTCGCTAACATTATAACGAAGTATACAGGATGATTTAGAATTTGTATACCTAATTGATTGAGCTACTATATATCCCTTTTGATTGCTGACTCATGGCTGACTTGCCATTCTTATATTTTGTTATAAACCTGCCTCGAAGATGAGGATTTCTATTATACACGAGTATCATATATTTCGTGTCTTGTTGGTTATCATATTATTATGACGGCAAACATTGTGAATCCGAAAAAAAAAACAGTTTTTGTCAACCTAAACACGAACTGATAAGTACCTAATTCGTGAACAGCCTGTATATCTAGATCCAGACACATGCTTGAAGTGAACAGTGCTATTGATTTTCTTCTTCATCTCAGCTGTACCGGACGCGAAGCGGGTCTCGCTGTGAGCACGAAATTTTTATTTCAGCTGATATTTTTAGTGTAAAAGCTGTTCGAAGGAAGCTTATTCAACAGTTGAGTTGATTTATCTTTGTAGGATTTGAAAACCACTTATAACAAGACAAAGAGATAATGGGTTTGGAACAATATGAAGCACATTGTTTAGTTATCAGATATGGCGTGTTTAATATGGTCCTATTAGCTTTAATCTCGAGTCAAATAGGCAATCTAATTTTCGATCCCGCATTGCATCAAAATTCTAATTTATATTCCATTCAAACTACATATCCCCGTACAACAAATAGGTAAGTAACATAACACAATCTGATTTCAATGCTGAAGCGAGTTGGTGTAGCTATATATCTGCACAAACATGGCTAAGGCCCCGTGCACACAGGCACCGCAGGCTCTCAGTGCGAGAGAGCGACCTTGAGTTCTATTGGCAAGCACTGTAATGTGTACTCAGACTCAGTAGCTCGGAGCAAGCGGATCGTGTTTATGTGCACTTGTTTATGAGTGGTAAAATATTTACCTGTGCGTGTCTACCTAGCGGATGATATGGCTAGAGAGGTTACAAGGAGATGAAGCTAGATGTATGGAAGAAGACGTGTAATGCTGTTTCCGAATAAATTGAGATCCTTAATGCAGGTTTTGAGAAGTAAGTAACACCTGTATTAGTAACTTAAAACCGCATTTAATGCTCAATACTACAATAGTAATTATGCACGCTGATGCAACGAATGATTTTATAAATAAAAAAAGGTGGATATCACACTAGCGCGCAAATTGAGACAATTGTCGTAATATAAGTACTTCAAGCGCAATAGCTACCTCTTTCCGTATCATACGTTCCGTATTATCTATCGCAGTCTTAACAACTCAACGATATTTGAACGCCGCTCAGTATGAACGTAACGTATCTTTCTTTATAATATCATTGGATGCAACCCATTCAGCTGCCAAGCTCAAATGGAACGTGACCAGGTCCCAAAGAGCAGAAAACAATTTCGTGGCCGGTCAAGGAGATGACGTGATGAAACCTATCTTATCTAAGAAGTAGCCTTAGATGGACAGTACACAGATGCAAAATGAAAATATGGAAAGAAAACCTTGGCCTTATATAGTACATTTTGATTTAAGTGGGGAAACTTTGTTATTGCATTCGAGGTGCAATTAACATCTGCTGGCGAGGGTGCTATGGAGCCGAGAACTGCAGTAACAAATCCCCACGCGTATCAAACGACGTTTTTCAATACACTTTAGAAAAAATAAAATGTTAGAACGGAAAGTATTTTTGTCAGGAATTTTTATGACACTATCATTTATCTTTGCTTTTGCTAGTTTGAAGAAGAAGCAAGGGTATGATGCCGATAAACAGCCTAATATAAAAAATTGAAAATTCAAACATTTTTTAATTTGGTCATAAAAGTAAATATTTGTTTTAAATAATCATGTTTATCTTTGATATTCTATTTATAAACACAATTTAAATACTCAAAAAATATTTTTGTTGAACCTAAACGTAGTAAAAATATTGCATGTTGAACCAAAACGTAGTATGATAAGAACCAGTTTTGAAGAAAGTGTATTGAAAATTAACTTGTCAACCTTTCCTTCGTAGTAGAATGCAGAATTGTCGCAGATTGGAATTCGAAGTACCACTTATAGAATCCGTTTGCAAACCAGTGACAAACAATATAGACCATTAAACAATATAGACAATAGACTATTTGCTATTATACCGGCATGATGACGGGTACGGAAATTAAAAACGTAGCTATTCAAGTACGAAGTATTTCGAGTAGCTATTTACACAAGTTATTAAGTTCTCGCAAGCTTCTTGAATAAATAGCTTGTACTTACTAAAGGAATGCTAAAGCAAAGCTAAAACCTATAATATTTTAGTAACGTGTTATTAGAGCATCCAAAGTCGGTGTTAAAAGCATACACGTGTGAATAAACATCTTTTTACCGAAGGCCGTGTCTTATTATACAAGGTGTAAACAGACCCTTCACGAAGCCGTCAACCAAACTAACAAACTAAGTAACCTTACGCAATTTTTTTTGCTGGGAAACGATTTTTTTTTTTTGGGGTGAGAATTCACATTTTACGGTAAAACTCAAAGTAACGCACTCAAAACTTTGTGCTGATGGATGGATTGAATAGTACGGGGGCGCGGAGGTGTTTAAAGTAAAGTCACAACATTAAAACCTTGTATTTAAAAAAAAACTTGAGAAAACGTTGGAACTTTGACCCCCAATATCTCCGTAACTAGAAGGTTCCCAGGCATGGTCTAGAACAAAAAAATTATCGCCATGATGGGGAGAATAAGTGCCTTTCGGCTTCGTTAAGGGTCTTTTTACACCCTTTATAAAACCATACTAAGTTAATATTATGAAAGCAAAAGGAGCAAAGAAAGAGGAGCTCGTGGCTTAATAAATACAGCCACTCGGGACGATCTTCGTTGGTACGTGGATGGGTGACCACCCATTACTTACCGGGTTTCCTCCGTGTACCGGAAAACACATTAAGCCGTTGGTCTCGGTTGTCTTTTGTATATCATTGACAGTCGTTACAGGTAGTCAGTGGCCCGAAAGACTGACAACTAGTCTTACCAAGGGATATATCGTATTACCCAGTAGTAACTGGATTGTGGAGGTCAGATAGGCAGTCGCTCCATGTAAAATGTATTCAGCTGCATCCGGTTAGACTGGAAGCTGACCCCAACATAGGTGATTGATATTAATGCAAAAGCACGGATAATATAATTCTACGTATTAATCACGCAAGTAATACTATGTATTATAATTGTCTACTATTGTCTGCTGCTGTCTAAAAGTAAATCTCCGTCCGACTCATGTCTTTTTAAGTCTGTTACCTTCTCACGCTAAACCACTGAACCAAGTGGTATGAAGTGTTACAGATAAGTTGTTTGGAATTTGGTGAAAGATATAAAGGGTGTAAAAAGACCCTTAACGAAGCCGAAAGGCAGTTGTTCTCCCCATCATTGCGATCATTTTTTTGTTCTTAACCATACCTGGGAACCTTCTAGTTACGGAGATATTGGGGGTCAAAGTTCCAATTTTTTCACAAGTTTTTTTTTAAATACCACTTTTAAAGGTTTTAATTTTACTTTAACTAACTCCATGACCCGTTTACTATTCAAAGCATCCATTAGCACTAAGTTTTGAGTGCGTTACATTGAGTTTTACCGTAAAACGTGATTTTTCACCCCAAAAAAAAAAGTCGTTTCCCAGCTATTTTTTTTTGCGTAAAGTTACTTAGTTTGATGTACAGAATGCTTGGTTGACGGCTTCGTGAAGGGTCTGTTTACACCCTGTATTAAGAGTGTTTATACAAAAAGTGGGAAAAGTTGCTAATAGCTGTCAAATATTTCGCTGTTTTGATTAATTTAGCAATATTACTGTACGGTAATAAGAAATATGGCTAACTAGTGAACTAAAATATTGATTATGAAATGCAATAATCAATATCGTAACACATAATATTTAGTTTTAGATGTAAAAAAAGTAATTGGAAACATTGCAAATGCCTTTTTTACACCTAAAACGGTTCCTACATCAAATTCAGTGTTTTAATTGCAATTCATTATTAATATTCTAGTTCACTAATTAGCCATATTTCCTATTTCCATTCAGTAATTAATTAAAACAGGTAAATATTTGACGCTAGCTATTTGCGACGTTACCAACTTTTTGGATGAACGCTCTTAATACTACTTTTCACCTTGGATATTTTATTTAAAAAAAAACACGCAAATGAACTTAAAATTACTGACAAAACCAAGTCACACATACATAAAAACACGAATGTATGTTGAGTTGATTACCAAAATCCAATGTCCTATGAATAAACAATCACACTAAGCCAAATATAGAAACCAATATCGCAATAATCCAATTTCGGTTCAGTGATAATATCAGAAAAACAGCTGAACTCAGCAATATCCAGTGGTCCCGTGTCCCGAAGCCACGAATTAAATCGACTCGGCTAATATTGACCTGTTTCAATTTGCATGTAAATCAGTTAGCCACGCTGCCCCGAGTTAGGACAATTAGCTCTTGAAAAACTGTTTTATGGTCACACCAGCCACGTGTTTCAAACAACGGGATTACAAACGAGTTTTATGTACCGTGATACAGAGACAAAATGGGATTTTTTATACTCCATATCACAGTTAATCGCGTGAAAACTGTGTGAAGTGAGTTCTGATAAAGTCATGTTGTAGAGTTTTTTTTTTATCTAAGGGCTAATAGTAGCTTTGCCGCTTTTACGAGTAAAGACTAAAAATAAAAAAGCTGCAACTTTTTTCCAATAAATTGATAAATGGAATATTGTCGCGCAGTGGCTATCAGCCGGAAAAACGATGCCCTTGACGTGTGTCAAAGGCACAACGCCGGAAAAATCAAATTATAAACGGTATCTTTTTCTGAAAATATCAGGTTATGTAAACCAGGCGTGCCAAAATATAATATTCACATACTAACTTACAAATTCAAAGCCAATATCTCAGGCGAGCAAGTATAACATAACAAAGGAAACAGCGCTTCCCTCGCCAAGCTCGCACATCTTACGTATCTGTGTGAAAAAAAAGAATAAAGAAGCAAAGCGGTTAGAGGGCCGGATGAACGAGGCAAACATTACACTGTGCTTTGTACTCACTGACCCAAATTACTCCACTTTAAATGCAAATCATTCACACAACGACCGTTTCACAGAAGGGCGTTTAATTCCATCGTATTTATTTTTCTTTTGCTTATCGATGTATTTTGTGGGCGGTAATGAGCGTATTGAAACGAAAGTAATGTAGCGCCACCTGGCGGGGAGAAGGAAAAGGTGCTGGTTAATGTCGCTATAAGAAAAAGTGTGATAAAAATTTGTGGACCGAGTCCTTTAATTCTATAAAGGACAATTCGTTTGAACGATCGAACCTACTTTCAGCTAAAACGGAAATGTGTTTTACGAGATTGTCAATGAAATTCGTTCGTTCTTAGAGCTACCAAAACCAAGCCAGTGATACCTTGCGCCAGGTAACATAAAATATATCCCAATTGGGCCGTCCTGAATGCAATGCAACAAATGAGGTGCGGTGTAACCACATTGTTTCAACATTTGTTACGTAATTTTCATGTTGCTTTCAAGTTTCAGCCAATCTTTACACTACATTGAAAGAGGGATATTTATCCCTGTCGAATCTATAAGTTTACCGCGAAACGAAGTGCCATCCAACCTTTACAAACCTCATAAATCAACTCTTCGTACTAGTTGTGGTGTTATCAGCACACACTTGAACGCTCCGCATCTGGAACATTTTCTTTGTTCCTTACGAAGCGACTAGCATAAGGAAATATGAACCAAAATGAGGGGAAATGCGGCATTTTTAGGCTAACAAAATGCGTAGAAACATGCATGACAGAAGCTCATATTGCTGCCTTTACAAGTAATGGTATGAAAAAGTGGATATGTGGCATGTCAGGGAACAATGAACAAGTATGTGAAGATATGCGTACTTGAAATGTAACCATTTTTTTTTAATTTGGATCTTATTGTTATACCATGAGCATTTATTATCCTTTATCTGTACTTGTCGTGAGGATGGGACATCTAAAGCATAGATTAGGGAGCCCCCTTTTTTTCTTTCGTAGATAGTTTCGTAGGTAGTATAATCTACAATTGCCTCTTACCTTTCAGAATAGCGATCACTAGCCCATGGTGTATAATAATGGTGATGACGATGTAAACAGTTATGGTCAGATCGTTTAAATTCTACAATAGATGATACCGATGTTATCACCAAGGGTCTGGAGTCCAGACTCTCGATTGCGCCTAAAGGCCTCCTTAGACGAGCGACTTTTGTTAGTCTAGAAGTGTGGGGCCCATCAGGAATTTCTCAGTAGCAGCCACGCAGTCTGGATTTGTGCCGGGGCTTACTGGCGAAATATAATATTAATACCTTTCGGATATTAAAGACGTGATGTTATGATACATCACAAAACCACCAATATAGGAATCATGAAAGAGTCAGAGGTATACCTAAAAATACGCCATATTTCGTCAGTTATGTTTCGAGGATATTTGTCCTCCGAGGACAAAAATCCCTGCTCAAACCTTAAGAGTTTTTCAGATAAGTGCGCCCAGAGGTCGGTTCCGGGCTACATCCGCCTTTTTATCTCGGTAACATCGTCTGACACACATACTTGTACACAAGTCATAAGCCTTCTTTGTTTTGATACGTGATTTGATAACAGAATAGGCAATTTCATCCCGTAGGATTTTCCGCTTTTTACGCATGATAAAGATACATTATTATAATGTAGAGAAGAAAGTACATGTTTATTGAATTAATTTAACGTATTTATTACATGAAAACACCTACTAAAACATCTATTAAAAAATCTTGAGTTTGGACTACTGTTGTTCAGTAAGTCGAACAGATCGCGTTAGAGGCACCACCCTGCGCTCCATAACTCAAGTAGCTGATGTTGGAGAAGAAACAGCCAGGCTGAAGTGGGCAGGCCACGTGGCATGGATGCACCCGGAGAGAATGGGCAAAGATCGTCACTCACTAAACACCTAAGGAAGGACAGCGCCGTCGAGGTCGACCGCGGTGAGGGTGGCGTGACGATCTAATCATGTTTGCGGGGCCAACATGGCCGGAGATCGCACAGCATAGAGAGGTATAGAAGGAGAAAGGGGAGGCATTTGCCCAGCAGTGGGTCACCACGAAGGTTAGAAAAAAAAACACGTGTATTGTCTATGCATATTATTGTTTGTGTTCTAACTACGTAAAGTATCTCATTAAGAATGTTAGTTTAGTTTTATAGCTGAATGATGAAATGACACTATTAAAAAGTAGCAAAATATTGCAGAAAATTTAATTAAACGTTAATCCTATTTTTGCAGTATCAGTTTTGATGAAAAAAATAATGTACCTGAGAATATTTAGTGAAAATATAGCCAAGATTTTATCCAGGCTCTAACAAATATAAAATGTTATAAGATGCCTTTAATTTTTACTTTTTTATTTATTTTTCCTTTGTCGAGTAATGGCATTCAAATTTTTTTTCGAGTCCAGAGTTTTGTGAATTTTATTATTTCTTTAGCATATAAACTTTTTCGCGATAGTTAATTGCATAAACTCACTAATACCCTTAAACCAAACAAACAGGACCCACTAAAATAAAAAAAAATAAAAAAATACATTTAAACCAAATAAAGCTACTGCAAAAATACAGGCATAGACAAAAGTTGCAGTGTTTTTTACACCCTCATATTACACGACTTATACAAAGTGTCCTGTAATTATAAGTAATTTTCACGTTCGTGTTCTGTTTGCTGTATAAGCAATGGATGCAAACCTGTAATTTTGTGAAGAGTTCCATAAACACAATCTAAATACAGATATAACCCAACTTTACTGCATTTCGGCACGAAATGTTAATATGAATGAACCAAAACCGTTGCGAAAAAAGTTGCCTACCTCGAAACTTCCTTTGAAATGTTGCCAACAATTTTAAAAACATTAATACGGGGGTGGCGTACGTATATGGCTGTATTAAGTTTACATCAAACTTTCTCTTACGCTAGAATTATCTTGAAACTGCGATTAACAAGTAAAATTTGAGTTCATAACCTTATCCTAATTAGGCCCAAAGTAGCGCTTTTTGCTTTTCTCAAGACGCCTTAGACTGCCTATCCACTTTCATTCGTTTATAACTCGATTTTAGTAAAGTTAAGTTAGCTACACGTATCAGGCTTAATAAGATAATTTTGATCAAAGTATTTCAAATTTTTTTGGGTACAGACGCCAGCACATCAAGCCACTACAATCTGTCAAATTTCTTTAATAGATTTTCAACTTTATCGCTAAAGCATTAGGTTCAAGGTTGATTGGGAAAATTTGACAGTTTCGGGTAGCTTGATGTGATAGCATTTGTACCTACATAACACAATTAAATAAAAATGTAAGCAATATAATTACTTTTCATCAGCAAGCAAGCAATCATTCAATTCAAGCAAGCATTCTTCATCTACTACCTCTAGAACCTACAAGGTAGCTAGTAGGTTCTAATTTTCTACTCTAAAGGCGGGCCCACACCTACGCACGTGCATGAACAGAGCGGTTCGCGCGCATCTCAGGAACATTTTAAAAACCCGTAACTGAGCTATAAACTTAACACAATAATTAAACACCGAGGATACGCGTAGAAAATAAGCGCAAATTAATTAATTATAGGTCATCATCATTTACCTAGCCTTTTCCCAACTATATCGGGGTCGGCTTCCAGTCTTACCGGATGCAGCTGAATACCAGCATTTTACATGGAGCGACTGCCTATCTATCTAATTTCCATAATCCAGTTAGTACTGGGTAATACGATTCCCCTTGATAAGACTTGTCAGACTTTCGGGCCATTGACTACCTGTAACAACTGTCAAAGATCTACAAATGACAGCCGAGACCAACGGCTTAACGTGTTTTGCGAGGGACGAGCTCCTCCCTTCAAATTAATTATAGGTAAATACAGCTGCATCTAAAAACTATAACTGCTTATCTGTAAAAGCTGATCGTACAAAAATCCTAGCTTCAGCTTCGTCAGTGCCAAAAGAAATTCATGTTGAGCTCGTTCCACTCCGAATTGATGACCATACAGTCCGGCATAAAAACATGACCGCGTGTCACTCACTATGTAGTCCTACCCGGTAAACTAGGTTACAAAGGAAAAAGAACTTACCTATCTACGCATTATGAACGAAGATGGAACGACTGAAAAACGATTTTCAAGAGAACCCGTATGGTTAGGTACGTTTAAAGGTTTATATTTATCCCGTACTGCCGTTTTAAAGCACTGTTTTATAATGAAGTACCTGGGCGACCGAGCTCTGCTTTGGTGAAAATATAGAAAATTAATTTTCCCAGTTATAGACCTATCTCGATTGATTTTTCGCCCCCGTAAACCGCAAATTGCAATTTTCATCGAAATCGTTACACACATATAAATTTAGATTAAATATTGATTTAAGTATATTTATATTTGATTCCCTTTATTTATTTATCAAAACACTTTTGACATTTTAAATATTTCTTAAAAAAACCATATACAAAATATTAAAAAATATATGATTTATTTTTATAATATTGATTATATACAAATATCGCTCATTTAATAGCATAGGATAAGGCACCTCATTCTAAATCAAAATTGACCACAAAAATACCCGTAACGGTGCTGTAGATAATCGTAACACGTACGGATACCAAAAAGGAGCAATAAAATTAACTATGGGCGTCAAATTCATCGTTTAAACCAACTGCATATAAAAACTAAAACTGCTCATTCGAAAAACTTGATCGAATAAAAACCTTCGCTTCAACTACGTCAATGCCAAGTATTATATATATCGGTCCTCTCGAAATTGATGACCGTATGGTCAGGTAATAAAAAAATGGCCGCATATTACTTGCTCACTATGTAGTCCTGCCCGGTAAACTAGGTTTCGTGAGAAATAAAAACTTACTTATCTACGGATTATGAACGAAGATGGAACGACTCAAAAACGATTTTCAAGAGAACCCTCGTAGTTAGATAGTTTTTATCGTTACACCTGTATACCTGCTGTTTTATAGCGGTTTGCAAGTGTTATAAGGAACTATAAATAAAAGTATTTTATATCTATGGTTAGACATTTTTTTTTCTGAAATAAAAAGATAAATATTTTTTGTTCTTTGCCGACTCAGTAAAGATTGCCATCGACATGCTAGGACGAAGAACAGTCTTATGATTAATCGTAGTACTCATAAATTAAATAAAGTTTAGGATTTTAGGATTGCAAACGACTGTGCATCTTATACTCGATTACCGGTTTCATCTTCGACTTCATCGTCATCATCTGCCTAGCCTTTTCCCAACTATATTGGGGTCGGCTTCCAGTCTAACCGGATGCAGCTGAATACCAGTTTTTTACATGGAGCCTATCTAACCTCCACAACCCAGTTAGTACTGGGTAATACGATAGCCCTTGGTAAGAGTGGCTGTCAGACTTTTTGGGCCACTGACTACCTGCAACGACTGTCAAAGATCTACAAATGACAGTCGGGACCAACGGCTTTACGTGCTTTCCGAGGCATGGAGGTAACTCGGTATGTAATGGGTGGTCACCCATCCACAGACCCGCCAAGGCAAGCACGGCTTAACCTAAAGATCGATCCGAGCGGCTGTTGTTGCTGTTGTTGGCTGTTTTTATTTGTTTTATTGTTTTGTTTATTCGGCAATTTTTTTCATCTTCAACATTTTTTTTCTCAATAACCTTGAATGTCCCACTGCTGGGCAAAGGCCTCCCCCACATCCTTCAACATATAAACATTAAATAATTTCTCACTCACAACAGACATCAGCCGCAGAATATTCTAAACGCCAGGCAATAAACAAACAGGTATATACTCGTAGGTCGGACTTATAACATTAGAATATTATCCGCCATTTATCTCGACGCAAATCTCGAGAGAATCTCGCTTCCTCTCTTGTATCGGGATGTAAAATCGGGAATTTAAACGAGGGTTTTAAGGGCCTTGCATATTCCACGTATAACCGTATTCCGTTGATTTACAATTCCGTTTGTGTTATCTTTTTACCGTAGTAAAAGCGATACCAAGATGGTCAAGAAATACACCGTGAGAATGTCTTTCAACCAAAAATTCTAAGATATCTTGTGTCATTCACCAACCCGCACTGGGCCCGCGTTGTGGGCCCACGCTTTGGGCCAGTTATAACCCACTCACTCTCAAAGATGGAAAGCTTATGTCCCGGCAGTCAGGTTGAAGTCTGGTTATGCTGTGCTGAATAGCATTACCGACTGGCAGTTTTCAGTGGCTAGAGCCGCTCGGGAGTGAAGTTTCGCAAGTTCCTTTCCAGCGTCATAAGAATCGTCGTTCCTCAATCAGTCTGTCATGGAACTGTTTTATGTGTACTTAAAGAGAGATGGATGAGGCTTCGAAACCTACGCAAACCTGATCATCTCATCTGCCTAGCCTTTTCCCAACTTTATTTGGGTCGCCTTCCAGTTCTACCGGAAGCAGCTGAATACCAGTATTTTACATGGAGCGACTGCCTATCTGACCTCCTCAACCCCGTTAGTACTAGGTAATACGGTAACCCTACTATTGAAGGTATTTTTTGTGACTGCCTCTTTGGTCTAGTGGTCGCAAACGTGACTGCTGAGCAAGAGGTCCTGGGTTTAATTACAGATTTTTTCCCGGGTCGGGCAAAGTGTTATTGGGTTTTTTCCATCAGGAATTTCTCGGTAGCAGCGACGGAGTCTGGATCTCTGCCCGGTTGCTGGCAATAGGCTCGCCCCCTATTACATGGGACTTTAACATAGCTGACAAAATGTTGGTGTACTATTAGGTACCTACACTTCTGCCAAAACCTTCGTTATGT
The DNA here is from genome assembly GCA_905220335.1 of Noctua pronuba. Lineage (NCBI taxonomy): Eukaryota > Metazoa > Arthropoda > Insecta > Lepidoptera > Noctuidae > Noctua > Noctua pronuba. Next base: position 5,693,398 of record LR999894.1, read on the forward strand.
ATGTTATGTGTATTTTCTGTGTGATATATTAAATAACAAACTTTTGGTATCTTAGTTCCATCACTTACTATTCCAGGGAGATTGATCCTGGTTTTATTCCACAATTATACACAAAAAAAGGCTCCATACAATACGTGAGCAACAGTATAGACAAGTTTACGACCTGGATTACACGTCGGTCCATAAAACTAGACGCAATATTAATAGAAGTGAGAGAAATAAAACCGCTTTGAATATACCAAGGTATCTTATTTAGACAAGATTATGATTACGTGTCTTATATTAAATCTGTAACAATATTACAAAACTTTTTCAGAAGGAATTGTTGACTGCGATATTGAACCTTAAAGATGAATAAATGGGTATACAGGGTGTAAACAGACCCTTCACGAAGCCGTCAACCAAGCATTCAGTACATCAAACTTAACTTTACGCAAAAATTATTGCTGGGAAACGACTTTTTTTTTTGGGGTGAAAAATCACTTTTTACGGTAGGACTCAATGTAATGCACTCAGAACATTGTGCTGATGGATATGGATTGAATAGTACGGGGGTCGTGGAGGTGTTTAAAGTGAAAATCTTACTTTAAAAACAGGTATTTAAAAAAAAAAAAGTGAAAAAGTTGGAACTTTGACCCTCAATATCTCCGTAACTAGAAGGTTCCCAGGTATGGTCCAGAACAAAAAAATGATCGCAGTGACGAGGAGAATAAGTGCCTTTCGGCTTCGTGAAGGGTCTTTTTACACCCTTTATGTGTAAACCAAATTAAGTGCATCATAACTTTTGAATAAGTCGTGATTCGCAACTGTTGCGCTAGATAATCTTGACGAAACAAAAAAAAATCTTTCAAGTAGGTCACGTATACGTATACATTATGTACAGTCGCCATCAGATATATCGTAGCGGGCGAGGTACTCAAATATTTCGGAGCAGCATTACTTTTCAATAAATTCGGAACACATAACGAGCTAAAAATATCAGAAAGCACAGAACTTCAAAGGTATCGACGCAGTCAGGATGATCATAAAGATCGGAACACTTATGGAAAATATACCTTAAGTCTGTATGACACAGTTTAAATTCGTTGCTATATTGACTTTGAAGTTGTCAAAAATCAAAGACAGAAGAACAAATGTTCCGAATGTATTGAAAAGTCGCTGCTCTTATATTTATGACATATTGCATGTTCTGATGTTACTGGCCATATCTAGTGTAACGAATTTATTGAAAAGTAATGCTGGTCCGAAATATTTGAGTACCTCGCCCGCTACGATATATCTGATGGCGACTGTACTACCGCGCTCACTGACGGTGCACGTGTACCACTTCTCAACCTTATCACTCAGGGCACAAGGGTGAAAATTGGTTGGCGGTCAGTGAATTCGGTTGGTACAGTCGCCATCAGATATATCGTAGCGGGCGAGGTACTCAAATATTTTGGAGCAGCATTACTTTTCAATAAATTCGGAGCACATAACGAGCTAAAAATATCAGAAAGCACAGACCGTCAAAGGTATCGACACAGTCAGGATGATCATAAATATCGGAACATTTATGGAAAATATACCTTAAGTCTGTATCACACAGTTTCAATTACACTATATTATGCATGTCGATCTTCGATCTTTGATTCGAATTTATTGAAAAGTCGCTGCTCTTATGTTTGTGACAAATTGCATGTTCCGATGTTATTGACCAAATCTAGTGTAACGAATTTATTGAAAAGTAATGCTGCTCCGAAATATTTGAGTACCTCGCCCGCTACGATATATCTGATGGCGACTGTACCTACCTATAAGATATTTCGGTTCAAAGTATCAACATTAACATATACCACATGTGCATTGGCTTATTTACTTCCCCGAAATCTGTTGATTCAATACTTTGTGGAAGTCGCATAGCACATTTTAATATAACAAAATACCACGCCTCCTCAGAGGGTTAGGCAGAGGTGTGCCTAGTTAATTGTATAAATTGTAACATATATATGTAACATATATTATGTTTGATTTCCATGTAATAAGAGGCGAACCTATTGCCATCAACGCGGCACAAGCTAAGACTCCGAGGCTGCTGCTGCGAAATTCCCGATGGAAAAAGCCCAGTAATAGTGTCCGACCTGGGAATCCAACCCAGGACTTCATGCTCAGCAGACTCGCATGCGACCAAGATACCAACGAGTATGACCAGTAATTATATAATTATATTAGTATGGATGTTGTTGTTATTATAATATAATGACGTGTCATCATTATTCTTTAAATAAATTTATGTTAACAGCAATTTTTAAACCTTAAATTATTTTCTGAATAAAACATTAATTAAAAACGGTTCGACAATTTAACGATTCAGAAATAAGAACCGTTCGCCACGAAATGAATTTATTTTAAAATTTACAGTCTGGGTAACTGAAAAACTGTTTGCTATTCATTATGGACTGTTAATATAGAGGACTTAATACTGAATAACCTATTTAAATAATCTTAAATATTTACAGTGATAACAGTACCAGGAAATCCAGTGTACCAAATGTTTCAAAAACGATAAAAACATGTAATATAAAAGATTAACGTTCGATCTTTGAACCGTTCTCAAAAAAATAAAATAAAACCGGGACGTTCCTTTTTATAAAAAAATAACCGAGTATTTTTAAACATAGAACGATTCTTTTTTGCATTTGAAACTTTTTAATAATAAGGCTGCGATTAAAACGCATACGAACGTTTAAAAAAGTCCTGCATTTGAAACCGTCTGCAAATAGAGGCGAGATTATGAGATAACAGCGAGAACAACGAGCAGAGAATGGTACATATGTCCTCATAGCTCGTTTTTATCTTTATAAAGAGCTTTGCAACACCGCGCCAAGCAATGTTCATTACGTTTTAATAAAGATTCTGGATTTTAGAGTAACATTTTCACTACTTTACTCGTACGAACTCAGCTTGAAATATACTTCATTTCTTCTTATTCTTATTCTTTATTGCACACAAAATTAAAAGATATACACACAAAATCACAATATATAGCTTACTAGCGACCCGCCCCGGCTTTGCACGGATGCAATGCTGATACTAAATATACTACAGAATGTCTTTATATACAACCTTTACAGCTTTTTTGTCATGAAACAATACAAACATGTTTCCTTTAGAGGTTACTCTTGATCAGCCAGCGTTTGCAATGTAAGTGCAAGAAAATGTGTTTATTTACGACCTTACATTAAAAACCTCTAAAATAATCAGTGTATCTCTACTATATTATGCATGTATTATACATATAAACCTTCCTCTTAAATCACACTATCTATTAAAAAAAACCGCATCAAATCCGTTGCGTAGTTTTAAAGATCTAAGCATACATATGGACAGACAGACAGCGGGAAGCGGGTTTTCTTACAGCAAACCTTACTTTGATAGTGAGATTCGCAGAAGAGGATATATATCTACGTGCACAAACACTAGTACAATTAAAAACTTAAATTAACTTATTTTATAAACCAAACTAAACTAATACATACAATGTTATATACGTAATGCATACAATACCTATTTAGATAAACATACATAATAAATACTATAAAGGGTGTAAACAGACCCTTCACGAAGCCGTAAACCAAGCATTCTGTTCATCAAACTAAGTACCTCTATGCAAAAATTTTTGCTGGGAAACTACTTTTTTTTTGGGGTGAAAAATCACGTTTTACGGTAAAACACAAAGTACTTAAAGTACGCACTCGAAAACTTAGTGCTGATGGATGGATTGAATAGTACGGTGGTCGTGGAGGTGTTTAAATTATATTGTTTTTCATGTATAATTTTTTTTTTAAATATACATTAAAAACAAGTATTAAAAAAAAAAAACTTGTGACAAACTTGGAACTTTGACCCCTAATATCTCCGTAACTAGAAGGTTCCCAGGTATGCTCTAGAACAAAAAAAAATATCGCAGTGATGGGGAGAACAAGTGCCTTTCGGCTTCGTTAAGGGTCTTTTTACACCCTTTATACATTCTATCATAATGTTGACAGGAAATGTTCTCTTATTCCTTTCTTCTTCTATCTTGAAATATAAACGAATAACCGTAACAACTAATTAAGTATTATTGTAGCGTCTCCATAAACCGCATTCAAACGGTTTTAATTAAATAGTTTAACAAGGCAGTCGTAAATAATATTACATAGAAAGTTACTTCGTCTTTGTTACTCGGAAAATATTGAGACAAAAACAATTAATAGGTATATTACTCTAACTAAGTGCGATAAGCATAAGCAGCCATAAAATCAATATGATTCCAAGTGAATTTGAAAATTATAATACACATTTCCCGCGTCGATGGAGCCTTTCAAATGAAAAAATGTTTATTCATCATATTTTTATTATTATAACGGATCATTTGAGTTCCCCAGAGCGAATCCCGCCGTGTGACGGACTAATGGAAGTGAAGAATTCCTGAGAAGACGTACCTACCCACCTACCCCAGCCTATTGTTGACGGCAGGTATAAAACGATTTATTGTCCCGTGACGTCACAGGTAATGTCGGCGTCAGAGATATATTATCAGCTGCCATAACAAATATTTCCTAGGACATTTTTACACGAACAAAAAGTAGTGGCTAAATTTTACTTTTGCATGGCTCTCGCGGGAAGCACTCGGATTTCGTTTTTACTTTATTTTTGTTGCGCCACGACATGTACGGAAAGTTTTGTCAGATTGTGTTCCTACGTATTCGGAGACTTTTATTGTACACTGAAAAGAATGACCTGCTTTTGATACAAATGAAACACTAACACGTCCTCGTCACTTTCGTTTATTGACATTGACAGTAACTGTCAAACGCTATCTAAACATAACCTCAATCGTCCTAAATCAACCAAAATTGACGTATTTAGAGCCTTCGAAAGTTATAACTGAATTACTTTAACGTAGTGGAACGACATACCGAAACTCATATGTCAAGTTTATTATGTTAGTGTCGGAGTTTGGAGGCCGCCTTCAAATAACTAAACAATAGATAAGTACACACAAAGCCGCACAAGTGATGATATACATCGAACGATGAAATTGGCAATCTGTAGTTCAGTGCTGGGCAATGTAGTGTAGTGTAAAGCTATCATTGTTTTGTGGTGAAAAGGGGATTGCGCTATTCATCCTGCATACCTCTATCCCTCTTTCGCACTGGAACAATGATTATACGGTCGCTGATGGACTTTTTAATACGGAGATAGTGAGAATCTGTTTGGAAAACAGAGGTATTAAAACTTAGTTTAACAGGGATATCATTATTACTCGACTTGACTGCCTCGTTGGTCAAGTGGTTGCAAGCGTGACTTCTGAGCATAAGGCCCTGAGTTAGATTCCCAGGTCGGGCAGTGTTATTGGGTTTTTCCATCAGGAATTTTTCAATAGCAGCCACGGTGTCTGGATTTGTGCCCGGTTGATGGCAATAAGCTCGCCCCTTATTACATGGGACTTAAACATAACTGGCGAAATGTGGGTGTAGTATTAAGTATACCTCTGCGTAACCTACGAGGATAACAGGCGTGATGTTTTGTTTAGAAGTCGAAAAATTAGAATAGTAGAAATCAATGATTTTGCGTTTAAAAAAATACTGTATTAAGGAGGTATTATGTAGTTGTAGCTTGTCAGGCACGCATTAATATTGAAGTCCTCGTACAGGCTAGAAAACACGAAACCCTTGTAAAAAGAGGAGCGACATTTTCAAGACCGCATGTCATGTGCAAGTTTCACAATTAATGTGAGAAAGAAACTCGTTCTAAACAACGCTTCTCGACACGATTGTACATCCGCTAGCACATCAAGCTACTACAATTTGTCAAATTTCTTTAATAGATTTTCAACTTTATCGCTAAAGCATTAGGTTCCAGGTTGATTGGGAAAATTTGACAGTTTCGGGTAGCTTGATGTGCTGGCGTTTATACTGCAAAATGAACTCTAGTTCAGATGATGATTATTAGGAGCCAAGTTTATCTAGGAAGAGGTGATAATGTTATGTATAATAATTTTATTTCTTTCTCAAAAAGTACTTAATCTACTTTACAAATAAATGCTATTAACAGTATTATGTATAGGTCCCGTCACGTAAACAAAACGCTGACCGCTCAAATAAACTTTCTCAATTTTTTTTATTCCTGCCTTTTCCAAAGTACTAAGTAGCTAGTAAAGTACCTATTACTATTCTACAATGAAACAGTTATACGTATATTATAAAACAATAGCTTAGTACTTAAGGACGCGGCTGTATAACTTGCGCATCCCCTCCACTGTCGCTCAGCGTTCTTTTTACGTGACGGGACTTATACACAAAAGTTTTAGCATCTGGAGCCGAACTAGGAGGAACCTGTATTTCAGCTTACAGCGCCAACCCCCTCGAGTTACATTAGATAAGGTTTCTTATATGCTTGCATTTTACAATACCATTGAATAGTATGTACTCTTATATATATAAAGCTTTGTAATAGTAGTCTGTATTGATTAGTTAGTAGGCACTAGGCTGCGAATTTAGCTAGTATGTCTAGAAATACTGACATCAAAGACTTTGAATAATATTTGATTAACACTAAGTAAATTCCATAACTATGCTTAGTCGACATACATAGGGTGGAATGTTACTGAATATCTGAGTGTCAAAAGCTAACTCGCAACTAAAGTCAATATATTTTATATATTTTATAAACTTGGTAATACTGTTATTTAGTGGAGATAGGTAATACCACCAGTAACTTTCGGTGTAAATCTATCTTCGAATTGAACATAAACTTTCAGTTTCATAGCTCTTCGCGCCGGAAAGTAATTTATTTTAACGCTTTAAAAGTAAAAACTAATATTAACACTTATATCTAACATATTTAAAAGGATTACAGGGCGTCAAAAAATTCATAAAGTGCCCATAAGGCTGGCAGCATTGCCACGTTGGATGGCAATGCTGATTCTTTGGCCAAAAAATAGGCCCGTCCTCTCCTCTCTTCTTCTTAACGCTTTTCGGTATTATTTTCATAAAATTGACAACGATAGAACTTGTATAGCTTCAGAATAATGATGTAGCCAGCAAAGCACATTTTTCAGCACCAAAAAAATTTGGGTTCCTTAGCGCGAACGTTGTTGCTTGACGTCGCGTTAACGCTGCGTGTACGCTGTGCTACCGTCATGTAGATCGTCGTGATTCTATCGAAACTTATAGATACAGTTATTTCACGTTTATTTTACCTCTGACAGCTGTAATCCAAAAGCAACCTTCTTGTTTTTATAATAAAAACCACTGTAATTTTGACAGATATGGCAATGACAATTACATGATTGCAACCACAGTGGTCTTTATTTTTGTACCATAAGGTGAAAGCGCCCGAGTAGCCCGCGAAATTCAAATTTCCTTACGTTTTTTGCAATGTGCAAGTCAGTGTCGGGTTGTATGTTTATTAAAATATGTTTTAATGGTACGAAAATAAAGACAAAACGGTGATTTTGATAGCGCATTGTAAGAGGTAAAACAACCACTGCACTGACTGTACTTCTTGATGACTTTGCGTTATTATCAACTTGCAAAACATGACACAGGCGGTGAACTGTGAACCTATTACTTGTTATAACATCCGTGCGCGATCCATAAACATACAGTCATAACAGATGTTTGGCTGTTGCCAAAGAAACTTTATCAATTTCCAATTTATTCGAACCATGAGTAGGCAAATTGATACTTGGAATTGATTATTCTTGTTGCTACAGTTTAGTAGCTCCGGTCACGGAATCTTTCTTGTAAAGTAAACAAATAGATAATTGAAAGATCCAACATTTATCTCCAACTTGTCTAATCAAAACTGCTATTTACTTCATCCTTTAATAATCTCTTCAAAATTAACAATCTTATTTACTAGCCCAAAGTGATTATCAGCAATAATCACATAGTTTCCTTGCGAAAATAACCATTGTTTTTCTTATATTCCAGAAATGAAAACGAAAATATTTACGGGAGAAAAGTATACAGGGTGTAAACAGACCCTTCACGAAGCCCTCAACCAAGCATTATGTACATCAAAGTAAGTAACTTTACGCAAAAATTATTGCTGGGCAACAACTTTTTTTTTGGGGGTGAAAAATCACATTTTACGGTAGGACTCAATGAAAAGCACTCAAAACATTGTGCTGATGGATGGATTGAATAGTTCGAGGGCCGTGGAGGTGTTTAAAGTTACAATCTTACATTAAAAAAGGGTATTTAAAAAAAAAAATGTGAAAAATCGTATCTTTGACCCCCAATATCTCCGTAACTAGAAGGTTCCCAGGTATGGTCTAGAACAAAAAAAATTCGCAATGACGGGGAGAACAAGTGCCTTTCGGCTTCGTTAAGGGTCTATTTACACCCTTTATACTTACAACAAACAAAATTTAAATATAGAAACCGTTCGACTTATATACCTACGAATACAGAAGGTGAATGACGCATAACCGAAATATCTCATGCCTCAAATTGTATGAAACTCTGGCCCAAGAATCTTCAATAAGTACTTATTTAAAATACTTGCCATGTTCCCTTCATAAAAATGCAAATGGAAATTCGAACATTATAATACCTACCGGACCTGGATTATTACACCCAGCGACCTTTGAAGCAACTGTCCCTTATAATAACGTTTTTATTTACATATAGAACGACGGACGATACGAGACACACGTGTATGTTTGAGAGAAATAAAGAAATCAGAATTAAATATGAGAGCTCTTGAGTTCTGAATAGTAAACAGTCTTTGAAAACCGAAATAATGTCTAAAAACTGACTTGTTAAGGTAGATGCGCCCGAGTAGCCCGCGAAATTAAAATGTTCTTACGTTTTTTACAATTTGCAGGTTAGAGTCAGGTTGTATGTTGATTAAAATAAGATTCGCGCAAGTAACACGTATGTAGTTACATAATTATATTCATTAAAAACCCTCTAACTGAGGAGGAGCTCGTGGCTAAATAAGCCGCTCGGGTCGATCTTTAGGTTAAGCCGTGCTTGCCTAGGTTGGTTTGTGGATGGGTACTACCCATTACATACCGAGTTTCATCCGTACCTCGGAAAGCACGTTAAGCCGTTAGTCCCGGGTGTCATTTGTAGATCTTTGACAGTCGTTAGGTAGTCAGTGGCCCAAAAAGTCTGACAACCAATCTTACCAAGGGGTATCGTATTACCCAGTACTAACTAGGTTGTGGAGGTCAGATAGGCAGTCGCTCCATGTAAAATACTGGTGTTCAGCTGCATCCGGTTAGACTGGAAGCCGACCCCAATATAGTTGGGATAAGGCTAGGCAGATGAATACAACTCTCTAAGTTCATTTAACCCCATTCAGTAATTATTTCATGAAAAAGTCATTCACCTAAATTCAAATTTATAACTGAAACGACAAATTTAAAATGTCGTTCCGATTGCACATCTTGTTTAAAAATGAAAAGAAAAAGGAAGGAAACCCTAATCGAGCATCTCAACCTTGACCTAGTTTCCGAGAACATCTGAAGTGGTAACTGACTTTACGTGCACATCAGGGACTGGAGAAAAATGGCGCAAGAAATGCTAGAAAGTTTTGGAAAAACATAGGAATACAGACGTAACGAAAAGATAGAAAATTATATACACCACGAAGAATGCCTGATAAAAATCTTTCATGAATTTATCAAACAATTTAAAAAACAATTTATTTAATTTCTAAAAGTTTAAAAAAAAATCAGCTTTTTACACAGTTCTGTATTCATACTCACATTTATTTATTTGCTTAAAACATGGTTTACAAAGGTGTTACATGAGTTAAGGATAAGATCATACATGTTTTGCTTAAGACTAAAGCATACAAATTTGTTAACACAACTTATGTTCAAGGTATTCCTTAATGCTATAACAATTATTATCATTTAGCCATTTAAACTAGTGAGAGTGAGAGTGAGTTTTTGTGAACTCTAGTGTACTCAACAGAATGAATACGAATAATATCTACTATTCTCTTGACTTCTGCTGACATCACTTCTCAGGGACACATTGTTTTTAGATATCGTAGGTTTGTGATGTCTTTGCGTTACCTCCTTTCTTCGCTACACATCATTTTACAATAATAAGAATATATTATGACGGAACGACAAGTACACAAATGGGTTGTGAAAACTGGCACGTTTTATTGAGAAAATATTGATCACACTATACAAAAAATTGCTCGTTTTATCGTGCTCTTTAGCGATCAGTTTTATCTCTCTGTCTTCTATCCGCGACTTCGTCGGCGTCGAGAGCAGTCCTATAGCACTTAGTAATTTGTATGTATTGTTGCTTGGCATAAGTGACAGAATTTTTGAAATTGGAAACTTAGATTCGGCGATTACCTCCTTAATTTTTTTTTATCGTTGGGTTGGTACCTAACTTGGTGTCAGAGTTTTTATGCCACCCATGGGCCTCTTTGCATGCCGTCGAGAAATATCTCTCGAGCCATGCTGGTTTCCTCACGATGTTTTCCTTCACCGAAACAGGTGATAATTATACAAAAGCACATGAATCCAAAAAATCAGAGGTGCGTGTTGAGACCAATGACTTGGCAGTCCGACGGTCACACCACTAGGCTATCACTGCTTATACCACTACTTTTACCTGCTTCATTGAAACTTACAAACCACCTCTTTTTAATATTAGCAGAGACAACAACAAAAAAACAAATAAATCACTATATAATATTGCGTTAATCCTGATCTACTTAATTAATAAATTGAGTAAGTAATTTATACCCGTTCTGAGAAGGGTGTCAGTCCCACAAGCGGCTTTGTTGGCAGCCGTGTAATTAATTAAATACCTACCTCAATGGGGAAACTAGATTCGTCCAGGATGGCTGTTTCCGCCTTAGTTTTGTTGGTATTCGAGCGATTTGAGGACAGCTATGAATCTTAGTAATGTCGCAGGATAATTGGAATAATCGTCTTTCTTGCGAAAAGCCTAGGATTTCTTTAACTCAAATAATATCAGTTCATTTTATTACGTCGTGTCTAAGAATGCGGTCTTTTGCAAAAACTTTAGAATTATCTTAAAAAAATACATTTTGATATAAGTGGGGAAACTTTGTTATTGCATGCGAGGTGGAATTAACAGCGAGGGTGATATGGAGCCGAGAACAGTACAGTGCAGTGGAGTGCAGTAACAAATCCCCACGCGTATAAAACGACGTTTTTCAATACACTTTCGAAGACATAAAAGAATAGAACGTAAAGTATTTTTGTCAGGAATTATTTTGAAACTATGATTTAATTTGCTTTTTTTCCGCGCTTTGCATTCGCCAGGTTGAAGAAGAAGCAAAGGTATGATGCCGCTAAACAGCCTACTATGAAAAATATTTTTTTTTAATATATATTAAATTTAGAACACAAATAAATGTTAATTTGTTCATAAAAGTAAATATTTGTTTTAAATAATTATGTTTATTTATTTATTTCATTTATAAACACATTTAAATACTCAACAAATATTTACGCCGTAAAGACGCATATCTCAAGCAAATCAAAACCAATTCTGACTATTTCCGTTTTCAACAGCGTTTTTCGAGAAGTATTCTGGAGCATTGTAGTACTGCGTGGAACCTATTTTATCAGGTGCACTCCGATCTGATTGAACGTATTAAAAAAAGCTTCTCGGATAAAAAAAGTCGTGGTCTGAACTCGTATAACTCTAGGCCGAGTCATTATAAAATGAAATCTTTGAGCTCACAAAGGAAATCTCTAGATTTCATGTTTATGTTTAAACTAATAAATGGTATAATAGATTCTCCTGAGCTTTTAGAAAAGGTGAAATTTAGTATCCCACGTAGTAGTAGCCGCTTAATTAATCGAAGGACTTTCGTCCTACCTCATAGTCGTACTAATATAGGTAATTTTTCACCCATTTACCGCATGCTTTCTCTTGCCAACTCCATTCGTAGTGAAATAGATCTCTTTGCTGGTTCTGTAGCCTCAGTTAGGGCTAAAAGAGTCTTCATTGTATGTGGGATACGGTTTTTTTTTATATTTCTTATATCTAATTTTTCTTTCCCAAAACTTTTTCATTATTTTTGGATAAGTTCACAATTAGTTAGTTTTGTTTTGTTTGTTTTTTTTATTAGTTAGTTAGTTTTGTTTAATTGTTGTTTTTTTTAAATAGTAAGTATTACATATAATACGCATGCTCGATTCACATGTAGTAGAAGTCAATCAGAAATATTGTTTTGTAACTTTTTTATTGCATTTATGATTGTAGGTACATTAGTTTTGTGAATTAAATTTAAAAAATCTCTTTGCCGAAATTAAAAAAAAAAACAATCACCGCCTACTATAGTCATTGAACCCATTCGGACTTAGTATAAATTCAATTCAATTCAAAGTATAAGTTTAGTTATCTATAGAAATTTTTATTTCCGCACGTGTTCGGAAAAATATTAAAAATCGACACGTGTGTAATACATTGCATGTTGAACCTAATCGTAGTGCGATAAGAACCAGTTTTCGGGAAAGTGTATTGAAAGATATTTTCCTAATTATTCCACAATAATTATACACTGTAATAACAAAGCTGTGTTTGGGATTAAAAATTGTAGCTACATAAAAACAATACCTACGCATTTATACCAGGAACTTGGAAAAAATCTGCAAGGGTGTTTTATTTTTATTAATGAATAGGTGCGCTCTTGACCTCGATCTCGCCTGATGGAAAGCGGTGGATGAGCCTACGAGCGAGCGCGCCCTGAAGATGCCTATTCATTTTATGGCCGACAGCCAGTTCGTTGGGAACATAGACTCTGGCCGTACAAATGGTGACGATTGAGGAAAAGCAACTGTATAAAGGGTGTAAATAGACCCTTAACGAAGCCGAAAGGCACTTGTTGTCCCCGCTATTGCGATCATTTTTTTGTTCTAGACCATACCTGGGAACCTTCTAGTTACGGAGTTATTGAGGGTCAAAGTTCCAGGAGGGTCCAAGTTTTTTTTTAAATACAAATTTTTAAGGTTGTAACTTTACTTTAAATACCTCCATGACCCGTTTATTATTCAATGCATCCATGAGCACAATATTTTTAATGCGTTCGTTTCCCAGCAATAATTTTTATGTAGGGTTACTTAGTTTGATGTACAGAATGCTTGGTTAACGGCTTCGTGAAGGGTCTGTTTACACCCTGTATAAAGCAACGTGCTGCTCATCAAACGAAGTTAAAGCTCAACCAATGCAAGTGTAACGGCAGATTTCACAATTGAAACTTAACGCGATCAGCATAACTAAACGGCGTTCAAGAGCATTGCAATATCCCGCAGCAATTATGACACTAACAGCTGTTGAACGTGTTCAAGATTCAGTTCCATTGGTGAAATCCGCTCTAAGAAGGTAATTATTTAAAACTCTAGAATTTTCTAACTACTGCGCTAGTCTTCGCTTTTTCAGCACTCAGAATATAATCTTGCTTTTAAAACAATTTTATTTCCAACGGTCTACATTAAAAACGTTACTTTCTGAGAGGGTAATGTACCTATCTAGCGCAGCATTACAGTAGTTCAAGACAATGAGAATATTTCACAATGGCTGCCCGCCACAGCTTTGCACAGGCAAAATGGAGTCTTAACTGAACTTTGTTTTAATAGTATTTTACTATCGGTATGTACGTATGGTCGTCTTTCCGCGCTTTGTTTTATGAGCATAAAAAGTCGCCATATTTGACGCATGTCGAGTGTTAACGTACGCGCTCCGAGGTGAGTAAAGATCGTTTTGGTAATTTGGAATTTCAGTAACCCAATGTTGCCATTCACTGCATTCTCTTTGAAAGTTTAATGTAAACATTACTATGTCACCCTCCAGAATGACTGCAATAGTTTAAGAAGCATCCTATTAACATAGTATCTAATAATACGTTTTAAACCCACACAGTATCCCATAACTCAGCGGGTCCTATTAGTTCGCAAGTTCTCAAACAACTGACTTCTTGCCATTTTCCCTAATGGAAGGACAGTTTAATCCCGTATTCCGTCCATATTTACAGTAGTTAAACAAATTAATTCAAGGCTTCGCTCTGCACGTAATGGCGCCCACGGGGCTAGTGTCGCAGACTCGGAATCGACGGACAAATTGTAGGAAATTAAACGAAGTTTAACCTATATTTTATCTTAACTTTTTAATGAGGAACAACTTTACAGTCATGACACTATCTCTTTATCAGTGGCTTATAAATGAAGCGAAGTTCGTGTTTAGGGCTCTGTGGCACGATTAATTAAAGTTTTAGGACGTAAATTATGAACCATTCAACATAAATAGTATTAAGATCGTATACAAAACGATCTTAAAGTAAGTAGAAAATAACAAAAGGGAAATGAAACAACGTATTTGGAAAATAAACAATAACGAAACATGAATAAATAAAGTGATGAATGACACCCGGGGATAACCGAAAGGCGGAATAATTGTTAAAACGTCAGCTCGCTTTCACAATATTATTTTAAGTCTAGTGAAAAATGACGGGGCGTGGATAAACGACGCTGTTAATCTTTTGAATGGAAGTTCAATCACTTTTCAATTATTCTTTTTGACTTGTAAGCGGGAAGCTAACCTGAAAAGGAATTTTTAACGCCATCACTAATCTAGTATCTTCATTAATATTTAGTAGAGCGACTTGTGAAAGTTCCGTCAGAGAACGAATCCTACCAAAAAATTGCTGCTGCCATATATCATGTATGATGGGGGCTATGGAACGGGCTATGCTTGGAGTCTCTCTGAGGGATCGCATTCGAAACGAGGTGACAGAGAACCAGAGTTGTCGACATAGCTCACAGATTAGGTCAACTGAAGTGGCAATGGACCCGCCATATTCGCCATAGAACCGATGACCGTTGGGTAGACGTGTTCTTGAGTGGACTTCGCGAATCGGCAAGCGTGAGGCTGGACGCCCTCAGGCTCGGTGGAGCGACGATCCCCGCGGGATGACTGATAGCAACTGGAAGAGAGTTGCCCAGAATCGAGTTAAGTGGCGTGCGATTGAGAGGCCTATGTCCAGCAGTGGACTGTTGTAGGCTGATGATGATCATGTATCATGAACTGAAAGAGTTGAAGCTTATCAAACACTTTTACTTGGCGAAGACGCATCGGAAACCTATTGGAGATTCAGATGCTTGTAAGCAACCGCAAAAAACGGGCCGAAAATAATCGCACTGGGGTGGCGATTAAATATTGAACTTCATGCCCAAACTAGTTGAAACTACGGTGAAACCGAAACTATAACAACACAAAACTAAAACTTCACCAAATATTAAGATACAGGTATTAAGTTATCAAATATTACCGAACAGTTTAATATAACGGGTCCACGATCGAGTTTGACCCGAGAAGCCAAAGTTTAATCTTCATAAAGTCAACGGATATGTGGCTATCGATTGGACACCTCTATTATAGGGTCGGTTATGTTGCCTTCCGATGTGAATTTTGGAGTGATGCTAAGATATTCATCATGATAACGTGTGCCTTGGGACCAAGTTTCAGCTGGGGTTAAAAATAGAGCCCTCTTGAGTTTCCGATGTCTTAAATAATGGTCTAATGTGGAGCAACTCTCATCTGCTTAATCTTTTACTTATCACAAATTCACAAATACCAAACTATTTGCAAAGTATGAAGACACTAGTTGGTATTGAAGAGTTTGCTTCTACTAAATGAAGAAGCTCATTAAAAAGGCCTTTTATATGAGCTCAATAGCAATGGCAATCAGTCTCAGCCGTTACCAATTTTACTGACTAGCTAATCTTTTCACCACGCCAAGTGCCGCCTCGTCTGCGGGACTGTTCGAAAGAGATACCGCGGCCCTGGAACACAAAGGGCAAAGAAGGAACATGGATGGGTTTAAGTCAGTAAAAGTCTGACACTCCCTTTCACTCCGCCCAGAGGGGGGGTCATTTGGATGATTTCCGAAAAAAAAAAAAACAAAAAAACAAGCGCAACCTCGTGCAGAGAACACTAACTTGTTCTCCCCATGTTTACCTAAAGAACGTTCAGCGCAGTAATGATAACTTACTAAAGTTCCAAGTTGCTCTCCAGCGAACCCATGTCTATGTTCAAAAATACAGAAAAGGTTGTTCTTTCCAACGACCATTTTATACGAAGTCTTAAACTCGTAAAACTGATACATGGACAAGACGGAAGAATATTTTTTTATTCTTTTATAACAGGTGCACCATTTATTCAGCAACACAAAAGAAAGAAGGTCTTGCATAAAGCAGATTCTTGCAGAAAGTTACAGCATTTTGTTTCGGCGCTGTTGGCCAGCGTCCAACGGAAAGCGGTTAACTTTGACCTCTTGCACTTGAGATGAGATGGCATAGGGAGGGATTTAAAATTAAAGCACTTTTATTTGGAACTTGCTATAAGAGTAGAGGAAGATCAAACAAACGATGGATGAACTGTGTGAAGGATGATATGGCTAGAAAGAAGGTCACAGGTGTGATGACGAGTAATAGGCAAATATCTAGAAGAAGTAGAAGACACGCTGACACCAAATAAAATAGGATAAAGGCAGTAGAATGATGATATTTGGAACTTTCCTTGGTGTTAGTGGGAGACAGTATACAATGGTACGTTGTACCCTTGTTTACCAAATGTCTACAATAAGTAATGCCATCCGATGTAAAAACAGTATTATTCATCGGTGATATTGTTCAGGGTTAAAGCCTACCAATTCCTTACTAGTATACCTACTTTAATCAACATTGAATCATCGACCGGCTAGATTTTCTAAGTACATATTTTTCTAAGTCTTGCTTCTTTATCGTGTGGTTAGTGCCTAACCTGGTGTCAGAGTTTTTATGCCGCCCACGGGCCTCTGACTTGGCTTTACATGCCGTCGAGAAATATCTCTCAGGCATGCTGGTTTGTACGTAGTTACAAAGGAACATGAACGCTGCGCAGTTTGTTTGATACTTAAAACTTTACGAAATGTTCACAAGTATAAACAGTTTGCAAGACTGTTACGTAACAGTGACAATTAAAAAGAATTATTCTAGCAACCAGCAACTAAGAGGATTCTTAAACGTTGCTTTTATTACTGCACTAGCTTTCTTAGTTACATTAAGCTTCTTTTAAAATTTTACGTTGAAAATAGCACTTAAGAGGAGAAAGGTCTTGACTTTTTTATGACGCCTTGGCGAATAAAAGAGAGTAAATTCAATTAAGGGGCAGTAGTTGTTGTGAAAGTTTATATTCCGTATACGATAGCCTTTTAAATGAATGATTCTTTGGCACTTACTACTCGTCTGAAGTAATTCACTACCATCGTATAGTGATCGGTTTAGCCAATAAAACACGTAAGTACTAACGTAGCTAGGAAGAAATAACTCGATTGACAGCTGTGGTAATCGAAAAGTCATTTGATCGACTTTTGGTGTGGCGATAGGGGAAACCTTTTGCAGGAACTGAGTAAAACCATCGCAATAGCTGTCGTGTTGGCAATCGAGTAAGAATAATCTTTTAGTTGATTGCCCAATATGGGTGATAAGTGGCCTTTTCAACATATTTTTAGAGATACATGCTTTATGTCACTACTATTTTAAATGCGAACGTTTTAGAGGATGTATGGATGTTTGTTCCTCTTTCACGCAAAAACGGTTGGACGGATTTGGGTGAAATTTGACACACAGATACTTTATAACCTGGATTAACAAATAGGATACATTTTTTCCCGGTAGTGCGATCCCGTGGGATCATTACCGAACTCGACGCGGGCGAAGTCGCGGGTATATGTAAGCTAGTAGAAAACAATAGTATCCTCTTAAAACCTATTTTAAAACGATATTGTTCCTAGAGTCCTAACTGTGGCGAATAATTTGGGATGATTCAATTTCGTAGAAATGTAATGCTCACCCAAAAGTTTCTAACATAATCTGTTTAATTAATCTATAGTTTCTACATTATTAATTATTTATTCACGACATTCTAGTCTGAGGACACAATCTGTCGGGGTTTATATAGCACATAGTAACCGTTACGTGTAAATGGATATTCCCTAATGGAACCTTTTGTTTTCGTAAAACATAATACAGTAACATTTAAAACTGTCTGGACCGGCCCTCGGGTCTTACTTACGTTTGTAAGAGTATGTCTGTATTTTTTGTTGAAGTGTACCTTTCGTGTAAAGGTTACACTTACACTTTACACTGTAAGTAGGGAAACTACAGGCAAAATTTACGTATTACAATAGAAGCTTCGATTACTTACACTTACACTTTACACTGTAAGTAGGTAAACTACAGTGTCGGGCAAAATTTTCGTATTACAATAGAAGCTTTGAAGATTTCCGGAAAGGACATCAAAGTTTGAAACTTAGATTGCGGATTGCGGTCTAAGATCTGATGATATAAACTCTCCGTCTATCGTTATTCATCGAGCTCAATTTGAATACAAAACTTTAACGATTGAATACCAGTATTTTACATAAAGCGACAGATATGGTCTGGTAGATTAACCATAAAGTTCGGTACGGGCCCCTTTGGGGGTCTGACACACAAACCTCCGCTGGCTTGGCAGCGGCCCCAAAAGGGACTGGCATTTAAGTCATACGTCATCCTCATTTTTTATATAAAAATATTTAATGTTCTGATTATCAAATACTATGAGTGTGCGTTAATTAAGAGAGTTGGATAAAAAGTTCATATGTCATCGCCATTAAAACTTAAGTATTTAGCGCGCAAGTTTCTTAATTAATCGAAGTAACGAGTCCAATTTCTTAACACTTTCTATCTTCATCACGATTACTGATAAACCTATACATACTAGGTCTCTCTCATCTGACCAATTCAGAAACTATCCATTCAGTCGAAAACGGCCCGCAGTAACATTGCTTTGTATTTTTTTTTTCAATTTCCCAATACTGAGCAAAGGCCTCCCACATATCCTTTCAGGTACTCTTCTCCTACGCCACGTTGAACCAGCCTTCGTGATGCGCGTCTAGATCATCTCGCCACCTCTTTCTAAGCCGGCCTCGGTGGCGCCGTCCATCCTCAGGCATCCATCGTGTTGAAACCTTTGTATTTTTGCTTTGTCATGCCCTCATTAATCAGTGTTATCAGAAAGGACTACTTCGAAATGGTCCATGTAAATGTCACTGTACTCTACACCTCTCTCTACACTAGTGATACAACCTGAGCTTAGCTTTGTGCTGTTGTGACGAGTACTTTCATGTAATGAAATTGCTAGGTTAGCAAGCTGAAATACGTACTGAATGCCTTGGAGATTTTTGTATTCTCTTCCTCGTGGAACTTGCTCTTGTATTTTACCTATGTAGCTGTTGCCCGCGACTTTTGTCCGCGGCTACACGCATATATTTTGCTTCCCTGTTTGAATCGGATTTTGTTAACAATTTCAAGGGTATTATTTTTTGCTCGGAACCCTAATTATTTTTCTAAAATAAAATAAATTAAAAAAAAAAGTTTTTTTTTGTGATATAAACCGTATATGCTTTGATATGCATTTAGTAAGAAGCTGTTATTTTGAAATAACAAAGAGACTCTTCAATTTTATTTATTTGTATAGAAGAGCAGAAGAACAATAACGCAAATATTTCGAGAATATGTTCTTCGAATGACATATTGTGCAGAACAGCTCTCGTTCAACCGAAGTTCGCATTGTCAGCAGCTATTTGAAACGAAGTTACATTCGGATAAAATTAAACTCGGGTTGGAGAACAAACCGCATTCTGTGTTGGGTCCAACATTAATTAATGTAGGAACCTACTGTATGTACCACTCATGAATAATAAAATTTCAAGTATAGCATCTAGATGTGGCATGTATAGGATGATTTCCACCAATCGACTCGCATCGCATCGGATCGGAACGAATTTTACAATCTTTTAACGATATTAAATCGTGTACACAGTATTTAAAGTCTATTTATCGAGCATAGCACAGCAGCTTGACCGCGGGCGTCTTCCGCGACACGCGATTGTAGCCGAAAGTATGCTGCGAGGCGCGATCGGCTCCGTTCGCCTGTCGTCGTATTCGATACGGTAGAAATGAAACTATTTGACTAGGCACAGAAACGGATACGTTCGCAAGCGATGGCACGCAGCTGATCCTATGCGTCGACATCCTGCCAGAAACGATCGGCTGTCGCCGCATCCGTTCGTATCCATTCCAATCCGATGCGATGCGAGCCGTATGCTGGAAATCATCCTTAACTGAATAACATTTGCAGGAACCACACTACCATATCCGAAGTGATTAGAAACATTACCAAATGAGAACCGTAGGATCTAACCGTTTCTTTTTAAAAAAGTTTTTAGGAGAATATGTTACTTTAAATAAACATAACTGTAATATGTTGTATTTATTTAAAGTTTGACAACACTAGTCTTCTAGTACCAGAATTACTTAAGTCGACGGTTTGAAGCTTACCATTTAAACGCTACTCAAATAAATAGTATCCATGAGAAACCTTAAATACCTGTTCAATGAATAAATAATATGAAACGTGAATAAAACACATCTCCATTCAATTCACTTGAGTACACAAGTTGATGAAACAACCGCACGTCTATAAAAATCGCTAAACACAGATTTTCTTTCACATTTTATCGCTTCATTTTCTTTTCTTCTCGCCGCGCGATTTCTACGCCATTGGCATGGAACAGCATTACTCAGGAGCGAAACGAACGGAAAAAGTTAAAATGAAAACTGGAACTCAATGTTCGTATTAGATGTTACCTATACTTATCACTTTGTGTATTTGAACACGAGTAAAGCGCAGGCCACACCGCCAGCTAGCGAGCGAGCGAACTGGAGGGAGAAGCGAGGCGACGGTGACTATTTATTTATTTATTAAAATATGCCTTACACTATCCTTACAGGTGTATCCCTAATGCGATAGCGCGGTCTTAAAATTAACTTATTTACAACATAAAACGATGAAAAACGTATGAAAACTAGTAGTCCTCATAATAATATAACAATCATAGCTTCTATTCTAAGTTATAAAACAACAACATTTAGCCTACTACTACTATGAAACCTCCGCGAAGACATGGCGAGCTAAACTATACTAACACCGACTGGTGGAACTAGTGAGAATGATCCAAAACTACGGACGGACGGGAGAGTGAGGGGGCGGGCGGGAGAGCGTTCCGTTTCATTCCGTCTCGCACCCGGCGAGGCGGGCGAGGTGAACGAATAGCATCGCTGCCATCGTCGGATATTTCGTTCGCATCATTTGTATCGCTGACGTAGCTTAGCTCGGTAGGTCGCGGTGTAAACTAAAGTATGAAAAGATGTGAAACCCGCCTGGGTCGCTCGCTCGCTCGCTAGCTGGCGGTGTGGCCTGCGCCTTTGCTGGAACACAATGATTGTATATTCGGTTCTGACTGTTTTTGACCTTGGCCTGGATTGGGAGTGGACCACGTAATATATCAGTCAAGGTTATAATTTGCACTGCAACTGCACAGTTTACTAACTAGGCTCATTTCGTCGGCATTGTTGGCGCAGTTACTGGTCGTAGGATCGATTCCCGCATGGGTCAAATATTTGTATGACCTGTAGGTAGTTTATCAGTGTATGGTGTGCTAGGTTTGTGTTAGTGAACGAATTCATCAGATTGGATAAAATCTTAGAAAATTTGGAAAAAAAAAAAAAGAAGATTGACATAAAGTCGTTTTTACAAAACAGTCTGCGGGAGACTCGTTAGTTATTTAGCGCCATTGAGATATAATCTATACTAATATTATAAAGCTGCAGTGTTTGTTTGTTTGTTTGTTTGTTTGTTTGAACGCGCTAATCTCTGGAACTACTGGTCCGATTTGAATGATTCTTTCAGTGTTGGGTAGTCCATTTATCGAGGAAGGCTATAGGCTATACAAAATCACGCTACGACTAAAAGGAGCGGAGCAGCAATGAAAAATGTTGCAAAAACGGGACGGGATTTTACGCGGACGAAGGTCGCGGGGAACAGCTAGTTTATTTATATAGTCACATTCACAATCACCTCATTACTCGCTTTATTTTCAATCAACGCTGTTTCAAGCATCGTTATACTCACTTATTGCGATACGTAAAAAAAAAATCTTGACGGGTAAAATTTTTTTGAGATTGGAAAGTCAGGGGTGCTACACGCATGTCATGTTCGGGTCGGCATGATTCGGCACAACCGGACGACTAAATCGAATATAAAATGTTGATAAACCGTTGGGACAAACCTGCTTGTCTTAGCTCGAATTGTGTCGAGCTGACCTGAATATGATTCAGTGATGGTAGATTGAAAATCCTCAAATGAATAAATAGATGCCGAACGGTGTTTGAAAACCGAACATTTATTGATTTATTTGTGTACAATTTGGTTTGTTCAAATAATACCGCCAAATCGAATCAAGTAACAAAGCAATTCACAATAACCGACGCATACAACTCAGATAACCGACATACTGCTGGCACTTCACATGGCGTATTTGTCAAAATTTTTGCGATAGTGAATCGAAACAAAATGTTCTTTATGCCTATTGAGATAGAGTTCACTTTGTTTTAATGATAGAAGGCGAATATTTGCCCAGATCTGCCAAGTGTAGTGCCACCATAACATGTCAACATACTACAACTCATAGTCACATACCTTGGTCTTGAGATGCGGCTGCTCGAAGTCGACCTTCATCCGATCGTCTCTCCATCTCAACAATCAATAGCACAGCCACATTACATCGTACCAGAACACCGTACGAAACAACACTTCAACTGAAACTTTTAGACATTCAAACAAATTGGTGGTAACTTCGCCAGTTAAATTAATTAAAATTTTAGAAGTTCGTCTTGAATATTACATTTTAAACAAGCCAGCGGCCAGAGGTGTCAAGGACCGAAACAATAGGGAACTGGTTCCTACTTATTGTATGTAGATAGGTACAGAGGAGCTCGTGGCTAAATAATAACAGCCGCTCGGGTCGATCTTTAGGTCAAGCCGTGCTTGCCTAGGTTGGTCTGTGGATGTGTGACCACCCATTACATACCGAGTTTCCTCCGTGCCTCATTAAACCGTAGATCTTTGACAGTCGTTAGGAAGGCAATGGCCCAAAAAGTCTGACAACCAGTCTTACCAAGGGGTATCGTTTTACCCAGTACTAACTGGGTTGTGGAGGTCAGATAGGCAGTCGCTCCATGTTAAATGCTGGTATTCAGCTGCATCCGGTTGGACTGGAAGCTAACCCCAATATAGTTGGGAAAAGGCTAGGCAGATGATGATGAGGTAGATACAAAAGACAGCACATCACTACTACAATCTGTAAAATTTCTTTAATAAATTTTCAACTTTATCTCTAAAGCATTAGGTTCAAGGTTGATTAGGAAAATTTGACAGTTTCGGTTATCTGATGTGCTGGGGTCTGTACCATTACGCTGTCAGTTTGTCTTGTCGTTGTCTTGGTCTTTTAATTAGGTTCCCTACTGCGCAGAAAGAAAATATGTTTTATCTCAATAAGGAAAAGGGAAACGTACCGAAGGAGAAACGTAAATCAACATCCGATTTTCGTTTCTGGTTGTCGGCTACTAAATGTCTTCGACGGTTTTTCGTTTTATTTGACAATATCATTAAATGTCTGGAATCTTTTTGTTTTTATTTCATTTAAATAAAAAATGAAAAGCAACATTGTCAGTACTGTAAATATGTCGATGAAGCCGTGTGACCAGTTTTACCCAACAGTACCTACTGCTGGTCATAAATATATTCTAAGCTAGCTATTGCCCACGATTTTAGTTCGCGTGAAATTATTATAAAAATATTACTTTCCTTTTTTAATCTGATTTTGTTACCAACTTCAAAGGTTTTAATTTTTTTCCACGGAACTCTAATTATTTTTCTACTTAGGTTACTCCTTACAACATAAGCTATCTGCCAGTAAAAGTCCCGTCAAAATCGGTCAAGCCATTCTGGAGATAAGCCGGAACGGACAGACAAGACGGTGATTGAAAAAAAATGTTTTTGTTATAAGTGCCGTATATCAAAGGCATTCTGTAAAAACCTGTTATTTTGATATTACAAACTGACACTTCAATTTTATTGATTTGTATGTATAGATTAAAATAGCTACCGGATTTCCAAAAATATAAAAAGGCCCAGGGAGGTAGGTAAGTATGTCTTAATTTATCGCCGTAGAATATTCATAAAAGGACGATTTCGCATATACAAGACTGAGTAAATTGATACGTTGCTGCCAACATAAAGGCATGCTTGTAATCACGTACATTATATTCGTGAGCAAGTGAAAGATCCCAAGGTTACACACCTTTGAGATGCTGATATTGCTGATACGAAATATCTAACATCTTAATAAATATACGCTCATAAATTCTCAAATTTATTAACATTACATCAAACTTTCGTAATTAAAATAATTCGGTCTGGCTTTTTGTGCGGCTTATACTTATGTAATCCAAAGTAGAGTATTGTCTTGTTTTTTATTCAGAGACAATTAAGAAAAGGAGATTTTAAGCTTTTCTTTGTACAAATCTCCTTTTAACTAGCAGACAGTTATAAAATAAAGGGTGTAAAAAGACCCTTAACGAAGCCGAAAGGCACTTGTTCTCCCCATCATTGCGATATTTTTTTTGTTCTGAACCATACCTTGGAACCTTCTAGTTACGGAGATATTGGCGGTCAAAGTTCAATTTTTTTCACAATTTTTTTTTAAATACCTCTTTTAAAGGTTTTAATTTTACTTTAATTAACTCGATGACCCGTTTACTATTCAAAGCATCCATCAGCACTAAGTTTTGAGTGCGTTACATTGAGTTTTACCGTAAAACGTGATTTTTCACCCCAAAAAAAAAGTCTTTCGCAGGAATAATTTTTGCGTAGAATTACTTAGTTTGATGTACTGAATGCTTGGTTGACGGCTTCGTGAAGGTCTGTTTACACCTTGTATATAGCTACGTTTTAAATTACATAAAGATGACTTCAATATTTCTAACTGAGGTCACACACCAATCAGACAACTTTGTTTCTAATCTAATTTCAAAACAAACGCAGACATATCGACTTCATTAAGGTGACAGGTGTAATTTGTTCTAGGGCCTTTATCGGAGGCTCTTAGTTGGCACCTCACGTACTCACTCGCGATACGTATGCCACATCTCAGTCTGAAAGAGCCCATAAAAACAGATAGAAAGCCCACTAAAAGCAGCCTACGTCCAAATTATTTTTATGTTCCAAGCATGTTGTAGGAGTTTATTGCTACGAGCGGCTACGCGGCGTAGCCCGCTACGGAATACTTAAAATTGTTTCGTAACTGAATTATTTTGTTACTTTTAATATTATATTACGTTTGTATTCGTTTTATCATTCATTTAATTTAAATACTACTTAAGAATACGTTCATTTCAAGGTATTTTATTATGATAATAAAACGCTCGTCGCTTATTTACAACATCCTTACTAATATCCTTATCCTAACTTAATATTATAAATGCGAAAGTAAGTTTGTTTGTTACCTTTTCACGCCTAAACCACTGAACTGATCATCCTGAGGTTTTGAATATAGGCTGTCAGGTGTACAGAAACGGACATAGGGTACCTTTCATTCCGAAAAGAAGTAGCGTTCTTGAGGAAAACAACAATAACGTTCATATGATAAAAAATGACGCCACGTGGCTTTTATATCATGATTGAATTACATAAATTATTACAAGCACATTACAACCCGAATTGATTGTCAAATTTTAAATTAACGCGAGCGAGCCGCGTGCAAAAGCTAGTTTTTAAATAAATGAGGAAAATAGTCTCGTTGGCAACACTTTATTATCTCCATCATCATCATCATTCTCTTGCCCTTATCCCAATTCATTTCTCCGCAGATACATAAAAATAAGTCAATCACTTCAATCAGCCAGTTATTCAATTTGTTAACATTATGCCCATTGATCTTTTGTTACGCCTTCGCTACGACGTTGCTACGCCGTAGCGGGTGCTACGAAGAATTTTAAATTGAATAAGTGATAGATACGGTTCATTTATGATTCAGAGGTCAATTGTCTACGAAACAAGCTAGAGTATTTATATTGATCTATGTTAATACTAGACATGATGCTAGTACTATTAACATATACTAGCATAATGTTAGTATATTTGCCGTTGTTTTTGTAATCTTTCTTAAATATTATTTACAAACTACCTCACAATTTGTTAAACTATGTGTTAACCATAAATTAACAATGATTATAAATTATTTACTTTACGTTGGTATTAAGATAGCTTAAAAGTGTTTCAACATCCGGACAAACCTATTGAGGTTTTTGTGATGTTTCTGTTCATATTTTGTTCTTTAATTAATTTTAAAAAAAAAAAAACAAAAAAAAAAAACTTAGTATATTTTTATGTAAAAAAATATCTCAAAAATGATATTAATAAAAAATCGATCCAAAATCTGTCTCACACTAGACTTTTATCAAACATTTTATCAGTCACTATTAATAGTTTCACTAACACCTACTGTCCACTATCCAAACGATACGCAATCAAGTGAGGGCTAGTAAAACTATAGATAGATACACTAACCTATTTAATATATTGTCATACTTTTGTATTAAAGCTTTAGGTAACTAAACGTACGACATAGTAGGAAATAACGCAGTTTTCAGCAACTCTTTCATTACATAATTGTTTAGTACACTCTTCAAAGAAGTCTGTTTCAGAATGCATAGGTACATACATACCTACATTATTTCATAACTTAGTAGATAGGTATAGAAAAATATATGAAACAGACAACACCACAAATGTATCAATAAATCTTTTAAAAAAAGGTTTTACTATATCCTTCCTACCTGGACCTCCAATGGATTTGGGTTGCTTTGACCTTGGACCCATAAATCTATAAGACGTACATATGGAAAAATACGTAAGATAAACTATATGAAAAACATGAATTTGCCATCATTTGTGTACCTCACTATATTGACTATAACTAATGGAAACATGATTAAAATGTAGAAATGACAAATAAAATAAAAAATTACAAAACTCGTGTACTAAGACAGGAATAATAAGTTGTAGTTTCAGCAAACAAAAAAAAAAACAAACTTTATGTAGAAAATTTCCCACGACCGCCTTTCGCGCCTCATGCAATATTCAAAACTTTTCCAATAGAATTAGAAGGATGAACGAACATCGTGTCTGGTCAATCACGATCACGTCAATCAAAACTTTAAAAAAAAATACAGCGTTCTATTTATAGTTACCACAAATTTTGTATTATTTTTAATTTATATTAATGTTGTTTAATTTATCGTGTTGTATGCGGGGCGGGTTAATACGTTGGGAGCGAGACGCGCGAACCGCCGGCAACGCAGAACGCGACTGACGCGACTGTACCCGTAGTCCCGTACTACACGCTATGCTCTATGTACGCCTGATCACAGTGCCGCACTGGTCCCTAACTTCACTTATGTAAGCTCCTCGTATGCCGCTGTCGGCCAACTTTCATTAGTCACAAGTTTTCCTTGATTAACATATCATTGAGAAATATTTAATTAACGTGTAGATAATAAAATAGTACACAATAAAGGGTTTGTGTAAATAATAGCCAGACTAAGTATGGCATAGTAGAAATGTAGGTAAAAAAGGATTAGGGCTCCGTGAAAAAAAACTAAAAACCTCGAAACTGTTTGAAAATCCGACCCAAAAAGAGAAGTTATATTTTTTTAACGGAACACTAATCAATTTTCTTAAATAAAAGTAGTCGGACACTTTTACTGACCTGATTTAATCAGAAGTAACTTCCTTCTTATAACATCCGGTCAGTAAAAGTTCCGTCAAAATCAGGCCAGCCGTTTCGGAGATTAGCCGGAACAAAGAGAAAAACAGACAAAAATGTAAAAAATCGTTTGTTTGTGATAAGTACCTACCGTAATATCTACTTTCATATACATTTAGTAAAAAGCTGTTATTTTGAAATTACAAACAGACACTTCAATTTTATTTGTTTGATACCAGCTAAAACGACTTTTTTTGGGTGAAAAATCATTGGTAGGCAAGACTCAATGTAACGCACTCAAAACTTTGTGCTGATGGATTCATTGAATAGTACAGAGTCATAGAGGTATTTAAAGTTATAACATTTGAAAAGGCTTTTGTTCCAATTTTGAAAAAGTTAGAACTTTGCCCCTAATATCTTCGTAACTGGAAGGTTCCCAGGTTTAGTCCAAACAAAAAACAATATCGCGATGACGAGGAGGACAAGTGTCTTTCGGCTTCCTTAGGCGCGAATTATTCGGAAACGGTGTAAGGTGAAGGCACGGCGCAGGTGCAGCGCAGACGTGGAATTTAAAAAGAAACGAAAGAACGGTGTGCCTGCGCCGCGCCGCTTGAGTGTAATTCAAGACACGTCGCCTACGTACATTTTGTATGAAAACGTTTTGAAGCGGCATCATGCCTGCACTGCGCCTGACCCGAGCCTTCACCTTACGCCGTTTTTGTTTAAATCGCGCCTTCCAACTTGTATGTACTTCTTCTAAACGTACTGATGGCAAGCATTTCTAATGTGTTTGCTCCAAATTCTGTTACGCGAACTACGCTCACAAACGCAGTAATAATACATTTTATTATAGTAAATTAGCATTGTGTTTCTTCACAAAACCGTAATAGGCATAGTCACGCAATACACTAGAAAAATGTACCCAGGTCCTACCTTTACCTTCAAATCTACTCACTTAAAATTGTTTTCCCGCGGTGTATAGTTTATTCTTGCGTGATTTTGTCACCGACGCAGTACAGATTACTTTTAAATCTGACGGCCTACGCATCCTTACTAATATGTATTATAAATGCGAATGTAAGTTTGTTTGTTACCTTTTCACGCCTAAACCAGTGAACCGATCATCCTGAAATTTTGCATATACGTTGTCAGGTGTACAGAAACGGATATAGGGTACCCTTTATCTCGAAAAAAAAGTACTGTTCCCGAGGAAAACAAGAATAACGTTCTTATGATAATAGATGGCGCCACGTGTCTTTCGAATCATTTTTGAATTAGGTATTACAAGCAGAGTACAACCCGAATTGATTGTCAACTTCTAAATTAACGCGAGCGAAGCCGCGGGCAAAAGCTAGTTAATACATAAATACTATTTATTGTTCATTGAAGTAGTCCTGAAGAGTTGTACCCTTTTTACTCTAACGTGCATAAAATTGTAATTGTAATTGTTGATACCTAACTGTAACTAAATCCAAGGTAAAACTCTTAAAACTCTGATGAGTCAAATTTAGGAAAAGATAATGTGAAAGTCAATTGAATGTTGCTCTTAGCAGTGAGTACTAAAAGGTTAAACTAATAATGAGGATGATAATGGAATTAAAAACAAACAAGCAATAGCCACATTTTTACTAAAAAAATAAAAAATACATGAATTTGTAGCTGTTATGTAGTAGATTACAAATAATGATTAAAAAAGTCGTCCTATCCGGATAATTTATGGACTTACACTAGTTTTTTTTAAATAAATACACAATTTTTCACCAAAAAAATGAATTCGATTCCGTTTTTTTTTTCGTCGTCGATATTTTTTAGTAAAAATGTTAATTAACCTGTTAAAATAACTCATAAGCTTTTAGAAATAATAAACAGAATCCAAATCGACCCATAAACTTCGGAGATGTGTCAAAAAATAGAAAGCAAATCTACAAACTATACTTAAAAAAATTAAAATTGAATAACATGAAAAATGTTGTAGATAGACCGATAGATAGATAGATTTTAAAGTTTATTTTCGACATTTCTTCATGAATATTCAGAAAATTACGGGCGGTCACATGCGCATGGGCGACATTGTATATATAAAACGTGTAACAGAAAGGGTATAGTCATATTATGAAAGGATATGCTGCAGGCCATCAAACTGAATAACTTCCTCCATGGGTCCAATATCATAAATGCAAAAAAAATAACAGCTGTCCCATACATTTGGGTCGAGAAGGTATTGAAGTTTTGTATGGGACAGCTGATAATTTTTTTTATTTTTTTCTATTTTTCATATTAGGCTAAGCTAATTACCTAGTTTAAATGTCATCAACAACTACGTATATCTTGTAAAATTAGTTTTTTGTTCCTAAATTTGTTTAGATTCTGTCTGTGATTGCAGAACACATGAAGTCTTCTTCTCCAAATATATCTGCATCTATCCATTTAGGATAGATGCCAGAACTTAGGACGTTAGACTGACTGAAAGGTTGTGACATCTTAGGTTTTATAAAGCCAGGAATGTTTTTAATTGTTACGGTTTTACAGGGATTTGACAGCATCCAGTTGTTCATCACATTGTTGTATCATATTGTTGATCACATAATATACAAGGTGTAAACAGATCCTTCACGAAGCCGTCTACCAAGCATTCTGTACATCAAACTAAGTAACTTAACGCAAAAATTATTGCTGGGAAACCACTTTTTTTTGGGGTGAACATCACGGTTTACGGTAGGACTCAATGTAACGCACTCAAAACATTGTGCTGATGGATGGATTGTATAGTACGAAAGTTGTGAAGGTGTTTAAAGTACAAATCTTATATTAGAAACATGTATTTAAAAAAAAAACTTGTGAAAAAGTTGGAACTTTGACCCCCAATATCTCCGTAACTAGAAGGTTCCCAGGTATGGTCAAGAACAAAAAAATTGATCGCAATGACGGGGAGAACAAGTACCTTCCGGCTTCGTTAAGGGTCTTGTTACACCCTTTATTAATCATCATAGTTGATTTAAACGAAGAGTAAATTGCTACGTATAAGGGTTCCAATTTGTGCTGCAGTGCGGGGAAAGCGCCTCTGCATCTGGGAAACTCAATCACATTAATTACGCTTATCTACAGCGCTCATAATTGTCAAGGATCAGCAAGATCAACCTACCTGATAGTCGCAAGGAGTTAGTACGTACCCATCTATTTTGCATCAGCAATTTAGTTTAGAAAACTAGGTACCTACTTTTCCAGTTGCGCAGCTACTGCAACTTCAATTTATGATTTTTCTGTTCTAGTAATTCAACTTTCAAAATCAAAAACTTATACTGTCACTTACGTTCCCGTAAGTGATTATTTTGAGCTCCCGATATTTCGACGCTGTTGCAAGCGCGGGATGACTGCAGAATGCGGGTGGATAGAAAATAAAATATCGGGAATACCGGGAGCTCAAAATAATTAATAATCACGGAAGATATCCCGGCCGTAAGTGACAGTATAAGTTTAGTTTTGAACCGTGAAAGCTTAAAACAGTGTTTTCAAAATCAATTTAATTTAGTGGATAGTTGTTTATTGAAAGATGAAAGTAACATAAATTGGCTACAAATATAGACTGAACTACCTATAGTCCATTGAAAAGTTACATTTGGGGTTGCGTTTTTTAGAGGACGCAATTTTATTTTTTTGATGTGTAGGGGGGGTCAATGTAAAGCTAAAATCAAGTTTGTGGGGTCGCCACCCTTGCCCCACGGCCGCCATCTTGAAAATAGGGGTTGATATGGTTATTACGATTTATCTCTTAAACTATTTATCTGATAACAAAAATTTGTTAGCATTTTTTGTTGCAAATTGAATTCTCTACAATTTTGGTCCAGTATCTTTTTGTCGTAGAATTATAAATAAAAAAGTTATAAGCGAAAATGTTCAGAAATTCGAGAAAAAAAATTGTATTTTTCGATATAACTTTTGTTTTTATCATTTTACGAAAAAATGATATCAGACCATTTTTGTAGATCGTTTTTTAAGGAATAACTTTTATAAGCAACATTTTTTAATTAAGTCAATAGCTAAGGTTTTACAGTGCTCCGAAGTGAGTATTATTTTTCAGTACTCTTAACTTTACATATACATATTATACGTGTGTACTAATAATGTGTCATCAGTTATTTTTATTTTTTTATTTTGTTATTATAATTTTCTTAATTATTAATTTTGCAATATTATTAATAATTAATTATTGACTCTTTTGCTTTCGCGCGTTTTTTTTTACGTGGTTTCCCCAATAGGCATAATCCACGGTGATTTTCTATATTTGAACTATTCCGTCCTTACGGAATAGTTCAAATATATCTTTTCGATGGACCAGGCTGCGGCTCAGCATCTGATCGGCTTTCGGAATTAAATATCAGTGGGAGAACTGGAGAAGGAAGGGGTGTTAATGTCGACGGTTCATCATCAAAGTCATTTTCATTTATTAATTCTGTGAGCTCCATTACGTTGCTGCAAGTCTCTCCAGAACAATGGAAGCACACTGCAGAACATTTTAACCCTGCTTTTCGACATCCACACATCGCTCCACAGTTTCCTTTGCATTTGCAAAAAATCAATTTTAGAAGCTCAGGGGGTGCTGGAGGTTTAGAGGTCTGCACTGGCATCAATAATTTTCCACATTTTTTCCAGCCCCAGTCTTCAGGATCATTATTATTACCAAGCCACGACTGGACCTGATGGTAGACTCGGAAAGTATGAAAGCGAGCTGTGTCTTGTGTTGGAGGAAGTGAAGATAAGTTAAATGTACTTTTTTTCACTGCCTTGGCGAATTGTTTGTAACTTAGGCTGTCAAGAGAATTATCATCTTTATTACCATCGTATAAAGAGATAAGAAAACGTTCACCAATTACAGTGAGCAAAGCAGGGTCAACTCTCTTGTTGAGAAACAAAGCCGTTCCACTTGCGAACTCTATATGTTTTTCCAGGGTTTTCACAAATTTCATTTTACCGATATTGTAAGGAGCTGAAGTTGTGTCACATCCTGAAAAAGCATGAAGAAACAGCAAGTTATCCGCAATAACATCTCCGTATATAAAACCTGACGCACAATATAATTGTTCTGCTGTTCGTCCTTTTGATGGTTTAAAAAAAAACACATTTGCTTGTTCTCTACCAAGTGCTGTGAGCAATATCAGTATGTCAATATCTTCAGCTACAATAGTAACGGTATCGAATAATGGAGATGCAGCAAAAGCAGAGCGAACGATAAGAGTGTCTGCATCTGATTCTGCTTGGTCAACGGTAAAACCTATTTCTGAAATTCAGTTTTAAGAAGTTTAATAAAGTTAGATTTGTTCTTCTCATTACCAAGAAATTTCTCTTGTGATAACGTCGGTATGGTGTTCTTGTAATAACTGATGACACATTATTAGTACACACGTATAATATATGTATAGTTAAGAGTACTGAAAAATAATACTCACTTCGGAGCGCTGTAAAACCTTAGCTATTGACTTAATTAAAAAATGTTGCTTATAAAAGTTATTCCTTAAAAAACGATCTACAAAAATGGTCTGATATCATTATTTCGTAAAATGATAAAAACAAAAGTTATATCGAAAAATACAATTTTTTTTCTCGAATTTCTGA
This sequence comes from Noctua pronuba, assembly GCA_905220335.1. Classification (NCBI taxonomy): domain Eukaryota; kingdom Metazoa; phylum Arthropoda; class Insecta; order Lepidoptera; family Noctuidae; genus Noctua; species Noctua pronuba. The sequence goes on from LR999894.1 coordinate 5,726,740, forward strand.
ACATTTTCGCTTATAACTTTTTTATTTATAATTCTACGACAAAAAGATACTGGACCAAAATTGTAGAAAATTCAATTTGCAACAAAAAATGCTAACAAATTTTTGTTATCAGATAAATAGTTTAAGAGATAAATCGTAATAACCATTTCAACCCCTATTTTCAAGATGGCGGCCGTGGGGCAAGGATGGCGACCCCACAAACTTGATTTTAGCTTTACATTACACATCAAAAAAATAAAATTGCGTCCTCTAAAAAACGCAAGGTAAGGCCTAAAAAATGTAACATTTCAATGGACTACTACTCGTTATTTTATTAAAAGAATAGATCATTGTGAAGAAGCTCGTCCGGGGTAATAGGTACTTAGTGGATATTTAGGTACTACTACCTATACTATTTGTGCCGAATTGTGCCGACAAATAGCATGATAATAAACCGGTTATTAAAAATGCCAATTATGAGACATTTATCTTGTCTCTTTGATGGTCATTGGCGACGCATTTGCATTGCCCCCGGTATTATAGACATCCACAATTATCAGACGGACGGTTAGAGGGTCAGCTTGTTTGTCATCCAACAGCCCCGGATCTGTTTTCGAACCGGGGCATGAAACTTGATACTTACAGCGTTTCTGCAGTTACTTGGCATTGAAATAAATTATTTCCAAAACTTTTTACGTCATGCAGTCATGCGTCATGAATTCGACAGGGATTCCCCGTGCAGAGACATCAAAATCGACGTCGATAGATCAAATTATTCTTTTTTTTCTCCACGATTATTGTCTTGAGCAAAACTCAAACAAGACGTCATCGACTCTGGGTTGCCAGACCCAGTATAATAATTTTCCCCATACTTACATATTTCTTTTCTTCAAAATGATTCGCTGGCATCAACACAAACGAGTATTTTATGTGACTAAATCTTCTAAAATGTTACGTTTCTGAGACAGAAGCTGCTAGCGGCCACGTATAGATTTCGTTACCACAAAATGTCACCTAGATCGAAAAATCTCACAATGCAGACAGTTTCATAATTTTTTTTAAAATTCCTCCTAATTTTACATGCGAGGAATTTTAAATCTTGGATGCTAGGTTTTACACTTTCCAGAAAATAAAATGCTTGAGTTTAAGGATATCAACATCATGACAGGACTTTACCTTATCAATACATCTATGAAAACATCATACTTAGATAAGAAAAAATCTGCACATATAAAGTAAAAGAAGTAACAGGCACAAGTATAAATAAGGACCAATTGGTTAAGCCAGGTTTTAGTTTCCGGCTAACTAATATACACTGGTGGACAAAAAAATTAGGCCATCCCTATTTTTATGTTAATTCAAGTCGATGGCAATAGGGTACACACGGCGGCACATGAAGCTATACATTTCCAGTATAAATTGGCATCGCTTTGTATGGATTTCCCATACAATGAGAGATCCGTATAAAATGGTTTTGTATAGCTTGATCGGCCGTCGTGCGTACACCTCTGCCTAACCCTTCGATGATTATAGACGTGATGTTGTATTACATGAAATGATATTTAGAATAGCATACAACACACTTAAATGTGGCAAATGACAGCTGTCCAGGTGAGGGCCCAAAATGGCCGCTATTATGATTCTGCTAAACTACTGGTTTCAGCTGATTCCGGTAAGACTGGAAGCCGACCTCAATAAAAGTGGTACAAGGCTAGGTTGATGATGATTCTGCTAAAGCGCCAAAGGCCATTTTAGACCCCCTGCACGAGTAACATGACCACTGTAGAAACAGGTTTCGTCGACGGAAGAATCGACAAAATGACAAATCAACAAAAGATATTTGTCATTTTGTCGATTCTTCCGTCGACAAAATATCATTTCATGTAATACATCATCACGTCTATAATCATCGAAGGGTTAGGCAGAGGTGTACCCTATTGCCATCGACTTGAATTAACATAAAAATAGGGGTGGCCTAATTTTTTTGTCGACCAGTGTATATACATATATAAATATCGTGTCGCGGTGTTTGTGGTCGCACTCCTCCGAAACGGCTTGACCAATTTTTATGAATTTTTTTAAGTATAATTGGTAGGTATGATAACAGGTCGTAAAGTATATTTCACACCGCTAGGTGATTAGGGGGTAGGTAGGTAGGCTAGGGTAAAAAAGGTGCATTGCAACTTATGCCGGGCACAGCTAGTGTTATGTACTACCCCACATACTACAACTGAACGAGACGAAATTTAAATCTTAATCTCATGAGTTACGATATTTAAATCTTTAATATCATGAGTTACGTTGCGGGATTACATTGATGATGCTTGACACCCGGCGACATAGCAAGCTATACTTTTCCAGTATAACAGGCCTCGCTTTGTATAGATTTCCATACAATGAGAGATCGGCTCATACTGGTTATTCATAGCTTGATTGTTCGCCGTGCGTACTATCATTAACTCGAATGTGCCGGTGGTTGAGAGAATGGCATGCTCACTCAAATGTCTCGCTGGTGGTGTCGGGTGTGTCAGATTATTTAGTTCCCTTCAAAATGGTTGAGCTGAATGGTGCTGATTCATGCGTCATGGTATGTATGGTCGTGAACGGGCGCTGTCTGTTGGGACTGCTCATCTCTTAGCTGTCACGGTTTATTTTAATTACCTTTGAACTGTTGATTTAATTCTTCTAAATTGTTCTCAAATATATGTTTCATCTCAACATAAATGATGTAACCAACGAAGATCATGTAAAAAATATTTTGATTTAAAAGAGCGTCCATGGAGTTTCTTGCCCATTTGATTGCTTACAATACTTTTGTTAGTTATTATGCCTTGTGTTGCCTTGATGGGAACTGTAGCTTCATCCTTTTGTTTTTGCCATTCCAAAGTGACTGTAATGGTCTAATTGAAGTATTTGCTTTGAATATTTTGAGTTTGAGTTTATTATCAAACAAGCAGGTACCCGTAAATCCTTATGCTAGTTTAGTGTGTATACACGAATTTACTCAGCTGGCGATTTTATTAACATCCATACACAGATAGTGACAGCAGATTTGTCGCTTGCGCTTTAGGCTACATACACACACAGTGACAGGTGACTTCTTTAGCTCTCTCGTAAGTTTAGCCACATATCAGTTCTAACGCAATTTAACGGTAAGGATCTTTTAGCACGTGGCCAAATTCGGAACTAACGTCGCTCACTGGATCGACACGATTCACGGACAGTTTAATAAACGCATTAACACAATATCAGCACCCGTGTTATTCTTGCATAAATATTCAAAATTCACAGACATTACTGAATGTTACGGTAGCCTTGATCTGGAGTACAATAAAATAATAAAATCTAGAATAAAATAAAATCTTGCCTATAGCTTCTGGGACTCCACTTACCTAGCAACATTATTGTTTTTACATTCTGTGGACTCTGTAGTCTGTGGAATATCGGTATTCCCAATATTATTGTTGAATAAAATTATTGGCAGTTGTTCTTTCAGTTCTTTGTGAGGAATAAGATTCCACCAAAAGCAAACGTATTTTACAGTTTTTGTTAACTAATTCTGCATTGTGTTAATTATTCAATACTATCAGTTATAGTGTAGGTAATGTCTCCCTAGCGGATACTTGGTATCAGTGACACGGTCGAGTAGTGTTCCTGTTCACAAAAATATACACATACAGTGAAAACAACTTGATTACAAACTCGACTGATTAGCTTACTGAAGAACTCATGGGTAACTCCAAAAATAAAAAAGTGCCTAAGAAACGAAAAGCTTCTAATATGTCTAAGTGCAACACCTCATCGGATCAAAAAGAGAATGTGCCAAAAACTCAGAAGACGCGAATTATCAAACCCGACCCTGATGATGGCATTGCAATGTCTAAACAATTGTTATTGAAGAAGAAAACAAAAACACTCCGAACGCCAAGACGATCATCATCTAAACCTGAAAGAATTTGTCCTAATGGTAAGCCTATACCTTCTTTATCAGAACTAGAGAAGATGTTTGAAGATTCTGATGACGAAGACCAAACTCCAGAAACTCCTCCTAAAAAGCCACCATGCGCATCATCAACACCTGAGAAGGCAACACCTACAAGTGTCAGACAAAACAATCTGCTCTCTCCCACAACAATTAATAAAATAACTGAACGATTGTTAGGTTCAATACAACTGCAAAAGTTGCCTGATCCTAGTGAAGTATTGGAAGCAACTTCACTGCTTCGTGAAAAGTCACCACCTCCCCCCCCAATAATTCCACCTAAAAAAAGGAAGAAGACAGAAATTCCATACATTGTTGGCTGTAAAGATCGCCCAAAAGTAATGAGCAAACCTAATACAAATTTCTGCAAAGGAGATGATGACTATGGAGTAGAAGCTTCAAGTGAAGATCCTGAAGAACCAAAGCCAGCGAAACGAGGTAAAAAGTCACAGATACCAAATTATTCCAAATCAATTTTTAATGCTCATAGTGACGAAATTGCGGAGAGACTGACTAAAGATGATGCTGCAAATCTTAGTGATGCTAGTTCAGATAGTAATAAGACCATAGAGTATGAACCAACTCTAATCCAAAAACTGAGACCACAATCATTCTCCCCAATCCCGAGTACATCAAGGGATAGTGAAATTTTTAAGAAAAATGACGAACTGTTTAATGAAAGTTTAAAAATAACCGAAGACACTTCTAAGAAACATGATGAGCTGATTGATAAAAAATTAAAGGAAATCAACATAACCAAAGAAATAACAACTAAAGAAAAAGATGAACAAATGACTAATGCATCAACTCCCAAAAAAAAAGAAGATGGTGTTAGCATTAATAAGAAGTCATCACAAATAACAATAGGTGATGATGATGTAGAAATTATAGATATACCATATGACACCATTGTCATTGATGATATATGTGAAAGAACAGTAAGAAAGAAAAATATCAGTAGCATTATAGATGATAGTGATATTGGAATAATTGAGCCTATAGGATTAGAGGTTGCCATACCAAAAAACAAAACTGAAATACCCGATGATGAAGACTGCGTGATAGTTCCAAATTCGGGAATAAACAATAATTATAACAATTACAATCTCAATGAACCCATACTTATTGATGATGAGTATAGTACCATAAACATTGAATTTGATTCTTTTAATAATGAACCAATTGAAATTATTGATGTAGATGACATTATAGCTGTGAATAATACTATACTTGATAAATGGAAAAATAGTCAGGATTTGAACAAGAAAACTACATACAGGAATGTGACTACAGTGCATACTACTGTTACCCCAAGCACAACAGTACAGAGAACTTCGACGCAGAGGACTACAATGCAGGCCAGCGTTTTACCAAGCACTACACTGCAGACCAGCCTAACGCCTGGCGTGACACTGCAGGCCAGTGTATCACCAAGCACTACACTGCAGGCCACCCTGACACCTGGCATGCCATTGCAGGCCAGTGTACCACAAAGAAATACACTGCAGGCTAACCTAACACCTGGTATGATACTGCAGGCCAATGTGCCACCAAGCAATACACTGCAGGCCAGTGTACCACCTCGCACTACACTGCAAGCCAGAGTACCTCGCACTACACTGCAGACCAATTTAGCAACAAACAATGCATTTCCAAGTACCTCAAGGCAAAGCAGTGGTTCCAACCTGATGACATTCCAAAGAATACTAGATGATTTCTTTGCAGAACAACTGAATAATGTACGCGTAGAGAGTAATACTTGCAATACTGGAAATGAATCAGCGTACATTCTTAACGCTATGACCAATTCATCAGCATTTACCCCTTTAAATAACTATATCCCTGTTTCAACTACAACCTCGCAAAATGCTGGTAATAGGACACTTGTTGCATTAAAAAAACCATCAAATAATTCTAGTACAACCATCAAAAATGTCCCAACAGCCTCACCCCTCGCTCCCTCACCACTCCCAGTACCTCAAAGAAATATAGGGGATTGCCCTATCTGTTTAGAACCTCTGAGTTCTTCTAATGGGATTGCTTCAACCATTTGTGGTCATGTCTTCTGCTTACCATGTATCCAAGCATCAGTTAAAACCAATGGCAAGAAATGCCCTACATGTAGGAAAGCACTAAAAGGGGCTGGATATCACCAGCTGTACTTGTAAAATACAATTTTTTATTGATTAGTATAGTGTATAATCACCTATTTTCAATAGGTATCCATATTTAAAAAATATCTGCGTCTTACACCTCTGCCTAACCCTTCTGAGCCTTCCTACAGGTATGATGATATGTTATGATGTAAGTTATTCACGACAAAAGTTATTTTTGTTGTTACTAGTCATAAAACTGTGCCATTTCTGAATAACATATGATTTATATTGTAGAAGAAAAATATCAACTTGATTATGGGTAGGTCATGGGAATGCCGCCCACACAAGTGAAGTGTTTATATTTCCTGCTTTAGCAACTGGCTACCAGGTAATAGTCCCTATAAGTGTGGATACTAGAACAGACAATAATTAATGTACCCATTCCTTTATAACTTATTGTTATCAATGACATTGGAAACTGACGATTCTTTAAAGATAGCATTTACTTATTTCTTGAATGTGTAATCTAGAAGTGTGTACTTTAGTTTTATTTCGTCACATACGCATAAGTAACATCGATTATCTGTAATAATTCTAGGTTTAATTTAACATTACATGCTCATCAATTATATGTAAAATATTTAATTCCATAGTCGCTGACTGTTCAGTAGGTATTTTGGGTTGATCTGATGTATGATGGATACCATATCATTCTCTTGCCCTTATCCCAATTCATTTGGGGTCGGCGCATCATGTGTTCCTCTTCCATACTATTCTATTACTCGCCAACTTATCAGACTCCTCCTTTCTTGCCATATCATTCTTTACACATTCCATCCATCGTCTCTTTGGTCTTCCTCTACTCATATACCCATCCACATTCATACTCGAAACTTTCCTCACGACATTTTCCTCATTCCTCTGCACCACATGCCCATAGGCCATACCACGACAACCGATTACCACACAAATTCTTCAGTCACCGGCGCCACCTTCAGTAAGACTTCCTCTTACATACTCATTTCTTATTTTATCCATTCGAGTAACACCACACATACCCCTTATCATTCTCATCTCAGCCACACGCCTTTCATTCATCCCTTTTGTGGTCCAACATTCTGATGGATAACATATCTAGTTAGTATGAGGAACCTGCACAGAAATATCTAAAACAATATAATTTAAGCCACCTAATTAGTTGATTGCCACTTACCTGAAAATATTATTTTATGTTTTTTTTTGTGATTTAGCATATTGAAAGTATCTTTTAGATGAAAATATTTAGGTGTATTAAGTAACTTTTATGATAGTATTGTACTTATTTGATATAAAATGTGATAAATGCTTGTGCAACACAAGTGAAACTTGATTTCTTCTCAATGTGTGAGCTGAAGTTTTTCTTTTTTAATTATTTTATGTTATACCTAAACGCGTTTCGTACCGACTGAGAAGAAGCCACTAACTATCGACTTTTGTCAATCTTACTCGCACCCTCTTCTCACTTATCGCTGGCGGTGGGGCAGGTGCCTTACCTAATCAAACTGCTATAATACCAAACTCCGTCATCACTAAAAATTGTAAGTGACTAAATCAACAGCCTGTATCTCTGTCTGTACCTCTCAAGTAATGTACTGCTTTCTCTATCCATCTCAATTAGCAGCAAATTAGCTAGCGAAACTCGACAGACAAAAAGATTGTAAATTTTGAAATGCTTACAAAATTTGACCTTGTGATTATTATTTATCTATGAATATTGTAATAATGTCCATTCCCTAAAATTCATTAAACTGCAGTCTACCTCTATGCCATATTTTTTAGCCACTTTAATGAGTGAATATTATAAAGTTGAATTCAGAGTAGATTCTAATCTATTTTTGTAAACAAGCTAGTGTACAGTATACAGCATAGCTTAAGACTATGAGGACCTAATTATTACAAGGTCACTGTACGTGGTGGAAGGGATACCGACACAAACGGTTACCACGTATTCAGTACATCATTCTGAGCCCCTTAAATCAGCAGTTCCATTGTTTTTAAATATACTAAAATTTGTATGTGGGTGGGTTCGGAAAGATGTACTAAATACGTGTAACCATTTGTGCGTCGATACCCCTTCCACCCTGTATGTATGTATAATCTACTTAGATTAAAAATAATGTTAAGGCATAATAATTTGTAAGTGAAATTGTGCCCATTTTTATGAACACCAGTCGACACTTCAGTGCCATACTATGTGTAAGTATGCGCCCAACCCAGTTCTCGATGACGGTATCACGTAATGGGATCGACCTATCGTCACTGACAGGACTATTGTTGACTTAAGTGTGTATAAAATTTACTGTGTATAAATTTATTATTTTGCAAAAACAGGCATGAATGTTAATATTCTATGACTGAATTCACATTATAGCTGCATGTGATGAACCTACATGAACTTGGCTGCAGCCAGGGTCACAGCAGACTACAGCTATCCCATGATGATAAGAAATAGGTACTCGGACAGTTGGTTTAATTTGTAACCGTGATCTTAATAGTAAGTTATATGAATAAATAAAACAAATGCATCAATTCATTCCATATTTTATTCAATGTCACCATTATTCTTATTTCAACATCATCTTATTTATTTTTATTTCCTATGCTGGCTGGAATACAATCAGAAACACAAAGGTTTAGAGCATCAGATAAAATAATACCTGTATACACAAATCCATGCTCACACTCACAGCTATTTCCTTGCAACATTACTACATTCTACAGTCATAATCACTTTACAGAAATAGTATTTATTATACTGTTTTACTTAGTTACATAACATGAGGAGGCCTATACTTATAGCAATGGATGGAACAAGGCTGCAAATGCTTATATTAACATTACATCTGGAATCTGTAAAGGGTAAGGCAGATAATTATGTACCTATATCCCCACATTTTTTACAGTGGGTACAAAACCAGACTGTGCTGCTACTGTAAATTATCTGATGGAAAAACTGAATAATATGATACCTCATGCTCAGCAGTCTATCCTGTGACCACTAGACCAGTCCTTTTTGGTATGAAGTAATCTGGCAAAAATATTAAATTAAGCATAAACTTGTTTTCATTCCTGCTTTTCAGTGCCAGTGCTATTTACATTATTATCATCAGAATGCAAGTGCTCAATAGAGGCAGAAAGTTGTTCTAGACTTTGTACAAGCTGGGCCATTTTGTCCCGGGAGGAAGAATTTTCAAAACTATCTTCGGTAGGCTTCTCAACATCTGCACATAGGCGGAAATGTAAGCGAGCCAAATGCTCCTGTTGATCTCTAATATTTATCATTTGTTCCATACTACATCCAGTACCAAATGCACTTAACTTTCCAGTGTGGAAATCATCTAGCAATTCTAAGAGAGCCTTTTCCATGTTTTTCACATCTGGTGTTTCTTTGGGTATGGTTTTCGGTTTGTTATTGTTTCGCATCATATTATTATTATCTCTATTTGTCCGTTTCTCACTAACATATGAAATTTTCGTCGATTCATTTACACTGCTGTTCCCAACACCCGAGGTGGTTTGGCCCACATTCTTCGATGTTAAGCTGGCAGCGCCACTCGATAACTTATTGCTTGTAACCGGAGATGTCGGCGCATGAGTAACTTTTTGTTCATCTTCTTCTCCCTCATTGTGCATAAGTTGTTGTGTCTCGTTAACTTCTTCCAAATGTAAGCTCATGTAGGCTTATGTACCACTAGAAGCAGTGCAGTGTTGAAATACAATTGTTAGTCTCTCTTCGCTAAATAAAATTGCGAATAATGTACTTTATTGGACTACCTATTTTGTTTGTTTATTTTCAGCAGGATTCACTACGATTAACTATTCTGTAATGACATTGACACCCAATGACTTGTGACATGACAGTAACTTTTTTAATAGTCTGGTCAAGATTCTGGGTTCTTGGATCTGCGCAACACTACTGCACGGACATTATGTCGAAAATAAAAAGGGTCAAGGAAATTGTTAATACTTAGTAATACTGTAGTCTCCATAAAGTACTGCAACTATCACATATTCTTCGGGTTCTAAAAAATATTTCGTCTTACCTTAATTATGGGAGTTTACTATCTCCTGTTCATTTTCCTAAAAGACTTGGTTTTATGTTAAAATCTTAAAAATAAACAAACATGTCATTGACTTGATTTGATTTGTCAATTTCGACAGAAAAACGGGAACGGACGAGGTATTTATGATTTAATTTCAATGATTTACTAATATCTTGCTTCTTTCCCTTTAAAATGTCCACGTGATTGTATCTTCCTGTTGGCATATTTTACAAGTACCTTCTTAGTCGGCCGTTCTTTATTGCGCTATAATATAATTTCAACCTCCATTGTCCATTTTTTCTAGCCACATCCTCAATTTATTGTGGCACATGTTTCGCTCGAATACCGACAAAAAATTAATAGTTTCAACATTCAGTGCATTTACCTTTGGTCACCGTATTCTTCTCAGGTTAGGTGAGCGAGTCTACGACGGTACATTCCGGTCGATATCTGGATGCCAATACGACTCTTCAATTTGCATCTTACATGCAATATTTTGTATTTTCGAGAACAAAAATTACATCGTAAAGAGGTAGTTGTTACAAGTGACCATGGCAGAGCCAGCAGCACTTGAACCAGAGCTATGTAACAGACTCACCCGCTACCTCCACACGGGTACTGAGGTACCTAGATACTACCCAGGTTGTTGGACCACTCATAAGTATTTTGAAGAAGACAAGCTTCCTGTCATAAGTCAGATTATGGAATTACATCCGGGTAATGTTGAAGCAATCAATATTATTTTGAAGGTAATTATGGCATGTTTCAAAGGTTATTGTTATGTTATTGTTTTCAAATCGGTGTTTATGTTTTTTAGAATGTCTCTGGTTAATTACTTATTGTATACTTAGAATGTTTTTATACTAGTATAATAAGATTATTTACAAAACCAGCAAGACTTATCCAGTAAAGCTTGCTATTCACAATTAAATATAATATTTTATAGTCATTATATTCCATAGCCAAAAAGAGCAAAAACAGAAAAAAAATTATAAATCTGATTAAAAAATAATATTTCATATGCATCTACCCCCAAAACTATGCTAAGTGAATATCACGAAAGCATGTTATCCGCTAAAACATACTTTCTTAATTAGGAGTAATCCAAAAACGTTTTTGTTTGGTATGTTCAGCCTGAGTGCATTTGTTGCATTATTTATGAGTGTTTCTATTACACCTCATGCCACACATCTTAAAAGAAGGCTAAAGGATTTATTACTTTTAGGCATGCAAGGACGGTTGGTACACACGGTTTGAAACTATTGCATTTGCATTGGTAAAATGTGTGCTGCACGGGAATTGCGCTGTTAAGGAAGCTGCGTACAAAGCATCAAAACAAATATGTGACACTCCCGAAAAGATGATGATGTTCAACAAGTACACACGGCTTTTGAAAACTGGTAAGAACTCTTTTGAAGTAAAACAAGCATTACCTAGAATACACATTTGGTAGTAAAGGAATTAAAAAAAAAAAAAAAAACAAAGTATTATTTATTTATGTACATACTAAATACTTAACAGGACATTACATTAAGATAGAAGAGCACAAAGGTATTTCGTAAGAAATTTCTTCCAGCAAACCTGCAAGAGGAAAGTTGGATTAGAAATGTAGACAGTGGGGACGAAAGACAAAACAGGAAATTAAAATTGGAACTTAAAACAAAAATATCTATATAAAATAACCAAATATCAAATAAATACTGGTTCTGTAAATATATACCTATAATAAAGTGTGTAAATAGACCCTTAACAAAGCCGAAAGGCATTTGTTCTCACTTTTTTTTTAATACAAGTTTTAAATGTTATAACACCGTACTATTCAATGCATCCATCAGCACAATGTTTTGAGTGCGCTACATTGAGTTCTACCGTAGAACGTGATTTTTCACCCCAAAAATAAAAGTTGTATCCCAGGAATAGTTTTTGCGTAGGGTTACTTAGTTTGATGTACCGAACGCTCGGTTGATGGCTTCAACTATCGCGCAGGTAGCTGGGTTATGCAGGGTTATAAAGGATGTTGTAGAGGAGCCATAATACCCGAGAGTTCCTGCGAAGACGGATAGAAAGCCACTCGAGTTCCTTGCGGAACTGAGAAACTTGGTCATTATTTATGAATTTATTTGTTAATTTTATTCTCAAGATCAGCAAAATCATACAATTTGAACACACCCCACATTTTACCATTAAATATCAATATTGAAAGGTAAAATGTGGGCAGTTTAGATTTCAATATCTGCATTTTATTACTGGGAAAGTTTATGAAGATTTTTGTTCCATGCATAGTTTATTATAATATGTTAGAATAAGGCATTGACTTTCGATCATGTTCAACATAGCAGTCCACTGCTCTCTTCTCTTATCTCCAGGTAATGGCCGAGGTTGGTGCAACAGCATCAAGGAGTGGTACATCAAGAAGGATCCAATGGAACTGACGAAGGAGATGACAAGAGTGCGCACTCGTCATGGACGGTCTCATAAGACTCTTCTCAGAAAATCTCACGTGAAAATAAATGAAAACGATCATGGTTTGTTTTATAAACTAGCTTTCTTGTGTTATGCTTACAAAGTGTTTTAAAAAACAAGTAACTGCCTTGAGCAACTGGTGATTAAAGCCTAATTTGTATGAGAAGAGCACTGCAGTAAGATTTTAACAGGCTGGTGTTATAACTGCGGAATTGATCTGTTGATTTGTTGCGGACTTGAAGAGTCAATTATTTTAATTAATCAGATTCCATTTTGGATTGAATACTTGTAATTTATGATAGCCTATACTCATGGTAGTCCCGCAGGACTGTTGAGTTTATTTTAAAGACTGGTGAAATGTAACAAGCTTACAGTAAAATCATTTTTATAACAAGCTTTTAAACATACTTAGGTGCGACATAATTTTTTTTCGTATTCCCTGCAAACCCTTTTAATTGATACCCATATCATGAGGTGCATATAAAATAACTAGTCAGCCGTCTATGGAAGTCCGCCATATTGGATTTAGAAAGACATCACTTAGCTAACCATGAATTGTCATGCAAACTAAATGTGTACGCAAAATTTTAGCTCAAGCAGTTAGGGATTACTGTTCTAAAATTCAGTTGCAAATTTTACCTATACAACCATGTTCCAAGGTGAAGGGACCTAATTCTACAGTTAGTTGGTTCAGAGTTTTCAGACCACATTAGAATTCAAACAGTTTGTCAAATCAGATTCTATGTGAACAGTTCATTTTTAATTTCCGTTGATAGATTTATATTTAGGGGAGACTGGTCTTTAATTCAAAGCTTATAAGTTTTTGGACCTTGATCTTTTATGTTCCCATACCCTTCAAAAGCACGTTTGTGTAAATCCGGTTTACAAACGTGCTTTGAATTCACCCTTATAGATATTGGGAACATTAAGACCGTCATTCTAATGTAAAATTTTATTAGAAACAGTTCAACTAATATGTATTGTATTATATTAAATTGTAATTGGTACATATTTCCATTTGATTTTACATGCGGCCTTATAGTCAAGGATAGACAGCCCAAAACTTTAAAAAAATATGGTTGGTAAGATAACTAAATACGTGCTTCACGTATTGTACGTAATATGTTTGGGAACTAGTCATTACTCTCACACATTTCTTTGATTTTAGCTCGCGACGCAGTTGTGAAGTATGCGATCTTCGGCTTTAAGCGCGCCAAACAGTTGGTTGGCGACAAGCCAGCGACAAAACCGATATTTGACTACATTCAGAAAGTGGAGGATATGCGACATTGCGAAGACCCAATAGCCGCGGCTGCGATAGCAACTCAAAACCAATTCACTCTTGACCATGTGCCTGGTCATTTGCTCACTTCTCAGGAGGTATTTATTTTGAACATCAGAATAACAAGAATGCAGTGGCGAAGGTTCCATACAGCTCGATTCCTACCGGCTTCCCTTTGGAAACGGGCACAGTCAGTATTTTATAGAAAAATAATAAAATCACATTAAAGATACATACTCTGACTTACCTCTTACAAAAATTGACCCTTCGCTACTGCAAGAATGTTATTTTAAAAGTCTAGGGACGATTATCTGTAGGGATTGTTAAAATTAAAAACATCTTTTACGAGTTACTCTAGTTGCAGGTTTTAGGGGGCGTTCGCTAAAATTCGCGTGGGCGCGAGTGCGCCTGCACGTCCTCGTTCTTGATTTGAATTAAGAAATAATGTAGGCACACGCGCTAAATGGCTCGGCCCACGGGCGCATGCGTCGGGTTTTCTTAGGAAAATTTGACAGCAGTGGCGGCCGCAGCGGGCGGGGCAGTGCTCTAGTTTTAGCGTACGCCCTTAGTTATATCATGGATTTTTAATCTATATTTGAGTACACTTCAAAATTTTGCATACCTACTTATTTCTTATTTTTTGCATGAAAATTCTGAGAGGTCCCAGTATTTAAAGTTTCAAACATGTAGCTTTTATAGTATAACTTTTATTCCTTAAGCACTAAAGCTTATAATAACCGTGGCAGGTATGGGACGCAGTGATGCCTCAAATAAATTTGGAGGACACGCTGCAGTACATCCAACGCATCCACAACATGGGCTTCCTGACAAGTGACTCCACTACCACCGCCATCTTGGTGTCGCTGCTAACCAGCAAGGAGATCATCAATAAGTCCAAGGTCACGCCGCTGGCTGCCTACATCGCTATGTCTAATTATAGCAAGAAATCCAAGTAAGTGATCTTGCACGATTGCTTTGCAGTCTTAAAGACATGTAGTGGAATAGTTTATGTTGCCTGTGATTAAAATCGTTTTCAGAAAGCTGTTTGAATGTATACGAGAGCTTTGAGAGGTATCATACTGTAATACGACTCACATTTTTACATAGGCTCGGATTATGCGAGCCTATGGATGTGTAACCGTAGACACTATCGACTCCTCTAGTTATTTATTGTCTCCCAGGCCATTCAAATATGGATACAGGGGGACAACCTTTAACGACTGCCGACAATAGATACAACAACAACATTCATTTATTTCCTGGCAACTTTGGCCCATAGATATACCCTGCATATGATGGTTTTGTAAATGAGCTTTGTTCAAATGTTCGTGTACAATATCTATGTATCAAACCATCATGTCATTGGATTAGATCTTAATATTATTTTACATTGAAGATAATTAGAGCCGTGTCCATAATGCACGTACTACACTAACTGATCTGGACCAGCTTCTCCCGGTAACGGAGTTTCATACAAACTATCAACTACTACCAAACTCTATTTAACCTGCTTATAAAATCGTTTCATAGCCTACGACATAATATCTAGCTATAATCCAGTGGTTTGAGCTGTACTAAGATAGTTGGTCAAGACAAACGAGTATATAACTATAGATTTTATTGTAATTATTTTCTCCATTACCAGGCCATTGAAGTTCCCGAAGGCTAAAGTAGCTATGGAGAGGGAAGTGCGCAGGCGCACGCGTCAGATGTTCGACAGCAAGACGGGACTATGGCAGTGGACCACCACCAAGCGACACCCCAGGGAGCTCAAACACTGGGGTTGGTACAATACATTGTTTACACCAAACAGACCCTTCACGAAGCCGTCAACCAAACATTCTGTACATCAAATTGAGTAACTATACGCAAATGTTTTCTGGGAATCTGTTTTATTGGGGTGAAAAATCACGGTTGACGGTAGGACTAAATGTAACGCAAAAACATCTAACATCTAGCAACTTGTGATGAAGTTGGAACTTTGATCTCCAAGATCTCCGTAACTAGACGGTTCCCAGGTATGATCTTTCGGCTTCGTGAAGGGTCTGTTTACAACCATTATATTACGTTTCTGTAGCTGTAAATATATTTATGCTGTAAGGGCGGTTTAACCGCGAACCAACTTATCCTAAGTAAATCGCGAACATCGACGATAAGTATGAACACTGATCTGATACGCAATGACAAATGTGTTTATTGGTTAACAGTTTCAGTCGTGCCGTGTTCTGACTTCTGCCCAACCATAATAAAATTGTTATGAATTGACTCTTAGATTTGCCAATCAGCAATCAGGTTTCCAATGTCCAAATCTGTCTGTGTTCTCTGTGTCTTCTTTTCAAAGATCATCATTCACCGTTCTACTGGGAAATACTTTAAGGGCGTGTAGTACTCATGAAAATGTATAACTTTTACTACAGCTGCTGCTCCGTACAGTTATATTCGTAGACAAACTAGAAAAAATGTAGGGAACAGTACAGTTTTTTTTTCTCTTAAAGTATCACCAACGTTTAACCAATCACCCTCTATTAAAAAATGTAAAAATCAATAAACTCAATTGTGTTGTTTTTCGTTAGGTATCGATTTGCCGCCAAACCCAGCCGTGTTGACCGCACTGAACAAACTTGTGGACCTCACTTGGACTCTGACCCCGCCCACCAACGCGCGCTACATGATCACCATGGACATGAGACACCACATGTTCAAAGGTAACCTTATTATAATAATAATATTGTAACTATGCCACATCGCCGTATTCGTTTACCCGACCCGACTTTACAGAGGCTTTGTACTTAAAACCAAAGCCAAGCTCAAGAAAACAACACATAATTACTCGTAAAGAAAACATAGTCTCTCAAAGCACAACAAATATTCTGAAAAACTGCTGATACTCCTTTCAAAACACAGTGCCAGGATTTTCCGCATCCAGATTTACTCTAAAATGTTTTTCTTTTCGGCAGGTAAACACTTCTGCAAGAAATACACGGTGTCAAAGAAGGGTAAGAAGACCGAGACGAAGACTACGCCGGGCGGCGGTGGCGACGCCGATACGAAGAAGGAGAGCAAGAAACGTCTCCTGGCAGAGTGCTTCTATAACAAGCACGTTACGCCCGGACATGCAGGTATGTAGATTAACTTCATATCTTCTGATTCAGAAAATTGAGTGCTAATCTCAGATTTGCTAGGTAAAACAAAGTAGGTAAAGAAAAATTGAGGTCTATTTGAGAAAAGTTTATTGTTTCAATCCTATTTTTATAAACTACTAGCTGACCCGCGCAACTTCGTCTGCGTCACTTAGGGGTATGAAAAATAGATAGTAGCCGATTCTCAGACCTACTGAATATGCATATAAAATTTCATAAAAATCAGTCAAGCCGTTTCGGAGGAGTATGGTAACTAACATTGTGACACGAGAATTTTTTTGTATAAGATATGTATTGGGCAAATCTTGCAACTGAATTTCAAACCAGTCCCCCCAACCGATTGAGCTAAAATTTTGCACACACCTATGATTCTGGTAACAATACATTTTATGACAGACACGACTTGATCGTGCACCAAGGATTTAAGCATTTAGGAGCTCTATCGTGTGGACGCCTCCACACGATAGAGCTCCTAAATGCTTAAATGCAGGGCTGCCAGATTGTATTATTGGATACAAAAACTGTATAATTTGGTTAGTGATTGTATCCTCTTTGTATCCTGGACCCTCATGTATAATTGGATACGGAAACGGAAAGCCTAAATTCTATTATCTGAGTGTATATTTATTAAGAACTAGCTTCTGCCCGCGACTTCGTACGCGGATCCTGTTGCTTATGCCAGCGACAACGGGGTCGTCAAAATCGAAGATCTGAAACGTCTGATGTCGAATTCCAAGAGCCCCGGGACGGGAAAACAACGGGATGCGCGAGACGATTCGAAACGTTCCATATCTTTCATTTTTGTAAGTCAGAAGTCGATGCGTAGATACGCTTGGAACTCAAGCGCTATTCTCTATCCGTGAACGTCTCCGACTCGCGAGACAATGCATGACTTGCACGATCAGCGGTCAGTCGCGCATCACGTTCCGCACTTGTCTCTAGGGACCTCGAAGTCGATGTGTATACACGCTGAGAACTCAAGCGTAATTTTCTTTCCGTGAACGTTTCCGACTCGCGAGACAATGCATGACGTTCACGATCAGCGGTCAGTCGAGCATCATATTCTTCACAGTTCTCTAGATACCTGGATGTAGATGCGTAAATACGCTGAGAACGCAGGCGTGCTTTGCGATCCGAAGAGGTTTCCACGGAGCGAGTTGCAGCCAGATGTTCTCGAACAGCATCTTGTCTCTCCTGACGTTCTTCGGTAGATTCTTGGGATCTTATGATCCTCAATCTTTTAGCTCCTTTGGAACATTGGGAAAGATTTGACCTCTTTCTAGGCATGGTTATAGTTTTATTGTGAAGATACCTGATCAATTCAAATCTAAGTGACTGCTCCCCTGCGTTACCGGGTAGGCTACCATGCCACGAAGATAAGTGGAAAAGGAAATTAAACACTTAAATAACATAAGCCCGAAGGCATATTTATTCGATAAAATAAAAAAATAAATTTGAGTTTTGTGCAGTAGAGTCAAATTTTCAATGATATACCGTCGTCATCGAAAATCAGTCCGAAACTGTTACCGCCTTCACCGCGAGGAGGTATCCACGCGGTGAACGCGGTAACAGTTGCAACTCCCTATGTTATTTTATAATTATACAGTGAAATTAGTGTTAGCTTTGATTTCCACATCAGATGTTTCTGATCTTCGATTTTTATAAGTCAACAGGAAATGCCCAGCAGACCGAACAACTTTTGCTAAGTCGTCATTCCTATAGGTGTTATGGTGTAGCTGGGCTTTTGGAGTTCCACAACAGGTGTTCCAGATCTTCGATTTTTATAAGTCAACAGAGAGTGCTCATCAGATTGATCAATTTTTGCTAAGACGTCATTCCTATATGTGTTATGGTCTAGCTGGGCTCTTGGAGTTCCACAACAGGTGTTCCAGATCTTCGATTTTTATAAGTCAACAGAGAGTGCTCATCAGATTGAACAATTTTTGCTAAGACGTCATTCCTATATGTGTTATGGTGTAGCTGGGCTCTTGGAGTTCCGCAACAGGTGTTCCAGATCTTCGATTTTTATAAATCAACTGAGTGTGCTCATCAGATTGAACAACTTTTGCTAAGACGTCATTGCTGTATATGTTATAGTGTAGCTGGGCTCTTGGTGTTCCACATCAGGTGTTCCAGATCTTCAAATTTATTCTCTCAGCAGAAAATGCTCATCACGTGGAACATTTTTTGCTATGGTACCATTTTTGTATCTGTTATAGTTTAGCTGGTCTATTGTAGTTCTGCATCAGGTGTTCAAGTTTCCAAGATAAATTATAGCCTATGTGTTGCCTAGACTTAATACCTATACAACAACAAAAAAAATCTTTCAAATCTATCCAGTAGTTCCGAAGATTAGCGTGTACAAACAAACAGACAGACAGACAGAATTTTTTTTTTGGATTCGTGCTCTATTACTGTTTCTAAACCCCCCTCAATTTTTTTTTTTTAAATATATTCAATGTACAGACACAGTTTTTTTACTGTCTTATTATATGTATAGATGTCATCTAGGGTGACATTTTTTGGCTTTGATATGCCTTAAGCCTGTGAGTACCATGATAAATTAAAAAAATAACGTAGGTAATTTCACGTGATTAGTCATTACTACGTATTTAAAAAAAAATTAAGCACTGTTTGTATCCTGACATTCGATTTTGTATAATTTCCGAAACATAGCCGAATAATTTAAAAATATCTACTGGCAGCCCTGCTTAAATGCTTAATTACACGAACACGAAACTTTGTATACGTGTTCAATGCTTATAGATAAACCTAATTTTCTGCTTATCATTTGAATAAAAGCTTTTTTTTTTGTTTAATTTATTCCTAATATCACTAAACTATTCTTAGCATTACTTCATCAGTGGATGATAGTAACGTAATATGCGCGAAATCGTAGACCATTTCTCTATTAGTATAGTCATATATCTTTTATGTTTAGCACTAATCCTGGCCCTGCAAATCCTGAAGCGTGAGAGCCAAGTTCAGCTAGCGGTATTCTCTGAAGAAGGCATCGAGATGCTGACCATCGAGCGCAACTTTAGCAGCATCGAAGAGGCTGAGTTCTTGTTCAGGGTAAGTTTGAAACAACCTGCTTTCTTTTTGTCGAAAAGATGTTTAAGGGACTATCGTTCCTAATGACACACATCATTTATAAAGTGTTGTTTGATGTGACGGCAAATCCCTTATTTTGAGGACGCACTTGTAGAATGTAGAACAACATAAAATAATGTCCAACTCATTTTGTAAGAGTGCCGTCAGTCATCAAGTATCACCGTTGTACAGTTGTCCACTTGAAATCCAATGGAATATTTCTACCCTCTGCCAAACTGACATAAAACTCCTGTTCATCAATTATAACAACTTATACCATTTTCCCATACAGAAAGCGAACTTAGGCCGCGTACAGCAAGACGCGCCAATCGACTGGGCCATCAAGAACAACAAGAAGTTCGACGTGTTCATCAACATGTTGGACCGTACTACTCGCTACATGGAGTTGGATGTGAACAGTCGCGGGGGGCGCGGGCCCGCGGGACGCTACGGCCCTCCGCCGGCGCTCATCAAGGAGATCCCCGACCACTGCCCCGTGCGAGCGCTCGAGCGCTACCGGACAGCTGTTGGGGTTCCTGACGCTAAGTACGTACAACGTCCTTATTGTCGTGTCTTGAGCGAGTTACTTGAGTATTGTAACAGTCACCTTGATAGTCATGAAAGATTTTTTTTTACTAGCCTACATCGTGTCCCACTGCTGGGCAAAGGCCTCCCCTTTCTCCTTTCATACCTCTCTGTCCTGTGCGATCTCTGGCTATGTTAGCCCGGCAAACATGATCATGAAATAAATAATCATTATGGAGGAATAGGGGCATCGAAATATTGTCAATCTCATTTATCTCATGTGTTGTTGTGCTGAATCTCTCAAAAAACAGAAATCATTGATGTAGGATTTGGCAACAGATATTCAATTCAATTCAATTCATTTATTTTTGCAAAAACATGTGTAGATAATATACTTGGTAAATTATGCTTATTATAGGTGTTACAAGGTACTCTTTGGCTCAACATGTTTGACCATGGCTGGTGTACAAATAAGGTCGAAAGACCATAAGATTTAAAAAAAAATAAAAATACAAAGTATAATAATCCAAATAAATCAACAATTAATATTAAATTTAAAAAAATAGCTAAATAGTCATGCGATTCAAAATAAATAGAATAGATTCAATCAGTATATTTTTTGAGCGATTTGTCATTTAAAAATTCATTGACATTATAATACGCTTTTTCTGTCAGTATTTTTTTAAATGTTTTCTTAAACTGGTCTATATTTAGTATTTTTACACATTTAGGGATATTATTATAAATTATCGGCGCACTGCATACAACGCTTTTATGCAGAAGTGCTGTCTTTGCTGGCTGAACACGAAGTTTACTATTATCTCGACGATTTCGTATTATAATGTCCGATATTCGAGGAAACAGATGGGGGTTATTTCTAACAAATAAGGCGATTTCTAAAATATAAAGTGACGGCAGTGTGAGGATTTTATGCTTTGTAAAAAGTGGTTTACAGCTCTCAATGCTTTGGATACCAAACATAGCACGTATGCATCGCTTTTGCATTTTAAATGCCATATCTTTATTAGATGAGTTGCCCCATAAGATAATGCCATATCTGAGGACAGATTCAACAAGTCCATAATAAGCCGATAGTAACACATCAGTGTTGATACATGAAGCAAGCTGATATAACGCGTATGCTTGACTACTGATTTTTTTACAAAGTGTGTCAACGTGTTCTTTCCAATTTAATTTACTGTCGATAATTAAGCCGAGAAAACGGGCATTAGATACTTCATTTATAGTGTAATTATCATGGATCAAATTTACATTTAATGGATTATGCAATCTTTGCCCAAAATGCATTATATTTGTTTTTGATAAATTTATTTTTAAATTATTATTATTAAGCCAAGAAATTATAGATGTCAGTGAATTATTAATGTCAGATTTATAATTATTAATGTCCTTACATGCAATTGAAACTGTACTGTCATCAGCAAATAATGTCATAGGTTGAGTCGTTGCCTTTGGCAAGTCGTTGATATAGATAATAAACAGCGGTGGCCCTAGCACTGACTAGCACACTACCTTGAGGAACACCGTATGTGACATTTTTCCACACGGAGTTGAATGTTTCTTCTTGTTTTGTTTTAGGATTTATTTTAGTTATTATTGTTATCTGTTGTCGATTCGTTAAATAGGATCTAATTAAATCTAAAATATTGCCTCTTATGCCGTATGCCTCAAGCTTACTGATTAGTATATTATGATCTACATAATCAAAAGCCTGTGACATATCGCAATAAATGGCACAAACTGGAACTGTTTTGTCAACGTGGCCAATAACGTTTTGGATGAATTCATAAATGGCCATATTTGTGGTTTTGTTCTGTCGAAAGCCCTTTTGTTCATTGCACAATAGCAACAGCTTTCGTCCCAAGAAGTATGTTCAAATTCTTATTGTCTGCTTTTCCTTACAGGCTGATAGTGATGAGCCTGGCGTCCCACAGGGTGTCGACGACGGACGGCTCGCACGAGGGCGTGCTCGACATCGTCGGCATCGACGAGCACGTGCCCAAGATCATGGACGCGTTCGTGCTCGGCCAGTTCAAGTGAAACTATCACGACCCCTCTCTACAAATGCTTCGCAAAAGTCTGTCAATTTTATAACGACCACATGGTCATAATCTCGATCGAAAACGACCTTTTACCTCAGTATTTACAATAAATTCGTCTCAGATAAATTATCACCACCTTGTGTTCCGAAGCAGATACGAAGTGTTGATACGGAACTGAAAATCTGAATGTAATTCTGATTATCTAGAGATCTTTTAACTATATTTTGCATGTTTTTGTTTAGTGTTAACTTTGTTTGTAATCGCTTAAGAGGTAGTTACGGAACAGTTTCATAAAAAAGAGCTGTTCCTATTAACCCTGATTTTGGATCTCTGCTTATGAATTATTTGTAGGATCACATGGTTTATATTATAAGCTAAAATCGCGAGTGTGCTTTACACTCAGTAAAAAGATTATACTCGTTTTTGGGACATTTTCCAGGTGAAACATCCTATTACCAGGGAACAGTTAAATTATGTAAACCACCGTTGGTACTGGTTCCAACATTATTGCTTTTACGATTTAGTTGTTAAGTTTATATGACATATGTGTTGCTTCTTGGGTAGATGTTAAGAAATATTTTATTATTGTTTGCTAAACGTGACTTAGCTTTATGCCTTCTTGTGAGGCAGTTTTCTTTGCTTGCTGGCTATGTTTTCTAGACCAGGTCGTTAGTTTGCATAATAAAATAGTTTTGAGAAATCGTCATTTAGCTTGTTTGGTAGCAGAACAAATTCTTTACTGCTTTTTTGTTATGATGTGTGTAACTTAGATATAGTTAAGCTTAATATGTGTGTAGCCTAAACATTCGTAACAGGGTCTTTTTGGTTAATCAAAAATTGGCACCTGGCGCTCACTATTCAGTTATGTGTTCAACGATACAATAACTTGTAACGGGGGTCGAATGTTGACAATAGGGGAAATGTCTTTTATTTAGAATCTATAAAAGAGTGTATTTCGCACGGCTGTCGTAATTGCACCTCCGGTATATGTTTGAACGCCAGTACTTTTGTAGTAGTTGTTGAGTTTCAAATTTTATTTATTACTGTTTGACCATAGACAATGGTCGTTAGTGAGGTTGTGCGTTATAAGTGTCTTTGTATTTGCCAAAGTAATTATGCATTTGTAATTTTATTCACAGAGTACTGGCTCGCAAACGTAAATTAGCAATTAGAAACTAATTATGATATAGCATATCTTGATAATATAGAAATTGATGAAAACAGGTACATGCTCATGATTTGTTAAGCATCATAGTGGAATATATTAGTTACTAAGTGAGCAGTAATTGTGACAATACATATGATGAATGAGTCACATTGCACTATAAGCTAAAGAGAGATAAGATATAAATACATAGATGGGCATGCATCAGCTTTCATTTTGTGTAGGTAATAGGTGAAACCGTTTCAGGACATTGGTTACTTTGGTACTAATAGCTGAGCGGACTTTTCAAAATCTGTGATCACATGGTACTCTCTCGGGATTAAGTAATTTTTATACCTATAAAAGTTAAAAAATTCAAAACTTAGGTGAAGGAACTCGAAATTGCTAGACATGCTTTTTATTTTATGTTTATCACTATTTTGTTGAGTAATTAAGTTAAAACTGTGTAGTATTACGGTGGTCGGAACAAGAATCATTAACTTTATGCTGGTTATATCAGGCTAACATATTACGTAGAAGACTTCATAAAGTGATTGTTGTGGACCATCTCAGGTACTTATTTATTATTTTGTGATTCGACGCATCTGTTTCCAGTGTTTGGTTCGTATCTCAAAAATAGCATTCTGTGATTTATAATGCCTTGGCAACTCTGCACTTTGGTGATATTATTATTAATCGGACTGTTTTTCTTTGAAATCTAAAATAATGTTGTAAAATTTAAAGGAAACAGCCGGTTTTAGGTTTAAATAATAGCTAAATAGTATTATGGCAATACAAACCATAACTCTGTTGTTAACCGAAAACAAGTACACTAGTACTTTCGTGTCGTATTTTTTGAATAACGTACATTTATTATGAGCTTGCTAGTGCATTTTTACACGAAAATAATATAGATCCGTCCCAACTGCAAATTGTCTGTTGTATTCCAATACCTAATGTGCTTGTAGCATTAAGTTAAAGTAGTACATTTATAACCATGTTATGTTAACCCATTCACAGCAGCATATCAAAAAAAGCACCTTTGAATAACAAAATGTAACATTCGAAAAATGTACTTGCATGTTTGTATTCACGTTAATAAATTCTTAATTATATTTTTGTTTTTTATTTTAACAACTTACACCTGTTTTCCCCGAAGGGTAGAGGTTATAAGGGTAGAGGGTAGAGGTTATAACACCCACCTAGTTTTGTCATTTGCCACTAAGGGGGACTGCATTTCCAACAGAGATGAGCGAGGATGTGTAGCGCGGGATGTGTTTGAAACTAGCCAATAATATCGCTTCTTTTTCACAGCTTCTAGCTAAGTGATTGGTTAGTTCAACACACATCCCTCGCTATGCATCCTCGCTCGTCTCTGGTGGAAACGCAGCCTAACTGGGAATAAATCCAGCCAGACTCAGGACCATTTTCTACCAAAGCAAAGAGGACAGATGTGTTTTAATCAGCTATCTCATCACATCTTTCCGCTTAGCTGCTGTGGAAACAAAGCGGAGAGGCAACATCTCATTTTTCTTGGCGCAAATGCAACGGGAATGTATATGCGGCGACCTGAGATATGAGCGCCGGAGTCCGCATTTAAAATACTACCATAGAACGTTGAACATTGTATGAATATCGACGGACGTCAAGCGCCTGGCGCACATGCTCGCGACTCGGTAGTGCGCATGCTCGGGATTCCTCGAGGTTAACAGAAACCGCGAGAGGAAATTCTGACGCGCTCAAAGCTACTGCCGTAATAATATCATAGTTATTCGTGTGGGCTCGCGTTGAAGCCCGCGTCCTAACGCGGTCTCACCTTTTCTTGATGTCGCACCTTCTCGAACCGCGTTTCTGCTCGTGGTGTAAATTGCGGCCAGAGGAGGCTCGGTCCCACGTAAGGATTTCTCTGCACATTTCCATTTTGGTGGAAACTGGTCCTCAGATATCCTGAGAAGTTCCTGATTTAAAAAACCTGATTACACTTGGCCTGACCTGGGTATCTGCCCCAGAACTTGGTTTTTTTTTTAGTTCTAAAATGTTTACATTTTTCAATCCATAAAAGAGGGTTTATCCACGTCATGTCTGGTCAGGGGTAGCCTAGGCCTTCTAGGCTCTAAATCCATTTGAACTTGTTCTTTGTTTTTCGTGTGGTTGATTAGTGCCTAACCTGGGGCCAGAGTTTTTATGCCGCCCAAGGGCCTCTGATTTGGCTTTACATACAGTCGAGAAATGTGTTTGGTTTCCCTCCACCGAAGCTAGTGATAATTATACAAATGAATTCGAAAAATTACGGGTGCGTATCTTGGGTCTATTTGAACTCTCTTTTTTAAATAGGATGCCATCCGTACGGCTTTTTCAAGACATGGCCGGATTGTATCTGGTTCCGTCGTCGTGATTTGTCCGGACTAAATGGTAACTCTAGTCATAAACTCATAGTTAGATTGGTTAGCTTACAAAATGTTGCTACCTTTATACGACTACGACTTTTTTTTCAAATTAAGTAGGTGGCTCATATTTTTTCCATTCTTGAGCAAAGGCGTGCTTCTTCCCGTTAAATCTCGAGGAAGCCATCCAACTCGCCAAGTCGCGCCATCTTCTCCTCGGTCTGCTGCGACCCTGTTTAGCTGTCTCAGAGCTCCAGTCTTGCGATATTCAGGTCCACAGCTGCTGTTCCTGCATCCAGCAGTCATGATCTACCCAATCCCACTTTAGTCTCGCAGCTTTATGAGCCATGTCGGCAATTTACGTTCCGCAGTGTGGTGTTTCTTATCTGGCTAGTTAATTTAACATTTAGCATGCTGCGCTCCATCGCTCGTCGGCAAACCTTACAGCCGGACACCATCGAAGCGAAGACGAGACGAGAGGTGAGGAGACGTATTGTAAACCACCAATATAATTTCGTTATTTACACTTCTCGTCTCCGCTTAGCTTTAGTAGAAAAGGTTAAGCAGAGAGAAGAGATGTCTCGTAGTTGTTTAGGCCCGTCTCCGCACTAGACGACCAAGCGCACAGCGGAGACGAGAAGACGGTGTAGGTACCCTGAGCGGCATGCGTTGAGCGGTGCACATCTCTCCTCTCCACTTTGCACATTTCCGCACAGCTTCGGTGGATACAACACCCTAGCTCTTATGCATCTTCTATCCTCTCCGCTCGTCTCCGCTTTGGTGGAGTCCAAGAGTGCTTGACCTCTGCATGTTAAATCAAAAACCAAGTCGTCCATAGATCGTCCTCCAAAGACGTCCATAGATCGTCCTCTAAAGACGTCCATAGATTTCCCATAAGGAGTGTCGCAACGATAAGTCTTGTGGTAAGAGAGGGTGGATATGGTGGATTCCTTTTCAGAGGAGGGACTTTTACAAAAGTTCACTTAGAGGGGTTTGTTTTATAATTTTGCTAAAGACATAAAGCCAAAAAGAGTTTGATAGCAGTATTCGTAAACGCGAACCGATTGTCAAAAACGACAGCTATTCTTTCGTAGAGATGTCCTATCAAGAGAATTTGTCAAATCGATTTTTCACTTTCAGGTATCTAATTTTTAAGTGAAAAAAAGGTCCCATCTGAAATGGTTTAATTACCTTAACTGTTTGATGAGTCATCTGAATTATAGTAAATATTAAAGCACCAAAAGTAACAATGATCACTTCAAAACTAACCTAATAATTATTTAAACCAGTATCGATTCTAATCTCAACATTGTGGCTCGTAAGTCACACCCCTAACCTAATCTCAAAAATCGTTGGCTGTATTTAGTCAGGAAAATAAACGACCCCTTTTTTTCGTGAATTACTGCACAAAATGAGTGACGTGGATAAGTGGATAGAGATCGCGAAGAGGTGTAAATATTTACCTGAAGATGACTTGCGGGAGCTGTGCAATATTGTATGTGACTTGTTGTTGGAGGAGCCCAATGTACAACCGGTGCAGACACCTGTGACTGTCTGCGGTGATATACATGGCCAGGTAAAGTGCAATAATAATAAGGAAACAGTTATTTATTACTTGCGCAACTCACTTTTATGCTGTTCTTCAACATCCACTTACTGAACTAAAGATTGTGATAGAGTATAACCAATAGAAGGAAGAAGTCATGTCCCTGACATTATCAACTTTACTGCGGATGTAGATAGAAGACAGATCAGTCACCTATCGTGAGATCGCGTCTCAATGACATGAATAGGGAGATTTTTGTCTGCTTCTTATCTTATCTCATTTCCTTGTTTACATGCCTATGATTCCCACTTTTCTCTCTTTCCCATCTCTACTTTTGACAATTATTTTTACAAGAGAACATGTTTTAGGTATTATTTGAAACCGCAGGGCACTCATAACAAGTTTACAAAAGGAAAAGTGTAACTTATCCTGATAAGTAATTTTTTAAAAGAACAAAGGGTAACAAAGAAGTTGATTATTGTATGATTTGTCGTAATTGGTATATCAAACCAACAACTGCCCACAGTACACAAATCAAATTATAAGAAATGCTAAAATACTGGTTTTCAGCTGCATCCAGTTAGACTGGAAGCCTATCCAAACAGGAAGAAAGCCATAAAAGACATCTGTAATTCCAGATAAAATATGAATCCTTATTGTCTTGTTTCAGTTCTATGACTTAGAGGAGTTATTCCACATAGGGGGTCAGGTGCCCCACACAAAGTATATTTTCATGGGGGACTATGTTGACCGGGGCTACTACAGCTTAGAAACACTCACACTCCTTATGGCACTAAAAGCGAGGTATCCTGACAGGTATGTTCATATTCTGGTATTTGTATTCTTTTTGAACTAATACTATAAATCCTAGAAGTATGTTTTGTTAAATGGAACGAGTTTATATCAGCTTGTATGTAATCAGTGATCAGAGTAGGTATTTTGGTTCAATGACCTCAAATGTTGATGTTAATATGGACATTTGTAAGGTAACATGATCTTGTAGAACGTAAGAATAAGTTTGTAAGGCTATTGATACTTGTCTCTGCACAATTGTAACAGAAAAAAAAAATGTTTTAACTTAGTTAACCTGAAAAGTGTCCATCTTATACTTAGCCGTGGAGGGATAAGTGTTTGTTCATAATTCCTTAAGACGTGAATAGCTTATTACAAAGAAATTTGTAATAATTTCTTTTTTAATAATATATATTTGAAATCCCAGGATTTCGATAGTGACCATATTAAGACAACGCATCGCACATACAAAAAATAGCTCTACCCACTCCAATCACTGGTAATCATAGACACAGTGAAGTTTAACACATCTTACTGCTAGCTGAAAACTGTGTTTAATTATTGTTTTTAGGTACCTCACATCCCACATACCTTAGAATTGGGGTTACCCAACATCTAGCTGTCATCCAAACGAAACTTGTTAACCCTTACAATGAATTATTCTAAACATTTCAAAGACTTAACTTCTGTTCAATCTAATAGTTCTTCTGTAGCCTTTTGTGAATTTTTCAGAATTATCCTACTCAGAGGGAACCATGAGACATGTCAAATAACTAAAGTGTATGGCTTCTATGATGAGTGCCTCAACAAATATGGGAATGCCAACGCATGGAAAGATTGCTGTCGTGTTTTTGATTTGCTCACAGTTGCAGCGGTGAGTATTTCACAATATTATTTTTTGAAAGAGATAACTTAAAAGGAAGGGACGCTGGCCTAACGTTAATAATTTAGGCTAATCAGAATTTAGAGATCCTAGTTAGTGTGACAAGATGGATGGGTCAGCATGGTCCCTGATTTCCTGACATGGTGAAGCAGTTATTTCAAAGAAATGTTCTAAAGAACTTTCATACAAAATCTTATAGTACTTGTTTGTATTGATGCCTAAGCAATTTCATAATGCCGGAAAGGCCAAAATATTCAAATCCATTATTTATCTTTTTATTTCAGCTAATAGATGAGACAGTCCTTTGCGTCCATGGTGGGCTGTCCCCAGAGATCTCAATGTTAGATCAAATTCGATGTATTGATAGAAATCAACAAATACCACACAAAGGAGCGTTCTGTGATCTCTTGTGGTCTGATCCAGCTGATGTAAAGATGTGGTAAGAAGTTATATTTTACTCCTGGTTCTTACTGTTTGACACCAGTTTACTGTCTGGAAAAATCCTAAATAGTCCTCACAATCAGTAAAGATTCAAAATCTAGGGCACACCTGTTCATCTTTGCCTTTTCTTTGCAGGTCTGTGAGCCCGCGAGGCGCAGGATGGTTGTTCGGCGGTTACGTCACAGAACTCTTTATGAATTACAACAATCTGAATTTAATCTGCCGAGCGCATCAGCTAGTAAATGATGGTCAGTATTCACATTAGCCCAAATCTAGTTACATATAGCAGAACTCTACTTCTCCAATTACTAAAATAATCTCTTTGTTCCCAGGTTACAAATATATGTTTGACAAACGTCTGGTAACGGTGTGGTCGGCGCCTAACTACTGTTATCGTTGCGGCAACGTCGCGTCCATATTAGAGTTTAACACAGTTAATGATAGAACTGCCAAACTATTCCAAGCGGTACCCGACAGCGAAAGAGAAGTTCCCCCACAACATACTACGCCTTATTTCCTGTGAAATGTAATTTAAGTATAAGTGAAAAGTATTCCCCAAGTGTAATAAAATAATGTTTTATATAATAAATTGTTGCATACAATGTCATTTTCGAATCATTGCACTTTTCCCCTCCTATTCTCTGAATTTCCCTTTGTTTGGAGTAGATAGTTGTCAAGGAAGGAGCCGCATTCGAATTCAACCGTTTTAATCTTTCCCTGACTATATAGAAGCAAACGCGTACTAAAGCAATTGATACATTTCATTCTGACATCGACGCTCGGAGAATGAATAAAATTAATCCATACTTGAATTAGCGATCAGTAGTCGCATAGCATAGGGCCTAAACGATGCTATGCGACGTATATTTTATAGCATGGTATGAATATAATTTACTTATAGCCTATGTTACTTCCTGATAATTTAGATTTATAGGTATTGGTGAAAAAATGGTTAAAATCGGTCCAGTCGTTTCTGTGCTTATTGGTACAAACTAACAAACAAAAAAATCTTTCCTCTTTATAATATTAGGTAGTAGGTACAGAAGTATAATATTACTCATAGAGAACACTAGTCTGCACTTTACCATTCACATCAGAAAATAAAGAATTACTTGGAAATTGTTTCAAATATGCAATATTTTTCTTTGAAAAATTATGCAGAAAATCTTAAAAAGCACGAGAAAGTAGTAGGTATACAGGAGCGAGCTCGGAAAATTATTAAACCGCCTGGGATAGAATGGTTTTTTTGCTCCATACAGAAATAAGAATATGACGTGTGGCAACTTTCGTAAAGAAAAACAAGTTTCCAAATTCCAAGAGCGAACGAAGCGAGCTCGAAATTTTTCCGCTGTCCGCTGATTGGAAACCAATGAACTAGCTTGAATTCATTATATCCCAACGCATGCAAAGGCTTGCCTGCATGGCGATCACAAGTTGCATGAGGACTACTCCGACCACAGCTCTCGAAGTCACATGATGTTGGGGCTCCCACCGCTCCATCTGTTCATACAGCAGGAAGCGACGATGACGGCAGTACCTACGCCTTAAAACATTCAACTCTAGGTTAAGAAGGAAACAGCACACCGCGGTACTGGAGGGATTCTATGAGTTCCCCTTGGCAAAAGCAACAAACAATCAGATACCCAAACGGTTCGTATTCGATAAAAAATACAAAATCCAACTCCACGAGGACCGCGGCTGCGAAGTTCTGCAGGGCTTAATCCCTAGCCCTGCAGAACTTCTGATTTTCACGGATGGATCTAAAACAGGTACTGGTACTGGAGTCTTCTCGGAGGATCTCAACATCCACATAATCACACCACTGGAGGCCTACAACACGGAATTTCAGGCAGAATACATGGGCATTCCCTGGCGGCATCAGCCATCTTAGCCAGAGAGGTTGTGGACCGCTCTATTCGCATACTCTCAGACAGCCAAGCTGAGGCTGGACCATGGCGAGTGCATCCAGGCCAAGGAAGTACTTCCTACTATCGACGGCCGCTTCACTAAACCGGCGCTTCGGCTGACCAAACTACAACTCACAGCCGCCATCACTGGACACGGCTCTTTTAATAAACACCTCTTTGTCATAGGAGTCACAGATAGCCCCCTGTGCCGAGCCTGCATGGAGGAAGACGAGACAGCAGCCCACGTGCTTATGCACTGCCCAGTGGTTGCAACATACAGGGCAAAGTACTTCGGTAACCCAGGTACCTACTCTCCGCGAGATTGTCAGCAACATCAAAGCGCAGCTGGCCTTTCTCGGAGAGTTAGGGTGGATCGAATAGATCCCCACCCGTACGCAAAAAACGCGCTTTAACGTGGAGTTGCAGACACCAGCCCGTTATACAATACAATAATTAATTATATCCCTCATTCATCATCATCATCATCCAAATCATCAAATTTGGGACGCAAACAGTGTAGTCTCATACTATCCGACTTTCAAGAATGTGGACAATTCCTGAAAATTCACAGAACCAGTTGTTGGGTGGGAAATAAAACAAATATTTGACCATTTGTTAGAAATCAGTTTTATTGACATTTACAATATGGAATTGGATTAATTAACTTTACTTTTTATTAATACCTCTCTTATCTTTATATTCAATCCCTGTTGTAATCAAAGGTATAGTCGAAGTAGGATTGATCAAAGCTCTGCACACGTACGTAACCGTCTTCTCCGCCAGACGCGTAGCTCTTACCATCAGGGTGGAACGATAAACTGTTGATGGGACCGAAATGTCCCTTGATGCGGCCGAATTCTTCTTCAAATACTAAATGGAAGAATCGGGCGTCGAATTTGCCCTGGCGAGTAGAGGTGGTGGTTACTTCCATAGCGTCCTGACCTCCTCCGAGTACGACGTGGTCTAGGATGGGGCTGAGAGCGGCGGAGTTGACCGGTCGCTCGGTCTTGTACTCCTTGAGGAGTTCTAAGGAGGCGGTGTCGAACAGCTTAGCGGTCTGATCCTTGGAGGCTGTGATGAACATGGTGCCGTCGCGCGACAGTTGCATGTCGTGGATCTGGTGTGTGTGCTCCTTTATTGAGAGGATTTTCTTGCCAGTCTGGGAAATAAAATGGTAAATATTAACTTAAAAACATAATTAGTTCGACTTTATTTTGTTGAAGACATAGGTACATCAATTCAAAAAATTCTCAACCCTTTGACTGCATGCTAGAAGCGTCATTCATATCTTTAGGGAGTAAAGTAAAAAAATAGTATTCTGCATAGAGGTTAGATTTTTTAACAAATTATGTCTATTCCCCTTCCTATACATTTAGTGTTAAGTTAAAAGGTTGTTAGGCTGCTAAGCACTTCATCATGATGCATTTTCACCTTAATTAATTATTTCTGTAAATGTAAATAACTGCTTACCCTGAGGTCCCATTGGATCAGGTCACCACCCTCGTGGCCAGTGATTAGAGTCTCGTCAAGGATACCCCATACCATGGAGGTGACCTTGGTGTCTGTGATCTCCCACTTTAGGATCGGAGCCTGGCCTGACATGGATTCATCAACCGTCCTCGTGTCAATTACAAATACCTGGAAGTAAGATTTGAAATTAACAATATTAATCACATAGGACAGCAAGTAGTACTAGAGCTTAGATTTCTTTTTTGCTAACTACTTAGCTAATAGCTTGCCTAAACTGGATGGGCAGTGGATGTACGCTGACAATGATGGCAATAATAGCCTTAAGGATCTGTAGCCTAAGGGTGCCAAGGGACCTTATTACTAAGACTCTATTGTCTGTAACAGGACTGTATTGGGTGTTTTTTGCTATGGCTGATATAATAACAACTCATCATCATTCTTCTGCTCTTTTCCGAATTTATTTCGGGTCGTGCTTGTGAACCGAGATACGGAAATTCAGGAAGAAGTCGGGAGCAGCCATCTAACGCTATGGCTCCAGAATTGGAGACTGCCTAAATCGCCGGGCATGTATTCACTTTTACTTTTGCTGATTTTCAAGCCAACATTCTCCTGCTTCTGTTGCCATTGATGTAAGCCTACAGTCACTCGTTGGTTTAGCCAGCAGCTGACCGTACATAGGTACTACAAGATCGACTGTACATAATTATAACGACTAATAAAAATAAAATTAAAGGGTGTGCCCATACACATGTTGTTTTTGATTTTTGAGTTTGCATTGCTGTAGCAGGTCTCTTTTTTTTTTACTAATCTTATGTAGTATTCAATATTGTATAGTGTTACGAGTGTGAGACTGACTCGTACTTGGCCAGGTTTTTATCATTTAAATAGATTCTTTTGTTGAATATGCAAATAGTAAAGAAGAGATTAATGAGTGAGTGAGTCACCAAATATGAGATTGCAGTATCAGTATTTCATGAAAATTTTGATATTTATTTATTTCTGTACAAACAGATTAAATAATC
The DNA here is from genome assembly GCA_905220335.1 of Noctua pronuba. Classification (NCBI taxonomy): domain Eukaryota; kingdom Metazoa; phylum Arthropoda; class Insecta; order Lepidoptera; family Noctuidae; genus Noctua; species Noctua pronuba. The sequence goes on from LR999894.1 coordinate 5,761,034, forward strand.
TCCTTTCAGGTGTAATGCAGTGTAACAGTTAAATCAACCTATAATGTTCCAACTGCTAGGACTCAAGCCCCACTCTGTGAGTGTCACATAGTAACTGTGCTGGTAGATGTCAGAATGATGTCTTCTATGATAATATGTTTAAAAAGAAACTGAAACAATTTTTAATTCAGAAATGTTATTACTCTACAGCTGAGTTTATGGAGGACACCACAGACATTTAGATTATTACAATATTAAATTTAATTTAATGATCTTATTTCCCCTCATTGGTTTAGATGTTGTTAAAATGGCGGTTTCTTTTTTTTTTTTTTTTGAATATAAATATATAAGTAAATAATTTAATATTTAAATTATTATGTTGACATTGGAAATTGTGTGTTAGTATGTAAGTAACTGAGTTGTTTTATTTTAAATGTGTCTGTGATTTCGTCACAACTAACTTTATTATTTGTATGCTCTCGAGTAAAATGTAGCGAACTGATCACTTTATTATAACATCCTATTGTAATGAAACCTACATTTACGAATAAATTTGATTTGATTATGTTTTGGTTTTAGAACATGCTAACATTCAACATTTTGAGAGCAATAATGGCCAAATAAATTATAGAAGCACAGCTTTAATATTACTTGTTGATACATAACCTACTTAAGTCTGTAAGTATTCAATATTGTAAGAATTACAGAGAAGACTCCTTACCTCACAAAGGTGTCCCATAGCCTTGTCAGTGGTGTAGGCAGCCTGGTTGGCACTGAAGCTGAAGTTACATGTCCTCACAGAAGAGTTTGACTTAATTGTAGCTATGTTCTTGCCGGTCTCCAAATCCCACAATCTGGAAAATATTATTACTATGTAGTATAGGTCCCGTCACGTAAAAAGAACGCTGACCGCTCAAATAAACTTTCTCAATTTTTTTAACTGCAGCCTTTTCCAAAGTACTAAGTAGCTAGTAAAGTACCTATTACGATTCTACAATGAAACAATTATAGTACTAAGCTATTGTTTTATAATATAAGTTTAGGATGCGACTGTATAATGTGCGCAAACACATCCCCTCCACTGTCGCTCAGTGTTCTTTTTATGTGACAGGACTTATACTAGTGCTTTCTTTTGCTTCACATGGGTGCAATCTACTTATAAGGCAACATTTCATTATATCAAGACTTTTAGCAATGTTGTTATCATAATCTGCCTAACCTGATCCCAATTATGCTGGAGTTAGTCAGCATCCAGTCTTACCAGATGCAGCTGAATACACATTCATCTTCCAGATTAAATTCTCTAAATGTGTATGGTAAGTTTAGAAGAACTAAGCGGTCTAACATAAAAAATTAAGAGATTTAGGAATAATAAGTTTAGGATTTACATTGGTTGGAATGGTCTTGTTGTCAACAAAAGATCTTATTTGCCTTCTTGATTGTTATTGATGTATAAACAAAACATGTACTTTTTGATTAAGAAATAATGAATTAACTTTTCAAGTAATTCAAAGCATTGGTATTAATCACACTATGTAGCAAAAAAAAAACACTTGTGGTGTAATTAATTGCAGCCCAGTGTCTGACAGTTGTCATGTTAATACAATTATTTACTTTTAGATAAATAAATAGACCAGCATTGAAGAAAAAATTCAACATCCAAATAATATCATAACTTTTTTTTTATTTAATACATTGTTTATGTGAATATTAACTGTAACATTTTCCTACTACTGAATCTTGGCTTACAATAAGGAAATGAATAACCAAACAATTAATGCAACATCATTGGTACTATTGTATCATTCTTGTTGTAGCTGGTATAACCAAACTTATTTCCAAAAATTCTGATAAAATGTATACAAACCTGCATGAACTGTCACCTCCACCGGTTATGAGGTTTTTGGTCTGCCAGTCCACATCTAGGCACCAGACGACACCACCGTGTCCATTGAAAGTACCGAGGCGTTCACCGTTCAAAGACCACCACACGTTCGGCTTGGCATCTTTAGCGGCAGAGAACAGCAAGTCACCTTCACGGTTATATTTGATCTGTGTGATGGCACGCTCGTGCCCTTGCAGCATAAGAGGTTTCTGAAACGGAATTATTCATGACACCATGCTAAGTTGTTTCTTTTACACCTAGTTGCAAAACATCTATAACTTGCATGATAAGAAGTTGTAATGACAAACTATGGTTATAAAAGGTCTACATACCATTTTGCGTGATTGTTTTACAATATAATTTTAGTAAAATCTGGTAAAACCACAATAATTGTTGCCTGACATGTGGCAAGCGGCAGACAATTTTGACAGAAGGACATGAAAGACATGAAGCATTCATAGAGGTAAGAATTATGATCACAGATAAAATTCATTATTTTTTACGTAAATTTTTAAATTTAATTATTAGTTATAATTTGTTGAAAAATATAGTGCTAATATTTTGTGTATAAATCTATATTGGATAATTGAAACGCAGTATAAAAACTTTAGCTTCGCTCATAATGCCATCTGTAGTTGAAATAAGTAATTAACTTGGGAAGTAGTTTTACTACTCGACGCTAGAGGGCAGTAGTTACACTTTTATTATAGAGATAGAAAAGTTACCATTACTAGCTAAGTACTTCAATTTTTAATATCCGATAGGTTTTGTTGTCACGGTAAGCTTGAATTTAATTTCAGCGCATAAGCATAATCGGCCTATAATGTTCCAAAAGTCAGTGGCCAAAAAGTCTGACAGCCAGTCTTACCATGGGATGGGATGGATGTATCGTATTACCCAGTACTAACTGGGTTGTGGAAGTCAGATAGGCAGTCTCTCCATGTAAAATACTGGTTTTCAGCTGCATCCGGTTAGACTGGAAGCCGACCCCAACGTAGTTGGGAAAAGGCTAGGCAGATGATAAAGACGATGAATGCCGACTGCTGGGACACAAGCCTCCACTCTATGAGAGGAAATGGGCTGTAATTGACCACGCGGTCCCAGTGCGGGTTGGCAGATGTCACATTTTCGTTCGATTCTTGAATTCTCTCAAGTTCCTGTAGGTGGACTGCGAACAACTAAGAAGACCCGAGCCAACCAGGGCAAACAATAAGTCCGGGTTTGTGGTATCATCCTGCTTGACAAGTGTTTTGAAAAGGTATGTTACCTTTTTCGGTAGAAGCTTTAACTACTTGCGTTTACTTACCAAAATACTCGACTGCCTTTTACAAGTAATTCTTAAACGCTTGCTCAGCTACGCTCTTCTACACTATAATATTAAATTAACCTAAAAATAGTAACAGATCATTTATAAAAACCGAAGTTAAATTAATGAACTATTGTATTTATAAAATTAAAATATAATGGTAAAGCTTATATATTTTGTAAAAGCAATTTCATATATAAAAATTTCGTAGAGCCTGGCGTAGCAGTGACGTAGTACCTCGTAGGCGTCGTAGCAAGTGCTACGAAGACTCGCTCACGAAAGAACCAGCGCAAGTTTTTTTTTTTAACTTCGTTATTCCTGTGAGATATTTCAATTAATAAACGAATTATTGTTATAGAAGATAATATTCCGGGTGTAGTGGACTATTTTCTAATAAAAAATAAAGGAATAATAACTTGCTTTTAATCGCTTTATATTAATTTTACCCACGAATCACGTTAAACTTGATAGTTCAAGATAGAATTACACTTCTTACAAGATAAATGAGCCTCTCAAAGCTACAATATAAGGTTGGTAGGCTGTAAGTTATCGTAGTAACCTGTTTTCTTCAATTAATGGTTACGATTTGTTTGTGTTGGCTGATAAGCTAAAGATAAGCGGTTGCACGATCTAGAGAGTCGAGGGTCTACACTTGGGTGCAGGAGGCCGGAGACCTAGATTCCTTTTTGTCGGCTTCATTTGTTATATTTCTAGATCAAAATGAGGTTAGTAACTTTGACAGCATGGTTGACGCAGTAGCTGAGCGATTGACTGTTGCGTTGCGTGTCGTGGGTTCGATCCCCGCACGGAACAAATATTTGTATGGCCTACAGGTAGTTGTTCCGGGTCTGGCTGTTTGTGTATGTGAGTTTAAATGTTTGTAAACGCAACCACAATACAGGACAAATTCCTAGTGTGTGGCAACGTTTTTAAAAAAACACAAAAAAAAACTTTAATAACTGACTGACAAATAATATACTGAAGTATCCCTCAGGGTCCAGGGTTAGCAGTCGGTCAGCAACCTGTCCATACCGGTTTGCCCAAACCTTTAGTTAGATGGACTGAATATTTATCAGAAAGGGCAGCAACAACGTTCTTGCTGGCTTAAATGTAGTTGCTTCTTAAGAGAAAAACCTCGTCTCGGTGAGATGAAGTTTCAAATGTTACCAGATATTCAGAGTTTGTAAATTCGGTGTCCCTTGTTCAAATTGTTAGCATTGTAACATTCCAGAAGATCTTTTGATCAATAAATTTTGACTTGTAGGATTTGGGATCAAATAAAATCAATCAATATATTTCACATACAATTTATTTTCTTAAATTATTAACCATTGATTTCCAAGAGTACAACTAAAAAACAAATTAAAGTACAAACACGTTATGCATCGCTAACTAAACACAACTGTAGGTAACTTCTCTTGGCAAACCAGCACACATTCGCTTGACTACGCCGGCGCGGGCGCACCACTCAACGAGACGCACACGAGACAAACTCCTGAGCACTGCCTACTAACAGTCACTGTATATCTTAACTTGGTCGAATTATAACAACAGCCTTATTCCATCGAGAACAGTACAGCAATCAGCAACTAATGTGATTTGCTACGTATAAACATAGAACCCTAATGTATCGATAATACTTAATGTATGCTAGGTCTGAAGGCGATAAGTCTTGGTATTGAGCGAGCCCAACTAAATACGTGAAATACAGCACACTCAACCACATTGAACTCTTATAAATAAAATTTAGCCGCTATCCGACGAGGTGTCTACTGAGCCCGGTAGTGAGGCACTCGCAGTGGTACAGCGTGGCAACTAATACAATCTGTGACCTCGACCATATTCTATTTTGAAAAATTGTAAAAGTGGACACAAAATGTATCTAAACATCGAAATTAGTAAGACAAGCGAAACGTGTTTGCTCATGTAAACTGTAACAGAATTGATTACTGTTATTATTTGATTAAAACATGAAGTATAACTCGTAGAATATATATCTATATGTACTTAGAGTTCAAATATCCATCTGTGACATGTAATTACATACAACAAACACTCGTCAACGTTTCCAAATATATATTCTCTTACGGCGTTACACTCGATTTCATAACTATTTTAATACAATGTCTAATGTACACAAATTTTAACCCTTCTTTTACCCGAAATACTTGAAACGCTATTTTTATACACAACAAACCTTACACTACGAATGTGAAAATATTTCGTCACAATATGTTACATGTAATCTTACACGTTATTCATTATTCTCTTATGGACTGTAAAGAAATGTGAAATGCATTAAGTTTTTGTTACACCCTTATAAATATATTAACATTATTATGTTTATTACATAACTATATCAGTCAAAATATTTTCGAAGTTTTATCTACGAACCGGCTTCGGAACGGCCTATGTGTGTTGTGATGATTATGATATCCTTGATTTTAAATATCCTACAGTGTTCCGTTAGTAATGTTACAGTGCTAATTGACGATCGTAGTTAAGTAGTGTTGATACTAGTTCATGCAGCGCATGGCAGTATGTTTATAAACACATGGTGGTATCAAGCACACGGGCTGTAGGAAGCCGGTTGTGACCGTCCGAGTCTCGGGTGTGAAGTCTATCACCGAGACAGGCGGCACTAACGTTATGCAAACTCATTTAAAATTAAAATAGCAAGCAGAAGCAAATCATTTATAATGTTTCAATGAATCGGTCAGTCAATTTTGATGTTCAAAAGTTTAATACGAGTTCCATTAAATTAGACGAAGAGGCGAACAAGGCCTATTCCACAGAAATAGCAAATAATTTAGAAGTGCAACGAAAGCGAACGGCACCTTACATCGAAGCATAATTTGTATTTACATATTACATGAATGTATAGCCTCAGCGGGCTGTCGTGTACTATTCTAATTAGGTACTCGCCAGTAATGCGCCAATTTCATTGTTTAATTACTAACAATACTATCCTTTGTACAACGCCAATAACATTCTTACAAATCTAATTCCCATTTGATACAATGCCGTTAGTTTCGCCTTAACATACGCTATGATACTAACAAAATAAGTGTCAATATTACTTACAGACATTATCCTTTACATACATATTAGTAGAACGATGCACGATTCGCGATTATAGTTATATTTACGATTCCTTCATTCATTACACGTTTAAAAATCTATAAAGGCATCTTTACCTCAGACTTTAGATTTAACACCGTCGTTCTGATGGTGTTGTTAAGAACTAATTAATTATAATTAAGTTAGATAAAAAATGAATAAATAAATATAGTTACCCAATTGTCGTGAAGGGTTCACGTAGTGAGACCGAATATTAGTGACGGCGCGCTCTCGCCGGGCGGTGCAAGTCGCGCGACCCGTGCCGCACGCGCTATCTACCGCGCGAGCAACCGCGCGGGCGGGACGCGACATGTCGCCCACTCCGATATTATATCACTGTTTACTATCACAATTAACTAATAATTTCACCAACGTCATTAACTTAATTAACCGTACGTAAATTATAACAAAATTAATTGAAAACTATTTAGGCATTTGATGGCAGTATCGTAACTGGTTGTATTCAAACTAATTATAATGTACAAAACACATTTAATAACCGCTAATACTTAACTAATGGTAACACGATGAGGAACGGACGTGTATCGCTCATTCAGGTAACAGGATTATCTAATATTACAAGTTGTTTGTTAAGTCGACTGTTCAGCTACTTAACGCGATGTAGTGTGTGCAAGTACCTCCCGGCGTCAAGTTGACATGTGCACAACCTAAGCGAATGAGACCTTCGATTCTTTTGATTTATTTCCTCGGTACTGACGGGTTGTGAAGTCTATTTATATTATATGAGTGAGTTAGGATCAGGCTACTATTTGCTCTGTATACGCCGACGTCGACCGTGAGAAAGCTAAGGCATAAAAAAATCTAATTAACTAGAACCTAAGTCCTTAGAACGAACTTTTTGGTTGTAATTACTTAATTTTAAACAAGGCTTACATTGCCCCCTATAGCTAGTGGTAACTGTTCACCGTTGATGGAACGTTTATTACAAATTTTAACATTAACGATTAATACAAAGTGTTATTTAACGATAACGGCGAATAAATTGTAAGAAAATGAAAGGCAGTGATTACTGACAGTAGTAGTTTGAAAGTCTTTTCGTAAGTTTATATTTATATATTTTTTTTGTGATCATGTAATGATACGTTTTATATTATTGTTAGATACGCCTATTTTATGTGTAGATGAAGATCGGTGTTAGTGATGTTACTGATCGCACTAAATGTATAGGAGTTCAGGGCAGTTAGTTGCGTGAACAGATGAGATGGAGCTCTACTGATGACTTTGTACATGAAGAGGAATGCTAGAGGGCTAATGCTGTGATGATGATAAGTGATGGCATAAATTCATAGTTTCTGTTAAGTGTCTTTCACTGTGTCGTTACGATGATGAATGATGCGTACATGTACCTGTTTTGTAATAAAATTAGAACTTCACAATTAAATCACTTATTTATTAATAGTTGCAAATCAATCAAATAGTTTATGTAATCGAGATTTAACGCAATATGTACAAAATATTTTATGTATGTACAAAATGTATCATGTAACTACAATACTAGAGGAACGATGCGCGAAAGGATGTCAATGGTACGATATGAAATGACACAAACGATTACAATAAATTTGAATATCCGAACAAAATCACGGTACATTGAGCACAATTACATTTGAACACATCAAAGGAAGCAAAGTATAAGATCAATAAGTCCGAAGCACCTACGCACATAAAGATAACGTCGTCAGCTTAGAAATGCATCGAGTAGCCGGCGCGGGCGTCACAGGCGCGCGCCGACCCTTACAGCTAGTTAGACCAGAATAAAGAAGTGAAACATTCAGAACGAAACATGCACAAGTGTTGTGTTATGCGAAATATTGGCAATAAAAATGCATAAGTTGTGACTATAAGAACCGCGCGAGCCACCGCGCCGCTATGTTAGTGTATAAACAGTACAGTTGTATACAAGCAGTCTTGGTAAACACTGAGAGTAGGTACTTAGTGCTACTTACATTATGTACGAACAAGTCATATAAAATTAAATTGAAATTCTCAATATTACACACCCAGTAATTAGTCTACTGGTTAATCCTAGACGATATAAAATGCAAACTAAAACAGCAGTATTTCATTTACAAGAAACAATTCTGTCTAAAACAACGTCTTAATTATATTGTAAAGTTTACTCTATATTTACACAAATAATATATTATGCGATTCTCCGACTGACAAATTTAAATAGTAACATAATATATATTTTATTCTATTTAACACTATGTAGTATACACTACCACGTATAAAACACGCATTCAAGTCCCTGGTACCTTACATAATAGCTATTTTAATAATAAATCAGTCTGTCAATTGGGACGTTTTAATTCCTCTACTAAACAATAAACCAATACACTCATCGACTCAACAAAGGTAGAAATGTACCGCACTCGTGTTGACTGTCACTGTTTGTCGCACTGGGCGGGCGCACTTATTGTCGGTGCTCGAGTAGGAACATTTGTACGAACTCTTGTGCAGGCGCGGTCGCGCGGGTGCGCGGGTCGCGGCGTGGCGCGGGTGGCACCGAGCGCGGGTCGCGCGGCGGCGCGGCTGCGCGGTGCTGCGGCGTGAACACATGGTGGCGAGTGCGATCATAAGACGGGGGTGCGGCGGGACAGAGGGCGCGGGCGGGGAGTCAGCCGCTCGTACATCGAGAACTAGACGCCCTGCTGCGCCATGTACTATCTGATCTCCGCCGAGTTCAGCACGAACGGCACGTAGAACATTTTGCTCTCGAGCAACAGGTTCGCCGCCGCTTGGATCTGTAAGTGAAAACGACAACTTAGTATCGTGAAATCAAAAGCTTTCCTTCCACTTTCTATTGTGAATGTACCTTGTAAATTTTACTTTGTGGGATAGACGATAAATCTGCTATCTTATCCCTTGGTAACGAAGCCGGCTGTATAAATTGCGTATTTATGCAATGTTATTGACTGACAAAGATATAGCATGCTGAGTGATCTATAACAACTCTCTCCACCGAAAAAACAATTTATTCATCCGTGCTGAAAATTAAGAGAAAGCATAATGTATGGCCGTGCTTGCTCGACTTGGCGGGGGGGCACTTTAGAGAAAGCAAAATGGAATGTTGCGAATTACCTCAGGTATCCTGGCGAAGAGTTCCTGTAGCCTTCCAGGATGATGCGGAGCGGCGTGCTCCAGGTAACTGCGCAACACCTGCACGTACCGATCCTGAATACCCTCCAACTCAACTTCTGAAACAAATGAAAACAAGAGTTAAAATCTACCAAGGAAAATCAATATGCAAAGGTGCAATCTAACGTCCAACGCGAAATTATTCAACAGTCGCAGCCGTTATAGTAGTCGCGAATGGCATTGGCTTGTATTGATTAATATATTTCCTACAATCATGCAATGACGATCGGGTGTAGTGCGCCTACTCGCTTGTAGATGGCGCTGAGCGGTGGCGGTGAACCAATGCCACGGCGCGCGCGGTGCGGCGGTGACGTCACGCGCTCAGTAGGTCACTCCGATAGCAGGGCAACGACCGCGGCTAGCCGTTGACCTCCGCTCGAGCTCGCTCGCGTCCTCACCGCTATTGCCGTCTCGCTCTCGCGCGCGCATTTTTCCACGATATTATACGCGCGACTGTTTCGTGTGTGCTGTTATTGCGACTACATTTAATTGATGTTTGTTTATTTTTGCTGAACAATATAGAATAAATTGTAGAATATATTACTGATGACAACTATTTTGATGAGATATGTTGTATTGTGGCTATATAAAGTTTTGACTTTACGCAGCAAATAAATTCAAAGTATGTTTTTATCGTGTAGTATCAGTGTTCAGTTGAGCAGTGCGCGCATGTAGTACTGGTTACGTAAATGATGGCGCGCGAGACGTAGCGGTACTCGTTCATTCTATAATCTGCGCTTGCGCTTTTTTCAATGCGCGCAGTGCGCTGCAAAAGAGAAAGTTCGCCTTCCGCGTCGCGCTTTCCGCTCCGAGAGTGAAATGCTGTCCCGTTTTAGCTGACGTAACTAACTTTACATTATTATACGCAATGCGCTTTTGAATGCAATGCGACAGTTTTAATTCTATACGGGTTAACAACCTATTGCTGTTTGATTTAATTACACAGTAATTAGAGTGTAACGTGTTTTTCTTCTGTATTTATATTTGGTGCTATATGGGGAATGTTTATCCATTTGCTATTTGTGTCTAATAAAAGCGACAACGGCGAATTAGCAACACATTCGCAATGACAAATATGGCGATACGTACCTAAAATTCTAATGCATTACTCAACATGGCTCACACGCAACAAACATTTTGTTACAAGTATCTAACAAACACACACACACAGCGGTACAGTCGGCGCGGGCGCAGTTGCGCAAGCGCTTTCCATTTCACCGTAGTCCGCACTAGTCACTGTATACTGTATAGCTATGGTACCCGACTCACACTTACATACGTGTGTATAAAGTGAAAATAAAATTGCTGTGACAAAGACAAGTACCTACCTATTATGCTACCTGCTATTATAGGGATAGTTTTCCTCCTTTCGAAAACCATCGTTTTTATTTTCTTTTTTTGGGGTTTTGCGTAAGATAAATTTTAGGCTCAGAGATCTTTAGAGTTTAACCTTTTGAAAATCATTGTCATATATACGTGACAAGCAAGCGCGTGCCCTGTACTCCAAACGACACAAATATGTGACAAAATGGTAGGTGAAATTGTGGCTTGGCGTGGAGGGCACGCGTGTGCGCATATTTTAAATTTGTGCTCCCAGAGTTGAAGTCTAGTTACCATGCTCTTCCATTAAGCTTTTCTTCGTACCAAAGCAGTGATTGCTATAAAACAGTGCGCAGGCGATTCAATCAGTTCATAAGTAGGTTATCAACAATATCAATTTGAAGCCAATTCCGTTCGATAGTTCGCTTCATTGACTACTTACTGGTACACAAGTGGCGTATTCCTTGTGTACATTGCACTGTTTGCCAGATCTAAGATTTGATAAGGACAGGCAGCCATGACTTTATTATGTTAGATTTACGGATACATACATGAGGAAAAGTCCTTCTGTTTACTCCATTCATATACAGATGTAAATTAGTCATTCTTGCGTCCTACAGCAACGTTTTTAAAAGAATCTTGAGGAGAGTGGACTACTTTCGTAAATTTTGATGATGTCAGCGCCAATTGAGGAGAACTTAACAGGCTCATAACGGACTCAAACAAATGAAATTTCTTGGGTGTCATGTTTAAACGATATTGCCTTTATGGAGTCAAATGCTTAATTATTCAGTTAGCCCCGCGTGATGACGCGAAATCTATTTTACTTTGAAAACCGTTGTAGTTGGTAAACATAGCGTAGTATTATAATGTTGAAACTTCAAAGTTTAATTTACATAAGCATCGTGCAACATAATACGCGGTATTTCCGAGCGCGGCTAAACACCCTCTGAGTACTTTCATAGTTTGATAAACAGCGCACCTACTTGCCGTACATATGCGAGCGCGGTGAAAATAATTTTCAAACATGGCGCTAGAGCGTGTTGCGACCTAGTTGCTAGCGATAACACAGGATGTCACAGTTTCCCTGCCACAGTCCGCAGTACTAGGACGAGTGAACCTACTGTGATTAACCATGTAAAACCATTATCGTCGAAGGTTAGGTGTGACTGCGGCGTCTCGCGCCGCGCAGGTACATTGATACATTCTATTGCGTCTCAAACTTAGTTATTGAAACTTGACTTATAGTGTAGCGAATGAGATTACGTTTTCAGTTACCATGTATATTTTTCACAAGGTTATGGAGTTTTCTATTATTTTAGTACTTAATTTAGTCAATCGTATCCAAACTTATACTGTCACTTACGGGATATCTTCCGTGATTGTTCGTATTTCTTTACATCGGGAGCTCAAAATAATGCTCAAAATAAAATTTAGTTGTAAACCGTGAAAGCTTAAAATAGTGAATCATATCCAAATATGCACGCATACTCAAGGCAATTGGTAGAAGCTAGTCCCTGCAGTGGTAGGACCTACCTACATATTATGGCAAAATGTTCCGAAACAAATGGAGCAAGTTATCAGGGAAGATATCTGAAGACTTTCGTATGTCAGCAGAGTTCATGGAGTGAAATGGTTATCAACGTTGAGAAGTGGTTCCTAATCGGTGTCGCGAGCGACTCTCGACTGGCCACATCTGGGTTACTTGTAACATAAATCATAATAATATTAACGAACACTTTGCACTGCGTATCGCACTCACTATGCTCCGAGATTTTTATTGTCGTGTCGCATTTCGTATTGTGTCCATTAATCATAAGATAAAATCTACAGTTACATTTATAAAGCTTTCGATTCATATTAGAAAGTAAATATTTGAGGTCTCTTTACTTTTCTTCGAAATGACAAATTGCTGGTCTTGTTATCGCGACTATGTAGCGTTTGAACTATTGAAAGTGAAACCGTTTATCTTTATAGAAAGTTAATAGGTTAATTAATTAATCTAAACAATATTCATCTATTCTTAAGGTACCCAGTAGGATACCAAACAAAGATAACGTCATATCATAAAGCTAGTTTGCCGCTTCACGTGTCCGCGTGTAAAGGCTCTAAGTAGATATAAAGCGAGTAACATAATGAGTCAGGTCGACGTCACAGCGTAGGATGCCTAGCTTGCGTAACAGTAACTGACCTACATGCATCGTGGGCCGATGCACCCCTCGGCCACTCTGTAACTGGATTACAATGCGGTGCGTTGACTTACTCAAGTAATGAGCCGGCGCTCTCCGCAGGGTTGTGTACACATGGCTTTATGTCAACTTGAAGTAATTGGAAAGAGGAAGTCTTAAAGCGCTGATCTTATTAATGTGTCAACATGCATTTGTAACCACAAGATTTTAAACATTGACCTTTTTTCAAAAGTTTATTGTTCGATAAATGTTAATTGGAATATCCCAAATTCTGAAAACGCTATCGCTAATTGAATATAAAAAAAAGTTTATTCGGTTTCGTAAACAAGGAAACGTGCCATTCATTCTATTTACATAGCCTAAATAAATCCGGCCTCAATGGCCTGCCAGGCGGTGAAAGGTTATCCAGATGCCAATTAACACAATTAAAAAAGGAAAAGATTCTTCTGAACTATGAAATTATGACGTCAATCTATTATTTACAGTTCAAGTTTTTATCGAGGGATTAAAATTTATTTTTTATATGCAGATAAGTTGTAAGAAACGATTATAATTAACCTTTATCCAGTTTTAGTAGCTTTAGGTACATATTTATATCCCAGGAAGTCAAAATTAGTAAAGTAAGTAGTGTTTGTTGGCTTCTTCTAATCTGTTAAGAGCTTTAAGACGAAGTTTCGACGTTCCTTATTTGCATCTCACAAGTCTATTGGTTTCCGATCATGTCCTTTATTTTCTTCAGCAAATTTCCATTGTAAAGTTGAAAAAGAAGTACCTATTCGAGGAAGCTGTATTAAAGCACAAATAAAACAAACTTTGAAGTGAGCTCTACTAAACAGAAATGCCCGTTGCCGAATGAAAACCAACTGTCTTGAAATACGTTAGAGTACAATATAGATCTGATATAAGTATCAGCAGGTGTGTAACAAATAAAGGTGATAAAATTGTTAAAAGCATCTCTCTTCCTGTGTCAAAAAATATCTGTTATAAAATTAATATATTTACCTTGGTTCAAGAGTATGTAGACCTTCAGGCAGACGTACTCCTCCATGCGGAGCTGGATGCGGCGGAAGACGCAGGTGATCTGCGTCATCTTCTCCACCACCAGCCCCACGTCCAGCCGCAGCTGCTCCAGCGTGATGGGCCGACCCATCAACGAGGTTAGGCAGTTCTGCAGCGTCCGGAGGTTCGCGTTTACCTGCGAGAAAAGATTATTTGTTAGTAACTGGAAGTTTATATCAATTTCAAGTTCGTTTAGTGTTAAACTTATTTTAAACGTCGTTCTGTGTCTGTCTATCGTTTGATGATGTTTTAAACATGTTTAGTTCCACTCATCAGATCATCACCTGCGTTGCCTTTTCCCAACTATGTTGGAGTCGGCTTCTACTCTACGGCCTAAGATACATGTACGAAATTGAAGTTTTGCTTAAGATTTTCTTTATTTATGAATGAATCAATAATTCCCAACAATATATTTTCATGTAATTAAGAACATCCTCTATTTTAATGCCTTTTATTTTAAGTGCAGCGCTCCAAGGCACATATCGTAATAATCTTCATCTTTTAAACTATTTGTTACTTTTATATCAGATCTAATCCAGAAATAGACGCAATCGTTTTTTTTAAGTCTAGCTTTGTGCACCGTTCGTCACATGCGTTGAAACGTCGTTTACTATAAAACAATTGCTATTATACATCTCATTTGACGATAAGTTAATGCAAATGAGGCATGTCGTTTGCCAAGGGCTTTTCTTGTTAGTCACAAACCTTATTAACATATTATAAAACCAACATCGTTTAATAACTAGAAATAGTAGAAATACTAGTTCATTTGCATTTGCAATCATTGCAAATTGCTAAAAAACGTACGTATGGATATAGCATCGAACATAATACGCGATATTTACGTAATATCGTATGCATAAATAAAGAGGAAATGCTCTAGACAATGAAAAATACTTTCTGTATAACTACCGTTATTATATTACGTTACGGCGCCGCGTGCTCAGTTTATGTAACACATGCAATTCTCGGGTCGTGATCCTGCTTGTTGCATATTTTTCGAGCGAGTAACATAAGTATTGAATGTCTATTCCTAGCTAGACAGAACGTAAACAAATACAGCCAATTTAATAGTAACGAAACATCGAATCTAAACGTTTTATTGAACGGTGACTAAATAAAGTTATAACGGTTATAAATCTCTAACGTACAAGATAATAGAATCGTTCAGCGTCTGGTACGGCGCATTACTCGTAACTGCCTAGTGTAACATAGCTGGTTATGCGGCCAGTACCGAGTGTGCAAACGTCCGAGTGCAACTAGTTGTCTGGCAGCCGCAGCCGGCGACTTTCTACCGCGGTTGCGCAAGCGATGCAGATCACGTAACTGCACTCCGGCGCATGTGCGGAAGTCTCTGGAGCGAATGTGACCCGGAGCGTGCTTGAGCCATATCTAGGGCTCGTTAGTCAAATTGTGTGGAAAAAACACCTTTATGAGACTTTCGTAACATTTCCACTAACGCTGTAACATTTAATTTTGCACTCACCTCTTGCATAAAGTCTTGTTCATGGTCCGACGAGGGCGGCGCGTGCGCGTGCTTCCCGTGCATCGCCTGGTACGCCGCCGTCGTCAGTACTGAGATCTCGTGCCATTTCTCCATCAACAGCTTGGAATGTATTTCCATTGGTATTTCCATAATGAATGGTAGTTTCTTCGTCCAAGCGACCATTTTGTGTACGATCGAGTCTCCGATCTTACATAGTTTGTCCCCGATCTCTGAGGTGTCATGGAGCAAGTCTGGTAGATGCCGCACCGTGGCGATGTCTTCCATGGCATCGCAATCGATCAGCGCTCGGATCATGTGTAGCGCCCTCTCTAGGGGTACAGCACGATCTCGCGATGATGACACGGCACTTTCTAGTCGTGCTCTTAAATGGACAACCTGAAAGAAAAGGGCAAATGTTACAATGAAAGTAATAAACGAATACTGCTGACCAATTGATCTTTTTGTGTTGTGGCTTACCTCGCTGGGGTTGGTTAGTGCAGTCTTAAGAATGGTGCCATTGACCAGGTGTGACGGGATAGGCGGTAAGGGCTCTTTGGGCTTCTCAGGCGGTGACGCTCGACTCGTCGTCGTCGCTGCCTTGTTCGCTTTCTTGTGTTTTTTGTATTTGACTTTGTATAAGTTATAGACGGCCCCACTATTTCTTCCACCTGGCATCCGATCCTCTCTTACCGCTGTAAAATAAATTTTGTTAGGAAAGGAAATTAATAAAAGTTTTCAAATTTTTACAAATTTGAAGTTAATACACACCTTGTAATACCATTCCTTGTTCGATACATTTCTTGAATCGACAATATTGGCATCTATTCCTTTGCGCTTTCGTGATCTCACAGCCGCCATCAGCGACGCACGTGTATACTCGTCGGTTCTGTACAGTTCGTTTGAAGAAACCTTTACACCCCTCACAAGTAATAATGCCATAATGAAGACCTGTGGCTTTGTCTTCACAAATCATGCAGATCATAGGTTGTTCATCTTCATCACGTTCCGCTTCAGGTGCGTAAGCGCGGAGGTCCGGTCTGGGAGCCAGCGCCAGCGCGCTCGCACCCGCTACCTGTGACGCTCCCGCGACACTGCCGGCTGCAGCGCTCAAGTTCAGTGCGGTGAGCTGCTGGTGCGCGGGCAGTTGAGATACGTCTCCTGCCCAAAGTAATTCCATATTCAGAGGAGGCCCTCGTGGCCGCCTTAGCTCACCACCCAGATTGAGCAGTAGACGCGCGGCTGACTCTTCGCTACATGTAGACGGGTCGGGGGTGGGTGGCGTCGGCGTATGCGACGCACTCGGCGACGGCTCCCCACTTGATGTAGGTGCCGGCAGCGTCCAGAACATCGTCCGGACTCCACCTGACTCGCCCATGATCACGGCAGGAGTGCCGCGCCATTGCGTGGAGCCTCGCGCGCCTTGTTTGGGTTCAAGTGGTTGCGGTGGGAAGTGACCGCCAATCAATTCCGGCTTTACACCGTTAATGCAGGCAGTCGGTGGCCAGGGTCCTGGCGATAGCGAGGTGTGGGAGCCGGGCGTCGGTGGACCGAGACTACGTGGCCTGTAGTGTTGAGGTGGTTCCTGGGTGCCCTCAAGCTTTACAGAGGATAGCTGAGGTGGCGTCGCATCAGATTTGTTGCTGGCTGGCGAGCACTCTGCCTTGACAGAGGCCGGCGAGCTCTCGAACTTGATGACAGAGTAGGGTGGCGCAGAGCGGATGACGGTGGGGTGGCAAGCTGGCGAGGGCGTCGGGGAGCCGCCGCCGTCGAACACGGGCGGCGGATGCGGCGGTGTGCTGCAGCCCGCCTCGGCCATGCGCGGCGACGGCGGGCCGGGGTCCGGCGACGACGTGCTGGTATCGGCGGCCGACTCGCCTGTGGGCACACGCGCTTGGGTCAAAAACAGCGATTGGCGACCTCTCGTCTCGCCGCGATACAAAAAGAACACCATGGACTTTTGAGAAGCGACAAATAGAAACTAGGTGAAATGTCAACGACCGCGCGGCGCGCTCGTAGTTAGAGCGCGCGGGGCGCGGCGCGGGGACGCGACACTGCACTTCCCGACGCCGCCGACTAGATTAGCTAGCCGGTTGCGTCACGACGTGAGCGCCGCCGCTACCGTCCCGGCCACATTCAAAACTAATCTATTATATTTATGGATGAAGTTTTGGAACACGTTTAATTATAATGAGGTATCTCGCCAACTTATGATTAATGCGATTGTAACTAATTAATAGATCGTATGAAGTTTGGGTGCAGAAAGCATTAATTTATGTAACTATCCGGAATAGATGTGGAAAATGTAGGAAGCGTGGATGCGGGTCGCGGCGTGAGCACGAGATGCGACGGCGCGCGCGAGGAGAAAGTGAAAGCGGCGCGAGCGCAGATGCGGCGCCCGGAAGCGTTGCGCCTGCGCCCCGCGCACACACCACAAAGGGCTCTACGTCACACAACAATAATGCATTATAATATGCATAGATTGATACACCGTATGTAAAACTTTCAAATGATTCAAAAATAAGTATTTTGCACTGCTTACCTAAGTAAAACTTCTTATGCGAGATACCTGTCCTAAGTTCGGTAAAGGAATATTCAATGTGGAAGGTTTATTGCTTATTGGAAAAAGTATTATTTATTAGAAAAGTAATTGCGAACTATGTATTGTAAACCACATGTACTAATAAAGACCTAGAAAAATGAAAAACAAAATTGCAAACTATTTCGTAACTACTCTATCTCAAGAACAAGAACACAAATATCATAGATCCGACGCTGGAGCAGCAAAACTAATGATACAACAATCAATAGGTATAAGATTTAAGAAAAGACAAATCCATGTCATAATATCGTGAATCCTAAACCATGTGCTTAGAAGAAAATCTCCAACAAAATGAAATCATTACATTACCATAAATTCTAAACACTAAACTTTACCGACTTTTTATTACTAAATCCATAGGCGTAGTCTTTACCCTCTCACGTGACCTGGCTTTACATCGCAAACACGCTGAAAAGTCCGATGAATTAGTAAATGATCTAATTTTTAATCACATTATTGTCCACAAGGTTCTTATTGCAAATTTCAAGATTATGATATTTGATAATTTTAGGAGAAAACAAAAGTATTGCGATGAAGTAATTAACTTCATTTGAGCAAAGGCACGCGGTTGATTAGCCTGGAGACATGGACGCGCGGGCGCAAAATTTTGCGCGGTTTTGTTTACACGAGGAAAAGTCGCGAAGAAAGTTTTCCACTGTCGGCGGCGCGACGTCGGGCGGCGGGCGCGCGCAGTGAGCCCGACCTACCGCACGAGCGGCAGCCCGCCCCGCTCCCCGCAGCGCTTCCCGGTCCCTCCCTCCAGCCGCTATTAGGTCACTCAGACGGCCGTGCGTGCGAACTGCAACCGCACAATGACTAGTGCAACGCGTGCACCGCTCTCGCTTCGAGGACGATCTCTATTTCACTCCGCGTCCTTTGCCACATCATTGGTGGGGACCGATCTTTCTAGCCGCGTGATGCAATAGCTCTCGAGGTTCTAGGTAGACTCACACAAGCGCCTAGATAAACGTCCCGTTCTGATTACTTGTTTATGGTAGTGGTAATGTTGCACATAGCTAGTTTTCCTGTATCTGGTTGCTTGTGCGTGAGCGTTAGAGTTCATTATTGTATGTAACAAAGCTCGCATATTGCTGCTAGTCCAATCTCAGCTAGCGAAGTTGTCGATGTTAAAAGAGTTGTGGTAGACGGCAACAATAAAGACGGTTACGCAACCAGCAAGTCTTTTATTTCGGGGCGGATGAACGGTCGTTTATTCGGTCGGTGCAGGCTCGAAGGTCGACCGCGGTCACCGACACATGGGAAAGTGGGTCACACCCCCTACCCCAGCGTCCCGCCCCCCTACCCCCCTGTCCGCCTCCCCGAGGTTCCGCGTGGCCACGTGACGGCGCCGCGCCGCGCAGCGCCGTGCTGCGCCGGCCCGCCTGCATCCCGACGACGTGAGGTGCACGTCGTTAATCATTTCTTTCGTGAAAGTCATAACCGGAATACGCGAAGTATACGGAAGCGGCAATAAAATTAATTATGTTTATCGACTTTACTACAGAAGGGTTAAGATTGTTTTTCAGTTTCCCCTTTTTTGCACACTTTCTTGATTCAAAATGTTTCCTGATTTTCAGAAACGACCTATAAACAATAATGGCCTTACATCGAAAATCGACATCTGTAAATGCAGTTAAACAATCTGAAGAAGCTTCCGTCTCCTAACGATCCTGAAGGGTTGATGGATCTCTATTGACACAATTGACAGTATGATGAATTGGTCGTCGTAGTATCAACATTCGTGATAGTCAGGGGAGGTTGGGGGGTGGTTTGTTCGTGGAACAATCAAATGAAAAACTGATAGATACCGCGGTGGGTTTTAGCCAGGTTATTCCAGTTAGGATACAAAAGAGAGCTATAAAGTTTATGGGATGATTTTCATCAACAGAATGAACCAACCCATCAGGTAATATTGACAGTAGAACTTCGTAGTACGAGGAATCTATTCTTGGCAGAAATCACTCAACCCCATGTTTGTGCACAACAATGATCGCTAATCTTATCACATACGATTGGCCTCCAGCCTCCGATATCAAAGTACCTCTCTCTGTTACCTCAAGTATGGCTGACCTCGCGAGCGAAAATAGCGTGACGATACAAACTGTTTTACTATTTCAGTTGAATCTGGTAGTAATTTATTTACGCTCTGCGTTATCAGGGGACCTTCGACGGCCAGTACAACGACTCTGTGATTAGGAGTTGTGGGTATGTATAGCTTTTCACTACTGAAATGTTCATGCATTTAACTCGCATATTTATAGGATTTGCATATATATATACCTATTCCGCAGTTTCACTGAACTATGCATCTATAGAATCGAAACGAATCATATAGTTATGCGCCGTAGCGAACAGGCATTGTTTTAATTATACAAAAGTATTAATAATGTTACAGGAAAGTGAAGCTATTGATTTATTTATAGTGTTGTGGGTTGAATGCACCCTTCTATGATATGTATCCTTTTTACATGGCCATTGCTGTTAGGTGTGGGTATTTTCACATAAAACCTTGAGTTCGTAATAGCAATTCTAAATTAAACGATTTCACACATCGAGAGAAACTTATGATTATTTACGTACTCCGCTGTCATGAGAAATTTAAATCAGGTAAATGTGTTTAAAAAAAACAATCCATATTAATTTGGTACAATCGACCCGTACCGCTTCAGGAATTCACACCCTAATCCCTTTCAACAACAAATTAAATGGCCCCAAACTCATTAGCCATGCACAATTAAGACAGGCCAAAAACAATTGGTTGGGTCGTTATCTCGTTAGTACGTACAAAGTGGTGTGTCACAAATGTGCGTGTGAGGGGCGCGTCACGATGACGCTCCCCACGCGTCACGCTGCCATCGCGTCACACCCCACGTGAAGCGCTTTCCTCGCTGCTTCGATGCCTCGCTCCGCTGCTGCCTTACTCAGATTTGAATGCGAATAAGTGATAACCGAAAATAGAATTATTCTATTCCTGGATAGAATTATTACAATTTTAAATCGGGTTTGCAGCGTGATGTTGACTCTACTGTTTTGATTAGGCAGAATAGGTAACTGATCTTTGCCTATGTATCGCACGTTGTGATATTTTGCAGTCCGTTTATGATTCTATACTACATCGGTTATTAACAGTTTAAATAACGCAGAAATAAAATGATTTTCCACATCAGGAAAATATTCTGAAAGTTCAACGGATACCGCCGTTTGTGTAAGTAGTACTGTGAATTGCAATTAAGCTCATTGTCTGATATTTCTCGAAAACAAAGCTACAATTTAGACAAAAAGCAATTCATTTCCATTAGCAACTGAATAGCAAAAGAAATTTGCAAAAAATAAAAGATTGTGCTCTTAAATCTTATTCGGCATTGGCCCGGGGCGTGCAGTTACGTTATATGACAGTGAATACATCTTTCTCTCATGAGTTATTCATGAGCCCACAATAGCAATAATTACGGCACCGGTATTTATTGCTTTCACCTTTCGTGGGTTTACGTAAACTTTCTTCATCACCCAGTGACTTCACTCGCTACGTCACTTCTTACGTAATCTTTATGAACCGGTAAATGCAAAAAATATTAACATGTTAATTGCAATTTTTGCAAGTTCACTGTTCAGTGTGGGAAAAAGCGTTGCGTGTGAGTTTATGAAGAAAGAAAGAAAGCTATAAGATATGTTGTTGAAGTTTTCCGGGGTGTGGTGAGCATCCATAGCTTTAGTTATGAACAGGAATGTTTTTATTGTCTTCAGGTTGTTGTTATCTTAAGGTGAAAGCGGCAGGGTACCCCGCGAAATTCAAATATTCTTACGTTTTTTTGCAATTTGTAGGTCAGTATCGAGTATATGTTGATTAAAATAACATTTGCGACCGAAACAAATACGCCTTGACAGAGTTATAATATTTAAAATCATCAACACAACGCGCTAAGTATATTTAATCCCAAGAAGGTTGTATTCATGATTTTAATTCTGTAACTGCATACGTGTTAGGGTCGCGAATCATATTTTGTTTAACATACAGCCTGACACTGACCTGCTAATTCCAAAAAACCTATAAAAAATTAAATTTCGCGGGCTACCCTAGCGCTTCCCCCTCAAATGAAGCTCAGAAGAAATTCAATTGCCTCTAACTTTACGATTTTCATTTTTAATCAATCGTAACAAAGCGCAGTTGAGTTGCGCTTGAACAATGCCGTCTCGATTTCAATAAAACAATGCTACTTAAAAAATAATCGTTCTGTCTCGTCTGTTATATTAACGGAAAATAAGATTACACAGATTATACCCGCTATTCATAATCCGTACGACGGCGACTGTAACTTGTTGAACCGGATCTCGTTTTTGGAAGTTTTTTTTTTATTATTTTGTAAGTGAAAGTTCGCATTTCTCGGAACCAGTCTCGACTCTCTCACGGCTTGTTATGTTGATCTGTTATTTAACTTTCAGTGACGATCGTTATCAAATAGTAATTTGTTTACGAATATCGAGTTGTGTAATTCGATTATGATAGTATCGATTTACAAAAAAATAAAGAGTATTGCTATTTTTTTGTTTTTCGAATGTAGTTTTATGGAAATCGTTAAGTAGTGGGGTAAGTGGGAACATACGTACATTTGACCACACTCATATTTGTATGAGTGTGGTCAAATGTACTAAAGCATGGGCTGTATCAGTCAATAACTGTAACTTTATGAAAATTATTATTAATGTAATGAAAATCTTACGAAGTTGTGTTTTTTTCTCCCAAATTCAAGGGTAAAACAAATAATTAGTTTAAATTATAAAAAAATAACGAAAATTCTACTGAAAAACAGACCGCGTACCCGCCATTAGTGGGAACACGAGGGTCACGTTTAAATGAAAATGAAATTACTAGTAACAAAAGACTTCACAGCGACAGAAAGTGATAGCGGTCCGTGATCCGCGTCACAACTATGGAAGACATCTCGGCACGAATAACAAGTGCCGTTGTACTGCGAGTACTGCGACCTTACGTCTCGCACTTTATCTACCTATTTATTTACAATAACAATCCGTAACGTCTGCTACCGGCCGGTCTGACAGCCCTTTGTGTTCCAATGACGCGGGAAATGAGCTTGAATCAGTCTATGGTGTTCTCTTTTTAAAAGTTCGACGGCGAGAAGATTAATACATACAAATAAATGTCATAAAAATCCATGGTGTTCTTTTTTAAAAGGACGAAAGCGAGAAAATTATTGCATTAAAAAAAAAAACATTGGCAATAAAAAGGCTGAACGTGTAATAATACGAATCAATACTTTATTGACGACATCAATGCCTTTTGGCAAATTAATAAGGAGTGAACGATAATTATGTCTCATTACAGCTTTTTATTGTCAATCGGAAGGATAAAATAAAAATAATGATTAATTTGCATGCTTACCATCGCTACTACATCGGGAGTCAACTTTCCGCCTCTTGAGTTTGAGGTCTTGGAACAGACTCATGTTGTCGAGGTCACACGGGCCGCGGCTGAGTGTCATTATTCCTGTGAACAAAACAAAAACAAACTTTAAAATATTTCATAAACGTCGGACACAGTGCGGCATGGCTCTTTTGGCGCTTGATTGAAATCTCATCGTCACAACATTTATAAAATTGTCTTTGATATTGCAATGCAAAAAAAAAATGGCGGCGGTTAGTTCCACGTGCTGAAAGATCCATTTATAAAAATACATATAAAGTTCAGTGTTTAAATTGAATATCTTTTAAAACGAAACGTATTCTAATTTTAAACGTGAAATGTCTGCCAACTTTTGTTTTACAGACAAAAATTAACGGTAATGCGATTAGTGGATTAG
This sequence comes from Noctua pronuba, assembly GCA_905220335.1. Lineage (NCBI taxonomy): Eukaryota > Metazoa > Arthropoda > Insecta > Lepidoptera > Noctuidae > Noctua > Noctua pronuba. The sequence goes on from LR999894.1 coordinate 5,784,955, forward strand.
TGAACGTTTATTTGCAAGAAACAATTTTGTTTGTTTTTTTTAATGTTTATTCTGTATTTTTACGTCTGTTTTAAAACAAATTTTAAATATTCGCGGTTATTTAAAAAAAAAGTAGATATTTTTTAGCTTAGGCAAAGGTAACTTACGGTAATCCGGTGACCTATCTGGCCTAGTCACGTAGTACGGTCCAGATACGTTCGGGTATCGTTCGTGCATAATTTATGAACTTTATTTATTTTTTCGCGATTATATTAAAAATATTATCAGTTTTCAATGTCAAGCCCGGTTCATGGCTGAAGTTGTCTACGGACAGAGAGCGCGAAACACTAGGTTTTATTTAGAAGTCGTTGTGATTCCATTCATCTTACGTGGAGTACATTTTATAGCTTTGATAACGTAGGTAATGGAATTTGTTGTAGATATCGTGTGCCCGCGTATGTTGTGAGGTCATACATGAAAGTGTGAGGTATTTCAGCAAGTAAAAATTAACTGCGTCGTTCTTTCACACGTCATAGTTTGCGTAACGTGTTTGTTCTTTAATATTCGATGGATTGCAAATTGTTTAGTGACGTGCCACTGCTATTATTCAAACTATTAAATAATTGAATACTATTCATTGTTATTTTTTCAGTTGGCATGTATTGTCCTGGGCAGAGGTCCATTCCTTTCACTTCTCTCGATGGTGTGATCCTTCTTGCCAATTCGCGAGGAAGCCATCCATTCTTAATAATCATCTTCCTGCCCTTGTCCCTTAATATTTGGGGTCGGCGCTATACGTTTTCTTCTTTTATTCTCCCCCCATATAAGTCTTCACACAACCCACCCATCTTTGCTTTGGCCTTCCTCTCCCTCTCTATCCATCAACATTCATGTTCATCACTCTTTTAGTCACATGCGTTTCATCCCTCCTCATTACATGTCCATTAAGACAAACGACTTCCTTCCATTTTTTCTGTAACATACACAATATATTCATTCCTTACTTTTTCTATTCTTGTCACTCCACACATCCATCTCAACATTCTCATCTCCGCTACATGCATCCATTCTTATTATCACATAATAATTCTTAGTAGTAGCAGAATCTGCTACGATTTGTAAGTATGACATGACATCATTTCCCTTCCTTATCCCAATATATTTGGAGTGCAGCATGTCTTCTTCTTTGTAAACATGACATTTGAAAAATTTATAAACAGACACATCGCCTGACAACCTGTAAAATGACGCCTTATTTCTTAAAGGAATTTGTACATAATGACATGGATAACGCATTAAAACTAATTTATTCATTGTGACGAAATTGTCGTCACGAAAATCATGACCGATTAATGTATATCGTAGACAATCGATGTCAATTGATATAGGAATTCGCAAAATCATTGCGTATCTTTGCATCGACGAGTATTATAGTATTACACATAAATACTATGTACTAATGTATGTACGTGCACACGTGACAGGTCAATGGACAGTACCTACTCATCGTGCGTGTCACATGGCTAGAGAAATTCGACAGTAATTTTATCAAAATAGGTTCTTTAACCTCGGTTTTAAAATACATGAGTTCATGTATCTCAGCGTTGTTGATAAATTTTGTTCATGAATACAATAGTGTGGGTTGTAATGATCTGATTACGTCATCATGATACGGACTGAACTTGTGTACGATTTCATTTTTGAATATTCCGATTTATTTGACCATGATAATCGCGATATAAATATTTATTTGTCGTATTTATACCCGGAAACTTTACCCGATGGAACGTAAAAAGTCTAGTTATATTATTTGTGTCAACGAAATCATGCTTATTAAACTTTAATACGTTTTTCACAACAATATCATTGCGTGACTATATCGATATTAAACTGTAGTGCGTATTTGTAAACTAGTGCTGTAACATTGACGAGAGTACGAGAAAAAATACTCGTAAAAATATTTATGGCGCACACCGGCGCGGGCTCAAGATAAGAGATTGACTCATTCAAACGTCACTTCACAGTTTAATGGTAGAGATTGGAACACTGCACCGCGACATGGCAACTGTTATCCAGAGTTCTCTTTTTACAAAATCGATTTAATCAAATGCTCAACCGTTGAAGACGTATTTTGAGATGACGTAAGTGCTTGTGCAATAGTACGATCGAACTTGACGGTCACATCTATGCATATTTTCAAAGTTCGTACCTGTCTGGGTATGTGAAAAATACACAGCAAAGTAGATTGATCAAGTAAAAACCGGCCGAGTGCGACTTTACAAACTTGCTTTTTTTGTTGTTTTTAAACAACATTTTCACGGTTTTCAGATTTTTCCTTTACATGTACTGCAAGACATTGCTTATAAACAGTCATATAAACGGTCATATTTTTGATCGCGTTGACTTACAAGTTTGATTTTTTCACTGCTCCAAGGGGTAGCAGACTTGAGTATTTGATATTAATTTCAGCTTAATATCTCCACGCGTTCCTGAGAAAAGAGGTCTTGCTAGACGGACAGACAGACAGACGGACAAAAAAATGTTCCTATAAGGGTTCCGTTGTAGCCGACTGAGGTACGGAACCCTAAAAAAACTTGATCATTTTCTCAAATTCTAATAGTTATAACGTCAAAGAGATAAATAAGTTAGTCACCACGTACTGTTTATCGGACCGAATCTAGCGAATTAATTTAGAATTACAGTCGGGTGCAATGTTCTTTGGAACTATTTTGTCAACATTAAACGAACTCTAGACTCTCAAATAAACTGGAATGAGTCAATGACCTTGATAGTGACGTGCAAATGAGTCAATAAAATTATCCGCGGATTCGACGCAAGCGACGAGTCGTTTGTGAGCTTTTTGCGAGGCCGCGAGCTTTGACTTCCGCGGACATATAGGAAATATATACTTACAAATTTATTACCTTTAAACAAATATATGATGTTATAAAATGATGATAAATTGACTTTAAATAACCTTCTTTGGGGTCTTCGAAATAAACCGAGATTGGAAATACAATTTTGCAAATTGAGTTGTCTGAATTGAATTTAATATGCGAATTCTACCGAAATCAATTCTTGTTTATATATTGATTTATACTAAGATCACGTTTTCTGGGAAGCGGAAGTATTTTAGTATGCTATTGTATGTTTTTCTTTCTCTATACATATGTAAATGAAATGGTGAGTTTATATTAAAGTATATGGATTGGATTAGAAGGATCAAGAAGAACATATTTGGGTCACCCCAAGATTATCATTTCTAATTATATGCTTCAGAAATGGTAGGTACCTATATCCTTGAAAATCAATGTGAAAAACCGATAACAATCAATCAACCAATATCAACACTTAGAAAACTTTTCTCAGACAGTATTTCCCAATTTTCGAAGTCAATCTCATAACTTACTCCTAAGTAAATCTGCACAATTATACGGGGTGTAAACAGACCCTTCACCAAGCCGTCAACCAGGCATTCTGTACATCAAACTAAGTAACTTTACGCAAAAATTATTGCTGGGAAACGACTTTTTTTTTTAGGGTGAAAAATCACGTGTTACGGTAAAACTCAATGTAACGTACTCAAAACATTGTGCTGATGGATGGATTGAATAGTACGAGGGTCGTGAAAGTGTTTAAAGTAAAAATCTTACATTAAAAACATGTATTTATCAAAAAACTTGTGAAAAAGTTGGAACTTTGACCCCCAATATCTCCGAAACTAGAAGGTTCCCAGGTATGGTCTAGAACAAAAAAAATGATCGCAATGACGAGGAGAACAAGTACCTTTCGACTTCGTTAAGGGTCTTTTTACACCCTTTATTTAGCTTATAAATTACAAAGCGAAACAAACCAATAAATCATAATAATTTGAATACCGACTTGTTTGACTACGTTCGTCCAATACAATCAATATTCATGTATGCGTATAGATAAAGGGCTAATAGAATTGGTTGATCTTGAACGCAGCCTAAAGCAAGATCACACGGAAGCGCGCGTGCGTCCCCGCACAGGGTCGGTCACTTGACCGCTCGTCTGTTCGGGCTTTGTTTAATTGCATTCATTATTGTTGCTCATTAAATAGTACGGAGGTTCGTTCTCACTTGTGTCCTCGGGACGTGGTTACTGTGTTGGAATTTGAGAAGTATGTTTGTACAATTGTTTTAATTTAGCTAGATTTAAATGAGTATAGAGCCAAATAATCCAGTCGACATGTCGAAAAAAGGTGAGGTAGCTGGAAAGTATAATTCTAAAATATATAATTCTTCCCCCCCCCCCCCCTGCTGGATTAATAAAAGTTACAAGAAGAAACTTTAGAAGTTATACGAGAAGTTTAAATAGGCCGTCTTATCGTTGAAAGCGATCTCTTAAAGACAACTTTTGAAATGGAAACGATTTGACGTTCGACTCGCTTCAGATTACAAAGCTAAGCACGCATAATGAGCTGAGGTCGTGGAAATCATATTTAAGGACAGTATTTCCTACTAGCCAAGGCTGGTGCAAATTAAGGGCCTGATAAAACACGTGTACTGGCCGAAAGCATGTACTTGTCGGCCGGAAGTGCTGTGACCTCTGCCGCGGTCGCCCGCTTATCGTCTATGGTTCCGTCTTTTTGGGTTATTACACCCACAACCATGGGTTCGTTGAAAAAGTATCAAACTACGTATAACAAAGAAATGGATACAGAGAATAGTCTATGGTTCTATTGTGCCTGTTATAGTTGTTTAGTTTAGGAATATATTTTGGTGTAGCCGACCCACATATTGTACTAGTCCATGCTATTCATGAACCCGCAGTGAGGCAGGTTCATTGGAACTATATGTTCCACGTCCGCAAATCGTAAATATTATGGTTAGCTGAACTAAATAATCTATGAACGTATGTGTTTAGAAGTTTATTGCACAACATTCAGAATGGATAGGAAACCATTTCGGAAAGCAAACTTTGTAGAATCTTTGAAAGAATGCCTGAAGACTTTACTGTCGAGCCAAAAGAAGATAAAACATTTAAGACAAGACCAGTTAAAATTAAATATACCTAATGATGTACTTACGAACATCGATTTAATCATAAAAATTCCTCTTGAAAGCTCAATGAGCGCTTTGGCAACACGCCACGTGATTGACCAAAATGTTTACTAAACCATAAAGAGTATCGTTTTTTCAGTTTACAGTACATCGGTGCAATGCACTTCTTGTTAGTGTTCGTCTGTTTACGCTTGATGAGAAAGTGCAGCACTATAAATTCATGTACGACGGCTTCTGACGATGAGACTATGGAAAGACTCTCATAAGTTTTCTTTGAAGCAACTCTGTTGAATGAGTATGTGTTTCCTCCCACATTTAACCCTCTTGCCTTCAAAACAAGAGTGAACAGGCATCTTCTGGGCACGCTCGTTCCATCATAGGCCTCATCTATAGCTTTCCATCAGGCGTGATCGAGATCAAGAGCACGCCTATTTCCATATAAAAAATAAAATAATAATTAGATTCAAAAGAAAAAATGTTTATCGTGGGGTTAGTGTCTAACCTGGTGTCAGAGTTTTTTTGCCGCCAAAGGGCCTCCGATTTGGCTTAACATGCCGTTGAGAAATTTCTCTCAGGCATGCTGGTTTCCTCACGATGTTTTCCTTCAAGTGATAATTATAAAGATAAAAGGTTTTGCAGACACTCAAATATGACCTCTTCTCTCATTTCACTCAACCTAATTTCATTTGGAGAAACATCAAGAGTTCCAGACATTTGCTAACCGTGTTGAGTTAAGTTTAGTTGACGTCACAAGTTCCGAAGATTGTTTAGTCAAACGGACGTAGAATGTATCGAGCCAGTCTCGTGTGAATGTTGTAAGTTGTCAAGGTTGGTTGTACTAACTGGTACTTCTTCTTGCATCATGCCAGGCTTAGCAAGACTTGGTGTACTCGGAAAATGTAAGTCGCAATTCTAATGATCTGGTTTGGCAGATTTAATAGAACGTTCTCAGTAAATTAGTGTTCAAAATTAGTCTATTTATTTAAACTAGTTTAAAGAATAATGCGAGGAAATACTTTTGAACAAATAAGTACAAACTTATTTATTTCAGTAGATCAGTAAATACGAATATCGGTGACTTACTCGTATGATCCACTGAGTGGCATGTTTATACACTATGATATATTTCTACACCTCCAAAATAAATGAACTGCCAAAAAGATGGATGTTGTACGAAAAAGTAAGTTAGCTAGAGTTATATTTAGCAAAATAAATGATATCACTATTCCTGCGCAAAAAGCGTGAAGACCTTAGTATTTCCGAAACATTGTGGTTATCCGACCGGTTAATGTGGGCTGTTCAGGTGTAATAATAGAAGAAGTAAGATTGTACATCTTGTGTTGTCCGTGTTATGTGTCAGGAAGTGGTCGAGTTGTTCCGGTCGCAATGTCAGTGTCACCGGCGAGGTCGGCTGCCCGATTCGGCGCCAACGACCGTCCGAACGCACCTCGTCGAGTGCCTGAGTGAACGGACTGCGTGTACGCATGTTCCTTAGACAGCTCAGGGCTGTGAAGTAACACTGGTAGCTTGTAGAAGCTTTTATTGGATCTTGTTTCGGAATGATTTAATCGAATGTATTCATACTTTATTTAAATACATGTTCTTTGTTATCCGTTTTAACTCTTTCGTTAGCATACCTAAGTGAGTATCTTTTCTAGGAATATTCGTTTATAATGTAGGATAGGTAAAATGTCTACACGAATAGGGCAATGACCTCAAAAGTTTAAAGATGTCAGCGGCATTACCTTAAACGTACTTCCGTATCGCCGTTTTTACTTCAGTTGAGTTTTTTTCGACGTCTTTATAAATAACAGCCTGCTGTTAAGAAAGTTATCGGATAATGACTGATGGTTTATATTATATACTTTGTATGTTTATTGTTTATTTATTTTTTTTGTCATTTTGTATGCACGTGTTATCCCTGCCTTCATGACTTTTCTTTCTTTCTATAAACGGGTTGCTTCTGATATTATGGTTTTTGTATAAGCATTTAAGCAAAAGTTGCGACGATAGCTGCTATAAAACAGTAACTTCTGAATGGTCAATAGAGAGAAAATAATGTACATATAATTATGGAATTGAAGAACGACTTTTTTATTAGCTGAAGTTCCAATCTTCCATTCGCTGTTTAGGTGACGAATTTAAAAACTTTCAGATCATATCCTACGGTTTTTCAGGAACAGATAAACATAGTCAATTGAATACTTCCAATTTCATACAAAGAATTTCTTCCGTACAACATATACTTCGATTTTATCAAAACAGATAACAATAGTACATGTATTTTGGGGCCCCAATACTGGGCCTCTCTCACGGCCTCTGGCGCAGACGCCTTGACATTCAGGCTGTGTTGCGCATGCGCTCACATCTATAACGTTCAACTTTTAAACAGACACTTCCGATACGATGACTTCCTATTCACAATAATCCAGTACTAATTAATTCCTTAGATCAAAGTTATTGTTATTGTTTTATTTCTGCTTGTTTCGTGTCGTGCTAGGCAATAGCTTGTGTCCTGTCCCGAAAGGATTTAAGAGGTACCCCTAGTGGTACGTTAGCCGTATGCGGGGAGGCTCTCTTAAAGCACCCTTACGACCTTAAGGATACAGGAAAATAATTATCAAAATCGGTAATTTTCTGTAATCTTGAATTTTAATTTCAGTTTAATGCTACATTATATTTTTAGCTCTGGTATGTTCCGTAGTTCCGTATTTCCGTATACAAAAAATGCACCAACAAGATCGGAAACTTGAGATGCCGTTGGTAAGGTCACATACACAAAATACACGCTGCGAAGCATTTGAGGAATTTGTTACAACCATAGTACCTTTGTTAGAAGTTGAGAGGTAATGCATTGTTATAGAGTTGAGAGTGCTTTATTCTGATGTATTTGTCGCTTTATCATGTCATGTTATCGTGAAAGCTTAGTACTGGATTTCCACTGTGAATATTTTTAAGTCAGCAATATTTCATTTTTGCCGCATGTCGCATCAAAATTGGGCTAAAGTGGCAACAGATTGGTTTCCGAACAACAGAACCCGGGACCCCAACGCGGGAGGCCCAGGAGGAGATGTCGTGACGAACTGGACTCTCACCAAAAAAATTGGGCCCAAGTAGCCAAAGACAGAGAAAATGGAAAGAGAGAATAGGCTTTTGCGCTGCAGTGGGACACATCAAGCACATAATAAATAAAATAAAATATTTCGTTGCGTTAAGGTTCCAAATCTGACCGAAATCGACAAAAACGTAGATATTTAAAGCTGTCCCACAAAATGCGTAACATTGTACTATGTAGTCCTGTTGACATTGAAAGCTTAATTTCTATTCATCGGACCACGTGCTTTCATATCCCTGCACGCCTCACAAGTTAGTCTTGAAAACTTGTTATCACCGCGTACATGGAGCGCAACGAATATAAATACATACGTATTCGAATTAGTGAACAATAGCGTTTTTTGACAGGCGGACTAACGCACCTATTATTATCGAAACTCGACAACGTCCTCCCACTACAATGCTTTGAAAGGAAGCAGTGACATTCGTACCTTTTCGCTTTCACCGCATTGGAAAGTGAGCGTAAAAAACGTATTTCGGCAACGGCAAAATGGCGGGAGATCAACAACCTCACCGACTCATAGAGCATAGACAAAGGGCGGCCATATTGTAACGAAAGTAAAAGTAGCCGGTCATAGTCTATGAAGTCACGATTGTGATCCACGAGATGATTTGGGAATGTCATGGTTACCGTTCAATGGTAAAACGGCCCCTCTTTTGTTTTGCAACTCAAAGCTGGTTTTTTTTTAATACTGTTTCAGAATCCGGTGTTTGCTCAATAAGACATTGAGACAGTAACACGGTTATGTTCGTGTTTGCGATTATAGGTGTTATTGGTTTCGATACAAAGTTCATATTGGCGTGTGAACTGAATACACAGGAAGTGGTTTTCAAAAACACTTTTATGAAAATTCGTAACAATGACCGTCTATTGTTATTCCTATCTATTTATACATTGTACTCATACACGTGCTACCTCTAAAGACGAGAGTTTTAACAAAAACACTTTCCGAGTTAATTGAAATAATTAAGTTCATTAAATGCTTGTTTAATTTTTACATAATTCATATTAACTATACACAATCCATATACATAATGCATCTAATAAATCCAAAGCAAAGTAAACTCTTTGTAAGAGTAAACTAAGATTATTTAAAACAAACCGCAGGTCTTCATATTATCCGTTTAACGAAGTTGCAAACTTTATTTTTAAGTTTGTTTTGTTACATACATTTTAATCACGAAATATTGTAAAGTGTAACTTATTTTTAGTAAAAATCGAATTATAACATTACGAGGAAAATCATTTTTTTTGAATATGATATGAATTCCACTGAGAGTTCGCTTCGTAGCAAGTTCGTAGCAACGGGTCTACGACATTTGCTGATGTCCAAGTAAAGTTTATATTATTATAATTTAAATTTTATATTATAGTAACTAGTTTCATTATTTTCAAGTACTAAAGAGTTGCCTATGATAGTGTTTTCGTCATTGTTACATTTTATATCGCTAAAAATCCAGTGCTATAAAATAAAAAGTTCCAACTACATTAAAAAAAAATCCATTGTTAAAATGGACAATATTAACAAAAATATACAACAAGACGTCAAATCAGTAATTATTACGAATCAATTCAAGAAATCCATAAAATTATATTGTATCTCGTAGCGCGTAGCAAAGTGCTACGAGACAGTCATTCCTTCACCACTAGTATACGCACATCCCAATGTAGGTTAGTTCAATTGGTATTATTGTAATAAAGTATTAGTAACATGTATGATAATAAAAAAAATATTCACGACATGATAATGTTAGTATTATAATAATGTGATTTTTTTAATGATTTTTTTTTAAAGGTTGGTGGCCATTTTTAGTTTTTTTTTGGTGATGTGGGGTCAAGGTGATGTTTTGCTTTATAATCACAATATTTACCCATGGTGGAGGTCATCGTCTGCAGTTGGTGCGCTTGAGTGGAGGCGTCCAGCGCCTCGTCAGGCCGCAGCCTGTCGCCTGCCGACAGCTTGCTTAGCGCATCAACACGCACATCACACGAAGAACCACCTTGTTCCGAATTCACCGATCACCTTTTTAATTTACGTCTCCGAAAATTTTTGGACACACCAACTCTCAGCATAGTTTTTCAACGCAAGCACTAGACACGTTCAGCATGCAGAGTCCGGAGCACTTCCTGCGGAGCGAACACTTTAGGGTTGCGCGGGCGCGGGTCACAGGCGCGTCGCGGTTGTCTGCGCACTCTCCGAACCTCTCGATTCGGCAAAATCACGATAACGACTGCGCGCGAATGTCGTCATGTCGAAATTCGAAACACTTTCACCTAAATATTCCGCCTCCGTTTCGGCGGACGCGGGCGTCGCTCTCGGCGCTCACGCACACACCGCTGACTCCGTCAGTGCTCAATTACGTACGCTGTAAAAATTGCGTCAGTGTTTTTCGTAGCCGACCTTACACTCGACGAGTACACTGCCGAAATATAGTTATCTCTGTCTGATACTCATTCACCGTTACGCGAGAAGTTTTTTGTTTCATTTTTTTTATCTGGCCGTTTCGTCCATGGACGCGCGTGTGAGTGTGCGGATTTCGATAGCGGGGTCGTTGAACTGCCGAAAAGGGATTCAGTATGGTTAGTGGTGATGTTTCAGTACTGACTAGGATGGGCCGCAGTAACGTCGACGGGTGCGAGGCGCGGCGTGGAAGTATAGCGTGTGTGGTCTGATGGCGGGTACTGTAATGGTCGTCAGCGCATAAGTAGGTCAGCCGCACGCGCACGCGCTGTTCCTCATGACCGCGCAACGGCCGCTCCACACACTGACAGTATTGTCTTCAGAATTTTATGAATGCGACTAATAACTTGATTTATTTACCTAAAAACAATAAATATGTCAAATGACACGCAAAATTACAGTCACAAAAACGTTTAAGTTCGAAAATGTTATTTTACAAGATTTTGCAACACTGACCTTGTAATTACCTCCTTAATACAAACTGCAAAATTTCTACAGTTGAAAAGAGACTTGGTATTCACTATTTCGAAATAAACCTGTTTGGGGGTTACCGACATTGACTGCTGATAATGTGTTATTTATTCAGCTATCAAGAATGGTTTAATTGTAGTCATGACAATGCTTAGCCTAGTTAGCCTTAGTTTTTGTCTGAAAGGTTACCCGGGCCGTTGGCACACTTATGTGTTGGGTTACATTAAAACTGAGTTCATTCGCATCGGCCGCTATTCATCAGTATCTAGATTACGGTTTTGATTCATTGTCGGAACAAAGTTCTGAGTGCCACTAATGTTACATTCACGATTTATTTAGTAGAAATTCTAAGAGTAGGTGAAAATTAAAAGTGTCAGATCTTTTAGATATGACGTAACTTGAAAAGAGCTAACTATATTTAATTTCGTATATCGAAATATTAAGACAAAAACCCCTGTAGTCGGAATGTAAGGTAGCGTCATAAGGTGATATGATCACACTATTACCGGGTGTTGCAAAAACTTGTTCGACATTGCAATAGTGAGTTACTTAATAGTGATGGGTAGCCCGTTACCTTCAGGTGGTTTAACGATGTATGCAACAACTAAAACTGTTCGATTCTACTAGTGCTGCCTATTTTTTGTATGAGATACCAATGTTACTTATATTCGCTAATATGTAAGGTCCCATTAAAATAGATGGACAATTTTTAACACAGCGTTCAGTACGTCTAACCAAAGATATCGAAGCAAAAAATACACTGATTAAAGGGGTTTAATTGTGACCTAAAATCATTGTGTAACCAAAATTTTTAGTGTATTTTCGTTAGCTGTTTTTTTTTCTTGTTAGTATCTGATGCGTTTTTCCAATTTTTTTTACCGATTTCCTTATTTTGGTGGTCTGGATGATTTCTAAAAGTTTGTCCATCTATTTTAATGGGACTTTATATATTCATTAAATGCCAGATGTATATTGGAATACAAAGAAATAACTATAATGTATTCGATATAACTACCATCAGGAGTCATTCTCGGCAACCATAAAAGTTATACGCAAAAATTATGTCCTCATTAGTGCAAAAATAACTTCCTCACTCGAAAGTTTTTCATAACTGGTAAGTTACTAAGGCTTCAGTTAAAAAACAAGAGTTAATTCCAGCCTTTTGTGCCAGAAATACATGTAGGCAATTGCACTCCACGTATTTTGAAACGTACGAATTCGTCTGATCCATATCCGATAGGATTCTACGTACACATGAATCACTCAGCCAGCTAGTCAGTACAAACCCTGCCAACTGCTCGTTACATTAAAAATAAAAGATATTTTAAATAAGATTGACAACGTGTCATGCGGTGTGCTGCGACCATGCGCTACTGGTATGCGTCCGAAGTCAGGTAGCTGCGGTATATTTAGCCAGGACCGACCGAAACTGGGTTAACTATTCTCCCGAGAAAACACGGCCACTCGAGATATTGACGCAACGCGCTATGTATGGTTGGCCTATCTGAAGAATGGGTGAAAGCGAGCTGGACCGAATAACCCCATTCTTGGCGCTGCGAAAACAGGAAGTCCTGCAATATTCGACACCATACGTTACTTTTCTTGGAAGCGCGTCTGTTTAATTTTCGAACTATATTTAGTGACAATGAATTTTTCATGGGCTGTTGCTCTGTTATGTAGCTTTATGAGTCAGTGAGTCGGACTTAGATGTCATTAGACACACACGATTTAGTTGGAGCCATTTATAATGATGTGTTTTATGGAAAACTACGTCCGAGCAGGTTATTAACACGTTGTAAGTAAACCATGTGAAGTTCATTACGTCAAAGTACTACATGAATCTTTTTTTGAGGTTCACATGGAGTCTCCAGACTAACTTTTTAGCCGACTTCGACGAACTCAGGTTATTGTGCACCCCCAATATTTTTCGTATAATAATCCAACTATCTACTGATTAAAATGTCTGCAGTCTGCGGACTACTTTCCTGAAATAATGTCATATACCGACTGAAAGATAAATAAATAAACAAAGCAGACACTAAGATAGACTATGGAGATAGGTATTTATTCATGTTGACGCTGAGCTCTATCGATGACAAACAAGTCGACAGATAACATTTTCGGACAACGTGACCAACTTTCAGTGTATGTTATCGATACCTGAATTACAGGTGTATCAAGCCTTGCCTAAATTCTTCAATTGAACAAATATTTGACTCCGATATTAGAGAAAGAATTCTACTAAAGTTATCTTTGACAAACTGACATTCTTTGTTGTATTTTGTGTTGAAGAGTTAACAATACGGTTTCGCAACTGCATCATAGAATTTAGAATTTCGTTCCCATCGTTTGAAATGTTTATCAGTAGGTTAGCGAGGCGTATCGACGAATTCATTGTATCGATACGTTGGATGTGGTGTGGATGTTTTTCACACGCTTCGTCGAGAACTCGAGACTAGGTGATCTAGTTGAAGTTGAATGACCTACCCTAAGCGGCACCCAGTAATCTTGTATAATACGTCAAAATGTACAGAAACAACCAAAATCAAGAGTCATTGTTTGATAAGGCCGTTGGTGGTTGATAAAATTGTTTTTTATAGTTATGACGACAGTACACGAAACGAACATAAATGGAAATATGGTGATCGCATGTTTATTTTCTGGGACACCTGTTCTTATCTATAAAATCAGAATTCAAGAAATGCGTATTGCGAGCAATGTTGTTTACCTACAAACAAACGAGAAGTGAATAATAAATATTGTAGTAATACGACTCCGGAGTCGACAGTCAATTATTTTCATGGGTAATTTGTAAACAATATTGCTTTGAAAACCATCTAATACTCCGGTTCGGATTACATGCAGTAAATCCGGTCCCGTGCTATTACAAGCACGTAGACTACCTGACCGATTACAGTACATAATGTGACGTATTGTTGTGATCTCTTTATGTATCAGTTGACGGAACGTTCGCTTGGTGACAATCCGAATTCTGCCGAGTCGCACGATAAAGGTGTGAATGACCTCACCCATTCGTAAACATCGCGACAAAGCGAACCTAAATGAGTCTACTTCAACGTTTCCTCGTTCTTCATTTTATTTTGTTAATTGCACACAAGTGGCCGTGACAGGGTTCAGAAAAAAATTAAAAACGTGGTGGTTCTTGTACTCGATTACATACTTTACAGTGGCGAAGATTCCATACAACTCGATTCCTACCGGCTTCCCTTTGAAAAATGGCACAGTCAGTATTCTATATACAAATAATATAATCACATTGACCCTTCGCTACTGATACTTTATTTACATTTTTGTTTTTATATGGTTAAAGTTATAAGTTCATCAAGTTAGAACTAGATATACCTTCGAAACTTTACTCCCAAATCTTTGAGATCAGCAACATTTTCTTCTCTATCTGTTTTTAAACGTTTCTTACTTAACATCCACATTATCTTTTGAGAACAAGATCATTATAATTTAACTTCCATTTTAAAGAATTTAATGAGCAATTCAAACTTGTTCGTACAAAAACTTCGAGAACGGTAGCTTGGAAGTGTAAAAGTAAAACTGCGTCAATTTAACAATGAACAATAGTTATGTCAATGACACTAATCATCACCATTGTTATAAGTTTTGGCTGGCCGGTCCAACCGTGGCTGCAAATACATTGCCAAAAATCTTGTATGCATTGAAATACGGATCTTATCAGCGTTGAAAGAAAGTCTTTTTAAGTGCCGCGCACCAAACTATGCTTTCATTAATGTTATTATAAAACTCAATTTGAATTGACGAGGTCTTTTATTTCGAAATCCATCTGATTTCACATACAACGTATTTACATATAGAATCTCATAAGAACTGCTCGAGTTGAATGTCAATGGCGCGAAATTTTGCGAATGATGAATATTAGACGCGAAATTGTTTAAATGACCCTAACCTAACAATTACTGTGTTATGCGTAGAGATTTCTAAATGAAAAGAGGGGGTCTTGTTATTGTATTCCTAATAAAAAGGAGGATTAACGACGATATGCGTGACTGATTTTATGACCCATGTGTTGTGACAGTAGTAGTAGGAATCAACACTGGCATGCTTCCTATTACATAAGATCACGTCGGGCGGACTGCGGCGCCCGCGCACCATCGTCGCGAGGCCTCGCCGCGGAGCCTAGTTTCACAATCGCTACGCTCAGCCACCGCAGCCGTTTTCACTTTTTCGCTGTCAAGAACGAACGCTAACGATAAACAAACTAACATTTTGGCCGTCACTGCCAAACTATAAATTAAATGCAATATGTCAAAACTACCCCGCTCATGCCAAATGATTTCGACATCTAGTGCTTCGGGTCTGAGTTCAAATTGCGTTAAAATAACCGCGTAACCTACGATAGAGTTCACTGTGCACATTGTGGCTTGAATACCGGAACGTAAGGTCTTTATTCGCGGACGTAGAAACGGAATTTGAATCTTATTACTTTGGAATAGTATTCAAAATAAAGTAGCGTGAAATGCAATAAACGCCGTTATGTTATACAAGGTTCGGTTGTAGAAATACCGAGGCTGTTCATTGACCTTTTTAGGCACATAACACTAGCGAAACAAAAGACGAATTTCATTAGATATGAAGAGGAACCTTGATCTGCAATACACTGCCTTGTTGTGAAACAAGAAACCATTTCTGATGATATCTATTAATACCTATGATGTCTTTAATAGCGTTACTAAATAAGTAACATCCATAAATTCGTAAAACTATTTGAATTGAGGGGCACTGTCATTGAAAAAGTCTTCAACGAATGAGTTTACAGTCAATGTAAGATGTGAAGGATTGGCGTAGCACCTAGTTCGTAGCGGCGTAGCTCGTAGCACACTTTTCGTAGACCTCTTTAGTTTACATACATGACATTGGTAAACACTAACTTTGATAGTGATATGGTGAAATCAGGTTGTTACAAGTATTTATACCGTGAAAACATCTCAGTTTTGTTACTTCATATTTTGAAACTTGTTACGAATTAAATGTACAGATAATTTGACCTCCACCTTTCATTTGTACATTTGCAGTGCTGAAAATGCACTATTATTAACTGATGTTAGTTTGGTAGACCAACAAGAAAGTGCAGTGGAGTTGATCGACAACACGGCATTGTATGGGGGTCTAAGACTGCGTAGCCTGTCATAACAATCGTGAAGGCTGACATTGCCTCTCACCGGGCCACGTAACATCGACTTACGTAAAAGGTCTTTACCCCTTGTTTATTTGGGACAGCTATATCATAGAGATGTTTTAATTTACGAGTATTAGCACTTGTCTCATTGAGTAACTTCGTACAATACTACATATCACGGCACATCACTTTTCAATTTGTGTTTGAGTAATACGTCTGAGCTTTTAGCAGTTTGTCGACGAATCGCAGTTTGTTTTGTGTTTGCGAAAGATCACTTTCGAAGATCAGACGGTAGGGTGTGGCTTTTAATAGGAAAAATCATAATTTATAACCTATGGCTTTAATCGATGTCAATAATTATTGAAATCGATTGGTCTCAATACAAATTATTAGATTGTGTTCATTAATTTTACTGTTGTCGAAATTATAATCGTTAATCTTAAAGCTTAGTTTAGTTATGTGTAGGAGTGTTATTTAGTAGTTTTTCTAATGATATTAAATATTATAACTGTTCTAGTTTTCTTTAACATGCGATGATATAATTTTAACTTAATTTTATAACGGTAATTAGAAACTTGTACTTATCAATTGCCGTCATTATTCTTGCGTAAAAGCCTTAATATGGATTTAATAAGTAAAAAAGAGTAAAAATGTATCGAATGCTTCGTTCAATTAGCTACTGCGCTTGCGGCTACAAGATTTCGCAAAAAATGGTCTAGACTTTAAATCCTAAATTATAGTTTGAAAGAACATATTGTATAATAGCTAGTTAAAGAGAAGACAGTTTCTAATATGATAACAAGTTGTTATTGGATTTTAGAAACTTAACGAATTAAAATTAGTTTCAATGAGTTGAATAACTTTGTGATATTTTGTTTGGATTCATCTGGCAGAAAATAATTGAAATTCCATGCTGAATATTAGTAGTATTAGTCAAGTATTAGTGACCTTTAGCACGTTCTTTGTTAGTAGGTTTGTGGTCCGGAAATACCACGGAAATGAAGAAAATGCAAAGTTTTTTGGCTTTCAATACAAAAGCACCGCTTGCATTACTAACGCTGTCCAAACATTCCTGCATGTCTAATGCAGGCAGTGACTGCGAGCAGTAGCGCTGCCCTTAACAATGCACGGGTGCTTACACTTTCGCAAGTGCCGCCGATTGGCAGTGCATCCTTGCGTAACCTGCGCAGGCGACGGCAATGTCACACCTTATGTAAAATCGGACTTTGACAATCACAAGCAGTACTTTTTCCTTGTTCTATTCATGGCCGGTGTTCTAGACAGAGATGCATCTAACATTACTTTTGTTTTCAATTCTAAGTTTGTATTTTGTAACAATGAACCGTTCGTCCGACTCGTTCTGGAAAAGATGCAATTGCCAGTCGAATGGTCGAGATACAATCGCGAAGCAATTTGTCAGTCTTCCCATAGAGCAACATTAATTTAAAACTTGTGTGAAACTGTTGTTTCGTAAATAATAGGGTTCTTATTGTTTATAAATTTACACTTGACTCACCGCGGCCAGTTGCACGCAGTTACGAAATTTTCACGAGACCAAAACACTAAAATGAATTTCCTCATATAAACTGGCGTTAACCCAGCTACGAGAAATACTTGTTGCGGCGTCATCCGTTATGTTTCATGGTATTTTAGTTTCCCTATTTACTGCTCGCATCTATTTTGCTGCTCTGTAACACGATACGCGTTGCGACATCAGCGACATCAATATGCATATGAAATGCAGCCCGAAAGCTATATGTTTCCAGCGATTAAATTTGTCTTTCAGTCAACAAACGATTTGATGCTAAAACATTATAAATGAGGGTAATGAAAATATATCTTTGCCTGGAAAAAATCATGACAAACAGGCGGCAGTCATATGTTTAATGTCTCTCCAAATGGAAGGATAAATGAACGCGCTGACAAGCTTAACAGCTTTCTTTCGAAACAACAAAACGGCGTGTAAATGTGTTAAAATATAATTTCGAAAATATGTTGCCTTTAAAATTATTTTGTTAAGTTAACACATATATGAGAATTTTATTAAGCGACAATTTTAATGCCTGGTAAACGCTGTTGTTTTTAAATGGGACAAATAGGTGCATCCTGATGCTATTCCCGTCGATAGCTAAAAGCTGACGTTAGTGCTACTTTTACATATTTGTCTCATGCGACAAGATAATTAGGTCTGCAGTTTTGAGTGGTTCGGATGTGGCGGGGGGGTGAGTGGGGGTGATTGAGCACGCGATGGAGTCACGCGAGCGCGCCACAGTAACACACCGCTAAAGAAACTGCGAGGAAAACGCCTTCCGGGGTGAACGGCCGCGTTGCGTAAAGCGCCCGCGCTGTGGCGCAACCGACCCCCTCCGCGGTCCACCGCCGTGACGCGCACGCGGCGTGTGCGCAGCGCCATCTAACGGACGCTTTCATTGTCATTATACATATGTGTACCACATATACATATGTACTACAATTGCGAGTGTTTAGCTGTGATTGTTAGTTAAGGCTGGTTTTTCGGTTTTCACTTTCAGGATGGTAATGCTGTGCAAAAAGTCAGAGTGTTTAAAGGCCAAGATACAAAATGACTGCACAATGATGTGCTCCACAGTTTTGATTTCGACTCGTTGCCAATTTAAAAACTTTCTTTATTGCTGCGTCCTAAAATAAAATGTAGTCGTTATTGCCACTTCTCATTTTCTTGTAAACATTTGTCAGATTTGCATCGTCAAGTGCCTGAATACCTTATAATCAACATATTACTCACACACTTTGCATTTATAACACAAACGCGGTGACTAACAAATTGCAATACGTAGCGAGTGAAGCGGGAGTGACGAAATGAAATGTAATTCCTAGGTCAAGGTTTCGCTTCTCTTCGAAATGGGAAAATTGCCACATATCGGCGACCTTAACTCGGCGCGAGTCCGCCAGTTTCGTAAGACGACACCGCGAATAAAGCCCCGAGTACACTGCCAAAGTGAGTTACCACGTGGATACCACTATTAATTTTGATGATACTCATTTATAAGGGTTTTTGAAGTAATTGGTGACAGTTATGACGATTTCGTGAGTCACACAATCTTGCATCAAACCAAACTTTATAAATCTATGTGACATCATTCCATGGGTAGTAAACACGGCGAGTTACGTCATGGAAAATGTTGAAAATTATTAATTGCATATTTTGATGTTAATTTCAAATTAAAAATCAATTTCAATAAAATATGACCGTCCGTTACAACTTTAAGCTCCATGGAGATGAGGCTTTAAACTCTGCCAAAGAAATGGAAAGTGTGTTATACAACGTCCACCTGAGTTCGCCGTGAAAGGCGGGTGAGTTTTTAATGTCAGCCACCCGTGGTCAAGGCTCAAGTTTTTTGAATGCTTGCTTCACGCGATTTTATCTTCTGTTTTAGTACAGGCTTACGGACTGTGATTGACGTCGTCCGCACTTCGCTGCTTTGATGCCTTATTCAGAATGAAACTAATTGAGCAATCTGACCCCTAATGTATTTCAATGAAGAATTAGATATCGATAAGCAATCACCATTAATGTTATACGTAATCTTCATTTAACTCGATCTCATAACAATGTTGAAGGCCATGTTTAGCGCATAAAACGAATATAATATACAAATTCATTTTTAGAAACATCATAAACAATTCACATAAAAATTGCATAAGCCGTCAGCACAATAGGCATTAATAAAGCGAAGAAAGTTCATTGTCTTCGGAAATAGGATTTAAATCGAAAGCGAGAGTAATTGGCGGGGTCTAGGCGGCGCGGGCGCACTCACGTAGCGAGCGGGCACGGCGCTCGGCGGGTCGGGGCAACGGTACCGGGTGTAAGTTACGGTACTTCCCGTAGGAACGGGTCCGCGGCATCCCGCAACACTAGTGATGCTACGCCAGAGGATGAACGTAAATATCGACAGATCGAAATATCTGTGACTTGTCCCTTTTGCACATAGATTATAAAGTTAGTGTAACTGCATTGTTTTATCTTAAGCTTCAACTTATTGTTTATTTTTTAAATATCATTTATTTTGTAATTAGTAGTGCATAATATAAAGTGTGTAATTAAGCACGTTATAAGTATATTTATGAGTGTTAAAAACATTGTAAGTATAATAAAATACCGTGTTAACTTAATTTCATCTTGCGCAAGAGTGGAATATGCAAGTCATTAGTTTTAGACTTTTACTTTCTATGTTCATACTACTCGAGAAAGAGACAATGTTATGAGAATCTCTATATTCAATCAAGATTTCTCTTATCTAATGCAGGTTTTGAAAAAGTCATAGCATTATGTGATATGCTATAAATTAGTTGAAATATCGATGTTGGCATTGGCATAAATGAAACGATTTAAAGTGCGTAGACTGTAGAGTATTGGGTTTATGAGAATAAAATTGGGTGAAGTTATTCTAAACAGTTTTAAAATAACTACGTTCTTTAGTATTTTCGTGTTTAATATGTGTTACACTGTTACAAGGACAAAGCCGAATTGTGCGTTCGCCGAGAGGTCAATAACACCGGACTGGGTTAGCGATGAAATTTATCGATAGCTAAGGCGGCAGCGCGACAACACTACTTGAGCACCGGTCAACCACCATTGAGACTTTAACCACTTTCTCTTTCGATGGCCGCTGATCGTGCTTGCATGTACAGTTGTACACACAAACACATGCTGAGATTTTACGTGTTTTGTGTGTGTGTGTGCGTGTGCTTTGTCGGTTACATCACGTAACTTTGGCTGACGCATCAGTGGAGCGAAAGGTCAGTATCTATTTATAGTGTTTACACTCACTTTCCATAAGAATGTCCACGAGATCTATTAGATTTCAAGATCGTTCACCTCTGTTTATTAATTGCTCCACGTGTACTTAGTTATGGACGTGTCATTTAATTAGTAATGACCTGTGTCAAACGCGTCACGCGGTGGTCACGGGATGCAGGAGCGAATATTAATGAGTTCTTTGTTTACTAAGTTTTGGTGCGACCTTCGATTTTATACTCTATGATTTTGGGACTAGGAATGATTCTTCCTCTTCCAATAATTAATTTAGATGATGATCATACTTTTATGACCGTTTTTGTTTTCACTTCATTCCACGAACAGGACTAGCTAATCGCAATTCAAGCGTGTGCAACAAAGCGGGGTAGTTCGAACTGAATAATTTGCGTCAATGAGATTAACACAATGGCAGCAGGCGCGAGTCCATGACTCCTCGATAACATTGTGCTCCTACTCGCACAAAGGTTTAGCGACAAGGCCGGCGCAGGGCTGCTGCGTGGGAAACCCTATTGCAGTCACCGGCTCACCGCCTCGCCGGCAACCGGCTAGATTGTCAGTTGTTTGAACTTAGATGTTGGCGTTTGCGCAACTTTACGCTGTTATGTTATTCTGTTGGCTGGTAGTTTAATTGGAAAATATGGGTTTACAGCTTCCGCGTTTTACGCAAAGCTGAATTGAGTTAAAGATAGAATTATGAGAAGGTTACATTTGGTTGAGAGTTTCTCTCTCTAGTTTTATTTTTATGGAATAAAATAATGCCTTTGTTACTACACTTTCCTTCAAAAATCGTCTGTAAAATCATCACTATACAGCACGTTTAAAGCCCTGCTAGAAAACGTAACTTGAACTTTTGCCATTTGAGTTTTGACTGTAAGACAGGTGTGGCCGTTCATGAGCTTAAATCATAGCCTATTAAAAGTCCCAGCACTAAGTTTAGCATTGTGTTTTATAGCCTATGCTTTAATGCTTGCCTGTGCATTCGAGATTGGTTACTTTGATTCAGACTTAGGTTACAAGCAGTCGTGGGCGGATGGGCGGTAATCGCCTACTATATCCGCTGACAGCTCTGAGATTGATGCAAATCAAATGTTCTATCATTGTTGTAAGTATATCGTAAATGTCCGTATATGGATAATTGAATGTCATGTTATTCGTATGTAATGTGTACATTATACCGTCTTTAGATGCTTTGAGATACGTGTTATTTTGAATTTTGTTTTCGGGATTGTCTATCGATGGTTTTTTCCTTGCGCAAAACAACGAGAAACTTGGCAGAAAATGTTTAACACTCCCAAAAACCAAGCTAGATCATTAATCATTTTTATCGTGAACTTGCCCCAATACCCTTCGAAAAATCTACGGAATACACACACGGTACAGCCGCGTACAAATTGCTGGAGCCGGCGTGGTACAGTCATAGATGACGGTTTTACGGTCTTATCATCATTGACCCTAATTTTAGACAGCGCATACCTCCCGCTCGCGTCTCTAACCATCTGTGAATATGTTTTATATTTCTTTATTCGTCTCTAATATGGATACTTTTTGGGTTTGAATTTGCCACACGTGTCTTTTGTATTAAGATTTTATTTTTCGTTTTTGCAATGATTTTTAATTTTATTTAAACTGTCATCAAGATAATTAACCTTTAATCCATTAGCACCCTGTTCTCAGTATCAGGACTTTTTAATTTAAATAAAGCAATAATAAAATACATAATTGTTTTGATGATGTTATGCTTGGATTTCCCCGAATGCCCAAATATATTATGAATCATTGGTGCAGGAAATATGATAATATATTTACTACACAGAATACCTACAAAAAAAATTACCCAGACATACTTTGTTGATGTCTGCGTCTACATATGACTGACACACATCTTTAATTGTCATTTATTTCATGTTTTCATCGTAAAATATTCTGAAGCTTCTTTATTTACAAAAATTTACGCTCTATGGACAATATATCAGTGTTTGTGGATAATAATACAACATTAGTGAACGCCTGCGCAGCGTGCCTACCGCGAGTGGAAACTAGGACAGATGGACCGACATCCCGACTGACTGACGTATCTAGCGTTATGATCTCTATGTTATTGTTATTTTGCTATGTGAATTTTAAAATAGTTCTGCGTAACGATGGTAGAATGTAGGGCTTGGCCTACGATATTTTGTGAACCGTTTAGTGTACCTAGTGCTTTTATGGACAGACCACAAACTCCATAGATTCTGATTCATACTTTGACCAACGTATCGTTGTATGAATAAGTAGATACTATTTCCAAATTGTTGATGTCATGAATCGCTAAGACACAATTTGTCCGGCAAATACACTGCAAATAAAACAATCTGACACTGTTTTAAGCTTTCACGGTTTACAACTAAACTTATACGGTCACTTACGGGATGTCTTTCGTGATTTTTCATTAATGTGAGCTCCCGATTTCGACGCTGTTGCAAGCGCCATGATCGCGGGTTGACTGGAGAATGCGGGTGGATGGAAAATAAATTGTTAAGAGCAAACAAATCTGAAGAAGAAAAAGAAAGGGGGTAGTTTAAAAAAAAACTGACTTAATCTGCATTACTATATTTTTAATTTAAACTTGAAAGGTGGCTCTAATTTTATTGGTTTTCTTTTTTAAGTTCCCTTTACTTAACTCTGCCTTCATACCTATTTATTAAAATAATAATATCTAGTTTTTTAGATCAGTTTAAGACCGATACAAAACAGTCAGCGCCATCTATCGGTTCCGAGCGTTAACAACGAGATAAATGACACGAAACGCTGAATGAATACAATTTAGATGACAAAGTTCTTGCAGTTTGATTAACATAATGTTATTAGTGACTGGCTGCATACTAATGCTTGTTTATAGTACAAACGGATGTGTTATTCATTCGAGCTTCCAAGAAAAACCTTATCGTTGTATATTGGATCCTATTACACAATTATTTTAATTTATTTTTATTATCATTTACCCGCAGCTTTGCTTGACCTTCGGAGTTATGAAATAGGGTTTAGCACATAGTGCGCTGGAAAAAAACTTCATGACATAACACAGGTTGTTTCTGCAGGTGTGAATGCTAGACTAACAAATTGATTGTGGCCAGTGATTTCAATGTCGTTTCTTAAGATTTGCAAGTTAAAGGTAATTTATTACTGATTTACCTACATTCAAGTTTAGTAATGATGTTTTTGAGAAATTGAACGCTACTTTTTGCCAATTATTGCTTCTTAAAGATAGGTATTCCGTGAATAGATATTTTCTTCGTTATTTTTTCAAATATTACTTACGATGAACAAGCCCTTTGCATTTTATTTAAACTAAGAATTTACAAACATAGATGATTTATTTACGTGGCCACATACAAGGCCCAAAAAAATTAATCAAGTCGTACCATTGACGAAAGATGATTTATTTAATGCACCCTGTATGTTACACAACCTGTTACATTTATGCATACGTTACGTTTATAATTTTTTCAAAGAGCATCTCTTACGCACGTAACATCACCAGTATTACAATAACTAATACATTCCTGCAGGCCTAGACAAAATACATCCGTACGTGTTTCCGCACACGCTACGGACTGAACGTTAGCGTGAGTAAAATGGTAGACAAAGAACCAAGCTCACGCCAAACGCCTATTCCGCAGCGTCGAAAGGAAACACGATAGTTTCTCTATGGAAATTAGCGTGAGCTTTGTGAGAACAAAAGCAACGCAAACGTCAATGTCAATGTCAAATGTCAAACGCGTCTTTAGTGGCGGTAATTTGAAACCATCTAAACAATTTCAATAAGTTGTGCGTGCAGTGTATTTCGAGTGTAAACTTAATTATGTTATAGGTATTATATTTATGATTAATTATTTGAGTAAATATTAATTGCCAGTAATGTATAATTTAAAAAGTGTTATGGATAAGAGTTTTAAAGATATATTCCTAGTTAGAATGTTTTTTTCAGAAAAGATATTATTCAATTTATTTATGTATTACATTCAATTTGAGATGAAAATCAGACTACGTGCGAATCCAGAACAATTTGCAATAATGTTAGATTTAATGGAAAGGTAAGTTAACCAATGATAATCACGAAACATTTCGTATAAAGTTTGGGTTCATTTGTTTATACAATGACCTCACTGGCATTTTTGTTCAAGTGGAGGTCTCAACGCTATCAGTTTATAAGTGGCTTTACTTCTACAACAGCATTATATCGTATTTTCGACTTTAATCCCTAAACAGTAGAGCCAAGCAGGAATCATGACCTCATTCTTTTTAACCCTGTAAATTGATTTAATAACGCAGCGTTCGTATGCCTCGCGTTCATACGCCATAAAGAGATTTAGTTAAAAAAAACCATTTCCAGGCACTTCTTCATTATTTGCTGCCCATAACAGCCTCAGACAATGCATTTTAAACTAAAAATTATACACTTTTCACTTAAAAAACACTCTACAACACCTTAGCGGCAGGGTCCAAACAGCCGCTAACTAGCGTGAGCGTTTAACGCCAAAATTGACGTTTGCGTTTGTCAAAAACATCACTTGTCTACCACTTTGTATGAGAGACGCCACGCTAACGTTAAGTAAGCGGTAGCGTTTCGTTGCAAACTTTTATTTGTCTACGAACTTAGCGTGACACCACGTGACTTTTCCGCACATACTGTCATTGCCGTACATTTTAGCGTTAGCGTTTGGCGTTAACGCTTACAGAAATGTTATTTGTCTAGCCCTGCTGGTGACAATGCGTCACCTTGCCAGCGTTCGTTGACGCATCTACGTTTTGTCCAAGCGACCTTAAGCCTAAGTCTAACTACTAATAACAACAAGCAATTTGTAGCATCTCGCTCGCTCCAATAGCCGTTATCATGGCCTAGAATGAGACGTAACTATGCGAATGATGATTTGAGTTGGTACAACACAGCATTCACCTTCGTTAAGGTAAAGTATGGACGGCGCTAACGAAAATGAAGGGCGATAGTGGTTTCAAGTGTTTGAAGGTAACAGGCTTCGGTTGAGTACTAATTGCTAAGAATTTACGCTTGTAAATATCACGATGCTGCGATAGGAGTGATCGTCAATTGGTCGACACATGGCAGCTATTAAGACACATCTGCGGCCACATTAATGTCATATTTTTGTTTTGTAAATCTTTATCATTTAATACTTGAAGTGATTAGTCAGTGCTAGGTTAAAGTGTGAAACACATTCAGAGCATTGCGCTTGAAATTGACGATCAAACGATTTCCAAATGTGCAATGTGTGAGCTCTTTGAAGTATAATAAATACTCCTTATGTTGTGGAAGCACCTACTCCTCAAACTTTAAGAATATTAACGGAGTAATGTTAATTTTGGCAAAAAGTTACGTCTAGTACGTTTTTCAGGAGTTTGTGAAACTTATTTTAAACCTGTGCACATTGTCTATATCTTAACACCATCTGCCTAGCCTTTTCCCAGCTATGTTGGGGTCGGCTTCCAGTCTTACCGGATTCAGCTGAATACCAGTATTTTACATGGACTGCCTATCTGACTTCCGATAACGATATCCCTTGGCAAGACTGGTTGTCAGACTTTCGGGCTGCCTGTAACGATTGTCAAACATCTATACATGATAGCCGGGACCAACGGCTTAACGTGCTTTCCGAGACACGGAGGAAACTCTGTTTGTAATGGGTGGTCACCCATCCACGACCAACCTAGGCAAGTGCGGCTGAGCCCGAAGATCGAACCGAGCGGCTGGTATTTAGCCACGAGCCCCCTTAACAATGAAAGTTATATTCAACATGTTCCATCATTTTAGTGAAAGGATTTTCGAAAAAACGAACACTTAACGTAAACTTCAAAAGTTATGACGTCACAATTGCACATCCTTTCTCTCCGCTTTCACCGTCCTTGGCGAGCAAACGGTAATAGGTACCTACAAAGCTCTATGTGCAACGCGAAACACAATAGCGTCCTTAACTTTACTACTACAAGGTTCACAGTTGATTGCACTTAATTTGCAGGAGTGCAGATATAAGATTGTTAGAAGGTAACATGTCAAGTCGCAACACTTCATTGGTATTGCACGCGTTTGTCAGGGGGATCTTATCAGCGAAGCAATTTAGCGGTTTAGACATAATAAAAGTTAAATGAGCATGGTTTTAGTATTAGAGAAAGTACGTCGTTATAGCCAAATAAGTAATTGTGAAGATTTATAGCGAATTTCTCCATGTGGGTGTGCGAGATTCACGAAATTTAAATTAAATGGACTTGGATTAGCATAAGCGTAGCATAAGCGTAGCATAATCAGCCTATGTTGTTCCCATTGCTGGGACGCACGGCCTCTATGAGAGGGAATGGGCTATAATCCACCACGCGGGCCCAGTGCGGGTTGGTAGATGTCACATGTCTTCGAATTTTTGGTTCTAGGACATGCCGGTTTCCTCACGATGTTTTGCTTCACCGTTTTGAGAGCAGTGGTGATGAAATAAATTACACAAAGTAATGCGCCTGCCTGGGTTCGAACCCGCGACTTACTATTCGTAAGTCGGAGCCGCCACCACTGGGCCACCTCTGTTGTTTTTTGTTTGACTAGAACAAAAATTATTTCTTCAAATAGAAAATGAATGGATTAATGAATATTGATTTTGTCCAAGGTTATTATAACATTAGCTATAGATCTTCTGACACATTCATTGTTTCAAGTAATATTTCTGGGTCTAGGTAACATAAAAGCTTCATAACATTGTGGTGTTCACGACCAATTAAGTCGTTATATGATTCAGACGAGGAATTCCATTTTAAAACAAGGAAAAATGTGAATCAGGAAAGTTATTTTTAAATGGCTGGAGTAATACCGTGAACAGGGGATCGATGAAAAAATATTCAGTTTAATATTAAACTTAGGAAACTGGAGCGCAGTCATTAATTCAGACATAAAAATATATACAAGGTGTAAACGGACCCTTCACGAAGCCGTCAACCAAGCATTCTGTAAGCACGACCAATCAACCTTTACAAAACTAGTTTATGCGGATCTCTCATTGTATAGGAAATCTATATAAAGCGAGGCCAAGTTATACTTGTAATGTACAGCTTCATGTGCCGCCGTGTGTAAATCAAACTAAGTAACGATGCACAAAAAAATTAAAGCTGGGAAACGCCTTTTCTTTAAGTGAAAAATCATGTTTTACGGTAGGACTCAGTTAACGCACTCAAAACATTGTGCTGATGGATGCATTGTTAGTACGGGGATCTTGGAGATATTTAAAGTAAAGTTATAACATTAAAAACTTGTGAAAAATTTGGAGCTTTGACTCCTAACTCCCGTAACGATAAGATTTCCAGGTATGGCCTAGGAAAAAAAAAATCGCAATGACGATGACGGGGAGAACAAGCGCCTTTCGGCTTCGTTAAGGGTTCTTTTACTTCCATTATTGGAAATGGAAAAATACTATTGATTAGTCTCACTCATCGCATTTCGATGGACGCGGTGCCGAGTCCAACACCAATACTTGGAAAACTACGAGGTTGAAATGACATCTGTGCGCAGTAATGATAAGGATTTATTAATCACCATTTCTTCAAATGGCATTATAAAATAGGTATAAATAAAGTTCACATATGCACTGTGTCACTCAACGTGATTACTAATCAGTTTAGTGCAGGAGACAGGTTGCCCGACAGATAACCCAAACGAAAACGCGAACGCATTGATAATGATAAGAGCGCGGCTCGCGAGGCTCGGGCCTTTCGCGCCCGCCACACAATCGTTAGATAAACATATGGGTCACTGAACCGACCCAGTTTCGTTCGAGAGCCCACACGACGGGCCCGTGTGCGCGTTTTACTCAAAAATCCACAAACACAGGCACAACTCCTCAATCAACGCACACATGGACGCTTTCGCGTACGACACGCATGTTCGTGAACACTTCACGAATTAGTACTACGCTACCACGCAATGAACTCACATAATTCTCGCTCTAAATATTATTGACCAATACTAAATACGCGTCATTGCTCGTTGAATAAATTCGTGTTTACTGTTTAAACGAGGAGCCGTTTAAAGGTATTTCGAAACTGTGTTGCAGCTATGTAATACTTATGTAATAAGTGTAATTATCATACTAAAACAGCAATAATAATTAAAAATTTGCTTATTTTTAACTTCTATATTGTATAATAACTTAATAAAAATAATTTATCTTCAACGTGTAAAAATAAATTTAAAAAAAACCGACAGTAGTAAAAAAAAAACTAGTCTATTGTTTTTGTTTTGTAAGTAGAAAAGATCGCACTTATTTTCACTGTTTTTTTTTACATTCTTGGCGCCAAAAAATTTTCGTAGCCGCGTAGCATTTCCGTAGCCTCGTAGGCAATTTATGGATATAATAAAACCTACCCTTAGTTATATGAACATTATTGTACATATTACATATTACATGTACATATTGTATTAAATGTAAATAAGCAAGTTCAGTTAATAAAATGGCACCGTAAGGGTCATCATAATTTCATACAGGCCACATAAATAGCCCCAAAATATTTTTGTACGTCCATTAAAGTAACTGGTACAAATTTCGAAAGTTACATGGTCAATGGTCTCCGGTAGGCCTTGGCCATGACGATTACAATGTTGTTGAAATATCAACAGACCTCAAAGTCTACCTGACGAGTTTCAATTTCAACCCTTTCACAAACGGAGCTAAGGGCAAAGATAGCTAGCTAGCTCTTTGTATTGGAGCTCATGGAGTTCTCACCCGACACCGCTCATCCGCGCGGTCGGGCGGGGGCGGCGAAACAAAGGTATTGCGGGTGCACCGCTAATCCGCGCGGTCGAGCGGTGTAGTGTGACAATTGCCCAAGTACATTCTTAAGAAGATAGGATTACTGATATATTACATCAATTACATATCCTGCTCAAGATTTTTTGATTATTTGAAACAGTTATATATATTTTTATACTTTAATATTAGTTCAAAAATTAGTATATACGCCTACAAATACCAGTTCGAAAACAATAAGTATTAGAAGAACGCAGGGATTACCAGCGAAAACTATTGCCATCGAATAAGCATAGTTTGAAGAATGAGAGAGAAAACTACTAACTAAGACACTAGAAGCAATTGAAAGTAAAAACAGCTCCTTAGTTAGACATTGAAGTAAAGCCCCTTCAATTAAGAAACAATAATAGCTATTGTTATTGTTACGAGAAAATATACATTAATATTGGAAAACTAATCGTTACATCGATATTGAAAATAGCCATTACCCACAAGCCACCTCTTGTACGAAAATGAAACAATTCGTTTCGAGAAATTGTTTATCTATTATTCAACCACAAGGCTTGCTTCAATTAGAATTTATCACAATCTGATAAGATCAGAGCGAGAAAGTTGTGAGTTTGGCAGTGCCTAACTGCAGCTACTAACTACTACGTACAGTTAAGAGCAAAAATATGCCTACTATTAGTGAAATTTAGCATCGATATGCTCCTAAATTACTGATTAAAGTTATTCGGCTTTGTGCATATAGAATCTTTGCACATATACTTTTGTGAACTGTTTTTAATATTGTATTAATGAACCGATACTCTTCGAAAAACTCCCTAATGACCTCACCTCACCTAAGTGCATACATATTTTTGTCCTTGACTGTACATAGACTATGTAGATCCGGACTGTGCAACAATGGTTAGCGTAGCAGCCGCGCAACGGTTCAAATATAACCGTGAGATCATCATACAAGGATCAAGAGCCTAATGTATAAAAATAATTCAACCATATGTGAAGTTTTTGGATCTCAGAAAAATTTAGACATTTTTGTTAGTCATATATCGGAGGTAGAGTTTCAAGAATAGCTTTGAAGTTTTTTAAATTTAAAAAAGTTCAAATGTAGTTATTATATCGATATCTATATTTCAATGATCTGATGATTTTAAGCTTGATTAGGTGTTACTGTAAAGCGGAAGTCAATGACGAGATGTCGAAATATTTATTTCCGGAAGAAAAATATTTGCCTGGGTCAATAAGTTAGTGAGTCTCTAGATGGTAATGTCCTAAATTGATTATTTTCTTTGTTATTCCTTCGAGTAACATATGAGTACTGACATTAGTTATTATTCATATATATATGGTTGATTATTATGTAAGATAAAGACTTCAAAACATGAAGATAACAACAAGATAACCTACTTTTAGGTGATTTTATTTTCAGTTTTTATAATTTGCAATCTTTTAGCTAAAAATATACACAAACAGAAAATTGTGTTATCATTAAACAATATTATCGTCATTAGTCGCTAGAGGGCGACATAAGCAGCACATAGACTAGACAAATCCAATATGGCCGCCAATCAACAGATATATTTTTCAGGTTTTAAAAATAAATAAATAGACGTTATAATTTATTTAATGAACGGCAATCGTATTTATACAGGGTGTTTGGTAGATGGGTGCAAAGCCTGAAGGGGGTGATAACTTAGACCATTTAGAACTTATTAAGCTAAATTTGTTTTAGACGATGTCTGCTCCTTGTATTTTTTTTTGAAAGTCTAAGGTTTTTAACAATAATACCCATTTTTTTTCAATTAATTGTTAAGAGTGACCAGTAAAAGCTGTTATGTTATTATTTTTTATTTATGTAATGTGTGATTACTCAAACAAAATAATTCCCAAGCATCTGTGTCATCAGAGAAACATTCTACGTCATATTCAAGTTTGAGAAACTTTTCAAAATCAAGACAATGTTTTGTTTACGGCATAATAAAAAAAATTAAAAAAATAGCCTCGGTTGTTCAAACCTTTTTAAAAACATGCTTGGTTATTGCCCTTTCTTTTGAGGTACTATTTACGCAGATGTCTCATCAACTCTTGGAATTAGGATGTACAAAGCAAATTGAGGTCGAATATTTAATTTTTAAACGGACCAAAAAATGCAACATTTTTGTTAAAATAATTTATTGTTCATGTTCAAAATGTTGACCGCAGTTTCTTATACAAGCGCGTGCCCGTCTTCTCACTTCTGTAGTCGTGATTTTTAATTTCATCTCCTGCTTCATGACTTGAAAAGCCGTTTGGATTCTTTCTACTAATTCTTCTCTAGTTGAATTTCAACGTGCGTGTAGACGAGCTCCTTGGCCCGTCCCCAAACGAAAAAATGCAAAAAAATCCACGGGAGTTAAATCGGGTGATCGAGGTGGCCAAGGGATGGGCCCGTCTCTGCCAATCCAGCTCTCTGGGAAACAATTATTTAAATGTTCTCTCTCGTTTAGGGTCCAGTGTGCTGGATAACCATCTTGTTGAAAAATCATTGGTCTTCTCATTGCCAATATTGGTATTATGTGGTGTGAGTTATGTGGTGGATTTAACTCCTGTGGATTTTTTTCGTTTGGGGACGGGCCAAGGAGCTCGTCTACACGCACGTTGAAATTTCAACTAGAGAAGAATTAATAGAAAGAATCCAAACGGCTTTTCAAGTCATGAAGCAGGAGATGAAATTAAAAATCACGACTACAGAAGTGAGAAGACGGGCACGTGCTTGTTTAAGAAACCGCGGTCAACATTTTGAACATAAACAATAAATTATTTTAACAAAAATGTTGCACTTTTTGGTCCGTTTAAAAATTAAATATTCGACCTCAATTTGCTTTGTACATCCTAATTCCAAGAGTTGATGAGACATCTGCGTAAATAGTACCTCAAAAGAAAGGGCAATAACCAAGCATGTTTTTAAAAAGGTTTGAACAACTGAGGCAATTTTTTTTATTTTTTTATTATGCCGTAAACAAAACATTGTCTTAATTTTTAAAAGTTTCTCAAACTTGAATATGACGTAGAATGTTTCTCTGATGACACAGATGCTTGGGAATTAGTTTGTTTGAGTAATCACACATTACATAAATAAAAAATAATAACATAACAGCTTTTACTGGACACTATTAACAATTAATTGAAAAAAAATGGGTATTTTTGTTAAAAAGCTTAGACTTTCAAAAAAAAATACAAGGAGCAGACTTCGTCTAAGACAAGTTTAGCTTAATAAGTTCTAAATGGTCTAAATTATCACCCCCTTCAGGCTTTGCACCCATCTACCAAACACCCTGTATAATATGGGTTAAAATTAACCCATCCAATAACTAGTTAACTAAGAACATTGACACAAAAGCGAAACATTAATTTGTGCTGCAACAAAACAAAAAGCTGATATTTTTTCTTTGGAAAAATTCTAATCCAAGATAGTCAAATCTCAATACATACAAATATTACTGTTAGTTGGTCAAAATGATAATACTAACGATAAGAAGTAAAAAGTTGTTTTCTGTCTAGCGGTGCCTAAGATACTGTACAGACAGCGGGTAATTGGATTATAGATAATTTAGTTTAATGCAATAGAATCAACAGTACACCGATAATAATGATTAGTATTCGATAGTACTTTGTAGAATATTTGATGAGAAGATAACATAAAGTAGATCTTATCGATAGAAATTGTGATTAAATTAATATAGTCATCGGAATCATAGAAAAACACGTGTTTTTTACGTGCGGTGTGTGCGTGGCCGTCTACTAATAAACAAGGAATGAATGAAACGACGAGACCGCAAAGTGCATGCCAACGTGAAAAAATAAAATAACATAAAAGCTATTCAAGACGTACACAACGTCATCTCACCATAAAACATTTTGTTCGATTGCCCTTGTCGTCCGGTCAGCTTTATCGTGTTTGTGTCCATTCAAAATAAACAGCCAAGCCGGTTTAGAGTCCTATTTAATTTCATAGAATAGTTCATCACTATAACGTGTCATAGGTAAGGAACGTGGGCCAGCTCGGGCCAGTGTGGGCCAGCGGAGCGCACACAGGGAGCGTGCTGCGGAGCAGGAGTCGCGCTCGCGGTTGGCGCCCGCACGGAAGTAGGTTAGTAACTAAAGTTTTGTTTGCGTGAGGCTGCGACTCGGTGCACTCGCTCGCTAGTGCGGGCGCGCGGCTCTGCCCGCTGCCCCGCCCCGCGCGCGCCCCTCCGCACCCCCGCACCCGCGCATCTTTCACTTTCGGCCCGACTTCGCCCGGCTCGGTCCGCCCGCCCTACGCGCCCATTGTTGCACCCCTATGTGGCAGGAACCGTTTTCGTCAGTAAACTTGTCTCATTCACAGATATAACAATTGACAAGTTTGTAGTAACTTCCGAGCTAATTACAGTTTGGTTTGACAAAGGTTTTCCTTTAAGCCGACACTTGCTATTTTACTGATGTTGAACAGGTTCATTGACTTATTACAATTCATCGTAATTAATTCAGATTAATTAAAGGAATTTTAAGTAAACTAATTGTTGCTAAGATTGCTCAGGAAATACCTAATAATTTTTATCAGGTATTAGCTCTACGAGCATTGAACCTATGCGATTTTAACTATTTAACACGCTTGAAGGTAGATTGTCGAATGTCTTACAATATCACAAATAGTTTTCAGTTGTAGTTCTTATCCGTTACAACTATCTGAAAGTAAATTGGTATTTGCACAATATTTTATGCGCAAAACTTGTAGGAATGATATATTTTGCTCTACAAGTTCCAATAAACATGATTTATGGAGCTGTGGTTTAGCTACAGGTTCAAAATATGCTTCTGACATTCATTGCCTAAGTATTCTAAAATATATTTGAGAACTGACATTGAAAACAATAGCGACATAGAAATAAGAACCATGAAATTGACTGTGCTCATTTCTAGAATATTCCGCATGATGAGTCCCTCATTCAATTGATTGGCGAGTGTTTAGGATGCATACAAGTCAGTGGTTGTGGACTAGAGAAGCAGACAACAGTTGCATCAGGCGGCTCGGGTGCCGCCGGTGTATCGGCAACAGTGGGGTCGGCTGGTACATCACACGCATTCGCCGAGCGCTCATTGTCGTTGGTTATGTAAGGCGGAGGCCGCGTCGATGCCGCTGCGCTGCTGCGAGTCAACGAACGGCATTGACACGCGCCCGCCTCCCGCCGCTGCCGCTGCCCCCGCGCACCGCACGGCCCCCGCTGACTCCCCTCGCCGCTGCTGAAACCAGCAGCTGCGAAATTGGGTCACGAGCTCCGAGCCACCTCACGTACACATCGACCAGCTAACAGAGACCTCTGACGTGCGCACGATTCCCTCCACCTTGCATCGTGGAGCTAGTGAGCGACAGGCTGCAGGGGTCTTGTGTAACTGGTGCTGTACTTGCAAGACGACAAATGAAATAAACCTTCTGCCGTTTAAAATAACTACGTGTTTCAACATGATAGATCGGACGCGGAATCGCCGTACATCCAGCATCAGACCTTGAATTCTATGATCTTAGAGCTCGTTACGTTACAACTTACTGTGGAATAAAAATTTTAATTCAATGTTATACCTATTATGTGCTACCAGTTTCCTACAGAGTAGAGATACAGAGCTTTTCCTTATTTTCAAAAATAATTTTCTGGTATTTTTTTGTCAACCAATTTTTAAATAGGTATTCCTAGAAAAACATTATTAAATCTACTAGGATTTTGTAGATTAATTAAGAAAATAAATATTGAATTATTTGCAGCATAGCTTCTACGAGAGTTGTACCATTTCATTTATAAATATGCATTGTATATTCAAGGTTAATTATATTATTTAAATGCAAAGTCGCGTTTAATTTCGCAAGATTTTTAAGGTCATTGCAGCTGAATTAAATGCAATAACTGTCTAAAACAATTATGTACTTTACAACGTTGTTTTCTCAGAAATCGATGGGAATTACAAAGCTAATATTTTAACAGAAACAGCTTCAATAGTTTCTAATATCAATGCATGAAAACGGAGAAGGAAAACAGCACTGCGCCGGCATCGAACGCTCGAGTCAACGAACGTCATTGACGACAGCCGCCAAGCAATTTTCTGTGCTCCATGCGTAGCTATAAAGTTTCATATTGAGTGGGACGGTTGCTCAACCTAGCCTTGGCTCCTACTGGCCTGGCTGACTTAGACATTCTATCTACTTTTACGAGTACATGGGCGAAGGCTCCAGTACTGTTTGGTACTTATAGTGCAGCTAGTACTTGGATGCAATAAGTTTATCGCTATCGTCAGCGTGTCCTTATGTAATGTTCTAATTCTTGGTACTCTCTCATTGGATTAGCGTCGACGATGTTTACCTGTTGTTCTACTTGGTGGTATAAGTTATGTCACTCTAAACGCATGTATGCATGTAGGTAAGTATGTATGTTATTGGTAAATTGCTACTAAGGTGTTGTCAATTTCGCAAATGTCCTCTGAGGTGAAACTAATTGCATAATCGATGAACGTAAGCTAGTGTTTTGCTTAAATGTCTTGATTTCTGTCCGTGTACTGTTGTACTGTCGTCGTTGGTCTAGTGGCAGCAAGCGCGACTGCTGAGCATGAGGTCCTGTGTGCGATTCCCGGGTCGGTAAAATTGTTATTGGTTTTTTAAGAATTTCTCAGTATTAGCCACGGAGTTTGAATATGTGACCGGTTGGTGGCAATATTATTGCCCCTTATTACACTGGACTTAAATACATAACTGGCGAAATATGGGTATACTTTTAGGTACATATCTGCCTAACCCTTCGGGGATTACAGGCGTGATGTTATGTGCATATTAAGAACCTACATCACAATATATTTTATAACATGCAATGCATAATATAGGAAAAACATAAACGCATGCGCATGACCTTGCGCACTAATATTGTCTATACTTGTTTACAAAAGTACAAATAAACTTGAATACATTACACTTAATTACAGACGTAATCTGTAGAATTTACATTGAAAAGCTGATCGTTGAAGGTCAAGTTAATATTAATAATTAATTAGTAACCTATAGTTGTAATTACCCATTGTGAGACCGGTTATATGAACGTAGAGCTACGGAGCTCTATGGTACGATAGTATTTTTAATTATAATTTGACCAATAAACCATTGTTTTATCAAATTAGTTCAAGGGGGATGTGGGCGGGCCGTGCCTGCAACATGATATAATGACGTCACCGATTACTTCGGTTATCATCCGTATGACAATCAGTGCAATATATTTCCCCCAACATTTACTTGACCAAGATCGTGTTTCCCTCAAAGTAATAGCTTAATAATGGCTCAGGGAATATAAGAAGGAAAATGTTATAAATAAACAAATGAAGGAGTATATTACGTAACCAGCGGTCCCAAATCTGACCCCGGGGCGACCCTTCCCTATTTTTGTTGTTGCCATAACAAACCAACAGTCCAGATACGTTTCCGTCAGTATTACCTCACTTTCTCCGTCATTAAATGGAAAAGAAGGGTGTGTCGGGATTATATCCTACCAATATTATAAATGCAAAAGTTTGTGAGGATAGATGGATGTATGTTTGTTACTATTTCACGCAAAAACTACTGAACGGATTTGGATGAAATTTAGCATATAACCTGCATTATAACCTGGATTAACACACAGAATACTTTTTATCCCGGTAGTTTCATCCCGTGGGACAATTATCGAACTACACGCGGGTAAAGCCGCGGGCATATGCTAGTATTTTCATATTATCTTAGTAACCGATGGCATTGATTGATCTATCCGAGTGTGAAGTACAACACTCTAAGTGCAGTTAAGTTATATAAAGGGGGGCTAAGAGCTCGAGGGGTGTTGCAAGGGTGGTGGAAAGCCGCCCTACTTTCAGGGTGCGCAGGCTGCACAGCACAGGGTGAAGGAACGTCATTGACCCACCTAGTACCTGCGCGCTATCGCCCCCTCCCCGCGACCCGCACTGCACTCCACCCGACCAGACTGATAAATATAGCGATCTCCGGGAATATGGCAATGAAACTGTTGTGTATAGTGCACCTAGACTATAGGTAGAGGTAGGTTAGTGCGTCAAATGTGCATACGTCAACGGTTCAATCAATACGGAGGATCGGGAGGAGTGGCCGCCTGACCTATGCCTCCACGAATCTGTTCGCTTCGCACAGTTGAAGATGAGGTTTTAATTGAAATAGGTAAACCTTGCTTATGATGTGTTTGTAGGCAGTTGTAGGCAGTTGCTATGCGTAGTGATTACGATCGCATGTTGTCTGTGGATTTAAACACTAGTCACGTGCTTGTTATGTAATTGGATAAATAAGATAATTTCCTCAGACTTTATATAAAGTTTAAAAATACACGTATTCCATATGCTACTAAAGAACAGGAAAGCACAACAAAATATCGAACCATATAGGTACTGTGCACACACGTTTAAATTAAAATAAATATTCTCTTTTGGTGTTAAATGCATTTGTAGCGATAAAATCTACAAATAATTTAAACAAATAAATATGTCAGACTGTCACACAACAAACACATGTAGCTAGATAACAAGGACATTTAAGTATCAATTTCAGTTCATTATCTACAATAGCAAAGTACAGAATATAAACCAAATATCGATCGTATTTGCGACACTGAAGGAACATCGTGGAATACAAGTATGGAATTGAAGTTACAGGTAACATTATGATGGATGCGCCAAGCTCGTGAATAATGCATTAATTGAAGCATTTGGAAAGGTTCACCAACAATCACCATAAATTTCGAGGAGGGCGGGGCGAAGTGGGGGTGTGTGCGAGGGGGGTGCAGTGCGCGCGGGGATGCGAGGTCGACACGTGCGGGTTGCAGGCGGGTCAACGAACGTCATTGACCCACCTCCGGGGCCTACTTATAACGCGCCGATAACACCCCCGCCGATACGGCGACTGATTCGTCTGTGTGTTGTGTTTATGCTAATAACAATACTACACTGACGGCTTACTTTGAACAGTTGCTCATGTGGTGCACATGTCCTCGTCAATGTGCCTGATAATGTAAATAATTGTGGTAACAAGGTCGCTGCGAGATTTGCCGCTGGAAACTTCAATGTGAAGATGAATAAGACTGAAAATATTTATTTTACCTTCAAATTAATTGAAAGCAATATTGACATTTAAATATATGAAGCTAACTGTTGAGTGAGAGTTTAATTTAATTTATAAGTTTGGTTCATATAAATTATTGTAAAACTTCGTCTTGCCTAAGTATGAGTTTATTCCCAGCTTGATTATAAGTAGCACAATTTTCTTTCTAGTCTCATGATGTTGTGCCAATGTCAAGTGTAACTGGGGTATTCAAATGACTCTCAATGTATCTCTACAAATAAATAAAATTAAAGTGTCTGTTTGTAATTTAAAAATAAACAGCTTTTTATTGTATGCATATAAAAGTAATATACTTATACAAAAAACTTTTTTTTAATTTTTTGTCTTTCGGTCTGTCTGTCGGTTTGTTCCGGCTAATGGCCGAAATGGCTGCACCAATTTTAACTGGCAGATAACTGATGTTATAAGGAGTAATTTAGGCTACTTTTATTTTCAAAAAAGGATTAGTTTTACGTGACAAAAAATTAAAACCCTTAAAAGTGTTAACAAATCCGATTCATATAGGGAAGTAACATTTTATAATAATTTCACGCGAACGAAGGTCTCGGGCAACAGCTAGTAAATAATAAAATGTATTTAATTCATTCATTTATCGAATCCGTGACGACCGCAAACTCTTTAATAAATAAATAGAAATAATTATGTTGTTGTTGTATTTTATTAAATTACTGGAATAACTATATTTGTTTCGAAAGGTCATTCTTCCCATTTAAGAATAATAGTTTTTCCTTTTTGCCATGCTTATTAAAAATAATTAATAACACACACACACTACGTTAATTTAGCGTACTACATATATCTACGAGAAACATACCACTCGATACGAGGTGTAACGTGAGGAAAATTCCGGGAAATCCGTGAATGAACTGTCAATACGGATCTCCAGCCAGCTGTTCTACTATTCACTTGTTCTATACATAGTAGGACGTTGTATTCAGTATATGTATCGGAAATCGTAGTACCTAGTCCCTCGTATACATAGGTACTTTACTACGTACTTATTGTATATTTATTTCAATTCTGTATGTACATTATATAAACACTACAAACAGATCTAATATAATAAGAAAATATGTGTACATATTTTAGGTATCAAAATGGGAAAAGAATTACAGGGCGTCAAAATATTCGTCCACATCGTTGTCAATAGGAAAAGTGCCCAGAAGGCTTATGTATATTAATAAATTCACCCCTAACTGAAAAAAACCCCTGGGCTGAAACAAGAAATTAAAAAAGGTATTAAGTCGTGATAGTTGTAATTAGTGACTTTCCCTATTAAAGCAAGGTAGTAATGAATGTCCTAGAATTAAGTGCTTCCGATTCAGTCACAAGAAACAAAAAAGCCTCACGAAAGAGTTGAACTTGCATTGGTCGGTTGCCAAGAAACGAATGTTGTTAACCGCCTAGAAGTTTCTTCAGCCGCTCGAAGGTGGTGCTAACCGCTCATTGGAGGTCCACTGCACCGAAGCCCACTTCCGGCCTCGACAGGGCGATCAATACGTATCGGGGAACGAACTCCTGACCTCGAGCTGGGAACTGGGGCGCCGCGCAAGCGCTGCCCGTCGTCGAAGCCGTCGCCGCGCCGGCCGGTGCATCCTCATAACACTCCATATTGAATTCCTAATTTTTCCTCTCGAAAATTCGACGATCATCATTCTTAATGGCTCTTAAAATATCTATAGAGACCAACGCCTCTGATCTATCCTTTTTTTTTCGCGGTTTTTATGCAGTTTCATAGAAACAAAAGGCAACCTCGTCCGCCATGTTGGTTGAACTCTTGACATTCGACATTTAAAGATCAATAATATCATGGCAGGGGTATCTGTTATATTATTAAAAGCTGCAGGCGCGGTTGCTACTTGCTACCTCATTGAAAATAGGTTATGAGCTACGACTTCTTATAGCAGAAGCTGTTTCAATTAGGTAGTTCTTGCAGTTGAAAGCTTTCATTTCAAAGTATTGGATATTTATGGCTTTTATGCTAAAATATTCTAGCTTCATTTAGGTATAAGCGCTCGCCCTAGTGAGATTGATGGCTTAGTACCTAATTTATCCTTTTTTTGTAGAATGAATTTCATTTGTTTTTTGCAGAATCCACTTAGTTCATTTTATCAGTCATTTATTTTTTCATGAAAGCCTTTATCAAGAAAAAAAAGCCTGACAGTTACGTTTTTTGCTCGAGTCATAACCCTAAAACTAATAAATTATTTTCAAAAGCTAAAGACTATGTACTACTTAAATATTTGGTTTAGTTTTATCTTCAAGGAGTTATTGCCAAATTGCATCGCGGCATTTTAATGGCGTAATGCGTTTTCTTTTTTTTTTCTACATCTAATGGCGCAATATCGCGCACTGCGAGATTCGGTCCAACCAGATAGTGCCCGATATTAACTCCGTTGACCTTTACAATAACACGAAGTACGCGCACTGAACAAAGCGAACACTCCGAGCCAACTTCTATAATTAACAATTGACTGTATTAAACGTTTCAAAAATAATATAGACGAAAAAACGCAGTCATCAGAAGGCATTACATTACTGCTGAAGGTAAAGGACAGCCAATGTTGTTGTTCGATACTTGGTACAAAATTTGAGGTGCGGGTTTTTGAATGCGGCCCTGCTGCAATGCCAAGGCGACTGCCAAAAGGCGGAGAGAGGTCAAAGCCCAATGTCAGGGGCCCTAAGAATTTTGTCTCCGTTGTATTTTAATGCGATACATTCAGCCGATTAATGAGCAGCTTCATTCAGGAGTCACGAAGTTCGACGAGATGTGTTTATTATACACTTGTGCGGAAAGTAAAAGTGAGTTACAGTTTCAGCCGTCTTCAAAGTAATTTACTGCTTTTCATTGCGTTCGTAGTAATCTGTTTTCGAGTTTTTCTGCAGTTCCCAATAACTTAAAAAAAAGTTATATTTAGGTACATGTTATTATGGAACAAATAGGTATGTATTAAGAAAAGAGTACTTGCCAGTCTGATTTATATACAGTCTTTTTTTTTCGGATTGGAAATCGTCAAATGACCCCTCCCGCTCTGGGCGGAGTGGAAGGGAGTGTCAGACTCGTACTGACTAAAACCCATCCACGTTCCTTCTTTGCCCTTTGTGTTCCAGAGCCGCGGTATCTCTTTCGAACAGTCCCGCAGCCCATGTACATAGTCTTTAAGGGCTCGGTATCGTACTACCGCTACGATCAAAGAAAAGGCTAAGCCGCGCTTACAGCAATGCTTTCTTGGGATCTCTTCCGAGGGTTGCTAATTCCGACCTCCTTCTTTTCTCGCGTCAGCATAAGCTGAACGATAAAAGTTGTTGCCACAGTATAAAAATACATAATTTTAATTGAGCAATACGAGCTTTTTTTAATCGACCTGCGTTGCCAAAGAACTACGTGATACTTGACACGAACATTTAGAAGTTCAAAAGTTAACCATGACCGTCATTTGATTTTAATTTTACTGAAGGTGATACAGGTGTGGCAGGCAGATGGTATAGCCGCTCTGTGGAAATTGATGCCAGCTGCACATCAAGTTACTACAATCTGTCAAACTTCTTTTGATAGATTTTCAACTTTATCGCTAAAGCATTAGGTTCAAGGTTGATTGGGGAAATTTGACAGTTTCGGGTAGCTTGAAGTGCTGGCGTCTATATATAGACCAAAAAAAAAAAACATTCAAATATAAATTACGAGCGATAGACGGGACATAACGAAGAAAATCATAATCCAATACTTGTTACTACTTAGTAATAAGTCGCCGCTCGCTTGTCAGGTAGCATTCATGTGTCAAAATCAAAAATGTTCTGGATCAAAATTTTTGTATGAAAATATTCCCAATGTCTGCTCTATAAGTGATTTAAATCTCTTTGACATAGTCATGCATTGCGTTTCAGGTGCTGAAATTCAGCCGTCATAGTGTAGTCGTCATTAAATTATGTTAATATCGAGTATGCGTTGTCTTATAATGATTTGTTTTAAACGCATTAAATTGAAAATAGTAAAAATAGTAAGTATTTCAACATGAGTGGTTTTTCATGTTTTACAAATCGTATCTGTCTATTCCCGTATGCAAGTCCCAATAATACTCATTTTATTTTCACTATAGTGGCTGTAGAACTAATAAACTATTTTATTTACGACTGCATCATTGGCCGAGTGGTCGCAAGCGCGACGACTGAGCATGAGGTCCTGGGTTCGATTCCCGGGTCGGGCAAAGTATTACTGGCTTTTTCCAACAGGAGTATCTCAGTAGCAGCCACAGAGACTGGATTCGGGCCCGGTTGGTGGCAAAAGACTCGTCCACTATTACATGGGAAAACATAACTGGCGTCCTAACCTAACCTAACCAACCCTTCGAGGATTATAGGCGTGTGCTGTGCTATTTTCTTGGAAAAAATAAAAAAAAACTGGTTTTAAGAGAATTTCTAATACTAAGTAGTGTACTCTGTCACTGTCAACCTCCCCAATAGTGCACTGACATTCCGGTATTCAGGCTGCCCCATTAGAAATTATTTAAAAGAGCACTTAAGCAGAAAGTAATTAAGGTTGACACTGTTCAAAACAGTTCTTTTAAACATAACTATCACGATTCCTCTAATTCTACGAAAAGTTCAT
The DNA here is from genome assembly GCA_905220335.1 of Noctua pronuba. Classification (NCBI taxonomy): domain Eukaryota; kingdom Metazoa; phylum Arthropoda; class Insecta; order Lepidoptera; family Noctuidae; genus Noctua; species Noctua pronuba. The sequence goes on from LR999894.1 coordinate 5,828,525, forward strand.
AAATAGAGTGCAACAATTATCTGTTTTGAAATGTCAACTGTATCTATGAGCTGCCGTTGCTGTGTATATATGGCTACAACTGATATGTTTTCCTGGTACCAATAAAAGTTAACTGCGATCTTATTTATATTCGCGATGTTTAGAAAGGTATTTTGTTATCAAAATCAAAATATTTTGTTTCAAAGACGCCTAGATGGGCAAGCGCACAAGGAATGAAAGTATTTAATCAATAAAATAAAATAATCAATGAATCAGCACTAATCAAAGGCGTAGTTTGGGGTAGTAGAGGAGGACGTTCTTATGTTTTTGGTTGAGGGTTCATTATCACAGAAATATTTTTGTCTTTTTAAAAAACCTGCCAAGCGAGAGTTGGACTCGCTCATGAATGGTAACCATCGTAGTAGGGGAGCCCCCTTTAATTTTTAATATTTGTTGTTATAGCGGCAAAAGAAATACACATTCTGTGAAAATTTTAACTGTCTGCCTATTTCGGATCATGAGACGCAGCCCGCAGCCCGACATACAGACGGACGGACAGCGGAGGCTTAGTAATAGGGTCCCGTTGGTTACCCTTCGGGTAAGGAACCCAAAAAAGGCAAGTGCCTTGTTGTGCCTAGATCTTTTAACAGTCATTACCCACCTCAACCTCACCTTACGGAAAATTCCGTCGAAGATAGTCTTTGCGTGAATAACATACTCGGGGAAATTCTTCATTTTCTTGGTCTTAAGGTCGTAAGTCCAGGTCCAAAAAATTTAATATGAAGCCATGTTATGTGTTGGGACTGGATATGTCCGATCTCCAAGTTTTTCCAACAGGTTTAGCAATGCGATCGTCTTTTCCATGTGTTTAACCGAACCTGGCCCACGCGGTGATTAAAGCCCACTCTACTTACAGAGAGGAGGCCAGCTGTGGACCCAGCAGTGGGTTTGTAATGGGCTGGTTTTACTATGCTGTACGTTTATGCAGCTTGGAAGCAAGCCTGAATCCTACTAATATTATAAATGCGAAAGTTAGTGAGAATGTATGGATATCTGGATGTTTGTTACACTTTCACGCGAAAACTACTGAACGGATTTGGATGAAATTTTGCACACAGATAGTTTATAATCTGGATTAACACATAGGATACCTACTTTTCATCCCGGTAGTACGATCGCCGCGGGCATAAGCTAGAATATCATAAAATACAGGAATATCACATTTCCCTTCTGTGTACTTGAAAAATGGCTAACAAAACGACTAAAAAAAGCTTGCCTTGATAATGTTAAATAACGTGGAAAAAGTTTCCTACAAAAATGATGAAAGGAAGAAAACACCATCGTAATTAGGTCACATCCCTCGACGGCTGAGCGGACATTATTTAAAAATAAACGTTTTATTTTCACTCCATTGTCCTGTGTATTTCGGTATCTTTGTAAAATATTTTTATCGTCACAAGGACCTGTTAAAATGAACGGAAGAATAGAGATGTAATTTAGGTACTATACAAATATAAGCTGGTGTGGTAGTTACAGGGTTCGAAGTGATAATTATCATGATAATTTGCCGATAATTTTCAAAGAAAATAATTATCATGATAATTATCCGATAATTTTCGAAGAAAATAATTATCTTAATAATTCCGTAACTTTTTGTAATAAAGATATCTGTTTAAGAACACATGCATCTATTGTGATTGCAATAAATAGGGACAAGTTTTTACGACTCACTCTAACTAATGTAATGTGCTATGTTTACCGTCCTATTTATGGAGTGATCATTGGGTTATTTCAGTAGGTAAAAAGTCAGTAGGTAAATTTGTTTGGTGACCCTTGGGGTATCGGAGGTAATTAAACATAACAATATAGGTAGATCTCTAAACATATTCATGTGTTTAATTTAAAAAAAATACCAGCCTGTTACTGTCCCACTGCTGGGCAAAGGCCTCTTCTCATACAGAGAAGCCACGAGCATTGATCACCACGCTTGCTCAAGACGGGTTGGCGATTTCAGACTTATATTAATTATAAGTCCAGGTTTCCTCACGATGTTTTCCTTCACCGATGTCTGTGATATCCAAGATAAACTTAGAAAGTACATATGAATTGAAAAAGTCACATTGGTACTTGCCCGGATTTGAACCCACAACCTCATGCATGAGAGGCGAGGCCTTAACCAAATTTGTTTAATTACCTAAAAAAAAAAACCCAATGATCACACCATAAATAGGACGGTGAAAATCCTCTCTTACATAACCGTACAAAACACATGAAGCGTAACTATGGAAACCGTACAAAATCCCAGGTTAGCCGGTGGCTAAGTACCGGTAAGATGACCTCTTCAAATGTCAAAGGTCGTTCCACGTGGCTCCATTGATTTTCGTAGATTTGTAGGTGTATACACACCGGCGTGTGTCTGCGGCTGTGTGCTGTGGCAGTGACAGTGGTTCGGCCCCCTTTTGACCTATTTTCAAGTCCCTTGTAGCAGCGGGATGGTGACGCAAGCAGGCTCGGCATAGCGCAGCTATGAATACTGAGAACTCCTTACATGATTGTCAAAATGTTGGTTACTCCTTCATTTATTAAATTGACTTCATCATACGGACTACCACAGTAATTATACTGTAGTTTGTAAAACACTGAGGTGGAATATGGTCTTGGCCGTTATGAAAAATCTGGCTTTATACCTATCCATAAAATCACGCCTTTAATAGTATAAAATAGGGAAGTTATATTTTTATATAATAATTACACGCGGACGAAGGTTGCGGACAACAGCCTAGTTATTTTATAAAAAAATAAATACGTAAGTGCAACACATCATCTCCATAGTAACCGTGGTTGCATGTCATGCGTCCGGCGTTTGGTTCGCGGTATCATCGCGAGTGGCTCGTTGGGATCCCTTGGAGTCGGAAAGACAGTAGCAAGTACATCAACTAATATTGCTACTCTCCTGTACGTTAAATGTTAAGAAAAAATAGCTTATTCTAAGTTTTTATGTACGAGTTATAGCAATTAGCTGACCCACCTTTGCATAAATTGATGAGAGTTTTTAGAATACGAATCGATAGAATTTTATCATCTTTTATATTTTATTTATTTGAGCAAATTTAATAAAATATAAAAGAATAGGTGGGCTAATTGCTACAACTCACTGTACATACATTTTATACGAAGTAGGTTTGTATTTAACTAAACTTAAGTTTAGCTATAGTCATTGTAGCATCAATTACCTAAACACTTAAACTGTTCGATAAAACTAAACAACTCAAAGATAGCATTACAAGTCAAGAGGAAATTCTATAAATAACTTCCCAACAAAACGTAACACGACCCGTCTTGTCTAAATAAAGCGGGAATTTGGAGGCTTTAGATTGGGCCTCGTCTAGGGCGGCGAAGGCGGCGCGGCGCGTTGCCATGACAACGCTGCAGCCCGACGACGCACCGACCCAGTTCCCGCCCGCCCAAATGTTAATGACCTCCAAAACCCAGGTCGAAGTTCACGCGCGCTACACGGGTAAGGGATCTATCCATGTACCCCGTGGACGGTTTACGGGTCACACCATGTATTGATCCGAGAAATTTTAAGATTGAATCTAGGTTAGAGATGGTGGATTTCTTGTGGAAATTCTCCTGTACTCTTGAACATGATATTTTTGGAAGTTGTACGAAATTAAACGCATTTTTCTTCGTATTGTTTTGGCTTCATGCTTGTTTATTGGACAAGCGGGTCCATTTATTAGTTGTTGTCATTGTTGATTGTTGCTGTTAAGTTATAAATTGAAGCTCACTGTTTAAAATGTTGTTGACGTGTTGGAGATCGTTAGCGTGTTTGCGTCTGTAAACAAACTGCCCTTTGTCAGTAAAACTACAAACGTGGAGTGGACGTAGGTACTTAGGTAGGTCGTGAAGGCACCGCCTCTTCACGCGAGTGTGTTCTTAGGTTACTATTGTTACATCTTCAGGTCAGGTCGTCAGCCTAGCGCGGGGCTAATAACCTGGACGGTGGATAGTTTCAGTACTTTTATATTAGTTTCTACTGAGCAAGAATTTGAACGATCTTTGTAATATTTGGGTCTGATTAGCTTATTTTTTGGAGCATAGTTGACTAGAGTTCAGGTACTGTTTTGTAGACACGATATATCTGATGTAGACATGCTTACTTTTACTTTTAAGGTTTCAAGTAGTACCTAAGTGTAAAAACAGGAAAAAAATTAAGAATATCATCTATTCTTTATTTTTTTCCTATTTTTTTCTTCGTAAATGATAATGAAGAATCTACTTAGTAACTGTTAAACTATCCGATACTCCTGCTAATAAAAAATCATCTAAATTAAAACTTAACACGTACAAAATACATGTGTCGCACACATGTTAGCGAATTCCTAGTTGTGGTGCTTATAGATGAAACAGAAAGGAAATTGCAAATAATTTTAGCTCATTACACCGACTGCGCCTAGGCTGAGTTGTGTTAGTGTGTGTGTGTATGTGCACGCGATCTACGCAATTACACGTAAAGAATAGTGACAACGCACACCAACGCCAGTGTAATCGAAGGACTGCGCCGCGTCGCATGCATTTGCAGAGCTAGCTAGGGCTGCTTCTAACTGCATTTAATATGCAGTTGCGGCTGACATTAAAAAAAAAAACATAATTACTGAAACTGTATATAAGATTGTATAAATTCTAATTTATACAATCTTATATACAGTTTCAATTACAATCAGCTTGGTGTGAATTCTGGGCGTGGTTTATTAACCTGTCCTTTCTTCAGTCCCATTAAACGATTTATAATCTTTCTTACTATGAAGATAGAGAGGTTACTTAGAATGCCTTGACATCGGGCGTTGATCCTGCGTAGGCGTAACATACACGCTACGTAGGCCCTGAACAACCGCTAACGCAACGCTTTGTGAAGTGTTACAACGATCACTGTGGGGTGTCAACGCTACGTACTCCGCTCCAGAAGTGTAAAGCTACACTAGAAATACGCTTAGTTCAAAGACACTAAACTTCTCTATATGGTACAGTGTCTAAGAGTATATAGTCCAAACTTTCAATAATATTATAAAAAGAAACCTATCTCCGTTTATTTGTCTGTCTGTTAAACACAAAACTATTTCGAAGTAAAGCTGTCTGTTCCAACCCTGCGATGCGCCGGAGTCGCACAGCCGTAACTCATACACGCACATAATGTTGGTACTCGCTGGTACTTCCATCTATTTCGTGATGCAATGCACTCTTGCGCACAGTTTTACGACGACCGGCGTTATTTACCACTTATTAAGTTTAATCGATTTTAGTTCTAGGTATCCTAAGTTTTATATACTAGACTTATTTATATGCTTCTCATTTCAAGATTAATCGTTTAATTTAATGTAAAGATTCTTAATTCTTCTTTTAATTATAGAGTAAAGCCATGTATAAATCAAACATTTGTAAGATCAGTAAACGTTTGAGACATGCGTACTAGCTTTTTGATTAAGATGCTGTTCAAAATCGTTAAAGCATAATATGGTTTTTAATAAAGGTTGTAAACGTACCGGGTTTAAGGAAGGTACTTGTTCCCCCCGTCACTACGATCATTTTTTGTTCTAGACGATACATGGGAACCTTCTAGTTACGGAGATATTGGGGGTCAAAGTTCCAACTTTTTCACAAGTTTATATTTTTAAATACATGTTTTTAAAGCAAGATTTTTAAACTCCTCCACGACCCCCGTACTATTCAATCCAGCCGCCAGCACAATGTTTTGAGTGCGTTGTATGGAGTCCTATCATGAAACGTGATTTTTCACCCCAAAAAAAAAGTCGTTTCCCAACATTAATTTTTGCGTAAAGTTACTTAGTTTGATGTACATAATGCTTGATTGACGGCTTCGTGAAGGCCGTTTAAACCCTGTATAATGTAGATTAGACTGAACATTCAAAATATGAACTTAAAAGAAAGAGAACTTCACACTGTTTAAACACGTACTCTTACCAATAGAGAAACTCAAATTTTCTGTCCCATTGATCTGCTAACACTTGAACACGCGAGTGTTTGCGCGTGTGAAGTGCGTTCTGTGCGAGTCGTCTGTGGGGTGCCTAATGGAACGTGCTCACGTGCTCGCTTTAACGAACCGATAGATCGCCGAGCTCGCTTCGGCAAGGTGCTTATATTGTACACTTTATTTATGGCTATCGGTAAAAGTTATTGCTAAAAGCGGTCATGTTGAGCAGAAGTATCTTAAAATGGGCATTGTTTTCTAATCAAAGCTAGTAGTTGCGGCTGTTTTAAATATAGTCCTCTGAGTAACAGATGAAATTAATACACATGAGACACAGACAGAGACAGAGCAACGTGATTGAAATATTACACCAAAGTGGGGACACTTCCTTCTAACGCGGTTGAAGTAAAACAAAACTGTTCACCCAGATGAAATAACAAAGCATTGAGTAATCGCATAGACAATATAGACGTCGACTAATAAAACCAACGAAACAAAACAGCTCACAGATCAAAACAGTTTGTAAAACAGACGATAAACTCCTCTGACCTAAAACGTTGTAAATCAAAAGAGGTTTTTTTCACCAGGTATAAAAGGGTGTTTGAAAGCACCGCGGCATGTAGCATGAAAAGCTTGTATGTGTCCTTTAACGAGCCAGTACTTGGCTGGTGTAGGGCGCGAAGCGGGGGCGGCGCCTATTCCTAGCGCGAAACTAGGCCGGCCGCCGACCGCTGGTGGATGGGCTAAGAGAAGAGAGGATAGCGGGATTAGCTGCAAGGTTGGAGAGGGGTATCGCGCACTACTCGGCCACGACCACGACTTGTCGCATGATCGGCCGTTACTTCGAAAGTTACATCGAAAAAAACTAGTCGGACGGCCGATGGTGAGACTAAATTTTCTTCCTGGTCTGCGTCTGCGGCCAAAAGCCGCGAGGTCCCAAAAATGAGTCAAAGAATAGAGCTCTAAGCTATAGCCATGACTGCGTAGCTGATGATATATAAACATTTCGTGCTGATATCATGCATTTATTATAATAACTTTCGTGATATAATTACTTTCAAGTTCGGTGGTAAAATTATGAACAAAATAAATATAACAGAAAAAAATCGTATTATCTTAAAAGAGTATTTTTGAAAACAAATTATTTATGTGAAGTTGTTAACTTATCTGTGTTCATGTGATGATGACTAAGTGCATAGTTATAAATCAGTAATCTGTGTTTATTTAGGTCAAATTGTAAACAATAAAAATATAATGCATCGCTGCTGAACATTTTTTGATATTGTAATATTTGAAATATTAATTGAAAACAAGTTTATCTTTATCGGCACACTTATAAACATGAATCATAGTTAAATATCCGTGAACGCTAAGTTCAATGTTCTAGACGCGTAAAAAGTAGGCCGGTATATTACAAAGAAAGTTATTCAGCACCTTGACAATGTGTATTGTGTACTTAACCTTAATAAGGAGTTACTATTTCTTTGTTAGAACTTTTACGAATCACCTATGACACATTCATAACTTTTAGAGCGTCATAATGGCCTTACACAAGTACCTTCAACTTGAACTACGCGAGCCGCCCGTGACTTGGGCCACACGACGTTTTAAACTCCGGACGCATGCAGTGCCAACACAAAAATTGCTTCTCAGAACAGAGGTTCAAGAATCAAGATCTATGTCGTTTGAGAAGACTTAAATATCAGATCCTCTTCCTAACGTATTTGTGTCAGAGAAAATAAAACGAAACATTGGAACAAAGTGTTTGTTTGTGTGTTTTTAAGGTTACCAGGAACCGCCGGCCGATGTTCCTTTTTTAATCTGTGCCATTTTTTTAGCCATGTGGCTTGTGTATCTCAAGGAAGAGAGAAATGTTACAGATTTTATAATTTGGACAAGCATCATCATTCTTTTTACATTTGTATGTTAATACTGCCATTACTCATAACAATTAAACTTGGTTACTTCAGTAAAGGTTATGTAGTCCTGGTATGTTCTCAGTTTGACTTAAATGATCAGAGATATTCTGGTGTATCTATAATTTAAGGGTTTCCTACAAGCTAAGCCAGTTTAAAAAAACCTCTAATTGATTAGGAAGACGGTGTGGCTCTAAGAATCATTTTGAATCGTCACAATTTTAGTAAAGTTCGCTATATTTAGAACTATTTAACATAACATAACAGCACGCCTGTAGTCTCCGAAGGGTTAGGCAGAGGTGTACCTAAAAGTACACCCACATTTCACCGGTTATGTTTAAGTCCCATGTCATAGGAGGCGAGCCTGTTGCCATCAACACAAATCCAGGCTTCGTGGCTGCTACTGAGAAATTCTTGATGGAAAAACCCAACAATACTCTGCCCGAAGTATAGTAAGTAAAACGAAAAGGCAAGCAAATCCTCATACAACAACTAGTTTTAACTAAAATACACCTACACAACACGAAAACTAGAATTTTAGGTAAACGAACACGTGTTCTCACATGTTTTCTCAAAAAAAAAAAAAACTGTTTCGCTCCGTGAGCTGGAAGTATTTATTTACGTACCAGAACTCGAATTACAGCCATTTGTTACATACATATGGATGGAGATCTGACACATGATTAAACATTGATATATTTGTGTTGAATGACGTCTTTAAATAAAAGAATAAGGTCAAAACAAACAAACATGCTTAATTTTGAATTTTAAGAGGGCAACGATAAAGAAAAGTGTGAGAACTAAAAAGGTTGTCACACTCATGATAAGACTGTCATTCTTTAAAATGGTCAACAATCTGTTTTGCTCCTCTTCATCATCATCATCAACATCCACAGCCTGAATTCACCCACCTCCGGGTTTAGGCCTCTCTTTTCTTCCAATCATAATTGCTAATCTCCACGTATGCCTGAGAGATATTTCTCGACGGCATGTAAAGCCAAGTCAGAAGCCCATGGGCGGCATAAAAACTTTGACACCAGGTTAGGCACTAACCAAACGGTAAAAAAAAAACAAGTTCCAGTGCCAGCCTCATCCAGGTATTTCCCCCGATGGCACCAATGTCGTCTGACTAATATGTTCCTCATACTGACTTGCAAACAATTCTTTCCATTTATGTCCTACAATTAAGCTGCTACATGTTATTTTTTCTCATAATTGACATAATTATTTCATTTGAGTCGATCAAAGAAAACTGAAAGTACAGCTACCAAGTACTGGAGTAATGGTGCCACTCCACTATGCAACAAGTCTTGTAATATTTTTATTGCAAGGTCAATTATCCTGACCCAATGCTGTATCCACTATCGACCTAGTCTTTACTCGACCTTGATTACAATCGTGATTCTACAAGTTGGAATTAAACTGTATTACGAGTAACGGCAAAACATAGCAAGTAATATTTAATGACAGCATTTTTATTATTTGCTTACGTTAATAAAAACATTCCAATTACTCGGCAAGTGCAATATGCATTATAAGGTCTGTGACCTGACCTCATCCGCGTAACGTGGCCTTACAGCGTAATGAAAACTGTGCAAACGCAAGCGGAGTCCGCCAATTATACTCCCGCTAGTTAATTTCAAACGACCAATGGTGATGCTGCTATGATGCTAGGAGCCAATGAGAATCATTCGTAAAATTAACAAACGTTTTTATTGCAATTGAAGTGCAATGGTTTCGTCCTAAGGTATCTAGAAATTGAAATTAGTTCTGGGATTCAATTTCAATTCGTTTTCTGAATGTGCTGATATCATTTGATTTAATGTTAGTCACAAAATCGTCGATTAAATTGTTAGGAAATCAGTGCATGGCCTTTAATTTACTGTGAGATAAATCATATTGACTAGATAAGCATCTCTGCTGAAGTCTTAGATAAAATCAGTCTGTTTGAAATAAAGCAGGCATACCTACAATGAGCTGTACACAAGTTATTTCAACTTAGAGTCACGTTAGAGCACAACTCTGCGTCAAGTTAGCTTGGCTTACAACTTCACTTAAAGTTAGGTACATCCCTAGATAGGGAAGATAAAAGCACTCTACATGTGCAATGTGAAATGCATTTCTAATTTTATTGTTAATCTCTATTCTCTAGTCTAGCATTCTAAATGTAGATATAGTCGATTAGTAAGTAAACTGGAATAGGAATGGTCCCAAAGCTCGGTATTTGAAAACGTTATACTTGTTTAGCTAAAGGAGGCGTTTATGACAGAGTTTGATATACGAGCATTTAAATATGTCCAGTTTTTTTACTACTACTACTTAAAACAAAATGTTTTGTATGATCAATTAAATGTAGCTGCCAAATACGACTTCATTCCCAATTTTGCATAAGTTTCATCCGTTGTTCAACTCATGACGATTAGGAATCGATACAACATATTCGAGATACACACAGAACACAGAAACACAGGCGAACACAGGCGTGGCCGAATCGAGTACAATTCGAATCGAACACAAGTGTGTAACGACTGTGGCGAGTATCGACTAGCGCACTCACTAGATCGCCAGCGCCTGCGCTGTTGCGAAACATCCGCATTCGTTAATGTTCTCCACAGATGATCTATGGAGCGCGAACAAGATACGCAACCGAACCACATTTCGCTTGCACTTTCGAAAGTAAGTCTTTGTTTTCACTTGTAGCGGTAATTTGTAGTAATGAGGGGAGATCATTGTACGCAATTTTGTTAATCGCTTGAGTGAAGTCTCACTGTATTTGGCAGACAGCCAAATGTCGCACATTACTTTTTGATTTAATGGTTTATGGTGAAGTTTTGATTTTAATTACTCGACGTTTAATATAAAGCTTGAGGAGTTACAAAAATGTGGTCGATTATACGTCATGAGCTTGCAGTTTTAATTTTGAATACAATTGGTTTTTGTTAAACTCGACTTGTTGTCTTTTTGTTTTGTACCTACTGAGGTAAAAGGTACAAATATAGATTTAGCAGCTATATCTCTTAAGTTATACATATACTACTTTTGCTTTCTTATAACTGAGTTTTAAAATCATGTTTTACCGCCAACTTCCTACAAAAAGCTTGATATAAGAATGTATGAGTTGTAACGATTCAATGCAGGTGTTAAAACCTTGGCAGTTGCTGTAAACGCACTTTCACTAAAATACGTTCGAGTGCGGGAACAAACGGACATACGGAATATAGGCCAGAACACATTGACTCACTCGCACACAAACGAGCGGAGATAGTACCAAAGCCGCTCTGTATTCTTCAGCCATACAATAATATACAAAAGGCCTTGAATACTAATACAAATGTTAGTCATGAAAACGTATTTTTCAAAAATAAAGGTACCTAATCAGTTTAACTGTGTTACCGCATTAAAAAAAGTAGTGAAAATGCGTGAATTTTGTGTCATCTTATCGCAAAAATCCTTCGTCTTTTTAGACTACAAGATATAGTTCGTTGTAAATAGAGTCACGGCCGGTTGTCGATCTCCTAATTTGATGGTCACTGTTTATCATTCCTTTATACGCTTTGCCTTGAGATGATAAAACGGTTAGTATTTAGTCTAAATATAACATAATAACCACAACATTTGAATATGTCTACATTAGGATTTTGTAACGTTGTTTGGAATCTATATCTACGGACACATTCATTATTGCCAATAGCTTTTCAAGGTCTGCAAATGCAATTACTAAGAAATACAGTTAAATTGAAATGTTATTGTCGAGGCTTTTCTCTTTTAATTTCACGATCAATGCGAAAATTGGCAAAAATATGGAGTGTTTACACAGGCCACGGTCTCTGGCTCGAACTTGTCCGATTTTTATTGCGAGTTTAAAGAAGCGAGCGAACTTGCCCCAGTGACCACGGGTAGCGGTTGATATAAATATAATACATAGGCCCACGTCCAATAATAGAATTGGTCGGTGGCACATTGCCGCCGCTCTACGGTCCTGAGCCCAAATTTCTAACTATAGTTATCAACTCCTCCGTTGCTAGTCGATATGCAGCTACGATGCACTTTGACATTTCAAAAATGGAATGATATTTTCAAGTGATTCGTTATCTGTCCAGTATCGATTACTGTCTAAAACACTTTCAATTACGTCTATTTACCCACTCTTTGAATTGTGCAATCGATGTGTTTGTGAGTTTACTGAAAGGATGCCAGTTACAAATAAACAGGATGTTCAAAGGCGTCCCTGTTAACCTATTTCTGTCTGTACCTGCGCAGTATGCATCAGTTCTTTTCAAGGAGTGTGCATTTGACATTTTCTTGTTGAAAAGTGCACGGATCATAGAAGTAGTTGCGTGGTGTGCGGGGCGGCGGGGAGAGGGGGGAGCTCGCCGGTTCGCGCGGTGTAACCTACATACCGGTCAACACTCCGGCTCAGTCAACACTCGCTACAGGGACATTTGGAGCGTTTGATGAGCCAGTGCACTTGTACAAGTAACTTAGGCGAGTGCCAGTAGAGTAGTAAATAGAGTTTAGTGGAAATATAACCACCCATTAACCAGAGCTCCCAGTGTTCACCATGCTAAAGATTGCGTATATGTTCAAGTTCGTGTTGTTCTTCAAAAAGATAGATAATTTCCAAAACAAAGCGTCAGGTTTTCGTGGAAGTAAATAACCTAAATTATTCAATTAATGATAATTAGAAATTTCTTTGTGGTTTTTTGTTCTAAAAACTTACGTGTTCTTCAGCTCGATCTCAGAAAATAAGTTGTACTCACCTGAAACAAATTGAAAATACTGATAAATGAAATGCTCAACTCAAATATCTCTTTCCGCGTAAACTTAATAAGTAACCATGCCAATGACCGTAAAATTTATTTTAGCTTGACGTTTGTTTACACATAATTTTTTGACACAAATTCGCTATGTAAGTGTGTAACCTAGTAAATGAGTATTAATTGGAGTGTTTCAGTGTGTGACTAACGCAACACTCTAACACAGTAAATAATGTCTCACTTTTAAACTAAAATGCGAATGTTCAAGCCAGTTACTGGGGCAAGTAGCAGCGCGATGTAAACGGACTAATGCCAGCATTAGATGCGACTAGACAAGGCCATAGCTATCAGTGAAATGTCGAGAAGGAAAGAGATGGATACATAAAGTATTTATTGCACACATAACAACACTACAAGTGCAATTCACGCACACACGTACAACTTTTCTATTTCTATTACATGGTCTAGGGTTGACTACTGGTGTTAATAAAAACGGTTAAACTAACTACGTCAATTTAAATTGTTGGTATTAATACTGAACTAAAAATCTTGGAGATAGCAAATACACGCGCTAAAGTGTGTCACGGGCGCAAATACACTCCACAAGATTACAGTCTTAAAATATCCAGCTAATTAAAAATATGGAAACTCTTGGTTTCTTTAAAATTTGGGTTTTTCAGCCAAAATGACTTCAAGCAATAAACATATAAAATTTTGATGACGACACATAGAACATATTATGTAGCTTCGAGTTCAGTAACTACTTCCTGTTTATTTGTAAGGTTTCCTATATTCCTAATGCAATGATCTACATACAGTATCATGTTAGTGCCCAACTTTTTGGCATAAAACAATATCTTTGACAAGCAACTCATAAGAAAGTCAGAGAGGGCATCGAAATACTGCTAATAATACTGATTAAAGCAGGAAAAAGGTGTTTCACCATCTAGGTCGGTTAAGGAGGTTACCGACTATCTTCAGGAATTGGGTGAGTGAGTGTATAATGCGCACTTGATATACAAAATACCTATCTTGATAGCGATAAGCGTTCCGAACTTGCCAGTTGCGACAGACTGTCCTAGAACCCGGTTTGAACTCGAGTACCCTCAATAGCTCAGCCCAAATTTTTATAATAATTTATCGTATCAGCATATTGCGCGTGATTGTCTGTACGTATGTACTTGTTGATCGCGGATGCGGCAGTGCCATGGGTGGTGGTGTGGACTGGGTCAATTTGATGTCAGTTGCTCAATCGAAGTCACTTGATTGCCGTGCTTTAGCAGGTGCTAACACACCTTGTGTTAACGGTTTGAAGTTCTGATCAATTATCAGAAAGGGAGATAAGACCTTTAATTTTTAATTTTATGTAATATAGGGGTGAGAGGGGGGATCGTGTTAATAAAAAGTGTTAAGAATGTTTGCACCAAGCATTAGAACAAATAGCTCTAAAGTCAGTCTCAAAATATATCTTTGTGTGCTTTTTGGCTAAAAAGACAACTTTTAAGTTATTTATTAGCTCAAATGTATTACACACTCTTAACTAATAAGGCATTTGAAATAACTTAATCTGCGTAACTTGTATAGAACGATATTGTAACTTTAAATAGAATACTTCTCAAACCAACATACTTTAATGGGTTACTCATAAGGAAATGATATTTCTGTGTTGTGAAAGACAGTGGCTTCAACAGATGGCACCCAGCTCCTCAAGTTGAATGTCTATCTCATTAAGTATATGCAATCTAAACTCCGAATAGGCTAATTAAACTTGACATTATACCAAAAGAAGAATATTTACGACGGATTTAAAACGATACCCGAGTCGAAGTTTTTAACTTTTTTTTTTATCAGAGATGCTTTAACTTCTTGCGATCATTCTGTTAACTTATTAACTTATTTAAGTAGGTAATTCCGCTTGAAAAACAGGAAGGCCGGTTGCACCGTTGTCTAAACAAAGCATAAACTTAAGTAAGTGGCTTTGTAAACCGTGTTGTTTGGTTTAACAAAACTTTATGCAATATTTGATCACTTACAGTTTCCATCTATGTGTTCCTCGCACACAGTTCCCATAGAAATGGGGTTATCTTGATAGATTGCCCTCTTGATTTCGAAACACGATAGCATTCGCTGAAGAAAGTATCAGGTGCTGAAATCTCAGCTTTGATATATGGCGTGTGTCTTCGAATAGTTTCGAAAGAAAGCTAGGAAGATTTACTTTATGATCCAAAGTTTCTTCAAAGAAACAAAACGATGTGTGATTTTAAGAAATTAATGGATTTTGAGAGCAACGGTGGCCCAGTGATGGCGGCTCCGACTTACGAGCAGTAAGTCGTGGGTTCGAGCCCAGGGCATTACTTTGTGTAATTTATTTCATAACCACTGCTCTCAAAAACGGTGAAGGAAAACATTGTGAGGAAACCGGCATGTCTTAGAACCAAAAATTCGAAGACATGTGACATTTGCCTATTTGAGCCCGCGTTGTAGATTATAGCCCATTCCCTCTCATAGAGAGGATGCCTGAGTCCCAGCAGTGGGAACATTATAGGCTGATTATGCTATGCTAATGGATATTGATAATATTTTGTTACTCCAACAACGTTATTCAAGCATGTCGTAAACACTCTGATCCAGTTCATTCATTCTCCGTGTCACAATACGCTTCTTTCGTAATCGAAGCCATAAAAAACATAGTTAGATTCGACTGCGAGCTTATTGTGTCAACATCATTATATTTTATGACACTTGGACTCGTCTGAAAGCGATGCATGCTAACCTTTGGGAAGTGTTGTGCATGGAGCAACAACGCCGGACGCCCTAAATTCACATTTCGGTCTCCCGCTGGCAAATTGCCCAAAAATAATTAGTCATCAACCGCTCAATTCCTTAGTCGCGATCCTAGGATAGGACGCTTCTCGGAACATGTTACGGTTTCAGCGACCACAAAGCATCTACTGCATTTCGAACGAAATATGAAAATGGGACATTTATGTGGGTTATTAAATTTGTAGTATTTTAAGATTTAGTGGTGCAAACTGTAGTGTAAAGTACATTATAAATGGCTATTGCCTTTGGCTGTTATTTGAGACTAGTAATATTTATGCAAGTGGATTTTCCTAGTGTAGCTTTGCTCTATTTTTTAAGAAATTTTATCAGAAATTGTTAAGTAAAAAAGTAGGTATAGGGATAGTAGTAGTATAGGGATTATGATCTTGCGACAATATAACTTACAGTTGCATATTTTCAAACATTTTCACTTTCAATAGCACGTTACAAATTGCTTTATACAATTGCCCTCTAGTGTCGAATTGCCGAACTTTTGTTGTGTCCGCTCGCCACTAGATGGCGCGAATAAATGAATAGGCGCTGTTGTAGCATTTCGTAGCATACCGTCGTATTATAAATTCCGGCTATCACAAGTAATATAGTAAACCAACCGTAATTTAAGTAATTAAAACAATGCCATGCTTGCCATGTTTGCCCAAACACATACTTCTGTTTTTACAATAGGTAAATTTTTAAACTAGTAGTTATAAATTTACCAATTGATGAATAAAAATACAATCGGTACTTTCAATAAAAAATATCAGATTAAAAAATTACAATTTGTAGCAAATAAACAATAGATGAAACTTTACGCAACAGGAAAATACTAAAAACATTCTTACGCAAAGTTCGTAGCAAGTGCTACGGCGTAGGCATTCAAGCGCGACACTTGAAGAGTTTCATCTTACGTTTAAGTTGTAGGACTACGGACTGCTGCGAACAATTGAATATATTTCGAAAGTTAATATTTTAGTTAACAGTTTTGATGTTTAAAACTATTGCTTTGTTTATGTTTCACGCACGTGTTTGGTCCGTATCGTATAACATTTACAAACAGTTAAATATTTCCGGTTTGCATACGTTTTGTTCTCGTTCAAGGTTATTTGATATTTTGTTTATATAAATAAGGATTAGAATACCGTATTTTCAATATCATGTAGTTATTTTCGGTTTGACGTGTGATTAGACTAATGTAAAGTTCGTGTTATGCTTCATATTCAATGAAAGTTAATTGACTGATAGTCTCTTTATTTCGAGAATAAAATTCACATTTTTAGTTGAAAAACCTTGAGTTTTCAATAATAGAAAGAGGTAATGTAATCCTATTATCAGTACTATTATAACCGTCGATCAAGAAACTCGTAGCTACATAATAACAGCCATTCAGATCAATCTTCAGGTTAAGCCACGTTTGCCTAGGTTGGTCTGTGGATCGGTGACCACCCATTACATACCGAGTTTTCTCCGTGCCTCCGTGCGTGTAAAGCTGTTAGTCCTGGCTGTCATTTGTAGATCTTTAACAGTCGTTACAGTTAGTGAGTGGCCCGAAAGTCTGACTACCAGTCTTAGTTAGAGGTATCGTATTATCCAGTACTAACTGGATTGTGGAGGTCAGATAGCCAGTCGCTCCATGTATAATACTGGTATTCAGTTGCGTCCGGTTAGAATGGAAGCCAACCCCAACATAGTTGGGAAAAGGCTAGGCAGATGACGATATCACCGTTGATCAAGAGCGTACTGATGATGCTAATTTGGTTGCGTCCCGTCCGTCAGTCAATCACGTATTGTGCTGTTTTTATGGTACCAGAAATCATAAAGCACTTTGTAAATACCAATAAGAAATATATAAAATAAAGTATTACCAACAAAACAATAAACAAACATAAATCTTTTGTCCTTGAAACAGAGTGCAATATAATGCTGAAAAGTTCAGATTCACACAAATACATGTAGATATCAAGTATAGGTCTCCTCCCTCTCCAATAGCATAATTGAACTTCACGTAAATATCGTGTGCGTGTGTGTGAGTTCTGCACACAATACGTACTAGGCACACGGACTAACTTAGGTCTCAGTGCGAGTGCACCGAGCTATGTTGGGGTAGGTCGGGTACTACGCGAATTACTTTATCCGTACGAGATTTGAATCGCGATGAATTTGTTATTGTGTTTTGATTGCTCGAGGATCGTATTTTGAGGAATGATTGGCTTGCTTGCTGGTATAATGACATACTTGATGTCTGTTACGATGCGATGGTGCAGTTATTTTAGATTATACACACTAACATATCATCACGCCTGTAATCCCCGAAGGGTTGGGCAGAGGTGTACCTAATAGTATACCCGCATTTCACCCGTTATGTTTAAGTCCCATGTAATAGAGGGCAGACTCCGTGGCTGCTGCAGAGAAATTCCTGATGGAAAAACCCAATAACAGTTTGCCCGACCTGGGAATCGAACCCCATGCTCAGCAGTCGTACTTGCGATCTCTAGACTAACGAGGCATTGAGCTTTAGTTTCTGGTACTTCAATCAGCTGCCGCCTGTTGACAGCTATCATCTCCAAACATGTTTACCCCACAACTTATTTACTGTCACATATACAACAAAAGCAAATGAGCGGTGAGCTAATAAAGTGCACGGCGTCCTCATATTAAACAAATTGTATTGGTGGTAAACAAGTGCTGCGGGACCTACCCCCTACCTACAAGTCCCTATAGATATTGTCAACATTGCATGACATAGACAGCGCGCGTTTGTGTGCGTGCGCGACTGTCCAGACGTCTATCTAGATAGACATCTAGATGTGGGTGCATCGGTGCAGTGTTGGCGTAGGTCCTGGGGGGTAGGTCGGGTAGCTCACACCCCAGCCAGCGCGGGGGGCGGGGGCACTGGCAATAACTACCATCACGTAATCAAACGCTCCGAGTGGGATGCGCCTGCTATGGGACTCCAGTTTATTTTTCCCTATAATGAGTTTTTGTTGTTCACTCGTCGAGGAACGTATTTAATTTAAAATGGCAGTTTGTTTGCTAAAATATTGTCCAGATAAAATTGTGGTGCTCTACGAATTAAGTCGAACTGATTGGATTTAATGTCAGTCTCGCAGTCGAGATTCAAACGTTGTGGTAAATTGCAAGTTCTATTAGTAACATGAAAGTTAAATCTAATATGAGTTGGGAAAACCGTCTTTTATAATACTTCTTCGAGCTACGGTTTTCTCCACTTTCGATTTGCATACGCAATTTAGTTTTATTCAAACACTTACACACACAAGTATGACTGGAAGAATATAAATAATAATAAATACAGTTACTGTGCTTTTGATCGTAGATTGATCAATAAGAAAGACACTTTCTTTTTGAAAGTATTTGGTGACAGCTTACGACTGATTCCAGCTTTTATAAACCTTAGTACAATAAGACCAGGGACATTACCGATACAACCTCAATGAAATGTGTTCTAAGATGCATCAAATAAAACACATAGCAGCTATCTATTCAAGGTTCAAGCATTTCATATTGAATCATTTTCTCGGATTACCTTTCGCTGTTATTTCATGAATATACTAGCTCTCAGCTTCACCCACCTACCTTACGTCCTACGCAAGAAAAATCTTTAAAATAGAACATACTAATATCTCAATATTTACTTAGTACTAGAATTATAACTTGGTACTAGGTATTTTGTCTGTACTGCGGTATCTATACAAATAAATAAAATTGAAGTGTCTGTTTGTAATATCATAATAACAGCTTTTTACTGGATGTATTTGGAAATATATACGACACTTATAACAACAACACATTTTTTTAATTTTCGTCTGTCTGTCTGTTTGTTCCGGCTAATCTCCGAAACGGCTGAACCGATTTTGCTGATGTTATAAGAAATAACTTAGGCTACTTTTATTTCAGAAAAAAATTACGGTCCGTGCAAAAAATATAAAACCCTTGAAATTGGTATAAAAATCCGATTAAAAAAGGGAAGTAATATTTTCTTTTAATAGTTTCACGCGAACGACGAATGTCGCGGGCAACAGCTAGAATACAATTATATTCATGAATTCAATTGCACTTTGTTACTAAGGGTAGGTCCGAACTAATACTAACTCAGTTTAGATTTCTCCCACCCCCTCTAGAGATTGTATCAGCCTTGAATATTTAATTTAGAAGGATTTCTACAGCGAGCGCAATGTTTTCAGTAATCATACCACTTGAAACAAGTGAGTGAGTGAATGAGATTATTGTATACTAGCACTGCGCACGCGACTTCGTCCGCAAAAATTGTGATAGCTCGGCTAATATGCATGATATAAATATAAATTTATAGCCTATAGCACCCACGAATAATGTAGTTTTCTGCCAGTGAAAGAATTTTTAGAATTGGATCATTAGTTTCGGGGAGGAGCTCGTGGCTTAATAATAACAGCCGCTCGGGTCAATCTTTAGATTAAGCTGTGCTTGCCTTGGTTGGTCTGTGGATGGGTGACCACCCATTACATACCGAGTTTTCTCCGTGCCTTGGAAAACACGTTAAGCCGTTGGTCCCGGGTTTCATTTGCAGATCTTTGACAGTCGTTAGGCAGTCAGTGGCCCAAAAAGTCTTACCAAGAGATAGACACCTAGTCTTATCAAGAGTATCGTATTACACAGTACTGACTGGGTTGTGGAGGTCAGATAGGCAGTCGATCCATGTAAAATACTGGTATTCAGCTGCATCCGGTAAGACTGGAAGCCAACCCGGGGTAGGGGTAATCCTTACCTACATACAAACTTACAAACAAACCTTGCCTCTTTATAGTATAGATTGTATGCTGAATACAATTTTGTATTTAAATAAATACGTTATGATGGGATATTTTATTATTCATTGTTTTTATCACGTATGTAGCCTGTACCTTCATACATATGAGTCACGACGTAAGAGGGAAGCAATAACCAAGCCGTACAGTATACATTAATTCAACTGCGTCCGAATTCGGGATTCCGTCCGTGTATGCATAATTTGTTTTTGAATATTTTTTCACTAAAATTGAACAGAAAAAGGAGGTATTTCTTTGGATATTTTTAAGTTGTATTTCTATTTCTGGCCCATGGGTGGCATAAGAACTCTGACACCAAGTTAGGCACTAACCACACGATAAAGAAGAAGAAGTTGTATTTCTAAAATATCAAACTACTGAGACTAATCGCCCTAATCAAAGTATCGTTTATTTCTACAGTTTTTTCATACAGTTTTCTCAACTTAAGTAACTTCCATGTTATATATTACGTCAAAATAAATGCAAAATATACAAAAACCCATCCCCCACCGTTCCTATAGTCAATCAAAACGTGGAATCAATACCGACTATACATTATAATTGTTATGTAACCCAGCATCAATGTTTATTTACCAATACGTATGTCGTTGCAGGTCGTCGACCCGGGCTCCTGGTCGGGAAATTTCGGCGGTGTCCGCACTTTAGAGAGGGATAGACTTATGCAGGGTGCCGAGGGTGCGAGTGCACATCCTGGGAGGGTAGAGACCTTGAGCTGGCAAAATCAAGGGTAAGGTGGTGAGGTGGTGTGCGTGAGTCCTCGGAGCCGGCGCTGTGTTGGTGCATCGATAACTATACACACGTGCGCGTATAGCTAATAATATATTCAGCATACACACAGAAAGAAGTGCGGACTTACTACTATGTGTGTATATATATTTGCAAGTCGTCTCTTGTCCACTGAACCTTGGGAATAAGAAAATGTTAAGCAGTCTGGATATAAAGTGCTGACTCAGACTGATATACTTTTTAAATGTTATGAGTTCGAGTTAGAATGTTAATGCTT
The DNA here is from genome assembly GCA_905220335.1 of Noctua pronuba. Taxonomy (NCBI): domain Eukaryota; kingdom Metazoa; phylum Arthropoda; class Insecta; order Lepidoptera; family Noctuidae; genus Noctua; species Noctua pronuba. The sequence continues at coordinate 5,849,812 of LR999894.1, forward strand.
TGACACTTCTCCGGTTGGTAGTACCTATGGTACCTATTGCTGGTAGGTATATAGCAGTGGCGAAAGGTTAATTTTTTTAAGAGGTAAGCCGGATTGCATATCTTTAACGTGATTTGATTATTTGTCTATGGAATACTCATTGTGCCAGTTTCCAAAGGAAAGCCGTTAGGAATCTAGTTGTATGGAACCTTCGCCACTGGTATGTAGCTAGATAGTGATACCAAGAAAAATAAAGGAAATCAGATGAAAATTAAAATAAGTTAATGTTGTTTATTCATTGCTGCTTGATTACCGACTTTAACTGAGGAACAAATGTGTTGTGAATCAAATATTGTATTTAACATTGGATATTAAAAAAAGTATGTTTATTTCGTTCATCTTTGACGTTTGATTTGGGTTGTCCTCTGTTTGGATGCTTAAGAAATCAATTTAGGTACAACCGCCCATGGCTAATTATATAAAAATACGAGGGTGTCCGAGAGGTAATGCAAAAGGCTGATAACGAGCTCCTTTAAATGTGATGACTTCAGCAAATTTTTTTAAGATTGCAATCAGTCTAATGGACGAAAGACATGTGCTCAAAATATTTCGATAATAGCATATTTGATATTCCAACAACCATTTATTTACATATTAAAGCCATTTAAAAAAATGTGGAAAACTGAAATCAAAAAGTCAATTTTTCAAGAAAAACCGCACAGGTTACTCCACTACAACAGTGCGCATAAAGCACAACGACTGAAATTACAAACAATGATGCAATTCAATTAACCGATCAAACCGTAAAGCCGCCATAAAAATAAAAACGCATGTCAACAAGCAACAACTACGACCACGTGCTCAACCCAAAATAGACGCGCTCGCACACACGCGCAGTGCACGCACACCACACGCACACGCGCGCACGCCACGCGGCCCGCCGAGCCCGCGGAAAAATCAATATTTTGAGCAAAACTACTTCCCTTAACGCAGCTGTGTGCGTCGGTTACCTCCCCGTATCCAAATTCCAAAAGCTCTATCGCCGATTTAGTACACAAACTGAATCATACCTTATCTGTTACGAAACAAAGTGTTATTTCCCCTATTAAGAGCGGGGGTAGTTAGATCGTGAGGGTACGAAGAGGTAGTGCCGTCCCGCTCCAATCAATCGGATGGCTCGGTCGCTCGGCCGCGTGGCGCCGGCCGACGACCCCGGCCCGGTCGTTACCCCGCGACAGTTGCACCCTGCTACCCCGTACCGACAAGTACGCACCCTTGTTCTTGCCGAATCTTGGACCCACGCCTCGCCGCCGCTGACATTGACTCGACGAACGGTTCAACGACCTCCGCTAACGCTTCCGCCTTCCGGTGTCCTCTCCCGAAATCCTTAATAATATTCCTAAAGCGTAATTTTATTTTTACTGCACCATATAAATTTCATGAGCACACTTAACGCAGAAACTTGACAGCTATACAAATAAGACAATAAAATAAAGATCTTTAAGTTTTAAAACCTTTCATGAGTCATCGTTTTTCACCTGACTCTGAATATTGGGGAGCCCTTATGCGAGTCTCGGAGAAATAAACGTAACTCATGTCCCGTCACATGAGTAACATGTGTTATTGACTCCGTATCTCGAACCTTTGGTGAAATATATTTCTATGTGTTATAAAACGAAATATGAAATTTGACTGAATGTCTACTAATACAACATTTTTGGCAACGTACTAAGTGTACGAGATAGAAAAAGTAGAAATCTCAATGTTTATAATGGATTCAGTGACTCACGTCCAATTAAGTCCAATAAAAATAAAACGCAATCCGTTACTCAATGAATGAAAATGAATGACCGTCCATGCGTGTGGGCACCGGAGCAAACAGACGTTAATGTAATGAAACCAGCCACAAATCATTCCATATTCAAAACGAATTAGGCGCAAAGGCACGCTGGAATCCGACACTAAACCAAAAAAAAGAAGAAAAAACGTTAAAACAAATGTGCCATCTCCGCTCGGCCAGACAAAAATTAAAAAGAAAAGGATTCCAGTGCACCTTCCCCAAATTAACGAAGTGACTAAGTGAGCATTTGGGAAGCGCTTACGCATCCTTTTAGTACGAATTATTTTGAACCAAGACGCAAGATTTTTGCCGTGGTCTTTCGTCGAGTGCATTAAAAGTGAAGTTAATGTGAAGCGCATAAATTAAAACCACAATACAATTTTAAAACCGTGAGATATTTTTATGTTGAGTTATCAAAGTTACGAGGAAAAACGAAAGTATTTTTTGTAAAACAAGCTTTAATCTTTTCGTAAAGATCGACAATGTTGTTGAAGCTGATAAGATAAGCTCCAGTGAGAATGCGCTGAAAACCTTGTGTAATACTATTCACCTTTCCCAAGGTAGTTTTGCATCACTAGCTCACCAAACGGACAGATGTAGTATGCAGCATTATGATTACAATGGAGATTGCATTTTAAACTATTATGAGGGCTGGTCTACGACGCAGTATCACATTTTATAATCCATTTTCATGTTAATTTGATCAGGGGACTTATATTGCACCCCTCAAAGACAGGAGAGGAGGGAACGTTCACCAGACTCTATTATGAAGGTAGAAAAAAACACGTTATGTTTAAATAATAGAACGTCACTGTACAGTTGGCCAGTCTATGATTATGTGGAGTAAATGGCTACTGATCCCCCCTGCGACTGAATATAACCGACGAACAAGCCTGAAAATGTGACAATTTATGGTAATATTCCCATGGATATTGTATGAACGATATTGAAAATATAAAAAGAAGCAGGGGATGCTTTTGTATTACATTTTGTTAAAGGCGAAACCTGTTAATAAAAACCTGAAAATGTTTCAGTAGGTACGTTTATGTATAAAGGATAATGAAAAGCAAAAAGGAAAAGAAGATATCCGCATTAACATTGTTGGCGTTGTTTACGAATCATTTCGCGGTATTGAAAAATAAACTTTTACGCACCGTCTTTCTAAATATATTTGTCAAAAGACTCGACGCGTGCGCAGCGCGTTAAGCTGGCGTCAGCTTTAATTGGCTTTAAATTTGTTCAATAAATCTCTTCCCGGACACGGTTAGAATGTCCCGGGATTGAAGTTTTTATCAGATTTTCCGGGTTCATTTCTTTTAACGTTTCCCTGCTCTTGCGTCGGTTCGTTGCGTAAGTTAACAGAACCAATCAATAAACTGACATAACATAGACCGAGTTTTGTACTTTTCCTTATCTTATGTAATCGTGCTTTATGACATTATAAAATAAAGTTTTAGTAGGAATAATAAACTATTTATTAGTGAAAAGATATAGACAGCCGTTTGTCTTCCTAGTTTCGCAAAGATAAAAGTGACTGATTTAAACTTCATCTGCCTAGCCTTTTCCCAACTATATTGGGGTCGGCTTGCAGTCTAACCAGATGCAGCTGAATACCAGTACTTTACATGGAGCGACTGCCTATCTGACCTCGTCAACCCAGTTAGGACTGGGTAATACGATACCCCTTGGTAAGACTGGTTGTCAGGCTTTTTGCGCCACTGACTACCTAAAGTCTGTCAAAAATCTACAAATGACACTCGGGACCAACGGCTTAACGTGCTTTCCGAGGCACGCAGGAAACTCAGTATGTAATGGGTGGTCACCCATCCACGGACCAACCTAGGCAAGCACGGCTTAACCTAAAGATCGATCCGAGCGGCTGTAATTATTTAGCCACAAGCTCCTCTTAAACTTTTATTTTTGGTTTTACTGAAAAATCCCGCTACATTTGACGACTTAGAGCTTACAAAGATGCCTGGTTACATCACACAATTTAACGTTCAGCCAGACAGGTCGACAGCGTGTTATTAACTAGTTAGTATAAAATTCGCCATTAACACCTAGGCAGAGTCAGTGTGCAAGCCATTGCATAATTCTCTTCCGCGATCTAGATCAGAGAGTCGGCTCGCGGCGCAGGCGGCGGTTAAACGTGTGTGCTGTAATAATCCCTAATATATGTACTGTTTACGGCAACACTCGTAAAGCTTGCTTCTTACTTGTACTTCTATTTTGCCGTATCTACCTTTATCGGTTTGCTAGCTAGTATAATTTTATTCCAGTGTGACCAGTTATTTTATATTTAGGAGCTCGTGGCTAAATAATTACAGCCGCTCGGGTTAAGCCGCGCTTGCCTAGGTTGGTCCGTGGATGGATGACCACCCATTACATACCGAGTGTCCTCCGTGTCTCGGAAAGCACGTTAAGCCGTTGGTCCAGGCTATCATTTGTAGATCTTTGACAGTCGTTACAAGTAGTCAGTGGCCCGAAGGTCTGACAACCAGTCTTACCAAGGGGTATTACCCAGTACTAACTGGGTTTTGGAGGTCAGATAGGCAGTCGCTTCATGTAAAATACTGGTAGGTATTCAGCCGCATCCGATTAGACTGGAAGCCGACCCCGTCATAATTTGGAAAAGGCTAGGCGGATGATGATGTGACCAGTTCTTTTATTATTAATTTATTCAAAAATACATTCTAAGCTTACAGTTTCGATACCTGAGACGATTTCCGTATTTATAGTAACGGTCGCAACTCAGTCGTCAGTTAGTCGTTGCTGTTAAGATAGCGACTAGATTTTGTTTTTTTTTTTACGGGAATTGACACTCTAATGTCGGATAAATTTCCAACCCAATATATTCATGAAAATATTGGTAACGAGTTCTTTTTCTTCATCAAACATTTAATGCGACGCCGGCATCGACATCAGTGTAGTGACACACCTGCCACCTGCCGAGACGGAAGTTCGGGGTTCAGTATACTTACAATGCTTTTTAATAATAATTTATCTTCACACATCAGGCCGAAAGTATGTCTCCTAATTTCCATTCTTATTAAACTTCAATATCGTTTTTAATTTCATTTCAGCAGGTATGTTGCTATGTTTAAGCACTATTTTAATCATTCATGTAACTTAAAATACTAAGGTTAGAGGAAATGCAAAAATGATACAAGTCTGATCCCAGCCTACGCATACGTATCGTTCAATATGCAGCAAAATATTGGTAGATGTTTGTGATACGTAATGTGGACAGTTTTGCGTATTATCCAATATTTATTACTACTGGTTACTGGAGATAATTTGGAGCTTGCATACCTAACACTTGACTAACCAGGGATTAGCGTGTAATGGAACTGCTTATGTTGAATTATATATTTCTTAGTAAGATTTGGAATTGCGAAATGGGATTAAAATATTATTTAAGTATAAGGGGAGGATTATTATTTGTCTACATCCTACTACTCCTATCCTACTAATATTATAAATGCGAAAGTTTGTGTGGACGGATAGATGGATGTTTGTTACTCTTTCACGCAAAAACCACTGAACAGATTTGGATGAAATTTGGCACACAGATAGTTTATAACCTGTAATAATGTATAGGATATTTTTAAGCCCGGTAGTATGATCCCGTGGGACAATTATCGAACTCCACGCAGGCATAAGTTAGTTTATACATAGGTCAAAACTTGACGCCACAGAAATATTAGAAGTCATGTTCATTGAAAGTTGATAGTATTTTAAAGATTGTTCTAAGTCAATTTTGTAAGATATCTCTTAATTTCGATAATTTAAGATGCGACTTTATTCACATTTGTCGACTATTCACAGAGCTGGAAATTATGAAAATCTCATTAATAAAAATCTGATGCATAAGTTGATTGATTCATTAATTTTAACACCGTTTATGTGAGATCTTTATTTGATTTGTATTTACTCGTATATCTGCAAGACTGCTGGTAGTTACTTCCGACTGACTATATCAATTTTCCTTTTTCTTTTTAAATCTATCCTTAGATACCAACTATAACAACACGAAAGGCCAAGTATCGGACTGGTACTCAAGGTGTCTCCTCCCTCGATCAATCATGTTCATCTTAAGCTCGTCCAGCGGGGGTGGCTCGTGGTTACTCTGGCTAGTGGCTACACCAGGCGTAGGGAGTGTCGACTCTATATTGCACTTTCATTAATCACATACGCTACTGATTTTATTAAGCACTGGTCGTGGGAATAGAAGAGGTTAGTTTTGAAGGCAATTTATCAAATAGTGCCACAAAAAGGAAAGTAAAATTCAGTGACCAATATTTGGTAAAAACGCATTAATAAATTAAACCAAATCTACTTTTTACATACAGTCACGAGAAATGAAATGTATACACGAACAAAATTAAAAATAGCTCAAAAAACCGATCGAATCTCAAAAGATAAGACCTATTTCGGAATAGTTTGTCTTGAAAACGTAGTAGGAGAAAATCGCTTTTGAATGTTGTTAACTGTATACATTTCTTTTCTTGCGACTGTACATAGCTAAAAGACGAATTCAAGCAAGACCGACTATGGGATTCGTACCTGGATGTACTTGTATACCAATATCCGCCAAAGCGTGAAAATTCAGACAAGCAACGTTCCCCAAAATCGTACGTAGCCGTCTATAGGGAAAGCCTATGTACACCAGACGTTCAACCTTTTATGTACATCTATAAAACCTATATAGCTAGGAAACGTCAAGAATTACAAATATTGCTAGGGTGTAATTAAACAGTTTCAAACATGCAGGTTTTAAGTAACAAGGCCGAATATAGAACTTCCTTTGCGTCTCTCGATGGCATACGTCCCATACGATCAATGGCGGGTCTCTTCCTTTAAGATCTCCGAAGTTTCATAAACGGCAAAATGTTTTATGTTTACGCAATAAATTACACGCCGGTAACTTTATTGATGAGTTATTAATATTTATCGGTAATATCTGAGATTTATTAGATTACTTTTTATTAGGATTCGAAAATTATTGTACATCTTTTTAATCAGCTTCTATACAATTATTGTACAGTTAGTAAGATTGTTCACACAAAAAAATAACGTGTCAACGTCCACGTGGCTAGGTTAAGTAACCAAAAAAATGGCCATGCGTAACGTACCTATCTTTAGTTCATATTAATATCTGGCTCTTAATGCGGCATTTATCTAAGATCTATGAGATGTATGTAGTAGGTGGCGTCGAACATAAATAAACGCATCACGAGATGCACCGCGCTAGATTCTGTAACAGCTGTGTGTTCAGGCAAGCCCGCTCGGGGTCAATGCCCACCCGTATTTTCAACATGTGCCGACGTTTTCCGCGTTCCACGGAAAGCGCTCGCTTGTCATTCCTTCGGGAACCTCCGCTATGCTTCGGGAGTCTTCGGGTTTCAGTACTTCTTAGTTTCGTAAACGAGGGAATAATGGCCGCTCGAAATATAAAGTGTTTCTTTTTAAGTCTCCTGCTATTTTGTGTGCTCATCAAATTGCTTTTAGACGTGCTTAACAATGCTTCGGTGTAATGGCTTGTTTATGCAACGCGGTGGTATTGGTGCAGCATCCTACAGATTGTTTTCTTGGAAGAAATATATACTGAAGACTGTGAGATTCTCATGATACCGATGCTGGAAAATTGTAAGACTTCAAACAGCTTTTAAGTATACAACCCTACGTTATAAGTTATAAGAGTATTTATTCTACAAAAATAAATACTTATTCAAAGTTTTAGTCAAAGTCAAAGTCAAAGTATTTTATTTGTTGAACATAGGTAATATGGTACATGGTATGAAATTTGTGTTGTATCACTATGTTTTGCCTTGCAAGGCGTACAAATTAGGCGTAAAAAAATACAAACTAAATAAAACTGTTACAAACAAGTAACGTCGTAAACAAGGTAGAATAACAAGTGGACACATTTTTTATTTTATGCTTCTATCTTCTAAAAACTCATTGATAGAGTACTAAGCCTTTTTGAAACAGCATGAAGAAAATTTTCTAACGTCCAGCCTAAATGCAAATCACACCTACATTACAAAAAACCTAAATATTTAATATTAATATTATTATTTGTTTTAATATTAATTAATATTAAATATTTCGGGGAGTTGGGGTGGATCGAATAGATCTCCCACCCGCACGCAAAATACGCGCTTTGACGTGGAGTTGCGGAAACCAGCCCGCTATACAATACAATACAATACAAAAAACCTAAACATCAATCGGTCATGAAACGACCTTTCACACCAAGCTATGCAATAATGTATAACACATAACACTAGTGCACAGTGGACACCTTGCAGTTCAAACACAGAGTGGTCAAAAACAAAAATATTATCAGTTTATGTCCGAGTGTTTATATAACAGCGTCTGGGACCACCGGCCGCTGACATTGGACACGCTGTGACATCATTAACACCTTATATTATGCCAAGGTCTTGTTTTAGAAGGTATTTGAGTCATATTTGAGTTGAGATTGGTATTCAAATTAAATGAGGCTGAACTTTAAGAAGTAGAATGTACAGACAGACGCCAGCACATCAAGCTACTGCAATCTGTCAGATTTCTTTAATAGATTTTCAACTTTATCACTAAAGCATTAGGTTCAAGGTTGTTTGGGAAAATTTGACAGTTTCGGGAAGCTTGATGTGCTAGCGACTGTACAGTGTACAAGTACATAGTGGACTAGCTTTTTCTCGCGGTTTCGCTCCCGTTATGTAAAGGAATTAACCCATGGAAACGTTCTAAATGTAGCCTATGACACTTGGGGATAATGTTACCCGTTAGTGAAAGAAATTTTGGAATCGGATTAGTGGTTCCGAAGATTACCCCGGAAATACAAACTTACAAAAAAAAATTACCTCTTTATAATATTAGTATAGGTAATATCGGCTCGGATTAAGGAACACAATATTTCTAGTAGTTTAAGTTAGTGGTATGGGATGTAGTGGCTAGTATCCCGTAACGTTTTGTGTTACTATGTGCTACGAATATACATAAATCAATAGTTTGAAGATCATAACTTGAATTAAACACAGTGAAAATAAATAATGCACAAACAACCTCTCTTTGGATTCTCAAATTATCATCTGCCTATTGTTTTCAGTCTTACCGGATGAAACTGAATATATACATACCAGTACATTACACGGAGCGACTGCCTATCTGACCTCCACAACCCAGTTAGTACTTAGGTAATACGATACCCCTTGGTATGACTGGTTGTCGGACTCTCAAGCCACTGACTACTTAACGCTACCATACTACCGGTATCCAAAATAACCTAAATTATAATATCATGACTGTGGTGTTCACTAGAAACACTAGTTAGGGTTTAGAATAAAACCACCAAATTATCAGTAAGTAGATGAACTACTTTAAGGGTACGTGCACTCGCTGCCCGGGATAAGTGTGGACTAGTTGGGACGGAACGAGACACCACCTTAAAGCTGTCGCTACGTTTATTAGTATATCACATCTCTTCCTTTTTATATGAAAATATTTATTTCAATTAGGCCATTAGAGGGCACTTTATGAAATGAGTTCATTTCATTTTCCCATTCGCTAAGGTAGTTTGTATGGAGAAGAATGGGGAAGAAACTCCATACTTACTCTTTTAAATTGTTTTACAAAAATGTGTAGGTTATATTTATTGGTGTAATAGTTATAATATTAAATTAGGTACATATCTGGAATACAATTTTTTTTTATAATTATTTTACAATGTTATATAAATTATGCTAACATAGGTACACAATATTAAAATTTAACCATGTCAGATAAATTAATAATGTTTATAAACATAATCCAGGTACAGATATTGTAGGCATATACATTGTTTCTTTAATTTTATAATAAAATTAGTTTTAAGTACAATAGTCACAATATTTAGCATCTTTTAGAATTCAGTCATTCATTTTTTAAAAGTACAATGACAATATTTCCATTTAGAATTTAATTACATTTTAGATATTTCAGTATCTGCACTATTTAGCATTAAATTTACTTTATTGAATTGTACTTTATTTTAAAATACGGTTCGTAACTTTGATCTTACGTTTTGTGATCGATAAGTTTTGCTTGAGCAGTTAACATTACCCCTATTTAGGATACCTTCTTTAGGTGTTACATGATGTTCGTCATGTGTCGGTAGTGTTGACCAGTTTCGTCATACCTTATGTTTTAGTACGCTGTGATGTGGATTAAATTACGGAGATATATTATTTTTGTTCATCATGTTCTCTACATGTAAATTTTTCTCCAATCCCCATTCTCAATGTATAACTTTTCTGCTATCTTCGTTTAATAGATCTTTCTAACTTTTGAGTGGTTGTATCAACTTCGAGATCTGTTTATTGTTATTTATCTTCACTTCACCTCTGAACGGTCTTCCATAAAACAGCTCTGATAGTGTTTTTTTTTGTTTTTGTAGTATTAGTGTGTAGTTGAGGAGTACTTAATATACATCATTAAGTACTTTAACAAATCACCATTTTAGGTAATCAATTGTTTAAGGATATCCCTGATCCCTGTTGTATCTCCCCATCTTAGCTCTTTGGAGTACCTTTGTCTAGTAGAGGACCTTGTTTATTCCTTTTTCGATGCAGAATATCTCGAATTCTTGAGACTACAAAATTGTCTGTCAAACCCAGATTGTATACTTGCAGGATTTCGGTTTAAGAAAAGGTTTCTCAATACCTTTACCGTGTCCTGTATTTGTAGAGAAAATGAATAATTTACATATCCATCTCTTTGTATCGACTGTAAGTAATAGTCGATAATTACGAATAGTTAACCTCCACTTTGCAGTGGGCTCAAAAATCAAAACTTTATTCCTACAAGCTTCTGGAGATAGTTCACGTCTTTTAACGTCGTAGAGGGTTTGGGCTTGAGACTAAATCTATTAACAGCGTCTTTACCTGTATCGGCCAGCAGGCCTTTGTATTTAGTCTAGCCTTCAATGTCCTAGTTGACAATACTTCCTCCAGTATTATTTTGTTTTCAAATGAGTGAGATTAAGAGTTTGATTGCTCTTTAAAATGGTTTCATGAATTTCATGTTACTAAAGTTCGTGTTTAATTATTTATATTGAAGCATTTTTTTTTTCTTTTTTTATGATTGGATGCTGCAATAATCATTTTAAGGATAATATGCATCATCATCATTTTTTGACTTCGAAAGCCTTCAGTCACTCTCAAAGTTTACATATTGTGCGAGATATAACCAGGGCTAAGGCTTATGATCCGTGAAAAGTTCATATATTCATACTACATAATGACTGTTTTTTGGTCTGTCAGTAATGCTTTTTTTTTACGTTTATCTCCGATTCTCTCGTTTGCGTAGAAGGATATATTTGTTCTTATAAGAACTGAATTAGTACAGTCCTTTAACTAACAGAACGTGTTTATTTGCTTTGACATTTTGGGTCATAGTAACCAAAAGTATGAATTTAATTCGGGAGGTATAAATCGTTGCCTGAGCTACAATGTTCAGTACAAACTACTGTTCTCTCATAGATCGTTTACTTGTGATTGTGCATCACTTTTAAAATGACAATGATCTTTATTGCCATTTAAGTAAGGTTGCTGCTCGGTTGCAGCCCCTGACAAGTCTGTCCAATAACAGTGATCTTTATTCTGATTGCGTTATGGTTGTGTTCGGGTTACTGTCAGACGTAAACCCACATTGTGTGCTTGAACATTTCAATAAATATTAATCGCCACTTGTTTGTTTGTGGTCAATTTTACTTTTAATTCTATCTGTTAACTTTTGTTGCACTTTGAATAAACAGTGTGCTCGTGTAGCCAATTTAATCAGTTAGTTTTATAATATTCACAACAGCACTTTTCTTTTCAACATACTGTCAAGTGAATCTTAGTCTATTTTTTTTTTTTTTTTCCTTTTTCCAAAATTTAAAATTGGCATTTGTGTGTTAATTATGGCTCTATTATTTATAGTAAATTTTGAACTTCTCGAGTGGTGTGTATGTTTCGATCGCTTTGAATGTATTTCTCAAGTGGTTTAATGCCTGATAAGAAAATCTCAGAAACTGAACAGTTTTAGAATTTATTTATCAAAATCTATTTCTGTGCAGTAAATATTTTTTTTGACTTACACTCTTAATTCTTTAATTTCGTCGATACAGGTGACAACTTGTTCGCATAAACCGGTAAAGCTCTTGCTTGTAACTAACGTTGAGATTTTTGTATAATTTTCAACGTGGTAAAAATCAAAATCAAAGCATTTATTTCAAGTAGGCCAGTTACAGGCACTTTTGAATTGTCGAAAAATGTGTTGCAAAATAACCAATTTTGAAATATTGCTCCATATTGGGCAAGTGATGTTTTTTTTTATAATAATAGATCCGTTCGCAACACGCATATACAAGCAAATATGTTTATCATCATTAGGCTTTAAACGGTACCATCAGATAAACCCAAGACTATGGTTTACTTCCAGGTTTAATGAGGTCTATTTTACCAGTTCATTTTACCAGTTCGTCTTTTTATTATTTTTCTTTGATCCCAATGAATTGGAACTCATCTAAAAAGCTGACAACTGGAGAAATTGTTTCATAAATAGTGATTTTTAATTTGACATCTTTGAATCTTGATATTGATTTAACACCTTTTACTCGAGAATTAAATAAAATGAACCATTTAGCAGATGTTTGGCAATCTATGAATGTTTAATCTAGACTCGTTTACTCGTTGTAAACTATAAGTTTTGCGTCGTGATCCATTCATGACTTGTATTTTTGTCTCATTTATCACTCACAAATCTACAGTTAGATTCAGTGATCATTTTCATGTTAACCTCATCTTTTGGCTTTATTGATTCTACTCTAGTCATTTGACGAGAGGTAAATTTATTTTATTTACCCTTGTTTTGCTATGGTTCTGGCCTCGTTTAGACTCTTTATGTTTTGGCCAATGAGAGGTAAACACTTTTTCTTTTATTTGACCTTGTTTTGCAATGGTCCTGACCTTTTACCATATTTTATGTGATTTGTATGATTTGCAGGGCTTCAGTCACTGACTGTATTTGTGATCTTTACTGCCATATCGGCACCAAAGATTAACCTCTCTTTAGTGAGATATTTTTTCATTTGTTGTCAATTCTATTAAGGCAGGGACTTGTTGCATTTGTACTGTGACTCTATTGTGAATTTGTTTAACGGCTTTTTTACAGTTTTAAGAGAGATAACAATTGTTATTATTTCCGATTCTTGCTGTATCACCGAGAAAAAATATTCAAATATTATAAAAATAATCAAAATATTCTTTCTTAATTAAGTTGTGATAAGCACTATTGTAGTGAAAGAATTTCAAGGTTGTCTCGACAATTCATGATTATTATTCTCACTAAAACATAAGTACAATAAATTGTTGAAGTTAAAATAAGCAAACTGCTTAACTTATTATTTTAGCTTTAGTAAAAGAAACAAATTTATTGGTCGTATCCGGCCAATAACAAAGAGTTCTGTGAGTTCTGATAACATAGCACTTAAAACAAACTTATGCTTGCGAGTCTCACCAAGGGTTTCTTTATAAGTCCCCGTTAGATGTTAACTAAGCAAGCGGCCACTTCAAATTATACACGTTGGAGCTCGTTGGAGCTAGGGATGTACGATACTTGCATCGATACTTTGGATTTTCCGAATCGTGACTACACGATGCGATTCTAGGGGATCGTATTGAATGGCTTCGATCCGATTCACAATAAAAGTAATCGAATTGCTCGTATTTATTTATTATTTTGGTTTTGGTGACAGTACAAAACACATTTTAGATTTAGTAAAAAATCATTAGCCTTAACAGATTTCATGACACTTGTTCAGTTTGAACAATAGGTGAGGTAATAATTATTACCTTCATTACTTCGACGTTGTCGAAGGGGCACTTGGTTAAAACAGGAATTTACGAGAAAGTGTTCTCGTAGGTACATTATACATTCATTACTTCGACGTTGTCGAAGGGGCACTTGGTTAAACTGGAATTTACGAGAAAATGTTCTCGTAGGTACATTGCTTTTATCGAAGATTTCTTTCGATACGGTACATTGCTTTTATCGAATATTTCTTTCGATAAATCAGGTTTTGATCGAAAATAAGTTCTGATTGAAAATTGATCTAGTAGGTACATTTTTTAAATTGATCTTTTCGAATTTGTCAGAATTTGTTTTTCGACAGTGTTGTTTGCAAACGGATTTGGTCAACAATATGTAGGTACTAGGTATTCCATCTTTCTTTTTTTTTTTTTTCATTTTCATTTATGGTCATTTAAGCCATTTAATTAATGTCGAAATACAGAGACGAATCAAAATGCCGTAACTTCATTCCGACATGCGGTTCTGTTTACGAGTATTTAGTGACGTAATTACTCAGTTCATCGATCCATGCTGCACATCCCTCAGCTTATCGCCGACGCAGATAGCGCATAGGATATTATATAAGTAACAATATACCTAATAACAATTGTTGATCGAAATATAACACAAATAGGGAAATAAACAGTATTACTTAAATACTGAATTTGTATTATATTTTGTATTGTAAATAAGTAGGTACATAATAATATATTTTAGAATAGTTTCATGTATCCTAGAATAGAATATTCTAAATTATGTACACCATACAAGTACCATTCACACAAGAAAACATTTCACATAGGGTGACAAAATGGGCGGTCTTATCGCTAAAAGCGATCTTTTCAAGACCTACGTAATTTTTAGTTAAATATTTACTAAATAAACACAATTTCCAAAACAAATCATGATTAATACTGAATTTCGCTATAGTAATTAGTTCGGCCCTATTAAGTAGATACTTGGGACTTAAACATAATAAGCGAAATATTGGAGTACCTACACTTCTGCCTAATCCTATGGTGATTACATGCGTGAATTTATGATGATGTTTGACACTCAATTTCACTAAGATCACCTTTGGGATTGCAGGCATGATGTTATAATGAGGCTTGTTACTAATTTTCACTGAGATCACAGTCACTTTTTTTTTTTTTTTTTGTTGCTGACCAATTTCCGTAAGCAAGTACATAATTTCACTTACTGCGCTTTTACTCGTCGCCATTGTGGTGTTCACTAGAAACACTAGTTAGGGTTTAGAATAAAACCACCAAATTATCAGTAAGTAGATGAACTACTTTAAGGGTACGTGCACTCGCTGCCCGGGATAAGTGTGGACTAGTTGGGACGGAACGAGACACCACCTTAAAGCTGTCGCTACGTTTATTAGTATATCACAATGACCAACAGTCATCTTTTCATCAACATGTCTCAAAATCGTAGTGCATAAGAATGAATAATGTTCCTTGCTCAATGCTCATTTACTACGCGGCGCCGTCGCAGTACTTAAAGGATGCTCAAACAAAAGCTGTAAAATTATGTGCATCATGAATGAATGAAAGTTCCCAGAAGAAAGTTTGTTCCTCGTATTCTATTAATGAAGTAGGCGCTCAGCGTTTTGCTAAAGCTAACTTGGCAAAAACAATACAGTAAGATCATTATTATCGTCCTGCAAACGTCCACTGCTGAATGTACTGGGCCTCCCGATTGGTACTGCACCTCTTTTGTACCCTTTTGCATTACTATGAGAAGTGTAAACATAGTTGTCAATCTGTTTTAATATTACATGTGGGTTGTTCTGCACATTACTCGTAGGTAATTCCGAATCATCAACTTCCTGCCCTTGTCCCATGTCACTTGGGGTCGGCGCAACACATTTTTTTCTTCCATTCTCCCCTGTCAACCGTCACGCAATTATTGACATCTTTTTCCTTCATATAATTCCTCACACAACCCTTCCATCGTTTCCTTGGTCTTCCTCTATCTCTCCGTCCAACAACATTTATTACTCGTAGGTAATACCGAATACAACTACGAAAATAATTGAACCCTTCAAAGGATCATGACCATCAACGGTACTGGTTTTTCTCATGCATCAAGATAAAAATTATATAACAATTATATTCTTTATTTTTGAAGTCATTCTGCAATTAGAATGCCAATTTTGTATAGGGGTTTATTTTGTAAACTTAATAAGTTATGAAATTGTTTTGATAAAATGAATTACCTACTGCCGGCTATTCTTACGTTAAAGTGTTGCCATAATCAAAATAAGTAAATATATTGACAACTCTAATCGATTTTTTTTGCATACGATTACAAATTAATATAAATGTAAAGTCATTGGAAAGGTAAATCGCGGGGTTTTTATAAATAATAAAGCGAGACGATACTACTGTGGTGTGAAATAATTAGTATTTCACACACACAGTAGTCTTATTATTTTGCTTTCAAAACTTTTTAAAGCAATTTCACTTTGTTGGCTAACGATACATATGAATGATTGCATAGATTTTTTTTTAATTATCTTGCTTCGGTTTGATATAAATCGAACCTTTTTAATAAATTAATGATTATAGAACTAAATCAGTCATTTGAAATAATTATGTGTCGAGTGTATTTATTCGAGTAATCGATTTTCATTTAAAATCTAAAGTGGCAACATTGGTGTTGGTGTCTCAAATTGAATTGTCATTGTCAAAAAGTCCAATGTCAATTGCGCGTGGTGCATGCTAAGTTTGTTCATTGCGATTTAAGTATTACAGTTTTTTTGTGTTGATCGAGTCCTACTCTCCACAGTAATTGTGATATTCATTGTAACTATTTGTTTATTTCTTGTTTTCAATCGCTATCGTTAACTTTAATGTGAAATTGTGAATCTTACGCCAGGACGTTTTTACACCAGGAAGTTTTCACTTTGTTTGAAGTTTGTGTGTGATTCGTATTTTGTTGTACTGTACTGTACTACTTAGCGACTACTGAAAATGTCGACCACTTCGCGTGAGGTACCGGCAACAAGAACAATCGACCGGCGAAACCGGTGTATCAACTGTTTTTTTGCAATCCTAAGAAACCAACGCAGGTATTCTTTGGAACAAGCTACTACTCAGATGATCAATGTGTTACAGTCATGGATAACTCCTACTCAGGTAAGCACATTCTATTGACGTTTTCATACCTATCAGTCTATTTCTTGATTTCTCAGACATTTTAAACCTACCCAGTCATTCTTTCGTTTTTATGTTTTAATTTTTGCTTTTTATAAATCATATATTAAAAACTATAGACAAATGATAGCATAAAATCAATGTCACAATGCTGAAATTGGAAGCACTCCGTGCTGTAAGCACAAAATATAATTATGATGTGCGGCCCATTCAGTTAGACTTGAAGTCGGTGATTGTGACATTCCTTTGCTCATTCTATTATACTATATTCTAATAACCTTTTTTTTATATTTCATTTCAAATATATTTTTTTGATTGCAGCTGTCTCCAGGAAGTATAATTTGTTCTGAGTGTTTTGGACTGCTTCAAAATCGAGTTAACACAATGAGCGAAGGAAGTGCTATGCCTTTGCCTGCTCTTGGACATAGAAGAATCTGCTTTCCTTGTGGAAAAACTATCTTACGAGCACCAAGAACATACCCTGTGCGACATGATCGACAAGAAAGAAACATTTTAATGAGACTGGTTCCACTGCACTTGGTAAATATTTATTAGTATCTTATTGAAAATATGGAGTGTCTAATACAGAATCTGTCTACTTGGGCTAACAGAAAAAATATTTAAGCACCTTATTTTTTTTAGGTTGCCAGAATGGAACGTGTATGTGCTGCATGTTGGAGATCAGCTATGAGAGAAGTACAGAGGCAACAGCAGCATGATTCAAATCGTCCTACTGTAGCACATGCTGTGTCAAGTGATGATTTCAATATTCCTGAGCCACCTCCTCTTCCATCTTCAAGACCAATAGCAGTTCAATTAGCGGTACCAAAAATCACATCATCTTTATATAGACGTGCTGCAAACACATCTGGCCACTGCAAATTCGTTAATTGTTTTGAAAATGAACGTCTACTTGTACCATGTTCTATAAAAGATTTATTATTGTATCATTATAAATTCTATGTACCATCTGGTGCACGTGTTTGTCGTCACCACTTGGATCACGGTTCTTGGAATGAATTAACCTCCCAATTGAGGGATTTTACTGGTAGTCAATTTGATAATATTATGACTATGATGCAGCGAGCAGCTAATAACAGATTAGATTTTTCAAATATTAGGATGATGCCTCCATATTTATGTCATTATTGGCTTGGATTCAATGCTGACCAGTTTTATGATTTACTTAACAGTATCCCAAATCTAGCAGAACAGGTACCAAATGCTTCTATAGCCTTGTGCATATATTTAGTTAAGGTAAGAACTGGTGACAGTAATGAAAGGTTGGCTACTCTTTTTAATAAACCTCGAACCACTTTAGAACGGTGGATGTCAAAAGCAAGAAATTGTTTAATGACTGATTTTGTCCCCTTGCACTTAGGATTTAATCATCTTACTGTACAAGATGTTGCTTCTCGAAATAAGATTATACCAGAAGGACTGTTTAGTAATCCTGATTTGCCACCAGATGTTAAACCTGCAATAGTTATATGTGATGCTACCTATATTTTTGTGCAAAGTAGTTCAAATTATTTGTTTCAGAAACAAACCTACAGTTTACAAAAACTAGACAACCTAGTTAAACCATTTTTGATTGTGTGTTGCGATGGCCACATTGTGGAATGTCTTGGTCCATACAAAGCCACTCTTAATGATGCTACAATCACAAGTTTAAACTTAAATAATGAGGGATCTTGTATAAGTTCATTTTTTAGAAGAGGTGATATTTTTCTTCTTGATAGAGGATTTCGAGATGTTATAAATGAACTCCAAGAACACGGTTTTGTCACCCACATGCCAGAGTCTCTCCTCGAAAATGAACACCAATTAACAACCCAGCAGGCAAATCGGTCTCGTCTAGTAACCATGTGTCGCTGGGTTGTAGAAGTAGTCAATGGTAGGATAAAAAGAGACTATAGACTATTCCGTCATGTATTCAATAATAGAGCTGCTATGCACCTCAGTGATGATTTTAGGATTTGTTGTGCCTTATTAAATAAGTTTCATGTTGCCATAGATGACCCACAGGAGGCTTTGGAATATGTTACAATAGCTAAAAGTAGACTTTTTCTAGTAAACTATCTGGCAACATATGTAGAGCAAGAAAATCTTAACAGAAGGAGAGCTAGCTTCCAAACAATTGATGGCAATCTTCCTCATTTGGATAGATTCCCACGACTCACAATTACTGACCTTAAGCGGTTTGCTCTAGGTACATATCAATTAAAACAGGCCAGATCTTACTTCGGGGAACATGTTCGTCAGTCTGGAATATATTCAGTGGAAGTGAATACTGAAATTGATGAGGATATTCCTCTGATTTTAGGCCTAAATAATTATTTGTTAAGAGGTAGGATTAAATCCAGGCATGTGAACAGTCGTACATATTACACGTATTTATTAATAAGCAGAGACGATGCTGTAGCAAATACATTGCAAGCCATAGTAGGTTATTGTTGCAACTGCCTTGTTGGTAAGCGAACTGTTGGCTGCTGTGCTCACATAATGACAGTGGTGTGGTTTTTGAGTTGGGCTCGATACAATGATATCACTGCTCCAGCATCTTATTTAGATGATTTTTTTAATGAAAATGATGAATGAAGTCATTCGCTGTTCCTATATGAATAGGTACCTACCTACTTACTGTAAGGGTTAGATATACTATGATTGATTATATACCTACCTACATGTTTAAAGTGCTACCAGTGTCACTGGATCAAATTAAAGATCTCTTTGAATTCTATTGTTTTTTTTTTAACCTCTCTTTTTTTTGTATTTGTAACTGTTTTAACAGGAAATATAAAGGCAAGTTACTGATTTATTTAAGTCTCTATCCCATCAGATATGCTAATTAATCTGCTCTCCAAACTACGACCTTACTTACCTCTCTATACACGACGGATATTTCTATTTTGAGGTTAAGTTACGTTTTCTAAAAAAACTTGGAAATGCGGGTTTTGATTCCAAAATGGCAATTGTAGATGGTTATTTGGTTAATTTATAAACCATCTAAAACAACTTTGGAATTGACGCAACTCTGTACCGTGGTCCATATTGTCGTGGTCATGATCCTTTACTTTAATCGAGATAAGGCCTAGCCAATTGGCAATAGTTTTGAAGGCGTTTCGTAGTACATATTTCTATAACGACGTTCATCATCTGCCCAGTCTATTTCCCAACCATGTTAGGGTCGGCTTCCAGTCGTACCGGATGCTGAATATACCAGTTTTTTACAAGGAGCAACTACCTATCTGACCTCCAGAACCTAGTTAGTACTGAGTAATACTCTATACCCCTTGGTAAGACATTCTATATATAATTTTTGTTTCTCCATCATCGTTGACGCTGATGAGAATGATGTTTTGTCTGAGCCTTTAAAAGTCTACTATTGTCTCTACATTGAAGCATATTTTTAGGGTTCCGTACCCGAAGCGTAACCAACGGGACCCTTTGACTTAGCCTCCGCTGTCCGTCCGTCCTTCCGTCTGTCTGTCAGCGGGCTGTATCTCATGATCCGTAATAGGTAGACTCGCGCATGAAGGGTAAATTTTAACAATTCACCCTTTACTTCACGCCCGAGTCCGACTCGCAGTTAGCCGGTTTTTTTAAATATTACTCTAAAACAAAACTGCTCGTGCTTTAAAACCGTTAAACTAAGAATATCATCGACCTCTAGTTTAGCTATTCTGAAATACGATGTCGCTTTGCCAAGGTTACTCAATCTTACTATGGATAGGTACTATATTCCGTCTGTATCTGTTTATTTGACGTTTATTACGTAGACCTGCCCTTGAATCTTTGAACTCATTACGAATGAAGGATCGTACGGTAACGGTAAAATATTTGGCATTTGTGTTTTAGTTTTGAAGCGGGATATAATTGGGTTGAATCAGCATATCTGAATTTTTATTTTAAACTAAAGTTGATCACAATGTTGATAAAATATTAAGTATTGGGTTTCTCTAATTTTGGGATTGAAAACGTTAAGCACAGAGTTATTTCGAGAAGATATACAAATTACTTTTCCATTTTACCTTTTCATATCAAGTTTAATTTATAAAATTGACAACATTAGTTCAATGAGCATGAAAAAGCCTACTTTTGACTTTGTATTAAAATACTTTCATGTAATGAATAACTTAAACATAGTTAATCTTCTTCAAATTCTAAGCAAGTTTACAATATGTCTGTGACCACAAGATTAATAACAAATAATCAAACATTTCGTTGTTCAAAGAATAATTTTAGCACACTTTTATTTACTTTAGTTATCGTTATGTAGAAAATATTGTACGCCTTATAACATTGCCAAGTCGACAAACACGCGACGCATACGCAGTCAAAGGCGAAATTATAATGGCACATAAACAATGCAGATATTTGAATAAAGAAAAAGAAAAACAAAAACACATCGCGTAATCAAATATTCCTGGAAGACCAACACATGCCATCAACGACCATTACGTCCCCTCGAAATTACTGGCTGAAAACATTTTAAAGCATTTAATTCGGGACCTCTTTGATTGGCTGAAGGTAATAAATGCCAATGAATCTCAATCGCCAAGGGCGTGCGTGGACAATGGCCGTCTCAATTGCATTCGCACAGATGCTCAGTGTTTATGGTTTCGTAACTCCGATGGTTGGCATGCGTGAGTCATGGCCGGCCAAGTTCATTGTCGTCCGCCCGAACTTGAACCCGCTGACGGCATGACAATTACTACACTACAAGATATAGAACATACCGTAATATAGCGAGCCACACACTATTTATAGCCGAGCTGTGAAAACGATTTTATGTGAAAAGGTATGAATGAAAATGGTGATAATGAAGGAACGAGGAAAGTTATTTTGGGTCTGATGACGATCTTGCGAAATTATTTTTTCACAGAATCTGTTATAAACTTATAATAAAACAAGGAAAACGTCATCGTTACGTACAGAAAGTTTTGAAAACAGAACACATCCATTTATGAGGACACCGAACCAAAAATGGGAAAACCGTTGACCCCTTACAAATTCGCAGTAACGGATATTCGTCACCGAACTTGGAACTTTCCATAGATTCCAGCTGTAACTGTGGACGGATAGGTAAAAGACTGACTTTTGATAGCATAGCTTATGTACAGCTGGAGGTATAGCACCGGGGCTAGCATGTTATTGATAAGGTTGGTAAACAGTAAGTCCACAATGGTCGCTGTATGCACAGTGTACGTGACAATGACTCCACAGGGCTCGTCTCCAGATATCAGCCGTTACACATGTTCAGATAAACGTCCAATCACACCGATGTTTACACGCTAATGTGAAAATATTACCACTGTGAGCCTATACATAACGTTACGTGTCACTAGTATCGGGTCTGTGCAACGAACCGTATTGTTTTGAATACTTCAACATTTTTATTATGACTACCTATTCTATTTGAATAGGAGTTTCACAATGTAATCGAATTAAGCCATTATTGTTAGTATAGATATATGTTGCTCTAGTAGATAAAACAAGTTTTTACCATGTAGGTTTTAATGTTTTTCTACAAGCTAAGCATTATTGATATTCTAAATTTGAACTTACTTGAAATAAATGAGTTTCAAACGGAGTTATCAAACCTCTTCTTTACTTTTTACTTTTTTTTTTGTTCATAAAATGGCCCTGATTTAACTGCAGCTTGTTTTAAATACCGTTGTATTTGTGTTATGTATTGTATTGTATGCAGAATTATCCTCAATGTCATCAGGGAAGTGACGCAGATGTCCATGAACCTGACGACTTTGTTTCAAGATCATCGCAATGTTTATAGTTATAAATAAACATACAAGTTACTGTTTACTTAATACATACTGAGAATTGTGTGGATTATCTTTACCTTAGGTATTCTATCAGATGATATAATACCATATAGTTATCACATGGAATACTTCAATACCAGCTCCAAATTCTGTAGTAACTTGAATGCGAAGATATCTTAGCGTTCGTGCTAGAAAAGATCAGAAAAGATTGGCTATTATTCTTTGTCCCATGTGAAAATGACAGCTCGACCTTCATCAATTTTCTCCTGAAAATGGACCCCAACCATGAGTCTTAGTTTTGTAAGTTAGATACTAGCTACAACGTATCGACTCTAGTACTATCTCCGCAATTAAAATTAGAAAATAAATAAACTTATCTTTGTCTCTATTTAAACGCTTTTAATCAAAACCTTGGGGTCTATGGCACGCCCAATAAATTGAAAGACCAGAAATTATTAATCATTGTCTTTGTTGCTATTGTTTTAATTATTATTTGTATTAATGAGTAACCCGGCTGTATACCGGCGCAGGAGTCGTCACCGAGCCAATGACCTCGCGTTATACTATAGGAAAAGAATTTAGGATATTATGTACCGATGATGACGTCACTTTCAATGGCAACGTCAGCTTGTAGTGTTAATGCCATGGGTGAATTAGAATAAGAGACATAATTAAATTAATAATATGAATCTAATGACTAATGAAATAGAATGTAATGAAGAATTAGATATAACGGAAGTTATCATGAATTATTCTGTCAATATTGTGATGACTGTGCCTTTAATAGACAAAAAATATGACATTACAAAAATATAATTAAAAAAATATAATAAACAATCGAATAAAATGAACGAGACAATTCAAATATGTACTTGAAGTAAATCCACCGTAACAACCTAAAAACATGACATAACTGAAACGTTTCTATTAATAACATTTAGCACCTTAACAACGTTCCAAGAAACGTTCTAAAGTTACATACAAGCGACAAAACTGAAAGCCGATATTGCAACACAAATCTATTAGAAATAATTACCTGGGATCTCGTAACAGTGCGTCAATCGGCACTAGTGCAACAACGACGGAATTAATGAGCGGGACTCTGAGAGTGGACCAGTACAATAAATAAACGCGCACGATAATATTCGGAGTTCACTCGCGGCCGTCCGTGGGGTCAACGACCGTCCTTAGCACAGCTGCGCGGTCCTCACAGACGTATGTCTGTCTCTTTCCCGCGGATATTGCGCGCTACCGTACCGATTTCCATATTATTCAAATCAATTAAACACTTCGGTTGTGAACGAATTTTTATACGGCATCTATAATGTGTTGACTGAATGATTTATTTATGAAACGACCGATTAATGTAGCGTCAGTTTATAAACTGATTTGTAACTGAAGTTTACTGAAAGGTACTGCTTCAGTTAACAATTTGAAAATCAAAGAAAAATTGCGTTTAGTTGTGCTTCTTTATAAATTCGGTGTTATGAAATAAAACTTCCTTTAAAGTTCTATGACTTTATTTAGATTCAATGATAATAATGTAAATAACTAAATATGCAAATACTGACGATTGCTATTCATTGAAAATACCTTTTACTTTGGTATTCATTGGGTCAGGGAGCTGTCGTGCGGCTAGTGACAGCCTCTAATTACCCACTTAATATAGCGATATACAAATAAACTGTTCTGAATCATTACACAAATAAATTGCCTTGTTAGTCATAAATTATCGAATAATCTAGGCTTTCTGAAGATGCAAACGACGCGTCATTGTTTTAGAAATAGACACGGACGGAACTACGGGAACTATGACTGCCTCCCACGCCATCTGCAGGCTTTCAGCCGAACAAAATACTAAATTCAGTCACCTGTTACATATACAGGGACATTGCCAAATCAGTTGTGCAGAATAAAATAATGAGATTATAATAAATAACGCGGAAAACGGGAAATAATGGTTGTCGTGTGAACGCACCTGGCGGAGACGATGAACCCGCGGCGGCCGGGCGGCGCTCCCGACTCCTGTGACGTCGGCGTCTCGCACCCGTCTACGCTGACGTGTCATCGCACCTACGCAACCACTATTATATGACCATTCAGGGGCAATGGTTCTTGTTCCGGGTACCGGTCGAAGACGAAAGTTTCCCTCAGACATTGTTCCCGAAGCCAACTGCCACGTCAACCGTAGTTTTCAAAGGGTCTCCATTCTCGCCCCTTATTTTTCTTCTTGGCAATCAAAATTGTGTCATCTCACAACTTCCCTACGAGGATACCACAATCAATAACCTCCATAACTCCCTTTGACTTCCCCTTTGTTTATTTATTTCCACAAAATTCTCATTAAAATATACCAAATGGTTTTTACATCTATCTCCAACAATAGCTTCACAACTCCTGGGGACAGTCCGTGACTGTATTTCAATAGTGCAGCCGTACAGTTCCCGGTAGAGTCTCGTTTCATTTTAGATTAAATTCTCCAAAGGCTCTCCAAAGGCCCTTTGCGTGTTACACTCTTGAGCAGCGTAAGCCCCCCATTCAAAGACCGGGATGCTACTTTTGAGGATTATTCGTCAAAGAGACAAAACGAAGAGCATAAACGGTACCTGATATGCTCGACACGTTGTGACAAATGTTGGAAATTTTTTCGATCATGCATTCGATTTTTTCATTCAGATTCGTTTCATTATCGAAAAGTTATAAATCGCGGGGAGCGGTAGACCGGAAGCAAACCATGTACATATTCCGCAGAGCTTGAGCAGTAAATAAATATTCAAATAAAATAGTGAAGTCAGTATTCGTAGATAATAGTTAATGAAATTAACATAAGATTGTCGAACAGAAAGGTGGCATTTAAGATTTCTATGATTAGTATGCATTATAACGAACGACAAATATGTATGAGCCTGTCAACTGTTAATATGAATACATTGTGGGATAAATATGTAAAGGAAATTATGTGGATTCGAAAGAAAGCTGATGGATATATAGATGATTATGAACTTCAGAAACCTCTTGATGCGTCATAATATAATATTATTGTGACCCATTACTTCTAAACTTGAATGACTAAAAAGTTAAATAAGAACAATGAAATATATGAAATATTGAAATATAATATTAAAAATGTGAAAGTAAGTTTCTTTGTTTGTTGCCTCACGCCTAAACCACTGAACCGATCATCCTGAAATTTTGCATACGTTTCATCCTTAAAAAAAAGTACTGTTCCCGAAGAAAACAACATTGACACTGTTTTAAGCTTTCAGGGTTTACTAAACTTATGCTGTCACTTACATGATCATTATTTTGAGCTGCCGATTTTTCGACGCCGTTGCAAGCGCCATGATCGCGGGTTGACTGGAAAATGCGGGTGGATGGAAAATAAATTGTGAAAAGCAGAAAAATCTGTCTACCAGAGGGTAGAGGAAAGATATCCCGTAAGTGACAGTATAAGTTTAACAACAATAACGTTCTTGTGATAACAGATGCCGCCACGAGTCTTTCGAATCATGATTGAATTATATTATTAATTTATAGAAACTTTAGTAGCATATTAAGAGTTTTTTTTATTTGTGGCGAGCGAAACCGCGTGCAAAAGCTAGTGAAATATTAAGTAGCTCGTCTTTTTCATGACTTCGGAAGTTTTGACGGATCTGACTGGATTTTGTATCCTTACCGTGCAGTATCTTTCAATAGAGGTTTCCTAACCTTTTCCGGAAAAGCCGTTCATGCAAGCTCGTATCATCACCACATCTAGGCAACGAGCCCTAGCTCTTATAGAGCTGGAGCTATTCCAGCATTTATAATAGCATCATCATCTGCCTTGCCTTTTCCTAACTATGTTGGGGTCGGCTTCCAGTCTCACCTGATGCAGCTGAATACCAGTTTTTTACATGGAGCGACTGTCTATCTGACCTCCACAACCCAGTTAGTACTAGGTAATACGATACCCCTTGGTAAGACTAGTAGTCAGTGACTACCTGTAACGGCTGTCAAAGATCTACAAATGACAATTATACTATTATACAGCACTAGCTGTGCCCCGCGGTTTCACCCGCCGGTCCCGACTTGTTTTTCTTTTTGCCCAGCTCCTATTGGTTGAAGCGTGATGTTATATAGCCTATAGCCTTCGTCGATAAATGTGCTATCCAACATTAAAATAATTTTTCAATTCGAACCAGTAGTTCCTGAGATTAGCGTGTTCAACAAAACAAACTCTTCAGCTTTATAATATTAGTATAGATTTACAATATCATGACTACCAAAATAATATCGTCCTTTTCCAAGGATCAACTTTCTTCATAATAAACTTCGTCAGTAATGCATGTCCTGCTGTCTGGCGACATGTAATGCATTTCCAAGCATCGAATGGGTGACGCTAAGCTTGCTGCCTGATCCCAGCCTTAAGGTCGCTCCATACGTGTCCGGACGGATTCGGAGCGCGACCAGTTAGGAGGGACTACGTGAACTGTTTGTATGCGGTGTGAAGCGCTGTTTGGTTTGATGTTTTATGTGTGATGGCCTTAAAACTATGGAGACGAGATTTTTTGTGTTGAAAACTAGCTGTTGCCCGCGACCTTCGTACGCGTGAAATTATTATAAAAATATTTCTTCCCTATTTGGATCGGATTTTGTAAACATTTTCAAGGGTTTTATTTTTTTGTACAGAACCATATTTCTTGCCAGTAAAAGTCCCGTCAAAACTGGTCCAGCCGTTTCGGAGATTAGCGGGCTCAAACAGACAAATAGACAAACATTTTAATGAACTATTTTTTGTTATAAGTACCGTATATACTTTCAGATGCATTTAGTAAAAAGCTTTAATTTTGATTTTACAAACAGACACTTCAATTTTATTTATTTGTATTGATAGTGCGAAATTATCAATGTCAACGTGTTATAGAGAAACTTCATTGTCAGCCCATTTGTCAATGGCTTGTAGTAATCCATCCAAGCAATGCGAGTATGTAATGGAAATCAAACTAGTGATCTTTGAACCTTTCTCAAATACTATCCCGATACTGTCATTGAATACTGTCGTCGCCGAGGGAGGCCTAGAAAACGCTGGCGTGACGACTTAGAGGCGTTTGTGAGAGATTGGCCTGAGAGTTGAGAAAAGTGGAAGGCTATGGCGGCCTTTGCCCAGCAGTGGGACAATATAGGCTAAATAAAAAATTTAAAAAAACTGTCACATCACTTGTCAAGGAATGGTTACAAAGTTAGGAAATCTCCTGTCATCTCTACAGCAATGCTTTGAAATTTTTTGAAGGTAAAGCCTTTGGCTTGCTCTGGTTTATCTGTTTTTTTTTTATAAACTAGGCCTTTGCCCTGACACAGCCAGAAGGCGTCGCGGCAGCCTCGTAGAAGATGGCGAGACGAGCTGGACAGAACCAACGACCAGTGGCCCACATTAGCCCTGGATCGAAACAACTGGAAGCCATGGGAAGAGGCCTTTGCCCAGCAGTGGGATGACGCAGGCTAGCAGTATCAGTATCAGTAAACTAGGCCTTATTAGCACCGTAACTACCCAGTTTCACTCGGCAACGCCAACATCCAGTACATCGCATCGAGGCGGTCTAATCTGTAAATCCTGTGATCCGTATCTGTGCTGAGTCGGAAGCCTAATATATTGCCTTTAACTTGAATATATTTACGAGCGCCCGCGTCGCTACAATGTCGCCATTACATGTGTGTACTAGTTTATAGCACAAGTGAAAATAACAGATGGAAATCTTGTGAAAATGACTTTCTAAACTTAATTTCAGATTTTTTGTTCTACTCGTAATTTCCAAAATGTAATAGGTGTAGTCTCAATCTCATCATGAAAACTTAATTCAGTATGTCAATGTTTGAACACTGCGTAATTTAATTGATTTAACGGGTGTAAAAAGACCCTTAAAGAAGCCGAAAGTCACTTGTTCTCCCCGTCATTGCGATCATAATATTTTTGTTCTAGACCATACCTGGGAACCTTCTAGTTACGGAGATATTGGATGTCTAAGTTCCAGTTTTTTCACAAGTTTTTTTTTAAATACTACTTTTTAAGGTTTTAACTTTACTTAAATTACCTCCACGACCCGTTTACTATTCAAAGTATCCATCAGCACCAAGTTTTGAGTGCGTTACATTGAGTTTTACCGGAAAACGTGATTTTTCACCACAAAAAAAAGTCGTATCCCAGCAATAATTTTTGCGTAAATTGATTTAGTTTGATGCGTACATAATGCTTGGTTGACGTCTTCGTGAAGGGTACGTTTACACCCTGTATGAAGCCAAAAACGACAATAGTCTTATTTCTTTTGCGATAGCATTTTCTTTTCCTTCAATCATTTATCTGTGAAAACTGCAATCCACATGTGCTATGCCAGCCTCATAGTAACACATAGAACCGCATATCTAATTAACCACTAATGGGTGCGCCTAGTTAGTTATATCATTCATTACTTCACTCGCATTCACTTAGTTCCTATTTAAATGTCTACGCGGCTTGTATAAAGAACATTAGAAATTTTCCAGTGAAAGTGCAGTAGACGATACTCCTGACTCTGCAAGAGAATACATATAGGGAAGTAGTAAATTAATAATAGGTATTGCTATTGGAGACGCCAAGAAACTGGCGAAAACTTTCAAGACTTGATTGTTATTTAAATGTTTTTCCGTATTGCGATCGTTCTGTTGTTGCGCTGGCTATGAAATAATGTTAATAATTTATTATTTTCTTTATTTTTTTTTTCACATATTAATTACATTTTTATTATATAATGTATTTTTATAATATTCTAATATAAAACAATATTAAAAAAAAACATTTATAAATACTTATATAAAATATAATTTTATTATTATTGAATTTATAGCAATAGTAAAATTACCAGATGAATTCAACGTTAAACGCAAGATTTTTTTTTTTAAAGACTTTTTTTGGAAAGTAAGCTCGACAAGAGCCGCGTGCGTAATTCGCGGCGTTGCATTAGGGGTTCTTCTGACCACACCGCTGAGCACGTTTGATTTTGGACAAACACTTGGATTGTTTAAGAAAAAACCGACATTCTTACGAATTACACCAATAAAACAAAAACAAAAAACATACCGAATAAAGATTCTAAAAGATGCAATCAAGAACATAATGCAAGCATTAGATTTCTCGCGGCATTTTCCTTCAGCAAAATAATTCTGCAGTAAACATTCAAAGCGCAGCGGAGGCGGAGAAAGTGCAAGCAAATGCGGAAGAGTCGAGTTGCACGGCTGCACGGAGCGGCGACACTGCTGGCCACAGTTCACACCGACGCTTTGTTGTGCCACGGTAATGAATACGGGCGATTAACGATCTCGGATGCGTGTCTGTTGTCGGTGTAACGGAATAATTAGCTTGTTTATTAATGAAACTGTGTTATCTTAAAATGTGATCGACGGTACGACTGTTCATTTGTTATAGCTTTAGTTCTAAAGTGAAAGTAATAGAATTAATTGAGCCGGCTACCTCTTTTATTGAGCAAGTTATTATTCTCTATTTACAGTTTTCGCAAAATTAAACAATTCATCGATTGTTGAATAGCAATTTATTTGCGCAAACATCTTCAGATAGTTACGTAGTTATATTACGAATTAATTGAGAAATTACGAAGCAATTTTCATGATAGTAAAATAATAGTAATTTCCCTAAACAATAAGCTATCATATCGTGCTGAGTGTACACGATGATGGCTTGTTTCCGCCTCGGCGAGAGTGCATGACGCGACGTCGCCGTCCAACGAAAGTAAAACCGTTGATGATGAGCGAATGCTTCGAGACGAGGCAAGCCCCGACAGCCTGTAATTAGCCTAATTCACTTGATTCCAATATTTCTTAAGTTTGAGGTGGATTTTGGAGCAGTTGAATGCAGTAGTTTGTGTCGGCGGGTTTAATTAGCGGCTTACGGTTTCCTTCAAGTTGACTACCGAATATTCGAGAAACTTTTGCCGTAAGCTCGTATTCAGAGTTTCCAATTTTGGAGGATTGCAGAAATATTTGCAGATTCTAGATCGTTAGTGAATTTAGATGTTAAGACTTCTGGATGAATTTGGGGTGAACTTTTAAGGAATATTTTCCGGTACCTACCATATGGTACCATGAATATTTTCTAATGTAGTTTAGTTAGACAGATTTGGGAAATTTTACTAGTTATACATTGAATTTTAGGTGCAGTAAAATTCATTTTACCAAGTAAAACGTTACTAGCTCTAAGCTCCGTATTGTAAAATTCCTATTATTGGCAACACCTCCAGGTGACATTCACACAAATAGCATTTTGACTCACAGACTGATAAATGAGTGTCTCAGCTAGAGTGCGACTATACCTTTCCCACTAGACTCATCGCTAGATGTTGCAACACTAGTCGGTGCAGCGACGCGAACTGCAGTTACGTATAGTAAACTAAACGCTTCCGCGTGCGAGCAGGAAGCCCCGAACACTTTCCCTTTTGCCCGTGCGCAGCAGCCGACCACTCTATGCATCACTATAACCCCACTAAACCGAGACACATCAGTGTTCCACCACTACTCTCCACCTCACGAGCCCTCCTCAACTCTGCCGGCTTATAATGCAGTTAACCAACAAATGAGGTTAAGTGTTCGCTGCTCCATGATGCGTAGCAGCTGCTAAGCATTTGAATTAAGGTATCTCATCGAACCTAAGGATGTGATCAGACATGTGGAAAATTGTCAATTAAACCAGCTCCACTTCCACCGGGTTCAATGACCACTGACGGCGAAGCTATTGTCAGTCCACAAAATATCAAATGTTGCATTTTTAAATAACAATAGGGGTTAACGGTCTAGCTTTCTAATCCAGGTTGATCAGGATATTATTTTGCATGAAATGTTCCTTAATCCAGTTATAATTTAACCCCTTCCGTACAACGGGCGACTTTATAAATAATTCATGATTAAATAACCGGTTTTGAATTGATGTATGAATGTCGTGTTCATCATAAAAGTCACGAAAGAATAAGGAGTAAAACTGACAATAGGTACCTGTTTTAGGAACGGGTTCTGAAAGAGTTTTCTAAAAGTTGTTAAAGCCAAAATCGCGTACCATTAGCGAGGCACAGCAAGGCTGACATAACACAGACGACGAGGCGCCTTCAGTTGACCTATATACCACTCGCGGACATTGACCCCATCGCACAGACTCGTGCGGTTGGCCGAATCGCAATGGGGTGGCTGACGAAATCTTTCTCTTAGCTGGGAACATTCAGCCACTAAAATGAACTTTATACGTAGCGACCCACGCAGGTATAATGTCGTCTGAAAATAACTGTCGCAGAAGAGTTCATTCGAATCTCATTAGCGACGTTTTTTTGGAAGCAAGTTTTTCCCATAGCATTTCTACACCGATGATATTACAACGAACGATATTTGCAAAACTTATAAATTGTACATTTATAAGCTTGTTACCAAAAATATTTAAGGAAAACCGCCTGCATAGGCCTGAAAATGTTAGAATAATAAAAACAGGAGGGCGGTAGCGATCGAACGGAGTGCAGAGTTCACGATCGGGCGGCGACCTCCTGAAAGTGGGCCGGGCCTAGTCTGGAGGCTTGCGGAACGCCATCGTTTTCACAATAAATCCGTTCTGTCTCCGACGAACCTTCGGGAAATTCTCGAAAGCGTCATTCAGTTTCCAATTTAAGGATTAACAGCATCGATAAGTTTTGACAATTAGAATCGGTAACTTCTTAGTATTTTACCGCTAAATATAGAGTGTAAATGGACCCTTCACGAAGCCGTCAATCAAGCGTAAAATATATCAAACTAAGTAACTTTACGCAAAAATGATTACTGGAAAACGACTTTTTTTTTGGGGTGATAAATCACGTTTTACGGTAGGACTCAATGTAACGCACTCAAACATTGTGCTGATGGATGGATTGAATAGTACAGGGGTCGTGGTGGTGTTTAAAGTAAAAATCTTACATTAAAACAAGTATTTTTTTTTAAACTTGTGAAAACATTGGAACTTTGACCTCCAATATCTCCGTAACTAGAAGGTTCCAGGTATGGTCTAGAACAAAAAATGATCGCTATAATGGAGAGAACAAGTGCCTTTCGGCTTCGTTAAGTGTCTTTTTACACCCTTTATATGTGCAAGTTTTCTAACAAAATTTGTAGCAATTGATCAAAAAAATACTTTCGCAAAGGCCTAGGCTGAGAATTTCATTTCGGGAACGGATGCTCTGATTAAAAGGGACAAACCTAACATTTTCGGGGCGCGGGAGCGATTTAGCTAAGTCCCGACACCGAGAAATTTCATTTACTGCTTCATAAGTAGCTTGGCAAATTGCTCGCTTCTTCTTTGCTCTAACGACCACGTTGGCCCAGTTAATAGAAAAGTAAAGCTCATAAGAATTTGCGTATCAGTGCAGTAACATTGATTGCATCGATGTGGGACGTGAAAACAGTAAATTAATATGAGCTACAATAATAATCGATAAGGAGTAGAAACAATGCAGTTCGTATCGAGGGCGCGTTAGACCTTAGGAGCAGAGCGTCGAAGAAAATCGTTAACCTAGTATTTCTACGACGCCTTCTTATATGTAAATACTAGTTTTCTTCGGGGAATCGCCTGTTAAGGAATTACCCGCTGACATTTTAAACTAACATGATGTGTTAAGTGATTATATTGCTGCATATGTATAATGCACTTTTAAAATAAAGAGTGTTTTTTCACAGTTCGTAGTTTTCTCGTTTACTAAGAAACAACAAGAAAAAACAAACAGAAAGAGAAACAAAAACAAAATATCTTTATTTTGTCTTTGTTTTTCTTTACAAATTAGTGAAATTATTGGTTTCAAGCTAAATGGAAATGGTTTCATTACACAGATGTTATTTTGAAAAAAGTGGGCGTAGTCGAGTAGGTGTCCTTAAAAATAAACGTATCTTATTCTCAAGGATTGTCTCTGGTTTATCTGTACGTTGTCCTTTCGTGATACGCCCTCATTTTAGATCTGGTCGTAATGATGAAAGTCATAAACAATATCAGTTTTTATACGAAGAAATGTAGAGCAACACTGCACACCGCTAACAAATATACCGCCTCTTGACTGTTTAAAAGTATTTTAAGTTAGAAGCACGGAATTCGAAAACATATTAGAAAAAGGTCGCAGTTCGGACATGCTCTCAATTAATGGTCATAGACTCGCCTCCTGCTACAAACGACCCCTCGTGTACAAACATACACAATAGGACCCCTGCCTAACCCTTCGCACAAGCACAGGTGTGACGACTTTATAATGTTTGTGTACTTATCTCATGTTTACAGCTTCTCGTCCGGTTAGGACATTTGTTGCTTTTAAAGAATGATTCAATCTCTCTCCTAGACTGCTTAGGTACTGATTTGGTGGTAGTGTTTATGTAAATTTCTAATCGCATAGAAAAATACATAATTTCACTGCGATAGCTACGAGTAGTCGCGGGGAGCGTTGCTAATCTAACTGACCTATATAATGTGGCCGGTGAAAGACCTCGTAAACTACTGCCGTCAGTGCATTATTCCTGCAACAATGCACCGAGCTTCGCCACGCAATTCCATATCCTACCTCACTCAATAATAGATCTATTATTGCTCGCAGCAGACGCACAGAATGCGTTGTGCGTGTATATACTGGCCGGTAATAGTTTCGCAGAATAATTTTGTTTAGAACACATTTATAGTTTCAACTAATATCTAAAATTGAGAACGTGCAACTGAACTTAATACGTTTTTAAATAGTGGTCGTTGATACTTTCCGCTCATCCGCGGATGAAAATGAAACTACGACTATCTGTGTGCGTTAGTAAGTCTGTTGCGGGAACTTAATCGATAGGTTAGAAAGCTTTTCCAATTTGTTCATTATTACCACCATTAAGTACAGTGTGTTATAGCTGAACATGGCTGTAGTGGCACCAACACCGATTGGTCTCGTTTCATCTTGGCGAAAAGTTGTAAGAGAAACCAATTTGTAACGAGAGTGTTTAGTTATATTGTCGCATTCAAATTGGCTGAAAGCACTTTGTAATGCATTATATTTAAAGTTAAACATACTGAAGTTGAGGAAAAACATACTGAGGAGAAGATGGCGGGACGCCTTGGATGGCTTTCTCGTTAATTGGTGAGAAGAGGTGCAACATCGAGAAAAATAGAAGGAATGGAAGGAGGCCTTTGCCCAGGAGTGGGACAATTCAGGCTGATTAAAAAAAAAGTACTGAAGTTACCGTTACGATTTACGAAGTATCTAAAAGAGCAATAAGAACTTTACATCGTGATTGAAATACACTTACTTTTTCCCGATGCCGATGGCATCATGGAAATTTGACTTCATTTCAAGCTTTTGATTTTTCAATATTTCCCGTTATATTTGCTCCATATTACGGAGGATATTTTAGTACTGCGGTACCTTCCACATTTTCAATACTATACAATATAACAGTGTACCGTAGTTTTCATTGATTTTACTAAGAAAACGTTTTCGCTGAGAAAACATGCCCGCGGCCTGACTGACACTGACTGACAATTTGAGGTTATTTAGGCGTGTAACCGGTGTTTCTCAAATGATAGACAACCTGCTATTTGTACTAACTTATTAGCTAATTATTTTACATTCCATGTCGCCATGATACCTTTACCGGTTATAAGTTGCTTCGTCGTTATATTGCAGATTATTTTCATAGAACGCCAATTGTTTTATTTAAATGTTTCAAGTAATCTACAGGGTGTAAACGGACCCTTCATGAAGCCGTCAACCAAGCATTATGTACATCAAAATAAGTAACCTTACGATAAAAATATTGCTGGGAAACGACTTTTTTTTTGGGTGTAAATCACGTTTTACGGTAGGACTCAATGTAACGCACTCAAAACATTGTGCTGATGGATGGATTGAATAGTACGGGGGTCGTGGAGGTGTTTAAAGTAAAAATATTACATTAAAAACATGTATTAAAAAAAAACTTGTGAAAAAGTTGGAATTTTGACCCCCAATATCTCCGTAACTAGAAGGTTCCCAGGTATGGTCTGGTACAAAAAAAAAATCGCAATGACGGGGAGAATAAGTGCCTTTTGGCTTCGTTAAGGGTCTTGTTACACCCTTTATACTAAAACAAAGTTACAAAGTTTTACACCTTTAAAATATTTTAAAGGTGTAAAACTTTGTAAGTTTGTAGGTATGTAGGGGGTAATCTCCGGAACTAAACATCCAATAAAATTCTAAAAATTCTTTCACGGGCAGAAAGCTACATTATTCATGGGTGCTATTTGCTATAAATTATATTTATATCATGCATATTAGCCGATCTATTACAATTTTTGCGAACAAAGTCACGGGCGAATGTGAATTTGATATATGTATATTCATTGTATTTTCTAACGCGTTGCTACGAGCGTTATGTGAACCTCTACAATTTCTGATATGAGTTCAGCGTAATACACAACGCTCTTTCGTATCCTCGTTCTGCGAATCCATTAGTTGCTCTTTGACAATTTTAAAAGGAAAGATGACGTGTACAGTCAGGTGCCGGACGAAGTCTCCAAAACCGCGTGCTTGCAGAAATGTCTCCT
Organism: Noctua pronuba; assembly: GCA_905220335.1. NCBI lineage: Eukaryota > Metazoa > Arthropoda > Insecta > Lepidoptera > Noctuidae > Noctua > Noctua pronuba. The sequence goes on from LR999894.1 coordinate 5,886,034, forward strand.
ACGATTTTATCTCATGTCACCGTACACGTCGGTTGAACGACCGTACAAGAATGTGCAAGTATTACATTAAATTGTTATTAATCACTGGAAGAATACTTTACGGTAATTGAATACCAACCTTCTTCAGTTAACCGTATGTGTATTCTCATTTAAAACTGGACAATATTAGCTCAATAAACACTTAATCTAAGTGGTTAAGCTTCGTTTGCATGATTTTAATTAAGTTTAGATATTGCAGCTACAGATTTTCTTCGTATTTTGTATGAAAATTGACAATTTTCCAAACTTAGAAGCCATTGCGCCGAGTTCTGAAATGTAGAACTTACTCGTATGTTTCAAAAGTGTGAATAATTCAGTTTGAACATTATAAATTGTATGTAAATGGTGTGAATGGGTTAACAATAATATGTATTACGAAAAAATTTAAGCATTTAAACTTCCTTCTATAGACGTCTACCAGCTAACTCTTAAACAGAGAGGGTAAAAAATCGTAGATCAAACGAAACAGAGCGATAGTTGGGGTTATTTACAGTAAAAAAAAATATTTGTGGCAGAGTCCTAACTTGGGTGTTTTTAAGAAAATACCATTTTTTTTTAGTTAGTGGTGTTTAGTTGCTTCGGGAAATGTATCATCACTACAAAAGTGTTTTTATGAAAGTGTGTACCATGATTTAAGTATGAGTATTGGCACTTTATTCAATATCTTTTCAGTCTCACGAAAAAATATTTTTAACTTCAGAACCTCACTGAAAAAAAATTACTACCAAAAAATGACCCTGATAACCCCAACTATCGCCCTGTTTCGTTTGATCCACGATTTTTTATCCACCCTGCATAATTCAGCAAAGTAGGCAGTCGCAGTCTTTACTGACTTCAACTGTTACCAAATACGTCTAAAATCTTCTTCTTCTTCTCTCTGAATTAAGACTACGCATGTGTGCTTAAATAATATTGAAGTAAACATATCAGTAGTGATGAAGTGACAACGCATCTTTAATCTGCTTTCTAAACGAGGTGATGACATTACTTGAACATTTAAACGGGAGGTAAAAAGAGGTCATACCCAAAAGATGACACATTTCTGCACTAGAGTTCATCTTTACACAAGGAAAGTATAATAATAGACATGATAATATACATGTGTGTATATTTTGAATAATTCGCACGTGTGCGCATGTGGGTTTAATAATATATTCTCGTCAGTTTGGCTGAACCGCGTAACTCGTGACGTGGTGGTAGGTATTCGAGCTCGCGTCGAATCGTCATGATGAGCTCAGAGTCTTATGACCGTTTACACGAACAAATGCGATCACTAAGTGAATGCCTAAATTTTGTTGTGCTGGTGGAATGTCGACTATCGGCTCTGGGCAGAGAGTTGAAAATACTGAGTATCTGTTTAAGCATTCATGTAAATGTCGCCTAGTGTTGATGAAATCGGGCATTAGTCTCGTGGAATATTGTCTATCGTCCACAGAGCACTAACTCACATGACTCGGTACATAAATACATTAATGTATTTTCGGTAGATTTTGGCTTATGATGAAGCTAGCGATTTTATAAAAGCATTTCTTTCATGTTTTCTTTGATTCTCCACCTTCTCGACAAGTTTAATCAAATATCAATCGATCAAGTTTAATATGCGATCTAAAGCATCTGCTTTACATTAATATTGATTAAACTCTGTTCACCTCCCTCAGAAAATTTTCTTCCGTAAAAATTGAGATCGAATTCTTATGAAATGCAATCTTCCATCAGTAATAATTTCAGGAAAGCATCTCAGTTAGGTGAAAATATAAAGGATCCTGATCGATCACAACTTTCTTTGAATTCTCCGTAGTTTCTAATAAGACGATAAACAGAAAATATTGCCAGGATACCCGGCATGACGTAGAATTGAAAATTCTAAGACTTGTGACAACCACCAAATTGTGTTGGGTCCGCGAGGATGATTTCATTTCGAGATCCCAAAAATTCAAAGATATGAAGACGTGAATCGTTGGTCCACATTAGGAATTTCTCCAGCATCGTGGGTGCGTTTACAAACATTTCAACTCGTATACACAAATAGCCAGACCCGGAACAAGGCCAAACAAATAATTAGTAAATTGTTCCGCGTGGGATTCGAACCCGCAACACGCAGCGCAGCAGCCAATCACTCAACCACTGCGCCAACCGTGCCGTGCACTTGGCCCGCGTGGTGGATTACCGCCAGCTCTCTCTCACTAAGAGGATCAGAGGAGGCCACTGTCCCAGCAGTGACAACTATAAAACTTATGTTTATAAGAGACAGCCTCATTGGTCTAGTGGTCGCATGTGACTGCTGAGCATAAAGTCCTGGGTTCGATTCCCAGGTCGGGCAAAGTGTTATTGGCTACTTCCATCAGGAATTACTCAGTAGCAGCTAGGAAGTCTAAATTTGTGCCCAGTTCACTGGCGAAATGTGGGTGTACTGTTAGGTACACCTCTACCTAACCCTTCGGGGATTACAGGCGTGATAATTTTATGTTTTGTTTATGCTTATAACACGAGTAGATCTTTGTATTTATATTACGTTTATCCACTGCACTACCTACACCTTAAAGATCTCTTGTCTCCAAATCGAGGTTGAAGTGCGCAACTTAGACCATTATGTATCCATTAAAAGTATGCAACTAACTCATAAAAACAGTCATTGTCCAAGTCATCATCTAAACTATTTATTACACCAGTTTGTTTCAAAACATTCCAGAATTTTCTGTACATCCTTATAAGATTTCCATATAAGACCGGCTTTTCCTCTAAGGCAATATAAGAAAAGCCTTTGAGCTCCACCGCGCATTACGATTACAAATAGGGTTGAGTGGACAACCCCTGCATGATCCGGGTTTCGGCACTAAAAAATTTACAGCTAGTACTTACATTTTTATTCCTATGCTACCAAGGTATCCGTTCAGCCTTTCTCCCTCATCTCTGATGGTGCTGAATGAAGGTAAGGAGGTCTCACGGCTGCGGACAAAATTCATACTTTAGTCTTTTTATTAATTATTTCCTTTTTTTATTTTTATACATATGTTTTACATGGTTAAATATTCCTATAGTATGTATAGGAATATTTAAAAATGTAAAAAATAGTAGCACTGGGAACAGGGTCCGAGCTGCCGGTGGTCAGGGCTTTTGAGAGTGGAACCTCCTAACAATACGCGCAGTGTCCAGGAGTACCGCTTTCTGAATCAAGCCCTTATTAATTATTATTATTATGAGCCTGATGTGTCCCACTGCAGGGTAAAGGCCTCAAGACTTTTTATTACGTGAACAAGCTGAAAGCTGAAAGAAATTACAAGCATCTATTGTTTTCTGCCAATTTGAAAGAGTACAATAAACTTTTACGGTCAATTGAAGCAGAAGAGAATCTTCTTCTTTATCGTGTGGTTGCGCCTGACCTGGTTTCAGAGTTTTTATGCCGCCCATGGGCGTCTGACTTGGCTTTATATATGCCATCGAGAAATATTTCTATATTTCTTTAGCAGAAGAGGATTATTTTCTGTAAGTGATTCTGTTTATTAGTCATTTCAATGGAATTCTGAATATTATATTTTGGGGCCTTTTGTAGCCGCATACAGGAAATGTGGTTGACATACCACATTTGGAACCTTTAATGACGTCATAAACAGTCTAGGTATATACAAAGATTGTTTACGTTTATACGTATAATTTAAATTGGGCCATCATATAATAGTAAAACTTCCTCAAAGAACCAAAAACTTCCTCAAAGAATAAAAAGTCCCGGCGGATTCAAAGAGTTAAAGTTAGTAAGAATTTTCGTATTGGCTCTAATATTACGTTTATTTGTATAGCTGATCGGTTTTGTACGATCAAAATAAATTTCATTTTTTTACGATTTTAAAATAAAAATTGTTATTTAATTTAATTAATTCGTATTAAAAATGTTGTCATATAATGTCAGATGATTAATAGATCTTAATGCCTCTTAAATCCACGGAGTCCGGTTAAAAACAATAATAAACATGTTGCAAATGTAATTATGTATCTGCGGAAGTCCAATAAATCAAGTAATCACATAATTATCGTTAATGTTCCGATTCAATTCGACGGCCAAATAATTGCTCGATATAATTTTTAATTACGTAGGTAAATGACTTAATAGTTAGTTAAGGAAAACAATATGCGAACAAACACTACTTAACTTTATTAAAAGTTAAAACTTTCAGATTTTTTCACGTTTGTATGAAGCTTCAGGCCTTTCGCGAACTTGAAATTAATGTTGAAACAAGATTTCAGTGGCCTTTAATTATTTCCTGAACAACGCTTTATTTTTGAACTGTAAGTTATTTCACCATTGATAAATTAAACAAATTACTTAAACATTCAAAAAAGTTTACAAAACAACGACCTGAAGTTATTACTGCAGAAGGGTCCTCTACAGCAGTCCCGGAAAAATCCTCAGTAACAAAAATCCTCGGTAGTAAGTCACTTTCCACTATCTTACACATAAACGGTCACAATCCACTGAAAGATAGAGGCACTAGTCTGAAAAACAGAAAGATCACGTCACAAGTTCATACTAGACGTGCCATGCGTACCAGGGCAGCAGATAAACATAGGAGGTGTCGGCTACTCGGAACAGTCGGAACAATAGCAGCGCGGCGTGGAGCGGCGCAAGACGACACAGCAGCGAGCGCGCGGCGCGCCGGCAGAGCGGTGACTGACCGGCACACTGCCGCACCACCCCGCCTGGAGCGTTCCTCCGGGACCCTTCCGCCGGGAATCAGACCCGCAACACACGAGCCAGCGACGCTTTCCTCACGCGACCACACTGCACATGTGCTCGACTGTTCGCACCACTCTTTGTGCTTCATTGTCTCAACAGGTTTATGCAATATCGTCTGGATCACGCTTCAGTTCCGTCCTCTCATTTCGTCTCAGTACATTTCGGCATTGCGATTAATATTCACAGCATGTAAACTGCTATCTGTATTAAAGTATGCGGATGGTAAGTATTCTCTTTATCTGTCCGAATCTTACGTGCAGCGCACGGTCGTTGACATTAGTGTTCATTTGTTTTTCTTACATTATCGAGGAAATGGTTGAGTTTGCCATTTGCTTTGCGTATTGTCATACAATATGTAAACAGAGTTATCTGGCGGACCTCCCTCGATCTCGTAATTGGATACTTATTAAAAAATTGCAGTAGTTGACGATGATGGGGTTGTATGAAATGCATGTAGTGCGGCGTGTCAGGTTTCACACGTCAATCTGAACAGTGATGCGACTGTTACAGCAAGTGTAAGCGGTTCTATAATGGTATCCAATGGTCTCGGTGGAGAGTGAAAGTGGTCGCGGTGTAGGCGAGCGCACCTCGCGGGGCGCGGGGGCAGCACTACGCGGCGCGCCCTGCGAGACCTTGAGCGAACTGTTACTGAACCAAAACATTTGCAGTTTACTATAGAAACACCACAATATTGCTAAATTTTAGTTTTACATAAATTAAACTAGTTCTGTCGTACATTTAAATACGGGTTAATGACCACGGACGTCCCTAATTCATTGACCCCCTAGAGTACAGAACTTAGTTTGATAAAGGTTGGAGATGCGTGACATCGCAAATCTAGCAGGCAGGAGTCGCTAAGGATTTTCCTATTAATCTGCGTGAGGGCATGACCTTTTCTGCTATTTTATAATATGAAACTAGAAAATTGTTTTCATGAAATGTATCTATCTAACTTGTTACATGAATTAATTTATTTGCCTGAAAATACAGGGTGTAAACAGACCCTGCACGAAGCCGTCAACCAAGCATTCTGTACATCAAACTAAGTAACTCTACCCAAAAATTATTGCTGGGAAATGACTTTTTTTTTTGGGGTGAAAAATCACGTTTCACGGTAAAACTCAATGTGACGCACTCAAAACTTAGTGCTGATGGATGCTTTGAATAGTTAATGGGTCATGAAGTTAATAAAAGTAAAGTTAAAATCTTAAAAAGTGGTTTTAAAAAAAAAACTTGTGAAAAAATTGGAACTTTGACCTTCAATATCTTTAGAACCTGTGGTTTCCCAGGTATTGCCTAGAAGAAAAAAATGATCCCAATGATGCGCAGAATATGTGGTTTTCGGTTTCATTAAGGGTCTTTTTACACCCTTTATAACAACATCGTCTGGACTGATGAGAAAATGTTTAACAAAGATCTCTACATGACCCCTGACCACTTCAACATGTTTTTATTATTATTTCCTTTATTTATTTATCTTCACATTTTAAATATTTCTTTAAAAAAAAACATATAAAAAACATTTAAAACTATAAAAATAGTGGTCCGCTGGTGTCGGGAGCAGGGAATGTGAGCCGTATCGAGGAGTACTGCCTTCTGAATCAGGCCCTTGACCCAACCATATTATTATTCTTTATTATGATGCCGATCCTTACACAAAAGTCTCCTTGCTTAAAAGGTGATCTCCAAATCATATGTGTTAAAGTTTTATATAATTGAAACAAAAAATTTTTTTTTAAATCCTCTCTATTAAGTTATAAAGAGGACATTACAAAGAGGGTGGAAGTACAACTCGTTGCCAAGCAATTACTACGAGTTTCCCCATAAAACTGTATCCATAGAAATTAAGCTTCTTATTTTTGCCCTCTGAAGCGTGACTATAAATAGATATTTTAACTAATTTTATTTTATTTCCTTACATTATTAATGTTTGTGCGGAAGGCAATGAAATAAAGTTTTGATTGAAAATTGTATATTATATTATTTAATATTGTGGCTTTAATTTTATGGTCAAATAATGATAATTAGTATAATTTTTACGACAAAAATAAAATTCGCTAAAATGAAAATTGAATCCTTTCCACTACTGTTGATTTTTCTTAAGGAGCATTTTATTTTTACCAACTATTTTAGACTTTCTTCAAGCAAAACTCAGATATCACCACGGTATAGGTGAAATTTATTAGAGCATCAAATAGAATGAATTACTTTTGTTGAACCGTCCCGTTACATTGGCAGTACTCAGTTCGGTATACCTTGCAGTCACAATTTCCGGAGTCAACGGGTCATTACCCGGGTTTTGTGATACGTAAAATATTTTTTTTAATTTGCTATAAAGGCGACACTCTGACCCGATAATGACTAGCAAAAATTATTTTTGTTTTTTTTTGTGTATATATTTTTTTCTAATTGGCTTTTGAATTCTGTCATAAAAACATCAAATCTTAGAATTTTAAAAATGAATAAGAGTTTTTTTTTTATACTTGAAGATATGAACTCAAAGAAAAAATCTTAAATAAAAAATTGGCAGAATGCAACAATCAAAATTTTTTCGAGAATTACATTTTGCATAACTTACTCGCACTTTTGGTTACAAAATCAAATAGAAAACCTGTATTTGTTTTGTATTCTTACCTTGCATTTCTATGTAATTGATTAATTAATCATTCACTTATTATTTTCGTCAAAGTCAAGTCCAACCGGATGATTATTTAATGACCAAACAAATTGTGATTGGAGACGATTGTTTACTGTAGAAATACTAACTTAATTAGTGTTATCAGTATGTCGTTAGTGAAGTGCAGATATTTTTAGGCAGTTATTGACCTTGTAGAGTCGTAGCACAACAACTTTGTTTTCAAAAGAAAGTTCAACGACCAAGAAACAAAAATCTGAACTACTTTTTATTCCTTGTTTTCCTTGTAGCGTAACACTTTGTATGTTTTGATTGTTTTAGGCAAATTTTACCTCAAACGTTGATCTTGGCTCTACGCGGGGGTCGTGCGGTCCATGGCCCTTTACGGGGACCCGTTGTGGGTGCGTTCCTTGAGGCGGCGAGCCGCCCACTACCTGAACGCGCCCTAAAAGGTGGTAGCCGTAAGGCTAGTCCGGGGGTACCGCACGATCTCCGTCGAGGCGGCGAGCCTCCTTGCCGGATTGCTGCTAGATCAGGATTGTGCTTCAGATCCCTGAAGCCTATTAGTCCTCGCGCACCTGCACGAATGGCACGCAGAGGCTACTACATCGGGGGGAAACTCCGCTGCCGCGGCAAATCGCCGCTCTGCGGACAGACCTCCGGCGCGATCTCATGGCGACATGGAAAGAGCGACTGTCGCAACACAGTGCAGGGCACGCCACAATAGTGGTGATAAGTCCCCTAATTGAGGAGCGGCTAGAGAGGCGCCACGGCGCCCAAGAGATGTCAGCAACAAGGAAGGGGTCCGCAAGGGCCGTTGCCTGCCGGGGCTGCGGGACTGTTCGAAAGAGATACCGCGGCCCTGGAACACAAACGGCAAAGAAGGAACATGGTCGGGTTTTAGTCAGTACAAGACTGACACTCCCTTCCGCTCCGCCCAGAGCGGGAGGGGTCATTTGATGACATCCTAAAATAAAAATAAAAAAGCTGTGATCTTTAACGTTTTAGACATCCTGCGATGTTCCAACTGACTGCTTCGATGGTCGAGTGGCCGCAGGCGCGACTGCTGAGCTTCAGATCCTGAGTTCGATTCCCGGGTCGGGCAATGTGTTATTGGGTTTTTCCAGCAACCACGGAGTTTGAATTTGTGCCCGGTTGATGGCTCGCCTCCTATTACATGGGATTAAAGCATAACTGGCGAAATGTTGGTGTACAATTAGGTACACCTCTGCTTAACTCTTCGGGGATTACAGTCGTGATATTATGTCGTGATGTTCCCACTGCAGGGACCCAGGCGGTCCCAGTACGTGTTGGTAGACGTCACAGAACACCACCTGCTTCGTTCTTTCCATACTCCTTTATTTACGCTTCGTCCACGTTCATACACGCACGCCAAAAAAGAAAACGCCGAAAAATCACGCTCTAATTAAATTCGGGGTTTACAAGGTAAAATCGACTCCTCTTATTGTTGAAGTCGGTTAAAATGGTACCTTATGTTACCCGGGCTATAATAACGAATCGATTGACACCTTATTCATTAAAATCGGATGAATAGTTTAGGCGCTACGGAGGACCATACGTAAATACAAACATACATAAACTGCTAAAATCATAACCAGGAAGTGTTTGGCTTCGCCCTAGTCGGATAAAAACTTACTTAAAAATATATTTGCAGGAAAAACCGTGGGTCTACTCTGTCAGTCAGAAAATGATTTTGGTTGAGCACAAAGAAAGTCTTAGTTACACGAATTTATTTCATAAAACGATAAATAAAATTGAAGTGTCTGTTTTTAATTTCGCTGCTTTTGACTTTACAAAAAAACTTTTTTATTTTTTTTGTCTTTCTGGCTGCCTGTCAGTCTGTCTGCTTGTCTGTTTGTTCCGGCTAATCGCCGAAACGGCTGGACTGATTTTGACAGGGACTTCACTTTTACTGGCAGATAGCTGATGTTATACTTATAAGGAGTAACTTTGGCTACTTTTATTTTAGAAAAAAGATTCCGTGGAAAAAAAATAAAACCCATAACATTGTTAACAAAATCAGGGGAGGGATATTTTTATAATAATTTCACGTTCAAGTTCGCGGACAACAGCTAGTTAAACGATAAGAGGACCGTTCTGCCAGGACCGCCCCCCCCCCTCCCGCTCTAGGCGGAGTGGAAGGGAGTGTCAGACTTGTACTGACTAAAACCCATCCATGTTCCTTCTTAGCCCTTTGTGTTCCAGGGCCGCGGTATCTCTTTCAAACAGTCCCGCAGCCTACTGTATGGTTGCTTTACTGTATGGTTTAGTGCGTGCCCTGGGGCAGTTCTAAATATTTTCAGATCATAATCAAAAGCCTGGTCAGATTAAGTGATTGCATCTCAAGGCTGATTGGTAGTTCTTAATCACAAATAGCATTCTTACATTATTGAGTCACTAAAGATTTGAAGAATGTCAAATTGCAAGTCTTGTTGATTCTTGCTTGGAATTCGCGAACCTATGGAACTAATCTTCTCAAGGAATTTTGATTTTATTGTAAGAAGCGAACGATGCTAAAGTAAGAAGGGTGTAACAAGACCCTAAACGGAGACGAAAGGCGCTTGTTCTTCCCGCCATTGAGATTTTTTTTTTGTTCTGGGCCATACCAATATAGTATATATTGTCAGGTGGTAGTTTATTTTCTAATTACGGAGATATCATCATCTGCCTAGCCTTTTCTCAACTATATTGGGGTCGGCTTCCAGTCTAACCGGATGCAGCTGAATACCAGAATTTTACATGGAGCGACTGCCTATCTGACCTCCACATCCCAGTTAGTAGTGGGTAATACGATACCCCTTGGTAAGACTGGTTACTACCTAACCAAAGATCTACAAATGTCAGCCGGGACCAACGGCTTAACGTGCTTTCCGAGGCACGGAGGAAACTCGGTGTCTAATGGGTGGTCACCCATCCACAGACCAACCTAGGCAAGCACGGCTTAACCTAAAGATCGACCCGAGCGGCTGTTATTATTTAGCCACGAGCTCCTTTTAATTACGGAGATATAGAAGGTCAAATTTCCATACTCATTTTAATGTTGTAACTTTACTTTAAATACCTCCATGGCAATCATACTATTTTGCACAATGTTTTGAATATTGAGTCCTACCGTAAACCGTGATTTTTCCCAGCAATAATTTTGCGTAGGGTTCCTTAGTTTGATGTACAGAATGCTTGGTTGTCGATTTCGTGAAGGGTCCGTTTACACCTTGTCTATCGTAATGTCGTTAGAAAATAGGCATCCAAAAATATGACTGTTTCGTTGCTCTAGTGGTCGCAAGCCTTACTGCTGAGCATGAGGTCCTGGGTTCGATTTTCCAGGTCGTCTGGTCGTTTTTCCATCAGGATTTTTTAGTAGCAGCCGAGAGTCTGGCTTTGTACCCAGTAGATGGCAATAGGCTCGCCCCATATAACATGGGACTTAAAAATAACTGGCGAAAAGTGTGTGTACTGTACACCTCTATCTTACTCTTCGGCGAAGCAGGCGTGATAGTATGTTAAGGTTAGAAAATACGTTAATGTTTAATAATAATTTTCCTTTGCTATACTTCCAACATTTCTTGAAATGATAGAAAATTGGGATTTCCAAATTGCAAATACCCAATTTATCGTATAGAAATATCATTAAATAAAAAAAATATTTCCTTATGAAGTACGTAACGCACCTGTTCAGTCGAGGTTATTAAACTTTAACAGATGTATTTTTTTTTAAAAAAAAAGATCAGTAGTCCAATATTATTTCAACTTTTTTCCTGTTTTTGATCTTTACCAAGTGTAGCTATTTACCCCATTTTAATAACGAGACTGTTGGTTTGTTACAAACACGTGTAAATATAGCCTTGAAAAAATAAAGCAGTCTAAAATATTGGTCAAGATTGCCAATTCATCTAAGCAATACTTTTTTTAAGTCAAACATCTGAAATCTGTAACAGAAATTGTAATTAATTAAAACGATTTCGTCACAAAACATTTGATAAAAATTAATTCATCTCTCCGCCTGGCGACAAACTAACGAAACACACTCTACTTGAATGGTTCACTACAATTTACTTGTACATTTCATTTTTATTAAGTACTTTATAAATGTTATCAGAGAGTTCATGACGAGTAGTGTAGTTGTGTGCGTGTTTGTCTGTGTGTGTTTGTTATGTCGGGATCTGCGTACAGTACGCAGGAGCGATTACGCAAACCGCGCTTCCCCGAGGACTGAGGTCGTTGGCAATGGACTCGGTTCAATGTCACCAAATATATCACCGAGCTGTGTAGCGCGCGCGACGTGAGTTGATACTTGAAGGGAAATACGGTACTTTGAGTGGAGGCGTGTCGCGTTTGTTGGTTCGAAGTTGAGTAGATGAGTTAAGGACACTTAGGGGTTATGTTTTTGTGTAATTTATTTGTAAGCTGGTATGATAGAGAGAATAGATGTTACACTGAATACTCTGTACATCGTATGTGATTCCAGGATTAATTTTAAAACAGGGTGACAAAATGCAAAGATGATGCAGTAACTGGAGATGTACAAAATAAATAGTAATTTCTCTTGTATTTAATTAAAATCACTCAGTGTTTGGGCTGTAGGGAATTCTTTTGCATTTTTGAATACCTTATTTACCTGTTTTATATTGCAAAGGTTTTGTTTATCTAATAAATATTAACTACAGGGTAACCTACAGCGACCCCTGCGGAAGCTCATAAAACTCGTCGTTTGACAAAGGGGAGGAATGTGCGTTACAAACACACACCGTACCCGTTTTTGACCCGTATGTATGTATGTATGTATGTATGTCAGTTTCTCTGTTCCCTCGTAACTCTTTAACGAATGAACCATCATCATCATCATCATTCTCCTGCCCTTAACCCAATTAATTTGGGTTTGGCGCAATACGCCCTAAACGGATGAACCGTTTTAAATAAATTATATGTCGTTAGATTCGCCTTGTTGCCGCAAGTGTCGCTGGCCACATTAAAGGACAAAGAAAACTGGCGGATTTAGGGCGCCATATTGTGGAATACGATTTTTTTTTTCTTTTAAAGCTAGTGGGGTATCAAAATGAAGGGTCTTAAAAAAATGATTACAAAAATATACAACTTATATGTTTAAACAAATTACTATTGTATAAAAAGTGAAAAAATTGTGTCATATTTTTTTTTATCTTCGGTAAAATCTTTCACGTTACTAAACTAAAAACCTGGAAATAAAAATAACAAAAAAATCCGACTGAAAAGAAACTGAAAAGAAAGCGAGACCCATTTAAATATGAAATTGTGATATGGAATGGGTCCCGTCAGCTCCCTACTTTTAATTAATGTAAAAAGTGTTTGTTTATTGCTTTCCAGTTTTTTTTAATTAGGTTTTTTAGATTTTAATTCCTTTTTTAATGAATGTGCTCAATGTACCTTTTTATATTTAGTTTTATTTACAGTCAATATGGTAACCAACAACAATACAGGAGTACAATAAATCGCATCCAATAGAACACTTACAGCTGCAAGAGTCCAAGTACCAACGCTAGTCGCGCGCGCTCTACGGCCGGGCTCCTGACCGGGTCGACGACCGCATTTTCGGCAGGCGCCCCAAGTTTCAGCTGTAACGCGATCCTGACGCACACACGCGCCGCGCCACCGTGCGACTACATGCACGCACACACGCACACTACCGCGATACTACCGCCGGAAAACCATTGTTGAAATGTGACCGTTCTCTGATATAAGCGCAGTAATCAGAACAGGAATTTGATGCAGTCGTTAAGAAAGAGGAAATACACTATATTTTATTAATTAAAACTCAAAGTATTTTCGACGATATCATCTTTTTTACTGCCAGCGCCAGAGTAATGCATCGTTTATCCCTACGCACTCCAGGAAACGGAAACGGTTATCCTATATAAGATTTCGGCAGACAAAAGAAAGTTCAATGCTTGACGAGAGAACATTTGTTTGTGAAGTTTGTGGCGAATTTGGTTCAGCCCTGACCTCCGTGACCTTTGAACTTGGAGGAGTTAACGTACCCTTGACTCGAGCGGAGTTCCCTCTATAATTAGACGTTGTTGATAACGCCGATATTTTCGTTCATACGCTGTCAGCCGACGAACTATAATAAACGTGTGTGTCACTCGGCAACTCGACAATGACGCACTTCCGAGAAAACAGCGTAGGTAGGTATGTAGGTAAACGCACCGGGAAATGACTTTGAAAATTTGTCAGCGGCCTTATGGACCGCTCTATTAAAAACTTGGAATGAAAACTTTTTATATCTATGTCCAATTCCATCGTGTCCACAGTCGTAGATACGCGTTGAATGGTAAAAATAAAATGTCTCCTCAAAGCATTAAGAGGTTGTTCACCCAATATTTGGGCATCGCCCTCGTCCCTTCAGGGACTATTTGTCAAAGGATACAGTCTTGTCGGCGTGCTTTTACTTTCTCATTTCACGTGTTTGACACTCGTAAGTTGGATTGAGAGGTGCCACCTGTACCACGACAGGATAATGCAACTGACTGTGTAACAATTATGTTGAAAGTTGTAAAATGTGTGAAACTTTTCAGGATCACCGCGGTAAGATATTTTTTTTTCTCTTGATTTGGAGGTATATGGAACTTCGACTACAAATAAAACAAGTTTTCATGAATGACCTTTAATTAAACTAAGATTTCAGCTCATCCGCTGCGTTACATGTGTTACCTATAAATAAAGTTGGCACGCGCGTACATCAAATTTGTACAATAATAAACCATCTTTACGCTAAATATAAATTTCGATGCGCTTTCCGATAATGCGGCTTAACCGCTTCATAAGCGTTGCATAATAATGTGCAGCTTACAATACGAGTACACGGCGCAGACGCAGGCGCAGCCGCACACACGCGCACACACGTGCATGCACACATGCGTGCGAGATAAGAGCACGGTCATTGAACCCGCATAAGAAATAGCGCCTGAAATTAGTATAAATCTTATAAGGTAGCATCTTTAAGTTTTATAAACAAAAGACTTTCTTGATTGCCAACCAAAGCTATAAGTAAAAAAGCGTTTAGCTTAACTGAAATGGAAATCGAGTAATCTGTGATCTCAGCCAATAAGCAATCAAAGTAAAATGGTAAATGTAAACAATAGCTAGTAATTGTCTAGAACTGCGGGCTGGCGCGAGGCGGAACGAGCGGCTGTGATCTTGAATGGAGTGAAAGTGGCTTCGGATACTTCCTGACACGTGGAAAGTGAACGCTCATGAGCACCCAGACACGACATGATCAGCCCTGCCTAGTGTCTAGTGTCTAGCTCGCAGATACACATCTTCCGTGCTAGGAAATACGCGGGTAATACAACAGTTTTCTTTCTACTGAACGTTGATTTTCGCTGATACAAGAAAAGTTTCGTGTCGCTTTGCTCTGTTTAGCTTTTGTACGAATCACGCACGTTTTGGAGGAAGAACACGTTACTTTGCCTGACAGTCTACGCGTCTCTATCTCCCTTAATACGCAAAAGCACTTGGATTTTCACCAGTATTCATAATAATACTTAGTGTTAGCCTGTGCGAAGATTTATAGCTAAGTGGAGACATTCTATGTCAGTGTAGTTAGGAGAAAGGGAACTTGTGGAAAACCCAAGAGCTATTGGCTAAACGCCGTACGACCTGTAAAAGTGATCACGTGGATTTTATTGGATGGTAATTCTGTGATGTCGCTAGATTTCGCTACATACACACCTTGCCTAGTAGCACTGGAAAATTGAGAATTAGTTTTTCGATGCAACGTGGCAAAATTTTCGGAAAATCCCAGGGTTAAGTTGAGAGGTTTTTTTTTTCGGATGGGAAATCATCAAATAACCCCCCTCCCCCCCCGCGCTCTGGGTGGAGTGGAGGGGAATGTCAGACTTTTACTGACTAAAACTCATCCATGTTCCTTCTTTGCCCTTTGTGTTCCAGGGCCGCGGTATCTCTTTCGAACAGTCCCGCAGCAAGTTGAGAGGTTCCGGCATAAGTCGACAGTCCCACCTTAATTTCACTGTTAGATTAATGCTGGCTTCCTCTTCTTCGTGTCGCATGACAGTATTTAAATTCCTTTTAGGTGCAGAGCTTCGCCAATTTCACGGCGTCGTCGGTGACAGCGCTGAAGACAATTTGGTTGTAATGTTTTGAGGCACAGATGGCAAGACAAGAAACGGAATTGTAAAATAGCAACATTACTGAATCGTCAAAAACATTCCCGAATCATGGCGTGCGATCAACAGTCATAACATTACAAAACATTCATTAATTAAGTTAATGAGAAGCTTGAAGATGATAGTCCTTAGGAAATCCTCAGATGTTACACTGATGATCATAATCTTCATCATTATCCAGCCCTTATCGCTGCATGTCTTCCTGTTTCATACTTACGGTGGACATATAGAATACTTTCGCTCAAAATATTTCTTTGGTATGTACGGTACTCAGTTCCAGCTCTGGAAGAAATGCGTAAGCTGTCTACATGGCTAAAACATCAAATGCCTTCCCTCTCTTGCTGTATCATGCTCCTTTGATAGTAAGAATAGTTACAAGCGGTCTCGGCCAGATTCCAAAGTTAATGTACACTGACTTTAATTTAATCTGTGAAACACATTAAATTAAAGAATGTGAATTATTTCAAGCTCGCTGTGTCATCGTAATACTATAATACAGTAGCACATAGTACGGGGGTATTCTGACTGTTAGCGACTTTATAAAATATGTTTAAAAAAACCTGTCGGATCCGCTAGGGGCATAATACGGAAACGGTTACCACGTATTCAGTACATCATTCTGAGCCCACCCCCACATCGACATTTTTCATCGGTTATTAAAACAAACAACTACAATGCAATAATTCAGTGACGTTGCAACCACCACTGTAACTTCATTCACTAGCGGTGTTTACGCCACTGTCTCGAGCGGTCAATCGATTTTACATGTTGAGGCGATCGCTGTAAAGTCTCACTTGATTGATGGTTTCCGGAACAATGTATAAAGCTAAAATATTGAGATGGATTCGCCAGTGCGTATGAATGAGGTGAGGAATTATTCAGGTGATAGATGGGTAGGAGCATTCACCTCAGGCTGCGGGTCTTCGACCGGCCGAGTTTCACACAGCTGATCGGGCCATGCCGGCCCGCAGCGTCATTCGCTCCCGACGCATTTTACGTGTATTAATAAATGTTTTGATTCGTAGTCTTTTAGGAAACCGTTATTTCTCATTCCGTATGGATTCGACCGAAATTATACAGTTAACAGAAGTTCACACTTACATATAGGTTATCAACTACTCGACAATAGATGGCGGTGTAATCAATTTCGTACTATGGTCATTAGTCCTATAGTATAGGAGGTCCTATATCAAACCGATTCCTGTGAAATTCTAAAAAACCTTCCTTTACTCCATTTTTATAGTAATCAGCATCTTAAGCCTAGGACACTGTGGACAGTAGGCATTCCCCTTTGTCACCTTTGTTTAAACTTGAAAACTCTATTTCGATCCTTGATGCTGGTTGATAACAGTTATTTTTTTATGTTACTTATGGACTTTGACATTTTATTTAGTGTCACTCATAATATCCAAAGAATTTTTTGTTGTTTTTTTTTCAAAATTGCAGTATCATCGGTCATACACAAAAGTACGTGTATTGTAATTCCAAACTATTAATTAATTCTGGAAAGGAAAACATGAGTAAGCGGAAAAATGGCGAAGTCGGCCGTGATGAGCGGGTCCGACAACACATGCAGCTATTGTACGCGAGGGAGACTTGTGAGAGAAGAGTCTTTCTGGAGGATCTTAAAGAGTATCGCAAGCGCAAACGTAAAACAATGTTTGCTAGCATTGTAACTGCAGTGGGGCCCACATGGTACCAAGCTTTAAGTGTGCAACAAAGGATGGCGTTAGACTCTTTAAAAACGTGCATATACCAAGATCTACTGGAAGGACGTCCTGTCCGGACGGCCCTAGTTATAAATAAGCTTGGTTTGGTCCCTCGCCCGTCACACCTGGATCTTATGTCTTGTATCACGTTAGGTTCTGAGGACCCAAAAGAAATGCTCGCACAACTTTACTTCTCAATGTACGGCTACCCTATAAATGGGAAACGTATTTCTTACTGTCTTAATGCCAGACTTATATTATCAGCGATATTATATTTAGGACTTGATAATTTGATTTTGATGCTTGAGCAAACATTCGCTCCAGATAGATCAGTTACAACACCTGAACCTAAACCGAAACCGCCACCACCATCTAAACTACCTTCACCGTATCTTACAACAATGGTCGCAACATTGTATGTCCCGGACCGCCCCCGTCGCACGCCGCCCGCTCCCTTGCCGGACCTGGCTGCACTCAATGAGCCCTATGAAGAGGAACCGGTGATGGTGAAACCACCGCCGCCACCTCCTCCTCCGCCACCACCGAAAAAGCGAATACCGATATCATACTGCGAAAAGTTAGCTGGCATCGAGACTATAAGGCCTTATGCATCGCCCATCGAAATTTCACAGCCAATAAAGTCTCCCCGACCCTCAAAGAAAGCAAGGATAGCTCCAGAAGTGGTCAATGCTAAAAAAAAATACGGCATTAACATTGTTACACCAAAAAAAGGTGCGCGTCGAAAGAAACACACCCCCCCTTCTACTGGTTTGTGGAATGCACAATATACTATAAACGGAGTTTCTCAAGTTCACGGCAAGACTTTTTATATTTTGGGCTGTGTAACTATTCTACCCGCACAAGGAGAACTCATCCACGGAGGTTACGCCCTCGCGGGTGGCCATTTGATTAACGTACACTGCGGTTATCGCGGGTGGCCGCCAGAACAGACGCCGGATCCCTGTGATTGTTTGAAGCAATGGTATGATGCTGCTTTTCAGTATGTTAAAAACACTAAATGCTACTGTGGTCATCACTTCGATCTTCGCAATGAAGGCAGCTTTTCGCAAGAAGAATTGCCCTTTTTTACAAAACCTACTCGTCACACCCCGTTACAGTTCCACTACGACTCAATATTTGATTGTGATGCAGAACGTCTTTTCATAAAGAAAACATTCAAGAAGATTTGGGAGACAGAGAGTATGTTGCGAACGGCAGAAGATACAGTAAAAATGGAGAACAGGCAGAAAAAGCTGAAAGCAGAGAAAGAAAAGGAATTAAAGAAGGCGCCTCAGGCGCAGAGCCCCAACGCGCAGGCCAAGGATGAGACGAGTAAAGTGAGTAAGCCGAAAAAACAACAACAACAACATCAGCAACAAGACCAACAACAACAACCACAACAACAAAATGCCGTAACATCTCAAACTTGCTTAGGGAAGCAACCCAAGATTACTGATTACTTAAAGTGCGCACTACGGTTGATGCGAAAGGCCAACATCGCAGCGCGCCTGCCTGACTTGTATTTAGTTCCAGAACTAGTTGAATGGATGCGACATAGACTTTATGGGAGGCTTACTGATTCTCAGAAAAAAGGATACTTGCGTAAGAGCACTACATATTGGAGTATGTTTAATGCCCTCGCAGTTCATAGTTTCGGCCATGTGAATCCGCCAAAAGAGCCGAGGTACGTAAGCCATACCACTTGGAAATATAAACAGAGTCTGAGTGATCACTTTAGGCTGTATACTCAGAATTACAAACTGTCTTTGTTTAAGTCACATGCTTACGTTAGTAACCTGTTGTGGAGAACTATGTATCAAGCCGAATTCCCAGATAAAAGATTTCGAGAAATATTTTTCTCCTATTTGTTCAGTAGTGTAGACGACATACAATTAATACATCCTTACAGTATGTCAGAGACACTGGAAAGAAAAACGATTTTAATGAACAATCGATATATTTGCTTGCCACGCGGATTCGAGCCAAGATCTTAAAAAAATGTATTGTCCTTGTTTTATTGTCCATGTGCTGTTCCAGAATTACAATAATTGATTGATATATTTTCTCTTGTTATTTATTAAATCGAATTTTAAAAGGAAGGGAAATAGGAATAAAAGTAATGTATACGTAATTCATAATTTAATGTGATAATTTATATACCTTTGCAGGTACATTAACTTGAAGTTATGGCTTAAATTACATTTTCGCTGTAACTATGTTGCACAATACGACATAATAGTTGTGGTTCGAAACATTTTTAAAATTTTGATACAGACTTATTCATAATTCCCATAGTCTAATACTCCAAAGGTATTCAAAAATAAATTTTAATTTCATACCACATTTAACTTATAGTATATCTTAAGAATATTATGATACAAGTCTTATTCTATTTATTATAAAATCTATAACTTTTTATTTTAAAATACAACACTAGGACTTCATCGCAGCGGGTCGATTGGACCACTGCAACTAGTCTAAGGGATATTCAATCGTCTTTGGTATCAATGTTACAGAAAACAAACATGTCGACACATGGAACGAACGTTTCATCGAATTTATAAGAAATACTGATATTTATTTATAGAAAGTTAATGTCATTTAAAGCATATTTCAATAAAACTAACGAAACATAGTAACAAACATGATAAATGGCAAAACAGTTATTGCGATACACAAGTTTATAAAACAATACTATACGTACTAGTGTGTTATAATAAATATTCGCTTCCGCAATGAGTTAATTCGTATTGCATCTAATGAAGACATACAACGTCGAAGAGTTAAATTATATAATATAGTTAAACTGCGTGCAATACTTGTTAATTGTGCATTTAAAGACAAGCAATGGTAGACCATTCATTACATGACCACGCCAATAAAATGACAGTTGTACCACTTGTGCGTAAAACTATGAGAATACAATTTGTTTGAAGACAAGTACCGAACAGAGACGCACAAAATATTTTAGAATCTTCTTTGTAAATACCGCTCGAAATAAACTCAAAGAGCCTGGCTGCGTAATGAATCATACATTACATAATAGCACTGAGAAACATTACAATACTCGCAAATAATCATAACTTTAACGGTTTACACAAGTATATCTTCATTCATTAAAATCAAATGCATCAACATCTCAATATGCCATTAGTCATCTAATAAAAACGGAGATCAAAAATAAACAGCGTAAAAATATATTATGTAGAGACAGTATTACCGGTTGCTATTGAGACTGGAAGAATAGAGGTTTTACCACAGATATACAAATGTGGATATCGCACATATTGATGTTTTCATCCTTTATAAGGAGTAATGCTTTCGATGGGAACTTCTGATACTTTAAATACCATCATTTATATTTACCACGTCATTATCAACATAAGAAAGCGTTATAGTGTATCGTCATCTTACTTCATTTATGTTCAAATAAGAAGGGCAGGTAAGTTGGAGGGCGACTATTTTGTTATTGCTACCCCTAAAAAACGTTTAATCTACTGGCGACCTCGCTGCACCCCCTCTATTTATATCCATGAGGTATCGCTCTCGTGTTATATCTGCAGCTCCTGGTGCGAGTGCTGCGCATGCGCGGCGGGGTGCGCGTGCGGCGCGGGGTGCGGCGCGGCGGGGTGCGCGGGGTGCGCGGGGTGCGGCGCGCGCTGCTGCAGGTGCACGAGCGCGGACAGCAGGCGCGTGTTGGCCTCGTCCAGCGCCGCGATGCGATGCTCCTGCGCCTCGATCACGCGCTGCTTGTGTGACAGCGCCGCCGCCATCTTGCGCTGCTCGCGTCTCAGCTCTTCTTCTACGCAGATCAACCTGGAAAGAGAAAATTTGGTAAGTATGTGTGTGTACACTAAAAAAAAAATTATATTTTTTTTTGTTTTCATCAAAACTCGACTTCTCTTCTATCTGTCTATACCATGAAAAATAATTACCTTGAAATGATAGCCTTCATTTTAGCGTCAGTGTGATCGACTTGTCCTGGTTCAGCTGGCCCCAACCTTCCCCGTAAAAGTTCCACAGAACATTTTAACCTTTCGATTTCGCGTTCGTACTGTAAATTGAATTTAGAGGTTAGTCTTCTATGTCACATTGAAGATCCGAGATGATAATGACTGGTCGGTATAATATGGAGTTTAATAATTTGTGAATATTGCTTACCTGTTCAATGGTCCTCTGATGTTTGGAGGCGCGTCGCCGGCCCGTCGTGCTGTACAGCGTGTCCTCCAGCTCGTCCGAGCTGTCCGTGAGCTCGCGCGCCGACTCCAGGCTCAGGCGCCGCTGCAGCTTGTCGCGCGCCACGCCCGCGCCCCCTCCCGCGCCCACTGCGGCGCCCCCTCCCGCGCCCTCCCGCACGGCGGCGCGCTCACTCGCCTCGCTCGACTGCGACTCGCGACCGAACATTACTCTCGAAGGAGACTCTCGTCTCTCTCGAACCCCATAGTATTCCTGATGCCTCTCCAAATCCTCGTTCAGTCTACTACTCGACATCTTTGCACCGGAATACGTCCGATCCAACGGATAATTCGTCTCCGGGATCGCACTCTCCGCCATCGAATACTTCTCGGGAGAGTTTTTGGAGTTCTCCATGTTGTAGAGCGCCTTCTGGCTCCGTGAAATCTGTAACCTGTACATTTCTTTGTTCACTTCCTCTACGTTCGAGTCGGACCTGCTCATCGGGTAGCCGGAGTCGGTTGAGATGTGATGAGGCTTGCTTTCGTACAGCGATTCTCCTCGTTGCCCGAAGTGTTTGAAGTTGAGTTGATTTTGGTTTGTGGAGTAAGAGAGCATAGGGTTTGTTCTGGGCATTCGCGTCTTACTACTTTTCCGTAGACTAGGCGAATTGCTGGACGACTCATCGTCCCGTATCCTCGGGGAGTGACTGTGGTTGCTCCTCTGATACATATCATCATAATTACAGTTATCTCTGGTGAGTTTTCGGTGGGAATTGTTGCGATTCTGTTGGTCATAGTTTCTACTATCCTCGTTGAAGTTAGTAGAACCCTCTTCAGAGTTTGTCTCGACGTTGTCTGTGCTCAAACCCTCCTCATCTATCGATGAACTGGATGAGCCACAAGGACAACGCTTTGAATTTCTGTTTTCATTGTTCTTCTTCTCCTGCGCCTGACGGTTGTCATCCATGTTGTACACTGGATTCGTGAACACTAGCGGAGCTACCTTTGGATTCGCATTGGCATTTGACGGAGTATTATCCGCAGTTGTGAAATTTTGAATTCCATACTTTTGGATGTCATAATCAATTTTCTGTTGCACTGGGCTCTTTGGATAGAACTTTTCGTTTTTGCTGTCGTAATACTGTTTGTCTCTTTGTTTCTGGTAGTTTATTTGCGAGTACCGACTCATGGGCTGTCCGCCGTTCTCGTAAGGCTGATGATGGTGCGTCGTGTTCTCGATGGGACTTGAACTTTGGCTGTACGTCGCTATACTTTGGTAGCCAGAACTTGCTACGTTTGATAAACCACTGATGGAAACGTTCGACCCGTTGTTTGTGTAATTCGTTTTATTCCCATTTACGATATTATTGTTGTTGGAAATAGACTGTGACAAGTTCTTTTTGTTCATGATGAGTTTGTCTTCGACTATTTCCGAGTCATCAGCGTACTTCAGGAGGTCGGACAGTTCCTCGAGCGTGGCGGTTTCCTTCATGATGGTCTGCATGTCGGTGGAGCAGTAGTTGTGGTTGATGCTGTCGCTGCTGGGTGACCTCTCCGTACTGTTATAGTTCGAGTTGTGGAAGTGCGATTGTTGGTTGTTATAGTTGTTGTTAGGTTTGTACCTCTCCTGGAACCTGCGCTCTAGGCTCTCACTGATACCATTGTTAATGCCTTTCGGGTACTGGTCGGAGCCGAAGCCAATCTGCACGACCTTGAGATTAACGCAATGTTCTTGGTTGTTGTACTGCGAGCTGTATCTATCTGGGTTAACGGACTGGCTGACGGGACTGGAGCCGTAGCCGTTTCTGGGCAGCGTGGCGGACCGTAGGTTGAAACTAGGTGACTTTGTGACTGCAGCATATCCAGGCTTGTACTTGGACTCCTCCGCGTTAGACTTAGACGGACTGATGTTGAACTGAACGCCGTTCTTGTTCATAATGGGCGAGCTGTGAGCGAAGTTGTTGTTGAGCTGACCGTTGGTCGCTGGCTCGGCCGCCTGTTTCGTGGGAGTATTGCACGTGGGGTCGTTGAACCTGCAAATAAAATTTTGGTTATGAGATTTTCGATCAGTTAGGCAACCAAAAACAAGTTTAGTCTTTCATTTGTGATTTTTGCTTACCTAAAGATGTTATCAGTGGCAGCGGGCGCAGGAGGGCTGATGTCATTGCTCAGTAGCCTCTTGCTCAATTCATCCAGTATATCTGATAATGGGTCCAACTCCTGAAAAGCAAGAAATATTTGGGTATTTAAGGAAATAAGTCTACAACGCAAATGTTAAACTATTGAAAGTTTAGTAAATCATTTAATAGACTCTCTTTTTTATAATAAAACTAGCTTTGCCCCGCAACCTTCGTCCGCTAAAAATTGTTAACAATTTCAAGGGTTTTCATTTTTTTGCACGGAACCCTAAACCTATTTCTAAAATAAAAGTAGCCTTAAATACTCCGTATAATATCAGCTATCTACCAGTAAAAGTCCCGTCAAAATAGATCCAGCCGTTTCGGAGATTATCCAAAATAAATAGACAGAAAGACAAAATTAAAATTAAATGTTTTTTTGTTAAAATGCCGTATATACAAAGCAGTAAAAAGCTGTTATTTGAAATTGTAAACAGACACTTCAATTTTATTTATTTGTATGGATTGAAAATAGATCAACATACCTGTATCTTATTAGCAGGCAGCTTTGGCAAACTGTCAACAAGCAGAGAATGCAGCGTCGCAAGTTGCTTGCCGAGGTCCACGTGAGGAGCCCACTCGGGGTCGGGCTCCACGGCGTCGCGGGCTGTCTCCGACCCCGTGGCGGAGCCCTGCGACGCGGCCGAGTTGCGCTTGCTGCCGTCCTGTTGCTGGTGCTGTTGCTGTTGCGCCAACTGCTGCTGGTCTTGGGGACGCGTCTGCCGATGACAGAAAGAGTTTTTAGACGATTCACTCTTACGCCATCGAAACATTGGTTTGCTCATTTTATGGTACGAGTTTCACTAGTTGTACTCAGAAAAGTAAAGAGAAATAAATCAATTTCGAAGCACGTTCGGCTTTTTATAGTTATAGACAGTCGTTATCGAAAGACGTGACTGGACGTCAAGTTAGGATGGTAAAATATTTATTAACTATGATAGAATGATAGGTTGATCGGGACTACACACTCAATTCTAAGAAAATTTTAAGTCATCGTTTGACATAACATAGATAACATCACGCCTGTAATCCCCAGAAGGGTTAGGCAGAGGTGTACCTAATAGTACCACCCACATTTTGTTTAAGCCTCATGTAATATGGGTCGAGCCTATTGCCACCAACCGGGCACAAATCCGTGGCTGTTACTGAGAAATTCCTTATTTATTTTCCTACTGTTTGGCTACAGTTACAGTTTTAGTGAACTACTTTACAAAGTAGCTGCATAGCTACCCTTGAAAGATTACGCACTTATGACCAACTTAGAATGGGACAACTAAGGTGGAACCGCCAGGGTAGCGCGCGAAATTCAAATTTTCCCACGTTTTTTTCAAATCGTAGAGTGTCAGGTTGTATGTTGATGAAAATATGATTCGCGCAAGTAACACGTATGTAGTTACAGAATTATATTCATTAAAATCATCAATACAACCCTCTAAGTTCATTAACTATTTCATAAAAAGTCATTCAATAACTATTTCATGAAAAAGTCATTCAATAACTATTTCATGAAAAAGTCATTCAAAATTTGAATTTCGCAGGCCACCCTGGCATGTTGTCTGCACATTACCTAAAGTAATGGACGCTACTCAAGGTGCCATACTCGTCACCAAATGATGGGTCGGTTCAATTTAGATTGCCATCGACACATCGAGGAGTAGAAGAAGATGCCTTACCGATATCGCTCTAAGGAACGACTTCATATTAGGTGCCTCTTGCTCCAGGAAGTCGTTGAGGAACTCCATGAAGGCCTCCTTGCCCTGGAAGCGCGTGAAGTTGGCCAGGGTCTGAAGGGTCTTCGCCACCAGCGTCAGGTTACGGGCCGCACGCTCATTCGGGTACTCTGCAATAAACATGAAAGTTATGACCTGAGTTCGTGAAACCTGTAGTTGATCGAGGGACATAACCTTGTATCATTTGAGCAGCCAAGCTGGATAACATTAAGAATTATAGCTTGAAGAATTTTATGTGAAGTTTGTCATCGTAAAGCAGGTTCTAAATAATGAGTATCAATCAAATTATTGTTTCATGGTATTTTTTCTGCAATACGAAGTACCGACTTATTTATTTATAGCCAAAAGCTATATAGTTCGATTCAAACTTATTGACGGCTCGAAAGTTAGCTGCGAGCGTCAGACCGCGCAGGTACAGTCAAGGCGATAATAATTAGGTTACAATTATTTTTTTATTATTCCTAAAATTATTAAATATCATTTGCACAGACTGATTAAACTAAAGAAGGAAAAATACACAGATTTCACATGAAACTCCTCAATTCCTACTAATCCTAATCAAAATGAGTCGCCATTAAGTTTGAATCGAATTATAAATGCAATACGCCAAAAAATAAATAAGATCATAGGTACGCTACAAAGTAAACCAGTTTCTACTATGGAGTTTATAGTTGAAATTGGTTGAACTCTTGGAGTTGTGATTGGTTTATAAACAAGAGATTTGCAAAAGTACTTACCATGTGTGATTCCAAAGAGACTTGGAGACAGTATAGCTGGACAAAGGAAGCGAAGGAAGATCGATGCACTGATCAGGTTGTCCGAGATGTCCTCTCGACCCATCGCCGTCAGTCTGCAACGGGGATAAACACGGGTTTAGTAAGATCAATGTCGATAACATACATACATCATGGTTTTGAATTCTTGACAAATATTCTTTGGTTATTTTTAGAGGGTTAGATAATGAGCTGAACTCCGTCTGTCTATCCCGGACAATGGTGGCAGGGATGAACAGATGGAGCTCAAAAGTCGATGACAGAGAACTCATTTACTGTCAGCAGGGAGTGTGCTTGAATCTTCGAGCATCTCCCAGGCAGCTAACTCATGGTAGTAGTTGGAACAGAAAGGTTCTCCCCGGAAAGTTCCAAAAGGAACACCCCACAAAGACAAAAAAAATAAGCAGAAGTCAAACATATTCCTAAGAGATAAAAAAGCATGTCACCTCTCCCGGAAGGTAGCGAAGCAGTCCCTGAGCGGCGGCGGGAAGCGCGGCGCGGAGTGCGCGATGGAGCTCCAGGCGCCCGACACGGCGTCGCGCAGGGCCGCCTGCTGGCGCCGCAGCGCCGCCGCGCCGCCCGCGCGCAGCGGGTCCACCTCGCACTCCGCCGCGCCCGCGCCCGCGCACATCTGCACCGCCTCGCACAGCGTGTCCTGCGGATACACTATGTTGTTACTCACGTACCCATTGACAGCCACTGCTGAGTAACAGGCTCCTGCGTTTTGTTTCATGCTCTCCTGGTATACGCAAGACTCAACCAGGCCTTACCCGTGATATCAATTTGCAATTCACAATTATTTGTTGAGATTTTCAATTCGATATGCCGCACAGCGCTTCCTCGCAATGTGTGATTAAGGAAACATGGCATTGGTGAAATCTGGCAAAGTATTTTTACGGCAAAAATCAACGGCTCCAAGCTTGGACCCGTTTTCTATTATATTGTTCAGTCATGAATCTCAATCAACATTTTTACTCGAATTAATGAAAAATGCATGCAACGAAAAAATAAAGGCCGTAGTATTTACAACAGGTCTATAATCAGCACTTTTCTGTAAATTCATTCCAACCAACCTGCAGATACTGATCGCCGACGAGCTTGAGGTAGGCCTCCATGCTCTTGGTGGCGAGCGAGTTCCCGCGGAAGGTGAGCGAGTGGTCGCCCGTGCGCCGCACGTCCAGCGCCACCACGTCCGCCAGGTAGCGCGGCGCCAGCCCCGCGCCCGCCATGCACAGCACCAGCGCGCAGCCTATGTCCTCTTTGGCTTTCACACCTGGAAGTAATCAAGTTGGTGAGTTACTTATATTAGAGGATGTAAGTAAGCGAGTTGAAAAAAAGAGGAGGATATCGATATTACTTAAAGTGTGTGTCGTTTCTGACATCTTAATAGTGTTGACCGGGAAAAAAATACTCCATAGACCATATACGTTATCGAGGCTAGCACCTCATTTTGAATGGGGTCAGACTCATTCATATAAATTAGACGATGTTAAATCCAAGGATTAAGAATGATGGATGGACTGTGTTAAAGATGATATTGTTTGAAAAAAGTGGGTGCCTATTAAGATGACGACTAATAAAAATTTACAGAACGAGAAGAAATACTGCGCTGAACTCAAAAAGATGAGAATTATCGAGATACAAGATAGTCAGTGATAATAGCTACCGGTAGCTTGATTTGTTTCCAATAGTTTACGTTTGATGGTAGGTATATTATACTTTTAAAGATCGAAAAAAAGCAAAAACCACAACTCACCAATAACAGGCTCCAAATATTCACAGAGCCTCCTATAATTCCTCTTCAAATAGTCCAGGAACCTGGCATAATGATCGATGGGTAGCACGTCGACGCTCTGGTAGCGGCATTTGATGCGCAGCGCAGGCGCGGGCGCAGCTGGGGATGCCGGCTTGTCGGTCTCCGTGAGCGGGTACCAGCGCTCGTTCAGGTAGCGGGAGGAGACGTCGTCGACTGGGATGCGGACTGTACCTGTGGAATAAGATGGTCAATAATGTAGTTGGTTACAATTTTTTCTTTTACCAACGACAGATTTTTAGCAACACTTGAAAATTGCTCGCTTTGGTTCATAACAGATACTACATTTTTATTTAATCGACTGACATGGGGTCGGTTTCCAGTCTAACCAGATGTAGCTGAATACCAGTATTTTACAAAGGAGCCACTGCTTGTCTGCATTGCACAAGTTACTGGGTAATACGAAATACCCCTTGGCAAGATTGATTGATTGTCAGCCTTTCGGACAGCCTTTATTTGTATTTGATAAGCTAAGATTCTCAAATAGGTTGTAGACAACTTGTAGAGCTCTTTAAAAAGGAGCTCATCTGCAATGCCTCTTATATTGCAGATGTGCATATTGTCATAGTTGTCGAACATTTATCACTGCTTGGTCGCATCGGAAATGTTAAAAGGAGACTTACCAACAAGCGCATGTTTGTCTCTCTTCCGTGAGCGCCGCTCGGGCTCCCGGTACACGTTGACGTGTATGGCGCGCACGGCGGGCAGGCTCGCGAACTCGTACACCTCGCCCCAAAAGCATAGTTCCGTCTTCAGCTTTGATGATGACCTGTAATTTTAAACGAATAATTTATAATCTATGACTTAGTTTAATTGCTAGCTTTTGCCCGCGGCTTCATCCGGGTGGAGATCGAAAACGATCCCACGAACGAAGTACCGAGATAAAAGTATGCTTGGTTGTTGGATCATGGTTTATGTCTGTGCCCTAGTTACTGTTAGTATGGATTATTGCTTCACAGCCACCAACATTGATTTTACTTACATAACCACAGTTCAAGACCAGGGGCGTAGCTACCGCCGTATCTGCCGTATCAATTATACGGGGCCCCTGGGCCACGGGGGCCCCCAACTTAGAAAAACTAAAGTCGTTATCAGCTATAAATGATTTAATAAATCAGTTTGCCGAAAAAAAGGCAAGGAGAGTGTATATTTAATTTGATTTGTTTGTAAAAAATTTGGAAAAAGGGACAGATAGATAATTATGATGAATAAATAATTCTTTTAATTTTATGCAATTTTTATTCTTTTGTGAGAAATCTTTACTCTTCCTAAGGGCCCCCAAACAAATTTTCATACGGGTCCCCGCCAAAGCACGCTACGCTTCTGTTCAAGACACATAATGTACCTACATTTTCAGGGGCCAGAATGCAATTAGACCATTATTATGATACTTAGTTCGTTTTATATTATCAAAGAGCTTATCAGACGTGCTTTCATCATTGAGTAACATAATCAAAACTTAGTTAGTTTACAAAGTTATTATAATAAATATTAAATATCAACAAATACATTTGCACTACAAGTATTTGTAAAAAGAAAGTTTTTTGCTGACATAGACTATTACTTCGCTATGGCGCTATAAAGAAACCTAGCTGAATACAAGGAATAGAAAACACGCAAGGGTCAAACATACTATTTCGTTTGACCTGCATATTTGCATAGTATTCATACGAACGAAGGCACGATAGGCCACAGGTAATTACAGGTTTGTTTTCATACTACGGTTGTCGATAGCAACGCAAATTGATCTTACATGCTGCGTTTATACAAACGAAAGTGTTCAATTTTAAGTGAACAAAGAAAGATTTTTCATCATGCACGGTTTGTGCCCAAAAATTTAAGATGCAGCTATTATTTTATTAAAGCGGGAGTCATGGAATCTCTATTAGGTAGAAATACTGTTAGGCGATTAGATATGGGAAGGAACTCTGATGAAAAGAAAATCTCACGGTAGCTCTTAGACGTTTACGGGCTCCTATAAGTTAGTTAAATGATATTTATTATTTTCTGTAAATAAGTTGGAATAAACTTATACGGGTTGTTTTCCATGATTGTTCATAATTTTGAGCTCCCGATATTTCCACGCTGTTGCGAGCGCCATGATCGCGGGTTGAGCGTTGAAATATCGGGAGCTCAAAATTATGAACAATCACGGTGCATATCCCGTAAGTGACAGTATAAGTTTAGTTGTAAACCGTGAAAGCTTAAAACAGTCTTAGTTGGAATAAATGATAACATCACGCCTGTATCCCCGAAGAATTAGGCAGAGTACCTAATAGTACACCCACATTTCGCCAGTTACGTTTTTAAGTATCATGTTATTACATGGCAATGGCACAAATCCAGACTCCGTGGCTGTTACTGAGAAATTCCTGATGGAAAAACCCAATAATACTTTGCCTGACCTGAGAATCGAACCCAGGACCTCACACTCAGCAGTCTCGATTACGACCACTAGCTAGATCAACGAGGGCGTAGAGGCAGTTCTGTTAATTAGTTGGAGTAAATTATGTTTTAAAAGTAAATGCAGTCTATGTTTCCTAACCAACTACTCTGAGGAGAAACGGAAAAACAAAAGATGTCTGTATCTTTCATAGGACAGACGTAACCTTGGTCAAGTCAGATTTATGTAGTCTTTTGAAGAAAGATTTGAGTGGACCGGGCAGTGCACGCATTTGAGAGAACAGTCAAAAGAAAATATTTGGTTGCCGTAGTATATCATAACAATTTTATTTTCTAGATTAATTGAAGTTCATAATAAAATTAGAGTGCTACATTGCATTGTTAAAAAAGTAAATAAAAAGTGAAGTAGTTCTATAATCAAATACTCAAATCATAACTGGGCTTTAGGCTATGTTGTATGTCTAAAACCTCACAATAATAATGCATATCATACAGTGTTCTAACCTTTCACGGTTTACAACTAAACTTATACTGTCACTTACGGGATATCTTCCATGATTGCTCATGAACAATCTCGGAAGATATCCCATAAGTGACACTGTTACTCACAGTATAAGTTTAATACATATCATGTAAGTAATAAAGTGCATATTTACCTAGCGTATAACGTATCGTCGAGCAGGATCTCGCAGTAGTATCTCTTCTTGGGCGGGATCGCCTTGGCTTCCAACAGCCACAGCTTGACGGTCCGCTCACACCGTCGCGTGCGCAGCTCGTCTGGCCGCGCCGCTTGCCGCAAGCTGGCAAGGGTAAAAAAGAAACATTGTTATTGTGAATAATTTTGATCAAGTAGAGAGTAAATAGAAATAGTTCTCCCTAATAAAAAAACATTATTTAAATGTACCGTCGCGTAGGGGAAATTAATTAAGCAAGTTGACGCCCCGCCCATCAATTTGTCGTGTTATAGCTATTTCATATAAATGCCAAAGAATGGCTGTTGTGACTTTTCTATTCTTTATGTTGTTAATGATCTATTAGGTAAAAGTACAGAGGTGAACTTAATGCTAAAGGCATTCTCTACCAGTCAACCAAGTGTGGTGGAGAGATATTTGAACATGTTGCTTAAAAATTACCTACCTTGTATTCCATATTTAAGGGTCAAAAACATAACGAGAAATAATTTAAAGTATCATAGACAACATTCTAAGTAACAATAACGACAAACACACGTTTAAGATAACACTCGACCTTCCGGATCATTCTCTAATGAGTGTAAAGATTTATCTGTCTCATTACGACGTAATGACATTTCTATAACCTCTAGTTTAACTTACAACAGACTAAACACATAAAAGCATTAGAATCTAATGATAAGCATAACATCAAGCCTGTAATTCCCGAAGGGTTAGGCAGAGGTGTACCTAATACGCCCATATTTCGCGAGTTATGTTTAAGTCCCATGTAATAGGGGCCTATTTCCATCAACCGGGCACAAATCCAGACTCCGTGGCTGCTACAGAGAAATTCGAATGCTAATTCAAAAACCGAATAACACTTTGCCCGACCAGGGAATCGAACCCAGGACCTCATGCGCAGCAGATCTCGTGATTGCGACCACTAGACCAATGAGGCAGTGTGTAATGATGTTTTGTATAAACTCATCACAAACTTACTCATACACACTATGTTCGTCGTTCGTATGCTTCATAGCATAGCGCAAGGCATTCTTGCTCTGTTTATTTTTATCTTTATAAACATCTAAACAAAATCATACAAAAATACAACATCCTCTCGTTCAAAATGTAAGAAACAGCATCATTTTTTTGCTGGTTTAGCTGACCATTAATTTAATTGGTTGGTCGAGAATATTGTTCTGAATATATAGTAGTAAAATGTGCCACACTATCCCTTACACCGTGTATTTTTTGGAGACCTATTTATAGATAACCAATTAACCTGTGGGTGTAAAGATACTTAGAAGCGCTACCTACACCTTCGGAGAATGGCTGCTGACGCTACAAAGAAAGTTACGTTTACTTTGTACATGATATTGATTGATAGCGACATCGACGACCTACTTAATAGGGTGGTAATGGGAGCAGTCTTATACAAGCAATCCAGAATTGCTATTATAGACTTTCTGAAGTCAGTATAAATCAGTGGCAATTATAGGGCTTGCTTGCGACATTATTTTATCCTAATTTATTTAGGATCAGCAGCACTTGAGGTTCTTATGGCTGCATCAGCGAGCGGAGTTCGCGTAGATAGTTGAGTTTTGGGTCATATTTGATGAAAATTTGCCATCGACAAGCTAAGAAGAATTCTATCAGCCGTCATCTCAATCTTCTTTACGTTCCTGATAACATACATAATCTGCTACACAAACCATTCATCTTTTCCTCTCATAGCCATCCACATTTATACACTTTTCTTATTATGTGCTCCTCATTCCTCCACAACACATATCCTATATCCATGCTGCGGTCCGTGTCACATAATATCTTGATGGTGTTTCTACCTGTATATCCAGCGGTCCCGCTCCTTTCGTGAGGCACAGGCGAAGTAGCGAGGTGCTCGAGTCTCAGCACTGAGTGCGAAGCAATGTGGCCTGCCCAGCACTGACGAGTGAAGAGATCGGATTTCTACCTGAAAACATGAAATAGAACAGTTAGTTTTGCACCTCTTAGGCCGGTCATACACGGACAGTACTGCGACTGCATAGTAAACTACAGTCTTCTACGTACACACATACATGGAACCGCTCGAGCAGTTGCAACTGTTTCGGGCGGTTGGCAGCGCGGTGAAATTTTATCGTGCGGTCAAGCAGTCGCTGTTGACTACGAATGCAATAGCGGTCCGTGTATGTTGATCACTGGCTAACTGCTCGAGCAGTCCGTGTATAGCCGGCCTTACTCTTGTAAATATCTAGATACTTTTAAAGTCTTCAGGTTACTGAAGATCTATCTCAAATGAGCATGTTGGAATACATTACCTAAGCATTAAGGTACGAAGGCATGTTGAGTACGAAGTTACGAAAGTTCTAAGTCAAAGCATGCCTACGAAGGTATGCCGCCGACGGACTTTGTTAGACAGTATGACACTGTCTAACAAAGTCCGTCGGCGAAAGCTAAAATAGTTTCCGTTTGTTATCCATTGAGGTTGGAAAACTTAACTCCAGGGTGAGGCTATTTTGATGTAAGATAGGTCAAGAAATATGGCTATCACTAAACTGATTTCTGTTACTATATTCCTATTTTTTTGTTTTCTGTATGAACTACAGAGTCATATAATAATAAATAACTTCCTTTAATTGGATTAAGGTTTAAATATTGAATACGCACTTGATTAGGTGGTCCCAAATCCATGGTGGAGACGGCGGGTGAATGTGCAGACAGGAGGCTTTCGTGAGATCTGAAACAAACAGATTTGATTACCGTTAGAGCTCTGCTCTTCAAAGGGATTATTTGGGCGAGAATTGAACGACGGATTTCGGTCTCCCACAAATGTGAATGGTAAATGATATCTTGTAGTACCTACTCTACTGGATATTTTATAACAACGCTTTGATTCAAAATTTACATCAAAAGTTGTGTTCGATACACGTTCTTTTTTAATCCATCTAAAGATAAAGCAAGACCAATCCAGGAAGTGATTCCCTTACAGTTTACGACCTCCATTGTTTGTGTAAACGTTTACACTACGTGAGCCTTTCCATCTGTTAGACGAAAGCTTCAATAATCATTGGCCCATTTAACGCAGGCGTTAATTGGCCGCCACAAGTTACACTATTTAATTAGGTCTCGATGAAGTTGTCGTGTTTGTGTTGGGAGGGAAGTAATTAAGAATTTTTGGTGAATAGCCGTGGGCCAGACTGGGCGGGGCGACACTCCTACACGTTGAAATACGACACCATACAACCTGGATAACGTTTTACAGTCACGACATATCGCTAAATACACTCGACAGTTGTTTTACTGGCTAATTTATGTCAGGATATACGACAAGCCCATTTGCTATCCAATTTGCTAACTATAAAGTCGAGCACACGTCATTGCTCCATGGACGCAGAATTTCAAAACTTTTACGACACAGAACTTTGCGATTATGCTTAAGGATAAAGTAGCGGCTTGGCTAGATTTCTAAATATTATAGATAGTACAGCTATGTTGTTGAAGCACAGAACACGTATTAAATAATGTTTGTGTAAAATTATGGAATGTTTTCAAATACAATAGATAATGTTTTCATGGACAACAATAACATGGAGAAACATTACGGCAAAAGAGGCTTCAATATTGACTTAACCGATGAGACATCATGAGGACTGCGTAACTTTATGTGCTACAATTTCGCAATAAGCTTTTTGGGGCTGTTTTACGAGCACTATTTCGTTGGCAGTACAACTGATATTTCTATCATAAACTAAGTTATGAGGTGAGAAAAGGGATGTTTCGTATAACACAGATTATTTTATTCTGGTCATAAACAAGTTATTGTTGCAGCAATACGTTTTCTAGTAATCCACTGCAATAGCGACATTTTATGGACATCAATAAACTGGGTAGACGGAGGGATCAACAAACTGTGACAGTTGTTCTGTGAGAGAATAAAAATGAAATATTGCTGACAATGCTTTCTTCAATGAAAAATTAAATCACGCTTACGTGACTCCGATCAATTCTTTGTTTGAACTTCAAAGTCTATTGTGTTTTATATCAAGGTATATCTTCTGAAAATCTCGTCGACCTCTATTGTTATTAAATTGTGTTTGAAAACGATTTCTGGTTTGCAGTTACAAAAAAACACTAACAAGCGACGATGGTCGCATCCAGTTATACTGGAAGCAAACTCCTACACCTATTACTCGGATTACAACTAGTTGAACACCTAATTAGATGCACATATAGGAACCCACCTTGAGGTCCGCAAGGCATGTGTAGGTGGATGTGTGGGTGCGGCGGCCAAGGCTCGTTCCCTCTCGAGTTTGGTCGCCGACTTGGTCCTCTTGAGGGGGTTGCTCCTGAAGGATCGCTTGGAGAAGAAGAAGGAGGCGAGACGTGAGGGACTGTGCTGCGCCTGCGCTCCGGGCACTGGCGTGCTCGGTGCTGAACCCCGTCGGCATGCCTTCTCGTATGAGGTGTCTGGAAATAAAGGAAGTAAAGGTCAGACATTGTTTTTCTAAGTTTACAGTTTGGCAACACTATTGAAAAATGTCAACTTTTGCCAATAGAAAAGGAGAATGTTAGTTTAAAAATCATTTCAGTTAAGTATTACCTACACAGCCCAACAAATGATAAAATAAAAACTGCCTCATATCCGTTTGATCGAACAACACAATTGACACTGATTTACCGTCAACCTTGCAAGAAAATTACTAGAACTGTGTTGCCAATGGGCATGTAATGTTCGCGAGGTTTCACATTACGGCGACACATTACAGATAGATATGTAATATGATATCAACTACATAGCAGGAGCCATGTACGGCGTGGTTTCCGCCGGA
Source organism: Noctua pronuba (assembly GCA_905220335.1). Classification (NCBI taxonomy): domain Eukaryota; kingdom Metazoa; phylum Arthropoda; class Insecta; order Lepidoptera; family Noctuidae; genus Noctua; species Noctua pronuba. The sequence continues at coordinate 5,921,900 of LR999894.1, forward strand.
AGTTGCGCGCACGCCGCCCGTGACCGCTGCGCATGCGTCGGCAAATGTATGACAAAAAGTTTTGAGCAACAAATTATTATGGTGCCCGCGTCCAAAATATGTATTAAAGATTCAGCTATGTTTTTGTGTAGTGTCTAAATTGAATTGGTCGTTGGTTTCTGTGAACGATTACTACGCTACGGCGGTGTTGCAAAAACCGTTGACTTTAATTTGTACATAAATATTTTATTCTTGGAAACACGATAGTCCATTGGTCTGTGTATTCACATTGACAATAAATGTTTATGACAAATATTTGTAGCCACTATTAAATATGATGGCTGTTTATGGATAAAGTTTCCTGTTTGTTTTGATTCGTGATGCCACAAAATTGTCACTAAATTATTTTCGTAGAATAATAAATGTGGGAAAGTTAAGTTGGCAACAGCCTGCAATGTCAACGACTCCTCGACGTGTGAAGCAACAGATGTTCTTTCGGACCCATTATCGTTATTACTTCGGTTTATGTGTTGTACTCTGCGTTATGGGTTATGGCCGCTGTTTACTGACCAGTGAACGGTAGCAACTACACAGGTGCCGATTTTACAGTGTTACTGCTACTGTTTCCAATGCAAATCAGGTGCAAAACTGTTGGAACAGAAGTAAATAATTTAAGCAGCGACGCGAAGTCACAGTTTTCAATGTTTTCATGGCTAAAACTTATTGTTGTCTAGAGGTCTTCGACTAATTTAACAGAGGTTGTTCGGAAATTAGGAAAATTACTGTATTTCCGAAATAAGGTAACCTTTTAAATTACCTAGTAAACACTTGGAGTTGGATTATTCTGTAAACATTTTTAAATCTAAGGTAACTCTTTTAGGAAAATGTTATTACACTGTGAAAGACTTTCTAAATGATCCGAATTTATCCAGATTATGATTGTTATAATAATTAATTGCAAACTTGACCATGTAAGACTTATGTAAGTACCTGACTATAATATTATTAAGTGACTTCACTTTAATTTCTGTTATGTTTTGTTGTCATTATTTAGTTTGTATTGACATTTATGTAATAATTTGCACGCCGTTAAGTAGACTGTAGCCGATCTCATTAATTAATGTACAACATCTTATACCTGTACATACAAAGCAAATAAAATTCTGATTCTGGTTGTCATTACCAATGCTATTTGGAAGCAATTATTTAAAAAGCCTGCGGACTCGATTCTCTGCGCAATCATTATGCGTACTTTGATAAGGAGACGACGACGATAACAGACCACGAGGAAGTGCAACGCGACGATACGATAGTGACGGTACATTAGCGACATTTTTATGTTTGTGTTACGAAACATTTATGTACCTACAAGTACATTGTTTTGAAGGAGCGACTGACTTCGATTTTGTGGCGCAGCGGTTTTGAGCTAAAGACGTGTCGCGAATATTTAATAGAAACGGTAATATAGTCTTTTGTTTACAGTTTTTGAAAGCAGACAGAGGAACTCATATTATTTTACATTATATTAGAATCTAAAATATAAAAGAGAAAAGTTTACCCAATTTTGTCGATCAGCGGGAAATATGCATATCACTCATATTTTTAAAAGTAGGTACAAGTCTACTCTTAAAAATATGAGTGTGTACCTAGTGTATGATGATTGGGCCTGGTAAATAAACCTACTGAGGACCAATGTATATAGTTTCATATCAAATATGGGAAACACTTCGTGCATTTGTAGCAATCCTTTAGACATATTAATAGGATGATGACACGGGGGGAATTGTACGCCGCAGTGTCATGGGATTCCATCCAATCTTTTTGCACCTAAGTTAGGTAATACATAGGAAGAACTGTTGAGGAAAAAGTTGAAAATAGCGGTGATTTACGTGTTATTAAGCATTGTTCTCTACCATCGTCGCCTACTGCAATCTATTATTAGTTTTCTCACACCTATGGGAATTTAATTGTTAAGTGTTTAATGTGTTCTAAAGATTTCAAGGCAGACTTTTTATCGTACTAATCTTATTTTTATCATCTACCTGTTTGTCTAACCTTGAATTTTGTTAACTAAAATAAATATTCAATTCTGGAGTTTTACTCTTTATCTTTTCTGTTCCATTTATAACGATAAATGAAGTACCGATCAACGTTGTACTAAAGTCCAATTTGAATAAACCATTGTTTATAATGTCAGTCACTTAGATATAATGGGCTTTGAATAACAAGATGACTTCCACTTTTCGTAATGCCAACTTTAAGACATGATGTATCGTTAGCTAAAGACCTTCGCTTCAGATCCTTGCTATGTAATTAGAGGGCATTGTTTGCCGTTATGAACATGCGTCTAGTGGAACATACCATACACTGGTAGGATAGTTCGAAAGTGTGAAGTCATCCGTATTAGGTACTCGCTCAGTAAGGGCTTTCAAACGCTTTCTCCTCTCAAGTGTCTGGCATTGTCCACTAAGTGCTCCAGTGTGTACGGTGTTAGGTGATCGATCAATACAGTTCATATAACACGTATAGACAAGGTACATATATCCAGAACATACAACTCACTGAGTGGAAGTCTGAAGAGTTGTAGTAGTAAAAACATTCATTGAATAGCTGAAAATGACTTCTATGTGTAACAAGTTTGAATTGCTTTTGACTGACTCATAATATTGTATTGTATTTGTAGCTAATTTATTTTAGAAAGGATTTCGGTTATTCATTCAATGTTAGTTATAATTTGACGATCAATGTCAAACAGGCGCACGCCTCCATATTTCACTTTACGCAACGAACTTTAACGCGCTGTTTCTATAATGGTATTAATTATGGTCAACGAACACAGCCGATGGGAAGTAAATTACAATTAAATCAAGGTTGGAATGAATAATGATTTTGTGAAGGCAAATGTCTTACCAGAATGTACAGCTACATCATCGTCCACGTCAAGGTATGCCCGTCGTAAGCTCATAGGGCTGTTCGCCATCTGAGCTTCGTTTTTCTTAATCAGAGCACAAATCACTTCAGATTCGCCCCCATTACTATCTACAAAATTATCATAATTTTCAGTCAGGTCTGTCACTACAGCGGCATGTTCGTCCAGCCCCTCTTCGATATGTCTTGCAGTAATACTGCGCAATAAGGAGTTGCTTCGTGACAGTTTTGTGCTTCGAGATCTTCGAATAAAATTCAGTCCAGACATTTTTCCAGGACTTTTATTAGGACTCTCAGGAGTGACAGTTATTCTAGGAGTTCTAAATATAGACGTAGAACTACTGCTGCCTCTAATAGGCGATGGCACGTTGAGATTTTGTGGAAGTGTTTTCGATTTCTCCTTCGCAGGAGACAAAAGCTTTGGCGAATCAGGAATGAGTGACAAGTTGGAATTCATGATTGAAGTTTTCGAGGGTATTTTGCTCCCAATGTTCGTGGTGGAACTATTCAGTTTGTTTGATGAAATGGATCCACCGATCGGTGAAAATATCCGGTCGTAACGAGGTTCACACGATGTCGTGCTCCGTAATCTCGGCTTGGTATTTTTCATGAGAGTGCTTTGGGCGACGAGTCTCGGGCTAGTCAAATCGCGATGACCCAATCTTGTCAGCGCCTCGTTAGAGCTCGCCGTTGATGACAAAGGCCGACGAAACCGTCTTTCTGGACTAAACGCGCTCATGTCACTTTCACTTTCCGTAAAGGATGAATCACCCCGAGATGGGATTCGCAATCTGCCGCTGTCTGACGCATTCCTCCTTTTAGTTTTTGTCGAGATGCTATCTATATTTTCTCCAGATATTAGAGCTTCTTTTTCTTCTGGCGTCAAGGGCAAATAATTGTCGAAGCTCTCAAACAATGGCACGTAGAAGACGGAGCGTCGTCGCGCCGGCTCGTCGCCGACGTCGGAGGCGCTCGGAGACGGCGCACTCGACATGGCTGGCGGTCGCGGCGGCGCGGCGGATGCACGCTGCGTTAACGCCTATTGGCCTCCACTAAGTTCTCTCGCCGCATCGCCGCCGCCATTCGTTTCACTGTTCCTCTTCTAGTTATCCTTTTTCTGCTTTCATTTCACACTTTGCAACTGTTAATTGAAATCCAGAGTGCACTTTTGATTACTCACTGTTTTAGATCACTTGAAATGACTCGTTCTACAAAACAAGGACGTACATGTTGGAGTATTACATGGCCGTACAACGCCGTAATGGATACTAAACATTTTTCGCGTCTATTGTGAAACAAACGAATAACCGAAAATGATTTACGGCAATGTGATAAGGCAAAGAGTACTGATTCATAAGTGGGTGAGGTACTACATGTGTGTATACAAGTATTGATCGAAGTAAAACTGTTTTGTTTTATCAACTAGCGATAAGATTATGCACTAACAGGCTAACAACAACCAATGAAAATGTCGTATCGAATCAATGGAAGGAGGCCAGGCAAATGTCACACTTGTACTTATGAATACAATTACAGGTGGTATGTTTGGGTCTGAAAACTAACATGCTTTAACTGAACTAGAAAATATCGAAAGTTAAACCATGAAAATGTGACGGAAACTCACACATAACCTATTAATTAAAATGACATAGAAGAGAGCGCAATTCCCCATAACGTGACATGTAAGTAATTGTATGGATGGCCGTTAGCGCGTGAGCGAAAATAGGAATGTTATTAGGGCAACATGTGCGTTCGTTTGTGTTTGTGCTGAGGAGTGGTGGTGTCGTGCGAATATATTTAGAGCCGCCCTAGCCCATCCGCACTCGCAATTAGCTTACGACATACGAATCAGTTTAATTTAATTAACGCACGCGTGTGTACCGAACATTTTATTACAATTCTAAAGGGCGTGAAGACTATGATTTATGCAAACTCGTTTTGTTAGTAAATAACTTTTAAGGTTGTCATTTTTCATTAAGATTTTCCAGGTCAGACTCATTTCCGCGTAACTAAAGTTTATGTAATGGCGTCACTTAAAAAGTTAAAATGTTTGCTTCCCTAATCAGTGAAACTCAATTTCCTAATGACAGGTTTCCTACATCAAGTAGGTCTCAGCCATCACGATGGTAATTTGTGCAATCACAGTCACGACGTGTTAATGGCTGCAAGTTTAAGCGGCGCTGAACTAAGCACACTTTAATAACCCCGGAATAGTATGCAGCCCATCACTCAAGACGAATAACACTTAAGCAAAAAATTTTACGACAAAACTACGAGCGCAAGAAAAAGGCATAATTTAAAATATTCGTACAAAATCTGAACAACATGGCCATAATTGTTCCCCATACGAGCCTGCTTCAAGTTCGTTGTACCATGTTCAAAGAAACGCAAAATAAAATACCGGATGTCGTGAATACAGAGGCGAGGAGCGAATGAGATCCAAGCTTGTGATCGCACGACGAAAGCGAAGCCTGCGGAACGAATGCACATAGTCAAGCACCACAATGTAGTAGCTTACTGAATAAAACAAGTTTACTATCCACGCGATTATCTCCGCTGATGTAAGAATTAAAAACAAGAGTAGCTATCGGTCTTACGATACTTGAGACACTTCCCATCCAATGATGCTTCATTGAGAGTACCATTCGTATGTAAATTAATGACTTTAGTAATAGCGCTTGTAGTAATTTATTGATGCAATCTGAAATCTGTGCTCACAACCTATTACTACATCAAGATGTTTTGAAGTAGGTAAGTATGTAATAAAGTAATTTCATTTCTTCACGTGGTATCTGAGTATGGATGGAACTCAGTTTACCTCATAGAGCGAGAAAAAACCGGCAAAGTGCGAGTCGTATTCAGGGTTCCGTGGCACCAAACAAAAAAGCAGAACTAAATTTGTTTTCCATAGTATGTCAATGAAAAACAAAGTTACTGCTGCAGTTTGATGAAAAAGTCCCATATCTCAAAAACTCAACATCAAATCTTTTTTATTATTGTATAAAAATCGTAAAGGGGTTTATATGTAGAATACATGTAGCTACCAAGTTTCAACTGTGTAGTTCTAATAGTTTCGGAATAAAGTGGCTTTGACATACAGACGGACAGACAGACATGACGAATCTATAAGGGTTCCGTTTTTTGCCATTTGGCTACGGAACCCTAAAACAGACAAGCCTCACGTTCATATAATGCATGATATGAAATACTTTACATATATGTAACATCTCAAAGGTATTTCCTAAAGCTTTGACGAGATGTGGACCTAAACACACACGCTCCCTTCGCAGATTTAATAATTCCAAGTATTTCAATAATTTCATTTGAGCGACAGACGGGGACGCGGCTACAAAGGACCGATGTGAGAATTAGCTAGTACAAACAAAATTTCATAATCAACACTGGTTTGTTTTATCAGCGGTTTTAGTTGATAACGATTTCTATCAGTAAGATAAGGATAGAGGTAGTAAACATAAATATTGCGATAGAAATGGAATAGGTATGTTGTGTTGTTTATATCTCGTAAACTAATCAAGACACAAAACAGCCTTTTATAAGTCATTCAATGACCTTACCAACCATGTAGTAAGGCATTTTCTAATTACTGAACATTTTTACGTAGCAATGTAAACTATTCGTTAAACGCCACCAGGATCGCATAAAACTATGGAAAATAAAAATAAACGGTGAGGAATGGAAATATGAGCCTTCGCTGAAAGTGGCCGAGCGGTGGCGTGACTAACGCGCGCGGACAATCATGATTCAAGGCAGCGCAGGCGCAGGGCTGCGCAACTTTGTAGCTATGAGTGTCCCTCGGTCTTTCAACTCGGAGGAAAGTGGAATATCTGCTTACGTAAAACTAGTAAGCACCTACTACGCTAATTATATTATTGTGCATCAAGTAGGCTTTATCTTATCTTAAGATTTCAGGTTTGTTGTTGTTTCTAAAAGTATTAAACTCCGTATCGAAGTTCTACAATTCATTGTTGAACAAGCTTTGGAATATAAAATCAACACCAAAAAGCAAACTTAACAACACAAAAGAGCATAACAAAACAAACTTCAAATAAATACTTAATCATAACATCTAACACGCGGAGATCTCCGAGTGTGAAATATGGATACGAAAATAAAACGTCCAATATGGCGGCCAGGGCATTTTTCTCACGCAGTCCTCGCGAATTATACAACACGCAACTTAGCTAAGCAATTTGCTCGTCACTTGTGTGGAGGAATAATAAATGGATACATATTCCTTTTTTATCATTGTCCTTATGGGAATATTGTAAGACAAACCGTTGGAAGTAATTTGTTAGCCATTACAGATACAAAACACATTAAGGGTTTGAAAGGTCATATAACTATCGTAACGGGGAACGGAGTCGATGCCAATTGGCTGGCAGTTACTATCTCCATTACTGCACAGAAAATAGATACGGATCCTAGAACAAAACGAATGGCATAACTACCCGAATAACTACGTTAAGGAGCAAAATAGATATATTATGTAATGGTACATCTTGTTTGGCTTCTTATCAAGCATTTTACTCTTTTCTTTGGGCACATGGACCATTAATGGGCCCATAACACGTTAGCTTAACACCTGCTTAGGTATTCCTACGGCTTTGTTCTCAGATTTATTGAAAATATTTCAATCAATCGAGATAGTATTCAATCAATAATAGGTCTCTGAATTCTCATTATAACCACAGGTAAAATTACTACAAAATTAAATAATTTTGTAGTCACTTTACCTGTGGTTATGTGGTGCTTTATTTTGTGATATTATAATTTAATTATAATATCTCAAAATAACGCACCACTGTAATAGGTATTGTAAGGGAATAATTAATATAATTCCTTAATTGGCGAACACAAATAGCATATTAATTAGGACAGGTGGTATGTGCTTATTATGTTTAAATAGAACAGGATAAGGGGGGGATAAATAAAGGAAATAATAATATTGAGCGTGTATACTCAGGCGGATGATAATAGAAGAACTCAACCGTAAATAAAGGCATAATATGAAGAAGTATTTCTTAATATCGTTGAGCTCCTTTTTATAGTCGATGAAATAGCACAACAAGAAATAGAAGCCTCATTTGTGAAATTAATGGACTAAAGATTAAACAAACTGATAGTTTAATTGGATTGCCAATTGCTATGAGTATTTAAGAGCGAGTTAATTTGTGATTTAGAATCGGCCTTAATCAACTGAACAAGAGTTCAATCAAATTACAACAAGACTGTGTGTGATGACTGTTACACAGCACTTAATAAACTACGACCTAGAAGATCAATGTACTGAGAAGAATCTTGAAAACTGTCCTCACGTATGCGGTCAAGACATTTCAGACAATGATTAGTGCCAGCCGGCGCAGACGCATGAAACTTAAGCGGTTGCAAAAGTTTCCTCTGGGCTTTCGCAAGTTATTCCGACCGCATGCTCGGCAAATGCAACGAATACCATAAAACCACAGAACCGTTGCTCTTGCGCAATCAAAATATTATGTTCTTTGAGATCATATACAAGAGCACAATGACGAAAAACGTTAGTAAGAAACTACTTTTGAAAGGTAAGAAGCAGTACAGAGTTGGGTCAGATTTTTAATTTTAGAATTCTTTATGACAGACCTATATGTAGGACTCTTAAACTTTGTTTCGTATGAAAATTGTTTTAGAGGCAAAAGACTTTGAAATAATTTTGGTACTAAAGTAACCCTAACTGAATATTTTATACGTATTATTCATGTTTCTAAGCCAATGGTTAAAGTAAACGTTCTATAAACAAATTACAGGCAATTATTGCATTTTGCAGCAGTCATTAGTACGAACGCCTTCAATTCATTATTCATGCAAATTATACTGCTCTGAATTAACTCTGTGGATTTTTCCAAAAGAAAATCTCAAGAATATTTTTGACACTTCATTCTATACAAAGATATTGCAACACTGAAATATAATAATGGATTTTATGACCTGGCAACATAACGTTGCGTTGAGGCTATAAATTATTTCTGTGTAGGAGGCAAGTCGATAGTAGATTGAACGGTCTCAGTATTATGTGAATCGCTGTTATATTCGCAGGCTAAGAATAAAGTTGCGGGAAAGCCAGAACACGGAACACAAGCCGGATTTAATTACTGCGTCTAAGTGCACAAGTCCCGGAAGGCGAATGGTGTCAAAACTAGAAATGGTATCCGGTGACAACGGTGCAGTATCTAGTAATAGCTCCAATAATCATAACTCAGAGTGAAAGAGTAAAACATACAAGTACCGAGAAATTTGTAGTTTTAGAAACGCATTAGGTTAGGTTTTTATGTTGGGACTACGACCAAAGACAGATCTAAAAGACCAAATCCAAATCTACGACAATCTTAAAAAAAATACGGGTAAAAGCTCTTCCACTGCATCATACAAGCGTAAACTCACCTTTCCTTTTACACAAAGACTTCTTTCGAACGAGTAAAAGAAAATCCGGTTTTATCGACAGAAATTATTGACGCAATTATCAATACCATGGATGGAGCTGGATGCTTTAGTAGTAAGTGTGTGAACGGCACAATCATACGAATAAAAGTCGTCGCCATGTTCGTTGCTAGGAGACATCGTACAGTGCGGATGCACTCCGATACTTCCTTAGCCCGCTCCACAAGATTACTAGCAATAGATACAGGTTTGTCGACCGGACATCGACGTGTGAGTTTAAAGCTAGGCTTAATAACGTTTCATCAAAGATACTCATTTGAATCATACTCTAAATTAACGTTATTACAATCAATTAGGGATGTCTCAAATAGGGCCACATTGAAAACGAGTAATGAATATAATTTCCCGTCTAAAACCGCATTCAAAGAGAACTTTCTGATAATCATCATTAAGTTTGAAATCTCTTTGGTGGAAGGGTTAAGTAGCGCGTAAGTTCAATAGAAATCAAGTTTCTGATCAAAGCAAATCACCCAATTGAGGGGACGGCTGCGATCTTACGTCAATTTGATGTAGGAAGACGAGCAAGCATATCAATCACGTGTTTTCAATGAAAAGGGTATCTGCTTGTCAATGTGTCGCGCATTTACGTAAGTCCAATTTATTTGGGAGTAGTGATGCTGCTCTGCCGATATTTCCGAATCGTAACTTTCTTGGAGTAGAAATCGACTATTACTCAAAATTATGTCGAATTAAGGTCGATTTCTATTACAGTATAGGAAATGCTATGTTATGCAATGCAAGTAAGAGATTAGTAACATGATATTATTTTAATCGCTGGTTTGGGAATAGCAGATTAGTCAGCAATTACAAAGTAACTTGCATGCATTACCTCATGTTTTGATGGAGACTATTTAATATAATATTTAGCACTAAAATGAAAATAATCTAGCCACATCTCTATCAAAGAAGTTGAACCCTGTCGAACTTATTGAATCCTCAATTTTGCAACGTAATCAAAAGCTTTGAATCCAATTGATCGTGTACAAATATTCAAGTTAAGGTCAATCGAATATTCCTGTTTTGATCTTTATATTAATAAAGAGAAGTACTTGATTTATTATTTTATGATCTCCAATAAATGTCTGCTGTAGAGCAATAATTGAGTAAAGCGTAGTTAAGTTGGCAGATAGGAAGAAACAGTAAAAGCCTGATGTATTAATAACAGATATAAAGTACCGTTTTGAACAGGGAACGGTTGCCCTGGTCGTAACTCAACCAGACACGAGTTAGCTCGAACAAGTTACCTGTAATACGTACGTGCCAATGCATCAGGCCGTCTTCTAGCAAGTCTATTGGGGTCAGCGTGTTGCACGGTTTTGAAAGACAGTAATTGGACGAAAATGAATAGGTTCTAAATATAAAACCTTAATCGAAGTTTGGTTAATAAATCATTCACTAGTTGCCAGGAGGCTTAAATGGCGTTAAACCATCTAACATAGAAAAAAATATTCCCAACCAACTAAAAATATTCTCTTTAATCACTTCCATAAACGTGCTGCAGAAAACGAAGCAAAAAGCAGCGATGGCGTCCCGTTATTTAAGAGTAAAAGACTGTTTAACGAATGAACTGTACAGAAGACTTGAACTCTCATGTACACGTGTTTGTAGTACCTTGCCCAAGAGAACAGTTATCTGTGGCGGCCAATATTTTGGAGCTGCAGTACAAATATTGTTCGAATGTATTTGTATTGTTGTAATAAATAGGAACCGGTTCGATCACTTTCTGTTCTTGTTTGTTTCTATTTATGTGCTACGTTTTACAGTACAAGTGCTTAGGTTAAGTTTCGATCAATATTTCCCTTATTGTATTTAGAACTGTTCTTTGGTGACTGAATACTTTCTTCGCTGATCTAATAAATCTAGATAAAAAACGAACCGCCCTTCACTAAATTCAATAAAATCTTTTCACGTTTTGTCAAAAGGAGAATCTGCCTTCGCCAAATACAATTTTCTTTATTACATTTTCGTAAAAGCCCAAGTGCTAAAATGTATTCGAAATATGGCCCCGTTTGTCAAATATGACGTGATGTGACATCACAGCTGCGGGATATAGGGCAGGCGGTGGGTCAGGTTAAAAGCTCTTAGTTACAGTGCACCTCAACAAGACTACGAAACGAGGGCAAGAGCGTGACTACCAAGTACCAAGTGCAATTTGTACTAACAACACTACCGTTCATGCTCATCAAATGCGTTTTACTACGTATATGGATGAAGCCACGGTTAATACTACCGCGGGTAAACAGCCGCTAACATTTCGAAATAACTTAAACCATAATCTTCGTGCATGTCTTTATACGTAACACAATATTGACTTACTACATCACGAAGATCTGTTAGCTAAGTAATCTCTAGGAACATGAACATCTAATCCAAATATAGAGGTACGGTTTGTAGGCGGGACTACTGAAGCTAATAAAATAATAGAGAGAAAATTGTTCCGAGGAAGTTCAAATGTGACACGAGTAGGAATGATTGGAGGCGATGAAAACAAAGGTGGCCAGGGAACGGCGCGTGTTCCGAAGGTAATCACGGTTGCGTTGTGCAATAACGATTTTCTACGCCACGCCAGACATTGTTTGAACAATGAATGCACGAAGTCAAATATTTACAGACGTCGTCGTCAAAGATTTCACCAAAGTTCCTTAGATTTCGAAACGACAGATTCGAAAGAAGAATATGAGGTTAATGCATAAGAACTAAACAGGAAATAGTATGAAATGCAATACCAAAAATAAGTCGGCGAATAAAGATGAAATGTCGCACAAAGGAATGAGGAATCAGCATCCAAAACACAATTTTAAAGATATGAGTACACAAAAGAAAACTAAATCAAATGGTAGATGGAATCGTGCCGAGGCTTGGTTGCTTGCGTAGTAGATAGCCCAACATTCACCGACGCAAGGTCACGATCAGCCAGTATGACGGCACTTAATGTTGCTACTTATTTAAATGCAACAGCCCAAGTCCGATTGCAAGCGGGTCGGAATCCGCATAATCGCGGAATAGAACGACCACAGAATATGCACAGTCATGCAAATTCTTACGATGTGGATACTTTCGGAACCGAATGTTGTTTTTACTTGTAACTCGATTTAGATTTTATCAAACTAATTAAAGTCCTCTTTTATCTTAAAACAACTGCCTCAATTAGTAAACGATAAGATAAAAGCAAAGATGCGACAAAAACGGATACAAATGGCTACGAAAATGCGCATAATACAGGCGAGTACATTTGTTTGACGAGGTACCATTTATTTATAACCCGCTCTCAATGACACCTATCGAAGACAAATTAGAATGGTAGTTAAAAGGTCAATATAATAATACAGCCCTATTTGTATGTTAAATATCAGAGGTTTCTGCGTTTCTACATCAACAAAGTTATTATCAAAGACTAGCTGACGCCGTACAAAATATGTACATTGTAATAACACCTTCATTAGGAAGCCTAAATTATTCATATTTGCTTACGCTATCGTCATGAATAATAAAATTCTGTTAATCAATAATCGATCACGTTCATTAATTAAAGTAAATAATGACTGTTCACTACGATAATTAGGACACTTGCTAATGACAATAAAATTGCTTCATTCTTCTAAATCGTATTTAGCAGTCGATTATGATAATTAGAAAATCTTTATGCCAGCTGTCGTCTGGAGAATGTCGACAAAAAATCTAATTAAGAAGCCGAATTCTGACAGAGCACTTATCATCTATAATGGACCAAACGATTTCCCTCCGTCAATGTTCACTGAATTTTCTCTATCTAAAATTCGTTCTGGGTTCCGTTTTGCAAGAAAATAATCAAGCTATAGAGTGATGTTTCAATTGGAATCAATCGCATCAATGAAAAGAATAATTGCATCGCTCGTAACGGTTTCTTCCGACGTTTAGGCGCTGATCGAGATGATTCAACACACCAAAGAGCCGATTACCGAAGTAATCCGCACGGGGTCGCGTGACTCACAACTTCACAAGTCGCAAGTCTATGCGTTGAACGTAAAGCTATCGAAAGGATAATGAACTGAACTTAGAGGAACAAAGCATAGAATTATTAATAATGTATTCGTATTGATAGTAACACGGGTGGTCGGTAAACAACGAGTCATGATCATAATTAAATTAAGTCATAAACATTGGGAGGAAGCGTAAAGCAATTTAGTTGTCAATGAGATAACCCGATTTCCTGTCAAATGTTTTCATGGTCTGTTATTGGTCAGTAGTCGGGGTCAGTTCGATACTATGACTATTATTCTAAAATACTGTTTCTCATAACCTTGTATATTAATGGGTTTTATTACATTGTTCTTTTAATTTTTAGTTCATAAATCAAAAACCTTAGTGATGTTATCCACCAATTCAAAAGTTTCACCTGTTTTCGGTTTACAGTAATATTTAAACACACGAAAAAGGTGTATCCAAGACAGGTGATCAGAATACTTTTTGTGGTACCCACCTTTAATTACAGATATAATATACGTGCATAGAATTCATCCCAATAAACATTTTTGGTGTGTAATAAATCCTAGGTTATTCGTTTTTCAAGTGCTTTCAGTATCTGCTATCTTTATGTTACGAGTAGTAACATTACACGCACTAAGTCTGTGTAAACTCGGCCCAGTCCGTACGGCCAAGTGTTTCAATGCAATCGCATCAAATGAACCGTACCAACAGTAACAATAGGCAATAATTTACACATTAGATGCACTGTTACACACTGACTTTAGTATTTATTTTAAAGGCTACGCACTTACAACATGAATGTACATCTCTTGTTCTTATAAATCTTTTGAAAAGTGTTCTATTCATGTAAGGATAATCTGCCTACATCATACAACGATTCCTTCTGTTTGCAACTATTTGATTGTTTTATACAGAAAAGCTGCTCCTAATTGCTTACAAGGAACTCATGTTTAAAAGTACCATTAACGTCCAGTACGACATTTATAATAGTATTGGAATGTCATAATATTAGAAATTAGCATATTAACACTGGTTTGGGTATGATTCACAAACCGTGAGAGAAAACTCAAAAGTGAACGTTATTTAAACAAAAAATATTAGTTTAACATAATAAATAGTAGTTAATGGTGCTTCAAGTGTAATTAGATCATAAAATTGTACCGGTTCTACAGCTTCTGGTTGGATAAACAAAATCTAGTTTACAAATCGTGTGGATTGATACGTTATTAATATGAAAAGCTTAATAAAGTATGCAAATTAATTTAAAAACATCACTAAGTTTATCAATAACTTCGTTTTATCATAATTATGTACATGTTTGTGATAAAAGAGAGAAAATAGTGATGGTTTTGTCTTTAATATAACACCTTATAGTTAGAAACTTTGCTAAAATATTATGCTTTAGCACTTAAAACGTAAAAAGGGGTACTTGGCCGCATAAAACTGGTCAATACTTTTTGCTTTAAATAAACTTTAGTGGGCATACATTATTTTAATTGCATTTTAATTTAAATTACAGGCGACAAAATTATGATTGCAGCCTTCGTAGGTATCTTGTATTTCTTATTATCATAACCATGATGGGCATTGTAATGATGAGTTCCCCGACTGAAATTGTATTTTAATTGTGGATAATGATTATTTGTATTGATATGAGTTCTATGTGGATTTTAATCGATGTATTTAAAAAAATCTTTTCGTCTTATGGATGTACGTAAAGACGCCAAGTTTCTGTGATGCTCAAGAGTTTATAGTACCTACCTGAGTAATATTAAGGTGCTTGAAATAATAAATGAAATGGCCATATTACTGCGTCTTCATAACTTCTTGCGTCAAACAAAATTTACACGTTGTAATATAAAGTAATTTGCTTATAAAACATAAATCTTATAAGCATTCAATCTTAAAGATTTAATGCTGTATCAAGTTCTCGGTAGATTCCGACACCGGAAACGACAGGCCTTATAAATTGAATTCAATCGTTCTTCGCTCACATAACACTTAAAAAGCAGCAAAAAAAACCTAAGAGTAAGGAAAGCGAATTCAAATCACCTGCTTAGTATGTAAAAGGACACCTGCCTCGGCAGATGGTTAACGAAAACCGCCCCCTTTGTGATGGGGGTACGGGGCCCACAGCAAACTTTTACTGACTCATACATATGTTATCCACACAAAGACTTCGAAATAAATATCTTTTGGTAACCAAATACCTGTTACATCATATCGTAGTACTACGGGTTTCCTTAAAGATTTTGCATTCCTTTTTTAAAGAAGTAACGTGATTCCGCGATAGGCTTATTTAAGTGGACCGTTGCAGTTTGGTGCTTCAAAGAAGGTATTACGTAAACGGAAAAGGTAAAAGAGAAAAAGGAACGCATGTAGTCGCGTGGGTCCGGTTTGGTGCGCCCGCGCCGGCACTGGCGGCAGCCCTGGAATGTGACCCAGACCTCGATGGGACTCGATGTGACTCATACGAACGCACTTTTTTTTAAACTACAGTTCGTCGAGACAACATCCCGCCGTTTAGAAAGTCCAATAAGATCCGACGTGGGTGCATAGGTAAACAGGATTACACACGCCTACACGCTTTTTTAGTCATATAACATCCCACATGCACGTTTGATTTGAATTTATTCACGCTTGTTATTATTTTTATCCGTCAATCATACGCCTGCTATACAAAATCTAATCAAACGCCAACCAAAATGGAAATGCTTTATCCTTCGATGCAATTAGTTACACAACAAAAATCTCAAATAGTAACGAGGTCAAGGGACTGTTGCAAAGGTGCAGAATATAATAGATCTACTGTTTGTTCAAAGACATTCCTGAGTGAAAAAAAAAACCGCCTCTAAACAAAACAAAACGGCCATAAGGACATTAATTTTATTTGAATTAATACAATGGCGTGTCTGAAACTGTTATCTCAAAGCTTTGAAGGATAAGACGGGGCGGTGAGCTGCGAACTCGCTAAGCAGATTAACGCCAGACAGCGAGTTGGCTCCGACGCGGATTTATCAAGCGGTGAAGCGGCTACTGAATTTATGCACAACGCCTAGAGACGGATTAACTCTCTCTATACAACGCATTTATCTTATCAAAGGAAGTGCATTGGAGTGGGAATAGAGAAGGATCGAAAGATTAAAGGATCGACTGTTATTTATGTCTCTATTCAACACAACTTTCCGATAACTTATGGACAGGAATGTGGAGGTACAGAATGCTTTTTGTTTGGGAATAACTATCGATTTGCGTTCCATTTATTCCGTGCAGCCAAAGGATCTAAAGTTCATGTTTATTATAATCCGAAAAAAAAGAAAAGCTCAAACTATTCTTTTCTCAATTCTATCAGGGGCGTTACAACTATCACGAAAGCCAATTCGGAACGTGACTTTGATGTGGGTGTCACGTTTCGCGCATTTTTTCCCAAATGCCGGTCTGTGTAA
The DNA here is from genome assembly GCA_905220335.1 of Noctua pronuba. NCBI lineage: Eukaryota > Metazoa > Arthropoda > Insecta > Lepidoptera > Noctuidae > Noctua > Noctua pronuba. The sequence goes on from LR999894.1 coordinate 5,938,711, forward strand.
TAGCTGTCTAAACACGCACGTTGCTCCCTCGGGGTGACGCAGGCGCCCACACACGGCTTGACCATCAGTTAAACTGCCCTTCAGTGGAACCCGAGAATTCATAGAGCTTCGACGGTCAGACATAAACTAAACACTTGGAATGTGTACCATCCGGGGACCTAAGACGATCCTCATATAAGATAGCCCTGTCTTTATTTATTGACGCATCTAGGGACCGACAAAATGAATGTTTCCTCTATTTACTCATATTGCTGTGACACACTTGAGATATGTGACAGGAGTCGGTTTATTCGATATTTTCTGTCTGATCTTATAAAATATGAATGGGTCTTATCGGAATATCTATTTATATTCTCTTTGGAAATGCAAGATGTATGAACATTTCTCTCTACTATAGCAAATAGTTACAAGACACGTTCAGATTTTCTGTATTTGAAGAAAAAAAGTTTTAAAAGAACAGTTCAAAGCATCCGTCACATTATTTAAGATGTATGACCTATTGTGTTTGCTGACAATGCATCAAGAAACGTGAGGGATCGTTTTTATGCAACAAGTTGAGCACGTGCGGAGCTCGGCTTTGGGGAAGAATAAATAATTAAAGAACAGTGTCGCATGTCCATGACGTCCCGGAAAACAGTGTGTGCAGGCCATTAGTTAGGGGGAATGTATTACTACCGGTAACAGTATCCAGTATGCTAATATGTTAGCATCTACGACCGGCGCTGCTGTGTTTGGGTGAAAGTCACCTTACAAACTATGTAACTTCGATAATATGTTAAATAAGCGATTATATCATGGTGTATACGGTTCGACCGGGCAAAAAGTTTTCTGATACTTAATTAAAAACTATTTTGAACTTGTTCCTATTTTTTATGTGATTGAAAATGATTTAAAATATTGCAGTAACTAATAATTAAAAAATATGCATAAGTATTAAATATTAATGCACAATAAACATTGCAATCATACGATACGACGTTCTACGGCCCTCAATACTCCAACATTCCTTTTAAACACGTTTACATACCACTTTTTATTTAAACGAAATAACAGAAAAACAAATAAACACAATTTTCAAACAAATTTAACTTGTTTTATTCACTTTCACACTTTTTTTACACAAAATGCACTTAAAATTCGCGGTTATGGAACGGAACACGAAAGCGCGCGACCGGGCAAGCGCTCCAAGTCGAGTAACTTTGTTGACAAGCGCCAAGCGCACCTCCGCCGCCATGTTTGAAGCCTTCGGCAATCTCCGGCCGCGCTCGGGAGTCTTCGGGAGTGTACACTACCAACGTTACTCACTGATTCAACGGAGTGGTTCAAGTGAACAAGCCCTCCTCTTTTCAAATGTCTTTATGAACGCATTGAATACCCGACGTCTTATTTTTGTTTGAAATGTTCGCATTTTATGAAGAAGTTATGTTATTATTATTAGGTAGTACCTATTCAATATTTTTGGAAAAAACAAGCTTAAGTTACGTATAAGTACTTATTAAATAAAAACAATAAATAATTAGAAACTTTGTCAAGTTGACCTACGGTACGTAGATTCGTATTGCTACGCTGTTCTGGATTACGCCATTTTTAAAATTTTTTTACTCCCGAATTTATACGGCAGGATAAATTATTCAATTTAACTTTCTTCCCCAGGTTATGATAAAGATAATAGACATAAGTAATACAAAGATAAAAATCATAAATTATTAAAATAATAAAATGCTCTATTGAATAACAATTTTTATGTTATGGAAAGTGAATAATCGAAAAATGAATCTCACAAACTTGTAACTCGAACAATATGTAAATTGTAACGTAAGTAATGTTGATAAAACATAATGAAACGTGTATTATAATATTATTATACAAGTTTTGAAGAAATAATTTACCCTAAACATTTTTATGAATGAAACTTTTACCTACGAAAGTTCGTAGCGCTACAGGCTACGACGACACAAAACGTAACCTTTGTGAACCTAACAATAGAAAGTAAACATGTAATCTTTTTAATAAAAAAGCGTAATTTGTTTTTTCTAGAAAACATACTCAAGGTTAGATATTTAAATAATTTTATACGTTTCCGCATTCTACGACCGGTACACGCTACGACATAAGTACCTACTTTTATTTTCAACCAGCAAAGTTAGACCTCTAGTTCCGCTTCAAAATATGCGTAATGAGCTTTTTATAAAAGAGCATGTAGGTCTAATAAAAGTGGTAACAAAGTGCGGTTCCTTTCTTGGCCAGTTTTTATTCGCCGCAGGGCACAAGGTACATGAATAAATCACGACAAGGCTCGGCATTATGCGAGAGGCGATCGCGTCGGTCATGAACCTACTAAACTGGTTCTTGTGGTATTGTTCTTAGTTCACATCAAGGTAAAGACGTTACAAACCTACATATTTCTATAAATTTATACGATATTGGAGGTCATTCATGAGATTTTCTGCATTTAAATTGATTTCTAGATTCAATTGCATTTTTTTTTTCTATAAAATACAGTTTTATACTTTGTACAAACTTAGAAAAAATAAATAAAATTTAGAATAACTCATCATAATACGGATAAGGGATTAGTAAAAAAAATATAACGAATGTAGCCGTAAGAAACAGCCATTGTGTTGTTGTGTGAAGTAGCGCTGCTAATGCCATCTTGCGTCAAGTAGCAGAACTATAGTTGCTTTACCTTAACGTAGAGGGCGCTACCAGTAGTTAAAAGAATACGCCGGTTGTGAAACTTACCTGAAACAATAAAATAAAACCATTAATACAAAATAAAATTCAAACACAGTCAACATAAATACAGTAGCTACATACTTTGACCCATTTTAATACAAGAAGCCGCCACAAAACTGATTTATTGCTTTCCAACACAACGCTATAATTACGTAGCCACAGTAATAGGAAAATTATTATGTAGATTAAAATGAGTGTTGTTGGTACATATCGGTCGGCTGGTATTGCAAAATATGTACTAATTTACATAGAAACTATCATTTCCTGTGTACGGCATACTTTTCACATACGATAACAGTAGACTGCCATGGTTAAATTACTGGCTTATTCCGCACTACATTTTTTTAGTCACTTATTATTTCAAATGAAATTACGAACTGAACGTTATACGTTGTGCACAAACAGGTCAATTATGATCATTATTTCGTAGCTAAATTATCCTTGAAACTATAGGATTTTACAATATGCGTAATTGAACTTGCAAATTATGATTTGTTCGTACCTAGTTAGTTAGATGAGGAAAAGAGTTTTTATGTTAGTTGCTCGTAAAAGGTACTGCAGAAAAATCCTCATTTTGCATGCCCAAACTTTTATGACAAAGCCAAAAGCTACCGCTTCAGTTCAACATATACAGTATAGTCTGAAGTTTAAAAACATGCTTCCATTATCGTATAAAGAAACGTAGTTTTACAAATTCGAACAAAACAGACATGCGCTTTTCTTTCACTTACTTCATATAATATAAATCAAACTGCATTAAAAAAACTCTGATCTCACAATTACTAAAGTAATATTCTTTTATGAATGACATTTGACAAACGCTGCTCATATCAAAAACCAGCGGCTTGCCAAGAAGGAGATATTAATAGAAGGCTAGAGTGCAATGCACGGGACAAATCAAAACATACGGCGAACTTGTGTTTTACTCACACAAAGAATTAGGTAGATAATACATGTATATCTTTCCTCCATAATTTTTGCAACGGAAATTGGTAAATAATTGATGATTACTTTTACTCGTCTCATTCGAATCAAACGTTTCGAATTGAAGATTCCGTCTATAAGAAACTTCGAGTGGAACATATAATAAACTAGCTTATGCCCGCGGTTCGCCCGCGTGTAGTTCGATAATTGTCCCACGGGATCACTACCGGGAAAAGTATCCTGTTTTAATCTAGGTTATAAACTATCTGTGTGCTAAATTTCATCCAAATCCGTTCAGTCGTTTTTGCGTGAAAGAGTAACAACCATCCATCCATCAATCCATCCATCCAAACTCACAAACTTTCGCATTTATAATATTAGTAAGATAATAGGTTACTCCAAAACACTTTCTGATGTAATCACCGGGTTTTTCCCGTAAAGACGCAATAACTCGTTTGAATTTTCATACCGTCATTTAGTTGTCAGTGCAGGTCACAAAAGGTGACAACTTGTCACGTTTTGTGACCTGCATGGTAGAACAACTGCTTGGAATAATTGTTTAAACAGAAACTGGGGAAAGCAGGTTACTATAGTACCTGCAAACAATGCTCTAGTATACCTACTTGTACTGGTACATACTGTTAATTCGCACTATTGACATGTAAGTCAATAGGTTTATTGCTTTGCCAAGTAAAAACGCATTTCTTACGTATCACTTAGAATTTTACTGTGAACGCAGCTTAATATTGTTGTAATTTCAGAGCGCAAATCTTCAATGTTATTGTAATGACAGATGAACGTCGATAAGTATGATAATTGTGATATTTTGATGAGCTCACGAGTGATCTCATGCGCGTCTACAATACGCGCTTGAGCGAAACGAACGTTTTAATTGTCACAATTTACTTTATAATTGAACAAGGCACGACGAGCTGGGACGAGACGCTACTCCAAACCTAATCGTGATGAACCATAATGGGATGAAGAATGTTAGTCAGTTTGTAACTGAGAAAGTAAACCTGAAGTATTCGTGCTACAGCTGTTTGAGATGACAATTAGCACGTGCACGTATTTCCTGGCTTCTAAACCTCATGCGTATGCAGTCGCACGACAAAGGGTTACGCCGGTATGTTGGCTCTTGGCTCACAAGCTACAAGCCACAGCTTCCGTCAGTAATGGACGTCTCACAAAAACCAGCCCCCGCAAGATGCTGGAGATAATACAGGTAACAGGATTGACAATATTGATGTCGACGCACTCGGCGGATGCTAATAATTAACGAAATATCTTGATTCTACGTGACTTCGTTGAGACGAGTAGTGAGGCCGCTTTTTGTATGTTGAAATATTCTTGGTGGGAATTGAACACGATTTTCCTACGATAAAAGGTAGGCCACCGTTGTGTTAATGGTATTGCGATGTAGATTATAATTCTCTTGCCTACTATGGACTTAAATTGCTAATGTGAAAAATGTTACAATAAGCTTCTTTATGTGAATTAAATCCGTATCTCAAGGCACCAATTTTCATTCAGTTTTAAGTAGTTTTAACGGACTTCGAGTTTGAGAGATGCTTAGAGAGATTCTGTCAGATAATAATAATACAGTTAAAATATCATATAAAATAAAAATACAGGCAGGCTACATTAAATTTGTTAACCCCTCAAACTAATCTTTTTGATATGATCCATTGTTTATTTAACCTTGATATTATTATAATTTGGGGCGGAAGCCGTAACTGGTACTGCGAAGGGTTGTAAAGGCAGGAACACAGGAAGCGGATGTGCGGCGTTGCGCGCGCGCACATAGCAGGCACAGGTGCGGCGCCCGCGCACCATGATTCAACTTCAAACTTTGACGTGGACAAAACGTAAACACGTGACTTTTTTGTTTTAATAAGACGTGCTTTGAATATATTCAAGCCAGGTAATTTTTAAGCTCCGCTAAAATACAGATTGTTGAAAGATCCGGTTACTACGTCTGAGGGTACTTCTGTTCGTGTTTAAGCATTCAGAAGCCGTGTTCACACATTATTGGTCTGTAATAGTTGCTAAGTAATCCAAATGATTCAACCACATCTTAGGTGAGTAGATGAATACTTAATTCAAAGTAAATTCTAGAGACTCGACATGCAACTAAACACATAGTTATTTGTTCGAAGTCTACAGCGATAAAAAGATAAAGCACACTTGTTATGAACACAATGAGAAAAACTGTATGTTATACAAGATAAGATTAAACTACATAAGGAAAACAACGACCACATGGAAAGACGGTATATCAGCACTTCCTATAAACAGATGATATCAACGTACACGGGAATTTGACCTCTATTGTCGTGGAGATACATTGAAAATCATGTCAGATGCTATGAATCGGCAATAAGTACATAATACGTCAGGCTACCCACGATCATGTAAGAAGGACGTAATATACCTATCCGGTGTTACAGTGAGTCATAGCTAGCGAACACGCGAATGTTACTGCGAATCAATGTCAAGATCGTATCATTGATATTATCACCTTGAATTTTTTAGCGAATAATGTTTGTAATAATGTTAGCGTTGATTGTTATGCTAACACTCTTGAGTGAAGATATTCTTTATAGATTTAGAGACAGTATTATTGGTTTAATTAATTACTTGCTTCTGCCTGCAACTTTGTCCACGTGCATTTTCTTGTTATAAAAGAAATCGATGACACACCGCTATAGTGCAAATTTCTATCAGGGAAAGAATTTTTGAAATCGGACTTAATAGTTTCGGAGAATACCTCCTACACCCTTTTTTTAGATTATTCCATGCTTCGTCAGGTATATTCATACGTACCTACCTCAAAGTCAATATTTAATATACATAATTATTTAAAAGATTAAACTTTAGATAATTTCTCAAACATTCACTAAAAACGCTCCAAATCCCTAAACTTAAATTAGTAAAATAACTTCATTTCTTTATAAGTCTTCGATTTTTTACATAATATCTACTGTTTAGCTTATTCTTCATCAAATTCCCCACAGACCCACATTGAAAGCTAGTTGCATCAACAATGTTATTCCTATCCGAGTTAAATTACACACGTATAAAGTTGGACACGGTTTTACTTATAGCATTCACAATCTGCGGTTAGCGGTCAGCCTGACAGTTAGATGCCTGTGATATGCCGTAAATGTACGTAATACCTTCCTTATATGCCAGGTATATAGCAGCGTTTCTGTTATTACTATGGGCATATGGGACCATCTGTCTTTTGGCACCTAGTATAAATGCAGGCTGGTTACCCTTTTCTATTCTTCACGATTTAAACGTTTTCACAATCTTTGCAAGATATTGCACAACTTCAAATCATCAATGAATTGCTGGTATTGAAATATTCTCCACAAGTAATGCACCATGGGCATTCAGCACCTACCATTTTACTGACTTACATATATCTTACTACCTCCTCATGCTGCGGCTGCTATTTATGTCCATACAAGAGAAAATAAAAAGTCCATCTATAGCAATATTTTTACTACAGCCACATCAACCGCAATACAATCCATCCGCAATTTTATAAATTGTACTTTATGTAATCTTAATCATAATCCTTTACTAACCCCTATTTATTTGGGGCAGCCGCAGCAGTTTCTTCTTCCATGAATCTCTATCAGCGGTTACCTTACAGGTCACCCCCTTTCTGGACATGTCTTTCACACAATTCATACGTTCCTTTAATCTCCGCATGAAGTTTTAATTTTAATATACGGTTGCATTTATTATCTAGCCCTAGGCTGCTCAACTTATTTTGAAGGTGGGCCAAAATTTTTATTCCGGCGAGCCATCTAGTAAATAAAACTTTGAAGAGGTTTTTATGAAAACAATTTATCTATATTTGTCAAGACATTGTGGACTTTTGCATAGAAGTTCCCGAATAACTAAGAGACATTACGATGCAAGAGCGAGCTCGAAAATTTTAGATTTTCTTTTTAACCATTAATTAAGCTACAGGGTGGCAGGCTAAAAGAATGCTTCTATCAAGTAAATACGGGGTGGCAGGCTAGTAAATAAAAGTGACGGCGTCTGCCCCTCTGTTTGCGGCCCGGGGCCTTGGCCTGGCCTAAGGGTAAAAACGCCACTATCACATTTTCAGCTGATCATAATGTGAAGAAATTTTCAGAAAAAAATTATATCCATGACGTGAGGTTTTTGATTTCTGTAATTTCTAGCTGCTTATTGGCTTATTGAGAAAAGGTTCATAACAAGCAAAATATTGCTTCGATCGGGTTTGGAATTTTGAAATCTGTTCCCAAAAGACTGTCATCAGATGACCGCTGTTGGCGGGCCACTTCAAATGCGTTGGCCTGGGTTTGAGCAGCCTTGATCTAGCCCCCTGGTTTTCTCCTCACATGTCCATATAATCTCAGCCTACTTTCGTGTAGCTTGTTCCTCCTTATATGCCAGACACATAGCTAATACGACCATATACCATAGGCATATACGACGGAACTACTTTAAATACATTTACCATAAAAAGGATGTATGATTTACATAATAACAGAGTGGTGTAAGCTTATGTAATATTACAAGTTACTTTTAAAGGACCGGTTAAAAATACTGGTTTAAATGATGGAGAGCGAGAAAAAAATGTCCTCTCATCTCTCTATTTATGTAGGTATGTAGTTAGTTGGTAATACAAGATCATTTGTTAATTAATTCATATATAGGTACTGAGTTCACTGACTGTTGACCAGTTTTCAATCTTATTACTTATGCCATAAGGGTGGGAGACCGTCAGGGATCTCGGTATTACAAACTGCTTTGGTTATACATACCTGTCAATCCTGTCATCTAAGGATATCATACTCCCTCTATCGCCTGAGGGATTCTGAAGGAAGGATATGCTGATATACAGAAACTGCAAATTAGATGCAGCGTACTTTGATTAGTGATATTAATACCCTTCAGCTGCTGACAAGCGTGTCGGCGCAAATATTAACTAGTTTAGCTTGTTATTCATCAATAAATCATTCTAATGGTAGGTAAGCTTCTATGTGGTTTCTAATTAGAATAAAGTGTCGTTAAAGATGATTTCATGCTCCTTTTACACTTCCATTTTCGTGCCTTTCATAAAGGTATTTTTCATTATTCACACAAAAATCAATTTTCAATAAATTAAGAATTTTGAAACTTTGATGTTTTATCAGCGAGATACCTTTGAAGCTATCTCTCTACCTACATACAGCACGCTATAAGTAGTGCCACACGTCTATCTCAAACATTAAAACGAACATTTCCGGAAAACGGAACGCCAGCTCACCTAACAAAAATAAAAGAATCAAACAGGATGATTTGTTTGTTAAACTAAATAGAGAACTGCTGAACAGATTCAAATAACAAATCTTCCGAGAGAAGCCAAACATCATCCCATTTATTACGACGGGGAGAAACATAAACACCGGTGATTATTAATATAAAATATAGTCGACGGAATTAAAAATATAATGATGGGTTCACTGACGGATAGGTCCGAATAATGAGCCCGTTAATTAATAAATTCTTCGATCTTTATATGTCAGACCCCTTTGTGGGTCAGCGGGCGCATTACGTACGGCCCAGTTGTCATAGGAGTATTCTTGATCGAGGCATAGATAGATACGTATACCCGCTGCTGGAAGTTTGACCATATAAATATTATGAGGCATTCGAAACATACAACAAGCTTCAAGGAAATGCTGGGGATATTTATCTTTGGTTACTACATTCATTGTGCAATTAGAGTGATCTTATTGGTCAAAATACAGTCGCTAGCTCTCATCGAAACTGCAAGATTCCAAAAGTACTACTTTGGCATTGAATAATACCCTTCTAATTGCAAAGCTCAAGAGTGTCTCGTCTTCCAATAAATGAAGAGAATCCCAATAGCTAGGAATTAAATCACCGGAATGTTAACAGTATTACATTATCATCAACCATTTTATAACCAGAATAAAATGCATAATAATTACTTCTAAATGTCAAGCACGTGTTACTAAAATGTTCTTCGTTTGTGTAATGTTAGCTTGTTGAAAGCAGGCAATTCGAATTTACGGTTACGACCGACGCATAAATTACGTTTCGATAATTCATTAAGTACTGATGAGTAATTAACAAATGAGTCGTCAATTATGTGAAGACGTAAATTAAAACACTTAATGAAATGGTGGCTGTTCTGGGGAATCGGGTTATTGTTAGCAAGAACCCCAAAACCGTGACATGTGTCACGATATTTCAAAGAATTTGAACGAGGGAACCGACGAAATCAGTGACAAAAATACTGTTATGGTTTGTTAATGTTAGAACCGCCCTACAGATGATTCTACGATTCGAATTTTGCAGTACATACCATTTTCGTCCTGTGCTTCGAAATCTGCTAAGGATATATTTGTCAAATCCTCCACATAGACTTGTGGCTGTGTCCTGTTCAAGGAGTGTCTCCCTCCGAGGGAGTGGTAGCAGCTTTCCTCATCGTCTGCAGCCTCCTCCGTGGAGGAACCCTTCAAGCACGAGTGGAAACTCCGGGAGAGGCGCCTCTCTGTACTCATCGTCACTCATGTCCCGAACCACGCACTAGTTTTGAACTTCACCACGTTTAACACAAGCAACTGCTCGTAATTCATTCACTGTATTTTTGCACTTTTCTTAACACATTTAACCTTCCACTGATTAATTGATTTCGTATATTACGTCACTTTCTGTATCGAGTTCTTGCGATTGGTCGATTTAGCGTTAAATGTTCCGTGTAAACTGCACACCTTTTTAGATAACACTGTTTATTTCACATTGTCGTTTCCTTATCATTCGTTATCGCGAAGGACTCTGTAATCGTAAGGATTCAATGATCTACTACTCGAATGGTCTACATGCAAATAAACAGCATTTAACTTTTCATAGTATAATAATTCATTTCTGGCGACCAGCGATGCTTTAATAAGTGGTGCTAACGCTTGTCACGCAGAAGTAACTGCGTCTTCGTCACCGGTATCGCAATGGGGGTTAAATAAATATTACGAATAATTTCACGTCTGTCATCTCAATATTATTTGCCTACAATTTGGGTTTTTTACATCACGAATCCACGACAGTCACGGTTAGCCGAGCCTATACAATCAGAGTTCACGCAATCACTAAAGGATTGGACGCGTTATTTCCAGTTCTCACCACTACTGAATAAACCATCATTTTATTTTGAGACCGCATAAATAATAACATTTCAGTTCCAAGTGTAATGCATAAAGATAAGAAGAACACATTTAAAGCAAAAAGAAACCTCTTTATCTCAATTTGTTGAATCTCGGCATGGTGAGCGATTGCAACATCGAAACGTACCAAAAGCGCGTCAACCCGTAAAACACGTTACATGCGGACACGCAGGAAACATGACAGTTCAACGCACTCCCCAAGAATGGGGACCATGCCACATTCGGCTAATGAATGGCAGACGAACAAAGGAGCACATCTTTGTGGCGCCGTGGACCTATTCACGTATGCTTGCGACTGTCGAGTGTGTGATGTTTCAGTTTTTAGTGTCGTAACTTTTTAGTACGGCCGCCTCATCGTTAACTTAAAAATACAATACACCCTTTTCGTACAGCAACATCTCCCGCAAAAACAGCACAATCCGATATTTCCTCATTACTCGTAGCCCTGACCGTTGCTCAAACAATGTTAATGACGGAACCAATGGCTGAATTAACCATTAAGCTATTACAAACCAAAGATTTCATGACAATCTACCGAAGTTTTAATTAGACGAGCATTATGATTTACGAAATAACGACGCTGGTAGTAAAATAATGTAGACATAACGGGTTACAGTTTAATTATAATATTACTTTACGTTCCACATAAATCATAATTTCTAAAAATCTCAGCTAACCGTATTATTAAAATGATTTGCAAATCATATTGAGAAACATTGCAAAATATTCCAATCTGAACAAAACTATACTGACTACCAACAATCATAGCAGTAGCAATATTTGTTTCCGGAATCATTGTTAATGTAATTAGCATTGAAAACACAATAGCAGAATAAGCTCTATCATGCAAGTTGCAGTAACATATAGGAACTGAATATCGAATGATATGCCGCTCACAGCAGGATTATGTTTACGCAAGAATCCGGACGTGATTGTGAAAAAGTGAAAAAAATATACATGACAAAGCTTGCACGCATTGCAGTACTTAGTCGTGTGGGAGCTCGAGGTCTTTACATAACAATTAGTGAAACAAAATGTAAAACCTGAATCGAGGAAGAGACTGTTACGACTGATTTTAATTAACACCGGATTGCGGCAAGTTGATGCGTTGACAAAAACAGTGAAATCTTCAACGACCTATTGTCTTGTGGAAAGTTCTGCGTGGGACCCGTTGACGACTTCAATCGTGCTGCCGAGAAAATTGCGGAATCAAGCAGTGAACTTTCATGAGTGTCTATTTGACGTAGAAACAATTGGTGTTCTTCAGCTTTCACACTTATTGCGTTCATTACTACATAAACACAGCTTCACGCAGTCGTTTGTTATAAACAAGAGCACGTGGCTATTTTTGCCGATTGGCCCTCGCCAAGGGGCTCCCTGTTGTAAACAATGCTACCAATTTCCCATTGTTCCGAAGGTCGCCTCAAGGTGCCAGACCACCCGGAACGATTCGATATTATATTTTAATACCATAATAGTAATATTTCCATTCAACTAAGATTAAACAATGGAAGTTCAGATTCCGTAGCCCTGGCAAAAACGTAATAGGAATCTTAAATTAAAGACGCAGAGTTATGGCTGTTGTATAATTCGTTAATGAGCTCATTATAGCCGAATTTACTAAAAGCGAAAATAGACTCTAAAAACAGAAATCCATTTGGCATAGTGCAGTTAATCAAGCCTAGCGTAACCGTAACACAGTCGGTACAATAATGGAAACGCGCGTGAGGACGAGGACTGGCACGACGCCAATATTTTCCGTACGAGACTGAGATTTTCCCAAGATAAAGTGCGCCAGGGCTCCGACCAGTGGCCTCAACATCGCGTGTGCCACCTAAATCATTTTCAGATTATCAACACGAAAACGCCAACCGGGTTAAATCATAATGCCAACACTAAAATTATATATTTAAGTATGTCATAAACGACAACCTTGTCGTACTCATAATCCAGATAAAGAAACCTCTGATTTGATAAGTCGAGTGTTTTCGATGTTGACCTTTCTCTGAGATTTCCGTCGGAGCAGTATGCGATAAGATTATGAGGACTGCCGATGTGTTATTTTCAGGAGTTAAATTTAGAAAACCGTATGACAAGTCTCGCATGAATAACACATGAATAGCGTCGGTTAATCCTCTAAGTGAGACCTGTTAAGGTTCCATTCTTATAGAGCTGGTTATAAATAGAGTTGGAGCAAATAAAATGCATCCGCTAGCGACAATCGTTGACATGTTAACTAATGATGGGTCAGGTATAAATCATGTTTATAATAGCGAGTCAACGCGAAGATGGTCGGAGGAAACGGTCGATTTGCGACGGATATGGCGATTGGAGCAAGTGGAGCGGCGTACGCGCGGTGAACTCGTGAACTGACTTATTAATCTCGCTCATTATGTCGGCCACACTACAATGCCGTCATTGTCCCACTCGCTACTGTCTGCTAATCACTGAATAGTTCACATTTTTTGCAATATTTATTTTGTTTGGCGAGCGTATGCGTATGAATGTGAGACATGTGTTTTGTTCTTATATTGAATAGCCATACCTATACATTTTTGATGCAAAAAACAAAGTCCGCATTGTCTGTTTATTGTCTTTAGCCAATCGGGTATGGGGAACAAGTGCAAAAGTTGAAGGTTGCTTCTTTAGCACAAGCATTTGAGGGTTACTACCATGAGATGCATAATAGTAAAACCTCATTCATCTTTGTATTTGTTATGGTTCCAGAACTGATTCATAGCGAAACGTCTCATATTTCATAGTAAATGAACGACGCACTAAACTCGACTTCTTTACGGCAAAGTCGTGTGTAACCTTGTATGTCAGCCATGATAGGTACCATATTTTCATCACCTTTATCGTCTATTAGCTTATAGGTAGTCTCTTCAACTTTCTGTGCCACTATACGGAGAGCGAATACTAATATAAATGCTAATCAAACTGTTAAAGCTGTACAAGAAATAACGATGCTGTTTAATCACACGAAGAACATCACCACTAAAATAGAATTTACCCAGAAATAAATGTACACGTCACAATCGTGTTAAGAAACTTTAAACACAACACAACACAGGGATCCGTATGCGGACTGGACTGGTTAGGTTATGGCCCTAATCCACATACACACGGATTCGCCCGACTTTCGTACTACAACGTAATTATAGAGTAGCACAGAACACCGCGTGACTGTCTCCATTGACAGATAGCAACACACTGAGTGAACCAAGCGGCGAGTCGGTGAGGCGCGAAGACAAGCAAGAGCGGCGCGCGCGCACGCCTGTGCCAGTGTGCCCTCCGCTGCCAACCGTTTATTTACTATTCACAGTTTAAAATTTGAACGTGCTCTTTATCAACATGGCGCAGATAAATCGAGGATACCTCAAGGTACTATCATAGGGCCAAAGGTATTCATAGAAACAAAAATATTAGAAATAAGAAAAGAAACACATACTTCGATAATGTTGTATCTACTAGGCGGATTAAGGAAGCACGCTACTGAATGAAAGAGAAATTAATGCAAATGACGTTAATAGATAAAGTTTAAGGAAACCGGATCAATAATACTAGGTAGGTATAAATAAAATCGAAAGTGAAAGTCAGGTCGTCGCCACTCACAAAATCCACTCAAGAAACCTGTTAAAAGTTTGGAACACTTTTACTCTTACGAGAAAGAAAATGCCAGGTAGCCAGGCCAGCAGGCCTAAGGTGGAAGGTAACCCCGGGGGCAAGGAACTCTAAAGGGTGGGTTGCGCCAACGCACTTGTGTAATTATTTTGAGCCCGCTAGACGAGGACGGGTAAACAGAGAGACTCTGGAATGTCGGCCGCATATTTAAGGAGGGTTTCCACACTGTCATGGTAAGTACACAGGAGCAAGACAATACACACTATACACACACATGCATATCTTTGTATAACTTGAACATGAATCAAATGTAACTAGACACCAAGTTTATCAGCGTTTGGTTAGAGTGAACACGATTATTCTACCAACACGTCCCTACGTGTAAACTTGCTCAAATTTCAGCTTCTTCAGCTAACATTCCTTGGCTATCTTGTGATGATCTTTTACAAAACAATATTAAACAGAAAGCGCTGTTAAAAACACACAGTGGAAAAGAGCCTGTAAACAATAATCATCCTCTTTTTTTTGTTTTGTTTTTTAATTAGTCTATTCAGTGCCACCGCAGGGGAAAGGCCTCCCCATTCCTTTCCAATCATCCTCTATTTCCCAATAAAAACGAGTGAGAACAGGACATTCCGGGACAGGTAAATAAAATTGATCAAAATTTTTACGGACCCTAAGAATCCTTTTAACCGAGTCCTTTTTATTATTATTATAAATAGCAGTAAAAAACTATACTACAGTACAGTTAATCCTGCATCACAACTTCGCAAGGCAACCCCATAGCAGCAGGTGGTACGCCCACTGTGTCACACCGGTTTACCTTTAGCCCACTTTTATTTGCGCCACAATATTTACTAGAAATAATAAAATATTTTTAGGAGCTCATGGCTCGTGACCGTCCTGTAACGTAAAACCGTTGAACCCTGCTGTCATGTTACGTAAGTCGATGCAGGTAAAAGCATAAAAGGCATTATAAATTATCCTCGCAAATACTGACACAACTAACCTACTGTAACATACCTGAGTGTATTCGTTTATTGTTATAACGTTGTGTACCTACTACCTACTTGCATTTTTCCTTCACAAACATAAATTATCGGGTGTACAGGGAAAAACAACTATGGAATTCCATTTTTAAAACTCTGGTAATCTAGCTACTAATATATAATTTTGCACCAAAATGTATTTATTTTTCACTATATTGCATTTACATCGCGGTCAAATCTAAAGTAGTACCTACTCATAAATTCAGCTAAATATCAACACTTCGTCAAACCGTTCCGCCTTTTGAACAACAGAGTTAGTTCCACTTCACAAGGTAAGAAACGCTCCAGCGAGCAGTCTAATACCGCCCACAACTTAAACTTTACCACCAGAAATCACGTGCAATTGAAATTCGAAGATCTCAAGAATACAAATCCAGTAACTTCTCACAGTCATTCACAAGTTCACAACACGCAGAAGATAATAAGCAGCTGTTACACTGCATTTATTTTAATTCCTCGATCGGTATGCTCATAAAAAGTAAAAAGCGAATTTTTCCCATGGCAACACTTGAAACTGAAGGTATGTCAGTAGCTCAAGACGACGGCCTTGAGTACAAAACAATGTTACGCTTACGCTGCTATACATCTTGTATCGTTGGTTCATGGACACGCAATATCTCGTCGAGTCTCGTCGTGCGAGATACATGCGAGATGCACTCGATAAAAATAAACGGTAACATTTATCATGGACGCAGGTGCAAGTAGCTTTGGAAGGCGGGATAATGTTTTGACAGAAGCTTTGGCGCAACACGAAAATGTGCATTTTGCAGCATAAGGATGGAGAGATGCGTACGTGCCGGAAGACACATTGGCAGGTACGACATAACATTTTGAAAATTTTATAGGTTTTAGTCATAACTTCATCGGAGAATCTTCATAAATAACGTTGGCAATGCCCAAATTGACTAATATGGACACGCCATCACTAAACGATTAAGTTGAGTCACAAAAACAAATCATTCGATTTTGTTTATCTACATTTTTTCTGTTCTCAATGCCATTCTTACTAGTATTTTGTTTACCGAACCAAGCCCAACTCTTATAAGTATATCCTCTGTCCGCTCCATATTTGAGATAGGCGTACAATTGTAGAACATTAACAGTTATCTTATGTTGATCGTTACAATCACAAATCGTAATGGATGCTAAGACCAGTTTACCGATGCTGCGTAGGCACATGTTTGGGTGGTGGTGGGCGGCTGAACTTGGCACGCCGGCAACTCTTGCGCAACCAATACAAGCCCTTCTATATTCAATGACAACTCGAAAAGGATGGCAATTTGTCCACAATACAAGTAAACATCCACTTGTTCAATACAAAGCCATTATTGTATGGATGAATACACCTTTTAAATTACAGGAGGTTATTTTACGATTGCTATACAATTATATAATGTCGCAGCAATTATATTGTAAATAATATTAAATTAAATCACAGCTATTAATTGGATTCAACTGCAAATGAGATAAAACTACGTAATTAAAACAAAACAAGGTGCATTTATTTATTTTCATAATGCAGTTACTGTAAATAAGGCGTTCAATTAGCTACAAGTCGAAATTATCAATCTTAAAGACTTTGATAAGTGGCCAACACGGAGCAAAATACATGGCGTGTGGCATCAAATCAATTATTAAATCAAACTCTAATGGAACACTGGATCAATGAAGAAGTCAGTGGCAAGGAAAACGCAAAAAGTGGAATAAATAACAAACTTTCGTTGGAGAGAAGTGTGCCAATAGAATGCCGAGGGAGTGTGCGTGTGCGCAGACAAACGGCCGACGCAGCCGCAGCCGTGCAAATGTACTGAATAACTGCATGCGTAAATACTTCAGCAAACGTAAGTGAAACTGATGCGTTCCAGACACAAATACAGAATAATCGTGTAAATAATTAAACGAGTGTGAAAAACGAACGCGATGCAGCGGAATTACTATTCAATTATGTAATAGGAGCAAGAAATAATATTAAGAAACAACATCTCGAAATAACCAACAACTTTAAACAGAATGTTAACGATAAACGAGCAGTCGTGCTCAGGAATTATAATTTAAATACTTAACATCGAAATATAACGCGTTACTCTAACATCTATGAGTATACGCTAGACGAGTCAATCAGGGTAGTAGGGTAAGAAGAATGCAGTCGCCTTACAAATGCTCAATGGAAGAGATTAAGCACGCACGCCGAACGCCGACGACGCATTACCGTTGCATTACATACATATACCCAACTACTGTATGTGTATGTGTTTACACTGACATACATATATTAATGAGATCATCCTTATTGCTAAGGGGAAAATTTTACATAAACACTTTAGTAACTTTGATGTTGAAAATCTCGAATTTGAAATACTCTATTTATGATGTTCAAATCGTCTGCCTCTCTTTCAATTCAGGATTTTTCAATGGATTTATACGGTATCCTAACTTAATATCATAAATGCCAAAGTTTTTTTGTTACCTTTTCACGCCTAAACCACTGAACTGAATATCCTGAAATTTTGCATATACGTTGTCAGGTGTACATAAACGCACATAGGGTAACTTTCAGCTTGAAAAAAATACAGTTCCCGAGGAAAACAACATCAATCTTATGATAACAGATGGCGCGACGTGTCTTTCAAATCAAGATTGAATTATATTATTACAAGCAGAGTACAACCCGAATTGATTGTCAAATTCGAAATAATAAAATAATTCGCGAGCGAAGCCGCGGGCAAAAGCTAGTTCTAAATAGTTGTCGACATGACATGATCCTTGCTATGCAATCAATTATGATAAGCCAAACTGCTAATATACGGAACATAATATTTACAATGCAAAACGAAAACATCACTGATGATGACACACAATTTCGTTAGTAATGTATCGCGCACCATTTCTACGCTGATTGCAGTCAGCATTTCCGCATCCGGCACGAGTGGAACAACGCGTTTGGGTTCAGATAAAAGCTTGTAAAGCCGGGAACATATTTAGGTGACGGCTCGGCTCGGTAAACAGTGTTAGCTATAAACTGTTGTTTGGACGAACGCCAGCGTTGATCCCGATCGGCTGCTCCCAGAATCGATGAAACTGTATCTGACTTTGCAATGATATTGGAACATTCGTGTATCGCATCGCGCCTCTCAATTTAGACGGCCTTACGCTGGATAAATTGCTCAATGAGATAGACTTGACTGGAATGAACGACTCCCACAGAATGCAGAATGGTACAGTTCTGTCTCTATTAACAAAGTAGACTACAACAATTAAGAAAGTGTCACAAGACGGGCGGATGTAGCAAGTGTATCTATTAATGAGAACGTTACTAATATAAGAACACATTAAGAATTTAGGAAGTCTCACTTACGACTATTTAAACTCGCGTTAACTGAACATATTGAAAGAATCAAACAAGTATAAAAGCAAGTGAAGACAATAAAGTGCAGTACTACACTACCCTGATTTTTAAATGAGCTAATATCACAACTTAGTCTAATGAAGATAAATAGAGTGCAAATTGTTCCAATCTAGCATCATAAACCGACGTCATTGTCAATTCGCATAATGTTCTATCAGGATGGTTTCGTAGAACTAAACCAGGCTTAGTTACAGACAGAGCAATGTACTAATGACCGAGGATACGGCGCGTTCAGAATTTTAAAATAAACAAGCAATTATGTTGTACAAAGCGTAAAGTGTACATTTATCAAGATTTCCTCTGACAGGACGAGCTCTGCAATTATGTTAAGATTAGTATAGGCTTCAAATGAATCCGGAATTACGTTGGGTATAGAATTTGAAGTTTATTTGAAATAACACTCACATCCCTCTTTCGACGGATCAGATTTCGATTTCTTCAGATGATCTACGACTCGACGTGTGAATCATATGCGAATGAAAATTCTGAACATATTTTCGCTAATGACTACAATCAAACTGTTGATATTAGATTTAGAATTATTCACAAGATTATTTATGAATAAGTTCATACCTTCATACACAATCGTGAGAAATATTTATAACAAATTCTGGACACTGGTATGCGATTATTGTATCAATGCATTCTCTTTCCTCCAATATTTAATTTTGTTCTTTGTGGTAAAATTAAACATACTTCTAAATTCAATGATATTTAATTTTCACGCACGTGTAAATGCACCTTCCGAGATTTATGACTGGCATTTCAAATATTATAATCTACTGCAAGTCAAGACTCAAGATTGCGCCAGAGCAGCATATTTGTATTTACGTTCTAAACATAACTCGGATGAAACCATTCTGCTGGCAACGTGATGATTACACCAGCTCTATCGAGTAATATTACTTCAACGGAAAGCCCGCAGGACATCAGTAACATATTATTACACGTAGGTGCCTTTAAAACTGCATCTAGAACTAGATTAACGTTGTTTAGTTCTGCCTCGTCTATTGCTTGTGTCATAACATTTTTGACACATTTTCTAAAATATATATGTTTAGTTGCAATATTGCAAGTTGTCAGCATTTTCACAGGTTTCGGTAAGTCAAAGAATTTCACTTAAAGTGGCACTTGGGCAAGTAGTCCGACAAGTTCCACATGCGGTCATAAAGTGCGACTCGAGTCCCGTAATTGACAGACCTTAGTGAGCTACAAGAGTGAACACACGCCCATACAATGTGATTTCTCCACATTTACAATTCACTCGCTAACTTAATAAGATCAAAGAGATCTTTTTGTTAGTGTACCCTTCACGTAATAAGGCTTTAAGTGCATTCGAAATTTTCATAAAAGTGAAAGCTCTTGTATAACCGTTACAAGAACTGCCGTAAAAACTCTGAAATAATACAATGTATTATAATTTTATGTAGATTATTTCCATGTTTCCCACGTAATTACAAGAATTACTCTCATTATAGAGCGTTCCCAAACCAGATTGAATTCGTGACTATCACTAAACGTGTATACGAAATTTCTATAAGACATTGCACGTTTTGTACCATTTCCTACTTGCACAATCGTTGTAAAATAGGCCCTATGTAGTAAACTACCAAATATCGACTTGTAAAAGGTTAAGCGTGCAAGAAGTTAACAATGGTTTGCGGTGAATTGGCAATAAAGAATAATTACACGTCGGAGTAAAGGCGTTTAGAAAACAAGATACCTTAGTGAACACAGTTGCAGTTCAGTAGCAAATCACTTTGGAAAGCGAATATAAAGTACTCGACACTTTCCCTCGCTGGCTGATGTCAGTAGACATTAGCGGTAAGGGTACTATCAATATTTATCAACAGACTCCAGCGTATTCGATGTTCTCGATTCACTCATTTTATAGCTCACAAATCAAACGCTATCGGAAATAAAAGTCAACTTTCTAGTTGTAAAGTCTAAAACTGTTTGCAGTCATCCTGTTAACTGAGATAACAATAAAAACTCAAGATTGATTTAGGGATTTTGTGTGAAAGATACTTAAATTAGTCGAGGGTTTATCGTCACAAAATATCTACTTCTGCAGTACCTACAAGTTCAAATACATTACGAAACTTACGGTAAACAGCACACACATTTACGGCAGATGACAATATTGCAATATTTTTTCCTATTACTATTCTCCTGATAGCCCCAAAAACCTAACAATTCAAGGATAATGCGATGATATTGGCCAATAGTGGTCTGACTGACACCATAAGTGTGCGCCAATTTCCGGCGCATACACAGGTGCCGGAACTGCGGGGGAATGACCGCGATCCTATCTGACAACTGACCACTTAAGTCTGCTACTGGCTACGAAAAATTTACAATAATTACCGTTTGCTGCCACACTTTTAAGGGAAAGATGTTAAGATATCAGTGCTTTTATGAGCTTAACAATCGGTCTACATTTAATTTTTAATTGACTCTTATTTCCGGAGACTGAACAACGGTCTCTTTCCTTCCAAGCTATTCTTCTTTGTGATGAACGTTCTTGGTTTATCTGTCTTGTCCTTAACATAGCAGCACTATTCTGCGTATGTAATCAGATGTAACATCATTGACCATGATTACCAAGCTCAGGTTACCAACACACTTCATTAGACATAAAGCTCAGTGCAATGACTTCCATGTAAGTGAAATGCCCCCCTACTTTCAAACTACCTATATGAAATACTTGTAAGCTTCAAGCACATGTGTTGGTCGAGATAACAGTAGGATAGTAAAATAACGTTATCGGCCTATTTAAATAGATATGTGATAGGACCCAAATAACGATAAAACGTTTCGATTATAATAAAACTTCATACAAGCTGACATTGTAACGCACACCCTTAAATCTAAGGAAAGCTTCTATCGTAATCAACTTGAGTTATTTTTATTGGCCTTAAATGTTCCCCAAAAATCCAGGATTATCCCCCGAATGCGTGTTCTCACGGCATGTTATCGGCTTCTCGGGGAATTCGGTTCAGTGACGATAAGCACGCACTTATCTGTCGCCGGAGACCACGACACCGATTTATAAGCTAGTGACGATACGCAAGGGGGAGTCTTCAGTCAAAACACTAGTATTTTTTTCAAAACATTCCGTTTTACGTGTTAGCTTTGTTCAAATAAATTAATGTGGACCGCAGCTTTTATCTTCCGTACACAAACATTTAAGGATTCCAGCGGTGAATTACGGAATTTTATTTGTAAGCGGGCTTCGTAAAGTATTTTTTTGGCAAACAGCGGTCCCTAAAATAAATTTCTATTATGAAAACAGCGATTAAAATTCCATCGCATATGTACAGGCCCGAATCGGATTCTCTTTGCATTCAACGTTGATGCACGGTGTGGGTGAAAGACGTGGTGGGATTGACAAAACAGCCCATTGGACTATTATGAATCGTTTACCTGTATGCCAGTATCGCGAACACATAACTTTATATTCTGTCAATGTTTGCAACCTCCTGCAGCCGCATGACAACACACGCATTTGATTTGCACTATGTAATTGCGTTGATTACTCAAAAGGAGCTGTGCTTTATTAAGCAAGCGAGTAGTAATAAACTATAAATAGCACGACGATGGCGACGGTGCAAGCTGAACTTAACATTCTACTAATCAAGTGCAGCTACGAAGGCGTACTTGAGAACAAAAACAACGTGTTATTGTTGTTCTTACAACAAAACCGAGTAAGAAGGTCCATTATTACTACGAGGAGGGAAGAGAACAATGCATGGCGAGAGGCAGGTAGCGGGGTACGGGCCCAAGACGTCGTACGACCAACACACGACATGTGCAAGCGTGATTTTAGAACACCAGGCACGCCAGATGCTTCCTTACTTTTTTGAATCACCGTTGAAATATTCGCCAAGATTAAACTTCACATTCCAAGTACTTGATCAATAGAGAAACCGAAAGTTATTACATTTTTTATCAAATGTCAGTTGTTATTACGTGAAGATCAAAACACGAATGCTTTTGTTACAAATATTGGATACCAAATCGTTCGTGTGTATCTAAACTTCTCTTCATTGATGGCAATCGAACCGCGAAGTGTCGGCGCTCAGTCACGCTACTAGATTAGGAGATTTAACAAAATATCTTCAATATTTTGAAAACGAATAGTTAACTCGTTCCCTGAGACTAGAACTAATTCATTTCTAAACGTAAAGGTAGTTATCAAATTTTAACGGCCATAACAAGCAATCACAGAGTGATAAAAGTAATGTAACGGTGAGGCGAAGCGTTTAAAACAAACTGAAGTGAATTGATGATACCAACGAAGCCCCAATAGAAGCCTAAAATAGTAAATAGACGAAAGTTACAAGAAGTTAGTAGTAAAACTTGGTTTAGCAAAGTTCGGCTATGAAGCAAAACTTTTCAAAGGTATCCGTATCAGAGCAGGTAGGTTAACGGCCTCTTTGTATTTAAATCCAACGTGACCATCCCTCTCAATTGTTTTGGTACAACCTGTCTTCATGCAGAACAGATGACAAGATCTGTTACAGAAAGAGACAAATTGTACCATAAATAAAACGTTGACACGCTAATTAAACGCGTAGCATCTATGTATGTAGATGTCAACGCAAAGGGTGACTGTGGTGACCGCCACACTCGTCAGCTATATTTAGGCTCCTCTTACATGGTGCGACCCACCGACGTGTGATGCCTGGGCCACTGGAGGCAATCAATATACTGAGTGATTAATTGATTTATTATAGAACACTGCTCTACAGGGCCACTGTCAACTTATCGGTTGACCTTATAATTTATGAAACCTGACATAATTATAAAGACTTATTAGCAAGACACGCAAGACGATCCGTCAGACGCTTTCGAAAACGTAAGCTGAGTAAAGTTCAGAGTGGTTTCCAATTTCTTATCGCAGTTATGTAAGTTGAGTAAACTTGACTGGTTAGTCTTGAAAGTTGCATGTAGTCATTCGATGGATCATTGAGGTAAAATTAAGTTAACAGTATTCACCATACAGCTATAGCTGACATACAAACTGTTGGAAAATGGTCACTGAACAAAACCACGAGGTGTAACACTTGACAAAAGCACGTAATGATTCCACAAAACAAGCACAATGGTACGGTGGTTCATTGGGAGCACACCGCAGAGTTCCTGGGCATTGTGGCGGGGACACACCGGGTGACGGACACGAGTGTGTGGACGCACCTCGCACAATGTCGGACAAGCGAGGCGCGACGTGCACGCGACACGGACCGATGCCAACTGTTTACCAACGCGCGGTCGCGCGCTCGGTGTGCACCCACCACTACCAGGGCTGCCACGTGAACATTCGAATGAGGATATCGTTGTTTGTTTACTTTAACCATACTGATTAAAACGGTGCTTTAATGGCATTTGTAGCGGAAACTAACGCGATCAAATTGAATCACTCCCTTATGGAAAATGAATAATTTTATTATAACTTTAAAAGTAAAATCTAATAATAATATTTATATTTTACAATACTTTATGGGGAATTTCTTATGGCAAATAGAAAATCAGAATAACCACCATGACGAGCCCTGACACAGCTAGAAGGCGTTGAGGCAGACCTCGCAGAAGAAGGCGGAACGAGCTGGACAAAACCAACTGGATCGAAAAATCTGGAAGTCATAGAGAGGGGCCTTAGCACAGCTGAGGGATGACGCAGAGCTACACTAATTGAAAACATTGATAATCTATGTCAATGCACGCTGCACTTCTAGGCAACCCTATTTAAATCATACAGCTTATTTCACATAAAACTTGGTCATACACGATAAGCATTATCATACGCGTCGGAACTTCGAAGTTTGTGTTATCATTCCCATTTGGTCGTAGAAATACAATATTTT
Organism: Noctua pronuba; assembly: GCA_905220335.1. Classification (NCBI taxonomy): domain Eukaryota; kingdom Metazoa; phylum Arthropoda; class Insecta; order Lepidoptera; family Noctuidae; genus Noctua; species Noctua pronuba. The sequence continues at coordinate 5,963,534 of LR999894.1, forward strand.
CTCTATTTAGACATAATATTGATACTTCCAACATCACATAATGTTTATGTGGTGCGGTCTACGTAAGCCGTTGTAAGGTCATGTACATAAGCTAATAAAACTAGTGTCAGCTTACTGAACGCTCTTGATATAAACAGTTTACATCTGTGTCCACCTAGCTTAGCATTACAAACAAGCGTTCTATTTTTAAATGTTCATATTTTTAATCCACGCTTGACATTTAGCGGCTTACGAAGGATGCAAGTATGCACCAGCCTTACTGCAAAGTTTCAGCACCCAACGTATGAGCTGTGCCCTGTGCACAAGTTCATAATTATGGAACATGGCTTGCTTGACACACTTTCGTACAAAATTAAAGCACTTTTATTTATTACTTTTGATATTAAATACGTTTCACTGGAAGTGTAGTTAAACAAACCATCAGATATGTTAAACATGATTCGAAGTACTAATACACGTGTCCAAAGGGAACCGTGCAGTGCAGTCAAACACGAACTGTGTGAATGGTGAACGTGTCGTTTACTTATACATAATTGAAACTTCACTTACACAAATTGACACTGATAGAACCGAAACGGGGTCGCACGAACTCGTAACAACGATAATTTGACGGCAGTTTTCTTTTAGTCTCGTTTGCATAGCGATACGGCAGAAGGTTTGGAGCCCATCGCATGTAAATATCGATAGGACTTAGTCGACATAATGTGTTCAGCGCAGTAGCCCCCTTATCTGCATGCAATGATAATTGAGTAATACATTGCAGATAGCAATAAAGTGGGGTCGTAACAACACACTTATTAAAGATTTAAATTCTGATATAAAGTTATCTTAATTAACACAAGATTGTAAATTATCACACATTCAGGATAATTTATGTATTGTTTAAACTACGAATATTTATAGCTATCGCCGGAAGAAATAAGTAAACATAAATCTTGGGCTAAATTTAGCGACCAAACAGTGTGGAACACAGCATAAAACCCCGGCAGCTTTGTGCTGGGTGTGTACAACACAAAAAAGGAAAAATATTATATGGATAGGGCAGTAGAACAGTGCAGTCCGTACATCGGTAAGGCCCGAGCCCATTGAGTCACGTTTTCAGAGTATCTTACGAGTTTTCACGCACGCACTTAAGCACGTCCAAAGATAAGAATGAATAATAAATAAATCGCGATAACAACAACTTAATCTGACTTTAATTTAAAGCTTAATTTAGATGGTAAGATGTTTCGACGCATCTACATTTAAATTCACAATTTGAAAACAAAATTATAAGATTATTGATGATCATGTCAGTCATGATGGCAGCACGCCACATCACTTTTTCATGATGATACATTTTTACTAAATTGTTTTACATGCATGATTACTCCTATAATTACAGTAACACTTTTTACGTAAAACACGAATCAACGCAAGTGCGCCAAGAGTGCTTCGCTTAACCAGAAAAAGCGAATGCTGTTCGTGAAAGTTTTAAAGTTTCAAAATATTGGGCACATGAGCTCAGTACCCGGCTGTGTCCCAATTTGTATGCGTAAAATGGCACATCTGCAATGCCGTTGAATGTGGGAATAATATTTTTGGCAGAGGAGTTTTAAAATCGGGCCAAATCGCCGTAGCACCGAACTATGGTTCTGACGTGAAGGAAACGGTGTGATTTAATTTTTCTTGGTTGCAGTTGAGGCTAAAATTATCGACAAGAAAGTTTTAACATTTTACTAGGTAGATGATGATGTTCAAGTTATTGGCGTAAGACAATCAAGAATATTCATTTTAGCGGTTAATGGCCAATTAAATTGACCAAATAGCCATTTCCATCAACTCAATGATTTCAAAAACCATCACGTTAATGGAAATGTACTAGTTTTACTAAGAACCATTTTACGGCCCGTTCAAAATGGTATTTGTATCTAAATTCTCCATATAAATGTGAGTTTTAGTACAAACTGTTCCAAGAGTTCCAAGACTCCCACACTCCTTATGCGTACAGAATCGTTAATGTGCGTGCACTATGGCTTATAGAGAACATTTTAAATATCGACTGTATAACGATTCTAGGAAAAATTGTACGGAGCCGGCCACGAGAGCTTAACATTCTGTTATGTGCCTCGCATAATTAATACGTATAATTTAAAAGAAATTCTGCGTTGAATGGCAGTGAAGGTGAATACTTTTGAATGAATAACTTAGAAAATACGCCACTGTGAAACAGGTCCATACTTACTTAAAAGTCATAGGTTTTAGAATAAAATGCAAATCAAAAATTCTATCTACAAGGTGTATACCCTCCACGAAGCCGTGAACCCAGCACTCTTTACGTCAAACTAAGTAACCCTACGCAAAAAATATTGCTGGGAAATACTTTTTTTGGGGTGAAAACTCTGGTTTTACGTTAGGACTCAATGTTGCACACTCAAAATATTGTGCTGATGAATGCATTGTGTCATGGAGGTATTTAAAGTAATGTTCTAATATTAAAAACTTGTATTAAAAAAAAAACTTGTAAAAAAGGTTCTGGCCTTCCAACTTTTTACAAGTTTTTTTTTTTAAATACAAGTTTTTAATATTAGAACTTTACTTTCTCCAATATCTCCGCAACTGGAAGGTTCCCAGGTATGGTCCAGAACAAAGAAAAATGATCGCAATACCGACGAGAACAAATGCCTTTCGGCTTCGTTAAGAGTCTATTTACACCCTTTATATTCTACGTAACATTGTAAGCCTCTCAAGCTCGCAACTATGCAGATTGTTTCGATCAAACGTAATCCCGTTCGGAACGGTGCTAACAAATTGTCAGCGGCACGGGCAGGCCATCATGACATAATCACAACAGGTTTATAAATCAATACAGACTAACAGTGGCTGTTGATTAACTCGGCTGATTCAATAACGGTGCGGGGGTGACGACAGGGAACACACGCCTGCTATCAACATGACGAACAAAAATAACTTTGTAAACATCCTTGGGATCGGTGTCAGAGGAGGTCGTAAAGGTGCAACGGGGATATTCGGAATTTTAGTAGATACTCGACAGAATCATTGGGAATAATATACCATAACATAACGCCTGTAATCCCTGAAGGGTTAAGCAGAGGTGTACCCATTATTACACCCACGTTTCGCCAGTTATGTTTAAGTCCCATGTAACACACAGCAACAACGCCACAGATGCAACAGTGCCTCTTGCAATCAACCGGATAGAAATCTAGATTCCGTGGCTGCGAAAACGTGACTGAGAAATTCCTGATGGAAAAAAAACAATAACTCTGCCCGACCTGCAAATCGAACCCAGGACATCATGTTCAGCAGTCGCGACTGCGACCACAAGACCAACGAGGCATTGGAAATAATATGAATAGAAATTGGGTTAATACTAAGATGACGATTGATAGAGATGGTGGTTGAAGGCCGATGCCGAAAAAGATTTACGGATCTATTTGGAATAAGGGCAATAGAATGATGAAGTCGCAGTTTATGATAATGGCGAGTAAAATAGTAAATACTTCTCGACATGAATGTCACTCACGAATCTCATAACACCAAAGATGACTGATGATTGTGCGGTGGTCTGAGCCTCCATCCATGGTCATTCAGTTAAATCTGTGACAGAGTCTTTTCACAGACCCAATTACGCAAGTCAACCAGATATCTTGTTTGCGGTCGAAACTTGGCACGTCAGCTTGAAAGCCTGGACGAGCCGACCGTGTAACCCTAAGCTGCTCTTGTTTTCACAGGCATCCGGGCATCCGTCGACTGGTGAGGTGGGCCGCACCGGACGGCCTCGCCGGACTAACGCGACACACGATACAAAAGAGCTTTAATTACACCAGTAAATTACTGCACTTTATTGCGTCCGTTATACAATATATTCTCTTTTATTAACAGCGTCATGAAATTATCATTTTTAAAGTGGTATGGCATAAAATTCTTAACAAAAATGTACTTAATTTGTTTTTAAATAACGCGCCGTAAAAGCTTATCGGTACGACGCAATTTAAAATGTATTACATAAATGTCATTTAGGATGCCATAAATAATCGGATTAACGTAAACAATTTCTTTACGATTCACTTGATACGATCCAAAATAGAATTAGCAGGTATCAGAGCAAAACAGTGTTAAACAGTAAAATTAAGAGATAACACATCTTGATGGAAACAGTAAGGTAATTATAGCGGTCAGTCACCAAATTAAAATTTAACTGAACTCGCCCCAATTGTGTGAGAGATGCGATCGTAAAGACCTTTGTTTAGAGAGCGTGAATATAAGATAAGTTAATCTAAAGTACGCAGTACTTACCGTGTAATGCCACAATTAATTCGTAAAGCAATCGACACTTACCTGTAACAAAAAGATTACATAATTAGTGAAAGCTTATAATTATAATTTAAATATTTAAGAAAGTGTTTGAATACGTAAAATGGTAAGCCTATTACAATATTTCATCAAAAATGTTGGTAAACAAACTCGTAGCATTTAGCAGTGTGCCTAATTAAAAGTTTATAGCCGGTAGGGAGTCGCCGGGCTACGCTAGAGTATGTCAATTAGAGTCGGCTCTCTCAGGCATTTACAATTAGTTGCTAACATGCAAACACTACAAATACCGGTACTTAAGGGTATACAGAAGCAGAATACGAGATTAACTTTGCTAAGAAAAAAAGCAAGGATAACGTGCAATATGGCCTCCACAATGAGGTGGGGAGGTGACTCACTAACGAGCACTCCGCTGATTCATTGTTTTCAACACCATAATGAAAAGTTATATAATTTGCTGCGAGACCCCACTCAGACACTACGTATAGGACGAGGATACAATCATGTCTACCAGTCTACCCACACTCCAACTGGTAACTTATCCTACCTACATCAATTCTCAATTTATTTAGTAGGTCAGGCTAAGCCTAGTCACTGACTAACAGCTTCATAACGAAGTGTTTCAATCTTGATTTGACATGCTAAATGTTTATTCCAGAGGATACTTCAGATTCGTTGGATGTCACTATAAATAAAACCTTATTAACAACCGGAAGCTGTGTTCTGTAAGCGTAGTACGGAACGGTAAAGTAATTTAAAATACAAGAGAAAAAGATTGCTAATCGTATATTCGCATCCTGTTACCCCCAGCTGCGTCGAAGGTACCCAGCGTCTCCCATATGTCGCGGCCGAACAATACGTAAATAAAACAAAACACAACCGACGCTAATAATCATGTTGATACCATCTGACTTCTGAAAACAATCTCTAATTTTCGATGAGAAATCTAGGGCATTTTTAGGTAGGATAAACAAAGGAACAGATTTCTGAGCAACATCAATAGATTTCTGAAACGTTTAAGAACCACAAACAATGACTTGGGCAATCGCAGATACTGACGTCTTAACAGATTGCTAACTAGGTAGTAGGTACTACTCAGTTTAACAAACATATTAAAACAACAAACACCTTTTCAATTTAGGTCTGATCTCTGTCTGCCTGTCAATCATACAAGCGTTTGATCGTCTAACAGATCGTCGTTCCTTTAATGGCAATCACAAAATCAAACTACGTGTTAACATTATGTAGGTACCTTTAAAAAGTCGAACAACGCCATATAAAGAAAGGAAATAAAATGGACCATGGGCACGAATGGGCACGAAACGTTCTTAACTCCTTCCTCAAGTATACGGGCACAGTAGAGATCGGTTTTCCGTATTCATCGAAAGAACGCAATTGGAATTGCTTCTGAGAGCTTAGTCGAATAAAAACTATGGAGAATTTAGTAATGACGGCCTTCAGAGCGTAACTAGTTTTTTTGTGGAAGCAGCTCTCGCTTCCACATCCACAGTAGGAGGTTGTCTCTTAAACGAGCTTGACATATACGGAGAATTAACTTGATCTCGGAAAATGGATATCGGAAGATCAAGAGCATTTTAGACTGCGTTTTTGTGTTGGCAAATTGTTGTATTTATGCTAAGTAGTCTCATGATTCGACATTGCGGTCAGTAAACGAAACATGACTATGCAGCCCCAACTGACCCTTTTAGTAAACAAGGTAAAAGGATAAGGTGTAATAGAAAGACCCTATTCAGAGAAAGCCCTTTATGCGAAGCTCGTAAGCTGACCGCAAAAAGATAAAACATTGCGTTCGTAGCACTAGTTTTATTCGTCATGAGTCAGTTCTTAGAAAACGGATGCGTTAATTTGACACAATTTGAACACAATAGCAGGAGCTGCTCATTATCCGTGACGCGCTCGGGGACACGGCCGCAATGGATTTTTGCGAATCTTTCATTGGATCGAGATGGAAACTCGAGAATTATTCACCCGTAAATTAAGGTTATCAACGAATTCGTTGTAAATGCATTCACAATTACACTGAACGAGACTTGACTGACAGAACTACCTATCGAGTAGAAAGCGACGCGTGTGAATCACAAGCCTAACATTTGAACACAGCATTAGATAACATAGTGAAGAGAATTACCAAAACTGTAATTATTCTTTAATTGCAAATGACTTCCGAATGTCCCAAAATCATAATAATCAAGAACGAACCGCAATGCCTCTAATAAGACCGGATGCACTAGAAAATGTTGGCCTCATAAACTAATATATGCAAACCATTGAAGGGACCCATTATGCTGGTTATTGTTGATTCAGATATGCATAAATACATTCGAGAGTATGTGCGTAGCGGTGTTTGATGTCCCGAAGGAGGCGGGCGCGCCGGAGACGATGGCCTGGCTAAGTATGTGGGTCAGACCTGTACACTGACTCCGACCATTGAGGCTTGCGTGAGCGACATTCAGTCACACATGTGTACAAACAAATGTTGCACGAACATATGTACTTATGGAACTTAATAACCATGCACGTTTCACAGAGGAAATAGAATGCTTTTACAAGAAATTAGAGACATAGAAGTGGGTGGAGCTCAAAGTACAAAGATAACAAAAGAAAATAGCACAAGAAAATTCTACAACAGACCGATACATTGCCAAGTTGAAAGACCTTCGATTTTGAATGCATGTAAATGTGTTTGATGATTGATGTTTCCTCTGTGTTCATTTACATGATATATTTTACATTTCCAGAACCTCAAAATACCTATAGAACAGTTGGAACACTAAGTATTTAGGCATATTCGACCGGCACGTCATCGTTACATTATTCTAGCCTTACAAACTGGTACCTATTACAGGGCATTATAATAATATTTTCCATTATGGATATTCTATGTATATTAAAGTGAGGAAATATATCATTGTTATGTCTAAATGCGCAGTAATTAGCAGATTTACGTAAAGTCATGGAAACCATGTCGTGGGAGCCATATTGTCTGCGCGTGGGCAACGTTCTTCGCTAGTGTCAGTTTCTTTATAGTCAGCGCATTGTTAAGTAGTACCTAAAGATTACCTCTTCGCATTGCCAACTGATGTCCTTTCATGATTTTTACTTGGAACAATGACAATTGTTTCCGAATAAGGATGGGGAATGAGACGAGTAAGCTCAGGGGTATTATTAAGAAGACAAGGTTTTCATTTTAAAATATTGTACTCTGTGGCAGGGACATCGACGCACCAACGTTTACCCCGTGTTCAGTACACCATTCCGAACTTGAAAATAAGCTGTTTCATACATTTTGAAAAAAACTGGTGTTTAATAAAAAAAGTGCAATACCTACAGAATGATGTACTGAGCACATGGTTAGTGCGTCCATATCCCTTCCACGCTGTGTACATACCATTAAAAACATTGAAAGTTATATATATTTCACAAAACTTAGATATTATTCTCAAGTTACAAAATGAGAAATTAACTGTTTTCTAAGATCTTGAAGATAATAATAGTAAGGCTTCAGTGTCGTCGGTTGTCGCAAGGGCTCCGTTTGTTGTAAAACCGTGGGTCACGAGCGTTAGAGTCGCCAGAAATGTAACAAAGATTGACCTCATTCAAAGAGCGGCAACGTTTGACGCGGTTGGTATAGTAAACACAATGGTATGAATCATATTTTCCCACAATTGAAGTCCGAGAGGAGGCATTGGCCACGCCATTACGCGTCCTCACAAAAAATGCACACAATGTCATCGTGTTGATTTTCAAGTATTGTACACGATATTTGAATAAGTATTACAAGATTTAGTTAAGTATATTTTACGCAGTGCGTTAGGTGTCTTAAAAAAAGGTCTCTTTTTAAAGAAAGAAAAGAAAGTCTTGAACAAAACCACCACTAAATAATTACTAAATAGCTTGTCCAGTGATAGTTTTAGATTAGTAATTGCTACTTCTAATAATCATGTAAAACCCTAACAACGCCATAGCATTTTATCTGTACGAACGCCACCAAAACAAAGACAATAATATTAGCACGGAACAATCAGTGCTGCCATCTAACGTCGAGTAGCGATAATACTTACATGCTCTGAGCGCGTCAAGAGATGGCGGTAGTGTCGCTGAACTACCTCCCTGCATTGCCGCAAGAGCGGAGTACGACTCTCGATCACCTGGTAAAACGTCGCTGTATTTCCTCTTCCTGTGTAGAATCGCCTTCCACATATTAAATTTTGTACGTTTTTCCCTTTGAAGACTCATTACATATTTTTTAAATACACTTTTATGACTAAACACCACTCACTGAACTTGTACTTTTTGAAGTTTATTTTAATCGGTTGTGCATTGCTGTTAGAAAGAAATTATTTGAGTGTCTAACAGTCATAAAGTTTCTGTTACAAATTGCAAGAGAGTTCAAGGGTCGAGTGAATAGATGGCCGACAATTGGCGTGTAAATCACTAGCATTACGACACGACGATGTGACGAGATAACGATAGTGAATGAAGATAGGGGCGCTGCCCTCAAGTGTCTCTGCGCATCATTGTAGGAAGTTATGCCGTCATTTCACTTTAAAAGTCAATTTGTCTATATAACTACTGTCTAGTGGTCAACGATAAAACCCTGTTTTATTAAAAAAATAAACTTGTAAAAAAAAGAGTAACTAATGTTGTTACGATATTCAAATAATTAATATGTACAATTAGACAACAATTTATTAATTTAGAGTTGCTTTATGTGTTTTCCTTGTGTGTCAAATGACAAAAATATTGGATGAAAACATTATTCATCAAAAGTGTGCCTGAAATTCACCAACATTCCAGCACAGTTCATGCCTGAAACTAGCTGACTGATGTCTTAATTGGTAGATCGAGTCGTGTCTAACGAGTAGGTAATTACTCGTGTTATTATTAAATGACAGCTCACGTTATAAATAATGTAATTATGTACACAATGATACTTCTCATTTCAGATGTCTTCATTAATCTTTCAGAGCGTGTTATGTGACCAAATGACATCGTTCTGTTAATTGCGTGTTTTTTTTATAATCAAATGCAATGTTTGAAAGTTTTTTTTACTGAATAACTAAAATTAAGAATGCGCTCCGCCCGTCCGTCCGTCTGTCTGTCAGCGGGCCGTATCTCATGATCCGTAATAGTTAGACAGTAGATTTACACAGAATGTGTATTTCTGTTGCCGCTATAAAAACAAATAATAAAAATAAATTTAAAATTAAAGGGCCCTATTACGATGGTACGGAACTCTTCATGCGCGAGTCCGACTCCCACTTGAAAGGTTTTTTTGACAGTTTTAAATAAAGAATGCATCATTGAAGTAAATTACCTACTCATAAGGTAACGGATGGTTTGCCTGTGAGGTCACTCCCTAAAGTCCTACTAGAAGCACTTATGACAAAGTTATCAGGACGAATAACGGGCTCTTGGCATTCCGTAAAGAGCGACGACATTAGTAAGGACTCTTGACGATTAAAGTTCTTTATGGTTACGGAATTCAAATTCAAAGAAAGCTGATTAGATATTGTGTAAGATTATCAAATAGTCCAGTTTTAAGCGAGAACAAAAACAATTAGAAGAAGAGGTGTCGCAAATAGTTTGCCGATACTACTTCGATTGTGTAGTTGTTTTACGCAAATATATAGTGGCTGTCAAAACTACTGTTACGTCATGGATTTAAATGACAACGCTTCTAAGAAAATATGGTAGTATAGTTATAATTATACTAGTGAAGTACGTCTACAATAATTCAGGGCTTACTTAACTCGTGGTGCCTGAGAGGCCAGCTCGAACGCTTTGAGTAGCCCACTGAACTGGATCAAATAACTGTCCGTGACACTTCGAACAATAAAATCACAGGTGTGCACATTGCATTTCAATTAGGTTCCGATAATTAACAATTACTCGTCAATTTAAAAGAAAAGCACGTCCCACCGCATTTTAAAAAGTGCTGCAAATAGCTGTATTTGTTTTACAATTAAGTAAATGAGGACGCGTGTTGACACGCCCCGCAGACCCTGGACTGTGGCCAAGAACAAATCCTAATTAAAAATCTTATGAGATGTAATCGTCACGTCGTTCACAGAATTAATGTACGCGCTTTTCAAATCCTTCGCTAACAATGGACTACGAAAACCTTTGACAGAAATTATATTTAATTAGTGATGTTTTAAGATTAGACAAACAATAAAGAGAATATGTTTACGTATGATTGTCCACGAAACCAACAATGGTGAGAATACAATTCAGTTGAATAGATGTGACGTTCAGTCCAAATTAATTCAAATATTGGCCTTTGTCACAGCTATTGTCCACTTTATCAGGAGCACACAGAACTTACAAAACGAAATTACAAGATCGGTATTGCAAAAAAAAAAACAATTGACATATTTTTCTTAGCTAACGGAATTAGGACAGTACCTTGGTCCATCTTGGGTAAAAAAATAAGCGGGTAGGTTACTTAAGTGTACTGTCTCAACTTCCTTGGTGAGGCATGACCAAGCTCAGTGCAATACCATAACAAATCATTGGTTCTTTGTCTTAATTCGCCATTGTACCGAAACTAGCAGACGTCACTGCGGCGGTTTGCATACAATGCCGCTAACTACTGAGGATGAATCAACTGTACGCGACTGTACTGCGGTTGGTGAGGGTTTGCATCACCCAGTAATTTTAATTTTGTGAGTAATCAATGTGGTTGCGGATGTACTTTATGTGACGTAGCAGAAAAGTTTTGTTTTCAAGAATTAGAGCGAAATGATGGGTTTTCTTCGCAAACACTAAGGAAAAACTATTGAACTACTTTTATCAGTGAGATTTTGAGTTGCTACGGAGTGGGTGGGGCATCTCGTAGCAGTACTACGCACTCATAAAGATGTCAATATTCATAATTTGCATCGCGTAGGTGCTGATCCGTTAGTTATTAGGTAAATAAGTTCTAGTAGTTGGAAACTGCAGGAAACTCAGAACAATTAAGTCTCCGAAGCATTTCAAACAACTTTACGTTCAACTTTCACAGACTACCTTACATTAACAGCTCACTGCGGAAACGGTTAACATTTTACAAGTTACCTGTAAAATTCCTCGAAAATAAAGTTTATTATAGATGGCAGTGACTACTGGTGAGCGAACTAGGAACTACCCAAATAATCTTTAAAATTCTCAATGACCGTAGTCATAACATGTTCAGAAACGCATTGATACCTTATCAATGTATTTGAAACACGTAGTAACAAGTCCATGATTGAACCCACGACATCTAATATCGTGTTTGTATCCGATAACCTACAGCGTAGCGGTTTCTAATCTGTAAAATAAATATAAGTAGGTAAGTTATACCATCAAGTAAGTTTTCAAAACAATACTTACTTCATAAGCGTTCAATATTATCGGTTCGCGTAACAAATTTATGAATAGCATATAAACGTGCGTACGTTTAGATATTTATACCTATTTATAGAGCTGATTATTATGTGGGTATAACAAATCTTCGCGCGTGCGCAGAAGGCGGTGCTGCCCATCCTTCCCACACTAGTAGATGAGTACTCGATCTCTTAATAAATGTTTTACTAATAATAGACTACTATTTAAACGTTTCATCATCGCTTACTGACGTTGAAGACATCCTACTCAATCCCTGGAAATGCATACCAAATTGAAAATGTTTGCAACGTTTATTTTTAGTTTTACTAGTACCTAGTGAGTTTGATTTTTATATTTCACACACAGAGCAATTTATACTAAAGACCGCTTTATACTGAAATCTGTGACTCTTAGTTTTAAAAATGAGTTACCTTATGTAATGCCTTCTACGTTTAAGTCTCCGAGCTTTTACGTTATTTAATTAACGAAGGCATATTAAAATTTGTCATCGACGCCGAGGGATGCATGAGAAACTCTAGCTAATAGCTAAAAAGCAGTTAAGAGAGATTGGCGAAAAAAGGCACACACAGAGCAGAGTGGAAAGCTATGGGGAGGCCTTATCCCAGCAATGGGATACCACATGTTGAAGAAAAAGTACAACCTTAGATGTTCATTATCCTAGCGTACACGAGGTGACACGTTAGAAACAAATCGTGATGGTATGCTTACTATTGTCTTGTTATTGAAACGGACAATTAAATTACTGTCAATGTTTGTAAACAACTTGTAAACAATGACTGATTACTAGCATACTACGTTGTCATCTGTAGTATTTTTGTAGACAAGAATGCATTCTCCAGTTAGGTAATACTCTGCCTGTAATGTGGATGTTTTGAATAAACATACTCACGAACATATTTCTAACTATAAACACTAGAATGATAAATATATAATGAACCGGAAAGGAAGACAAGAACAATGAAAGTAAAGATGTTTTATATATCTTTCTAAGTACTTATTGAAATTACGAAAGCCAATCTGACAATTTTAGGTTTCCAAGGCCAATGAGGTTAGTTCGTTGCTTGAAACTTAAGGAATATTTGACACAACAAGAAAGCTAGCTAGTTCTCTCAAAGCCCATAATTATGATGCACCGGATGCACGTCACTTTAGCGTGGAGGTGGGATTACAAATCGCATCAGTAAGATTTGACAGGAGGATACAATAAATCAAGTCCTACATAAATTGTTGGCAGAGCTGATAATAACATTACCTGTCTGTCCTATCATCGCTAATGCAAGTAATTACCACTATCAGCGTCATATCCCTGTAATAACCTTGTATTAGTCATCAGACGTTCGCGCAAATCGCCGGCAGATGGCGCCGCGCCAGCGCCATTGTTTACTCTGCCATCGCCGTAAAACAGAAATAAGGCCGTAATCAAAAGAATACGGTTACTCTAACATTTGATACTATCAATGAAAATAGATGCAGGAGCTGTTACTGTTTATTGCATTCTTACCCAATTACTTATGTAGGTAAATTGGATTTGAACTATGTGGTCGTTCTCGTTGCTCTCATTGCCTGGATTTTCCAAACATTATCAGATCTGTAGTACCTACTAGGTATCTTGTAGTGATGGAAAATCCCCTTGATAATTAAATAAACTGACCACAGGAGTTGTTCCTACGTCTATTCTTGTACTCTAATTAATTAACGTGATTAATCAAAAGAATGGCGCCTTAGTTTTTCCTTATTGCATACAGGAATGGCCCTGCTGTCACTGGCCACTCGTAAACTTGTGATATATAATATTTTTCATAGAAGTTTCATTTGATAACCTGAAAATTGGCTTATTTTCTTGTCAGTGTAACCACACCTCAATGTAACTAGTCATTGTTATAAAAATTAACGCATTTGACATTGAAACTTCAGGGTTGCATACTTTATGCTTGCGGTTTAATTTTAATGGCGAATATACCCGAAAGACCACGAACTGTAGTCAATGTCATGACCTATATGCCATCTATCCTATTTCTGTACAAACGGTAATTTACCGATACATTTAATATTATGGAGATGACCACCTACTGCGAGCTACGACGTGGCCTTTACTCAAAATACATGTTTAGCTAAAAACACTTTATGGGCTAATAATATTACCCATATGAAGTCAGTCGCCGGAACAAGTCTAGTAAAGCTTTATAAAACTTTCGTTAAAAATAAAGACTATGTTATGACTGGAAATATAGGCACGTTGGTTGGTATTTAGCAGGATTTAGGGGCCTCGCCCACTACGCGGCCACGAGTTTTGGTCGCTTTTGACCGCGAAAGCGACTTTTGGTCGAAACAAGGAAGAAACTTTGGTCGTACGATAAGATAGTCCGGTCATGCGACAAGTCGTGGTCGTGGCCGCATAGTGCGGGGGTCCCTTAATAGGTGAAAGCATAACTAGCAGAACAAAAAGGTAACCGTCGTCCGACTTTGCCATGTTAGTGTAAAAAGGAGAAATTCGCCCATGACGTCAAGTTACGAACGCTGATCATAACATCCCGACTTGAACATCCTTGCTGAACGGATGCTGGCACCTCGCCAAGCCCACGTTACGAACAGGAGAAATGATTTAACGCTTTATTTTCGACAGTTACACAGACTCGGCAATATACCGTTTACTACCAGAACCTTGGTCGCTTCTGAAGTATAATTTTACAAGCCATTCTGTAACTACCGTACGTCGTCTACGATAGTTCAACTGGGTAAACTTCGCCAGTTTCCTGGCTTTATGGGTCTCGGTCTACTAGCACTGTAAAATAGACAATCCGAAGACATTACTATACCGCCTACGCTAGCATCCATCTTGCTTGCACACAGTACCTCATAAATACGGTTCTATGTTCGACATAACGACGACATTAGAAGGTGTAGTACTGAACGTCGATGACTCATAAGACGTATGTACTATTTCCTTATGATTCTCCCATAGCAAATTGGTCAACGTTTTTATAAAACCCATATCGCACCGGCTCTGATTATGACGTCACATGTTACGCCCATAGAGTAACAAATAAATCAGAATAGACAACAAACAGTGAAAAACAAATATGGATTCCAAATGTTGACATATAATTATGTAAATTAAATTAACCGTCTGTTTTATCTTTATGTGACGACCCGGAAAACAAGTGTATCTTATCTCGCACGCAACTATGGCAGTAGTTGAAATTGTATTGCAGTTGGTAATTTCAATGTGCATCCAACTCGATGCTGGGTAAAGTTATGATCTGACAGTGACGTTCTTTTTCCAAATAGATTTTTTGGCGCGAAATATAGTGCAGACGAAATTATTTTGCAACTATTTCAAGAGAAACTTGTTAAAAAAATGAACACATTTTTATATATGGTTCCGGGTTTTTGTTTTTTTGGGACAAGCCCGCCACACTATTATCAAACCACTGCAACTCCTGAAAGCCAGAATTAACAGTGAATTAACAGGCAATGGATTGATTAATGATTGATATTGGTCTGGGTTGTTGTTTGTTTTATGTGTTATAACAATTTAGTCAATTAATTTTGTGTAAATTCAGATACAAATTGTTGATGATTATTCATTCATCCTACAACCATTCATTCAACCTAACCTAACCTAACCATGAAAAATTGGGTGAGTTGAGATAAATCCAAATGTTCGTTAGTTCACTGTTTTCTACGTGGTGCTGGTAATGAAACAATAATACCTCGGATGTGGTTTGTGGGCCTCCCGTACAGACATGACAATTAGTTTGCGAAACACGTGTTGAGACCTCAGCTCAGCTACGTCATGTGAAATATTTATTTACCGGTACAACAATAATACATTGACACATCAATATTTATACTTGAAGCAGGTTATTGAGTCAGTCCATCTTAAATAAGTGTGGAATTTTCGCAATTTTCTGTAAACAACAGTTCTGAGGCGGTTTTTTTGTAAGTTCGACTCTAATCACACGAAGCTCGAATTTCTCTGCATCAAGATATGATCTGATGACTAAAGAAACGAGAAAGAGTAGTTGATTCAAAAACGCCTGCACAGCTGAATATTTATAACTGCAACCGTCGTACCCTCTACGTATTTCCAGCCCCTTTACTAATTTTGCAGACTGACTAATGTTTTCCTCTCAGCAAACTCATTACACATAGGTTACTCTGCTATAGAGATAAAGGGTCCATTTAGTATCAGTCCTACTGGGTGGCCTTCCAACGTTTACACCCGCCCATCAATAATAATGCAAGTGATAACTTATTCACGATCAAGTCATTCACGCAATCACCGTTATCTATATGTCAATCACGTTTAGTCTATTGCCGCCGCGGTCAAGACTTACGACGCAACTTCGTATATTAGAATCTATTACAGCAGATAAGTAGGCTTGAGGAATATTGATATGTTGACTTCTACTTCCAGGGGTTACGCAGTGCTCAAGAAAACTACAGTTTAACGCAAGTTCTTGCTCGCTGATTTCTTCTGACGTAGGGGTTTTCACAGAATATGGGTAACATTATTTGTTAATCAACAAAAGGGACATACACAGAGGTATGTGTGTGAAAACTGTAAAAGTATGTAGTATCTCACAGAGGTCCTCTCTGTCCTCTCTGTGAGGAGTGGGTGAAGATGTTGAAATGTACCGCCAATTACTCCATACATTGGTCTAATCATAAATCGATAAAGAAAATAAGGAGTATGATCTTGCGAAATAATCAATGGATTTGATTATTTACAGCAAGGACTTTATACTTATTCCTGTTGTTTTGTTTTGTAAAGATATTCATCAACCAGTCAACTATAATCACGCGACAACGACCAAGAAACATTGCTGCCTACCAGTAGTGAAGGGTCAATTTTTATAAGAAGTAAGCCGGAGTACATATGTATCTTTAATGTGATTATATAATTTGTCTATAGAATACTGACTGTGCCATTTGTCAAAGGGAATCCGGTAGGAATCGAGTTGTATGAAACCTTCGCCACTGCTGTCTACAACTTGTACAGGTAACAACACATCTGTTACCGTCTACGCCTTTCAATCAGTTTCGACAAGCAATGACACTTATAACTACAAAGTAAGTTAAGACCACTTGAACAAAACACTGTTCCTTGTATGGAAGAGTTTATTGTGTGGAGAAGACATACAAACTACCGGCATTGAATCCATGACGAGATGGTCGAGACCTTGGCATCGATATCTGCTGCCATTTAGCGTTGATTTAGCACGATTAGAGATTACTCTTAAAGTGGACTAGTTTTAATTATTAATAAACATTACTGTAATATCCTAACGTAATACTTTGATACTTTATCTCAATAAACATACATTTTAAGAACGGCACTGCACACCCGAACGTGACAATTGTATTATTTCTTCTAAGACTTGTTCTGAGAAACATCGCACATGTAATTCGATATAAAAACTTCTAGGGCTTCTTAAAACATGGATACTGCGTTTGAAAACATTCGTGTTTCATCAAACAAAACATCAAACTATTCTAATCGCAAAAAAAACTCCTTAATCCCGTCAATAGGGAACAAAGACCCTACCTCATAAATATGTATGTACCACGTACCAATTACGAGCTGCACCCATTGCAGTGGATGCTCATCTGAGCATATCGACTGCACAAGCGGATTCCGAGGGCGTCCCCTCACAGGATTTAACTTTGGGGGCCTAGGTCACCCTCCAGGGGTGGCAAATAATGTGACTACCTAATGAATTGCGTCGGAGTTCCCCCAACATTAATAGAAAGGGTTCAAATTGCTAAGCTAGCGAATTTCGCAATGACAAAAGAGGAGCGTAGTTAAAATGCAATGGAAATTAACTTGTACAAGGCAATGATTTATCTTTTGTAATGGGCAAGCGTGTTGATTAGTATTCTTGAGCCTCAATGCCAAGAACCGTATACAGCTTAAAGTATTCGTCAAAATAACGAGCTTTAACTCTCAGTAGCAATTAGCCTTAGGTGCGATAATATTCATCCAGTCGGCTCACCAATAGAAATACAAATTAAGTGCGCGTTCAATTCAAGGATCAGTTAAGATAGTTATCAGGCAGACATCTAAATAGAGGCAATAAAATTAATTATAAACGTGATCTCATTTTAATTGGAAACAATCTTATCCGAGTGTTTGCTTTCACCAGTTCGCTACGCAAGATATCCTACGTCTGATGTCCATTACTGAGTTGACAATAGAGATAATATGTTGTAACATCTATTTCCTGGTATCCTGATGCCTACGCTGTACGCATTGTACGCACTCATCCCGTTATTGATTCTCTTGTGTCTTTGGCGATAAAAATCAGTCATGAATCAGTAACTTTTATGACATGCTGGCTACATAAATGTAGCTTTATTGACATTTGATTATTCCTGGCTAGAAAATCTTTAGTCTTTGTAAAAGTTCAATACTTGCTTTATCATATTGTGGTTTGAGTGTAACTCCACTTCATTCAGCAACACTTCCCAAAACAAACCTTTTAATTACATTAACATACAATTAATTACGGTTCAAGGATATTAAACACCTATCACAGATAATCTCATTACGTTTTAGCACAACGACCTCCGCCGATGGCGTCTCACACGCCATTGATGTTTACTTTATATAATGGAAGGGAAAATGTTTCCACAATGTTAATAACGTATCAAGTCAACTTTCGCTAAAGACATAAGTTTCACTGCGGTGGGTAAATTGCGGTTTGACAAGCTGCGCATGAGTGCCTGCTGATTATGATAAGGCTTTAGATCAAGAGATATCGTTGCGTAATAGATCGATACAGAAACGGTATGGGCTTTTTCTTTTCGCTTTTTGAATTAAGAAGACTAATCGTAAAAGTCACGTACAAGATTGAGCAATAGAGCAAACGATTTTTGGGATGAATCTAGCGTATCGACTTTTTTAAGGGAAACCCGACCTTATTACTAATGTGATTGAGATGATTTAATAAAAACGAAAATTTTATCAGTCTAGGATAATTTAGGAACAGTCATGTATAGAGTAGATGTCATTGCTCTAACTAATGTTATGTAGTTTGATCGTAAACCAGGCAGATTTATCTAAGAAACAGCTCAGAGAATCACGTGGAAAATGGCTGTAAAGAAATGCATCTGATGCCAATTTAATCAATTTCTTATACTCGTACAGGCAACACTGAACAAAAAAAAGCATAAAAACTCCTTACAAAAACTGTCCTTAAATTACCGTATTAAAAGCCAGTAATTACACTATTCAGTGCTAATAAACATGACTACTTTGTTGTGATTTCACATTTAAATAAGGAAATTACAATTTATTGAATTAAGATCATTTATATGACTTCCTGAAATACATAAATTTACCGCAAAGTAGACCTTGTTTACCTTTAAATACATTATTTGTTGTGATTTTATTGTTATGAAGTTATTTTAATAAAGTACGTATCTGTACAGTCACGAGCACCAATATGTAAACCCTAAAAAACTTTTAAAAGGGTTTTTCTCCTACTGTTCTGATTAAAATTTCATTTTGTTACGAACATAGTATTCTGGATTTCATATTTTTATGAAAAATAATCTACCTCCAAGTTACAATCGTTATTTCTCGCGAAAATTGCTTTTAAATGTAGGAAAGTGTATACATATTGGTGCTCGTGACTGTAACTATACATAATGTATATTTTACTAGCGACCCGCCCCGGCTTCGCACGGCTGCAATATACATATAAACCTTCCTCTTGAATCACTCTAGTCTCTCTCACTCACTCTTCTCGTAGTTTTAAAGATCTAAGCATACATAGGGACAGACAGCGGGAAGCGACTTTGCTTTATACTATGTAGTGATAGTGATTAAGTTATAACGACAAGCCTAGAGCACTCACATACATATAATAAAGGTTTCAGTTCAATAAATACATTTTTGTATTAATAGTAGGTAGCAGTTGGTTACACTTAAAACTAAAGGGTAGTTTTTTAGATGTCAGTAGTTGCTTAATTGTTCTGATGAGATGACGAATGATACAGAAGTATGGAAGAAGAAGATACGCTGCGCCGACCCCAAATAAATTGGGTTAGGGGCAGAAGAATAATGATGCTGATGATGAGTAGCCTAACTGTGTCGTCTCTAGATTTACACACATTTCGATATTCATATTAAAGTCTTTGCATGCAAAAAGAGGAATATTACAACAAACCACAAAAGTAAATTGATTAAGTCGGAACGTATATAACTAATCTTATTAGGTAGTATGACTGCTACAATTCACTACGGTTAGTTTCTTGCGATGATTCGACGTTGTCACGGCTTCTGTTTATCGCATTATATAAGTTTACGTTGCAATAACATAGCTAAATACATAAGAACAATATGGAAAACTGTATCATCATAATTTAGCCAGAGACAAAAAAGCATAGAGCTGCTCTACATTAAAGAAAAATGTTAATTTGCAAAAATAAAAAAAGTTTTTTAAACTTCTCGAGATAAAGCATGCGAAACAATAGAATGAATCCGTTATCAGGTATTATAATCTGTTATTCTAATAGTTTATTAAAAAAACTCATTATTGTTTATCTTTCAGACAAAGATGTCTGACAAATACAATGAAATCCAAGGTTCTGAGAAGTGTGCAAGCAAATTAAAATTGAAAAACCAGTGTTTTATCTATGGCCTGTCTAATTATTTACATTTTAAGGTGAAAGAAAAAATAACTGCGTGTTTGCTGCAATTAAGCAATTAATTTGCATAGTTTTCACTTGCCATCATTATAATATTTATTTACCTCACTAAGTATAATTTAGTATGCATCAACTGCGTCACACCTCTACGACTTTCGTGCAACCAGCCATCAACCGTACGTTTCAAACTAAGTACCCATAAACAGTAGAGTTTCTTGCAGATTAAATGGCAATAACTTAAATACAGTGGTCAATCAGTCGTAACTGTCACAACTCATTTAGCATTTATCTATCACATCAGAAAGTGGACACGTCCACATCGGCAGTAATTTCCCCTCGCGTGATCACATCTCCGATTACCTGCGTATGTACGAGTACGTCTCGATAGAAACTTGCGTATCAAACCAATATACGATTAAAAGCAATAATGCTACATTTGTCAAAATCATGCATGCAATTTTATCCCCTATTGTTATTCTAATAACGTTTAAATGGCATTTGCAAAGATCTGTGATGAGCTAGTATCTACGAAAAGTTATCGACATCAACGGGCAAGAATCGCCGAGTGAATTCAGATCTTGAAAAATCAAAACAAAGCTCGGAAATCAACCTTATGGGTGATGCTCAGATGTTTCGTGATAGTTATTGATACTCGTCACATTCGTAACTTCGTGAAGACATTCGTAGAACGAATCGGAACGAATCGTCACAGTTACTGTTAATTGCATCACACACGTCAGGAAGTAGTCATTAGAACACTTTTACAAGCAGGAGCACTGCTCATGTGCTCATGCTCACTGATCAATTAACGGTCGTTCTGTTCGAGTTTGACACGATAGGTAGCCACCGCACGGTATTTTTATGCAATACCTTACTATCATAGTGGTATGTTACGTAAACTATGAAATCGATAATAATTATGCTGTAACAGTTACAAGCATAATGGAATGTTTAGACTTTAATCAGTACACGGTTTCGCGTTAACGTGCTATCTCGAACAATTAGTGACACAGTGATTATGATCATACTTCTATTTGCTTGGATAACGATATAAAGTGGGCGATAAATCTTGAACACGCAATGGAAAACGTCCGCGCCTAGATTTATTTGCGGCTGTCCATCTTCTACGGTTTATCAATGAAGCTCGTAGCTCTAATGAGGTTGAATATGTCCCGAGCGAATGTTACCGTAGACTGCTTATAAAGTCAAATATCAAACGCGGAATTCCCACTCGCGAGCTTGACTCATCGGTACTGAATTTTATCGGAATATCTAAATGATTTAAACTTTTCACTTGCGTTCCTGAAATGCAAAAACAAGTCCCAGAAATACTAAGAATTCTCACGGGTAAAACACGTTGATCTACATAGACTTCCAATGTGCGTAATGGCAATGATGGTCGGGTCAGTCATTAAGGTAAACTTGTACATTACCTTCGCGAGAGCCGCTAGGTTCACTCTCTAAGTTTTTACAAACGTCATTACTCATAACTATGACAATAATTACTTTAAATTCGCCGGAAACGTATCAAATTATGTCAACTCGACGTGTTTTTGTATGCCGACATATTTGTGTTATGTTTATACTCGTAAAGTACTATATTAGGACGGTATTTCACAACACTGCTAGGAATGTTTACTGTTTACGTTCAATTGGCATTTCAATGGTGTAAAAACAGAATAAGAAACGCACCTGGTACCGACAATAATACAATTCTGAGATTCCAATAAGAGTAAACAAGGGCTCGGATTGACGTTAATTGGAGAAGAGAAAATATATTTCTAAAGGTTTCGCTCACGTGGTTATAGAATTCCATTGACTTTCTTAGTCTTAGAGCAGTTTTTACTTGTACAGCTAGAGCATCATATCAGTGTATGCATGCTAAGATCATCTTCCAATTATTGACTATATTGCTCTACCATAAAACCTCACGCTTGAATGAAAACCTTATCTATTACATAACTAGATTCATTGATTAAAGGATTAACAGCGTAAGCTATATATGTTGAGGCCTCTACATCATGACATGACCCTGCTTGCGTATTATTTATAAACATTATTATAATACTTATAATCAATTAAGACAAGGCGAACTGTGAGAACGTAGTTGACAGACTCCTACGCATGTTCTTGTACGCATGTGTTGCCAACGGATGCTGAACCATAGTCCTTTTTTATTCAGCCAACGTGCGAAGGTTGCATTACGATATTAAGTTTAAAAAAAAACTTAATCATATTCTAGATTCTAGTGCTCCAGTTTTTGCTATTCTTTTTTTTATAAGAAAAAATGTAAATAAGATTTTATATCAAGGAAATTAATGTGCTCATCTGAATGCGCAATATGTACCTGATAAGACACATAACAGAGGACTGGATTGCTTAATATTCATACATTCGAGACGAAGAGGAATGTCTAGGTTCTCTGCTGAGACCTAGAAGGTCAACCAATAGGATTAATTCCTATTCATAATTAGTTTCACTCTGTAGATTTTTTTATACAGCCAGTAACACAAAGTTTCCCACAAAATAGTGAGGTATGGCAACTGTGAGATCAGTAAGATTGATCTGTACTTAACTAATGGGAAACTCTGACGCCATAACATTTGTTGCCGACAGTACATCGATTATGAGTTCATAACAATCAATCTAACACCTACACAGGTACCTTTAGTTAATGATACATCAAGAAGGCATGTCTTGTACTGGCAACATTCAATTATAAACTATTAAGTAAACACTAAAAAGTTAGCTACAACATTTAAGATAGATCTGGGTTCAGTGTTGCCCGTAAAAAACGTTAAAATTAATGTGTTCTTAAATACCCGGCTGAGCCTCCTACTGGAATTTAATGGCTGCTGTCAATATTATTGTTTAGTCAAAGAGCTATTTGTTACAATCAGTTGAACTCATCTATTGTCTTCGCCGAATGTCGGTAAGTAATCCACAATGAGTTTCTTGTCATTC
Organism: Noctua pronuba; assembly: GCA_905220335.1. Taxonomy (NCBI): domain Eukaryota; kingdom Metazoa; phylum Arthropoda; class Insecta; order Lepidoptera; family Noctuidae; genus Noctua; species Noctua pronuba. Next base: position 5,986,862 of record LR999894.1, read on the forward strand.
ATAAAGAATTCCGCAGTGTCGTATTGCTACTAATACAAAGTGTAAAAAGACCCTTCACGAAGCCGTCAACCAAGCATTCTGTACATCAAACTAAGTAACCCTAAGCAAAAATTATTCCTGGGAAACGACTTTCTTTTTGGGGTGAAAATTTACGGTAAAACTCAAAGTATTGCACTCGAAACATTATGCTGGTATTGAATATTACGGGGGTCATGGAGGTATTTAAAGTAAAGTTACAAAATTAAAACCTTGTATTTAAAAAAAACTTGTGAAAAAGTTGGAACTTTTCCCCCAATATCTCCGTAACCCAGGTATGGTCTACAACAAAAATATTATCGCAATGACGGGGAGAGCGAAGTGCTTTTCGACTTCGTTAAGGGTCTAGTAACACACTTTATATTTTGTAATGAGTGTAATCAAAAACCAATATGCCAATGTTTACTAGAACAACAGAAACCTTATGACGTTAATTCCAAAACAGCTGATCGGATCACAAAACACAACACAATAACACCACACACTATCAGATTTAATAGCTTTCAGCCAATTTCCACGCACTCAACTTTACTTTCAATCACAAAAGCAGGGTGTACGTTGAAAATTTCAAAAGAAGAAAATCGCGCCCGATTGTTTTCGAAGTTTGAAAATACGATCGGTTTCGGCTGCTCGGTGTGGCGAGTCGGAAGCGGCGTCGCACACTGGCGCGGACGCCGCGTACGCGCCTCGCGTCTGCCGCCATTGACTCAGAGAAAAGTAGGGGCGTCACTCACAATCAACGTACATATAATTTTCCGCTAGTTAACAATAAATCCGAACCGCACACGATTTTTCAGCGAACTGTCTCTATTGTCGTATGCACGCCCCAGAGAAAGCACATATAATTATGGTTAATTGCAGTCTTTAACTACGTTTGTTTACTTTCATTTATTTTTAAGTGTAAATATTTCACACAGCGATTAAGAATAATTATATGCGGTTTTATCAAGTCTTTATTCGCTACTCTTACATTCCACACCTTTTCTAAATACGTGGGAGACAATGAATCTGAAAAAGCTCTTCACTTTTTCTCTTCAGCGATCGTGGTCCTGTCTACGGCGTAGCAGCCCTAACAATACATTATGCAGGGACAATAGACAGTAGCTATATCAGTTCTGTCGCCGGCTGATATCAACGGACACTGTAAATGCATCGCATCCAATATTGGAAATATTATGATGAATCACTCGCTGCATCCAAAAATGCCGCGAGCTATATTTGGCAGGGTTGAAAACGTTGTGGATGATATTCATTAGTGTCGCAGGCTCCCCGCCTACATGTGATATCAATGCTGTCTGCGCGTTTGTATCGTGTTTTACGATCGTAATTATTAAAATGTGCGTCGATATTAAAACAAATAAATTCACTTAGGTACAAAGACATTCAAATATTCACGAGCGATAAAAGGGACAAGACGAACAAAATCGAAATTCAATACTTGTTACTACTTATTAACAAGTCTCTCTCTATCTAATATATATGCTTGTCAAGAAGCATTCGTGTGTCAAAATGAAAAATGTTTGGGATAAAAAAAATTGTAGGAAAATTTTCGTAATATACGGTCTATAAATCTTTTAAATCTCTTTACTTAGTATGAGATTTTCTTTCATAACATAACAAAAAATTACGCCTGTAATCGTCGAAGGGTCAAGTAGAGGTGTTCCTAATAGTACAACCACATTTCAGCATTTTCTTTTAATTCCTATGTAATAGGGGAGTCGATTGCCATCAACGGGGCACAAATCCAGACTCCGTGGCCGCTACAGAGAAAATTCTGATGGAAAACCCCTATAACACTTTGCGCGTCCCGGGAATCGAACCCAGGATTTCTTTCCTTACGTTGAATTGTGTCAGAATTAACAATGTTGCGGTTAAAATTATAAACGTTAATATTATAATGGCGAGGTCACATGACCAACCGGAAAATCAAGTTCACAACCTTTACTTAGTGGTGGGCGACCATTAGTAATACATAAAAATAGACTAATATTCTCTGTATTTATTACAATAGATAGATATTTCCATAGTCAAAGGGTAAAGATTGCTTTATAGACACTTATACAGCATGTGTCAGAAAGCTGTGGTTGTATTTGTAGATGTGGTATAGATAGACTATCGAACTAAGCCACTTTCTCCATGGGACCTGCATGGCAGTGCATGGTGATCATGAAAAAATATCCAGCTGTCCCATACAAAACTCACTCGACCCAAATTTAAGGAACAGTTCATTCTTTCAGGATTATGATGTTGCTCCCATGGACAAAGTTGTTCAGTTTGATTGGTTTAAACCACATCTAACAAATAAATACATATGAAGTATCTGTTTGTAATATCGAAATAACAGCTTTTTACTGAATGCATATGAAAATATATACGGCACTTATAATAAAGAAACATTTTTTCAATTTGTGCTTGTCTGTCTTTCTGTTTGCTCCGGTTAATCTCCGAAACCGCTGGACCGATTGTGACGGAACTTTTACTGGCAGATAGCTGATGTTATAAGGAGTAACTTAAGCTACTTTAATTTTAGAATAAGAATTAGGGTTCAAGGTAGGTAAAAAGGGAAGATCTAATATTTTTTGTAATAATTTCTCGCGAACGAAGGTCAACAGCTAGTCCTTATAAATATGATCACAGCTTTCCGATACATGCTGTACATACTGATGCTGTTATACAGACCTACGGTGCCTTATAGGGAACACATGAATCACGCATTGTTACCCACATACACGTAGCTATATTCCACAGGGCATAGACAACTGAGCTGTAATCCTTTCACGAAAGTTCAATAACGCACGTCTGACACTGAGGAGCGAGGACACGCCTTTTATGGTCGAGTCATGCTTTCCAGTTTTAATTCTCTGACCATTTCAGTATCGAATGTTTTTAGGCTGCGGGACTGTTCGAAAGAGATACCGCGGCCCTGGAACACAAAGGGCAATGAAGGAACATGGATGGGTTTTAGTCAGTAAGAGTCTGACACTCCCTCCCACTCCACCCAGAGCGGGAGAAGTCATTTGATGATTTCCCATCCGTAAAAAAAAATCAAAAAAAATCTAATGTTTTGGTTGGTTTTATTCCAAGTGGTGCGAGAATCATGTTCCTGCCCTTGTCCCATTCTACTTTGGGTCGGCGCTACACGTTTTCTTCTTCCATTCTCCCCTGTCAGACGTCACGGCATCATTTACTCCTTTCTCTTTCACATCATGCCTCACACCATCAATGAACATCCAGCCCTCAACATGAATATCCATCACTCTTTTAGTGGCATGCGTTTCATCCCTCCTCATCACAAATAGTGACAGAATAATTAAAGAAAAGATGAAGGATGGCCATAGCATAGCAGGCAATAAAATCAACAGCCTGCGAGTTAAACCCTTACATAAAGTTGTTTAGCAAATAGGTATTCAACAATACATCAATATTGTTCTCTTTTCTTGTGTTGTTTAGGATTTCAAAGTCAGAACAAACGTGTAACTAATATGTCATGTAATTGTTATGACTTCCTATTCTTCATATTGTATTATTTCATTTAACAGTTTAAAAATATCCAAGTATTGGCTGTCAAGTATTTGTGTATAATTCCACGGAGTGTAGACCTACACTCCGTATGTTATTGTTTTCAATTCATTTTCCTGTTTGGTAAACAAAGATAAACAAACTGTCATACATACGCAAAGTAAGCAGCATACATATATTCACTCACAGCATACTGATCGTTTCGTGAACCTCCCTAAACTTGAAAACTGATGGCGCTATTTTAAATTATAGAATTTACAATTTTACAGAAAAATTATATTAAGTGAACTAATAAGCACTCGCAAGTTAAGTATACATTTAACGTGCCAACGTTTTTGCTCAACATTCTGGCAAAACTTAACAGTTTAAGCTTGTGATTTACTGGCTTATAAATACAGACTAGTCGACGGTAAAACTTGAAATTTCTCGCTCCGTACTTTCGCAACTCTGGTATTAACAAGTTGATCGACTAACCGACGCCAGCTCTATTAAGAATTCAGTTTTTGTTCGGAAACCAGGCGGTCCTTATAGGCAGACAATGTGTTGAATACAAATTAATATTCAGGACGGGCGTCAGTTCATAGGAACTTATGTGTAAGCAGTAAGCCGCCTTTACTTCCCTATCAGTCCTACTGACTCACACAACATTTTATTTAGGTAAACGAGGCATCGAACCCATAACTGCAGAATTATTCGGAAAAGTTTTATGCGTGTAGCTTAGTCACAAATCAGACCTAAATAATATTTCCAGTGTCGACACAAAACGGAAAAATGAGACAAAAGAATCAACCGTAATTAATCGCTCCACTCGTTAAATTACAATTAACAGAAACAGTCATAAAATTATCTTCATTTTTAAGTTGTAATTAACACCCAATATAAACAGGTCAAGTCAAGCCACCCAGTGCACTTTGGCAGTGACATCTTGAAACGTTTCTTCATGAACTCCGTATAATAAACAATCCTTATTCAGGAAGTCTCCAAAAAGAGTAACAAATTACAGAGGAAGATCAATGGTTTTTTTCCACGTTAAGTGCTTAGGCCGCCGCGGTTAGTTTTCCAACCACCCAAAATATTACCGAGGAGAAAAAAAAAATCTGGTTCGAAATTAGAATTTCTTTTTAGTAAACCGTTGCTCCTCTATTTCGGAGTCGTCAATCGACCCGTGTTCGCTTACTGACAAAGTTCGTGTCGTGCAAGCGTGCGACAGGTTAAACAGTTTCAGTTTAGTTCGTATTTTAGTTTTCTTTGTAACGAAAATATGAAAGCTGAAAACTGAGTGACGGTTGGTGCATTTGTATTCTGGTGCTGCGTTCTATTTTGAACACGAGCTTCAAAGACTGATTTTCTGGAATCGTATTTTAGTCTAGGAAGTCAATGGAAGCCGTTCGGTTGGAAGATTTATCGTTTAAAATATGATGTTAAATATACTGTATTAGTCTTTGAGTGTTCCAACATCCGTTATACATTGGATTTATTCAAAAAATGTACTGGCCTTCATTCCTGTACAAATTAGGGCTTATACAGATAAGATAGCCGTAATAATGATCGGACTATCATCATGTTTTTTTACAAGGTCAAAGCTATATAGCCATATTTATAAGTCCAACAGATGCACCTTTAAAATAGCAAAGCAATAAGTTCCACCTACGTTGTCTGACTAGTATTGCCTATTATTAATTACAGCGTTTTCATGACATGACATTTGACAATAGGTACGCATGACGACCAATCGAGCTATGCAAAACCAAATAAAGCTGATCTCTCATTGTACGGGAAGCTTATACGTAGCGAGGTCAAGTTATATTGGATTCTCTATAGCTTAGTGAGCCGCTGTGTGTACAACGTAAATAATTAAGACCAATAAGGAGGGACAACTTAATAATTTATTCAACACCTATTTAAAAAAAATATTTTTTCGAATTTGTGACAGTATTTGTGACAGTAAAACTAATGTTGATCCTACGAACGGATGAGGGAGTTTTATAACTCTGCTACCCTTTTTGGAGGCCAAGCTCCATTATTTAACACAGATACACTACACAAGGCCCAACTACCAAAATCCACCCCTTTTGTTTTGTTTCGTGCCGTAGCTAGATAAAAATCAAGTGGTATACATATTTGCGTATCAAGTCGCAGATTGATAGGCAACAGGGCAACGCACACGAGCCGAGGGCCGAGGGACCGAAGTCAATTAAAAACTGCCGGGGCCCTAATTGTGTCCATTTTAGCTCGATTGCGCCAGACGGCCGAAGGGACGCCGAACGCTGTCGCGTGTCCAATTGCAATACCGTCGCGCAGTGGAAAAACTTACGTTTTATATACTTCATAAATCATAATCATAAATTACTATAAATGCGAAAGTTTGTGATGATGTATGGATGTTTGTTACTCTTTCACGCAAAAACTACTGAACGGATTTGGATAAAATTTTGCACACAGATAGTTTATAACCCGGATTAAGACATAGGATACTTTTAACCCCGGTGCAGCGGTGGTATGATCCCGTGGAACAATTATCGAACTCCACGCGGACGACGCCGCGGGCATAACTAGTACTTCATAAATTATGGCAACTATTTGTCAAGTGGCTTTACAAGTTTTTAGTTCGAAAGTTGATGTTTGTGTTTTGAAGTGTGACCACCTACGGTTCCTGTTTTGTAAACAACTTTTTACCTGGTTCTCAACTTAAGATATTCGTACTAAGTTCTTATCTATTAAGGTAAGTATTTTGGTAAGGCTTTGATCAATGCCAAAAGATTATAAAACTTTTGTTTCCTAAACGGGAACAATTGAGATTCAAAGTTTTCCTCGTCCACGTCAGCGGCAGTTCCCGAAACTAATTATCAGCTGTGCCTTTTAGAAATCATGATGCAGTCAAAGTATAAAAGAAAACTGTGAAAAAGATCAAGGAAAAAAAGCATTTTACTGAGGGTCTTCAAAAAGATGAGACAATGCCCCACAAAAAATCGGTTACTGTTTCATAATAACAACGCAACGAAGATAAGGAATTCGGTAAAGAAGCTAATACTCTCACTAATTTTAGGAGTCATAAAAAGAGTGACAAGTATGAAGCAGGGGCGTGAAACATTTGGTTGAAATCGATTGGTGACGGGTGCGCTCGCGTCACGGTGCGCGCCCTTCTTGCGTTATGTTGGCGGCACTGACAAAACGTCACTCAGCCGACTTTACCGCTTAGTAATGAAGCGAAAACTTGTTAATGTTATTCATGATTAATGTCAGTTTTATGGAATTTCGTATGCTTTCGCGGAAGTTAAAGTTAGTGGGTAAATACATTAATACGTTTGCCCTACTTCGTCCAATTAACAGTTTCCTGAAAGTTGAGAAGCGAAAGCTTTGTTGCATAACTGAGCTTTCATTAAAAACTCGGACTATTGAAACTGTAGTTAGTATTTAGACGGATTATTCAGAAATATTTGTTCCTCTTTCGCTAATATTGCAAGAAACCAAAACTTGATTCGACCTCTCAAAAATAAATTATTTTCCCTATCTGAAATCCATCGCTATACATCAAGGTTGCAAAATTGCAAAATACTACAAAAAGAAACCATTGTTTAAATAAATAGTAGCTGTAACCTATTTCTCACTCGAAAGTTTTGTCAAAAGTTTCCTTGAAGTTTGTGAGAAAATAAATAGGTGTACAGTGACATCTGTTGTACGAAGCATGAACTGTTAAAGCGCCATCTAGTATCGAGTAGAAACAACACTACGGTCGTACTAGTCGACACTTCAACAGAGGGCGCTGATTGCCAGTTGTTTCTATTTCACACTAGATGGCGCTGTTATAAAATTACTACATACCTTGAACAGGCATTGCTCGTAGTGAGACCGCATCTTCTTCGATTTCTTCTTCAACTTCTTCCTCTGTTATCGACGGTGGCGCAGCCCAACAGCGGAGTCTCACGCCGGCATTGCCAACGTTTGCTCCGTTGTCAAGCCTCACGCGAGGAAGGCTTCGGGATGAGTATTCCCCATTATTATTGGTCTGCCAAAAAAAATATTTCTATTAGTTTCTGTAATATTACGCTGAATATTGAAATTATCAAATTAGGCTACTACTTCGTGAAAATAATTAATGTCGACAGTTACCTGTCTACAGAAGATTTACGCTAATTACCTACGTGGATTTGGCTAATGAATGATGCAAAAATAAAGCAATAAAATTAAGGAAGTTAGTGTCATTAACACTACACGTATGCAAATTGCAAATGCTAAACTAAAGCTAATATAAACACATTGCAAACGAAACTAAAAACGGATTCGAACTAATGGAATGGTAACGGAAATAAATAAATCGTCTGAAACAGGCCCTCCTGTTTCAGACGATTCCTTAGAAAGAGGCAGTCACAAGCATGAGGAGGAAGATATGGGGAGTCAGTTCTACACAGTTAGACAGTGGTTAGGGGCAGGATTGTTCTAAACCGGGCCCCAACAAATGCGTACCTAAACCTAAATATTAAGCCTATGTGTTTTAGAAACAAGACCCAACGGGGGTAAGCATCGTGCCGGGACTGCGGGACTGTTCGAAAGACATACCGCGGCCCTGGAACACAAAGGGCAAAGAAGGAACTTGGATGGGTTTTAGTCAGTAATTAAAGTCTGACACCCCTCCCGCTCCGCCCAGAGCGGGGGAGGGGGGGGGGTATTTGAAGATTTCCCATCCGAAAAAAAAAAAGACGGGGTAAGCATTATGGTATTCCAGCCCTTATAGGTAACATGTATTTGATAAGATCCTGTTGACCGATATTAATAAACGATCGCGTACGAAATAGAACAAAAACTCGATGAACCGAGTGATTTAAGACATACTCGTAGTACACACGGCGCCACATGAAGCTATACATTTCCAGTATAACTTGGCCTCGCTTTGTATAGATTTCCTATACAATGAGAGATCCGCAAGAACCGGTTTTGTACAGCTTGATTGGCCGTCGCGCGTACCTAATGTAAATATATTATTATATAAGAGTTAAGTAGGTAGGTAAATAAATGCAGTGGTTTGTAATCACACGCAGCCGTCGAATGAACGACTCACATTTACTTTGTAAGCACGAAGTAGCAGCTGGCTACTGATAATGACACGTTATGAAGAATAAATACTGCTTTAAATAAGGTAATGTTGCGAGAAGGGATTTGTAAATCAAGCTTTGAGCTTAAAGAGCTTATCGGTGCAATACTGAGGTAGATACACTAGGAATACGACGATACGATGCGTTGACTGGGATATTTAATTATTTGAGTAAAATTATGTAGTAGACCCCCTTGAGTGTATGCAAGCCTAGTACTTTTTGACGCCAAAAAGACGATTTTAGTCAATATTTTGGAGAATAGTTTTGTTGTTTCTCTGTTAGAATAATTTTATAATTTGTGTTAAATAAATATGATTTGAAGTGTCTGTTTGTAATTTCAAAATAACAGATTTTTACTGAATGCATATGAAATATATACGGCACTTATAACACATTTTTTTTAATTTTTGTCTGTCTGACTGTTTGATCCGGCTAATCTCCGAAACGGGTGGACCGATTTTGACGGGACTTTTACTGGCTGATAGCTGATGTTATAAAGTCTAACTAGGCTAGCTAGACTTTTATTTTAGGATAAGTATTATGGTTCCCTGAAAAAAATTAAACCCTTGAAATTGATAACAAAATTCGATTCAAAAAGGGAAGTAATATATTTTATAATAATTTCACGCGAACGAAGGTCTCGGGCAACAGCTAGTTTGTAAATTAAAGCGTTTTACTTTTTGTGTACTTTTCCAACCTCGAGGTCATGCGTAAACTTTTAAAAACAGATCTCATTTGTTTCACGAGTCGACATAGTGGGATTTGGGAATCGACGTAGAGGGAGGGAATGAATGACCACCGTAGAAACAGGTTTTCTCGACGGAAGAATCGACAAAATGAGAGATCAACAAAAGGAATCTGTCAGTTTGTCGATTCTTCGGTAGACAAAACCCGTTCCTACAGTGGTCATGCTACGCGTGCTGGAAGACTACGCCACATTACTTTTGGCGTTTTTGGTAATACAAATCCTTCATTAATCGTAATAGGTTATGTAGGTTCTCAGCGTCTTCCATCGTTTAACATAATGCTACAAGACACGTAGAGAAGAACCGGCAAAGAAACTTTAAAATCTAAGAACCATTGATTAGAATCTAAATTAACTAAAACCCAGTTTAAACAGAATGCTATAATCCTAGTCCTTGAACCACGCAGACGCATTAGTGATGAGAAAACATTTGATTATTCAAATCCAAAGCTAACATGCGGATCTGTATGTACAGACATCAAGCTACCCGAGACTGTAAAATTTACCCAATCAACCTTGAACCTAATGCTTTAGCGATAAAGTTAAAAATCTATTAAATAAATTTGACAGTTTGTAGTGTCGTGATGAGCTGGCGTCTGTACAGTCACGAGCACCAATATGTAAATGTACACTTTCCTAAATTCAAAATCAAGTAAAAATGGCAAACTGACATAGATTTCAATAGGATTTATGTCAGTTTTGACATTTTCACTTGTCAATTTAGTCTCAGGGATTAAAAAACAGATATTAGAAATAACGATTGTAATTTGGAGATAGGATCTTTTTCATAAAAAAATATGAGTTCCAGAACACTATGATCGTAAAAACATGAAATTTTAATCAGATCAATAGGAGAAAAACGATTTTAAAAGTTGTTAAGTGTTTACATATTGGTACTCGGACTGTACATACATAAAAAACCTCAGCTTGTAACTGCATGTGTTCCTGAGGATGTCAGCAGTCACCAGTCACCAGTAAAGCGTATTCTATCGCGCTGAGTAACGGGTCAACATCCCGTCAGCGCTTAGCATTATCGCTGTTTTTTTGCTAAGTTATTTTAGGAGATCCTGTCGTACGACGGATTTCGCGTAAGTCACGGTGAATGAAACTGTCTTATATCTACTTTCATACGATATAGGAATGATATAAAAGTAAGATCTTAGCATGTTGATATAGGTAGGGCTTGAGCTCCACGTACGAAGACTAAATAGCTATAGACGTGGCTTTTGGCATTTTTTTTTTAATATAAAATATGACACCATGCCTGTAATTCTCGAAGCGTAAGGCAGAGGTGGTGCCTAATAGACAATAGTACACCCATATTTCGCCAGTTATGTTCTAAGTCCCATGTAATAGGGGAGAGCCTATTGCCATCAAACAGGCTCAAATCCAGTCTCCGTCGCTGCCATTCTACTGAGAAATTCCTGATGGATAAACCCAATAACACTTTGCCCGACCCGGGAATCGAACCCAGAACCTCACCCAACGAGGCAACGAAGGTTTTTGATCTAATTATCTAGTTATTAAAAAGCTCTAAAGTAATACATACAAAAGCATGGAACCCATTTTGAATAAGAATAAGCCCTAAAGATATGCTCAACGCACCTACATAACTAACAATTCAAATTAGTACTCCGATTATTACACAAATGTTTATTTAAAACAAGCACGTACCCATTCAACACAAGTGTTATGTATGATGAATAACCGCGACTTAACTTGGGACAATTAATTATCTAATTAAGTGCTCGAGCAAATTATACCGATGTATAATTTGCTGGTAGAGCCTATAATACAGGGTAATATAAAAGTAATTAGGTACAATGTAGGTGAGCGGTATCGGTATCGGTACGGGTATCGTGGGAACGCCGCTGCATCGCTGCACTATATTACTAGTGCGGGATTATTCCGAGGCCTTATACGGGTCCTTTCGATTCGAGATCATCTCACCCAGTGAGATAGTGTTCGAGTGTACGGTACAGGTAGGTACCGAGAACTGCTTCAAACTTATACTTGATTGGATTGATTACAAACTTGTTGTTACCGTTGATTATGTTGTGGTGATGTTTACAAGATTTGTAACACTGTGTGGGAAGATAGTTGCTGGTCCTGCCACTTGGGCTCACATAAGATTTTAATTAGTAATTTTAAAAAGAGATGCTCCCCCTTTAGGTCTTTAGTTATTTCATAATTTCTTTTTTTTCGTTTGGAAAGTTATTTTCTATTATGGTTCGAAGGGCTTATCCTAATCTTGGGTTTAACTGTGGTTTTGTTTCATTTTCCTATCTCTACATTGTGCTCACAATCTCACATATAGAAGCAACAATATTGTACCCAGAACTATGTAATATATATAACTTGATTTGAAAAGAGTGTCCATGGAGTTTCTTGCCCATTCTTCTCCATGAGATCTACTAATTTCGAATGGGCAACTACAGTCCATTCACAGTTATTATGTATGTATGTAGCGGGACCGTAGGTAGCTTATTTTTGACAATGCAAAAGTGCCTCTCACGGGTCTATTTGAAATAAATGCTTTGAGTTTGAGTTTGAGTTTGACCACATCAGTATTTTGAAGACATTGTATCCGTTTAAAACAAATGCATGTGTGTTTTTCAGATTATGTTGTGTGATGAAAACACACACCACCTAGTAACTCGTTTTCACAATAATTAACGGCCTGAAATACGATGTACGACGGAGTTTTGTTTCAGATAATGAACCGAGTAATTAACGAACGCTGAAACACAATAAACATATTTCACTCAAACTCACTATTCATAACTCTTCATTAACACACTCACATCCATCCATTCATAACTCTTCATGTTCATTACCGCCAACGTTGCAAATCTAGAAAATTCTCGGCAGCATTTATTAATCACTAATTGTGCCTCATTAATAGAGCCTGTACAACAAATGAGGTAAGTATAGAAAAAGGTCACAATCACAATGCTTCCATATCGTAACATAATAATATTGCACAATATCGGTGCATAATGCACCTAGGTACAGTCACGAGCATTTAATACGGATACACTTAGCAATATCCAAAACAGATGTTTTCATACTGTTTTGCTTGCAATTTCATGATGTTAAGAACAAAGCATTCTGGAACCTATATTATTATGTAATAGAGATCTCATCTCAAACTAGCCATCGTTATTCCGCGAGATAATCGTTTTCGTATTTTGATTTTGCTAAGTAAGGTAAATCTTAAAAAAAAGTAGTTGAAAAAACCCAACTGAAAAAACTGAAAAGCATAAAACTAGCATATTTTAAATTGAACAAATTATTACTATAAAGGGTGTAAAAAGACCCTTAACAAAGCCGCAAGGCACTTGTTCTCCCCATCATTGCGATCATTTTTTTGTTCTAGACCATACCTGGGAACCTTCTAGTTACGGAGATATTGGAGGTCAAAGTTCCAATTTTTTTTATAATGTTATAACTTTACTTTAAATACCTCCATGACCCGTTTTATATTCAATACATCCATAAGCACAGTGACTTGAATGCGTTTCATTGAGTTTTACCGTAAAAGGTTATTTTTCACCCCAAAAAAAAAAAGTCGTTTCCCAGCAATAATTTTTGTGTAGGATTACTTAGTTTGATGTACAGAATGCTTGGTTAACGACTTCGTGAAGGGTCTGTTTACACCCTGTATTATTTCATAACCAGTGACACTCGCGCCACCAAGGCGAATCTAACGACGTATAATTTAAACCACCAAATCCTTTCATCAGTTTAGGAGTTAAGACGGAACTTAAAAACATACATACATACAGGTCAAACACATAACCCTCCTTTTGGGCTTCGCCGCAGTCGGGTAAAAGTTACGAGTTACCAAAGTCATAGAACAAAAGTTGTTCAGCATCATGGTCTGATTCACCACACGAGAGGTTGTGCTTTATTATGATACACCATGCTTATACATATTCGTTCTCGCGACTGTACAAGTAGGTACAATACATACCGTATTGAACAAATGCCATACAATAGAGGTGTACTAACACCCGAGCTCTGGCGGAAGAATCCGAAGCACGCGTTTATTTCCCATTATACCCCGCGTATATGACATGCCGCGTCATGTGAATGGACTGAATGCTTGGACCGTGACGCTGATCGCCACTTGATACTAAGTCACTCAATGTCCTTGCTGGACGGTGTACCTCTCTAATGACACTGTGTGACATGATCACTTGGTCACATTTAAACATGCAAACGGATTTAGTTAATAATTACTTGTGCAGTGTGCTAAAATGTTAGTTTAAAACTGGTAAAACACGATTTGTTGAGTTATTAGGTTATGAAAAAGCTGTGAAGTAGTATTTTTTCATTAGCTTAGGTTACCTAAAGAAAGACCTAGAAACAAACTCACTCAAGTCGTACTGTCGACTTTTTAATCAATTAGTACGTACAAAGTACAAACAGCCGACCAGTCCAGTAGCACCGTGTGAGAACACTGCATTTAATTAACTTGTATGTACCTATTTGTATCACACAAAAACACTATCTCCGACCGTATCACCGTTCCAAGTCAGTGACAGTAGTAACAGTTCCGAGGTTCACGATAGCGGTCGAGTATAGTTGACAAGTTGCGACAAGGCCTACGGGGATACCACAACACTAGTACATTTGCCTGTGTTGACACTTACAGCTCGCGTGGGCAGATATAATAAGTAGCTGATCTTTACACGTCAACATACATTTACAATTTAATTAAGAGCGGATTTCACCGTATTGATCGAGATGAGCATATCTAAACGGCGTTCAAGAAATGTCATTGTCACACACAGCTTTTGAACACAGACTAGATATATCTTATCGAGTTCCGTCATTGCTGAATATTGCCCTTAGTAATAAAAATATCTTAAATAAGTCTTCCAAACTTAACAGGTTTGTTCTGATTACAATCATTAACTACAACGTACCACTTTCTATACCTCAGTGGCAATATAAATGGAATAACGACGGCTCCACTTATGTATCGTTCGTGTTATTGTTGTGTCGGACAACACATGTCATAAACACCACGAGCTAGATACAACACCGTGTCCGGGTGGCAAACAAACTGACATACAATTTGTTTATATTATATTTTTATAGTTAATAGGAAGAACAGATGTTGAAAAGGATTTTCTCTGGATGTTTGCGCAATAATTTTGTAACAATTTGCAGCCACTAAACATAGTTATGTATACATAGGGTCGATCATTGTAGCTAAATATTGTTACAACAGTATGGAACACAAATTGTAGACAATCAAAGAATTCTTGATGGTGTTTACATCTTTTTGGAGCTGACTGCACGTAGAAGTAATTATACGGTTCTTCGAAGTCCCAAGTCACGAGAGGATCCCTTCAATAAGGAAGAAGGGATTCCAGTAGGAACCCTTAAAAACCGTCTAATAACGTAGATAGAACGAGTGAACAGCTCGGTATTTCATACATACAGTATATTAAAGAGATGTATGTGCCTTCACAATTGACGAGCATACATGAGTAATTAAATACCACTGGCGGATTAATGAACGTGAATGATGATGCCAACTAGGACAGAATAAAGTAGGACACTGTATTAAACAATGTTCTAAGAGACATTTTCCTTATAGATAAATAATTAGACTAAATATTAATTAATATTTCGAGCTTGATTAAATGATTACCTAACATAAGGTAACTAGAACATTATTAATCTTATTCTTAGAGTGCTTTTTTACTATTAAGTTATATATATCAGATATTATGATATAACCGAACATAATTTCCCAAGTTACCTTCAAGTAATTAAGTAACATAATTAATATTGAACTATAAAAAGGCGTGTAAAAATTAAAATATCTAGGGAACGTGTTACGATTAATAATGAACGAAGATAAACCTACATAACATAATTTACATACAATCATGTTCTACACCAACACCAACGTATAGCAGCTGAGTGCAACTGCGCAACACGTTGAATTTCGCCAATAAAACTGAACGTGATCAGCCCATCTAAACCGCGTTCAAGAACTGTCAGTGTCATTTATACGAAATATTAAAACTGACTGCTCTTAAACGAGTTCACTTCTATTGGTGAAATTGTTGAAAGGAGGTTGCCACACAGATCATTGAGACGACGTTGTACAAAGCCAAATTTTGTCTACCTAATACTCGACAAGCAACATTAACAGCCCGGTACTGTAATGTTCCTATACATACAACACAGTATAATGTTCCAACAAGTTATCAGCTGAACCGCTCTTTCCGTTAGCTAGAATCTAGGTTCAAATCGAGCGATAAATAGCTTTACCAGTTAATATTCTGCGTTCCCTCACGGTTCATATAAAATAACAGAAGCTATGGCACGTTCAAAGCAAGTTGATGCATCAAACGGGTAATAAAAAGTGAACGAGCAACATTATTCACGATGTTCAGAAAGCTATATACGTGACCTAATTAGGAGGCTTCCTCCTTGTGACGGGACATGTTCTGGGAACCAGGGAGTAGCCAATGTGTGGACGTTTCTTAACAAAACTTGTTTAACCTACATAATCTCTCTTGATTTTCTTGAGGAGCTCGTGGCTCGAGGAGCCGTGCTTGCCTAGGTTGGTCTGTGGATGGGTGACCACCCATTACATACCGGGTTTCCTCCATGCCTCGGGAAGCACGTTAAGCCGTTGGTCCCGGGTGACATTTGTAGATCTTTGACAGTCGTTAGGTAGTTAGTGGCCCAAAAAGTCTGACAAACAGTCTTACCAAGGGGTATCGTATTACCCAGTACTAACTAGGTTGTGGAGGTCAGATAGGCAGTCGCTCCATATAAAATACTGGTATTCAGTTGCATCCGGTTAGACTGGAAACCGACCCCAATATACTTAGTTGGGAAAAAGCTAGACAGAAGAGACCATAATAACTCATTAGCTTTATACTGAATAAACACATATTAGCTTCACTTAGTAAACATTTAAATTATCAATTAAAATTTATCATGACTCCATTTCATTCGCGAGCTGTCGATAATTATTTGACTCGTAAAACATATTACTGTAACGAAATTAAAACGCTTTGAATTCAAACAAAATTGATCACTGTCCAACCTCATGAATATTTCAATCAGTCTAGCTCGAACTTCTGAACAATCACACAATTCACTTTAAAGTAGCCATGAAAATTAACATAATTAGATACAGTGGACATTATAAACTATAAACATAACAATGTGCTTGTATTTATGAAATGGTAGGCAGAGATACACAGTACACAAATGTTTGGCTAGTATTCAATGTTCAAGTCCCATGTAATAGGAGCTAGGGGCGCCTAATTCCACCTGCGGGACTGTTCGAAAGAGATACCGCGGCCCTGGAACACAAAAGGAAAAGAAGGAACATGGATGGGTTTTAGTCAGTACGAGTCTGACACTATCTTCCAATCCGCCCAGAGCGGGAGGATTCAGTTGATGATTTTCCATCCGAAAAATTTAAAAAAAGACTAATTCCGCTAACTGGGCACAAATCCAGATTCCTGGGTGTCACAGAAAATTTCCTAGATGGAAGTACCAAAAACAATTCGCCCGACCCGTGGATCGAACCTAAGCTCATCACTTTTGACTATCTATCTAGTAATCTAATTAATAAAGTACTTTTTCTAAAGAGTAGATCTAGGGTACGTAATGTATATGATGACAGTAACACAAGACTGGCGGACATTGCACCTTGTAATAGACACTTAAAAATAGGCCGGAGAAAGCTGTATGAAATTAGAAACGCCGTCGAGAGCCGCCCTTTGATATGTAGGTAAATAAATTGTTGCCACCGCTTTGAATTAGCTTTATTAGAACGTCATAATCACAGATAATTTTATAAACAGAGCAGAGGAAAAGCTAAGAAATTTAATGTGAAAATAGTAGCCACGGATGCTGTCAATTGAGATCAATGTTTGTCGTCTGATCTCTCTTACATGTCTAGCATGACAGACAGATAAACAAACAACAGATCTTCGATAGCTTACACATATATTATTATGGAATAAGCATGCAATAAGTTACTGAAGTTAGATCGTACTATCATACTGAACTTAGATCGTATCATACTGAAGTTAGATCGTATCGTTAATAACTATCTTGAATTGGTTTATTCACTGATAAACAATTAAATTCATGGCATTATGAGAAGCATAATATTTTTCTCAAGAGTTCCGTTAGTATGTAACGAATATGAAAACGAAGGAAGGTTTGAATTAGGGGAATAGGTTAATTAGGGGTTGAAAGTTTGTACGGAAGTTAGTAATTTGTCAATCTGCTTTTATTCATTACTATGTACATTATTTAGAAACTAAAAATAGATCTACAATAATAATAAAAAGATGTCCAAGTATCAAAACGAGAAAATAATTAAAGGGCGTCAAAAAATTCATCCGCATCGCTGTCAACAGGAAAAGTACCCAGAAGGCTGACATTGCCACGTTGGATGGCAATGCTAATTCTTTGGCCAAAAAAAGGCCAGCCCTCTGATCACTTGAAGAGTCGACTAACAGCTTGGCGATCTGTCAATTGATAAAACAAAGCTACGCTCTCAAGTGTCAATATAATTAAAAAACTAAACTTTAAACACAATCGATTTGATTTTGATGAACAAAATTAGGTAAGTACTTGTACACTATATTACAGTAATAAATAACGGTAAGTATTCAGTAAAGTGTGTACCGGCGTGGTCAAGGAATTCCACTAACATTTAATTTTGCTTCTTTCAATAACCTTATGAACTTAGGTAATAAATTATTTTACTAAAATTATTAATACCTTGTAATAAACTCCGCAGTCATTCAATTACTTCAATATTTTAATGTACTACCGCGCTCACTGACAGTCGACCACTCTTCACCCTTATGCCCCTGGCTAATAAGGTTGAAAAGTTTTCGACCAAAGATCGGTCGAGCACGCGCAAGACAAAACTGTGATGCAGTCGGATAAGTCCATATACTTTTTGTAGCACCCGCGTAGCACCAAATAGAACTGATTTAGGTAAGTGAAATCATCAGTCAGTGTAATCATTTTGAGTAAGATATTAATGAATCTGTAATTGTACCCTAATATTTCAATGGATAAAGATACAAATATGAGCTAGGTACTGCTATGGCAAGGCTAGAATGGAATTATCCATTCTAGCCTTGCTTAAAACGATTTTTTTCGTAGCGAGTGTAGCTGCCCTTGGAGCATTATTAACTGGGTGACATTCAATTCATATTGTCGTCAGGTTTTCTAATAACAATTTATTACCATTTCTTATACTTTTAAATAAATAAGTGGCCAACGCAAAGTCGGAAAATTATTCATAATTTCTTCTAGGAAAAATAAGTACAGCGAAGATTGTTTATAATTCCACTATTAGGTACTGTTAAACGGGGTGGAGAAAAAAAAATCATCTGTTCCATGTTCCATAGGTACATTTTAACTGTGTAGGTACACTTTTGTAGGAAATAGCAGATTTTTTTTAAATAACCGATGAAAAACTTCTATGTGGGGGGGCTCAGAATGATGTACTGAATACGTGGTAACCGTTTTCGAGTCGGTGTCCCTTCCACCCCGTATACAACTGTCTAATGAATTTCACATTCTCCTATAAAACGATTAAAACATATACGAAAGAAATGCAATAAACGCAATTTATCTAAAACCTATAAAAATTCTAAAAAGGAACGTAATAGAATATTGATTGTTCATTTTATTTTGAAATAGCCCCCTTTCATAATTTGTAGCGATTTGTGGCCATTCTAAGATGTACCAGGCATGCATGAGTGAGGGGAGAGAGGCTATTTATGAAATGGCGTCACTGAGGTACGCATGTCTTGTGAAGTTTTAATAATTTAAAGTTATTATTTTAGCAGTCTCGACTCAAAAGGGACTTCCAAAGCATAGGAAATTAATAGATAATAAGCCTAGATTTCTTTAGAATGGGACCGATATTAACTCGAAAGATTCATCATCTGCCTAGCCTTTTCCCAACTATATTAGGGTCGGCTTCCAGTCTAACCGGATGCAGCTGAATACCAGTATTTTACATGGACCGACTGCCTATCTTACCTCCACAACCCAGTTAGTACTGGGTAATACGATACCCCTTGGTAAGACTGGTTGTCAGACTTTTGGGCCACTGACTACCTACCGACTGCCAAAGATCTACAAATGACACCCGGGACCAACACCTTAACGAGCTTTCCGAGGCACGGAGGAAACTCGGTATGTAATGGGTGGTCACCCATCCACTGACCAACCTAGGCAAGCACGGCTTAACCTAAAGATCGTCCCGAGCGGCTGTTATTATTAAGCCACGAACTTCCTCTCTTATTAAGTCGAAAGATTGATTTGTCTATAAAGCAAGTTTGAACTTCTTGCCTGAAACAACAAACATAACCTCACACAAACCTATCTCAGTAGCTCCTAACAATCATAAAACCCACAAACAGACAACTCAAAGCAACAAAGTCTATAGAAATCCTTTTACATACAAATCATGCAGAAAGTACAGAATTCCTTGACATAAAGCTCTTCACACATCGGCGCGTCGGGCGTCGCGTCTGTATGCAAACGAAGCGACGACGGACGGACGCGGACGGACAGGACGAGACTACAATGTAAGTTGGTACTACCATGTTCTCATTGCGTAACGTGCACATTGCACGTGTGCTCAGCTATGCAATTGAACGTATCGGCTTCAATCATATTTCAGATGCCGATCCATACGTTTATTGAGGAGGAAACTCGACTCAGAATTGCGAGAGTGCTCTTTGCTTAACTGTATATAGTGTATCTATCTATCTAGATATTAGATACATCTCGAGCATTTTTCTGTTCATAACACTGCGAAATACTATTTGCAAGAAAAGAAAAATATCGACTGAATTCGGTGAGAAGATACTACCAAGTTCACTGACGGTCAACCAGTTTTCACCCTTATGCCCTAAAGTATGAAGGTGGAAAAGTGGTCAACCGATCAGTGAGCGCTGTAGTACCTACAAATCAATCTACATCATCATCTGCCTAGCCTTTTCCCAACTATATTGGGGTCGGCTTCCAGTCTAACCGGATGCGGCTGAATACCAGTATTTTACATGGAGCGACTGCCTATCTGACATCCACAACCCAGTTAGTACTGGGTAATACGATACCCCTTGGTAAGACTGGTTGTCAGACATTTGGGCCACTGACTACCTGTAACGACTGTCAGAGATCTACAAATGACAGCCGGGATAAACGGCTTAACGTGCTTTCCGAGGCACGGAGGAAACTGGGTATGTAATGGGCGGTCACCCATCCACGGACCAACCCAGGCAAGCGCGGCTTAACCTTATGATCGACCCGAGCGACTGTTATTATTAAGCCACGAGCTACAATGATAAAATAACTATCAAATTGATCAAAATATGAACAAAAACTTAAAAATTCAATCAATATAAATCTTGTACATATTATTAACTCATCTTCTATCTGACGACAAGAGCAAAGAATTTTTAAATTGCTTTTATCAATTTCCAAACACCAATCACATGATTACGAACTTAGCTATTACCTAAAATAATTCAACTGAAGAAAAAATAAACGAAATTACGTGTGTGCCGAATTCGCCGTGGTCAATCAATCACTGAACTACCGCACTCGTAATTAGGTAGTTTATTACCGAACCATTTAAATAAATTACTTGGTTCCTGTGGCTTGTGTAGATTATTATTTTAAATGTTATTCATGTTACATAGCGATAAGGTAATAGTTTTTTTTTCAATGATTTTACTCGCTACAAGCTTGGTCGGAAATAGGTATACGAGATATACATACAACATTAAATAAAACAGCAATAATAACATGAAATATTGTAGCTTTGCTCATATTTGAAATGTTGTTAAATAAATAATATTCAAGATGAAAACTAACACTGAGGTAAAACTAGTTTGAAAGGATCTAACGATGTGAAACGCAACAACTTTTCAGTTCAAGTCTCACAGTATATCAAAACACTTTTGTTAATATCTGTACCCGACGGAATACATAAATAGCTCTGACTGTTGGCACTGTGGCACCAGTGTAGTATTAATTGAGAGCGTTTGTTACTCGATATTCAAGGGACAAGTGAGTCTACGCGACTGTACCGGACCGTTGTGCCCACAATTCACACAACTTGTTGTTTTATTAGACACCAAACTAGTCCCGGCCTAGCTTTACTTTAGTAACTTGAACTTTAAACAAAACACTATCGCGCAACAAAAAGAAAAACATAAAAATCAAAATGCGACGAAGGACATTACCTTTATTTTTAGGTATTCCGATTAGGTATTTCTGTTATGTGTAAGCTTTTAAAGGTCACGTTCCATGTCTGTATTAATTACAGAACAATAACGAGTCAGTTGAATGGCCTTTGTTTTGTTAAAACCAAAGTGATAATTGTACTGTGTGGCATAACAACTAACAAACGCCTATGTAGCTATGCCATACGTTCCAAGTCCATTTAATCCATTATTTTTTATAAAGCCAGCTATTATTCTTAGTCTGAAATTAAAATAGTTTTAAAAGCAATATTTCATCCTTGGACCATTTTTTTAATTGAACAATGCGTAGTGCTTTATTTCGTGGCGATAATATCTGCGAGAGCCGAGTGCGGACCACATGTCTTGGTAACGGGCGTCGATGGTCAGGTACAAACACCAATTACGCACGATTTTATAAGCCACGCGATCAAGTACTCGATAACCCGATTACCTACTTCAGTTTTAATGGTAAAACATTTACCAATTGTTCGAAAGGTCAATTTAACGTGAGAGTCGGTTTTATGTTCCACGGTTCCACCAGTCGCCTGGGAATGACCTGTCCTTGTCTTTACTCCCTTGAAAATACAATTTCAAATATTACATCAGATAGTTACGTACAATCTCTGCGTATACGTGTACATATTCCATTGAATTAAGATTTATAGGTTCTAGAATTAACTGACATGTAGTTAAATTATGATCAATCAGTATATTTATTTAACCGGTCTCTCTGGTTCTAAGTGCGGTTGAAAATCAGCAACAACTTAACTTGACATCATAATAAAAAAACAAAATCGATTCTAGCTTACCTATTCCTGTGGTATAAAACGTGCTGACGAATTAATTAGGGCAAAAAGAGGCTAAATATACATTTTATATAAAAATAAACACTTTGTTCGTATCCCTCCATGGTCCGCCGCGCACATGGCCTTTATAAGTCCATGACATCACCCAATGTGGTTCCATTTACATCGCCACCATGATCCAAAAGTACTTCCGAGAACCAGGACAAAGAGGTTTGACTTATAAAAGCTATATTCAACAAGTGTATTTTGAAAAGAAATAAAGTTATTAATATTCAACATCAATTATCGTAAACGTGAGTGTTATTGCATTAACGCGAGCTTGATTAGTCATTTCATTACTTGTTGTAGAAAGTGTGTGTTTGTATGTCGGATTATTTGTTTTAATATTATGGCTTATTCAATCACTTATTGGATAAGGTATATACTTATGTTTTAAACTTTGTGTGAGTGAGTCTCAGAGCGGACACTTATTGCTGAACAGCAAAGCTTATTCTATTCTTAAAACTGAGATATCATCATCATCATTCTCCTGCCCATCATATCCCAATTTATTTGGGGTCGGCACAGCACGTCTTCTTCTCTCATACTTTTCTATTCCTTGCCATCTCATCAGACACCTCCTTTTTTGACATATCATCCTCCACATATTCGTAAAACTGGGATTATTACGCCAAAAACGATGAACCGTATAGGCTTGCGTTTGGCCGCAACTCGCCTGATGTAAAGCGATGATGAGGCCTAGGGTGGAAATGTTCACAAAAATAAACTAAAACTATGTGGGGACAACTACTGCCTACATGTGAGAGCATCGGGACTAATGATTTCATGCATGTCATTCGGAAAAACGGCGATGAAAGAAAATCAAAAACACCACAGGTAAAAAATCAAACTTACAAGGAAAATCTCAATAAAACCGGTCAAACAACGAAATATTTACACTCATTTAACGACATCCATGAATCAGGTGATAAAGAAGTGCAACAATCGTAAAAAGCCTGCGCACACGTCTTACCTTGTCCACATAAAACCCGGGGAACGACTGTCCGGCCGCGTGCAACAATACAAGTCACAATCAGTGATTTAATACACATAATACACAAGTACATAGAACAAATTGCAGGTGAAAACATCGCTTTATAGCTTTTTAATGTAATTCTCTATATCTTTGTCCACTTTTCCTGAGCTATTGACTATTGTCAGAGTCTGGTTATGGTAAATTCATAGTTCATTCTTAAGTCACATATATCATGCCTAAGATGTCAGACGAGGTCCTCAAGTTGACCTCAGCATGAGGCAATAAGTTGGTTCAGGCTTGTTGATGTTGTCTGTACAAGTTTTAATATGATTCTTACGAGACACATTACATAAAAATAGAAAAACTTCTAGCTGTCAATGTGCTTAGTAATCATAACAAGATTTCCGCTTCTTTCAGGAAAATATCCGGAGAAATTAAAAAGACATACAAATATTATAATCTTGCGGAAGTCGTAAGAGTCAACGAGAAAAGCAGACGGTAAAGAAAACGCAAAGGAAGCTGTTATTATGGAGATCGTGATCATAAATGATTAGCTAACTACCCCACACCGCCATCATATTATTTTAATCTTACGCTTGACACGTCTTTGATATTCATAGCAGCATCATAATTATTATAAAAAGTAAAGAATAGTGTTATAAGGATAGGATACACCTGCTACAACTGGCTTTATTATTGACTTTTAAAACCTAATGAAAGAAATCATCATCAATCTTTTAAATGAGGGGGAGAATACCGAAATCAGCTGGCTTTCGTCCATATAATAATACAGAAAAACAGGTTTATCAACACCTTCCGAATTCCGAATCAAATCTAATTCGATTCACAAAAGAGTCAAGTTGCCACTTATTTAAATATTTAATCAATGTCAATTTCACACATATTTGTTCGAAATGTATGTCAATTTAACAATCATTCGAGTCTTATTCATATCGATTGAGGAT
Organism: Noctua pronuba; assembly: GCA_905220335.1. NCBI lineage: Eukaryota > Metazoa > Arthropoda > Insecta > Lepidoptera > Noctuidae > Noctua > Noctua pronuba. Next base: position 6,011,319 of record LR999894.1, read on the forward strand.
ATCGAGAGTTGACCTGCTGTTCTCTTCTTCTTTTAATATGGATCCAAACATTTATGTTTCCTTTTGGAGTTGAACACATACTTATCCAAATAGACGAATGAGATGCGATCATGCGACCCAATCATCCAAAACAACGCCTACAAGATGACACAACGCATCTTCTACTTCATGATTCAGCTAGAAAGCGATGCGTCTTCGTGAGAAGCGGAACCCAGTCACTCCACGTTTCCGTCCTCATTGTTCCAAGACATCCTGTCTTTGATTAATAACTCCATGTAGGACGTATTTTACTATGTTCTAAACATTTGGTCATAAAGTTCAAAGGCTCAAATAACCTCGCCCAAAAGATGGCTTCTTACTTTGAGAGGAATGTAAATTTTTGGGACAAGAAACTCATTATGAGTCATGATTCGCGTGTTGGCGCTCTCATCATGTTGTATGTGATTTTGAATAACGTTGAGGTTCAACGGAACAAATACTGTTTAGATAATTATATGGCTATAATATGAGGCTATAATATGAGGCTAAATGATTAAAGATACAGTAGCAGAATGATTTGCTTTTTCTTAGTTTTTGTTTGGCCTAGTAAACTATGTGGTCATGAGTTCTAAGTGAAGAGACGATTGGAGTATACTTATGACAGGTCTCTCTGGCTTTAATATTTATTTTTACATTTGCGACCCTATATTTTCGCATTAAAACCTTCTTCGTCGTGAATTCAAGCCGCAAGCATACATTGTACAAAGCCTTGAGCTCTTGAGAAAAGAAACATCTTCATTTCAATTCACCACAAAGTGTCTAACAAGTATCAAATAGACCATAAAACTGCGGTTCAAACAAAGCTTTAACTGCAGAGTTCATTCGTCTTATCCTGCGGCTGGGCGGCAAAAAGCCGCTCTTAGGCGCTCAACGCATAATTTTGATTTATGCAGAGTGCCGGCCGCGCGCCCACGCCTCGCATTTGTCTGTTTGTACTCAGTGCGCAGGCGACGCACGACAAAAATATTATGGCCCTATTCTAACAAATAGGTAAAATTCATACAGAATATAGGCAATTTAATTATTTTAACATCAACCTTTGAGCTTTTGTCTGAAAACATTATAATTATGGTTATTTTATGATTACTTTAGCAGGATAAGATTAATTTAACAACAACACTCACAACTTGAAATATACATTCAACAATTATGAACATCAAAAGCAAGTAATAAACAGTCAGCGAACAGATTAATAATTTCCTCAAAATGTGTTAGAGCCAACTATTAATCCATCTACTGACTCATTATTACTTTATTAAAGTACCTCAAATTACTATAAATCTGTCCGAGGCCTACAATTAAGCTAAAAATGTAAATGAGTACATCCATCTCATTGTAGATCATCATTAAAACGGTTCATATGTTCGTGCCCGTTTCAAACGCGTACGAATCGCGTTCTCTGTTACAGCACTTAATCTAATTTCCCACAGAATGACGTTACATCATGCATCACTAGTTGGTCCCAACTCCCATAGTTATCATAATGAGTGTAATCAAAACTAAAATAATGCTAGGCTGTGATGTCGAACGGATCGTGGTGGTATCGGTATCGATGAGTTCTAAATTATAATCGACTTTCACTTATTTCATTAGGGTTGGTTATTTTTTTCAAAAATAGGGTAAACGAAACTAATTTGTATCAAGGAAATTTAAGCGACTTTGCTCTAAATGGATCTGTTCTTTTAAAGTGCTTCCATCCTTTGAAATTACTGCTCCATATACTCGTAAGTCATTAATAACACACATTGAACTACATTATGTATTCAACCACCAAAGTATATGAGTACCACTAAATAATGACATAACTTTGTTTCCAATTGATGTTATTTTGGACTAAACACAAAGGAGTAATACCTCTTTTTTGTTTGGTTGCTCTACAAATTATTATGACGTGTTAATGGCAGCCCTGTACAAATGTGTAAGCATAATGGTCCGGAATGTTCCCTTAGCTGCCCGATGACGATGAGCCACTCTGGCGCACGCGAGCTTCGCGCACGCAACCACAATCAGATCAGATCAACACTCAAATTGAGCTATTTCTAACGCTAATACATTAAGTAACTGCATCTGTACTTTGCGTTTTGTAAATTTTTGTTTTGTATGACTTATCTTAAGCCAGGAAAAAACAATCCTTCTTCTTCTTAGCTTGTCGATAGCAATCTAAATTGGTTCAGCCCAACATTTTGCGTCTCTCAGCTTCCTTAATGTACAAGCAACAGGACAGGCAGGACACGATATTAAGTGTCCCATCTTTTGTGGAACAACAGCACATTTACACTCCACGGCAGAGTTATCTATGAATCTCCACCTGAACAGGTTTGCCAACCTGTGTCCGGAGTCTATTTAAAGATTTTCAGGTCAGCCATGGCAACTCGTGTCCAGGAGGAAGATTCTCAGAAAGTGGCACAAATAGGTTGGGTAAGGAAACTTCCCTAGAACATTCACCAGTAAGCGTGGGACACACTTTAAAAAAATTGTTATAGCTTTTCAGCCTTTGCGGCACAAAGATAATATTATATAAAGGGTGTCGTGTGTCGGTAACCATTTTGACTCTTTCACTAGAGCTTGCCATCGCTCTGTGACTTCTGGTGGCTCTATACCTGCCAGTGGATACAGGATCTGCACTGGGGTCGGTTTGAGGCCACCAGTGATTTCATTCAGAGCTGTATCCACTAACTTCGCATGGGCTGATCGACTCCAAATGAATTCCAGTCAACACTTGCAAGAAAACTTAATAGAATTTTCATATTTTCATATCAACAAAAGAAAAGATATTTGATAAGGCGTAGTCGTCGACGTCCGCTCAAATATGAGTAAGCAAATGATTGCTGTAAACACTCCATCACTTTAAAAACCATCAAACGTACCGAACAAGCAATTTTCACGAGATTAGGAAAGCGGAACAAACGAACCGACGGATAAATCGCAATTTCGAAAATAATAAAGCAACTTGTGTATGTGAGAAAGTGACCATCATTACGTATAACGAGAATTACTCTTTTTTTGTAAGCGATAAAAAACCTTTCCTGCGAGAAAAACTCCATAACTTTCTAGAACTCTGAGTTAAAAAAAGTAATGAAAAATTGGGCACATTCAAGCAAGTAGTTTGAATATCAATTGGCATATGTTTTGTCTAATACCCATTAACCTTGCTAATCGTTCTGTGGATTAGCATACAATATGCAAAAAGGACTAATGCATTGTGGATACATAAAAGGATTTATGTGCCAAATACAAAACCGAAACGTGTTCGACAATAGTCACGCTCTATTGCACACAGATTTAGTAACATCACCGCATCCGGTTTTCTATGATTATACGGTAATAAATAAAACCTTCGTGTTGGCATTAGTTACTGACCCATACGGAATGCTAAACTACACGATTTGTCTACATAAAATCGACATTAAAAGGTAGGAAAAAATTAGAACGTCCTGGATACGATGAATTGTTTCTTTTTAAACTCATAGGTTATACGTTTGTGAAATAGAGCGTGTAATCTGAAATTATGATAATTAATGTAAACTGATCCAGTTTTATTCAGTATAAGGTAGTTTCAACAGTAATGCCACGACCTTTAGCTACACAAATTGAGCGGGTTTGATACTTTTATTTGTAAGTGTCTGATAGTTCCGTTTCAGTGAACAACGTACGCGGTAATTTATTGATCAAAATAATTGTACTGGAAGCAATGAACGCTTTATTGCCTCCATCATGTTTATGCCAAATGCAATCATAATAAATATGTTAACAAGCAAGTATTCTGTAATTCTTTCTACGTATTGAGGTTTACGAGAATAGTTCTTGAAATGGTGTAATTTTAGCCATTCCTCACGTTTTGTAGAAGGGTTCGTAGTCTAGGCTAAAAAGGCAGGTAGATTATCAAAGGCTGAGTACTTACAGCTAGCTCTTCGCTGGTGTAGGCAGTGAGGATGCGGCGGTCCTGCTGCAGTACGCAGTAGAACGGCTCCCAGGACAGCGGCACCCCCACGGCCGCGCCCGCCACTGCGCTTGATGCTCCATCTGGTGAAAAACACAAGGAAACTTTAGATACACGAAAGGTAAACTATCTACATAAGAATAATAATAAAGTCAAGTCCAACATGACGTGTGCACTTTTGATGAATATAAAAAAAGACGATCACTGATTCGTTTTTCAATTCTTTCACATCAATAACACCCGGCTGTCATTCATAGATATTTGGCTATCGATACGGCTAGTCAGAAGCCTGACATCTCACAACCAGTCCTTTCGTGGGAAATCGTGTTATCCAGTACCTCTGCGTTATGGGGGTCAGATAGCTAGTGGCTCCATATAAAATACTGGTTTACCCGACTCAGCTGCATCCGGTTAGACTGGAAGCCGACCCTAATATTTTCGTGAAAAAACTAAGCAGATGATGATCATATCACAAGCCCCAATTGTTTTCGAAAGATTCGGTTGGGTCAACAGTTCACAACGAAAGTTGAGTCATATTATTTGGCAGCGAAACCTTTTACGCCATATCTATTTATGTTTCATTAGCAATAACCATCGACCGCATTTGGGTACCCAACAAATCAATTAGCAGCTACACTGACATTTCATAACATGTGGCCGGTCGATGATGACATTTACGGAATCATCTGTTTGTAATATCGCCCATCTTTATCTAAAAGAATATAATAGATATTATAGAGGTTACTGTTCAACAAAGAAACCAATGAAAACTTTTATTTCAGTTTAACTGAAACTTATGTAAAATAGAACAATAGTACCTACGCTCTAAAATCTACATCAATGAGCTTATCGTCGCGCTCAGCAGCCGCCATGTTGGATGCCATGTCGATGATGTTTTTTTTAAGAACATCAGCTATGCGGACGACAGGGTGCTGCTGAGTGCGTCTGAGGGTGGTCTCATGGAGCTCATGAGCATATGCGAGACGTACGCTCACTCACATGGCCTCAAATATAACGTTGCGAAGAGTGTGCTTATGATCTTCCAAGACCTTTGGTCCCAACCAAAGGTCTGACGAAACTTCCTCTAGCCAAGTTGTGCGGCGTGCCCTTGGAGCGCGTGCAATGTTTTAAATACTTAAGCCATATTATGACGCTTGACTTAAAGTATGACGCCGATATTGAACAGGAACGGAAGGCGCTGTCGGTCAGGGCGAACATGATAGCTTGCAGGTTTGCTCGTAGCTCCAAGGAAGTCAAAGTCACCCTGTTTCGAGCCTACTGTACTGCATTTTATACAAGCAGCCTGTGGGTGTCATACTCGCAGAAAACCTACGGTGCCCTCCGAGTTCAATATAATAACGCGTTGAGGGCATTGCTGCGGCTGCCTCGTTTCTGCAGCGCGTCGGGGATGTTCGCCAATGTGCGCGTAGATTCTTTTTATGCCACTATGCGCAGGTGGACAGGCTCAATAGAGGGCAGAGTGAGTGCCAGCGGCAACAGCCTCCTCGCCGTCATCGCCGACAGGTTAGAGGGCCATTCATTTGGCATTGTTTGACCCTACATGCCTATATTTAGGGGATGCGGTAGAGAAATGGTTATCTTGATATTTTTTTTCAATTGTTAATTTAATAAATCTAATTGATTATGTTATTTTAAATTATTATTTTAATTGCGTGGGTATGTATTTTCATTTTTAATATGTTATTCAATATTTTTATGTTTTGTCGTTTTTGTATAAATGATGTTATGGATAATTTTATTTGTCTGACTAAATAAATGAAGTGAATTGAATAGAATTTTGAAAAACTTGTTTTTGCACAGCCTCTTTTACAACCTCAGTTTCAAGTGGAGAAATTCTATAAGTGTCCAAAAGAGATTTGAATGATCGGTGCGTTTAACTCGTACTTGTCACTTTACAAATGCAATGTTCATACTTAGCCAAAGCAATAAAAATCATGGTGTAAGATAATATTTAGTAACACAGTACACACGGCGACACATTAAGCTATACATTCCCAGTATAACATGGCCTCGGTTTGCATATATTTCCCGTACAAAACAGGTTTTACTTAGCTTGATCGGTCATCGTGCCTATATTATTTTAGGTTCAATGCGTCTTGATCTTTTGGAAAATCATTTTGAAACCCTTCGCTGTAACAACGTTCTTCCGCCATCTTTAGCGTAATTTTCTCATTAGTTATCGAGTTTATGACCGAACTTAGATCACCATAACAACAACATAAAAATCCGATTAAACAACAATGTAAACGTAATCAACATAATAATTCAATAACAAACACACTTACGTTACGTTATGGTACTGTAATATCAGGTGAAAGGTACTCTACCTACTTATTTAATTATAAACATTACATTACATGCCACAAAATACCATAAGGTTACGTGACTTTAGTGATACAGGTAAATTATATACGTCCATACTTGTATCGTGTGCCGACAGTTTTTAATTACCGTATACGACGTTAGCTCGAGATATTATGGAAAGTGGGCCGTTCATCTATCAGATAAAATTGGAAAGAACTGAATTACATGCATGCTGTGCGCCGAGGTGTGGCGTAACGTACATGTAAAATTAATTTCACTGCTCACAATAAGCTAGTGGCTGTCGTCAACGGCTTTACGAAAAGCTCTCGTGACTGCACAGTTTGTGCAGAATATTGATTATGAAGAAATAACATAACATGACGCCTGTAAGCCCCGAAAGGTTAAGCAGAAGTGTACCTAATGGTACACCCACATTTCATCAGTTATGTATAAGTCCCATGTAATAGGGGGCGAGCCTATTGCCATCAACCAGGTAAAACTCCAAACTCTACTCTCTACTGAGAAATTATTTCTGGAAAAACCCAATAACACTTTGCCCGACAGCGGAATCGAACACCGGACCTCAAGCTCTGCAGTCACGCTTGCGATCAGTGGACCAACGACGCAGTCGATGGAGACATATGCAGAATAATCTATTTTGTAAGAGCACAAGCTGCCTAAAGGTTTCTTTAAAGTTTAATTATATTCAAAAGAGATGTGATGTAACATTATCATAATAATTAAGTCATTATTCATAGTAAACCCATCAAATCAGATACACCCACAATATAAGACAAGACTAACAAGCTGCCTCGTTATCTTCCAAGTTATAAAAAGGTTTAGTTTACAATTTAAATAATCACGATGCAACTAGCCGGCAACTAAGTAGTTTATGCAATATATTACGGCATCGATTGCCGCGGAGTAGAAAAACGAGTCAACCCGACTGATGATGGACCAATATCTTAGCTGCGGCACGACTGATCTATTACAGGCTCCCCATCCCATACATATTTTATTGTAAACCTTTCAACGCGATCTTAATCAGTACTTTATAATAGCGTGCCCACACGTATTTAGTCACACATAATTATAAGCATAAAGTAGCATCACAACAAAGGCAGTATTTTAAAACAATCGAATTTCAATAGGGCTTGTGCCTCGTTCACACTGTTCTTCCTTACGAGGTAAACAAACGAGCCGAGAAACACAAACATGAGGTGTTCGTGCCCCTCAGCCACATAAGGTAATGAATGTAATGATGCTCTGCGCTTTAAACCTATTTGTAGAGACGCAGCGGCAAATTCATCACTTGTGTGAATACAACAGAAGCTTTCGCTCAAATGACTGTCAGAGATACTGAAGACAGTAAGCGCTGACAGATACATAATCATTGATTAATGAAGACTAACTAACTTATAAATAAGTAAAAATACATGTATAAGTTCAGAAAAGGTATCTAAGATTAACGTGAGCTTATAACCGTCCGGATACCAACATTGTCTACAAAAGCTTTTTTCTCCAAGCCAATTAAGATCGGCCATCTGAAAATAACTTCTGTATTTGTCTGCCATTGTATCTGCTATCTAAAAATATCCCTTATAAAAAAATCCTGGAGTCGATTTTAAACAGGACAAAGGCAGTAATTGAAGCACTTGTTCAGCTAATAAAAGCCAGCGGTGGTACGACGCTGCGTCCACATGGATTAATGCGTTCCATTTAATCTATTAAATAGTGACTCATAGGGAACGACGATTCAGTACACGATCATCAAAAGGGACAGCGATATTAATTTCGAGCTTTGGTACTACTTTGTTTGCGATATTCAGCTATTTTAAAAAGTCAGGCAAGTGTACTTGATCAATGATCAGTTATCGTCAAAACTCATGATTTAAACAAAGCATGGAAATACTTCGAAAGGCCAGAAGCTTCGAATATTGAAAAGCATTGTTGTTGCATAGAAAAGCTTTAACTTGTAATGCCCATAAAATAACAGACTGGAATAATTGATGCACGCAATGTACTGTACAGTCTACGGTAGTGAAACTGTGCAACAAATAAATTTTACTCTCTTTGGGTTATTGGTAGTACAGTTCGGCGTGACTCATACAGTTGCAGCAAACGCTATACGGCACTGAATTATGCTCGTAATATCAATCGTTTTGCGTCTATTTGTCTCGTGGAGCACGCGAGCTAGTAAACGGTATCAACGTACTACATAATACTGAATTATTAAGTGTAGTTTTGGTAAGTTGGTGGAATATTTAGTGTAAAGGCAAGACAGTGCAAAAATAGATGTACTAGTCTAACGGAGCTCAGGCTGTGGAATAGTATTTGTAGAATGAAGGGCTTTAAAGCTAGTAGGTTAAAATATTTTCAGTACTTTCTCGCTAGGCAGTAGGCTACTCTCGATGTTATATGCGTGCTAAAAGATCACGATATTGCGTAAGTAGCAGTAATGTATGTAGCTAACCCCATAGCCGACGAATATGATCGTAAATCGTTTCCTTTCGAAGCTTACTCAACTTGTACGGAATGATAAACAGCTGCCGTAAGATTTTCGTTAGATCCGAGATGCCAATGCACCTACTGGCATATAAAATGTTACGTTGGTATTACTAAGCTAGTACAGTACCCACCCACGGCGACGTTGTGAATTTTTGTGATAATCTATCGTGCAAAGCACACCTACTCGAGCCAGCGCTTGAGGCAAGTCGGCAAGTCGTATTGAATACGCGAGAATGTTTAATCGTGTAGAAAGCACATTTATTAACGCCCATAGAGCTTAAACTTTTAATAGTGCTATTATCTATTGTATAAATTTAATTAATTGTTCTATTGGTATGGCGAATTGTATGAATAAAAATTATCACGAAAAAACGTAGGAAGATAATGGATTAATTACTGATTTCATGTGTCTATTTCTTATTAAACTGTCTGGTTCGTTGCATGTTGATAAAACTGGTTTATTGATTTAATTGATTAATGGATTTATTTGCGCAGAAATGTTACTTATTTTCACACCAAAAGCCACTATTGTAGATAAGTATTACTTAGGCTGTCGGGCCAATGGCCATTACAAAATACCAATTGATACGAATATATAAGAAAAATATTGGTCATACACCGCTGCCACAAGGAGTATTCGAAATACACGAACATGTAATACAAAAAGTACATACAATCACACCTGCATTACAAAAGGTGCATAACGTTCTTAATTAACATTAATTTCACATGTTATCATTGAACGAAATGTTAATGCGTCGTGTTGCGTAAACTTGAAACACAACCAACACACACTTGCATTGGTTAAAAGTTACCAATTTTTATATTTCCCCATGTAATTTCATTAGTGAAAACCTTTCTATAATATTAAAAAGATGCTTTATAATCTAGGTGCTCAAATATAACTTAGTCTGCAATTCCAAAACTAAACACTATATTATCTGTTATTTCTTTCAAGAATTCCTCAAAGCCGCCACAGAATACTTATAGTTAATGAGCGTAAACCTAGAATCGCCTTTAAAAGCCCGTCGTGCTTCGAAAATAGCCGGAGGCTATCAAAATCACTATCTCCGCCTAAGTCACGCACGCTTCGCCTTCCATGATATGGCTACGAGCTAGGAGAGGAAAACCCCATTATAATGGATATTCAACTAAATATTTAGAAACCATTGTTGTAGAATATTGCTCAATAACTATTGAAGCATTTTTGATAAAGATATTATATTACACTTTACATAACATCTAATTATTAAAATTACATCATTAATAAGCTCCTGCATTACGTATAGCGTGACATTGCATTTTGATGCAAATTATTTTTTACTATCGCCTAATGAATTCAACACACATAGCTCATAATTCTGCCAGTGTACCTTTCACGTAGGTAGGCGTATCCGGTGATCGTATCTCAGATCGTCGATAGCCCTGATTACCAGTCAGTGTGGTAATGCCGGTGGCACCTAGTTAGCGCCAGCCGACGGCAATGATTCAAGCCGAAGCGGGCGCAGTTCGCGACTCGTCAACGAACAAGAAAGACTCGTCTGGGTACAAGTTGCCTTATAATAACATTATACAACCGAGCTATGGGGGACTGAACCAAAACTTTTGGAAGTTTGCCAGTCATAACGAACGCAAAAGAGACCAATGCAAAAAAAATCTTAAACGCGGAGGACTACACTGAAAAAATTTTTATACCATCCATAAAGCAACATACTTTAGTGGGTAAATTGGTAAACTGCAAGAGACTGCACAGTATCATTACGTTTCGACTTAGCTACAGAACCCACTTTCCAGTTTATTATTCCGTTCTCTGTTTGGCCTTATGCGTCCTAAATGTAAACAGTAAGCAGAACTTGATTTTTAAAGACAATGTACAGAGGCATATTAACGGCTCCCTCTCCAATGAGAGGAAGCTTTTAAATTCGTGTTAAAATAATTTCAGTATTTGTGTGAAGGGGTTCGGTTGCGTGGGAGGGCGGCGCAGGCGCAGGCGGCGAGGCGGCGGCGAGGCGCGCCTTCACGCGAGATGCCGCACAACAATGAACTTGAAATAAACAGGCGAACCTCACGACCGACGCAACATGTTGCCCGTTGTTTATTTATAAACATACCGACACCACGACAGATAGATAAACGGATAGCTACCGATGGTGGCACGTTAGATCGATCTACCTCGAACGTTGCAAATATTTTACTGCCCATTGTCCAGTATTTCATCTGCACGCTATTAGGACTGAAGCCAGCCGCAGCTGGAAGAGCTTTCAGAAAATTCATTAACTACATTAAACAATTCAAAAATTAGCATAACAGTGCTCCAATTCCAAAGATACATAACATTATCGTCAACCTCTACACCTCCTTTGTGTAATCTTGTCAAATCTCAGGCAGATTCAGACATAACGTTGCCTAATTTAGGAACTAAACGACTGTTATTATTATATTTATCTTCATAACAATGTTAATAACTTGTTATGTAAATACACTGCAAAGCAACGAGTGAACATAACAATAATTGTTTCTCACGGAGGTGTAGTACTTGCGCTTAATTTGTTTTATAAATATGTCATTAAGATTTAAGGAATAGATTAACAATTGATTTAACTTGTTAACCTTGAGGCTTGAGCTCGTTGACTGGCCACAACCAGGTTGAAGGGAGTTGAATGAAGTGTTTCTAGCAATTATTATTAATCTAGGTTCGGCGAGTTTAAATATGATAATGTTTAAAATCAATTTAAGTGCTGTCCATAGCCTGAGCTTTTAACCTACATCGTCGTCTTTATCAACCTCACATGGATTGGCTCACCCCTTTTGCTCAGCAAGTCTTCTGATTTTTAACCGGCTTCTAAAAAGGAAGAGGTTCTCAATTCGGCTATTTTTCTTTTTTTTTCTTATGCGTTTTTCCCAACCAAACCATAAAACGAAAGAGCGATTTCATGCATTCTCGAAGATTACTTAATGTTATGTACGGATATAACATTTTACATAAGAGAATTAAGTAAAACTTCATGTTACCAACCATGATTTACCATGGAAACAATTATTACAAAAAAAAAACAATAACTAATTAAACGTAACATAATTAACATACAACACTCAACAAGGTGTTACGTTATGCCGGGGCTGCGGGACTGTTCGAAAGAGATACCGTGGCCCTGGAACACAAAGGGCAATGAAGGAACATGGATGGGTTTTAGTCAGTAAGAGTCTGACACTCCCTCCCACTCCACCCAGAGCGGGAGAAGTCATTTGATGATTTCCCATCCGTAAAAAAAAAAAAAAAAAAAAAAAAAAGGTGTTACGTTATAACTACTTATAACATTAATTTAATTTGCTATGGCGCTACATTCGTTACTCAATGGAAATTAAATGTCAGGTCAAACCGACGCAGGTTTTTAACACTTCAACCTCATTAGCTATGTAACGTTCATGATTGAATACATCTGCAATTACGAAAACGCACTATGCAAAATATGGTATGAATTGTTAAGTTAACCAGTCATTTTGGTTCAAAATCCTTTTTAGAAAAGGCGCTTTTAAAAACCCCTTGAGATAATGCAAGAAAATCATTTCAAAAGCTTCGTGATAATAAGAGCAAGAATCATTATTCATGCTACAAATATCCTAAATATATCCTTACTTCCTTACTAATATTATAAATGCGAGTTTGTTTGTTTGTAACCTTTTCACGCCTAAACCACTGAATCGATCATCCTGAAATTTTGCATATACGTTGTCAGGTGTACAGAGACGGACATAGAGTATTTTTCATCCCGAAAAAAAGTACTATCCCCGAGGAAAACAACAATAATATTGTTATGATAATAGATGGCGCCACGTGTCTTTCGAATCATGATTGAATTATATTATTACAAGCAGAGTACAACCCGAATTGATTGTAGAATTCTAAATTAATGCGAGCGAAGCCGCGGGCAAAAGCTAGAAATATATACAGTCTAGGATCAAATTGGTACACTTTATGATATTATTAACTGTACTTAGTGGTCTAGTAAAAAATATCATAATCGTGTGCCAGTTCAATAGACAAGTAGCTTTTTAGAAACTAAGTATCCCTCGTAAGAACTTGACCCCAACTTTATAAAAAATGAGGATTCCCGCATCTAGGTTTCCTGCCCTTAGTAGACCTAAAGGTCAGTTGTTGGCCGGCTGTAAAGGTCGTCGCCCTTTGGAAGCTACGCCAAGCGGCCACAATTATAAATTATACGTTTGCACACACGGATCTCTTTATATACGTAATTATATCACCCCACATATACATCCCATACATAAAGTATCTAGTATCTTTATAAAAACTAACCATTAACGTAGACTGGACTAGGAACGTGGGAATCATAATAGTATGCAATTTTCTTCGTGTAGGTAAAACTATAATATTCATGCCGCCCATACGCTAAAAGAGCTTACTGATTTTTATTGCATTACCTCCAAGTTGTAAAATAGCATCAAGTTCTCTGGCAACAGACGATTCTTGTTGCCGCTGAGGCGAACAGGTTGAGCAAGACCATATTTTTATTAGACTTTAACAATGGCACAGAAAGCTAAACTTTTATTACGTGACATTAGTAACAATTCCACGGAGTTGAATACAAACACGGTCCTTTCATCACGACGACGGCATACTTACATTTTCATTAATCATATTTGTATGTGATTCACGTCATGTTCTAAGGAACGTCTTGAAGTACTAACGAATCAAATTCGCCTTTATATCTCCATCACGCTTGCATTGAGGACAATGTAAGCTTCCCGTCAGGCAGATTGTCGCGTAGGAGTTAATCTTCGTATAATATAATGCTGGGCGTTAAAATGTGAGCGTTTTGACAGACGATTACGTAGGCATGTGAACGCCACGCCCGCGCATGGGCACCGTTTGTGTCGAATTTCATGCGTTACATCGTGAGCTGAATACAATTACAAAGTGCTTCGAATACAATTACAAGTGATTTGGATTCTTTTGGGTATAATACAACTGAGGAGCTGATAATTTGCGGGCTATTAGGAGTCGTGTCATCGTGCAACTTTTTGACATTTGCGCGAACAGCCAGGATGTTAGAAATCTAAGCATCCACTGGTTGACGAAGTCCTCGTGCTTGCATGGTTGTCCTATACGGCATTGATCCTCATACACTGATTGTAAATAATGACCTGGATTATTAATTCACTAAGGAAATAAATTGGGCTTAATTTATAACACAATACGTGAGTGCATACCAGGTGATAATTTCTGAAGTGCGTAGGCGCAACATGTCGACATCTCGCGCGACTGACTTTCAAGCCCTTCACGCGGTGTAGAGAAAGTAGATCAGATTATTCCTACGTTTTGATATAAGTCAACATTGTGTTCAATTGTACTGTCTTAACGGTCGTCTGCGGCTTGAGCATAACATCAACATCAACCACAACGGCTATTGAGTCAATAACAAACAGAACACAACTCAAATCCATGAGAAATGTTTCACATCTATCCCACTTGTAAATCAAACACGTTGTATGATCAATCTTACGTAATAAATAACATGAAAAGCTATAGGAAGAACGCCTAAGCAATATAATGCTTGTAAAACAATAGCGGTTCGATGTACTTGATTATAAAGTGCATATAGGTTGCGTAGGTGCTCTTATTACCTAGAAAGAAACCATAGTCTAACAATACTGTGATAATTACAAACGTATGCAACAGTTCCCACAATTGCACGGTTGATGTAACAGATGTGGCGTTGGATAACCGGCATTATTTGCAGCGGAAGCCCTACGACCTCAAAGCTGATTAGCTGCAACATACACATCACGCGAGAGAGCAATAAACTGATCGAGCCAAGCACGAAAATCACAATCACACAAAGGTTTGAATTACCTTTAATTCCACCTCCAAGGATTTCCTCATAGTAGGAATGTTCCCTGGTCGTGCTAGTAAAACGATCTGGGTATTACAAATTCCTTTGTTTCCCTCAGAAATAAAGGCGAATTAGATGGTGGTTCACATTTCATAAGTCGTGTAGCCATTGTCCACGTGATGAACATTTAGCTGACAACGACGGCGTGTCCGGTCGCGGTGGCTATTTCACACGCATCGGGTTGGAACATTAACTTGTGCGCGTTTTTACTTATTGTTCACATTTTGTATCAGCCACTACATCTATGCTCTTTGTGTGTAGCCAATTCGCCTTTAGACACACGCATGTTCATAATGTTCAAGTCTTTGTAGATCAGAGCATAATTATAATCCTGTATTGTTTCGAAACCTGACCTGCCCTGAAGCAACAAGTGCATAGTGAAGATGCGCAATGTTTGCTGTTTTAATAGTCTCTAACTTTGTAGCTGTTAGACAAGGTATTTTGGAGTCCTATGCCGTATGCCTATAACATCTTTTGCTACAGATTTCTATTTATGTGTACATACATGGCAAAAAAAGTATGGTATGAAAGTCACAGCTCCAGAAAGACTAAGCTGTACAAGAACAACAAAAACCAATTCAGGTAGGAAGGCTATAGGCTATATAACATCACGCTATGACCAATAGGAGCTGAGCAAAAATAAAACAAGTCGGAAGCGGCGGGTGAAACCGCGGGGCATAATATATATAATAATAACCAAAGTTTTAACATCTCGCTATCATAGGATATAAGTCATAAAAAGAAGCACCGATCTCTCCATCATAAGAAGCTCATTATTTTAGGATAAACGATTAACTTCCTGCAAAGCCAACGGTAAGATCGAACGTTAGTAGTGTAGTAATGTTGGCGAACATCAATCACGGCGGTTTTCTATGAAGAACTCCGATATTAGTTTCATAATCTCTTCCTACATCGACTAATCATCCAAAAAAGCCGGAGACATGATGTAATGACAAAGTGCTAGAGCATTGTTAAGAAAGAAGGCTTGACAACTTTCTCTATGAGCGAGACTCTGTCTGCCACCGGAAACGCATTTGTTTGCGCACGCGTCACTCGTGTGAGCTTCCAAGAACTAATACTCGGACTTCCTCCGTATTGTGAGCATAATATAAATTGATATTAATGCGTGAATTTCATGAAAACCCATAAAGCATCAGGCGAACATAGACTTCGTATTAAGAGGCCATTATGAAAACTCCACAGGATGTTTGAAGAATCAACTTATAATAATACGTATGGTCACATACTCGATAAGCTATTATATTTATCTGCTGACTGAATGAATTATGGAAGCTTATGAATGAAACACAGAACAAAGATAAAAAGAGGTCACTCCTTCCGCGAGGCTGACTACATTCATTCATATAAGAAGAAATCAATTATAATCACATGAATAAACTATTCAAATTGCTATGTGCTGCACACGCGAGCTCTGCGACTTAGTAGAATTGAGTGGTACGGTACAGTTGACACAAGTCACGAACTCTCCGCCTTTACATTCAATGCATGAATAACACTTTTGTCGGCTGTACCGAGGGGTTGCAGATGTGCACAGAATTATTTCAATGCCCATTTAAAAATCATTGATCATCCGTCTTCACTGTATTTATACGAACTTGACTTTTAAATTTATTTATAGTCGACTGTTTAGGCCTGGCGTCGTCGTTTATCTCATGTCATTTTAAACGGTTTGTCCGGATTATTTAGTTTCCTCGCGCAGCTATTTTTATTTGAAAATGTATTCTTATTCTTGGTTCATTCCATGTAATGTACGCTAAACATGAAATTTGTAATTCTAAGCGTACAATTAATATCAGTACTATGTAGATTAAAGCCGTTGTAGTACTTCAAATGCCGTGCATAATTTAATGTTACTTTCATGAGACTAAATCCGACATTTGAGCAACGCACCGTAAAAGTAATTCAAATGAATGAATTTACAATTTTGTATTCTTTGCTCGTCGTATACGTTGAATGTATACATATGTTAAGATATAATAAACGTTTAGATATAAACTGGTTCTTGAATGGAGACAACGTACCGAAATGAGCGTACATGACGCGCGCAAGACAGCTAAAGTTACCTATGTTACGACCTAAAAACTTACGTTACATTACATGTAAGACAAGAAAAACGTGAGTACCTAATAGAGATATGATCAAAATGCCTCACAAAATCTCCGTGCTAACATTCAAGTCAATTAAGAAACTGGGCCAGTTGTTTGGATACAAACATTATGAGTAAGCTCAAGTTGCGGTGCAGGTGTAAAACAAACAAACAATCAATGTATCACTCGGCCTTGACTTTTAGTTAGTCACTATCACTTTGAAAGTTTTAATCGATAAGTATGTGGTCGGTGACGTCAGCGTTGAAGTGAGCTGGGGAAACTGGACCAGTCGGGCGAGTGGTCGAGTTGCCGCGCTGGTACAGGTGCGCCCGCGCCGCCGACCGACGCGCGTGCCCCAACACCACAGCTGCCCACCGCTCATTGAAAACTATTCAGAAAATTCGCAATGCAGCAAAAAATCCTATGAATGCAATGCAAACTAATTTTCGATGCACACCTATCGCAGCTACAATTCCTAACCGGTTCCGGCCAGTTGTTAATGGTTGTATAGAAATAAATTTTCGTTAACAGTAAGACAGCCGAACTTGGATGCTTGGTGAAAGGCTCTTAATATATTCAACAGTTATGCCATATCAAATAAATACCAGCCGGTGCTTGAATCAACTATACCCAGCCACATATTTGAACATATTTATGATATGGAAATAAATCACAAGGGTATTTATCTCACGTACCAAAACACCATAAATTGTAAACGACGATGGATATCGGTACTCCTAATTTATTAACTAAACGCATTCCGATTCCCAGCAGTATGGAAATCATGCGATATACTTCGTTACTGCATTCTAGGCTTCGTGGTCCGTTCCCATGATTATCGAGGATATTTGTCTCTCAACGAGTTGTAAATTATCAGCAGATAGCAGTTGTTTAAAGCGCTTTTTCAGTGAACAAGATACCCGCAAGACGAACGACTCCACTCAATTGCAGAATCGTACACATTTTTCTAACACGACGATTTCTAAACATTTATAAAGGATTGCTAGAAGGATAGTGAGTGATGTAGGTACTATCATTTGACTAAATCTGATGATACTGAACTTGATCAATGAGGACTATCAGGAGCTGAACCATGATACCAGAACTCATTAACTTATTAAGTTCCTAATCGATAACTTGTTGGGTAAGGAACAGCAATAAGTAGTTAAAGGCTTGTAATTTGCATATTCCCAAGATAATGTTACCATTTGAGTACGGTTTTACAACAAGAGATCATAACCATCATCATAACGTCAAGCAAACGCATGTTATGTAAACACGTTCGCACGTAATACACGCTTAGTTCTTGGAAACAAATATTAGATGCCATAACAAACCATCAACGGCCAATATCCGATATATGGACACATGGCATTATCAGAGATGTGATTATAGTAATTATTTTAGATGCCATCGCTATCCAAAACGTACGCACACCACACTACAATGGTAAAATAATTACGCAATACTACATGTATATGAAGGTCGAATGATTGCGTTGAAATGAAAAATTGGTCAAATTAGTCTCAATCATGGCTCAAATTATTTCATTTCACAACCACACGTCACGTCACTCAACAAACAATAGAGACAATGCCCCTTGGGCCGATGAAAAAACCAATAGACATATTTATGCAATCGAAGCGAACAATATACCGGTATTCGGAATCGACATTGTAAGACATAGCATTTCCAAAGAAACGTTGTTCATTTTTATTCTCGGCAGTTGAAAGGATGCAGAGGGTCGTAAAAACTTCCTTCAAACAAATGCAAGTAACATTCTTGGGAAACGCGAACTCAGTTGTGAACTTTAAGTCAAGACTGATAAATATTTGGAAGGCGTTTCCTTTATCAATAAGCAAATAGAAATACACGAACCCCCTCACCTTGGGCGCAATGGCAAACTCACTGATTAAACTGGACTAAGTTGTCTGAGTCATATACACGACGCCGATTATGTATGTACTGCCATAATTTGAAATATGTCTGCATTAAGAAAACACTCGGCCTATGTCGAAGGAACTGCAATTGGCTAAGTCGATAAAGCAAACACTATAATTTTCGAAACTTTTGAAAGGGATTTGTACATTAATCCTTGTCGAGTCTCAGCAATCCTTCTTGTGTAACTTATGTTCATTGGCCTGATGCCAGGATCCGCTTTCCTAATAGACTTTCTCCGTTGCATACAAGTAAACAGCCAACAGGACCAAGATTGCGTTGCGACAGAAATAGCCCTCAAGACGTTATTGCGATTGGAAATTGTTTTATGACTGCATTCTCATACATTACGACTATTACCATACCTAAGCGATACGTTTCTTTGAATTTTCATTTAGCGTGATCTTCAGCATAAAATTCTACGAATTTTGAATTATCTTTGTAATAAACTTCAGTTGAATTGAAGTGTTCCGCTGAGCCTACAGTAATAACGTTATGTGTGCGTTAAAACGTTAAAAGTCCAGTACCAAACTCAAATGAACTCAAGTAACTGTATACTCCCAAGTTACTCCAAAATACACAACCGCATATAATCATTATGACATAATTAGATACCGTACACTCAATTCCGTATCCGTATTGTCTGTGAGTTTCTCATACAAATTGCTGGTTATTACGCGAAATTGCCACTACGGCAGTAGGTGACCGTCCTGGTATTTCTTTTTCTATTATCGAAACGTAAGAAGTTCTCAATATTGTTGTGTGTTCCAATTTGGTCTCGATCTCATTAAAGATAAGTTGTTGTAACACATATCTTGTATCACACATTATTGTAACTACATTTTGTTTTTTTACGTTTCTTATTTACGTCTAGAATGTATGCGTTCTTATTCATTAGTAATAGGTACATAAATGTCTTCACATAATTCAAACTTACTTTTATTTGCATGTCGAATTTAATAATTAAGTTTGCATTCTGTGCGCTTGTCGCGACGAATATAATCACCAAGTTATTAATTATTCATATTCAAAATGCAGGTGACTGTCAAGCGAATTATAGAATTATTCGCAAACTGACCAACATTTAAAGTCTTGTTTGTATTGAAAATAAGACTAAAACTTTCGACATTCTGACATCTAAAAGTTGCAAAACTTGTATTTTAATCAAAACGTCGCGTCGCCGTCGTGTAGTGAAATGTTAAATCCTGTGCTTGCCTCACATTGCACCGCATTGCACGCAAAGTGCTAAGTGCATGCGCGAGTGGCTTCCTTCAAGAAGCGGCTTACAGGAAGGGCAAGCTCATTAGAAAGTATAAGCAAACGATTGCATCACATACATAACTGGACAAGGATGCGCACCCAGTCCCTGATCGAGTCTAGCGAGATTATTGACGTTATAGTCTCGGGATTCCATATAAGAAACTTGAAAGAGCATGTGAGGTTATAACTGAGCGGGATTTAGTGCTGGTAC
This sequence comes from Noctua pronuba, assembly GCA_905220335.1. Lineage (NCBI taxonomy): Eukaryota > Metazoa > Arthropoda > Insecta > Lepidoptera > Noctuidae > Noctua > Noctua pronuba. The sequence continues at coordinate 6,031,560 of LR999894.1, forward strand.
CGAAGCTTGTTATTGAATTTAATCGTCCCCATCTTATAGCAGGCTCGATTTATGGCTGATGATGATCATAACTCGGACAAACGAACGACTCATTTAGCTAGTAGAGGTATGTAAGCCTCTAATGTCTTGTATATTGCGGACGTGTCGTAATTAAACAGTACGAATATTAGAATAATATTTGCATAGAGTATTAAGATAAGATTGCTTGTCGTATTGGAGCTTGACATGGGGTCTGATTGGTTTGTAACAAGTTGTACGGGACCGGTAACATTCTTGAGTATCGTGGAGGTGTCTAGCGGTGAGTTGTTGAAGTTGATGAGTCGCCGGAAACCGACATGAAGTAATTATTGCCGTTTATAGCTCTGAACGAGTGCTCCTGCGCATACATATTGATGATCTCCTGTAATTATGATGTTGATATATCGCAACGATTTGCGACTTTATTTTTTAGTTTATCTTACGTAACAAATCGATAAATCTGATTCCAGATTATTACTAGCTATGAGATATTAGGAAGACTGGGAGACTTGGAGCTGATAAAGCTTTCCAAAACAACAGTAACAAATCAGTGCTTAGATTAGTTCAAAAAACACTACACGAAATTAGTTCATAAATCAAGTTCAACAACAATAGACGCATAAACATGATGAATCACTTTTCGACTAAATCCGATGGAAATGTTGCTTTGACAATAATACTTTGCAGTTTTTAGTTGGCACGTCGGCACAATGCGGTGTAAATCAACATAAGTTTCCTTGTTTTGGCCTTTTGGGTACGCAAAGTATTATGATGCAGAGGTGATCGCTCTCACGGTGGCAGTGTTTTTTAAAACATTTGGAAAAACTGTAAGCAAACAAACATGAGATACAGAAAACTTGGAAGGCGTTGCGTCGTGGGGACAGTTTTAAATGATAAACAAATCGATTGCTTCCACTTTCACAGTAAAAAGTGGAGTAGTATAGATAGAAGTTGTAAAAGAGTCAAGTCTAGAAGTTAGAAAATTCTAATTTATGTATCAGTTGACACTAAATCACAGAATAAAATAAACACTAAAAGTGAAATCCAATTTTATAGAAATTCAAATAATATAGATGTATATGGAACGAAAGATTTCGGTTATATTTCAAAAAGACATTGCAAAAATAACTCCAAACCGTTATTCCGAAGTAAAACCAAAGGATCTTTACGTTACAACCGCGACAAACCCTCGTAAAATATTAACAGCAATGACCCCTTAACTTTCTCACGTATTGTAAAATACTTGTTTATATGGTAGGCCACGTCTCGCGACTTTTAGCTCTTTTAACAACGAACGCAACGACGTTTGTTATGAATGTTCGCCACTCCACAACAATGTCACGAAAATACCATTTCATATTCGTACAATCCACCAAACTATGTCTGTCGGTGTGTTATCTGATAACCTTGAATTTAACGGCTTTTTTGTTGCTAGTCATCCATTCTTAACGTTAGCAGTCAGATCTGTAGATAGGAAGGTGGGTACGTACTGATTTTTACTTAAATTGTGATGGAACTGTAATAGCCTGCAGAATTGTATGAAGATTTGCGATAAAGCTTAGACTGAGCCTATAATTTTCGGTGCTTAGAACGATATTAATCACCTATTCATCAATCAAGATGACTCAGACGATAAATCTTCTGAATTTGTTTAACCCGAAGGCTCTAGTATACACCACTAGCTGTTTCCCGCGACCTTCGTCCGCGTAAAATTATTATTAAATACAATTTTCCCCGTTTTTGCAATATTTTTCATTGATGCTCCGCCCCTATTGGCCGTAGTGTGATGTTATATAGCCTATAGCCGTCCTCGATAACTGGGCTATCCAACACTAAAATATTTTTTCAATTCGAACAATAGTTCCTGAGATTAGCTCGTTCAACCAAACAAGCTCTTCAGTTTTATAATAGTAGTATAGATAATATTCTTTACCTTAGATTCAATCCCCCTCATTGCATCATTGGATTTGATGATCATTGATGTTTTTGATGGCATCATTGCTAGTTTTATCATACTCCATTACAAACAGAAGCATCCAGTAGAATACGTTTATATCAAGGAGTATGGCCGTATTGCAAAGCGAGCCAAAAAGTCAAATAAATATAAAACCAGAATGCTTGTCTCTACCTGTCTGATTGTCGAACACAATTGGACACCATTAAAAATCCATTGGAGCATTTTAATGGTACGTGCTGTTTTCAACGTTTAACGAACGACATTACAAAATTTTTGTTCACACGGAAATAATTAGCTTCAATGAGTACGCTTAAAATTATGAACTCTATAAAGTTGTAAGCTTTAGAATTCTCGTTATTACATTAATTTATAGCGTATTATTTCAATGTATTTTTAGCATTGAGTATGCTGATAAATAGGGTCAAGTCATTAATTTCGCCATTTTGACCCAAACCACGTTAAGTCTGTCCGTTACATTTTCTCCACCGTGTGTGCTTTCAACGGGAAAAATACAGAGCATTGACTTACACCATGTGTTTGCTTGCTTGTGTATCTCTCTGTATCTTTGCTTATCTGCTCCGGTATCCATCGGATTTGCATGAGGCAACAATCGCCCTCTATCGCTACCGGTAATTAGAAACTTGCGACTAACGGTACGCAATTTGTACGTAGCGCTACTACAATATAAAAGCTTCGTTGGCTGTTGGCTTCCGCATTACAGAATGCTAACAGTTTACAGATTTTTTCTACCACGCGACTAGGTAGCACATCCGTGATACCTTTAAAGATAACTTTTTCATACATAACTAGTTTTTCGCCAATCTCATTTCAATTCAAATATCGATTGGTATTCTAATGAAGGCCTACTAGTACTCGTATCAACAATGTTACATCTAGTGTTAAATAAACAGGCATTCGATCAAGATCAAGAACATGACTTGCGAGGTATGTAGGTAACGTTGCGTGTGTTATGATAAGTACCTTTACGGTCTATTATGCTTGCTTGCCGATAGCTGCCTCTGTTGTCACTACTAGTATGACAATGCTGCCAGTGATTGATGCGATAGTAATTTCCCGCACACCGTTGTTCGTATCGGATACGAGTCGGATTGACGCAGACCACACGGCGGTACAGCGCGGCTGCTCTATTCGCTGTGCTCCTAATCACTATAATTGAGCGTTATCACAACAGCGGTTCCGGGATGCCTGGGCTTAACTGCGAATAAATAAGTTTACACGTCACTTACCAATGCTGCTGTCAGAGAGCGCGTACAATATTCCGCACAATGTAGCTGAAGCGGATACAGCGGGGTTTCGAGCGGGCCCCTCACCGCAGTCTTCAGACTCAGTTTGCGCCGGTTCAAACAGAGCCAGGTCTAACCCATCCATATCACTTCGGTTCGACACACCGTCCTCTTCCGCCACGCGATCACAAAAGTGTTCTGGAGAGTCGACATCCTTGGGACTGCGACTACACACACCGTCACTCAATGGGTCGCAACAACACGTGTCCGAGAAAGGCTCAAAGTCTCTGCAGTCAAACTCACATCGTTCAAAACTGTCACAAGTGCATGATGACAATGCATCCGAATCGGACTCTTCCACAAGAAATACATCATTGCTTTGCACCACCTCTTTGCGTGCGGAGTCAGTTTTCGCGGAGATGTAAAACACGCTTGAAGTGTATGGCACCTTTTGAACTTGTAGTGTTACATTTTCTGTCGAATTTTCATCAGTGTAAACCTGGTCTTCAGTTTCAGACAAGATCTCTTCAATCTGTGGGCGGCAGTCTTCATAGCGAGCAAAGCTTGATGTATCGGTGAGATTGGACGAACGGTCTACAGAGTAGACGTCTGCATAGGGATCTATAGAATCGCTTTGCAGAGCTGGTAATCTGTAAGGAGCGTGGTGAGAGCGAGCGCCCAGGAATATGGTGGTGTAGGGGCAGGTGTGGGGAGGTCGGCTGCGGTCGGCGCGGCGCGGGTAGCTGGCGGCGAGTGGGTCCCGCATGGGCGCCCCTTCAGTGTCTATGTACGCCTCGTTGGTCGAGAGCACGTTGTATCGCCAATCTGGCATTGCTGAATACCACCATCACTTTACGGCGACACAATAAGAACTGTTGGTTTCATCCCAAGGTCATACCACACTGGTGAGCTAACTAGCATTCTATGCACATTATGTCACTCATTGTTCAACCTAAAGAAAATATTTCCTGAACAATTTTACTACTGTCGGCGTCTGCAGCTGTACAAACATGCGCTCAAGTATTTTTTGGATCGTTTCGCAATATAAACTGACTCAAATTTATGTCAAAATGTTCTAGTACTATTAGACAATTAGGTGTATGTTCAATGTTGATTCATATATCAGCTACTCATAATACCTAATAAATTAACGAAACCGTATAAGGCGACAGGGTTACATACTGTCGCCGCTAGCACCATAACAAATTTTAAATTTCATACATAAAAGCTGCTTTATATGTCTATAAACTGTCCCAGTTTACATAATAGTAATGAACTATAATGATACACGATATGAGCAATCACATAATTTCTGTTTGACCGATTAATTTCAGCGACCACACAACGCTAATCGAAAACGCGTCACCGCTGTTAATGGGTGAAGCAGCTTCAAATGGGACAACCGCTATGTGGGTCAGCTGAGCAAGTGAGCACAGCAACTCGTAATAAAACCAAACAATGAACATAATATGCATAACATGCACATTACATGTCTCACGAACTCTGATAACGTTACAATAACCGTTGAGGAATAGTATCGAAATGGAATATTAACCATTGAAACTATATATTTTAACCTCGTAGATATCAATCATTGAGAGATATCAAAGGTTCTTCTATAGAGATAGTTCTATTTCTAATCTAGAGTATCTACGCTCATTAAAATATGTAATGTATACAAAGAGGCTTGTGTTAAAGTTGCCGGATGTATTTGAGACTGGTTGTAGATATGGTAACAGGTCCAGTACGTTACGGTATCGTATCGGTGGACCCGTTAACTTCGAATTATTTTGACTCACGTCCGCTCCAAAATATTTACTCTTACATGGCTACTGTAAGTGGTATAGTATGATCGAAATGTGTGTTTTCTTTTAAAGATTTAGAATATTTTAGATCGTAATTCGTTCGGGCCTAGTTTGTAACTGTATCGTTTCCTTCCCTCCAGGGACATTCTTGTGTTAGATCTAGGCAAGTTGTTCTGCATAATTTATATGTAGAGTATTTCTTTAGAAGTATCGATTAGTATTTGTTGATATCGAATAAGGGCTACGCTCCACCCTAGAAACGATGGTACTATTTGAACTGTAACAAAATAAAGGAGTGAGTGAGGAGCCCGTATGTCCAACTAGTTTGGGATCAATTGAAGCTCTGGTTCAAATTAATTGTCATCTGTTAGGGTATTATTATTTAATCAAACACGCTTTTATCTACCAGCTTCTATTTTGGGTGCCCTGATCTTTAAAACATCGTAAAATACAGAAAATACAGAATCAAACTAATGCCCTATTCCGTACGCACATGGAACTTCATCGTCACAAAATACTACAGGTCTTACGATTTGTAGACACGAATGAAAAACAGCAATTTTCCAAACTATCAAGTCATTTGGCAGCACTTAAACTGAACGTCACTTCACAGCGAAATAAAAAGCATATTTTCTTCCATGAAACAAACGCCAGTAAGTGAATAAAGGGTCAACGCCTGCGAGTCGTGCTTAGAAAACGCAATTATTTTGTAAGTACGTTGGAAATTGTTATAGCGGCATGATAATAAGAGATGGGACTTCGTGACCACTGGGGTACTGTGCTCTTTGGAAAAAAAGTCCGCAAGTACCAGCTTACTGAAGAAATCACGAAATAAAAGAGTCTAGACTAAGGGCGGTTTCAGATTGGCGTAATTTCGGCGAGTAAAAGCTCGTTTTTGGACGAGTGTGTAGGTACGTATAAGCGCGCTTTTTGCCACACGCGGGTCGTATAAGCTCGTTCAAACGCGAGTCGCGAGATAAGTCGTCACTCTTGCTAACAGCTGTCATTTTAATCAAGCGGACACGCCGAAGGGTGGGACCCTTCGGCGTGTCCGCTTGATTAATACTTAAAAAATGGGATTCAAAACTGGGATCCAACGAAAATAAATGGAAATATTGGAAATCAACGAGTGTAGGCGCGTTTGATTTTTTGAAACCCGTAACGTGGCGTTCGTGTGAGCGTCTAAGCCGATATGAGCTTATACGCGCTACAAAATACGCCAATCTAAACCGCTCTAAAGACATTTCGCGTAAGGTAAGCCCACGCTTCAACGCTTTCGTCAGTACAATCTTAACAGATAATTTGATCGCCATAACTAGAAGTTCACATCGAGTACAAGATCTATTAAGAGCTGTTATAACAAACTAGGTCAGAACTATTAAGACTTTAAAGCTGAACATACACTAATTAGTTATTATCAACATATTTATCTTGTGCCTGTGAACAATGACTTTTACTTGACTGCTTTGATTTAATTAGCGTAGAATGTGAAGATAACAAATAGGACCACTTCACGGATTGTTAAATATTTAATTTGCAACTTATTAACATACGAATTGAATTATTTAAAAGTTTACTTATTTATTTTTTTAATTCAAACAATGTAACTTTTGTTAATTTACGTGTTAGAGAAAAGTTGACATACGAAATTAATTAATTAAAAAGTTTCTTTATTTATTTTTTAAATTCAAACAAGTAAGTGACACTTAACTTCTAACTAACTTAAAACTAACTGTAACTTAACTTCTGTATATGATTTACGAGTTAGAAAAAGTTTCTTTGTAATATATCGGCGCAGGCGCGTAGCAGTCGTAGGCACGTGCTACAATTCCTGAGGCTCGATGCGGTGGGCGACAAAAACATCAGTTAACCACGGTCAATGAACGAAAATAACCAACCATTTTACTCGTATACCTGCGCACGCGTCTGATACGAATAGGAAATGCTCTACATCTATCATTAAATAAATCACCCTACGGAATAATGGAGTATAAACGCTTTTGTTATATGAATATGCTTTGCGTCTGCGCACTGTAGAAAGCATGCATCTAAAGTCGTTGATCTTAAGTACATGTCGGAGGAAAAGCAACAATTAATTAAAAAGCTTGGCCAGTAATTAATTACAGCGAAGTGCACTTAAACTGATACTAACTTAGACAAGACAAAATACTATAAATATTTATACATTTGTTGTAGACGAGTTATTTTACATAATGTGAAACTTAGAAAATATTTCCAATACGTATTCTTTATTACTTTTAACATTACACTGCAAGTTAGAATATTACGAAAGTTTTTACAACTCCTAGTAACTCATGTTATGTAATTTGAAATCAAACTCAGAAAAACTAAACACTTTTAAATGTTGTAAGCCAGTGTTAAGTTAAACAGTCAATGTTTAACTTATCACATAGTATATTTGTTATATTCGTTTCTTTGCAAACTGCGAAAATAATACATATAATAATATATTCCTAATGCACTTGTTACATCGGCATTATCATAAAATATTGTATCTTAAAAGCTCTTCGATGTATCATGTACTATTTTATTGCATCGAAAAACAAAGTAAGTATGTGGGTGTAGTAAACTCATAAAATCGCTATATTCCTACACTTAATGATGGTAAATAGAATAGCAAACTAGTAAAGTTTATATGCCAACTAAGCCATTTGTACCACGTATAAAGCTTTGCTGATTCTTTTGGTCGTTTTTGTAGACTTACGAACTATCATGGAGGTTTTAACTGCGACGTAACCTTCTTCATTTGTGGATTGTTTTTTTTTAAATTATCATTGCCTTAGAACCTATTTCTGACCAGTAACTCTCCAAGAGTAAGGACAAGATGTTTGGTTTCGGAAGCCAGGAGACATTTTAAGGCCATACACTGGTTTTGCAAGAGACTATGCAAAATGTTTTAAAGTTTAAGAAAGTACCAAATGACTTGTTTTTTATATAATATAATAGTTTGTGATTTATGATTCTTGTTAGAAAATAATCCTGTTTAATTGATGCCTCAACACGCAACACAACTTTTCTAAGCTATTAATTAATCACTATCTATTTATTTTTTTATCCATTTACCCAATATCCACGAAATGGCACTCACTTTCTATTTTATAGTTTTATTCGCGCATCGTTTTAATAATGAACATGTAAATATAAAAATTTAGCATTTCGCTGTTCGAAATTCGAAATGTGGGCAAGGAAAGTTGGCCTAGACATAGACAATCGCGGCCTCTTCGGAAAAGCTCCCGAGAGGTTTGACGACGCGGGGCCACCACTAGATATTCATGGTAAGTAGCGGTGAGAGTTGCACCCGCTGGGCCAGTATTGAGGATTATAAACCAGGTTTATTGTTGGCATTGCCTGGCTCCTAGCAACGGCCATCGATATTTTATAGACTCGTACTATCAGAGCAGTGGCCCTCATGCTTGGCGTAGCAACAGGCGACGGCCAGAGCTTTCGTAGTTCGCGCATTACTTGCGTGAATTTAAAAGGAATTGAAGAAATTGTTGGTTTTCTCACAAGTACCAAAAATATCTTTGAGACTACTTAAAACCCAACTTCGATTATAGGATTAGAAATAGATTGATATACAAGTATGAGTACCATACTGAATTATGAATTGTTTTCCTCCAGAACATTTTTTTTCTAAAGTTAAAACCTTAGTTCATTTTTATAACCACATTTTGTGGTATTTCAGAAGAATTTCATGATTAATCTCTACATTGCAATGAGTAAACACTTAGCGGAAAACCTTTTTCCTCAATGTCACACAAACTCACGCCTAACTGCACTTACAACATGTCGTCTCACACGATTTCTTAGAATTTACTTTAATTATAACTCAATGTATTATAATAGTTTCCAGCAAAAGCTGAATCTGAACACAGAAGCACTAACGAAGCAAGTAAACATGCACGTTACCAATGGTAAATAGGAACACGGAATAAATCAACACCAGACCAAACAAAGTAGGTAAACAATCCGTGAAATTGAGCGCATGGACATACAAAACCATTTTCTTCTCAAATACTTTCAAATGAGGTAAATCCATAAAATGGCACGTGAATATGAGACGCTGACAGTAGTAAACATAAACAATTGATTGCTAGGAAAGTCCTACCGAACGCAAACACTGAACTTGACACTGGACATAAAACTGTCACTTTTCAATAGTAATTTGACAAGACAGTTGACCGTTTCATTCGAATGTTTCGATAGTATTCGTTTCGTTATGACGCGCGGTACAGAGGTGCGCGTGGCGGGTCGCGCTCGCACCGACTGTGCGCGCCGCGGCTGCGCGGAGGGCGCCTGCTCAAGACCCGCTCATCTGTTCGCAGCTGGTCGCGACGTACGGACCGTTACACTTTACCACTCGTGAGGGACACCAATTTCAAGTCACAAACAAATCCCATTTGATATTCATGAATTCATGTCAACTATTAAACACGCAACAAAAGAGTTGAATCGAACGCGCCTATCCAAAGAGTTGTCAACACTTTTTTTAAACTAGTTTGCGCACCTAGTAGCACAATCGGCTAGGGCTGGGGAGCACACGGGGGCACAACATCATTACACCGCTTTTTGAATCCAGTGATTTACAATAGAGAAAGATACATGGTATTTTTATTCTGTTAAAGTATCATAGGGGTCGACACAGTCCCCAAAATCTCGTCTATTAGTTGAGAAAGAGTGTCAAAAAGTTTTTTATAGGGGCACAGTATTGCTACTTGGCACATACGCGTTACTTTATCGTTGATTTCGAGCGCTAGACCGGTTCGGTTCTGATATATTTGCATTGAACCGCTTGGGATCCTACGAGTAAAGACAACAGCCGTTGCCTGTTAAGCCGAGATAAAAATAGTACAAATAAATGAATATGCAGTGTGTAAGCAATTTCACACTGAGCGTTTATAGCACTTGTGCAAGGAAATTGTATTGTGTTGCTTAATAGAGCTTAATTGAAAAGTCAAAGGTCTCTTATCTTGGGCCATTACGGGCCACAACGATTACTGACGCGTTGTTGTACAATTACTGCTCATACTCTATATTTACTAATTGCACAATTATATTTTCGTTGACATTCGTTAGCTGCATTTGCACAAGAGTTTTTGAAACCGTTCTCATAATTAGGTTCAATGTAAATGTTGTTTTCGCGACTTGAAATCATAATAAAGTGGCATATAGAATTACTGCAGGCAGTGAGAACCGTCTAGTTAAAAACGCTTAAAAGTTACAAATAAACAAACTACTAGAGCTTTTACAAATAGAGAGCTTTTAAACAAGACAGTTGAAATCTGACCAGTGCAGTGCAGCAATCTGTATGTTGTTATATTTTATTTTTTATTTTATTATTATGAGCCTGTTGTGTCCCACTGCAGGGCAAAGGCGTCCCTTCCGTCTTTCCATTTATCTCTGTCTTTGGCTATTTGGGCCCAATCCTTTTGACAAGAGTCCAGCTCGTCACGTCATCTCCTTCTGGGCCTACCGCGTCGCCGGTATATTTTATAGAAAGGTTAATTAATAGGGGTGGAAGGGTTAGGTTAGGTTAAAGGACTCCCTAATTCCCTTCATTATCTGATCTATTCCGAACATCAGACTTTACAACGCACTAGAATTTATCAAAGCACTTCACTGATGCATCCCAAGAATTAACAACACTATCATCCAATTTCTGAATTGAATATTCAAAATAACTTATAGAATCAGGCCTTACTTTGCGGAAATCCATGACTTTAAATGTTAAATGCAAGACAACTCCGAGTATAGGTTTGTGGGTGCAAGGCATGCTAAAGCCGCGTTGACACGATCAGAGTATGTTCGGACCGAGTGGACTCGGATCTCTCTCGCAACTCGGAGGCAACTCGTATTGTAGCAAACCATACCAACCCAAGCGAGGGCGCTCGGATTATGGGTTGCCACGATACGAGTTGCGTCCGATTAGGTGTCCGAGTCTACTCGGTCCGAGCCTACTCTGATCCAGTCAACGCGGCTGAATTATTATTGCTTTTCCTGCATGTGCATATTTTTGCTGCGTCCTGCATCCAGCCTGGAATTTTTTTTCGCGGAATTGAAACTATAATATTTTGCATAAAAATTAGAGTATTGATCTATAGAAAACTACTTAAACTCTTATAACGTTGTTTCATACAACGTAATGTAGGACTCCAAATTAAAAATTTAAAAATTAGGTAGGGTTTGACAAGTTCTAAATTTCAATTTCCTACTCAATTTTCAGAAAACAGCAATATTTCTACTTTTTTAATATTTAATGGTGTATGTAATTGAACCGTATATTATTATCTATGCATACAGCAACAATGTTGCTAAGTAAGCGATCATAGATGTAATCTTTCACACGGGAAGCTATTGTTTGCGCAGAGCTCCAAAGCAGATGGTTACTCGTCATTGCTCCGTCAATATTGAAGTTTACAGTAGGTCACCTAAGTAAATAGTTCGGACATTTTATATTCTGTTGGTCACCCTCTGTTTAAAATATCAAATAGAGGTCGTTCTAAAAAAGCTCTGTGTAATGGATAGCTTTTCGACGATACCGTTTTTATTTATTTTATTATGGATAGGAGAACCAACAGCTATGACATATGAATAACAATTTTACAATTGTATAGGCAAAACATAGTCAATTACATCTGTTAACGGAAAAGTATGTAATCCTAAGAAATGTGTACAATTCCTAAAAAACGTAGGAAACCTATGATATTACATTACATACATTTACTTATGACATTACAAACATTTTGATATTTACTTTGAGATTGATTTTATACGTGTTTTATTTATTTTATTCACAGAGAACATTCATTTTTATAAATTTCCTAGTATTATCTCAGAATACATACATTTCACAGGAAATATGTGTCTTAAAGAATCTTTGAAACATTATTTACACATTTCCTAAGTAGGCTCGGAATTGTAATATTTCCTAGGAATTGTGTAAAATTCCTAGGTTTCATACATTTCCGGTAACACATACACATACTTAATGGTTTTATCCCGTAATTGATATTGTATTTACGTTTTTTTTTGACATTGCAATAAATATTGAGATGACAAACCGTCACTTACTTGGACAACATACAAAACAGCTTTGACATAGATGATTAGTTCCGTTATGGACGGCGAAAATCTAACTAGTACACAACAAGATCGATAGCAATCATCAATCATCTGCCTTTTCCCAACTATATTGGGGTCAGCTTCCAGTCTAACCGGATGCAGCTGAATACCAGTATTTTACATGGAGCGACTGCTTATCTGACCTCCACAACCCAGTTAGTACTGGGTAATACGATACCCCTTGGTAAGACTGGTTGTCAGACTTTTTAGGCCACTGACTACCTGTAACGACTGTCAAAGATCTACAAATGACAGCCGGGACCAACGTCTTTACGTGCTTTCCGAGGCAAAGAGGAAACTCGGTATGTAATGGGGTGTCACCCAACCACAGACCAACCTAGGCAAGCACGGCTTAATCTAAAGATCGACCCGAGTGGCTGTTATTATTTAGCCACGAGCCCCTCCAAAAATGATAATAATGATGATGATTGATCATTATTATTCTTACTTTTAAAATCAGTTGCATCACTTGCATCCTCATTTTACTCTGACATCAACCACCAGAGAGCATTACGTCAGCGGTCAGACCAATATCTTGGATACCTACATTACCTAAAAGGACTCGTTACAAATTAACTCCATGAGTCAGTCTAAGTATGTACTTGAACCGAACTCGACTAAAGTTACCTACTTCAAATGAATTTGTAAAAAGTTTGAAATACATAACGAGAAAAATAGGTAGGAAAAGCAAATTACTAGATTATAAATGCTAAAGCACCTGTAGCACCGATGCGCGATGAACTTTCAAAAGTTTTCTCCTTTTCATTGAAAACTTAAAAAGAAACTTGTAGTGAAAAGTAACTTTACTAAAGTTTTCGTTCAAAGCTCTGTTGTTGCAAGATGCTCGTGCTTTCAATATACTAATCTTATCTTACTAAATGCTTTATAAATGCGAAAATTTGTGAGGAAGGAAAGACGGATGTTTGTTACTCTTTCACGCTAAAACTACGAACGGATTTGGATGAAATTTAGCACACAGATAATTTATAACCTGGATTAAAACATAGGATACTTTTTATCCCGGTAGTATGATCCCGTGGGACAGTTACAGAAATACAGTACAATACCTTCACGCGGGCGAAGCCGCGGGCATAAGCTTAGTATTCCTATAAACGTGACACTGTCTTCTTCACATGATCCTTCGTCTTTATTCGTTGCATTTAGTTACATGGTAAACTTGGCCCTTAACCAGGAATTATTTAACCACAGGAGCTGAATGAATACTTATTGCTTATTTATGTCGTCTGCGGCCTCATTTGACATACATCACAATTTTCTAGTCAAAGGAAAGGCATCTCACAAAGATTGTACAGTCCTTTTTTATTTTACCTCTGATAGCAACAGCCCAGCCGCAACCTTATCATAACAAGAGTAAGGATCGTTGTTATTTTGGCAAAATTGTCAGAAGTAGCAACCGAAAAGCATCCTTATTGTGACTTAAATAAGAATCACTGACTTTGACAGTCGTGCAATGTCAGAGATAACATAATGTTGAAAGGACTGTAGGAACCTCATTGCTAATGGTAGTGTCATCTTGTGACAGCAATGAGGTCGCAACGCTTGAGGCTTAACGTGTTCTACACGAAGTGTTACAATGCGGAGCCAATAAGATCTGACTTGTAAAGCTTGTTTCTTAATATTATTAAAAAGATTTTCAGATTTAGTTCCCATGAAACATGAACCCTCTTCGAAGTGGGAGTTGGAAATATCCCATCTTCTTCTTCTTTATCGTGTGGCCAGTGCCTAATCTGTGTCAGTTTTTATGCCGCCACCGCACATGGGGCTCTGACTTGGCTTTAAATGCCGTCGAGAAATATCTCTCAGGCACGCTGGTTTCCCCACGATGTTTTCCTTCACCGAAGCATGTGATAATTATACAGTACGAAAAATCAGAGATAGGTCTTGGGTTTGAAATTGAGAACTATCCTATTTCAACACTGTTAAAGAAAGCTCTCTGGAAAATTGAAGTTTGCAAGCTTTATTGTTACTGCTTGATCACCAAATCACACATATTTTTGGCATCACTAACTTGTAATATTAGGATTGATGTCGAAGACATTATTTTGGAGCTCAAGATCGGCGCGCAGTTCGAAAACTCTCTTGCCAGAACAAATATTGCTCGAACTTTATTTACGGTCCCGCCCTCGCAAGTACACCAATATTTTAGGATTACCGCTATTTAAGGATGAAATCAGAGAACAGAGAATATTTCACGCCAAACAAACAAATGAACGTAGGCGTACTGACGCGGCGCGAATAGCATTCTCGCAGAGGTCCTCAATCCTGCACCAATTAGTATGAACAATAACACCCACGGGGAGTAAATAGGTGCTTTACAAATCATATTTTAATCACGATGTCGTTGACCGAGCAAACAAAAGCGCTGGAGCTATGATAGACTGTACTATATCTACGTAGCTGTGCACATGTGGTAGCCACATTACCTACGTGTGGTACATAAAGTGAGATGAACTCGATATTATTTATGTGTGTGCCTAAGGCAATAATTCGCTATTTATTTTGGAATAATTTGTAACGTTTTTCTGGTACTCGGATCCTTTTTTACAAACTAGGAAAAATCGAATTTTGTTAAACTGAGACATTGTAATTTTTATTAAATCTTACAATCTTACTTTTCGGATACGGCACCATTCAGTTTAAAATTGACGTTTAAAATAAAATAAAAACTTTTATTGTCAAAAATGTTACAAAAAGGTTTTACATTGGCCCCAAACTAAGCAAAGCCAACTATCTTGGGCACCAATACAGATCGAGGGATTACCAATGGAAAAAAATTAAAACCTATTCGGTGAGTGTCTTATAAGAGTTACAATACTAAGCGTCATTTCAATGTTAATCAAATTAATAAAGGAAATAATAAATAAGAACGATCATATTAGCTTGGAAAAAAAAATCGGTAAAACAACAAATTGACACAACAAACTACACCAGCGCCATCTATTGTCGAGTAGAAAATAAGTTTAATCGTAATCTCGAAATGCGCCATCTAGCGATACATTTATGAAACAAAGTGACAACGAATCAAGTTCCACTTGTAATAGTTCCACTACTCGCTACTAGGTGGTGCTGCACAAGGCACTGGTGTACAGTGCGCTTACAGCTTAACTGTGTTTCATAAAATATGTGAATTTGGTATAGCAGCTTAAATTCAATGATCATGGGCGGTTTTTTTTTTACAAACAAACGGATTGATAACAGTGCAAATACAACACAGGTACAAAGTGAAGTGCGGTCA
This sequence comes from Noctua pronuba, assembly GCA_905220335.1. Classification (NCBI taxonomy): domain Eukaryota; kingdom Metazoa; phylum Arthropoda; class Insecta; order Lepidoptera; family Noctuidae; genus Noctua; species Noctua pronuba. Next base: position 6,046,983 of record LR999894.1, read on the forward strand.
CTTGCTTGAACACCGTTCCGTTCGGCGTAAGTTAAGCGATTAGCTTTCTGCCTGTTGCAGATTCGATTCCCGGACGGAAAAAAATAGCCTAATACCATTCCCCTGTCTGAAACAAAGTGATTGCGCCTGAGTCATTTGTGTTAACTGCGACCAAGACACAGGACAAACCCCATAGTTGGGATAAGGCCAAACGATCAGATCCATAATCATAAAACATGGGGGAGGATATTTCCTTACACTTTGATAAATTATTAAAACGTGTTATTGACCTTCAGGTAAATGGCTTGTGACTCAGTACGTATGAGCTCATAAGATGTGTGTCAAGAGCTTCTCACGTTAAAATTAATTCGCGCGGTGCCATGACTCTTACCGGTATTGGTCAGATCTCATGTATACTGGCTTGAAATAACCTTGAACGGAAGACTGTCAATCCCTACATAAAAATTCAGGATTCAAGTAGGGACACGTCGAAACCGATCAGTGTGTGTAAAATAATGCCATACTTTCTATATTTTAAGCACTCGCACATTAAAAAATATATATACCTACTGGTTCTTCCGATCCCAATTTGTCGGGACCGGAAAACATGTATATCTTTATACATACACTTCGTTAGACACAAGTATTAGATAAAACGCAAATAAACATCTATGCTTAGTTTCGATTCTATTTCGTATCTGTTCTATTTTTCACACCATGCGCGAAAATTATTTCCCAGGAGGTTTCTATAATGGGAATATAAGTAATCACTTTTCTGTTTGTGTTATTGCGTATCCGAGATTTGTTAACATTAGAACATAACACGGTATGAATCATGTTATTCCAATCAATGATGACATTGATTTAGGGACCTACTTTGTGTAAGGTGTGACTGAAAAGACATATATCTGTTTAGATAAGTATGTGCTTACTATTTTACTATAGACGAGCACTTTAACTTCGACGATGTTTCACACCGACACATCACAAGTCACATCTTACAAGACTATACCATTAGCGACTTGTCTTCGATGCTTACATTCTACGCATAAGTCAACCTCTATAACTAACAAAGCTTTGTCATACAATTACGTATGTATGAGTTCAAATAACAGGTGGCTTAGCGTATAGCCAAAACATGCTCATTGCTCGCGGTTAGAATGCGCAACCGTTACGATGAGGTCACTGTATTAGCGCTGCCCCACACGTCCGGCAGGGTATCGCTGCGGCAGGACATAGCCCGTCCTTCCACTCCTTCCTCACCCATCCGTCACAAGCACCAGTTTTGCGTACATAACTCACTTACACACGGCTACACACCACAGTACCGTTAGAGTATTTGCACATCGCCATCGCGCCGACCGTTTTTGGGAGCACAGCCATAAGAGCTTGCGATTTTTGAACACTCTTTGTTCATTGATCTGTGTAATGCTCGTTGAATAGTTAGGTCATTATTCTCGGAAAATGTTGAGCGTCTAACATTGGCTACATTGTTCGATGTATCTTCACATGTTGATAACATCAAACGGGGACGTTTAAAACACGTGTAGTATCAGACTTCGAAAATTTAAGAGCTGATTACTATTTATTGAGATTGATACGAATTGATGGCCAGATCTTGTATGGGCAGCTCGCTATTATTCTATTGATACCCGACAAATTGTCCTCCACATAACGGATGAACAATAATATAAAGACTATGCATGCATCCTTTGTGGGCGTCACGCAATAAACTGTTTTGAATACATAAACAGTGTCTCTATTCAAATTAGTGTGAAGCAGCCTTTGATGACCCCGGGCAGACGTTTCGACATTCGCGGTATGGTACCTAACACAACGTTTGGTATAAAAATATAAAGGCAGAAGAGTATCCACGAATATTTATGAATAAATTAGCAGGTACAGTCATTATGTCGTTGAGCAAAAGATCGCCAAATTGATTTGATAAATCAATTCTTTTTAAACATTATTTAGCGCCGAATTGTTGTATATTTTTATGCAAACAAAGCTTAAAGTAACTACCTAATAGAATAATATGCAAAATAGGGCAGTACCTACTTATTTTCCTTCATCCCTACATGAAAGATAAAAGCTTCATTTTAGGTTTCCTCAAGGTCGGAAAATCCGGACATTCCTTTGTGTAAGTTTTTTTAACACACATTCTAAGTTCCTAACAAGAGGTTTCCCGTATCTATCTACCACATGAAAATTCTGCCGACCTCGTTCGAAAAAGAAACCGTGATATTAAACGTGTCTGTCAACAAGTCTTCTGTGACTAAATATAGACACAATAACATAACAACACATCTATTTAATTAGCACCACAGTTTACGACATACGAACTATAAACGTGAGCTTATATTCGAGATATTTATTATGCATTATATTCTCTATTATGTTCTGTCGACCAACACATTAATACATATAGTTTGCCTCGTTTATCTTTATTTTTAGCGACTCACACGGAAGTCGAATGCAAGTCTATTCAACAGATTGCGTTACAAAGCGCTTTTGCTATTTGGAACACTGGGCATTTTCCAACCGTTTCACAAAAACTCAACGGGTTGGGCTGCTATTGGAGCATTTCAATACATAATGGTAATGAAATTGCGCAAACTGCAAGTCACAGTACCTATACATATTGTCCTAATTAATACAAGGAGTGGTTTAGTTTTAATTCAATTTGCTAATAGCACGACCTAATTGGATTCGCACATTATCACGTTTTGGTAAATCGTGACAAACAGAAATAGCATTAACTGTACTTATCTTCCCGCATACAAGTCGTAAATAACTGAGGGAAATCGTTATTAACGCCCAATGGTAAAAGTAACACAATTTGAAGTCAAAAGATTAATATTGCCCGAAGCTGTGGGCCACCCATCCCACACACATCATATTTCCTCCTGGAGAATAGACCTCGACTCGTAAAGGTGAGTATAGACTACAACATTTTCTGGAGCATTTCTGTGTAATGTAACGTTCTTACGAATGGTACAATACAAGCAAAAGCTCAGTTTCCAAAGCATTTCCATGTAATGTAACGTTCCTGCGAATGCTCGGAGTTATGTTACGGGTAAATCCTCCCTCGGGTCTCCCTCCGCGTCACCCCGAAACCGCGCATCGCCCGCACTCGTGGCTCGATGAAATGTTACATCAATACGCTCGACTAAATGTTACACCAATACGCTAGTTGGTTTGTAACAAAGAGGCGAGCGTGCTCGACGTTTAGTTCGTAAAAGGATGATACACTAGAGCATATCATAGAGCGGCTCGTTGTTCTGTTACAAGTAAATGTTGTAGTCTATACTCACCTTTATATGTCGGTAGCAATCAAAACAAATGCCTTCTATCTTGCTTCACTTTGAATCTAGTGTTTTTCTATTACACAATGTCCTTATAAGCACTCGAAGTAGGTACACGTGAATACCAGGAAAATATAAACGCATACAAGTTCTCGTCAACCATGGCTAAAAATAAACTATTACAAAATCAATAGGTCTGGCTGACAATATTAATAACTGCAGTTTTTCTAAGATACCGGCAACAAACCCATTAGTTTAATAAAGAAGAACTCATAAATGGACTCCGCCCACGGCCCACAAAAAAGGAAAGCTGCGAATATTTTATTACATTGCATAAAATTTGAATTTTCATTTGATGAAAATGGTATGTCTAGAGAGGGATGAGCGCTGGGGCGGCATCCGGCAATCCCTCCGGAGAGAAATTACGTTACACGCTCCGATGGACGCTGCCTGCACCCAGCGATTAACCGGAACGACGCAGATTAAGCTCACATACCCAGCCTCATAGCGTCATAATGCATAGTAAGCCTATTCCAATTTATGCTGAGATCGTCTGCCTCGTAAATTGAAGTAGCCCTTGAGTAGACCTTCCCAGAATGCTATGATTTTAGTGCCTATGCTAATGGGTTTCCGTACCTGCGATAACATACGCTCAATGCCGTCCGTCTTCTAATATTTGTATAACATCGGACAGACCAGCATATTTGAGCATGTTTGTTCGCAGCCATTACGTTTTCATGTACAATGCATTGCAGGTACTAAGAAAATATTGTACAGAACCACATTGCTACTTGATATTTTGATCTCAATATTAAGTGGTCTACATTCCTTTAGTTTGAAGTAGAATTAATTAGAACTAATCAGATCATAAGAACCGAAAAATCGTAGAGTTCGTTTCTTATTACTAGCTGTGATTGAGAATCAATAAAATCAGAGTCGAACAAATATGTTCAATCATCTTAAAAATAATGTTTACCTACAATCAAGAGTATGCTACGCGAACCAAGTCCCTAATTTGTGTACCTACATTTTGCATGAGCTTTTATTCTGTCTACGAAATTGTAGACCCGTCCGTAGCGCTCGCGTAGACCTTGCTACGAAAACTCCTAAAACGTAGTTTCCCTTTTAAATGGGATTGAGGCACATCCGTAAACACGTTTACTCTCAACTTATTTGACTACTTAGTTTGTATGCAAGCCCGCCGGTCGCCGATTCAGTCCTCGGTCCTCGCGTCCATATTGAGTAGTCATCGCTGACGCAGCGGTTTATTTACAATCCAGTACACTGACTTTGAGTTGCATTTCAATATCCGTGTCAAGGGCTCAGTGGGACGACAATATCGTTACATTCAATACTATGTTTATAAATCGCACATTAACAAGCTACATTTATTGCCCAATCTATTTCATTGTGAAGTTATTGCGAAATCAATACCGCAAGGTCGACAACCCCTCGCAGTCGAACTTGTTTATGATTTTACGCAAAAAGCTAATGTCAATATGTCCCAAGTCTATGAATATAGATTCTAAAATCCGTGCTAAGTAAATGTCAGCGTGAGCAGCTATCGGCTGTTAAATGAGTTAATAGATTTCTATTACATATCATTAAATTCTACGCACATTGCTCCAAGAATTTCTAATGCAAGATGCGTCAGTGCGCCATTCATTGTACTCGCTGCAGATTTGTGTAAATGTCACTGAAAATTAATGCATATCTTTATGAACGTACAGTTTTTCAACTCATAACTGTAAAAGGATTTTAAAACATTCATTTTAATTTTAATATTTCATTTAAAATGCAGCCCGAATAATGCAACGAAATACGCAATCAGGAAGTAACCCGAAGCCTGCAACATGAAGCACATTATAAATTATGGGTTCCGTAATAAAACTCATCCGTTCCTTTCTTTTGATCATCATAATGCTCAACGTGATTATGACTTGTGCTGCCTGTCCCAATTTGTGTGATTGGCGTTTTGAATTACACAGAATACCACTGGTCATTTAAGAATTAAATTCAGCAAGCCCAAAATAAATTACTGTTAAGTATTCACCAAGTTAACCCTTGTTAAATTTATGTTTACGAATATGGCAGATGCATTAACACTTTAAATAGCGGCAGGCAATAAACTCCCCATTGGGAATCGCACAATGGCAAAGACACCTTATCGGTAATGAGCACGTCATCACTGTGGGGACGTTAATTCTTGTAAAAATATATCACTGGAGGCAGACACGCGTGTAACACAGCGGCGGGTGAGGGTTGTTTCGCTCTGTCTACTCCGCGTCTGTCAATATTCGCGGGAAGCGGCGTTGTCATGGCGACGAGGGAGAACTTCCTACATGACGGTCGCTGCCCCCTGCACAATGCGTCGCAGAGGGTCGGAGGGCGAGAAGCGAAAGAGGCCTGTTGTCTGGGATTTATGCAAGGGCGTCCCCCGTGACACGCTGCAAAGAGCCCCGAGGAGGACTTAATGACGTCTAAAATATTCACAGAAGGATGATGTCATGCCTTGCAGCGAGTGAAATCATGTTATTAATAAATACTAAAGCTGTCTCGATGGCTCCATAAATCTTGGTTTTAAAAACGAATAAAAATATGGCTCAGTTTGATATATCCTATTTATTGAAATATTCGAGTAAACGCGACAAGAATTAGGTTTTCCCCACACTTGGTCACGTAGCTTAGCTGGTCCAGTTCCCTTTACCATTGCGTGACAATAATAACAGTAGAATTCCCGTTAAACTTCGCCTAATCATTTTCGAATGCTACATGCATGCAGGCTGTTGGACAGCACTACTTGTGTACATAAAGTTGCTGTGTAAAACGACAAACGCCCAACATAATGAAACCTCGTTCTCTGCGATATTTTCTACGAATTTAATACAACAAAATACAAAAGTAATACAATACGCACTGGACTTAAAACTTCATAATTACGGTCGTAAGGTCAGTAACATATTCGACCACGAAACGTTATGAACTCATGTCACGAAACCTTTTAAAACATTTCTACATCGTACACCGAAATAAAAACGCACGTTATGAATGGAAATTACGGCCAATGATCCAATCCGTTGTGACGTATAATTATTTTTGTCATAATCTCAGCGCGAGGATCGAAGAACGGTGTAATTGTGAGGTAAATGTGAAATTAATATGAGTAGAGTGCGGCCAGCCTCCCACGCACATGGAGACGCGTAGTGTCACAAGATGCGTTCTCACCGTAACACGAGATACTGTTCTAGCAACAATAGTCGCGCTTGACCGCATCAGAGGCATGCAGTCGTCAGTGAAAAAGTCGTCAGACATAGATTTGTACGAATTATAAATAAAAAATAAAGCTGAATCTAATAAGTAACAGTATTAACAAAGTGGTCCGGCCAGATTCGATCCACTGGTCAACAAACTAGCGAAATAAATTTTACATTTGCACTCTTTTGAGTGGTCCCAGCCCAGCGGCCGGCACAGCGTTAATGAATAAATAAATTTACCGCTAACTACCACGTTTAATATTGAAATTATACAAAAGCTTAAATGACGCACAAAACCATTTTCGATACATTAATTATCTGCAAACCGCGCAGCCGGAATTATCGGAATTGCGGCCTGAAACGGAAATGGGAAATGTTGGAATATCGATGTTGGCAGAAAGCGTATTATTGTTTTGCACCTTTACAGCCGTATTGATTTTAAGCTTTGGTGGAGGCCTGGCTTTATTCAATATTGACATACGTAGGTAGGTACTTATTAGGAGTATTTTGATTTAACCTTTAGCATTTAAAGTGCCTACCTGTTATAATAGAAATCATTGTATCACGCTACTGACCGTTCAACAATGCATAGCCTGCAGCTATTCACAACTTTTACGTAAGCGCTTGTGCCTGAGATGTGAATGTAACCTTTATTTGATGTGCACTTCGAACTTGGCACCGTAGAAATAGATTAACACCTTCATTGATTTGATTCAAATCGCTCAAAAGGTAGGACAGACGTGACGGTCAATCGATGACCACGCAATTTCACATTTAACGCTTTCATAATCAATCTGAAGTAAACAATGCGGATAATTACAAAAGTAGAATAATGTTTTTATACTATAATTTTAATTACATAGTTTATACAAGCATAACAGTTACAATCAATACTATCTGTCAGATCTGATACAGGTGTGTAATTAAATTATGAAAGAGAGACTCGTAACAACGTTATATAACGTCGGTGCATTTTTAAAGTTCTCAACGCCGCTAGCTGTGTATACAAATAAATGACTTTATAACATGACGTGGAAAAAGCTTGAGTAAAACTTAGAAAGATCCTTTGAAGAGCAAAGATATGGAGTGTAGTTTTATCGCCTCTGGATTTTCGTGAAATTAACAAGCTGTTCTTCTTCTTCTTCCTAGTCGTTCACTCTCTTCGACAGAGTGGTCGAGATCTTGAGGGGTCGCCCAGAACTACGGTTTGCTGCCTTCGCGGTCTCACAGGGATCTTGGTATCAGATTTGATGGAGTCTGTCCATCGGGTTGGTGATCGTGATCGCCAAACAGGCACATACTTAATCCAAACTTTGCTCCATTTATAAATTATTGGCATATCCCGACGCCGTGAAACTGGCTCTTAAAATCAAGTTTAAAAAAAACAAGTGTGCAGTTCAAAGTCACCACAATTAAAAGCAGAGAGATAGTTTTCTGTGATTGTTTTTTTTTTATAAAGGCTGTTATATACTGTCACCGATCGCCAAAATGGCAACTTGTATAATATTGGAATAAAAACAAGTGTGGAAGAAATACGATATCCAAGCTAGTGTCACGAAGTCACGTTGCATTGATCAACAGCGAATTCTTCGGTTTCGATTACCGCACATTGAGCTTTGAAATAGATCTCTAGGATTATAGAAATTGAAACCTTTTCTGTGATCATACCTTTATATATTATTTTCCTAATGTATTATTTAGCCTTTTCGAATTTATACATAATGTGCGTCTGAAAATATAAGCTTTGAGTTTTTCAGGACAGAATTTGGGCATTAGGGTATTTTCAAATTGCATTATTAGAAGTTGGAATTGGACATCTTCATCAGGACAATCTACTGTTATCCACTTCTGGTCAAGTAATGCTCAAAAATAGAGCTCTTTCTAGAGTCAAAAAAGTCATATTTTTTACAAAACAATTTACTATGTGACCTCCAACGTTGAACCATCCCCGCATACCTCAAAATTGCATAACATAAGAAACTTTTCTCAATCGCAATATCCAAACACACGTCACCGACAAGGGCATATAATACGTACGCGTGGCAACATAAAAATTCTTTACAAAATGCAATTTACGAAATCGTTGGCACGGAAAACAGTCGGTTTCGACGTCCAACGAAGAAATAAAACTTGTCGCACGCCTTATCGTGATTGAAAGTGTGAAAGTAAAAATATATCAAGAGCCGGCACGACCACCGTTCTACCACCAGTCAGTTGCGTTTTCACGACAACTTTTATTAGCAAGTTTTTGTTTGTGTACACATCTGCGTGGCATGACGTAATAAAAATTTAAAAGCTTAAATTAAAATAATTGGTATTTTTTCCACCTGTTCGCTACTCTGAAGGCCGCAAATCTACAGGTGCTATTTCAGCAATCATCACCGACCGGGTTAATTACATGTATTTTACTGCAACTCCAAAGAAACTGGATAATTATGTAACCAATTAACATATAATATAGATACGTTTAAATATAGATACATTTTAATGGCATTATTATTTAAAAAGATACCTATTTTGATTTTATTTACATAATATATTATTGAAATTATGTAAAGAAACAGACATCTTTAATTTAATTAGCCAGAGATTTTATTGTCCTTTTTCACGCATTATTATTATGAAAGCATTGTTGATTAAGATACTAGCTGTATTTAATTAACATTAAATTTAAATAATTTTAAAAATGTTGCTCATACGTTTTGGTCTTTTGGGTTTATTCGTGGAAAACTTACTCGTAGAGTAGAAACAGTTCAAGCAACGGTGCCTAATTCACGGAATACTTGGAACCCTTACTTAGAAACAGTTGTCAACTACTCGGTAATAGCTGATTAACAAAATTTATAGCACGGCCACGAAGATATCCATCAGATTGAGACTAAATGTCCAGCTGACACGTAAAATCACAATTAGAAACGGGTTGCCGTTGTCACATTAACGTAGACGGCCGCCTGGCCGCCGACCCCGGTCCAGTTCTGTTGATAAGCTGTGACCGTGGGAGGATACTCCATGACCTCACTATTCCTCTAATTGAATGATAGGCCAGTATTTCTCACTTATCATTATCATAAATGTGCCTGAAATGATACTTTTCTTGTGCGTTTCATTTTCTTAATGGCGTTCTATTTACGCTCGAGTTACCGACTCTGAACAATGCGACGAGGACCAATCAGCGCTCACCAGCTAAGTTCAGTCGTTGCATTTTTCAGGCTGGAGTTTCAGACGGTCAATACTTTTATTTTAGTTCGACAAACCATTATATCAATACGTAATCGAGTCGACGCGACCAATGACCTAACATGTAATGTAATTATACCTTGAGGCGATTTCGCGTAGAATTGAGCGCATCACGTAACGGAAAAGTTGTACCCAAAGAAAAAACTATTGATAGAAACAATTAAACCAGCGATCGAAACACCATCGTCGTTGGATTGAACAACTGAAATAGACATTCCAAGTTCCAACCTTACTACCGAATCCGGTAAAGTTAAATTAAGTTCTTTTTACACACCTTACAGGATCAATTAAAAAACAGAGCTATTTTAAAAACAACTTAAGCTAGATGGTATTTGATAACAAAGTTATACAATGACAAAGACATAAAATGAACATAATAATTATATAAAGGTAAGTAAAGTAAGAGTATATTTCATGGTGTATGGTAAAGAGAATATAGGTAGGTACACGATGTAATTTAGTATTGCGTTATCCTACTAATCCTACTAATATTATACATGCGAAAGTTTGTGGGGATAGATGATGGATGAATGTTTTTTACTCTTTCACAAAAAAACTGCTGAACGGATTTGGATGAAATTTAACACACGGATAGTTTATAACCTGGATTAACACATAGGACACTTTTTATCCCGGTAGTATGATCCCGTGGGACAATAATGGAACTTTATTTTATAAAAGACAACGACTGATAGACACGTGATCTGTTAACAAAAGGATCTCTTTTTGGTATGGTCTACTATATCACCTTTCCTAAATTGGCGTATTGTAAAATTTCAAAAAAACCTTCATTGAAGACTCAATAATTCCGAGAAATACCCAACAATAACAATGACCTGCTTTATCACAATCTAAACTCAACGACCATAAATGCATTGGCATTATCTTGTAAGCTGTTTGATTTGAACACTCGAGTCTTAAACCTCTTGCGAGCAGGTATTTAAACTGAATGAGGATTAGAAAAGCCAATACTAACGGCTTGTTTACTCAGCTTGACTTTGTATTACGAGGAATTGCCGGTTTGCGCAACACTTGCCCGTGTTCGTAGGTGATGCAAGGCGGGTGTGGACACTGTAGACACAGATGAACTGTCCTTTTGGCGTGCCCAAACATGAGACATAACCAAGCCTTTAAACATTCTTCGTTTCATACAACACATTCGTGTGATTTGTCAAACTTGTTTCTATATAAGGAACTTGAATTACCAATAATTTGAACACAAGGAGCTACTAAGTCCTTAAATAGTAGACTGACATTTGTGCTAAGTACAAAGAATAATTTCGGTTTTCCTTATTCGTTCAATTCAAATAATTTCATTTGTTCAGCTCTGTTGAGTGAGACCTTCATAGCTGCACTGGCATCGTCCCAAGTAGTAACTTCATCAGTGACGTTAAGGAGAATCAATTTAGTTGGGATTCCGATAGCGTGATCAGCTAAGCCGAGTTAGCAGTGATTTATGTCCAAAACTCCAGAGAGCCCCTTGAAACGTCGCCCTGGGGCGTACAGTAATTACCCAGCGATTCGAAAAGACCCCTACACAAGAACATTCATTAGATTGTTACCACTCACCCTACGACCCTACGACGACCCACCAAATTACTAAGTTTCGGGGAAAAAGTGCTACAAACGAATTGTTTAATTATAGTTATTTAGTTACAGTACAACAATTAAAACCAAATAAAATTTGAAATGACACGCATGAGAATTTGGACTCTGACACAATATTAACAACTTTCTAATGCAAACAAAGCCGAGCAATTAGTAAAACGGTATGATCATTAGTTAATTGTGTCGTAAACTGTGTGAAAATACATCAAACGCTAAAATTCTTCAGTTTCTTTTTTATTTTATTTTCATTTTACGGGCTGTAGAAAGTCGGTGGTAAAATTTCCGAGAGAGATGTCACTTTGGAGAATAAAACAATGGTCTCTGGCTTGTGTACAGTGTACAGTGAGCTGTAGTATCGAGGAGTGTGGCTCATCGGGGCAGGGCGTTGTGCCTACGTTAATGCGAGAGTTTACTTTCTACCGAATGTCATTCGCAGGCGCAGCACGTGCCCGGTCTCTATCCAAGTCAGTATTAAAATAACGGAGCTTCTCTCGTCACGCTGAGAATGTGTTACTCGTCGCGAACAGGACGGAACTACCATATTGTTGTCACTATCCGATAAGTACGCATTACCGATGGCATAAAATAATAATTTAATGACGATATCTACCTCATTTCCATCAAGATGACATTAACTCCAAATGGCACTGATTGTTATCGTCGAAATTCGCAATGATCAGACAGGCATTGGATTAGATTAGAAGCATATACGACTTACTTTTCCGGTCAAGTCGAAATCCAGACATTAGGCTGAGATGTAATCTGAGATAAATACTGCTTACATTAGATATTATCAGATAAACTTGCGACTTTTTCTCACGCTTAAAAGCTAATGACCGCTAATTGTTTTACGGAACGGTTTATTATATTAGCAACTGAGTTTAGTCAGACGTTTCTTTTTTAGCGTGTTATAATTTCGAACCAACCTCAAAAAGGGGAATACCAATAACTTATGTTTTATCGTGCATTTTGCAGTTTTTCAGGCTTAAGTATACGGTAGATCTAATTTCAATAGATGTTTAAAAAGTCTTTTGTATTCATTAAAGAAATGCCATAAAGTGGTTTAGTTCCATTCACTGCGTGTTAGTTGTGATTAGTTACTTGATTTTAGTAGGTTGTTTAAGTTAGTACTCCTAGGTATCGTTACATTGTAAGAAGTTGGAGCAATATCTTACAACACGCCGTAATAAAATTAGGAATGTTGCGTTTTTTTTTAATGGCATCACGCAAGTCAACTTATGAGGCTGGCTTCTGCTTAACCGGACTATCCTGTGGGTACGTTGAGTGTAAGGCCTCCAGCCAGGGGCAAAAACCTTATAAACTAAGCGACAGCGAGCTAAGGGCACCCCCTGTGCGGTATGAGCCTCAGCTTAGGGCGTCCCTGGAAAGGGCAGCAAAGGAACAGGCTGGATCTGAGTGATATCATTATTTAGGGGCTGATTTAAAACTACAGGCTCAGCATTGCGGGCTGGCTGAAGCAAGGGTCGGCGGGGAAGGGATATTGCAAATGTAGACGCAACAAAAAAGTCGCCGTCGCCTAGCGAGTCAGTTTTCAGCATGGTCGTTGAACCTACAGTTTCGTCAACTGACATGTCTGTTTTAGTTTTATAATAAAATAGCCTTTTCCCGCGGCTTCGCTCGGGTTATGACCAAAAATTATCCCACAGGAACGTTTTAAAGGTGACAATCGCAGACAATGTAGCTTTGGCTTCCAATTTGTGAAACAATTTTGGGTATTGTATCAATAGTTCTTTCTTTTTCTAGCGCTTAATCTGGTGTCAGAGTTTTTATGGAGCCCATGGGCCTCTGACTTGGCTTTACATGCCGTACAGAAATAATCTCAAACATGCTAGTTTGGTTTTCTAATGATGTTTTCCTTCACCAAAGCAAGTGATAATTTACAATGCCCACCAGAATCCGAAAAATCAGAAATGCGTGTATTGGGTTCGAATTCGAGACCTATGACTTGGCAGTCCAACGGTCACACCACTATGCCCAGATAGAGGCCTGATAAAAGTCAAGAAGGAAATTACAATGAATTTCCGATTCTGCTAGAAGTAGGTATTCCTCCAAGTATGGTGGGCAGGCATAAACAAACAAGCTGTGAAGGGCACAGTATGACATCACTCGTCCACAAAGTTCGTATTTCAACATTATATACGGCGTGACTGAATAGGTCGGTAATAGGCATTAATTTGATTAAGGCACAGCAGAGCTACTTTATTATTACGTTACCGTAAAATTGTTACATTGAATAACAAGAAGCTAATTTCTGAGTGTTATTTATTCTTCAGTTCTTCTCTATCAAGTGGTGAAAATTAGATTTGACGCGTGTGATGTAAATAATCGAAAAATCGGAGCAGAACCAATTCAAATAGATTAGAACGGTGATCAAGGTGAATGGTCCTCGCATCCGTATCCGCGTCCAGACGTACAAGTGATTGATGTGATGGAAGGTCTAAATTAAATCTAAATTCTCATATTGGGAACGGCAATGTAACGTTATAACTATTCCTTTACGTCAGCAACTAAAGCCCATACAAAGTAATCTTAAAAATAATGAACTAATATTTATTACATGCAGAATGCAGAAAACTTTCAGGATAAATAAACAAAACCAACATGTTCTATTCTTAAGAGATTTCAGCGAAATGCTGAACGGTGTCATTTCAAATACAATAACTACATACAAATTAAACACGAGTAATACATATTAAAACACCAAGTTACAGCGAAACTTGCGGTTTCTGAACCTAACACTGGCATTGTGGTAAGAAGGACCTCAATATAGCAGGGGTAGGCACCTGAGAATATGTGCGTAGTCGCGTAGCACTAGGCTCGTAGCGCATAACACCGTTATTTGAAAAAACATTAAATTAGTTACATTTTATGGCATATAAAATATTTATAGTTATACCTAGTTGTTAGAGGTGCATGAATGTATGAAACATAGCCGTAACAATCATTCAAATTGGAAGCCAATTACTGAAGAACAAAGGGAAAACGTTGGCTTTGGTTTTATATGACTAATTTTACAACACTAGGAATTCTTCCTGCTGCAGGTGTCTATAGTTCGTTTTGCTTTCGCTATAGATTTATGCACATCACGCATTTTACAATATAATGTATAAAAGTGGAGGTATAGAATAGGTTTCTAAATGTAAACTGAACCCGAAAAGTTAAGTTAGCATCGCACTCTGGAAGACAGCCGCTCGGGTCGATCTTTAGGTTCAACCGTGATTGCCTAGGTTGGTCCGTGGATGACCATCGAAATGGCCTATATACCGAGTTTCCTCCGTGCCTCGGAAAACACTTTAAGCCGTTGGTCCCGGTTGTCCCTTGTAGATCTGTGACCAGTAGCCTGAAAGTCTGACAACCCGTCTTACCAAGGGGTATCGTATTACCCAGTCCTAACTGGGTTGTGGAGGTCAGATAGGCAGTCGCTCTAAGTAAAATACTGGTATTCAGCTGTATCCGGTTAGACTGGAAGCCGGCCTCAACATAGTTGGAAAAAGGAGAGGCAGATGGTGACGCTGGCAGTCAGGATGGGAGTGGAATTTCCAGGGTTTAGTTTTGGCTTTTTCAGCTTCAAGTAACAATGATTTAATATTACTAGGATTTAAAAAAAAAAATCTTTCATTAAAATTTTTAATTTTTTTTAACTATAGTTGTTAGACGAAAACTATTAAGATAAACAAGTTACATGGACTCCACTAGAAACATAATTTATTTAAGCTATTTGTACATAAAGGTAGTGCGTGCATATGCGTAAAAATAATGATGGATTGGATATTTTATTAGCATATCACTGAATAATGTAAATAATTAAGTATTCAGTATTGTAATGATGTAAGAAAATATGCAATAATGATCCACTTGGCTACACATACAACATGCCTGCCTATCACTAGATGCCCACTGGTCCGTGTAATGCATTATTTGTTCGAATTAACCGGATTTTAGGTGAAATATCTTCGGTCTAATTAATTAAACCAGTACTGCGGGTATCGGTGGACGATTATGTATGGTATATCAATATTTATGGATGCTGTAACAGAGTGTAACACATTGTGAGAACTTAAGACAGCGAGATTAATATCACAGCTTCCATGAGAGCACAACACACATCATTGAAAGTTATGACGCAGTTTGAACGAACTTCTAGTTAGTAGGCCATTGTAACTAGTACCAACATATCAAACACTAGCAAAGCTATTTGAAAAAGTTCCTAGTTCAACCACTTAAATACTTATGCTACTTACTGTGTTCACTCCTACGCTACTTATCCCATTTTTTCCCAGACACTTCGCGCTAATCATTCTCACGGATACCACAGTCCCTTAATTGAGACTAGAAAGTGAGTCAATTGGCCCCAGCCTGATGGACCGAAACTCGATAGAAACCGCAGAGCGCCGTATAGTTTTCACTGTAAGTGGGCCATACGCGAACGACCTGCTACTCTCTTGACGATAAGGTCCGTCATTGTATTAATTACTCTAACGTGTATATTATTATAGTACGCACAGAGAGTAGTAAATACTAACTCGTCAGCTGCGTCGAGGAGACGTTAACCTTTGGAAACGATAGATAGGTAATAGCGAAAGTAAAATATGTATAGATCAGTAGCGAAGGGTCAATTTTTGTAAGAGGTAAGCTGGAGTACATATCTTTAATTGATTATATTATTTGTCTATAGAATACTGACTGTGCCATTTTTCAAAGGGAAGCCGGGGAATCGAGTTCTATGGAACCTTCGCCACTGGTATAGATGTTCAAACATATTCAGGCTTTACAATCACTGCAATACTATCTAGGCTGGGTCTACTTCTGAACAAAGCCTGCTAAAAAATAAAAGTTACGAGCAGTTTTCTAGCATCTTAAAAGTTATTTTGATTGACGCGAAACTCAACAGTGACTGGACGAAGCAAAAAGCTTTGTTTGAACACTTAGCATACCAAAGAACCTTTCTAGTTGCAGTTGGAAATTTCTTTTTTAGTCATTTGCATAACTGAATTGTTGTTACTAATGGCTAGAAAAGAAACAGTACACAAAGCTTCGGAACGTCCAGCCACACTCATATCAATATAATGATAATTTCAGCGCTTACTCAATCTCTTCAGAAGATCAGAATGACTAAGCATTCCGCACATGGTTCAATTTAGGCTTAGACAATTACTTGTAGGTTCGCGTCAAGTCAATATACATAATTGGCGGATGACGGGGACAATCGACGTGGCTGTGGGACGCCCAACACCCACTGTTGTGCAATACGACAATTAAACACAATCACAACATCTCGGCCACAAATCAAAATCAATTCACGCAATAGTTCCTGTTTATTAGTCATGCTGTGAAACGTTTTCATTGATGAATTCGGGTATGACTGTAGCTAAAAAGTGAAAATGGAATACGTTTTTTTTTAATGAAGGTTTTTCCTCGACCTCCATAACCCAGTTAGTACTGGATAATACGTTACCCCTTGGTAAGACTGGTTGTCAGACTTTTTGGGCCACTGACTACCTAACGACTGTCAAAAATCTACAAATGACACCCAGGACCAACGGCTTAGCGTGCTTTCCGAGGCATGGAGGAAACTCGGTATGTAATGAAAAAAGATCGACCCGAGCGGCTGTTATTATTTAGCCACGAGCGGGTTTAAAATATTTTGTTTATATTCGTAATAACTATGAAATTACGAGACAGGTGTAGTTGGCAAAGCCCGCGACCTTACTCACTTGCATACATGATACATGTCACTGATTGAGCACTTACGTAAAGCGCCCCAAATAACTTGCGAATAATTTCACGGTAAAAATAGCAAGCGTAACTGAATGTAAACTTTGTACGGAGTGCATTGAAGTGTTAGTACTTACCACATCGGTCGAGCCAGCCCTCGGCGCGGCAAGGGAACGTTATCACCACCAGCTGATCATCACTCCGCATCTTGATCACAATCACTTGTCAACAATAAACACTCGTAAAAGTCCCGCGGACGATACATACATCTCTTTACATTTCACTATACACCGGGCAGCTTGTCTGATCAAGCGCTTCAAGCACTGGACTCCGGCTACACAACACTTTCACCAGCTGCCGATAAAAAGAGAAGTATGCTAATCATTGGAAATAGCAGCGCTGCAGCGGTAAAACAAGATAAAAATTGAAATGCTCTATCTTCAGCACCTTCAGCAATGCACATTCGGAGTCTATTTGTAAAACTACGTGTTGCGGCTTTTATTTTTAGATGGTTTGAAAAAAGTTGCAACTCATTCGGATATTTTAAGATTTATTACCCAAAATAAAGATATATTTTTTGATATATAATTAGAACAAAGTAGGTATAGCTAGTTATATCATGCATTGCGAACGGTTAGACCTTTTCACCTTAGATGAAATATTTATATTTTGCAAATAAGAAAGCAAATAGAAAGTTTACTATAGGTAGGAACTACTTAAATACTTAATTTATTTATTTTTTTGGGTAAGAAAACACTTTCTGTTAAAGTTAATTATTTGTCGAAAAAAATTATCCCCAACTGGATTTAATTATAAAGATAATCTTCATCTTATTTTGAGACACCTCTTAAGTTTGTTGCCAAAGTATTACTTTTAAAGTTGAGGGTAGATTAATTTTTGCTTCCCCAAGCATTTTCCAGTTTTCCTACTTATTCCTTTTTATCAATATGTTATAAACATTTAAAAATTTATTTAAAAAAACGAAAATTCTGTAATAATTACCTTGACTGTTTAACCAATTCTGTATCCTAAATAAGTTATAGATTTTGAAAATTCACGCGCACGTGATAATTGCACTGAATCGCTAACCATCAACACACCCACATCCGACACCAACACAGAAAAAACTACTGAATTGACGTTTCCATTCTGTTTTCCGTTCTGGTGGGAGAGTGAAACAGCTATGTGTTCTATCCCTTTCATTTCTTTATTGACCCGCCTTCTTATCATTCATGTTATCAAAATGCGCGCGCAACTAAAGCGAGCGTTGCTGTAATAAATTAATCTGATAATCTCTATTTTAAATTATTATGGTAACATTGTCAACTCTACATTAGCACTGTAATATACTCGCTACTATAATATACTTACTTTACATTATAGCCTATTCATAAAATAATTTGAATCAAAACAACATTTATTGACATTCTGAACCATAAACAAAATAAATACTTCAATGGCATTGGTATACTTCAAGTATACCCACGCAATACGCTGCAGTGATTTAGCGATACAGCTGTTAAAACGTACACCGAATAAGTAAATTTTGGTTAGATTTAAATTATTGTTCTCACTGGTTCATCTGAATAATGGTGGTGTATTTAACATAAAAAATAAATAATTTAGTTCGTGTAACAGGGTATAGGGTGCCCGATTCTTCGACTTCGTCCTTTGACGTTTGACAGTTCTCACATTGCTCTGTAGTCTACGGTTCAAGATGGCTCTCAAAGCACTTGTCGGGCAAAGTGAGTTAAAAAAAATTGTTTTTAGCAATATTTCAAAGCTTTCAACACGTTATTACCATTTATTTTAGAAGATAATTATATATTACGTATTTGAGGATATTTTGTTTGTTGATTGTGTAACATTTTCTATGATTTCATTCCATCAACAGTTATCAACTTATCGATGACTAATAGTTTTATGTGTTTTTGTTGAATTATTTTGATATTTTTTATCTAAAATTGCCAGGGCGTGAGCTTATCACATCAACTATTTTGCTGTGCCCGATATTTATTACGTTGCATAAAGCGGCATATAAACAATGGGTTCCTGTAGCTTTACTAAAATTAGACAAAGGTAAAGAAAATGTGCGATAATAATCGTTACATCGCTTCGGTACGGTATTAGATTTAGTAAAAAATTGCATTAGGTGTTAAAAAGTTACGTGAAGGGGCAGAAAAGCTTCGCACGTAATATTGATTTTCTTGTGTCACTTGAGCAAGGGGGTGGGGTGCTACATACGTCACGAAGCGGCTATGAACAGTGCGAATCCTGAATGTATTGTTTTCAGGCATTGGTTCAGGCTTATGTATGAGTCATTGTAACAGAAAACTAGCTATTCTGTTTTGCTCCACAAATGCAATACACCAGCTCTATTGGTAGCACAACAGAACCCTCATGACAAAAAGGGAACAATATTTTTCATAGTACCTATCTTAGATTTTGTTATTATGGGAAAACCACCATATAACCTGGGAGTCAATTAATCAAACAAATTAGGTCAAAATGACATCATCAGTGGTATGATCAACAAATGTTATCAAAGCATCAAAATTATTAAATCTAACTTAACATGACCTTATGTGGGATGTGTGGATGTGGGATGAGACAAACTTCTTTGACAAAGATTCTTCTTGGTAGCTTTGGACAAAGAGAGATGAAATAGGAATAGAGTGAGGGGCCTTTGCCATGCTTAAAGGCATGTAAAGAATAAGTCAACTGTAACTGTAAGTTAAAATAAAAATGCTGCCTTACTGAAAAGACAAATTTTACTGCAGAATCTGACCTATTTTCATTATAAGACATCAAAATCATTATTTTAAAACTGCTATTGTGGCATTCTCTTCGCAGAGATTATGAACGAGGTGATCCGGTATCGCTCAAAAGGAAAGGATAAAATAGAATGGCGGGTGTTAGTGGTCGACCAGCTGTCCATGCGCATGGTGTCTGCCTGCTGCAAAATGCACGACATCTCTGCAGAGGGCATAACTTGTGAGTATTTTCTTATGTGAAGTTATAAAGATGTACTTTTTACTCAACTGCCCAAAAAAAAAGTGTTTTATCAAATAACTTAAAAATAAACTAATTAAACTGTTTTTTTTACTTAACTATTACATGGATGCTGACTAATATAATGTGGATTACCAAAGAGATACTTCCTTGGTGCTTATAATTAGAATGCTCTATTTACCAACTAGTCTTCAGTTGCTCCGTGCAAAATACTTGGGACAAGGCTAGTCAGATGATAATGACTCATGACCTACTTACTATACCATATCAATCAAGAAGAATACTAGCTCTTTGGAGCTACATATTTGTGATAATTTATGTATGCCTAGATAATCAATAAATCATTGCTATTTATAACCATTTCAATTGGATCCCACTGCATCCAGAGAAGTTAATTATTATGTTGTCTTTCCAGTGGTCGAGGACATTCACAAGAAAAGGGAACCGCTGTGCACCATGGATGGAATCTATCTCATCACACCATCTGAGAAGTCTGTGCACGCTCTCATCAATGACTTCTCTGTGGGGAACCGCATCATGTACCGGGCTGCCCACGTGTTCTTCACCGAAGGTAGGTTCATTTTAACCCTTTAGTTTAACCATTAATTTTTGTAAACTGGCTGTGTTTATATTCCATACAATGTTGTATGGACTGGAAAAAAAAATGAAGATTATGCTTTTTCATTTTGGCTAGTTTTTTTTTTTTTTTCTTCATTTGGGCTTCAATTTTTATTTGCAATTTAATTTCTATTTTTACAGCTTGTCCTGATGCACGATTTGACGAATTATCACGTAGTCCTGTAGCTAAATATATCAAAACATTAAAGGAAATCAACATTGCTTTTATTCCTTATGAACAGCAGGTTTGTCAAATTCTATTGTTTCTAAAGAACTCATCTATCAGGCTAAAGGAGAACTCATAATATATGAAATGGAAAACCATTTTAAAATGGCTGTTTCTAAAACATGTGTTTGATTCTTCTTTAGTCATGCCTAAAAAAGATATGAGTTCAAACTTAATACTAATAACTAACACTTGTTACACGCTGCCACTAATTAGTATGCCCTGAGGAACTGTTCAATGAACTCTGCAAGTCTTCAGCAGCAAGAAAAATTAAAACTTTGAAGGAAATTAACATTGCTTTCTTGCCTTATGAATGCCAGGTCAGTATATGAGAATACCTTAATAAATACATTAAGTGAGTTTCCTCTGAAATGTATGGAAATATTATTATTCTCTTAGATTCTAACTTATGTGTAATTAAGTAATATGAAAATAGTATGGTAACATTTGCCAATCAGCAAGCATCATTCAAGATACACCAGTTATAACTAAGTATCATCAGTTGTTGAGTTGAGGCTCTTTTACACAGTAAATTATAATAAATATTTCGTTTTATTTTGTCAGGTATTCTCCCTCGACTCACCCGAGACGTTCCAGTGCATGTACAACCCGGCGCTGGCGCAGACTCGCAACGCTAACATGGAGCGCATCGCCGAACAGATCGCCACGCTGTGCGCTACTCTCGGAGAGTACCCTTCTGTGCGATACCGCAGGTAAACAATTTTACAAAACCAATGGCAATTTTTTTGTTAATGATAATGCACGAGTTTTGAAGGGCAACTCAAATAATTCAAAGCGAAGCCATCATCTGTTAGGTTTGAATGTCTTAATAACTGTTCATGTCCTAAACTCCTAACAGTAATAAACATGCATGTGTCTCACTAGAGACACATTTTAAATTGGACTTTGGAGTAAAAATAAACAAAATATTGTTTTGCAGTGACTGGGAACGCAATGTGGAGCTTGCCCAGCTGATCCAACAGAAACTGGATGCCTACAAGGTAAATATACCAAATATTATCACTTAATCGCAAGCCAGACCTTGTCCAGACCAGGCTTGACTTGACAGACTTGCTTGATCGAGACTGGTTACTGAAATTCTGTAGACATAAACACAATATGGCATATCCTGTTGTACGATCCTAATTCTAATAAAAATAAGACCTGAGCATAAGTTTTTTTGCTGGCTACTCCACCACACTTATTGTATTTGTTCTTTAGGCTGACGAGCCGACTATGGGCGAGGGTCCCGAGAAGGCTCGCTCCCAGTTGCTAGTGATAGACCGCGGCTTCGACTGTGTGTCGCCGCTGCTGCACGAGCTCACGCTTCAAGCCATGGCATACGATCTCTTGCCCATTGAGAACGACGTCTACAAGTAAGTTTTTTAGAATACTGTTACTTATTTCAAAACTTTCCCCAACTATAAGTACTGAGCCTACTCAGTAAGTTTATTTTGAGCCTGACTATAAATTCAAAGGAGTGCCATTTGCTAATTTAAACACTGTTGCTGAGCATGAGGTTTTGAATTCAATTCCAAAGTTTAACAAATCATTGTTGGGATTTTCTATTAAGAATTTCTCAGTAGCAGACACGGATCTTTGATTTTTGCCTGGTTGATGGCAATGGGCTCGCGCCCCATTACATGAGACTTAAAATTAACTGGCAAATGCATGTGTACTATTAGGTACACCACTGCCGAATTCTTCGGGAATTGGCCAGAACAAATCATAACTTTTTAAAGGTCCACCTAGTTCTGTCCAAAAATTCAATTCCAAGTCTCACATTTTACTTGTTTATCTTAGATACGACTCTTCAGGCAACATGAAGGAAGTTTTATTGGATGAGAATGACGAGCTGTGGGTGGAACTCCGACATCAGCACATTGCCGTTGTGTCTACGTCGGTAACTAAGAACCTGAAGAAGTTCACTGATTCAAAACGAATGGGTGGAGGTGAGTGACTAAATAAGTCCTACTTTATTCATTGTACTTGAGTTTTGATAAATCAAAGAGCAAAAGCCGCAAGGAAAACTCTAGGAAAAGGCACTGCTTTTAACCTTGTAAATGAAGGCGACTTGAATCTTTCTTAGAAAATGAAAGTCCTCTAAAAGATCTTATGAGAAGGAGAACAAAGGAACGACCACAGAAAAAGCTCCAGACAATTCAAAGTGCGTAATAATTATTTTTCTACTTTCATCTTCAACAGGAGACAAGCAATCCATGCGGGACCTCTCCCAGATGATCAAGAAAATGCCTCAGTACCAAAAGGAGTTGTCCAAGTATGCCACACATCTGCGTCTGGCTGAGGACTGCATGAAGTCTTACCAAGGCTACGTCGACAAATTGTGCAAGGTTGAACAGGTGAGATCTTCATTTCAAATATTCCAATACGTAAAGATCAAGGCCTGTATGCATGCCAATAATGTTCTTTGTCGTGCCAGCGACGCGAAGAAAAAGAAGACTTACTTACTAGACTTTTTATTATCATTTTATACCAACAGGACCTGGCTATGGGCACTGATGCTGAAGGCGAAAAGATCAAAGACCACATGAGGAGTATTGTACCTGTGCTTCTTGACCAGGTATGTAAGGAGTATTTATACAATATCTCTATAAAAAATAGTGTTCTATTTCCGCAATAAAGCCTTACCTAACACGAAAAGGTCGACAGGAATTACAGCACGGGACGTTTTTACAGGTCAATCTCTTCTGTTTGATGATTGCTGGAATTAACTCCCCTTTTATTGATACTACTTCGATATAGTGTACTGATCGCCTTTTCAAATAATTGCAGGCGGTGATAAACTTCAACAAGATGCGGATCATTGCGCTGTACATCATGTCCAAGAACGGCATCTCGGAGGAGAATCTCAACAAGCTGGTGACGCACGCGCAGCTCGAGCCGTCCGACAAGCAGACACTCCTCAACCTCGCCAACCTGGGACTCAATGTCGTTGTTGATGTATATTTATTATATATAGATATATTTATGTATTTTTTGCATGTAGCATGATATTCTGTTGGTTTTGTTTTGTTACACTAACTGTTGTGATAAAATTTTCACAAAGGTTCTGTATAACAGAACGTCACTCAAGACTCAAGCATTAACTTAAAACTAAATTCAAGGCATTTGATTGGTTGAAACTCATCTATACTAATAATAATACTATATTGTTTATAATATGTAGGTGGTAATCTACAGAACTACTGAACCGATTCCGACAATTCTTCCACTAACGGGAAGCTACATTATCCCCGAATGTCATAGGCTACATTTAAAACGTTCCCGTGATTAAATTCCGTACTTAACGGGGGCGACGCCGCGAGCAAAAGCTAGTTTTAAATAATGCTGGAGTCTTGAGTGATGTTCTGCAATACGGACCTTAAACCCGATCTTGATGTACCGAAGATACAATATTCCTTCAAACTATGTATTTAACAATATGTTGCTTCGATAGTTTACAACAGACAAACAAATTAAAATGACTGATAAATAGTCGTTTTTGAGCAAAATCGAATGCTCAGTTTCGACTTTTACTCTTTTCATAGACCACTTTTTTTAGTTCGTCGATCGAATGTGTATCTTGGGTTTTTTGTATAATTATCAATGTCTAACCCCCAGTATTCAATTATTATTTTCTAGTTTCTATTTTTCTATCCTTTTTTTTAAATATTGATATTTAAGTGTTACATAGTCGCTTCAATTGTGAAGATTAGTTAAGGTTTCCCTAATATAAATATTAGCAATTAATGTTACCATATAATGTTCATTCTACAGGGGAACCGAAAGAAACAGTATCAAGTACCAAGGAAGGAAAGGATCACGGAGCAAACATACCAAATGTCAAGATGGACACCTGTCATCAAAGTTGGTTGCACTCATTATTATAGTCCTAATACACGAAACCACAATATCGTCGCAAAGTTGCCTAATAATTATGTTTTGTTTTAGGATATCATGGAAGACGCTATTGAGGACAAGCTTGACCAACGCCACTTCCCATTCTTGGCTGGTCGCGCGCAAACCTCTGGATATCAAGCACCAACTAGGTAAAGAGCCAAATTTTTCAACATGCACCAAACCTAATTAGGGTTTAATTGCGTGGTAACAAAACTTATCTAAATTATTTTTTATTCTAGTGTGCGCTACGGACACTGGCACAAGGATAAGGCACAGCAGACTATCAAGAATGTACCGCGTCTGATCGTCTTCGTTGTTGGAGGTAACAATCTGAATATTTCATAATGTTTTAGCTGTGTACGCGACATATCGGTATCTTCGCTTGCCTCGTATTAAGATAGAATATCTAAAAACGGACCCTATGCGTGTCATAAAGTATACTTTATATTCCTTCTATTTCAGGCGTCTGTTTCTCTGAAATCCGCTGCGCATACGAAGTGACCGCCGCGCTAAAGAACTGGGAGGTGATCATTGGCTCGTCCCACATACTGACCCCAGACAACTTCCTGTCAGACCTGAGCTCTCTAACCGCCTAAACACCGACACTTCTGGAACCGGCTATCGACATACATATGAAATTTACAAAGTTAATAACGCCTAAACTTGTTTTTAGTTGTCGAAGTAAACATTAGCAATTGCTTAGGTCCTTCATTGTTTGTATTTATTACATAAACATAAGCATAGCGTTGCCGTACTTCGACCATTTATTGTGATATCAGCATATTGTAACTATGCAATTATTGATGGCTAAACTTAATTTATTATAAGGGCCACATAATTTTATTTATTGCTTTTACTTACAAGTTTGAATTACCTCCATCTGAGGATGTTAGGAGTGTTGTTTTGGGATACAAATTGTGAGTACTATAATAACTTAGTATTTTAAATACATTTTAAGATCAAAATAAGTGCAAATGTGCTTTGTAATTATGTTTACTATATTTTACGTTTTGTTACAACAGAATGATCAAAACGTTTATACTGTTTTATTTCGAAAAAATGTTTTAATCAGAATTATTAGTTTTTAAGAGTTTCAATTTGTATTATTTTGTTGTTGTTAGGGAATGTTAAACATTACATGGCATGGGTTTGCGTACTATTAATATAGACTGATACAGACGACATGCTATTGTTAAATTATGGTACATTTAAAATTTCTATTGATGTAATGACTTGAGGGAAAGTGTAGGCATAGTTTAAAAACTAAATTGTCTACAAAATTATAGTAAGGTACAATGTCTTTTATCATGTGTGTGTACTAGATGTAAAATTTGCTTCCAAAAACCGTTGTGCAGTTTATTTAATGCCAAATGTTAGAATCTTGACGATTGTTAACCGTAGATATAATTTGTTGACAGGATTCGATTGTTCTTATAACTTGCACCTTCGATTGTCACTGTTCAACGCACTACTGTCGACGTCGCACGGTCGACGCATTTCAGGTAGTTCTCGACACGCTAGAGATTTCCTCATCATCTGAATATTCTTATCTATGATATTATTCTGAGTGTTTAATGATATTTATCTAATATTAGCAGACGCGTTTACATTGATACATTCCAAACTATCTCGATATGTAATTGTTAGACAGTCTTACATGTTACTCTTGAAATGATTTAGTGTTTACCTCTTTAACGTTTTCTGAACTATGTTAGGTACGTTTAACGTATTGGTGATTTACGATGTATTCATATAACATGTAGTAATGATCTAGATATGGGATTATAATTTCATTTCATTAATATAATATCTATTGATATCTCGATGTAGTTCACTGTTCAAGCATTACAAGTCCCCATCTGCATCTGGCCACTATAGCCTTAAAAACGTTAAATCTATCAATTTGCATGAATTGTGTGTTAATGACGGATTGTGCAATTATGTAGGGAATATTCGTATTAATAACCAATCTAATCATAAATTTAAATATCAGTATTTAATTGTTAACAATTTCATTAAATTATTTAATCATCAAATTCTTATTTTATTTCTCTTAAACCTTGCTGAAGAACTCTCTGTTTATGTGGAAGATTAGTAACTTTATTGAGACTTTAATTGTTATTAAAGTTAGTTATTAACCGACGAATAAAAAGGAGAAGGTTCTCGATTCGACACTTGAATATAGTTTGCTTAGTAAAGTTGGTATAGTAATTCAAGTCAAACACTGATTCTGAGTGTGCTGGTTTGACACACTTCTGAGTAAAGTGTACAAGCTATAATCGACAGTCATTTATTTCGTTATTTAATCCAGAAAGCCTTTGTAATATACCCATGGTATCACGAATCAAAAGTTGTTAAGGCACAAAGGGATAATACCTATTTCCATACATTTGTGCAAGTTATGAGTTGCGTGTAAGCCTGGTTTAACTAACAAGAACTACGACATTGGTGGCAGGAGGAGAGCAGACAGAAAACATCAAGCACAAAATAATAATAGATACTAGGTAGTTAGCCATACAATGATGTGTATTTAATGTTATCATTTAATTGGAAATAAAACAATAAATCATGTGACTAACAAAGTCTTGGGGGCATTATCCGCAGGTTATCAGTTGCGCTGAGGGTCACAAACAACTTGTCTGGGAATTGTGAAACCTTAGTACTGAGGTATATAGTTTAAGGGACGTAACTTAAACTATACACATTCCTCTTAATATTATACAATAATGAATTTATTATGCATAAGTAGATACTGATGCTACGGGTCATAAATCCGTCATGTCGATAATGGCTTCTTTTCGGTCGTAGGCAGATAGAACTCCCTCAACGGATGCGACCATTACGTCACGCCTCATCATCATCAGCCCATAGCAGTCCACTGCTGGACATATGCCTCCTCAATCGCACGCCACTCAACTCGATTCTCAGCAACTCTCATCCAGTTGCTACCAGCCACCCTGCGAAGATCGTCACTTCACCGAGCCTGAGGGCGTCCCACCTTACGTTTGCCGATTCGCGGTCTCCACTCAAGAACACGTCTACCCCAACGGTCATCGGTTCTAATTCGTCACGCCTGTAATTCCCGAAAGGTTAGGCAGAGGTGTACCTTCCTACACACCCACATTTCACCAATATGTTTGCGACCCCTATTATACGTAGCCGGTAAGCCTATTGCCATAAGCCGGGCACAAAGTCAGAGTTCGTGGTTGCTACTGAGAAATTATTGATGGAAAAACCAAACAACACTACGCTCGACCTGGGAGTGGATTCCAAAACCTGATGCTCAACAGTCACGCGAGTGTAATAATAGTACGGTCGTGCTCTCTCTAGACTCCTATACTTCTAAATACCGGTTCTGACGCGGTTTATGTCCTAAGTGCCATAAAGCAGACACCCGCCGTACACCAGCATTCTGCGAAAGTGATACTTCTCAGGTTCGATTTAATTAATGTATTCGATCGGATGTCACAAAGAGACGCATCACTATTGTGTTAACCTCAGGGTTATCAGCCTATTCGCGACAGTTCATCGTCGCTTTCAGTCTATCGACTACTGTCTGCAAGCAATCACTCAATAATCGTAATGGCGAAAGATCTTGTTATTCTTGCCTACTCTGGTGGTCTGGATACCAGCTGCATCCTAAAATGGTAAAGTATACCCTATCTTCGTTTGTTATCCTGTTATCACGCAGAAATTTTAGACCGCCACTGTTTTCTTTTTGGTCTTGTACCAAACAATGACGAATTGGAGACGTAGTTCTAATAACATTCGGTTGTTTAAAAATGACACAATAGAATAAACATAACATCATGCCACCCGTTATATTACTTTATGATCACGCCTGTAATTCCCGCAGTGTTAGGCAGAGGTGTACCTAATATTACACCCACATTTGGCCCGTTATGTTTAACTCCTATATAATAAGTGGCGAGCCTATTGCTACCACCCGTGCACAAATCCAGACTCCGTGGCTGGTACTAAGAAATTCCTGATGGAAAAACCCAATAACAATTTACTCTACCCGGGAATCGAACCCAGGATCTCATGCTCAGCAGTCGCGATTGCAACCACTAAAGCAATGAGACAGAAGAATAAAGTAGTTACTCAGTCTGATAGTTATTCAAAGCATGTTACCGCGTGATGTTTCTTATAATCACAATTCTCTTGCTGAGTATCTGATTGTAGTACCTAATTCAACAGTAAAACTTACCGACCATTTGACACTGTGACACTGTTTCTGTTTTCCAGGTTAATCCAAAAAAACTATGATGTGGTATGTTATATGGCCGATGTTGGTCAAAATGAAGATTTCAAGAAGGCTAAGGAAAAGGCTTTGACAGTAGGAGCCAAAGATGTGAGTATTTATCCTAGCTATTTCAAATATTTATATTTTGCAGTACCTTTATGTGAGTATAACTGTACCTATACCTATCTACATTAACGAAACAATCATTTATTTTTAGGTGATAGTAGAAGACCTGCGTAAAGAATTCGTGTCCAACTATATGCTGCCTGCAGTTCAGATGGGTCTGGTTTATGAAAATCGTTATTACTTGGGAACTTCTCTTGCACGACCATGCATCTCAGTTGGCCTTGTGAATGCTGCTAAAAGACTAGGTGCCAAGTACATCTCTCATGGCGCCACAGGCAAAGGAAACGACCAAGTCAGATTCGAACTTAGTGTGTACTCATTGTGGTCCGAAGGAAAGGTAAGGATAGCGTTCATCAAGTAGGTACTTAAGACTTAAAATAACCGTTTACGGTAAGCGTACTTTGTCTAACAATTTGTTTTATCCAGGTGATAGCGCCCTGGCGGCTACCGGAATTCTTCGAAAGGTTCCAAGGTCGCAGTGATCTGATCGAATTCGCAAAACAGGAAAACATCCCGGTTTCTGCAACTCCCAAAGAACCCTGGTCAACAGACGAAAATATTATGCACATCAGGTAAAGATAACATGTCAGTTACTTATTAGTGTTCTTATTACGCGTTGTATAAATCTAATCGTTGTATCTTTTCTTGCACTCATTCAGTTACGAATCTGGCGTACTTGAAGATCCTGGGGCAATTCCTCCAAATGGCATTTTCAAAATTACTCGGGATTTGAAACAAGCTGAAGATTATCCAAGTGCGATTGATATCAATTTTGAAAAGGGTGCGTAAACATTTACTATACTTCTTATTTCAAGAGTCAAACACTATAATTAATAATAAAACATTATTATTCGACAGGTATACCCGTCTCCGTACGAATCCCTAGCGGGCACGAGAAGTCACTAGTGTTGACCGATCCACTAGCTATAGTGGAAACCCTCAACAAGCTGGGTGGCCAGCACGGAGTTGGACGTATCGACATTGTGGAGAATCGTTTCCTAGGACTGAAGGTTTAACCACTTTTTGGAATCAAAAAAAAAATTGGTTTTTATTAACTTTGAGGAAACAGTTTTTGGACACAACTTAAATATTTGATCTTCATTTTATTTTGTTTGATATTTCTCTAATTCTTTATTTTGACGTCGGATTTGAAGATCAGTCGACAAACCTAAAATATTATAAATACTTTCTTACAGTCCCGCGGACTGTACGAGACTCCTGCGGGGACAGTTCT
Organism: Noctua pronuba; assembly: GCA_905220335.1. Classification (NCBI taxonomy): domain Eukaryota; kingdom Metazoa; phylum Arthropoda; class Insecta; order Lepidoptera; family Noctuidae; genus Noctua; species Noctua pronuba. The sequence continues at coordinate 6,077,464 of LR999894.1, forward strand.
TCACGTAGCCCATATAGATCTAGAGGCCTACGCTCTTGACAGAGAAGTTTTAAGGTAACACAATACATAGACCAGAATGGTTCTTTTGGCTCTTGGGTGACATATCCTGGAGGGCGCTGATGATAGACATCATCATCTGCCTAGCCTTTTCCCAACTAAATTGGGGTCGGCTTCCAGTCTTAACCGGATGCAGCTGAATACCAGTATTTTACGTGGAGCGACTGCGCTGATGATGATATAAACATTTCTGTGAAATTGTATTGGACTAAACAAAATGGCAGTGTTAGTTCGGACTATGGCCACCCGCCAAAAGGACCATACAGCACTACTATACTTGAATGAATACCTACCATATTACTCAAGTGACATTTAGAATGTAAAAATGAAGATATTGAACAAATGAAATTGTTATATTACAGAGTAAAGAAATATCTTCAGGATAAAATGGCTGATTTCGTTTACAACGGATTTTGGTTTTCACCTGAAGCCGCATACACTCGAAAATGCTTAGAATTGTCTCAAGAATCTGTAAATGGAATGGTTACAGTACAAATATATAAAGGAAATGGCAAGTTGCAATCATCTACACCTCTTTTTTTCTTTTTCGTTTTTACTTTCAATGCCTAATTATCTGATGTTTTCTTTATTTTAGTTACCATATTAGCAAGGAAGAGCTCAGCAAGCTTATATAACAAAGATCTGGTGTCGATGGATATTGCCGGAGGATTCTCGCCTGAAGACAGTACCGGATTCATCAATATCAACGCTCTTCGTCTAAAAGAATTTGCTAGATTTTCTAAACAAACGAAATAATTAAATTTTCACAATAATTACTCTTTTCTGTCAAAATGGTAATATACGATATTTTATCCAAATGAATACTTTAATTACCTACCTATATATATTAATTTTACATTAATTATCCAATCCTTGGGATTTCGTGAGGTCGAAGAGACTGACTTCAGGTTCAGATATAATCATCTGTTGAACTTGTTTCCGGGGTTTCCCCAAAAATTTAATTGAGTGTATCACTTTTTAAATGTACAGAACATTCAACTACAGTTCAATAATTATTAAAAAAAAAAAATATCAAACTAAGCAACGACACGGTAGATAAATCAAACAAAGGTGGCTATGGACGAGTGTACGCACGACGGCCAATTGTATAAAAGCCAGTTTATGCGAATCTCTCGTTGTACTGGAAATTTATACAAAGCGAGGCCATGTTATACTGGAAATGTACAGCTTGATGTGCCACCGTGTGTACTGTCCTCATAAAAGCCTTTTACTCCGACTCCAAAAGTCCAAAGAGATCTTCAAAAAAATGTAAAATTTCTGAAATATTGGCAACTTGAAAAATTCAGTCGGTGTATGGCAACTTTTACTTCTGCCCACAGACTACATAGAGATACACTGCCGAGTGCTGTCAAAAAAATTGTTTTGATTTTGTGAATTTGCTGCTTCTGCTTGTATTGCTTGCAAATAAGTCAAAATGCAAAGAAATTTGCCCCAAAATAAAGAAGCATTGCTAAAATCATATACAACCCGACTAAAAGAAGATGTAAAGAGTATGTTAGAAAACTTTGAAGGTAAGTAACAAAATAATAACACGGCTCTTGCTTTTGTAATTTTAAGGCATCTTTCGGATGAATGACTAAAGTTAAAATAGATCGCAGTCAGTCGATGAGTTCTATTAATTCTTCGTTTCCTCAATGCTGAGGATGACGACCACAACCAACGCTCAAAGCGTACCGTCTTCTACAGTATGGAGCGCTCGGTACAGGCTGCCTCCAATAGCCTTCTTGATCACGTCTGACGATCTTGCCGGTGCTCTTTATAAATAGGTACATATTAAAACCGATAGATTTTTAAAATATAGTTATGACATTGCTACGTCTTTAAGGGAGAATACGAAGATCATTTACTGTTGCAATAGTAAAATTTTAAAAAATAAAGCTTTATCTTCTAATTATGTTTATACTTACAAGATCATTATTGAAGAAATTAAAGTACAACAAGTTATTAACTAGTTAACTTTTTTTTCGTTTTAACATACAAAATACCCATAACTCACAGTTTGTTTCTCTTTATAGAAATCATAAAACTTGCAAAACTAGAAAATGAAACCCAACTCAATAGAATGACACAGATTGAGCAAGATACATTTGAAATGCAAGTCCGGGCTGCCAACATCGGTAAGTTTACAACAATGTTATTGTTTAACAACTTCCTGTAAGTAATTCTACATGTGACATGGCACATTATTAAAGTGAATCTTTATAAAACATCAGATAATAAATTTCTTGTCGCATAGCTTTAGTGTGTAGGTGCTAGCACCACCACATCAGCAAAATTTGTTTGTACAGTGATTTAAGAAATCAAGTTGCCAATCATTTTGTTTTTGTTTTAGTGAGAGCTGGTGAATCCCTGATGAAGCTGGTTTCAGACATAAAACAGTATTTAATATTGAATGATTTCCCATCAGTCAACGAGGCTATAACACAAAACTCTAAACTATTCCGCACAAAACAACAAGAATGTGACCAGAAACTAATGTCTCTCCGTGATGACATAGCAGCTGATCTCTATGACTTAGAAGATGAATATTTTACTAGTATTTATAAGTGAAATCAAAAATTGAAATGAATTGACATCTAAAAAACTTTGAAACTTAAAATTGCCATTATCATGCAATTCTCTGCTCAATCTGTAAAGTTTAAAAAGGGTCCACTTTGATTTTTTTGATGCAATCTTTCAGTCCTCAGGGCTATCTAGAGTAATCCATTCTGTTTAGTGATTTTGTCAAAGTATTTTTCCAATGTTTGTTGGTAGAAACTACAACATGCACATGCTACAATAAATTGAAACATTACTCCCCCGCCCCCTGTATCCTCAGCAGGTACACATCCTTAAATCATTAAGATCTTCCAGGCATACCTATGCTTATTAAGACACTAATGTCTGTTTTTTAATCCCTGAGACTAAATTGACAAGTGAAAATGTCAAAACTGACATAAATCCTATTGAAATCTATGTCAGTTTGCCATTTTTACTTGTCAATTTAGTCTCAGGGATTAAAAAACAGAGTGTAATTGAGAGTACCAATTGTAGGGATAATTCTGGGATAATAATGTAATATTAAACGATTTTAAATAACTTTAATAATATGTAATTTTTTTTTGTTTTTATCCTAGTTTTAAGGCATACATTAAATACTTTTCATGCACTTATGGCCAAATGGGGTATCATCGCACCTGTCCCAAATACAATCTTAGTGTGGAGCCCCTCTGCAGGATATGCCCCACCTCCTTTCTTACCCATCCTGCACAGCCACCTGCTCCTTCCAGAATTTAAACGAAGCCAACGACAGAGCTGTGCAGGTGGCAATATACAGGTAGGGTATTATTTGAGTCTATCTACACGCAAAGAAGAAGAATATATTATGGTAGAAAAAAAAGATTAAACTCAAAATTGTTTTATTGAAACTATTTTTTTAAATAATAATTCTAATTTGAACAGTACAGAACAATTTTCAATTGCCAAATGAATAGTGAGGTCCCTGGTGTGGGTATTGCTTGGCTATTACAGGCCTTCCAATTTTATAATCTTCCAAAAAGACGAACAATGCATAAGATCCTCCAACAACACCCAAAAACCATGTCCACTGGTGCAACAATGAGAACCTCCTCTTCATAGATGGATCATAACGGTCACCACCAAATATTTCCATTCTTGCATGCACCTGAAAATGAATTAACACAATTTATAGGACAAGTAATCTACTGTAGCTTCTAATGATTAAAGGACGTTTTAAGCCTTACAGGTTCATTAAAGTTTCTCTTCAATTCTGGATTATCATAAGGGTAGTGTGGATCCTTAGAATCCTCTCCAATTTCAGGCAGTTTCGGGTAATCTCCATAGCCCATACTCTCGGGATACGGCTGGTACTCCTCAATGGTCATGCCATACTTTCTTGCTGCAGCCTCTCGCGCCTCCAAGGTCTTAGGATACGGACCGGGCATGTATTGGTAGTTCCAATCTAAAATGAAATGACGTAACAGTCACAACAGTGGATATTTCTTATAAACAAGCACAGTTTTTGGGTATTTATTATTCTTACGGTTTCGTGTAGCATTGCAAATAATTCCAAATGTCTTCCGCACAGTGGCAGGATTGGAAAAAATTGCTTTTTTGAGTAAACTCGATGCCATTTTGCTACGAAAAGCACCTACAAATTAAAACATTTGTCAGATTGCCTTGACTGCAAATGACACTGGCTGTCACACACTGACATCGATCTGTCCACAGATTAGGTAGAAGCACGACCAGTGTTCAGTCATACTTTTTGGTTCATTCCGTCTGAGTATAGTCCGTGGCTACTGGCTTTTTCCATTGACGAATGAGGCGTCATTACGGCCGCCTTTTGTACACACGGCGCCACATGAAGCTGTACATTTCCAGTATAACTTGGCCTCGCTTTGTATAGATTTCTTATACAATGAGAGATCCGCATAAACTGGTTTTGTAGAGCTTGACGCCATCGTGCGTACACACTAGTAGTAGAAGTCTCTGCATGTGTACCTTACATAACTGCTGAACACAGTACGGTTCTAATAAATTTCCTGCTGATAAATATTTCCATGATTCCAAGGAGCTTAATATCATCTTCATTGTCCTGCCCTTTTCCAATTTATTTTGGGTGGCGCAGCTTTTGTTCATCCATACTTCCATACCGTGGAGCTAATATTTCCATGGTAATCTCTTTTATTAATTTCCTCTATGGTAATCTCGGAATCGTCACTTCTGTCAAGTGTGACTGTCAGTTTCGAAATGTCACGTTGAACTGCGTTGAACATTTTGATCATGGTTTTGTTGTTTCTTGTTTCGCCGTAATATTATTAATTATTCACGAAGTTTTCATTCGTATTATTTGAAATGGTATATATATAGTTAAAATCCTAAATGATGGGTAACGATAGTTCACAGTTAAGTGGCCTAGAAATTGAGGAGAAAGCAATAGAGATAACCGATTTTTGGTGCCACTATCAGGCCACAATTAACGACAGTTGCAGGTATTTCAGCCTTAAAGGGGATGGCTCAGTTTCTGTTTTTAAGGGAGAAGCCGCAGTGGGTCCGCTTTGGTCAATATCGACACCACTTGAAAAGTTTTCAAATGTACGTTTTCAAATTGTCTATTAAACTTGATTTATTCATGTTTGTGAATACAGTCGTTAATGTTATTAATTACTTTGTAGAATCTTCTGAAGTACCGTCATCCATGCATTGTGCGATACATTTCCGCTTGGCAACAGCGCTCAACTTTCCATTTAGCCACTGAATTTGTGCAGCCACTATCACATATTCTACAGTCATTAACACCGCTCCAGATATGCATAGGACTCAACAATATCTTAAGAGCTTTAGTGTTTATTCATGAACAGGTTGGTATATAATTTAAATTTAGCATGAAACTACTATCATGGTATTCCCACCTGTATAAATTGAGTACTTAATGTTTTTATTAAGTTTATACAAACATTAACTGGCTTCTTTATAATCATATTTGTAGGCTGGTATGTCCCATAATAATGTGAGTGTGTCAGCAATATATGTGACTGGAGATGGACAATGGAAGCTTGGAGGACTGCAATACCTATGTCCATTTACGGAGCTGACAGCAGCTTATTTAAGACATGCCAGGATTCACAGGTAGAATTTAAAATATTTGTGTTGCGACTGGGGATATCAACCTTAATACTAATATTAAATGATTTAGGAAGTCATTTCTGAAAAATCAACAAATATCTTTACTGAATAGAAAAAATGATGATCTGAGAATTTGAAGTTACACTTCTTCTTTCTTAAACAAAACCAAACATCTTTGTCACATTTTAGATATGATAAAGCAGTTGACCCAAATGAAGATTCTTATGAGATTACTACAAAAGTGGATCAATATGCATTTGCGGCATTGGTTGAAGATGTTTTCAAAGACTGCAAAGATGGTATATTACCAAATCAATATTTTATTATCATATTGTATTTCGTTGTTACCTTTTGATAATTACCTGCTTTATTTTCAGATGAAGTTCCTCATTTAGAAGAATTTAAGAAATATTGTCGAGATTACTTGCAGCATCAAAATCCTGCCAAAAGGCCCAACTTATCTGAGATACTGCAACATAATTTTTTCAATCATGAATTTATTTCAATCTATAAATTTCTTAATTTTCTCCCTTTAAATTCAGAAGAGGAAAAGAGCCAGTTTTTTTCTAATATTTTAGATAATCTTAAATGTTATGATGAAGAAACTGTAGCAAAGCAACTAGGAGGCCTTTTGCTATCCAGGCTTACAATGTTGGACCAAACTGCAAGAAGAGATGTTATTCCTTACATTCTCAAACCAAAAAATGGTAATGATCCTCTGTCTTTTTGTTATAGTATACATTATACCTTATTCATTCAGACAAAGCTGAAACAAACCATAGCAAGTAAAATGCTCATAATTACATCATTTTAAATTCCAGAGCGCACACCTAATGGAGAAGTACCAGGATTTTTCAGTCTTGGTGTGTTCAAAGAACATGTTAAACCTAGACTTATGCAGTTGTTTGGAGTGAGAGATAGTCAAATCAGGATGCTACTTTTGAGACACTTTTCCAAGTTTGTTCATGTATTTTCACACGAAGAGCTCTCTCAACACATCCTTCCAGAGGTTATTTCATCAATTTATTATAAAACAAAAATTCTAATCCCATACATTATCAATACTAGTCAAGTACATATCCCAGGTGAAATGCTTGCTGCAAGAATCTCAAACTTAGTTAAATTAAGAAGGGAAACTGTATTATATAATTTTATTTTTTCTTGTTTCAGTTACTTTTGGGTATCAAGGATGTAGATGATGGTTTAGTGTCAGCAACCCTTATAAGTTTAAGTGAATTGGTACCAATATTAGGAGCTGGTACTGTCATAGGAGGAAAGAGATCGAAATTTTTCTCAGATGGCAGACCAAATTCGAAAACAAAGCCTTTGTTGCCAGTAGCCAGTTTGGTAACTGAAACTAGTGTATATCTACCAAGTAAGTCTTTGCGTGATTTGCCTTGTTCTGGAGAAATTTACGAAAGTGACGATAGAAATGAACTAATATCATTTGATAAGTCATTAACGTTAAATGAAAGACCTTCCCCAGTTGGTGGCGAATCTATAGATGATTTGATTACAGCAACAGAATTACTTACAAAAATAGGTGACAGTGAAGATGACTGGAGCGACTGGGATAATAATCGCCATTTAACAACAAAGAGTGCATCTCCTATTTTGGATGAAGATAGTACACAAGAAATGTTAGTTCCTATCAAAGCTGTAGATGAAAAAAGTACTTCTACCTCAAACATAGATGCGAAATTTGTTTCCGAATCAAGAACGAAGTTACTGCAAAAAGCTGCAATCGAAGCAAAAAAGAATATTGTAGACATTTCTGAACTAGACATAAAAAATCAAAAATACGATTCTAAAAAGAATTCAGACGAATTCGATTTTTTTGCTGATATGACGCCTGTAATAGAAAAGCCGACCACGGTAAATATTGGTCAAACCAGCGATACGCAAAACTTAAGCAGCAAATTAGAATTTGTTCCAGATGAAAATATCGATGAAAATGAAGGATGGGGCGAGGGTTGGAATGATTAGTGCGGAACCGAGATATTGCTGAATTACAAATAAGGGATAATTTATTATACAAGAAATCTACAAGCGTTGTTTGAGTACTTCTACACTTTAAAGATAAGATGTACATAATTGTAAATCAAATATTTAATGTAAATAGAAAATTTGGCAACACATGTGCAACCAGATGGACCCAAGAGTCAAATAGAACGTAATTCGTAGACGTAATTTAATAATTTTATCTCGCCATTATTCTGGTTTCAATTATTGACGCTCCATTTGTAACCTTGGTTTATATATTTTTACATATTGATACTTGATAATTATTTCGTAATGGATGTCGAATAAGTTGCGCTTTGTTTTAGCCTTGTTTAGATTTTATATACAAAAGGTAGATGAATTTAACTACAATAATTATGCTTTCCAGTCTCCATAAGTCTACTGATAGGCAATTATCATGAAATGTTGCATTTGTGTTTGAAAATGGTAGTAAAATACTGTTTATTTTGTATGTGCAATTATTTATTTGCTTTTTTCTCCCGCACGAGTACTACATATTTGATCACGTGTTATCATAATACAGTCAATTTTACTAAAATAATAATGTATTCAAAAATTTGTGACAAGCTGGTGTTATGTAAATCATAACGTCGATTATTGTAGGAATATAAAAACAAATTTGGAAATAGGATATCTCATGCACAGAATGTATAACAATACCTAGATGGTAGTACCTAGATACTTTAAAGATTTGAAGGTAAAATCAATTATTAAAAACGGTCAGAATGGAACAAACTTCGTAGCAATTAACATCCTATTTTGACAATACATTTTAATTTGTCACTATTAGACTTAGCTTAAGATAAATTATGCACCATGAATTGCTCACTCTTTCTTGAGTGAGAGAGGCGCATAACAGAAACGTAGGCGTTTGTTTTTCTTTTATCTTCAAATTCTGGCATGGTAACGCGTGTATTGTTTATCGTACACTAATTGGCTTTTAGTAATTTTTAACAATCGCCATAGGTACTTAATTACTATCGCTACTAAAATCTCAAGTACCTACTATTATTTTGCGCTTTGTAGGTATATCCCAAAGACTATATAACCATATCCAAACACATTTTGTCACGTGAGCGGTTACATATAAAACTAATTGGTGTTATATATAATTTGTCTAAATTGCTTCAGGTTCATCATTGCTTTAGATTATAAGCTTGGTGTTAGGTGAAACTATGTGAAATTCTAACTCACAACCTCACCTTACAAAACACTTATTGTTTAGTACCTATCTTTATAAACACAGCCCAAACAATAAATTAGATTGCATTATAGATTTATTGGCTTAGCCAAATAAATATTTATCTAAGGTTCTATAAACTTGTTTCATTAAAATACACTCAAACTAAAGGTTTAGGCAAAATCTAAGTTATTTGTCTTGTGGCATAATACTACTTCGTGTTATATAACAAAGTGAACGCTTGGCGCAAAACGCGATTAGTAACACCGCATTGCGCTGATATTCTTGCATGAAGTATGTGTGTGTGTGCAAGAACAAGGGTTTATGCTGATATGCAAATAACTTTTATCAGGACAACTTACATTAGGCGTTTGTTTCACACGGTCATAACTAAGAACTGTATACAAGAAACGTAACGTAATAAACGTACTTACCTCTCGTGTGGTAATCTCAGGCCATAAAACTGAACAACTTTACTTGAAATTCGCAGAAAAAAAAAACTGTATGTATAGGAATTGACGCTATCGCTATTATAAAACTAAAATAAAGTTTTAAATTTTTTAAGTCGTAGAACAACATTTCTTCAGTTATGGTCTAAGGCGCCACACAAGAGGTAGTTTTTAAAAAACTTTGCCCTCACTAGGAATTTCTCCTGGGTGCGTTTACAAACTTTTAAACTCACGTACACAACAGCCAGACCCGGGAAAACTATATGTATGTCATACACATATTTATTATGTCGGGAATCGAACCCGCGATACGCAGCCCAGCAGCCATCGCTCAGCTACTGCGCCCACCGTGCTGTTATGTTGTATTATGTTACAACTTGTATAAAAATAAACACAAGTCTTAACTTTATGCCGCGGCTATATTTAAGATCCATGAAAAACCAAGGCGTTTTGGTATAGAGACAGAACCCTTTTTCCAATTTTTATGGGTTGGTTAAATTTAAAACTTAAAAAAAAAACATAATTTGTTTGTCAACTTACTACACTACAATATCAATATCTTACAATATAAATACTTTATATTAAAACCTTCTAAAGGGCAAAAAGGAAGATCAAACATTTTGGTAATATATCAGTCAACTAAATGGTGAGTATAACTTATAAATATGACTAGTAAAGTAATAGGAAATAATCCTCTTAATAACTACATTCAACAACACATTTGACTAAACAACAAAACAAAAACATGACTAGATAAAATGTTTACAAAAGGAACAATGTATATCTTAGTTTATATAATTAACTTATGGCTTCTTGGAGTAAATTTAATTAATCTTGAGTCAAGTGAATGCTTGGCACTTGTCTTTATATATCACATGTCCATATTAATTTGTGAACTATGTTTTGACAAATCACAAATACCACACATTCTAACTTTAACATTCTCTTTCACAAAATTGCAATAATTAATTACAAAAAAAATAATAATTAAATAGCTCCTAATTTTCTAGGATGAGATTCTAGGAAATATTTTTAGATTTTTTTCATACCAATGGAATGTAAGGTGGGTTAGGACATTGTTTAAATTGCAATTTTCTTTTGCATAACTAGATCTTTAGAGCTCTCATGGAAAACATCAATCATTTGTTGACGAGCCATTTCAGATAAAGTTTCTACATCATTACGTGTCATTCCACTTGTTGGTATAGGAGGCAACGTAGTGATGACCACCTTTCCTGTAAATAATTTTCAAGAAATATACATTAAGCACCTCACATGTTAAAATAAGTTTTTGGGATCAAAATATAATCAGACCAACATACCTGGTTCAAATGTCTTAGTCTCGCTGTCTAAGAAGTAATATTGACTAAATACAACTGGCATTATTGGTATCTGAGCATCAATAGCTAAATAAAATGCTCCTTTCTTGAAAGGTTGAATACTGCCTTTGTTGTATCTTGCACCCTCAGGAAATATCCAAAGCTTTGTCTAAAAAAGAGTTGGAAATAAGTTTTTACATATTAATAAAAATAAAAGTCATGGATATGAAGAGAACATACTTTTTCTCTAATGACTCTTGCAGTTGCATCCTTCATGAGCTGGCGAGCTTTCTCTGTTCTTAAACGGTCAATAAATACTAGGCCGGAGAGCCAAGCACCAAATCCAAAAGCCCCAGTGAACATTAAAGGTCTCTTAGCCACCACAGTGCAGCGCTTCATACGAGGCCACATTTCAAACATACCTGGTAGGTATTAAAAAAAGCATTGTAGAAAAACGTAGCATTCATGAGATAGTGTGTTAATAATTTTACAAGAATATTACCTAAAATATCTAATGAGCTTTGATGATTAGATATCACAATATAGCATTGCTCGGTATTCCAATGTTCCATCCCCCGCAATTCCCATTCTATACCTACTATATGTGATGCAAAACGACAAAATCTGGAAGCAACTCTGTAGAAAGAAAACAATTTACATAAATAGTTGCATTCACGCCATTCGTGAATTCTTATATCTATTCGTGTATTCGCGAACACGAAATAATAAATAAATCGATATCTTACATTAGGTTTGTTACGTCGCGAGGATATATTAACACTACGGGCAAGAGCACCGTGCATGTTATCAACACATAAGCGTAATAGAGAAAAAATTTCAAATAATACCGAAATAGATTACTTTTTTCGTATAAAAAAGGCAAGGTAAATATAAAACCCGCCAAAAATAATTCAGGATATGAATAAGAGGAAGCCATAACGAAGATTTTAATTATTTGACATTACGTTTCTAGGAGTTACCATACTAAATTAAAAAAAAAAACAAAACAAAGGTTTCACGAAAGTTTCCAAAAAAAGGATGAATCTTGCCTCTGAAAAATTCTGTAAAACCATTGTAATTTGTTAATAGTAAAACACCGCGCCGAAATCAGTTAGACATTTCACCGGCCCGATGAATCGATCCGACATATTGATTCCGATTCTCTTCGAGCACTCGTTTTGCTAATGGCGAGTACGTACTTGCACAGACACAATCTAGTAGGTTTAGGAAGGATTATCCACCAGCAACTTGCTTTGCAGTACAACCTTGTGGATTCTGAAGTACCATACTACATAAATACGCTTAACCCAGTTCTCGAGGTCAGTCATACATGGCACATAGTACTGGGATCGATCTATCACCATTATCAAGACTATTGTAGTAAATAAACCTGATATACAAATATTATAATACCGAGACATCTTTTTTATAAGATTTTTAAGTTCTTTTGTTTTAAAAAGGAAGGAGGTTTTATTTCTAAGGAAATTAAATCCCTGCAAAAGCCCTAGTAAAACCAACTAAAGTGTTTTAATAAATTGATTTTGTATTTTGTCTATATGAGCTGGCAACATCCCGGTTTATGTCAGTTGTCAGCTTTTAAAAAAGTTTCTTTTTCCGGTGGTGTCCTTTCTCGGACGCCCGATTCCTAAATAGTTTAGGAATAAATAAAAATGGTGAGCAACGGTGCTAAAATATTTTCAATAGTTCTTAGTGTGGTTAAATCTTGTGTGTACTATGGGATGTTAGTGTAATTTTGAGTTGTGATTGTGAAAATATGGATTGATAACTATTCGCCATGTCGGAAAGAAATTTACACTTGTTAGTCAGAACAATAACTTATTACACGTCGTTGTTTGGGTATCAATGTTACCTTTTTTACCATCATACTTCTCTTTATTTTAATGGATTAGTCCGTCTTGAAAAACCTTATGCTAGAAAATCATTTTTCAATTTCTAACCTAAATGATGAAACACCGACACATGCGCGTCATCTGATGCTGCAGAAGAAGCAAGATTGATGTGTAGTGCCATGTTTTATGTGTACTACAACATTGGTTTCGTTTTAGACTGCAGCACTATTGATTATAAAGTGTCTCTGATAACCTAAAACAGTGAAACAATAGTGTTTATTTGTAAGACTCAGTTGTTTAAACTAAAGCTATGTTTTAGGGTTTCGTGAAAGTTGTGAAGAACAAGCAATACTTCAAGAGGTATCAAGTTAAATTCAAGAGGCGTCGTGAGGGAAAGACCGACTACTATGCCCGTAAACGCCTCGTTGTTCAAGTAAGTTATTATTTTTAAGTTTTATTGTAGGTTACTTTCATTTGCCTAAGTTCTAAATTTAGTTATGTTTATAACAGGACAAGAACAAGTACAACACACCCAAGTACCGCCTGATCGTCCGTCTGTCCAACAAGGATGTGACCTGCCAGGTGGCTTACTCCCGTATTGAGGGTGACCACATTGTGTGTGCTGCCTACTCTCACGAACTGCCACGCTACGGCGTCAAGGTTAGTCACCTGTTGTTTATAATAATCGTAAATTTCAGCAAAGCTGTACCCTCTAGAGAAATATCATAATGTGCCCATGACAAGATATCCGAGTCCAGTTCAATACTTGGATACCAAAATATTGTGCGGACTGCATCTACATAAATTTTATCTTTTATGTGAATTGGTGAAAGGGCCAGGGGAAACGGGGTTTTAATTAAATGATGATTTTGAACGGGCGGTCTGAAGAGACGTACAAACTCATACAACCCTGTTGTTATAAGGTTCAATACTGATCTATTTAAATAATTATTGGAATGAGACACTGTTTCTTAAATTTTAATTATGGTTATAATATAAATAGTTTATTTTTAGGTTGGACTGACAAACTATGCTGCTGCCTACTGTACCGGGTTGCTGCTCGCAAGAAGACTGCTTCAGAGACTCGGCCTTGACTCCCTATACAGTGGTGCTACTGAGGTCACTGGTGATGAATACAATGTAGAACCCGTTGACAATGGCCCAGGCGCTTTCAGGTAATTTTTGGTTTGAGACATTATATTTATTTGAGTATTCAACTGCAGCATAATTGCCACTGCGTTTTCAACAGTTATTTATAATGTATTATGATGAAGTCATTACGGGCGGTCTGAAAGCACGTACAATGCTAAAAAAAAAATGTTGTTTCGTATTTCTCTGATTTTATACTATATCTATTGTTACTCTATATTTATCAAAGTGGATTTTTACATAATTATTTTCCTTATCTTTAATAGATGTTACCTTGATGTGGGTCTCGCACGCACCACCACTGGTGCTCGCGTGTTTGGAGCCATGAAGGGTGCAGTTGATGGTGGCCTAAATGTTCCTCATTCCATCAAGAGGTTCCCAGGATATGATGCAGAAGCAAAGAAATTCAATGCTGAAGTACACAGGTGAGCCCCCTGTTTGTTTATCATATTAATGGCATATTAAATGTCTATTTTAGTGAGGTAGCTAGCTCCATTCATCCTCTGAATTATGGTTTATCTATTATTTGGACAGCGTTATTGGAGCAACAGTAAAATGTTAAGGCTATTGGTTGTGATAAAAATTTTCATTCCAACTTTTTGTAACCGGTCTTAAAAACATTTATTCAAGAAGAGTAAGAATCTGCAGACTAAGTTAAAATTTATTTCAAGTTACATGCTTTAGAAATTCACCAACAAATATTTTTCTATGTTTTCAGAGCACACATCTTTGGTCTACACGTGGCTGAATACATGCGCAGTCTTGAAGCGGATGATGAAGACTCCTTCAAGAGGCAGTTTGGCAAATACATCAAACTTGGTGTAAATGCTGATTCCGTAAGTACATCCCACTATAAAGCCTATTTTTTACAATCAACGTCCAACCAAATTACTGTTCCAGTAAATATACTAAGACAGTGTCGAAATTGGACAATATTAATGCAACGTTTTTCCACACTTAAATTTTCCATGATTTTAAGTACTAAATATTGCTACAGATTTTTAATTGTTAAATGAAAAAACAAGTCGCGCCAGAGTGTATTTTGGAAATTAACAAAATATTAACTTCTGCATTGGTTTTTTCAGATTGAAGCCACTTACAAGAAAGCACATGAATCAATCCGCGCAGACCCATCCCACACCAAGAAGGAAGCCAAGAAGAAGGATACTGGCAAACAGAAGCGCTGGAACAAGCGCAAGCTGACCCTGGCCGAGAGGAAGAACAGGATCAAGCAGAAGAAGGCATCCTACATCAAGAGGCTTCAGGCTCAACAAGAGGCGTAGGCTCTAAAATCAATATATGCCTGTGGACTTTAAATAACGTATTTTCATTTACAACCTTGAGTCCTTTTCCATTCATATACCGAAGTTAAGAAACCACAACTTAAGAATAAACATAATCTGGGCAGACTCAACTCAGGTTCACGCCACTATAAACACAATTTTGATTATGAACTTGTCAATCAATAGCTTATCTGTGCTGTAATGCTATTTCTGATATCTTTCGAGCTAAGAACTTCCAATGGGATGCGAAACGAAAGAAAGTGCAAGTGGGTCATCGTAGCAGAATGCTATCTTTTATCGACAGGGCCCGCTCAGCTCAGCTGCACGTTAGCTCTTCGCCCCGCCAAGTGTGTCGGAACACGCATAATAAAGGGTTCTGTAGTCTGGTTGAATAATTATATTTTTTCCCAAAAACAAGCTTACAATGCAGTTGTTCTCCCATACATGTCGTATGGACGACCATGTGAAAGTAACTTGTAATAGTCGACTAACTTTAGTAATGGAAGTTGGTGGCAAATAAAGTAAAACATACCCAAGTCTAAAGATGGTTTGCACTTTATAGTGATTTTTCGTTAGTCAGTTTTACCTGTTGCATTTTTTAAATTTGGAAATTCATATGTACAGAAGTTTGACTTTGTCGACTTGAATAGAAAAGCCTAGGAATTACGTGAACGCAAGGAACCGTGAACGTAATGTCAAAGACCGAAGGAAGCCTCGAATGGTTTCTTTTGACCGCAGATCCAATCATACGGACAAGGAGAAGGACTAAATTCATCGATCAAACTGAAATTTATGCTATGCCACTGCAGCCTAATTCATTTTTCCATAAAAGTTTTGTTTCTCTTTTTGGGTGAGCCCAGAGCGTTTTTAGGCATATTCGAATTCAGCATGAAAATTTGATAGCTGAGTAGTTATGGCGCGAGAACTATATTTGAAACGTTTCAGACAGGAGCTCTTTGGGCCCTCTTTCCAGTTTTCAATGTGGGCCAAAAACTAACAAGGGGCTGTTCAGCAACGTTGATTATCATCTTATCGGACGTGGCCTGAACCAAAACAACTTAAACAGGCATAACTTCTCGAAGAAATATCCTCGAGAAGTTATGCCTGTTTAAGTCGTTTCAGTTCACACGTTCCAGTATACTTGCGCAAGTCCAGACTTGCGCAAGTATACTGGAACGTGTGTGGCCGGCATTAGAGGTAAATATTTTTGGGAGTTAACCCTGCACTCTGCAGCCAGTTGGCACCACATACCACACGCACACAGTTGTTTGGAGAGTAAGTGTCTTCTATGAATGAACTGCTACACAAAGTGGTGTGAAATTACGAATAAAAAAATTGGGGTTTCCTCGAAACATGAAGAGGGGTAATAAAATTACGCTTATCACGTGTCCATCGACAGTTCTTGAAAAATGATATCGACGCCGTAAAAATTATCTTCTCTTTTAAAATTAGAAGCCCCCCGTCTAGGGGGGGGGGTTTAAAGTTTTATATTTTTTAATCTATTTTAAATGAAAGAAGAGAAAAATTCTGAAACCATGTAGTTTTTTGGACTTAAAAAGAACTTTCAACGAAAATTGTTTTGAATAAGACTTGATATTTAGTTTTTGAGATATGGACTTTTTCGTGAAACTGCAACAGTTAAGTCGTTTTATAATTATTGGAAGAAAGAATACCTAAACTAAAAAAGCTATTGCTACTAAAGCTCAATTTACACCGCCATGGATTGGAATGGAAGCGTCATATTCCAGCGAAATCGCGCGACTTCGCCCTATAGGACTTTCAGTTGTTGGCACCGCACTACTGTGACCGACTCCCCGTTCGCAGTTTCGCACCACTTCCCGCGGATTCCTCAGACGGTATCGACATCGACAATAGCTAGAGGAATTCTTGAGAATGCGCGAGGATTACCCGGAAGACGCCTGACCATTTTTTGGCTCGTATTTAGTTTGTATGTTATACAATTGACATAAAGTCCATTATGCTATGTACAATTTCGTTGCAGAAAGTCGCTTTCAATTCTGTGGCGAAGTATAATGAGCCAATGTAAAGTCATAATATAAATAATAATTAATAATACTTTGGCAATCGTGGGTGCTTCTTCGGGAAGAGGTCCGATGTTTCTACAGATTTAGTGAAAAGCCACGCTGAACCAAAACGACTTAAACAGGCATAACTTCTCGAGGATATTTCTTCGAGAAGTTATGCCTGTTTAAGTTGTTTTGGTTCAGGCCACGTCCGATAAGATGATAATCAACGTTGCTGAACAGCCCCTTGTTAGTTTTTGGCCCACATTGAAAACTGGAAAGAGGGCCCAAAGAGCTCCTGTCTGAAACGTTTCAAATATAGTTCTCGCGCCATAACTACTCAGCTATCAAATTTTCATGCTGAATTCGAATATGCCTAAAAACGCTCTGGGCTCACCCAAAAAGAGAAACAAAACTTTTATGGAAAAATGAATTAGGCTGCAGTGGCATAGCATAAATTTCAGTTTGATCGATGAATTTAGTCCTTCTCCTTGTCCGTATGATTGGATCTGCGGTCAAAAGAAACCATTCGAGGCTTCCTTCGGTCTTTGACATTACGTTCACGGTTCCTTGCGTTCACGTAATTCCTAGGCTTTTCTATTCAAGTCGACAAAGTCAAACTTCTGTACATATGAATTTCCAAATTTAAAAAATGCAACAGGTAAAACTGACTAACGAAAAATCACTATAAAGTGCAAACCATCTTTAGACTTGGGTATGTTTTACTTTATTTGCCACCAACTTCCATTACTAAAGTTAGTCGACTATTACAAGTTACTTTCACATGGTCGTCCATACGACATGTATGGGAGAACAACTGCATTGTAAGCTTGTTTTTGGGAAAAAATATAATTATTCAACCAGACTACAGAACCCTTTATTATGCGTGTTCCGACACACTTGGCGGGGCGAAGAGCTAACGTGCAGCTGAGCTGAGCGGGCCCTGTCGATAAAAGATAGCATTCTGCTACGATGACCCACTTGCACTTTCTTTCGTTTCGCATCCCATTGGAAGTTCTTAGCTCGAAAGATATCAGAAATAGCATTACAGCACAGATAAGCTATTGATTGACAAGTTCATAATCAAAATTGTGTTTATAGTGGCGTGAACCTGAGTTGAGTCTGCCCAGATTATGTTTATTCTTAAGTTGTGGTTTCTTAACTTCGGTATATGAATGGAAAAGGACTCAAGGTTGTAAATGAAAATACGTTATTTAAAGTCCACAGTAATTTCACACCACTTTGTGTAGCAGTTCATTCATAGAAGACACTTACTCTCCAAACAACTGTGTGCGTGTGGTATGTGGTGCCAACTGGCTGCAGAGTGCAGGGTTAACTCCCAAAAATATTTACCTCTAATGCCGGCCACACACGTTCCAGTATACTTGCGCAAGTCCAGACTTGCGCAAGTATACTGGAACGTGTGTTGGAAGATAATTGCGCAAATTTCCGACTTGCACAAGTTCTTGAAAAAGTTCAAAATTTCAATTCCCAACTTGTGCAAACTTGCGTTTGTGCAAGTTTACTTGAACGTGTGTGGGAGCATTTCGCGCAAGTTTTAGTATTGTTTTAGCCACCTACATGTACGCACGTCATTTTCGCGCCAAAATGAACGAGACTACCGAGAGGCATGGAGTTCGCAATATTATAGAAGAATTAATAAATATATATAGAAATGAGCCAAGTCTTTGGCAAATAAAAAGTAAAGACGACCACCACAGTGGCCAAAAAAAATGCTGCTTAAAATAAATTAATTGAGCAATACCGAAAATTCGAACCAAACGTAATTTATAAATATAATATGTCATATATATCCATAGCATAAGTAGCTCGCTGCATGTACGCACACTTGTACAAATATCATTGAAATGATACTTGTGCAAGCATGCTTGAGCCGTCTGTGGTCACCTTCGAAATACGTGTATTTGTGCAAGTCTGGACTTGCGCAAGTATACTGGAACGTGTGTGGCCGGCATAAAGTTAAAGCCAAGTACCCCGAAAATCGCCACAGAGACTTGGAAATCTCCCTAAAAAAATAAATACACACGGCGGCACATGAAGCTGTACATTTCCAGTATAACTTGACCTCGCTTTGTATAGATTTTCTATACAATGACAGATCCGCATAAACTGGTTCGTAAAGCTTGATTGGCCGTCGTGCGTACACACATAACATTCTTCATGTATAAATTATTGAATATAAATTAAAAAGCCCCCATAATAAATCCCAACTCACTTATTAACCTCCTAAGTTTGGGGACACAACTACTAAGTTGAGCACCTTGAATGGCGGTCCGTAGTACTTCGTAGTTCCGTACTTGGTTTGAGTGTTCTGTGGTTTGAGTTTGGCAACGTAACCTCAAGACGTCAAAGTCAAAAATAGTCTTGTAAAGTATAAACAAACGTGCAACAAATAATATTGTACACCGTAAATCTTAGAAAAATCGAGCCGACATGGTAAATTACTGTGTCGTAAAAGGTTGTAAGCGGGAAGCGTATCCAGGTTGTGGAGTATCTTTCCATAAGTAAGTTTAATTGATTGTTTTCAGTATTTGCATTTTTAGTTCTATGTTTTTTCCACCACCACAACAGCTGTACAGCAGTGGTTTTCACTAACAAGAGCGTGTTGTTTTGTGTCCATGTTTGAAAGCTGTATTACTGTATACTAATAACAGTACTTGTCTTGTTCTATTTTGACGTATCGATCATTTCGTTCTTGAAACTGGTCGTTAGGACTCGGCCCGGACTTCATCAAAGCTATGAGAGACCACAGAAGCGACGTAGATTTCAACCAATGTGAATGCTCGGTTTTCGCACATCTCCTCTACCGTCTGCTCGTCTTCACTTTGGTGGAGTCCAGGTCTTAATGTGGTGTAAGCAAACCTCGGTCTTAATGACTAGTGTATTGCTTAAAAAATCTCATAATTTAATGTTTGTCTTTCAGATAGACTTAGATAAAAGCAACATCTTTCTTTTTTTCAGGATTCCAGCTAATGAGGAGCGGAGAGATTTATGGATAAGGGCCATGAGATTGAAAGAGAATGTGTCAAAAAATGCATTTGTGTGTGGCCGCCACTTTACTGATGAGGATTATTTTTCACTTGCTAAATGTAGATTAAAACCTGATGCTGTTCCATCAATATTATCACCAATGGTAGTGTATTGTGTTGTATTTTTTCAAACTGTTATCTACATTTTCATGCGTAAAGAGGCTGTTAAACCATGGGAAGACATAACCTGTAATCAGAAAAATCCAAGCGTTCTATATGTTTAACTATGTAACATTGGGTAAACGTAATTGGCAAGTTTTCTACTTAGAAAAGCTGGTAAATGTAAAAAAAATAGAAAATACTTTTCTTCTGGTTAGTAGGCTTGAGTAAAAAAGGTGATTTAAAAAAACAATTAAAAATGTTTGAAAAAAATGTTTAGTAAAGCAAAGTAACATTGATTATTGTATTAGGTATCAATGTACAGTCCTAAAAAGATGTAAACATGGACTAGGAACCATTTCAGTGTCTACAACCATTATTCCATAATTGTTTCTACAATGTGAAACTATAAAACATAGTACACAATTTGTTTTAACAAAACCTAAACAGGGCAATTTACATAAGTCTTACAAATGTAAATAACAGTAGTTCAAAAACAAGGTAAACAAATATATCGAACAAATAAATCTATAAGGCTGATAGAAATAAGTATTTAATTGAAAATGTGATATCATAGACTATCAATTTACTCTTATGTGTTACAGACATATTATTAATTGTCATCACAACGATCATATCTAAAGGTAGTCACTCCCGGCATGGGAGCATTACCGTGTTACAGATTCAGATTCGACGCGAGCGAGCGAGCGTTCATCAGTGAACTTTTATTGCTAACATTATTTCCAACAGTACAGCAGTGTGTGTGGAAAACCGATCATTACAACTGACAAAGTTTTTTTTTTACCCATTGGGTGTTTATATTATTATGTATCCGGCCTGTGTAGGAGGTTTTGGTGAAATGAATTGTTTACTGTGTTTTGTGGCTTAATATTGTAGACACAATTATGCACTAACAACTTTTTGGGGCTGACTGTACATACTAAGTATATATATTGTCAAATATTTATTTTTGTTCTAAATTTTTGTTACAGGTAGTTCCAGTTATTAAAAATATTGTTGTGAGGTCCAATACATTAGAAGTGGGACTCTCTGATAGTGACAATTCTATGACTGCATCTGATACCGCACATGAAGGACCTTCTGAGCTATCAGGATATCATGAAGCAGTACGCAGTAATGAAGATTTTGAAATTTTAGATGAACCAACAGACAAGAAAGTGAAACTAGTGGATATAGGCACACAAACACTAAAAATTCCATCACCTGAAACGGAAAAATTACGACGGGATATTAAGGTTTTAAGACTAAGACTTCGCCGCTACGAGATTAAAATTGTAAATTTAAAAACAATTTTAGACGTAGTATTGAAAAAAAAAAAAATGAAAATTATCAAGAGTTGAGGCTGTTGTTTCGTAATTGTTTTAAGAATAATGTATAATTCATGTTCAAATTAACTTGCGTGAACACATCCTGTACTGACACCAGCATGTGGCGGGTGTTTTAGCGGACGCCTGGTAAAAGATGAAAGCGCCAAGCTATCCGCAAAATTCATTTTTAAAATTTGCATGTATTTTCTAGATTGTATGTTGATTGATATGAGTCCATAAGAAATATGTATTTATTGAAAAAAAGTTAGTTTAAGACCACAAAGATTACTATTTCTTTCAAGAAATCATGACATTTTAGGCAATCGCAAACTTAAAGAATCGTATGATGATTGATGATTTTAGTGACTTTAATTATTTAAATACATATTTCTATCTCGCACACATCTATAACATACCTACCCACAAAATAATTTGTGATTTTATGATTTTGCCTGATAAAGTTGTAAATATTATAAATAAACTAGCTGTGCCCCGCGACCTTATACTTTGTCCTATTCTCATACCTACCAAATACACATAAAAAATTTAATAAAAATCGGTCTAGCCGTTTCGGAGGAGTGCGACCACAAACACCGTGACACGAGATTTTTATAAATGAGATTGTTTTTTTTTTTTTTTCCTTTCCCTGTAATTTCGTTCAATCCCATGTAAGCTGTAATGGTTTGTTGCCACTAGTACTATTAACAGTTTCATGATGACTACTCGTGTTTTTTTAATCAATAGTTCCATTTTAAAAGAATCGGAAAATAATGGAACTGGTGAAAGTTATCACTAGTTCCAGATTATTATTTTAGGCATTTGTGTGAAACTTTTCAAGGGTGTAAAAACACTAGTAGAAGTAGGTAATAATTATATTCAATAAAATCAACAAATATTTTTTTTTTCTACCTTTACATTGGTTTATAATGGATAATATTTTTGTGTTCACCAAAAATCTAAAGGTACATCTATGTATGCATTTCTAAAATATTGATCTTAAACCCGTTTAATTGTTTTACTATAATTAAACTACTCTGCCAACAAAATATGTTACATACATCAAACAAATTCCAAATTAACACCAAGATATATAACACTTTTTTATTGTAGTGCGCTGCAAATATTCTATTGTAACAATAACTATTTTATTCTTCCCCGAAAAATACTGATCGTGCACCAAATATTCCTGAATGTTACACAAAATTTTTAGTATGCATCCTAGTACCGTATACCCATTTAAAACGGTTTTGTACAACTTTTATGTACTGGTTGTTGGTTGGACTGTACGTAACGGGGCATTGGGGAAACGTCCTCCCTCCCCCCCCTTGGAGCACCCCGACACCCCGAAGATTTTAATCGTAGTAAGCATGGCGATATTAAAAATGTAGAAATGTTTGTTCTTCAGTCGACGTTTGACGACAAATTTTTCTCTACTTTTGACACTTAAGTAATACCTAACTGAATGCCTAGTGCCCGTTTTCACCTGTGATTTTCACCAACGCTAAGTGACACCTCACTCAATACCTAAGCCCGTTTTCACCAACACTAAGTGTCACGACGATCGAGATTCGTAGAATATCTACATCACTAGCTACTTCCCTGTTGCTATGGAAATAATTCTTGAAAAACTCGAGAGAACGTGGGTCGCCCCATGTTCGGGCAGAAGACATGTCGTCAAGCTTTGTCTATTCTTCGGTAAAATAGAGATGGAATTGGTCATGCTACGCGTGCTGTAATGAATAGATGATTTCAAAGATAAAGGGGGATGGAAAACAATTCGCCTACCAAGAAGGATTTGAACTGGTCCAAACGCTATCCCAACGGAGATATCGGGCATCCTAGGATTTACTTTCCATCCTTCTTTACAAAGATGATTTGTAAAGAGATCCGAATCATAAATGAAAAAGTAAATATTTGTACATTTTATTGAATATCATTATTATAAAAACGAAGTGCCTAAACCCTTAAAAAAATTCACAAGTGTTTAAAATAATAATGTGGAACTAGTGATAACAAAATTCTCCATTAGTTCCATTATTTTGAGATTCTTTTAAAATGGAACTAGTGATAAAAAAATCATCATTAGGTCCATCATGGAACTGTTAATGGTACTAGTGGCAACGGTCCTGATTTATAACTTGTCGGGTTGAGGCTTGGCGTTCTGTAGTTTCTGCTTACCCTCATGGGGAAAAAGGGGTTAGTTTACTAATGTATGTATATTAACTTCCCGAGCGCACCTATAGAGTAGGTTAATTATTTAAGGGTGCACCCTAGCCATTCGTCAAGTATCCACGCTGACTGGCTAATCTTTTAACCACGATGGCAATCCAAATTTCATTTTTAAAGCTGGCTTTGTGCGTAGTCTCTGTCAACATCGAAGGGTGCACAAGACAAATCAGAAATTCTCTCCGATGTCTATCGCAAAACTCACTGCGACATTATTTTTTGTACGCGTATTAAGTTTAAGGGGAACGCGGGAGTCGCAGATTGTACCTGTGACCTGGCGCCATTTCATCCATCCAGTGTTAATTCTGTGCTTAACACTACAATCTATATCGCCATCGCTTTGCACGGGAATACCCCTAGTGCTGCAAAGGCTAAAAAGCCGAAACGGCTTAAAGTGAAAGAAAAATCTAAAGCTGTCGAGCGGTCTAAGGAACGAATGAGGCTGTGGTGAGACAGTGCATCCCTACCAGATCCATTCATATATTTATTCGTTCCAACTGCGGAATTGCCACCACATGATTTGCCATAACCGCATAACTATTCACAACCACTCCGGTCCGATATAGACTCCGGATCCAGGTTGGCCCCAGCAAACAAAACCTGCTCAGATGAAGTTGTTGCTATGCATTCATTATTGACTCTGGCCGGAGTGTAAATGTGGTGCTGTTCCAGCTAAGGAGAGTGATTAAAATTAAATATGAAAGGGCAATTTGATTTTTTAGGCGCTTTGTTATCTGAATTCTCCATGGAACTAATAAGTACTGCATGTATTCTCGGACTGACGTTGTTAGGTTTTTGTTGTATCTGTGAATTCTGTGATCCTCATAATCCGCATACTTTCTCATTTTGTTTATTGTCAAAATATTGTAAACAATGTTTTTCTTGGGTAGTTTCTTGATATATTTGGTATAAGTATTCTACTCCTTGCTTAATACTGCTGTGTTCTTTTCAGCATGCATTTGATCGAGCATGCTCAATTGATTATTTTCACCTTTCCAGTAGCTATCAACAGTTGTTTATCAAGTGTACCAGATTGGGACCTCAGAAAACCCGTGTTATTTCATTCTTTGGTATTGGAGGAATTTGTTATTGGCATAACCGGATTACGGGATAGCAAATAATAGAGCGTTATTATCTACAACTAAAGTAGGTAGACATAGTAATTAAAAATAAAAATTATTGAATACTCTACTGTACTTGATAAAAGTAAAAGTATAAACATGCAAGGATTGTGTAGAATTTGTTTGCAGAATGCTAAAGAAAGTATTAACCTCTTCTCGGGGAGTGATGAATCTCAAGAAGTTCTAAATAGAGTATATCTTTGTTTCCAAGTTACTTTAGTGCATGATAATTTCATGCCATTTCTAATGTGTGGTGATTGTTTACAAGAATTAAACAGTGCTAACAGATTTAGACTCAAATGTATTACACTTAATGAACGAATAAAACTATATTACAAAGAGAAACAAACCGCAGGACAAGGGACCACTTTTAAAGTTGAGAATGACTCAACAAATGATGTGCCAACATATGATGAAAATACTGACAAAGTTCCATTTCCAAGCAACTTTCCAGAATTTAATGATCTATGTACCAAAGCTACTGAAAAAGAAGAATCTAATGAAAGTGAAATAATAAAAACAAAGAATCATTTTAAATGCAATATGTGTAACAAAGTTTTAAAGACAAAAATAACACTACTGAAGCATTATAATTCTATGCATGAAAAGAGAAAACATGTTGGTAAGGTGTCAGGATTTGGTGCAGCCAGAAGATACCATTGCACATCTTGTTCATACTCTACACCACACAGCCAGACCTTAGTCAGTCACATGAGAACCCACAATGGAGAAAGACCATACAGCTGTGAATGCGGTAAAAGTTTCACGCAGTCATCAAGTCTTGCTGCTCATCGTAAAACACACAGTACAACCACATATTTCACTTGTAGTTTATGTGGAAAGCAGTTTAAACATGCATTTACTATGAAAAAGCATATGCGTGTCCATGAGAGTGCCAGCTTCTCTTGCAATATTTGCTTTAAATTATTAAAATCAAAGGAATCTCTCAAGGCTCATATGCATAGACATTACAAAATATGTAATTATAACTGTGAAGATTGGGGAGACACTTTTGTCACATCAGCAGAGCTACATAATCACAGAAAAAAACATAGTTTAGAAAAGAAATTACAATGTCATTTGTGTGGATACAAAACACATACAAAGAAAAATCTAATTATTCATTTGAAACGGTAAGACTGGTTATATTGCTTTCATTATTTATATATTTTATACTGCTTGCTCTGTGTATTTTTAGTAGGACTAAATACCTGAAAATTTTAAAAATCCCTTTTTTGTTTCAGACATACAGGCAACAGAACTTTCAAATGTGACCTGTGCCATGTAGGCTTCTATACACAGAGCAGCCTTCAGCGACATTTAAGAGTACACACTGGTGACAAGCCATACTCGTGTCCAACTTGCAGTCAAAAGTTCAGTTATAGTCCAAGTTTAAACAAACATATGAAAACCATTCATGGAGTTGACTATAAATGGGCAGACTGGAAGGAAACTTTAGTGAAACTTGCAGAAAAGACTGATGGAAATGTAGCTAGCTCATCAAAATAAGTCAAATAAAACACCATTTAAACATAGAAATTTATTTATTAATGCCAAAGCACATACATAAAACCCTATTATACTAATACTACATACTTAAATTCCAAACAACACTGTTTTGATGTCTAGTGGTAAAATATTACGAGTCAAATATATTATAATAGAAAGATTTAATGTTCATTGCCACAACATAATATGTAAAAATAATGCAACCAGGAGTTCAGGCTCACTCAGTGGGCTCACTGTCTTTTTGCCTGCCAGGCTTCTCGCTATAAATGGCCCAAGTTGTTGCTATGCATACAAATGTTACATCCTGGCCTGCCTCTGAAGTCCATTTGAATTTTTTATAAAAGTCAATTTAATGCTTAACTATAAGTATTATTCCTATTAATATACTTAATTACTATTAAGAAGTTACCAAATGAATTAATCTACTTGGAATACCCTAATTTCCTTCTTCTATCATAGACATGAAATATTTTTGTCATATAAAAGCTGAAATTATGCATAAAATTAAGTGCAACAAATACTAAATTGGTTCTACTAATAATAAAAATATTGTAAGATATTTAATCATTGAGAATATATGGTCATTATTGCGATAAATTATAATAGAATTTTGTCTCTTAAAGGCTAGTAGTTAATGATATTGTCTATGGAGTTAAAAGGTCTTGCTTAAATATTTTTATATGATTTATCAATTATGTCTTAGTATTAGAAGGGTGATACACTGAGTTTAATCCTCCTCATAATCTTCGTCGTCAGATATATACTTTCGCTGTTTCTTCTTCCTGGATGGTGTGCTCTTGCTCTTACCCTTCAACTTGATCTTCATTTTGACGGAGCGGTTAGATTCGCCATCCGAATCGTCTTCATCTGTAGAAATAATTTTATTTTAATAATTTTGTTTGAGTTGAAAGTGTTTAAACTGAACTTGGGACAACAACATATTCTTGGGAGTTTTTTTAAGTATATAAGAATGACATAAAACAATTACCACTGAAGGTACTCTGCCATATGTAAAAAGCGAAATACTAAAAAACTATGTCTTATAAAGACCGTAGGTTACTGACCTTTCTCATTATCTTCGGAATCATCGGAGTTCTGGCCGCTCTCGTAGCGACGTCGTACTTCAATGAACACGTTGCGCAGGCGCACCGAGTCCTCGTATATCAGCGACTGCTCTTCGTTATAGGTTTGAGCGTTGGCGCATAACGTGAAGAAATCACGTTCGAGGTCCGATATGTCAGTATACTGTTGACGATAACAAAAAAATTCTATTGAAATCAGTTTAAATTATTGGTGATTGAAGATCTGAAGCTAGGCAGATGATGAGTTGGTCCCATTGAGAAAGTTGTTCACATGGTTGAATTCACTTCACAGCATTATTCATTGTTCACCATCAGTTCTAATTATATATTTACCTTGCCTTCTTCAATTCTATTCATAATTTTCTTAATATCCAAGGGTTTCTTGATAACGTCATAATAATCTGGCAACTCGCGGCGTGAAGGAAGTTTCATAAACGGCTCAGATAGAACACGCCTAGCCCTGAAACATGTCATTATTGAATATTTTTAAACACCATTAAGAATATTCAGAGTTTGGATTTGTGCCTGGTTGATGCCAATCGTGCATATATGCACACCTCCGTACTGGTAAAAGGTGGGTTTACTGTCACCACTTTAGCAATATCATGTATGTACTTGGCAAAACTCAAGCGATTTCTTCGTGAAATATCGATTCTAGCTTTAAGATAAAGCCTTTTTAGTTATTGTTTCAAAATACTAAGTTAGTAACAGCATAAAAACAATGCGTTTCGTGTACATGCACTTTTAAGTGCACTCGTGACTGTACTAAATAACTAAAGATGTGAGTAGTAACATCTCGACGAGGCTATAATGTTATAATATCAGAATCAGGATACACTGTAATTTACTTACTCATCAGTATAATCAATAACTTTCTTCATTATATTCTTCCATCGCTTCTTCTGTTGATTGATTTCTGTTTTACTCTTTTTCTTGGAAGAACTTGGTGCTTCTTCTTCATCAGATTCTTCTTGGCGGCTATAATGTTAATTTCATTTTATAATGTTTTACTTACTTTACAAGTATATTTAACTGAGCCCGCATTGAACCACTATTTTGGATAAATTTTGGAAATATAGACTCAATAAGTAGTTATTTTGACAGAGATACCCAATCGTAATAAACTGTGGTAGACAGTAGTTTAATCCGTGTATCTTACCGTCGCTTGCGTCCCTTCTTGCGCTTCTTGTCAAGCACCTCGTCGTCATCGTCTTCCTCTTCTTCTTCCTCGAACTCCTCGTCGATGGCCTTCAGCCACTCCTTTTCCGTGAGCGAGTCTGTGTAGTCAACCTCCTTGCGTTGCCGAGACCCGCGTCCTAGGGTTTCGTCTTCGTCTAGATAATTCCAGCCTTGACCCTGAAACATGATTACATTGTTTTACCACGACATAATAAAAAAAGTCAATGCATGGAATTACAAAGTAGATATCATTTGATTTGGCTAACTTTAGCTTTGAGTGTGTGTCGCATCTTTCTATAGATAAGGATGACTTACCTTGTTGCAAACGACCTCGTCTTCATGTTTGACGAGCCAATCGGGTAGTTCCGACTCCTCAATGAGGCGGGATTGCGTTTCCACCTTCTTGCGCTCAATGTCTACCTGTTTGAATATCTCCAGTTCTTCCTCTGAGCGCGCAATCATTTCGTTTATAAGATCGTCATCCGGTAGCTCGTTCTCTTCCTAAAAAATAATTACTTTTAATGTTTCTGTTTTATCTACAATGGTTAAGGGACATTGAACAAGTAATTGAGAAAATATTCCAGTGACTAAAGTTTCTTTACAAACCTCTTCATCATCACCATCTTGATGCAGGATACTTTGAAGGAACTGTTGACGCTCAGAGCCAGTCGACTTCTGATCGAACATACCAGCTTGGATAACCTTCTCGTCCATGTTCAGCTTATACCTGGTAAATTATACATGGTAGATGTTAAAGAACATCATTCTATCATGATTATCTCAGAAAACAGTTCGATTCCTAAGTCCGGCAAATGTTATTGGATTTTCCATCAGGAGTTTCTCAGTAGCAGTTACGGAGCCTGTTTTGTCTCCATTGATGGCAATAGGCTAGCTATTACAAGGGACTTAAGCGTAAGTGGCGAAATCTGGGTGTACTATGAGGTACACCTCTGCCTTCGGGAATTACAGGCGTGATGTTATGTTTAATGATGAAAGTAGTGCAAATGTTACCTAGCAGCTGCCAGAATTCTCTCCTCCACGGAGTTGACGGTCATAAGTCGGAGTACTCGCACCTCGTTACGTTGCCCAATACGATGCGCACGATCTTGCGCTTGAAGATCCTAATAAAAGCAGCAACACAATTAAATATTGGTATTTATTACAACGAAACTAAACAGAGCTAGTAGTAAGCTTTGTTTTCATCTTGCTTGCTATTTAATTACAAATATAATTATGTATTTTTTTTCAAATATCAGAGATAGTATATCATGCAATCTTATACAGGGTGTAAACGGACCCTTCACGAAGCCGTCAACCAAGCATTATGTAAATCAAACTAAGTCACCAAACGCAAAAATTATTGCTGGGAAACGACTTTTTTTTTTGGGGTGAAAAATCACGTTTTACGGTAAAACTCTAAAACGTGATGCTTTGAATAGTAAAAGGGGTCATGGAGGTAATTAAAGTAAAGTTAAAACCTTAAAAAGTAGTATTTCAAAAAAAACTTGTGAAAAATTGGAACTTTGACCTCCAATATCTCCGTAACTAGAAGTTTCCCAGGTATGGTCCAGAACAATGCAATGACGGGCAGAACAAGTGCCTTTCGGCTTCGTTTAGGGTCTTTTTACACCCTTTATGACCTGTATATACATTTTTTTTCACTCACACAAATTCCATTGACGTTTTCAATTGCTACAGTACCTGATGTGGATTCCAGTCGGAATCAAATATGATGACGGTGTCAGCGCTCTGTAGATTGAGACCTAGACCACCGGCGCGCGTAGACAGCAAGAATATGAAATAGTCTGAACCAACGTCGTTGAACTTCTTCAGTAGCTCACCTCGGTCTTCCGCCTTTGTCATACCGTCCAGCCTATGAGAGAAGTATTCTGTAGTTGAATACGTATTGTCGGGAAGTACGATTTATAAGAGAGCTACTCGGAAAAAAAAGTCAAAGAATAGAGGTAACTTGGTTTATTAACAATTAAAGAAAACCTTGTTGTTCGACGTCAAATGGTATCTGTTTTAAATCCATACTAACATTATAAATGCGAAAGTAACCCTGTTTGTTTGTTACCTTTTCACGACTAAAGAGCTGATTTTGAAATTTGTCAAGGATATAGATTGTATCCTGGGGTAGGACATAGGCTATTTTATGTTTTCTCACATACAAATATTTCCACGCGAACGAAGTCGCGGGCAACAGCTAGTTTATTATAAATGTTCAGCTTCTTACCTCAAATATTGGAAAGCCCTCCATGAAAGGTAATCTTCAATGATGGTCATGCACTGCGTCATTTGACAGAACACCAATACTCTGTGTCCTGTTTGCTTGAGCTTTGGCAAGATACGATCCAGAAGTTCGAATTTACCAGAGACACGGTATAGGTCGGGCCTGTGAATAAAAAAAGATCAAACATTGTTAAAACAGAAATCTTTCAGAAGATTTCGTTACTATTTCTGTCCATCTCGGCCAAAATACACGTATTTTTGTACTAAACCACCTAAGTTTAGTATAAAAATACGTGTGTGTAACAATCTTTTTGTGATCCATCCTCTTTTAGCTCCAAATTGTCTGTTTGCCACATCTTTAGAGGCAAAAGACACTAAGAGATTCTCAATAAGAATTTAAAAAATCTTACCCAGAAACAACACCGCCGCCGGTACCGATGTGGTCGCAGAACTTCTCCTCAATGTGTTGGAACATGAAGGGATGGTTGCAGAGCTTACGCAGTTGTACAATTGTGTTCATCAGCGCTTTGGCGCCGCCCTTACCCTTGTTGCCCTTTTCTGATCCATCGGTCAACAGGACTCCCTTAGACTGCATGTGTCTGTGGCAAAATTATTTTGAATCAACTCCAGGTTTACCGAAAATAAGGCTGATACAAGACTTGCGTTTTGAGGACAATAAAAAGCATATTATTGTGTGTTAGGCCCGTTACGCTCTACTCAGCTCGTTAGAAATACGTCAAGAGGTATTTGAAGTTTGTTTTGATTTATAATTCTGTTGGATGCCTTAGGCTACGAACGCACAGACAGGTGGCCTAGTATATATCGAAATAACGCCGGATGCGAAAATTCTAGATTGTTCGTTTCACTTCGCTACTCTCCAGCCACGTTCGTAACTTTATGGAATCGGTATTAATGTTAAGCAATGGAAGAATGCCAGAATAACAACAATCAAAGCTGGATACATTATCCCTGTGTACTTACTTGTACAGCACTCGCTGCAGGCCGCTCATGTCACACTTGATGATGTACTCCACCTTGTCGGGCAGTTGGCTCTCCACCTCCTTCTTGAGCCGACGCAGCAGGAACGGACGCAACACTTTGTGCAGACGACGGATGATAAGGATCGTCTCTTCTTCGTTCAGTTCCACCTGGTAAAATTGGGAATTACAAGAAAAATAAATATCTAAATATATAATAAATCTCTTTTTAGCAACTTATAACTAAACTTTTCGCCATCATTATCCAAAAACGTCGATTAAATCTATATTTTTTTAAACTAACCTTTTCACCGGTAGTAGCGAATGGCGCGTTGAACCACTGTTCGAACGTAGAACAACTCTTGAAGATGGACGGCAGAAGGAAGTTCAGCAGCGCCCACAGCTCGGGCAGCTTGTTCTGCAGCGGCGTGCCCGTCAGCAGCAAGCGGTGCGGCGCGATGTAGTGCGTGTTCAGCACCTGCGTCAGCTTGCAGTGGTGGTTCTTCATGCGGTGACCCTCGTCGATTATCATGTACTTCCATTGCACCTGACGGATTGTGGGGATTAAAATTGTGATGTCTAGGATGTTTAGGTATAAAAAAAAACCAAACCAAACCTATCGAGTGGGGTATCAAAATAAAGAAAATTAAAAGGGGATTACAAAAATATACATAAATCATATGTTTAAAAGTAATTCGAAGTGGCTAATCATGTAAAAAAAAAGAAGGAAAAGAAATAGAAAAGAAAATCGTCTGCGAAATCTTTCACGTTACTAAGTTAAAAGGCCGTTAAAATAAGTAAGAAATTAGTTTTTGTTAAATAATACTTAAGTACTGAAAATATAGAATTAGTAGGAGCACTAGGGCGCCCGAAGACAGTCGACTCAACAGTTTATTCATAACCCAAATGGTTGGTAATTTAAGAGTGCACACGTCACAACTGTCACGAGTCACGAACTTGACACATCTACGACGGCCAAAGTAGACTTAACTGTTGATTCGGCTGCCTCTGACTGCCCTATCCCTACCTTGGATCACAGTATTGTAGCACTAACCTTAGCCAGTACAGCCTTGTCCTTGATGACGTATTCGTAGGTGGTGAGGAGCACATTGAACTTAGTGGATCGCATCTGCGTCTGCACGAGGCGACGCGACTGCGGGGAGCCCTTGTATGACACCACTGTTACTGTTGGCGCCCACTTCTCGAACTCGAGCACCCAGTTGGATAGAGTACTGAATTTTTTTATGTTCATTGTAGTCATATATAAGTAGGCAACAGGGTTATAAGTAGGTATTTGCTGTTTTAATAACTTCGAGTAAGCCAAATGATCACAAGTATTGCATAAAGCAGAAAACACTTAATTTAAAGTAATGCTAACTAAATATATGATGTTTTACCTGAGTGGCACGATAATAAGGAACGGTCCGTTTACTTTCTTCTTCTCCATCAGATAGGTGACCAGCGCAATAGTCTGGATAGTCTTACCGAGACCCATCTCGTCTGCCAGGATGCCATTCAGATTGTTATTGAACAGAGATACCAGCCATTCCAGACCCTAAAAGGTTAATTTAAATATTTAAAGATGTGAAAAATTTTGCTAAACTTTTGGAAAGGTTGGGTGATAAATAGAAAAAAGTTGTACCTTGATTTGATATTCCTTCAGTTTTCCATTGACCAGAATGCTGGATTGTTCGGTGACCGACTCGTGAACAGTGTGGGCAATACTGAAAAACAAAAAACAATTAAGTACCAAAATTCAGTCCCAACAGGCTAATGGCCCAATTCGATTGCCTATGGAATTCGGCGAAAGACCACGTGTACATCAACGGGGTTCGAGTACACCCGTCTTCGGACAATCTCGTCCTGCTTCATCGTTTCGTTCGGGTACCGAATTAAGATATCCGAGGCCATTTTTCTTTTCACCTCGGCCGGCTTTCTTTTTACTCGACTTCATTCAAACTACTCGTAGTCGTTAACTCGTATCCCATTGTGATGACCATGTGTAAACAATGCATCGGGTGTCCGAATTTTAGTTAAATTATAACCCGAATACGGGCTAACGACCAAGTATATCGCGCCATAAGCGAGATCGAGAAGTCAATCAGTAGAAGTATCTCGAACACTACCTCTAAAGGAAATACTAGCGAACAGGATTAAAAACTCTTTGCAATTGTATTAACGTAGAACCTACCTGTAGTAGGTTTGCTCTTCTGTCTTGTACTCGTCGTCTTCGACCTTGGCCTTCTTGATCATTTCCCGCGCCTTCTCTTCATCAGTCTTCTCTTTGTCACTCCTTTCGTCTCTGTGGCCTCTTCTCGCTATTTCAACAAAAAAAAAGCAAATCAAGATGGCGAATCGAGATTACTTATTTATAAAACAAAAAATAAAACGATCTTCTAATTAGTTGGTTCATTAAATCTTAAGAACTGAAGCTTACTTGAGCTGAGCTGCCGTATGCACGAACGACAACGGAAAATTCGTGCTTTGTAAGGCACGAACCAGTCCAACCCATACAAAGAACGAATTGTCGCTCCAAAGTATTCAACCAGAAAAGGGTTGTCATTTGGTATTAATGGAAAGTAACTAATCTGATTAGACTCTTATGTAAAATTCAATAAAAAGAAAGAAAAATAGTCAAATATTTGAATTTCCGAGACCTTTCTTACCATCGTCATCTTGGCTGTCATCTCCCGAGTCTTCAGAATCAGACAGCACCTCCCAGCCAGGATGCGTCTCCATCCAGTCCTTGAGCTGAGACAACAGTGGCGCTTCTTCTCCTCTCAGTATCTATGTGGTAAAACATGCTTTTGGTAAAAATGTGGGTGGCGGATAATACCTCTGTATATTCCTTCAATGCTGTGCCAGGCACACGGGAATCCACTTACTTTTTACTATTAGCATGATTATTGAATGAATGCTGTTACATAATCGAGAAACCCGACCATCCATATATATTCATTTTAAGAATCATGTCACAGCTTTCCATAATAGAGAAATTCAATGTAAGGCACGTTACTAACCTCGCCGGTCTTGGGATCCATAACGTTAACACGCGAGTCCGACGCCTGCGAGCTGTCGTCCATAGCATCGATGTCGCCACCTTCCAGCAGCTTCTTCTTTCTCGACTTCTGCATTTGAATTATAAACTAATTTCAATTTAACTTATAGAAGTTCTTTTGCATCCAGTCCGGCGTCCCAACCTAACCTAACATAGGGAAAACATTCACAAAAAATATTAAAGCCACTCTTCAATTCTTCCTATCTTTTTTTCTGTTATAGGCTAGCAAACATCCCGGAAGATTTGTTGCCGTCCAAACCGAAATCGCAACTGCAAATAAGAAAATCAGTGATTGTGTTTTATTTATTACATGGCTGTTTAAGATAGGAAGAGAAAGAGAGAGGCCCATACCAGCATGTTCTAAAACCAACCCTTTTCCTGCGTTCCTCTTCCTGTTGTTTCTTGCGCTGCTCCTGCTTATGCTGCTTGACCATCTCCGTGAGGCTGGCGATGTACTCGTCGGTTTGCGACAGAAGGAACGCCAGACGCTTGTCTTTCTTCTGATCGATGAGTTTACGGTAACCTTCTTCATCTTCCGCCATCAAACTAGAATACATGACGGAAATTTAGGTGTTTGGGATGATTTCATTTAAAAAAAACTTTCCTGTGTTAGAATGCCTAATATAGTTATTTTATATGTTTTAGTTTGTTTGTTTTTTTTATTATAATATTATATAGTTAGTTTGTTGAGGAGAGACCTGCCTTAAGACTTTACTGACTTTAGATCCAAACCTAAGGATTCATTTTCATGGTTGTCAAGACTAATAAACAGAAGCAAGAAACTCGAATCGAGACCTAAGCACGCCATATTTCATACCTTCGAGGTACCTTTAATATTTTTTATACATATTTATCATACACACATAATCTTCGGGGATCTCCGAATTTCGGATGCTGTCAGTTAATTAAGTTCTAAAAGAGTTGCCATTTCAAAAGTTGATATTACCGTCTCATACGCTCTTTCTCGATGCGTTCTTGCTCCTTCTTCTGTTCGCGCTCGGCGTTGGCATGGTGGTTCATGATGGCTTTGTTCATGCGGGACAGCTTCGCAATGTTGTTGCGGTGATACTCCTTGAAGTCCTTAGCTGAAATATAACAGTAGTTGAGTATCACCCTAATACCATAAATGCGAAAGTTTGTACGTTTCAGTCTGATTGTAACTCTCTCGCCTTGTCAAAGAGTAATTTTCAGGCATAAAATACTTTAAAGTTTAGTTTTATTTGATTTTACTAGCTGCTCCCCCGACGCAACGGCACGAAGCAAGGCGAAGTTAACAAACATTGGAATGTTTGCTTAGAATGTTGCTATTTAATAAACGGAAAAATATCGGATAAAAGTATCATAATCTGTTATTATATTACACGAATGGCGAAACGTTTGTATGGTGTATACGGTCCATACATCACAAACCCATCGCAAAATACAGGCGTTAGGTACTAAATATAGTGACTGACCATGTTGCAGCACGGTTTGCAGGAACTCCTGGTGCTTTTGGCGGCGCTTCCTCTCGGCCTCCAGTTTCTGTTGCTTCTCCAGCTTCTCGGTGGCGCGCGCCTCGCGCAGCCCCTGGCGCTTGGTGCGCTTGTACGCCTTGATGTTCACCGCCGTCTCCAGCGTCGTGTCGCGACGGACTTGCCCCAGGACCTAGGAGTATAGAGCACGTGATATACAAATAAGATAGGTATCAAATCCTCATAACGATATCTATATTCAGTTAAAAGTAATAAACAACTGATACAGATAGTAGTTTTAATACTTGGGAGTGGTTAATAATTATTTTTATGAACATAGACATTACTTCTTGATATTTTCTGTGGGTTATGTTTCGCAACCCGGTGCGCAAGTTTGCGCAACTATTGTTACTTAAATGCCGCTTAGAGCTGATACAGAATTTAATGTAACTCCTGTACTTAAATAAATAGACAAAATACCTCAGAACGTAATTGTTTTTGGAAGTTGAGAACTCGAAGAGCCCTGAGCTCGATCTGTGCTTGCAAGCGGAGGTCATCGGGTATACTGGCCGGCAGATTGGAAAGCATCTCGATGCGGTGGGCGATGCGCGCTGCTATCCTATTATTGTGCGAAAAAAAAAAAACATTTGAATAAAACAGCAAGTTTTGAACAACTAAGAATAAAATAATACATATAGTTTACTAGCGACCTTCGTCCGCGAGAAATTAGCGGTGTTACTTTACCACCTATTCTCATATCTACCAAATATACATAAAAAATTCATAAAAATCGGTTGAGCCGTTTCGGAGGAGTGCGAACACAAACACCGTGACACGAGATTTTTATATATAAGATTTAAATACAAGTTTTGACTTTATAAAATCCCTTACCTATTCTCTCTCTCGTTCAAGATCTGAAGAGGATCAATGCCTACTGGCTTAGGCATGCTGGTAATACGATTCTGTTTCGCTCCTGGTATTGGTACGCCCGGCTGAGGAAAATTTAAACAAGTCATGTGGTGTTTTATTTGTTAAATATTATATAACCGCCCAATCCCATCGGCTACTACGAGCTTAAGGCTGCGTTTCCACCAGAGATGTGCGAGGATGTGCAGCGAGAGATGTGTATGAAACTAACCAATCACATAGCTAGCTTAGCTCAAAATGTGAAAAAGAAGCTTTACTATTGGTTAGTTTCACACATCCTTCGCTACGCATCCTCGCTCGTCTTATGTAAAAAACGCAGCTTAAAATAATGGACAGTGCATTATATTATTTCCTGCGTTGGCTTAATCCCTGTTGGGATTGGTCGCCAGGCAACGTTGCTAAAATTCAGTCGGGAATTCGGGATATTATTAAATATTTTTTGGTAAACAGATGTTCTACAAACGCTGAAAACGGTTTTACCTGATGTTGCGGCTGCGAGCCCGGAGCTTGCGGGCGCAGCGGTGCGGGACCCCGCATCGGCGGCCCGCCGCTCATCGGCTGCAAGGGACAGTTACACTCAATATTTAATTTTTTTGTTGATTAATTAGCTAAAATCCAGTAAAGCTTGCAACTCGTACGAGTTGACGAGCAGAGAGTATAATGGGTGTAAAATACCCTTAACGAAGCCGAGAAGTACTTGTTCTCCCGGTCATTGCATTTTTTTTTTGTTCTGAATCATACCAAAGTTCCAACTTTATCACAAGTCTTTTTAAAGTTATAAATTTACATTAAATACCTCAATGACCCCTATTTTACTACCCATTTTGCATTCACAATGTTTTGAGTGCGTTACATTGAACCCTACCATAAACCTTAATGTTTTACCCCAAAAAAAAAGTTGTTTCCCAGTAATAATTTTTGCGTAGTTACTTAGTTTGATGTACAGAATTCATGGTTGACGGCTTCGTGAAGGGCCCGTTTACACATTGTATAGTTCAGACCGTTTTGATAGCTTTTCAATTACACAAATAATTTGGGTCGACGGAGCAGCAAGTACTGTTGTTATCAAAATGATTCGAAACTTACCGGATTTACTAACGGTGGAGTCAGTTGCGTCGGAGGAGCCATCTGGCCGGTCATGGGCAGAGGCGTGGGGGGAGCCCCGCCGCCGCCCCGCGCCGCGTCCCCTCCCGCGCCGCCCGCCTTGCCGCCCGCCAGCCCGCCCGCCCCGCCCGCCGCGCCCTGGCCCTCGCCGTAGGGCGGCTGCGCGGGCGGCGTCGGGCACTCCGGTGGCGCCTCGCCGGTCCGCTTGCCAGAGGCCATCATAGCTGTCTGCTGCGACAGCGGCTGGTTACGCGCGAGACTCCGGTAGGCATTTATTTGTGCCCTAACATAAGATAGTTGGTGATTAAGTTATACCTCAATGGGGGTATAATATTATAGATCTACGTCCCGATACTTACTTAAGCTGGCAGAGCTGATTGTTGCTGAACAATCCTTTGCCGGGGTCCTGAGGGTTCGAGCGCGCCCTTAGAGCTAGCAACTGCGAAAATCTCGGGTCCTCTTGTAGCCCTTTCTCTTCCATAGAGTCAATAGTCCGTTGAATAGCGTGCAAGTTATCAGGGCCGGGCGCCGGCAGCGAACCCTGCATCGGGGAGGACGCGGGTGGAGCGCCGTTGGCCGACGACGTGGAGGGCGGCGCCTGGCCGTGCGGCGGCGTCTGCGCGGCCGGCGGGTGCGGCGGCGCTCCCGGCGGGCCCGCGCCCGTCGCGCCGCCCGGGGACGCCGCGGGCCCGCCGGCCGCGCCCCCCGGCGGCGCGTGTCCGTAGCCGGGCGAAGCGGCGTGCGGCGGCGGGCCCTGACCGGGCATCATGGCGTGGTGCGGCGCCATGTGGCCGGGCGCGGCTGGTGGCATGCCCTGAGGGTGCACGCCGTGCGGTGGCGGGCCCGCAAGCGGCAGCGGGACGCCCGGCGGACCCTGCGGCCCATTGCCCGGCGGCGGTCCCCCACCCATCGGCATAGGGGCCTGCAAGTTCAATTATTTAGCTATATTGCGACGACCATAATTAAGGTAATTTGGGTTCCATCATTCGTATAAATCATCAAACATAGCAAAGAGTGCCTACAAAAAAAATTCTACATAATTATGTTTAAATAATTTTGTCAATGTCTCTCAATTGTGCCATAGCCTAACTGAATAAGATGCTTTATATAAGTGCTACATAAACATAATACTATGTCGAGTTTTTTAATCATTTATTTTTGCATGTTAGTATCACAAATAACGTGCTTACCTTTTGATAACTACACAATATATGAAGTGACAGCCTTTAATAATAGAGAACGTGCTCTCTTATATTTTATTTATGTAAGAAATCCAATGATAATGTTTCTTAATGGGATTACTAATGAAGCTGCTGTCCCAATGGATGTGGTAGTTGATAATTGTTGCACAACATATTTCGAAGGAAAATTGAAACATAATGATATAGAATATGTGAAAATAGGGAAAGATAACTTGTAAGTTGGTTATATTTAAACGCATTCAATATAGAATACAAATAATGGAGTCTTATCATGATGCGTTACCTATAATATATTATGACAACAAAAATATGAGATGTACTACTTACTACAAAACAATACAATTATTTGGCAGGGTTGAGGTTACACAAGACCGTGTCATTATAAATACTGCATCCTTCGGCCCAGTGCCTAATATAACCACAGCATTCCATAGTTGGGAGTCACTATTGCTCTGGGTTGAATCAAGAGTACTCAAGTTTTCATTTTTAGAAAAAATTCACATTGCAACCACTTTTGAGAACAGAGAAGTATTTGTATTAAAGATATCTACAGGAAGAAAGAATATAGCTGTATTTGTAATGGGAGGTGAAGAGGGAAGAGACTGGTTGTCTCCAGCAATACTTTTAAACTTTCTTAGTTACATTTTAGAACAGCAACTATATGTTGAGCTACTGCTAAAATATTGTGATTTTTACATTCTTCCATTCTTCAATCCCGATGGTTACGCATATAGCACGGAGAAGGTAAATATTATTTTACTAGTACTTCGCCCGCGACTTTGTCAGCGCGTATTACACCCATTCCCGTACTCATGTCATCACCCCTTTAAAATATTAAAGATTGGAAATCCTAAAACCACCCTTGTTTTAGGATTTACGATCTGTATTATTTCTTTAATAAGTATTTGTGTCAAGTTTCCAAACCAGGCATTTGTCGTACAAACTGGATTCCCCGTTTCCACCCCAGGCACAGGTAGTTTTTCAAATACCTACTCGTTTGGGCGTTTGCCCTATATTGTGTACAGTCACGAGATCCAATATGTATACACTTTCCTAAATGTAAAAGCAATTTTCGCGAGAAATAACGATTGTAACTAGGAGATAGGATCTTTTTCATAAAATATGAGTTCCAGAATACTAAGTTCGTAACAACATGAAATTTAAATCAGAACAGTAAGAGAAAAACGCTTTTAAAAGTTGCGTTAATTGTTTACATATTGGGGCTCGTGACTGTGCATATGTCAATTTTTGAGTTCTAGTTTGATCTATCAGCACGGAATTGAATTTTTCCATGCTCCTATCCTTTTCTGTCGCTCAGAACCGTCATTTGATGTATATGTCACCGGAAGATAATAAGATCCGCAAGTTTATACATTTCCTAAGAAATTTATAAATAACCTAACCTAAAGTTTATAAACCTATGAAATTTTAGGAAATTTATAAACATGCGGATCTTGTTATCTTCCGGTGACATATATAAGTTTTTAAACTGCCATGGTCATGTCATGGTGTGGTGGTGTTTGGACTGTCTATGGTTTGATATATTTATGAAATATCCATATGCTTTAAATTTTACAGTATTTTTTTTTAACCGGGCCGTCATTTAAATTTCCTAAAATTACGAGTTTGGGATCTAGCAATACAAATGCCGAAAATTTCAAGAATCATGAAAATATAGTCAGCGACCGAAGAAAGCTTATATTTTAGCACCTCGTCTGGATAGAAAAGCCTTAGGATTAAGACAAAGTAGAATGCAAGTGCAATATGCGAGCCGCCCTTTGCTATCTGTGCTGGCGTATGGGCAGCCACTTTAGAAGCGACCGATGCGCAGAGACGTGATCATATTTACACAGATTGAAACTGAATCGAAAGTAGTTATTGAGAAGACGGTCAAGTTTGTCGAGGAGATTTGCATTCAGGTCATAGCAGCACACATAACTGAAATCGATGATGTGTATAAATACCAGCTATTAAATTAATGAATTTCAAGTTTAATAAAAGGGGTTGGAAAATTTTTGTATGAAGTCTTACTTCCGCCATTTTAATATATGCTCAAAGTTGCGGCCACGCATATTACTTCTATTAATTAATAGCTGGTATCAATACAAACTAGTTTTGTATGAGACAAAATCTTCTAAAGCATCACATTTCCGAGATATAAGTTTTCAAAGTTAAAATTTATTCAGTGATGGCGTTGTCGGTACAACTTTGATATTATTAGCCACGCATTATTAGTTAAAAACCTGTACTAATCAATAACTGGCATCAATACAACCTAGTTTTGTATGAGACAAAATCTTCAGTGGTTTCAGCTGTGCGCTACCATGTTAGTCAGTCAGTTTCTTCTTCTATATAATTAATTAGAAAGAATATCGTTATTTCATTTAGAAATGTCAGACATAATCACATAATATTATAATCTTGGTTCCACTTTACAGCACTGGTATTGGGCGCAAAATAGAAAAAAATATTTTCCAAAAAAGCAATGTGGAAGTGAATTATTGTGTGGTGTAAATGCAGATAGAAACTGGTTTTTCAACAAAGATATAAGTAAGTAACATTTTTTCTTATTTTAGTCATAAAAAAAATGTATGGTAATGATTCAATGCATTTGTAATTACATATAATATGGTCGTGGGCATAATATTAGAGGGCATTTAGGCAGGATTTAAAATTTTGAAATTTGAGTTTTGCAGAATAAATTATTATTATTAATTTACTAGATCCACTTATAACTGAACTTTGCTATGTACAGTCACAAGCACCAATATGTAAACACTTAACAATTTTTTAAAGTGTTTTTCTCCTATTGTTCTGATTAAAATTTCATGTTGTTGCGAACACTGTCTTCTGGAACTCAAATTTTTATGAGAAAGATGCTATCTCCAAGTTACAATGGTTATTTCTCGCGAAAATTGCTCTAAAATTTAGAAAAGTGTATACGTATTGGTGCTCGTGACTGTACTACTGAGTTCACTGATGGTCAACCTCTTTTCACCCTTATGCCCAAGTAATAAGGTTAAAAGGTGGTTGACCATCAGTAAGAGGTGTAAGGTAAGGTTCACTTATGAATGATTTTTTTTTTCTTAGTAATAAATGACGAATGTCATCCAATTTACTCTGGTACTAAATCTATATCTGAGAAAGAAACAGAAGGGCTGGCTAAGTTTTTAGACAGCATTGCTCTTCAAATGTTGGCATTCATCAATGTGAGAAGTTTTGAACACCTTGTCACAATACCATATGGATATGATCTTGAATACTGTAATAATTACCCTGTATTGGTAAGCACAATTTAATTTTTTTCTAGTTATAATTAAATAGAAACTATGATTATTAAAAACTATGCTCAATCATCATCATTATGTTTAATTAGAAGTTTTACCACATCTTTTAAGTACAGTGCGCTCACTCATCTTAATTTAATAGCTCTTAATATGTTAATTTATAGCTGGATATAATAGCATCTGTGCATGATAGAATAAGAGTGAAGCATAATAAAACCTTTTTTTTTGGCACCACTGCTCAATATTTATGTGAGTCCACTAATATTTGTTTATCACCAAAAAATATAATAAGACATTAGTTTAAAGTTTTAAACTAAACGACTTGATAGAATTGCACAATATTTACACCTTTTTTTCCGGCAGATAATTTCACTGGTAATGTTGCTGATTGGGTAAAAAGGAAATTAAACACTCCCGTAGTATACACATTTTACATGAAGGCTGATCATCACTTATTCCCAAGTGCCAAGGATATTCAGCCAATGACAAATCAATTTTCAACTATGATCAAGGAAACATTACTGTTGTCTAGCAGTATCTACAGTCCACTATTCAGCCATCAGATAAGACATTCCATTCAGGCCATTTTTATAATTATAAATATATTGTGTACTTTGATAATATAAAATATTACATCCACTAGTTCTATTTCATACTTGAATTACATCAAATTAATTCCTAGTAAAGATAAATATATTTTATGTTCACACTGCATTCAACTCATGTCTCAGTGCCATTTAAAACATAACAAAAAAATTTGATTATTTTATAGCATGAGCATGTTATTTGGTCACTCCTGCAGTTGTAGATACAGGCAATGTGAACTAGACAAGATTACATCTATACTAATATTATAAAAAGGTCAAGTTTGTGAGTTTGAATGTAGGGTGTATTCTTTAGAACTACTGTTTCAATTCCAAAAATTCACTAATGGGAAGCTTCATTATTCCCAAGTGGCTTAGGCTTATATTTTAAATGTTTCTGTGGGATAATTTCTGAAGCCACAGGCAAAAATTAATAGATTATAAAATAAATCATTAATCACCTGTCCAGGCGGCATATGTCCAATTTGATGCTGCATGTACCCATGTGGTGGACCTTGGCCGGGCATGTTAGGATGTTGCGGTGCACCAGGGTGACCGTTAGGTCCAGGTGGATGAGCACCACCAGGACCTATTGGATGACCCGGTCCTGGCATGTGTGGGCCCACCATGTGTGGTGGCATCTGATGTCCGCCTGGCGGCATGCCAGGATGTT
Source organism: Noctua pronuba (assembly GCA_905220335.1). Classification (NCBI taxonomy): domain Eukaryota; kingdom Metazoa; phylum Arthropoda; class Insecta; order Lepidoptera; family Noctuidae; genus Noctua; species Noctua pronuba. The sequence continues at coordinate 6,121,535 of LR999894.1, forward strand.
GTTGAGGCACACCAGGGGGGCCATTAGAGTTGGACGCGATTGGATGCGCCGGACCTGACGGCGACATGTGATTGGGCATCGGAGGCTGGCCACCGCCAGGAGGATGCGACGGTGGCGGTCCGTTGACATGTTGCTGGTTGTAAGGGCTGTGCGGAGACTGTGGCGGAGCCGGACTCTGCGTTGGTGGGCCCATTGGGCTCGGCGCCTGTGGTGGCGGCATTGGGCTATTCTGGGGTGATGGACTAGCCATCTTTTAAAAACAATAATCACTGAATGCACATATCAAATTGTTATAAACCAGACAGTTACACACGCTAGCTCTGTGTTCAAAGAAAAGGTAATGTTAATGATAGTGCACAGTATTTTATCGAACAATTCCGTAGCTTTCTTAAATTGAGAGTATCACATTTGTCCCTCTGACCACTGATGACGAGATTTTTCCACATAAAACAGTAAAATAAAATAATACAACATCCCAATCAATGCAACTTTACACACAATGTTGCCACCAATCAATTTAATTTATTTTTGCCTTGCCATATTATCTATCATTTATAAAAACGACTCCACACCGCTTTGCGCTTGCCGCAAACTTCCCATAGAGTTTAGTAGATTAAGATTCTAGGTTTGTAATGTTCTAAAATAAAGGCTGATAAACTTTTACAAAGGGCAAAAACGAGTGGTTGATCCTCTCTAATCGAAGGAATCATAGACTATATTTTATGGAAGGAATGCGTTACAAGCGCTTGCTCGAAGCCACAGAGTCAATCACAGAGTACATTATCTCGAAGCTTCCAGTGTTTTGTACACAAAGAGCATGGTAGGTTTAGTTTACAAAAACCTAAAACAAATTAAAAAACCTTTAGTACCAAAAATATTACAAAAAGGTTTTATGGTGGAACTACACTTGGCAGATCTGGGCAAATATTCGCCTTCTATCATTAAAACAAAGTGAACTATATCACAATAGACATAAAAAACATTTTGTTTTGATCCAACATCGCAAAAATTTTGTCAAATACGCCAAGTGAAGTGCCAGCATTAGATTGGCCCCAAACTAGGCAAAGCCTGTATTTTGGATAATGGTACAGACGCCAGTACATCAAGATACCCAAAACTGTAAAATTTTCCCAATCAACCTTGAACCGAAAGCTTAAAAGTTATAAAATTAAAGATCTATTGAAATTGACAGATTTTAGGAGCTTGATGTGCTGGCGTCTGTACCTTAAGGGCGTTTATACGGAAAGTGGGTAACGTCGCAAATAGTTGTCAAATATTTCGCTTTTTTGATTAATTTGGCAATATTACTGTATGGAAATAGGAAATATGGCTAACTAATGTCTGTTTTTTAATCCCTGAGACTAAACTGACAAGTCAAAATGGCAAACTGACATAGATTTCAATAGGATTTATGTCAGTTTTGACATTTTCACTTGTCAATTTAGTCTATAGTGAACAGGCTATAGTGAACTTATGTCTGTGTTTTAATCTCGGAGACTAAATTGACAAGTGAAAATGTCAAAAGTGACGTAAATCCTATTGAAATCTATGTCAATTTGCCAGTTTTACTTGTCAATTTAGTCTCCGAGATTAAAAAACAGACTTTAAAATATTGCTTAAATATGGAATGCAATGATTATTATCGTAACACCTAATTTTTAGTTTTAGATCTGAAAAAAGTATTTAGAAACTTTCCAAATGCCCTTTTTAAACCTAAAACGGTAACAACATCAAATTCTGTGTTTTAATTGCAATTCATTATTAATATTCTAGTTCACTAGTTAGCCATATTTATTATTTCCATACAGTAATATTGGCAAATTAATTAAAACAAGTAAATATTTGACAGCTATTTGCGACGTTGCTAACTTTTTGGATGAGTGCTCAAATTCGGTGAATCGGTCGGCAGGTACTTATAAGAATGAAAGCCAATGAAGCTTACATCTGATAATTTGAATTTTGTTATGGTTTAAACAGCAAAAGTCTTTTCGACTAAACCATTCTACCATTGATCGATCGATTAGTGTGGTAACACCCTTAGCTCAAAATAACCCCCAGCCGTCCCCAGCTCCTAGCCTCATTCACGATGTATTTCAAATCGGTTTTTTATACATGCATAATATCGCTCATTTGGTGCAACAATGGCGTAATTACACTTTTTTCAAAACAAGTTTTATAACGTCAAAATGTGCGGAAAGACTATTTACATCGGGAGAAACATCGACAGAATTGAATTTGTGGTGATTTGCCGCGAGATGGCGCGAGTGTCGTTGTAGAATTGAGTAAAATGACGCCATTTCTGGTGCTACAACGTCTGTATTACATATATATTGGTAAAACTATGACAGAATTTCGTAATTACGTCAATGCTTGTCAGTATACAAGTACAAACTTAAATTCGACGATGACTGGAGTGAAGCTGAAATAAAAAATAAAGAAACAAAGATCTACTAGTTAACGAATAAGTAAGGCAATTGAAGATATCAATTTGGTTCCAGCGTACTTCAAAAAGAGAAATTTCCGCAAACAAGAAAAAATATTTAAGGGAACTGTTACAAAAAAAACATTATTCCACGATATTACTCTGCTTCTTATGAAAGTATTTTGTAAAGGTTTTGTAATTGCTTAAGTATTTTTCTCACTTTTTCTCTTGTATACTTTGTCTCGGTTGCATACTGGCGCATATCACTTAATTAAAAGTAGATAATTAATCTGTGACTATTTGTGCCAATTAAAACATTAAAAATATTACCTAGATGATTTTAAGATGTTAGTATTAAGATGTTTTCACTTTTAATCTTAATTAAATTCATGCCTAGTGAAAACATGGTTGTTTTTTCTTAAGTTTATTTTGTTAAACATTCATAAATAAATGTTTATGTTGCTTATATTCAATTATTTAGTTTCATTATGTCACAAATGCAAAATTTCCTGACGAATGCGTTATTTTTATATTGAATTCTGAAGCAACAGTGGCATATTTACAGGTACCTTGTGTTATTTTTGCCTGTAACCTAGGTTACCTACAATGTACAGTGTACATTTGGACTATAATAGAAACTACACATATTAAACTTACTTTAGAAACCACTAGAATCATAATAAGTCTCGCCAAAATGCCATACCTTTAATCTGAATCTTTGATTGCATCTCCTGTAAAATTTCTAAAAGTGTAATTACGCCATTGTTGCACCAAATGAGCGATATGTGAAATGCTCGTGCGTGTTAATTTTTTTTTGTTGCCATGTTTTTCTCTACCACAGAATATATATACTCTAGCGAGTCTACTGTCAAAATTGAAGTTATGTTGTGACAGGACAATACTGTTGACATATCAATAAAAAAATAATCGAATGCACATTGCATTTATTAAAAAATGTGCCGAAAAGATTTGAAATCTGAAGCGCTAGTTTCTTTACATTCAATGGTGTAATAATCCACAAACAATAGAAATAAATCAATTATTATTATAAGGATCGTACCATGACATAGTAGCGTAAACTTACCGAGCACGAAACAAAGAAACCGGTTTGATACCGGTGATAAAACATGGATGAAGAAGAGGAATATCCTGAAACTGCTTGGACCTACATAGCTTTATGTGGTGAACCCACTCTATATGAAGGACTCCGATTTGCCAAGGATTTAATTATCGCTAATGTTACTCTGCGCCTGATCATACAGTTTGTACCGCTGCCGCACAATGTTCGCCATAGTTTAAGTTTAGTTATTGGAAGTTTTCTTTTATATCATAATATTGGACCCCCTTTTATTTGGACTGTAGGGTTAACAACTGGAGCTTACATATTTATTATATTAGTATCATTTGTTACAAAGAAATGGAGAGGACTGTTAATGTCTTCAACTGTCATTGCTTTCTTGTTATTAAGCGAACTTTATGTACTTAACCCAAAAATGTGGCAACAAATAAGAGGCGTCCAGATGATAGCAGCTATGAAAATAATATCTGTAGCTATTGAACTAGACAGAGATTTATTCAAAAAAATGCTTAATCCAGTTGAATTTGGTGGGTACATACTTTGTCCAGCTAATTGTATATTAGGCCCATGGATATCATTCCGCAATTACAATCAATACCTTGAAGTTAAGTTCTTGTCTAAAAGATGGATTAAAATAATTGTGATTAATCTATTTGTGGCTATGGTATTCTTGGTTTTATCTAACTGTATTGTGCCATGGTATATAGATGATGAAATGCCTACATGGTTAATAGCATTTAGAGATGCACAAGCATTTAGAATGTCGCACTATTTTGTGTCATGCATGTCTGTTGTATCAATGATAAGTGCAGGATTTGGACTTACTAATGATTGTCGCTCCGAGGTTCATGTCACTAAACCATTTTTCATTGAATTACCGAGATCCCTAGTCCAAGTGGTAATTTATTGGAATATTCCTATGCATCAGTGGTTGAAGAACTACGTTTTTAAGACTTGTCAACCGTATGGTCAATTTACAGCTGTATTTATTACCTATGCTGTGTCATCATTGCTTCATGGATGGAATTTCCAATTTTGGGCAGTTCTTCTCAGTATAGGGACATTCTCGTACGTTGAATACAATCTACGTTATAAAGTAGCCTCAACTCTGGAGGTGTGTTGTTTAGCAAATTCTTGTAAACAATGTGATCACAAGTATAAATGGAACAGTATGCTTGCTTTATTCACCAACAGCATATTTTCTATCATTACTATTATTCACCTTGCTTATTTAGGTGTGATGTTTGAAGCATCATTTTCTGTGCAAGAATCAGGTTACTCATACTTCCATACTATAAGTAAATGGGAAAATCTTGATTATTTTAGTCATGGTTTTGTTGCCTTTTTGTATGTGATTTATTTACTGATGTGATAAGTTAAATCTCTAGTGAGTAAGCGTCTTTTCATAGTATTTTCTGAATCTCTTCTTATGATCTCTTACAGTATTATACATTTACTTTTTTCAACAAAATAGATTTAATAAATAATATTTCTCCATCATAGAAAGTTTTAGAGCTTGAATTTAGATTAAAAGTATAATTACATTTATTCATTTTATACCATTATTAGAGACTTAAAGCAACTATGTGCATTGTGGTGTTAGTCAATGACTAGTCTTTTTTACATAGGTTTAACCCAAAAATATATTTATTTAAATGAAATTTTGATGCACTATACTATTATGACAAACACACCTTAATCTAAATCTTTTATGTAATAAATTATAAGTAAAATTGGATAAAAATAATACAAGATATTTTGTATTCACTGCCAATTTATTTCATTGTCTATTATACTCATACATTTCTTATAATATAAATCAGGTGTTTTAACATTTACTTGATAAGTCTCTGTACTATTATTATCAATTACATGAACTTTAAAATTAACACATTCTGTGATTTGAACCTCAGCAATATTTCCTGAATCTTTGCTTGAACTGAAATATCCTGGTCTTGTATAGATTAATATTACTTTATATTCTTTAGAAACTTTTTGTATCATTCTAAGTAAATTTTTGATATATAAATCCATCTTTGTTATTTTTGATCCTTGTTCTGACCAATAGAAAGCCGTTAGAGTATCAAAAATTAGCAATGAAATATTTTGATGTTGTGCTAATATGTTTTCCAAATTATGTATAGTTGTATAGAATTGTGTTGCATCATAAACATCTAGTACAAACAAATTCTTGAGAATCCTTTGAAGAATTGTGTCTAATTCAGCATCACAATCAATATTTGTATTCACTGATATCTTTTTTTTCAATGCATTGATTAGTTCTATGAAGTTCAGGTTTCCGACTGTGTTAAACACTAAGACACCTATTGGTTCTGCATTAGACCTGCTTGGCATTAATGCATCGCTTAGCAAGTCGATTAATAAAGCAGAAGTATTATTACCAAATATTTCCACAACATCCTCATTTTTTAATCCAGGCTGGAATAAATTTGAGTAAAAGTTTTCAATGACTGGCTTCTTTATAAGTCTTGCTAGTAGTTGCACTCCGGACTCGACCTTATATTTAGCCATGGCCATTATTGTGACTCCTGAATTTCTTTATATTTTATTATAATGTTAACTTTACATGAGTATATCTTTTTAACTAATAATTGTAGTCTTTCGGTTCAAATGATTGAATATGAATAATGAAGATAACTAAAATATGCAAAATGCCGATCAAACAAATAAGTCGGCGCTCAATACTAATCTATTTTTTACAAACAAAACATTTTCAAAGTTCACAGAATGAGTCCAAACTTAAAAGAACCCATCCATCACATTAAATACTGTCAATGCATCAATCAAAGAGTATAGTAATGTAGATGCCTCAATGGAACAATGCATGGAACTTATAGGTACTAAGTCCAAAATAAATGAAACGTCATTCCTGGCAGTTAAGTGATTTCTAAACGAGTGATTATAAAAAAAAACTACAGACGTGAAAGCATGAGTGAAAGTTCCAAGGTAGCCCGCAAAATTTTAATTTTCTTACGTTTTGTCAGGCTGTATGTTGAAAAAATATAATTCGCGGCCGTAAAACGTACTTATGTATTTACAAAATTGTAGTCATTAAAATCAATACAGCCCCTTGCCCCTTTAATCTCGATCCATCAACATTTATATTCATAACTCTTTTAATCACATGCCCATATGAAGACAGTTGATTCCCTTTCAACTTTTCTGTAACTGGCGTAACTTTCAAACTTCCTCTAATATACTTATTTCTTACTTTATCCTCAACATTCTCATCTCACATGCAGTCTTTTTTCAGCCACCTTCTTCATAGCCCTGCATTCCGATCCATATAGTACAACGGGCCTAATCACGGGCTTGTATATTTTCCCCTTTTACTTGACCAACTTGCGTGGGTCCCAAGTTGTTCCAGTGACCTGTCGTCATTTCTTCCATCCTGAGTTGATCCGGTGCGTTAAGTCCCGGTTTACTTTGCCATCCCCCTGGACAACCGACCCAAGGTACTGAAAATCGGAGCAGATCGGTATGGGCTTTCCGGCAAGGGTTATGGGCACAGGACTGGAGAGACCGCAGAAATCACAAAACAAGTATTCCGTTTTGGCTCTACTATTTCAGGTCAACATTCTGCAGTCTTGGCCATTGCACCTCCAATTTGGTCTAGACCACTCTCGGTAACTAGCACAATGTCGTCGGCAAACAGCATACACCAGGGAGCCTCCACCTGGAAGAGGTAAGTAAGGGCTTAGAACCGACCTTTAGTGCAAGCCAACTGCCACATTGAAGCTGCCGGGTAGTGCCTGCTGTTGACCGTACTTGGGTTCTACATCGACTGTACATACATCGCTTGGATCAACTGCACATACTTCCCAGGCACACCTTTCTCCTTAAGAGCCCACCACAAAGCCTCACGGGATATCCGCTCGTATGCCTTTTCGAGGTCGACGAACACTATGTGCAAGTTTTTAAGTGCACCTCTGTATTTATCGCATAGCTGGTGGATAGCAAAAATGGCATACGTCGTTGCCCGACCAGGCATAACATACCATTATTGATTCCGTGTTTCGCTCTCTTCTCTCAGTTGACTTTCAATCACATCGTAACTATTTATGGTGTCTAAGGCGGTTCACCCACTGAAGATGCGTCCCGCCGCGGTGCGCGGAGCGACAGATAACGCGCGCGGCGACGGAAGCGCAGATCTGCCTTACTTAGCGGTGTAATTTGCTCCCCCGCGCGGTGATGCAGATTACGACGACCTCGCGCTAAATAAACTCATATGTTCACTGTGTTGTCGATCGTCGTTGTCGTCATTTTGGTTTTTGTATACAAGAATTAAAAGACACTGCGTCCATAGAAGATTTTGGATACATCCCTATTTACGATCGAGATCTATAAATGGATCATTTACACTGAATTACAAAGACTTAAGAAAATATGAAGATAAATTCTTTAGCTACACACGTATGTCAACTGCATCTTTTGATTATTTATTAAGCAAAATTGATTTATTATCTCCTCCCATTTCTTAACTTTTTGTATACGGTCACTATATTCTTTGCTTTTCATATCCCAAATTGCAGGGAGTTGCTCAATTTCATATATAAAGGAGAAAGGGCGGAATTGCCCTGGCGTCCAATAGAGTTAAGATATATACCAATGGATAGATCTCTTTAAGAAGAACATTTCTTATTATGGCGACTTCTCTCGATTCAGAGTCAGAGAGGAGCTACAGAGGTCTAATGTTGAGAAATTAAGTTACGTTAAATACTGTTATTTCATCAATTTTTTAACTTTCATTAATACTGTACGTTTCAAACATCACATTATAAGCCTATAAACGTCATTTTCAAAACATTCACATCTTAAAATGCCATTTTAGGAGCAAATCCTTACAGTAACAGTATCTTGGATAGATCGTTAATACTACCCCAACGCTCAATAGCGTTAAGATATGTATTAATGGATTGATCTCAACAAGAAGAACATTTCTTGCTTTGACAACTTTTCTCGGTTCAGAGTCAGAGAGGAGCTACAGTTCGGTGCCTAATCAACTACCTAGTTAGATCAATAAAACCGGAGAGACTACGAATTAGCAAAAGCTGTATAGTAGCAAATATTATAATTGAAAGCTCTTTCGAATGGTGTATGTCTTATAGCTATTGGTTACCCAGAAAGTGATAACTTCGGTCCTCAATCAGACACACATTTAGGTCAATAATTCCGAACAGACTACGAATTAACAAAAGTGGTGCTAGGAGCAAAAGTTCTCTTTGAAAAGCTCTATCCAATAGTGTATACCTTATGACTATTAATTGCCCGTAAACTATTAATTGGTTGTAAACAAAATCTTAAATTCGGTGTCTAACTAGTGACCTATTTAGGTCAATAACTCCGAACAGACTGAGAATTAGCAAAAATTATGTTAGTAGCAAAAGTTCTCATAGAAAAGCTCTCTAAACTGGTGTATATTTTATTGCAATAGGCTTCCTAGAAATCCTTAACTTCGCTGCTCAAATGGTCACCTATTTAGGACAATAACTCCGAACGCAATACGAATTAGTTAAAGTGATGCTAGTAGCAAAAGTTCTCTTTGAAAAGCTCTATGCAATGGATTATATGTTATTACTATTGGTTACCCAGAAAACCTTAATTGGTTGCCAAGAAAATTTTAACTTCGGCGTCCAACTAGTCAGCTATTTATGCCAATAACTCCAAACGGAATACGAATTAGCGAAAGTCAAAAAATGGCAAAGGTTTTCCTTGAAAAGCTCTATACAATGGTGTATATCTTATTGCTATTGGATACCCAGAAAATCTTAACTTCGGTGCTCAAATAGGCACCTATTTAGGTCAATAACTCCGAACCGTATACGAATTGGCAAAAGTCGTGTAAGTGGCAAAGGTTCTCCTTAAAAAGCTCTATCTAATGATGTATATCTTATGGCTATTTGTTGTCTAGAAAATCTTAACTTCGGTGTCCAAATAGTCAGCTATTTAGTTCAATAACTCTGAATGGACTGCGAATTAGCAAAAGTTATTTTAGTTGCAAAAGTTGTCATTAAATAGCTCTATGCTATGGTATATATGTTATTGCTATTGGCCTCCCAGAAAATCTTAACTTCGGTGCTCAAGTATTCACGTATTTAGGTCAATAACTCCGAACGGAGAACGAATTGGCGAAAGTCGTGTTTCTGGCAAACGTTCTCCTTGAAAAGCTCTATGCAATGGCTTATATGTTATTACTACTGGTTACCCAGAAAACCTTAATTGGTTGCCAAGAAAATCTTAACTTCGTTGTCCAACTAGTTACCTATTTAGCTCAATAGCTCCGAAAGTACTGCGAATTGCCAAAAGTCGTGTTAGTAGCAAATGTTCTCCTTAAAAAGCTCTTTTCGATTATGTATATATTATGGCTATTGGACCTTGGGGCAGATGCCTATACATCGATGCCCATTCTCCAAAGTCTACGTCGAGATCCATCGTGCAAACGTCTTTATAGTATCAAATCACGCCCGGGACTGCGGAGCCGGTGTGTCATATCCCGCGGCACGCACCGCGCTCCCGCGCATTTCCGCGTCGGCAGTGTGTTGTGCTAAGCGTGATTTCTATATAAATTGAGATACTTGCATACAATGGTAAAATCTGCCATCACGCGCAACGCGACGGAGCGCGGTGCAGTGGGTGGAGCGCCTTATAATTCGATGGCAGTTTATAGTGGCAAATATATTTCGGCAAAAAGGTGGGGTGGCAATACCGACTGAATTGTCAATGTCAAAACTCAAACATAATGTCATTGTCACTGTCAGACTGTCAGTACGTACGGTACGAAACAGAATTTGCTCAAACTTTTCCTGCGGAGATATTCTTATTATTTTGAACTTGTAGAAATTGTTAGGATCTTTGAAATTGCATTGTTATCGAATAGAAAAAATTGCTCTAAAATGAACTATAACAAATCATCGAGATTGAAATACTTTGTTTATTGATCGTGTAAAAATAACGTGATATAATTCGTTTACTCAATATTCCCGCCTGTCAAAAACTCCGTTCTTCAAAATGTTATTTAGAAATTACTTCATCGTTATATTATTTGTATTTGCATTTATTCAATGTACCTTGTCGGAATTCATTACATTGTCCATTCTTGGTACTGCTGCTACTATGGCAGGCTTGTACAAATGGAATACGATAAAAGACAACACATATTGTCGGTTTGTGGAATGTTGTAATGATCAGCATGTGCCTTTCGATATAAATAGTGAGTAAAATCATAATATTATGGTTATAAAAAATCTCTTGAAAGGAGTTTTTAAGATTGTGTCGTTCTTTTACAGAGTTAAAATTATCATTATCTCAAAGAATGTTTGGGCAGCCATTGGTTGATGAATTAGTTAACATCATGCATGCACACAAAGAGGCTGTTCATGATGAGAGCAAAAAAAACAAAAAGGCTTTAGTTATAAGCCTACACGGTTGGCCAGGTGTTGGTAAAAACTATGCAGCTACTATGATAGCTGAGGCACTTTATACTAAAGGTATGCACAGCAAATATGTGAAGCTGTTTATGGGGAAAAAAGATTTTGACTGCTCTAACTTGGAGAAGAAAAAAGTGAGTGAGTTAACATGATATTATTATTAAATCAATTTGAAGGATGAAATAAATAATAATGATTTTACTACAACATATGACTGTATGCATTATACAATAATTTTGGTATTCTCTTTTATCATCATCATCTTCCTACCATTGTCTTATGTTAGTTGGGGGTGGCGCAACACATTTTTTCTTCTATTCTCCCCGTTCAGATAACACACTATCACTTCCTCCTTTTTCTTTGATCATAATCATTCCACACACAATCCAGCCATCATTTATTTGGTATTCTCTTCTATATAAATCTTTATTATATTTCAGGAAGATTTGGTGGCAACTTTAAATAATGTTGTAAGAAAATGTCCAAGATCACTTATTATTTTTGATGAGATACACGATATGTGTCCTTCACTTTTGGACACCATCAAACCAATGCTTGACCATCATCATGCTGTAGATGGTATAGATTATAGGTGAGTATTATAAAACTAGGAGACCCAAAAGGTCATCCATTGAAGTCACTTGTAAAGGTTGCTAATTATATTTTATGTGTTGCCATATATCACGGATCACATACATTCATCTGTTGGCTGTTGCAATAAAACTTTGTCAACTTATTACTTGCACAAAGGTTACAGGCACAGGTTTTTTTTTTAATATATGGGTATGAAGCTAGTAGATGCTAGTTATACATAAAAATAATATAATAAACTTTTATTTGCGTGGCAAGTGTTTATAAATCAATTTAATGAATAACTCTCATGTTTTCTCTTTCTTTACAGAGATAGTATATTTATATTCATATCAAATATTGGAGGTCAAGAAATAGCAGCAAAACTGTTAGATCTGTATGAGCAAGGTGCAAAGAGGACTGATGTTGAATTTCATAATTTTGAGCCAATCATTAGGAGGACAGCATATTTCCAAGGTTTTTTTTTTTACAATATTGCTTTGTTTCCAATTCTGTAAAAACTTGTTAACCCAGACCCTAAAATTATCACTCTGTAATTAATGGTTATAGAGGATAGAACAGAGAGTATTCACTTTCTATTTTGTGTAGAAAGACGTTTTTAAGCAGACAGAAGGATGCCGCTGTTTCTTAATATTGATTTTAGACAAAAAAATAAAGAAGATGTAGTGACAAAAATTGAAAAAAAAAAAATGCTTAGATGGTTTTGCCAGGTGGAGAGTATGAGTGAAAGGCGACTAACAAAAGGTATTTAAGGCAGATGTAAGTGGCAAGGCCGGCAGGGGCCGCCCTAGAAGGACATACACTGACCTTATTGGTAAGGTCCTTCAGAAAGGTCAGGTGCGTAATACTCGCAACCGGCGTGCGTGTATGACCAGATGTATGAACGTGGACGAGGCAAAAGGAATATGTGAGGATAGTAGTAGGTGGCGTTCGGTGGTTTCTGCCTGCCCCCATGGGTAAAAGCTGTGAGTTTTTGTGTGTATATGTAAGGGCAAAGATAACTTATTAGATTAGCCCTACCACATAAAAAAAATGTCACATACTGAACATTATATCAATCATTCCATGCTGGAGGTGCAAGCTCACTCTTCTCCATGTAGACATTTTCTTTTTCGCGCGACTTAAGTCAGATGTAACAATTTAAATCTTGGGTACTCATATTAATAAAGAATTACAGTGAATGATTTAACTTTTAAAGTAACAATAATTCTTTCTTTTAGGAGGGTTTGAAAAGGCAGCTGCTATAGCAAATCATTTGATTGACCACTATGTGCCATTTTTACCATTGGAACAGCAACATGTAGAAATGTGTGCCCTGGCCGAGTTTCGTTCACATGCTGTATATCATCCTACCAAGGAAATGATGGCGTAAGTACTCTGACTTATTACTTGAAATATTGTATTCCTTTAAAATAAAAAATAGGTTAAAAATAAAAATCATTTGACAATATAATAATTTTAAAGGACATTTATAATTCAAATATATTTCATTTACAATATTAAGCTTAATATAACATTCTTATTTATTCACATCTTATTTTACAGGGAAGCTTTGTCTGTTATAACATATGGGCCAAATGAAGACCAGCCCATATTTGCTAACAATGGATGCAAGCGTTTCACAAGACACATTCCTTACATCATCCAAAAGAATAAACAAAAGATAGAGTTGTAATCAATCTCTAGTTTAAGGGTAAACTTGTGATATTTACAACTAATAATTATTATTTGTTGAATTAATTATATTTATTTAGCTTTAAACCTTGTTTGTACAAAATAGTTGTTATTTCATAAGATGCAAAAAAGAGCAGCATTTTGATGTGCATTTAGTTTGTTTAATTATCATGCATGATACAAAAATTCTATTTGGTGGAAAAACTGTTTCTTTTTTGGAAAAAATCATGTATTATTTATTTCTTGTAAAAAAAGTTGCAAAACACTAGTGATCTAACTTTTTATTTCAATTAATTTAAATAAGTACATACTAATGAATGATCTGTTAAATAATACCTCAGGTTAGTAAGTTTGTTTGCAAGATAATATATAAATAAGGAATGTTCTCTCTGTGTATATTGTGTTTTTTCTTAGATAATCACTGAAAGTGACTTCTTGCAATAAAACAACTGATTAATACATTGTCTATGATTGAATTGCACTGTTCTCTAGGAATCACACTATACCATAATGCTTTGGAAATTAAGCAAATAAAAGTTTTAGAATACACACAAATGTAAGAAATTGTCTGGATAACTCATATGTTCGGAAAGCCATTGTAGTGGTGTGTCTGAAGGTATTACTACGCCATGTGTTCTCAGTTGTACTGAAAATAAAGAGCATTATCAATTTTACAAAAAAGAAATATGACTTGTATGTGAGGTAAATACTTGTTTTTCACATTTTAGGAAATCTGTAGCTATCCATATGTGGATATAAATTAATTCTACGAACCATCATGTTTATCAGGGTACAACTCGCCCACCATCTGTTGTAATGTCTTCCTACTGCCATCATTGTTCTTTGGACTGACTAGGCGTTGACTACACGTTCCATCATCTGAGTATAACTTTATTGGAATGTGTTTAAAACCTTCATTGTCTCCATGAGATTCCATTAATCTCCTGTTAATTGCCCAGAACTGGTCAAATTTATCTGAAATGAAGGATGAGTAAGTTTAAAAAATCCCATATTTGGTTGTGTGCTACATCATACCTCTCAAGAGATGAAAAAAGCATCATTTGCATAACAGAGCATAATCATTACAATGAAGCAGTAAATCTACTTTTTAAATTTAAATTGTAACGGAAAAACTTCATGATTTATTACCATTTTGTAAACCTAGCCATAACTGATTGTGATCTTTTTTCTGCATAGTGGACATGACTTGTCCTCTATGTTTGAGAACATCAGCTTCTTTCACTGTTGACATAAAATGAGCTTCCACTACATCCCTGAAAAGATTCATAAACATTCATCAGAGGTCCAAAACACAAAAAATAAACACAGAGTAACTCATTTTATAAGAATATGTGTAACTGGTATTACTTGTTATTACAATGGAGAAGGACGTCTTCAGGGAATTTGGTGAAGTGCACTGTTAGATGCCATGGCAGTTGGGGGTCATTGCCACAAAACAGATCATAGAGGAAGCCTATTGGGTAGTGCCATTTGAGTGGCTGTCCGTTATAATCCAACCACATTTCACTGTCAGCATTTTCTTGAGATATATAGCGCAAAAAGTGCCTTTTCATCTGAAAATATCGATGTACAAATCAGTAAGTAATGTTACGTGAGTATACACTGTTGACTGCGTCACTGAACACGGTCTTTTAGTGTAATTATATTCAACCAACCTTGTCTGTTACAAGAGGGAAGTAGCTTAGTCTAGGGACCATCACATAAAATGCATCAGGTTGTTGTATTTCCATAATTTCTTCTTGATCTAATTGAAAACAAATTGGCAATTTTCCGTCCCATATTTCCCGTAGAACTTCTCTATCGTTAGCCATGAAGAAGAACTTAAACCAGTTTTCGAACAAGATCCAATTTAATTGCTAAGACAGGAGAAAATAAAGCGACACTTCAATATTACAATCAGTCTAAAATTTCGATAACAAAGGGAAGGGGCGAGGGGGCACTTCACTTCGCTGATGACTGATGATGACACTGACAAGTAGAAAACAATGACATTTTATTGTAATTATTGCCAGTCTGAATATAATTCAATATACATTTTATATTGAATTTATAACATGCGACTTGCGAGTCACCAATCAGCTCCATAACATGCCAGCTATAACTGGTATGTGAACTTACGTAGAAGTCTACGTAAAATAAGTATTATTTCGACATGAAGTGCCGTGCCACTGAATAGTAGCCGTAGGTATTACATGAGCTAGGTTTTACTGGCATGTTTGGTTGAAGTCTAATACAGCCATGGACTTAGTAAGACCATGAACACAGCCTTTTGCCAGCCTGTTGTGTTGAAATGTGTTGTCAACAATCGACAAACGTCAATCAACAAATGTCATTGTCAATCAAATTGTCAAAACCACGTGCGCTAGAATAACTTGACTTGTTTCAACAAAATGCGTTGTTCTTTTTATTAAATAATAATTGTGCTCGTTTATGCATAAAAGTATCGTAATAAATAATATCTGTGCAACAAATATACTACTACTCTTTATTTTTGTAAAATAAGAGACCCTGTGAATCATGGGAAAGAAAAGGAAACTGGGAGCAAAAGATGATGAATTTGAATTTGACCCGATACCAAGACACTTAGTTACTTCACACATAAAAAAGCAAGAAAAACGCCTCGTTGTTATTTTAGAAAACGCTCAGCTGGAAACAGTTAAGGTAAGACAAATACTTCTGTCGTCACATTAACTTAATTTATGAGGTTATAAACTTTTCTTGTGTATTAAAACTATTTGTTTTGATTTCAGACTGGCAATAGTTTTGAGCTGCTAAACTGTGATGATCATGCAAATATACTGAGAAAGAATGACAGAGAACCTGGATCATGTAGGCCAGACATAACTCATCAATCGCTTCTTATGTTGATGGACTCTCCTCTAAACCGGGCTGGCTTACTACAAGTTTACATTCACACAGAGAAAAATGTTCTTATAGAAATAAATCCACAAACCAGAATACCACGGACTTTTAAGAGATTTGCTGGTTTAATGGGTAGGTTCCCAATAAACGAATTGTGTTATTATGAGTAAATAACACACTAAATATTTGCCTGATTATTTATCTTGATATTTTTTTTCAGTTCAACTTCTTCACAAGTTTGCAATAAGAGCTTCAGATGGCCCAATGAAGCTGCTCAAAGTTATAAAAAACCCGGTCACATCACATTTACCTGTTGGTGTGAGGAAAGTGACCATGTCTTTCAGCTCAACAGTTGTGAAGAATTGTAGAGACTTAGTCCCAAAAGATGAGCCAATAGTTATTATTATTGGTGCCATGGCTCATGGTAAAGTAGAAGTAGACTACTCAGAAGATGTTATATCAATCAGTAACTATCCATTGTCAGGTGCCTTGACTTGCGCTAAATTATGTACTGCCTTTGAAGAAGTATGGGATGTAGCATAAATAAAATGTTAAAACTTCTGATATTTTGTTTTAATTTTTCATTAAAAGTTTTATTAATTGAAAAGAAGTTGAATTAAAAAACTGGCCAATTGCTGATCGTACTCACATGCACACTTTGCTGCTCACTTTATAATAAAAATGTTTTGTTATATTTTTTCATTCATATTAGGTATGTTGTATTGTATTACATTCAACAGCAAAAACAAAGCAAGTTACTGCTCCAGTTTGATGAAAAAGTCCCATATCCCAAAAACTAAACATCAAATCTTATTCAAACCAATTTTCGTTGAAAGTTTTTTTAACATTCTACAACCCAACATTTTGTTCAGAATTTTCCTATTTAGAAATTAGAGAGGGGGGAGGCACATTTTACCACTGGAAGTGCCTACCTCAATAATCAAACGATTGACTTTGAGAAAAAATGGTTTTAGGAACCTCAATGTAAATACCTATCTTTGAAACCCCGCCACACGTATAGGTTTGATGATTTTTTTTTTGTGTCATTTCCATGTATGAGGATCCTTTAATCTTTTAATTTTTCACAAAATACACCAACTTTCAACTATGTAGTCCTAATAGTTTCGGAATAAAGTGGCAGTGACATACGTACGGACAGACAGACATAACGAATCTATAAGGGTTCCGTTTCTTGCTAATCGGCTACGGAACCCTAAAAGGGTGCTTGTTAAATTCAGCGCCATCTGTTGATTATTAACGAAAGTGAAACTTGTTTAGTTTTTATGGTGATCGATAGATGACGCTTCACTGTAAATAGGTGCGGGAAAATAATTCGTTACCAAAACAAACACTACCGGCCCACGCTCGCTTAGTTCGTTCTTGCTTTTTGTTGAATTAAATATTGCCTATCTTCTGGAATAATGGTGGTTGTCTAACAGCAATACTAAATACAGCTGGGATTTAATATCCAACTCCTTACTTCTAATACACTCTTAATAATAGTTTGTAGTAACAACCAGATAAAGATTTAGTGGCAGCCTGTACATCAAATAAGTTAGTACCTACCTAGGTATGTTCTTTTTTTGAATAAATGCTAGAAATTTCCTGATAAAACAACAAAGAGAAACAAAAGCGTTATCGTTCTAAGAACAAAACAAAATATTTTAGTCTTAAACTATGTTCTAAAAGAGATGGCGACAAACGTACTAAGTTGTAACATAAACGAACATCAAACTAATAGGATTCAGGAACCATGACATCTGCACACATGTTGGCTGCGTGCGAATGCTATGCTTGCAAAAACTATCAACAAAAACTGAAATGGAGTGACATCCGTTAAAATTACTAGTAAACGGAATCGCACCCTCTTGAACTAGCTAATTGGCTAATTAGTTCCAAAAGGCACGTAGGTATACAAACGGTCATGTTTCTTAGAGAAGAAAGAATGTCCAAAGAAATTACAAAACCTAAATAAAATAATTTCATGGGATAATATTGTTCAAAATTAACAGAATTTTATAATTAGTAGGTGTGGTGCGTCGGTAACGTGATATTAATTTGCAATCAAGAACTTGAAGGGGCTATTTAGAGTTTTTTTTGGTAACATCAATCTATTTTTTGTCGAGATTTGATCCTTGAGTGAACTATCGCCTATCTTCAACTATCTCGATGGAATGCGAGGGCGGGGCGGAAGGCCGCGGGAACTATGGAATGCGTTCATAAGGTTTTGTTTTCTTTTTAAGTGAAACAAAAAGGAGGTATACCACCACCGCCGCCTATTATAAAACACAATCATATCGTATTCTTCGATAAAATGCTGCTCAATGCAGTGTTACAAGCAAGCTGTCTTGCATACCTAAGTCATGAATGTCATATCTGTTTGTTTTTTATACACGATCATGCTAGTTTATGGGAGTGTACAGCGATTATTTCCAAGTCGTTGTCCACTATCCACATACGCGTCATGCCAACATTGTGCATACCTACTTGTAAAAGGATAATGCTTGACATAAGTAATCGTGGCATGATGAAAGCGGTTGGCCGGCCGCCGCCGCCACTGCGCCGCTCGTCGACTTGTGGGACTAGATTCTCGGCAACTTGCCTTATACGGTGTATGGTCTGACTCTGTGAGCCAATTAACTGCACAATAATGTAAACAACTACCTACTAGAATGTATGTACCTAGCTACTGGACATACCGATGAACTAATATAACGCGTCATGAATAACACAAGGACTAGCATGCCCACTGATCTGAATAGAGAGCTGCGCGATCAACGAGGGAATTCAGAACAGTGGCTACACTGTGGGAACATTCGGAATATTCTCCGTCACACTTTACAGTACCTACCTATACGGTGATTTGTTTTCTTCAACTATAACTTTTTTTTTACTCAAGTCTGAAGAGCTCCGGTCACGCGATGCTCTTTGATGCAGCAGGAACGCCACGTTTTCACACCGATACCTAACTACGGACGAGGTACTGGGAAAAGTTTCCACCCTACCTAGCGGTTGCGGTTGAGTTGGTTAGATGTTTGATGAGAACTTAACTCGGTACACCAAGTGAAGTCCACTCTACGATGAGTTCTCCCATAGCTTTTTTATTTCAGGTCATTCGTTATATCGTGTAATATCGTCCACACTTAACGTCGGCAGAATGGCTACTCGTCTGCTGTGACAAAAACATTTAACCGCCAACTGCAATGCAACTAAAGCCAAAATGGGATGCTACAAAACTGCTACGCTGTGACTACGAAACGAAACGCCTACACGGCCACGTGACGGCAAATCGGCTAAGCGTCTGCTACGAAGCCGCTAAGCTACGACTACGAAGCGTAACCGCCTACGTGGCTAACTTGCGCTACGAAACTGCTACGCTCTGCTGCTACGAAGCGTAACCGCTTACGCGGCTACATGACGGTAGAACGGCTACGAGTCTGCTACAAACTGCTACGCTGCGACAACGAGCCGTAACCGCCTAAGCGCTAAGCGACCACGCCAGAGACTCCAGTTGCGTGTTTTACGTTAGCGTTACTAAACGCAATGCGACCATTTATGTTGTTGTTATGTTGTATTTTGTAAAGCATTTTCCCTATTTCTTTTACCTTATACGTATTTCATTCATCATGACTTGCTACTTCTTCAATTACTTTGTACCTAGCTAGGGACCCGCCCTTGCTTCGCACGTGAGCAATGGCAACACGTCATGACATCAAAATGTTTCGTGCTCCTAAGTGAAATAGTATTTATTAGACGCTCTAGCCTTACGGAATAAATGCCCTAAGTAAAGTAAATACATTCTGCAATTGAGAAGATCTTAGTGGTCACACAGACACACATGACTTGTTTTATAATGTTAAGTGAGACAATAATAGGGTTTAATAATATTCCTTAATCATGTACCTAGTGGAAGCTGCTATTAGTTAATGATATTAAAACATGATGTTGTCATCATGTTGTTGTTTTGACCACAACGACTTGTGAAGTACCAAGATTAAAAACGCTACGCGATTGCCACAAGGCCAAGCGTAATTTCTTGGAATTTATCGAATGCACAGTTCTGACCAATTTATATATCTAACGACTATAGTACAGAGTAGTTACTAGTGCTGTAATAAATACCATATAAATAATATAGAACACTAGTTTATAATTATGGACAAAGTATGTAACGTACACTTGAGAATAAGTGTTCTGTATCAATAATAACCACATAAGTATCTGGTTACGCGGTTCCTTGAATTTGGTTGCTCACAAGCAAGCAGATATAGTTGTAAGATAAGTTGTTATTTAAACGTTCATATTACACTTGTGTTTTTGTAGTAGCTTTATTTATAAGTTAGATAAAGAGGTAGTAGTTCTAAACTTTCTGAAAACTGTTTGTCTGAAGTGATCGCCCATTATATAGGTACTTATTTCGGTCATCATACTCTTCCTTCTTTACCCCTATCTACCTACCGTTTTCTGAGTATGTAAGCATTCTTAGTAGGTTTCCCTCACGGCACTCCAATATTCCCGGTCTTGGGTCTTCTGCGTCCAAATTCAAACTTTTACCCATATACTGTCTGGTCTTCAGTATCCGTAGACTCCCGTCTCCACTTGCAATTATTTCTCGTCGTTACTACGGCTGTGATGTTTCCTTTTTCGTCGCAATCATAATTTGGGATAGCATCAGATCAGAGCAAGATGTTCTAGAATTTATCTGTATTTAAGCCGTAGAATTGTGCTTGCAGTACTAGTATTATATTTAGCCTTACCTCTTGAATCATCTTGAATGGTACCTACCTTTGTTGGGAACGTTCATTCAGTTATTTTTTTGGTGCGTATTGAACAGTTCTTCTTGTGCTTTAGTTTCTGGTCAACTGAACATTTTCTTTATCTTGTTAGCGGCAATGATCCGGCACCGGATGAATGAATAGAGTATCTACTTACGGCATTATGGTTGTTTCAGATATTGTCAATGAAGGCTATTTCAATTTCTATGAATAAAAACGCTTTACCATAAAACAATATAATATAATAGTAAACTAAACACTAGCGATTTTAAATGCCTATAATATATGAAATCGTCAGCAGGTCATTACGCACTTGCTATTTGCAATGTCGTCTCATTACCCAGTTACACAAGGTCGGAAGTTCTAAAGTACCCAATCACCATCTAGGTACGGAGATATCCCACATTCCTGACGCATGAGAAAGATAAATAATTTCTTGCTCGGTAAAATATGTTACCAAGCGCAATCGACAGGAACAGAAAGGTATGCCGCGCATTTTGTTGCGTCACTGACTGCACGTCCTTCGTTGACTCAGACACGTAGCACTTCATAGGCCAAGTCCTGGTGGTGTGATGTGTGACGCTGACGACGCGGCGACGTAGCTGAATCATGAGGATTATGTAAATCCCGCTATTGCTTTTTATTGTGAAGTGGTCGTAGGTAAATCAATATCATTTACCTATCCACAAAAGTCCATGGCAATTTTCTCGTTACAAACCACAATACTATTGTAATGTTTATTGAGTTAATCCTCAAAGCGGAGCATCATTTAATTAAAATATATTCTCAGCTTCTGGTATAAGAGTGTAAGACGAACATTGTGTTGTGTGTCGGATTAAATTCGTCGTAAAGGGCGCTGCGCTCAATCACGTGGAGGTGTGTGCGTTGCGCTTGCGCATCAAGTTGACGGGTAAGGATGGTTCGGCCGCGGCGGGGATAAAGTGCCGCATTGTATGCAGATGCAAGCTCGCGCCACGGCTCTAGTCCACCCGCCTGCCATATCGGGATCGTGGACGTGCGTGACAAAGCGCCCAATAGAACGACTAAGTACACACATATAGGAGCGAGCGCGAGCGCGCCAGACGAAGCGGCGGCGTCGCGCGCCTGCGCCGCCAGACCGTTCGGCGCCTGCGCTCACAAAGGACTCTATTGTATTCCTCGCCGCCCGATTCTATAGAATGGACCCTTAGCTTCTTCGCTTTTTTCTCCGAAATTCCTGATACCAGAATAACAGTCAAACAATGGGTTTCCGTCCCTTTATTGGCACCTTATTTTTTGTGCCACCTTAAACGGACCCGCCTAAGTTCTAAACAAAATCACAACCTGTTCTAATGTCGGTGAAGATTTCGCCGCCATTCTTCAATTTATTGCTTTTTCATTGTTTCGCAACGTTTTTGATTATTCGAGATTTTTCTTTTAATAGGTAAGTAGTTTGACATGCTATTGCTCATCGAGCGGAGAAAATGGTAGAGTTTGCAACTCTTCACTTGTAAAGCACGGCATTTCTTCACGGTATTATAAACAATTAGATGTTTAATGGTTATGCCAAGACGCATTAGCATTAGGTGTGGCCGGTCCGCGGGCTCGTCAGACGCCCACGACCGACATCAGCTCTCCGACCAAACTGGTTTCCTCTCACTGGCAGCGCCGACGACCACGCCACGTTCACAGGCCGCACCGCGCCGCGTTGCGTACGCCTCACCCAAAAACCACGACACAAAACGTTTTAAAATGTCTGTGAAACTGGACTTAATGGTGAAATGAAAAGGTTCTCTTTGTTTATCAACAGGCTATAGACAGCCTCAGGAGGTAGAAGAAAACAGAAAGGGTTTTAAAAAACAGACTGAGTTCTGTCGAATTTGGACTTCAAAGTAATATAGATAGACTGATACGTATAAGATAAGCTGCATATTATAAGTCCTTGCACCATAATTAACAAAAGATAAGCATATACATAGATACCTACTAAGTCCATGCTCTAGTGAGGGCATCGAGTTGACAATATTTATCAGCAAGTCAAAATTGACGCATCAGGAAACATTACGCAATCACATAATTGCGCACAACTATTCCAGTTCCTTTTACTGTCGGTTACATTTTCCCCGTTATCTTGAGTTACAATATCGGCTCTGCAAGTTTAGTTGAATGATGTCAACGCAGCGAAATGTTATCTACATCCGCCTGTGGACTCCTCTGTTATGTACATGGCATACGGCACGGTAATATACTCACGGTTTGCTACTGCACAATGCAGATATAGTACAGGCTATGACGTGACGTACTCCTTACAATACAAATATTTCGCGTCGTACGTACGTTATCATTTCAATTATTGACCATTGCTTGGTGTTATTAATAGTTTTAAATAACTAATAATAAACAGCGATGATTGAAGGTGCTAAATATTGGGACAGCGGAGCCGAGACTAATTTGTGTCTACAAATAACTTGTTGCATCGGATGGCCATGATTCGTCGGCTGGCGAGGCGCCACCGTCACCGTTGCACAATAGGTGCGAAATCTACCGAGGTAACTCGGACAGATTAACACTAGCCACTATCTAGATCAGATTTATCTGGATCGAGTAGACTAAAATAATCTAGACTGCAATTTGCATTTAAATTAATGCTGTCGTCTAACTACGTCGAGGCTTGGGTAGATACTAAAGATACCTGTTAATTAAAACACATAAACCGTATATTAACTAGGTTCTGCTTGCATTCTTGCGGGTTTTCTTTAAGTATGTATGAGTTAAGTATAAAATGATATCAAAATAAGTTCTAATTGTTTATTGGATAACTACGCCACTAGCTAAGAGTGCACGTGCAACATTCTTTTGTCCTCCGGGCGTAAAGTGCGAACATGCCTCAGAGTGGCGACAGCGTGGCTCGAACCGCCAAGCTGGTGAGCGGTGATGGCGCCTGCATCGCGTGTCGATCGATGACGTGCGTACGCGCAGACGCGCACCCCGCGCACCGCCACACTTGCACAACAGCCACCCGAGCGCAACGCCATCGCATCAAGTTCATTAGCGTGACAGAATTACATTTACCTGCCACTTTTGAACTGGGAGGCTGAAAAAGACTTCTGCTACCTAAGCAGAAGTATTTTGACTGAATGATTGCGTCCACCTGTTTGTTTAACTAACTTCTATACCGTCTATACGTCCATTAGTTGATTAGACTCTAAATATAGGTTCCTAATTTCTTTTTTATAACTGATAAAGTAAGACTACTTCTAAAAATTATGTAATTTTTCAGAAGGCTCGATCTTCAGCGGGTTCTATTTAAGCCCAATTTACTGTCAGTTTAGATTTTAGGTCTTATTCAAGGTTTATTGGAAGTTGTAAGTAGCAAAAAACATTGGTGATAAGAACTATGAGTAATTTTACAATTCATTCATTGATACTATCATCAGATAAATAGTTACATACATTTTCATGTAATTCGTCCTTAAATATCGTGTAAATACTTTGTGGTACTTAATCTTAGCTTAACGTGACAGGAAGAATGAATTTCCCATGGTCATCAGAGTGAACGGGTGGCCGTTGAAATTCAACGAAACGAAGTAAGTTAGTCATCACTCCTCAAGTGAATTTCTGATTATTTCATTGTCTTTGTTGCAGCATCGTACTATGTGTCAAGTGGTAGGTACGTTTGTTATCTATCGCACAGTTGTAGATATATTTTATTTACCTATAGGTGCTGCGTAATAATTGGCAACGCGAATTACTGCACGTAGGCGCCTACTCGTGGTGATATGAACTCTAATACACACGTGGTTATCATTATTTCTATATAACAATAAGTACTCATTCCCTTTATGTTCTAACAACGAGCCATGGCTTGACTCACAATGAGTTTGTTTGCTCGGAAATGTACCGGATGTAGCTTAGAGTCAGAGTTACTAAAGCGATTTGTTATGAAAATCAATAAAATGCTGGCCATTTTCACTAGCATGTTATAAATAAAATAAGTACTCTGTACCGCAATTTTCTCACCCTATACTTTTACTTATAGATACATAATAATATGTATATGGCACACCATGACACGACTTGATCATAGGTAACGAAATGTGAGTGTACACCTCTGCCTGACCCTTCGGAGAAAAACAGGTGTAATGTTATGTTTTCAGATGATAATAATATCGCCGTTTTACAAAGGAATGCGATAATGCATGGATATAAAATATTCATACTCAGGTGCGAGGCGAAACCGAATATTTTAATATCTAAATGAGGTGCCATAGAGCCGCTGAATTTGTTATAACTTATTATAATATCATGATTGAGTGAGAATTGACTGGCCAATCACCTCCCAATGCGATATTTTAGTATGGCTGGGGAACTGGGCAGACAGAATGAAGGACTAAAATATCAACTATTGTATTCACATTCTTGTGTACATCAAAATCTAGGGCAAGAAACGTTTTGTGATTCAGATGCAGGACACTTTAGCATTATTAGGTTTAACCGAGTACGATGTCTCAACCGTCAGTATGTAAACATTTACCTGAATCTTCTCCAGTAGACCGTACAAATTATAGTTGGTTTCAGAAGAGAAGACACTCAAGTTCAGAGATCTTGGTTGGATTCAGTGAAAATATTTTTTTAACGTGAGCCTGAAAAGTGTTGGTTCCACCAAATATGTTTTTCTTGTATCAGCAAAGTTAAGATATGATCGATGAATTGATGATTGAGAAATGCTCTTGATGATATGATATAAAGTAACATGCCCCATGCATGTTACTTTATATCTGTGCCACATGCATGGGTCTACTCTCTTCACGAAAGAACGGTTTTCAGTTCCCATCAGATCGAAGCGAAAGTGGAAACATTTCCTTTAGTGCAATTGAGTGCAATCCAACGTCAAGGACACCCCCAAGGCCCACACATTATCTGATAAAATCTTCAGTATTAAAACAAATAAAAATAAAACAATCGTGTAGTTGTACTGCTTTATATCATGCTGTAGTATCGATTGCCAGTTGAGTATAGCGACAACAAAGAAACGATCGTTATCGCGCAGTGATGAACGCCGCGCTCCAAC
Source organism: Noctua pronuba (assembly GCA_905220335.1). Lineage (NCBI taxonomy): Eukaryota > Metazoa > Arthropoda > Insecta > Lepidoptera > Noctuidae > Noctua > Noctua pronuba. The sequence continues at coordinate 6,147,456 of LR999894.1, forward strand.
AAATTCGCGATTATCGATGCATTGCCCGGCACTTGGTGAAGTGATTGGCGCTCTATCAACGCGTGACCGCTATATTTGGACGTGATGCAATCGCGCGCAGTGTGATTATGTCGGTGAATGACTGCAAAATTGTATCACAAACATTTGCCGTACTCATATCGCCTTCTCTAGTTTACGATGATCTGAAATCAATAAACCAAACAGCATCCGGTACTGTCGAATGATCTGACTCTATTATTTTAAGGTCGAAACAAAAACGTCTCTTTTAGTAAACATTATCGCTGGTAAAACAAATTACTCACAGGTGTTGCATGTATTATACCTATATTGCTATAAATGATACGAATAACCTACATAACAAATAGAGTCAAATACATACTGTAGGTAGGTTCCTCAATTCCTTTGTTTATAGTATAACGAACTCTATTTGAGACAGTTAGATAATGCCGAGATGTTTCGTTGCAAGACTTGCAAGTAAATAAATGCGTATAAATATTAATTAGATTAAATAGGTCGCAGCACAAGCTAGAGGATAACGGTTCGTTTCTGTCGGCTAGTCTAGCATAAACTATGATTAGCTCGTAGTTGTAGGCGGCGCCAAGCGTGATTGCGCCCGCGCCGCTTGCTGCGCCGGCCGCGTACAACGTCCCACACGCATCATTAAAATATCTTTCAAATAATCACACATAATAACAACATGCTACACAAAAACACTGACTGACATCTTAAATATACGTTAGCGTTTTGTACCAGCGTTTCAGAAACTCCAAATACCCAGGTAGCTGCTCTACTACTCCATTCTAGGTACAATAGTGCGTAGAAAATTAATGGCTGGACCTATTCCGAGCGTCAGAAGAAGTGTCCGTCAGATACCTAAATAAATACTTAGTTGCTAATAGAAACGTAATCTAGCTCATAATTAACGCTAAATTGTTAACAGCTGTGTTAGTACTGTCATCGATAACATCAGTAGTTTACGAGCGAACCGATGACTTGTTAATATACAGAGCAGACAGTACATACATAACACTCACGTATCTACCTCACAGTGGAAGATTTAAACGCTTTTCATTCTGTTTACTACGAATTTATGTAATTAACATAGAAGTTTTCCTCGTGTGTGCGTCGTAGAAAGCTAACGTGGTCGTGAATGAGGCGAGCAGGCCTTGTGTAAGTAGGTACCTGGCGATGGCGTGGCTCGACCGGCCGGCGGCCGCGCGAGCTCGGGCCGGGCGCGCGGCGCGGGCGAGAGGAAACGCGCAGGTGAGCTGAGATGACCACAAACCGGTTGCCCCGCACCAACGTCTCGCCACATCTTCACATCCACTCCAAATCAACTAATACTTATTCAAATTATAAACTTAATAGCTATTTCTTTTGATTTCATCAATTTTCGTCATTTCGTGTATAAAAATAGCATTCGTCCAATTCTTATCATAGCGCTTTGCCCAAGAGGCCGATGAGAAAGGCGGTTGGTGTAATACATATATTAAAATCAAAGCGTCTTATTATTCCTAACATTCGTGCAGAGCTTAGCATGGAGTTTACATAAGCAGGTGAATCACACTTGATCGCAACCAGATCCTGCCAACAGAAGGAAAATGTAGCTAAAGATACAGAGATACACTAATATTCTAAAATAAGCCGCATTTAACACTTTGGATTCAATTTCCCTAAGTTGAATCATATAACATTTTGGAGGTTATGATTCACTTGTAGATCGACCTAACAAACTACCCGCAATGTAATGTAGACGTAGCATTCCTATTATAATAATGCATAATTATGAAATACTGCACAGTTTTTTAATCTGAAAGTTTCATTCAGAGTAAGCGCTCTCTCTAGCTTCAGTAGCTACTGAAACCGGATCTTGCACTGGAACTTAGTGATGTGCCGATGTCGATCCAAGGATTCCCAGGAATATTGGATAGTTAGGGAATTTTGCTAGTTGTAGTAATATGGAAATCTATTGGGGACCTACTCGAATTTGTATTGGCATTTGTCATCAAACACTTAAATAAAATAAAAAACTTTAATGTGGATATTTGTGGATTGACGGAAATGAATATCTTCTTATGAAATTTTATTTGCGTCAACAAGCTGCGACATGTTTGCATTGTGTTATGTGATTCAGATAAAACAAATGACTAACTAGGCTAAGCCGGCAAGGAAAGAAGGTCAAATTACTTTAACGACAAACCGAATGCATCACTCGATTGACGCAGGAGCTCCTGTTATCGTATGCATATCCTCCTAATCTTCGATTATATTATTAACACTCCGGCTAAAAGTGAATCCTCGTTTCACTGCTTACCTAGTGCTTATTGACTCTAATCGGAAGAGTAAACTGATTGGCGCACGCGCATCGCATTTGTTATGAGAGTGAGAGCTTAGTGTCCACTGTCTAGAGTGTTTAATATTTGTCGAGGCGGATGTTGTTCAGCTTTTTAAAATTGTAGAAATGCTCTCATGAAGTCTTTTTCGGAGTTGTGAAGATCTGAATTATAAAGTAGCTAGAGCCATTCATCTAATCTACCATTTAGTATTCCTTAGAGAGACTATCATAGTGCAAAACAGTCTCCCAGAGAGGCTATAAACAGTTTTAAAACACTCGGTCCACAGGATGTGTCTCACAAGTCCCATAGACATTAACGAAGCAAGAAACAGCCCATTAAGTCCCGACAGAGGCCGGTATTGATACAGTTATCAATGCTACGATCTCAGGAGATATATTATGGAACTCTAACTGGTCCCCATTTGGGTGACGCTTGAAACACACGTGTGCTTGACACTTAAACCTCTACAAACTCTAACAGAATATGCCACGACAAAATACACCTTCCAAAATCAACTAAAGACTCTGTTTTCCAACGGAACATGTTTGATATAAGTCATTATTGCTATGGGATTATGTTTACGACTGAAGTATTTTATAGCTTCGGAGCTTGGTTTTGAAGTTAGTATCGTATCGCCTTGACACAGAGTTGATAATGCGACATGTTGTTTCGGTAGATAAACCACTTCGTTATCGTGTAAGACTCATTGGTATGGCGAACAGGCAGCGGCGTCGATGTGTCTGTAGGTTTGATTAGCTGATTTTATGAGCGGCGACTGCTTGTCTTGTCTCTCTGGGTTGGTGCTAGGCTCTCAAATGTTCCACGACGAAACACATTTGAGGAAAACATTATAGTTTTAAAACAGTCATTATAATGATCACAAATAGATCTGAAAATGTCAAGAACACTTGCACGTGCTTAACATTCAGAATATTCTGTGCTAATGGATTCCGCAGTTGCGTGTTTTATTCGTGTGTAGATATGTGGTAGAAAACAATGATTGAGCAGAATTCAATATTTGCTTGAATGCAGCGTGCAGCGTCATCGAAGTTCATCTGAGATTTGAAATCCATCTCCAAGTAATCCAATACCCAGTACCTACGGCCAGTAAAGTATCTTTGTTCAAGTTCACATAAAGTATATTGTTACAGTCAACTACCTACATTAGTAGCGTCTCTATGAGTGTTATTATGGTTCATGGAGTATGTTCTGTCTTGTATGGAATGCCATGCTTGTCAGACGCAAACTTTGTGCTTCATACAGTACCTAAGAGCTTTATGGAAGCTCTACCTGACCAACCATGTATCAAATGGAAAGGCCCACTACGCATACAATAATAATAATCTGTGGCCCTTTTTACTTCATAAAAGTTGTTGCTATGGTGTTCATTAAGTGGGTATTCGTCGTCCGCGTAGCAATTAACTAACCTGTCTAAATGTGATGTGAGCGGCATAGCGTGGCACCATGCAAAAACTCGAGCCAGCTCAGTGGAATATTTTACAAACGCCATGATGTCATGGTGGATTAAATTACTGAGTACTATGACCTTGCCTGTCAGTTGTAGGTAGTTAGTCAACGAATATTATCGGGACAGTACTTACAAGAGTTACAAGTACTTAGAGTACAACAGCAATATTTCTTCAATTGAACGGCAAGCCACAAATCACGAACTGTTTCTGTTCTGCATTAAATAGTGTTCCAGTCAAAACCAGTATTCCATTTCAGAAAAGTGGTAAACTGGTAACAGAATTTCGACGCAAATACAAAATTGCAAACTGAACGCAATAATTTAAGTATATTTTGAATAATAATACGCTAAAGATAGTCATTAAATTTTATTTTTACTGATTCGATTAATTTTATCTATCTCGGGAGATTACGTTGATGATATTTTATAACGAGTGTAGAACTCGTTTTGGCATGAGCAGTTGTCGCCTGGAGGGGCCTCATATTAGCATGGATTAATTTCAATCAAGTGAATTTGGTCCGCAGTTGAATGAGCGGTGATGGCGATGGCGGAGCGGCGGCGCGGCCGACGACGCTTGCGCACACCGGTTTGCTGGTTCTACTGTCACCATCCTGTTGCTGTTTTGTAACATTATCTGCCACTAAAATTATCTGGCTATAGATAGAAGCATTACTTATATGTATTATGAAGCTTTGATGTTTTTTTATTTAGGTATAAACTCCTTTACTGTTTTTATAGAAATTGGACCACAATAGTTGATTCTATGACATTTTTCTACCTGATCTCAAAGGCCCATAAACAACCAAGTTTGGAAATCTTGCAAAAATGATATAAATCGGATATTGGATATTATTTGAGTTCTGTGGTAAAGTTTGAAGGGACTCAAACCAACCACCCTACTAATATTTATGGATCATCACCGTATATCATCTGAGTACTAAACATAAAAATCATAATGGCTACAACAATGATTGTTATTTTTATTACTATCTGTAGCTCCTACAGCTACTAAAACCACATAATAACATGGTGTGTAGTGTGTAGGTAGAGACAAAGCTAGTAGCTCCACATAATGGATTTGACCATAGCAAGTTTCTTAATAAGCACAACATGAAAAAACTTAGCACACATACCCATTACCCACCTGCCAACTTTTTGCTTACCGTTCTTCTAGCTGATTGCAAACATCAAACGTTCATAGAATATAATTATCTGAAACATTCTAAGTAGCAAGCAGATATTATATTACATCATAGACTTAGTTGTATCTTGAACATAATATGTAGATACAACGTTTGTATATGACATATTATACTCAAACCTACAGCTGAATAGACATAGCCAACCCCCTGTACCGTCTTTCCTGAAAAAACAAGTACGTAGGTATACGCCCAAAGTTCAAGGGTTATTGCTTTTCAACTCACTTTGGTTTAAGAGGAACCTGCACACCAATAACGTAACACACTTTCAGTCAAAAAAATCTAATCCATTGCTTCATTTGTTAGAAATATTCGATTGTTTGACAGCGAAAAGAAACTGCAATGAATGCTGAATGCTAATTGTTAAAATGATTACATTGCGATTATAAGTGTCTTACACAGTTATCCTGCACATCTCTCCACCACCTTTTTCCTCTCACGAGTTTGGTCTAGTAATCATTTTTAGATAATTGATCTTATCAGGTGGTCTATCTTATGATGATAGACCAAACTTTCTTTGGTAATCATTTCTTCTTGGGAAATGGCGGTGCACCAAGTAGGTGGAGTAACTAGATTGTTACTGTTAATATTAGATAATAACAAAGACGCAGAAAACAACTAAAACGAGGGAACAGGAAATAATATCTAATCCCTCATCATCTGCCTAGCCTTTTCGGTCGGTTTCTAGTCTACCCAGATACAGCTGAATACCAGTATTTTACTTGGAGCGACTGTCTTTCTGACCTCCACAGCCCAGAGTTATTTCTGGCATTTTCTGGGTATAGGATCCCTATACCCTGCACTGGGGGATTCCGAACTGAAATAATGATGATTATGTAACCTGCCAAATAACTGTTACAAATGACGATTCCTATTTGTAATGCAACTTGTATGGAATGGAAGGACTTCTTTAGATAATAGATAATCATGATATTATCTAGCTTTAAGTGTTCGAAGGTGGCGTGAGATACGCTTTGATTGTACTTTATGTGCAATTATTTTAGTATATTAATAGGTGTTACTGATATTTTGGTACCGAAAAAATGTTAAATTTTCCTAATAATTAACCTTGACTGAAAAAAAACCTTATGCTGTCAAATTTCCCGGGAATGGACATCACTATAATCCCTGATACCAAAAAACTAAAAAATAAACCCGTTATAAATGTGTTATCATTTTCATAAAACAGGAAAAATCTTGTATTAAGAAAAAATCGTCGGTCGTATCGGATCGGGACCCTCCAAATTCTCCTACCCTTGCAAAGTTACTGGTCAGCTGTTCAACTTCCATTTATTATGAAGGCGGATACCTAGGTATACATATTTCTGTACCATAAGATGATGTCTCAAAGATATTTTAATACATTTACACTTTTTAAGTAGTGTAGTAAGTATTTTCTGCAAAGGTTTAAAACTCTTTTTTCTTACTATTTTAATGTTAATTTAGTTGGACATGACTTTCCTTAACACTTACTAACATATTTTTTTTCATACACAGTTCCTAGTATTCTTCGGAAAATAAGTACCACAATTTTCCTCTAAGCTCGGTTGGCGATGACGTGATCTCTATAGATACGTCCGTTCTCGAGATATTGTTATCTAGATGAGCAGATGTTTATTTAATATGTTATGTTTTACTTATCTGCATAATTATGTGCGATTGTGCTCATCAACCGCGTAAGCATGTTGCAATAGATGGATATTCGATGAAACATCCGCTATTTTATTATCTCTGATTTTATCCCCCCAACTATATGTCCAAGTCCATCTGTTTGTTGCTAATCTCATCTCTTAAAAAAAGATGCACGCTAAATACGAAACCTCCTCGTTTTTATAAAACAATCTAGGACATTGAAAAAAATACTTTAAATTGAAATATAGTCATTTAATACGCCTGGAGCTATATTATAGTCTATCGTGATTCAGGCACGAAGCTGGAATTTATCTTATATGCGTAGGATTATTTCATTCAATATGCTGACTGTTCAAGAAGTTCCAATAAAATGGGAGTTGAACCTTCTTGCCAAAGGTTCCATTCATTGGCAGAACGTGACTCTATGGCCTAAATCTTAACTGGTAATTTTTGTTTGTTCGGTAGACGTAAGGTTAAGTGAGCCCGAGTCTAGTCCCTTGAAGTAAATAAAATATCTTCAGTTAAAATGCATGCATGGAGGATAAAACTTTCGAACAGACCGAAGAAATATATATATATTTTTATAAGTATTTGCGCAATTAAACTAAATCAGCAGGGAAGACCAATACGGGGTGTAAACAGACCCTTCACCAAGCCGTCAACCAAGCATTCTGTACATCAAACTAAGTAACTTTACGCAAAAATTTTTGCTGGGAAACGAAATTTTTTTTTGGGGTCAAAAATCACATTTTACGGTAAAACTCAATATAATGCGCTCAAAACTTATTGCTGATGGATGCTTTGAATAGTAAACGGACCATGGAAGTAATTGGAGTAAAGTTAGAACCTTAAAAAGTAGTATTTAAAAAAAAAACTTGTGAAAAAATTGGAACTTTGACCCCCAATATCTCGGTAACTCGAAGGTTCCCAGGTATGGTCCAGAACAAAAAAATGATCACAATGATGAGGAGAATAAGTGCCTTTCGACTTCGTTAAGGGTCTTTTTACACCCTTTATAGCGACGACTCTACAGATCGGAACGCTGTTGAAAGCAACCTCATTGCTCACAGCTTATTTTTTTCAGTGAAGACATTTAATTAAAATATCATAAAGTTTGTTTTTATTAAAAACAATTTATTTAATACGTCCATGTAAAAATAAGTCTGCATTCTATATTCGATTTAATAGAAACGGAGCACAACTTCCTACGTGCGATTGCAACAAAACGAGCAGTTAGAGATGTCCGAATAACGATAAATGGTATCGGTATCGGTATCAGGACCAGATTATGATAATAAGTTATAAAATTCAATTTCAAAAGAATTTTATCAGGAAGGCAGTATTTAATTAGCTTACAAATATATGACGTAGGTATCAAAACCTACTTATTGTTGAAATGGATGCATTGAGTCATTATTGTTTACTTGTTTAGTAAATTAATTAGAAATATGTGGTATTTTCGATTTTATGGCTTTCCTTTCAATTTGAACTCGACCAGTTTGTTTCACTTATTCCTATTTCTATAATAAAATTAGTATTATTTTCCATACTGAATATTAATTAAGCAAATAATGTATTAAACTTTTACGGTTTATAACTGAACCGTGAAATGTAAACGTTTTATAACTAAACCGTGAAAGCACATAATATTTGAAAATCACGGAAGATATCCCGTAATTAGTGACAGTGTAAGATTAATTAAGCACTTATAATTTTTGTATTTTCAGTTGAACATTTTGAAACTTATTTGTACCGTCCTTTTTGGAGTTGGATCGGTATTTTCACGGTCGCCGGACGCGAGCGAGGCAGGCGCAGCAGGCGGCCGCTCAACAAAAAAACAACTTTCCTCGAAACAGCGATGGCGCTAAGTTTACAACGAAACCTAAAACGTCGTAACTGCCCGCTTAAACCATGTTACTTGAGATCTTATAACAACGCAACAGGCTGGGCCGAAATAACTTGTTGATGTGCGTTGCGGGTGGGACGGGTGTGCGCGGGTGTAAGGGGGGCTAGCGCCGCCGAGCGACGGCCTGTCTACGGCGGCGAGTCGGCGACACCCTGTCTGCCACGGTCGGCGCCGTTGCCGTTCCGTGCGCATTCCTATCCGCCCGCACCCCTCGATGCTCGTGAGCCGCCCGCGCGCACACAGTGGCAACACCGCATGCAAACTTGTTTCGTAAACGGATGTGGCAGCGACCGGGGCAGGGCATGTTTGTCTGTCTTCTTCTATTATGAGAAATTCTACAAGTTTGAAAGAGATAGAAATGGTGGCGCTACGTGCTATCGGCTCCCACTTGCGGCATTTTTTCACGCCGAGAATGAGGCGAGATTACTGCCTTAAGCGACGTACACATACGATTTTATATTGATATCTTTTTGGTTTAGAAATTGCGCATCAGTTATGAACTATTTTAGGAGATTATGCCAGTGCGGAAATAAAGCCTCACTAAAATGCATTTTCAAAGGTTTTATATTTTATCCACAACTCATAATCATTCTCTCTGTAAGTTCCGACTGAATTCTTATTTTTAGGGAGAGGTTTTGCCATTATTTTAGCATTAATGAAGGCTAATAAATGGGATATTTACTCATGTATGTTCATCACAATATCGATAGAAAACACAAAAGTATAAAATTTAAATTATAATTAAAAGTCCACTAAAACGAACAGTGTGAACAGCGTTTTATTATGTATACGAGACTCACGTCGCACACTCACGCACGTTGGACAGGCAGCGGCGCGCCACCAACATCCGCGCCGTGCCGAGGCGAGAGAGCAGCCACAGTCAGTTCGGCGCCGTCAACCGCCACGCGCACACGTATTCTCCTCAGAATGGCCGCCGCCCACACGCACCCGGCCCCCGCGCCCTCAGACCGTCGCTCAGAGGGCCGCGCCGGTTCCCGCCGTATCTTCCCACCACAATTTAAGCTGCAAGTTCTCGAAGCGTATAGGCGCGACGCTCAATGTCGCGGAAATCAACGCGCCACAGCCAGAAAGTTCGGTATACATCGTCGTCAGATTCAAAAGTGGCTACAAGCGGAACCTGCACTGCGAGCAGCACTCCTGAGGCGAGCACCGCAGCCAGCGCCCTCACCTCCGCCGTACGCAGCAGGGTCTCCGGAGAGCGCTCGGTTGCCTACGCCACCGCCAGTGACAGTACCCACAGCGGTGCAGATGCCCACGCCTCTACCAGTTCCAGTACCAGTGCCTGTTCCTGTGCCTATGCAAATTGCCGAGCCTATCGACCTGTCTGTACGTCGACCTACACCACCACCTGCGCCTCAATCGGCATATGTGCCTCCCACGGCACCTTGTCCACCACGCAAGCCTTTTAAATTATTCCGGCCGTATCTCCTCGGGGACGAAGAAGAAAAGCGGCCATCGCTAGCGTCACTGCCTGTTTCTAGCGGCATGTATGTGTCAGCGTTCGTGCCGGTGCAGAGTGCAGCGGGCTGCGCACAAGTTGCCTGCTCCGCACCGCGTTGGTGCTCGCCAGTTCCCTCCTTCCCGGCTCCGCTCAGATGAGAGTATGCCACCGGAGTCCTGCTCCGTAACTCCTGTGATCTAGTCGCCGACGCCCGCCTGGCGCCGCCTGGGGCTTAGCCCTCTATCATCGTGCCTTAATGTTCACGCCGCCATAGTGCATTATGCCGTCATCACCCGATGACAGATATTTTGTGTATAAAGTTTAAGATTGTATTTTTATATGTGGGGTTTATGAAGCTTACCTACATTTATAAAGAATAAATATTATAACGTCTATTATTATTATTATTAAATAAATAAAGAGGATTGTTTATTAAAACGTATTTTAATTCATTAAGTAAGAATCCTGGTCGCACTGTAGCAGGTAGCGCCGGCGCCATCCTCCTGCCTACCTGATGCAATCCCCTGTTCTATTATGTTTTACATAAAACTATGAAAGACTTTTTTTCTCTACTGAATGGAACTCTCTTGGTCGAATACTCAACTTTATTGAATCTTCTTTTATACATTTTGAAAAAAAGGATACTTTGTTCCTTTTATTCAAACTTGATAAATACAATAAAAGTTTGCTCGTTACAGTTACTTGAATTAATTTATAATACAGTGTTTACGATCAAGCACTTTTGTATCTGAAATCCTAAATGCCTAAAAGCTAAAGCAGGTCCATAAAGAAAGAAAAAAGTTGACCTTTTCAGAGCCACGTGACAATACTAGGCTACGTGGACTGATTGTTAGACAATCGCTATGTATAGTATTGTCTGTGCTACTTAAATCCATAATCAGGCTAAACATAATATCATAACACCACGCCTGTATTTCTTCGCAGAGTTAGGCAGAGGTGTGCCTAATACATAGTTGGTACACCCACATTTCAACAGATATGTTTACACTACTAACAAAAGATCGAAAACACATTAGTTTATTGTAACCACTTCATAACATAATGACGTTTTAGGCAAATTACATATTTAGGTAATTCTCTCATAGCAATGAACAATGAGCGATTAATTAAAAAAAATGAATTTATGATTCACTAGCTTTATTCTATCGCCTTTACAAGACATCAATTCACAGAACAGATAGCAGAGCATATTTCATATTTTATTGTGATGATTTCATACAAAATACAAAGTGTGAGTTTTCATAAAATTCTAACCTATCGAATGAGTCTTGAAAACATCCATGAAAATTCGAATATGTTCAATTTGACAAATATAATGGTAAAAAACAACACAACAGAATTTCAGCCTTAGGTATCATTCAATTTAAGACAAAAAGTTAATCTTAATTCGCTATCTAACAATGCTGCTCTTTGATTATAAATCAGCATGAAAATAATTTCCCAGTAAAGATTGCATACCTAGTGCTACCAACATTTAATTGCAATCATGTGCAAATGCTTTATTTTTTTCTATTAAACAACGGCAGTAGCTCTAAAACCGGTGTGGTATCAAAACTTTTGAACATAGTGATGGGAAAACCCGGTTTCGATCGGTACCAATTTAGAAAAATATACAATTAACAAAATAAAGTATGCAATAGCCAATAGGTTATTCATTCTCATTTAATTTCATTTAATGTGATAATTGTATTTTCATACTATCTGAATCTACGTAGTCGAATAAGTATACTTAATAATGTTTTATTTTCTAAATATAACTAAATCGTTACTTATTTTAATATTTTTCTCACTCTCTACATTTAAATAATTACTGATAATAAGACAGATTTTTTTATGTTAAAGTATACACTTTAGAATAATATTGAGTATAGTACCTACTAAACCACCGTTTGTAGACCAGGGGGCCTAAAAGGACTAAAGACGCCTTTTTAGGCCCCCCTGAATCCTGAACCACGGTCACATAGTTAGCCGATCAAATTGAGTGTAGTCACGAATTCACGATATTGTTGAAGGTTTGCTATCTGGGTATCTATAAACTTACTTACTGGAAGAGTTAAATTTATGTATCTACTCGGTACCTACTGGCCTTACTCGTCATGATTTATTTATTATTTATTTACAACTAATTATAGCAACATCACAGACCAAGTCCAATATGATACTCTATAAGATGATATACGTTGATATACTATAAGACATAAAATTAAACAATATAACAAAGTAAAATCACATCCAGTAAAAGTATTAATAGTTAAACATGACCAAGTTTATAGTTGCCCACTTTTTTCAATTATCCTTTGTGGCCTTTGGACAAATGTCGGCAAATGATGACATGCTCATCTGCGGTTTTACCAATGGGCTTTCTAAGAAAACAGTATGACGGCACATTATCATGTTAAATCAAAGTTAACAGTGTATCTCAGTAGGTTCTAAATATTTAATCAATTATGAATAAGTAGTGTAGTTATAGTACCTATATGGTTTTGGAGAATATTTTTTTTATATTCTTTTTTTATGGAACCTTAGTATAGGCACCTAATAGTGAACAGTAAATAAATCAAATAAAGTTGTATTTAAATAACAATTGTAACACGTTAATCTTCTATTAATCCAGTCCACTGCCCAGTATATTAGTAGTGCGTGGAACTTTTCTGCAACGCCTATGTAACCCACGAATTTGTATTTTATTAAGGATAGAGCATGTACGGCGTACGGTCTTATTTTCCAGCAGAAAGCATTCAGTGTGGAGACTGAAACAATAAAGTAGTTGTTTTATTATTGAGTACATTTGCGGTGTGGGGTAACGTAATGGCGACGAGCAGTCTGGCGCGGCAGGGCGGCACGAGGCGAGGCGAGCACGCCGGTCCCCGCTCGCATACCCGCAAGCCCGCAACACATGCGGAATGCCTGTATCATATGCCGCACTAGGGCCGCCACTCTGACGATATAATGGAGGAGAAAAAACTCCGCCACTTACAGTCACTCGTCATTAAAATAATTGGTTTAGTACAATTCAATTAAAACACGTAACCATTGGAACTCATAAGAACGTAGATGTAGCTAGCTAGGGTTACCATTTTTCCCCATTCATTAATAGATAGACCGCAGAACTTTTCATTTTTAAGGTTCCGTAGCCAAGTACCGCGCCTAAAGCGAAACCCTTTAGATTCGTGCTGTCAGTCCGTCCGTATGTCACAGCAATATGAATCGGAGACTGTTAAATGAATGATGACTATATATATGTGTTCAAAGGTTTTAATTTTTTTGCACGGAACCCTAATCTGATTCAAATCGGGAAGGAATATTTTTATAATAATTTCACGCTGACGAAGGCTTTTCATTTTTAAGGTTCCGTAGCCAAGTACCGCGCCTAAAGCGAAACCCTTTAGATTCGTGCTGTCAGTCCGTCCGTATGTCACAGCAATATGAATCGGAGACTGTTGGAGTGTTTCTGTCGAGAGAGAATGTCTTCTATGAATCGCTACAAAAAAAGTATTAAGTAATTTTGAAAAAAAAAATTGCATGCTCCATACATGTAACTAAAGGTTGAAAAAACGACAGTTCTTGAAAAACGATATCGAGATTTCTAAAACAATTGTCAATGGTTGATGACGATGAGATATTTGCTTATAAAGCCCCCTCTAATTTCTAACGTAAGAGGAAGAATTCTGGAAATTGTAGGTTTGTAGAACTTAAAAAATAATTCAACGAAAATTGGTTTGAATAGGATTTCAAATTTAGTATTGCTGTGAGTGTAAATTTAGATGCTGCAGGACTGTTCGAAAGAGATACCGTGGCCCTGGAACACAAAGGGCAATGAAGGAACATGGATGGGTTTTAGTCAGTAAGAGTCTGACACTCCCTCCCACTCCACCCAGAGCGGGAGAAGTCATTTGATGATTTACCATCCGTAAAAAAAATAATATGAATGAGCAATAAATTATTGTTATTGTATATGTTACGGCTAAAAGCCGAAGTAAGATTACACCTATTTCTAGCCGGCTATACCTAGGTGCGGCCGGTAATAGATTATTATCCTTTCTATTTCTAGGACACGCCGACCAGACGGATTAGGTTAGAACTGTGGCCAAACGCGTCCACATTGCGCTACATCCAAATTGGTTGCATCAAACCTCCAAACTTATATTTATTTTTGGTATAGCTGGTTAGAACTAGGTGTACCCTTACTTCGGCTTTTAGCCGTAACATAAACATAGTTTGATGCTACGGGCTGTGCGAGTCCGACTCGCACTTGGCCGGGCTTTTTTTGTAGTTGACAGTCCATAGTCCACCACACTTGCTCCTGGGTTTTGATAGTCTAAACTTTAGACTATCAAAAGCCAGGAGTTAGTGTAATCATTTGATAGTTTAGACTCTAAACTATCAAATGATTTGGTTGGCTGTAGTTATTTCAGATAGCGACTAGCAACAGTTTACATGAGATAATTTTGTATAGCTACTTTTACTTAGTTAATCATTTGGAGATATTATGACTTATTCCTTGTACGCAATAATTGCAGATTTTTTCACTCGCTATTGGTAGGAAAGGCAGCAATTTGTGCTTATGCGTTGTGCTTACAACACATGGACAGACACTGTAATTCTCAGTTTATCTTTCGAATATGCTTGTCTTACAAAGGGATCAGTGAAGACCAACGAGGAGCAGTGGGGACAAGATTCTATCTCAATTTCTAAGAACTTTTATTTTCCACGAGTTAAGATGACCATGGTAGGGAAATCAGGATGACAGGCAGTCGCATTCAGGATGCTAAATTGTTATACAACGTACTACTATCATCAACAAGGTTATATTAGTTGTTCTCATAAATCAATTCCGGATTGTGGTTTTGACTAGGTATTTTCAGATCAACGAACTCTTTAGTTTTCCTGTTTTTATCGCAGTGGTGGGTTTGATTTTGAAAATAAATTAATATCACGAATATCAGGATAAACGACAAAGGGATAAACAGATATCCTAAAATTCGATTATCACTCCAAATCCGATATCTATTTAATACTTATTTATCATCCGTCTAGCCCCAGTTTTTAAGTTGTCATGTCTATTGTTTAATGTTAGTCTGACAATGTAAGGACAATAAACTTATAACGCGAGTACAGTCGGCCTGAAATAAATAGAAGCTTCAAGCTTATCCGATTATCCCGGTCATCACATTATAGGAGCCCTGATTTTGTAAATTCCAATTACCGACTTATTTAAAGTAGGTAAGTACATTTTACAAACGCCGAGGGCTATAAAGGGTGTAAAAAGACCCTTAACGAAGCCGAAAGGCACTTGTTCTCCCCATCATAGCGAGAATTTTTTTGGTCAAGACCATACCTGGGAACCCTCTAGTTACGGAGATATTGGGGGTCAAAGTTCCAACTTTTTCACAAGTTTTTTTTTAAATGCCTGATTTTAATGTAAGATTTTTACTATAAACAGCTCCACGACCCCCGTACTGTTCAATCCATCCATCAGCACAATGTTTTGAGTACCTACTTTACATTGAGTCCTACCGTAAAACGTGATTTTTTACCCCAAAAAAAAAAACTCGTTTCCCAGCAATAATTTTTGCGTAAAGTTACTTAGTTTGATGTACAGAATGCTTGGTTGACGGCTTCGTGAAGGGTCTGTTTACACCCGGTATAGTCAGGAATTCAACTTCTTAACATAAAACTTGGATTAGTTCGTTTGGCAGCTACCATTTAAGGATTGGTCATAATAATTCACATTGAATGGTTCAAAAATTTGTTAAGTAACCTAGGAGAGACTCTCCATGCTTGAGATAATTTAAGTTCCAGCTATTGGAAAAATTAGAAGAGCTGTAGGTAAACTAGGTAAGTAGGTACATCCCAAAGTTTTCTTTGTGAAAATCAAGTTTAAAAGTGAGCTGTTCTTTCTAATCAGATTTTTTACAATAGTTTTCAAATCCTTTCTTATGCTCTGACTGAATTTTGCAGCACTGATGGCAATGTTTGTGTCACTTGTTTAATTTACACAATATTTTTTGTATAGATTCTTTTTACCGATTGTTTGTGAATATGTGAACATTGTGGGTCTTGTTTTACATTTTTTGTGTAGTAAGCAACGACTTATTGTCGACCCTACGCTGTCCCCCATACTTAAGTACTAATGCTGTAACATGTTCATATTGTAATACCAAATGATTCCAAAAGAGTAGGTAACCATTGAGTTTCTTGCCGGTTCTTCTTCATAGGAAACGACCAACCCGAACCGTGCACCTTTTTGTCTACGTTTTATAAGTGCGCCATCTAGGCCTATGTGGAATAAAATATTTTGATTTTGTTTTTGTAGCTTGTTCGACAAAACTAAAAAGCATAAAGATATAAACAAAGATTTATGAAAAATTATGATTTTCAAAATATTTTTATTTTAGCAAAAATTTGTTCGTGATGCAGCTCTATTAATTGAAAAGCGGAGCTTTTTTGTGAACGCGTATCTAATAATAACTAGCGCACAATAAAGGACTTGGAAGCTTTGAAGCCTGGCCTAACATACCTGGCCTAACTTGCAAAAATATTTTGTTGTATTTGTGAGTACATATTACGTTTGTACGCTCTGGCAATTTTGATGTGCAATCAGTAATTTTGATGTAAAAAATATTGAATTGATGTAAATAAATTGACGGGTGATAAGTTTTTCGATGTGCATTTAAAAATAAGTCTTCAATAATGTCCAGAAAAAAGTTCAGCAAGATCTGATACTGCAGATGTAAACACTGTAACACACATGGAAAAGCATTGTTTTACGAAAACATTAACAAAACAAATGACAAAAATATGAAGCCAAGAGCGAAAAACAAAAATAATTTAAGAAATTGCTACCTACAGAAACATCTAGTAGGTAATTTTAAGATGGAATCTGGGAAAACAGAAACCATGTCAGAGCTTAAAATAATCGCCAACTACTTAAGTTGCCAAATGTTTCCCTTCAGCTCACATTAAAAATATGCTTTAGGACCTGCAAGTATTTCTGTGGCTCGGCCGGGCTGACGCCAGCGTCGTCAACTGACGTGGCTTTGACGTATTTGGAAATTTCGACATGTTCTTGAGCTAAGGCGGATAATATTTAGCGTCCCGCAAAATACCTAGTGTTAGAATTGCATTCACAGATGTGAGTGTGATATTTACGATGCGCTGCCGGACGGCGCGATGGGCCGTAAAGCAAGTAGGCACAGCATCAACTATGAAGTCAAGGATATTTTTGGCACACGCGAGCACAGGATACACTCTCAGTTATAGTTCACGGGTCATTTAACAATAGTCTTTCTTCGTGCGTTTACTTTTTAAGGCTTGACGCAGTTTCGCGTGCACTTAGTTTTGAATAGTTATCTTCTAGTGAACATCTGGATTTCGTAAAGCCGTAAAAGAATAAAAACGTTCTTGACGGCAGCTTTTGTAGCCGTCTTATAAGACAAGTAGGTATATCATGCATGGCACATGACCACATGTCTAGTTATGAATGCGAATATTGGCGTGCCTATCTGCCTTAATTGCAGGAAGGTACCTACTGAAAAATAACAATGATGCTTGCACGACGACAGAACAAAAAATAGACCCTAAATGTCTAGCCAGTCATTTAGATCGTAAACCTTAGGCTAGTCACTCAAACTACAAACACTGCAAATGTTTAACAACTTTTTGCGTTACTTTAGTATAAATACGCCAGGTACGATTTCAGAAAATAAAAATATGCACAACTAGTAAAATAATGAAAATAACTATAGTTTCGTTCAATGACACGGACTATGATGGATTAATGGCGAATAATAAAAAATATATTATAATAAATTTCTACTAGTAATCTTATGTCATGTTGGAGTTGGATGTCTGATGATGTTAATTTGTTGATTCAAAGTGCGGAAATAAATGTATAGTGAACTTATGTATATTTTCCGTCAAATTATTCACACACAAGCAAATCAAGCTAAAATAAATGGAAAATACTAGATACGATAAGATAGTGTACGTTTTCAACATTAAAAAAAAAAATAAAAAAAAAGTCATAGATATTAGGGCGCAGTGCTCTTTATTTAATCTGATGATCATGATATGGTTGTAGAAATTGACAAATATTCCTTTAATTATATTTTAAATTTTGTTTTTATGCTGTCGTAAATGGCGACAATTTGCTAAACAGCCTAAATAAAATTTGGAGGGCGTTATAAATTTTGCAGCTGTAAGCACGTTTTGGATTTTACTATAGAACCTAAGTAATAAACATTTGCAATTATGCAGCCTGAGGAATAATAATATTCTATTGTACAGCCTAAGAAACATAAAATATATTCTATTATACAGCTTAGACTGTATAGTAAGCTCAGTTCTACATACATAACTTGTTATTATCGTTAGAGATACGTGTAAGAAACGAAAATCCCGAGCAGAGATCAAGATGACTTTGTTCCCTTCCTCACTTTATCTTATTTTGTCAATAATATTTTAGAATAGCAACTAGTATTATTTTTACTTGTCATAACACTCGTAAAGTTCTATTTTGTGCTGTGAGTAAGCGGACTAAAACTTGAGAAAAAAAACAGAAGAGTTAGATGTTTTATTTTACAAGGATCAATAGTGGTTTTTGTTTTTATATCTATTTTACTTTATTGTTCAGGAAAATATACTGCTTTAATTTATAGAAACCATAGAGAAATAGCGAAACAGGCTTAGCATTTTACCAAGTTTGCGAGAATGAAAAGTCTAGTTAAGATGGTCAAGAAAGCGATTTTTTATTCACTGACGAAACAATAGATATTTTGAAAATTCGTCGTCATCATCATTTGAACTACTTACGTTGCTGCATGAAAAAACGTCATCACCAGGTTCTGAAGGTTGAAGGTTCCGAAGGTTCAACTAAATCTGCTCATTTTGGCAGATGTGTAGATTTAGTTCAACCATAAGATCAATTTTATTTATTTTTACTGTTCTTGATGCGGAGCCCTCTTTGTTGGGCGTCAATGGAGTTGTCGCTTAAAGAAGAAGATACTTCAATAAATGATGGTTCACTATCATTAATGTTATTTGGTAGGTAATTTGTAATATCAAATATTCCCTTTCAATACCTAAGTAGGTATTGAAAGGGAATATTTGATTCGCTTATTGCAATTGTGCGCACAATGAAAACATATTTGTATTTAATTGCACAGAGTCAATAATAGAGGCTAAAGCTGCTTTATAGCTGTCATGTATTTTTTACGAATATAAGTTAATGTCTATTTTAAAACTTATTCTTATGGTGTAATTGTATACCATTGCAACGAAGCAAGTATCGACTGATACTAAAATACAGCCTGTATACACCTATGGGTAATAAGAACCAGCTTGAAGAGTCACAAAATACTAAAGACTTTAGTAGTTAAATATTTAACGCTGTTTAGTAGAGTTATTAAATTATCTTTAGACAAAATCTGATTTTTACACTCTTATAATTCTTTTAAACTTCTCTAAGTTCTAGATGGGCTGCTTTATTGATGTTTCCAACGCTTGCGTGCTGCTTGGGTGGGACCAAAGGTCAAAGAATGAACCAAAAAAATTCAGCTCGTATTTGGAAACCATTTTCTACTTTCCATGATGTACAGCTACGACTCCTTTACCAACTACATATTTATGTGTAAACACTGCAATATAGCCAAATGGCAACCCAATAGATACCTAACTGTTTCATTGCAAACTGACCTTTACGACTTTAACTGTATATTTACTTACTATATTTTTACTTGTTTTTTACACACATAAAACCTAAGTTCTTTTTTTATCCTAAAGTGCTCTGAACCCTGAAGGTGTTAAGAGAAACTTATTTGCATGTTCCGTAGTGAAGTGCGTCTATTTTCCATTTTTCCGCATGACGCTGGGAACGGTAAATTCTTACTTTTGTTGAATTCATTCCATGACTACTATAATTGTTTAGTATCCGGATATGTGCGTGTCGGCATAAAGGATATTCACTTTGGTGTTGTCTGTCTTCAGAGCGCGTTTGTTTCTTCAGCGCAAACACACACTAATTAACCGCGGTGCCTTTGTTTGCCTCTTCCAGAAATTGCTTTAAATGTTAAGATGTTTGAATGTACCCGTTGCACCTCGATTTCTAATATCGTTTGCTTTGATGTCAGAGTCCAGTCCAGCTAGTCGTAATCACACAGAAATATCTAAACTCTCACTGCTTTGTTGGGGTACCACTCAGATGAATGGAATGTTGTCCTTCCACCTTTATTATTTCACTCCTAACTTTGATTGTTATCAACATTTCAACCAATGCATTTTGTTCACGACCCATGCATGAATAGTACACAATATGCACACGGCAATACCTAATATATTATATATTATTTATGTAACAGCTAACCCACCATGTAATAAAACTAAATGAACGGTAAACGGTTTGTTGTACTTACTGCCAATACTTAGCAGGTACTCGGGTACGCATACTAGGACTAGTTTCTAAGAAGCCTTATACAGTGCAATGCGCATTATTGCTATGTATACGGTCTTATATATCTCTTAAATACTGGGCATTGGCAAGTAATTAAGTTGGTACTTATTATGTTAAACATTTTGTTGATAAGTTTAATTTTCAATGGTCAACGCCAACTTTTCACTGGACTACCTACTGTAACTCACATAAACAACTCTACAAAACTGATTTATTTTTGCTTCTTTTTGACTTACATAATAGTGTCTAACAGTAGGCCTGAAGTTAGAACAATAATAGAGCAACCTTTAAGTCTCCGTGAGGTGATCTCCTAAATAAATCAGCTCGGAGTCACGTCACTCCTTAGCACATAAATAGCTCAAGTCACAAGACAGACCGGTCGGCGCGGCGGCGCGCGCGCAGCTCAGGGGGGATGCGCGGCTGCGCGCGCGCTGCGCTTGTGTGCGGTGCTCGATGGCCGCTCCGCTTGGCGCCAACGCCGCCCGCGTGTTATTTCCGACGCCATTACTCACACCGGCTTCGACTAATTATAATATTCAGCGAGCTCACATCGGCCGACTGTCCGACGAGTCCGTTCACATATCCTGCCCGCACAGCACAGCCAAATTGTTTTCTCGTGAATGTTATTTTGAGGTCTACGTAGAATTTACTGTTGTACTAAAGATGCGGTTGGTATATCTACCCAAACTTTCCACACAAAGTAATCGTATGATCATCCTCAAAACAAGACATTGTTAAAAGTCATACAAGCCGGCCGGTTCTGTTAATTGATGTCGTCTGGATTTGATAGCGGCCGTTCGGTGAGATCAGAGAGGTGTCGGCGACGTTGAAACGGCTCTTCTCTGTAAACACGCCTGTTGCCTGTGTAGTCGTGTAACGCAATCAGCACGCCCTTTGACACCAGCCTCAGTACCTCTGATAATGTAGTTCGAGCTCTTCGTACCGTTTGGCACATTAATAGCAATATTAACCTCATTCAATTTACTTTCTGATGAAAATTTGTAACACAAATACCATCAAACCCTCATTCCATCGCAGACATTATTTCATCACCAAATATCGTAACTGATCCAGTTTTCAATAGGAACATAATTAGTACATATTCTTTCTATCCTATTAGATCTGCAAAACCAAAACTAAACCACTTACAAAACTTGCTATTATGAATGTCATAAACATTCATAATAGCTTTTGTAAGTCCCCGACAGGTTGAAGTCTTGAAGGAAGTGTTTAGAATAAATAGGAACATTTTTATGACTGCACCTTTATGTGGTTTGCAGAATTTGTTTAGAACTGTAATAATAACTTTAAATTACAGCAGTTATAATATCGCAGTTACAGATTTTGCTAGTAAAAGTAGAGAAAAGTCCGTAACGCTCTTCTATGATTTCCAAAGTTCTTTAACTCTGTAAGGCGTGTAGGTACCTGTCTCTTACGGGCCCGAATTCATAAAAGATGCACAAAAATAGGTTTGAATGTCGATTAAAATTGACTTAGATTTGTGTCAACACTAACATGAAATTTAGTTTTTTTTTCTCGTTTTCTTTCTCTATACTCTATTGTACTACTGTATACAGATCATCCTGTTAATTTTCCTGTCGGATGGGAAACACGTATTGTTTGCAGCATGTCTCTTAACAGTAATGAGTGAGCTAATGAGGCACTGCACGCGAACCACTCGGTTGCTATGATAGATGTGCGGTGATAGCCGATGTAATAAGTTTGACCGGGAGATTGGATGCGACACTACAGGTCAAGGTTATCGCATTCAGATCCGGCGCATCTGTCACTGGCTCAGCATTTTTTTGCCAGCGATAATATTTTTACAACAAGATAAAGATATTGTAAATAACTTTTTAATTTCCGCCATTTTCTTAACACGTGACATTGTGATTGTGATTTGATATTAAACTTTATTTGCTGAAATTACGGTGTTTCAGATAGTAATAATGCAACAGCATTTAAATACTTGTTGATAGCGTTAGCGTTGTGAAACAGAACACCCTAGATATGAGCACGTCAATGAGATAAGAGTTTTTCAGTACCGATGACCGACCATGACGTACGTGCGACTTTTGCCAAAATAATGGTGTATGTGTCGTTTGTCACATCACCAGTTTTACCGAATATTAGTAGCTTTGTTAGTCATCACGTCCTGTCGTTTAGTCTACAGTGTTTATACATATGGGTACCTACTGTTTGTTAGTACTTAGTTTGTGTTTATAATGCACTGCTCTAAGACTGCGTTTATAGGTCATCATGATAAAGTTACTTGTCCATGTTTCTATCATTTACTTAACATTAGCGGTTGTATCTTTATCTACGTGGATGGGGTTTGTTAGGGGCCACTAAAATACTATTAATAATAAGAGGGGCCATCTGAGCCTTTATAAAAATCCTGCTGGGTTTGATATTATAAGTAGGTTTAAAACAATATCCCACCTTGTAAAGCGAGAAAAGTTTTGTCTCGTTCGCAAGAGAGAGTTCATCACCCACGTCGAATAGGATCTAAGTTTTTTATCTGAGCCTGAGAATATAAACACCAATCAAGGATCGGTCAGTAATACATGCAACAATCAGCCATCGTTCATACAATTTTAGCAATTAAAGCTTCACTATAATCTCTAGTCGTAAAGTTGTCTTATAAAAGTCATATCGGCTGCTTATTATGGTTTCTAAAATGTTACTGATCTGTTAACACTGGTCACAATTCTTAGTTATCTCTGATTATTTTGGACAGATATATCTTAAAGACGGTTACAAGTAGGCCTATCTGGTTAATTCTGATGTTTAAGATTTTACATACAACTAACAATTAATGCCAACACATTTATTCATTGGTCAGGGCATAAGGGGCAAAAGATCAATCTACCTTTTCAACGTTCGTAAAGTGTACTTCGAAATAATGCCAGAGCAATTTTTCTCAAGGGAACGTGTCGCAGTGAACTTTACCTTCATAACAAGGGTCAATGGTGTGACAGTGGCCATTTTTCGCGCAGTTTCAGGAACGACGACCGGCCGTGACGCAAATGAATTCGTGCCAATGAAAGCACTAATCACTTACATTTCTTCTTGTGGGCATTGTTATACCTACCGAATGTCAACGTGCCAAGACATAAATATTTTTGTCATTCTAAATTTATCGTTACCAGGCTAATTTCTGATTCCATGATGTAGTCATTTGAAGTGTTAAAAGAGTTCTCTTCTCAATATTCTCTAATACGGTTCTTTTCTGAAGCATAAAATTCCGTTTTGCCGATTGACTATTATCTACGCTGCCTTGATTCATGGGTACTTGATACACATTAACATTAAAAATCGAAACATTTTTAAAGGGTAAGTAAAATTAGTAGTGACTTCATCCACTTATTTATTTGTGTTTGAAGCAAGCGCTACAGGCTGAGATCATTAAAACGGGTTCATATCAGTTTCCATGAGTTTTTAACGGTTGCCCTCTTGATAAACTCCTGTTGATTGTGCGCCTCCGCCACACGGGCGGACCACCCGAGCGTCAGCGCGCGCTGTGACCGAAGTCATAAATATCTGTGGCGCAACGAGGATCATCCATGACAGCACCTTGAGCCCTGATAAGCCTAAGATACCGACATGATAGCGCACGACCACCAAATCTGTTTGGATTTATTAATCCTCTTTGTTAAGGGCGATTACAGCACAGATTTAAGCCTAATCCATCGTGCTACTTGGCACTTGCGTCATAAAGTTTAATAGGTACTCAAGTAAATGCAAGGACTATAATGAATAGTTACAAAATCGTTATTCTTATCAATTAGTAGTAAATCCATATGGAGTAGATGACCCAGTTTGAAACAAAGAATGAGTCAGGCTCGTTGTCATTGTGGAAGTATGCCCGGCCGGTCAATATAGGGTGCTGAATATTGCACAAAATCCTGCACAATAAGAATAAATTTAACTACTTCAGAACCTTAAATTGTTTCTCTTATAATTATTTTAGATAAACTTAGTTCTTTGTGTCGCTCATATTGCTTCATCGCATTGGTAAGCGAGTTTTATTTTTACGTTAAAACTTAACATGTGAAATAACAGCTTTCTTGCCGTATCGTTTCATATAAAAATTCGTTCAGATCGTAATGATGTTATCGATACCCAATTCCACATAGGTTATAAACTGGTTAGTTAAGAAGTTGGGTGCGCCAAGTAATTTGCTGCGAGCGTGTGCGCGGGGCAGGGGAGGCCACTGAACATCGGTTCCGGGGTTCAGCGACAACTTGTCTGGCAGGGCCGGCGCCCGGGCTCCGCGCCGCGCCCCCACCCCGCGCATTATTATGGGCCTGACGCCGCCGCCGGCCTGTGCCCCTCTTGCTCCTCACCGCACCTCCTGCCGCTGCGCCCGCGCCACCGCTTCTCAGAAAACGAATCCGGTGATATGGTGACGCACACATTGACATTTGGCAGTTGATACGACGGCACAGTTTCTTCGACGGGAAAATTTAATTGATGTGCCAATGAATTTAGTAGATAGCTTTAAGATAAATACTCAGATGCTCTAAAATAATCAGGATACGAAAGTTATATTACAATGCGGGCCCTAACAAGGATGGCATTCATTTATGTTTTACAGAAAACAAATTTTTCTTCACTACTATAACTTTCTATTAGTTTCCCAGATATACTGCAACAGTGCATACCTCTACCTACGTTGGGTTTGATGAAGACAGTGGAGTATGTTTCTATAAATATTTATGGACTTTTTATGCGTATATCATAGAAATACAACGTCAATAAAGCTGGCGAAAAGCGCAAATATTCAAGAAACGTGTCGATCAAGAAAGATGCGTATATCCACTTTCAATAAACAGGTGGCGAGTGGCGGTTTTTTACAATACACGTGTAGGATATAAATAAAAGTAATCATTCGCTGCGTTATGTAACCAGAAAATATTGTAACTCTACATTATGACTTGAGCTTATCAGAATCAAGATGTGAGATGAATTGGTTTGTAAAGAAGTTTGCTGTATTTTAGCAGTACCTATAGCTGTATTTGGAAGATAACAGCAATAATAGATTTATTTTTATAATTTAACTAGCTGTTCCCCGCGACCTTCGTCCGCGTCAAGTTATTAAAAATACAATTTTCCCCGTTTTTGCAACATTTTTCATTGCTGCTACGCTCCTATTGGTCGTAGCGTGATGATATATAGCCTATAGCCTTCCTCGATAAATGGACTACCCAACACTGAAAGAATCATTCAAATCGGACCAGTAGTTCCAGAGATAAGCGCGTTCAAACAAACAAACAAACAAACAAACCCTGCAGCTTTATAATATTACTAGCTTATGCCCGCGGCTTCGCCCGCGTGGAGTTCGGGAATTGCCCACGGGATCTTACTTTTGGGACAATAAGTAATCTATGTTGTATGTATATTAAATACAGAGACGACTCGGAGAACAAACAGTTTCACAGAAAATTCATCATTCATTTATACATCCCATTTCACCCTCTTAGGGGTGAAGTTTCGAAAAACCCTTTCTTTGTGGATATGTACTCTTTACAAAGAATACACTCCCCAAATTTCATGTCTCTAAGACCAGCGGTTTGGGCCGTGCGTTGATATACCAGTCAGCCAATCAGGACATTGAATTTTAAATTGGGGGATGATTTTGGAAAAACTGTGATACACGTATTTCATAATTTTAACTGAAGAGTATGTACACAAATTTTCAAGTCAATCGACCCAGAGAATAAAAAGTTTCACAGAAAATTCAACACCCCATTTCACCCTCTTAGGGGTGGAATTTCGAAAAACTCTTTCTTAGTGGATACCTACTCTTTACAAAGAATACACCCTCCAAATTTCATGTTTCTAGGATCAGCGGTTTGAGCTGTGCGTTGATATATCAGTCAGTCAGTCAGTCAGTCAATCAGTCAGTCAGTCAGGACTTTGAATTTTATATGTATAGATAGTATAGATAAACTGTTCCATCTAAATGAAAACCAAGTACATAGTAAAATTATAACTTCTAGCTACTTCTAAACATTTGAATAATTTTGGGATTATCTATAAACTAAACCGTACCAAGTAGTAGCTTTATGTTTGACTAACCTCTTTCCAGTCATTGAATCAAACTGATACGTTTGCATCATGTGGATAATGTCCGCACAAAGGAATATTATGTTCAATGCTCGTGCTGCGTGGACGCATCACAGCACTCCAACATAGATAATGTATTGGCGTTACATATAAATAGGTGTGTCAAAGTAGGTGTGATTCTGTCCGTGTGTGCGTTGTCGGTGCGAGTAGATAATTTATCGAGTAGTGAGCACCGCTTGCCGCTACGCAGCAACTTGCCCGGTGTGGTGAGGTGGGTCGCACTTTATATGGAGAGTTGTCTAATCCACTGAATAAATTACCATTGGGCCTAGGTTTCTCCTGAATGACTAATGGACATTTAAAGAATTAGCTCAATGCGCATGCCATACGCTTTCCAATTCCTACCTATGTAAATAGTGACATGCTAGTTGATATTTTTCACTTTAAGGCATTTACAGTAATTACTTAGGTACTTAGTTGTATTCATTTATTTATCAAGACAATAAACACAAAGATGCTAGATTCCTCAGTTAAAAAAAGTCATTTAAAGTGTCGCATATTCCACGTAGAGTTACTATTGTTGGGCAACGTGTGTTGTGGTTCTTCATGGAAGATCCTTATGTCCAGTCAGTCAGCTCACTGCAATATACTGGGCTGAGTGGGTTCTTTGAATTCATGACTCAAAGGCGTAAGTTGTTAGCTTACACAGTGCCGGTTTTAGCACTACCAGCGCCCTGGGCGAGATTTATACGGCGCCCCCTAACTGCAATTCAAACCCATATGAAAAAAGGAAAAAGATATACATAATGAAATTACCATTTATTAAAAGAAATAACCATTTATTAAAAAAAAAAAACTAATAAAATTTGACTTTTCTAGCCTTTCTGTCGGCGAACTCTTTTATTATTTTATCAAAATCGAGGTTTTCAGCAATTTCATTCTCGATTGACAAAGTTGCCAAGCTTGTCGATCGGGATTGCGATATTGTCGATCGCAATAGGTCAAGATTTGTTTAAGATTTGTCCAGCCAACCTGAGTCACATGGAAATAAAGGAGCGCCTGCGGCGCCCCGTTATGTACGGCGCCCTGGGCGGTCGCCCAACCGCGCCCTACCCTAACGCCGCCACTGAGCTTACAACACGACCACCTGCCTAGAAGGTATTGTTAAGTGTCAAGAGTTTACAAGAGTTTTTAACAGTAATATCCATATCCATATCCGGATGCAGTCGATGAATACGGCTTTAATTCAATGATGGTGGCGCTACCAGTTTGCGCTACTTTTATTGCGTTTACATCCAGTGCGTGCAGATATTTTGTGCTAATAAGACCAAGCAAGTTTGAAAGCAAATGAAGCTAGTCCACTGCTGATTTATATTATAAGTAAATTAGTAATGGGTACTAACAATAAATCCCAAAAAACTCATTTGAGGAAAAGCTTGCATCCACAATTTACAGCTATCTTAAGAGGAATCCAAAGGAGACAAATAGTAGAAACGTATCAAACTAAAGACAGAAATAAACGAATAAGATTATTTTTATCAAGTTGGACATCTGTGAAATGGACGGGCGCGAGCTGCGCAGGTAGGGTCGCACTTCGTCGAAAGAGGAGCAATAACGTAGTCGAATGGGATCAAAATGAAGGCACAGACGCACGCTGTTTTTAAATACTGGTAAGTATTTAAAACTATTTACGTACAAAGGCATATATTCTAATATTAAGAGCCTTCCTTCAGAAAATCCGAAGCAAATTGCCGTAAAAACTATGCGTAAGAATTTGGGGACCAGTTAAAAATAAGATGCTCTTAGATGTGAAGATACCTTTTTTAAATTAAATAAAATGATCCATAACATTAAAATTACAAGTAAGTACATTTGTATAAAAAGAGCACGCAAATCGCATTCTAAATCATTAAATTAATTATGATATGAAAAGTTTAAAAATCACCAAAATAAAACTGTATTAGTAAACGTCTAACTCTGGTTTATGTTAATTTAAACAATACATTTGTATCATGTCAGTATATTGTATGTAAATGTCATACCGCCAAGACCGCGGGTTTACATGAACCATCAGGTTTTAGAGGTGGTATAGCAGCTCCCCTTATAACCGAAAAACATTTATTGTACAACTACAACTTTCTTTTAAGATTTAAAAAGGTGTTATACTGTCTGTTTAATAATTTCCGGAGAGCAAATTTTGCTACACATACGTTTTAGAGATGGTATAGCAGCTCTCGTGATAACCGTTAAACATCCATTGTAACACTTTTTTTAAGATTTAAAAAGGTGTCATTATAAATATACTGGCTGCTTAATGGTTCATTTCTAGAGGAAACTTTGCTGCTGTCTGTCTGTCTACTAAACGAATAAAATTTCTGACTATGTCGCTTTTATTGACTTTCATTTTTATAATATAGGCACCTTTATTATTTACACACGTTTTATTTGTAACGTTGATACCTAAGTTTAGAACCTACCTACTGCACATAGCAGAGCTGTCCTTATGATTAAGGGCAAATAACTATTATGGGCATTCTTCAGTTATTAAGTTCAGAGACACGAAGCCAGCGAACCGTTGAAGGTCAAATGCTCAAGTTACATTACCACGCATAATATAGGTATCCAGCGTGAACGAAGATTATTAATCTTTTATACTAGGTATACCTAATCATCACCTACTTGTAATAAATAACGTTTCTAAGAGTAAAGCAACAAACAATATTTCGGGCCCCAGTAAAATGTAGAGCGCTAATATGGCGCTTTCTTCAGAAATAAACTAACTTAATTCGCTGTCTTACTTGTCCAGCACGAAGAGTTCAACCCCTTGCTTATAATCTAGAATAAGAGGATAGTTTACCTCTAATTGTAACCTAGGAATGGACCCAATGAGACTGTGGGATAATCCAGCAAGGTATTTGGGTTGCCAGTAATAAATAAATAATGAAGAAGCAACGTTTAACTTGTTAATTTAAATCAGGAGCCTCTAATGACTACTTCATTACAATTTCTAATTTGATTAAATGCAGATAGGTAGTGTGTCGATAAATGTGTGTATCACGCCATTTTCTCTTGTTAGCTTTAAATACCTACCTAAAAAGAAGAGGCAAAAATTTTTTACCACCATTTTCGCCAGGTTTAAGAGCCAGAATCCGACTTCGAGCTAACCAGGTGCGAAATGCTGAATATTATAGCCAGCTAACATACCGTATACAGCAGCAGTCAGGAAAGCTCCACTCAAAACTCTGAAGACAGGCTTTTAGTGTCACGTCACGTAGCTTCAATAAGTTTGGCGTAGCCGCGTAGGCGGTAGGTCGCTGTCTTTCGTTACGCAAATTGGTCGATCTCCTTTGAGATTTTATCAACGGTTGAACAGTTTACAAAGAAGATAATGTATGTACTTATGTACAAAGAAAGTACCTATGTATTTATAATGATAAAACAGATTCGAAAAATACAACAACTTTTGGCGAAAAAAAACAAAGTTCCTTGCTAGGTTATACACTTATACCTACCGTAATTGAAAAGCACCTTGAGCAAAGTCACTTTACATTACATACCTACAGTTTCCTATGAATGAGATAGGTAGGTAACTAAGTAGGTGTCTGAGTAAGTACCCATGTTAAAATTAGAATAATATTACACAATATTATTTGTTATAATAAGTAGCGGCAAGCTGCCAACTGCCAAGCTACACACCCACACCCGGTACCCACCATGGAAACTGCTGCCATTCCCTCAGTCCGCCATTGACGCGGGACCGCGTGACGACCTACGCTAATACAAAGTACCTATCATGTACTTTGTTTTATTTATTCACCAAGTTATTATTATTGTTGAAAAGAAATAGCTATGTACTTTTTATGACTAGTGATTGACGTATTACAATTTTACCCGTTTTTCGTCATAATTTTCCGTATTTGTTAATGCAATGACTATTACTGTGGCCACCGCTGGTCAGTGTTGGTAGGATAGAATCTATGGTAGCCTATAGCTTCTTGTTTTCCATTTGATATTGTATTTTCACATAAGTATTCTTACTTGTATTCCATACGAGATACTAAAAGTATAAACGGTTGCTGCTCTACTATAGTCCGCTCTGAGTAAACTGTCATGTTATAATCACCATGCCAACCTACGTGCACAAAAAAGTTGTCGATAATTACTGTTAGACTTTGGATGATAGGCAATATACACTTTTATTTCCAAGCCTCATTAGTGCTTATCATGATGCGAACTTATCATTAATTGCTCTATTTGCGTTGCTTCACCGTCAGCAAGGAGCGTAGGTATGTGCACAATCGCACACAATTATTTTCACAACAGCAATTGGAAATCAAGCAAATCAACCATCAGTTTTGAACGCAGTAATCTGAAGTACCTAAGTATCAGTAATTAAGGGCCCTCCAGCTTGGGTGAGCGTCAAGGTAAACCGGCACGGCTGCGCAGCGCCAGCGAGTCTGGTGCGGACACCACCGACGCCCCCCTTGCATCCTCCCCGCCCGCTCCCCGCAGCACCTACCTGTCATGCTACCCACGCAACCGATCGGCCTACGCGCCTTTGCTATGTTCATAAGTGTCTACGCATGATGCATAATAATGAGTAATCGTGATTCGTGCGTAAAGGATGTCTAATCAATGTTGACAGGAGTCGTTGCGTTGAGTGAAATATTTGAATTGAGCCTTAAGTTTCATAACGGGAACTTCGCTGAACGGAGAATAGCACAAGATATCGATCCTATTTGCCAAGATACTCAAAACTAGTTTAATAGAATTAATGGCAACGTATTTCCCAAACAACAAAACAAACCAATGAGCTATGATGGAGCCGTTTACCTAGCATGAAGCAATCACGTTGTGGCCGGCCTTTCCAACTATCTGGTCAATACATAATCACCAGTCAGTTACAGAAATAGTAATTAAAGGACTTGGCAAGTTAGCGCGTCTTATCTATACCTTGAGGTCAGGGGGTGTGCATCTCATTATAATAATGATATAGTGAGTCATCAGGCATCGTGATACAGCGCACGTTCGTCGCCACTCGCTGCCACATCACTACCTACCTTGCTGCCTCTTACAGTCGTTACACATGCATTTAAAAGAACCAACGACCAACTCCTCAACGGACCTTCTTAATGTTACGTAATAAGTAACCGAGAGGCAGCTGTAGGAATATTAAAATTCTGCCTGTTACTCGCAACAGAAAAATACACGAATCATCTGTAAGTGTAACCACAACTACACTCAAACACTACAAAATCCAAACTCCAAGCACATTATATACTGCGTCCATTGTTAATTAAATTATATCGATTCAATATTTTCCATATGAGCATTTAATTAAATGATAAGAAAGTCAGAAATTACATTGAACAATTGCATTTTATAAGAAAAATATGGATGTAAGATTGGATTTTTGGTTACTTTTCTTTGTTTCTAGTAAGTGTTTTATAAAAATTCAGCAAATAGACGAATGCTATAAGACTATAAGGTGGAACGAAGTTTATAGTGGTCAGATTTTCATGGGGCTTTTTATTGAGTTCCTAGAGTTGTGGAGAAGAAAGTAAAAAAAAAAAATTTCGCCGCTCGCGACTTTTTTTTTCGTTTATGAATAACTTGACATTTGCCGAATTTATATTGTGACGTAAAAGTGGGATTTGTGTGCATCCATTCAACGCCAATTTGGTCTGTTTCCATGTTCATTGTTGTCGACGAAATGCATATTTCCAAGTTTTTTTAATGAAAATTTCCTATTTTTCCAATTATTTCTAAAATACCGAGTTTTTACACAAAGATTTCTTTTATCATTGGTAAATGATACTTTTTCACAGATAACTGGGCGTAAAAATGTTCAAGAAATACATATTTACAGGTGAAGTGACTAAAAATTCATTCGCAAATAAGTTAAAATAACTAGAAAAATATTCAAGGATACTTGTTAAATATAAGTTACTGCTGAGAAAGTAAAACATGACAAAAGGGATCTAGCGCCAAGAAATGGGAGCGGTATCGGTATCGGTATTGATATTAAACACTAAACTCATGAATATGGTTTTTTTTTAACATTTTCTTGTCTAGTTATCTGTAAAAATGTATTTGTTACCAATTTCAAAAGAAATCTTAGTCGTAGATTCGGTAACTTAGAATTAATTGAAGAAAATAGGATATTTAAAAAAAAAATACTTGAAATATGATCATTGAACAAACCGAATTAAACATTAAACAGACCAAATTGGCGTTTAATGGATACACAGGTCTTTCTATTTTGTCTTAATATAAATTCATTGAATTTCAAGTTATTCATAAAAGAAACAAAAATATTACAAAGGAAATTTAAAAACTCTCGAGCGGCGAATTTTCTTATTTTAACTTCCTTCTCTACACCTCTAGGAACTCAATAAAAAAAGTACCATGAAAATCCGACCACTATAAATTTCGTTCCACCTTTTGAGTATTTTTTATCTAATTGCACTCGGCTAAAATTATTGTATGTGACATGTTGTGCTTTTAATGACATAATTAAATCCTTCAACAGTTGCAGTTGAGCATTACGACCAACATAAAATTTCTATAAAGGAACCTCCAGGAGACTTGCACAGGTTGTATTACTGTACTAATAATGTTTAAATATATATATACATCTATACAAATAAATAAAATTGAAGTGTCTGTTTGTAATTTCAAAATAACAGATTTTTTGTGAATGCGTATGCGTATATACGGTAATTATAACAAAAAAAAAACATTTTGTCTGTCTGTCGCATGTCTGTCGGGTTTGTTCCGGCTAATTGCCGAAACGGCTGGACCGATTTTGACGCGACTTTTAATGGCAGATAGCTTATGTTATAAGGAGTAACTTAGGCTACTTTTATATTAGAAAAAGGATTAGGGTTCCGTGGAAAAAAATAAAACCTTTGAAATTGTTAACAAAATCCGATTCAGATAGGAAAGGAATTTCTTTATAATAATTTCACGCAGACGAAGGTCGCGGGCAACAGCTAGTCAGGTATATAATTCCCAAGAACATTTTCATTCAGGTTTTGGTAAGGTACACTGTATAGGTACCTAAGTTAGTAAAGGGAAAACTGCGCTTTCTTTTCATGAATGTTCAGTTAAACCGTTTTGTCATGTCAATAACAAAGTTTATTATTCAGGTCAAACGTATATTTACTTGAATAAATAAACAATTAATACGTCCCACAGATGCGGCGTATGTCCCACGTATTTCCAAAAGGTATGTGCGTTCGACTTCACAACTAACGCAACGTACATATTCGACAATCACTGCGTAATGGACTTGTTCAACTGCTTAGAAGGCACCGGTTTGTTTCTTAAGCATATTATTAGTGTGTCCATGATTTGTGGGTGTGCGTCTTACTACCTTGCTACGGTGATTTATACCTAATCATACATTTTAGTTCACTTGCCAATCACTACTTCTAAAATAATGGACTACAAACAATGACTGTTGTAAGGCACTGAAAAAATTATGGTCAATTTGGCTATACTTTTTCTACATCCATTGGTGTGACTGACCCACTCGGAGTTTCCAGTAGGGCTCTAGCACGCAGAGACCTCTCGAGTAGTGAATTGCCAATCTCTCTTTTGACACTTGTAGTCTAAACCACCCTGATAACGTTTAGGGTAGCTACAGAAATGTCTAAGGAGACTACAAATGCTATAGTAGCAACTAGGCAATGACCAAAAAAGGAAGTCTAGTCTTTGGCTACTTGTAAAGAGGTGCTTTACTGCAGCTTGTGTCGACTTTTTTAATTTTACGGCTCTGAAAACTTTATAAACAGGGTGTAAATGGACCCTTCACGAAACCGTCTACCAAGCATTCAGTACATCAAACTAAGTAACTTTACGCAAAAATGTTTGCTGGTAAACGTCTCTTTTTCTTAGGGAGAAAAATCACGTTTTATGGTAGGACTCAATGTAACGCACTCAGAACATTGTGCTGAATAGTACGGGGGTCGTGGAGGTGTTTAAAGTAAAAAAAAAATCTTTAAAAACATGTAAGTAAGTATTTCAAAAAAACTAGTGAAAAAGTTGGAACTTTGACCCCCAATATCTCCGTAACTAGAAGGTTCCTTAACGAAGCCGAAAGGCACTTGTTCTCCCCGTCATTCCGATCATTTTTTTGTTCTAGACCATACCTGGGAACCTTCTAGTTACGGAGATATTGGGGGTCAAAGTTCCAACTTTTTCACAAGTTTTTTTTTAACCCTTAACCACCTGCCAGCGGTCATGGTGACCGCAACGACTTTTTGAATTTGAATTTCGTCGAAATCCGTTATCGCGTGTTAGTGTGCGTCTGTGTACCTTTTCTGTTGGCGGTTTAGTGTCGCGTGTGCGCTCGGCAAGGATACACGTGCGCGCGTTTGGCTTGGGTGAGTAAAAATATTTTGCTAGCGGTCATGGTGACCGCGTGCAGGTAGTTATGTGATTATTGCGTATTACATTCGTGTATATTGTTTTAGCGTAAAAATGGAAGTAAACAACGAGATCATCTTGAAACACGCAAAACGTGTTCAACTTGCGATCCCAAGAAGAAACGAAAAACATTTCATCTGTGTTTTATTTGTAAAAAACCAATCTGTGTGGAATGTTCTAACAAAATGTGCAAAAATTGTCGTGAAAAATTGTAAAACTTTACCCCCTGCAATTTTCTCGAAGTTTTGATTTTTTTAATACTTTATTTTTTTATGTTATTAGAATATTATTAGATTCTTTAAAGAAATACCAAATTTGATATAATATTTTGTTCCTATGTTGATAGATCTCATAATGTAAGCATAATTATATTTTTAGTTGAAATGTGCCAGCAATTTAATTGTTCACATTTATGAGAAGAACATGTTTTGTTATTGTTTCTTTTTTCACTTAAATAAATAATTTTATATATATTAAAGACTATTATTAATTTATTCTTATAATAAAACCTTAACATCCTAAGAAAACTCATGTGTATCCGATGCGGTCACTGTGACCGCGCGCAGGTGGTTACGTAACTGATATAGGGGTCAGGTGGTTAAGGGTTAAGTACATGATTTTCATGCAAGATTTTTACTTTAAACACCTCCATGACCCCCATACTATTGAATCCATCCATCAGCACAATGTTATGAGTACTTTACATTGAGTCCTACCATTAAACGTGATATTTTACCCCAAAAAAAAAAGTCGTTTCCCAGCAATAATTTTTGCGTAAAGTTACTTAGTTTGATGTCCAGAATGCTTGGTTGACGGCTTTGTGAAGGGTCTGTTTACACCCTGTATAACGATTGGCTTTGAAAAATAAAGACGATGCATGGTATGAAGACTCCAATAACGACACTTATACAACTGGAAATATTTCCAGCATTTTCGGATATAGCATACGACAAGTGTCTGTACTTCGGGAACTTCGCTTACGTTCACGGATACAAACATGAAGATGAGGACTACGGAGAGGATCATATCACAGTCAAACATTCAAAAAAGAATCCAGATTTTATATTGTATTAAATTGTTTTAATTTCGGTGTTTTAATAAGAAATTAAAGCAAGTATTCCTAGAAGAATATCAATCTGCCATCATTCTTATTCCATTCTGTATGGGACAGGCTCACCAGTTACACAAATGTATCCCCACTTAATATTAAGTTATTCTGATATGAACATTGGTTTAACTTAACTAATTAGTGTATACTACCATAGACATTGATTAATAATATCTTAGTTTTTAGTTATTATTTAACAGCACTATTATTTATACAAACAGATACTGAATTTAATTATTATTATCACTCAGTAAGAACAATGTATTACTGCACATTGGGTCCTTATTATTATCAAATAATTGCATAGTGATACTGTTGTATGTTTGTTTGTTGTACATTGGTGGGCAGTTAAATTATTGGGCACTAGTCAATACTGACAGTATTGATAATAAAAACCATATCTAAGTTATTCTGCACTCCATACCTTTTTACAGTTTACATAACAATGCTTAAATAAATGTAAGTCCATTCCTAATAAGGAGCTACCACGTGTTTTCACAACTAAGGCTGTCTTCACACTGACCTACATTTGTGTCCAGGACGACGCGTCGGCTAATGTGAGGCCAGCCGGAGCGAGGAACATGGGCTATGTGCCGGCCATGTGCCCGAGCCGCTTGTAGTCGATCTTGTCGAGTTGCACAAGGGGGCGCAGCTGATCGGCGAACGCGCGCATGTCATCTGCTATCATATCCTGACCTTGCGGCGCAAGCACCTGAATGATGAATTTAAAAAGTTATTTGTATACAACACCACATAGACAACAGGCGTGATCAAGGTCAAGAGCAGGCCCATTTTGCAATAAAAAACAAACACCAAGATTTCAAATGAATGCCATTTTCAGCTTGCATGAAAGAGACAATTGATAGATATGGATGTATGCAACTGTAGGCACAAACCAAAGTTTCAATAGCTGCATGGATATTTTC
The DNA here is from genome assembly GCA_905220335.1 of Noctua pronuba. Taxonomy (NCBI): domain Eukaryota; kingdom Metazoa; phylum Arthropoda; class Insecta; order Lepidoptera; family Noctuidae; genus Noctua; species Noctua pronuba. The sequence continues at coordinate 6,184,469 of LR999894.1, forward strand.
ACTAACAACAAAAACACCTTAATGACTATTCAAATGTCGAAAATACAACACAGTGCTTTTATTTACCAACCCTCACCGTGTCACCGCTGCGGACCCACCGCATGGATTATAGTCTATTTCCTCTCATAGACAAGTGGCTTGTGTCCCAGCAGAGGAAACATTATAAGCTGATTATAATGCTATGCTTTTATTAAGGCATTGTAGGAGTCAGGCCTGAGTCTGAGGCCTCCCTCGAATAAGTTACACAAAGTTACGTGCTTGCCCAGTTTCCAAACCACGACATACAACTCAGAGTCTAAAATGACCATTTTAGCAAAATCATAATAGGATAATAATATGCATTATGTTACAATTCGTGAAATGGTCACAAAGTGACAATTCATAATATTTATTAACTGCGCCCGTGACCATTTTCATCAGTTAGATGAGTCATTGAAAATAGGCATACATAGCTTAATCTTCATCTGAGACATCTATTAACAGAAATAAATGATCTCAATAGATCCCAATCAGCTGAGTTGCAGCTGGAGCTTCATTGGGTTTATCTGACATTTTATACTGACAACTGTCAGCAAACTGTTACTTACAGATAACTCCACCAGATAACTCTGAGATATGGGCTCCGGGGGCATTGACCCTTGGGATATCTTGAACACCTTTGCAACTGTTATCTTCATGCGCCCTTTTCTAAACATGTAACCTGTGAAAGTAAAAAACAGAATAAAAACCTATCTTCAAAGAAATGAAAAAAAAACAATGTCTTTGACCCATTTTCTGAATTGTGAATTTGAAGTTGGGAACTAGTCAAACTCTAGTATTAATTTTTGAAAAGTTCTCAATACAGAAACCAACAGTTTATAAGTGCTCAGTAGTTTTTAGTGTTTACTGTGCGTTAGCCTTCATAATACTTTTCTGAATGCCATTTACTAACTTTATCTGTGCTACAGACAAAATGACTTAAATTTAGTACTTAGGTAAATCCATTTCCCTGTATTGGGTATAAATTATGTGCGTTTTTTGATTAACTTCATATCACTAATTTGAATTGAAACAGTGCATGCTGCAAGGCCTAAATATAATTCCACCATATGCAATGTGAATCACTTTCAAATTGCAAACAAGTGATCTGAAACTAGATTCTTAAAAAGTTACAGGATAAGGATAGACATTAAGGAAAATTGACTGCCAGCACCCAAGTTTACAAAGAGAAAATAAAAGTATCAATTAATCAGATTGGATTCAGTAACTAATTGTACTAATGACTATCAGACAAATGTTTTTTTTTATTCAAAAATGATATTTCATGGAATAACACCTTGAACCTTTGAGATAAAACGTATTCCATAATAATTTGGGTTTCAAAATACTATGTTCATAATCAGTAAAAAGAAAATCACTCTTGAAAGTTGCTAAGTGTTTACATAGTGGTGCTTGTAATGTGACTGTCCATGTCCACAATAGATGTTATCAAGATATTAGTACCTTTAACACTGTATTCAAATTCGATTCTGCAACCCAGCTCATTCAGGAAGTCGATGAGCATTCCACTGCAAGCTATGTCAAGGCTTGATCGAACAACTGTGGGCCTGTTTTTATCTCCTAGATCTGGCTGACCAATGTACCGGAGCTGGAATGGCATATCACGGTAGTCCAGAGCTTTTCTAACCCGCAGCATTAATGGTGCAGCCTGGAAAGTTGAACAATTCATGTTACATAGGCAATGTTTTATTTGCTAAGTATTTATTGTATTAATTTACAAATACCACATTTATTTAAACATATTTTCAGATTGAAAAATAACTATACCTGCTGGTTAGGATCTCGCAAACTAAAGCAAACTTCTTGATCATCAAAGGTCTCTGGTCCAGCGTCGACATTATCACACAGCCCACGCAGGCGATGAAGTAAAACCTCTACAGCCGAATCCAACACGGAGCCCTAAACAGAACATTACAATATAAACAATCCAAACATTAGTGAATATTTGAAAAGTATAGGTGAAGTTACCCACCTGCAGTAGGTATTCCTGATTCGGAATTATGTTAGCCTTTAACGCTTGTGATAAGCTGTCGGTGGCCGTAATAGGAGCTGTATTTGCAGCTGGTATTCCAGCCATTTTTAAATTTTAAGCTCTTATTCTTTAGTTTCACAATTTTTGAGTATTTGCAATAATTTTGTCACTGAGATGACACTTGATTGACACTGACAGACAGAGTGACAGACTGACAAATGACAATTTTTATCAATACATGGCAATACTCAATTACAATAAAATTAAGGTCAGGATGAGATTCTCATCAAATGAGCATCATTGCAGCCAGTGCAGTGCAGCCAATGAAAATGTTCCACAACTTTGCGTAAACGAGCCCGCAGTCTTGTCCGGAGTACAGTCCGATTGGTTTGTCCAAACCTTTACATAATGTAGATTCTCATTTTAGTGAAGCTGAAAAAAATCGTGATATAATTTGGTATTGTAAAATAAAATACACAAGTATCATCTGTTCTGCTGTCAAATTAAACAGTTTATTGTCGATGGATTTTCTGTTGTCTATGTCACTTTGTCATGTTTGATGTTTTTTCTTCGGGATCATTGAAAAATATTAACGTGTTGTTTTGCCTAATTTGAAATTATTTTCTGTTTAAGTTCCTGTACCAAAATGACGAGTCATGTTAAAATACGTTTAGCCTCCGAAAGAGTAAATCATTCTGTTTCTACTAATAATGATTTACCTCGATTTTATACTCCCGGTCAGGTTGTTACAGGCATGCAAGATTTTATGCGGTAAGATTTGTTTATACTGCCTATCAACCGAAATTACAATAATTCATTAAATATCTCATCATTGTTCATCATTCTCCTGCTCTTATCCCAATTTATTTGGGGTCAGCGCAGCATGTCTTCTTACGTCATAATATTTAGTTTTATAATTGTTTTTTTGCAGCGGCCACGGAACATACGCTGTAGATGATTCTCTAAAAGCTGCAGTAGCTGGGGTTATGCAAAAAGTCAATAAATTGATATGTATTCGTCCTTTAAAAAATCGGTACGTTGGTGAAATTGGAGACGTTATTGTAGGGCGAGTAGTTGAAGTCCAACAGCGGAGATGGAAGGTGGAAACTAATTCCCGTTTGGACTCTGTACTTCAGTTGTCAGCTGTAAATCTTCCTGGTGGGGAACTGGTATGTGATTGATTTTAATTTAATTGTATCTTAAAATTTTGAATATCAGATAGTTTGTTCTCGTTCAAAATATTATGTAAAAGGCAAGAAATACCTAAAACGGCTTCGGCACGTACCTATGGTACGGCACTTCCGGTTCCGCAAGGTTGTATTTTAGAGCAAGTTGCTGTTGGGTGTTGGTGAAGTTGTTGATGGATAATCCTGGCTACAAGGTTTTGTCTATGTAAGTACTCTCCATTAGCAACACAAGAACACCCGGAGATATTGTGATGGATTGATTCCCCTGGACGGTTGGCATGCCTGACACAATTATGTCAACCGTACCATCCTTCACAATAAATCTCCTGTAAATGAATTGTATCTTAAAATTTTCAATATCAGATAGTTTGTTCTAGTTCTAAATAATATAACAAAGTTATTTTGAAACTTTTCAGAGACGGAGATCAGCAGAAGACGAGCAGATGATGAGGAAACATTTACAGGAAGGAGACCTGATCAGTGCAGAGGTACAAAGTGTGTTCTCAGATGGGTCCCTCTCTTTGCACACGAGGAGCTTGAAATATGGCAAGGTAGGCCCATTGTTTCAAATTTAAATACAGTGTAAACTCTTTATAACGAAACTCAAGGGACTGAGCATTTTTTGTCGTTATAGAGAGTTATCGTTATATGGAGTGAACAAAAAAACAACCAAATTAACAAGAATTTTTAATTTTTTTTTTGTTAACACTAATCGCTTTCCGTTTACTGGCCGAGTAATACGATAGGTACCCAGTATGCTTGGTCGAAGACCATCACTTCCGAGAAAACAATGCATCATACTGCACGTGTTCAAGGCAATTAAGGATAACAAAAGCTAGACGACCTCGGATGTTTCGGAGCTTCAAAGTCTTTTGTTACCTGATAACATAAACAATAATACCGATAATAAATATTTACTGTCTATAAAATAAAATAAAATATGAACACATTTCTTCGTAATAGAGAATGGCGTATCGCTATAAAGAGTGTTTCAATATGTGGGTTTTAACGCAAACCAACCAAGTTGCCCCTCACTTCAACGTTACAGGGAGTTTATTGTTATAAAGGATAAAGTTATAAAGAGTTTACACTGTATTTTGATTGAAGTGTTATGGCATCTTATAGATATTACAATAACAGCAATTTGAGCATCTACAATTCCCAGTTGTTACAATTATTCATGGATAAATATAATGAATTTGATTTTCAGTTATCACAAGGGATATTAATCAGAGTATTTCCCTCAACAATTAAACGCAGAAAGAACCATTTCCACCACCTGCCTTGTGGTATATCTGTCATCATTGGAAACAATGGATACATTTGGATCAGTCCTGCAGAACAAAGTAATATGGTTGAAGGAGACAAAGATGAAATCGCAAATGTTGAATCACAGGTTGGTTGACTAAGACTTTTATAGCATAACAGAGCATAATCACACAAGATACAGATCTCCTCTCAGCGAGAGGTAATGAGCTGCAATCCACTATGAGGGCCTAATGCGGGTTGGCGGATGTTGCAGATTTTATGACTTGAGCAAGTCTTCTTCTTTGCTTGTTGATGGACCCAAAATATATCTGATCAGTACGTTCAAATCCTTGAAGGTGTAGGTGGTTGTGCAGGATGGGATGGAAAGGAGGTTGGGCATATCCTGCATTTGCAGCTTCATGCTGGCATTCTATTTGTGATGGGCCAAGGGAACCCCATTTGGCCAGATTAATACTTGCCACTTGACCATATGATACTTTTATATCTAGCCAATGAATTAATAGCCTTGAAGAATTTCTTTTGTATTTCCTAGTATTGAGCTACATTTTCTCCTTTGATTAGTAGTAGAATAGCTGTCATCCAATTTTAATCAATATTCCATCTCTCTTTGCAGGTTGTTAGCAGATCTGACAGAGAAACAATGGGGAGAGTGAAGAATTGCATTATGGCACTTGCAGCTTCCGATATGATGCTGGATGATACTAGCATCATGTTTGCATATGAAGAGAGTTTGAAATATGACGATGTTAAAGAACTGCTGGACCCTGAAGCTATGCTTGATGTAGCCTTCCTAACTCAGCACAGAATAAACTATGTTGTTGAAGAGTAACAGGTTAAAATTTCATTTTTTCTTTTCGTACCTGATGGTGATTTGTTATTCAGCAGTATAATAAGACTAGTTAATTTTACTTCACATAATTTATTTGCAATATCACAAACCACTTAATCAAATATAAGAAGTGGAGTCTTTTCTCAATTTATTATAAAATATCTCAGTATCTCATAAAAATGGTGTGATAGCCATGTTCATAAATTTTTAGAAGGTACATAACAAAATTATTATTTGGTTTTCTAATATTATAAACTATGGTACAATACTGTAAAAGAGTACAAATCTAAATTAGTAAAAATATTTTACAAATAGAAATATCGTAAAAAATCCTATAAAAGGTGTAAATTGAAGTACAAGTGATAATAAAAATTGTGACAATGTTTTGTCAAAAGTTTGACACAGTTAACTTATTCTCTAACTCCATACATTCACAACACTCGTACTTTTATAATTTTTGGCACTTTAGAATTTCTTATTTCTTTTCCCAAGAATTTTCATAAGATCTTTCGACATGAAATATGGTTTTTCTGGGGAACCATCGTTTCTTTCGCAGTCTTCAACTGAAAAAAGTAATGTCCAAGTTGAAATTATTTGTTAGAAGCAATAATCAAGGTAAATTCGGGTTCTTTATTGTAACTCTTGAGTGATATACTTACGGAAACAAAGGAACAACGTGTCAACGGCCATCTCATAGACATTGAAGAATATAGTACAGATGAGATAGGTGGCGATACTCAGTATGATGGCGGGGATGTGGTTGTAGTGCAGAGGCTGGCCCTGCGTCACCTCGTACAGCACGTTCCACTGCAGCAGGTAGTACACGCCTACGCCCACGCCCACAGAGATCAACAGCTTGGACAGGAAGAACAGGAAGTCTGTCACCTGAAAATATGCAACAATAAACAGTTTACTTTCGCAAGAACTTGGTCAAGGTTCCTCTTAAACCATCATCATCTGCCTAGCCTTGTCCCAACTATGTTGGGGTCGGCTTCCAGTCTAAACAGATGCAGCACCCAGTATTTTACATGGAGGCTGGAGCGAATGCCTAACTGACCTCCACAACCCAGTTAGTACTGGGTAATACCATGTGTTTACGGTTCCTCATAAACCAATACGTTTCATTAATTTGACTTGACCGTTATTCGAAGCTTATTTAATTGAGATAGGCCCTACGTTTCCCGCCTTATACGTTTGTATATATCTATCTCTTTCTAGCACGTCACTTCCGCTTGGCAGTGGTAGGGAGGCTCGCTAAGCGAGACTCGCCATTTTAATTTCATTGGCGTCTTGTTTCCCGCCGTGATCGGTCGTGTCGTGCTGAAGTGCCGACACTTAGCTGCCTTGAAATATTATTATTAAAAAAGTTTACAAGTGAAAAATAATCCTAACTGTTTTTATTGGAATTAAAAAGTGTACAAGTGAAAATAATCCCTAACGGTTTTATTCGAATTAAAAAGTGAACAAAGTGTAATCTTTCGATATTCAATATGGAAAATTCGTGTGATAATGCCGATAGGGCGATAAGTGATGTTCTTCCAGGACCTTCCTTGCCGCAGAAGCGGAGAGCTCGATCGAGTAGTTCTAGTAGCTCGAGTTCCAGTAGCTCGAATTCCAGTATTAGCTCCTCGTCTAGCGGAGGCAATCCAAAGAGAAGTCGCCGCAAAAATAATAAGGGGGGCAAACGCAAGCGTCGTTCCAAACGTAAGGTTCGGAAATTAGCTAAGCAGGTACGTAGCCTTCGTCGGCAAATGATTTGCAAGGACAACGGTCAACACGTGAGTACCAACTTGGATTATGATACAATCTCACTTATGTCCGGTGTTAGTGAAAATCGTTACGAACAAATGCTTGATGTTGAACCTAATTATGTTAGTGCACGTGGTGATCAAGAATTTACTTTAACTTTTGAAACAAAGCTGAAGGAGCCTGCGATGCCTAAGACTTCCGAGAATTATTTGAAGTTGCTATGTGATTTCCAACATTTAGATAAAAATGACTGGAATGAAATTAGGTATTCTGAGACCCAAAAATTGTACAATCACTCGCCGGGTTATACAGACATCGAAATTAATGAGGAAGTTAAGGTATATGAGTCTCCTCGTCACCTCGTGTATGCTGATAAGGCTTTCGCAGCCTTGACCATGTGTGTGCTCAAACAAAGGGAGGTTTTGCAAGGAACTTTTCAAGAACTGTTACTATGGGCAAGGAATAGTGACTCACTAAATTCTGACACTCTTCTTCGAAAGGTAAACGACCTATTTTCCACAGGGGACTTTAGTAAGTGTTCTTCAGATTTATTACAGATCGTTTGTGGTCATCGTGCTGAGATTCTCCAAATGCGGAGAGACTGTGTCATTAAACAGGCAAAGGACCCCTTGATGAAGGCCAGCTTAAAGAAAATTCCACCAACATGTACCAACCTGTTCAACACAGAGAAGTTTACTGCTGCTATAGAAAAAGCTGGCGGCGTAAGAAAATGTTTTTGGCCATTGCAAAAGGCTAATACGTCTTCTGCCTCGCAGGTGGATGCAAAAAAGTTTCGTGGCCCCTCGCAGGGGTCAAAGCCTTATAGTAAGACCTCGCAGGACTTTGCTCGTACAGTTCAGGCTTGCCAACACAGTAATGCGCATTCGCAATGTGCTAGCAGTAACCCACCTACGCAAGGGGGCTGTAACGCTCATGGTCATGCTGCTCAATATAATTCGGTCGCACCGAATAATCGCAATAGCTTTCGAGGCCGATCGAATGCTAAGAAAAATAATCAGCCAAGGTACGGGCGAAGACGTGCGTCATCGCCTCCCCAGCAGAATAACGACAACAAACGACGCAAGTATTGACTCGTTCAGAGCGGGCCGTCTCCTACAGTTTCGAGACCAATGGGAACAAATGAATGCACCAAATTACATTCTAAAAATAATAACAGGGTATCGCATACCCTTTTGCCAGAAGCCACCGCTAGTTTACCCAAGCGTTGTCGGAACCAACATAGAGGTTCCAGAATCTGCCTTAATGACATCTGTCATAAACAAAATGATAGAACAGGGAGTTCTAGAGCGAGCTATTGTTTCACCAAGCTTCCTGTCATCGATGTTTCTTGTCCCCAAAGGCGACGGCTCAACTCGACCAATATTCAATTTAAAAGCCCTGAATTGTTACATCCTAACGGATCGATTCAAGCTGATAAATGCATACCGTATCCCCGATTTCCTACAACCACAGGATTGGCTATGCAAAATCGACCTCTCACAGGCGTATTTTCATTTGCCTGTGGCTCGCAGCCACAGAAGGTTTCTGCGCTTAATTTATCGCAACGAATTGCTAGAAATGACATGCTTACCTTTTGGCCTGAGCACAGCGCCCAAGACCTTTGCTGCGCTTACAAATTGGATAGCCCAGACACTCAGGCAACGAGGTATCAGGATAATAGTCTATCTAGACGATTTCTTGATCGCTCACCAGGGCGAAGACAAGCTTCGGAGTCATGCGAAAATTGTGCTCGACACTCTGGAAACGTTGGGTTGGCTGATCAATTACAAAAAGTCGATAATCACACCGTCGAAAAGCCTAGTGTTTCTGGGAATTCATTGGGATCCATGGACGAATCGAAAGCGCCTTCCCGAGGAAAAAATTCCGGGACTTTCAGACAAAATCTGCCATTTGCTGTGGAAACAAAGTACAACGCCCACGGAGCTCCAGAGCCTAGTTGGTCTACTCAATTTTGCCAGCTTTGCGGTTCCGAAAGGAAGACTGAACTTTCGAGCGCTTCTATACCTACTAAACGAAATCTTGAAGTCGGAGCACAGGTTACTACACACCTTACCTCGTGCTGCCATAGACAATCTGATGTGGTGGCGCCAGAATTGTCATCTTCCATCGGCCATACACATGCCGCCTCCTTCTCATTTCCTCACAACAGATGCGTCGGACATCGCTTGGGGAGCTCACCTGGACAATCTCTCTCTATCGGGTCTGTGGTCAGAAACCGAGAAAGATCTTCATTGCAACCAAAAGGAAATGTTAGCAATCCTAAAAGTTTTGGAAGATCATTGTCGGCTCCTGAGAGACAAGACAGTTTTGATTCAGAGCGACAACAAGTCGGTAGTCGCATACCTCCGTCACGAGGGCGGCACCAAGTCGGCTCCTCTTTTGGACTTAACTTACAAAGTTTTCCAAATAACGGAGAACTATCAAATTCACATGAACATCTTTTACATACCAGGTATATACAACGGCCACGCGGATCACTTGTCGAGGTTTCGCGTAACTCCAGAGTGGCATCTGTCTGCAGAATGCACGAACAAAATATTCTCCAAATGGGGAGTTCCACTGATCGACCTATTTGCGTCCAACCGAGCTCACGTAGTGACGAATTACGTGTCCTTAGACCAAAACGACGACCAAGCCCTGTTTCACGACGCGTTCTCCCAGATGTGGAATTACAACCTAGCGTGGGTGTTCCCTCCACCCTTTCTGATTCCCAAGGTCCTAGGTTATCTAAATCAAGCACAGGGAACGTACCTACTAGTAGTTCCACGATGGGAACGAGTTTTTTGGCGACCCGACATCAAATTGCGCGCCCTAGCAGCCCCATTTACGCTATATCACCTAGACCAAGTCCTGATCGACACGACAACAGGACTACCACCACCGAACGTCCACGACATGACTCTGGAAGTGTGGAAATGTGGGGGTGGTCTGGGATGCTAACAACCTGGAATAGTAGTCAATTAGAACTTCTTGAAAAGTCATGGCGTCCCTCAACACGTAAAGTTTATAGCGTTGCTTGGAAGAGATGGCTAGTTTGGTGCGAAACGCACCAGGTTAACCCCTCAACTCCAATAGCAAGCGATTTGGCTAGATTTTTATCTGATCTCCATTTAATTAATAATTTGTCGTACAATTCCATTCTGTTACACAAATCTGTGGTCGCGACCCTTTGCAACCCCGAATCATCCGGACAGTTAAGCTCAAATGTCTTGGTAAAACATGTTCTAAAATCTATAGCATTACATAAACCGGTCACCCATGTTAAGCCCCCGGTTTGGAACATAAACGACCTCGCTAGTTTCTTAGAGGGTAAGCGCATTGATGAAAATAATATTTTTCAAGTGCAGAGACATACAGCTGCTCTACTTCTCCTATGTTCCGGGAGAAGAATCCATGATTTAACTTTGCTCAGAGTTGATTCTAATAATTTTTCTAATCAAAATGGTGTATTAGTGTTTTGGCCGGTTTTCGGATCGAAAACTGATTCTGTAGATTATAGACAATCTGGGTGGAGGTTAATTTCTAATGAAGATATCAAAAACTTAGACCCGGTTTACTGGGTTAAGCATACGATCTCGCTTCTTGAGGATCGTAGAAATGCCGCAAATTGTAGTAATTTGTTTATTAACATTAGAGGTGAACCTAAACCTGCATCGAAAACCCTAATTGCAGGCTGGATCAAGTCCCTATTAGTAGAAGCCGGTATTAAGGCATCTCCGGGGAGTTTTAGGTCAGCTGTGGCCTCCAAAAATTGGGTGGATAATTATCCTCTTGAGGAGATTCTTGCTAGGGGTAACTGGCGATCGCAAAATACTTTTTGCAAATTTTATAAACGTGAGGTTTGACCCACTGTAAGCAGTCTCTCTGTAACAGCCTTATTTAATCCAGTTGATTAGAAATTATGTATTCCTGATTTTATTAAGTATTATTATTCGTTAAGAGGTGTTTTTGTTTGGATCAAATATATACTTTCTATTAATTATACCCTTTTTATTATATTTTTTTTTATTAATGCTCACATTGGCGTCTTCGTCACTTCTACCAGGCGATAACAAACACGTCTCAATTAAATAAGCTTCGAATAACGGTCAAGTCAAATTAATAGAAGCGTTTTACCTTACAATAAAACGCATATTAATTTACTTACCTTATTCGAAGCTTATGAACAAGCTCTGCCTGGTAATTAGACTCAATGAAATTAAAATGGCGAGTCTCGCTTAGCGAGCCTCCCTACCACTGCCAAGCGGAAGTGACGTGCTAGAAAGAGATAGATATATACAAACGTATAAGGCGGGAAACGTAGGGCCTATCTCAATTAAATAAGCTTCGAATAAGGTAAGTAAATTAATATGCGTTTTATTGTAAGGTAAAACGCTTCTATTTTATAGCACTACAAAATCTACAGAATATCATAAACTTATAAACGTACCTTGTCTATGACGACTACTCTTACGATATTTCTCATCAGCAACGAGAAAGCGTCTCTCGCGCTCTTACAGAAACTACTTCCGTGCACAGCGCACATGATGTAAGCGTTCTTATTGATGAACCTGAGGAAGTTCTCCAGGCACCAACAGAAGCATTTGCAGCAACACATGAGGCATTTAGTGAGCGGGTTGTCGAACTTCTTGAGTTTCTGGTCGATCCACTCTAGGATGACGCGGATTACTCGCACTATGGCTATGATCAGCGCTCCCAAGGCGACTGTACCCAGGTGATACCTGGAACATATTTTTAAGAACCGTTGAGGAGCCACATTTTGCGAACCTATGATGGTTTAGAGAGAATCGTTTTTAGCACAACGATTTGGTGGAAAGCCATACGGGGTTCTCAGGATATTAGGACTCTCTTGTCAGGAAGCTTCATGAATAGTCCAGGATTAAGATAATTGCCCTCTGCAGACTAAGGGACCGATAGAAAAGCGAAACAGCAATAATATACCAACATACATTTCTCAATTACACAAAGTATACATGTAAATATTACCGTAAAGTTCGGAAAATGCCAGAAGTAAGAGTGAAGAATGGAAGGTCTCTCTTCTTGTACGTCCAGTACCACGTGGAGAATGTGCTGGCGAGCATCATGTCCGCTACGCCGCTGATGAAGAACATCGTCCAGAAGAAGGCCAGCAAGTTTGCCACTGTGGGAAAAAAACGACATTGGAAAATAAAATTATTCTAATATTAAAAAGAGTTTTAAACTCATACGATTTCAAAAATACTTTTACTGATAGAAAGCAAGACACTGTTACAGAGTGCCATAGGATATTAAATTTCTTTCTTGATTGATAAATTGAAATCCAACAAGCATTTCTGCCAGCAACTAGTAGCATTGCTAGCTACTCTTTATTGACGCACTAAATTGTGCTGTAATAAATAGGAGGGTACAGGGTACTAACAGTGTAACCACACGACGCTGGTCGGACTGTCTAGGCCTGTGAAATGGCACGTGGCCAATTGACAGGCATTGCCTGTTACTTTATCTTTACACCCTGCCAAGAAGGAGATTGGATCGCAAGCTTCGTTGTCCTGGAACAGAATTCAAATAAAGATGTTATTACCGTGGTATACAGCCATGAGCCATGTGACTACATGAGGTATGTTTTTAAAGTTTATTTCTGGGGTTAGGTTTAGGCGGTTGACGCCTCAAGCTTTTTTTGTGGATGGTGCAGACAGACGATAATATGTCAAATAAAGAGTTGAGTTGGAGTGAGGAGATGCTCCTGCGCAACGCCTTACCTTAGTATAATGTGCAAGGATTTGGTCGCAGGCGCACGTGTCGTTAGCGAAATTAACTGTTTTGAAAGCCGGCTCTCCGATTGACAGCAAGTACATGAGCACCAACACGCCGTAAGCAATCACAATGCATTGAATAATCCAAGGAAATATCGGGAAGAATATCGTTGATTTTATGGCAGTCACAGCTCTGGAAATAATTAAAAAACACAATGATATTGTTATAAGGAAAATAGGTATATTTTGCTTTTGTTGAAATTTTCTAACAAACGGAACATTTTCTAACAACGGATGCATCGGAGGCGTAGTTTTAGGAAAACCATACAATCGGGAGACTGCGGAATAGGTTTTGATGATTCATTGACTGATTTGCTGAACATGCGTACAGGGTGGAACCGGTGGACACCGGCGCACAAACGGCCACGTAATTACCTCGGTAATTAAAAAATAAAACAGCTGTTGCATGCTTTTTGACTTGATTTTGATTTTGTAGGTATTATTGTAGGTATATTGCACTTTCGTAGGAAACTATTTCTATGTGAGAGTGTTGAGAATGATGTACTTTCCACCCTGTATACATACATATATTCAGCTTTTGTCTCCAAAATGGACTTACTTGCTTCCTTCGCGAATAAGCGCAATAGCAATAGCGATCCGGTTTCGTAGGAAAATGACCATTAACACCAGGATGAGCAGCAACACGGCAACCAAGATAAGGACCACCATCCAGGTCTCTGGTTTGCTGAATATGGACTCTGCGTAGCCCTTGAGATTAGTCGTCTGATGCATTATCGATGGGTTCGCCTTGTAATACGCATAGTTCTTGTAACATAGGTAAACACCTGAAACAAATAGGCCAAGGTGATGTACAGCAGTTAAATATGCACCTACTGCACAATATGTTCCTTAATAGCTTGTAGGCTGCCATGATTTTCATTGTCGCACTAAAACAATGAGTAGAAAATACGAACACATACGAAATGGAGGAATAACCCTTGGACGATAAAACAATTGCACGGACGGACTCTTCCCTGATAACGTTCAGAGTATTTTTACTTGTTTTAACCAAGCGAATTTTCATACAAAATAAAATTGGCTGGTTGTAGGTGCAAATACAAAACCAACAGAAATATTAACTTACAAAATCCCATTAAGCCGATGAGTCCAATGATGGAGGCCCACACGACGGGCCCGACCACCCAGCGCAACAGCAGGATGTACACGAAGCATAAGATCACGACTCCGAACACTGCACCCAGGAGGTACCACCTTGATTGCACCAAGTCTTGAACTATTTGCGCCGACAGCTGATCATACACACAAGTTTAAATATTAGACATATCTTAACTTCCAAGTTACCTGCATATAATAATATGTTAGCCATTCGATTGATGTCGTATTATTCATAGTTAAATACGTAAATAAGCACGAATACATTTATTTTTAGTAATAATAAGAAATAAATCAGTTTTGTAAACAATATCTTTACCATAAAATAAGATACGTTCTGCAAGCTTAGTACAAAGTTAAGTGAAAGTTACTGGGATGTTCCTGATGAAGTTCCCTTCTACGCGACCTTAGCGGCCGAATGGAAATAAGCGATAAGTATAAGTAGTATAGTAGCCACGCGGTCAGTTAGAAGTCAGTGAGATATCGGTCGGTTAGAAGACAATCGAACAAGTAAACGAACCGGCTTTAGTCAATGATAAACAATAACTTAAAATATGAAATTACTGACATAGAGTAGGTAATAATATCTGATTATGCTGTAATTATTTTAACCGACTAATCTCACTAATATATTCACAACTATTGTTCTGAACTGGTGCCTGGTGGAAATACTTGTGCCTACCATTGCTACCGCCAGTGTACTACACTGAAGTGGCGCTCTGTGAGACTTTGTATTGACGCAACCAGAGCTCACAAATATTTTCTTCAGATATCATGATTATGATCATCTTAGTCAGAGTTATATGAAGAAATTGCTATTACTGAAATATTTTTTTAAAACTTTCTACTTATTTAAACACCACCAACGCTTAATACTTGTACTAACCGTTACACATGATAAAATTATCTACTCTAACATACACATTTACACAATAAAAGTAAACAGAAATTAATTGTTAGAAAGCTAAATGAGCTAAAAAATGAGTTCTATCTACCTGTTGGAACTGCACCAGATTTATAAGTTGTGCGGTCACCTCCTCCGCGGTCATGTTTCCCAAGGACACTATGGTGTCCTGGAGGTCGCCAACGTTCACGAAACACCGTCCCACCACTGCTCCAATCACCAAACATGCACAGCAACGTCGACCGCAACGTTAAAGTATGGATAAGTGATTTGAGTTAATTAATGACATGAGAATGTGAACAAGCTGTGAATTGTGTGAAACTATAACTAATAGGTAAGTATGTACAATTTGGGTGGGACAGAGAGCATTCTATAATCGATTACGACAGTTATGTTAGTTGTTGTTTGCCAGTCACAGGTGCACATACGCGAAAGTTAAAGTCAAGCTTCTACGCGTGCATCAGAATCATGCGCGGCGGAGTCGCGGCTACATACAATGTGAGTGTCGCGCTCGTCCGACTTAGTGAAGAAGGACATCCAGCTGGCTACGATCCAGCCCACGTACGAGTCGAGAGCCGTCGCTCTGTTCACCAGCGACCTGCGAGCCTCGGTGGGGTTCCTCACGCAGCTGGTCACTGGACTCACAGAGGGACTCATCCTGCTGTCCCTTTGGCATTGTAGAGTCGACAGATCGCCGATGCAACGGGATAACACTGAAGTGTAGTTAATATACAATATCCATCACAGGTCAAAGTTAGGTCAAGCGGTCAATTAGGAATATCCGGAGGGACATGCCACACATTAAACCACGTGGTCGAAATACTAAGCATCACAGAAATTAGTGGCAGTGTCACTCAAACCATGACACCCAATCATTTCACAACAATCATGTAAATAATAGAACTGAAAAATTACCTGCTTGACTTCGCAAAACGTACGGAGCGCATTTTCCGTTTTCAATGTGTGCCTTTGCTACCTCGTAGGACAAAGTGTTAGCGTTGATATTGTCCGTGCACACCATACGTGACTTATATTGATCAAAGTTGGTTAGAGTCATTTGCGTTTGAAACAGTAACGTTTCAGTCGGGCACTGCTCCACGCATACCTGTAAAAAAGAGAAAGGAAAATGTTTAAAAACAGCGTTCTCGTTCGACGCGGTGCTACGGGTAGCGCGCAGCGTTACCTCAGGAGGATTTCAATCAATATATCTTAGAGACTACAAGAGCAAAGAATTTCTGTACACAAATTGAGCACTAAATATTGATGCATGGTGGGTAACGGACACTTGTGTTGTCAGTGATTACATACGGGACCGAGACGTGGTCGTTCACAATAGGCCTCATCAGAAGGCTTAAAGTCACCCAAAGGGCAATAGAGAGGGCTATGCTCGGAGTATCCTTGCGTGATCGAATCAGAAATGAAGACAACCGCAAGACAACAAAGGTTATCGACGTAGCCCGAAGAATTACCAAACTAAAGTGGCAGTGGGCAGGGGAATACATTGCTCGTAGATCGGATGGCCGATGGGGCTGAAAAGTTCTGGAGTGGCGACCGCGAACCGGAAGACGTTGCGTTGGAAGGCCTCCCACTAGGTGGACCGATGACCTGGTGAAGGATGCGGGGATCCGCTGGATGCGAGACGCACGGGACCGGTCAATATGACGACACTTTGGGGAAGCCTTGTCCAGCAGTGGATGTCTTTCGGCTGTAATGATGATGATGACGATGATGAACGGACACTACATCATATCATTGATGAAGGGCTTTTAATTCGGATTTCTGATAACTTGCCTGTGGCGTAGGACAGCCGACGATGGGTGTGCCGGGTGACAAGCATTTGGAAATGTCGAAGAACACTAGGTAGGGCTTGTCCGCGACGCCAGAGTCCATACCACAGCGCGCGCCCTTGGAGTCGATGGGTGCGAGCAGCTTCTGAATATTGCCCCTGCTCATACCTGGAATTTGATTAACGATTTTAGTAATGTTAATGTCTTTGAGAAGTTTATCTTTGAATGTGTAACGTTTTTATAGAACGTAAGAACAAGTTTTAATTTCTCAATTTCTAGGAGCCCAGTATTAATTTTCCATTATTTCAGTTTTCAAGGTCCTAGGTATTATTGACGTTATAATTTTAAAATAAGAGTTTTATAAGTTACTCACCATGATAGCCGACATATCCCCATACTCCAAGGAAGAGGATGAACAATATTAGCCATATGATGTCCGTACACGATCGGTTGTGGATGGGACCGTTGAAGTTCGGATCGTACCGAATCGGCTCTCCTGAAAACGTACGACAAACATGGTTATTTTTTAGCATATAGAAGTACCTATCTGTTAATAATAATTCTGTTTGTTGCAGTCGCGAATCATATATTGATCAACATACATCCTGAATATTTTAATTTCTCGACGTCTTGACTAGAGCGATTTCCATAAAGTCTGGCTGGGTCCTATACAAGGTGTAAACGACCCTTCAGGCAGCCATCAACCAAGCATTATGAACATCGAACTATGGTAACCCTATGCAAAAATTATTGCTGGGAAACGTCTTATTTTTTTTGGAGCGCAAAATTATGTTTTACGGTAAAACTCAATGTAATGAACTCAAATGTGTTGATGATGAGGATGCTTTGAATAGTAAACGGGTCATGTAGGTAATTAAAGTAAAGTTATGACCTTAAAAACTAGTCATTAAAAAAAACTTCTGAAAAAGTTGGAACTTTGACCTCCAAACTAGAAGGTTTCCAGGCATGGTCCAGAACAAAACAATTATCGCAATAACGGGGAGAACAAGTGCCTTTCGGCTTCGTTGAGGGTCTTTTTACACCCTTTACTTATACGTCTTTATCTTAGAGCCATCAGGTATTCAGGAGCGCAGTGAGACGGTTGGTTTTATTGTACAATTAGTGGCCTTAGATAACAGATTTTTATAAATATTACTAGATCTAAAAATAGTCCAGCGTGGCTTTTCCTTAATTAATTAGCAGGCAACATTGCCTTCATACTAAATGTGCCGATAACGTGTTATCAGCTTTCAGGATAATGCACCTACTTAGTGGTGGCACACACTAGTTTAGCAATGAGGAGGTACCTATTTACCTTAATTATAAGTAAACAGACGCTCATAAGTTACGTTACGGAGCAGACTAAAACAGGAATAAAATATCTGGTTGTATTATATAATCCAAACAAAACTACATATTACAAATATTGCTACTTGATGATTGGTAACAGGAATAATTTTAAAACAGAATACAGGGCTTAAAGGTTATCAACACTTACTGGACTCTTTCGGCGGTACACAGCAATCGGTAAATCCCATTTTGTTAATTATTTATCATGTTTGTTTTCCTCAATAGTGTCATCACATCACAACACGGTCATAAAACGGCTACTTATTGCAATTTTGGTTTCAACGAAATATAGTTTGTATCAAATAATCTTCAAGCCGACCGTCTATCGTGGACGCTTATCGCTACAGATTTTGATAAGAATTAATCAGCCAATAGTCTTGAGCTGAAGTTTGCTTAAAGTACCGGTAATGTTTGGAAAAAATCTCATATCTAATTTATTAGGCGTGCCCTACGCGATTTTGCTTCAATATGCCAAGATGAGCAACTGAGCCGCAAAATAATCCGCGTAAGTACAAGAGTACCGAGGTTGTAGTTAAGTGGCAGAGATGTTAGATTCGGTGATATCATTGAAGAAATAAATAGTCATGACGCTGGCCAGTAACTAGATCTCGCCAAACATACAAACATCGAGTTAACAACATTTTTTATGCGAGTTATTTATAGATAGCAAACATTGGACGCAGTCCACCATGACACTGGGTAGTAATGGGTAGATAGGTGGACCTTCATATTTTCATTTGGTCCTTTGATGTTTTCTTTTCTCACTGCCACATTGTTAGAGTGGTCGCAAGCGAGACTGCTGGACAAGAGGTCCTGGTTTCGATTCCCGGGTCGGGCAAAGTGAAATTGGGTTTTTCCATCACGAATTTTTCAATAACAGCCACGGAGTCTGGATTTGTGACCGGTTCGTGGCAACAGCACCACAGTCGAATCGAATGTTATTATCGGAGCTCTTATATAATTATAATTTATTATAATACCATGAGAGCTAAAAAAATATTTATTGGGCTATTAGGTACACAGGTTAGGCAGAGGTGTACATAATACAAGCGTGATTTTATGTTATGTTTTCTTTTAGGAAGATATCCATAATATATTTTTCATTATTTCGGGCTTGTGGCTAAGTAATGACGAATCCTTGAGGTTCAATACTAATAACAGTCGGTTGAAGGCTAAGCTATTCTTGCCAAGGTCGGCGCAGGTACAGTCGCCAGCACATCAAGTTACCACAAACTGTCAAATTTCTCCAAATGATTTTAAACCATAAAAGGTTGTTGGTTAAGTTCAAAATCGAATGAGAAAATTTGACAGTTAATAATACTAATAAGAAAGCACCTTAAGCCGTCCGGCTGTTATTTGTAGGGTTATGATATCGATCTTCGACAGTCGACATCCGTAATAATTAGCAAGCCCAAGTCTGATCAGTCAAACTAGTAAACAGTGAATTGTGGAGGTCAGATGGGCACTCGCTTCATGTAAAATACCTATTTAATACCAGTACCTATGCTACATCCAATGAAGCTGGAACCCAACCCCAACATAGTTGGGAATGGGCCAGGCAGATGATGATGTAGGTACTGTTTAAAAAGGCTTTTATAGTAACAGCACCTACGTAGGTCCTCTCAAGATCCTGGATTTTTCTTGGGTGCAATATTACGACGGCACTGTGGGAATCCTTTAATTTGCGATATAATTCTACGTTTGGAGTGCAAAAGTAATTTTATGCATAGCGGTCGCATTCCGACTGCATTGGCATTATTTCCGTGTTCTCTCTGACATAACCAGTGTTGCTAAGTCGCTACTGACCTATGCTATTCTATTATTGATTTCATGATTTGTGTTACAACTATAAGTTGTAATACTTTTCGTATTTCATTCTGATTCTATGGCTTTTCTGTTTCATGGAGGTAGAGCTCTAACTAAAAATAAAAGCCAAATAGACCACTTTCAGGCACTTTTGAATTGCCAAACACAAAAATATGAAGCTACAGTCCCAGTCACACTCACGGCATAATAACTGAAAGGACTGTAGTTGGGCATTCCAAAGCGTCGATCTCTATGGAGAAGAACAGGCAAGGAACTCCAAGGACACTCTCTAAGCTTTTCTTTTATAAAATATCTACACGTACAGTATCAGTATATTCCTACCTACCTACCTAGAGGCTAGGTAAGCTGGTGTCTAAGATATGCTATTTAATTCGATTTTACAATTTCCTTCTCAGTACCTAACTATTAATTTACAATGGGTGCATACGATAACTAATAATGGGAAAACCTTGTCGGTCTGGCTGTTTTCGTGAAGGTATACTTTAATATTCGATAAGAGTTCAACTTCATATTAAAACATCATTAACAGTTGTGATAATATAACAATAGCTATTATAAAAACTGCGCATGCGCCTTATACAAACTGAATATTATGGACATGTCGTTTTGATCTTTTGGCCTGCCCAAGTTTATCAGAAAACATTTCAGGGTACCTTATTTATAACTATTGCCAGAAACTGTACCATAAGACCACATCTGAAATGACAATGAAGATGTAAATAGCTGCAATTACGAGAAAATGATTAGTAATTAGTGCATGTGGGTTGACTGTTGTGACGTCAAGGCCTTAAGCACTTATTGTCACTTCGTTAATTGCAAGTAGGTAAATTTGTATCGTCTGACCGGTTTTTGTAATCAGTATGTTATCTAATCTTTAATAGGTAGGTTAATAATCAATGCGCCAATGGTAGGTACTTCCCTTGAATGATTAAGTGCGACCATCATCAGATAGTTTTGATTTCGTAGAATATTAGTTGCATTCTACCTACCTACATGAACAGCTCATGTTATTTCTGCTCTACTTTCTGTATGTAGGTACCTACCTAAGTTTGTTCTTACTGTATGCCATAGACACTAAGCCGAGTGGGTATTACTTATGTAAACGTATTGGTTTAATCCATAGGTATGTTACATACAAGTGTTCCTTTGTCGAGAAGCCTTAGGTTTACACTTATAGCTTCCTGTTAGTTTACTTAATAGTTGAGCACCTTGTTTACCTACTTCGCGAGACTTGTGGATTCATGAATCATAATTAGAAATATTCTACTACTAGGAATATGAAAAAAAAAAATGGCCAAAAAAGAGGCACTCGCGCATGAAGGGTTCGGTACCATGAGTACCACCATCGTAGTAGGGGAGCCCCCATTAATTTTCAAAATTATATGCTGTTATAGCAGCAACGGAAATACACATTCTGTGAAAATTTCAACTGTCTACCTAGCCCGCTGACAGACGGACCGACGGACAGCGGAGGCTTAGTAATAGGGTCCCGTTGGTTATCCTTCGGGTAAGGGACCCTAAAAAGTAATGAGGTCAGTTCTTTGTAACCTGTGTACGTAAATGTATTTTCGAAGCGAAAGACTCCTCACTAGACTTGTTGAAAATAAAAGCGGAGATCCTGTTTCCCATGCCATGTTATTTCAGGATTTCGAATATACTCCCGTACATGACTGAATAACAAAAAAAATAAAAAATAAAATCATTTTAATTCGAGCATCACTGACTCATACAAGAAATAATTAATAATTACATTATTATTATTTATAACGTCCTTGTATTTATTTTGTGTGGTGTGACGATTTAAGATAATCGAATTACTCGGAAAAATGACGGAGACCGGTCGTTGCGACATAGACTAATATTAGACGAGTCCTCCTCACTGCCCCGCCTTAGATCCTCAGTTGCATCCTCAATCTCGTTTACTCCTTAAACAATCTAGTTTACATCGCATAACCTACGCAAACAGTAGATCAACTATGAATAGTCTATGACTCACAGAAGTCTAAATAGAGCTCTATTGTATCTTTGATAGTCGAGCGCATTCACGCAATAATGACATAGATAGTCAAACGTGTGATGTTATCAAATCATGTCTATTAAAACCTGTTTGTGATCGTAAACGTTGTTTATTTATTTTGAGCTGCATACCAGTTTGGATAAAACTCACAGGAAGATGCTTAGCAACATTAAAACTTCTGTAGGTACCTACATGATGTTTTTTTTATGAATTCATATGCTCCGTCTTATTGAAGGTTAGTAAAACCTAAAAAAGCAATTCTTGTTTTAACTACTTACTTATTATTTAGTATTTTATGTGGTAACAGTAAACTTTTTTTATCCTTTCCTCATTCGCTAATTTATCCTGCCTTATCGATCGCCAACTTAATTAACCGACAGAAACGGCCTAGTAAGTACAAAAATATATTCAGCTAATAGTTTCCTGGTTTTGAGAATCTGATTATTAATGTTCCTTGTAGTTACGCAATTTAGTTCAAGAAGCACGTCATAACTAATTATTAAAAAAAAATTCTATTTCTTTTTATTCATAGCGCAAAAAATAACTATTCAAATAATAACATTACTATTTTCCAACCGAGACGCCTATTATAATAACATTAGTACTGTTGCTACGGCCTTCAAATCCCAATTCACTTATACTTGTTACCTCTAATATTTTACTAAAGATAAAACCTTTTATCCACTTTTCACGAAAAAATGCTCTTTAATTTACTCAATGAAATAAAAACATGAACTCTTCATAAATCCATAAGTTGCACACGTAGCGTTATTTCCATTCCGGAAAATTAAAAGGATTTTCGCGCGGCCACAGATGTTTGTACTACTATTAAATAGGTATTTTTATCACTGTAATGCACTGTTTGCCTACAAACACCAAACAAATACGTTATCTAGAAAACCGGATTTGTTTTAAATGATAAAAACTATTAGTCTTATAGATATGCACGCTTCAGCGTCGCATAGTAAACTGTCTGTTTTCGTGTCATACACCGTATTGTAAGGTGGATTCCACACCGGCCTAAAGACAATGGTGTCGTACAGTTTTTTGTATTATTGTCTTTCATTACACATGTCAAGGTGGTTTTCAAGAAGGTTTGAGAAAACCGCACGGAGAGAACAGTGGAAGGCTATGGGGGAGGCCTTTGCCCAGCAGTGGGATATAAGAGGCTAAGTAAAAAAAAAAGTGGCTTGGAAGCCAAACAATATTTTTCAGCCTATTAATAATGAGTCAATGTTTAGTTTTTCATTAAATCAATGCACTGCTGTAATTTTTTTCATATTTAGTGTATGATTTTGGCTTTATCTTACCTACAGCGGAAATGACGAAGGTCTACGCAGCTTCGGTTTTTACAATGGCCGGGATTAGTAATTTGACACAAGCGTGCTCTTGCATGTAGCCTATCAAGTTATCAAAATTAAGTGGGTGTTGAACTTCGGCGGTCACAGTACAGCAGACAACGAACGGGGCAAACTATATCATTCGAAATAGATAATGTGTACGGGTTTTCCTTATGATAGCAATGTGGAATTACCAGTTGAGAAGGTCAAAAATATTTCGCTTGACCTTTATCTAATTGTGGGACAATTAAAGATTGGACCATCCATCGGCAGCGTGTGCGGCGCCTAATGTCAACATCAGCGTGAATGGCGGTGACGGTAACTTTATTTACGTCTTGAGTAGCCGATCAGCCAGCGAATAACGACTGCCGCAAATATACACAACGTACACTAGTTTTATGAAGCTATTAACCGGGCAGTGGGCACAGATATCCTGACTCAAAATTTATTACATTGGAAAAATCCAACCTGTTACTGTGGCTTTTTCCATTACAAATTTCTTAGATAAGGCGGTCCAAATCTGGGGATAAAAACTATACCTCTAAATGCCCCAAACACATTGATCGACGGCGTTCGACGGTTTGTCCATACAATAAGAGCACATAGCATGGGTTCGATGCGAAAAGATAAGAAGGAAATGAAAACTAAAATGTGATGGGATCAAAGCTTATATATTCCGTATCTATGCCGTATAACCTAATGTTAGTGTATCATTATCTGCTCAGCCTTTTCCCAACTATGTTGGAGGATGCATGGAGGGACTGCCCATGTCAGTGTGTACCACCCATTTATCATAAACCATTTACAACGTCAAATTATTTTTTGTTGGAAAGAAACCCAAACATGGCTGTGCATTCCTTGAAAATTTGTTAGTTGCAACTGATAAATATTGACCCCGTGCTATTCTGAAACCGCAGCGGTTAACGGAAAACCCAAACAGTGCGTGACACATAATAATCGGTCCTTGTTAGTTCTACTATTCATATGTCACTTGTACTTTGCCGTCGTCTGATCCATTTCAAATATTTCATTGACCATCTGAACTGGACGGCCATACTTGATGATTAATATTGTTGACATATCAAAAATCTTTCTGTTTTCGAAATCTAGGTAAACACAATTAGATACTTTATGATTATCAGATGAGATACAAAAGATTATCGCCCCGATTGAGAAAATATAGCCTTTCAGAAAACAACTTTTCCTTGTAATTGACGTAAACGGAAACGGATGGGCTTAAGATAAAAATAAAATGTCCACACAGCGAGTCACTAGCTTGACGAGATATTATGCCACACTTGAAGCTTTCATCTTTTGTACCTACGAAAGATTTCGTAGCACGATGCCTATGCCTACTTTCGCAATATGACTACTTTTTGAATTTCCAAGTAATCGGTAGCACAATGCTAACATTTTGAAACTACGTCAGTATTCATTGCGAATTAATTTTACGAATTTCCTTTAAAATCCTTCGGATTGTGGCAGCAAATCTCTGCATTGAAACACGGTACAATTATGGCCTTAAGAATACGTTTTAAAATATTTTAATGAAAACCAGTTAGATATAATTATGTGGAACCGGTAACAAGAGCACGATAAAGTAGTCATAGACATTATATAACATAACTACTGTTGTTATTTGTTCACACCGAAGGCAATTGCCGTAGTAAATTGTAATATTAAGAAAACGCGGTAGTAATCTACTCTAGTAAGTTGTACAATGAGATTAGTTATTTTTAATTTAATGACCATACCATGAAGCGTAGCAAAAATCCATGTAAATACTAACACAGATTATTAACTCAAAACCTATACCTAGAAACACTACTTCACATAACAGGTTAGGTTGGAGTGTTAATGATCCAAGAACCCTGAGTGCTAATTGGTAACTCTTTTGTGTTTCTCAAGTTCGATAACGGTGTTTTCATCTATCTACCATCATCCACAGCTAGACATAACCCTCTGCTGTACCTTCATAGGTCTTTTTTTGGGATGCTTTATGTTTACCTTCTAAAAAATATTAGACCATTAAAATGGCGCGTATAGTAGATCTTCTAGATATTTTATTATTTTCCTGTTGTCGTTTTTACTCCATCCGCTTCGCGGTGATTAAAAGCTATTGCTTTGCTAGTACTTGTATTTTTACGCACGCATGTCTTGATTAAAATATAAAAACCTGACTATTACGATAGGTACATCATACTTTGTTATTAATAAAAGTGGCAGTGACTTGGCTAGTCCCATAATATGGTCCCCTGAGAATGTAGCAGGCTAAAAGCCGACGATTAATGGCAGTAGCCGACTCTATCCATCAGAGGAATAAAGAACAGGGTGTGCCGCTATTACCCCTAATACTCTGGCTGCTTCTAAACATTCCCTAAGAGTCAATCCCCGACCATGAGCTGCTTTTGAGTCCTCCTGCGTCCATGAGTCATTTATTTTTTAATTAAAATGGTTTCTAAGTAGGTGTACCTACATTCATTTACTGTATCATAGATAATAGCGTTGCGTCGGTGATGGGTTTAAAACTATATGCACAGTGCTTAAGTGGAATATTGCGTGTTGAGTGTAGACCTTGATAAGCCACTCATATAATGAGAACAACTGAAAATTATTCATCGTTGTGGTTTCTTCATCATCTACTTTGTTTAGTCGTTTTTTAATGAAGGAAAAAGGAAGTTAGCACCTCATGCGAACTATGATTAAAATCCTGGTTTACATTACCTACATAAATTATTTCAGTTCCACATTTCTTGGCACTGCACTAATTCATATCGCCGGAAGATATATAAAACATATATTTCCTGGAACTAGGTGTAGGCAGGTAGGTACCTACGTTGCGCTATTTTAAAATGAATTTGTTTAAGAAATGGGTATAAGTAAACAGCACGTAATATGCAATCTGCAATATTTTATGCGTCATGTGAAATGGAAGATTTAGAAAGGCGTAAAGCACCTGCGGTTTTCTCTATGTATAAGTTACTTATGCACTGTACAAGTATAACGTGATCGGTATCTACTTAGGAATAGTGCGAAATGTTGCGATATCTATGGAGCAATATTATTATAATGATAGGGTCCGGCAGGTACCAAACGACAGGTAACGCATCTTACACTGCATTGACCAAAGTAGAATACTTATTATAACCAAAAGGGCACTGACATCTGGACAAAAGATTTTTTCGGATTTCTCATAGACAAGCCGTCAAAGTTATGTCGCGTAACTTGCCCTGACATTTATTCGTGCTCAACCGGTGCACTAGTGTTGGCGTTTGCTAGTTGTGTGCCGTCCGCTGAGCCGCGACGTGCATAACATAAACACGCACATTCGACCTTCTAACCTTAGAATCTCCCCGATGCGTCATTGCATAATCATTTCAAAGACTACGGACATGAGACTTGAACTATTTGATGAGCGGGACTGGTAGGGTAAAACTGAGTTCACAACATCATACAACCAAGTCTTTTAACGTTGGAATAGAAAGCGGTCTTGTTATAAGTAAAACAGGTAAATCTTGATCTATATTTCAACAAATATTTATAAATAAGTATGAGTGTATTTTAAACGTACGACACTGCGTCAGTAATGATAATGATCGATAAATACTGCGAATTGGCTAATAGATTAGGGCATCAGAATATAAATTGATTGAAATAAAGCCGTTCGAATAAACAAATGACTGCGATGGTGAATAATCTGCAAATGGCTCATTGAAGTAAATAAACAGATTAGAATCCTATCAACATTCTGCTTCTAAAGGTATCTAAATCCTGGTTGAATTTAAACGATTAGAAATCTTAAACGGATATTGGTAAGGAAATAATCACTTATAGGTAAAATGATTAAGTATCTGATTTTTCAATTACACACTAGTTATTTAGGTTTCTGCTATGCACAACTGAGAATTTACAATGTGTACCTACAACCTAGTACCTCCACAAACTTGTTTATTAGCTTTAATTAAAAAATAATCATAAGGTTACCTAATCATGAGGTTTAGGCGAGTTGCCAGTGAGCCCCTGAAGAACCATGACTATTTCATTATTACTTACCTATTTGTATCCTAAGCAGAAGCGTAGCGTGCCTTGGCGGGGCCCCGTATATAAATTTGTTTGGGGGCCCTTAGGAAGGGTAACGATTTCTCACAAAAGAAAAAAAAAATGCATAAAATTAAAAGAAATATTTATTAATCACTAGCTGACCCGCACAACTTCGTCTGCGTCACTTAGGGGTATGAAAAATAGATAGTAGCCTATTCTCAGACCTACTGAATATGGATATAAAATTTCATGAAAATCAGTCAAGCCGTTTCGGAGGAGAGTGACACGAGAATTTTATATATAAGATAACTATCTATCTGTCACTTTTTCCAAAATGTTTACAAACAATTCAAATTAAATATACACTATCCATGCCTTTTTTCGGCAAACTGATTTATTAAATCATTTATAGCTGATGATGACTTTAGTTTTTCTAAGTTGGGGGCCCCCGTGGTCCGGGGGCCCGTATAATTGATACGGCAGATACGGCGGTAGCTACGCCCCTGATCCTAAGTATACAGTGTGAGTCTTCATAATGTGCACAAATCGAAATGATGAAATCTATGCTTAATTTTATCGACGGGAAAAATATAAAAAAAATCTAAGTATTTTTAATTTTTTTTAATGAAATTATTAAAAATTTTGTTCGCTACTGTGACCCCAGTGTGAACAAAACGGTGTAACTTTTAAACTAAACGATCTATCGCAATGAAACAAATTCCATAATGATTGGAAGTAATTAGGCAAAATAATAAATGGTTTTAATTGAACTCTTTTGTATTAATTATCATCCCAAATAAACCAACCTTAAGAGAACAATAAATGGTGCGTTCGGAGTCCCATCTTTTAACACTTGATAGCAAATGTTATGTTTGAGTTCTAAACATGTAATTTTTAATATTGGGTAGCTAATACGATGAAGAATAACTTAAAGTAATAAAAAAGGTAGGTAATGGTGGCGTCTTATTGAGAATTTTTACGATTATTGTAAAAATTGATGAAAAAAGAACAGATTAAAAAAAAAACATGTTTATTTTCAATTGAGGGTAGATTTTTTTCCACAATTTTTATGAGAACGCCTAATTACTTCCAATCATTGTGGAGTTTGTTTCATCGCGATAGATCGTTTAGTTTAAAAGTTACACCGTTTTGTTCACACTGGGGTCACAGTAGCGAACAAATTTTTTAATAATTTCATTAAAAAAATACTTAGATTTTTTTTTATATTTTTCCCGTCGATAAAATTAAGCATAGATTTCATCATTTCGATATGTGCACATTATGAAGACTCACACTGTATAATAATTATCATGTTACATTAAGAGGCCCTCAATAATCTTCATCTGGCCAGAGAATGCAAAATACAAGGAGAATAGAAAAGGAAGTGGGGAGACCTTTGCCCAGCAGAGGAATAGAATAAGTTAGTTTAAAAAAAATCTTATATATAAAATTCTCGTGTCACAATGTTCGTTCCCATACTCCTCCGAAACGACTTGACCGATTTTTATGAAATTTTATATGCATATTCAGTAGGTCTGAGAATCGGCTACTATCTATTTTTCATACCCCTAAGTGACGCAGACGAAGTTGCGCGGGTCAGCTAGTATACATATACAATGTCGCCCATGCGCATGTGACCGCCCGTAATTTTCTGAATATTCATGAAGAAATGTCGAAAATAAACTTTAAAAGGGGGGGTCTATCTACAACATTTTTCATGTTATTCAATTTTTAATTTTTTAAGTATAGTTTGTAGATTTGCTTTCTATTTTTTCACACATCTCCGAAGTTTATGGGTCGATTTGGATTCTGTTTATTATTTCTAAAAGCTTATGAAATATTTTAACAGGTTAAATTAACATTTTTACTAAAAATTATCGACGTCGAAAAAAAAACGGAATCGAAGTCATTTTTTCCGTGAAAAATTGTGTATTTATTTTTAAAAAACTAGTGTAAGTCCATAAATTGTCCCGATAGGATGACTTTTTTAATCATTACATGAAATCTACTACATAACAGTTACAAATTCACAGAACATTATTGATACCTAACTGTAACTAAATCCAAGGTAAAACTCTTAAAACTCTGATGAGTCAAATTTTGGAAAAGATAATGACGTGAAAGTAAATTGAATGTTGCTCTTAGCAGTGAGTACTAAAAGGTTAAACTAATAATGAGGATGATAATGGAATTAAAAACAAACAAGCAATAGCCAGATTTTTAATAAAAAAATAAAAAATACAAGAATTTTAATTAATTAGATTTTCGAAATGGCCCCCACCCTCCTGTAAACAAACCAAAGCCCTCATGGCAACACTTTTGATTGTACGACGTAATTCTTCATTGTTTTCTTTTATTTCCGCAGCAGCAGCAATAATCCTAGCCGTTAATTGCTCGCGGCTTTCGAAGGGCACGGCATACACTTTTTGTTTCATGTAGCCCCAAAGATAAAAATCTAAGGGTGTAAGGTCGGGAGATCGCGGCGGCCAAGCAATGGCAACTCCTCTGCCAATCCGCCACGGATAATTTTGATTTAAATAATCACGAACTAGTCGTGCGAAGTGTGCTGGAGCTCCATCTAATTGCAGATACATCCGCCTTCTTGTTTCCAGTGGTACTTCCTCCAAAAGCAACGGCAACGTATTGTCTATAAAATCTAAAAACGCGTGTTGATCTAGTCTGTTTGGTAACACGAAAGGGCCAATAAGTTCACCGTCAATCATTCCAGCCCATACATTTACGGAAAATTGAGTCTGGAAAGTTGTTTCCCTAATGACGTGTGGATTTTCAGTGGCCCACACATGAAGATTGCGATGATTTGTTATACCCGCCCTTGTTTTTTCTTTAGAGATAGGTATCAACAATGTTCTGTGAATTTGTAGCTGTTATGTAGTAGATTATAAATAATGATTAAAAAAGTCGTCCTATCGGGACAATTTATGGAGTTACACTAGTTTTTTATAAATAAATACACAATATTTCACCGAAAAAATGACTTCGATTCCGTTTTTTTTTTCGACGTCGATAATTTTTAGTAAAAATGTTAATTTAACCTGTTAAAATATTTCATAAGCTTTTAGAAATAATAAACAGAATCCAAATCGACCCATAAACTTCGGAGATGTGTCAAAAAATAGAAAGCAAATCTACAAACTATACTTAAAAAAATAAAAATTGAATAACATGAAAAATGTTGTAGATAGACCCCCCCTTTTAAAGTTTATTTTCGACATTTCTTCATGAATATTCAGAAAATTACGGGCGGTCACATGCGCATGGGCGACATTGTATATTTGGAACTCACACTTCAACTGCTTTATCACTATTCTGAAAGCTGAACCTTAAATAGTACATAGTAGATAGGCAGTGTGCATTATATAAATCACATTAATAGTCATCGTCTTAAATCGCTGAGTATTTAAAAATATTCATAACGGAATGCATGTGACCAGTCGCACATAATTTTATTATGCAAACGATCTGGGCAGTGTTATGTTGCGAGTGTTGCGACTGGGAACTTGTGCAATATAGGAAGTCATTTTGATAATTTCGTCCAATACTGTTTTTATTTCCCGTTTAATTCGTCATAAATAATGCACATATTAGTTCTATCATAAACACCTATTAGCACGCTCTATACAATTTAGGTGACATTTAATTAATTACTATAAACTATCCTTAATGATGGAATTTGAACTCGTAAAAGGCAGATTTAAGTACCTACCTACTGGTATTGTAAAACTATATTAGGTACTATTCAATGTAATATTTAGGCAGGCATTTCGTGCGATCATCGGGTACTCCGCGACACGATTGACGTCCGTTTGGTAGATAGCGTGAAATTGTGCGTATCTGGCCTTACAGATGTTTCACACCCAGTTTGGTGTCACCCAGGTGAACCGGCCAGGTGACCCGGTGGTCACGGCCCCTACTTACGACTTATGGGTGCCTTCGAACCTAGGCAGACGCATTACATTGTGTACCTTATTTATTTAATCACCAGTGCTCTCAGAATAAGGTGAAGGAAAACAGCCTGAGGAAACCGAGAACCATGTTCTAGAACCAAAAATTCAAAGCCAGGTGTCATCTCGCAACCCGCACTGGGCCCGCGTGGTGGGTTACAGCCCGTTCCCTCTCATAGAGAGGAGGCCTGTGTTCCAGCAGTGAACATTATTGTCTGATTTGACTAGGTGTGGTGGTCAGGTGCTCGTTCTAGATTGGTACCCAAACTAGGTATAACTTACGGTTATGACCCGATAGAGCTACGTCTTATCATCTGTGTAGACGAAGTATTCGCCCATCATCAATACACAAAATTCGATGCTATAAGATAATTAGGGCCGGTTTAATCGATACTTAATAATATTATAAAGCTGAAGTGTTTGTTTGTTTGTTTGTTTGTTTGAACGCGCTAATCTCTGGAACTACTGGTCCGATTTGAATGATTCTTTCAGTGTTGGGTAGTCCATTTATCGAGGAAGGCTATAGGCTATACAACATCACGCTACGACTAAAAGGAGCGGAGCAGCAATGAAAAATGTTGCAAAAACGGGACGGGATTTTACGCGGACGAAGGTCGCGGGGAACAGCTAGTAATATTATAAAGCTGAAGTGTTTGTTTGTTTGTTTGTTTGAACGCGCTAATCTCTGGAACTACGGGTCCGATTTGAATGATTCTTTCAGTGTTGGGTAGTTCATTTATCGAGGAAGGCTATAGGCTATATATCATCACGCTACGGCCAATAGGAGCGTAGCAGCAATGAAAAATGTTGCAAAAACGGGGAAAATTGTATTTTTAATAACTTGACGCGGACGAAGGTCGCGGGGAACAGCTAGTGTTCACATATTTCCCAAGGTCGAATTCTCAGGAAACGGACCGGTGTCGCAACTTCACGAGTGAATACGAGCGAGGCCTTGTTGCGACATTCAGATTCATGGCAAAATGTTATCAGAACCACTATTTGCTGCTACCGGTAATACATGGTTTGGAAGGAAAAAGTTAACTCTACAAGGTAAGTTTTCCTTGAGATTACTCGGCCGGCTGTGCACGGTGTGGTACAATTTTAAGGAAACGTTAATCGTCAGAAGTTTAAACAATACCAGGTGTATCAAGTTTATTGTAGTGGTGTCAACTGGTGTCGTTGTTGTGAATTTTTGACGGGCGAAACGCAACCGTTTTCCCGACGCCGAAAACGGTTGCAGAGAAAACTGTCGTCGTTGCAACTGGTTTGAAGACGGCCTAAAGGACAAAACTTATCCAACATGGAATAGAATTGCGTTTTCGACGAGTGAAATAGTTGCAGTTTCTTACAACTATCAACGATTTGAAATGTATGAAGAAGGGAGTCTAGATAATTCGTTTTATCGATCGTCTTTACTAAAGATTAAATGAACTTCTGTTCATGCTTTTCCAGGCTTAGGACTGGCTGGGACAAATATCTTTTGGGACTATAAGTTCATATAACCCCATTCAATAACTATATCATGAAAAAGTCATTCAATGGGATTAATTGAACTTAGGGTTGTATTGTATTGGAGCGATTATCCTAATTCATTGTTCATGCAAGTCGACTTTGAACTCTTTGTCAACCATAAGCTTGCATGGGTTTGACCGTCGCATCACGAACGATAGCATTTACAAGTGGTAATACATTAGCGACTGTATTTCATTGTCAAAAAGTTCACTTTTTATTGTAAAGACTGTTTTGTAAACGAACGCGGAACCAAAAACTACAAAATAACGCGGAACGTTGAGGACGACGACGCGACGAGTGAATCGAGTAACATAAATCATTGCGTTCTCGACTGTATTTTTATAGGCGTAAATAAAAATCAAAAGTCAAAAATCGCACCAGGTAATTCGAAGACTGTTTGTGCAACGATGACTGTTTGAACCCAGGACCTAAAACGGTTTCATCGTCGCAGAACACAAAATCTCTTTGTAAACGGTTCGTCGTCGCAACGCCCACCCCTAGTTTATTGTGCTGCAATTGGTACTGACCGCTACAATGACCCTAACTACTTATTCTACGTTTGGGTGACAACGATTTAAAAAAAATTAAATAGTTACGAAGAAAGTAAAAACACCAACGTATATTAATTTTACTTGTGTCGTTTTACTGTTTTTACACATCACACCTTTAGTGATAAATATTATGTTTTTTTTTATTTGGATTTTTTTTGTTTGAAATTAAAGCTGATATGTGATAACGGGTACTTTCTATGATAAAGGTCTATGTAATTTATCAGCCAGGCACACACAATAATTGCTACAGTTTGGTGTTTACCCACACCTCGCTCTGTGCAAATATCACTAAATGTAATTATCACAGTTTATCTCCTCTGTGGGTAAATACAGATAATTTCATGCCACCTTAACTTACACAAGTACATGTTTTGAAACTTACCGAAAACATTATATATGTTGCTTGATGGTTGCGAACCTACATAAAATTGATCCAATCAATTATTTTTAATTGATCAAATTATCTAAACATATCCATCGCATAACAAATCAAATATGTAAATGGTAATATCGTATGTTTGTTTGTGTCTTTATTAAATAACATACAGAGTTCAGTGATCTGTTCACTACAGAGTGAACAGATCACTATACACAATACAATGGGGTAATGGATTTCAATTGAATTACGCAGCCGCGATCTCTTGTTACTTCTCTTCATAAAATAATTTCTGTTGAAGTTATATTCAACATTGAAAGGTACCCTACTCCATATGTAAATAACCTACTACCCACATTCAATCAAAAGCAAAATAATGTCATGTTTTTATGCTGTCGCATGTTGGTCCAACAGAAATAGAAATCTAAAACTGTAGTAGGCAGGAAAAAAAGTAAGTCACAGCAACGAATTGAGAAATGAGGTTTGAACACAATCGGGTAGTCTGATAATTAATTTAAATCAATAAAAAGCAGGTACCTGCATACTTAACTAAACTATGATTTGGAACCAAGAGTCCAGAATAAAAGTTTAAAAAGCATTGCACCCGCATGGTCTTTATAGGAATTGCCTTGAAATTTTTCTAGGCGCACTTTGGTATTTGGTCTCCCTCAAAAACACATCAAAACTGTTCCAGGAACTAATATTAAAAGTTTGTCCTGTAAGTTCCGTTTTAATTTAAGAAATAAGATCTCTGTAACATGAACTTACCATAATCCTTGCCCATGGTAGATCAACAGCACAGGTAGTTAGTTAATTTAGTCACTGCACAATTGGAACATTCAGTCAATTTAATGCTCAACACAGCTCGCTGTGATGCAATGAAACTTTATTATGAACAAATCTCCAGCGTCCGACGATTCTGTGATATTTTCAATTGTTACACATCGTGCAAGAAAAAAAACACCATCAACACTTTTCACCGCGTCTAATTACTCTTATTAATTTGTTTTTATGAAGTTGTTTTGGCAGTAACTAATTCATTAAGAAAATTGAAACAGTTTATATGAATTTCCTCGTATATTTTGTTTGTTTACTGTCGAAGTGAAAGTTTGTTGACATTCGAAGTGGAATGT
Organism: Noctua pronuba; assembly: GCA_905220335.1. Taxonomy (NCBI): domain Eukaryota; kingdom Metazoa; phylum Arthropoda; class Insecta; order Lepidoptera; family Noctuidae; genus Noctua; species Noctua pronuba. The sequence continues at coordinate 6,219,240 of LR999894.1, forward strand.
AAAGCGCGGTACAGCGGTGCTCTCGGGTTGCGCGCCGACTGCTGACTGGTTCTGTGCGACGCGCTGACTTGGGAGCGCGGAGCGGAGCGGGCGACCGGCGACTGTGGCACGGTAATATTATAATACAGTACTCCAACTTCATACAAACGGACGAAACGCGAGCTATACCTACGCGCCTCGATCGTGGGGTGCGCTCGCGGTGCAGACAGTCACGGCTGTACCGCAGTGTCGAACGGACGGTGTGTTGTTTTTTTAACAATAACCGCGCGATTTTTTCTCTAAAAATCAGTTAATATGACGAGTAGGAAATATTGTGCTGTTTTTGGTTGTATGGATTCGCCAATAACGCTTTTTGATTGTACCCAACGATGATTTTGTGGAATATATAGAAAAAATGGAGGAAATATTCCGAAATTCACTTAAAACCAAACATGTAAATTGTAAAGTAGCTGCAGGTATCTATAACCAAGTAAAAGATATTCCATTTTCTCCACCTTGTCCATGTTTTCCAAAACAATTTTTAATTAAGCTTTATATAAGAATGCGGATTTATTATACCTTAAAATTTAACAATAAAGCATTTCGTACGACTCAGTCGAGGCGCAAATATTTTTCGGTCGCAAATTTATAAGCCCGATTTGTTTTTCAAACAAAAACATGTTTTTTTAATTAAATCTACCAATCAAAAAACAACGCATTTTTATTGAACACTTCCTATTCAATATACAAAGTATTTCATTTATTTATATAAAAAGGACATTTACAATCACAAAACTAAATAGAAACAGAAAGTAGGCAAATGTAATTAAAATGCTGGGGACGTCAGCCCTAACGCATGTTTACGTACCGCGCGGCTGTAGGCATTTATTTCTATCATGCGGCCGAGTTACATTACTGTATTATAATATTACCGTGACTGTAGCACTGGCCTGGCTGATTCACTACTCATACATACAAAGGGAGTTTGGCTTTGTCTTGTCGTAGTACGTGCTGTACTTGCTCGTTGTTGTTCTCAGCAACAATAAGCTCAATTAAGTCTGTTCCATAGGAGTATTCTTTAAGTGCCGTTAATTTCGACTGGGTACCTACAATATAATGTGATTTTACCTTCAATTTGTATTTTTACCTTATTTTAACTTATAAGGGAAAACCGGAGCACAGCCATGCAGGAAATACCTACCTAGTTGTTACGAAGCTTGCATTGAAATTTTATTTTTAAACTTAACGAGGACAGGTGTGAAAATACAAAAATATAATCCCTCATTATTTTATATAGTATAGGTACCTATATTAAAAGAACTGTAGGTACCTTCTGTTCCTCCCGGGTCTGGCTGCACCTAGAGCTATTAAACAAATAACACCTTTACGATGACTGCGCTGTTTTAGAGGTTGCTGAAATCCTGTAGAGGCAGAGACAAGATTAAACGAGCGATTTTGGTCTGAAACCCTTCCAATTTATCTCTTCCTTTGTAATCAATACGTACTAAATAAACAAACACATTATAGGTATGATGCACGACACAAATAACATGTCCTTCAAATGGTTTCAGATAAAAAAAAAAATATTGTATTAGCAATTTCAATTAGAGCCAGAACGTTAAATTTATTACAACGGCCAAAGATTTCATGCACTCGGTAACTAAAAACCAACGCAGGCATTGTATTATGTATGAATCACTGCGCTTGGGCATTTACTGATTTTCATTTTCTTTCAGTTATTTACTAGAAACAAGGTAAATAACGATTGTAACTGTTTTCTGAACATAAGTAATTTCGGTTCGCGCAATATTTTGATTTATAATTGCACCTAATGTACCTACGTAAGTTCGGTAAGTCATTAGTTTACCCAAATTAAATGCTTAGGAGATAGTTGGGGCACTTTTTTTGTGGCGGCTTTTCCCGATTTCGCGGGATTCCATAAAAAAATATGTAGTGTATAAAATGTATTGTAGTATAGAATAATAAATATTTCTATTGTTTAAAACTGGGCAAGAAATTTGTGAAAACACGTAAAAAATTGCTTCAACTTTAAAATTTTGTTGCTAAATACCTGAATTTAGCTGTTTTTCTGTTGAATTAAACAAATTTTTCTGTTGAATTGAACAAATTTTTCTTTTGAATATTCAAATAGAATAAAATAGATAATATGACTGGCCTTATAACAATGATTATTTTGGTACTCAAACTCGCACTCCATACTAGTCAACACTCAAACTTTAAATATACATCCGAATATCCGATCTCTAATTATAACAGTAGCTTCATGAACGGATTTCGTAGCACGAAGCCTAATTTCGCACTATGACCACTTTTTTGTATATCCAAGTACCTAATCGGTAGCACAATGCCTAGGTGTAACCTTACTTGGGCTTTTTGCCTTAACATATACAAGATAAGTAAAGGTAATATATTCCTCATATTCATACCTGAGGAATAAGGTAAAATAAAAACAATGTGCTAAATAAAGCTAGGCGCAGAGCTGCATTACAATAGGTAGGTAATTAAGTGTTCTGACAGATCGGTTTGATGAATCCCATTTATTTCTTTATTTTGTTCTTGTTATGTACAAACAAACACATTGCCAAGTATTATTACGTTTAGGGATAAGATATATAATCTATGAGATATCCTTCAAACGTCTTTAGCAAAACATACATAATTAATATAAGTACCTATACGTTTTGCTAAAGAAAATGCCGCTCTTAGAAGAAAAGTAAAATTACCAAAAAACAAATCACAACACCCATATCGGTACTATGTAAGTACCTACTCAACTAATTGGTAAATTATGTATATAATTGCAGTGACAAATTGAAAACAATGTTTTTCCTTAAGCATATCCCTGTACAGATAACCTTTTGATAATCGATATCCTTCAGTTTGTTTGTGTGCAGCGATAAAATAAAATATGAAATAGACAAGGTTGTTTTTTTAGTGACGTGAATTATTCGGGGTAAATGGCCAGGCGCCCCTCAGGATCGGAACAAAGCACTTGCATTGCATCCCCGTCTGGTTGTTGACCCGCCTTGAACTGTTATTAAACTAATTGTTTAGATTCTACGTTTCCATTTTTTGTGCAGTGCATTTACTGGGTACAGTACATACCTACCTATACTTATTAATAATGCCTCTGTTTATGAAAACTTAAATTATAATTCAGAAAGTGCTATCTGGTAGACTCAATATTATTTGGCGCCATTTTTACAAAGTTCGTTCGTAAAACTGATAACGTCTATTAATAAACCTAACGAAGAAAACAACGTTTAAGTGGTCATAATTACGTATCAGTGTACCTACAATTCCTTTATAAAATTGATAACGATAACAAATCAACATATAAGTATGTGTTTATTTACCTACTTAGAATTACCTTTCTATTAATATAGGACAATCGGGAAATACCTGTCAAGCTATATCATCGCTTGTGTAAACAAAACAATGTTATCTTTAATTAATTTTTCAATAGTTTAAGCTCGATTGCATGACTCAAGCCACCACTCCTAACAACAACACATCACAACACTCATCAGTAACGCATCATAAAAACACTTGCATTTACAGTTTTACAGGCAAATAGGTACATGATTCTCAAAAAAGTACCACGCTATGTAGGCCCCGACGAGATTCGAACTCGTGATCTCCTGTTTACTAGACAGGCGCTTTAACCAACTAAGCCACGGCGCCCATGTTTGACTCAACGAAATGAGATATTCCGTGGATATTCTACTGCGAAAGCTTAGAATAAATGAATAAAATATCGTAAAACTATTGATCCTCATGTTGAATTTCTGTTTCTCCGTAGTCTATACGTGTTATTCAGGTTTCGTTGTCATTGTTCTAATGCCCTTTTTCCGTAACAATAAGCGAGAATATCACCTAAACGAATGAATCACACTGCATGTTTACACCTTTTGAAAACAGATTTTTCCCCTATACAACTTTAATAATATATTAAATTGTAGGTATATGAAGCTCACTAACATGCAATACTGTATGATCGTATTAAGCTACTCTGTACTTCCGCTACCGTAGGCTGGCGCCATCAGGTCGGCGGCGGCGGGACGCCGAGCGAGGCCCTCCTCTACAATAACCCTCAGTCGGGGGCGAAGTTATTTTGGCTATCAGCCAAACACGGATCGTTTTTGTCATAAAACATACCAGTTTGTTTTCATACCCGCTCCGCCAGTGCATTGGAATTTGACCGAATATTATGAAACATATTACTGTTACGTTATGTAACTTATTTGGCCAGAATTTTAACTCACCCTTTGCTTTGAGTTCTTCGATCAGAAATATAAAATAAGAAGAAATATAATATCTAAATGTTTATGTAAAAGCAGCCCGGAATGGCTGGTTTGTTTGAAACGTCGCGACTCGCGCGTCGTCGTTCTGTACGAGGTGTACAGAACGACGACGCGCGAGTCGCGACGTTGCTTACTTTAATGGGCATTGTAAACCGAGACTATAAACAACCTGAATAAAATTAATAAAAATGACTTGACAAATGAACGACATGAATGAAAAAGTCGTTTACCAGCACCCGCGTAGCACGTGTTGTAGCACTATAGATCCGTAGTCGCGTAGCACGTGTTGTAGCGCTGTAGCAAGGTCTGTAGCACTTTGGATCTGTAGCCGCGTAGCTCTTGTAGTGCTGTAGCAAGGGCTGTAGCACTGTAGATCCGTAGTCGCGTAGCACGTTTTGTAGCGCTGTAGCAAGGTCTGTAGCACTTTGGATCTGTAGCCGCGTAGCTCTTGTTGTAGCGCTGTAGCAAGGTCTTTAGCACTGTAGATCCGTAGCCACGTAGCACGTGTTGTAGCTGTAGCAAGGTCTGAAACACTGTTATCGGTAGTCTCGTAGCAAGAGCTGTAGTTCCGAGCCGTGCAGCCGTGTAGCAAACTCTATAACGCTGAAGATTCACCGTTACGCGAGTAGCAAAGTTTGTAGCTCTTTAGCTGAGTGAACCTATTCGGATTCGCGCACTTGATAAGGGTTCCGTATGGAACCCTGAGTACGCCGAGTTCGACCGGCACTTCGCAAGTTTTTACCTTTTGGCTGGTGCGTAACAACGAATGCTTTTGCTCTTTGACCGAGTGATTGGTGACAGAGACTTATTAGAATGGTCTTCAGCGAGATGAAGGCGATCGAAGTAACACCGCATACAGGGTGGAATACACTGACGCAAAAAGTTACCACGAAAAAACAAATCAACTGTTTCCTACAAAACTACAATACCTACACGGTCAAAATGTATATAAAAGCTGTTTTCTTTAAATTACCAATGAAATATTTCTATGTCCGGTTCAGAATGATGTTCTAAATACGTGGTAACCGTTAGTGCCCTTCCACCGTATAAATGTATGTATAATTTATACCTGGCATTAAAAACAATCTGGGATGCACCCGCAGTGGCTTTCGCCCCTCGCTCCGTCCCAATTCCTTGAGCATGAGTTCTTTTTAAGGTAGACTTTGAAACCACGTGTGGCGTCTACCATTGTACATATTTCAAATATAGTAAGCGACGTTTACTTGGAGAATCGATTTTCCGTATATTACTTTTATCGATGGATCGTTATATTCGTTACGGCATTAAAACCTGTAACCGCTCGGTGAACATGAGCCGCGGTTGGATGCAGATGAATAGTTACTGGCTATATACTGCATGATTTAATACTTTTTAGTATGTACTAGCTGTTGCCCGCGCATTCGCCGGAGTATAGGACGAAAGTTATCCCACTGGAACATTCTAATATGCTACTTGTACTGTTATGATTAACAAAATTACAACTTATCTCAAGTCATGGTCTAGGTACCTAAATTTCACCGACATCCGTAAAATCGAATTTAACAGATAGACTGACACTTATAATACAATACAACAATGATTAATTGGAACAGCATTGGACTGCTCCAAAAAATCAGCTAGGGCTTTCTTTCATATTTGACACTTAGCTGTTGACCTCGGCCTTCGTTCGCGTAAAATTATGAGATTTATTTTTAAATGCACATTAAAAAAGTTATCCTGTCAATTTATTTACATCAATTAAATATTTTTTACATCAAAATAATTAATGTAATGCAAACAAACGAAATCTTTAACAATACTAGTTCTAAAAATAATCCGAAAATATGCATTAATACTACATTATATTTTATCCTCTAATGCACGACAAAAAAAATGTCCAATGCACAAAAATATTATTAAAAATATTATATCAAATATACTGATTGCACATCAAATTTACCAGAGCGTACAAACGTAATACTCACACATCTACAAAATATTTTTGCAACATGTTTTCATCATAAAAAAGGCATTGCGGCAAGGACAACATAGGATGTAAGAGCGAGCGTAGCGAGTTCGGGACTTGTGGCACCCCGTCACGGACAGGTTAGGTTCGTGTTCGTGGGTTTCTTTAAAAGAAGTAGGAGCCTCGCGCACCGGGGCTAAGTCGACTTGGTTTCACTTAAATAAATTGCCAAAATGCGTTAAAAAAATAGAAGCTTTGTTTTAACAAAAATGAATTACAAAGTTTTTTGTGCGCTAGTTATTTTAGATAAGCATTCATAAAAAGCACCGGTTTTCAATTAATAGCGATCATGCTCACGAACTATAATTGTTGCTAAAATAATAATATTTTGAGGTAACTATTTTGTTGTGCAAACAGTATTTTTCATTAGAATTGGATTTTTTTATATAAAAGAATATTTTTTGATTAACAGTTAAATACTAGCCAAATTATTACCTATAAAAATATTGCTTTTGTTAACAATTTCAAGGGTTTTAATTTTTTTTTTGTTAATGTCCCTAATTCTAAATAAAAGTTACTTCCTGGTTGAACCATCGAGCTGTTGCCATAAACAGGTCACAAATCCACACTGCCGCTACCGAGGCAATTCCTGATCGAAAAATATGATTTATGAAGTCCAGGTCTGCAATAGCATTTGCGGAATGTGTTCACATTGCTCGCGAAATTCGAAGTTATATTTTGGAGCGTCAGAACGTGGTCTGAACACATTCCGTATGATGGTGCGATTCCACCAAAAAATGTGAGTTTTGAGTCATTGAGCTGCAGAACCGTTTCCACCGGCAAAGCTGTGCGTAACTTTTGTTCGCGCACAATGCTGCAAATTTGTGAGCGAACATGTTGGTACGAGAGCCCATTTCCAAAATGTTTGCCTCAACGTTTTTACGAACAAAACCGTATAACATCGATAGCGGTTAGATAATAGGTTTAGGTTGCAAAAGTATAATTGGTCAAGACTCATGGCTGTCGCAATTTATATACAGGGTGGAATGGGACATCGACGGTTACCTACCACACCTACAGTGGCGTGCCGGCCGCTATCATCTCCGTGCTATGCATAATATATGATGCTCTGTGGTGCTGTGGTTCAGGTTGATATGTGAAATAAAGTCCTTTGCAAAAAAACGGGCGGTTTTAATTTTTTTTATTGTTTTTTTTGAAATAATAATCCCTTTTTCAGTTTGTAACTTTTTACTAACTTTTCGCGGGTTTGCGGTTATCAGGCAAATAAAACTAACTTTTTTCTTTTTTTTTCGGATGGGAAATCATCAATCCCCCGCTCTGGGCGGAGTGGAAGGGAGTGTCAGACAGTCAGACTTTTATTGACTAAAACCCATCCATTTTCCTTCTTTGCCCTTTGTGTTCCAGGGCCGCGGTATCTGTTTCGAACAGTCCCGCAGCCCACTAAAACTAACTTCTCGTTATTTTTAGTATAATAATTTACGTTTGTCGCATAATTCTGCCTTATTGCGACTTAAAACAGATATCTTTGTGTCTCTTGTAATGGCAGAAAAAGCAATAAGACCTAGTAAAATTATAGCGCTGGTGGAAGAGGGTTGTAGTCAATGATACGTCTTGCAGCGGTTAAACGTGAGTCGTTCAACCGTCCAAAGAACCTGGACTCGATACCAAGAGACAGGTTCCGTTCAGAGAAGGCAAGGTTCTGGGAGAAAACGTTGCACACAATCACGCAAATGCAGTTACATAGACCTCAACAGAAACCTTGAAGAGGTACGAGGAACACAAGTTAGCCTATGGACTGTGAGGAGGTGGCTTTTAGCGGCTGATATACGCAGTCGACGACCAGCGCGGGCCCCCAAGTAACTCCGTGAGCACCGGATTGCTCTATTGAGGTTCGCTAAAAATTGCCTATCTTGGACACTAGGTAACTGGAGTAGCGTAATCTTCTCCGATGAGGCTCCAATTTGTCTGCGTGGTGAGGACCGACGTCGGCGAGTGTAAGACCAGGAGAACGCTATGCCGATGTGTGTTTTGAAGAAATCATCCCTTACGGTGGGAGGTCTGTTATGTTTTGGGCGGGCGTAACTTCTAGCTATCGTACCGAGATAGTAATCATTGAAAATGGCTCACTAAATGCGCAAAGGTACATAATAGAAATCCTTTGTCAACATGCACAGCCCGCACTGACTAATTGGTGAAGATGCCATTTACGTGGACGATAATGCTCGGGCCCACCGTTTTGGCGACGTAAATGCTTATATGCAACAGGTAAAGGAGGCACCGACCTTAACCCCATTGAGCAGTCTGGGACCTCCAAAAAAGGCAAGTACGACCTGTCCAACCACAAAACATCAGGGAGCTTAAACATGAGATCTCGGCTGAGTGGGAACACATTCCACAGAACACCATCAAAAGCCTGGTTCGTCGTTGCAAGGGGAGGTCATACTCGTTATTAATTTTTATTTTTCAATGTCTTTTTTTTAAATACCATAAAAATACTCCCAGTCTTAATTTCATTATACCCATAAAAATGTCCATTCACGGCTCTCTGTTCACATCGACTAAACCGATGCCAGGATATAAGTGTTAAAAACTAGAATCTCATTGATAATACATTTCTAGTCATCTAAGCTAAGAAATAAATGAATTTGAATTTGAAGCTAATGACATACTAAAAATTTTAATATTATCCATAGAAAAGCCAATGACTGTAAGGTGCCTGTTTTTTTTGCAAAGGAGTGTATGCTAAATAATACAATAATTAAAAACAGATTCGGTCATAATAATTTTATTCGCATATAATAATATTAATTGATTATGATACATGGAGCGTTAACCCGCGTCGATCGGCAGACGCGCCGAGCGGCACTCGGTCGTCTGCGCTCCAAATTATATTTATTATTCGGTTACATCGCATCGACATTAGCTCTGCAAAATCCGTAGCTACATATTCACTAATGAGAAGTCTCGAGGCAGCATCGGACAAGGACGCGCGGTCCCCGGGGTACTCCGGTCGTCGCAGCGGAGCCGCCGACCGGTCGCGTCTATATATACTTAAATATAACAGTCAAGGAGTCGGATGGCCGTCCGATCGACATATTTACATACGAACAGAACGCGCCGCGCATCGTCGCGGCCGACTCGCCGGCGGCCGCGGGGGCGCCGCGAGTCGAACGGCTCAGAATCACTTCCATAATTTACGTCCTAATTAAAATACCGAAAATCTAAAGTCGGCGACGTCGAGATGCGTACGCCGCGCGCGGGATCGGCGCGCGATAGTCTCCGTGCAGCGGCACGGGGCGACACGGGGCGAGGGCTCGCGGGCGCGCCCTTCACTCCGCCTTCACGTCGGCGGGCGCGGGCGCGTCGGCCGCGGCCGCGTCGCCGGCCTCGTCCCCGCCCGGCGCCGCCTCTGCGCCGTCCGCCGCGCGGTCGCCGGCGCCGCCGTCTGCGCACACAACACACGGGTGAGCTCGGGAGCCGCGCGCACCGCGGACGCGTGCGAGAGGTACTAACTGCGCTGGTGCTGGTGGTAGTAGAGGTTGGGGCGCGACTGGTGCGGCGCGTGGTGGCGCGGCGCGGGCGCCGGCGGCGCGCGGTACAGCGGCAGCGCGGGCGCATGCGGGCGCTGGCCGATAGGCGCAGGGTAGCGCGGAGCCACCATGCCGCCGCGCGCCATGTTGCCGCCACCGCCGCCGCTTCCGCAGCGCCCGTTGTTGCCTCCGCTCACCATCTGCATCATCGTAAAATAAATCACAAGCCACGAGTCAATTTCTATTTTGGAGTGATACACTTTCCAAAGTGACTTGATGAAACTTCGGCCTGTGTTTGCATTTTGCCGAAGTTCGTTCAGTATTAAAATAAGGGAAATAATAAAGCTTCCGAAAAAAAAAAAAACTTCCAACGATCTGAGGTTGACCATAATACTGCTTGGTTAAAATGAATTAAACCGAAAAATTAATACAAAATTAACCGGCAAAAAATTTTGTATTTAACAAACAAACATGAGGTTATTCAAATTACAATTCTACGAAAAAGAATAAACCAAATTTCCAAAAAAATACCAAAGTTCCGAAAAAAATACAGTTTGCGAAAAAATACTAAGTTTTCGAACAAATGTTCTGCTAAAATAATCGTATTCTGATGTAAGAGCGAGCGAAGCGAGCTCTGGACTTGGGGCACCCCGACGTTAGGTTAGGTTACTTTAAACCCTGCAGACAGAAATAGGAGCCCCGCGTAGCAGGGCTACATCGACGACGACGCCTTATTACATTTTGATATTTATCTTGACGTTGATTTTATTCGTATTTTATTTATTTTATAGGGTAAACGCAATTTAAACTGTTGGAAAAATATTACGTCAGCAAAATGCTGTATTGATTTTCGGAATTTTTTGCATTTTATTCGGTCGTTTCTTTGTCCTTTCAGTTGTCCCAAGATGCAAACACTACACCGACGTATGGTGAGAGTAATGATCAGTACAGTTGCACCGAATATTAGTATTTAAAGCAGTACAGTTCATATCTTGAGTATGCTCATTTGTTTTTTAGGAGCTTTATTACTACCATTAAAATAAAAGTACAGCAGGTAATATTCGACAAAATCAGTAATAGGAACGGAATACATCGAATCGGACATTTCCAAGTTGAGTTAACCGCCATCATTTTAGGTTTATAATAGGTTGGGAGATTGTCACAATGGTTACTAACCTGTTGCTGGTGGTGTTGGTGCGGAGTGTGAGCGGGGGGCGGGTGCGGGGGCGGCGCGTGGTACTTGTGCTGCGGCGGCGAGTGCGGCGGCTTCTGCGGCTTGGCGGCGCCTTTGGGCGTGGGCGAGGCCGCGTCGCACAGCGGCGCGAAGCCGTTGGCGTGCTCGTGCAGCGGACTCTTGAGCTGCTGCGGCGGCGGCCGAGGCTGCGGCGGCGCGTACTGTTGTTGCAGCGGTGCGCGATACTGTTGCTGTAAATGTTCACGTATAGATATAGTCTTCGTAGGTTTTTCTATTGAAGACAGATCTGTCGGTACTGTTACATCACTCTACCTGCATCTGCTGAACTGCCGCGGCGACCTGCAGTTGCGACGAGAGGAACTGCGAGCCGAAGGCGCCCGACTGCGCCGGCTGCGTGAACTGCAGGGGGTAGGTGGGCGCGGGCGCGGCGGGCGGCTGGTAGGGCGAGTAGTAGGAGCTGGCGGGCGGTGCGGGACGCGGCAGCAGGCCGGGCAGCGAGTAGGGCGCCTCGCCCACGGGCGCGGAGTAGCCGAGGTACTGCTGTTGGTACGTGCTCACGCCGCCGACGCCGCCTACGCCGCCACCTTTGCTGCCTGTAAAACGATCGATTGTTCTGACTCCCAATTTCGAATTTCTATGATATCAAGTAAATGGACGTCGAGTCTTTTTTTTTCAAGATAATTTAATATTAAACATCAATCCATAATTTTACTGCAACTTAAATTCAGCCATTTTGAAAAAAGATTTATAAGATATTGTGTTTTTATATCAGATTTCATTTCTGTTTTCTCATTTGTGAGATGTTATACGCACCAATAGCGCCTATTTGTTGAGTGGAAGGCTTGACAGTGGCTGACATGAGAGAATTAGAAGTGCTCGAGATTAGAACAGTACTGGGACTATTACCCAGTTGGCCCGACTGGCCGAATGCTGCGCCACCACCAGCGGCTGCGGCCTGGACATGGGATGAAACAAAGAATAAACATTATTTACACAATTGAACATAATTAAAGTAACACTTGCAGTAGCCACATATCTCTGCTCTTAACTTTGACATACTCAAGCAAATTGTGCTTAACAAAAACATTAAATCAGTGTTTTATAATCACGAAACCGCAAATGAATTAAATAGAAAACCCTTTATTTCGTGATCTGTGTGAGGCTTTCATGATTGAGGACTGCAGTCGAGCCCCGAACCAGTCGGCAACAGAATACACGTTAATCCTCCCAAATATTTCAAAATATGCTGTAAAATGAAAAGTATTCAATCAACTCTTCAAGTTCGTATACAAAGTAAAACTTAAATTATATTTTTAATTATTTCTTAAAATCGACTTAGTGACAGTTTACATTATAACTGAACATGTAAAATTGCAACAGAACAAGTTATAAAAAATTATGCCATGCATCCTCACCATGCGGTATTGATTAGGTAGGCTCTGGAACATGTCCGGAGGAGGTTGATAGTTGTACGGCGCGCCTGATCCGGCGCCATACGGGGTGCCCGGGAACCCTCCGAACTGACCACGACTCTGGTCTAGGAAGGCTCCGTACAGACCGCTCTGCTGTGGCATCTGCTGCGAGGAACTCAACAGCTGCTGGGAAGAATTAAACATGACGGCAGGCGGCGAGGGCACCGAAAGACCCCCGTAGCCACCTTGGTACCCAACGTGGTTGTAATGTTGGGGCGGCGGCGACTGTAATTGTTGCGTAGGCTTCACCTTGCAAACGTTAGGTGGAGCAGTCTCCGTATTATTTTCTTCAAAACCTGCGAACTGTATATCTTCGGTGCCTTCGGCTACTGCAGGCATCTCCCAAACTTTCTTAACACTGGCTATTTTTAAATTGAGATCAGCTGCCAGTGGAGAAATTGTGTTCGATGTGCTCATGTGTACGCCGCGTGGCAAGCCGAGGGATTTCGCAGATTTATCTTCAGTTAGTTGTCCAAGATCAGAATCAAATGCAAAATCAAGTTTCATATCAGACGAATCTTCTGGCTTTTGTGATGTATCGAATGTCATTTGCAAACCTAAACCAGCAGCTTCAGCATCAGTTACTACTGGTCTGTCAGATATGAGTTCTTGTATGGATCTAGGGCGTGGCCGTGGAACTTCGCCATTGAATGCTAGAGCTCGATTTTCTAATTCTGTGTTTATTTCATCTGCTTGAGTTTTGGGAATAGGGGTAGGGATTTGATATTTTTGCTGCAGTGTTTCATCAGGTGTTGCAGACTTGTAATTTGTATTTTCAAATATAATCGTTTCAACAGGAGGCGTAGCCCCATCTAACACACCACTTTTATCAGTGACAATAGCGCATGTAGGCTGGGCAGCAATTTTAGTTTCTACTGGAGTGTCTCCGGGCGTGCTACGTTGGCTCGACTGAGCCGACTTGTTCTCTACTGTTTCTACAGGTTCTTCTACATTGCCACGTAGTGTTTGTGATATAGGTTTGTCCCATGCGTTGACGGGCGGTGGAGGAGGCGCGGCGCCAGTGTCGGGGCCGAATCCCGACACCAATCCCATCTGTTGTTTCTGTCTTTGTTTGACGAAACGCGGTGCTAAGTTAGCCTGACGAGGACGATCGTACTGAGGATTCGTTTTGTTAGAAACCGGAGCTGAACCACGTGGATTTGTTTTATCGTTCGGATTTCTGGTTGTTGATCCATTTCTGCCACCACCTTGATTGGAATGAGATCTGGGCTGCTTTGCCAAGTGTTGATTGTTATCTTCTTTTGTAGGACCTCTCGCATCTTTAGAATTCTTTTTGTTCCTTACTTCCTGAAAACCATCATCAACAACTTCATCATCTTTTTTGCCAGAACTAAGTTTGAGATCTGTCATAGCCTCTGTAATATCACCAGTTTTGTTATCAGTCGTAGCGTCTTTTTTAGTGGACTGAAGGTTGCGTCCATTGTTTTGACGGTTACCAGAATTTTGGTTACGCCCGCCTTGCCCTTTCTGGGATTGGCCAGATGGTCTTCCCGCTACAGAACGGCGGTGACTAGATGTACCACCACCTTCGGAATGTTCAGATGTAGTTTCCCAATTTTCATCCTCACCACTTGGGGGCCCGGTGCCTTTGGGGCGTCGATCGCGACCCCTTCCTGTAGATGAACCTGCCCTTGACTTATTATTCCCTTTCATTTTATCTTCAATCTGAGTGTTGTCTTTAATTTCATCATTATCTTTTACTGCTCGATTAGCCTGGCTAAATGGACTTTTAGTATTGGGAGGTCCATAGCCGGTTACTCTTTTAGCAGGAGCAGGCGGGCGCGAGGTTCCTTGAAAACCTCCACGACCTCGTCGAGACGGTTGCCCACGTGGTGCAAACGGTTCTCTGTTTTCCATGCCATCTGTAACAGGAGATGGTTGATCCATTGTCGGAGGCCGATTAGCATCGTCAGATTTATCGTGAGAATTCTTAGGGCCACGCGGGCTTCGTGGTGCTCTTCGTCTCTCTTTACGTTCTGTATTAGGGGCACCGTCAGTAGAGCCGTCAGATTCACTGGCTCTGTTGTTGGACCGTGAGCTACGGTGAGACCGTCGTCTTGGTCCCCAACCTCTATTGTAAACAGCATACCCACCTCCAAGATAGCCTCTGCCTTTCTTCTCAGATCCTGATCCACTTGATTTGCGTTCGACGGGTTCTTTAGCAGGAATTTTATTTAGCTGCTCATTGCTTATTCTTTCATTTTTCTTTTCATCAGCAGAACGTTTTTGGGAAGCTGCACTAGTATGAAGAGATTCTGCAGAGTATGTTTCACTAACTTTTATTCCTCCTAAACTTGAAGGGTCCGTGCTAGACTTAGAAGCTATTGATTCAGATTCTGAAAGTTCTTTTTCGGACTTTTGCGATGAAAACATGGGTTTCGCAATATTCTGTTGTGTCATAGGTTCAGAAAGGGCCTGTTTCTGGGTTTGAGAAGTGTTCGTCAATGCTTCTGATGGGTTATGGTGTTTAGGAACAGTTTGTGAAAGCACAGGTTTACATTGGTTATCTGTAAAGGAAGTTTGGGATTGGCTCACAGGTGACTGAAAATTAGTTGGAGATGTTTGGACATTAGGGCCGTGGTTATTTTGAGTTTTTTGAATTGGAGCTTGAGATGTCAGTGGATTGGCTACTTGCTGTTGGCTTGATGCAACCTGTGTTTGTTGTATTGAATGAGTTCCATGAGGCAGTTGAGAACTACGCTTGATATCATCATTCATATTTTCGCGTTCAAGGATTTCTTTTGGATTTGGTTCGTTATCTTTCGTTATTGAGGCTTTTTCTGCTGATAACGTCTGTTGACTGGAATTATTTGGTTCTTCCTGAGTTACTTCAGCCCAGGATGTCTTGCCAAAATCTCTTTCAGTGGATTCCCTTTGCGAAGTCGAAGGAGGAGAATTGCGTCGCTCAGGAGCAAGTGTTTGTGATGTCGAATCCGAGGATGCAAAAGGTTCAGCTAGTCCTATGCTCTTCCTTTCAAATACTTCAGTCAGTTTATCAGCGGCAGTACGACTGCTGGGTTCAATAGTATCTATTGGTTTTTTATCAGATTCATTTCTCCTATCTTTATAGTCACTGTATGAATCTTTCGAATTTGATCTGTCTAACTCGCGGCCAGATCTTTCATAATCTTGCATTTCAGACCGCCATTGCGGCCCAGGTCCATCTTTTTGATCTCTTCTAAAGTCATCCTCACGGTCTGAATAGTCCCTAGAAATTCAGATAAAATAATGTAAATAATAAAAAATATGCATTTTTTTATTTCCTAAATAATACCAAAAACATCTTGAGATAGATATAATAACTTACCGTGAATAAGAACGACGGCCATTGTGCGGTGCATGTCGTGGTGCATTGTAAGACGGCGGTTCTTGACGCCTAGGCGCTGGTTTTCCGGAGAACGCCCAGCCTTTATGATCATCTTGTTGTCGGTTTTGCTGCTGTTTCAAAAACCGCGGTGGTATATTCGCTTGGAACGTTTTCGAAAATGCTGGGTTTGTTTGATCACGGTCGCGACCACCATAGTCGCGGTCCCTCTCTCTAAAGTCACGTTCACGATCGCCCCTTTCGCGATCGTTTCGCTCTCTGTCTACGCGATCACGATCGCGGTCTCTGTCTGAGCGCTCTCGTTCCCTGTCAAACCTATCACGATCTGTGCGATCTCTATTTTCATTGCGATCTCTATTATCGTTACGATCCCTGTCTCGTGTTTCCATCCTTTCTTTGTCACTCTCTGCACGATCTCTATTTTCAACACGACCTCGATCATTTCCTCTACTGTCTCTATCACGTTCACGGTCGCGTTCCCTATCGCGGTCACGATCACGCTCACGGTCGCGTTCTCGGTCACGTTCACGGTCCCGGTCGCGATCGCGTTCACGATCACGATCCCGGTCTCTTACATCCCGTTCACGATCTCGATTATCATACCGATCCCTGTTATCAATGCGATCGCGGTCCCTGCTTTCGACGCGATCTTTTTCTCTATCACGTATATCGTTACGCTCCTTGTCTCTAATGTCCATGCGATCCCTATTGTCGGCACGATCCCGGTCCCTATTATCACCTCTGTCCTTTTCCCTTCCGTCCTGCTCCCTCTCCCTATTGTCGTTGCGGTCTCGGTCAGGCCCCCTGTCCATGCGGTCGCGCGCGTCCTTGGGCGGCTGAGGCGCGGAAGTGTCACGAAGCTGCCGCCGTTGCTCCTCTTCCTTGCGCTGGCGAGCGCGGGCGACGGCCTGGGCTACCTCGTTACTTTGCTTCTGCCTACGTTCTGCCCAAAGCTGGTCTTCATCTCCAGGCTCGTGATGCTTGGCGTCGGTACGCTCGCTGTCGACGCTCGCGCGGTTGCCACCGCTCCTACCGTGCCCCTTGTTAGGAGCCGAAGACTCGCCGTCGGAGAAATCCAGCTTCTGACTGTAACGAAAAAAAGGTTCAATCTCGGTCCGGGGACAGAAAAGCCTTCGCGAGGGTGTCGGCATCGGCGCGACTTACTCATAGTCGATGTCATCCTGCTGCGCCCAGCCGGCGTCGCGGGAGATGTCATCGAGCGAAGAGATCTGATCGTCGCGCAGGATCGGGCGCGCGGTGAGCACCTCGACGGCACGCGGCGTAGCGGGCGCGCGTTGCTGCTGGCGCTGGTTGCCACCGCCGCCGCCGCCGCCGCCCCGGCTATCGCGCAGGGCGCCCAGGGTACCCATCCCGAGCCCGCCACCACTGCTACCTTTCATCTATGCACATAACAACTTATTTCAATATTACACAAAAACCAAACAAAAATATTTCAAATTATCAGAACCAATCGGTCTGTACATCTACATAATATTACTTACGAAGGATGGCAGAATCGATCTCGGGAGGCATGCAGGACTTTGTTGTGAGGCAGCCGCGGAGGCGGGCGCGGCGGCGCCGGCTGACGTGGCTTCCTGGCGGACGCCCGCCGTCCCACCGGACGTCCAGCTGCCTTCCGCTGCAACAAGGTTATTAGGAAAGGTAAGGCAAGGCATAATACTCCACATTGCAAAACACTAACAGACCCGCACCAGTTCCGTCCGGTGCATACATACATAGTTTTAATATTATTTCACCTGCTTAGGGGTTGAATTTTTCAAAAAGCTTGGCGAATACCTACGACATAATAGCTATCTGTAAGAGTGGTTTGAGCTGAATATTGATACTCAATCAGAACAAATGATTTTTTTATGTTTAGATTATATTTTAAAATGTCTTTTATCCATGGTTAAATCTGGCCAGCAAAATACTTTGGCAAGCTTACCTTAAACCAGTATTAGTACTTCATACAAAGATATTTAAATAACTCCAAACCTGAAAAGGGGTCATTGAACTCATCATTATGGGTAACTTTCACTGTGGGACAATGAAAATCATTTTTTTTTTCAATCTATTGTTCCATACATTTATGTTCACATAAAATGACAAAATCCCTAATCATGGGCATGTTCTAATAAATTAATCTTATACAGACGTAAAATTATTCTAATCTATGCAAAACTAACTCTCTCTGTTGGTCTATTGTTTTTTCACACCTTAACAGTTAGATGGATTTTTGCTTATGTCATTTCCAATGTCTCTTTATTGCTAGTTTTTGTTTTCAATATTTTATTAAACTTACTTTGTGGTCTCAGTTGTGGTTGTGGTGTTGCATGCTCTCCTGAGCGGTGTGAAGGTTGGGCAGCTGCCTCCAGTGAGGGGAACTCTGTGCGGAAGTGTGGGGACGACGGTGGGGGTAGTGCCACCCATCCTCCGGGTCCAGTACCAGCAACCACACTGCTGCTCGACGTTGTTGACTGAAGAAAAATACATACTTACTACTAACACAAACATTTTGTAAGAACAGACAAGATTAAAAATGAATCAACTTAAGACATCCTTCACAAAACATGGGAATATTAAAAAGTACTAATGACTTTTTTTAATTTAAGTATAAGTTATTTAACTAGATTGAATGAATACAGCAGACAATGAACTTTGATGATAAGAATTTTGCTAAAATGCAAGGTATTTTTTTTTTTAAGCCACCTGCATTCCTTTGTTCAACTAATTACAAAGTCAATTGTGAAACAATATAAATGACTTACTGTAGTTTGAGAGGTACATGTTGAAGTTGTAGATACAGTTGTAGCAACAGCAGAAATAGAGCTGAAAATAAGTTTATTGCTTCAGTCAGTATATGTCAAAAGGTCAAAAACCTCATCACAGAACCATTCACCTCAACATAAAAATATTATATAGGTTTTCTATATGCCATAAATTAAAGTGTGTGCGTAGCAAATGAAAAATATTACTTAATTCACTAATCCATACACAAAATACATACTGTGGATGTGGAGCTGTGGACATCAGCCCGTTATACAATACAAGGTGCAGGACAAAGAAAATCAGGCCAAAAAAGCACTTTGTTTGTCACCCTGTATCATGAACACAATGGATCTCTTGGTGGCCATTCACTGGATTACATAGTTCACTTACTTTGTGTTAGGGTCTTGACCAGTTTCAGTTTTCAAAGAAGGCAAGTTCGCAGGAGGCCGCCTAGCTGAAGGTACTTTTCCAAGACTTTGCATTCCATGTTTGCGGCTTAGTTGAGATTTTACTGAGGACGGCTCTGAGTTCTCGTTCTATGATACAATAAAACAATTATTTTAAACAAAGCATGTTTTTAAATCTTTATGTGGCAGGAACAGAAATGATACAGCAATATAAGGTCATTTATATTTCATAACATATTTGTCATACAGCATACATCTTGTTATTCCAAATTGTCAAAATTTCCAGTGAAAACTATATACATTTCCTTCCAATCTTTAAAAATTGCAAGTCTCTAAAAAACAAGGTCATTGCCTATTTCACTGTTGCAACTAGATATGCACAAGGCAACTGAAGGTAAATTTATTCAACTGTGACTACTGCAATTATTCTACAGCTCCCTTGCATACTGTTATTATGATCAGACCTAAAAGAAATCTAATTTCAGGATTGCTGTTCATACTACACAAGAGGTACAAAATGTGTTAAAACTACCAGTTCCCACAAGAATGACTACCAGTTATGGTAGACCAACAAATGATTCAGAAAAGCTATTCAGGTCAGAAGGAATGTACTGGTGGGCGTGTGCTCCCTTGACATTGACACGAAATATATGGATCAGGAGCAGTACTTACTCTGTTGGCGCAGTACAAGCTATTGATGTCCAACTTCTGATATCTTTGCTTGCCGGACGTCGGCTTGCTCTGCGCCGTAGTGCCTCCGCCGCCCGGCGTTGAGAGTGCAGACATGCTGCGATGTACACACCATCAGGAGATCACCCTCGCAACGACCACCAACTGCAATCAGCGAAAACCTCACTGTAATGGCCACACAGTAAACGCAAATCACTGTAATCAAAAGCAACTAGCCACGACCAAAGACAATCGTCCTTCAATGTAATCCACTCCAATCCGATACTAGCACTAACAAGAAATATTCGTACTATTTCAAAGCACTAAGTAATATTCACACTATTGATTGCATTCACTATAACACATAACACTTTCACAGCACTGATAGAACAATAAATTGGAGCCCTGCCCTCAAAGGTTTATTGACGTGTTACATCCGTCTGATGAACGCTGGATCGATGACTTCAATAATTTCACTTACGTTTTTTGTTACACTCTCTAGTCCGTTATTTTTCTATAACTTTCTAGTATCTAGCTCAAAATAACGGTACTAACAAGATTGAAGTATAAGAACGGTAAATAAACTAATTTTTATCTTTCTAGAAAACAATAAAAGCAAAATACATCAGTACCTTGGTTCGTTACACTTGGTATCACGGAATAAAAATTATCTAAGCTCGATTGCTAATTTCTTAAAGAAGATTACTTTAGATTTAAACTATAATCTACGCTACCAAAAACTTATATCACTTTATTTTAAGATGGCGTCTCCAAAAGACGATCTCCTTCCTTTTTACAATCAATAGCGTGACGTCACAAAGACGCGACACAGCGCTCTCTGGTGGATAAACACACAAAGCTATGCACAAAGTTTGCTAGACGAATAAAAATATTTTTACTGTTATTGCCTATTGTAAAAATGAAAGCGGCCTTAAATTTTGGGTCGCTTCATTGGAAGCGACCCAAAATTTAAGGCCGTAAACACATTTTTTGCTGTGCAAAACTACTGTTGATTATCCATGACAGAGGAAACCGCGGCACGGACTGTATCAGCAACTGTTCTAATAAATCAATCTATCAATAAACTTCCATAGTGATCACACAGCGAATCAACCGTAGATTTTCACAGCAAAAAAAACAGCCAAGTGCGAGACGGACTCGCTCATGAAGTGTTCCGTATCATCGTAGTAGGAGGCCCCTTTAATTTTTAATTTATTTTTATTATTTGTTATGGTGACAACAGAATTACGTACTCTGTGAAAATTTCTACTGTCCGCCTAATATGGGTCATGAGATACAGCGTGCTGACGGACGGGCGGACAGCGGAGGCTTAGTAATAGGAAACTCCCGTTGGTTACCCTCGGATACGGAACCCTAAAAAGATGTGTGTACCTACAAGTGGCTTTAGTTTGCAGGACAGTCGTAAGCGGGTTCGACGGTGACGAGTCCAAATGTCCAAATATCAAAGAAAATAAGTAAATCGTCTTTGTTCAAAACAACTTGCGTTTACATTTTAGTACGGTAAGTAAAAAATTGCCTTGCGGAAAGTGGTTCCCATAGGTCAGACTGGGAATGTGTGGTGGGTATGGATATATTTGTTTAAACTACAGATGTATTGTAATTCATATTAATTCTTCAAAAACATGTATTTAATGAAAAATTAAATAATATTAATAAACATTGGTTCATCGACTAAAGCTAGATTTAGTCAAATCGATTTTGTAGAGTATTTTTTGTTATAAGATGAAAATATTGTATCTAATTCATTGGATGATTTTATGATGATATTATTCGTGTGTACCTAACTAATATTTCACACAAACCAAAAGCAAAAATTTAACACTGAGAAAACAATATATTTACTACAAAATGCTTTCAAGTTTTCTCTCCATTCACGCCTGCGCACGGAAACTTTGCACCATATTGATGAAAGAAAAATCAGTAGGCGAGGATCTGCGGAGAAGCTCATAATACGAGGAGTGTTTGAGAAAACCGGCAGCCATGGCCGGGAATATGGGAATGGAACAATTGATTCCAATTGTTAACAAGCTGCAAGATGCTTTCACACAGTTGGGTGTTCACATGCAGCTGGATTTGCCGCAAATTGCAGTAGTGGGTGGACAGTCTGCAGGCAAAAGCTCTGTTTTAGAAAATTTTGTGGGCAGGTAAGTGATATAGTATGCTTAAATTGTGTCTGTTTTACGATTTCAATATGATTTTTGGGGTAAGGAGAATACCACGAGGACTAGAGGGACCTTCCACATCGTTTTCGAAAAGTTTAATTTCTCATCATCTACGTATTATATTTTGATCCTTAATAATTTTAAATTGTTAAGGTTCTCAACGTATTCTTAGGAATGAGTAAATTACGTAAGCAATGGAAGAATTAAGCTAGTCATTTATTTAGCAATGTGCATGCACTATCCACATTTCTAACATTTTTAAACGTATTATCTCATTTATCAATAATTGGCAACTATAAAAACACTGGTCGTCGTTTTTTTTTTTTGCGTTTAATTATTCTAACAAGCTAGAACATTATTGCTTTATTAGCGTCCCAACTAAATTACTAACTACTACGAAAATAATTATTGTGTTGAGATATTTTTATATTTTGCCCTAGATTTAGTGCGCATGTCGAGCAGTATTGATTTACTAATGCTCAAATGTCAATGGTTGCGAAGGGTCAATACAATCGTTGGAATAAGACTGATTTTGTTTTTAATTAATTATAAAATATTATTTGTGACAATTTTATTTTATCACTGAAATTACTGAATCGGTGTCTAAATGCCAATTTTTTTTTAACATGTTCTTTTATTTGTCTTAAAAAGCTTGAAGGAAAGATACGCGTTGTAAAGACAGAGACGGAGATTGTTTTGAAATGTTCTACACTACGCTTAACTTATTTTTGACTGACTGAGTTGACAGTAGTCGAATCAAGCTGAATCGAAACGTAACGTAACCACCTACCACCATTTTGAAAAATTAGTTTATCGATGATGAATTGATGATGAGCAAGTGTTATTAGTGTTTTAGAGTGATAAAAGTTTAATGTATCTTAGAAAAAATGGCTGGAAATTTCGGAATGCAGCAGTTAATCCCTGTTGTAAACAAATTGCAAGATGCATTTGTGCAAATGGGCGTGCACATGTCTTTAGATCTTCCCCAAATTGCAGTTGTGGGTGGTCAGTCTGCAGGAAAGAGTTCGGTTTTAGAAAACTTTGTAGGCAGGTAAGAATTCGTATCCAGTAGGAAGTTGTGTTGTACTAGGGAACGTTCTAATGTGCGAAGATATCAGAAGTATGTATACCTTCTTTGTTTATTGTCGAGACAATGATTTATTAGTTCAATGTGTGGAATAGTCGGCAAGAATAAACCACTTCATTGGTGCATATATTGCAGTTGTTAAGAACAACAATAAGCTAATCACAGATTCTATAACATAATTTACATTCGTTTGTGATGAGTCATATGTAACCTTTCCAAACAACAATAATATCAGTGTTTATTAAAATTCTATGGGACTTTTCTATGAGGTACTGGTATACGTTTGCTTGAAGGCTAGCAAACTTTTTTTACACACTTATCAAGTTATGTAATATAATTGAGAGGGATAAAAACAATAGGTTTTTACACAGAAAAATCAACATGTAAAGAGTTGTGCTGTGGTGAGTCATTAGTCATATTATTTTTGAGATTAGGGGGCTCATATCAGTTTCGGAAAACCTTTGAAATACTATAAAATAGTTTATAACCCTTTCCTTATTAATTGATGTCTTTGAGATTACTATGTGATGAATGTTGTATTGATAAAAGGTCTGGCTTTTTTGGTGTTAGCACAACAATTTCAAATATAAAGATATCAAATCTCTTTAAAATGCAAAAGCTTTAATTCATCAAATGAAAGTATGACCTAATACTTATGGTTATCCCATATTTTGGTGGTCTATATTGGAAGGTTTAGCCACTGTTAGTGGGTGATATGGGATCAGGTCAGGGTTATTGGAAAATATTAATTTAGAGCTTGTTTCTTTTATACTATTCACACATATCCGGCATGTTGATGACCATCTAAATTTTGACAGCCTAGAACTGTGCCATGAAGATGTTTGAGTGCGCCCTCAGTTGCATCCATCAGTTCCTTACGCAGGACACAATATTAAGTGCCCCATTGTTTCTCGAACAGTACCACATATACACTCCAGAGCACTCATCAATGAATCTTCACCTGAGCAGGTTTTCCTTGCTGCAGACAACCTGAGTCAAGAGTCTGTTTAAGGACTTCTAGGTCAGCCATGGCAACTCATGATCAAGTGGGAGATTTTCAGTAGGTGGAACAAATGGGTTGGTTCTATATAGCCTAGTAATTCTCTGGTTTTATAATTTATAGCCTTATCAGACAAATACAAAAATATAATATAATTTGAATTAACAAGAAAGTGATAGAATTTGTAATTTGATGTGAGCAGTCCTTTTTTTTTTTTACGTTTGGCAAATCATCAAATGACTTCTCCCGCTCTGGGTGGAGTGGGAGGGAGTGTCAGACTCTTACTGACTAAAACCCATCCATGTTCCTTCATTGCCCTTTGTGTTCCAGGGCCACGGTATCTCTTTCGAACAGTCCCGCAGCCTGTCCATAGTTTTGTTAATGTTTCATGTAATCTGTCTTTAACAGTTTTCGAGGAGGTATACCATATACATTGATGTAGTAAAAATGAACCATTTTGAAAAATTAAGATCTTGATCATGTTTTCATATAATTTTATAGTTATAGTTCTGGGTATTTTCACACAGGGCATGGTATTTGAAAACCCTTTTACAAAATTGGGAGCAATAAATAATCTTTATGATAAACATATAATCAAAGTTAAATAATTAAAGTGGAATTATTATACAGTGGAAAATCTGAATGCTGCTTGTTGATCCGTCCTATATTAGGTATAGATAGATAAGATAATACCAGCCTGTTACTGTCCCACTGCTGGGCAAAGGCCTCTTCTCATACAGAGAAGGCACGAGCGTTGATCAGATATATATCATATATTAGGTATATTATAATATATTTTGTAGAAGAAAAAGAGCCTATAAACCTTTCTCCTTATAACATCAGCTATTTGCCAGTAAAAGTCCCGTCAAAATCGGTCCAGCCATTTTGGAGATTAACCAGAACAAACAGACAAACAAAAACTAAACCATTATTTTATAAGTACTGTGCATACTTTCATATGCATTCAGTAAAAAGCTGTTATTTTGAAATCACAAACAGGCACGATATTACAAATTTTATTTATTTGTATAGATAAAATAATCAGTAACATGTTATCGATAATAAATGAATAGGAATATTCAAAAAGGATAAAACAATTAAATATCATTAACTGCCTTAATGGTTCACAATCAGTGGTTATTTTCCTCTATTCAAATAATACTATAACATAAAATATAGTTTAAAAAAAAATGATGAATACTAAAAAAAATATATGCTACAGTTATTTGTATTGAAGTAACTAACATGGTGATGGGCATGACCCAAAAGTGCCTGTCTTTTTAAACAAATTTTCTAAGATTTAAATAAATTGGAATTAAGTATTTTTAAATAGTAAGCTTTAATTCTATTTGTGGCCATTATGTAAAGAAGTCTGTCATTTACATATAGGTTGTAGTATTGTCTACCACAGTTGCCAATGGAGATATTACCTACAACATTCGTAGCCACTAAACTGTGACAGCACATGGACAATTTTAATTATAGTTATTAGAGTGCAATTAAGTATGTTTTACTGGATGATACAGAATATGAATGTGGTATCATCATTGATTTGCAACTTTGACTTTATTTGGTATCGATACACACGCCAGGGATGCTTTTGCACCCTGTGTTAATATTATTTTGTCTAACCTAAAAATTGGGGATCTATACGTTTTGTATGGAGTAGATCTATACAGCAGTTAAAATTAGCCTCTTGCAGTTCACTGCTGGATAAATGGCTCTCTCAGATGCGCCTAAACACCTGGATTTGCCTTACGCATCTAGTCTGTTTGATCCGCCATTTTAAGGTCCTCATCCATCAAGCGTGGGCGTGTCCTACACTACGTTTGCTGATTTGTGTTCTCCACATAAGGACATGTCTGCCCCATTCCAATGAACACTAGCCCTTGGACAATTGTGGTTAGCCCCGTACCACTTCAGTTTGCTATCTATTTTGGTGAATCCAGTTTTTTACGTCTCGTATATTTAACATTCACAGGAACACCGAGGATAGCTCTTTCTATCTATAGCGCGCCAAGCGACCTAGAATTTATGGGCCAACTCTTTCGGTATCCACATCCAAGGCCCGGACTCGTGTGCGGAGAGATTTGCGGATTTGGTTGAAAACTACATCGCATCTTGTCTGCCCTGTGATTGGTCGAATCTTGCACATCTCCTTTCTGCTCCGCTCGTCTCCGCTTTGGTGGACTCTGGGCCTAAGCATCACATTTCAAACAGGGCAGTTACCGAAAAATGTCGCCAAACTTTATTTTATCTTCCTGTCACCTTTTTCTGGAAGTTCTGTGTACCGATATCAGCCAAAAGACGTCCACTACTAGACCTACCCCACCTCGAAGCGTCGCCAAATCGACCGGATCTTGTGCTTCCCGCATCTAGCAGATTCCCACGGCGGTCGTCAGGTCATTGGTCTACCTTGTAGATGGCATTCGAATGCGGCGCTTCCCGTAAAGTGGTCGCTAATCCACAAGCTTTAGGCATCATCGGTTTTGTGAGAAATGTCTCCTACTCACTAAGTTTGGCACTTTGCCCTATGTCCACAGCGGGTATCGACAAATGTCGTACACCCCTTTTCCAGCAAACCCACCCTAAAACGCAAAGATATATTAAATAATAACCTACTGTTGCCTTACTTACAAAGCATCCAAATGAATCGCCAAGATTTACTCTAAAAGGTGGTTTATGTTGAGTTTTACTAGTTGTGCTTCAAACTGGATTTCTAGACTGAGATTCCAAAACCATTTCAGTAGCTATTAGAATTTCGATGTACTGAAATTTTTCAAACAAAAGTTTCAGAAAACAGAATTCCATCTGTATTGCTGCCCAGATTTCGATAGAATTTAAAACGTTCGTTACGAAAAGTGTACGTTAAATTAGACTCAACGTAAAATGTAGATTTGGTTGGCGCTACAAACCAGTAGCGAACCGAAAAATGTAGAAGGCCACTTATAAGATAGCAATCTTGCTTGTTCACCTTTCTCCGAATGAGATGCATTTCAGTTCTTTAAAGAACAACAGCCTCAGCTCCTATTCTTTGGTATGACAGGATCCCTATAGGAGTCGTAAGATCTATAGCCATATCGTACGCTCTGCGGCGTAATACAGTAATTCATCATACTCGTGCACTAATATTGTCTAGTTCTAAATGCGCATCAAGTACCGACGTTTTTTTCTGAAATCACTGTTATTTTTGCATGTATACCTACTGTGACTCATTTATCAGTTAGCTATGATTACATCTGGGTAAATTGCGTGACATCAACCATCTTTACTTTAGGTTTAATTTACTGTTCAGAGATTATGAATATTTTCCGCAGAACATTTTAGGTTGTCGTCGTAATACCTAAAACATAGGGGTTCCTTAAAAAACGACCTTTACTAGCGCTGCTAAGTGGATGCCCCTTCTTCTGGCATACCCTAACCTAGGCAGTCAGCAGTTAAGCACGCTACCACCTTGCTGGCTGGCGAATATTTCATTCTGAAGCATTAACATAATATTCGTGGCGAAAGAAGATTTTATCTGAAGGTCCACAATGTACAGCTAAAAAAAACGTGCAAGTCTTTATGATAATTATTTTGTTTCAGGGACTTTCTTCCCCGAGGTTCCGGAATAGTAACGCGACGTCCTTTGATTCTACAGCTTATACATGGAAATGCAGGTATGTTTAATGATTATGATCAGACAAAATGAGGTGTTACATCAAAATTACATATTCTATGGGGAAAATGATGCTCACTATGTTCATCAGTTTATTTTTACATCTGGCTGTGATGTAGTTCATTATTGTGCAAAATGTGATCATTAACCTTCAGCTGTATTCTGAATGTTAAAACAACTAATTGGCTTACTAATACGCGCTATTACTTGTATGTATGTACTTTGTCAAAATTTCAACAGTGTAAATAACAGTGTTTTAAGAAGATTGTTACTGTACAGAACGAAATAATATTGTCTATTATGGTATATTTAATACTGTGATATTTTTTTCCGGTCACGTACCTAGAGGTCACTAACCTTCCGTTCTGCATGATTGGAACCCTACTTTTCGAGATTTATTTTAATGACAGACAGATAAATTTATAAAATAATAAGATATTATAAAATACAATTATTATGTTCAAAACCAAGAATATAATTTATGTATAAATACGTACATGCTTCGGAAAACCCAACCAAAGCCCACGTTTTGTTGTTTGATAATATTGTTGTTATTAGTGCTTATCGTGGAATAAAAACAGGAAAACAAAATTCAACTGCCTATTATACTAGCTACTCATCTTCGTGTTAATGACATTATAAAGTTAATTGACTAAGGATATTCTTTGACTCGAGGAAAAGCGGCAGTACGAGCAGGTGGTCATATGATTGCCATCTGGCATCGCAGTGTTTATATGTGACAAAACCAAAGTTGGTTTGCGAAACCTGCCTGATTTTACAAAAGATCTGGCATGGTAAAAGTAGTATTTAAACTGTAATTTAATTATTTTTTCCTTAGAATATGCGGAGTTTCTGCATTGCAAGGGCAAGAAGTTCGTTGATTTCAATGAAGTGCGCTCAGAGATTGAATCAGAGACTGACCGTATCACCGGCTCTAACAAGGGCATATCACCAGTGCCGATCAATCTTCGTGTATATTCCCCAAATGGTAAGGTTCAAAATGGTATAATAATTATCTCTTTGACTTAATTTCCAAAACAGATAAAATTAATCGCTCTTTGTTGTATTTCATTATCCACACTTTTAGTAGATTAAAATAGTCCGAAAAGCCGTTATTTACTTCAATCCTAGCACGTAAGCCGGAGGCTGTTTACGGCTGATAAAATCCGTGAGCGACAAGCACATTATATATAGTCAAGTCTTTAATGTGAGACTTTATTTTCAATGTTTTTACATATCATTCAGGAGACGCGCTAAAACAAAGTTAGGACGAAACCGGAAGCATCTTGATACGCATGCGTAACGTTATAGATTGTCAATTTTATGAAGTCATTGGCCGACAAATGCGTGACACTCTTTATCGTAGTCACAATAACGATGTTTATGATTTACTGTTGTCTTCTGTTTAGGAGTCAAAGCAATGCATTGTCGAACTCATGAAGTGCTCTTATCTGCGCAGTGTGCTAAATAAATACTTGTATGTACAAAAGGGAATATACCAAAGTACTTACAAGATCAATGGTGATGCAAGGCCACAGTTGTTCACCTTTGACATACCTTATTTATAGGTCCCAGTTAACAAAGGAAGATGCTCTGGTTTTATTTTGTGACGCTTTAACGAGTATGTCTACGAAGGCGACTTGTAGTATTCTATTAAAATTAATCTATAATGGAACAATCCATTATAGATTAATTTATATTTATAGGTACTGTTGAAACGATGTTTTTTGTTTCTCAATAAAGATAAGGCTCATTCATTCGTTTTCATTATTATTCGACATGTTTCATCTTTTTTAGGTAATCAACGACAGCGCGTTTTTGTTTAGACAGTTTATCATATATGCTAGATAACAGTGGCGAACCTATCTTACAAGCCGGAAAGCCGGGCTTGCCTAAAAATCAAACTCAAGAAATAAAAAAATCATTTTTACAAAAATATAAATTTTTGTCAAACAAGAACAAAATTCGCTATCTCCACAACTGTGTCCTCTATGACAGAAATTATTTTAAATTCGCGCGCTTATTTTCCGATGCCGGCCGCGATACTCTGGCTCGCTCTAACACTATACAAAAAAAGAGTTAAACGTAGAATTTTAGTACGCAATCGTACCTACGCGCGCTCGCTAATGCTTTCTCTTTCTCACCCACTGGCTTGCATTTGGCTTCTCTGACCTTTCAGTTTTCCTAACAAAATGTCTCTGTTATTGGTAACATTGGTAGGTACTGATTTGAGAATTTGTATAGAGTTTAAAGGTGGGCTTTTCTTTGAATGTGTGCGTGTAAGTCTGTGTAAGTTTGAGAGAGAAGTGTGTTCGCACCGAGGATGCGCGCAATTTATATGCGCTTCGCGCGAATTTTGATAGGTACAAAGTACGATTTCATGATAGTTCGTATTTTAGTTAGTTTTGAGCGATTAGGAACTGGTGCATTTGTTTTTTGTGGTTTTATTTTTTCGATTTCTTGGGATTTAAAGTTTTTTGATTAGTTATTGCCGTAATTAACTGTGTTTTGAAGTGAACACTAAAATTAATTCGGAAACGCAATTTTTCCTTGTGAAGGATTAAAGTGTCTGTAATCGGTACCTACTTAGCAAGATAAATACTTTGAGTTTTACAGAAAAATATAATCTCGTTACTTCACCTAAATAAACCTACCCCTGATTTGAATATTCTCAGAAAACTAAAACCCATAATGTGCATTTTAGTCGATCAGCGTAGGTTAGCGTGTTCAATGGCTGTTCGGCTGCTCTCATTCAAACAATTTGAAAATCTATCTAGTAATAGATACGTGGTGACTTCTGTGTACTTTGTTGTTTGTCATCTGTCCGGGGTAAAGAAGCGAATAATGAAGAGTTGATGTGGCTGTTTACATTGTGAGTAATTACAAACATTTACAATAATGTGTAGTTAGAAACCAATTTATTGTTCGTGCGCCATCTCTAACAAAGCGAGGTAAACAATTACGAATTGACTCGAAGAGTTGAGTTGCTACATTTAAGTCAATAGATGGCTCTTATATCATTTACTTGATACTGACAACTTAATTGAATTAGTTGTTGTAATTTTGTGACGGTATATAAAATATGAAAAGTTAATAACCACTATTTGTATTTTATATTTAGGCATATTTAAATAATAGGAAAATAAAACCGGCGTTATTAAATACCAATGTCAGAACTCGGAACAGATTTTCTCGGTCAATTCCCCTCCCCCCTAAATATTTTCAGTTGTTTATTCAAGGCTTTGACTCGATTTCATGCCGAGTACGCCACTGCTAGATAATGGAGATTCTTTGCAAAATAATCGATAAAGCTTATTTGTAGCGTATTTGTTACCTTGTAACATGATAGGTACTAAAAAAATATCGTCAATTTCAACGCATACATACGGGGTGTAAACAGACCCTTCACGAAGCGGTCAACCAAGCATTCTGTACATCAAACTAAGTAACTTTACGCAAAAATTATTGCTGGGAAACGACTTTTTTTTTTGGGTTGAAAAATTACGTTTTACGGTAAAACTCAATGTAACGGACTCAAAACATTGTGCTGATGGATGGATTGAATAATACGGGGGTCGTGAAGGTGTTTAAAGTAAAAAAAATACATTAGAAACATGTATTTAAAAAAAAACTTGTGAAAAAGTTGGAACTTTGACCCCCAATATCTCCGTAACTAGAAGGTTCCCAGGTATGGTCTAGAACAAAAAAATGATCGCAATAACGGGGAGAACAAGTACCCTTCGGCTTCGTTAAGGGTCTTTTTACACCCTTTATATGAACCAGCTATACATATGACGAAGATGTCTCCCGGGCCTGGTAATATTATAATGAGTCAGTGTTAATCATGTGCTTTAGATAAGCCAATACCCAGTTAATTGATAATAAAATACCTAATATACTCCATTATCAATTTACTGTTAATACAAAAATAGGTTTTTGTGCCCATTTGCTAAGGAATTATTGAATGTTCATTGATAAGTTCATCATAATTATCTATGCATTGAATACCTAGAAATTCTGTTCAATATTTCTTCCACTGCTTATATGGAGAGAAAACGATTATTGCTAAGTAGTTTGTACTACGTAGTATGGTACTGACATGGATGCGTGTGAGCATCTTATTTATGCAATCTTGATTATAACATTGCTTATTTGATATTCTATGTGTTGTTTGATAATGACCTACATAACAAATGCTTAGTTGATGGTTAGTTTGCCTTTTAGTACCTATATACTTTATGGTATTTTCTAAGTTCTATAATTATTTTTGAGCCTGTCTAGACTTCAGAGAAGGCACAGCAGTATATATGTAGTATATAGATTTTATTCTAATTAATGCAGCACTTGGTAGTAGAAATTCCTTAATTTGTTGGACACACACTGGCGTGCAAGAACAAAAGTAAAATCAATAGGTGCGTACAAAGATTGTTCTATTAAATCTCAATTATAGCATTAACTACGCTTATTGTTCGGCGAGCATTATCTTAAACTCAGAATATGTACAAAAAATCCACTTATCGGGGTTTCAGGTTTATAAAATTACTAGCTGTTGCTCGCGACCTTCGTTCGCGTGAAATTATTATAAAAAATATATTGCTTCCCTTTTTGAATCGAATTTTGTTACCAATTTTAAGGGTTTTATTTTTTTTGCACGGTACCCTAATTATTTTTCTAAAATGAAAGTAGCTTATGTTAGACCTTATAACATCAGCTATCTGCCAGTAAAGGTCCCCTCAAAATCGGTCCAGCCGTTTCGGAGATTAGCCGGAACAAACAGATGGACAGACAAAAATTGAAAAAAAAAGCGTTTTTGTTATAAGTACCGTATATACTCGTACTATCATAAGCATTCAGTAAAAAGCTGTTATTTTGATATTACAAACAGACGCTTCAATTTTATTTATTTGTGTAGATGTTATCAACTTATTATGAAGGAATATATAGGGGCTCCTGAAAAACAAACACAATATGCTGTCTAGTAAGGTTCCTATTTTTGTGAAGGTCATGGCAAATCTTTGCACAGATTCAAACTTAGTGAACTAAAAATGTATTCATGTCTCGCTATCGAAACGAGAATTACGAAGTTTGCCTGAAACCATCAAATAATATAAATCTTCCGTTATCTACCCTTATCATGTAATACAATATTATCTCTTTAACTGATCGTTACAGTGCGTATGAAATGTTATTTTCTTCTATTGTACTACAAACATTTAAAAGCCTAAACATATTCAGATCGTCATTCTATCTCTGTCTTATTCAAATGATTGACAGAAACAGAACGATGCTTTCGATGGGTTTGGGGCTAAACGCATTAAATGATTTTTGTATATAAAGGCTAGTGAGGCTAGCTATGGGCTATGTTTTTATAAAATTTGATGTCTTGTGTCTCTACTGACTTTCATTCAGGACTTTGAAAGAAAATATACTAGCTGTAAAAAGTATTTATGTAAACTATTATTGAAAACATTGATTTTGTTGTTAAACAGTAGGTATTGTTAATTATTAAGCGATAACAATGACCTTGTGTTATTCTTCGACTGCAAACATTCCGTGATACACACACATGCAACTTACTCACTATTAGTTAAAGATTCAACAATAAGAAATATTTTGGCACGCACCGCAGGTTTATAGGTCAATTTAGCATTTACGCTTAAGTTGGTATCTATGTCATGCTTTCTGACAGTAACGTTAAATTTCAGCTTAATGGTACTTTATTGTAGGGACACATCGCTGCGGTTAACCATATCATGACATGACAGACAATTTTAAGCATAATTAGAGTTTGTAATATCAACGACCCACAATGACCGATATGAGTGATTGATAATGCTGCTAACGTCGACCTTAAAACGAATTACCGACTTATTTTCCTTTTATTGACACGGTGACAATGTTCTAAAATTTCAGTGCTCAACTTGACCCTGATCGATTTGCCGGGTCTGACGAAGGTGCCTATCGGCGACCAGCCGATAGACATCGAGCAGCAGATCAAGGGGATGATCTTCCAGTTCATCAAGCGTGAATCCTGCCTCATCCTCGCCGTCACGCCCGCTAACACTGACTTGGCAAATAGCGATGCCTTGAAACTTGCAAAGGAAGTCGACCCACAAGGCTAGTAAATAAAATTGTCTTATACTGAGTATTATGAATCATTAGCTCGGTTAGGATATAAATAAAAAACCCATACTATAAATGATGACTTCTATATTTAATAAAAAGTAATTTATATGAATGAATTTAGTAGGTATGATTTCCTTCTATTATGTGTGAAGCATATGGCTGCATATGGGTGGTCAGCGATAACTAATTTGCAACGGCAGGCTTGTTACTTTTCAGTTTTTTGTTTTAATCTAAACAGTATTTTTTTATTATTACAAAATGGGCCTGCTCTTGACCTCGATCACGCCTGATGGAAAATGGTAGATGAGGTCTATGATGGAACGAGCGTGCCCAGAAGATGCCTGTTCACTCTTTTTTTGTTTTATTTTTAGTTCCTACGCATTTTTTGTCTCACGAGGTCATTCAACTTGAGAGGTTAAGACAGCCTTTTTTGGCAGCACATAATGTGGGAATGTTTGTAATACCCGAACTTGTACAGACAAGTTCGGGTATTACAAACATTCCCACAGTCTAAGCATTTGAAGAACGCAAATATTTACGCTAGAAACGTGTCGATGTTACTACAGGTCTCCGTACAATCGGTGTGATCACGAAGCTGGACTTGATGGACGAAGGTACCGATGCACGCGACGTGCTCGAGAACAAACTGCTGCCCTTACGACGAGGATACATCGGCGTCGTCAACCGGTCGCAGAAAGACATCGATGGACGTAAGGACATCGCCGCGGCTATGGCTGCTGAGAGGAAGTTCTTCCTTAGGTATGTATCTAATGTTGAAGACAAGTAATGCGTCGGATTAGCGTGTGAGCCGGCTTTGTGTTCGATATCTAGCCATTTGACCTCTATATATACCAAGTTCCTGTTACGATTTAGGCAAAAAAGAAATGTAGGTAAATTATTTCGGACACGATTAGAGTACAATCTGAACGATGGGAAAGCGTTAGACATGAGTGACTCCGAGACAATCAACTGAGTCATTACTTTTGAGGACTTGTACTCAATGACTCATGTCCTCCTCAATTTATTACTATATGTATAGTAAAATCCTATCGAAACGACGTCACCGGGCAGGCCAAGTGCTACTCGTACGAGAAGTTGCAATGTATATTCTGATAGACATTATATAGGTTGCTCTCGACTATCGGACTGACCTACTTCCGCACTTCGTCGATTGCATTAGCAATTTGTGAGATGATAAGAACTTATTTTATCACTAAGTTTTAGTTTATTATACAACTTTTCGTATAAAAATATAGGATTATATTTAGTAGGAGTATAATGTAGTACTATGTAATAATTAATTGAAATGATTTAGTAAGAAAACAGGAAAAAATATTAATTTCATTGTTTTGAGAATTCGCAAAATTTGATAAATGAAACAATAGGCAGAGTTGAATGAGTCTAGTTTATTTCATTGGGAAAGTGTTACGTCTACTATTTCCGTACATAGTGACTAGTAGTAAAGAGATTATCAATTTATACGTAATTAACTTATCCCTGCGCCTTCGCGCGTGGAGCTCGGTAATTCTCCCACTACGTACGGATCGTACTACCGACATAAAAAGTGTCCTATTCGGGTTCTACACCATCTGCGTGCCAAATTTTATCAAAATCCGTTCGATAGTTTTTGCGTGAAAGAGTAACAAACATCCATACATTTCCTAGGAATTGTATACAATGACGGATTACATATTTTTCCGTTATCATACATACTAAGATTCTACGCTTTTATTACAGTCACCCGTCCTACCGACACTTGGCAGACCGGCTCGGTACCCCATACCTCCAACGCGTATTGAACCAGCAGCTGACCAACCACATCAGGGATACGTTGCCCGGCCTTCGAGACAAGTTGCAGAAACAGTTGCTTGCGCTCGAGAAAGATGTCGACCAGTACAAACACTTCAGACCCGATGATCCCTCTATCAAGACTAAGGCTATGTTGCAGTGAGTATCAGCGTATGGTTATTAATAAACAGTGTAATAAATATGTAGTAAATTGTGTATGGTTGACAAGACTTCGAAATAAAAGCCTTTTGCCAGAGGATTGGAGTAACATTATTTATAATGCAGGTTTTACGATTTGAAATGGTTATTTGTAAAATCTTCAATTTAAGCAACCTGACGGGGCTGCGGGACTTTTCGAAAGAGATACCGCGGCCCTGGAACACAAAGGGCAAAGAAGGAACATGGATGGGTTTTAGTCGGTACGAGTCTGACACTCCCTTCCGCTCCGCCCAGAGCGGTCATTTGATGACTTTCCAAACATCATACCAGAATAAAAGAAAGAAAGAATCAGAAAGAAATAATTCGGAATTAAAGTTGGTGGAAGCCTCGGATACTATTATGGTCTGTCTGTTTTTTAGGTTTTCACTTCTCGGGAATTCGGACAACTAAATAAAAATATTAGCAGCTTAATCTCATACTAAATCATACAACTTTTATTTTATTTTCAGGATGATCCAAACTTTGCAAACGGACTTTGAACGCACGATCGAAGGTTCCGGCTCGGCACAGATCAATACAAACGAACTGTCTGGCGGTGCGAAAATCAACCGGCTGTTCCACGAACGTTTCCCCTTCGAGATTGTCAAAATGGAGTTCGATGAGAAGGAGCTTCGTAGGGAGATTGCATTCGCTATTAGAAATATTCACGGTATTAGGGTAAGCATGAACATTTTATATGACCCTACATATCATAAGGAGACTCCCATGTGCCCCTCAGTTTTACAAAAATACCATATAGACTGTAAAATGTAACACCTCGCATGTCTCGTTGTTGCAATTGAAAGTGCTGGATTTGCGGTGCTAGTTACCTCACACCATCGAGCCTAGTGGTGTTAACCGGGGCTATTCTTTAGAAATTCAACCACGCACCCGAAGTCTGAAAATAGGCCAGATATAGGCTCGTATCCTATTACATGATAAACTCAAAATATAACTGGTTAAATGTATGCATTCAATACATTTATGAAGAGGTGCATGCACTTCAGAGAGTATAGGCGCAATTTGATCTAAAAGTGTAATTTTTAAAATTTTTGTAATACCGTTCTGTTCCGCAGGTGGGTTTGTTCACTCCGGACATGGCGTTCGAGGCTATAGTAAAGAAACAGATCGCGCGGCTGAAGGAGCCCAGTCTCAAGTGCGTTGACCTCGTCGTATCTGAGCTGTCCAACGTCGTCCGTATCTGCACTGAAAGGGTAACTATACGTAGTCACTACTACATTTTAGTTATTTTGGTCTAAAGTTGTCTTTCATCAGGCCGAATTCTTAGACGCAACTGAATTTTAAAACGTGTATTGTAGGGATACTAAAACAGAACTATAAAGTAAATAGTCGTTAATATACAAGGCTCTAAACTTAGCAACCTTGAGTTTCATAAATGACAAGCCATTTAAGTATATTTAGCATTGCTCATTTATAGACCGCCCATTGTGTCACCCTATGTGAAATGTTTTCTTTTCTGAATTTTCCTTGTATGGTGTAAATAATAAAGAATATTCTATTCTATTCTCATTTTTAGACTTGTAAAATATTCCTCTGACACATGGAACTCGTTCATCTCATTCCAGATGTCCCGATACCCGCGGTTGCGTGAAGAGACGGAGCGCATTATCATGTCTCACGTTCGTTCTCGCGAACAAATGTGCAAGGAGCAACTGGTAATACTGATTGACTGCGAGCTCGCTTACATGAACACTAACCACGAGGACTTCATCGGATTTGCCAAGTAACTTATTTTTCTATATTTTGAAGCCTGTAAAATAAAAATAAAAAACGAGGAAATTATGAAACCTCTTGCCTACCTTCCACTGCAAGCGGAACGGGCTCCGTACGGACTCCGTCGAACTCACACCAGTAAACTTTGTACTAATATTTCAACAGTAAATGATGAGCGAAGCGGACCAAACGGGGAAAAAAAGAGTCGCAAAAGTGGTCAAAGAGTTAGCAGATTTCCAACGGATTCCGTACGGACCTCGTTCGACTCTCAGCACA
Source organism: Noctua pronuba (assembly GCA_905220335.1). Classification (NCBI taxonomy): domain Eukaryota; kingdom Metazoa; phylum Arthropoda; class Insecta; order Lepidoptera; family Noctuidae; genus Noctua; species Noctua pronuba. The sequence goes on from LR999894.1 coordinate 6,256,948, forward strand.
AAAGTTAAATAAAAGTGCTTCCACTGTAACCAAATGAATTGCCTGAATGAGTAACAAAAAAAGTGTTATGTCATGGTGTCAAGAACTAGTTTTGAATGGACTCTGCATGCCCCCCCCGCCCCCCAGCCGTCGCCCAGACATTACAAGTGACAGTTAATCTTCAAACTGTTATCTATTGACTCTGAAATAATTTTTAAAATATTGTCTTGTAAATCGTAGTATATCGCCCTTTAACAGGTCTCTCTCTAATATGGCTGCTCATCCACCATCTAGGTTTGTTACGCTTCTTTTCTTATTATACCTGTAGAGTAGCAAACATTTACTTATTGTATTTTTAAAATCATCTTCACCAGACTCGTCGAAAACTACAAACACATTTTTGTGCTGCAACGCGCTGTCTGGCACTGGCGCTCACTCCGCAATGCCCACTGATAATGGAAGCAAACAAACTCCCATCCGAACCCATCTCATTTCCCGCCTAGTTCACTCCGCGATACCCGCTGGCAATGGAAGGCAAAAACCAGTTATCTATAAAACTCTTGACTCCGTTCCGCTTCGCTATTACCTGCTCATTACTCTTTCGGAAGGCTTAAAATGGAAAAAAAAGTTTCAAGAAAAAAATGTCTTTGAATTATCTGGTTTTGTTACAGTGCTCAAAATCAATCTGAGAATTCTACGAAGTCAGGACATCGCGCACTAGGGAACCAAGTCATCAGGAAAGGATACATGTGTATTCATAACTTGGGAATCATGAAAGGTGAGATGCTATAGCGTAATTATATTTAATTACTTGTGCTCGGCATTCTGTCCGCGGCTTCAAAAAGTAAGAGTTTTATTCCAGCTGTGTCAGAACAAACGAGAAAGTACATCATCACGAACATCTTGCTTGACATTGATATGTATTGATTTAACCCAAATGTAAACAAGTTGCTAAGAACTGTTGTTATTCGTCTAGGAGGCTCCAAAGACTACTGGTTCGTGTTGACTGCTGAGAGCATCTCCTGGTTCAAAGACGAAGAGGAACGAGAGAAGAAGTACATGCTGCCTCTGGACGGACTAAAGCTGAGGGATCTGGAGCAAGGGTTCATGTCGCGGCGGCACATGTTCGCGCTCTTCAACCCTGAGGGCAGGAACGTGTACAAGGTACGAGGGATAAAATAATACGGTAATCGTAAATTAGAGGTTTTTTATGCTTCAATACGTCGGGGTTATCTGCGAATGCTGTCTTCTTTCTCGGTTGGGTACAAAATGTTCTCAAGTACCGGCACGAAAAAGAGATGATAATTTTCAATTATACTCATTTACAATAATGTTCAGGCGCATAACCTGTGTCAAATAAAAACTAGATTGATTTTGTTTCCACAGGATTACAAACAACTAGAGTTGTCGTGTGAGACGCAAGATGACGTCGACTCTTGGAAGGCATCGTTCCTCCGCGCAGGAGTGTACCCAGAAAAGACGTCCGAAGCAGCTAACGGAGACGAGGTGAACATAGCTCATGCTTATCATCTTATATATTTAAACTGCCTGTCTTATCATTATTATTCCGATATTTCTTGCCCCTCCACATTTTTCCCTACTTTCAAACTATTGCGGACATAACTTATGTTTTCTATTTGAGCTTATTTACTTACTATTTATGGCTTTATAATAATGGTGTTTGATATAATTGTGAATTATATATTTAAATATACCTATTATATGTCAGTTTTATGTTATAAAATCTGTTGTTTTGCCATGCTATTCAGAATGAAGGATCAGAGGTTTGTTTATACAGGCTTATGAAACATTTACACAAGTACATAGATCACACAACACGGTGGTCGCACATTTAACACTGCGCCCGATGTGGATTTCAAGAATTACTATCTAAATTAACAATATGTTTACTAACAATTTTTATATGTTATTAATTTTCTTGAAATACATTCTAGCCGATGTAGCATGAGACGTGTAGAGTGCTGTTTTGTCATTTTTAGTCTCACACGCACTTCATTATCATATTGTTTGCGCCACCCACCGCTAACAACTGTTTGTAATAACACAATATAACTACCACAAAATGCCACCAATGCCTGTTTATAATAGTAGGAATAACATCTGAATGTCGTGCTTCGTTTGTTCGAGCATATTCTGCAAGATTCCGAGAGGTTTTTTCGTTATTTTAATTTTCATAATATTGTCGAAGTTTAATTCAATTTTGTTTTAGCATGTTTATGTTTTTATTTTTTAGTTATTTCTGCCTTCCATGGGGTTGGGTGGAAATAAATCAAGAGTAAGTGACTCGTATTTTAAAGCTTGTTTGCTGGATTTTTGACTTTTTACAAAGGTGATGTGCGATATATTTAGGCGGTAGTTATCAATTTGTATTATAAACAATTGCATGTGCAATTAATAATTTACAAATGATAGCTCTGTGCATCATGTTGTAAAGCATATCACATGGGAGCGTCATGAAAGGTCCGGTAACATGGTTTTGGTTTTTTTTGTAGCACTGACTTCATTGTTTCATGATCCATTGCGTGGTTAGTGAGTATGGTAGTGCTGTAACCTTGCATCGTACAGTGCAAAACATGGTCTGCCGTTTTACCATTAACCATTATTATTGTCTTTAGATAAGTCTTGGTTGTTTTATACTTACAATACTAATAGTAGACATTGGTTGAAGCATGCCGTAACACAATGTGCTTTAGATCTTCCTATACAAACAACGCTTATTTTGACGAACAGGCAGACAAGCCGCATTCATTTTTGAAATGTATTCAAGTATGATTCAGATAATAAGCCTGTTTTGATTTGGTGTGTGGTCGACGAGTTAGATGCTATAACCATTAAAATGTACTTCTTTGGAATGAGGCGTAATCTTCCATTATCATTGTATTAATACGAAAATATACAAACATGCTTGTTGATGCCTTTGATACAACGACGCTTATTTTAAGATGCGTTTAGACCTAACAATATTCTTGCTAAGAGTTCCAACTTTCGAGTGCTCAACGGAACTTATCGAAGCACAATGTTTGCTTCGTTTAAACGTACTTTTTCTGCATGCTGTTTGAAAAACGTAAAAAGTTTGAATTAATGAGTTCAAATAACATCTTCATATTGATTGACAAAGCCGTACTGTATCTCGTCTCATGTGGTTCGCTCGGCCTGGCTTTTTGACCTACTGCGTTAATATTCGAGACTTCGCTGGCACAACTATAACAGATTTTACTCTTTATGTTTTCCGTTGTAGTAAGTTATTGTTTTTGTAAGGTTCAAAGCTTGAACTTTAGCGCATTTATGATTATTAGAAAATGTTATATGTAGTAGTTTTTCATCATTGCAAGACTATCACGTCATGGGAATGCTTAAAAGGTAAAACACATGTGACATCAGTCGATGGAAACTGGGATTTATGATTTTTCGTCGTTTTTTGCATTGGCTCGGAAGTGTGATCACTTTGTATGTGCCGTTCTTAGTTTTTAATTTGTTCTTCCGTTTTATAAACAACGAGACCTAAATTGTATAATAAGCTTTGTGGTCATCAATATTGAGGTGTCAGGAGTTCGTCATCAGAGCAAAATTCAATTAAATCTGTTACTGCATGAAGAAAAATTCTGGTTCCAGAGTTCGGACAGCTCAGGCACAAGTAGTATGGACCCTCAACTGGAGCGGCAGGTGGAGACCATCAGGAACCTGGTGGATTCGTACATGCGCATCGTCACGAAGACGACGCGGGATCTCGTGCCCAAGACTATCATGATGATGATCATCAATAATGCCAAAGACTTTATCAATGGGGAGCTGCTTGCACATCTGTACGCTTCCGGCGATCAGGTAAAGTAACGAATGCTAGGTTTTGTTGCATTAACCAACCAAATCTTTTGTTCTGTTCTAATGACGTAAAAAGTAAGCAGCTGGCACTTCAATTTTTACTTAACCTTCACAGTCACAAATGATGGAAGAGTCTCCTGAAGAAGCACTGAAGCGCGAAGAAATGCTGCGCATGTACCACGCATGCAAGGAGGCGCTGCGGATAATCGGCGACGTATCCATGGCGACCGTGAGCACGCCCGTGCCGCCGCCCGTCAAGAACGACTGGCTCGAGAGCCGCCTGGACTCCAACCCGCGCCTGTCGCCGCCCTCGCCCGGCGGCCCGCGCCGCGCTGCGCCCGCGCAACAAGGTGAGTACCCAGCGCTTGCCATCTATGTTAATTATAAGTTTTATTCTTAACGCCAGTGGTGTATGGATAAGAAATAATGTCTTCACATTGATTCGTTTCTAAGCCGAAGATGAAAGCAACAGAATAGCCTCGTAATAAATTACGACACGGCTTATAAGTAGATAGTACGTGTGACTTTTATGATCTCATTCGGATCTCCGTCTGACGCTCAACGCTCTAAGCCTATGTGGCTTGGGGAGAATCAAGTTGTACGGTGTCGAGAGCTCTGATTCCCACCTTTTTGGTGAAGAATGAAGAGTCCGCCTTCAGCTGCATGCAGAATCCGAATGGGAGACCAAGGTGTCGGCAATACTCTGTCGGCACTTCACCAATTGATTTATGAATGCACTGAAAGGCGAACACGCCGAGTTAAGAAGGAGGTGACTTCGCAGGCTCTATGGGTAGCCGCGGCGCGCCCCCGCCCCCGGGCGGCGCGGGGCGGCCGGCGCCCCCGCTGCCGTCGCGCCCGGGCGGCGGCGCCCCCGCGCCCCCGGCGGGCCGCCCCGCGCCCGGACAGCCCGGCCTGCCCGCGCCACTTGTTCCCACGTGAGTATAACACTTCTATTCCCGGGAAACTCTTCCTACTCAATAGCACAGGGTGGTCTCCGTTTAGGTTATAGGGAGTTGCGTTTTGTCATTAACTTGGGTTACACAGATAACCTCCACTAGATTCCGCATGTTAAACATTTTGTCTGTATTCGAGTTCACCAAATTTAGCGGTAGGCACGCGGTGCGCGGGGAGAGACAAGTGCAATCCGATTGCCTATTTCAAGATGACGTCACCTGCCGTATCGCTGACAATGACATTAAACATGATTCTGACTATATTTTTTAAACAGAATGACAAATTAGTGTTCACTTGTTTATGTTTACTTCATTATCAATATGTACCTAATAGATTATAATATTTATTCTTTTTACTCCATACCTCGTTATAGGTCTTTTTATGAACTATAATATTAACATAGATATTTCACATCTGCCGGGCGTCACGTGCCGGCCAATTTTTTATTTTATAACTCGAGGTCTTGGATAATTTGCCACGCCATTTAACAGCATAGGCAACATTTTTTAAGTAAACCATAACAAACAAACCTTCATACCGTCATCACAGGTCTGACTTGTGATCGAGACTGAAGAGATAAATACGAGCATCCAGTTAAATTTGTGCTAATTCATGGACGTGCGGCGCGCTTTAGTTGCCTTCCATGCGGAATCTAGAAGAGGTTATCTGTGCCTGGGTTAGTTTAAAAAAAAAGATTGCCGTCACCCCATAGAAAATAGGGTTCTTGTTAATTTTAACTTATTCTGAGACTACCCTTAAATTTTGCTGGTTTTAAGAGCTCGGTGTAATAAATAATATAAAGATCTGGGGAAATGTAGATTGCATTCGTTGTTTGAAGTTTTAGAGCACACACGATGGACGTGATGAGTTCTCGAACCTTGTATCAGTATGTCATATTGCAAGAATATATCAATTATTATAATGCCGCGGCACTATCTGTGTGAGCTTTGCTTGAGTACAATAGCAGGCATTTGTGTGGGTGATGTAACAGCCATAATTTGCAGTAAACACGTATTGTGCTTTATATATTAGTATCTATTAACGTAACTTTGACTATGCATTACATATGCACGTTAATAATTAAATAAATCCATAAAGGAACTAATGGTTTGGGAACAGATTCTTATATTTCGGTTTGTGTTTAATTTTCCGAGGTGTACTAATATAGATAAATGAAGTATGCAGAGTGAGGCAGTGTGTGTATGTGTTCGCAGGCGGCGCTAAGCGGGCCGGCGCGCGCACTAACTCACTAACATAAGTTACGTATCGACGTAAGGCACTAACTACGAACTTGTTAACTTATTACACAATCACATCTGTACACCCGCGTTTACTGTAACATTTTAATGAATAGGCGAACATCGCGAGACAATGTAAACTCATATTAGTGTGATCCATTTCTTCTTCTTCCGAGGTACATGGATCTGTAACGAGATTGTAGTAAGTTAACAAATATCGACAAATTTATAAATAAATTATACATATGTTATATACAATATTATTATTAGTCATGTAAATGATCAATACTTATGATACGTATGAAAAAAATGTTGCTTCCATAAAATTATAAAAATAATAGTGGAATTTATTATTACCTTTTGGTAGAATACAAATTAAATGATAATATTATCTGCTTATGAATCCTCTGCCGGCAGCCTTTCGTAAGACGAAACCTATTTTATATACGTTGAACGTTTTATTTCGATATATTTTTATTCCATAATGTGTAATGAAATGTACTTTCCGAATATTATATTTTTTGATGAAACTGGTTGTGTACTCATCGAACAGTACAGGCTGCCCACAGACCGATACATATTCCACATAAACAATATGGATTATAATATTACGATTACAAATGTCTAAGCAAGGCTATTACTTTTAATATTTGTGACTATGATGAATACCAGCTAAAAGGAGAGGCTAACAATAACTTACATTGGTTTTTGGGTGTAATTAACAAAAAGGTGTTATATTCATACTAAGTTAAGTTCGACTTTCCAATGTGTTAACAATATCGAAGCACCGCATGCTTTGTGCACTAATTTGTGTGATCTTCATGATTTCAATAATATCGTTATCGTTTCTCCCGTGGTCATGTATCAATTTTTTCGTCAATATTTCACCACAAATACGCTACTGGACAGTTAAGTAGGTACACTTTACAATTAAATATTAGCGCTGTGTTTCTGCTTTATATCATTCTGATAAATTGCCAAAGAAAAATATTGTTTAGCCGCTAAATTCCAATGCATTAAATATTCTGTAGAGAATTTTACTGTTAATAAGTGTGACGTGATTTGTAGTTAATTGTTCTGTGTTAATTATTACATTCACAGTTACCCTGTAAGAGTTGTATGACAGCATTATATCAATACGAGACATTGCATTATTATGGCGGTTACGTTACTCCCGAATGTCTTACAGAGAAGCTGTGACAGCTTTAGAAAATTCACTTACGATTATATAAAACAATTCAGTCTATACGCACTTCCTTCCTCTGTGTATGTAACTATCTTGTATGTGTGTAAAAAGACCGTACGGGTATGCCCCCCTCTCGTTGTACTTTTTAAATAGGCTAACTACAACCGTTGTGTGTTGCCATTTGTTGAAAAAGTACTTTGTACGATGTTGTGAGACGAGGACCTAACAATCATCTTAACCCTTCCCCCTACATTTTGCTTGTGTATGTTTTGTCATGTTTGAAAAGGAAATGTTCCCAATAAACCAATTAGGAGGCCGGGAGGAGCGATGCCCACGGGCGCAGGCGCGGCGGCCGGCGTGTACAACCAGATGCCGCCGCACATGCGCCAGCAAGTGAACCAGGCCGTGGGCCAGGCCGTCACCAACGCTGCCATCAACGAACTCAGCTCCGCCTTCGCCAGATTCAAGTAAACACGACTATGTTGTCCGTTACGATTGTATGTACGCCACGCATTTGTTGGAAACGTCGTCACTTCGACCAGCCGCTGTCTCCAATACATTGACACACATACCAGTACATATCAATATTGACATTCCTAGTACACGTATACATCCTCACGGACATATCAATGTTGTTACCTACCCCCACTGCCCCATGACATAATATGCGGTATCACACTATTTTCTTAATAGAAAATAAAAACATGTTTGAAAATGTGTGAACCAGTAGAATCTTTTTAGTTAGATCGATACGTTATTATAGAATTAGGTGAATTGAATTTATTCGAAGTGACTACGTTTGTTACAAATAAAGTCTGTGTTAGTAACCAATTTTCTCCTTGATATTAAAAAAAAAACTTCTGTAAATGATTGAACACGCATTAAAAATGTATTCAATTTAAAACATCGCTTAAATAACCGTCTTTAATATATTTCGAATCGTATGTTAGTTGTTACTCCTAAGTCCTAAGCGTTATGCTCGAATCTTTAAGCGATGTTTTAGAGGTTATGAGATTTTCTGTTGCTTATGATGTTTTACAACTTGATCCAAGCATTTTCAGAGCACATTGTTTAACCGCTTGAACGTTTAGTGTGAACTAAACCTCTTGTACGTGGGTATAGAATGCAGTGTTGTGTTACATTGCTTTTCGTCCAAACTTCTAAATGTAATCCAATGTGCCTGTGTAACACTGTACGCTGCACATCAACTCTGCTTGTGATACATAACCAACGTTACCGTAGGGTTATACCATTTAATGTATTTAAATATTTTATGTTAGAAACTCCCAGTTTATTCGATCCAGTGCAGTTTGATGCACGAAATTGATTTCGACGTTAAAGTTTTGCTCAAACATCACAATCAAATCACGGAGATCACACATCCTACAAAACGTATCAAAAATAAAATAGACCCGTTATGAAAATTCATGTATTGTTACCAATTTCGTGGCATAGTTTTTCTGTGTACATTCCAATGGTTATATTTCGATACGAACCAGATGCGTTTGCAAGGTTCTCAATGACTGGTTAAACCTGGCCAGTCATCACATCGAGTACTTGCAGACTTATCTACGCTTTCGTACCATATTGCTTTATGTAAAGGAATTTAGGTTATAATTATTTAATTAGGGTTGTAACCCAAAGATTTATACAACAAAAACTAAGTAATGTATAGCGTCAAAATTATAAAACGACTAAATTGTTCAGTATTAACTGTGAACGAAGTATTGTTTCACAGAGCTTCACGATTATGTAATGATGCATACGTATACTGGAGCGCGGAGGCGCCGCGGGTTGCGTAGTACTTTAATTATACTTACTTATGCTGTAATTTAATTTATGTTACGATTAATATTGTAAATGTTACATTCAGTGGCTTAATATAGGTGTATATTGGGATTACGTAGTTGAGTTGATTCGCGGAGGGCATTACGGGCTCCCGGAGTTCGGTAGAGTCCACGAGCATATCATATTGTTTTGTAATGTGCTAGGGTTGTTTGTACACTATGTAAAGACAAGATACAGTTTGTTGATGTTGCCGCACCATTGTCGCGTAGAACTAGCTGCGTAGTAACAGTCGTTCAACACGTACTCATGTACTCACGTCAGTGTCTAGGTGTTACTGTAGTTTAGAACTTTGACACGCTCGTCTATCTCTTTCCTTCTCCAGTAGCGACGATGCGTATTTAACGTTTATGCATTTACTCTAAATTGTACCCAGCTTGATTGTTGTTGTATATATACAACTATGTCAGTATAATCTGGTATTTAGTGACACTGGTAACACGTTACTTATGAACTCGTAACGATATATATCTATCGATTAAAGTTTGTATGTAAAATTAATATGTACTTATAATGGATAAGACCAAAGCAGTTGTCTCATATATTGTTGCTGTTAGCAATACCTTTGGTCAATTATTAGAACATTTTATTGATGGTGATACAATATGAATTCGTTATTAAAAATATTAAATAAAGCTTATCGATATTTTAATCTTGGAGTCATCTTGCATCCACTTTTCATCGTTAACTATTGCGAGTGTCAGTGATTCGCAAAGAGTCAAAGAGTCGTCACTAAACATGATGTTAGTGGCGTTGCAACACGTATTATGATAGAGTGGTTCCACTGAACATGTTTGAGAGTCACGTGAGCGGAGTCGCGGTGGGACAAGAGGGTCGCCGTGCGGCGCGTACGTCGGCGGTCAACTGACCGAGTTCCTACACGTAATGAAGTGTTTAACGTTAAAGCTATACTCATTGCTCGATCAACATTAGCTGGAAACTATAAAAAAAAAGTAATCGATCATTAAACGTTTTGCTCTCTCTATCTTGTTAATAGCGTTAGTACCATCGAAAAAGGTATAGGCAGTGATTGTTGGATTTGATATAGTTTATGAATATTGTTAATCTTATGCTGTATAAATAGAGTAATTAAATGCTATATGTGTACTAAAGACGTTTGATTTATTCCAGTAGTTTTGGCAAACATAATGCCCATTGGCTTCACTATGTTACTAACAGTTTCGGATAATAATATCTACAGGATGTAATATTAGGTAAGCTGAGTTTGAATAATGTTAGAAATATTTCAATAAGAATTGTGCTTTGTTATTTCACTATTTGACAACAATTACACGATGCATTTAAAAGCCAGTATAAAACTGATCTATCTGCATACGTTTCATTTTATATCGGAAACATACATTCTTTATTTATTTTTCAATAGGTACTTGTATTATTGACCTGGAGTATCTCTAGCCACGGATTTGCACGACGTATACAGATTTAGTTCTTATTGAAATATTTACCTACTTGCTGAACCGTTACGTAGGATGCTTGCGTTGAGTATCGGTTCTAGGTAATGCTGCATGCGTTTGATACCTGAAAGCCTGTGTACATATTAAGGACGTATGATTTAGAATAAGCATTGCTCTTTTAATAGGTAATTTGAAATAGTAGCATGGTGACATGAACATATTTCTGTATCGATTAGGACTTATCATTTTATCCATTAAAACCCCTGCTGACGGTGCATGGTATTGTGTGTACATTTCGTGAAGTTTCCCATTTTGCTTTGTGCTTATGAATGTGACTGCGTAGTGCGTACTAACGAAACCGTTTCATTTTCATTCTAATTTCCCCGTGGCACGGTCCACAATTTTATTTGTTAAACTATCATTGTACATTTCCTGCGTAATTAGAAATCACTGTAAATAATATTGGCATTGTATGTTTTTGTTTATTTGTGAAGCCGATTTTAATATAAATTTTGTATGTCGATAGCCGACCGGTGCCGAACCAGCCGCCGAAGCTGCCTGAGCGGCCGCAGAACGGTCGGCCATTTTGAACTCGCCCGATCTTCGCCGCCATCTTGTGATACTAAGCGTCAATGTAAATATGTTCCCTACTATGTACCTATATTGCTTACAATTATTTAATGCTTAGCATTGACTAATGACTTTAAGTCAATGAAATTTCTATTTACATTTATAATTTAAAACGAAGTAGTTAATTTTTTTATCTTCCTAATACGAGCCGATAAATAAACGAGCGCTTGCTGAATGAGTAATGTTATTGTTGTGAGGTGAGAAACTGTCATGAATTACTAAGTTACTGCAATACTAAATATTGGTAGCGTTTTGGGCTGCCGGCGTGCCTTTATTTCCTAATACTTAAAAATTATAACCATGAAAATTGTGTTAGTCCTATGTTAACCAAGTAAAGCTATTAGATTGTGTCTGTACCTACATTTCATGATTGTATTTGACGGCACTAGCACGCGTTCTTGTAGATGTATCATGTAAGTACGTATGTTAGTAGTTACACACTATTACAATGACCTGTTTTCAATTTTACTATTGATATAATAATGGAATTCTAGTATCTGGTTCGGATGTGCAATATATTATATATCCATGTGCTGGAACTAGGTGTGTAGCAAGCAAGCTGTCGGATTTCGACTGATATTATAAGTAGGATATTGGCATGTTTGTGATAGAAGAGGCTACTCAATAAAATGGTTGCGCCTTCAAGTAGAAATGAACTGTTTCACATTTTAATCGTGTTATTGTGGCATTTAGTATTAAAACCTGGCACGTGAGCAATGAGGTAACGCTAACGCATCGAGTTCAAAGAGATTTCTATGTACAGACAAAGCATTTATGAAATGAGTTATCCGATGTTTTCTCAGTCTGTACATGGCTTAAGACTAGTCAAGCTTTATCTTTTACTTTATTCGAATAATCATTTGTTTAAAATATTATTATCCCATTTTTTTTTTAGGAAAATACTTTAGTTTTCATACATTCCTTTAGCCTCATGGTCCCGCGCCAGGTTATTACATGTATATAAATGTATAAATATTATTATAGACCTGTTTATACTTGTGTACTGTTGTATGCAACTGTAATAAATGTGTAAATAAAAACATATCTAGTTTATTTTCCCTTGTAAAGCACACACTATTTATCATACATGATGGACCCCATTATCGAGGCTGAGAAGTTTTTGAAAGGGTTAATGTGCTGAATGTTTTCAGTTGTAGCAATAAATGTAAATATATTGGCAACATTAGTATTGGGCCATAAAAGTTTTTATCGTGATCACATCATGATCGGATTTATTGCCAATATTTTTATACAACTTATGTCGTGGTTGTAGTGAAAAATAAGTTGAGATGACAACCTTTAATGGGCAACTGAACAAACAAATGATATATTACTTAATGTTCAATAACGTAAGAGAAACTTAATAAACGGCATAAGAGCACACCGTGGCATTACTTCAAATCTTGTAAATAGAATGATGCGATAGGCTGAATGTCTATTTGCTGACCCACACTTACCATCTGGGTACAGAAAGAGAATTTGTGACACAGGGCAGTGTGACGGGAGATCATTTGGTGACATACGACTGCATGTTACTAAGCGATTCACAGGAACGCTTGCACAAACCTGAGTGATCTTAATAAAATACCACCACAGCAATCTCTCTTTTTTCATGTCGACACAAGCGTAAGTAAAAGCTCTAATGACTCGTAGTTGCATGATAAGTAGATTTCGATATAGGTAGAGTTCATTTGAAAAATCATTCCAGGATTTTATAGGGAGGTATTATTGACATGTCTAACTTTCAAGGAAGTACCTATCCAATATCAAACCACTGCCACTCCGGAAAGCCAGAATCAACAGTGGCGACCACCAGAAAAGCACCGAGACAAGCTCGAGTTTCACAAGTTCACCTAAGAATTTATAGGAAAGTAAGTACCCGCCGTCTAATGTTGGTAAAAAGATGTAAGTAGGTAGGCCTAATTTTACATAGAAAAAGGTTTATAAGGTTATGCACGAAAATTAACCCACGGGAAAGTGTTAAATGTAGCCTATGACACTCGGGGATAATGTATCTTCACGTTAGTGAAAAAAAAATTCGGAATCGGATCGCCAGTTCTGAAGATTACCCTTACATACAAACCTATAAACAAATTCTACCTCTCCCTCTCCTACCCTTTGTAACATTTGTATAAATGTGTGTCCAACCTATTTATGTTAAAAATCCTGTGTAGGTAAGTAGGGATTTGGTAACGGACACAAATCTGGACTCCAGTATGCTTCAGCAATTTTCTAAGCCCAAAAACATTTTAAAGCCGAGGATCGAACACAGGGCCGTGTTCAGGATGTGTTCTTGGACCTACTGCCTGTAGGTACCAATGACGGAGTCTATAATTCTATATGTATTAAGCCATAATCGTGTGCGTACAAAGTAGATTCAATTTGAATTGTACAATTTGATTTCTATATAATAATATCATGACATTACATCTCGCCTGTAATCCCCGAAGGGTTGGCAGAGGTGTAATAAAGTACACCCACATTTCGCCAGATACCTATGTATAAGTCCCAAGTAATAGGGGGCGAGCCTACTAGCTCCAACCAGGCACAAATCCAGACTCCGTGGCTGCTTCTGAGAAATTCCTAATGGAAAAACCCCATAACATTGCCCGACTTGGGTATCGAACCCAGGACCTAATGCTCCGCAGTCGCGATTGCGACCACTAGACTAACGTGAAATTGTTCTATAATCAAGTGAATTTTGTTGTATTAAAAGTTCACAGACAGTTATGATAATTATAAACATTATTATTACAAAATACCTGTCCTGTAAATTTTATTTTATTAACGTACGATAGTCACCCCATAGAGATGCATGAACTGTTCTTCTGAACATTAGGTGAGAAAAATGTAGCAGGTAAACGGTATACAATAATAGGTACCTACTTATAGCACAACCATCAATCCATAGGTAGGAAAGAAACCCACTCACACATTATACTTATACCTATACCCACACATAATATATATAATAGAACAAAAAAGAAGGTACAAAACGTCTCGCCTGTATTTCTTGAGGAGGAAGCAGAGGTGCACCTACAGATAAAACCCATTCGCACATTTCGGTAGTTAGTATCTAGGTTTAGGTAAGAGTAATGCAGGGATATTTAGGCTATAGGGGGCAAGCCTATTACACAGTATACGTTTTTAAATTGACATGGTCAGTAACACTATCATTCATGGGCGTACCCACGGTGGGGCAAGGTGGGGCACTTGCCCCACCCTGCTCTCTGACCCAAAGCTAAGAATTTTTGGGCAAAATTAATATAATGACAAAATTAAATATTCATTTGGGTACTTTAACATTTTTCACATTAAAATAAAAACTTGGTTAAGGTCAACAATGACAGAAAACCATCTTGTAGGTGAGTGTGCATAGAAAGACGGTTCTGGAAACACATAATACATTTGAAAAATAAATTTTATCTGGGTTTAGTCAGAACCCTCGCAGGTTATTATTGAAATGGTGTGGTGCAGTCAATAAAAGGTATCAGTTAGTAAATAAAAAGCATTTTAAATTTCCTACTACTTAGTTTATTTACTTCTGCCCCACCCCTTAAAAAATGCTGGGTACGCCCATGCTATCATTCATCTAACCTAACCTAATCTAACACTACTCGTAAAAATGGGATATGTACCATGATTACTATTTATTTTGAGTTCCCGATATTTCGGCACTGTTGCCAGCCAGCGCTATGATCACGGATAAACTCTTTATTACTCAGTACTCTACACTGTAGATGTAGAGTCTACAGTACCTACTGCTGGACAGATCTAAATCCAGCTTCTCCTGAGAATTTCTGGAAAAACCCAATAAACATTTCGCCCGACCGGGAATAGGAGCTGTAAAAAACAACCTAGTAAACACAGTCAAAACATAAAGGTAGGTAAGGGTTTTATGCCATTTACCTATGCCGTATATTTTAACACACGCCATTAAATCAAACGCGATGGGGTAATTGATAATTCCCGTTGACCAAGAATCATGAGGCAATTGCGTCTGGCGACGAAAATAGTTAATTTATAAAACTACATGGTCAATCTATCAATATTGTGCTATGCAACCCTTTTTTTGGGATGGGAAATCATCAAATAACCCCCCCTGCTCTGGGTGGAGTGGGAGGGAGTGTCAAACTTTTACTGACTAAAACCTATCCATGTTCCTTCTTTGCCCTTTGTGTTCCAGGGCCGCGGTATCTCTTTCGAACAGTCCCGCAGCCTCGAACAGTCCCGCAGCCGCTATGGAACCCTTCACTGTGCGTTTTGTAGCACGCAATTGGTTTTTTTTACTAGAACAGGTTAGAACTATGACCAACCATGTGTGTGTCGAGATGGTCGCAATAGCTAACCTAGGGCACCCAAATGGGTTAGGTTAAAAAGATCAAGATCAAGATACATCCAACTTGTTTGCATCACTTGCATCATATCACCAGTAACAATCACACATTTTTCAAACCCCATTTCTGTTGAAGAATGTTCACGGTGGCCGGCTAAACTGAAAAGTCGGCTAATCTTAAGGTTATCTTAACACACATCTATAGCAGTACCTTATATAATTATGGTTTACATAGACATAAATTGACTATTGATTTAAATAGGATAGGTAAGTAGATTCTGTGTCCAAGATCAATCAGGACTAAAGGAAATTCATTCCTACCGCTCATAAAGGCGGTGTGAATATGATGTAGCGTGTCTCTGAATTGCTAGGTAGATAGCGTGAGCACTCTTCAGTTCGGGCGTTTCCTGAAGGGGGCGTATTTCAGTCACTTACAAAAGCTTTAGTGAGTATCTATCTTGCTTGGCATGAAAGAGAATTTGAGTTACAAAGAATTTATTCAATCTGTTTTTGAGTGGATGCTTAATTTTTTGTGGACTAACTTTATATTTATTGTTCCGACCCCTAGGTGTTCTCGCTAATTGTCAAATCGCATGTCGAGTAGCACGTTTAACTACGTGAAAACGTTTCCGAAAACAAGCTAGTTCTTCAACATAAATTAGGTAACTTTGAAAAACTTAACGTTGATGAAAATCGTGATTTAGGTGCTAATGTGACTCAGATACACATCAAAGTCGTTTTTGCACGTCAAGAGGTTTTTAGGTTTCGGAGGCAAGGCAATTAGGTAGGCATTAGAGAATAAATATTTTTGATTATAACGGTAGGTAGCTTTGTTCTCAATAACATCAGGAGGTCGGTAGGTAGAGATCATTAGCTGTATTAAGCTGGCCCCGCCCAATATCCACCGCAAAGACAAAAACAGTGTCCATTATTACAATTTAATGAAGAGAGAAAGCCATTAGGAACGGGGACTTGATTAAATCGTCGGTGAGCAATTGTCGGGTTTGTGGCGGCGCGGCGCCCTCTGTCGCGGGCTGCGGGGGCCTAATCGCACCGCCACGATTCTGATTACGTGTGATTGTTGTATCAATCATTTTCCCTATCAAATTATTCAGTGGCGGGTAATTGTATCAGCGCCGTCTCGTAATGGCCGCGGAGACGGGACCAGCGGAAACATTCGGCTGCACTTAGTCTCGCTTTGTTACCCGAAGGATTGTAATTCATATGCTATTACTAACGAAAATTAGAGAGAAGATTGTCGTAGACAGTCGTTTGTTGTTGATTGCCGTGCCTATCATCAGATCTACGGAGTAATATTGAAAAGTCTTGTTATAGGCGTTATAATGGATTTGAATTTGAGTGGATTTCTTTTGTCGTTATCGACAGTCATCATTAGTTAGTAGTTAGTTCCGGGTTGTCCAAACCAATCTGATAAATGAAAACTAAAGAAAGTTGGAACACTTACCTTACCATGTTAAACCCGCATTAATTAGCACGAAAGCCACAAATTGCCTTGTTATGTCTTATAAATGTGCTACTTAATACCTTCGAAGTACCGAATATAAATCATTGAACAGCATATTTCCCTTATCGCTGGCGTGCGTGTAGCTAACCAGCCGATTAGCTATGCAAATCCGAGGAATTTACTACGAGTGCTAAACGGTGCTGTACCGACGGAGCTTTGCATAACGCTACTAAACGTTACCTTAACGATCTGTGGTTTACAAGTTTATTTTCGTCAGCTTTTAATATTTTTTATGAGTTCCATAAAGGTAATAGGTACATAGGCCTATGGTGTTCCTACCTAAGAATATCATTATTTACCTAGTACCACGGAATACATAATAGTACAAGTACTAGTGCCTAGTTCGAAATCAGTAGTACCAAATCTACCTACCAAACGAACTAACTTTGTTAAGTAGGTAGGTACCTACGTTGTAGAGGGTGGGGATCAAACACCCTTCATTGGGTGTTTGCGATAAGCTTTTCTGCTTAGTGTCTGATCAAGAGATCCGATCTATCAATGCCTAAATCGGAAATTACCTACAGACCTCGTTGCTGGGCTCTTGGACACCTGTAACTGCTACCGTTACTGCAGCTGGATATTGGATAAGGTGACGAATGACAGGGGCGAATGAAAGAAGATAACAAGTAACGTGAGACGACGCCAAGAAGATGATAATGATCTATTCTGTGCCCAAACCACAGCCACCAACCCATTGCAATTACCATCTTTACCAGGCAGAATGAAACAATCTCTAATACAAACTGGCACACAAATATCCTACTTAATTGCCCTCTTTTATAAAAGAATAAATAAAAATAGAGCACGAAAAAACTTAAAATCTTTCGTAATACCACGTTTAACGGTCTCCAATTAAAGAAAATCAGCTCATTTCTGTAACATTACCAACTCATTAAATCACTCCCCACATAGTAAGAACGCCTAATAATTCGTAGATAACTATCCATAATTAGTTAGTTACTAGTGCGAGTGACAGTTACATGGGCCTCAACTTAGCGGCGGTAAGAATCGAAGTAGAGTTTATAATTAAATAGTTGTCTAATATAATTGGCAATAGGCGAGTTCCCACAAGTCAGAAAGTCACCCTCCCTCATTACGTTCGTTCCGAATTTTCCCAACAATTAACATGCGAGGTAGTATATGTAGTAATTACAGGTGTGTGCGGTAAACGGTGGCTCAATCACGCTACAGCCCCACAGCCCGCCGCTGCACGCTGCGTCGGTCGCGCTCTTGTGTTGCACACATTGAGTTATAGCAAGAACGACGGACTATTGGAACGTTTGAATGTATGAGCAATTTATTACAACATACTCAAATATTCCATTTTTGCGGAGTCTGCCTAAAAACCAGTAACATACATAAGTACAACAAGAGCATTTAAATAAATTGCATCAATTTATACTTGTTTCGGATAAAATTCACATTAATTTCTCATTTGGCTTTAGTAGGGGATACTCTAACAGTGGTCTGACATGTAATTACAATTATTATTTCACTGTTACGATAATTATGCCCTGCCACAGTAATTGAAAAAGTTTGCCATCGATAGAACCCCGAACAGCCTGAAATTACATTCTTTATTGTTATTTCTTTTCTCTCGATTGCTATCAGCTTTATTTAGCGGTTATTACTATTTGAACTTTTAATAATACGAACGCGACGTGACCAAGGATTTCATGTCGAATTCGACATAATAACTCGAAGCGAGTGTAATTTATAAACTTACAAAGTGATTACATTGTATTTGATGGTTTTGCTTCGTACGAATTAACTCCTACACAGTAACGTTAGAAGTTACTGTATAAAATAATAGTTGTAATACCGTATACGGAGAACTTTACACCGCTGTGGGTGTCTAATAGAGTCTAACTACTAACTACATTTTGTATACAACGTCATTTTAATAGTGAAGTGGAGTCAAGTATTCGTCATTAAACAAAAGTTCGACGGTTACCGAAACAGGCAGCGCCACTCGAACGCTCGAGGAGCGATTTAACTTTTTGTAAAGTGCAACACTTTCCCAGCCCCCGCGTAGGGCCCTTCAAAACGCTACCGCGTTTAGACAAATGAACAGCGTTGCACCCTTCGCGGCACACGACACGCGACATCGTGCATGTTTCAATGGAAACGACTGGCGTAGTTTTGTCCCTGACGTGAGCGTACTCCGAGCCGGAAGTAATGTTAGTGATGAAAAAAAAGTTTAAACTAACAAAAAGCCATGTGATATGCTTTTGTTAAGAAGTGTTGACAAGATTTTCCTAAAATTCTATACTTGACATTCGTTATGTTCTCCACGTTTTGGGTCTTCATCGGATCCTAATGAACCTATTTAGAGATTCTATTTATCAAAATTTGATGTGAATTCTAAAACTCAATCTTCAGGAAGAGTTTTCTCTTCCAATACCTTAGGTAGATGCACGGTCCTGGAATTATTCTAAATACTGCCAAAATCACCACAAATTGATTCTTGATTGCAATAGCTGTGTCTTCGTAGATTTATACCAGAAGATTATTTAGATAGATTCCTCTTAGCGAAAAATCTATGTTGGCTCTATCCGTAGGAAAAAAACCACTCCAAAAGTTAGGTCCCTACAATACCACTTCCAGTGAACAATAATTAGTTGTAACACACATCCGCCACAAAATGGCGGAACTCGTAGGACACAATAAATCAATTGGAGTGGGTGGTTGACTTTTCACTCAAATGTGTGGTTAATTGTAACCGAAAATGACTGTTGATCGAGCCACACTTAATTTGAGTGGTGCTTTAGTACGCAGGGGTTGCGCTGTGGGGTGACTTCCAAAGTAATGGCTCCGTTGGTTTTGTGATTATTTCGATACTAATTTCCTAAACCTGCCGGAAATAGGACAGCAATTATACTTATTATTGTTTGTATATCGTGTGTCATGCAGTTGTTTCGGACACAGATTTCTAATATCATGCAATGTAGTTTTGTAAAATATTTTTTGATCTTTTGGGGAATAGTTTGCAAAGGTCATCTTATTCCTAATATGCTTACCAACCATAGATTAGCATAGGTAGATCTATGCTACATACTTATGACTGGTGTACTAGCCTACCCTTAATAAATATAATTAAGCCAGATATCGAATTGATGAAAGTTAAAATAAATTAGGTAGGTACATCCATTATTTTATTAAGTTGTGTTTTAACTTATCGTTACGCTTTCATAATCATACATCAATTTCTAACATTAAATTGATCAATCAATCTTAATAGACACTAAAAATTTAAAGTTTATTAACCTTTAGCATATGGTATAAAAAACTAGTACTAAATAATTATGTCCCTTTACAAAGGATTTAAATTCTAGTGGGGTTACAGTTCTTCTGGCCAGTAGACCTCGATCATCTTCTTGAGTCGCTCGTCAATCTCCTTGCCTTCCGGGGGCTGCTTGCCCAGGATGAAGACGAACTTCTCATGACAGTCCATCATGCCAAGGTACTGCCCTTCGATGACCTTCAGCCGCATCGGGTAGCGGTGGAACTCTGCCAGGTCTAGTTTAGCTGCGACATATTGTTTTGTAATTAGTTTTTTTTTGTTAGTAAGTGGCCCTACCCTTGCGTTTTACAATACAATAAAGACAGGTGTAGTCATCATAATGACTGCTCAATCACCTGCTCGAAATCAACGAAGTTGTATTGTTACAAAGGAATTCAAGCCTGCAACTGATTATAATATACAATCATTACCCATAAGTAGTTCGACTGTTAACTGTTGAAAAAAAAAACTACTATGAAACGCAAGAATAAGAAGAATCAATGACCCTTTTGTCTGGTACGGACGTCAGTGGGTGATTTTAAAAAGGTACTCTACACAACATTGCAAACACGTTCAAAATCTAAATGAGTGGAACTGCAGATTTTTTTTATTAGGTGTAAAGAATCTTTTCAGGATCTAAAATAATGTACTGAACCCATGGTAAAAGTTTGTGCCACAATCACGGTGTCCCTTTTACACCTACGTAAAAGCCACTTACCTAAACTTTATTTGTATATATTCGTATTTGTACCTGTAGGTGGTGGCATCTGCAGAGTCCTGTAGGATCCATCACCCTCAAGTTTCTCTAGGAAGTAGTCACGTGTCTTGTTGGTCCTCAGACTTGCACACGGAATCTGCATTTTTAGAACAAGGCTCTCCCATTTTAGGTTTTCCACGAATTTTCCGATCAACTCCTTCAGCTCCTTGCGTTCCTGTTAAGCCATAATTAAGTAAAATCATATATCTGACAAGATTTTTGATGAAACTACAGCTGACCTGACAATATCCAATAAATGAGGAAGTCGGTTAAACCAAGAGAGTCTTCTATATCTTGGTTTACCTGTTTTGTGTAGAATTTGCCATTATCGAGAAACAAAACATGTAGTTGTACAAATAAGCCGTCGGGAATGAGTGGGTGAACTGCGCAGTTATTAGATAAACGATACGTCTACTACGCAAGGTTCTCGTGAAGACCTAAATTGATTGACCATTGTCGTAACCGGTAATCAACAAAGTAAAACAAAAGATATGTTAAAATGACTCAGGCTTGGAACCAATTCCTAGTAGTGGGCTCGAAGTCTGGGAAGTAGGTACCTGCAATATCAAGGTAAAGAATAATACTGTTAAGAAAAATGAGATGGTACTGGATTTTGCAAGTACTACATATTATAATTGAACAACAACACGGAGCAAGCCTGGTTATCCAAGCTTGTTCTTTATTTATTTGGCAATAAACTCAAACTCAAAGCATTAATTTCAATTAGACCATAACAGGCACTTTTGAATGTCAGAAAAACAAAGAAGGCGAAGCTACAGTCCCAGACACAAGGCATAATAACTTGTGAAAGTACCGTAGTTGCCCATTCCAAAGCGTAGATCTCTATGGGCAAGAAACTCCATGGACACTCTTTTCAATCAAATATTTTTACAAGATCTTGGATACATCATCATGTTGAGATAATACATATATGTGAGAACGATGAATAGGTATAGCGAGCTGATATTACGCATCATCATTACCATAAGGGAGACGTGCCACAGCTGGAGAAATGCCTCCTCCTAGCATCATGTCTCAGTCCACAACAACCGTTCCTTCAACCTATACGGGGTGTAAATAGACCCTTCACCAAGCCGTCAACCAGGCATTCTGTACATCAAACTAAGTAACTTTACGCAAAAATTATTGCTGGGAAACGACTTTTTTTTTTTGTGTGAAAAATCACGTTTTACGGTAAAACTCAATGTAATGTACTCAAAACATTGTGCTGATGGATGGATTGAATAGTACGAGGGTCGTGAAGGTGTTTAAAGTAAAAATCTTACATTAGAAACATGTATTTAAAAAAAAACTTGTGAAAAAGTTGGAACTTTGACCCCCAATATCTCCGAAACTAGAAGGTTCCCAGGTATGGTCTAGAACAAAAAAATGATCGCAATGACGGGGAGAACAAATACCTTTCGGCTTCGTTAAGGGTCTTTTTACACCCTTTATGCAATAACTGTTCATACCTGATTGTTGATAAGGCTGAACTGAACGCAATGTGAATCTCCTGATCCTTTGGTCTTCTCCGTCCTATAGTGCAGAAGGTGCCAGGAACCGATAGCTTGGCTGTCGTTGAACGAGAGGCCTTGGGTGAACGCCTGGCATGTTGGGTGCTTCTCTGGCTTGTCGTGTCTGTCGGTTTTGTCGTGCGAGTGATGTGCTACGGCATCCACTGCCACGGTCAGCAATAGCGCTGGAATGAGCAGTGTTAGACTCTCAAACTAGTGCAGGGTTTTAGTAAAATAAAAATATTTAATGTAGATTGATGGACAATTAGTTATTTAAGGTTAATACAAAATCAAACGTAAGTAATGGCTTGATGGGCTGCGGGACTGTTCGAAAGAGATACCGCGGCCCTGGAACACAAAGAGCAAAGATGGAATATGGACGGGTCATTTGATGATTTCCCATACAAAAAAAAAGTAATGTCTTGTAACTTTAATATACTACAAATCATTAATTGGAGTACTGAACAACGCTTCAATTTTAAAACTTGATACAAAATTGCAAAGATTAATAAGGTCCAGGGAGAGCTATACTTAATACTCACAGATTTTCTTGACCTTAAGGTATAAAACAAGTTTAAAAAAAGAACTGGGAGTATTTAAAACACAAAAATCAGGACAGTTTGAAAAGAGGTTTGTACAAGTACCTGTGACAATGAACGTGATCGTCGGCGACATGTCGGGAGCTGGAGTGTGCGCGGGCAACTGCGGTAATGAACTGAATGACTTGATTGCGACTAACGATGCCGGGATTAACTCATGTCAACTCACTCCGAAGATAGGACACGGCGACAGTTTTTTGTTATTTAAGAATATATTTATAAAATAATGTCAGAATGTAGCAATAACAATGTAGGACAAAGGGTCTTATCGGGAAAGTTACTAACAATGATCACCACGCAACCTCAGTGCGAGTTGGCGGTATATTTTATACGGTTATAGTCTGTTTTCTAATCTCGGAGACTAAATTGACAAGTGAAAATGTTAAAACTGACTTAAATGCTATTGAAATCTATGTCAGTTTGCCATTTGTACTTGTCAATTTAGTCTCCGAGATTTAAAGACAGACTTTAGTAGTTTTTGCCCGCTGCTTCGTTTGCGTTGTGGGGAACTGTTTTAAATAAAACCTATGATACTTGGTGATATTCTAGCTCCCAATAATGAAGTCTTCCCATTGGATTAGTGGTTCCGAAGATTACTCCCTACATCCAATCTTAGAAACATACAAGCATTACGTCTTTATAATAAGAAGTAAAGTTAAGTTTAAAGAAATCCACCACCAGTCATAGTGTTTGCAATAAACTATATAACAGAGTCAAGCACTGGCTGGAACTGTCCTGAAACTTATTACAATGAGTACCTACTACCTACATATATGGGGGTCGATGATGACAAAATGTCAGGAATAGTCTGTACCTTAACCTATAGTTGAGAATAGATGGAAGTCTCTTCTTCTTTATTGTGTCGATAGTGCCTAAGTTTTTATGCCACCTCTGGGCGTCTGACTTGGCTTTACATACAGCAAGTCTCTGGTACCACCTTATTAGTTGAGGTTTCTCACTCACAGTGAAGTTGCGAAAATGCATTGCGTCACCCTTTGTGAAATGGCTTCTTTTATGTAAATTAAAATTTGTATGGTGTACATAATCATTATGATTTCATTAAGATGTGTGATGTCCTTGTAATTATATTTAAGTACTAACAATAGTTTCTAAGTTTTTCGTTTTTTGTATACTAACCTTTGGACCTGGTTATCCCAAAATAAAGAATTTTGAATTTGAATTTTGAATTTGAAAAATCAAGAATATTTTGTCTATCTACAGAAACACTCCAGAATAACAAAAGAGACTCATCCACTGATTCTTGCGGCGCATGCGTCGATGTCGCGATGACCGCACGGTAAACAGAATAAACAGCCACTTCCTGCCTCCGTCCTCAGCGAGACGAGACAATTCCTCGTAATGCGATAATACTAATCAATCCTCCCCACTTTTAGCACGAACATGATTTGGTGGAGAAGAAGGCCCATCTATCCTGTTTGCAGCGAACATAATCAAGTTGACAAAAAGAATCAGTGACATCTATGACGCAAATCAAGAACTAAAATCCTGCATCGCGCTATCAGAGTTAGACCTTGTCCACTTCATCACGACACGACGTCGTAAATGTGAAGCGGTGCGGTGTCGTAGAGCGGCGCGTTGACGTGACGTGCAAATTTACGTTACCGTGTCGTAAAAATGCACGTCACGATGCCTCAACATTAAACGTCGTGCATTGTAAAATTCCGGTATAATTTTCACTCACGAACCTGTGAAATACCAGTCTCTTGGACTCTATATGGACCGCACAAGACGTATTCTGCTCCTGCTATTGTTAAGAAAACGCTTGAAGAAAAACGATACGAAAAAAAATACTGGGTGCATCCATATCTTTCAATTATGAATAGTTGGTAGTAGTAGTAGCTTCCGACGACGTCCGACGCATCGTTTTGCGACGACACAAGTTGCCATACCGTGCATTACCACGTCACGTCACCGTGGCGCACAGCGACACCGCACCGTTTGACGTTAGCGATGTCGTGACGTGTTGATGTGGACAGGGCCTTATCCGCTTATTTTGAGAGGTGTCACAGACCGCCTTGGGATTGATGAGTAGCGGAATATTATGGAATATTTTTTATTGGATTTTTCCATTAGGAATTTCGCAGTAGCAGCCACAGGGTCTAGATTTGTGTCCGGTTGATGGCAATAGGCTCGCCTCAACTAAAAAATATAACTGGCAAAATGTGGGCGTAAATACCTTTAGATACATCTCTGCCTAACCCTATGAGGATTATAGGCGTGATATTGTAATTTTTTTACCATAGCAGTTGTGGAAACTTCAACCCTTGACACTGCTAGGAGCGTTCAAAATTAAAGAGCTTGCTTTAATTTAGGCACTTCTTTAGGTGTCACCTAGGGTTAGCGTAGGGTTAGTAAAACCTTTTGTTATACGGTATTCACAGGTTAACATAAAATAATGTATGAGTTTTCAGGACATCTTGGTTACCAGTACCTACCTAACTACATGAAACGTTATTTAGTTAAGATTTCTACCCTATCATTAAAAGAAGTTCTTCATAAATTTTACGACGCAGGGATGCGATGTGTGATGTTTAAGTCTGTTTAAACAATGCTTATTGCATTGCGAAATGCTTAAAACGTCATAAGTGTTGTGTTACCGTTGGACCACAAGCTTTTCGAAACCTCCTGTGTGGTTAAAGACAAAGCCAAGCGCGTGTCCTTTGTTTTGCGTTTATCCATCAACTGCTTGCGAATTGTTATCATTGTCACCCTTAATCGAAATTAAACCTTATACGCATGTGTAAAGGTACCTTTTTCCATGGCAATAGTGTGGATTCGTATGGGGTTGCGGTTAGGTGCGCACGCGCTTCTTGTATCGAACATTTGATTACCATCCTTTGTTGCGTTGCACGAAGTGTGACATCTGTCGTTTCTTTTGATTTCAAGAAAGTCGTATGAATAATGTTTACTTAAACCGGAACTCATTTGAAGTGAATGAAGAACATTGGTGTATCAGATTCACAACATCTTTATGGGTGCCAGCTAATCAGATGTTGATATCATAAGATTAAATTTTAGGTAAATCCAGATAGATAGTTTTCAAGATTAAAATCTTAGCGTAAGAATTACGATTTACATTACATTACAAATAAGAATTATTATTTATCATAGTAATAGCAACGAACACTAGACCATGACTTTTTCTTGTGTCTTTGCACTAGGCGTTTGACAGAATAGGCGTCAGCTATAAGTAAAGAAGGCACCGGAGTCATATAGGAGTCACATGACGTTGCGTAGACGCACCGCTACCGCTTAGTGTGGCGTCGACACGCGTAGCCCTGCGTAGTAACTGTGCTAGCATGGCCGAAGTTACAGCGTAGCCGCTTCGCAGGCGTAGCGTCGGCAATGCGTAGGCTTGTTTAGTCGTTGTGTTAGTGTTGCACAGGTGCAGAACCGCTTTGGTGCGTCTTTCGTTTCTCTATGCCTGTAGAATTAGATACTACGGATAAACAAACTATACAGGTACTAAATATCTGCTATTACACGCGGTTTACAAAGTACAGAAGAATCAATACAATAGTTAAAGTTTTGGCTTCGTAAGCAAAGTCGAAAGAGGAAAGAAACACATCATGTCAGAAAGATGCCATTATTGTTTTATTCACAGTAGCAAGTTGCGTTCTCCAAGTCAACTAAACCTCTGGGAAATAGAGCCTGGCAGAAATTAGTAACACTCAACAAGGCACGCATTACCAATTACATGAGCGTTTCGTTGCTCCATTGCCAATTTATATTGGACAATAAATCATCGGTGGACGTCGAGTGCGCTCATTAAATCTATTATTAGGTGCTACACTCATTTACCTACATACACATGCGTGTCTAATATACAAAATGTGGCTAATAACTGTGTCATCAATCAACTAATTTATTGACACACATACACTGCTGGAACTTTCTAAAATGACTGAATTCAAATTAGATGATATCATGATGTTGTTTCTTATTAACTTAGGATGATTGTTTTATTAACTTGGAAATATTGAATACTAGCGACCCGCCCCGGCTTCGCACGGGTGCAATATAAAGGGTGTAAAAAGACCCTTAACGAAGCCGAAAGGCACTTGTTCTCCTCGTCATTGTGATCATTTTTTTGTTCTGGACCATACCTGGGAACCTTCTAGTTACGGAGATATTGGGGGTCAAAGTTCCAATTTTTTTACAAGTTTTTTTTTAAATACTACTTTTTAAGGTTCTAACTTTACTCCAATTACCTCCATGGTCAGTTTACTATTCAAAGCATCCATCAGCAATAAGTTTTGAGCGCATTATATTGAGTTTTACAGTAAAATGTGATTTTTGACCCCAAAAAAAAATTTCGTTTCCCAGCAAAAATTTTTGCGTAAAGTTACTTAGTTTGATGTACAGAATGCTTGGTTGACGGCTTGGTGAAGGGTCTGTTTACACCCCGTATACATATAAACCTTCCTCTTGAATCATTCTATCTATTGCTGAAAATTACATTCAAATCCGGTGCGTAGGTTAAAAGATTTAAGCGTACAAACAGCGGGAGCGACTTTGTTTTATATTACGAAAGACAAAACTTTTTTTACTCTACTACCTCCCGGCCAAATTCTAAGTTTGTAGCACAAATAAGAAGGACTTTCATACAAACTCGCGAGAGCCTTTAGACCTCCTTAATCCGGTCCTATCACAAAACCCGTTCTTAGCGAACATCTACTTACTATTAACTACCTCCCGGCCAAATTTCAAGTTTGTAGCACAAAAAATTAAGGAGTTTCATACAAACTTGCGAGAGCCCTTAGACCCCCTTAATCCAGCCCTGTCGCAAAATCCGTTCTTAGCGGACGTCTACTACCTATAAACTACCTCCTTGCCAAATTTCATCTTTATACGTCAAGCGGTTTTCGATATTTCGCGATGAGTGAGAGAGTGAGTGACTTTTCGCTTTTATATATTAAGATAATTGTTATTTTCCTCGCTAGAGAGCTCCGATAAACGCGTGCGATCGCTGCTAATCATAAAGTGCTATAGGGCGAAGCGCGGCCTTCGACGCACTATTGATAGGCTCGCGCCCCACGGCCGGTACCGCCGCGCCGCAACCGCTATGTTCCTGCATTTTAAATCTGTAATATCTTCGAAAATATTCATTTAAATTACATGCTGTAAAGGGCCATATTGATCTATATTACATGCACAAATTATTTAAGGTACTTAATTGGATAAGGATTAATGCTGTATTGATTAAAATCGCTTTTTCGTAAATAAGCCATTATTTTCTCGTAAGTAAAGGATAAAAAATGGTTATTGTGAGTTATCCCTAAGAGATAGATATATACCATCGCGGACTTTTTTGTAGACTTTTTTAAGGTGTACAATACTGTAGTACATTATTTTGATCTAGCTCGTAGGGTTCAGCCAGCGTTTGCAATGTAAGCGCAAAAAAATGTGTTTATTTACGACCTTACATTAAAAACCTCTAAAATTATCAGTGTTTCTCGACTATATTATGCATGTATTATACATATAAACCTTCCTCTTGAATCACTCTATCTATTAAAAAAAACCGCATCAAAATCCGTTGCGTAGTTTTAAAGATCTAAGCATACATAGGGACAGACAGACAGACAAAGCGACTTTGCTTTATACTATGTAGTGATAAGCAGGTATCTAATTTTACCAATTTATCTAATTTTGTTAAGTTAAAATGATTTTATAATTTATCATCCGTATAAGTTATTTATGACGAGTAGGTAATTCATCAAATGCTTATCAGGCAGGATCAAGAGAAAAGTGATCTAAAGTACTTACATTATGACAGCGAAAAATCTAATCTAAAGACTAAAATAGATAATTTTCTCGAAGTCTACTGCACCGTGCAGGTGACAATTAAATCGTAGGCGCAAGAATGCCTTTTGGGTCTGAAATTAAATATGAGTGATACTTAGAGACATTTGGATATTATAATCTTTGCCATCTGAGGTCTAATGCCTTCTTCGTCCTTAGGGAAGTTCACCTATAAAATTGAACACGATCAACACAAATAAACCGCGTTCCAGAGCTGGTAATGTCAATATTCCATAGGTTGATGACACTGAACCTGAACGGAGTTTAAATGTGCTGATCAGATTCAGTGTCGCCCTTAGGTTAGTATGATCAAGTGGTTAGGTACTTAATGGTAAGATCTACTTTTTGAAATAACTTACGATGATCAAAATATAATACTCCATCCAGAATATAAAAAGCAGTATTAAATGTTCCAGTACCCACTCGTAGCTACATTCAGTTACGTGCGTCAGCGCAGCGTTGCCGCTAGTTTATGTGGCTCGGTTATCTTCGGAGATTAGATCGCGCCTCGTCGGGACATCACGCCCACCGCTGGCCCACCAGGGGATCAGCAGAATACAACGTAAGAATATACTTGTAGAACTGAAGAAAGCTCGCGTGATAATGTTGTTGTTTTATAATGGTTTGAGTTCTTTGAATGGACAGTGGTTATGAATTGTTCTTTTTTTTGTGTATTATGTACCTCTGGCTGAATTGACTGGCTATCCTCTTGTATTAAGGCTTTTGTATGAACCTTCTTAAATAACTTAACATTCAATAATAATATTTTAAAACATTTGCCAAGAACTTTTCAACATGATTTATCTATACAGATTTTTGGATTTAACACTATTTCGATACGCTCAATCCCAGTCTTTGCAGCAGCATGCATGACGTGTTAACAGACGAATATTCATGTAAATGGATTTTGATGTTAGATAATGTATGCTGAAGATTACGAAAACACTAAAAGTAAGACTGAATGAATGATATATTAGAGATTATATCTTGAACACTTAATTAAAGTAAGTAGCTAATCTAAACGCATTAAAGACAGTCACTTAATTATATTTTCTACAACTTGATGTAACTTAATCTAATTAAATACCAATTGGCTGGCAGGTTTTTTCAAATAAAAGTAATGTTAGAAAGCCATAAAATTAATGAAAAGTAAAAGAGTTATTATCTAGCTTTTTACAAACTTTTATGGCGTTTTCTATTTGTGTTTAAATATCTCTCACGGGCCCGTGGGCAACAATAAATTTAGCGCAGATACAATCAAATAATTACTTGTTAATCGTTCTAATATTGCGAAAGAAGTCATAAGAGCAATTACTTACGTAGAAATAGGAAAAAGTTTTCTTTTAAAGATTGTATATCTTTATGGAGTTAACGAGCAGTAGAGTTATGTCCCACATTAAATGTTTTTATTATTGTTTATAGATTGAGATTATAGATTCGCAGGAGAAAACTTGTGCATTTATAACAACAGTTTATTGGTGGCTGTTATCTTATTTTCACAGTTACTTAATTATATGCTATTTTAGCCAAGTTTATTTCGTGTTTGATGACTACCTCCTTCCTGGGCAGGAGCAGTTGGCCAGCCTTCTACCAATCAATAACTTTCTTCGGTAAATCACGCAAGTTAACAGAGAAGTTTCCAGAAGATTTGTCAAGAACTTGTGTTGTGTTTGTACTTGTAGCTAAGCTGGGTTTTAAAAGATTTCACAGAAACACATTTGTTTAATCATAAACCTCTCAAGTTAAAGTGTGAAAGCTTGCTGGACCAATTTGACCAGTATAAAAATAAAACGTAATGAATCCAAGATATTTCCTCTATTTCAGCTGCATCGTATCTAAGCAGGTGATAATCCAATCGTAGGCGGGGCACCTGCATTAGCGAAATCATTTTTCTTCTGCTTCCATTAAAAACTGTTATAATTGACGTTGTCTAAACCACAGCCTTTTGTTCATCGGCATCCGCGGACATCCCGCCGTGGTTTTAATTACTGCCGGCCAAATGCGTTAATGTAATCAAAGCTCAATACATCATACTCGCGCTATCGCCCCGCCTCGGTTTGATTAATAATTCTAATGAGCGGCGGTGCCAAACGAGTTAATTAAGCGTCGTTTTTTACTGGCCGGTGCCACCGCGGCTGGTAAACGGCGCATCAATCACCGCTTTGTGTCTGCCGCCGAACTTCTTAATGATTGAAATGATGCCGGCGAGGCTGCGCTGCCCTTTGACCGCCGGTGCCTGCGCAGCCCCGGCTGTGGTGGGGCTGAAGGAGCGGGTGCAAAGTGTTGCGATTATTGTGCTAAAGCGTGGCTTCTACCGACATAGAAATCAGGAATCAAATATTCAACTAGAAGGAGTCTGCTGATTTGACTAACCATGATTCATAAGGTTAAAAACTAATTAAGGAATTACAAAGTAACGATTACCGTACCTATTTTAGCTAAGAAACTTCTTAAGTTCGAAATATATATATGTTAAAGAGTAAGTAAAATCTGTTTTGTCTCTAGCAAAAACATTGCCAAAATGCCTCCCATCCCATGTAACAATAAAACGAAGATTTTATAATGAAGTATCAACACAAAAACTGTAGCAATTAGGACAATCATTTTCTCAATATTAAAATGTTAGAGGTATATAATAAAAAAGAAGAATTGAGATAAAAAACACACACTAATGTAATATCTAGACCGGTAGCTACAAGATTTCGGTACGTACATTATATATTATAGCCTGAGGCTTTATCTCGCTACCGGTCAACTTCTCCAACATCATTTTAAGATTTACATAAAATAAGATTTAATAGTCTTTCCACCAATCAGTGCACCGCTTCTCATATACCATCTACCTACCTATTGCTTTGAAAAAATAAGTTATGTTACATGTAAACAGAACAAGTCTTCAATGTTAGTAAAACTCTATCGTACCGCCAAGTAGAGCCATGTTTGTAGGCGTAAAACACGAATTTAATGTTATTTTTTGCTGCAAGCTATAGGCGTTCTGAATACCAAAATTTAATTTTCATCATTTATAAAACGACAAATCAAAATATCTTTGCCCGGGGATGATCTACGAGACAAATGGCAAACATTAATATGAATCAAAACAGTTTATTCTGTAAAACTAGTGGGACCGGTGTTCGTCAAACATTATCAATCATTTTCGCTTCGGCCGCGGGCAGAATAGCTTTAATTTGATAAAACGCAATTAGCTACCAAAAAGAAATCTAATCTCAAGAGGCGGCTCCAACTTTTTTGGCCGCCATCTTTTTGGGTTCCACATTGACGCCTCGAATAAATAGAATGAATTACAAAAGTTAACTATAACGAATGGTTAATAGAAACAAAGCTTTAACTAATTAAGATGGTTTTGATAGATTGATACCTGGATCGAATAATACATAAATGTTACTTACTTTTTATTGCCCCGGCAGAGAAAATGATTGTAGATGAGTTCTATGGTGTGAGCTTTACAAAGAGCAGTCTAAATGAATAATTTTATTTTCTTATATTATAAACGCGTGTTTTCTACGATTGAATGGTCCTTCAATTTAGTGGCGAGTCATTCCAGTGGCAGTATCAAGTGGAACGCGCGCCGCGGGGTTTAATGTCTAATTCACCGCGCTACCAACAGGTGGCGGCTGCGCGGCTTTTCAAATCTGACAGACGCCATTGCCTTTACGTCAGAAAGCCGCGAATAAAATTAATGATGTTCGCGCCTTAATGACGTTTCACGACGCCGCTCCATTGTGTCCGTAATACAACAATTATTGAGATCATTTATTAAGTTTATTGATCTTTTAACTTAATCTTTTATTTCGTAATTTAGCTCCGTGCGAGAGCGCGAACTCTGAAAAAAATATCTCATATGCGGAGGTATTTTTTGGACTATTTTTGTCATTATACGGCGTGATGTGAGCGGGGCTTTGAATATAGAGGCAATTACTGCCCCGCATGTGGTTTGATTATGTACGACGGTTCCATTCCATCTAGCGATGAGGCTATAAAACGTTGGTAAAAACATTACTAAAACCTTTGCGAGCCGTAGTTTTTGAGCTTCCGTTGCTAAATTGATGCTGATGTTAAGAGCTATTGTTATGATTTTGTGAACGTTAGAGAGTAACTGTCTATTTTTTGTGTGTTCTAAAGTAGATTAAGTTTTCGGATGACTTCATGACGACGGTATGGAGATGTGTATGTGTGTGTGCACTTTGTGCAGCCTGTGGCAAGTTGATGCCGCCAGTGCAGACGTAGTTAATTAGCAGTTAGTTGACAGTTAGGTTCCTTTGACGCCGGGTAATGTCGAAGCTTTGCCATCTTAGTGCCATTAAGTCTGAGCTCGACTGGCATGCTAATACCGCTCCGCTTGTTGCAAATTAACCAGCGTCTTCTGGGAGAAGTTAACGCATTTCTGATTAGAAAATTCTAGTAAATTAGGTAGGTACAATATGGGAAAATTATGTTAGTGTAGTATTTTAAAAAGGTAGGTTCTATGTTTTAGGTACTACTTTGAGCGTATTTTCTAAGCGTGTTATTCGGTGCAAACAATTATAATTTTGACTAGCCTGTCACAACTTAGCTAGCTTAGCTTAGTTAGGACTTTTTAACCGAACTTAAACAAACCTGGAACACGTTTCAGGCGCTATCTGCAACTATATAATTTTAGGCCGTGGGAACGAAAGAACGCCATCTAACATTTTTTTGCATCAGAGAGATGACCTGACTAAATTATCAACAAAGATCCTAAACCACTGGATCTGGAAACATGAAAATAGGACAGGTTCCTTTGGTGACACAGTTTTTCATTCCCATAATATTTGTAGAAGTAAGTGGGTTAAATATGACAAAAAAGCAGGCATGAGAATTCGTGATATTACAAGAAAAAGCAATGAATAATGGCATCTCTGCTTTTGTTTAACAACTATGAACACGTTTTTCTGGATTTTCGAAATCAATTCAAAATACGGGATACAAGTTTTAATGAATGTATCAGGTTTTTCTAAAATTCTGCCCTTAAAGGTGTTATATGAGAGTTTGTATCGGAAATCTGAAATCACACAGGCAAATTCAAGTTCTTTCTTTGTCGGGTGGTTAGTGCCTAACTTGGCGTCAGAGTTTTTATGCCGTCCACGGGCTTTTGACTTGGCTTTACATGCCGTTGAAAAGTATCTCTCAGGCATGCTGGTTTCCTCACGATGTTTTCCTTTACCGAAGCAAGCGATAATTATACAATACGCACATGAATCCGAAAAATCAGATATACGTGTCTTGGGTTCGAGATCGAGTCACTAGGCTATCACTGCTCTGTAAAACAAATTCAAGTGTATTGCATGTTTTAATTCTAACCTCATTGTAGATTGTAGTGCAAAGTAAAGAGATTAAAATGTAGATGATATCCTACATAATTTTCAGTCAATTACCTAATTGATTTGGTATATACTTACTAACACTAACCAATTAGGAAACCACTTACATCATCAATTCAATGTTGCTTCAAGTTTACTAACCTATACAGCACAAAGGCAGCTTGACTTCATTTAATTTTCTAAGTAATGTGCATGCAAATTTTTTTTTGTAGGTAAAAATGTTGTGTTGCCAATCTAATTTAGCTGATGTTGTAATTTTCAAATCGTTTGAGTTGCAGCCAAACGCAAGCCAATTTAGAGTGAAAAAAAAAACATTTGTGGTCGGTAAAAGCAATACTGACCAACTGAAGTCTAGCTGCTGACATTAGACGCTAATAGATACTTCAGTATTAAATGATCGGTCTACGGAGCCGAGTCCAAAAGTCTATACCGGTTTGACTCTAATTGCAAGAAAAGATAAACAAAGATTCCACATTCAACTGTTTTATTTCCAAGCTCCAGATTCCGGTACCTTTAAACAAACGAGCATCGAATTAGCGCGAAGCGGCAAAGGAAATCGCCTGAACCAAATTCAGCGCTGTTTTTACCTTGTAACATGCTGTAAGAGCACTTCGCGCCATCGCGTTACAGGCATTTGTTGGCCGCAAACGAAGGCAAGGGAAACACGTACCGCAAAATGATATCTAATAAGGCAGCGTTAAGATTATCGACACGATACGCTTCCCTCAACGAGCTCCGATTTCTCAATAACATTCCGTATCTTACCTACTATAATTTCAAAGAGCCTTCATGTACGTACCTACGTAGATAATCCGTAATTCCTTGTCTTCGGTCCACGATCGTCGGAAACCAGCGCAATTAGATGCAATCGTGTCGGAATTATTGTAATAACCAAAAAGAATCGATGGTCTAACGATGGGCGATCGCTGCGCGGCTATTGGCGCGGCACTCACCAATGCGCGCGCGCACGACTCGCGTTGTTAGCCGATCTACACGAGATAAGCTAATTATACAACAGCGGACGTTGATTGTTATTCTACTTTCCTCCTTTATTTTTCAGATGTTAAGCTTTCGAAGTATATCTTAATCGTTGTACGCATACATAAAGCTCAAAGTGGTTATTAAAATATCGATTGGAAAGAGAAACACGTTATTATTGTACGAATCGTCTAATCATTAACGATTGAATGGACCACCGACGATAGCCATTACGGAAATTAAAACGGGGCCTACATGTACAAATATGTCTTTACCTGCGTACAAACATAACATAGGTACTGGAACCAACATTGAATTAATTTGATATTTAGGAATATGTTTTTTTTACATTTACCTTTGTAAACTGTATAAAATTTAGGGATATTTTAAATTATAATTGCCTACCATTGTTTTCGGTATCTACAGTACCACACTCATGCATGTTTTGTTCTAATAATCTCATGAACATAGGTATTTCATTTAACAAAAATGTTTCCTCTTCATGAGTACCGGAGTTATTATTGGTTACACTAAATGTGGCGTTACTACCTCCTTGATACTTTTTTGAAATCATGCTGTAAATAAGGAAAACCGTGGGGAATGCCACCGGAGTAGTTAGGAACTGGAAAGTGATTATTTTAGGAATGATTACGACATCATCATCCTCCTGCCCTTACCCCAATTTATTTGGGGTCGGCGCAGCATGTCTTCCTCTTCCATACTTCGTCATCCCATCAAACACCTCCTTTCTTGCTATATCATCCTTCACACAGTCTATCCATCGTTTCTTTAGTTTTCCTCTACTCACATTTATACTCAAAACTTTCCTCGCGACATTTTCCTCATTCCTCAAGATCACATGTCCATACCAAGCCAACCGATTACCAGTCAACTTTTCAGTCACCGGCGCCACTTTCAGATTTGACCGGAATGATTAAGTTCAGTATCATTATTGATTGAGAAACAAGACTTGGTGCTGCTGACACGATCGAGTCGTATGAAGTCTGAAAATTCAAAAACCGAAATGAGATCTTAACAAAACATCTGCAAAGGACATTGTAAGGCGTCCATACATAGTTCGCCTAAGAACCAACAGAGACGTGAATTTACTTTCTGTGTTCTAAATAATGCATTAATTCGTTTAAAATTAAACTAAAATCACAGATACTTCTGAGAATTGTAAAAAAAACCAAAACACTTTCGGTATTTGAGGTTATCAATAGAAACGTAATAATTGCTATAAAAAAAAGAAGTCAAAGTGCCATCTGTCAATTCATTGACTGTTAGTGTCGATGTTGCTCGTTTCACATAGCGCTTTCAATCGCTTACATTCTGTTTGTAACTAAAAACCTTATTCAATTCAATTAAAAATAATAATAATGGCACCCGCACCGGGAAATAAGACAAAACGTGAATTACTTTTTAAAATGTTTTCGAAATTATGAAGTGTCCGTTCTATTGTAATAATTGTAATGTACAAAAAGAACTAGTACCTAATTATTGTAAAGGTTGATGAAAGATGCACGCCAGTTTTTACAATGTCCTTTATGAAATTTTGATTCGCTTTTCCACTCAATTTAGTTTTGAACACGCGAACTGATCAGGGTAGGTTATGATATTTAAGGAAGTATGTGACGAAATTTAAACAACGTATAGTTAGTTCTTACCTGCATAATTATGCCGACGGTAACTGTTTTTATCAAAATAAGACCGGTTGGTTAAAATTTTAAGATAGTTATTGCTTTTAACTTTTTAAGTTACAGTTTTTACTTAAGTTATAGGCCATAGGTTTACCTTGGGTAGTTTTTGTCTGCCCAATATTTTTCCAAGTATTTGGGAGTTGGATTTCGTTGTAACCAGATGGAGCGATTATCTAAATATTATGCATAAAATTTAATGGAGCGATTACCTATCGGATCTCCACAGTAGATAACTTGTATAGAAGTAAAATAATCTCAGTTACATCTTCACATGACTTTTTAGTAAATCGTTCTGGACACATTAAATAAATGGAAATGAAATTAAACATATGTCTTAACATCACTGAGCGGCATTGAGTTTACAATTTTGTGATATTAAGGCGACATTTACACGTATTAATTCGTCGCACTAGCACAACTTATAATATCTCTGTCTTGAGTCTAGGGTTGCTCACGCAGCCATGCTGCTGTAAATCTAGATTTCAGAAAAAAAATGATGAACAGATCTTGAAACCAATTTGATTTAAGTATGATATAAGTATGAACGCCTACGTGTATCACGCCTTATAATCCCCGAAGGGTTAGGCAGTGGTGTAACTAACAAGTACACCCACATTTCACCAGTTATGTTTAATTCCCATATAATAGGGGGCGAGCCTAATGCCATTAATTGGGCACAAATCCAGACTCCGTGGCTGCTACTGAGTAATTCCTGATGGAAAAACCTAATAACACTTTGGCCGACCCGGGAATCGAACCCAGGGCCTCGTATTCAGCAGTCGCACTTGGGAACACTAGACCAACGAGGCAGTCAAAAATCACATTAAGGGTTTTACTGGACTCCAAAAGCAAAAGATCAACCAAAAGAAGAACACAAAATTGACTTAAGAGTTAAGATTCTATTAAACTGAGGAAGTGTTTTTGTGTCTAGACTCATGAATGAATAAACTGTATCAACTGTCAGAAACGAAAAAATGAGTTGGAAATTCATGCCACCTCCGAAGGGCGAGGCAGAGCTGAATCTGTGGTACACATACATATCACCAATATTTTGAAATCCCATTTAATAGCTCATAAGCACGAGCCTATTGCCATCAAACATCCCGACTCCTGGCTGCTATATAATATCCAAAACCGAAAGAAAAAAAGAATTTTTCGCAAGTAGCTAAGCCAAAGCTACTAGAGAACTACTGTTCTCTTAAAAATCCTTTACTAAAATGAAAAGAAGAATTTAGGTTTATCTATAATTGAACGCGTTTACAAATTTTCGTGTCCATGCTATTAACCGTTGAGGAGCTCTCTCGTGAGAAGGCGATCCTAGCTGCAGGGTTAAGTCATGTCTGTCATAAAAATGTATTGTCAGCAAAACAGAAGATGTGTGCAAAATTTCAGCTCAATCAACTGGTTTGAAATTCAGTTGCAAGATTTGACCAATGTACTAACAAACTAACTTTATAATCTATACTTCTATACTAATATTATAAAGAGGAAACCTTTGTATTTTTGTATTTTTGTATGTTTGTATTGAATAGGCTCAAAAACTACTGGACCGATTTCAAAATTTCTTTTACCATTACTTAGAGGGATTCTTCTGAATCCGTATAGGCTATATTTTATCCCGGAAAATAGATAGGATTTTTCGTGGTAGTGAAAATTGTGGAGTAAGGCGTCGAAAAAACTGCCGTACGTTAACGATTCTCGCGAACGCTGCCTAAATGGTTAGAGATGTATGGTTGACTTCCATAGAAAAGTTGTAGAACTCAATAATGCCTACAAAAAAGTCCGGGATAATATAAATCAAACATTTATATTTTAGCCATTATAACCACTTTTCCATAGAATAAAAGTAATTAAAATTATTAGCCTATGTTTATTGATCATATTATCGTCAAATACTAATCCTTATCCAAATAAACTATTTATTGAGCAAGATTGTTTCAATAGCTATAAATTACTTTTTATTTTATTCCAATCGGACAATCCATTCAAAAGATATTACGAATTTAAAATTGTAAAGACTTGCGAACGGATGAGGCCTACAGAGAAAAATGAGCATCGGACGAACAGCATAGTGGTACCAGACAAGAAGTGCCACAAACACTCCACAAAAGCTTAAAAAATAAATGTCCACCCGTGCGAAGCCGGGGCGGGTCGCTAGTAGCTTATAAAAATTGATTTAACTACCGAAAGACTTACTCACTTAAGAAGCGATGGATGGATTGTGTGAAGGACGTTATGGCTAAAAAGGAGGTGACTCCTGAGATGACGCGTAATAGAGAAATATGGAAGAAGAAGACATGCTGCACCGACACCAAATAAATTAGTATAAGGATAGGAGAATGATAAGGATTTTAAACTATCTACTTATACAAAATATTGTTTATAGGTCAGGTTCATGCCTGACAACCATATCTGGGTCTAGCATTATCCCGGAGCGTAGGCACAGCGGTCACGTACCGGCGATTGGGCCGGCTCTCTTCATTGCGAGGACGTGTGCGCGCCGTCCGAGCATGCGTCGTGGGTGCGCATTAAACGCGCCATGTGTACGCGCAGTCGCGCAGCCATTATGTGAATATCGTACATAATCGCTATGTGCTCGTGTCAATTGTTTTGCTTAAAGCGAAGGAGGCTTTAGTAGGCTATTTAAGTCCGAAATTCGTTTCTGAAAGTCTAAAGTTCCTTATTCTCTGTTTGGTTTTATTTGAGCATGGGATCAACTTCAATAAACGGTCATATCTTTTGATTGCGTAGACTTACAAGTTTGATTTTTTCACTGCTCCAAGGGGTAGTAGACTTGAGTTTTTTATATTAATTTCAGCTTGCTCCATGCGTTCTTGAGAAAAAGTCTTGACAGACGGACAACAAAGTTATTCTATAAGGGTTCCTTTTTTGCCGACTGAGGTACGGAACCCAAAAAGCAAAGTCTTGTAGTCATTGGGCCTACGACTTGTTTAGCCAGATTTTACTGTAACTCAGTTTTCTTAATTACCTGGTGTCCTGGAAGTAAATAGGTCGTTAAATAGGTGCCAATAGAACCTCGAAACAGATAGTACCTAATTACTTACATAAATTAATCAGAACCAGCCCTCTCCATTTACCAGGTAAAAATTACTGAAGAAAGTGCCTTCAATGCCTGAAAAACGGTTCGAGCACCTCATTCGTGTCGTAGCTGATCGGTTACGCTGCTACGAAAATAGAATAACAAAAGAAAAAGGGACCTTAAAATGGTAAAAATAAGGATGTATCTAATAAATCAAGAAGGGTTTGAGAATAGTATTATATAAAAAACTGATAAATTTCTCGTAGGCCGAAAAAACGCTGGCAAGAATATATTTTCAACTAAAGGTACTAGAAAACAAAATAAAATGAGGCAGACTTTTCTTAACTGATGAATAATAACTGATGTTACATAAAATTAACAGCTACGAATGATACCTTTAAAACTTCAATCCATACCCATTTTAAAGGAAAATCGCTATTGATTTTAGCTACGCCAATGCTACCAGACCCACCTGGCCTAATTTAACGTTATCGTATTCCAATTAAAGCTAACTGCCACCAAATGGCGGAACATTGCCAGTGTTTTAACAAGAGCGACTTCACTCAACCGCATGTCATGTTATTGCTCCCCCATAACACATAATTGTCTGCGGTTAAACCCACCCTTAAATACTTAAGCGAATCGTGCGCACTTCGGCACTACGCATCGCAAATAATTCCACAAACAAGCCGTAATCATACCTATACATAATTTGTATAATTATTTGTCATTTGTAAGTAAATTGCTTTGAATTTTATTTAATGTCATCTTCCGTAGCTTCGGGCCCTTAATGTTTCGAGTCACGCCCGTTTTCATTGTATCCAACATGTGTTATAATAAAAATAAATATATTTTCTTAACCGTCATGTTTGAATTTGTTTTATTTGTCATCCGGACAACGACTCAAGCATTCACAAAGTACCTGCGAATTTAATTCAGCAGAAAGAATTACTGAATCACATAAAACCTCAACTTATTGTATAAAATAATCGAGAAGTCTCATTACAAGTTCTAAATAATAATTTAATCGTTGGTTATGAAGAGTTAAATGTTTGAAAGTGTGGATATAAAAAGTGTGGCGAGCGCGACACAGTGCGAGCGTGGGCGGCGACAAGCTCAACACATTTGTTCCGATGACGACCGCCGCGATTTTATTATAATTCATTTACCGTGTTTTAAACAGAATCAGATACAGTATTAGGCGATCGCATTCCCACTCAATTGTTAAGATATCAGGCCACATGAGAAGATCGACAATTCAATTCGTAAAGATAGTGAAGATTGAATTTAATAATAAAATATTTCTTATCTCAACTTTCAGACACCTACAGTTTTTATGAGTTAGAGATAGTTTAACTTATAATAAATGGGATGAAGAAATAGTACTGTCTTTAGTAGCTATAAAAAGATCTATTCAAAAACACTTTAATATCAATTATGATTGAAAATTGCCGAACAGTCCCCGCAATTCATTACAACAACTGTTAACATCTAATCATGGAGTTATACGGCTCCAAACTACCTCCTGTACGATCAGTAAATTAAATTGAAATGGACTTGACTTGAGACACAGAAATTGGTAAAAAAAAACATTGTTGTCTTCGGCTTGCTCACCCACGGGTAATAATTGGCGTATGAAAAAATACAGGAAGTCATTAGTGGCAAAGCGAGCGAGCGGCATCTATTTCACGAGAATGGTTGTTCCAATACCGGGACTGCATGTCACACCGGACTCCAAGGTGTGAATAGGGTTTGTAGAACTTATCTTACAAGCTGGTGTTTTTTTTTTCTTGAAGTGCTATTTAAATGTTAATTTCTATTAGCTTTTGAGATAGCGCCAGTTGCATGATATTTAATTAATAATGTGTCATCATGATCAAACACTTATAAAAGCTCCCGGGAAGTGACAAGTACTTCAAAAAAGAGGAGAGAAAGGAGTTGTCTGATGAGATGACGAGTAATAGAGAAGTATGGAAGAAGAAAACAGGCTGCGCCGACCCCAAATAAATTGGGATAATGGCAAGAGAATGATGGTGATGACATCGAGTAGTGCACAG
Source organism: Noctua pronuba (assembly GCA_905220335.1). Lineage (NCBI taxonomy): Eukaryota > Metazoa > Arthropoda > Insecta > Lepidoptera > Noctuidae > Noctua > Noctua pronuba. The sequence continues at coordinate 6,299,010 of LR999894.1, forward strand.
TAAGGCCCAAAGCTTCTAGATAAGAGTTCGGTTCGGATCCTCAAAAGTTGCACGTAGACGATATAATAATATGACGATCAAATTCAAGTTACGCTACGTTCTGACAGAAGGCGAACAACATTCGTCACTAATAAGCCTTGTGTCCTCGCAATTTGACATTTCAGACATTTTAATTCACTTTTAATTCGACTTATGAATAGCTCTTTTACGCGGTTTGTACATCATTTTATATTCATTAATATGATACTAATGTGTCTCGTTATATGTGGCCAGTGTAGTGGGACGGCCGTTACCGATCTGTGTCACCCATTGTCGACTGTTCCTACGATCATTTCGGCAACAAATCTTTTTGTTCGCCAGTTGTTATAGTGGCTGTACGGAAAACGGTTACAAGAGTAATTTGTAGCAATAAACGGTATTTAGAGCGTATCTAATTTCGTATTTTAAACATTATCTTTATCAATTTATATATTCATGTCTTCTGGAAGTTTTTTGAGTCTTTGATGTTAATATATCTTATTATGGGCAATTATTTATGCAAAGATAATAGCTCACAGCAATAATTTTTAATTACACATCGTTAATTTATGTAACACATTCAGAATTTAATGCTTTTGTAAGCTGAGTTTAAATATGATAATGTTATACACAAAATCTGTAGCCGGGTTTACGTACACTGACTTGTGAAATGTTTACTTCGACAAACAAAAACACAACTCGTACACTATGCGTTTGTTCCTAATTACTAGATGAACTGCACTAAATAAGAAAATATCCTAAACTGCTTCATTCATACCCACTTTTACCATTCTTTGATTGAGAAATGTTTAAGTGATAGTTTTATAGTCTATTTATACAACAAATGTGGTATTGCGTTGGGGTGGAGAGCTTTGAACGGAGCCTCGGAGAGCCAGTACTGCGTCATAAAGCGAGTATTCAGGAACGACACCCATAAAACCTTTATGATTAGTCAAACCGCTGGCGAGGACGATTCATTATGGGCCATTATGCGTCGTGTTTATCGACTTACTCTATACAAGCCAATAAAATAACGAACGACCGAGATAAGAGGTGGACAGTCCTCTAATCTCCGGAACAAGGGACACTAATTCGATTGTGGTTTTGGTCGAGCCTTTTTTGGGGTTTACGGCACAAATTGAAGTGTTAAAAAAACTACAAATTGGCTTTTTCGAGGGCCATTCATTAGTTCCACGCTGAATGGCGTTCGTTGTGTCGTTTTCGCTCAATTAGTTAAACGGAAATTCGAGCTTCGGCGGTCGCACACGGCGCGCGCCCCGGCTGCGCCTCCGCGCCTCCCGTGAAATATTACGACGTTTTAAGTGTTGCCATCAGCATTACGATTATACTGAAATGGAATAAACTATGTTATAGTAATTTGTCGCCTCATAAATATAAAATTTATATCAGCAGGTTTAGATATCCATAAGTTGAATGCAGATAGCTAATTGAATTAAGCATTCTATTAAAGGTAACATAATTTACATTTGCATTAGTGTTATTTGGAATTCTATTCTATACATATTAAATCTAGATTTTATTACAATGATTTCTCCGAAATCTATTTACAAATAGCGATATTATAGGAGTTATGGACTTTATAAGATAGCCAGCGTTTAGAAAATATAAATTCTGTTATGCTCAATGGTTAAGAATGTTATTGAAACATTAATTAGATACAAGTGTTGAGTAGTAAGAGTACTGGTTTGGCACGGGCATGTCTGCCAAAGCCGTTAATTAAGTAATTCATTGAATAAATTAGTAACTTGTTCCTCACAGTCAATCAGGCTGTATTATCGTATCGGTGATAGATTGCTGACAAAGTTATTCGAAATATTTAACTTTCTATCTACCTACATATTCCTATGAATGGTTACGAAACTTATTCGCAATAATAATATAATATTATGCTGCTTTCACAGTCGTTGTATATTTCTAAATGGTTTGACAGCCAACATTACCTACAATATAATAAGCGACAAATTGACTTCCTTCGCTAATTGTGAAAGTTTTCGCGTATATCTGCAAAATAGATAGGTTCTACATATTTTTAAAAGTATCTTGTTTTTCATAAGAGAATTAAGTTTTATCATAATGTAAAAAATGTAAAAAAGGCCCATAAAATTAAAACACATTTGAGATAAAAGCTTTACAATTTCCGGTGTTTTTTATCATGAATGAAAAAGAATAGATGGAAAATAAGGCTAGATGATGGCACATGCACAGGAGAATATATGTTACAGGTAAAGAAAAATATGCATTTGACACATACTCACATGAAAATTTCACACAGAATGTTCACTACTCTGTGAAAAGGATGGGGGAAGAACAGATTTTTCTCTAGGTTTTATTATTCGTGTTTTAAGAATAAACAGTAAACTAACTATATACATTATTAATTTAAAACTATTAAATAAACTAACAACAAACTACAAAAGGGAAATCATTAAAATTGTTTTTGTTTATTATAATGATGGATCGGGATTTGCTCGTCAATTTTTCACGATGATTGTCTGTTGTTTTGTTTGATTAGATAACTAAATGCATTGTGCCTAAAACAGTTCTAGGTCTTTAAGATAGGTATAACATATTGTATGTGAAAGTTTCAGTTTGTTTGTTTTTGGCAAGTCTATAGGTTGCCTAATGCGTGTATATTTTAATTCGCATCGTATCGTTAATGCAAATATAAATGGACCTTAACGTTTAACATTCAAATTGCCATTTAAAGATTCACAAATAAGAATCAATAAGAATCTATTTGTTGCCCATTTCATTGAGCCCACGCACATCCGCGCAGGTGACCAATCCACTTACACATTCTTTTACCTTAAAACACACACACAATAAGTTGATTTTAACACATTTAGCGTATCGTTCGTATAGTTAAAAGCTGTATAATAGCGTTATCTTAGGGCCGGCACTAAATTGGGATGTCTCGGGCGAGCGTGGCGGGGCCTTATCAGTTTTGTCGTGTTCATCTTGAGTTGTGTTAGGCTTTACTCGGGATATTTATGTCGCCCCACGTCGGGGTGGCGAGTTCTGGCGAGCGCGAGCCTACACGCGACAATGTCGAAAACTTATTGTTGACGTCGCGCAAGGAATGTAGAATTCTATTCTGTTTTCATACAGAAATTGTATTGATATTTACAAGAGAATGGCGTAGGCTGGAGATTTACCTATAGCTTACTCTGATTTTGATACGTGCACCTAACTTTACTGTTTGATAAGGCCCGAAGGCATCATTCTGACTAATGATTCAACACATGACAACAATACGTCGTAATTTAAACAAAGATGTCGTTTATGATCGTGGGCGCATTATAAAGTGACAGTAACGGACGGATAACCGGCGATAGCGCAGCGACAACCCTTGCCGGACGCATCGGTTTGATGAAGCGCTTTTTTGATACTCTTTCACATTTTTTTTCACCTTATTGTCCGTGGTCCATTGATAAACGGACAGGTATACGTACTCAGACAGGCGCCAACATTCCTCGCTCCGACCTCACACTTACTCGTTGCCTTATAAAAACGGGCACACTTTTTTATATTAGCACTTTTTGGACTTATTTGCCTCCCTTTGTGTTCGTCGCTGTTGTTTGTTTTGGTTATTAGAGCGGCTGTAGGAAGTGGACGCGATAAACCTATTGGGCCTAAGCGTTTTATTGTACCAATTTTGGATATCCGTTTTCATTTCACTTAGAGATACTGAGAGTCCCGATGTCCGTTCGTAGTCACTTATTTATTTGTGTGAGCCAAATGATATCCATTAACACCTCGCCGCGAACGTAGTTAGGTAATAAATGTATGAGAATGTCATAAAAACTATAGGGTAAGTAATGTTGTTAGTTGTCGCGTTTCAAGACGTAGGTATATTCATTAGCATAATAATGTGTTCATATTAAATGTTTTTGCCAGGTGTTAATTATAAAATTAATGGCACAAGCTGAACAGGTTGGTGGGTTTGTCGCTCCGGGCTATAAATTTAGCAAAAACAATGCGGAACTAATCGCATTAGCATTTTATGAATGGGTTGTAGCGTGTGACAAATATTTGAAAGTTGTGATGTCGCCGGCGATCGTCCATGGCAGCCGAGTGTCCGGAGTGACCATCTGACGGACAGCTAGGGTCACTGACACCCATAGACTTAGCCCATCGTTAATTAGGAAATTACCTACATTTAAAACATAAACTTTAACGATCCCGGATACTATCGTAAAGTCTCTTGTTTCCCTGACCGATAGGTTTTACGTTCTGGCATCTTTTTGTGTGGCGACTGAAAGGCTTTCATTTAATTTATGAAGTGTGAATGATCCGTGAGAAATATCCATCTTTTTTTATTGATTTGATTGCTGTTTTTACACTTTAGTGTATATTTCTTGTACTCAATTATGAGGTTCTTTGAAAAGCACTAAGCCTTTGAATCAATGCGTAGGTAGGTATTTATTTAAATTGACTAAGTTGTAGATATCAATGAGGATTGCCTCGGGCGACATGAGCCTCCTTGGCAGCCTACAGCCTGTCTATTTGGAGCGGTGTCTCAAATTAGGCACAATTAGAGCGCGGTGGGTTCCGCCTCTGGGTTCTCGAGAAATTAATAAATAGGGCGCCGCATGCGCAGCGTCACCGGGTCCTTTGCAAGCGCCGCCTAATCGCTGCGTTTATGGTTCTAGTGCAATTTTGATTTATTTGCCAAACGGGTCATTTCCGGCACTAAATGACCATTTCGGATTGTTTAGACTTCATTCATGGGTTTTTATGTTTCGACTAATTTGTGGAATGAAATGTGGGGAAGTTAAATTACGACGGTTTTTTGCCTTTTCGATAATTTGTTTATGTTTCCAGTTTTATGTGAATGGCAGGTACCTACGTTAATTCAGTTCCAAACCTGATTCGATGTCAGTTTTTTAGATTACTTCGGTCTTTGTGGGAACTGATGCTGCGACCTTGCATCGGTCTCTACTCAGATGATTTACTAACATATAGGTAATTTGCAATGTACTTACATAGATAAATAGATACTCTGACATGGATAATTACCTATGTAACCACATTTTATAAATTGCAAGCAATCTAATGTTGTTTGTAATGATTTCTCATGATTGCATTGGCCTTAGAATCTATTATTTGTTATTAGGAACAAAGTCAACCACAACCAGTGGAATAACTAAGAAGTAATTTTCCATATCGAAATCATTTTTGATTCGTGATTATGTGTAAGGTAATACACCTACTTAGGTGCTTATTGTCTTCTGCTTAACGTTGTTATTACACGTATTTATATCTAATCTAAAGATTGGAATGTGCACTGCGGGATTTTCCTTTAATTCTGTGGAACTTGAATTAAAAACAGAACTAATTGCTGTTACTCATGAGCGCACGTAAGTGTCTGTACCTATTATTTATTCATCCTTTAGTTATGTGCCTAGTTTCTAACATCTTGTGTTATTACATGATTCTGACGGGACTAGATGCGGCGTCCAACAGCATGATTAAGATCAGTTCTTTTTCTTTTCTATTGGCGTGTAAAGCATTTGAATCTGTTCGCCACTGGAACTTACGAAACCTTTTTATATTTTTGTTGTTTACAATATGTATTTTCGCGGTTAGATGTTATTATGACCTTTAGTCGCTACTTCTGACACCTTAAAAGCAACGTGAAAAATGCTGTGGCTTGATCAAAACAGTCTCCACCAACTGGGTATACTAACAATCTGCCTCATGACTATTAGACTGACTGATCAATACCAGATTATTCTGCAGATGCAGTCCCTACACAAATGCCAGCAAATTTTAATCTAAATTCGATTCTCGATTGCTGTACTGCGGTGCGAATACCAGCACATCCCTGAGGGCGCCTATATCGATTATATTGACGTTAGCTATTGACATAGGACAATGTGCCTGTTTGATTAGCCCTGCCGAACAAACACGACATTAGCTTTGTTTTGCTGACGATCAATCGGTAGGGGTCGTGTTATTTGCACGGCATCGCTTCGCCTTACCAAATACGAGAATTTTTGACACTCGGCCGCTGAATTTAGAGGTAAACTCGAAGTTTTTATGGATTTAAATGGAATGACAAATATTTTGGAGATAGTGAGAGGTAAGAGTTCTGTTGTGTTATGGGGTTTATTTCTTCATTGAATTATCACCTTTTAACTGATAATAGATATCTTCTCTGTAGTTTTCTGGAAGTCTAAGCCTCCTGATTTTTTTTCAGGGACCTGGTTATGGGCTGTAGTGTAGTAGAGCTGTTTTATATCAGTAGGTGATTAGTGATGGTTCTAGAACCTTAACAAAGTCGAAAGGCACTTCTTGTTCTCCCTGTCATTGCGATTTTTTTTTGTTCTGGTCCATACCTGGGGACCTTCTATGATAGCTTATTTATTCTGTGCTTGTTGTTACGGAGATATTGGAGGTCAAAGTCCCAACTTTTTCATAGCTTTTTTAATACTAGTTTCTTTTTTTAGCTTTACTTTCAATACCTCCATGACCCTTATCTATTCCATGCATCCATCAGCACAATATTTTGAGCGCGTTACATTGAGATAAACCGTAAAACGTGATTTCACCCCAAAAAAAAAAGACGTTTCCCAGCAATATTTATTGAAGGTGAAAGAAGAAATTAAGTGAAGGGTCCGTTTACACCTTGTATACAGTACCTACTTTCCTACAAGGGTACAAATGCACATACACCCATGGCAATAGGTATGTCCAAATATATATTTATTTTAAAGACAGCATTCTTTCCTCCATTCACAACAGGCACGTTGAGAAATACCTTTTAAAAGGACACGTAAACGTTGTACACATCGATTAAATCAATGAAAACCACCACTCAAACATTGTGTCATCGAAATCCTTGGTACCTATTGAATTATTCTTATCTCTCCACTTACAATACTGCGTGTGATGTCATCGGAGCCCGAGCAGGTATCATTAAGTACCTTTAACTTGACAAACTTATGTTTACACTTATTGAAACCGACCTCCCAGTCTTATGTGTTAAAAGATAAAGTTCAATATTGAAGAGGAAAGAGTTCGGTAATCTTATATAAGGTTGTATTTGTTATCTGTGTCCCGACTTGTGACACCTCGGTCAGACCGGACGGATGGAGTTGTGTCCGACTAGGAGGCTCCGATAATTTTTTATAAACTTGTTGTAAAAATTATTGAAAAGTTGCATAAAAGCTATTTCAGTTTTAGTCTATTTATTTCACTTTCGATTTAATTAAGTTGCTCAACTATTCAATTAAGCAACTCATAGCAACAGTACCCGTGCTATGAGTGCTGTTTCATTAGAAACAACTCCGAAATAAGTTAGGGAAACCGAAGACACACTAGATAATAAGATATGCATTATGTATGAACCACTAACTATAGTGGTATGAGTCGGTCTTCAACAGTTGCTAATATGCCATATACAGGGTGTAAACGGAACCTTCACGAAGCCGTCAACCAAGCATTCTGTACATCAAACTAAGTAACTTTATGCAAAAATTTGTGCTGGGAAACGACTTTTTTTTTGGGGTGAAAAATCACGTTTTACGGTACGACTCAATGTAACGCACTCAGAACATTGTGCTGATGGATGAATTGAATAGTACGGGGGTCGTGGAGGTGTTTAAAGTAAAAATCTTACTTTAAAAACATGTATTTAAAAAAAAACTTGTGAAAAAGTTGGAACTTTGACCCCCAATATCTCCGTAACTAGAAGGTTCCCAGGTATGGTCTAGAACAAAAAAAATATCGCAATGACGGGGAGAAACTTTCGGCTTCGTTAAGGGTCTTTTTACACCCTTTAGATAAACCATTTGCCAAAAACAATAGCCACTGGCAACCTACCGAATTGCTAATAAGTAAGGGCAAGAAAGTTGCTACCGAATTGCTAATCTGAAACTATATAATGAATTCCGTAATTGAATTAAAGAAGAATTTGAGTCACATAATTTCGATTATCATGTCCCGAACATGATAATCGAAATTATTTTACTTTTCAGATTATCTCAGAAAGCTATTTATATCGAAAACATTAAGCAAACCCTAATTAAATAATTATTCAATCTATTCATCTACAAAAGGCAACTTTTATCCCAACGTATTTAAAAATCTGTAGCCAAGTTTGAACAGGGACGTGCGTAAGAGGCGCCAAGCAGATTAGATGGCCGCGCTCGCTTCAAATTAATTTGTTTTAAGACTCATAAACAGACTAATTAACCAATTAACATTAGATTCAAGTGTGAGTGCGATAATACTTCTCAATGTAACATCGAATGAGTAAACAAATCGAATTTAAATTGGACCCGAGAGACATCGATATACATCGGGTTACGATACCACTTTTATTCACACTAAAGATAAGTCTGGGACGATTAATTTTGTTCGAGAATTTTATTTTATGTTTATTTAATTGGTGAATGGTGCTTCCTTATTTATGTGAAAGCATTAATTCTTCAATCAATCCTTCGACAAACTATTAATCAATGTACTACTTCAATGTTATGGCACCAATAACATTAAACATTATTTTCAAGACGTTCAAAATCGATATCAATAAAACATTAGTCGAAAGTTTGAATGATATTCACAATGTCTAATGATATGTTAACGAAATATTAATTCTACTTCCAAAGAATAGCGGACCACGGATATAATAGTTGAATACGATCATAAACCTTCAGTTATTAAAGTTTTAATAGTCAAATCCATCATAACAGAGCATCAAAAGCCACAGCAATTTATTCGTTCAATGGTTTCGCTACTCGCTTTTTATTAATCCACGGTACATTCCGACGCGTAGGCGAACTCAAAAATTCTCACAGAAACGAACATTTAATAATACGAATGAATATAATGCGATTCAAACGATTTATTTTCCGTGTAAGCACATCACGTACGAACTAAATCATCGGTCGGAGAGCCGAAAAATATACCAGAATCGCTCCTATTAGCTTACGATGGGATCATTCGATACAAATCGTATGAAATCGATTCGTATCGAGACTAAACACTACAATCAGCGACGACTCGTTGCAGCTGTTAGTTATGCGATCGGCGTCATCCACTAAAATAATATGACACAGCCATTCTGTATCTCCTTCGTGCACCCAAAAAGGAAAACTATTGATATAGCCATAATTAAGTGTAGTGGTGTAGCGATCGCAGAAAAACTTCTTAATCCTCAATAAAATAAAATGTTAGGACATGAATTTGCACGTTGTGGTTACTGTATAAACGGTAAATATGTTCAGTATGATAGAAGTATCGGCTACTGAATTTTAGTTTCTTCATTAAATGAAAGAAAAGCCCGGAACCTGCAGTATGGTAGTCAGTTTTATAATCAGAAATAAAAATCGATTGATTGATTAGGAAATAAAAACTCAGCATAACCATATGTTTTGATTTTCATATCCAAAACATTGGTTAAATACAGACAAGCGCAATAAACACTTATTGAACCTAAAGTATTGCTTTGAATATTCAAGCATAAACTTGGTAACTCCAAACAAGGTCGTGTTGTAATATGTTGACGCTACCCAGGCCAGGGATCAACGGCAGACATTGTAAGTGGTTACCCATGCTTTCAGAGCCTATAATTTGACAATATTTTGTGTCATTTGGGCTTTATTATTACTTACGCCATTACACGACTGTGGATATAACGTTAATACACGAACAGCGCCGTCCGAAGGCCCGATTAAGGGCGCTGTAACCACAGGTTCCCCTAATTCAATATTAAAAGCATCCTACGACGTGATCGCCAACTAATAATAGTTTAATTTGAAGAAATGTCCCTGAGAAAATGACGGAATGTCAACCTTTTTCTAATGTTTTTTTGAACGTCAAAATGAAATGGCTCGTTTCGAAATTTTTTGATCGGAATTACAGTATTTACAGACACGATTTTTAGTAATAATGTCAGTTCTATTGCAGTTAAATTGGATATTACTGCCTGTTATGATGTATCATTAGATCATTAATGTGTTTCGAACATATGTAATGGTTGCTTTTTTTTAGGAAAACATCGAAAAATGAGCTTTCAGACCTCTCAGCCAAACATTTAATTATTTTCATTGCTTATCTACATGACGTGTGGGGTCTGTCCTAAGCGCCGTACATAGGTACTGTATTTAAAAGCAAATTACTGGGATATTCCATTAACTAGTTTATTTCTTTCATCTTTTACCTGAGTAGTTGCGAACATGACGTATATGTTTTCAATGAAAGAAAATGCGTAATGCCTAACATGAGGAAAAACACTGAAAAAATGTTAGTAGAACTAGCTCTGATCTTTAAATAACAAAATCCATATCTCGACTCAAAAAAAATATGAACTCCCTAGCTCCTGATCAATCCAACAAAACCAAACAAAAGCAAAACAGAATCATGACATCACGTAATAAAATCTAAATTGAGTCGGTCTGCATTCAGGGGTGGTTTGCTGAATCTAGTTAGGTGTAAATGGAGGCATCGTTTATGTACGGAGCAACGTAATGCAGTAGGGCGCTGGGCGGCTCCCAAGCCATGCATACTAACGCGCTGGGTAATAAGTAGCCTGATTTCATGTTTACCCTCATCTCTGTCTCTGGCCTTCGCCCGACGTCAACCGCTCAATATACTATGAATTTGAATGTAAACGGAAAATTTCGCTTGTGACTGGGTTTGATTGTGTGGTGTGTGACTCGAATTGTTTTTGAGTGCATTTGTCGGATTTGATTTTGTGGAAACTTTATTGCGGTTTGAAATAGGTGTAAGGAAGAGGAAAATTCTGAAAAGTAAACTTGGTATTAGACGGCAATCGAAAATAAATTGTTTAATATAAAAAAATTGTTTATTAAAAATATGTCAAAACTGAGCTGGACTTACTTGACTTGAAAGACTATCACTGGCAATCACCACTTTTTTCGATTTCAAACAGTTTTCAGCTTTTGCCAAATATTTTTAGTTGTTGTTAGTAGTTACTACATTTATTGCGATTAAGCAGGTCAATAGATATGCAGTATATAAAATAATTTCCATTCTTATCTATACATATAATAAGACAGTAAAAAAACTGTGTCTGTACATTGAAAATATTTAAAAAAAAAAATATTGAGGGGGGTTTAGAAAAAGTAATAGAGCACGAATCCGAAAAAAAAATTCTGTCTGTTTGTCTGTATGTCTGTTTGTCTGTTTGTCTGTTTGTCTGTTTGTCTGTTTGTTTGTACACGCTAATCTTCGGAACTACTGGACGGATTTTAAAGATTTTTTTGTTGTTGTATATGTATTAAGTCTGAGCAACATATAGGCTATAATTTGTCTTGGAAACTTGAACACCTGATGCAGAACCGCAACAGACCAGCTAAACTATAAGAGATACAAAAATGGTACCATAGCAAAAATTGTTTCACGTGATGAGCATTTTCTGCTGAGAGAATAAATTTGAAGATCTGGAACACCTGATATGGAACTCCAAGAGCCCAGCTACACTATAACATATATAGGAATGACGTTTTAGCAAAATTTGTTCAATCTGATGAGCACTCTCTGTTGATTTATAAAAATCGAAGATCTGGAACACCTGTTGTGGAACTCCAAGAGCCCAGCTACACCATAACACATATAGGAATGACGTTTTAGCAAAAGATGTTCAATCTGATGAGCACTCTCTGTTGACTTATAAAAATCGAAGATCTGGAACATCTGTTGTGGAACTCCAAGAGCCCAGCTACACCATAACACATATAGGAATGACGTCTTAGCAAAAATTGTTCAATCTGATGAGCACTCTCTGATGATTTATAAAAATTGAAGATCTGGAACACCTGTTGTGGAACTCCAAGAGCCCAGCTACACCATAACACATAAAGGAATGACATCTTAGCAAAAAAATGTTCAATCTGATGAGCACTCTCTGTTGATTTATAAAAATCGAAGTTCTGGAACATCTATTGTGGAACTCCAAGAGCCCAGCTACACCATAACACATATAGGAATGACGTCTTAGCAAAAATTGTTCAATCTGATGAGCACTCTCTGTTGACTTATAAAAATCGAAGATCTGGAACACCTGTTGTGGAACTCCAAGAGCCCAGCTACACCATAACACATAAAGGAATGACGTCTTAGCAAAAGTTGTTCGGTCTGATAGGCATTTCCTGTTGACTTATAAAAATCGAAGATCAGAAACATCTGATGTGGAAATCAAAGCTATCACTAATTTCACTGTATAATTATAAAATAACATAAGCTGGGAGTACCTCCACGCGGTGAAGGCGGTAACAGTTTCGGACTGATTTTTGATGACGACGGTATATCATTGAAAATTTGGCTCTACTGGTCGAAACTCGCATTTATTTTTTATTTGATCGAATAAATATGCCTTCGGGCTTATGTTATTTGTTTAATTTCCTTTTCCACTTATCTTCGTGACACGGTAGCCTACCCGGTAACGCAGGGCAGCAGTCACTTAGATTTTAATTGATCAGGTATCTTCACAATAAAACTATAACCATGCCTAGAAAGAGGTCAAATCTTTCCCAATGTTCCAATGGAGCTAAAAGATTGAGGATCATAAGATCCCAAGAATCTATCGAAGAACGTCAGGAGAGACTTGATGCTGTTCCAGAACATCAGGCTGCAACTCGCTCCGTCGAAACCTCTTCGGATCGCGAAGCACGCCTGAGTTCTCAGCGTATTTACGCATCTACGTCCAGGTCTCTAGAGAACTGTGAAGAATATGATGCGCGACTGACCGCTGATCGTGAACGTCACGCATTGTGTCGCGAGTCGGAGACGTTCACGGATAGAGAATTGCGCTTGAGTTCCAAGCGTATCTACGCATCGACTTCTGACTTACAAAAATGAAAGATATGGGACGTCTCGAATCGACTCGCGCATCCCGTTGTTTTCCCGACCCCGGGCTCTTAGAATTCGAAATCAGACGTTTCTGATCTTCGATTTTGACGACCCCGTTGTCGCTGGCTTAAGCAACAGGATCCGCGTACGAAGTCGCGGGCAGAAGCTAGTCTTACTATAAATGCGAAAGTTTGTGAGGATGGATGTTTAGGATGTTGTTATAAATTCCTGAACAGTTTTAGATGAAATTTCGCACACAGATCGTTTACAACCTGGATTAACCTAGGATACTTTTTATCCTAGTCGTAGGCACGATCTCATGGGACAATTTCTGATATCCGCGCGGGCGAAACCGCGGGCATAAACTGTTTTTTATTATAAACTAGCTTCTGCCCGCGACTTCGTACGCGGATCCTGTTGCTTATGCCAGCGACAATGGGGTCGTCAAAATCGAAGATCTGAAACGTCTGATGTCGAATTCTAAGAGCCCGGGGACGGGAAAACAACGGGATGCGCGAGACGTTCCATATCTTTCATTTTTGTAAGTCAGAAGTTGATGCGTAGATACGCTTGGAACTCAAGCGTAATTCTCTATCCGTGAACGTCTCCGACTCGCGAGACAATGCGTGACGTTCACAATCAGCGGTTAGTCGCGCATCACGTTCCCCACTTGTCTCTAGAGACCTAGAAGTCGATGCGTAGATACGCTTGGAACTCAAGCGTAATTCTCTATCCGTGAACGTCTCCGATTCGCGAGACAACGCATCACGTTCACGATCAGCGGTCAGTCGCGTATCATATTCTTCACAGTTCTCTAGAGACCTGGATGTAGATGCGTAAATACGCTGAGAACGCAGGCGTGCTTCGTTATCCAAGAGGAAGAGAAGAGAAGAGAGGAAGAGGTTTCCACGGAGCGAGTTGCAGCCTGATGTTCTCGAACAGCATCAAGTCTCTCCTGACGTTCTTCGTTAGATTCTTGGGATCTTATGATCCTCAATCTTTTAGCTCCTTTGGAACATTGGGAAAGATTTGACCTCTTTCTAGGCATGGTTATAGTTTTATTGTGAAGATACCTGATCAATTAAAATCTAAGTGACTGCTCCCCTGCGTTACCAGGTAGGCTATCGTGTCACGAAGATAAGTGGAAAAAGTCTAAAACACTCAAATAACATAAGCCCGAAGGCATATTTATTCGATAAAATAAAAAAATAAATGGGAGTTTTGTCCAGTAGAGTAAAATTTTCAATGATATACCGTCGTCATCGAATATCAGTCCTAAACTGTTACCGCCTTCACCGCGTGGAGGTACTCCCAGCTTATGTTATTTTATAATTATACAGTGAAATTAGTGATACCTTTGATTTCCACATCAGATGTTTCTGATCTTCGATTTTTATAAGTCAACAGGAAATGCCCATCAGACCGAACAACTTTTGCTAAGACGTCATTCCTATATGTGTTATGGTGTAGCTGGGCTCTTGGAGTTCCACAACAGGTGTTCCAGATCTTGGATTTTTATAAGTCAACAGAGAGTGCTCATCAGATTGAACAATTTTTGCTAAGACGTCATTCCTATATGTGTTATGGTGTAGCTGGGCTCTTGGAGTTCCACAACAGGTGTTCCAGATCTTCGATTTTTATAAGTCTACAGAGAGTGCTCATCAGATTGAACAACTTTTGCTAAAACGTCATTCCTATAAAGGGTGTAAAAAGACCCTTAACGAAGCCGAAAGGCACTTGTTCTCCTCGTCATTGTGATCATTTTTTTGTTCTGGACCATACCTGGGAACCTTCTAGTTACGGAGATATTGGGGGTCAAAGTTCCAATTTTTTCACAAGTTTTTTTTAAATACTACTTTTTAAGGTTCTAACTTTACTCCAATTACCTCCATGGCCCGTTTACTATTCAAAGCATCCATCAGCAATAAGTTTTGAGCGCATTATATTGAGTTTTACCGTAAAATGTGATTTTTGACCCCAAAAAAAATTTTCGTTTCCCAGCAAAAATTTTTGCGTAAAGTTACTTAGTTTGATGTACAGAATGCTTGGTTGACGGCTTGGTGAAGGGTCTGTTTACACCCCGTATATGTTATAGTGTAGCTGGGCTCTTGGAGTTCCACATCAGGTGTTCCAGATCTTCAAATTTATTCTCTCAGCAGAAAATGCTCATCACGTGAAACAGTTTTTGCTATCGTACCATTTTTGTATCTCTTATAGTTTAGCTGGTCTGTTGCGGTTTTGCATCAGGTGTTCAAGTTTCCTTGATTTTTATAAATCAACAGAGAGTGCTCATCAGATTGAAAAACTTTTGCTAAAACGTCATTCCTATATGTTATAGTGTAGCTGGGCTCTTGGAGTTCCACATCAGGTGTTCCAGATCTTCAAATTTATTCTCTCAGCAGAAAATGCTCATCACGTGAAACAATTTTTGCTATCGTACCATTTTTGTATCTCTTATAGTTTAGCTGGTCTGTTGCGGTTCTGCATCAGATGTTCAAGTTTCCTTGATTTTTATAAATCAACAGAGAGTGCTCATCAGATTGAACAACTTTTGCTAAAACGTCATTCCTATATATGTTATAGTGTAGCTGGACTCTTGGAGTTCCACATCAGGTGTTCCAGATCTTAAAATTTATTCTCTCAGCAGAAAATGCTCATCACGTGGAACAATTTTTGTTATGGTAAAATTTTTGTATCTCTTATAGTTTAGCTATTCTATTGCGGTTCTGCATCAGGTGTTCAAGTTTCCAAGATAAATTTTAGCCTATATGTTGCCCAGACTTAATACCTATGCAACAAAAAAAAAATCTTTCAAATCCGTCTAGTAGTTCCGAAGATTAGCGTGTACAAACAAACAGACAAACAGACAAACAGACAAACAGACAAACAGATAAACAGACAAACAGACAGAATTTTTTTTTTGGATTCGTGCTCTAGTACTGTTCCTAAACCCCCCTCAATTTTTTTTTTTTTAATATATTCAATGTACAGACACAGTTTTTTTACTGTCTTATTATATGTATAGATAAGTAACATGGATATAACGAGCAGCCTTCGATTGTATGTGATGCGGACAGAGTCATTAAAGCAAAAAGTGTTACTTCACAGCTAGGCCATGGGCAGTCATGGTATATTACGGACCTAAGTGCAATAATACCTGCGCGAGTTAGTAATATTATACAATATAATAAGTATTAAAATAGTTGCTTAGTGACACAAACTTAGTATGATGGTAGCAAAGACAAAAAGTTTCAGTCCAACGATTTCAGGAAAAAACTATGAACTTATTTAGTGATAGCTGTTTTATGAAGACCTATTCTGAAGGGTAATAAAACATTAATAATGGACGAAAAACGTTTTTTTTTTTTTCTGAAACCCATTACGCACTACGAGTCTCGCAATACTAACACATAAAGTACCCAAATAAATCAATCACGGTATGTCTGCCTGGACACTTGAGCGGTTCTGAGGCTAAACCTGGTTACCAACAAGCGGTTATTTAAGAGGGGAAGTAACTAACTGGCAGTAATCACAATAAATACAATTACGCAATGAACACTTTTTAACAATAGAACATAAATCGACGCTAGGAACGCGATGCGGATGTACGACATGACACTCTAATGCAGAAATAAATATTGTCATTAAAAAACATAACAAAACGGTTATTACGAACGTGGTTTTTACCGATAAAATGACATTTAATGTCTGTTTGATGCTGAATTAAATTCTTATTGTGGTTGCCGGCCATTATTTTATTAATAGCATTATAAATGGAAGCGAATTGTCATAGAGCGGATAATGAGGAGAGTTTTTGTCATGTGTCCTTTGCCGTCACCGGCTATTAAGTGCGACCCTGCGGCCTGCGCCCGCGCCGGCCGCGCCGCTCCCAGCACGTATCACTTACGAGACGATATTTGGGGCATAATTGTCGAAAACAGTCGCATGTAGACGAAACTTTTTTGCTTCTACAATACTTAGATATGTTTAAAAAGTTTTTATAAAACGGTCACATTTTTCCATTCTGTAATGGGAATTCTGTTTTTAAATTGTACGACAAACTGTAATAGTCCAAATGACTTTAGAACATGGCAACCCGCGGCGGCGACGAGCTCGGGCGCCCGGCGCACGCGCAGCGTTGCGTAAAAAGCACTGCGAACGGCGAGCGGTGCTTAATGCAGATAATGAGACCATCATCGTTTACAGAAGTAAGTTTAATTAACGTAAAAAAGCGCGTTTACTCTAACCGCCGCGTTATCGCGACCATCTCGCCACTTATAATGACTTTTGTTCATTATTTTGTTGCTCGCTGTACGTGTCTGAGCCGTTTCCGGTCGCGCTGGGCATCTAAACACCAATTTTATGCTTATGTGACTGTTTGATTTCATATATGCGCTCATTTTTGTTTCAATTTGGGAATCTGTTTAATTAATTTTCAGCCATAAAACATAGTCTGTTAGATAACATCGCTGTGGAAAGTAGGATTTAGGCACTCGTAGGTATAATTAGCGTAATTGCTAACTGTTCTTCGTAAGTATAGCGCTGAGATCTCGGCTTTGTTAAGAACTGAGATAAGTTTTACATAAAAATTTATGGAGTTTTATTTATTTCGTTATAATTTTTCAAGGAGAAGGCAGATTCAGTGGTTCTCGATCCACATTCAGCAAAGGGAAATACTTATTCGATGTTTTAACTTTTTGAGCTGATTTCCTATTCGTATAAGGAAATGTTGATGTTTTTACCGAACAGTTTTAACTTGCTCAAGTAACAATGACATTTCATGATTTACATTAATTTAAAATTTAGAGTTTTGGGTTTTTACAAAGTAAACATCGTTTATTTAAATACGTAGGCACTGAAAACCCTTTTATTCTAGTGCATGGTGACTTTTTGTGTATTAGGTAATATCCGTTACCTATAATCGGAATACGTAACTTAGATTAAACGTCATGTCACCATAAAAAAATAAGGAATTAAAGAAACCTGAAATAATAAATTAACCTAGGGGTTTTCACCATCTATGTACACAAAAGTAGGTACAAAATTAATAGTCATGCACACATGCCATTACATTTTCACGCTCGGAAGCGTACATTGCTCAACACAAGTTTCGGAACTAACGTTCATGGTGATTCTTACATAACTAGGTACACATTACGTGCCCGATTGTACATTGTACATAATTTTACCGCTACTCGTTTTATCATGTAGTGAATTGTTTTTAATGACTATATTTAGGTTTTATGTTTGTGTGTTACGGCTCTTGTAGTATCTACCTATTGCCTATTGCCCATTGCCTGAAGCGACGTAACAATATTGTGTCTGAAGATGACGCGACTGAGAACCCGAAATTGCCATGATTTCAGTTCCATACAGTTGCAGCGTCGTTGCAGGCAATTAGTGACCTGACCCAAAACTCGTTTTTAGGACTTATTTTGAGAGATGCAATTAGGTACGGTAAAGCGTAATCTATTCTATTTATATTTATGTATTTCTTTACAAGATTTATTATGATTGTAGACAGTAATTTATTGTTCTTCTTCGAAGTATCTACTTAGGTATCCTTTTGTAAAATAGAGTAAGTTGAGTACCTAAAAGTCTGTCTCGTGTAGGTATATACTTATCATGTCACCATAGCTACTAGTCGACAGTCAATTTACAAAACGACAACATTGAACACATAAAAAGATGTGGTTAACTAGTTTAATTTTAACCAATTATTTAGTACACGCTGTGTTGAACAAATATTTATACACGTGTTTATTTTACGGTGATACTTATTGCCTATATCTGTCATGTATCATGTACTGTATTTTCTCAATCACGTTACAACTATTTGCAGAAAAGGGTTTGTGTTTAACCGACCTCTTTGCCGGTTTCTCGGTTTCCTGATATCTGTAACCTTCTTTGGAAAATATAATTTAAACGATATAATAAATAAATATTTAATTTATTCTGTTCTATGAATTTATTATCACTACAATACTGTGACTCTGTTAATAGATTTTATGACTAAGCTAAAGGTTACAGAGTCAAATAAAATAAAACAAAATAATTTTATAGAATAGCTACCTTCGAGATAAGCCTTTCTATGAAAACCCATAAATTAGTGCCAACAGTAACACGATGAAGAAGATATTATAATGGAAATACCATCACCATAATTAATGGTATAAATAGACCACGTATCAATAACCAAGCATCTGCATGTCTTTTAAAATTGAATTTATTTCGAATTACGATTGTCTCGTTGCCAAGTAAACGAGCAGTTGCACCACATGTCCTTTTGTAGTATATAATTGTATTACCAATTCAACTTAGCCGACCGCAACAGTAATAGGAAAGATCAAAAAACGCAGTCGACATAAATTCTTGAACGTACAACAAAAAATTATATGAGCAAGTATCAAACAGTTTTACATTTGCAAGTGAACGCTGAACAGTAATCATTAATGTGGGTTACACACAGCCTATTAAACTGTCAGGGAAATAGTCAATAGGCGCGTAAAAAGAAATTAGTGCTGCGGTTACGTAACAGTGGCTTTATAACTAAGTTAGTGCATTTACAGCGAAGATATTGTCAGCGAATCACTTCTAGACACAACAAAGAATATCTGATTAAGGGTACGCGAGCACGCGAACTATCTCGCATGCGCAATGTAGCGTCAACTTTTTACTCGTCCCAAGATTGCTTGCACAACGATCAAAATTGTGTGATGTTAGTATACTGTGTACTGTATAACAGTGTTGCGTCACCAACCTAATAATGTTGGTGGAACAAAGACGAGCAATTAAATAAGTATTTGTTAAGCTTGCTGAAGTAAAAACTCTAAATTAATGTGCCAAGCTTCCTGATAATGAGTAATTATTGCAATTAGAGTACGGTCAGCGAGTTAGCTGTCAGGTATTTTATTAGTGCTCGCCGTGTTTAATTAATTATTATATTTAATTAACGCATGTCATGCTGCTGATCTTTAGGTAGGGTTCTTTTTAAATGGACAAATTAGTTTAAAACTAATTTGGTTTTTTTTTGTACCGAAAAGAGATTGTTGCTGTGTTAAGTACAGAACGTAGGAACAAACTAAGCACTTGACTAAATAAATGTCTAATGCTGAACCTAATGTTGGGAAGTAAGTAAACCTACTAATATTTTAAACATTTTTTTTCCATCAAATCCATTGAGACAATCACTTATGAAGACTACACTTTATGCTAACTGGAGAGCCCACTTTATATTTAATACCTAAATTGTAGGAAAATGCAGATTGTTATGGATTTTTGCAGTTTTGTTTTTAGTTGGCTTTGGAAATGGAAGATTTGAATGCAGAACATTTAAAAAAAAAACAACACACTTAAGTATGGTGGATGCTGACGCTACAGCGAGGGGGGAGAGCGGGGTGCGCGGCGCCGGTGCAACTCGCGACACAATTATGTCATTCGATCACAACAATTACGTGGGAATACATTAGATCTCTGCACAATTATTGATTTTGTTAGCTGCGCCCACGATGATTATAAATCGCATGTGAAATGATAATAATCTCCGAGATTATCCGATCAATTGCGCTTTTCTTACACTCTGATCTAGGTGAAAGGAAACCTTTGGAGAATAAATGTAGGATTTGGTCCTAAATGTCGAAAGAGGAATACCGCAGGGGCGCAGAAACGGGTACTAAAAATCTATTCATCATCTAAACGCACTCAAGCCTAGAGTATTTTTTGGGCTAGGTCGTTCCTGGCTGTAGGTTGGTTATATTCTAGAGTTTATTATTTCAAGGCGTCTGATTTGCCTACGCCAAAATTACTATACTTAAGGTAAAACATATATCGTATGGAAATGAACAATTCTAAGTTTATTTTAGCTAAGATAAGGTGTTTAGTGGTATGTTATTGATAAGGTTCTAAGGTGATCTTCACCTGCAGTGTGACCCATCATTTTTATTCGTTAACGATTTTATATTCTATAACATTATCATACAAAGCGACATTAAAAGTTGTGTCTGTTCAACAAAACCAGTCGCCACACGGTCTACACATAAAACATTCATTAACAACTAAAATAATAATTCAACAACTTATGAATGAAGTAGAAATTTCCATGATATCAAGAAACCGTGACTGATTGGCTACAACGTTTGATAACACTTCCGGAGCCACATCCGATGACGTACCTAACCTTGCTGAATTTTTGGAAGACTTCATTAACAAAGGGCACATGAAAGACCAGCCGCACCGGATAAGTGCAGAAGCACAACACGCGCGTTACAATTGTAATTAAAACCAACGATTCCTTGGAAATCGATAGCAAAAAAAAAAAACTGAGCGCGGCTCGATACCGGGAACGGAAACGCTCGATAAACGCTCTAGTTTGCCGAGTATGAACGGCTAATAAATTTATTATCATTTAAAATTATCATATTTGTAATATAAATTGCGAGTAGGAGCCATAAAAGTGGTGTGATTAGAGTTTTTCAGGTGCTGGCTGGCGGCGGGAAGCGTGAAATTACTGCCGACGCACACTCGCAGCAGCGCTCACTGCTGGTGTGGGTGCGGGTCCGAGCGGAGCTAGGCTATGCGGCGCGAGTGAAGATGTGTGATGCTGACGATTGAGGCAGATGTAAAACAGTCTAACATCATAATACTTAATAAATGGCAGACTCGTCCCACAATTAATATGTTGTTTTTCTTCATCTATGTACTATAATCTCTCTTTACTTTGTATATTTTGTTTGTATGTATGTATGGATTTATTATTATATTTTGTTCTTGGAAATTTTCTGTACCATTGCACGTACTGTTTTGTCTCTGCATCAGGTAGACTGGTAGAAAATGCCCAAGGTATTGAGTCCGCCTTTTTACATTATGTGCCTAAAGTTTAAATTAAATAAATAAATAAATAATAACACGTGTTGTTTCCCAAAAGACTTAGGCAGAGATGTACCATAGTACACCCACATTTAGTAAGTAATGTTCCATGTAGGTAATAGTGTGCGAGCCTATATGTATATTAATTAAGACTCTATGCTACTAATGAGAATTTCTAGTGGAAAAACCCAATATAAAAAAATGCCGCCATGGCAGTTAGATTCGTAAGTTATTCATATTTTCCTTGTCATAAGGGTTATTTATAACACGTTTGACCTTTTTCAATTTATCTTCTACAAAACCATTTTGTACAAAGAAACAAAAATTACCATTCACTCCGTCCCATAACTTTAAACTTGAACACACAACACTCATTTTCATCGCAAACATATCTTATGTACCGCATACCCAACTTATTCACGTAAACGCCGCCAGTGTGAGTGCGTGCACACATCCGTGTTACTTTCAATAAACGCTTAGGAGCATTTGTACTATTAAATAGCCTTACATGCGATTAAACGTCCACGCGAGCGTGAAATGAAAATTCTAAATGCAGTATACAGATGGAATTCGCTGGAAGTCGTTTTTATACTCCACATAACTCATTTAATGGTTCTCTTGACCCAACTATTGTAGTAATGGAAGCGTCATGTATGAGGAATATTATCGATTGCTTCATTAACAGCTAGTTGTGTTATAAATTTTCATCGATGTAAGCTATGTGACAAAACAAGTTATATGGATACTTTCCACAGGCGATGTGGATGATCTAGTAGCCATTAACGTAAAATATCTGGGTTCCGATGTGTTGAATAGCACATTTGTATGATAATGTTTAAGTTTTTTGTACATCAGCACGCGAAGGGATCTAAGTTTGGTGCTTAATGCTAACCTATCTAGACGTTGCAAAAAGATATTAGAAAAACAATTAACACGAATCGCTTTAATAGAATGCAAAATGTACTAGACTCATCACGTCATCGCTGTTGCTTCCATAAATTAATAAGTGCATAATTTATTTGGTATTTACAAATAGGAATATTTAAATTGACAACAATAGGATCTTATTTACAAGCTTACATTTTAACTTGCAATGTTTATATGTTTGTTTAGGACAAATTTTACAATTGAATTTTAAAACAGTTATCCCCAACCGATTGAGCTGAAATTTTGCATATACGTTTTTATGAATGCAAAAGTTAAGTGACGACATTCTAAATCCAATACGGTGAACTCCCAAAGATGGCGGACTTATTTTGTATGCACCCCCAATCTATGGGTATCAATTTTGGGTCTGAAGAGAAGAATACGAAAAAAAAGACGTCACACCTATGTTCAAAAGCTTGTTTTAAAAATAGTTTTTTGACTATCACCTTGATTCAATTATAATAACGGACGAAGGATTCATCACTTTTCCCAGTAACTTTTTTATTTTATCTGTCTGAAATTCTGAAAAGTTTCTGAAGTTTTTCATCTGATGAATATGTAGTCTGTGAAGTCAGTAATGACTTCTCTCCCCTGTTCCATGTTACCCCAGAAGAATACAGAATCACCTCACCTTCATGCAGATGACACAACTATCTACGTATTGTTAAAGATATTGTATTCGTGTGTGTAGTTTTAATTGTGTATATAATCGCTGGCTGCGCCTGAGTCGGTCTACTGTGACCTAACAGTAATTGCAGCACTTTGCCGTTTTTTCCTTCGGCCATTAGTGCTCTTTACGAGTTGCACTGAGCATGCACGAATTGCACGATATAAGCATTACCATTTATATTAGCGAATTCGTTATTTCGTCTGCAAATGTGGAAATAACATATTAGTTTCCGTGTTGTTATCTAAGAGTAAACTATTTGTTAGTTGTGTAAGTGTTTCATGGTTGTTTTTTTAAATAGGTTAAAAAATATGTCTGTTCTTGTTCAATTAAAATGATTATGAAAATTTTGTAATGCCATTATTTTAATATTTTTATTTATCAAAAATATATTACTGCGAGTTCCTTGAATGAAAAATGATAAATTATGTTTGATGACTTGGTAAAAGTAAGGTAAGACGCCTCCACGCTAGGTGGAGCAACAGTCTTCCTAGGGTGTGGCTAGCAAATGGATAAGAGAGTAACAAAGAATCGTGATGAATGATTAGAGAGCTCTAATTCAGCAGTGGAGGCAGATTATGAGAGGTTGGGCCAGTTATTGACTGATCAATATCCTAAATAGAAAATTAATATATAGACGGCACGGTTGGTGCAGTGGCTGAGCAATTGGTTGCTGCGCTGCATGTCGCGGGTTCGACGGACATCCGCACGGACGAAACATTTGGTCTGGCTATTTGTGTTGTGAGTTTAAATGTTTGTAAACCTAAATTTACAAACATTTAAACATAAATATATAAATATTTTAAATCTTAAATTGGAACAACTTTAAAAAAAAAAATGAAGTCAACTGGTATCCCAATGGCTCTGTTCCTAAAGCTCTTAGGATTGTTTTTTTTTTCGTAGTCTGCTCTGTCCCACTCCTGGACGAAGGCCTCCACTCTTTCCACTTCACACGAACCCGCGTGTCCTCCTTCCGGTTCGGACGGAACTTGTCCAGTTCGTCCCGCCATCTCCTAAGGATTGATCAGCTTGGGAAATGGTTATTGGAATTTTCTCTGAATCAGCCTGGAGTCTGGATTTATATCCATTTGGTAGTATTAACGTAGCCTAGTTACTTTACACGAAACTTAAACACGAGAGAAATCCGAGTGCTGGTACGCTAGTTGGACTACACAGTACTGAGAACAATTCTGTCAACCACTTCGGGGAATACAAACGTTATGTTATGTTCTGTGTTTACACAGGTTTTCTTCAAGAAAAGTGTGGGAAAACAAGAAAATATTTAAAACTATTAGTTATATAAAGACGTTGACAATGAAGCAGTTGGTATCCTGCCATTGTAAGAAAAAGGGTGCATCTGAGGGGAGGGGTAAGATGGCAGATGCGCCGTTTTTGTTTAGTTAGGCGTAGGTATTTTTCTTTAGGTTTTTCCGCAGAAGCGCCTCTTCTGCTTACGGCGAGCCAGTTTCGGTGCTGTCTTCAAGAATTGGAACGACACAATATGTGTAACGCGCTATCGCAAAGAGTAAAGGGCTTGAAAACCTTTGCCCTCTAATATATATAGTTTTTTTTTAATGCAACGTTTATATTTGGTTTATTTTTTAAAGAATTATGATAACAAGACTATTAACTGAATTACAAATTAAACTTAGTTTAGGCCTTTTGGCCGGATGCTAAGTAACCTATAATAATAGGAAAAACATAATTTCTACTTCCCTTCATATGAGCAGGAGACCGAACAAAACAAGGCCAATAGGCACAAAGGGACGTTTACAACTGGGATAAGCCAAGTTGCCTAGCACCACAGATAAATATTATCATTAATGGGTCCTAAGTCCTCCTCCACTAGGTTATTCTTTTCTGATTAATTTCGTTGCGGGGTCCAAGACAGTTAAATTGTTTCTCTGGGACTTCGTCGAGCTTTATTGTCTCGGCGATTTTTTGGTGGTCACCACTGTTGACTCTGGCTTTCAGGAGTTGTAGTGGTTTGGGAATAGTGTGGCGGGTTTGTCCCAAAAAAACACTGTAATAATAAGGTGGTTGTTTATGCAGTATTTGGTAAAGGACATTTTTTTAATCGAAACAGAAATCTATGTATTTTAAATATGTAGTACCTACTTAACTTTATTATAATAACGCGAGCCTATCATCAGTTATAATAAAAAGGTAACTACTATGATTCAATCCCAAAATAAAATAATATCTCCGAAGAATCAGAACTCTATGTTACATAAGGATAAATTTAATTTTGTTATTCTGACGGAAACCCTTATTCATGTAGAGTCGAACTGAAATGTGTTCTATATTCCAATCAACTGATTAAAACCCTTCAATAAGGGAAGGTTACATTGGATCCATGAACAGTACCTACCGATCTACATGTATGCGGCGTATGCTATAACGTTCCCACTCCTGCCTGCTCCCTGATTCTAGACCTTGCAAGTTTTGCTTCACCAATAACCAAGTTTATCGGATAACAGCGGATTAGTTGTAAATACCCGTTTTCTGAATAAAGGTGAGAACTTGTCTAACTCTATTTTAGCATTACCTACAAGGGAGAAGTGTCCTATTTTTATATTAAGTTTAATAATTTAAATAAAAAAAAAACAAAAATATGAAAAAATCATTAAAATATCTCTATAAATTAAAAGTTATGAGATTTTTAAGTTGCGCTTGCAGGGAATTGCAAAGTGACGTCACTTTACCTCATTACGTTATTTATTCTTTTTGATGTGTGGTTAACGAAACATACCTAAGAGAAGGTAGATAAGTAGGTACTTACTTGGAAAGCTAAACTCCTTTTTTTTCAGCACTAACATATGACGGATTTAAAGAAAAACTGTCCAGTACTGTGTAAATTTTGATATGTATGTAAATTTTTCATTTTATTTACTTAGTCCGACTTAATAATCTATTTCTCAGGTCATTGGTAAATTTATTTATTTTTTCAACGGTTTCCAGTTTTGTTCTATATTTTAATTCCATTTAGTTAATTACAGTGTTGTCAACACCATGAAAATTTTCAATTGTTGTCCAACGTACCCCCAAACCATTTTTGTTTCAAATCGACATATTTTCATGAAATAGTCTTAGCTGACTTTGTCGTTGGTCTATTTCCAATTCTGAAATATAATTTCGATAGCTGTATTGAGTTTTACGAGTTTCACTAATAAACTTTTTTTAATCATTGAATTGTAAGTGTACAACATAAAACACCTTATAATGACTTGCATTGTACCAAAGAATAAGGAGGTGTAAATCAAACATAAACCGTTGGCTATCGTTGTTTTAAACGCTATAAAAAGCGAACAAAAATAGCTTTTATTATATGTAACAGAGACAATATAATTATTGTTGTTAAACCCGATAAGTCATTGTTGTACTCCGATAGCTTCCAGGGACATGTGAACTTTACACTATAATAGTTTGCTGGAAAGAACACGACCATATTTCATTGGATTTAACGAGAACAATTTCTTCTTTGAAATATTATTGTTCGTTTTTCGTTTAAGAGTGATAGAAGTAAACGCAAGTAAAATTCTCAGTAAATGGAGTGCGATTGATGAGTAGATTTCTAGATATCGGCTGATGATGAAGGACGAGCTCGTGGCTAAATAACAGCCGCTTGGATTGACCTTAAGGTTAAGGCACACTTGCCAAGGTTGGTCCGTGGATGGGTGACCACCCATACATACCGATTTTCTTGCGTGCCTCGGAAAGCACGATAAGCTGTTAGTCCCGGCTGTTTGTTATGTGTTCTTATTTGTAGATCTATGTCAATCGTTACAGGCAGTCAGTGGTCTGAAAGTCTGACAACTAGTCTTACCAAGGGTTACACTGGTATTCAGCTGCATCCGCTTAGACTGGGAAGGCGATCCCAACACAATTGGGAAAAGCTAGGCAGATGATGAGGCTGATGATGAAGATGGGTACAACTTGCATAAATGTGGAAGATAGCAAATTAAAATACACTGCAAGTTACTTGTCGATTTCACCCAAACTGAAATTTGCTGTGATCAACTTGGAACATGGATTGGTAATGCGAGTACCTATGTTGTTATAAGTAAAGGTAGGTAATAGGGTACGATAGAGAGGGGATCAGAAGAAATGCAATTGAAATCATTTGATCCCATGTCTTGGTGACGCTTTGAAGCAAAATGATTTGCAGCGAATTGCAAAATGAAAATGTTGACACGTTATACTAGAACAACGTCAAAAAGGACTGGAGACCGGACATGGAAGGAGACATTGGACTTTGATAGACAATGTCCGTTCCGCTCGGTTTGAACTGCACTTTTAGAAGTTGGCGCCATAGCCAGTTTGTCTCTGTTAAACAAAATTCGATTTTGTTGTCCAGCTTATCTTTCCTAATTTAAGTATATTTACGTCTTCGTTATGAGGACATCACGCGCAGCATGATCACTTCATCTCTCCCCCTACTAAGATCATGTGACATTTCTTTTCTTTAGTTATACTGTCACTTATATCTTCCGTGATTGTTCATTATTTTGAGCTTCCGAAAACGGAATCCCAATCACGGAAGATATCCCGTAAGTGACAGTATTACTATAAGTTTAGTTGTAAACCGTGAAAGCTTACAACAGCTTTATTTTTGTCATCGCGCCACACTATGGTATAACTATTTCTTTCTACAATCCATTATTTCGTCTTTTGTTTCTCCTACGGTGGTCATGTTATACCTATATGTTGATGTACATAGACTAGGACAAGTAAATATCGGAGATAAGTAAGTCTTATGGGTCTAGTGGTTGCCAGTGTTGCTGCTGAGCATAAAGTCCTGGGTTCAATTCCCGGATCGGGCCAAGTAGGTATTATTGGGTTTTTCCTTTAGGAGTTTTCTGAAGCAGCTAGGTATCTCGAATTGTGTCCAGTTGTTTGTAATAGTTTCGCCCCATATTAAATGAGACTAAAACGTAACTGCCGAATGTGGGTGCACCAATGGTACACCTTTGCCTTACTACGATGATTCCTGTGTTAAGATCATTTTCGTTGGGCGAAATTAAGATGAATAAAAATGTTAAAGCCTGAAAGTAAGTAAATTATACCATGGTATATGTTTTCAGCATATTTCGAAAACGTCACAAATAATGTACCCTATACCTACCAACACTGCAAGAGATTAGTCTGTTTTCATTTAAAATCTCACGATGAAAGGAACCTACCTATTATAATAATTAGTCATTTCACAAAGGATTTCAAAGATCAGACCACTCTTAATTAATTGCAAGAGTTCAGCAAACTATCGGGTCAATGATAGAAGATAGAAGCTTGTTTTTTGGTCAATTAGAAAAAGTACCTACAATACAATACATATTTTTTAGTAGCCTTGTATGTCCCTCTGCTGGGCAAAGGCCTCCCCCATATGCTCCCAGCTGCTCTTCTCCTGCTCCATCTCGAACCAGCCTTCTTGATGCGCATCCAGATCGTCTAACCACCTCATTCTAGGCCGGCCTCGGTGGCGCCGTTCAACTTCAGGCACCTATGTACCAGTACCTATGTTTTAAGTTTTTAAACTGTCATAGTCACTAACACTATCATTAACACTAAAAACGGGATACTTTTTTAGTGTTAATTAGGGCGAAATGCCAAATCATTGAAAGACAAACACTGGAACTGCTATCGTCCAATGATTTACGAGCAAAATAAAGTGATCTCATTTTGAATATAAATAATTTTGGTTCACTTCAATTGTTTGTTGATTTAAACGAAAAATAAAAGTTTTTCCTCCAAATTGTTGTACCAATTTTAAATAACAACAATTTGGAGTATTTCAGTTGTTTCTTCATTAAGTGATATCACAAAAACATTTGGATTTGGACAGATTACCAAAGAGTAATGGAAAGTCATTATTTTTACACGATTGTTCTACATTTATATAACTCAACTGATAGCTGATACTAAATACTTGAACTACTACTTACTAAATACCAGTTCCACACGGGGCCCGCGTAGTGGATTAATAGCCCATTCCCTCTCATAGAGAGGAGGCCGTGTGTCCCAGCAGTGGGAACATTATAGGCGGATTATGCTTACGCTATTAATAAAAATGGATTGTGAATAAAATAAAATAAATTCTCTCTTCTTCTTAAAAAAATCTAATAGGAATACCTATTATAAATACTTACCTACCTACAAAAAAGAATCGTTTAAGGGATGCAGTGATTGTCCTAGTCTTTGGTACAACAAATTGCTGCAAAAATCAAGGCAAGGCAAGTTAGGCAAGTAAACTTTTTGAACGCAATTTTTTTTATAAATTGTTGAGTTTCCATCGACAAATGAAATAATAATAAGTTTTGCTATGTTTTATTATATATATTACTATGCCTACTGTTACTATTACTATATTGTTGTTTAACACTATTTTTATCGTGTTTTATCGTTCGAAGCATCATAACGTCACGCCTGTTGTGAACGAAGGGTTAGGTAGAGGTGTAACTTTAACCTTTTAATAGTTAAACCACATTTCGCAAGTTATAAAAAGGCGGAGAGCCCATTCAGAGCATCGACGATGGAACCTAATGGCATCAACCGACAACAAATTCACACTAAAGTGAGGTGACTGAAAAACTTCTGAACATCCTAATAACAGGTTTGACTGGCCTGGAAATCGAACCCTCCACACGCTCAGCAGTTCACTAGATCAACCTGGCTGAATATTGTAAGTAACGACGTGGCAGTATTTTAAAAAAGGGGGTAAGGACATATGTACTCATAAAGGGTATGAGTGTATGGGCGGCATAAAAACTCTGACACCAGGTTACGAACTAACCACACGATAAAGAAAGATAAAGGGTGTAAAAAGACCCTTAACGAAGCCGAAAGGTACTTGTTCTCCCCGTCATGGCGATCATTTTTTTGTTCTAGACCATACCTGGGAACCTTCTAGTTACGGAGATATTGGGGGTCAAAGTTCCAACTTTTTCACAAGTTTTTTTTTAAATACAAGGTTTTAATGTTGTAACTTTACTTTAAACACCTCCACGACCCACGTACTATTCAATCCATCCATCAGCACAATGTTCTGAGTGCGTTGCTTTGAGTTTTACCGTAAAACGTGATATTTCTCCCCAAAAAAAAAAATTGTTTCCCAGCAAAAATTTTTGCGTAAGGTTACTTAGTTTGATGTACGGAATGCTTGGTTGACGGCTTCGTGAAGGGTCTGTTTACACCTTGTATATGTGTTTTTAGGGTTTTCGTAAAATCATTAAATAACTTCATAAATGTATCTAAATGTAACCGCAACACAGGAAAACGAGAGCAGTCGATACTTCTATTCGTTACGAATATTTAAATAAACATAACATTTATATAATTGTTTATTAATAAAAATAAATAATAATAAATCTATTATACTTTTGACTCGTCTTTTAAAACGGACCGTTTACTATAAATACTTAGTTTGCTAACAGGTAAATAAAATACCAGTGCGAGATAGACTTAATTAACATTGTATGAACAGGTATTTTTATACCATGAAGGTAAATGCCTCATAAAAACATATTTGGTCAAAGGTTTTTGAACTAACGGTTCTTTTGTTACATAAACAATTTGTAGCTTTTGATGAAGCCAAAGTACATGAGCTTTCTTGTATGGTGTAAAATGAGGTAAACATATATTGTTGCACGATGCATTATTGCCAATCTCCGAGTCAAAAGTTTGATGTCAGTCATTGCAGCATTTTATTCAGTACCTAACATGTAACTTAAATGCTCTTTATACCTCTTGTACCATGCCTCATGATAAGGTAGGTATACCGGTAAACGTCTAGTTAAGTCTCGTCAGCCCCAGGGGGACTACCTTCTTTAGAAGTCTTAATCAACTAACAAGCTAACTGTACATGCAAATCTCTGCCACTTTGGCTTGATTTTATCCCTAAATCATTGTTTTATATTATGTTGGCCCAACCAAAGACATTCAAATATTTACGAGCGATAAACGGGATAAGACGAAGAAAATTGTAATCAATTTTTTTTTGTATCAAATCGGTCTGTGCAGTGTCATGCATTCGCTTGTCAAAAATCGAAAATTTTCGGGATCAAAATATTTGTATATATATAAAATATTTCCAATGTCCGCTCTGTAACTCTTTTAAATCTCTTTGGCACCAACATACATTCATACATAATTGGGATCGACATTTCATACACTGTGAATGCTGAAATTCAGATGTCTTTGATGCAAAAATATTTAACTCACATCAAAAAATGTTTTTAAAATTAAAACAAGAGATAAATAACTAACCAGTCTGTATCATAAATAAGTTATTCATGTTAGTTCACAAAGCTGCAGTGGCTGACACGCTAGCCTCAATTTGGCGGGCGTGAACCAATTACTAGAGTATAGTGTCGCCAACTTTCAGTAAAACGCCGTCATAAAGTGCGATATCCCGCTGCGAGAACGCTTTATTTTCCTATAAAAGCGTTTTATCCACGTATAAAAGCTTAAATCCGCGCGGAGCTTTCTCCCGGCGGCGAGTTGGTAAAAAGAGCATTAAGTTGGAGCGGCAACATGGCCGGGGCACGCCCCGCGGCGGCAGGCGGCGGTTGGCTGGCGGCGCGCCCTCCCGCCGCGCCATTGGCGGGCCCGCCTCCTGCCCACCGCGCCAGTCGAGCCGAGCCGCGCCACCGCGACGCACACTCCGCCGCCGCGCCCGCGCATCTCACACGCGATCCGTAGCGCGCGTACCGCGGAACATTTGTAACAGTGCTGCGCTCGCGGAATCGCAATAAACTTTATTTCGTGAGAACTACAAGTGCGTAAACTTTGTTGCTCTGTGTCTGATAACTATTATCTGAAGTTTCACTTTTAATTAATTAAAATAAACGTTGCGAACATTCGGAAGAAAAAGTGAAAAACAAACTTATCTCAATCGGAATTTCGGGAGCACGTGACTTTCGCAAGAAGGAGGACTATAACTTGGTGTGCCGGCGATGCTAGTTCGGAACTAATAAGTGTTGCTAAAGTTAGATCAAATTGTTTTGGAATTAATTTGGACTGTGATGGTTCGGTGATTGCCGAGCTGGGGGCGATCGAGCTGTGCGTGGGGCGCGCGGGGCGGGGGTGGCCCGCGCTGGATGCGGTAGGGGCGGCGAGCGGCGGCGGCGCAGGCCCCGCCGGCGGCGCGCTGGCGATGACGGTGCAGCGCGACGAGCGCGAGCGCGCGCCTCGCACGCGCTTCATGATCACGGACATCCTGGACGCGCCCTCCCGGGACCTCAGCGCGCACCGGGACTCCGACTCCGACAGATCCGCTACTGACTCGCCAGGTTTGTTTTTTACTTTTAACATTTCGAACAGTAAAGACCACCCATGTCAGCTCATATTTTGCTAACAATATGCCAAAGGTTTGATAATTTTCACAAAAATATGATTATCCTAAAACAATCGCAAACTATTCTAGAAATTTCCGTCATATTAACAGTTTTACCTACATGTGATAATTAATGCAGCTTTTGATACAAATGTGGTTGTAGATCGATAAGAATTATTGGTAACAAAATTAGTTTAATTGTAGATTGTAATACCACAAACAAGTTGACGGTTTAGATTGGTGGTCGCTGGTTACCTACTATTCAAATTATATCAGCTATTGGCTGAATTAACCCTAATGATGTTAACTAATATCAATATCAGTTCTAGAGATCTGTCTCTATGGATAAAACTTGCAGATTGAGAGACATTTAGTTGTAAATTTAAACCAAATAAGAATTAGCTAGCAGGTAGATAATGTGAAGTAATGTAGGTTTTTTTACATTGGACTTATTCAGTCATCATAAATCCAAGTTATAATTTTATAACCAGAGAGCATAACTTGTGTGCAGAATTTATTCGCGAATATGAAAACAATTAAATAGAAGAAAACAACAGGGAAATAAAACTAGATAAGACAAACACAAAACAAATCCAAAAAACAAGATCCCAAAAAAATAAGTAAAAAAACGTCAACAAAAAACGAATCACAAGGGTTGCTACGTAAATCCGAAATTCGTCTACAGGAGCGCTACGTCGTAGCACTTAAGATTTAAGAAAAGACATCAACGCGACAATGCACTCATTACATCTTATCTTTCCCGGAGACGGAGTTAAACGTTTTCCTGCAGGCTCCATAACACTTGCACAGTGTATAGTGCTCATTATGAAACCAGCAACACGGTAAGCACGGTATTATAATTTGATCTACTTCGATTGCTGGGAACCGCGATAAAGTGGCGCGCGGAGTCACGCGACGACTCAGGGTGTCTATTAGGAGACTTTACCTCGAAACGATTGTGATAAACACGTTAACTTATATAATGTGTTTACGTGTTAAATGTGCTTCAAGTGACTGCTGTTCGTATGTTTATTGGCTTTTATTATGGCGTAGTTGTTTAGTTGAAATTGAAATAAATATCGTTTTTGGGCTATAAATCCTTAAAGGTGTAAAGTTATGCGCTGTAAGGAAAGTCATGATCTTAGGTAGGTATTATTTATTTAGTTTTTTTTCAGACGCAAAAATTTTTTTTTAGCTTTTATTTAATTTGGAAAGGCTTTCCTTATTTGCTCCTGGTAAAATACTGGTGTTCGGTTGCATCCGGTTAGACTAGAAGCCGAGCCTAACATAGTTGGCCAAAGGCTAGGCAGATGATGAGGCTTTTCTTATATGATGAACGATCAAAAATGATGAACATTACTTTAAATTAGTTAGTGAGAAATAAATCGTCAAACAGTCAACACGCAGTTTTATTACGAGTGATTGCAGTCAAAAATCAACCTTATCACTGTGTACAGTGTGCTTGCTAAAGAACTTATACATTTGTAACTTCAACATTTCTAAATTCTTAGCAGTAGGAGCACCTAGCAGGCAAATAATTTAAATAAATTCTTAGTATTGAACCATTGGTTACCTACACGAGTTGAGCTCGTACTTAAGTGTTTTTTAGCGTTAGGATACTTAATAAATTAATCAAATAAGTGGAAAATTCAAAACCTTAAAAAATGGTCGAGAATAGGCAGCTAAAAAAACGTTGCACATTTAAAAAATAATTTTGAGTTTTGGCGGAGACTCTGTTTAGATTTAGGCCATAACTAGATCTAAAATATATTATAGGTAAAGTAGAAAAAATAATACTGGTAATTATTTACAAAGAACGCTTAATTAGATAGAAAAACTCGTCTTATTAAAAAAGTATGGCCGGTGGAGTTTGGTAATTGTTCCACAGGACCGCACCTTCGGGATAAAAAGCTTAATTCTAAGTAAGGTAATTCAGGTTATAATCTTCTGTGTGACAAATTTCTTCCAAAGCCGTTCCTACTGACGGGATTTGGAAGAAACAAAGAAATAAAAATGCGTGAAAGAGTAACAAATATCTTCCCTTCTCTATCCATACATCCATCCATACTCACAAACCTTCACATTAATTACATTTAGTAAGTAACATTAAAAACATGTTACTAAATTCTGAAAATTGACGTACCTTCCTGCTAAAATAAAAATATGCCTACCAATGGGCAAGTGCAATAATTATTATTCTCTTAATACTCTTTTTCAAATCATCTACGAAATAGGGAATGAGTCGACATTTGTTCTAAAAACACTATAAACAAAAACTATGAAATCTTTAAATAAATTCCTGTATGCCATCTCGGCACTTTAAAACATATAGCTAGATCCTCCTTCTATATTACTTCGCATTTAGTAAACAGTAAGATTTAATATATAGCAAATATAGATAGCTAGCAAAGCTTTCTCTTTTTTGATTTCGGCAAATGCTATTCCGCATTAAAATGGCCGCTGCACATGTCGTCTGGACCGTAAGTCATGCACATCCTTATCAAATCGTTAGTGCAAGCAGTTATTCTTAAGATGAGGATCTGTTATGAGCAGGGATTGGAATAGATGAATTTATTTGCCTAAACTTCATGGAATTAAGTGCGTAACATGTGGCTCCCGGTAATTTAACGGCTGGACAAAACTAACGACTAGTGGTCCACATTAGCCCTGGATTGAAACAACTGGAAGTTATGCGGAGAGGACTTTGCCCAGCAGTGGGATGTCGCAGGCTAACAGTATCAGTACTACTTCCTTGCAATTTAGACAAATAATTTTACCTATTCCGATCTCTGGTTCTAAGATAGTCTTTTGCAATCGCGTAATTCGAAAACGACCAAATATCACAAATTGGTCCAAATCCATAAACATTTAAAAGATTTGTATAACTCCTAATTTGAGTCAACTAGATTGAACGCCGTATTTGTCCCACCCACGACCACAGATCTAATGTATCTTCTACTAAGTAGGTTACACCGAAAACGTTTACATTTCCATAGACTCGTAGCTGTCAGACATCTCAATTTGCAATAATGTTACGCGAGGAATGGCTTGTTTTAGTTCATTTAACTTTACTTAAACAGTGGCGCTTTTTGAGCGCTAATACAAATCTTACGAAGCATAATATTACCTGTAGACCCACCAGCGAAGTCTTCCTTTAAAAAAAAAGCAGCTTGCAAGAGTTATCTTAAGTTCTTAATTAAAGTCAATTTTACAAATGGTTATTTTATTAAAACAAACTTAATCCGATCGCAATACTGTCTTTACGATGTTATTTTTCGACCTTGTTAGGGTCAAACGTCACGCAGGTGCAGGTTCTTATGACAGGGGGGTGTCCGGTGCGGGGCGGGGGAGGGGGGGTGGAACATGATCCGGAGGCTTTTGTCACAACCGACCTCTTCCGATGCCAGCCGCGCGACCGACCGGCACAAATGCTGTGTGACTCCCATTTTTATTGTTTTGATTGAACTTTGAATATCAAAGTTTTAGGGCCTGTTTCACCACCTGCGATTAAGTTCCCGTTATCTTACTTGGCAGATAATTTCATACAAATTCTGTTCTATTTTTGAATTTATTTGGTAAGTAGTGTCTTTTCGGACATCGTGAAATAGGCCCTTAGAGGTATATTTTTTCATACAAAGAAGTTTGAATAACTTTTTAGCAGGTTTATATTTTATGACATCATTTTCCCTATCTATCTACATACACTTAATAGTTTAACATACCAGAAAAGTAAAAACCCTGTCGGGTTAGAAACGGTTTTAGCTCGGAATGCGGAAGTTAGGTAAAGTCAGCAATTAATTTTATTAAACAAAAGACATTCTTATAATGTGAGTTCACAATGAGTATGTGTAGAGTTGAGGACACTAGATAAAAAGGAAACAGTAAAAGAATAACAAGAAACACGGCGAATCTTCAAATAGACATACACACAGTTCAAAGTCACGTTCTAAAAACAAGTTTTATTTTATTATATGACAGTAAAAAAACAATGCCTGAGCGCTAAGTGTATCTAAACCTAATAAAATATCACGGAAACTTTTATGTGTGTATACCTAATTAGAACTTAACTATTCAAAGTTTTTACGACTAAACGAAGGCTTATTAGCAAACATTATTTAATTAAGTGTTCTTAAGAGTTATTACTGTATAATTAATTATATTTTTTTCAAATAATAATGACAAGCGAAAAAATTGCGGTGTGTAACGCGGAACCGAACCTGTGCCTATCATTCTCATAATTTGTTCCTAGATAATTATCAGCAAAACGAATTGATATTTGCAACTTTATATTAGTGCCAATATTATTATCGGTTAGTGCTAAAAACTTTATGAATTATATTACTAGTGAAAAAAAGAGTTCTGGTCAAAATAAATTTAATTTAAAAAAAGGGAAATCATCGAAACGACGAAGAAGAAGAAGTGAAAAAAGCTTCTTTTTACAAAACTATTCAACTTCTTTATTTTTCCTTATTTATTTAGGGTCATTTAAGATCGCAACGAGTAAGTCAGTCCAATCGTACCCTAAATACACATTGCTCATATCTGGGCCAGTGGGCCATGAACTTTAACAGACTCTTCGCATGATCGCCATTTCATTGAGACAGGATTTTATGGAATCTGCCTGCTTCAAGTCCGTTCATCAAGACCACAACTAGGTCATTTCTCTTAGCCTCATACCGAACACAGTCCATCAATTTAAAGGGGTGTAAGTCTTAAATTATTTATTAAGGAAACACACATACAAAGTTCTTACTAATCTTTAACCCAGTTTGCATTTCTATCTTACAAGTCTCAAGTCCTTGCGTGGTGTTACCTACTGCCTGTCTTTAAGATTAAAAAAACACCTCCAACATGCTACAGTTTGAAAAGAGACCAAACTAAAAAGATATCTGTTGACATTCAGTCTTATTTAGATACACAATGAAAAGACGCCGTAACAATTCCCGCCTACAAAAACACAACTTTATTAAAACGTTTCGATCACAAAGCTGTTAAGTACAACATTGGAAAGTTACATTCAATAAACTAGAGGGCACTTAAAGCGGCGTATTAAGGGCACTGCATATGATTATTATAATTTATTAATTTAAAGCCCCGACCGTGTAATCCCAGCTT
This sequence comes from Noctua pronuba, assembly GCA_905220335.1. Classification (NCBI taxonomy): domain Eukaryota; kingdom Metazoa; phylum Arthropoda; class Insecta; order Lepidoptera; family Noctuidae; genus Noctua; species Noctua pronuba. The sequence goes on from LR999894.1 coordinate 6,336,773, forward strand.
CATTATAATTCCTCATTAATGTTTAAAACGGCTCGGCTTCAAACTAATTAATGTACACTAAGACAAATGCTTGTTATCAAGATTTTATATTTACAACACGCGTTATTTGCATAAAATCTTTTAAATTGCTATAAATTAAAATTAATGCGATCCTATTTTTGAGAACGGCTAATAAAATCAACTCATCTTTATTGCATTTGACACCAACAACATTCCCATTAGATACCACTAACGTCCCAATCTCTAGAACAATTTTTAATCACAAACGAGTTGTTGGAAAGTTTAATATAAATAAATTAACAAAACAAAGCATTTAAGACTAAGTAATGTTCGAGTTTAGATCTTATTATCCCATCGACGATTTAATAGGCAAGCGGCTAAAGCCGAAGCGTTAAATAAATTAAATAATAAAATGTATAATGGGTTGCGATAAATACAACCCGTTCCTAACACTCGGCTTCGAGATAAGTAAGCCCTTATAAAACGGACCAAATTAATCCTGGCTCAAAGGACTCTCGGTGTCACACGGGGGAAAAAGAAAAAAACTGACGTCATAATCAGCTTTTGTCAAATGTCAAGCTACGTTCGCTTTTTAAATTTTAAAATAGCTCACCGAAATCCAACAGATCTGTATGTGCTCAGTACAGTCAAGTACAGCTATATTTTGTGAACATTTATTTTTGTGCGTCCATCTAATTGTTTTGTACGTAGGCCACGTAAAGACACCCCATGCTTATTATATTTCTTAACGTATACGTTATCTTACGAATTTACCTCCCAATTACTGTATTTAACATCCGTTGGAGGCAATTAAACGTTTCATGCAACTGTAAATACAAAACCTCTGGCATCGTAATTTGAAAAACCCCACTTACTGAGAATGTGAAAAAAACACAACGTTTACCGCAATTAGTGACCATACAAGCCAAGAAGATTTAACTAAGTAATTAATCTATGAGTTATGACAGCATACTCAGTCGCACGATCAAATTGAATGTTTGGTTTATACGAATTGAGAGAAAAAACTGCAATGAAATAAACAAATTAGTTACGATGCATATTCGTATTTAGCTGCACAAATATCGTGTTTTCCTTGACATTACTAAATGAGTATCTTATCTGAACTGAGCGAGCAAAGCGATTAGTTTTCATTGCAAAACTTATTTATTATCACTGATCACGTGATCTGAACACTGCAAAATATCTCGCTAAGGTTTATTTAGTGCCATTAGTCGTTGTGAAATACATTTTCGCGCATATCAAATAGCAAGGTGTTTTATGTTGAACAGGTGTTTATTTCCCACCCAGTTTCCTTAGTCACGATTACATTACTACAATTTAATTAATTGTCACAAGCTATTTGTCGTTGGCTGTACTTGTGATGCACAACTGATGCCACTGGATCGACTCGTCACTCACTCGAAACGTCAAGCAAGCCTCACCTCGAGTCCGCGCCATTGCATCACTAAGCTGCTTAGCATACCTTCCATGAAATTATCACCAAGCTAATACAATTCTTATCGACTGAACAATAAAGTCTCAAGTAACTTAAAGATTGCAGTATAACGTGACTTTTGGCATCGCGATAAGGACGAGAGGAAGGTGACGATTCTTTCATCACTGCGAGTTGATAACATCAAAAGTTTTTATTGTGACAATAAATAGATTATCATTGATATAAATAGGGTCAGTTTGAGTTCTCTCATAATACGGCTGCGATTGGCTTTGTGTCACATTTGACAGGCGATGCGAGCTGTGAAATTGGGTTCGATTTAAAATATAAAGGTTCGTCTCAAGACTTTGTGATTAGCTTTTTTTTTCCAGAGGGGATTATTTAAAGTTTGTTTAGTTGTAGTAGTGTTACAACTGTCAACCATATGCTTTGATATGTTTAATGAGAAATTTAATCCGTTATTAATCATTTGTTTATTTGAATTGGATTTTTGTGCCTATTCGTATATATGGGATCAGTCATCAAAGTAAAGAATAATTTATAGCACAGACAGATCTAGTTAGACACAAAACCGTAGGCTGCTAGCAGATGAGCAAACTCAGCGAAGTGTTAAGTGATAGAAATTATACCAAGATAATCTTAAACAGACAGTGACTAATATTTATTTTTCTAGATCTAAGATTCCGCTATAATTTACAACAGTAGGCACTGTTCATACTTTATATGCGAATTTTTGAAATAAGACTTTTACAACGTCAGGTTTTTAATGGATTTGGTAGTTTACTTAAAACTTAGTAAGTAAATTAAAAAACCGGCCAAGTGCGAGTCGAACTCACACTCACACACGGTTCTGTAGCACCAAACAATATAATAAAAATATTTTGAAGGCTCATTCAAATGTTGTATTGTTTACATTCAACAGCAAAACTCAATTTGTTTTTCATAGTATGTTAATGAAAAACAAAGTTACTGATGAAAAAGTCCCATATCTCAAAAACTAAACATCAAATGTTATTCAAACCAATTTTCGTTGAAAGTTTTTTTACGTTCTACATCCTACATTTTTTCATAATTTTTTCCTCTTACTTTAGAAATTGGATTTTACCATTTGGGCAGTGTCTATTTTTCAAACGCAAACTTTGAGAAAAAATGGTTTTAGAAACCTCCATGTAATTTTTAAAGAACTATCTATAGACACCCCACACGTAAAGGTTTGTGGAAAAAAATAAAAATAGTTTCAGTTTCATGAATGGGGCCCTCTTTAATCTTTTAATTTTTGTATAGAAATCATAAAGCTGTTCACAGAATTCATCTAACTACCAAGTTTCAACTGTGTAGTCCTAATATTTTCGGAATAAAGTGGCTGTGACATACGGACGGATAGACAGACAGTCATGACGAACCCTAAGAGCCTAGTTATTTACAAACTATCGCATTTACGTAATGTAACAACTTAGATCTATTGTTATTGACAGGTAAATAAGACAAGTAACGTTTCAACTAAATTCGACACCGACCGCTATCCGATATCCATCTACAAATTAAATGTACCGTTTACCGATAGAGCATTAGTAAATTATAACAATATTTACAATTCTAGCAATCGTATTACAAGAAGTTGACTATGATAACAACTGTTTTACTACCACTAATACTTGGTAATACGGCAAGGCAAGCAGGCTTTTGAACTTTTGAAACCCGAACATCATGAAGAGGAGTAGGTTATAAGGGTAAGCCAAGCTAAGCTTTTAGGCTTGTATGAAAGTACCGCTTCTATAAAAGGTGTAACAAGACCCTTAACGAAGCCCAAACGCACTTGTTCTCCCCGTCATTGCGATCATTTTTTTGTTCTAGGCCATACCTGGGAACCTTCTAGTTACGGAGATATTGAGGTCAAAGTTCCAACTTTTTCACATGTTTTAATGTAAGATTTTTACTTTAAACACCTCCACGACCCCCGTGCTATTCAATCCACCCATCGGCACAATGTTTTTAGTGCGTTACATTGGGTCCTACCGTAAACCGTGCATTTCCCAGCTTTTTTTTTGCGTAAACTTACTTAGTTTGATTTACTTAATGCTTGGTTGACGGCTTCGTGAAGGGTCCGTTTACACCCTGTATATAGTATTACGGCATTGCTCTAGGTATAAAAAATTCTTGTAGTTAGAATAAGACAAAAGTATTCCAACCCGTGTGTAAATTCAGATACAACCTGCACAAATTATATGAAGTGTACATATTTACCTAACCAACCATAAACAAATGGCAACAGGCTCACAGTCTATTACATGGCACCTAAACACGACTCACGAAATTTAGATTTACTATGGTGAACCTCAGCTTAAACCCGAGAAATAAAGTGTGTCACAAACAATAAAAATTCAGTCAAACTATTAAAGATACATTGAAACAGAGATCTTAATAACAAAGCATCTAAGATCTCTGGAAACAAAAGATGTAGAGCAAGAACGACGTAAGTTTACAGGTAGGTATTTACGATTGCTTATCGAACCTTATCTCATTGTACATAAGTAGATATTAGCGTAGCCTTTGCACACGTAACGTGTGTGAACATACCGTGTAATGGCCTCTCAGAGTCCGCTTGAACGGTACCTAGAAAAGCTATCGGAAAATGCATAATTTTTCATTCGATTTCACATCGACAGACTCGAATATGTCGCGGAACGAGAGCAAAGCGATATCGCTTTGATATGTCGTTATTTTGTATACGATACATTTGATATCGATATGTTTTTTTATGATGAAGCATTACGTCCCTTTTTTGAGGTTTAGTTGGATGTTTAATCATGCAGAAGAGGATATTAATGGATGTTTTGGTGTCCAGTTTTGTTTATAAACGTGATTTTGCAATCTAAGCACTTGATTATTCGGAAAATATAAGAAAAATTACATTTTAAAATGACACGTTGTATTTTTTATTAATAACAAAAGTAAAATAGGTCCATAAATGAAAACCTTAATGTCTGTGAATAGTTCATGACGTTTCCGGATTCAATTAGACCAGACAGTCTTAATACATTTCTTCAACAGGGAAAATATATGAAAATGCATGTTGTAAGCGAACAATTACATTAATCACAATTGCACGTAATTGGTGCTAGCGCAAAATCACCGCATTGTTAAGCAGCATGTATTGACTTACGTGAACGATTAAATTAACGTACCTTATAGTTAACGGTTAAGATTGTAGTTAACGTTTCTAGCGACCGCGTTTTTCTAGCTATGTCATCATTGTATGGGATAACATCGTCTTTATCTAAGAAGTTTTCCTACTCCATTTATTCCTATTAGCCTAGACTGGAAGCCTATGAATCATCTACACCCATTGACTAACGCTGAAGTTTATTGATATCTGTAGTTAAAGCTCCCAATGTATTTTCCTCATTATAAGGTGTATTTTCATAATGTCCGTTACTATTAATCGGGGTATTTAAGTGTACAGGAACTTTCGGTCTGGTAAAGGCAGAATCTTCCAAATATATTGAGAAAGATACCGAAGGATAATCTCCTAAAGGGGTTCAACAATCTGGTTCTCTAAGAACAACTCTGCGACAACTATAGCCACGCACATATTGCACATCGCATACGCCACCTCCTATGTGCATTCTGCATGTCTATAACTGTCTGTGAAATTACTGCTGAAATCACTATTCACCGCTGTTTCAAGCAGATCAAATGCTTTCCTTGACCAGACAGAGTTCAAAACAAGTAAGACCCCATAAAACAATAAAATTCAGCAGAATGCTGAGTGATGTTGAGCATGGGTTGCTTGGCTATGATTGCGCGTGTTATGCCACAGTCGTGACATAACGCGCATGCGCAGTGCATTGTGCGGCGCGGCGTCTGCGCCGCTCACACGCCGCGCCGCCTGTGCCTGCGCACCCATTGTGCATCAATTCATTAAGAGTCGGCCCACACTGAATGGGAGAAAGCGATTTGACTCTTATTGGTTAAGGGATTTTTGGGTTATATATTATCTTTTTTGAATTTCATACCAATAAAGGAAGTTATTTCCTGAAAGAAAAATTCTTCTGACAATAGCCCAACAATTAAGGAAAATTATTCTGAAAATACTAATAAAAAATTGAAAAAGCTGCCGTTATTCTCCTATCTACTACTAACTTAAAATAAACATGATCAGACCAAAATAGACAGAAGGGAAAGGCCCAATACAGTCAAGTAAATGTGAAGGTAGTCATAAACGCTATCGCTCATCGCATGTGACCACTACATTATTCTTGCATCGCCGCTCTGGAAAGCAAGCGTTACAGTAATTAGGCAAATTGTATAAACGGCATATAGACTATTATTTAGTTGCTCGCTACCGGTTTAGATTTTAATTGCCATTAGATTAGATATCTATTACACAGCAATGCAACTGACGTTCTAACTTTATGTAATACTACCCAAAATAAATATTCCGCAATCCGTCTCTTTTGTAATTTGATTAATTATTTCCTTTGTTTCAAGAATGTCGTCGTTAAGAACCAGGAGGTTATCTAAGCAGTTATTATACTTATTATAAAAAAAGGTTTAAGTTTACTTCAGCTATGTAACTGTAACTCATGTTTGATTAACGTCCCCACAGAGCAGTGAATAGAGAATAATTCCCACTAATCGAACAATTATATTAATTACGTAGTTAAGAGTGGGAGTACCTATATAGTGGTTAAAACAATCTATTGTTAAATGAATTTCCAACAGGGGATTACAGTTAATTAAACGGCTGACAAGCCTATAAATCTATGTTCTTCTTTCTAGGTTAAGTCATCATTGTATTGTGATCGATGTGCCTTCAGTTCTTGGCATTTTTCTCCTTTTGGGGACGTCTGATGACGGTGGTAATGATAAGAAGACAATATGCCATGATGATCAGTCATTTAATTTGAATAATGTTCGTAATTTATTGCTTCGTCGTTACCTTGTCATTGTTTATTAAGCGTTACACTTGTTATCTGAGAAGGAATAGGCAGAACCGCAGAATGCTCTTTACGCCCACTCTGAACAGTAACGACATTTTAGGCGCCAGCACCAGTTTTATACATCGATTTAGGGTATCATTTTATCGCCCCATGTCGAGCGCGCTCTATCCCTATCCTATCCAAAATGTCCACTTTTCTTTATCGTCGTATCTCTTCTTATCTTGCCACAATTTTATTGCATTATGTTGTTAGAATCTAGAAATAATGTAGTCACGTCGAGGTACCCAGCCTTGCACAAATTCAGACGATGTTATCTCCAGTTGTCATTCTCACTAATCTAGGCTGTCATTGAAATTCAATGTCTCTGAACACACCTGCCTTCACACTTTTAATTACTTAATTGCAATCACTTGATACAAGTTATAACTATTGCTTAGCATTGTGAACGTTGAAAATCTAATTAAAATAGTACAGTTTTTGTCGTCAGTCGATTCTAAAAGTTTAATTAGGATAATCGTTATTAGATTTAGAGATAACATTGTAGCTAATGTTCACGTCGTATTCAATTAAAATTGATGATAAAATTGCTTTTTACAATATCTGTGTATGTTTAATTGATTTACATATATTCTCGTGCATATTTTCACGCAAGAATTGGCTGTGTAGGTTTATAACAGGCCACTACACAAAGCTTTTAGCGTGTCGTTCCGTTTGATAAGTACTAATACGGCCTTCACTACCAGATTTGTTAATCCAGCTATCGCAATAATTATCGAATAATTAAAACTAGTTTGAAATCAACCGCGCGCACCTAAGTAACTTAATATTCAATTAGCACCTAAACTTGTGTAGATAGAACTTGTATGTACGTATTACATTGTCCTCTAAGAGTTATTGCGGGGATAGACAGACGGGCGAGGCCACAAATCGTCACACGTTGGCAGTATTTAACATCCATTGCTGTGTCACTTACTCCTTCAACTAACTTCTTGTCCACAAATCCTGCAGTAGACGTCACTCAGGCTAGTGAGTGCCGACGTGTAGGGGCAGCATAAGTCATAATTTCAATTATAAAGCCATTAGTGTGCCGCTCCTACGCATATTGTTTCATATTCACATTTAACAGAGGTCGAACCAGTGATTATTCTGTCGACGACAAAAAACACAATTATAGTCAGTTATTGAACGGGTTTGTTTTAGCGGACTCAAAGGTGTTATTAAATAAAGTAGAGTTAATAATACCTATGATTTTTGAGGCACGCAGAATGACTTGGATTGTATGTACTTAGGCCGAGGGGACACCATGTGAAAATTGCTTCTGTTGAAGTTAAACACTGGGGTGCCGTGTGGTGGGGTTCTGGTCTACGTGATAAACAAGTCGTGCTATACACCGATCTGACGTCAAAATAGGAACGTTTAGGTAACGGCATTGTTAAAATTATCAACCTATATTATTTACATTGTTATACCAAACGTTATATAAAATATGGAATTCCCACTGGATAGATTAATTCAATGAAGTGGTAGGTAACAGGTCGCAGTTCACATCGAATAACATTCGATACAGTTTTCAATGATCTCGGTACAATCGTCAACAGCGAGTGTTGCGCCACGGCCGGCCGGCCGGATCGAGTGTCCGTGCTCCGGTGCCAACTGAACCATTTAGCATTTGCGTCACGTCATCGTACCGATTTCTCAATTAGTCGATTGAAATCCGTGTTCATGTAGATTGTGAACTGGATAATATACAAAACGCTTTCAGCAGCAGTGAAATCGATGAGACCCAAACGGTTGGAAGCCTCGCTCGAGTCGAAATGAGGTTCTCATTCAACTTGCTGTTAAAAGCATTTTTATATCTCAGGAAACGACCCACAGATTAATGCACAACAATATGAAGGAAAATGATACATAATACCTATATCAGCGGCTATTTCAACTGACGTGTGTTTATATAAGCTTTAAGAGCAGTTCTGATAAGGGCAGTAGCTGAATGTGTGCATTGTGTCGTACATTACTGGCCACTAATGATAATAATTTTCACGGTCGAGTAAGTGCAGTCGGCAGTTGGACCTTATTATAATAAATTAACGGCGGTGTACCCTAATGGCCTGCCTGTACATAATTATACTCAATATTACAAACGGCTAAAGGGTCGCTGGTAAAAAATCAGCTCGAACCTCCAACGAGCAATTTATATCCAAGGTTGTTTTATTACGGAAAACGTTTACGAGTAAACATTTTAACCGCTTGTAATTGAAAACAAAGTTGTTTCTGATCTGCAAATTGATTGCGGTACATTTTGCTATAAAACGATTTTTGTTTAAGTACTTTGCTAATGATAATGACCTAAGAGCTCCTTTGTTCGTTTAATGGAAATATAATTAGACTTTTCTACATAGTTTAATAAGCTACAATAACATCTACCTTAAAGTTATTATGGTTATACAAAATTTTCCTGAGCTAAACCAAAAATAACAAAAATATGTCAATATTTATATTTTCCCAAAGGTACCGAAAATTTTCCGATCGCTTCTGCCAAAATCAGCTATAGATTCTACTTCCCTACTTCTACCATCGAAATAACAGATCATCGAATAGTTAACGTTAACGCACCGGTTTGCGTTATAGCCGAGGCTCGAGTAGCGGGTGAACGCGTACATGGGTGGCAAGCCGCAACGGCCGCAACCCGCGACCGCAACCAGCGCTCCACTGCGCTAATACCTTGCGCATTATACACTTAATCCTTTGTCTCCTCACTGTGTTTAACACGTATTATATTATGTTGACTTTGAGGATATTACTTGGTGTAGGATAAGGAGCTTTTCTTTTGTTTTTAGGTCAAGAAAATTTACAGAGGCTTGGCGTAAATATAGCATATTGAGTTACTGACAAACTTTAACTTTGTAAAGCGTCGTCGTGCTTGTCATTGTACTTGAAGGCCAAGACAAAGTGATATTTTATTAGCGACTGTAATAGAAGAGTCGGAAATGTATTGAATTAATATAAGCTCCCAAAAAGCATACGTCAGATTTGTTGTAAGTGTTTGTAGACACATGAAACGACATGGCCGTTTCTTTCGGGTCATTTTTACAGCCGGAACAATGCACAGTACACTCAGTATATCTACATCAGAAGTTTACAGTTAGAATTTATTCGAAATCACATCAGCTCTAGTCCAAGTCTCTCGTATTTCGATTACCATTCAATTAAGAAACTCTAACCCGTTTTATAGGTACTGTAAACCTTTGTATCAAACGTGCAAGCCGCCCAATAAAATCCTAATACCTACACTAACTTGTTTATGAGCCATATAACAATAAGCAAAGAAAACGACGATAAATATTTACTGTGAATTGCGAATTTATTAGCCATAAAAAGCCGAAATACACAAGCATTTAAATTCGCATTAAGTATCAAAACTTTTCGGCACATTATAAGTATACTAGGAGGCGATTACGAACCTAGACTAGAAACAAACAACCAAGTATTTTCTTTTAAAGGTTTTGCTGTACTCTCTTAGATAGTCACACGCTAGGCGAAGCGAAGCGTAGCGTCTTTGAGCTACAACGTAGTCCGTAGACACAAACATCAAATGTACTGCAATACAGTGCAAGATGAATTTATTTCAGCACAGAACACACACACTTTACAGCATAGATTTGATCAGACTTGTGTAGTAGTACTTATATAGTATCTACCATTATGTACTGATTAGTGCTCTGCCGTAGTTTTGACTCGAAAAGCGTTTAAACGGATAAAAAACAAATTAGTAAAACACAATCGGAATACCTCTATCATTAATGATATCTGTGCATTAAGACACATAATAACATTTTTGACACATTGTATTTTTGCATTGGCATCGAAACTAATTAAATTAATGCAAAGTTTCTCAATCGGGCTAATTCATTGACATAGATTAGAAACAAGAAAGGACCTAGAATTTAACCCTGTGGAATGCCCATGGTGACCAGAGATCTTGCACTAATCTTGCAATCAATCATTGCAAATCATTTACCTACCTTCTGGAATTATATTATTTAGATAAGAAGACATACCCTTATTTCTAGGCATCATCTTTATTGAAAGGAGATAACACCCTTTAATCACTGTCACACAAGTAAAGGTTAGCCTACAGTATTGAACGGCATAAAAGAATCCATAACAGTCGTTTAAAATCAAAATCCAGTGTGGTACAGCCCCAACTTATAAGTAGGTTGTATGTCATGTGAAGACAAGACAAGTGTCGTGAAGGAAGCGACCGAGGCCCAGTGACCGCAAGAAGCCCTACCGCGAGGGAAGGCTTCGTGGTGACTGGTGACCGAGGACAAGCACTCTCTAATGAGAAACACGTTTCAGTGAGGTCGATGACTGAGACGTGGGGTTGAGGGCTAAATATGATTATCGTAGAAGACTTAACATAATAATAATTATAGCTGTGTAGTGGTAGATCGATATGACATGATCAAGATGTGGTCAGTTTCGATAGCTTTCTCAATGTGGTCAGTTTTTTTGCTGAAAGTACATGATGTTTTATAGTATTGTTGCTAGATAATGCTAGGTAATTCTATAAAAAATAGTATAAAACCTGTTACCTGTTGATAGTTTTTTAAAGTTCAGTTACAAGTCGGTTTTTAAGGTTTCTCACACAGTACAAAACTAAACCAACAGGGTTCTTATTGTAACAAGTTGTTGAAAAGACATTACAATTGGTACAGTTTATTTAATAAACTAACTATACGCATTATCACACTTAAAAACGATTAAATAAACTAAACTAAATAAACCAACAACAAATTATAAAAGGGCATCAAAAAACTTCTCCTCAACGCTATCAGCTGGTAATGTGCCCAAGAGACTGGCGGTGGCGTTGTCACATTGTATGGCAATATTTAGCCTCTGGCCAAGGTAAAAACCAGCCCTTGGGTTGCGGGAAGCATCAACTAGGCGTCTAGAAATTTCCTTAAAAAGGCGTTGAGCACTCAAACCCCACGGTCCTGAGTTTCAACCCAAACGGCTCAAAAAAATAGTTTCCACATTACAATTTGTTTCTGGATCGAGAAATCTGCAGAAATTTTGAATTTATCAATCATCTATTTTTATGGTGTCTCCTGAATATAAATTTCATAAAAGCTCATTGATATTGAAAGCTGAACAAATTGGTTATTCATAATTTATTCTTCTTCAACAGGTGTAAAAGATGACTCGGACGACGTATCAAGTAAGAGCTGTGGGGGAGACTCATCGGGACTAGTGAAGAAGCAAAGGAAGGCGCGGACGGCCTTCACAGACCACCAGCTACAGACCTTGGAGAAGTCCTTCGAGAGACAGAAGTACCTCAGCGTGCAGGACCGAATGGAACTGGCTGCCAAACTAGGACTTACGGATACGCAGGTCAAGACCTGGTATCAGAATAGAAGGTTAGTTAGTTTGGCATTTTTTAACAATTTTTCTTGAAGGATCACAATGTTGTGCACTTAGTGACAATAATAATAATAATACTAGCCTGTTACTGTCCCACTGCTGGGCAAAGGCCTCTTCTCATACAGAGAAGGCACGAGCATTGATCACCACGCTTGCTCAAGACGGGTTGGCGATTTCAGACTTATATTAATTATAAGTCCAGGTTTCCTCACGATGTTTTCCTTCACCGATGTCTGTGATGTCCAAGATAAACTAAGAAAGTACATATGAATTAGTAACAAAGTCGATGAAAATTTCTTTTTTTTTCTGTTAATATTTACTTTTAACCCGGCTACGCGTGAGACTAGAGCGTCATTTTTCAGTAGTCGGATTTTTAGTTGTAGTATACCACACAAATTCTTGTTGGTGCCACTGTTTGATGAAGACAAAACCTGATAATTGGTTTCTTTCTTATTCTGTTCTCAAAATGTTTTCGTCATAAAATTTTCTTCTGAACTATGAAAAGTGTTAACAATGTGTAGTTTTTACTTGCTTTTGAAGTATGTACACGATTGTAATGTCGATTTCCCTAAAAAAATACCTCTGTTGTAAGGCGACGAAAACGAAACTTGTAAGTTAGGTACGAGTTTACAGAAATAAGTATTTGGGACAGCTAAAACAATAAAATAGGTACTTTAACGAACATTGAATGAAGGAAAAAAACTGTTAGTTGTTTTATAAATAGGTACATACGAGTAGTTTACACAAGTACCTACATACATTAGATCATACACTTGTGCTCAGTACGATTTATCGTTATAATCCATACATACACAAGTCTTTTAGGAACGATTTTAACAATATAGGTATGCAATTATTGAACACGTGTATGTGCGAGTTTTAGCTATGCCAATAATGCGATAAATTACAAGGAAATTAACCAAATACATGTTGTTATTTCGTTCATTATGGCTAATCGGGTTCCTATAGTCAACTTGATTAGGGTAGTGACGTAAGTATCTAAGTTGTCGCCTAGCTATTATGAGCTACCTAAAATATTATTGTAGCCTTAAAATGAACACAACTAGCTTTTGTCCGCTTCGCTTGCGTTAATTTTGAATTTGACAATCAATTAGGGTTTTATTCTGCTTGTAATAATATAATTCAATCATGATTCGAAAGATACGTGGCGCCATCTGTTACCATAAGAACGTTATTGTTGTTTTTCTCGGGAACCGTGCTTTTTTCTGGATGAAAGGTAACCTATGTCCGTTTTTGTACACCTGACAACGTATGTAAGTATATGTAAAATTTCAGGATGATCGGTTCAGTGGTTTAAGCCTGAAAAGGTAACAAACAAACTTACTTTCACATTTATAATATTAGTTAGGATTTGTCATTAATAATTATAGCCCTCCTGGCCGTATTCCGAGGCACGGGGTATCATTCCGCCAACTTCCAAACTCCGAGTTGCTACTGAGTAATTTTCAATTGAAAAACACAATAACACTTTTTTCTCGACCCGGGAATAGAACTCAGGAGTGAATGCTCAGCAGTCAGGCTTACGATCGCGAGAATAACGGAACACTACTATGTGGACTATACAGGGTGTAAACAGACCCTTCACCAAGCCGTCAACCAGGCATTCCGTACATCAAACTAAGTAACTTTACGCAAAAATTATTGCTGGGAAACGAGTTTTTTTTTAGGGTGAAAAATTACGTTTTACGATAAAACTCAATGTAACGTACTCAAAACATTGTGCTGATGGATGGATTGAATAGTACGAGGGTCGTGAAGGTGTTTAAAGTAAAAATCTTACATTAGAAACATGTATTTAAAAAAAAACTTGTGAATAAGTTGGAACTTTGACCCCCAATATCTCCGAAACTAGAAGGTTCCCAGGTATGGTCTAGAACAAAAAAATGATCGCAATGACGGGGAGAACAAGTACCTTTCGGTTTCGTTAAGGGTCTTTTTACACCCTTTATGTTAATACTACTCTGTCAAGAAAGTTCCGGGAAACGATCAATATTATACAAAATGTTAGTTATCTAAAGTTATTTTATCGCCTTCAAAATATGCTCCTTCAGAAACGATACACTTAAGCCAACGAATAATCCAATCATAAAAACATTTTTAAATGCTTTTTCCGGAATTGAGTTTAGTTCTTGCCGCGAATTCTCCTTTATGTCTTCTACCGAATGAAAATGGGTGTCACGAAGTGGTAATTTGAGTTTAAGAAAAAGAAAGAAGTCGGCTGGAGCCATATCTGGTGAATAAGGTGGTTGCTCGATGGTATTTGTTGAGTTTTTGGACAAAAATTCGTTCACTATGATGGCCCTAGGAGGGCAGGGTTTCGGTTCAGTTGGAAGCGCCACTCCGAAGCTTGTTGACTAGTTTGCTTGTCAAACTCGTCAAACCCACGTCTCGTCACCAGTAACAATGCGTTTCATGAATGTAGGGTTGGAATTGGCTCGTTCTAGCATGTCCTCAGCGACTCTTATGCGATTGAGTTTTTGGATAAAATTCTTTTGGGACTAGCCGAGCGGCAACATGTTTCATACCCAAGTGATTATTTAAAATGGTACGAATCGACTCGTGAGACACAGAAAGTTCACCGGCTGTCTCTCTCAAACTTGAATGAGGATTTTCAGTCATTATTTTTTTGCGATGTTGATGGCCTACCAGAGCGAGGCAAATCTTCTGTCACAACTCGACCGCTTTTGAACGCTTTGTATCACTCATAAGCACGTGTTTTTGATAAAGTCGATTCACCGTAAGCCTTCTGTAACATTTTCAGGCACTCCGAACACAAAATTCCATTGGCGATACAAAATTTAAGACAAAATCTTTGTTCGATGTTTTTGTCCATTATGAAATTCGCAATACACACTATACTAAAATACTACACTTAGATAATATAAGATCTAACTAAAATCAGCACTGTATTTAATCGAAATAACAGATGCAACTGAAACTCCGCGCCAAAATGGAAAACAGTTGTGCCAAACGAACTACAAAAAAAAAAAATGAATTTGGAACCATAAACAAATCATCCATTCCCGATACTTTTTTGACTGAATGTATATGAAACTAATTAGGCTCAAAAATAAGGCTAGCATCAATATGTAACTCGCTCACCACTTACCAAAATTCAAATGCGATTTTCTCCTGTCATAACGATTGCAACTTTGAGATAAGACCTATTCCAGAATAATTTAGATTCCAAAATACTACGTTCGTACTACTAATAACGTACGTAATATGTAAGTACTTTACAACGATCACTATAGTAGAAAAAAGTCCCTTCTAGAAGTGGCTCGGTACCCTACCTCCTGTGCTACTCGTAGCTTGCCTTATTATGAATTAAGTGAAATTGAAAATACGTCTCGTACGTAACATAGAGGTAGAGTGAAGAAAACAATTAACTAACAATTTATTTTTGCCCGACTGCGGAGACTTCCCAAAGGAGGGTAATGTTTTTAACGTGTGTGGTCCAAATCACAAGCGGTGCGTCGTACTATAATTTACAAATAATTTCCATTATATGTTACACCGTTGATGTGTAACTAATTTTGCTGTAACAATATTCTTGTTATTTTTTGTTATCTTCGAAAACCCCAGTTGTTTTAAGCTGAAATAAGTTTATGTGAAATTATAATTCAAAGAAGATTTTTGTAAAAAAAATGCAAAAGAAGCCATTAAAACGTAATGTCTAGCATTCTCTTTGTTGATTTGCTGTTAAGATTCGAAAAACATGAGTATATTGGGTATCCACTAAGTATTAGGTTATATGCTTACTTAATCTTCTACAAGTGGGTCTTGATTGTCTAATTATAAAGTATTCTCCTAAAACCATCCTGAAAACCTGAAACACCAACAATGGTGAAAGATTACGGAATAGATAACGATCATCATCATCATTCTCCTGTCCTTGTCCCAATTTATTTGGGATCGACGCAGCATGACTTCTTCTTCCATACTTCTCTATTACTCGTCATCTCATCATACACCGCGATATTCCATCTTAAATAAATATCGCTAATAAGACCGTCCAACTTCATCACTCAAAGTCTATGAAGTGTTTTATTTCATCATCATCATTTTAGCGCGAATAACCCACTGTTGGGTCTCCCCGTTCTTAAGCCACAATACTAGGTTTTATTGGTATATCACTAAGCGCTAGTAACTTGGGACAAACACCGACCGAGGTCGTGAGATAGTCGGCGTTCTTCACAGAGCAATGCTGAGTCAGCGGGACCGTCGACATGTTACTGCTACTGCCCAAAACTGGGCTCAATCGCCGTTTATGGTACTAGCTTATTCCTGCGGCTTCGCCTGCGAGGCTTTTGATACTTGTCCTAAGGGATCATGCTACCGCGTTAGTTCCTATTGGCTATCCCAGACTATAATCTATCTCTGTGCCAAATTTCATCCAGATCCATTCAGCCGTTCTGGCGTGATTGAATAGCAAACATCCATCTATCCAAACTTTCGCATTTCTAATAGTAGTAAGACTAGCTTTTGTCCACGGCTTCACTTTACTCGCGTAGGTATCGGAAATTATCATACGAGAATGTCCCACACAGATTAAAAGTATTCTATGTCCTAACCTAGGTCATGGTTTATCTATATTCCAAATTTCATCGAAATACGTTCAGCTGTTAAGGCGTGAAGGAGTCACAAACAAACTCATTTTCACATAATAGGTTGGTATTAAATTCGTTAGGATACAATAATTAAACATTTATTTCTTTAAACTAAATGTGATTGTTAGCCGAAACGTTTTTTTATTTCAACATTGTTTCACAGCAAAAGGTTTAAAAATAAATAATGAAGAATTAAAAACGACAACCATTAAACATTTTTTTCTACAAACTCGTTTATCTTCAAGTTCGCAATAAAGTTATAAAAATAATATGACCTTATAAACAGAATTATAGGTACTATTAATTGTCTATTCTTTACATTATTAAGATTCTGAAGTGCTATTACATTTTAAAAGAAAAAAATATCATAGACAAAGAAATTCTGTCGACGACAGTACGGCGGCTATTTCAAAAACAAACGTTTGTATAATAATTAGGGTCTGATCGCCGCCTTCGACGCGGCCCTTATAAAAAACTACGGTAGCTAATAACATATACTAATTTCCTATTGATTGAATACCATCTTTCTAATCAAGATTGTGCTGTATTAAAAACGTTCTAACAGTACCTAATATGTTGTAGTGTTTTGGGTTTTGTGCGTACGCTACTTGGGGCAAAAACGGTATGTGGTAGCTTCTATATACAATCGGCTATGTAGCTTCCAGTTTAAAAATTTGATTCGGTAATCAAAAGCTACTTTCGAAACCATTGATTTGTTTTCTTGCTATCGGTATGTGCTCTAACCCGAGGAAGTTGTGATCGCAAGTATGACACTGTAGTGTCAAGTCCTGCGCAGACGCCGCACGGTGTTCACGCCCCCGCGCCGCCGTCTGCACCTTTTTGTGGCACTTTTTGTTGATTTTCTATAATTTCGGTTAAACTAATGTTTGGGCTTCGATTTTTCGGTTCGTGAAAGGGTGTGAAATCGTAGTTAATTGAAGGATGTAATGGGCTTTTGTGTGCGGTCACTTTCCTTTGGTTTTTGTACCGGCTGCCCAAATAGAATAGTGCCACTACCTATTAATAATAGGCACCGATTTTCTGGTTCCCGGATACAGAATAAATTATACTAATATATGGATTATTTTTGAACAATGGTTACTCCTAATTTGGAAAAACACAAAGCTTTTTAATAACGACCCAAAGTGAAACAATTAATTTTAATTACCTATTTACAAGACACGCCGTTTGCTTTTTGCTTAATTATAAATAATTACACAGCTACATAACTTCTTGCCTACTTGCTTAGTGATTTTCAACAAACTATTTAAATGAAAAACATTATCATTTTGATTATTTGCTGCGACCAGTTTTAATTGGTATTAGATAATTTGTTACACATATTCGCCAATTTTGTAATTAGAGAGCGGAGTAGATCCATTTTGAATTGCGTTGTATTTTTCGCAATTAGATCAGTAATGTGTAGTGTTGTTACGTCGATATGAGCTTGATAGTAACATTAGCGACATAAGTGTCCGGCTGCTAACATTCCCACGCGACAGGTGTAAGAGCCGAGGAGAATTACTTGCCACCATGTAATTCTTTTCTGGGTAAAGTTTGTACGACGTATCACTGCATTTTAAAAGTTCAAGTTTCAAAGAAAAAGATTAAGCATGTAGGTTAGTAGTCCTTTTTAATGGAATTCCTGAAGAAATAAAGCCTTGAACTTGAGGGTGAACATTGAACTTGAAGCTAATCGTAGTTCACTTTATCATATACATGCAGTTTAGGAGAACAGGTTGCTCTTTTGTATCTGAAAAGTTGCTGAAAGCAAAGCTTCTTTATACAAAGTAACTGTAACCCATCCTTCGCGCCACCGTGTGACCGTCGGCTGGCTCTCATCACAAAGGCTGCAAGTCACCGGCGGGCCGGCGCCGGCGCCGCACACACCTCTTATTAATCACCACACCGCCGACAATCTGCCTCGACCGACCATCGGGCACTGGTGTGTGTTTACTTAATTGTTTTCAAATAGCTTCCTTATTTGGTGAGCTAAATGTGTGATGCTAGCCGAATTTGAAACTGAAAATAAAAGATTAGGTAGTTACGGTAACAAAAAAGATACTGAAAATACAGTCAACAACAAAAACACAATCAAAACAAGTCGAAGTAGGATTAAATTACATACAGCTTGGCTACACAATACGAAGCATAACTAAATCTAAATTTAGTTTTGCCTGCAATAACTGCAATTAAGTACCAACTAGGATTCGTTTTACCGGGTTCAATATAGCTGCAGTTTTGAAGGAAAACGTGGCCACATTCCTATCGCAAAACATTCTTCACTTAAGAAAAACCCTCTAATATTTTCCTTAATAGTCCATAACCAAGTAATACTACGTTTTGATATCGAACCAAACAAACACAGGTACAGAAGCTCAATACACTGATTCAAAGCATGATTCATCAATAGTTATAATATTCGATCGGAACTATCGTGAATTCATAATAAGCCGGGGGCCGCGAACAAAATGTCGTTTATCGGCGTTTAGTCGTCGAAACGTGTAATCCATCGCGATTACGTAATGACGTATTCTGTAATGATGCTCGTAACAACACCTACCTGTGTTGCGACTAGTTCAGTCGCACGACTCTGTCTGTTATTAAGTCTAGTCGTAATGATGCCAACACGGAATTGTTGTAGCTGTCGACTTTATTGTTTTAGAAGTGCGAAATTGTATGTCGTGGTTAAAAACAAATTTTTGTTTTCTACCTACTTCTTTCTGAGACTTCGAAAAGTTTGCAATGCTTAGAAGATTATAGAATTAGCTTTCAGAGCTAATGACCCTTATTTCAGTGCCAGATTCAATTATTGTGCAAAACATTCGATTGCCTTAGAATTTCGATGTTAGACAACCCAACAAGATAGCCTATGTGAGAAAGTTGCCCTCAAATTCACAGATATACAAAAACAAAACACATTTATATTAAAAGGTGGTGAACATTCAGATGATTCATTATTTTCCCATATGAAAACTGAAACGTACGCGTAAGTGTGAATGCGAATATTAGTTAGAGACTAAACGGTTAACGTTTCTCGTAAATTCGTATCATTTGTATAAACGCTGCCGATCACCCAGGCTACGTGGGAGCCTCGAGTCACACCACATGAAACACTGGATACGCATGACTACTGATTTAGTTCGAGATTCTGGTTTCATTTAGTGTGATTTTGCCCGTTTTCACTGAGAAAAGAGGTTTTGGTCTCAGGAAATGGAGGCCTAGGCTTTAAACTAGACATTACTCAGTACAGCGACCATTCCTATAAGGTGGTATAGATGTATTAATTCATGCAAAAAACCGGCGATGTAAATTGATATGATTTCAGCTGACTTTGAAATGAATATGTGAAGACTGCTGTAAATATACCCACTTAGGGCAGCATTGAACAAGAATATGCAGCAAATTTCCTATTATTGCACCATTTAAGTCTCCCTCGTCGATTACCAATCGCACCGTACCTAAAGAATCGTTAACAAGTCGATAAGTCGTAAATTACATCGAACAATCGGAACGGCACGTGCTTTTTAAACAATAGATTATTCAATTGATTGATTCTAGCATCCTAAATAGCGGCTGCTTTATTAAAATTCCGTACGTGTGCTTACACATCTCTAATGACATAATGCGCGGGTTCCGTGACTCCGCGTAGCTACCGAGAACCAGACTAATCGGTTATAGCGAACCCTTCCAAATTACACGGCAGAGACACGGGATTCGCAGCAAGGACGCTCCGGTCGCCCGGCTTATCATTTAACCACTAATCATTATACTGCAAATGCCATTTCAGTTTTGGCCGGGTTTTAATAAGCGGATTGCGAACCCGGATTATTCGTTCTATAGCAATTTTGCAGTTCTAAGTCTGGCGCATGATGCAATCTGATATTAGTGAACGTTCCACTTCCAGTTGCAGGAAATGTGTTATTGTATACCTACCTACTTGTTCATTAAAATAAGATTACGTATTTTTAGATGTAGCAGACAAATTGCTACATTTGTTATTTCTTCAATTAAATGTGGTTCATATTTTTTGCCAGTCGCGCTACGGTAGTGAGTAATAGCATCAAATAGTTAATCGTTTAGATGACCTTTGCAATGTATAATTTCAATGGGTCTGTATAAATGTCGATAAATAATCTAATAATCTCTTCCTACCTGTAATATTCGTGCAGTTATTTATACAATGGGTTACCTATTCGCATCACGTTGATCGCATTTTCATTGGAACTCGGATTTAAAGGAGTTATTATCCATACAATCAAACAAAAAGGTACTGGGTGGATCTGGGTGGATAGGTCTGGTGGTCTTAGGCTCTACCGGTAAGTTATTTGATAAGTAGACTGTAATTGATAAGGCTTCCTAGCTCAATATTATCATCAGATATTCTGAATAATTTGACTAAAGATTTAGGTATTCGTAGTGTCGTCGTAGCGGTGTGGCACGGGGCGGGAGAATTTAATTATATAGTTAAATTTAGTTTAAAAACGTTCTTGAAAATTCAAATAAAACCTTTTAATCATCAAGTATCAGTGGCGAAGGTTCCATATAACTCGATTCCTATCGGCTTCCCTTTGAAAACTGGAACAGTCAGTATTTTTATAGACAAATAATACAATCACATTAAAGATATATAATCCGGGTTACCTCTTACAAAAATTGTTTTTTCGCTACTGTTAAGTATATTCTTACTTACGTATGCAACACATAATGTTCACACTTGCAGACATACTAATTTTGCAATGTTTAGCAAAAAGTAAGTTTAACTTACAGTTGGTACTTACTTTTTGCGATATATATGTAGACGTCTGGTCAGGGCGAACATGCATGAAAATAGTGTACAGAGATATAAAAGGGAGGCCGAGCAACAGTAGCCCGATCAAACAAAAGCGTTTCTCACTTTTTAGTCTATATACGTCTATTTTATAGTAGTTTTAGTATAAATTTGATGTATGGCATGTAGGTATGTTCTATAATATTATCTATTTTTATATTAAATCAGTTTGGTTGTACGTAATTCCGGACAAAGTTAAGACGAAGTTGCACGAAGTTACGATTGAAAACTTCTTGAAAATTTGTGGATTAGCCTAAAATAATTGTAAAAAAACGTTTATAAAAGCATACTTATTTACTTAAATACCCATTTGTTAGGTTCCTACTTGCATGAGAGGTAAAACACATTTTAATTTCTAATTGACTCGATCTTCAAAAATATGATGAATGGCATTCATCATATTTTTGAATACACTTTCTTGAAAACTGGTTCTTATCGCACTAGTTTCAACATGCAATGTTTTTCACACGCGTGGATTTTTAATATTTTTCCGCACACGTGCGCAAATAAAAATTTTCACAGATAACTAAGTACAAATGGGTTCAATGACTATAGTCGGCGGTGTTCGTTTTTTTTTTAAATCTCAGCAAAGAGATAATTATGCGTCTTTACGGCGTAAATATTTTTTGAGTATTTAAATCGTGTTTATAAATAGAATATCATAGATAAACATTACTTTTATGAACAAATTAACATTTATTTGTACTTATTCTAAATTCAAAAATATTTTATTTTTTGTATTTTTCATGTTAGGCTGTTTAGCGGCATCATACCTTTGCTTCTTCTTCAACCTGGCGAAATCAAAGCGCGGAAAAAAGCAAATTAAATCATAGTTTCCTAATAATTTCTGAGAAAAATACTTTCCGTTTTAATATTTTATTTCTTCGAAAGTGTATTGAAAAACGTCATTTGATACGCGTGTGGATTTGTTACTGCAGTTCTCTACTCCATAACACTCTCGCCTGCAGCTCGTTTGTTAATTCCGCCTCGAATGCAATAACAAAGTTTCCCCACTTATATCAAAATGTACTATTGACAGCTAAACGTCTAAATATGAGTTTTTTCAACTTAGGTACTTACCTATTTATTCCTTGTTTAGTTTTTCTTTTTTATTAAAAATACCATCATTACACTATTAGCATCGCCAGTAAAGTTCGAACAACAAAAAACACGATTCCAAGCAAACCTAAATAAATGAGATATAATGGTTGTAAAAATATCAAAGTGCTTTTTAATTTTCATATTAAAATGCAATTTAGTATCAAAATAGCCATCGGTAATACCTACTTGACTCATATTTTTATGCAATTATTTTTATAAAAAATAACAATTGCAGTCTTAAAACTATTTTTAAAATACATATTAAAAACTGCCATGAATCAACTCTGCTCAGCTGAATCCAAGCCGAAAAAGCCATATATTTAAAATAAGTGGACGAAAGTGGCACTACTCCAACAAAATAACTGAAGTAGTTTTCCTTAAACCCTACCAAAACCGTCTTAAAAGCCACCAACTGTATAGCTGGAGGCTCAAAAATTGTTTCAGATAGGCATGTGTCATGTTCACAACAATAAAGATGCTTAAACTTCAAACAATTCCCATAAGAGCGCTCACACAAACATGTTTCTGAAACTTTCTAAGATGCGTATAAATAACGTTCGATAAAGCTCAAATTGGGCCCGACTACGTGTTGGAGCCTTAAGAGCGTAAGCGGCCGGCGCGCCGCGACTCGTTCCGATCGATGAAAGTGCTCTTTGTTTGCCGGATATACAAGCCGAATTCGCATCACGTCGCCGAAAAACGCAAACTGAGATAAACAACCTCCCCCCCGGAGAGGTCGTAAGCGGGATCGTTTTACCGGACAATTTTCGTCTTTAACGAGAGCTGTTAAGGCCCGTTTTTGGACGGGTCTCCTCCAACAACAATTGAATCAGTTCACGCAGCATCAAATCACTAAACCACTGGGCGGGGCGTACTCAGACTCCACCGGGGGACGGCGGAACAGGGACGGAGGAGAGCGGCTCTCGCGTCGCGCCCTCGAGTTAGACAGAGAGGAGCGTACTGTCTGTCGAGAGGTCTCGACTTGAGATGGCAGTCCAAATTTAAGTGCGCTCCGAGAGCTTTTTGTTCGTAGCCCGCGGCGGCAATAAAAAGAATAGTGTCACTGAGCAGATTGCCCCTCATTCAGCACTTGACAATTAAATAAGTGCCCTCGAGTGACGTACACTAAGAGCGAGCCGTCATAATAACATGATTAATGAGAGTACAGCTTTCTATCGATCATTTGTCAGCTACTGATAATTAAAGTGTAGTATTTAAATTAGGATCGAGTTTAATACGGCTTAAAGTGTTAACGTTATATTCGAAGCTAAAATGCTTCTATTATAAGACTGGCTTATGTATTAACGTATGAATTAACTAGACAGATGATAATAAATGGGGTTACAATTATGAAAATTATTAAAGGAATGACGAGCATTAAACATGTACTCCCCCCTCATTTGCATTTAATAAAATTAAATGATCCATTTATAGAAATTAATTAACGAGGTGGGCAGTGAAGCGTCTGGTTGCGCGGCGGTAACAATGGGCGCACACTACGCGACTGCGCGACTAATAATAGCAATGATAATGCGACGACTCCCTACGAATTAATAAAAAGCTCACTCGACGACAATAACCACTTCGGAACTAATCGAGTACCCACAACGAAATTATATTAAATTTTCAAATGGGGATGCGTTTGTTTGTTTGATGCGTGCGGAAAATAAATGCGAAATACAGAAATAGAGATCTATTTTTATTTTTTATTGTTTTATTATTTATGCTTGGTTGCATCCTCGAACTGGTGAAGGGCATTACAACTTATAATTATTTGAATTGAAAAACTAAAAATGTATCTCTAAGAAAGTTTCATAGCATATCATATAAATCCTAAACAAAAAAAAAGCTATTTAAAACTTTCAGCAGTTTTCAGGGCATTGCTTGATTTTAATATCTAATTCAGCGCTCGATTGTAAATTAAAACGATACTGATGTTAGTCATAAAGGAACTCTCTTTTTGAAAGTCCTATAGAATTGAGATCATCATTCTTTACAAGTAAGCAACCATTAAACTTTTTGCTAAATAGCATTGTGGGACAGAGCAGTTGTAAACTAAAGTAATAACCGTGGGTATTGTAGCGTAATTTATACGCGCTTACCCTTTCCCAACCGAATCAAATAAATCAAATTAAAGTACTCGACCACGCTCCGGCGACTCCTCTAGTGCCCAAGACGTTTTGTCAAATTTATTATTTTATTTACATTTTTTTTATTAGTTTTACCACAGTGGTGTCTCCATTGTACTCTCGAGTGCACTGTGACAAATTTGATGACGATTGGGGTCACAGCGCGTGATCTATCGCCCTGGGGTCCGTAAACGGCAGTTCACAGAATTTTAGAGTCGATTTAAGTTTGTAATGTGACATAAATCGTTTCTCTGTACTTGTGGGATTCTCATAACGATTTATTTCGATTTCAAATGGACTGTGAACTTTTTGTCAATCGTACTTTTTGCTAGAGTTACATTTTTTTATTTGAGTTCTTAATAGTTGTTATTATGTTCTTGGGATATCATTTCGGTCATTTTTTATCTGCTATCGCGGAATATAATATTGTTGAATTAAAAATATTTCCACTGAAAATTTTGTGGAGATTTACACCAATGCTTCAAATAACAGACACTCGGTAGAATAGTTTTAGTATTTGCGTAGATTCTCTAACCTACAGATCAAACCCCATTGTAAACTGATAACGTCGCGTCGGTATTATCTTAGCGATTATGGTTCTAACAGATCGATGTGATAGGACTGAACTATCCCCAAAGTTATCGAAAACGCGACCTTTATTCATCATCTCTTTTCTTTCACCAGGACAAAATGGAAGCGACAAACAGCAGTTGGACTAGAACTGCTTGCTGAGGCCGGTAACTACGCGGCGTTCCAGCGCCTGTACGGGGGGTACTGGCCTGGAGTGCCGGCGTACCCCGCGCAGCCTGCGCCCGCGGCGGCCGACCTGTACTACCGGCAAGCTGCTGCCACCGCTGCAGCGGCTGCGTCAGCCAGCGCTAACACGCTGCAGAAGCCCTTGCCTTATCGGTGAGTTGTTTGCTTAGAAATATGTAGTTTCATCAGCCTTCACAGTAAATGCACCTGTAGAAATTGATTAGGATCTGTTCTTCGACGAATTTTCTATAGTGTTTACAGAATTTGGTAGCAATAGACCTACACGGAAACCGGCTTTTTGGTTAACGTCTTCTAGTTTTGCAGAATTTGTGTCTTTGCATCGTCTATTTACACTTCTGCTACCTAAGTGATTCGTTCTACAACTGTGTTATTCTTTGTAACCAGGTTATACCCCGGTGCACCGCTAGGCGGCGTTCCACCTCTGGGTCTGGGCTTGCCTGGTCCGTCGGCCCATCTGGGCTCCCTGGGTGCGCCGGCGCTCGGCGCGCTGGGCTACTACGCGCATGCGCGACGAACACCCTCGCCTGACCTCGACCCTGGCAGCCCCGCGCCACCGCACCGCTCACCCCCTGACACCCCCGCTGACAGGCGCTCTGATGACGAAGACGACGATGAGCCCATACACGTATAATGTGAACAAACCTTTACCCTCACACCCTTACGACAAGTGAAAAATTCCATCCAAAGTGATTATGACATTACAAAAACAAAAGTGAAACCTGAAACAAAGTGATAAACTCTACATAGACGAGTGCTTTGGATATTGGGAAGGAAGCCATGCCCCGGACCAGTCCCATGTTTGGCTATGGTTTCTCTTGACTCGGTTTTCGTCCGCTGCACTGTTGTTTTGCACGAGAATTTCTTGTTCGAATATTACATTTCGAATGTTCTTTCCTTGAGACGGACGTTGCCTGTCCGAGATATGTGATATTATAAGAAGATTTGATACTAAGAACGTGTAAAATATAATTGATGTCGTGTTAACTACTTAATGATAAACTAGTGACTAGACAAAGCTTTGTAAGTTACGATAGAGAATAAATAGGCTGGAATCAAACATTCCGTTATCGATTAATTTATATTTAAGAAATGTTCCACAAGGTTTGCTTCGGTGTTGCATCTTCGTGATAAAGAAATATTATCCATTGAGTTATAAATAATATAGTGATCTACGATTGCCAATTCGATCTCAACTCAAGGGTTCATCCATCAATCATTCATCCAACCATCAGTTTTCCCAGTTCATCTTGCAGGTTGGACTGCAAATCTGAATTAAATTAATCCTATCAAAATAATCCTTGTAGTGAACTTAATCTCTTAAACCAATATGAAAAGCCGTCTTATTTAAGATCTGGAAGATTTTTACCAAAACATATTGTGAAAAACAAAAAAAAAATTGGCAATCGTTGGTAACAAACAAATGAATCTCATAATGAGTGATATTCTGACGAGTGTATTATGATGTGGCACTGAAGTGCACTGTACAGTATTTAGTGACTCGGAACGCCAGTCGACATTGTGCAAACATACTGTATATTATAATATAAATATATAACTATTCATATACGATGTATGTATTGTTAGTATTAAATACACAACTTAAAGTATTAAATGTATGTAATAAAGTACCTAATGCTATAATAGTAATAACACAGCGATGTTCTTAAGCAATCCGAGATGTGGCATTTTATGTCCCATAGATTTTGTGGTGTTTTGTAATTAAAATGTTGTCAATTAAAAATAGCAATTGTTTTTTTGTTGTCACACCTTTTACATATTATAGATGTTCGCTTACGATTTTGTATTACAATGACGTTTATATTTGGCAGATATCAATTTTATTTACGGAATTAAAGAAAAATGCACTCTATCAATTGGTTTCAATGTAGCATCAAGAAGTCGAAATTCGGAAATTAATAACTTTGACACCATTACATATGCAACGACACCAACAACAGTTACATGCATTCATATTTCAAGTGACAAGTAAAACAAAACAAAAAAAAAAAAGTTGCCAATCGACTTGTAACATGCAAATATACTAGTCAAGCAAACAGAGGCAAACGAGGTTAAAGCAAAGATTAATTAGAAGCAGTATATAAAAGCAAATTTAATACATTCTCTGTGGCACTTTACCAGTTGTAACGAACACCTAGCGGGCAGCCACGCGGCGTGGAGCTAACTCCGCTTTGTCACGCCATCGCCGCCATCGGCTCAGACTCGGTTAATAGACCCGTGTTAAATTGTGTGTGCTATCTCCATTTGCAACTGCTCCATTAGGGCTGTTACCAATATGAGCCTATATACGAGCATTACGAGCCTAGCTATGTGCAACGTCCTGATTGCACGCTATGTAACTTTATGTCTGCGAATAAAAGTGTTTGTGTGTACGCCAATTTATTAGCGTGCTCGTTTAGTTTTTTTTTGCCGCTAATGCCAACTTTTCACCGACTTTGGACATCCTTATTATGGTACACTTCTTTTGCTGTTCCACTTCATTCTTCCACGGTGGTTTGTTTTTTAATCTTTTGACATTTAACGTGACGAACTCGTCAGAAATTGAAACAATTATAAAGTCGTAGAGTACGCGCCACGTCACGGGCGTCTCTAAGGCACGTCACGGTCGTCACGCCAGATTCGCGTTTTATAAAACAACTTGTCCTCGGTCGCGTTTACACAATCGGCCCTCACGAAAACTTCTCTTTGATTTCCTTCGAAACATTTTTAGCGGGCATAAAACCTATTTAAAAAGCAATCAGTCAGAGGCCGCTGATTGCCCACGGGGCACGCCACCGACCGTGTTCACAAAACGGAGCAATTAACAGCACCCCTCCCCCCACCGCTGCACACCCCAGTGTTTCCTCCTGCACAGATCTAATCGCAAAACGACCGTTTTCTAGAATCGCCTCTACAAAGCATTGCGTGCTTCAGCGCGTTGGGGTAACGCAGTGACCACGATCAACAACCATGTTACTTTGAAAATACAAACATATTTTCTTTGATGCCTTGCTTGATGGTCATCATAACTTATTGGGAACGATAGGATCATAGCCACC
This sequence comes from Noctua pronuba, assembly GCA_905220335.1. Taxonomy (NCBI): domain Eukaryota; kingdom Metazoa; phylum Arthropoda; class Insecta; order Lepidoptera; family Noctuidae; genus Noctua; species Noctua pronuba. The sequence goes on from LR999894.1 coordinate 6,365,118, forward strand.
TGTAATGTGGGGGCAGTAAAAAATATCCAATTAGCTATTCACAAGGCTTGTGCAACTTATCAACCTTACGTTAACTTCAGTCGACTGCTTTTAACAATCTTTACCGTGATCATCAATATAAGGCGCTCATAAAATTATAATTTCTAAATTCAACTGTTTGCTCAAACCTTTTTTTTACATAATCGTTTACAGCAAAAAAGTTGGAGCTGATATAATAACAGGGTATAAATGCAAAGTATATTTATTACACATATTTACGTAGGAACAACGCGTTACATAAAAACTAGGCAGGTATCACGCCACGCCACGCCGATAGGCACTCGTGCCGTATTAATATTTATGTTGTTTAAACGATGTTTAATCACAACAGACACGAATAGTTTTTGCTGTCAGCTGTAGTGAAATGAATATTTTCTGATTGAAATCAATACCTTATTAAAGACACGAATTACGGCGTGGTGACAGGTCAAGTTCAACCTGAAAATAGGGACACTTTAGTGAAACACCTTCCGTTATTTCTTCGATTTTTATGACTTGGACACTGGCTGCAATCAAACATACAACTTTATTTAAAAATTTTGTGTGAATATAAAAAGTTGATAACATTACGACCCCATAAAACGAAAATAATTATAGAAATAAATGTTTATTACCACATAATTTAATTAGAAAACTTTGACCGCTCCAGAATGTCGTATAATAAAACATATAATTTAATTGGCATTTAACTGATCCCTTTATCTATGGTCTACGAATCTGTTATGAGTAGGAAAAAAAAACAAGACGCTCTATGGTCAGTTTACTTAAACGACTTCCTCGCGTTGCATTGTTGCCGTTAAAAGATTGTTTAATTGAGTGAGTTATGGCTGATGCTTCCTCAATTCGCGTAATATTTAACATTTTATTGCTGTTCACCTACTAATGTTTCCTGCGCTTTCGGTAAGTACCCGTTTTAACAAAGCAAAATACGTTTCACTTAAGATGCATTGCGATCGTTAACTGTAATGCGCGATAATCAACGAGTACTACTCATTCTGAGAGCTATATTTGTAGATTAATTCACAAAATGGCTGTATTGGCCCGGATACGTCGGAATGAGTCGGTAAAGTGCCAATTTTGGGTAATCCTCGGTTACAACTGAGTATTACACGTGTTAATGAATGCATGAAGTAATCTTATGAGATTTGAAGAGCTGCAAACTATGTTACACTTATTCTGTTACGATGAAAACGTATGCGTACCAACATTTTTCACAGATGTGCAGCGCAGTTTTTTTTTAATAATAAACTTCGAAAACACTGAAAATTAACTAAAACAGATACAGCATGACACCTGAAAATAAGGCGCTTATCTGAAAACAAAAGAAAATCTGCTCAATCAAAGTATTTTAGCAAACACTGCTCCATATAATGAAGGTAAAGTATTTAACAAGTGTTTAGCACTAAATCAATGGGCAACAAGCGCACCGGCGGCGCCCGCGCCGTTGCGTTGTAGATCACTATCTGCTTCCGTCGCTGCCACCACTCGTAATTACTGATTACAAGCGATTTTAGGCTTTTTGTCCAGCGAGCCGACTACACACGGACATTAAAATAGTGACTCACTTGTTCGTACATTTTTTTTTGTAAAAAAAATAACGTTGTCACTTAAGGGCTGGAAGCGATCGATTATAAACTGCTTTGTCGAGTCAAGGGCACAACTGACAATTGTAAGCAAAAATAACTTAATTAAATCGATCATGTTGTATGTAAAAACCGGTCTTTCTACAAATAAACTTCAAAATAAAGCACTTTTAACAACACTTGTGTCAACATTGCTAATGCCGAAAAAATTACAATTCTATGAATTCAAATGTTTTTGAATGCCTCTATAAATCGTTGTATGGTGTTTAAAAATGTCGCGTCAAGCTCTTATCGGTACATGGCGAAGTCAAACAGACAACGATTACTGTGGACTAGGCACTGTGGATTAGTTCGGTGTAACTGTATTTGTGATCGATGGAGGATAAAGGGCTGAAACTTTTTTATTGTGACTATTTGTGACAGGAAAGCGATAGAGTGTACATACACAAGTTATGTTTGAGCAGTGAAGTACTCTACATCAACAGTTTTTATGGGAAACAAAGGTGCACTCATACGGGTGACTAAATCACATAAACTGATCATTGCTGGCCAATATGGTCACAAATTTCGTTATGCCAAGAAACAGCAGTGTTGGTACCATACAAGGTGTAAACGGACCCTTCACGAAGCCGTCAACCAAGCATTATGTATAGCAAACTAAGTTAACTTCGTAAAAATTATTGCTGGGAAATTACTTTTTTTTGGGGTGAAAAATCTGGTTTTACGGTAAAACTCAATGTTACGCACTCAAAACATTGTGCAATGACGGGGAGCAAAATGATCCCAATGACGGGAAGAACAAGTGCCTTTCGACTTCGTGAAGGGTCTTTTTACACCCTTTAAATGTAGCATGAAGCAAACTTTGCTAGATAAACCACCAGACCACGACATCCTGAGAAACATGCTAGATTGCACCATTATCTCCAGAAACTGTTGCCGGCAAAAGTTGCTGAAAAAATGGCCCGTGTGTCCTCTTCTTAAGTTATATCTAGATTCTAGATGAGCACTCGTTTATTGACAGTGGGAAAATGTATTCTTTATATATTTCCTGCGGCATGCGGATGTACGTTTACGATGCAACATTTATGTTACCATGTCTATTTAATAGAGCCTGAAAAATTGCAGTTGTCTTGCTGTTTGTGTTTTTACTCGATGAGGTTTATTTATTGGACATTTGAAGATTTATAAGTAAAGATAGAATCTTTTAGTAACCATGTATTGCTTTGAGTTCACCTGTGCTCTATTTTCTTTGAAAAAGTTATGAAAAAAAATCTCATCTCACATCTGGTTTGACAGTGGCAACGGCGGCGTGGGGGCTATGTGGCTCAATAGTAATGGCCCCTACTTACTGAGTTACATTTAGTGAGTTTGAACACAAGCAAGCACTTTTTAGTGGGATTAATAGGTTAAAAAAAGGAAATTAAAAAATGGTTTCAAAACGGTGAAGGAAATAAATATTGTGAGAAAATGACAAGTCCTAGAATCATGAATTCCAAGATACGTGACATCTACTACCCCGACCTGAGTCCGGTGACCTGGCGTGCTGGATTATAGCCCACTGCTCTGACAAAGAGAAAACCTGAGTCACAGCAGTGAGAACGTTATAGGCAGATTTTGCCCTGGTTTTTATAAGCCTTAACTATTATGGCTTTTCGTAGATCAGCAGATAAAGACGAAATCTTCGCAACTTCCCGTTTATTTCTTTCCGTAACGCCTATTACCGCCAAAACCATAAAGTCTAACCGTAGTTTAACGCCCGCTTTAAAAAGTAAGGTGAAGAAATAAAGAGTAACGATATGTGAAAGTGGCACCACCATCGCCAGTCCGCCACATTTCAGCCACCGCATAGGGATATTAAATTATTAATGTACACTATACTTTAGCATATTAATCAGGCCGGTAACGTAAACGCAGCTAATGGGCGCCATTAAAACAGTGGAGCGGTTCATATTGTATGCACTTAATGCATTGTTACAATGCAGTGTGTGAATTAACACAGGATCTGCATAACAGGGATGTAGCTAAATGTGGAGTTAAATATCCTTTGTTGGCTAGAGTTTACCTAGAACTTGGTAATCTTCGTACGGTTTTTAAACGAAGATTTCCATGCCCTGGTTTCAGTTATACCGACCTCATCGACGTAAATCTTCAAAATATGACACTATCTTGAAGATGGTACAAAAACTAAGTATGAACTTTTTGGTCAGTGATCAGTTCTTTAGCTTTTTGACATCCCTGTACCATTCTATAAACTCCTATTTTCCAGAATTATTCTTCAGAAAAGAAATACTTCAGGAACCGTTTTGTAATCAACTTTTTATGTTATAATCTTAACACATTCACACCTTAAGCTTTTCCATAATTCAAAACGTCTAGTATCGATAAGAAGCTTAGCAAAAAGTGCATAAAACAGGCATAATTATGTTTATTTTAGATTGTTTTTTTTTCAAACACTCTTCGTTGTAGTAGTAATTACAAGCACTCTACAATAATCTTCGGAATTAATGGAATCGAATGCAACACCTGTCTCTGTCGAACAGAAAAAAATGCGTGAGGCAGCACGTATTGTGTTATATGTACTGAAATGGTAACAAGTATGAGTGGAACTGTATATATAACTGCGGAAGAATTCATTACTATCAAGGCAAGGATTAATATCAAACCTGAGGATTTCTTCTGTTTGAGAATTATGCGACTTTAAGTTCACAAATAACCAAACTTCCATATTAATATTATAAAGGCGAAAGTAACTTTGTTTGTTACCTTTTCACGCCTAAACCACTTAACCGATCTTCCTGAAATTTTGCATATACTTTGTCAAGTGTACAGAAACGGACATAGGGTAAGTACATACATCCGGAAAAAAGTAACGTTCCTGAGGAAAACAACAATAACGTTCTTATGATAATAGATGGCACCACATTATTACAAGCAGAGTACAACCCGAATTGATTGTCAAATTCCAAATTAACGCGAAGCGAAGCCGCGGGCAAAAGCTAGTGATATGATATATTGTAAATGATACAGGGTGGAGGACACTGACGCACAAACGCTTACCACGTATTCAGTATATTATTCTATAATCGTTTGTGCGTCGGTCTCCCTTAGCCCCGTTATTTATATATCCTATACAGCGACTGAAAACAATAAATTCCCATATGTAACAACATAAAACAGCCTAATCATAGAACCACACACTGAACCACTAATCATCAATGAAAACTCAACAAAAATGCATTCCTCGGAATTTCGGCGAGTCGTCGCAGCCCTACGCACCGTAGCGGGTAAGTGCTACATAAACGCTATTATATTATAGCATTAATTGATTATAAAGACATTTTATTTGCACGCAATACTGGAAGTAAGTGGAACAGGAGCGCTCCAGTTAATGATATCTCACCATTAAGATACGTAATTGCGGACACCGCGATTTGAATAGCAAAGCGGACCGATTTTTATTTAACACCCGGCGATTCTATCGCTCCGTAATTAACCGTAGCATTTAGTCGAACGGTAAACGATATGGCCACGTTTGTAACACGAATAAAATCAGTATGAATAATAAAATATTAGGCACTAGCAAGCATTGTTATACTAATTCATTATTAATTACAATTGTACGTATCGCGGCACGTTTATTTTAAGTAAGAACGAAGGTTTTATTTTCTATTTGGTTTCCTTTCAACAACTTGTATTCAGGATTTTGATTGAAATCGTATCCTACTTACATGTGTATTATACTTCTATTGCACCAGCTTTCTTCAATATAATACAAAAGTTATAAATACATAAAAAGTTGTAAACATAGGCATGCATGCATAGGTACTGCATAGGTTATCCATTTAAAGTTCATATCTACCTTTATGGGCTTACATTGTTTTTTTAATTGTCAGTCTGTGTTTCCTTTCATTTCAATCAAAATGATTAACAAAGTGTTGTGTTTAAAACCGCCGTGTGGCCGGTGAGGTCGCGGTGCGGCGGTGCGCGATACGAGATGCTATCGCGCGACCACTGGGTAATTAGTCGTTTCATTTTAGTCGCGTCGCGTTCTGTCGCGATAACTCGCTGCACGCTTTGTATGCGCTTTTTTGTAATTAATTTCTTTGTATCGATTGATTCACCGCGTATTATTTGTGCCACGTACGATTTGATTGAGATCTACGTAAGTATTTATGCAGCATTATGCAACCAGAACATACAGTTAAGTCAGTAAGTCCTGTTATTACAAGAGCAATTAGTTTCGTTACATTTGTATACAGAATGCGTACCATTTATGGCCTTTTATTATTGTGATTGGCTAGGTATCGCGTCACGTCATGCGCTCGCGCAACGTTTTTGACAAGCAAATTGGATAATACGCGGGAAACGCGGCGTGGCGCATTGTTCTGTCGCCGTCGCGATTGTCAGCGCTGTTTTCGAATTTTAATCTGCCATTTTGTGAAATTATGGAAATGAAATGGACGTTTCGCGGTTAGCTGCGCCCGAACCAGGCCGGTACCGGCCGCGTGTCATTTTATTGTTATGATATTAAATTGTTTTTAATAAACGTCGTAATTGATTCGGTAGTTAAACATTGGGTGTAGGTAGTCGGAATTTATTAATCTTAATTCGTATGAACGGTAAACACTTTTTTATGGCGGCGGTACTAAAACAATTTTTGGTCTAATTACCACAAAAACCGTCACTACATAAAAACGATGATTTCCCTAGATTTCTCTACAAACAATGGGCGAGTACCTCCACCAGAATTTCACTTAAACACAACTTTCAAAAATTGTAATCATTAGGTATTACTTGTTTATATATTACGATATCGGCGATATAAAAGCGAGATGGTCTGTAAATACCCATTATGCGGGTAACCTGTGTCGGTATATCGGTAATGAGCGCGCGATATCGTCCGTTTTGTAGCGCGTAATCGCGATGTTATCGCGGCCCCCCCGCCCCCCACGTCCCCCAGCGGACACCCCACCCCCTCCCTCGCCGGACCGTAGCCCCCTGCGGATTTTATCACCGTTTTTAAACCGCTCATTTGCCACTCACGTCTGTTTAATGTGAAGTACAAGAATTTAAAAAGAGAAAATTGTTCTTTCCTTATTTTTTTTAAGCTTTTAATTAAAATGACTAATTGGTAAAGTTGGTTCTAGTTGTTAGTTATATTGTTGTTTTTTTTATGAAGATCACTGATAACTAACAAATAATGCTAATTCAAATGATCATCTGCCTAGCCTTTTCCCAACTATATTGGGGTCGGCTTCCAGTTTAACCGAATGCAGCTGAATTGCAGTATTTTACATGGAGCGACTGCCTATCTGACCTCTACAACCCAGTTAGTACTGTGACGATACCCTTTGGTAAGACTGATTAAGACAGAATCCTAATTCAAATAACTATGTGTACATAATTTTTTTTTAAATTTATAATGTAAATTAAACGTCGTAGTCTTTTAGAATAGAATAGTTAACATATAATGTCCTTTAAATTTTTAATTATTTTTTGCTATGCAGCTACGAAATACGAACTTGGCAAATATTTAAACTCTATCATTTTTTCCTTCGGCAGTCACATTTGTTCATTCATTTTCAACCCAAAAATGTCCATAGCCAACTAAAAGGGTGTTATGTAATGTAAAGTAAAATAACCTGTCAAATTAAATGAAAAGTTCACATTCAAGAAACCATTGTTACGTTAAGAATCGATTAAAAAAATTAACAAGAACAATGACTCTCCCATAAAAGGAGGTTTAATTATCATACAAACAGGTTTAGTTTTAACTTCACTTTAACGCAACGAAATTATGAATAATGAAGTTGGATTTTAAGCTTCGTTACTTCTTGTCCAAATGGTTTTTGAAGAAAATGTTGTAAATATCGTATCATGAATGATATTTATCATTTAATTAGGTACTCGTAGTTTTATAAGATTATCGGTTTATTGAATATTATATTATTCACTGGTTTTATTAAAATAACAAATAGGCCATTGAAGACAGTAGTGAAAATATGTGTTCATTTCATGAACTTTTAAATTTTCAGTCAAAAAGCTTATTGAAACTTTTTTTTTTGTTAAGCTATTCTGTCCCACTGTTTGGCATTGAAACTTATTTGTTTAAAATATTTTTCGGTGAATCTCCTGTATAGTTATTTCAATATTTTTAGTTACAATTAATTTTGGCCCTGTAATATGAAATACTTATGTAGTCTCCCATAATTTAAGCTCTTTACTAAAGGTGTAATATAAGGCTTTAACATAAAAATAATCATGGACCCCGTTCGGGCACAGCAATATTTATTATATTGCATTTAAAATCTAATCTCTAATTGTAAAGAATGCATTGGCCATCTGAAAGGCTACACAGCGAAATTATCCTTATACATTCAAACAAGAAGGTTTAAATTCCAATCAAATTACTTTGGTAAAAACAGAACATAGCCTCACGCCTGTAATCCCTGAAGAGTTTGGCAGAGGTGTACTGAAATCAGACCCATACTTCGCCAATTATGTTTAAGTCCCATGTAGTTGAGGGCAAGCCTCTTACCATCAACCAAATCCAAACTCAGTGGCTGATACTGAGAAATTCCTGATAGAAAAACACTTACGACCTGGGAATCGAACTCGTATCTAATGCTCAGCAGTCGTAAACTCGCGACCAATAGACCAAAGAGGTAATCCTTTTACATTAACACAAAAAGGTTTTAATTCATAACAAATTACTCTTATGTTCTATGATATATGCAGTTTACTATTCATGCTACCTTTTTTACCGTTACTGTATATTCATTGGCATTAATGACGAATTAAAACAAACGATCACATCGCGATTGAAATAACCATATCGCTGTAATTATGCTGTTGATTTTCTATGTGATTAGGATTCTTTCAGGAGTGGTATTTGGGCTTATACTATTCTTATTTCTATGAGAAAATTCAAATTGATTTCAGAAAGATGTCAAAAAGGATTTTTTCTAATTAAAACATTAGAACAATGTAAGTAGGCTGAGAGAAGACTGAAGATGAGAACTGTTCATTTGTGAGATATTTTTTAATTCAAGTCTATGTAGTCACTGCGGGACTGTTCGAAAGAGATACCGCGGCCCTGGAACACAAAAGGCAAAGAAGGAACATGAATGGGTTTTAGTCAGTAAAAGTCTGACACTCCCGACCACTCCACCCAGAGCGGGGCTTACTTGATGATTTCCCATTCTTAAAAAAAATAAAAGTCTATGTAGTCAGTAAAGCAATTACATCAAAATCAATAAAACCCTTTCAACATGTGCTAGTCTTTTTGCTTCATCAACAGTCACACACCTGACCTTTTTAGGACCTCGTCAATAAAGTAAACAACAACAAGTAAAGGCAAACAAACAAAACACTACAAAGTACGGTCAACCAGACTTCGTTAGTAACACTTAAATTACGCAAACCTGCATAGGTACTGGTAAGAAAAAAGTTACCTTATGACAGTCAAAATCTAATTGTATCCATAAATATGGTACTTACTTCGATAGACACACAGCAAGTTTTAAAAGTGATTTCCTCCAAATGTGTTAAATATGGGTGGTGCGCCTCAAGTGGACCTGGGCAGGACACCTGGCTAGACGCGGAGACGGCCGATGGAGCAAAGCTTTGACCGAGTGGTGGCCAAGGTTTGGCCAAGGAAATCAGGGCCGTCCTAAAGCTCGTTGGGTTGACGATATCGTCAAAGTCATGGGAAACACCTGGATACGGGACGCACAGAACCGGGAAGTGTGGCAGAAAAAAGGGGAGGCCTATACCCAGCAGTGGGTGATTCCGGGCTGATATGATGATGATGTGTTAAATATAATTGGATGTTTAAACAAACTTAGTATTTTGGGACCGAAGGCTATAGTGAAATAGATCTAGATAGACAAAGTTGCAATCGTTATTCCACGACAAATCACTTTAGTCTCTACATGACATATTAGTGCACGTAACTGTACATCTAGTATTAGTCGCTAAACAATTAGCAGGCCAGCTTCTTAACACACGTGTAAGTGGCCATATCGGGTGCGTGTATATGTGTGGTGTGTGTCGGTAATTGCCGCGTCCGGCGGAAGTGGCCGGTTCCGACGGAGTCAGGTGACGGTCGCACCTGTGTGTGTCAAGCACACAGACATAGGACATAGGGCTAGGGAGAATGACGTAGTGTTTTCTAGCTTGATCATTGATCATAGACACCATGTTTAGGGAAATCGTGATTGAACTTTGGAGATCCTGCAACTAAAAAAGTTTGGCGAACGAGAAGGTCAATCTGGTCCTTCGTAGCGCACACGCCACATTTGCACAGACATAAAAGGAACCAAACAACAAGGTATGGCAACTGTCGCTCTATGCCCCGAGTGACCCAGAAGCCGCCAAACTCTACATAAATCTCTTCAATCACGTCAATCACATGTGTCAATTTTATCATAACTTTGCAAGTGAAACCAAGAATTTGGCCCTTCTGAATAATAGCAACAAATTATGGTCCTTTCAAAATGAAATAATAATTCAGTTAGAAGCAGTATTTAATTAATACAATTACCGTAGTCAACACAAACCATTATGCAAACGCTAAATTACAAATCTAGCTAGATTACCGTAACAAAAAAAAACCACATAAAATAGACCACCTTCCCACACACGACAAAACGTGAAACTTAATTTATTCTGATAGATGATATAATAAATTACGGACAAGCATAATATTACGACACAACAGTGCATTTGTGTCCACTGACCATTGAAATTGCATATGTGTGGTGTACACACATGGTTTCTTTTCCCCTGTGTGAGTACGACTAATTAGCTATTCGTCGATCGAACGATAAGGGCAACAATTAACTTTTGTTGCTAACATAATAATGTAAAAAAGTAATAACGTTTATGATAAAATTTGAAATTGTTCTAGAATGCTTTTTGGGTTTGTTTCTTTTTGAGTTTGTGGAGCAGTCTATCAATTGTGAAGCTAATTAGCTGTGAATAAGAATGTGACTCTTGGCAAAAATTCAAAATTGTTAAAAGGATAAATAGGTTTACTTTGATTCTTCACAGATAGGACATGATGGTTTATTTGGTACCTAATTACTTCCTTAAACCGTATTCTTAGTTATTCTAAGATTAACTGAAAAAAAGGTGATGTGTTTTGAGCCTACATTTCAAAGGGTTTCGCCTGCATCCAAACGCGCGTTTTTTTTTATTTTCAGTCGAGTTTTTAATACGTATAATTACTTTTTTTACACAAAAAAAACCACTCATTAATCTAGACAACGTAATACCTAACAAACAGCTAGCTATGAACTCGCCGCTAACATCAATCCCACCAGAGAACCAACTATTAAGTGATGTAATTAAGCATTTTAGTCATCAAACTCATATTTTAAACACTCATGCATGACTTTCAATTTGCAGAAAAAAAATATTACAGTGAAGAAATGTCGTGAGCTAATGTGTCGAGGGCGAGCGCGGGGAATGCTCGCCATTTTGTTTTTTTTCTCTCTCCTCCCCATAATTACGTAATTAGTGGCGATGCGAATTGGAAGTGCATTTGTTGTGGGTCCTTTTGTCCGCGATCGGTGTGCCTGCGCCTGCGCCGCACGGAACAGCTGTTCCACGGCCCGTTGAGCTGCGACTTTCTCGTTTGACAATTACGAGCTTTTTATAATTGATACGTAGGAATAGAATGAGTTCAGTTGTGTTTTTAAATACCTTTAACGAAGCATGTCTCTTTATTTTTTAAATGGTTAATTAAGTAATGATGATTGTCCTCAAGTATCCTTTTTATTCATGCTCGTAAGTTTAGTTTACTTTAAGCTGATGATCAAACCACCACGAACTATCTATGTGGTATCTACAGCGTGTATCATAAAATATGGTCATATGTATGGGTCTTTTACAGGTTATAGACCATCAAACTGAATTACTAACATATAACATACACTGGAACCAGCATCATAATCGCTAAAAAAATCACATTTGGTTCGAGTAAGCATTGAATTTTGTATGGGACAGCTGATTGTTTCTTCGATCTTTTTTTTAACACGTCCATACACGTTCTATCTATACAAGGTGTAAACGGACCCTTCACGAAGCCATCCACCAAGACCTGTACATCAAACTAAGTAACTCTACACAAAAATTATTGCTGGAAAACGACTTTTTTTTTGACGTGAAATATCACGTTTTTCGCTAAAACTCAAAACATAGTTCTTATGGATGCATTGAATAGTTAACGAGTCATGGAAGTATTTCAAGTAAAGTTATAATCTTAAAAACTAATATAAAAAAAAACTTGTGAACTTTGACCTCCAATATCTTCGTAACGAGAAGGTTCCCAGGTATGCGAATGCAATGACAGACTCAAACTCAACTCAAAGCATTTATTTCAAATAGACCCATGACAGGCACTTTTGCATAGTCAAAAATAAGCTACCTACAGTCCCGCCACAGGCATAATAACTGTGAATGGACTGTAGTTGCCCATTCGAAAATAGTAGATCTCATGGAGAAGAATGGGCAAGAAACTCCATGGGCACTCTTTTCAAATCAAGTTATATATTACATAGTCCTGGGTACAATATTGTTGCTTCTATATGTGAGCACAGTGTAGAGATAGGAAAATAAAACAAAGCTACAGTTAAAACCATAAAGATTAGGATAAGCCCTACTAACCATAATAGAAAGTCTACATGGTACTCACACTTACAAAAACTCAAATAATGCTTCTAATTTATATAAAACAATGGTTATCAAAGTAACTAAGTTTCCAAACGAGAAAAAAAATAAAAGAAATGATGAAAGAACTAAAGGGGGAGCATCTCTTCCAAACATTAAAATCTTAGTATGTGAGCCCAAGTGGCAGTGGAGCAGGACCAGCATTGAGCCAAGCATTTTTATCTACGATATACTCTTCTAACTTATAATATGCTCGCTTACATAGTGTTTGTTTTATGCATTTTTTAAATTTCTTCTCATTAAGTTGTAAAATGTCAAGTGGTATTTTATTGTAACATTTTACACAGTACCCCATAAAAGATGTGCGTACTTTTGACAATCTGAAACGTGGTTGATCTAATTTGTCCTTATTTCTAGTATTAATATTATGCCTGTCGCTTATTTTACTAAAAAGATGAATGTTTTTCCGAACAAACATAATGTTTTCATAAATATATTGACAAGGTACCGTCATGATGTTAATCTGTTTAAACAGAAACAGAAGGGGAGAATAAGCGCCTCTCGGCTTCGTTAAGAGTCTATTTACACCCTTTAGATAATTTTCGCGATCTTTTCAAATCTTCCTTCACAGTGCATAGCGCTCCAAGACAACGCTATAATCGAATAAAGAAAGCAAATGTTGAGTCCCATTTTCATTTTCTAGATCTTATTTCCATTCGATATTTTTATAAGTAAGGGTTATCCATTACACATGTCGATCCATTAATGACCTATCATCACATAATGTATTACCAAAACATGAGTGCAGTGTTCACAAGGCAATTGGCCACGGTTGCGGATGCGGAGGGTAGCCTACTTGCCGCGACATTTGGCGCGCGGGCGTCCGTCGTGACGCGTCGTGCTGCGCCGCACGCCAGGCCATCGATCGCTAATCGATTACTCCGATATCAACCTTTGTTTATGATAATAATATCCAATTGCGAAACGCAACATCGAGTGCTAGAAACTTTAACTGTAACTCAAAGCAATATAAAAGCATCCATAAATACAATGAACGGAATTCAGATATTCGATTTACCCATTCAAGATTTCAGATAAATCTTCCAAAACTGTAAAAGATTTAGTAGACTACACAAGAATAGAACATTGATTTATAACTGTAAATGTGGCATAAATGCATAGAAACTCAAGTACGCCCCAATTTATATTAGATTTATAGCAGGATGTGGTGTGATGATATTCCTTTTCAATTAGCACTCAATGAATGCAGTAGCCGTGTGGCGTTCAAGCGGTTGCACGATTCGATACGCAATATCGACACGAACAACAACCGATCCTTCCATTCATCATTATTATAAATGTGCCACACTCGCTTATTTACGGAAATCGATATTTTTTTCGGTATCGACTTTGAATGCTTGATTTCGACACGTCGATAAACGTAACGCTATTGTGTGGGATGACCCCGGCATTGTTGTGCCGCGCTGGTGTGGCGGCCCGCTGAGCAGCGCTCTCCTCGTCACATGAAAGTAGGAACAGCATCATTAGTTCCGCGTCTACATTATGTTATATTGTAATTATTGATTATAACAGGTCACGGTTATTGGTGAGTAGCGTTTGTAAAACAGACCGACTTAATTAATGATAGGCGCTTCTTTGTAGTTATGATTAGTTTAATTATCAATAACAAAAGCGACAAGAGAGTTGTTACGTGCGTCTAATTTTTCATCTGTCGCATGTTTCCAATACAATTACTCAATCTATGACATGATAGCGGGGACGGTGCGCGGTGCGGTGGAAATGGTAGCTGCAATATTGATAAACGTCGACGGGCAATCAGTGGCCGGGCAATTTGCGAGCGATTGTCCGTGGTGAGATGCGAACACACGCAAATTGGAAGCGGCTGCACGTTCAAACGGAGCTGTTTAGAGCTCACATCATAGTTAGTGCCGGCCAGTTACCGTGGAATGTTACTATTATTTAGTTATGTTTACGTACGGTCTAATTGACTTCACACATGATTTCGATCGAGAGATAAGTACTTGTGGCATTGGGCAAAACTGCGAGTACAAAAGCATAGACAGGAAGTTACTTTCTGAAATAATAATGATACATGTTAAGAACAGTGTTTCTTTAAAATGTAAACGTGCGAAGCATTTCCTCATTTTCCTCAACATTTTATCATCAATAACGCTAAGTTCAACATGCACATTACTGTATCCATTATTGTATAACCGAAGGCGATCGTGAAGGAAGAGAAGGGCTCTCACGGGGTCACACATAAATATCTAATGAGAAATACGATTGCGCAAGAAAATGATATCGATATCAATTCGATATTCGTTCCAAAGCTAGCAATCACGAAAACAAATTTGCGTTCATTTCCTTTCCCTCGGAACAAACGTATAGCGAATCCGGCGTAGCAATATCTTTTATAAGGCGGTAGATCGTAATGGAAACCATTTCTCATCAATTTTCTAAATAAAGGCGCACAGAAGCTAGCGGATAAAACAAAGCGCGAGCGCTCACGACATAGATTGAGCTGAATTATCGCTTTACCGCAGAACACAATCTACCCTCGAGTGTACTCGCATCGGACTACCTATAGGCACGTACTTACGTACACCAGGTACATGCGTATAGCGTGGTATCGGAGCGCCGAGCCCGACCGCCTTGTGCACTCAGCCCGGGACCAGATAACAAGTGTGAATTATGTTAAATCTAGACAGTTTTTCTCTCTTTTATCAATTTACTACTTCACTAAGTACAACGTTTGGCTCTGATCAAATTTAAACAATAATTTCACCTTTGCAATCGCGCTCGCTAACTCTGAAATTGTAGCAGTAAAGGCATACACTCGTACAGCATGCGAAGCAAAACACAGAGTTAGGTTTAAGTTATACGTAAGTACGTTGAATGAGAAGTGTATGGTAATCGTTAGATATTAATTTTTTAATACCTTCTGTAGAAACCCATTACGTTGAACATAGACAAAGAGGGGTTAGGCAGTCAATGTGTCAAGATTACGGAAACCCAGCTGCTCACATCGCATATAACAACAAAGCAACATTTTTCATACATAAACCGTGCGCCTGTCGTAATCAAATTACATTTAATAGCGAATTTTCTGTCATTACAATAACAATATTAATAATTGTAAATAAAAGAATTACAGTAATTTCAGCGACAGGGCAATCAAAACGTCGAGTTTCAAAACCACCAGTAAATTGGGTGAAAGTGTGACGTTAATATTCGTACGGATGACAAATGGCCGAATCTTGCGCAGGAGAGGTAGTAATGAGACCAAATCAAATGGTCGACGAAGTAATTCGCATGTTAGTGGAAGCATTGTGAGCGTTCGTGCTGGGAGGCATTACCGTCACTCTGTCAAGTCGTCACCAAGAATAATGAAATCAAACGTACTTAGGCTTTATCTAGCGACCTTCGCCTTCGTACAAGCTTTTACTACGAGGAAATAATATTCCAAGAAAGTTTGTACGTTTGTTCAGGCTCACATGTAACGCTGTAGTTACCTTCACTTTGATGCATGACGTACTAGGTCATAAATAGTTTCTGCATGAGCTTGCGGAATTTCAGTAATACGAATTTCAAGAGTTTCTTTTTTAAACGTTGGCCTACACTAGGAATTTCTCCTGTTTCGTGGGTGCGTTTACAAACATTTAAACTCACATAAACATACAGCCAGACCCGGAACCACTGTAGGCCTTCGATTATTTGTTCCGTGCCGGAATCGAACCCGCGACAAGCAGTGCAGCAGCCAATCGTTCAGCCACTGCACCAACCGTGTCGCCAGTTACTTGTTTAGTTTGTAGGTCCTGTAATTTTTTGTGTCTTTATATCAATCTTAGTAAATGAAGACCTTACCTGAACATCGTCAATTATAATGTAAGAGCTCTGGCTGAAATCTTGAACTACAATTTCATGTTCAAAATCAACTATTTTAACACTTGCATGTAGTTAATTGAATTAGCCGTATACTACTCCTACTTTCCTGCTAAACTATACAGTTTTAATGATCATATTAATATGACAAATGGCGCATTATTCAACAGCCTAGCCTTATAACATAGCATGTAACAATAACTTACCCGTATAGATTACCCCAACAGGATATCATACAACCTTTTTATACGAGACCCAATAAATATTCCCGGGCCACTATCATTATTGACGAATAAGGTTGAACTTACAGACAATTAAATGTGTAAACGTGTGATAAATTGTTGGCTGGCCAGGTTTTATGGCGACCGATAACGGAGCGCTGTTCGTTTTATCGACACAACTTATTGAACTATTTACTATTAATTTAAACAGACTTTCGACTGATTAAACCGACATTTAGTAGAAACGTGCTTTATTGTTTGGACTGATTTATTTTTTTACGTGTAGGTGTGTGTTTTTGTTTTAGAGGATGAATGGGATTCAATGAAAATGCTGCTTTGATTCTTATGCCTGCTGCACAAAACTTCGTGGTGAAATAACATAACATTTTCAATTTAGATGCGAGTAGAATTATTGCAATTTGATGTCTAGTTTCTGAGAAATACTTAATAATACATACATGCAGTCATTACAAGTAGTCTGTGGCCCGAAAGTCTGATAGTCAGTCTTCCCAAGGAGTATCGTATTACCCAATACTAACTGGGTTGTGGAGGACAGATAGGCAGTATTCAGCTGCATCCGGTTAGACAAGAAGCCGACCCCGACACAGTTGGGAAAACGTTAAGCAGATACATACCTACAGTTGTTCGAGTTTGGCACACGTGTTTAGGAGCTCACAGGGACTAAATACATACATACATATTGTGCATTACCACCAATATTACATACATACGGGTCGAATTGACAGTCACAGTTTTTGAAGTATTTTTTTTTTATTTGACAGCATAGACATTATTATGGGCACTTAATTGTATTCCTCTAGTAAACTTCTTATATGCATTAAAATGAGAAGCATTACACCGGCAGCTGCCAGCACCAAATTACCATTAAATTCCAGCTATTTCTAACAGCTTTAATTTTAAATAAAGTAATTAAACTAACAAAAGATAATTGCTTCATTAGAAACAAACGCTTATATTTCCATGGCTAACCATATTTTTATGGGAAAACATTTAAATACATTATACTGTAAAGAATTGTATCTTTCATATATATATATAGGTAGGGTTGTCAATGCCTAAAATGTCATTGTAGGGCGACTCTACAATATTGTAAAGTTTGCTAGGTGTAGTTTTAGGTCACTTTTCAGTAAGCTTTTTGGCAGAAAATAGGTTACTTCAACAATTTAGTCAAAAAATCCTTTGAAGAAAATATTATATAACATAACATCACGACTGTAATCCCCAAAGGGTTAGGCCAAGGTGTACCTATTAGTATACCCACATTTCGCCAGTTATGTTTAGGTCCCAGGTAATAGGGGGCGAGCCTATTAGCCGGGCAAGAAACCAGACTCCGTGGCTGCTACTGAGAAATTCTTGATCATCTTGGAAAAACCCAATAACAATTTGCCAGGGCATCGAACTCGGGACCTCATGCTCAGCAGTCGCGCTTACGACCACTAGACCAATGAGCCAGTGAAAAACCCTTTGAAGAAAATATTATATTTCAAACATGTTTTATTTCAACTAAGTAGACTTGTTTTAAAACTTGAAATATATGACAATGCGAGGAAATACTTAGATACAAACTTACCTCGTAAGAAAACATAGAAATAGTAAAAATTGCTTTCAAACGTTACTTTCGTTAATCTAACTTCCATAGTTTAAATGAAACAAACACAATGACTGAAAAGTGTTACCCAATTGACCAACCCTACAAGTGCCAAGTACCATTGGAATGGGTCATTTGACGTAGTGGGCGCGTAACCGGTGGGCGACTCGTAACGCATCGGTTATCTACGCGTCATTTACCTAAGAACTGTTTGATGCGATCATGCGACTGTCCTACGATCTACGTCTTCTAGCAGTAGCCGACGGTAGCTGCTTCCAGACGTTTATTAACCGTTACTTGTCAAATTATGAGCATTTCAACTGATTTTGTGAATGCTAAGGTGGTGCTACGACGTTTATATACCTTTACTGGTCAAATAAAGACCATGTCAACAGGTAGTAGTTAGGTGAATGAGATTAAGTTTTAGTAGAAATGGCAATCTACTAGTATAAGTAGATTCATTTACATGCAGCGATGAGGACAGACCTGTAACTTCAATGACGTAACTTATTTATCTACTCTATACTTATATATCTATACTATCTATACTAATATTATAAAGCTGCAGGGTTTGTTTGTTTGTTTGTTTGTTTGAACGCGCTAATCTCTGGAACTACTGGTCCGATTTGAATGATTCTTTCAGTGTTGGGTAGTCCATTTATCGAGGAAGGCTATAGGCTATACAACATCACGCTACGACTAAAAGGAGCGGAGCAGCAATGAAAAATGTTGCAAAAACGGGACGGGATTTTACGCGGACGAAGGTCGCGGGGAACAGCTAGTAATATTATAAAGCTGAAGAGTTTGTTTGGTTGAACGCAGTAATCTCAGGAACTTCTGACACGAATTGAAAAATTATTTTAGTGTTGGATAGCCCATTTATCGAGGAAGGCTATAAGCTATATAACATCACGCTACGACCAATAGGAGCGGAGCATCAATCAAAAATGTTGCAATAACGGGGAAAATTGTTTTATTCACGCGGACGAAGGTCGCGGGGAACAGCTAGTGCAAGAATAATCTGATAGATCCTCCACATTTACATAACTGGATTCACACCATATAAAATGTTAGTTTACTTTTAACTTCAGCTTATTAAACCGACATCGTAAGTCTACCTCTCTCTGCCTTCAGGGCGCTACAAATAAGACGGGGATAATTTCCCACTGTGTACGAACGAAACCTAAACACATACAGCAGACGCGATAAACGAATAAATCCCGGATAATAAATAGGTGAAGTCCTTCCCTGCACCTTACAATTTAGAATCCTACACGTTCCTACAGAGATATCTCTGAATGCAAATCAGTAATTTATCTACTTTTCTTTTTCAGAAATCACACATCTGCAAAACCAGTCGACATCAAGAAAGCTGCAGATTCTATTCTATTTGCTGACGATCCTAGTAGGGTCGAATTCCAGATAGTAAGTACTACGGGTTGAAAACCGTAGATGAGCATTTTAGAGTAGTTTTGATTTAATTAGTCTTTAGATTTTAGCCACTTCTGTAAGATTTCCTTTTTCAATCACACGATTCTTTTGACAGACAGAAATTATGCGTGCTTTTGAAGTCATTTTTCCAGTTTTCAGGCTCTATTCAACCACCTCACTTAAAAACTGTCAGATAAATAAATTTTCTTTTTCATCACCTCAACTTTACGTTCATCTTCGTATAAGTGGTGTTAGTGTGACAGAAGCGTGTCTAACGGGCACACCTGCGGCTGCTCTAATGCGCCTGAGCCCGTAATGCGCTGGCTCTGTCTTACGGTCCACGGTCCAGCATGTCCGATGCGCGTGATTCGGTCATGCCGCCTCACCCTTGCGTTTACGCGACCTCACGGACAAATGACAGGCTGACGATTGTCGTTTGTCTGTGTATTAGTGTAAGTAGTGTGTGTAAAGTGTTCTAGGAATAGAAGATTTGCCTAATCAGTCTAAACATCAATAATAATGCAACGGCCTTCTGCGGTAAATTTATTTGGAACGGCAGAGAAGTGAGTGAGTTAGTTCCGAACTAATCTGTAGAAGTAGTCTGCAATTATGGATTTCAGTCACAAAAGTATTCTAAATCGTTAGATGCAATCTTGAAAGTGGCTTAAAATCAAAGCTCTCTAAAACTTTTATGCTTTACGGTATGATTACACTGACATCGACGTTATTTCCAGCAGTTGATATGTCGGTTTATCAGTAACTTATATGGAGTATGAGGTAACGGTGCCTACACCATCAAATAAAACAAAACAATAATATAACGCACGAGAAAAACGTGTGATCAATAAAAAGCCAACCCAAACCGTAGAGAACTATTTATTACAGTAACCAAATTAAAAGAGCATTACACGACAACAACTCCAGCAAGGAGTCAACAAACAAAAAGTCTACACCGACTTCCTTTTAAAAATGTAATCTGCGTCAAGCGCGCGGCGCGGCGGCGGCGCGGCGGCGGTGCGCGGGGTAATCATCGAATATTCCGTATCTAACTACAACTTTATACCGCGCGTTATCATGGCCGTATAATGAGTTATGTGCTCTTGCTCGTTTTGTGTCCATCACGGGGTATCGGCGAAGGGCGTCATCCATCATCCGCTGCGACTAATTGCCTGCTACCTTGCTTCGGCTCTCTTATCCTTTTAATTCGTCCTCCGAACACCTATACGACGTCGGAGCGAGCTGTTACGAATAATTGCTTGCGAGATACCGACGTCCACTTGATTGCAAAATTAAAATGTAAGAGCAAAAAGTGCAAGGTGCATAAGTTGTTGTTAAGTGAGCATGTTATTTATCCTTTATGTATTAACAGCACCCTTTTACATAAGCTTTTTCATATCTGCACCTTTAATACTAAAAAAAGTTTAACAGAAATGATTGTTTTCAAGCAATATCAAAACCAAATATCAGTATTAGGCGCCATTACCGATCCACGATCTCTCATACATCAACGGACCGCTTAATGCAATACAAAAATCGTGCTCGACCAATTCGTAAGCAATCCAGCGACTTCGCTAGTGGCGGGGCTAGTCACGAACGATCGCCGAGTCCATTGGCAAATAAAAATAAGGCCGAGGACAGCGATCCCGAATCCCGCCGAAAGGGGTAGCTCGATTAAGTGTCGGTTTGAGTTTTATTCGCGCGGGGCGAGGGGGACGTGTGAGCCCGGCGCCGCATTAATCATTAACACAGCCTGCCTAATGACACCGCCGAAATGGGCCCAATAGTGCTGCACCCGGCGTTGTCGACAGTTGTGAGACGGGGTTTATAGGAGAAATGATGAACTAGTCTGTTATGATGCCTTCAGTTCGTAACAATGAAAATGTTTGCATCTCAACTGAGGCTAGAACGAACATTAGTGGATCTAGACTTTAGTGCTTGCAACATATTCGTGTACAAAGATTTTTTGTTTCATATGAGAGCTTTTTAGGAACATTGTGTTAATTTGATACTGGCCTAGGTTTCTCCACTTCGTTATGGCTATGACAAAACCATAATACACAATTATTTACTCAAAAATCTTATAAATGAATAAGCTTTTGGTTATATCATTTGCATTAGAGTAAAATCGCGTACCACTCAGTCACACATTCCAGCAAGTTTACATACAACAAAATGATCGACATAATCACGGCCACATCACTACGCCCGATATTAGATGTCGCTATTAACTCCGCAAAACGTAATTAATCGAATAAGTTTATGATTGATATAACCAGTTTGTGGGGCGCTTAATTCACTTTCCCAATTCCTGGGGACCCACTCGCTTTTATAAAGTTATCCTTTAAGAAAATTGATTGGCTCTATCGCTACTTAAGTGATTTAGTAATGAATCAATTCAATTACTATAATACCTTCCAAGAGTAGCGATCGAGGAAGCGTAAATAATAAGTGTAACTTAATCAAAAGCAACTTTATAATTGCGTTATGTGGTTATTTCGTTACAATATGGTGAGATTTCCTATTGGTGTCTGTGAGCTTCGCTTAATTTGGGACAACGTTAATCTCACTTTGTTCCATAGATAATACAATTTATTATAAAATATATATATTTATTTATAAAATAATCAAATCAAAAAAATATTTATTTCAAACAACAAGGTCCATATGAAAATAATAAACCACAACAAGTTTAGTTTGCTGACAAAACATACAATAAACTCGAAAAAAGTTTCCATTTTCTCTTAGCAGAATTTTAAGATACTTGGCCATTTTCATTTGTAATTGGAATTTGAAAAAGCGGTATTTCAAGTGACTGTATCATTAACCCTAAGTAACTTAACAAATCCGAGTGGGTCATTTAATTTAGTGATACGTTCTTCAAAACTGAAATGAAACCATGATACAAATAAGAAACAATATAAATTTAAAAAATGACGACATAGCGGATAAAAACACAGTTCGATACATATGCTAATTGGAAAGCAAGTACCAAGTACACACGATCTTGCGAGTAAATGTAAAGTGAGATAAAGGAAATGGATTATTATTGTAATGTAGGAAATGGCAATGCAACTCTCACTATTAAGTTACATTAGTAATCTAATTACCTCTCACTATCCGCTATGCATAGAGCTAAGATGGCTGAGAATATTACTCATACAAGCAATTCTTGACTCTGGCAAAACGAATTACATTATTGAAACTGCTATATTTCCGAAAAGCTAATGTACAGACGCCAGCACATCAAGCTACCCGAAATCGTCAAATTTTCGCAACCAAACTTGAACCCAATGCTGATTTAGCAATAAAGTTGAAAATCTTTTAAAGTTTGACAAATTGTCTGTACATTTCTGAACGAATATTATAATCGCTATTCTCGCTCGTCCGTCTCACCGACAGCGAACATGTGACATTGTTGGAACTTACTTAACTTACTTCTAAGTTTAGTATCGAGTTTTAGGCTGAGAACTATAAACGCTACTCACTTAGCACAAACTTTGGTAAAACGTTTACACTCTCACAGTCACATCACTGTCAAACTACAAATGCAAGACAAAGACGGGAACATGTCAAAGTATGAACTTTTACGTTTAATATGAACTAAGTAATTTATAGATCTCAGCGTTAGTCGTATATCAAGTTTTTTAAGTCGATCGAAGAACATTTCCTGTGTTACATTGATCCATAATTACAGTGTGTGTTGTGCGAGGACTGTTATAGGTACTGTTCGTGTGAAAAAATATTGTATTCAAAGCTTTATTTTAAACTCAAAATATTGTAATTGTAACACAAAATACTTCATTTAGCACTTGATGATCGAGTACCCCTGACGTAGCAGCGTGAAAAAGGCAGTGTGAAAGTAGAGGGGGTGCACAGACGCGAGGGGCGGAGGGGTGGCGGGGACGCAATTTGTAATATTTCACGAGCCAGTAGACGCTTATTAACTAGGCGTGCAAAAAATCGACGCCACAGCAGCGCTCAACCTTTGATCACAAATGGAAAAATCTAAATCGCAATTTTAATCTCTCTTAGTCAAATGTATTGGTGGGGTGGTAATTTTTCCTGTATACAAGTATGATTTTAACCATATTAACTGAACAAGATATCCATTTGGTTCAGATAATATGGTTCCGTTCATATGGCAGCTGGTAAAAACCACATAATTTACAAAAAGTTTAACAAAACGGTCTTATTTGGACATACCTTAGTTACTACAAAATTACCAACTTACAACAATGTTTATATTACTATAGGTACTGAATACTTACCTATCGTGGTATTTCAATGACAACAAGCAACGCCGCA
The DNA here is from genome assembly GCA_905220335.1 of Noctua pronuba. Classification (NCBI taxonomy): domain Eukaryota; kingdom Metazoa; phylum Arthropoda; class Insecta; order Lepidoptera; family Noctuidae; genus Noctua; species Noctua pronuba. The sequence goes on from LR999894.1 coordinate 6,388,883, forward strand.
AGTAACAAGCCATGGTATAAAACTGTGCAGTACCTCTGGCTAATGCAAAAAGTCGTACCTATCTAGTCAGGGCCAGAGTATTACGGGGCGGGAAATAACAGGCACGTAGTTGGAACCCTACTTGATTCCTTATTCTTTTATGGATACACTGTGTAATACCTATTTTTCTGACTTCAAGTTTTTCAGTTTGACACTAGCGTAGCGACGAAGTAGCCGTGTCTGAGACATCACATGAGCATTTAAAAAAATGCAAATATATATATTTTTTTAATGGCATGTGATGTCTTATAGGAAATATTACATACCATCACCCCTGTAATCTCCGAAGGGTTAGGCAGAGCTGTACATATCTAACAGTACCAACAGCCACTGCGATTAGTAGTTTCTAATAGGAAATTACTTAAAATTCTTAATATTTTCTTATTCTTACTTAAACAAGAAAATCATAGTCTTAAAACTCACTAGAAGAATAAGTAGGTTTTCCAACTAGAGTCTTAACATAATTTTAATTAAAAAAGTACCCAAATAGTATTTTAAGAATAAAGGTTTTAGTCTAAGTTGTTGTTCCATCTGAAGGTTGTCACTATTGATTCATTCGACCCATTGGTCACTCATTCTGGCTTTTAGCCAAAGAAAGACGATAAAATACGACCACTTATTTTTATTTGACCTAGAGCTAGCATTTGTCCGGACAGGCGAAGACATTTTGTTGAAATGTCGAAAGAAAATATCAAATGCTTCGTGACAATAAGTCTAGTCTCAGTTAATATTTATTTTAATTTATTGTGTCAACCTTCTTGATGCTAAATATGTTCAAAAGGCACTCTCACTTATTAAGATGTATATTTATAGTGTTTTAAGAGAAAATATGTTTATGTAATTCTGAGGGTGTAATATATATATTTCTAAAGATGGCTACCTAAAGACAGAATAAATTAGTGAGAATCGAACGGGTGGAGGATACATCTGTTATTTGCATTTGCCCACGGCTTCGCTGCCGTTAAGGTCAGAAAATATCCCACGGAAACATTTTAAATATACCTTAGGGTACTTTAAATATAACTTAGGGTACTTTTTTCGGAATCGGATCAGCAGTTACGAAGATAACCCCCTACATTTGGATGTATGGACTACCCGCCCTACCCCTATGTTTGGACTTACAAACATCCATACTTACAAACTATACCTTTTTATAATATTAGTATAGATTATATCAGAATAGTATAGAGTAGTATTTGCTTTATCACCTTAAGGTTACTTGCCACTACCACGTAATAAAACATGAAGGAAATTTTTGTCTATATGACAGTTAAAGAATTTCAACATTAGTGAAGTTTCAATTTCGTGAAAATTTATGTATTTTATCTTTTATAAGTTTGACAACTTTACTTCAGCCAGTATATCTGTCGCTTCCCAAGCCGTCCCTGTATCGTGCACGTACTTTTTCCGAGAGGCTATTAATCGCGGGAGAAGAGGGGGAGGACATTTAGCCTCCGCTAGAACGCTGGCCACAGTGGCCACTCAATGAGCGCTTTGCAGATACTCTGTGTGTACCGTCTAAAGCTGTGCGATCGATACTAAGGAAGTGTAGATGGTATCCTTCCGTGATTATACAGAGGAGTGTAGTGTGTAACATTAAGACTTATATTATACACTTAGATTAGTAAGAGCAAACACATGTTAGTTAGGACAGTCGCTAAATATACGTGGTACAGAAAGGACGCCTTTTATTTCAATATAACCACTACGTCTCTCTACAGGAGAGACTTTTAATAGGCGACTTTATATGTGGTAAAAGGGGCAGGAAATTGTTTTAGAGGTTTATTTCTCGTATGTATAATATGTATATGTAGGTAGTGTTGTGTGCATATTTACTTTAAGGGGGAAGTGCCAGGATAGCGAAATTTAATATTTCTTACGTTTTCATTTACGTCAGGCTGTACGAGTATGTTGAACAAAATGTGATTCACGACCGTAACACGTATGTAGTTACAGCATTATAATATTTTAAATCATTAATACAACCCTCGAACTTCATTAAGCCCAATCATAAAAAAGTCATTCAATGGGGTTAATTTTTTTTTGATGATTTTAATGATTATAACTCTGTAAAACCATATATTTTACCATCACGAATTATATTTTAATTAACATACAACCTGATACTGACCTGTAAATTGCAAAAAACGTAAAAAAAATTGAAATTTGCGTACTACCGTGGCGCTTTCACCTTAAAACCAAAGCAATCGATGATGTGAAAGCCTAGATATCTACTTCTTTATTAAATCTATTCAATTCTCTAGCAATAGTAGTTTTCGCAAATTATAAGTACCTACACAAAATCAGTGTAAACAGTGCTGCTAATTCTTATAAGCACTTGTAAGTTTTCCGTTTCCCCTTATATAACCTACTATAAAAATAAGTCAAGTAGCTCTTTACCTCTAAGAACACATCCCCAAGTTACTTTGTTTCCCTCACCATTTACAACTCGAGAAAGTACATACAACTTCAATCACTGCTGAGTACATAAAAGGGAAAACAGGAACGCCCTACCTAATAATAGGTAGAACAAACGTTTAAACTATACGTAGAGACATTAATGCATTTTTACTTTGAGAAAGTCCCACAAGTTTAATAATAAGACAATAATAAACTTTAAGTTTTGAAACATAGGGTTGAAATTGGGAATGAAGGGTGTTGTAAGTGACTTTGTCGTATCGAAGTGCGTAGGGCGGGCCGCCCAAACGTTTAGCAGCGTTTAACGAAAGCCTCGAGGTGGGCGCGGGACACACCCACGGGGTCGAACTCTCGACTCATCCATATTTCATATTAGGTAAGCTTATGTTCTGTTGAACTTGCTTACCTAAACTTGGAACTAGCATTTTACGTAACAAACTTAGTTTGTAAAACATAAGTGGCAATTGAAAGGTATGTCAGTTTTTTATTATAGTCTGAATAACTGTACTACAAATCTAAGAAATAGAACACCTAACTTCCCTAATCTCCTAGCTTGCGTCGAAAGTTCAGTATTTTTTACATCTTCTTCTTCTTCTTTATCGTGTGGTTAGTTCGTAACCTGGTGTCAGAGTTTTTAGGCCGCCCATGGGCCTCTGACTTGGCTTTACATGAAAAGAAATATCTCAAGAAATATCTCTCAGGCATGCTGGTTTCCTCACGATGTTTTCCTTCACCGAAAAGCAAGTGATAATTATACTATACGCACATGAATCCGAAAAATCAGAGGTGCGTGCCTTGGGTTCGAACTCGAGACCTATGACTTGGCAGTCCGACGGACACACCGCTAGGCTATCACTGCTATTTTTTACATATAATAACACTTCTCTTGACAGGATTTTGGTTATCACAATCTCAACGAAGACTTGTAGCTATGTAAGTAGGAGATTTTGCAGTACACAGCTGTGTGCGCAAACACAATTGCCCTCAATCCCATCATATGATGAGACTGCAATACGACACGACCAGAGAGATCAGGCGCAGGGCCACGTGAGTTCAGAACCCCACGTTCAGCAATACCGCTTGCAACCACGAGACCAAATTAATCAACTTACTTTTTCGTGGACATTTAGATTAATTGCTTGATTGTCACGGTATGCCAGTAAAAATACAAACCTCACTCACGTCTTGATACTTTTTAATCCTCTTACAGGGTTGTAAAGTTGGCGACCTCAATCAGCGAACACAAGACTGGTTGGAAGACTGTTCCGTTACACCGCCCGGTCCTATATACAAAAGCTTATGCCTTAATACCACCCCTTCTTCACACCTATAGCACGTAGATGTAAATAATTCAGGCACTAGTTGGCACTGAGCGTCGAGGGTTGCACTTACACTCGTTCCAATTTAAAATGTCATTTATTTCTGCGAATGCAACCCCGCTACTACTTGCAAGCTTGAACCTTCTTGATACTTTGGAACAATGGCGAATTTGAGAACTTGTTAATAGTGACAATGAAGTAGGTGGTATGTCATGGTTGGTGTGCATGGTGGTCCATGAATTCGTAGTCATTTCGTAAGTCAGTTGTGATGATATCTTGTTTTCTAGATATTCTTACTTGTACTTAATCGTTACTCAACACGTTGACTTTTTTCAGACAAGTAGTTTTCCGGATTTTCCCAACAACATTTACATCATTCAATTCAGACGCCTCAATGATTTTAGTTTAAGTTAATATCCAAAGAGGTACCAAAAACTTGTTTTTTTTTTAATATTGAGTAAAATAATCTCAATTATTAACCACAGAAGGACACAGTGTCTTAAGTAACTTTGCTTCAATAAGATGAAGCTTGTTTTCTAAACGTTAGATCTAGGTTAACAATCTCAATTATTCTTTTATCGTGAGATTTCATTGTAACTTCATACAATGGTTTATTGCTTTTCTCATTGTAAAGTTTAAATTGTTAGTAAAACGAAGTGTTTGACGTAGAGCAACAAAGTAAATAATGAGTAAGTACCGTCAATATACTTTACCAAAAAATATCTAAAAATCAAAATATAATGCCACTTTTTGTCAAGCAGTATTTTTACTAAAGATACCTATATCTTTTTAATACAAAAAGCTATAAGCCTATCATCAAATGCACTGTTCGGTACCCACTTAAAAATCAATCAGGTAATAAAAAAACTTCGCTCAGGTAAGTGAACATTTTATACAAAATTTTCACTGTTCATTTTCCGTTAGAAACTTTACTTATAATATTCCCTAAAGCTAGAATACTCTTATAAGAAAACCAACATTGCCCTTTCAAGTTTCAAAACTGCTTGGTCACGGTACAGTAGGGTGGTGTAGCGAATAACGAAGGCGCGTTTGATATGTTAATTTATATAATTCGTAGCTTTTCACTGCTTTTACAAGCTGTTGCGATACGTTCTTCGTGTGAATATCTATGTAACACAATTTCTTAAATAGAAATGGAATTAATAAATGGAGGAGTAGATCATGCGTGTTTGCATAGGTAAGTGCAACTTAATACGAAGTTATCTGACGTACCTACGTACTCATGTGATCAGCCAAAGTTATCAGACATGATCATCTCATAAACTTGTCATCGATAATAATTCAAAGACCTTTCTCATTTTTGTTGGTCTTTTTTTAGTTAAGAACTTACTACCGACACATAACCGGCTCTTTATTCCTGATTTTTTATAAGCCTTGTGAACAATTTACTATGAATTACAATCTATTAAACCTCTATGAACCGTAAAACACCTGCATACAGTTCTCATTAAAAAAACATAGTAAATCGCAATTTATTACATGTAATCATTGCATGTAATGATTATTGTGTCAAACCTGCTATTTCCAGCCAGACGTTGTCGCCGCATCGACTTAATGATAAAGTGGTTGAAATCAATTTGCGACACTTCTGTCACGATACAATAATCTAATTTTAATATTTAAAAGTGACAACATTAAACCCACGCTCACTCTTCTCTGATTCCACGTTCTGAATACGAAATGTAAACGGGAAGCGCGCGAAAAGGCGGCTGCCATGTTGCTTTTAGCACCCTTTAATGGAAAATATTTGAGAATAAAACGAAGCGCCCTGATTAAAGTGTAAATGAAAGTGAATTGATATTTTAGCAACTGTTTGTAGATGCTTTACACGATGACGATTGTATTTAATATTAAAGAGGCACGATGTTTTTATTTTTGACAAGTGCTACTTGATATTTTGTTTCAGCAACTGATTTTCTTTCTTTTTGAGAGGTTTCCATCTTACTTTGCGGTCAATAACTTGGAATTATTTCTGTACGTACCTACACATTATGTGAAACACTTTATTGTTTTCTGCAATAAGTGCTTGCCTAGATGAATTCTCTAATTTTAATTAAAAAACCTAACCTAAAAGAAAAACTGTGAAAGGAAGTTAAAAATCAGCTTTACTAAATCCTATATCCCCACATAATATTGTAGATTAACCTGAGATGATCTCGAAATCGCAAGCTTTTCAATTAACAACCAATTCAAGAGAAAATCTTTCGAAGAAGTCTTTGAGTAGTAAATTTCGTCAAAGCAAAACAGGCGAGTTCGTGTTACAAATCCTCAATTAGCGCGCACACAGCTCAGTTTAAGCCGGCGTTTAAATTCGTTAGGAGCGGGCTGCGTTGTTTTCGTTCGCGGGTTTCTCATAGACTAAAACTATAGATATGCAACACCAAGCAAGTATTAACTGACATCTCTTTAGCTGGTAAAGAAGGTTGAGGTTCATTTCAGACTCAAGTTACGCTTCTTCAACGTGTAAAAAGGCTGAAATACTGTTTCATACTTTTTTAACAACTTGTTTAAATAGTTCTACTTGGTTCATTATTTTTAAGGAAAGTTCTTTCTTTGAGGAAAACTACAACTCTTAGGTAACAAGCTTGGACTATGCAAAATATCAATGCATGATAATAACGCACATAGGCGTTAATCTAAAACAATGCTCAATATTTTAAGGAGGCGTCTCACTAACTTTATTGCTATCTCGTCCCCTCTACAATTAAAATCTTTGGCAGCGCCATCAATTGCGTATGTGAGCTGCGTAGCCCGCTAAGTGGATCTCCATTTTAACTCCTGAAACAAGCCGGTTGAGGCTTTCAGTCGGATCTCGGCATTTGCATGATTGGCATTACGCTGATTACCCCTCCCCCCGCACGCCCCGCCGGTTCTTCCGTCACGCTTCACCCCGCGTTCCTCATTCGTGGCTCGTGCCGATTTCAGAAAGCTAAACACATGCAAATTTGTTTTAGTGAACAGTGCTGAAAGTAGTGGTGTTTCTTTAATGGACTGATTATTGACCAAGACTGGTTAGTGAGTTCTATAATGTTTATCACGTCATGATTGGGTTGGCTGCACTTAGTTGGTTCCGGTATCTTCAATGCGGAAGAGATGCAAGTCTCTTACAGTATAAAAGTTTACCTGTAAGAGACTTGCATCTCTTACAGGTAAACTTTGCTGCGTACATAAAAAATATTCCTTTTAGTAGTCAGTTTGTACGGATTAAAACGTTAATCTGCATCCCCCCTCTGCGTCACCTCCACCCCCCCATCCCCGTAACGACAGTTGAAAGTGCTCCAGAAAGTGTCGTTTATGTACTCAAAGCATATGCAAATGGATGTTTTAAAATTTTAGGGAGAGAACGCCACTTTAGTCCCAGAAGCACTTGCGAATATCAAAATGTAAATTTACCCTTTTATGTTTACAAATCTTGTAAATGAAAGCGTTCATTTTATTGACTTTAGCCCGACAAACATTGAGTACACGGCCATTTTGATGTAAAGCCCGTTGAAATATGCACAAACAATTTTCATATACACGTTCACGTCCATATTTTATTTCAAAGTAAACGTTTTAAAATAATTTTTGACGTGCCCATCTAGGTGGTCCTTTTTTCAGTGCTACTTTTTTATCAGGTACCTACCTATTCTACCCTTATGTGCAAAGAACTTGAACACCATATTAATCAAATCTAAGTACCTACTTAGCCTTAGTGACCCAACACTAAATAAACCTTGATATCAATCGTAACCAATTTAAACCATATAAATAGTAGAAAATATCAACATAGCCTCCATTTTGTTTTGACCAGCGTCTAAGTTACAATGAAGTATCAGTCTCACGCAACAAACTGTTAAATAACACAGATTATGTTTTGGTCAAACTCCGTTTACCGGGTGTAAAGTGAGAAGTAGGAATAGGAAGACGGTGTCGCTCGGTCCGGTGCGCGCGCGCCGATCTCAGCTGATCGAGTTACTTGTAGGTATTCCATGTTTAAATCAGTTTCCAATTGATGTAAATTGCCCTATTAACAAATACCAACTTTGATGCAGTATAAACTAAGTTGATTTCAGAATGACTGGAACTACTTACTGAAAAAGTCACGAAAATGTTTTAAATTGTAGTGCAATCTGATCTTTATGTATATTTTTATTTAATTTTTTTTTTTTCACAGAATACATTTTTGTTTATGTTTTAAGAAATTAACTTGCAAACGCACCACAAATACCAATCCTTCGAGAATCGACGTGTTGTGAGAAAATCGTCGACAATTAAAAGCAGGTATTTGTTATCTCGCATACTCTTGTAACTATTAAGAGTACGATAGAAACGTGATGATTACATTGATTTATCACTTAATTTTCGCGGAAATAATGAGAAATCATTGGCGGTTTGATGAGGAAAAATTCTTGGAGTCTAAGCGAGTAATTAAAAGCGAGAAATATTTAGAGGCATCATTCTGATGAGAAATGAGAATAAGAAATGAGTGGAGTCAGTTTTATCTGCGATCACCAGCATAATTCCCTTAGCTTAGCTAGCCAAGGGACAAGACCTTGGCTTTAAAAATGTTATTAATTTAATAATAACATTTCATTTTCTAATTTTACCTGCTACTTATAGGTAAGTATCTGTGGTGCAATGTGAATAGGAGTGCCCTGGCACACTAATAACGATCTTTTGCCCTTTGATAAGAGGAATTTGAATAAAAATATATTGTGTTTTTCCAATACCAAAATCCTAACCAATATGAGAAACCTCCCTAGGTCACACTGAGACGACATATCTTTACACATAAATACATAACATAAGGATAAATCCCAGCTCCACGAAAACATCTCTAGGTACTAAAAATGTGCCATATATTTTTCGACACGACTCTTAATAGTTTTAAGATCAGTAACATATAATTATACCCTTACAATTTCTGGTATCAAGTGTCCTTTGTAGGTGTTCATTACAGAATGTCAGATTTTTCGTTCGTTTAAACTCGTTGTGGAGCAGTGGTGCGAGAAACATTCGTTACGCCCCATGGCTATATGTGACGATATCAATGCACTCTTTGTATCCGATTACTGTAATAATTTGAATAAATCTTCCATTACACTCATTAATACAGTGTTAATGGTCTGCTTCAACGAGTCACGCCGATGTTTCATGAAGATCTTAAACGCTAAAGAAGTGATATATAACGAAGTTATTGCTTTTCTTATTCATCTGGAACACAAATGAAAATCGTGCATAGAACTTCAATATCGACGAATATTGAGAAAAATATCGACAAAGTCCATCATGCCAGTAATTCAATGAATAGAATACGAAACCTACTATGTATAAATAGCTAACGGGCACTTCAACAAATTGTCTTCTGATTACTTTCTGCTTTTTACTGTGGTAACTGTGGACATTCATCACCAATACGGATATTTGTCAATATGTCAGTCTCAATTAATTTGACGCTAACCAAAACCCAAAAATACTTTTCACATTTACCAAGCAGCAAAAAAGCGCAGTGTTTTTACAGCAATCCAATTTGTTCCAATAATCAAGAAGCTTTTGTCTGTTAAAATAAATCAACGGTCAATTAAAAACAAAATCATTTGAACGCAAGTGATCGTAACCGCAACGTCCCTTCCTGTCAGGCCGATACGGAGTAGCGTTCACGTCAAACCAATGAGTTGAGAGCCCAGTGGCTAATACCAGCTGGATATCATGTTCACATACTCTATTAAACATGATAACCATCGGACCGGGTGTTGACCACACTTTGTTTAGATTAGAATTCAGTCTTTCATTCGTTGTTGAATGAGCAACGATTTCGGTCGCTGACGGTCGGTTTTTGTTGGTAACCAAATTTTTAACCGGAATGGAAAACTTAGCGGGTTTTTTAGCTTCTTGAGTGCACCACAGAAAAAACAGAATAATTATAAACTATCAAATCAGTGAGGTAGGCTAAACTACGGTCATCGACAGTTTCTTCGAGTCTTCAATAGATTAGCCTGCTACAGTATTTTAATATGATTATTATCGTCATTTTTAATTTCATAACAGAATCAAACTTAAATCCAAACAGAACCCAAGAATTAGCTGTTCACAGCAGTATTAGCTTCGAAACCAATCAAGCGTACAGAAATTCTAATACAATTTCCTTACATGTTTAATTTCACAATTTGCCTGCAACACTCACACTGGCCCAGCTTATGTACACACATGCCCACTGACCATCGCCTGAGTGTGGGTGCGTGTGCTCGGTTGCTTGTGGTCGCCGCGGCTCCGTTGGTAAACGGACGTAATCTCGACTAAACACTGATCAACTGCTAATACACCTCTGTGTTGGGCGGCTGAAAGGTTGCAGCGGTAGCATGGAGTTCGATTACCGAGTAAAATTTTTTAAATTCAGACGTGGGTACGCAATTATATTAATTCTCACATCCAACAATATTTTTGAGGTTGGATGTGAATATACAATTTAAAAAAAATACGAAATCTACTTTTTAGGTCGAAGAATTTTCGTAGCAAGCTCGTAGACTGCTACACTGCTACGCAGCGTTGATGTCTTTTTCGGGGACAAGAGCATACCTAATTTCTCACTTTTCACGACATTGACCAAAGTTATCTACAATATTATTACCATGGCTAACTTCAGGGAGATTTTATGGTCCCTAATCAAGTTTGTTTTACAGCGGTTTATAATTTAATATACTACATAAGGCGAGGCAGGAAAGCCAAACTGAAATAATGGAATCATAATTAGATCGTTTATCAAGAATACCTGATTTCAGTTTTACCTTATTTCTCAGCCTACGTGTTCCCGGCTTCATAATCAAATGTAAAATAATGTTGCCAATTTAAGAATTCATAAAGACAGACAAAGGCACATCGGAAAAATGCAGGTTAAGGATGGGGATTTCCTGGCAAATAAAACATTCATAGTCACAAGACGCCAGCTCACCCTAAAAAAGAAAAAGACATGTACTTAGACACACCACTTCACTTAGTTTATGCATCACTTAATACAATCTCAATATTAATGCAAAGTTGAGTACCTAGAACAAGTTATCGCAGATCCTCTCAAGACATAATTACATACATTAGAAATACATATTCCTTTTAAACGAGACAGTGAAGCTACATCAGCGGGCAATAGTAAATCGATATGATCAAGTTAAACTATTGGTTAATGTATCAGTGACGGGTAAAGTGATACACGGTGTGGCTACCAAGACGCAAGTCGCACACATCAATATTACTCAGTGCGCCGTGAACATGAGGTATGTGGTCTGACAGTTATAATGACAACATTTAAAAATGTGAGCTTCTTGATGGTATTAATTGTGCTACTTGTGGTGGACGGGTAATCTCACCGTCTACGCAGCTTTTCACAATTCATGTGTAGAGGTACCTAACAAGGAAGTCTCCCTAGAAATGTTTTCCGAAAAAAGGCGTTTACCGAAAAAGCTTGTGTATGAAATAATGAAACGTACCTCCTCATTACCTAGACATAAAACCAGAATTTAGATTTTTTTGGTTAAAACTTACAAAAACAACTCTTTAGAAGTAACGAATTGCATTAAATAAAGGTTACAGCTCCAAACCAAAAAAAAGGCTTAAATACGTTTAGACAAATGCAAGCTTTTCCTTAACTACCGACTTCAACCTAAAGTTTAAGTACCTGCTTAATTATTTCGCAGCAAAAAGCTACACGTACGTCCACATTAAGTGCACACACAGTACCACATATGACAGCTTACGTGTCGTGCAACTATGTGTGTGTTACGGGCTGTGCGCACGCGCAATTTCGCAGTGTTTTGTATCGTCGTGCGACCGCAGGCTCCGCTCAACTGATACAGCGCTCTCAGGTTACACCCAAGTGAAATCGTTTCATAAAAGGCCCTTTTGGCTTCTGCGACACTTTGTAGGATTCTAGCACGTTTAAGAATAAAATACACTTACGAGTACACAAGTATAAAAAGTCATCATTTCCCCCATGGGGGTTAGCAGAAACAACAGAAAGACATCATCCTTACATACTTCTTTTGCTTCTTCCACGGTCATACAAGCACGCCGTTGCAAGTTTAAGACAAAGTTGAACACTATACGGAATCTTCAGATTAGATTTGGTGCAACAAAGAAGTGGCTATGATGGTTTCCGTGAGAGTAATGAGCTGTTACCAAGTTGCATGAACTGTTTACTATGGTGATTTAATCAATTGGTTTCTTTAAATACCCTTTTTTCCTATCTTTCTTGAAAGCTCTTAGAAGACTGATATTGGGTAGGTACCTATTATAAATAGATAGTTATGAGGTCAGCTCCAAGTTTAGTTAGCTACGGAACCTAAATGGATTGTTCCTCCTTGTACCCAGCAAAGTAATGTGATTTAACATTAACAGCAATCAAAATATTATCACTTTTTACAACACGTTTTCCCCTCTCGTAATGTGTTTAGCGTACGGGTACGTTTGTGTGAGAGCACTGCCGTTAATTTGCTCATGAATAGTAACAAGTGGGGTCCGACTCGAACCATTAATAGCCTGTTTTTGCCACCTACACTGTGATTATTTCTAGTAAAACGGTTGTTTCTTGCTATTATTCAGTGTTATACAAAGTGACTAGTCCAGCCTATTGTTTTTTTTTCCTTTCGTGGCTGTCCGACTGTTTCCACATCATTAGATACTACGCATGTATACCGATATTGCTTCGCGATGCAATTGCTATTTTATTATTCATTGTTTAAACGTACATTAAAAACTATTTTGCACGATCTGTTTGCTATCAACCGCTGTTTTTACTTGAAGCTATTAATTTACGTAGATAGGCTTAGACACCATCAAAATGTAAAAATATTCAGTTTTCGTATGCACTAGGTCTTATATCCTAAAAACGTGCTATGAACTTAAGTAGCGATATTCATCACTTCGTATAACTAGCTGAGATTGTTCTGAAACGTTTAACATTATCTAAGAATTTCCTAACAAGAAGTTTTCCAGAGACAACGCCGGCGCGCGGCGCTACTCTATGAGGCTTTCTGTGGAAAACGCTTATAATAGAGTTTCTACTAAAAGTATGCGTCGTAACAATTATAATTGATAACGTTTCTCATTCGCTCAATTATATTAAATGGAGTGAATGTTAGCTGTTTCCCGGTTTGAAACAATAACGATAATCAGATGGCAACATCTCGCGAACAATGACACTGTGCGCCTGTTACGGTGACCATGATAGTTGGTAAAAAAATATTAGATTAGAAATTAGTGATGGAATTTTCATGATCTCCATAGTTTATCTTTAGATCCAAATAGACACAGGTTTTCAAATAAATTTTATTTTAAATTAACGTACCTTAGATATTCTTTTAACTAAGCATCAACCTACATAGATTTTGAATTTTGACTTATGTATTGCTCTAAGGGAGGTATTCAAGGGTTCAAGGTGATAGCTATAGAATGCCACAAGGATATATAAATGTCGTCCCTTAAAGTATGTTTTAATAAATACAGCCAAGATTCTTTAAAAAGTTTTAGTAGGTAATTATGAGTGGAAGTAGTTAACCAAGAAAGTATATATACTTATCCACTTCAACGATACATACATAAGTATCGAAGCGATGGCAGTAAATCAAAGGAAGTGAGACGACGCAACTCTACCACGGGATATCATAAAACGCTTATAGTTTTCCTCCATACGCACATTACGCACCCATTTGAATATCCAATGCGTTTATAATTAGCAATTCAATAAACAGTTATAACACTGACTTTGTAGGTGGGTAGGCAGACGACTAGTTTTATCACATAAGCCGATAGTGAATGCCCGATAAATTAATTAGGTTTATGTTGGACCTAACCCCAAAAGCCTCCAACAATAATTAAGTTACACGCGTTTTTAGGTAAGACTATATCGCTACATTACAGTTTTCACTTTAAAGGACATAGGGCTACCAAAGTACCTATTCAAAATTGGGCTGCGCCAAGGTGGTCCTTGAGAATTTAGCCATTACCTAACGAAATCTTACACAACACTTTCCCACATCGCATCTGATGAAATGCTACCTAACGATTATCTTCAACTGAGCCGTCATTTAAATAGAGAAAACACAACATGACTGAGCAATGCGTTGGACCGGTAGTAAAATAACCTTGCATGGTGTAACCCCATAAATCTTGACAAAGACTGCAATAAACAACATTAATTTTAGAACCTTTTATGCAGTGAGTATCTATTATTCAACTACTAAAGGGACTATCAGCAGTCGACGCCAACAAATCGGTAGGGTAGGCCGATTAATCGGTCATCGCCTGCGACAGGCCTATGAGCTACTCTATTTGTATAAGGTACGCTATCTAACCGATTCATTGTTACATGCAAATTGAGCACTGTTATTTTATTTTAGCATGTATAATAAGACGAGTGAGAAAAGCTGGAGAATCAGCTGGTTTTTGTTCCGATACGTTGGGACAAAAACTAGTACTTCAACTGTTCCGTCTTGTAATGAGCTGGTATTTATGTAAGTACCTACATGTTAACAATGAGATGATGAAGCTTAGAGCGCATCAAAACGATAGATCAATCGGGATAAAGAATTTATTTTATTATTTATTAAAACTTTATGCACTAGTAAAAACTGTACAATGGCGGACTTAATGCCTTTGGCATTTCCTAACAGTCTACCTTTGGTTGATGCACAGATAATACAAAGTAGGTGCAATAAAAGAAAAAAGACTAGAAAATATTTGACTAAAATATATAAAATAAATAAACATATACGTAATCTCTGTAGGAATGTGAAAATTGATGCACATCAATGAGTGTACGGAAAACACACCTACCTACTTCCATATTTTTGTGTGTTGATATCTAATTTTATGGGTAGGTTTCGCTGGGTACGGTCACAAATTAATTTTCCCATGATTTAACACATCTTTATAAGAGAACTCCTCTTTTCAGTATTTGTAACAATCCTAGATAACCCTGAAAGCGTGGTGACTGCCAGCTTTTAGCCGAGTTCCCACGCCGCTGTTACTGTTAACCTAACTGCCGGTAAGCGGTGCACTCATAATACTTAAAAATTAAAAGTTATTGTATTTATGAAACGTGTGAGAATGTTTAATTAAATAAGTGGAATAAACGGAACTAAGCACTTATTAGACCTAATGAAAGTGACGACACACTGGTAAACATTGTGGAAACAACACGTAATGAGATTTAACTAATCCTCCGAGTTCTCAAGCCGATTAGGCAATATGAAACTATACACGAGTTACTTATAAACGCATTGGTGTTTTAATTTATGGCGATAAAATGAGCCTATTAAAAATATATTTCCTAGGTTTTGAAGATATTTATCGTTGTTAACATTATTCTGTTTTAGTGAGCCTGCATCACCCCACTGTTGGTAAAAGGTCTCTCCCCATGACTTCGAATTCTTTCGATCTAGGATTAATATGGGCAACTGATGGTTGATTTTGTCCAGTGCGGCCCGCCATCTTTTAACAATATTCTAAAAAAGTTTTCTTTTTTTTCAAATAACAGTGATATTTCAATTGTAGGACTTCAAACATCGACTCGTTTTACCACAACTTGGCGCACGACCGACCGCTATCTTGAACAGAACTTGTCGGACGCCTGGTCGTGCGACCAAACTTTCTTCCTGGTCGAAGCTTCTGCGGCCAAAAGTCGTGGCCGTGGCCGTGTCCATAATGGTCTGCATATTGCTAGCTTCTAGAAAAAATTTATAAACCGGCGATCGGTAGCACAAACAAAGATTAGTTCCACATTATTTGACGTGTATCCTGGACTCATCGGAAATTAGTTGCGCGATCTGCCGGGAGTACGCCCTCGGCGTCATGTGTTAGAGCCGTTCATTAATGAGTTACAGCAAAAAATATGTTCGTCTACACAATACAGGCGCATGACTCGCCGCTCCGCGATCAATTATTAATAAAAAGCGGGCCGCTTCATTGAAAGGGCGATTAGCTCAATATTTATATGGAATATTCGGTATCAACGGCGCTTTGTGGCCATAATTCGGTGGGTCGTGACGCGGCGCGTTTGACTCTCCCGCCCGCGCCATAGACCAACTGCTTCGGCTGATGCGTAGACTTGATACTGCGTTAATTACCTATTAAAAGTAGTTAGTGTCATTGAATTTTACCATCAGGAATTTCTCAATAGCGGCCCGGAGTCTAGAATTGTGCGCGGTTGATGGCAATAGGCCCAGCCCCTGTTTCATGGGAATTAAACAGCGCAATATGGGTGTAGGTACTATTATTATAGGTACACCTCTGCTTGACCCTGTATACGCTATGTTATGTTAATGTAGCAAGTCATTTACTAATAAAAAAAATACTAGTACTGACTATCATAGTAATAAGAAAGAAAAGTCAAAACGTATAGCAACAGACTCAACTCATTTTAAATCATTCTAGTGAAAATCATAAACTAGAGAATAGTTGGAACTGCTTCAATTAAACCTAAGCTTCACACATCAAGACGATGAATTCTTTACGTAGGTTGAGCTACGTAAAGAATTGACCAGCCTAAATTATTAAACACTTCTTGGAAATAAAACCTCTAAGAGTTTCACCACATGCAGGCAAGATACTAAAGTTGGTACACGTTTCTCCATGCTAGCGGTACGGCCCGGGCCACCACGTTCGACTCATTGTCCTACCGAATTGACTCGCCGACTCTTTCAATAGAATTCTTCGCCGTGAAAGCAGCCACTATGTCGGCATAAATCTATTTAATCTGATACATTTCCCGAACATCAATCAAACTATCACTCGACACTAGCGAATTATTGGATCAAGATGAGATGTGTTATTTTATTTTGAATTAAGTAGCGGTAGTATTCAAATAGCCCAAGTAAGAAATTATTAAAATGAGCAATGCTTTTCATGTTAACAACTTCTGTTTTGTGAACATGGTTTGAACATTGAAACTAAAACAAAAGGCTATCACGCTCTATCGAGTCTATCCGCTAATACCTCGCAAACATATTCTTCGAGCGATAAATGAACTGTTTATAGAATGCTGAAACAACAGTCTAATGCCTATTAATTATTTGTATAATTCATTTGGCATTACCGATTCACATAGCAACCAATGGCTGCCAGAACAATTTTTCAGTAGAGCTGATGTTAATGAAAAGGCATTTTCACGAGCTTTGGCGCCGGCCGACATGCAAATGTGCTGTTTAATGACGCGCGAAGCCACGCCACACAACTATACTAGCGTTGCGGACACAAAACGTTACATTACACACAGTTTATTGTGAAAACTCGTTTCAGAACTGTAAACGTTACTATCTACGAGTTCTACGACTTTACCGATACCTAGATACGATCCGAGTCGAATCACAAGCAATATGACTTTTGAATACATCTTGACCCCTCACTGGCCTGTATTGACAATTTTAATTTATGGTGAGAAACACGGGAAAACATATTGCAAACAGAAAATAAAGTGGAGACACAAAACACTAGCCATGAGAACTGAAAGCAGACACATTCTCCGTCTAGCGGCGCCTATTGACAGATTTTAACTAAATGTTTTACGACTTGAGCATCAGTGAAACGACTACATCCTTAAATAAATGTGTCACGATTGAGTCATTCGACCCGCCTTCAAAATGAAAAGCCCTTCAACCTTGAAAAGGCGCGAGAATGCGGCATGAAAGAGCCTCACAATACTCTTTTAATTTGTCATTATGCAGCAATAAAAACATGGTAAATGAGAGCGACAAAAAACTCGTTCAGAGACAAACAAAAACCGCGAGCTGGGGCGAAATTCGCAAATCATTCTACGATAATGACGGCCGCTTGAAAAAAATTTAAATATCAAAAGGCCGGACGGGGCACGGTAATGGTTTAAAATCATTTTTCATTCGAGTCACTCGTGAGTCAGAAATATGAAAACGGTAGCCATCACATCGGGCGCGCTTCCATTAACTCTAGCCGACTCGCGATTAGAATTTTGGACGAGCTCCATCTTTCATTTGTTACCTTCTTCGGAATAAATAAAACAAAAATGTTGATCAATTACGGTGTTCGAATGAAACTACATAAGTACCTGCGTCGTTAATGGTTTTTATTTACAAAGGTCCTTTTTAATATTAAATCGCATGACTTATATTATTTAAATGTCATTTGTTCTTCTTTTTCTTGTTCTTGGGTTGCGATTGGTCGACAGGGGGCAGTCCGCTATCGAATTCGCTCGCCGTATGCATGGAGCTCTGTTTCGATGCTCGAGGACCGAATGAACCGAACTTAGCTTTAGGGAACCTGTTAAGAATACACATTTTTGCTGTAGAAATCGTGTCATCAAAATCATGTATACTAAGGAGCCAATCAGCTGAAGAGTCCCTCTTATACCCAGATCATAAACGGACGGTTAGACAAAATATTCTAATCGTCCCAATCACACGATTTATAGTAAGTTCTGAAAAAGAACAGTTTAATGTAATTTCAAATGCTCACCCTGGCCTCTTCTTCTCTTCATCTTCGTGAATAGTTAGCCTGTTGCTCGGCTTGTCCTTATTAGTCGGATTGGACTTGACACGTCGGGCGAGAGTGGCGGGGGCGTCTCGAAGGGCGAAGGCCTTAGCCGCATGACCCAAGTGCAGCTGTTTGGAGTCCAGGTACTCCTTCACGTCGCGAGGGTAGCCCGCGTAGAAACGGACCCAGGATGTGTATGCTAGGTGAGAGAATGGTCGTTTGAGAAAACTTTTCTATGAATCGTTTACCCCGTTGTGGTTGACCCATGTTTAAACTGATAGTATTCAGGGCACCTCTCTGTGACTCTCTCACAGAGAGAGAGGATTTGATGTTTTTTTTTTAAGAAATGCTTTGCTCACTACATTGAGCCATCTGAAACTGAGCTTATTTTATACCCCGACTCGTCTGACACTAGTGTACGTACCTCTGCTAGCTCTCAGTAGCCAGTCTCTGTTGGTGTGCGCGGTGTGCTCGAGCCGCGCCTGCACGGCGACCGCAGCGCGCTGCGGCGTCCCTGCCGCGGGCACCACAGTGCGCAACGCTTCAAGCGCTCGCGACTCGTCTCCTTGACGCAACCTGAGATGATACATGGGGTCTAGTTACTAAGTATGAGAAAAAAACATGTTGTTATGATAAAATGAACTGACCAGCCAAATTTGGAGTAGCACTGATAGCCCTGAATGCGAAACGAACAGAATCGTCACAATTGGTCTACGAATTAAAAACGAGTCTCAATAGAAATGCTCGGATATAGGTATTAGGTAGCTAATACTGAACGCTCACCTGATCCTTTTCTCCTCCAAATGCCTGATATAGCGTGCTTCGCTAGGTAGGAGGAACATCACGGCGGCACCCACTTGAGCTGCACGCCCTGTACGACCCACCCTGGACGAAGCAAATACACTTTAATAACTCTGCATTTTAAAAATTATTGGGAATATGGTCTAACAAAAGACTGTGATCATAAAATTGGTCTTAATGAAAAACCGGGAGTCATAACACCAGATGAAAGAAGTCATAATAATTGGGACGAAAACTAAATGTGTATCTTAAAACTTCATTCATACCTGTGCACATAGTCGGTGGCTGTTGCCGGAACACAGTACTGCAGTACGAGGTCAACTCGTGGTACATCTATTCCTCTGGCGGCGACATCCTGACAAATGAATACCATTGAACATTGAGAAGCGTATCATCGTCGAAACTGAGGAAATTTGCACTTTTAACATCTTGGGTTAAACTGGTTAGTACAAATTTTTCAGATTTAACGCAATATTGCCAGGTTTTCTCACCGACCGTAGCGATCGTACGGACGCAGTATAAAACATTACTATAAATGTCTATGATAATACACTGGTCAGCAAATAAACGGAGCCACCTGCTACCTAGGAACTCTGATTCGATTTTCTCAAAAAGTATAAAACTTACAACTATCAAAGTTATACCTACAAAAAGTGCGTTTCATGGTGATTAAAATGACTACAAATTAATTCGAAAGTACCGTCAACTCACATTGTAATCAAGCAACAAACACAATGCTAACGATTTGCTCTGTTTTCACCAGAGTTTGAAATTAGCGTTCTTTTTCTCTACAATGAGGGTAGTCGAATATTTCGTATCATTTCTTTAGTTTTTGTCCATCGTTTGCTCAGACGCGTGTGTTTTTGCTACTTTTTTCGATTAATAATGGATACAACACCTCAGGAAGCAGCTCAAGTTGTAGCATTACTTCAAGCAGGCATTGCGCAACGTGAAGTCTCTCGAAGGCTTCGAATCAGCAGATCTTCGGTGCAACGAGTTTACAGACGATGCCTAGAGACTGGAGCATTCGATCGCCGTCCAGATACGGGCAGACCTAGGGCTACATCAGCAACAGATGATCGTTATATCCACCTTACTGTTCTGCGAAATCGCCACCTCAACGCAGTTCAAGTCCAACAAAGTCTGCGTGACGAACGCCAAGTGGTCATAAGTTCAGATACCGTCAGAAGGAGACTTGCTGAACGGAACCTGACCCCAAAAAGAGCTGCGACAGGCCCAGCATTAACGGTAGCACACCGTCGATCACGACTTGAATTTGCTCGAGAGCATAGGGATTGGACATTAGAGCAGTGGAGTAATGTACTCTTCACTGATGAGACCAGGGTGAGTCTACATGGAAGTGATCGACGTCAGAGAGTATATCGTCGCCCTGGAGAACGTTATTCTCAGTGTTGCATCGAGGAAACTGTTGCTTATGGAGGAGGATCTGTAATGGTCTGGGGCGGCATCTCGTTAACAGCACATACAGCGTTAGTTTTCATCGAACCGACGGGCCGTACACGTGGACTGACTTCTCATCGCTACATTACTGAAATCCTCGCAGACCATGTGGTACCTTACGCAGGATATATCGGACAGGATATGCAATTGATGCATGATAATGCACGGCCTCATGTTGCTCATGTGGTGACCCAGTATCTACGCGACGTCAGCATTCGTACGATGGACTGGCCAGCTCGAAGCCCGGACTTGAATCCGATAGAACACTTATGGGATGAGCTGAAACGTCGGGTTCGAGCCCGGGTACCTGCTCCAACAAGGCTTCCAGAGCTGCGAATCGCAATTGAAGAGGAGTGGAATACAATTCCTCAAGATTTTATCGTCAGGCTCGTAAGGTCGATGAATACAAGGATGCTGGCAGTTATCCGAGCAAGGGGAGGGAATACGGAATATTGATCAAAAACTTTTTTTTGATTTTATCTTTGTTTTTGGCTTTAATTTTTTTTTTTCACTTTATCATTACTAACGATTGTCACGACTGGAAAACGACTCTTCTTTGTAAAATCCTTAATAAACACTGAAATATTGATTAAACTCAATGAGTTTCCTTTCATTTTAATCACCATGAAACGCACTTTCTGTAGGTACAACTTTGATAATTGTAGGTTTTTTAGTTTTTGAGAAAATCGAATTAGAGTGCCTAGGTAGCGGGTGGCTCGGTTTATTTGCTGTCCAGTGTAGTACTACAAAAAGATCTAATGTGAAATCCCCATGCTAAACTCATGCAGTTTACTCCAAACAGAAGCGTCGCGCCGCGTAAGCGAGTGAGCGCCGCCGCCGCGGTAGCTACCGCCCGCTGCGACCGAGATTAAACCCGATACCATCTCGCCTTCGCGCCGTCATTATCTACACTATGGAGGACATTACACCGCCGCTATTGCTGTATTAATGCAATTAAAAACACACTACCACGTACAACGTATTCGTCGTGGCTAATTACACGATTAGAAAATTATTTTACGCTTCACCTACAGCGCTGACCAACCGTGGAAAATGTTCAAATGATAATAAAGCGCTTTCTATGGAATCTGCAATAAAACCCTTAGAAACATGTAGTCGATTACTAATTATAAAGTCTGGAATAGATGCACTATCAAGACGTTTAGTTTTTGTTGCATCATTAATAGAGTATTAGTTCTTGTAGTTAATATTCATCTCGCAGCAAAAAAATCTTGAAAAGGGTAAAGATTTATAAAAACTTAATCCTACGGTAGAACCAATTGGCTCCACTTCATTAAGTCCTGTTTACAACAGAGACTGAATTCCTAATTCAGGTGTAAAAATAACTGCAGCTATCATCACCAGCACCTTGTCCCAGTATCCACTACCAAATTAAATGAACAATTTTACACAATAAACTTGTAATTAGAATCCCTACCGTAACAGTAAGGTACCGATGTCGGCGTTGATAGATGTAATAAACACATATAATAGTACATAATGGTCGCGTATTGTGGCGGCGGTGTGGGAGCGCACAGAGAGCTAGATGAATGACCAGCTAATAGGCAGCGAGCCACAATAGCAAGCGACAAAGGTGAGCGGGAATACGGCCTCCATTATTGAACTAAGAATGTGATGATTAATCTGGTAGCACGTTTTCGAAGATAATAAATTGAAATTCTATTGTACGCGTAAACACGATTAAAAAATATTCAAGAGATCGGAATTACATGTGCTGTGCGCGGTAATAACTGAAGACAATGATGGAAACGGTAAGATTGGAGATGCATGAACATCGAAAAACTTTAACGACTTCAGAACTCAAAGCACTTTACGACATGCATAGAATTATGATGTGAAAGTTTTAAATAAAACTATATGCCAAGATTACCAAGAATCTTTCCCAGACCGTTCTAAATTCTGTGAGAAACGATTAAATAGAATAGGATGCAATACAAAAACATCGATAAAACATCTATAACATTTTTAAACTCACCGTGCAAATAAGAACTCCATTCCTTGCGGCGCGGAACTGCTTGAAAACCTCCATCCTTTGTTCGTGAGGCATGGAACCATGCAGACTGAACATGTCCAAGTCGACCGGCACCAATCCGCCTTCAGTAGGCTCTTCGTATTCCACTTTAAAATCATCCGAATCGTCTGATGAGGATGCATCTTTGTCCTGAGAAATGCATTTGGGTCTTAAAATGGTCTTTGGGAATATTTATTCACAATAGGGTATTTGACTGAAATCTATTTAGTCCGTCAGTTACATTATCAAAAAATATTGGACACGTAAACTTTTGTCATGTAAACGAAAAATGACCATGATGCAGCGCGTTGAAATCTCGCGTGACCTCACAATTTCTGTTAATTTTTACTGTCCAGTGACGTCACTGACACTGTCCAGTGACGTCACCGAACTTTGATGCGCTGTATTGTAGTCATTTTTTGATTATGTGACAAAAGAAAAAATACGTGTCCAACATTTTTTGGTGATCTAACGTCAGTTACATACCAAAAAATATTTTTGGATAATGGACTAAATATTTTTTGGAATTGTTAAAATTGCAAAATTGTTTTTGTTTTCGATGTTGTCAAATAGCCTATTTACTAATTTTGATATACTTACATCGTCATCATTATCATCTCCCGATTTTCTTTTCTTTGGTTTAGCTTTATCTTGGTTTTTCTTTTTAACTTTAACTTCTTTCCCGGTTAGCGCGGTTTCTATCAATTCTGATAGGTAATCTACCATTTCTAAAGTCGCCATGAAGACTATCATTTTCCCACCTTTCTTGTTTATAACGCAGTGTTCCACGATGAGGCCTACCAGAGTGACTAGTCTTAGTTTCATGGGGACTATGAGGAATGTTTGGTTGACTGATGCTGGGAGAACTAATTCGTCTTCACCAATAGCTGATTTTATTGCTGCCGCGAAAGTATTGACAGCTGGTGCCGTTTCGCCCTCGTCTTCAGCGTCATCACTCCCGTCTTCTTCACTGCCATCGTCTTTTTCTACTTTAGGGTTCTTAAGTTCATGATCTCTTTGTGCTTTGAAGTATTCGTAATCGGAATCACTGTCACTATCTTCATCATTCTTGGCAGCCACAACCTTGCTTGGTGATGGTGCTGTATTACTTTGTTTAGTGCCCTCACTTTTGAATAATTCTTGGTGGTTAAGGCCAGTAAATGCTTTCAGTCCTAAAGTAATAGTCATAGCAGTTTAATAAAATGCATTTGAGATAACAATATTTAAACCTGAAAAAGAAATTGACTTACCTCTTCTAGCATCCGTGTTCTTTTCTTCAACAGGTTGACCAGCTGTTTCTTCTTCTTCCAAATCTGATTCTTTCGAATCTCCTTCTTCCGAATCTTCTTCTTCCGAATCTGCTTCTTCCGAATCTTCTTCTTCCGAACCTTCCTTTTTCGAATCTTCCTCTTCCGAATCTTCTTCTTCCGAATCTTCTTCTTCTGAATCTTCTTTATCCGAATCATCCTCTGCCGAATCTTCCTTTATTTCTTTTACTGGCTTAGATTTCTCTGGTTTTGGCTTTTCAGGTGCAATTTTAACTTCTGGTTTACTCTTCACTTCACTTACTTTTTTAGGTTGAGTAGTTTTTAGTGAATCTGCTATGACAGCCTTACCTTCAGATGTGTCCACAAAGACTGGAGCTACTAGAGTAATTCCTGCTAGATTTTCAACAGCCTACAAAACATAATAAGTGAGTATTTATTTGACTGCAAAAACAACAAGGACAAAAATTAATATCATGAAAAGCATTGAACATGTTACCTTTGTAAGAGTGGCAGATAGTAAAATAGTCTGTTTCTCTTTAGACAAAAACACATCAGTAAGATGATGTTTGATCTCTGCTTTTTCTTCACTACTTTCGTTAGTTTCATTTAGATTGGCTTCCTCTGTTTCAACATCTGGAATTTTCGTTTTTACATTTTGTCTCATGAGAGCCATAGGATCGTACGTAGCAGCTTTCTTATGATCCTCGATAGCTTTAACAATAGCCGCAACATCTTTTTCGTAACCCATGTCTAGTAAACGATCTGCTTCATCCAAGACTAAACATCTGCAAATATCACATGGTCAAAAATTGCTTCTAAACATACGAGGCGTTGTTTGGAAGATTAAGCTAGTATTGGAGTTGTACAAGGAATTGTTAAAGTCATTGTAAAAAAGAGATAGGATTTGCAGGACTTGCATCATACTTTCTCTTTTTTAAATAACATGAGATTTTAAAATATCATACTAAAACTTACCCAGTCTTGGCAAAATTAAACGAAGCAGTGTGTCTTAAGTGATCATTGATACGTCCTGGGGTACCAACCAATATGTTGATACCTTTCCTAAGTCGCGCTTTTTCTGCCTTCCTCTTTTGTCCTCCACTTAAAAGACCAGGCACGATCCAATGAAATGGCTAACAATGGAAAAAGAAAGACTTGAGTTGAATGTCTAGAATAACCTTACCAAGCAGACATAATATTTTACATACTTTATTAGAGTTATTATTGAAAGTCGGAATTTTAACTAATTCTATTAGCTCAACAGCAATATCTTTTTTTTTTTTGTTGTTTAATAATTGATTAAAATTAAAAACTGAATTTAGTCAATTATAAACAGATAACCAGAACAAGTACCATAGGTTGGTACACCTCTGCCTACCCTTTGGGGATAACAGGCATGATATAATTTTATGTGCGGAATGTTAAACATAAATAATGAAACAGTGTTACATTCACCTTGACTAGCTTAATAAATAGCTCATAGGTTTGAACTGCAAGTTCCCTCGTTGGTATCACCACAATGACCCTGATGCCATCATTCCTGCTTATCTTAGGTCTTATCGCCTGTAGCCCCTCTATGATAGGCAACGCATATGCCAGTGTCTTGCCTGACCCAGTCTGTGACCTATTTACAAAAAAGTGTAAACAATATACTTACCTAAATTATCAGTTTAGTAAGAAAGGCTATATACAACACTTGAATATAAAAATAATATAAGCTATTTTGAATCAAATTCTTAAATCAAATAGATTATGAAAAATGTTGCAGGTTACAGGCACCAATAAAATTACCTATGGTTGCACAATCAATTGCACAACACATAATATATTATGCAATTTGATACCACAATATTGTTTTTAGTAAGTATTAATCTGAACAAGCAAACTTATGGTTTAAACTCACCTAATGAGAACATCTCGGCCCTGCAATATAACAGGTACTGCATTCTGTTGCACCGTCATCAGTTCTTTCAAACCTAAGTTTTGTTCCAAGTTTGCAACACTATGTGGATGTATATCTAAGTCTGAGAAGGTCTTTCCTGCAAACACCTGCTCCACAATCGGTTTGACAACCCGCTGCCCAATACGGGGCACTTGTGGGTTGTTCTTGAACAGTGATGAAATCCATCCACCACTTCTAGGCTTATTTTGCTTCAACTGTATAGTGTCGCTAAGATCTTGATAGTTCTTCCCTTGATATTTGCCTTTGTTTTCACTCAGATCTCGTAGTTTAGACCCCAAGTCATCAGATTTGTCCACTGCAGGAGGTGACACTTTCGCCACCTTTTTAGGCGGGCCTTCTGCATTTTTAATGACTGCACGATTGGTTGCAGCCAAGTTCTGGGGCCTTTTCCTTGCTATGGTTCTACCAGTAAACTTTGGATTGGATATAAATTTGTATTCCCCCGCATTCTTCTGAGGAGCACTTGGTTTTTTCTTATCCTATCAAAACAAACTGGTTAACACAAAGTCTAGAGGAAATATGAAAGTTTACAACCATTTACTGCACTTACCTTCCTGGGCACCGATATATTTAATTGCATGTCATCCATATTTCACGATTTTACAAGTTATTTACGTTTCTTGGGCACATTAATTTGAGGTTATATACGCACGTTTTGACGTTTGTTGTGTTGTGGTTGTTTGACGTTCGTTCTGAAACGTCTATGGTCTACATTACTGTTCTGAACAGCGTTCGGAAAAGAAAAAAATATGTTCATTTCCAACTCCATCCGTTTCATTCGACTTTGAAAAGGAGGTTCTCAACAAATACATTTTTCTCATGAATCTACACCGATTTTTTGTACCCACTTTTGAAATACTCTCTTAAACAAACAAACAAAAATATTGGCAAAAAAACCTTACAAAGCAAAATTTATGGAATTCACTTCGTCAATAGATCAATTCAATAGTGCAACCGGTAGGGAAAACCAGAGATCAAACTCGAGCGATTGTTCAAGGGGCGGGTCGGGAATCGGGATCGAACTCACGACCGCGTACTCAACAACCGTTGAACTAATGCCGATGTAGAGTTAAGTTAGTCATATCATAAAGTAAACTAAACCGATTTATTTTCCCATGCATTACACATACACACCCCCATCTGCTATAACAGCCTAAAGTGTAAAAGTATTTTGTAAGCAGTGTACTTATAAACACGTGCCCAAAACACAGTGATGATGCGAATTACGCAGAGATCACGTGGCGACGCCTGGCGCTAAAATATCCCTTTGTGCCTTCTATGGAGTGGAACAAATATTTGAATTTAAAACCCCTGGTTAAATAGATGCCTTTTTAACGGTTTTCATTATGGATTATGCATTATGATCCTTTTATTCTGTGAGCAGTGTCTTAGCCAGTGGGTGTGGCCTGTGGCTAACAAACCTGTGGGTGGTAATTAAGTGACGTCTACCCAACCTACCCTGTACACACGGCGGCACATGAAGCTGTAAATTTCCAGTATAACTTGGCCTCGCTTTGTACAGATTTCTTATACAATGAGAGATCCGCATAAACTGGTTTTGTAAAGCTTGATTGGCCGTCGTCCGTACCTAGTTAGGTAGGTCCTTGGCTGCAATTATTCATTCATTCTTTCTATTCGGTTTATACGGTACCTACCGACCTAAAAAGGATATCGAGTTCTTCTCAATTTGGTAGGTAGGTACGGTACGAACCTATTTGTTCTAAGTATTTTAACAGGAAAAACTAGGTAGACAGGTATTCCACTGCATTTGAAAATACAACTTTCCAACAAACTAAACTAACCTTAATAACTACCTTATGTCGTAAACATCAACATCTACCCACCTAAGCACCTACACTTCCCATGTTTGCATAAACTCCATTGAAAGGAAGAACCGCTAAATCCGTACACTTGAAATTCAGCAAACGCACGATTTGGGCACACAGGGAAAATGGCGCGGGGGCCAAAGGACAGCGAAGGCGTAAGGGCGCGTCGTGATTACTGGCGCCCAACCGGGACGACCCCGCGTGCCCGGTCCTAACACCCTTCTCTTATTTAAAGCAAACACGCTATGATTTTTGTGTATCTACCAATGTTGGGGTCTTTCAAAGTCCATAAGTTACATGTCTGTTTCATTGGATACGTACTTTTTATTTTATTTTGAAATTACAGAGCTCTGCAGTCCTGCTTGCATGGTAACTGTGGTAAAGAACTGATATCTAGCTAGGAAACTAACACATTATGGATTTTTGCGTAGGTAGATAAGAAACTGAAAGATAATTTAAAAAAAGATTTAAGATGGATGTTGGTGCATGATTAAGTACCTACCTTAGGTAGGTAGGTACAGTCCGCGAGATCTAAGCTGAGCTTTGCATTTGTGTGAGTGATTACCAAAAGTAGAGTCAGACAAAAAACTTTAAAAAATATTTTTTTATGTTTTAGGTAGTAGGTATATAACATAAGTGGGAGAGGTATACAAGTTTAAAAATAAAATAAAACTAAATAAGCAATTTTTTTTAAAATGAAGGCTAGCTATGATAATTATGTATGACTGATGAGTACCTACATATGTAAGTGTGACTGAGAAGTCAGAGATCATTAAATAAAATTCAAATATAAAAAAAAACTATAACAATTATTCTTCTCCACCGGACATTGCATCTTCATCAATTTCATTATCATTCTCGTCATCATTTTCACTCTCGTTTGATGTGTCGTTTGTGTTAATAATAAATCGTTCCGTTATATCATCAAGAGCTGCGTCGTGACCACGAAACTTTGTTTCTTCTTTTATTGCGTGATCACACACATTTTTCCATACTTCGACACTGATAGTGTCAACTTTTTCTTTCGCTAACCTCATTATTGTATCCATATTCATTGATACGTTTTCTTTCGCCACGTATCCTTTTATCATTGCCCATATATTTTCAATTGGGTTGAAATCCGGGTGGTAGGGTGGTAGACGAAGGACGCTGTGACCATGTTCTCTAAGTAAAGTGTCAATTTTATATTCACTAAATCTTTGTTTGTTTTGCAGTATCAATTGATAGAGTTGTGGTTTCAGCATCGATGTAGAGTGATCAATATTGCGAAACTTGAGCCAGTCAATCATATCTTGTTTACGACTATTTGAGTTGGGAGCGGGATTTTCTAAGGAATTGTGGTAAGATGCATTGTCTACCGCCACAACGCTATTGGGCTTTAAATTTGGAATTAATTGCGTTTGTAACCATTTCGTGTAGTTTTCTGCATTCATATTGTTATGGTAATCACCACTTTTTTGATTTGCTTTGAACATCAGCAGTGCATTTGGTATGAAACCGTCCTCTCCGCCGGCATGAACTATTATTAAACGATTTCCTTTAGAAATTGGTTTCTTCAAACCAGAAGTGCTGCCATCTGAATAAGATTTCGAAGAAATGTGAGTCGTGTCTATATATGTTTCGTCGGTATAAACGACTGGCCTGCCCTGAATGCGATATTCAGAAATTTTGATCAAAAAATTGATACGTAGATAACGTATCTCATGTTTTTCCATTAGAATTTTTCTATTATCTTCTGTCCTTTTCCATTTAAATCCTAAAAGAGACACTTCTTTACGCAATGACCAAATTGAACCTGGATAGTTTATTTCTGTCTTCAACTTTTCATGTATTCGTTTCATAGTTGGCACCTCTTTATCAGTAATGTGAAAATTATGAATAGTTCTTCGGATTACCGCTTTATCAAAATCGTCAATGATAATTATATTTTTCCTGCATCTGGTCTTTTTCGGAGATTTAAATTTGCTTTCGTCCTCCAAAAGACGTTTGCCTTCCAATAAAACTCTTTTGACAGTAGACAGCGGGATTCCCGTCGATGTCGCTACCAATTGGGCTGATGTAGTGACACTAGACATGTCTTTGTCGTTTATGTCTTTAAAATAAGTATTTAAATTACACAATATTTCTTTTACTTGGCTATTTAACAGTTTTCTTATTATTCGTTTATTTGTGTTGGCAGACATTTCTTTTCCTAGTATCTATATAATCGAACACAAAAACAAAATAATATTAAGAATTAAAAACGTCACGCTGCTGACAGTACAAGGGGTGAAGTGTGGAAAGTGCGCGGCGGAGATGCGTCGCGCGGGGGATGCACCGCGCCTCAGGCCGATTGTTTAAACCGGTTTAAACCAGGCAAAAGACGCGCCGCGCTTTAGGCCGACGTCACACCTACACTATCTATGTGCACTCACACAAATGCAAAGCTCAGCTTAGACCTCGCGGACTGTAAGTACTTAGTTACTGAAACAGACTCCTAGAAAAAGTTCTTACCGACAAGTACGGCCACCTACCGGAAGGTACCTTCACTATATTCTAAAGAGGTACATTTTAAAAGTTTTAATATCCGAGGTAATCTCTGAAACTACTTAAATCCGATTTCAAAAGTTATTTATCTAGAAAGCTAAACAGTTGCCGAGTGCAATGAGATTTGTTTTATCTTTACATAGTATAAAACAAAGTCGCTCCCGCTTTCTGTACGCTTAGATCGTTTAAACTACGCAAATTTTAAGTTTTCAGGAATAGATAGAGTGAGGTTGAAGGTGTATATTATGTATATTACACCCGTGCGAAGATGGGGAGAGTCGCTAGTGGTACATATAATTAAATTCCAAAATGTTTAAAAACAAAATAAAATAAAATAAGTAAGTTTTAAGTAAAATGGTAAGCTATATGGACATCACAGGAAGGTGCAAACAATTTATTGTTAGTTTGTCAATGCATGCGGGAATTAAAGGTATAAACCTCTTTTCCATTTTTCTAAGATTTGATATTTTACATAGAGAAAAATAATAAATAAGATGCAATCACGATGGAACGAATTGGCAAAACGTCAGTGTCTCATGTCACAATTTGCTCGTTAGAGCCAAAAAAGTTCAATAGAAAACTAAGAAAAAGCGACCTCATTTTCAGGTAGGTGTTCCTATATTGAGCGCCGCTAAGATGACCTTTGATCTTTATTATAATCTAAATCATGGGGCAAGCGGAGGCAGAACAGACAGGGAATAGTATAATCTAAAATTCTTCCTAACTAACTGCAATTTCAAAAGGTTCTACGATATAAAAGCATTCACAGAAGAATTGTATTCTCCCTTGTATCTCATTTCCATGATGCAATAATAACCTCTACAACAAACGCTGGAAAATATCCTCGACCGTTATTTCAAGTACTTCCAGTGCCCTTTGAAAACAGCATCGCTTTCTGTAGACCTGCGTACCTACTTACTAATTATTGGCCCCTTCATTTGAACAGTAGGTAAATACTAGGAGTAATGGCAGCTTTAAAACCGACCTCGTGTAAAGAAGCAATAGCCCGCTGGGAGAAGACGAAAGGAGAAATTGCCGCCGAAGCCAAAGTAATCGAGTTGCAGTTCCAGTGGCCTCCCATAGAAAAGATGGATGGAGCTCTGTCTACTCTAGTATGCTGCGAGTAAGGTTTCTATTATCTTGGGTCTAAATTACCCGTCCATATCACAAAAAAATTACTAACATAGCAACAAATAGCAAAGCAATTTATAGTGTGGAACTCAGTGGAACTATACATACCCTAACTTTTATATTTCCGCGGATATAGGTCCATACGTCATCATCATCAGCCTACTGCAGTACACTGTTGGACATAGGGCTCTTCAATTGCACGCCACTTAGCTCGATTATTGGCAACTCTCATCCTGCGGATATGGTGGCTCCACCTAGTCTGAGAACGTCCCACCTTACGCCTGTCGATTCGTGGTCTCCACTTAAGAGCACGTCTACCCCACGGTCATCGGTTCAACGCATAATATACCGTACCATTATTTATACGGGTGGATACGTTCAACGGGGCAGTAAGGGGTACTACCTTATCCGTTGCAGCTACACGAAAATGGTCTTATAAGACTATCCATAATTTTTCACCATTCTCAGATTTCCAAAAAAATGTATAGTTAGCAAGAAAATGACCATTTCACACAAAACATTTTTTTATGCCAATCTATCCTGTTTCTAATTAGCCTGGGCAATGAATGATTGTGGTTGGAAAAGTTGAAAGCAGAAAATCTGACTTATGAACTTTGTTTGGACTAGTTAGAAGATAAACATATTAAAAGTCCTGACCCCTCCGAGGTGAGCCCGAGGGATGGGGGGGCAAAGAAGGTCCTGTTTTTTGGTTTTTTGCTTATATCTCCAAAACGATGCATCGTATTAAATTTTGTTGTACTACATAATAAAACATCATAAAATTCTCTTCAACGTTGCTTTTCAAATTTTTTATCTATCTCTTATCGTTGAATTGGTATGAGCTCAGAAAAACGAACAATTTTTAAAAATTTGTCCAATTCTCTGTCCCGTTCGTCTTCGTTTTCGGTTTGCATCTCGAAAACGGTGTGTCGCACGAATACTTGTTGTACTACACAATGAAATCTGATAAAATTCTCTACAACTTTGCTATAATTATTTTTTTTTTTTTCGTTCTTTTTTTTTTTGGATATTGATAAAAAGTGTGACAAACAAAGTTGTAGAGAATTTTATGAGGTTTTATTATGTATTACAACAAAATTTTATACGACGCATCGTTTTCGAGATATAAGGAAAAAACCAAAAAACGGGACCTTCTTTGCCCCCCCATCCCTCGGGCTCACCTCGGAGGGGTCAGGACTTTTAATATGTTTATATCTTCTAACTAGGCCAAACAAAGTTCATAAGTCAGATTTTCTGCTTTCGACTTTTCCAACCACATACCCCTTTTGAGCACTCATTTACCAGACTAAATACTGATCAAAAACTTCTATGGAACCAACCCAGGTACTAAAAAAGTCGAAAATTGCAAAAACGTTTTCCAATACATTTTGTTTAAAAAAAAATTATACATCATTAATTTGATGTAGGTACAGAAGACACAGAGACCGATTATTCTCTTCGGACTTCTATATAATCTTTCCCACTGTGTGGATTTAGAACACATCGTGCTGTATCCTCTTCGAAACCTGGCCTGCTCCGGTAGCTGGAAGTCGCCGAGTCTGCGCGCTGACGGTCCATACGTGACAGAGACGAATGCCATTGCAGGCTCTACAATGTCAATGCCAATCATTTCTGAAACTCTTATTTACGGCCGAGAAGGTACTCAGTAGGTAACTGCATTATGAATAAAACATAGTCGAATGTTTTCTATTTTCAGGAAATTAAGCCTTTCATCGAACATGATAGACAAAATAGCCGGTATTGCTGGTATGAAATGTCTCAAGATTTTATCCGTTGGACGGAATTATATAAAATCTTTATCAGGAGTGGTAAGCTAATTGTGCTGATCGTCACAAAATGGTATGCTGTAAAATCTATCATGATCTCCTTTTTTAAATTTTACGGTACAGTTATCTTACAAAAGAAAAGTTTTTATAAAAACTGTAAAACCTGACTGAAAAGCACAAAACAAACCCATTTGGAAGCAGGGGGTGTTTTGTGCTTTTTAGTAGTTTTTTTTAGTTTTCAAAATACTTTTTTTCCTACTTAAAAAGGATATAGGTACACAGATCATGCGAAATAAATAATGGATGACAAAAGTATCACGTAGGTTTACTCCTTCACTTATAGGTGACCACAGCATACGTAATTTTATATCTCAGCCAACAAAGTTAGCTAATAAAGAAAAAATATATAAAAAAATCACACGATTTAACTTCTTAATTTTTTCACTTTAATACGATTTGTCATTTCGAATAACCAACTTTAAATCTTTATAAATACTAAATGGGGATTCGAAATGAAAAAAAAATCTGATAAACCTAAAGATAATTTTCAAATACCTATTCAATGATACCTCAACATAGTTCGTCGACTTTCATTTTATTATTTTTCTCGATATGTCGTCTACTTGTCGCGATACTGAATTTTGACTACTGTCCTGTCATGTCTTTAGTGATACTCACAACATTAAGACAAACCGAATGACGTATCATCAAAATCGGCCCACGCGTTTGGTCTCTAGAGTGCCATAAAGGAACAAACATACATAGGCTGATAAACACATTACCCTCGGTCGGGTAAAAAATAACGAGTTGTTGCCGATCAAATGCGACAGCGACCCTTTTCCATAACTTAGTAGGTACTTAGGAATTAGAAAGGGCTTAAAGATACACTGATGACAACTATTGACAACTTGTTTAAAAAATCCCTAGCACTTATGAGGCCCACTGTAGAACTTTTCATACTTTTTATTTCCTACCTATCAGGAAACCGTGGCGGAGACATTGGAGGAGTTGTGGATAAGCTACAATCCGGTCGATAAGCTGAAAGGCATCGGAACACTCAAACATTTAAAAGTTCTGTATATGTCCAACAACAGTATCAAGGAATGGGTGGAGTTCAATAGACTACAGGTTTGGTCTGCTTTCATATCATCATTCCCTTGCCATTAGCCGAATTATTTGAGGTCGGTGCAGCATTGTCTTCTTCCCAGGTTGTTTTCCTATCACATAGGTACCATAGTTATATTATTTGCATAGTCGATTATTCGATCCAGGCCTTTTGGAAAGGGAATTTAATAATATCGCAGCTAGGCGATATTGTTATTGCCTTATTTCATCACCAATGCTCATAAAATTGTGAAAGAGGAGACTGTCATGTCACATCCAAACTAAACCTAAAATTGATAGAATATTAATAAGATAATACTCGTTTATTACAGGAGTGTCCTAGTCTTCGAGACTTAGTTTTTATCGGGAACCCCATAGTTGACTCCCAACCAGACGTTGACACATGGCGCAACCAGGCTTCGACTAGACTGCCACAAATAACCAAGTTGGATGGCATACCTATAATACGGGAAACGGATACTGCCTCTTGAGGTAGCTAGCTTTAATTTTAAACATGCAAATAAAGCATTAATTTTTTTTGTAAATTGTGTTTTAGTGAAATAATCGCATTTTATGGTATTAGCATACCGATAAAAAAAATACCAATTATAACATTTCTATCCTCGTAATGTCATTACAGTACAAAACTAGGTATGCCAGTCTTTTATTTCTGGTCTTCATAAAAGTTCCTCGAAACGAAATTCTCTGAACAAGAATTTTGATTGCGTGACACTTTCCGTAACAATGGGTGATAGAGGACCACTTGTTTAGCTTACGAATTGAAATGACGATAATATTCGAAATAATAGCCTCGTCGCATCGCCTCGCTTGCTTGACATTTATGACAGATTATGACTCTGGCAACACTAATAACTGCTGCACACGCCATCTATCTATTAGGTGACGCAACTATACATGACAGCGTTAAGATTGAATTCCATTAATCGAATAATGATTGCGATGGGCAGATTGAAGATTACAGAGTGATTCAACTAACTCCGTGAAGCGATTAATTGACTCTTTGTTGATAAACTCTATCACTACAGTTATCGAAAATTTATCAATACACACAGTACAGACAACACAGAGCTCTTAATTATGCTGTAACAAGATAGATAGTTAAATATACTGATCTGTGGACCAATTGACTACTCACATATCCTCCGGAAATAGAATGCTATGGAGAAAAACGTGCGGAAATAGCTAAATAACATAAATGACTCCCCTGATTTGGTACTAAAAAGTAGCTTATTTTATCGGCCAAATCTTCATGTGAATGCGTCGCTATTGTCCGTACGGCTTTATGATTCGTCATACGTCTCAAAGCAGACTTAATAGCCTGCTTAATTCGCGCCAAAAGGAAATACGAATTGGCCGGGAACGCCATTGCCGGCGGAAAAGTCCCTCTCTCCGTAGATGCGCGAATGGCCCCGCCATTGTGTTGCCACTAATAAAATTTAATGATGTAAACGGATAGCACGAATTTATCTAACTCAGAACTCGTAGGGAGCGGAGCACTGAGGGGAAATCAATTAACGACAATATATCAGCTGTAAAGCAAATTGAATTCGGTATTGTTATACGATACTGTTGGAGTTTGATTTTATAGGCTCTCTTATTTATATATCGCTAATCTTTATTTTTAAGTGCACGAATTAGGTAACTTT
This sequence comes from Noctua pronuba, assembly GCA_905220335.1. NCBI lineage: Eukaryota > Metazoa > Arthropoda > Insecta > Lepidoptera > Noctuidae > Noctua > Noctua pronuba. The sequence continues at coordinate 6,424,721 of LR999894.1, forward strand.
TGGAGTGTATCCCACCGAAACCCAAGAAGAATTAAGGAGAGAAGAATTACTGTGGTTAGAATGCAAATATGTAGTTAAGACATTGGTAGTTATTTTTAAATCCATCACCTAAATTAAATTATATTTTTGTATTGTTTTGGGAAATATAGAAGAGCGTAAATTACTTGCTAAGGGCTATCCACGTTTTATTGATTAAACTACTTTAACTTATAAGCCTATAACCAAGCAAATAACTCGCTAATGCCACCTTCGTTGTTACAATAACACCTAAAATACTTATAAATTAACGAGTAGGAGTAGGTTGCATGTGTAAACGAGCCATCGAAGCCATGTGTATTAGTACGTAAGCGACATTTGAATGGAGCTCAATAATTTAATGGAAAACCGGTCATTGTGTACTCAGCGTAATGGACCGATAATTGTCCATCCAAACAGAAGTAACTCTGTTAATCAAAATGAAGCTCGCACCTTCCCTACGCATTATAAATGAAGTAAGCTCCCTCGTTAATGCGAACAAATGCCGCCGACCGCCACCTAGCCTGTCATTATTTAATTATTAACACTACAATCGACCTAATTTTGATTTCTATTTGACATTTCGATTACGCGGCACGTAGCCGCCGGCGAGCAGCCATTTTGTGACATCTGTCCTCGAATGTGTTACGAACTATAAAATTCAATTTCCCCAATCGGCCAGCTCGACACATTTATTATTCATAGGTCGGTACCTAGATGCCCGGCCACTAACAGATGTGATCTTTTACGTGAAGGAATATCAAAAAACATGACTTCGATATAAAGAGCAGTCATTCTAAGGGACATGAATTTAATATAAGATCATGTGAATCCAATTTATGGGAATATTCGGATAGTATAAAAGAAAGTCCGAATACATTCACAAATAAGCTATTCAATCGCGTGACATCAGAGTTTTCCCGTTGCGGGAAATGAGTTTTCATTTCAGTTATTGAAAATTTGACTCAGTATTGTTTCTGAAAAGCTATTAATATTGTAGGAATGTGGCTCGTGCTTTATTGGCAAGCAATCGACTTCAGGTCACGCTACTGATCGCGTTTAATACTTGATTTGATTGACTGATAGTCATGCTGTAATGACTGTATCGTCCCAGCTGGTTGAAATTTTCCATTCTAATTGAATATTACTTTTATATACGCACCTACGTAGCTAGTGAATATCGGGTTTGTGTTCTATGCCAATAAATCAATCCATGTCCTCGGTAATGCACAATCCATTTGCTCGCATGTAGCCTAATTGCCGTTAGCGCCGCCCAATAGCCGCATTAGGTTAAAACGCTGCTCGACCAGCCCGCCCCCGGGCCCCGCTCGTACGGTAAACTCATGAAACTCCTATATATTTGACTATAATGGCTGATTTTCTAGCTCACGAGATGTATCCCCAGCAAACGGTCGCGCTTACGCCACTCAAAGGCGGAGAAAATGGCTTAAGTGCTTTCTCTATTATGCTTAAGGTCGTTCGTGAAAAGGATAATTTTCAACTCTCCAGCGCCCCCGTTTCGTCCGGATGTGGAATTAGTGGGGATGTGACAACTTTCATAAACTTACAGAAAATTATATGCTCTATTTTTTGTTTTTAATGGTTCTAAAGAAATAAGGTTTTAAGAATAGTTTATGACCAGGCTAATCTTTTTTTCGACGAGACAAACTGGATCGGTAGAGTCAGAAAAGAATATCTTATCGAACCGATCTTAACCTCAAGATTGGTTTTATATTTTTCACTACGGTACATACCTAAAAAATTTCACAAAATTAGTATTTCTACTAGCCATGTCCATACTTTTCTATCGTCAAGTAAGATAATATATTTTTAAGTTGGGTAACCTATTGTCGCGGCAAGCGTCGAGGGTAGCGAAATAAAGCTTTTCCAACAAACAATAGTTCCGGCCCTTTGTCGCACTCGGAGTTGAGTAAACATTAGTAGTTGAGGGCATTGTGAGAGGTTTCCTCCGAATCCGACCTCCTTCGAGCCTCCGCCGCGCTCTGCCGGCTCCAGGCCTAACAGTTTACGGCCAGATAACTCCCACTTACCCCTCATTACCTTTTGTTTGATAAGAATTGTTTGTTTTGTTTAAGAAATATTTAGGTATGTATACCTATAGATATGGTTGGTATAAGTACTTACCTAAGTGAGTCTTTTAGTGAGATTTCAGCCAGATTGTAATTATGTAGGTTGCTAAGTACATAGAGGATTAAATTATTCTGCTGAATCTGCACGAAGTGTTAGGTAATGTTTTATTCATTAAAACGGCTGTAACAGCTAATATACACAAAGTATAGTGCAAACAGTAGAAGTCACGATCGTATCATAAATTTCTTTCAACATTAACACCTACTTTCCATAATAGCCGATAAACCAAATTTAGTTTTCATGTTACGCACCCTCCACAACTACTTATAATAAGCAATGATCAATGGAGAATAATCCTATTGTGTCGCGCGCACACAAAAAAACCATGTCTGAATTATTCCGCTACGGTTTCGCGCTAATATCTCCATTACATTATAGTCGAACCTCATTGTTAGCCGCACTACATCTACATGAAAAAGATTACGCGCCAAAATGTTGACAGTTGTCGCATAGACAATAGAAAATTGAGTGCATTTCGATATACGCATAATGGTTTGTGTTTATTTAATTTAAGTCACTGGCAACATAGAATAATGGCGTGTTTTCGCCAGCGGCGCTCAGCGTTGCGACTTGAGCCGGGAGCGCCTCGGGGCAATAAAATTAATGAAGCGTGGAGATGGGACCATTTTACTTGTATTATTCGTCTCCTGCGGCCTGAGACTGGAGCGAATGTCCATTAGTTCTGTTTTAACATGTTAGCGAGGTTGAAACGTTGTAAATGCGATTTACTTTGCAGAGAGGGTGGAAAAGTAGCCGGAGAAATTTGATCACGATCAGTAGCCAAAGCGATCGGAAGTGATCTCAAATACCTATTTGTTCGTTGTAAAAGTTCATAATTTATTTACGGCCAACTTTTGTATGCCTCCTTCAATATTTACATTTACCTACAAAGTAGTTCAGTAAACTATATTTATTGGGTTTCACTATGAACACATATCTTGTTGGAGTACCTACTTATCAATATCTGTGAGTAATAAACATATAAATTCTGCAAATAATACCGTAACGTGAACAAAGAGCGCATTACACCGCATTAGATGGTAACTGACGATCAGCCGATGGAAGAGCACGATGGCGGTTACGCGCGTCAAATTCCCGCGATATCATCTTAATCCGCCAATATAAGTCCTGCACTAACGGCTCATTGTACGCATGTGTGAAGAGCGTTTATTTTTAAGCTTTCAATGGATTTAATAAATTATTATAAAACGTGACGAGTTTGTGACGGACAGGATGGCTCTACATAACTTAAATAGGTACATAGATACCTAGATACTAAGATTTGGTGCTATTTCTTATTCTTTCACTAACGACTGCTAGCAAACATGCTACGAATGGTCTTAGAAAGAATTACACTCCATGAAAAAAACAAAATCAAAATAACCTCACAAAACCAGCTTTACACTTACAGTGGTAATCACGCCACACACCAACATTCTGCTAACTGCAGAAAATTACATAGAAGTCATTCCTTCCACAAAAGCCTCCTCGAGCACAAAGGGTGTATCGCAGGCGCTAAACCGTCGCACGCTCATTACGCGAACATTTGCTACCACTATTAGCATATCAAATGCTCTTATCAGATGTAACGGCTGGCGCTCTGCGCTCGACCGCTGCACCCGACTAATGTTCCTACGAGACAATAACGCGATTAGCGATATAAATACAGTAACAAGAGCATAACAAGAGATTTAGCAGGATACTCGTACGTTGATTCTTATCAGGCGTCGCGTTTACAAGGGTAAAGTATGTGTTTTTTGAGATTCAAACGTATTGGGTTACTTAAAAGAGTATTGTCGATGGCTGTTTAATGCGACGGAGAAATATGATAAAAATTAAGTGAGAACATAATTGTTAAATCATCTAGATGACCTAAATCAACATATGGCGGGTTCCGGCCCTGATTGTAGAAAACTATATTTTTAATAGCTCTAATTTCAGCATCTCCATCTCAATCTGGGATTCAGATTCACCGCTCTATGCAGAATCGCAGCATGCGATCCCATTCTATTACAAATCTGATGATAATTTTATGATTCAGGTCGTGACGTAGGTACACGTTTTATTTATCCCAAGAAGTATCTACATATCCCGCATCCGAAACAGGGCTTGCAAAAAAAAACTAGCGGAATTTGTTTTACACGCGAATGATAAACTTTTATGAGGTTGTTACGTAGCAACAATAGGCGGAGCGCTCCCGAGGCCCGGGGGTTTAGTGCGTCCGATTTCCATACAAAAACTTCTATTTCCCCGGCTAAATGGCACGTGAGAGGACATAAAACTGCGGGAAAACTACACCCAGCTACCGACTAGTTAGCTATTCGCTTTTTGTTTATTTTTTACCCTTTGCAGGCAACATAAATAACTATGGCTGCAACGAGATGTATTATTATATAGTGTTATTTATCAGGAAATACACATAGGTACCCAGTAATGCTGCGTTTACTTTTGTAGAATGTAAGTTCAAAATGAAATGTTCAAGCTATTAAAACATTGGCAGCTCAACCAAGCTGTGGCGGAAAAATATTTCCGTCTGACATCACATCCAGAGCCAAGAAAACTTGGATTGCTTTGCAAAAGACTACGTAGCGTATTAAATACAAAAAAATAAGAATACTAAGTAAATGATTTTCTTCTCATAACAATTTACAACGAAGATAAATGTTTACTGAAGATGTTTTGACGAAAACACGTCGAATGTTACAAAAACATCAAGAAAAACATTTGATATGTATCAACGACATAGAAGTCGATAAATCGAACTAATCTAACAACACAGTTCAGTCATACCAACTAAACCCAAGAATGTTAAGTAGGCATCATAAAAACTTATAGGGACGCTGGGTACGCGACGTATCCTACACGCGTCAAGCTGATCTCGAGCCCACCGACTTGTGCCATCTCTTAGGAAGTGATTTGTCAGCGCCGCCCCCTCTCGATTGAATAATTCAAATAATCGAGGTATTTATATGTAAATAGCGAGCCACATCTCCATACGAAAGGGCCGATCGGTACATAAATTTGGCAAGACGACGAGAAAACTGCGACGCACCACCGATCTGATTTATTCGCTAAGTTTTAGAAAAAGTGGCGCGCGTCAGGAAATGTTTGTCTAATCGCGTTTATTGCCCCGACCCGGGATTTTGCGCCCCACAGCACACAGGGGTGACGCCGACTACGTAATATTCTGATGTTGTACAAAAACAACTACATACTTACTCTATGAAAACAAATAAAAGGACCCTAAGAAAACCCGAGTACAATAGATCAAACCACAACAAATAATAAGGATCGCACTTCAGCAATCCCTACCCCTTAAAAACTTAGGATACATAATAAAGTTATCGTCAAAGCAATATTGTAACATAATCCCTAGTTAGGTCATGAAAAAATATACTTTTTCTTAATAAACATGACACATCGATAAATATCCTAATATTTTCGGGCTCAATATGAAAAAAGAAAATCTTATAGGGTGGGTTGATTTGTCTACTCAAGGAGCTTCTTAATTAAGTTGATCACGGTCATAAATACAGCTAAGGCACTGCACTTCTTAAAAGAAAGCAATCCCTAAATGAAAACATAACGGCCTAATAACAGCAATTAATATCACTCTCTCAATTAGAGCAACCTATGACACTTATCCATGGAAATAATAACGTTGTTTATGAGCGGTGCTAGTTCACAACAGCGCTCATATGGCACTACACTATTAGTCATAGGAGCTGGCAACACCGGCTCATCAATCATTTTGGTACGAGCGGGGAGGAACGGGTAAAGTGTTAATAATCGCTACTGCCACTATTGTTCATTTCTAACTAAATTCACGTACGGAATGATATCACTAACTCGACGTACACCGTGGGACTTCATTAGTGGTTAGATAGAGGTTTAGATAAGTTTCTTTTTTGTGGGGGCTGCTAATTTGCCTGATGAAGATAATATCTACGTAGCTATTGAGGGTACAATGTGGTCTTGTAATGTTGTACATAGAAGAGTTACATCTTGCAACTAACTTGTTAGTCAAGCTTCCTACAGAGTAGGTTTGAGTGACCTATTGGCATGTGTTTAAAACCGAGATACCTACCTCAAAATGAAGCGGGTGGACTCTGGAAACAATTCATCACAAAATCCTAAATATATCTACCAAAACTGCGCCATGATTGTACTTTAATCATTGAAATAACAATCAAACTTAAAGTTTACTTGAAACCACCAGCGTCATTAGTCTCAAAATAAAATCCACGTTAAATTTACTCAAAATTCTACACAAAATCTGCTTTAGACCGCTCTCGATAAATAACGTTCTGACCTGACTCAAGGGTAAAAAGTTCAACCCTAAAAAATACATTCAGCTTTATAGAACAGAGAAATAAGCAAGTGAGCAACAAAACGCACTTTATCAGGTGGCAGCCGCTTTATCCCGCTAATGACCAACCCCTCTGGAGTAATAAAAGTCGATATCAGCCTCCCTAGAACCTCCTCTGGCGAAGCGATCTTGATACTTTGGGTTTTGTATCTTTTGGTTATGCTAAATCGGATAGCTGAATATTTTTTGGATTTGACACTGAGACATTATTTTGGTACCTTTTTATAATTTGTAAGGTAGAGAAAAGACAATACCATGGAATCGGTACCTAAAGTAATCTTGACAATAGATTTACTTAGGGTCAATCTAGGTTACATCTAGAATCCTTTTGACCCCCTTTCTTTTAGGGAATTTTAACACTTTTCCTAATAACCGATTTCAGTAACTTTTAAAAGCAGACTACCAATGTCGTAATTCAGGAATAGATATTACGTAGCGAATTTTACAGATCAAGATATCTTCGATACACGTAACTACTTCGCCTACTTTATTAGACAAAATAAAATGGCAAAAGGACCAAAAATATAGATTGGCGTACATGCTCAGCGAACCGCGGCTGAGAATTAGCGGCGGCGGGAAAGAAAAATGATTGTGACAGTCCGGCGAACACCACTAATGGAGTCTGCGTCTGCGAAATATCCCCACTTAGACCAGTAGTGGGTAGCTGTACCTACCCACTCTATAAATACGAGAGTCGCTGCCGCTGGCTCGGCACTTTACCTACGTTTATAAGTAATTAAAACAACGGTCGTATGAACTATCAAACATTCATATTTTATAACACTTCCATTATCCATGATATTCGAAACTTCCATGCCAGTTGTTAACGCACTAATCTTTAGTTTAAAAGTGATCAATAGCTAGATAACACTGTAATAGGGTACTATCTGATTCATGTATCTACTTAAATTCGAATCGCCGTTGAAATACACAGAGGGCAATTCGAATGTAGCAATAACGGGGCCCCACCCCTACGATACAATACAACACTCCCCTCACAAATTAAGTGTAAAACAAACCTAATGAAATTTAAATATCTTTTCGGCGACGCAATAACTGCACAAATAAAATCATGTCGCGGGGGAGAGTATAATCGCTTCTATTGTGTACACATTGTATGAAATTATTCTGTTGAGAAGTTTTACAACCCTGTCGCAATGCGATGGTAGTGTCGTCCCCTCGTATTGTTAGCTTTAGGCGTGGGATGGTTAGTGTGACAAGGTAACAGGGGCTCGTGACGTCGTAAGAAGGGGCGGGAATGCTCTCCAGACAGTAATAGGCTCTTGCGGTGATGATAAGCCTCTCATTGTTAGCTTGTTAGTGGATAATTCGCAGTAATGTGTTTAGCGTGCGTGGAGAGGAAATCTGCGTGCGGTGTTTGTTTTTAGCTATTGTTTTAGTTAGCTTAGATGGTAGGTAGGTATTTAGGTAGTCACGCTATAAATGGGACTTCGATGACAACAGCAATATACCGTCATACCTACTCAATGGCTATTTTAGCCAAATTATTCGAAAAAACTTGTCTAATCACGCTTACAAACAAACACCGATTTTCATCAATAAATATTCATTCAGAAATGAGATAAAAGAACGTGCACAATATTTTCACGTAATTGGACAAGTATTCAGCAGCGGAAACATTATTATTCTAGCAGATTAAGTCGAGTATCCAAATGAATCTCTTAAAAGACGCGCTCGCCCCTCAAAGGGGAGGATACTAATTTTCTTTCAACTTTAAAAGAAGGTTCCTTTCAAGAAGTGGAAAAAAGTTACAATCGAAAAGGAAATTTGCGTTTTAAATCCTCTAATGAAGCTGAGAAGTTTGTAATGGAGGGGCGAAAGGCTGCTGGCAAATTGAGGAAAAAACTTACGCTCGGGACTGAACCGGGATTGTCCGGGATTGTTGGATAGAAGTATTAATTAGTAGGTATAATCTTTTCGTTTGTGTGGACTCATAGGTTTTTTTATACTAAACTGGCCGCCTCCTACTACCCAACGACCTACCTACTTAATACCTACCACCTTCCTATCCCCTACCTCCCACCTACCTACCACCTACCGACCACCTGCCTACCACCTACCTACCACCTACCTACCTAATAAATCACGCCTGACCTATGTAGAACAACTATGCAAAATTTCATCAAAATCGGTCAAGCCGTTTCTGAGTTTTAGCGAGACTAACGAACAGCAATTGATTTTTATATATATAGATAGGCTTGCGTTTGACCACAACTCGCCTGATGTGAAGTGATGATGCGGCCTAGGGTGGAGCATGCTTGCCTAGAAGAAACCGATTCACTGGGACTTTGAATAGATCCAGATTATAATGATCAGGGAACAGAGAAGCCGGCAGTGAATTCCACAGACAGGCGGTTCGCACAATAAATGTGGAAGCATAGCGCTTTGTTCGGGTCCCTGGAACTTCAACCATGTAGATATAAGGATATTTTTGTATTTCTATAAAATAATACGTAGGTTAACCCATACCACTTATTTTCATTAACACGTGGTAGGCGAGGTGGTGGTAATGCAACAATAGCGAAGTGCAATAAAAAATCGCTTTACGCGTGCGTAACGCACTGATGTATATACATAAGTCCGGAAATGATGCTAGTCTTAAAAGCATGCCTATCAAGATAGACAGGTAATTAATTAATGTTTTTAAAGTAATATTTAACAATCTGTAATCCCCGAAGGGTTTGGCAGAGGTGTACCTGTACAGCCACATTTCGTCAGTTATGTTTAAGTCCCATGTAGGCTCGGTTGGCGAGCCTATTGCCATCAACCGGACGCCAATCTAGGCTTCGTGGCTGCTACTTAGAAATTCCTGAAGGAAAAACCCAATAACACTGCCCGACCTGGGAATCGAACACAGGACCTAATGCTTAGCAGTCGCGCTTGTGAACACTAGACCAACGAAGCAGTCAAACAATTCGTAAGTAATAGTATAAGAGCTAAGTTAGTTTCTTTATTCTTTAAACAAAAAATAAAACTTCAGCGTAAACTTGCCAAACCTTTTAACGAACTCTTTAACACATTGCTCGCTCGAAACATACCGATCGCGCTTCGCAGGCACATCCTACCAATTAGACTACAATTTGAATAGCCAGCCCATTGTTTCAAGATAGTTTTTCATAAGAGACTTCAATGGGCTGCGTACAGGAATTTATTAAATATTCATTCACATAACCGTTTATTGTTTTTTTTTTAATCTTTATGCACAAGTAAAAACTGTACAAAGGTGGCCTTGGTCAATTTCAACCAGTCCACCTTAGGGTGATGCAGAGGCAAAGCACAGTTGGTGAAATAACAGAAAATACTAGAAAAAATATAATAATACATATAATTAAAATACGTAAAACAAAACATAATAAAGTATTTAAAAAAAAACTAATACAAACTAATATTGAGACGAATCTGCCAATTACCGAAAAAACCAGTATTATTATTACATTTTCGGGCTCAGCGTGGACTCATTAACGTTTTAGAAAGAAGGGTTTATCCTGAGTACATAATCTTTGTACTTCCAGGACAGCCACCGTTTCGATGTTATTAAGCAAAATAGTTTTAGCGGCAGCACAGAGCGGCAATCACAGAGATTAATTTATCTCTTGGAAATCACCAAATTCCTTCATTCAGATCCGACCTGTCCCTTTGCCCCAGCAAAGCCCTAACTAAGCCGAGGCTCGTACCCCACAGGGGGTGCCCTTAGCGCGCAGTCGCTTAGTTTATAAGTTATTTGCCCCTGGCTTACACTCAAAGCACCGATAGGATAGTCCGGTTAAGCAGAAGCTAGCCTCATAGGTTGACCTGCGAGATGAAAACCATATTCCACGATCTCAAGTAAAATGTTTTACTCTCGTATCAAACGAATCAATTTAAATACCAAACCATGCACTGTTTTTTTCCTCTATTTACACTTTAGCTACGAGTGCTACGGCGTAGCGTATGTTGTCTCTGCGTAGCTGGCTACGTGACGAGTCGTAGTAGATAGTTAAACCGTTCGTTCGCGTTACCGTTACAGTTCGTAGCATCGTCGATGCATACGAGACGGCATTGTATCGTCACACCTGCCGAAATTACGTAGCTAAACCTCGACGGCCAAATGTATGCCGACATATTTATTTAAACTTCATGAACTTATTTATAGTTTACATTGTTATCCGGTTGATTTTATTATGATACACCATGATGAAAATTACGTGTTCTTGTCGAAGTTTTACCCGAAATTTTTTCCACGGTTACGTGAAAATATGATATGCGATCGTCTCGTTTAACTGACTGCGCCCTCTGTCGGCTCAGCGCCGCGTTCCTAGAAACAAAAGTTCGCGAGGTCGTATCCCTAAACTGCGATCACTTTTAAAATGGGTTTCATTATCAGTAATTTTAAAACATTGCAGATGTAGATTGCAGCCATACCTAAGTACCTAGGTACCTACGCCTGTTTGGCGCAGCCTTGACTCCGTGAGAGACACAAAATTATCTTTCTGGTTTAGTTTTATTTTATTTCGCTGTTTTATATTGTGTGTACTTTGTGGCAAGTGCCAAATAAATGTATTTTCTTTCTTTTTTCTGTAGAAATGTCGATCAATTATCATTTTAGCGATGCTCGTATCGTAGTGAATAAATAAATTAAAGTACGTAGTTTACGCGAGTAACTTTTATGAATACTTTCGATATTCCCATTTTAATGGCGAGAAGAGTGAGTTTTGATTCCGATTTGCTCGACCAGTGTCGAATTCAAACAAAATTTTTAGTCAAAAGCTCATCACGTGGCGAGGTAGTACAGCTAAATCACCCTATTATGTTCTCACTGCTGGTCTCTCTCTTTGATGCGCTGTAACCCACCACGCAGGTCCAGTGCGGGTTGGTAGATGTTACATGTCTTCAAATATTATGTTTTTAGGACATACCGGTCCCCAATGTTTTCTTTCACCGTTTTGAGAGTAGTGGTTATGAAATAAATTACACAAAATAATACGCCTGCCTGGGTACGAACACACGTCCTACAAGTCATAAGTCGGGGCCGTTACCACTGGACCACCACAGCTCTGTCTGGCGGGGTAGTAATTCAAGAGAAATAATATAAAATGAGAGTCGTTTATAATTTTGTAACAAAATTTATTCATGTATATAAATATTTTAAATATGTTACATTTAAATTCAATTGCGTGAAGGAAACATTACCCAACACAGTATGGTTAATTGGCTTATCAACAGACACAAACAAAGAGACAGAATTTAAACATAAGCGATTACACAGTTATACATTGTTATTCATTTGTTCTAAAACAATTGGTACCATTTGACTACAGCACGCGTAGCATGACCACCGTAGAAACGGGTTTTGTTGGAGAAAGAATCGACAAAATGACAGATTGTGAAAAGAAATCTGTCATTTTGTCGACACAATCTGACATTTTATCGATTCTTCCGTCAACAAAACCCGTTTCTACGATGCACGATGGTCATACTACACGTGCAGATCGATGACGATTCTTACGTTTTCTATGCTTCTTTTCGAAGAACGAACTATCATTTGACAACGGTAAAGTCAAGGAGAACAACATCATCACAACTTGACGAAAAGTAAATTATAATGGAATCGTATGATATCATGGACAAAGCAGAAAACTTTGGAAGACATTCATCATGAAACTAATTTAGTTATTTCTTCCTACACTGTATTATATTAAATGGATCAATGAGTTAATACAAGGTGTAAACTGTAAACAGACCCTTCACGAAACCGTCAATCAAGCATTGTATCTAAGTTATTCCTGAGAAACGAATTTTTTACCGTCGTGAATCATCACGGCTTACGGTAGGAACCAATGTAACATCCTCAAAAAATTTTGCTGATGGAAGCATTAAAAAGTTATAACATTAAAACATGTTTTAAAAAGAAAAACAAATTGGAACTTTGACCTCCAATATCTCCATAACTAGAAGGTTCCCCAGGTATGATCCAGAACAAAAATAAATATCGCAATGACGGGGGAGAACATGGGCCTTTCGGCTTCGTGAAGTGTCTTTTTACGCCCATTCATTTTTCACGACAGATAAACACAAGGACTCGATGTAAATAATAATACTTTGTATTCTGTTGAAAACACACATTTTTATTGTATTAAAATGAGTGCGTACTATATGGGCAGTATTGATAAGTGCACTATGAACCAGGCACTTGTGGGACAAGAAAATAATCTCATACTCTGTACAAGCTTGTGATACCATGTTAAAAACTTATTGGTTCGATCATTAAGTAAATTCTTAAATATTCAACAATAATAGAGCTGTACTATTTGTCAAAATTACTAATGGCACTTGTGGTCTTGAGATTTACATAAAATTAACCTCACGCCTGTAATCCCCGAAGGGTTAGGCAGAGGTGTACCTAATAGTACAACCACGATGAATGATTATCTAAAATGACGCATGAATTACAGTCAATCATACAAGTTATGTTGCGTAATACGCTGATACGTTCGCCAATCACATTGTATTTTTATTGGAGATCATTTATAGTGACTTTCGTGAAGGTTTGGGTGCGTGAGTTCATCATTATTTGTAAAAACGGCATGTGCGAGTGGGACTCGCTTACCAAAGGTTCCGTAGCACCAATTTTTACGGCTATAGAAGCGAATATCCCATCAACAATTGACTTAAGAAATAAAGGATTTTAGGATCCTCGAAATCATTTTTAAAGAGCTGTCGTGTAGATACGTTTTTTCAAACCTCATAATTTCCCATCATTTTTGTGTAGCAGTTCGTAAAGACACCTAGTTTCCAAATTTCAACTGTGCGATGCGCTCGGAAATGGCTATGATATACGGGCGGACGGACAGACCGACAAGACAATCAGGACGAATTTGGCTACAGAACCCTAAAAACGTTTGATTCGCGCAACAGAACGTTTATAAAAGCTCAGGAAATAAAACATCAGAGCCAGTGAAATATGACCGCTTGGTCATCTTGCACTGCAGCCCAGCCAAGCAAGAAAGTTCCATAAACTGCTTATTTACAAAACAATGTGTTTGGCGACAACCTTATTGTATAACACTTTACAAACAATTTATATAACTTGTCTTTACAAGAATTACAACCCTAATAGTTACAATACTTTACACAAACATCGATAACTTTTGGAAATTATTGGAGCTAAAAAAATAAGTACATACAAACTAATTTTAACAAATCGTACAACGTGTTGCGCAAGTTCAGAGGGCTGATCGCAACCTCTTATAGAAATATTACTTTACTCTTACTCCAGTCTTACCAAGAGGGTGAAGGGGGACCAGATAAAAAATCCACTTAATGTAAGTTTTTACATGAAGTGGCTGCCTAGTATTCAGCTGCATCCGGTTAGATTGGAAGCCGATCCCAATAGTTGAAAAAGTCAAGGCAGCTACAGAGAGAGAAAGGGATGGCGCTATACAGGACGTATAGCTGCATCTCTTTTTGAGAAGTGTTATTAGTACAAGCTATAAGAGGTGGTGGTGGTGACAGTGACTGTTTACTGTTGCACCGCCGCGTTCGCGATGATGGACGGAGAGTTGATGACCTCTCCCAGACTGTCCAGTAACTCCCTACGGTAGTCGTCGAAGCCGCCGTCAACCTACGAAGAAAGGAAGATAATGAATAAACAGACATTATAATGTTTTATTGTTTTACTATAAACAATGCTATATTCGAAGTTTTCTGCAAATGGTTAATCAATTTGTAAGAATCTTTCATGCCCCGCCCTAACCGAAGCGATCATCGCGAGAAACCCGCGACCGTCGCATTCATTTTGTTCGGCAAAACCGAACGTGTGGCGCCAACAGACGACGACTTCTAGTTTTCTGTACAAATGAGTACACACGCACATACAATATGGACGAATATAGCGTATTCGTGCGAGCGTTCGCTTTGGTTAAAACGCGGGGTCATGATGATTTAATGCAAAATGGAATATCGTCAATATACCGCCATAAAATGCATGGCTTGCTTTGTCACGTTTAGATCTCGCAACGGGACAAAAATAATTCAGTGGTCCGACTACAATATGTAATTTGTATTTTAAATAAGATGTATAACTGTACCTCATTGATGGTCTGGTCCTCAATCACGTAGAGCGCGCAGTCAGTCTCCCTGATGAGCCGCTCGTCGTGGGACACTATGACCACACCTCCTTTGTAGTCGTTGATCGCGTCCGCTAAAGCGTCTATACTCTCGATGTCCAAGTTGTTTGTAGGCTCGTCCTGTGGTTACAATAGCGTTTTATCAACAAATCTTTTAATGAGAAAACAAAGAATCCATCCACATTAATATTATAAAGTGGTATGTAGGAAGTAATCTCCGAAAATAGTCATTCGACTTCAAAAATTCTTTCACAGTTAGTGAAAGAATTTAGCTAGGAATTGTTATTTACTTTAGCTACGTTTAGTGTTTTATGTAAAAACAAGCATGTTCAATGGAAGAAATAGGCACAGTACCGAGATGAATTATTCTTTTAACGTAGTTTATATTTTTACTAACTCGTAACAAGACGAAAAAAAAATTCAAGATACTTTATTTTGTAGAGAGAGATGCTCGCATCTAGGTGATATTATATGATATAACAAGTCTATCTGTATGTAGTTATAATATGAAGTCTATTCAATGGTCTTTCGAGAGTCTCGAAAGTCATTCGCCAAATGTAGACGCACAATCAACTACCACGAAACATAGACTTAATGTAAATCTTACCAAAATAACGACATCAGGCGCCATAAGGGTCAGTTCGGCTAACGCGACCCTAGCTTTCTGCCCGCCACTGAGGTCCATCATCTTGATGGTGTGCGCGTGGCTGGCCAGCCCGAACGTGCCGAGAGCCTTGCGCGCCTTCTCGTACTGCAGCCCGAACAACCGCTGGAGGTACTCGGCCGGAGTTTCTTCTGCAGTTAAGTGCTCGCCGGAATGCTGGTCGAAACGACCTATTCGCTGAAGGAGTCATTTTATGGGTTAGATTTGTGTGTAAAAGCATCAGAAAAAGAAAGAAAACTTTTTATTTGCACTTAACGTGTCGGATAATAAATAAAGTACACAGAACACACAAAAAATACCATTTTGGGGGATAATATGCGTCGCATCCAGGCAAACAGCCATCGCTTAGCATGTTAGGATTTCGGTTTCCATGCTTAGTCCTTAAAGTGGACCATTGTGTGCATCGCCTAACATAACACTATGATACCATGCAAGACACATACAATAACAGTCGGTAAGTTTTATTTCGTTTCCATGGTGAAGGTGTCGAAAAGGTAGAATACATCGCTTGGTTTGACGCAAGATATGCAACGTTAGGTGGTAATCTGCTAGTAAATATCATGTCAACTTGTATTATGGTTTTAATTGTGGTGTTATTCAGTTTACATGAGATCTGACATCAGATTCATTCAGATTTCAAAAACCGTTTCGAATACTTAAAAAAATGTACTAACCAGTCTATGATTCCTGATGAGTTCTCCTTGTACGGGCGTTAGTTCACCCACGAGCAGTTTGAGGAAGGTGGACTTGCCCACTCCGTTGGGGCCCACGATAGCAATACGCGAGTTCAAGTCTATGCCGAAGTCTACTCCACGGAACAGAGGCTTCTGCCCGGGGAAGTTGAAGTTCACGTCTGTTGGTATAAAGAGAAATGGTGATTATGAACTTCGATAATTTATGTGAAAATAACTGCATTTGCACTTTAAATTATATTTGTAGATCTTTATTTCCAGTACGAATTCAGTTGCACTTTTGTTTTTGAGTAGTGCCTTTGCGGACACTGTGGAACTGACTCAATTTATTTAGCTAAATCTGCCCAACTGAGTATTCTACTTTATTTTGACCAACATAATGTTGAATTTACCCGGGAGTAGATACGGCACATCAAAGTTTTAGAAATAGTTCCGGTTTTTCGTGTGACAGATTCAGTGTAGTGTGCTTTTGTACACCTGTTTCTTTACGTGTGATGGGATCATTATAGCCATAGCCGAAAATGAATGGTAATGATCGGGGTACCAATCCTTTTCGACTTGTCCATACTGAGAACCTGTATCATTATGAAAACAACTTATGGCAAAGGTCAGTCAAACGTGAAATTCCCTTTCCAAAACTGTATGTATATCATATAAACGCCCCGGTACTGTAGTTCCATTATCTAGCTAGTACGTACTGAGCAAGCCAAGTATGGGCGGCTGCAGCGGCGGCGGGTCGGGGAAGGAGAACTTGACGATGTACTCCTTGGGGCGCTGCAGCAAGGCGGTGGGCGCGGCGCTGTCCTCGTCCTCGCGCTGCGCCTTGCTGCGGTTCTTCTCTTGTTTCCGGGTCAACGCGTCCTTCTGTTTCTTTTCCTGTTGGTGAAGAAGTTTGATTTTTGTGAATGGTGCCATTTTGTAAGGAAGAAAGCATGGAATTATTAAGTGTTCCTAAACTGAGGTTTGGTGCTGGATACTAATATATTATTATTTAGAAATATTAAGAACTGAGCCCTATCCCTGAGATTCCCACTTTCTCCTAACTCTTTCTTTCTTTCTCTTTCTTTCCCTCAGGAACTACCTCCACTGTCTCCAGTGAAGGTATCTCATAAGCCGATTCCAGGGGGGTTTGTTGCTTTTTGTACAAGCGATGGAGATGCGAATGGAAAGAGAAAATGCGAATACGAGCGTATAGATCTGGCACAGCCCATAATTCCTATAATTATTCTGATTTTTTTTCATACAAATTAGCTGTATACGGTACAATGCGTCGTATATCTATAGATTTTTCGGGCCAGGAACCTTCTCAACTGTAAAGAAGAACCCACCAAAATTTCATCATATCAACGGTTAAGGAACATACAGGACAAACAAAGCTGTTGCCCGCAACCTTCATTCGCGTGAAATGATTATAAAAATATGACTTCCCTATTTGAATTGTGTTAACAATTTCAAGGGATTAAATTTTTTTACACAGAACCCTAATGCTTTTAATAAAATAAAATTAGCCTAAGTTAATCCTTATAACATCAGCTATCTGCCAGTAAAAGTCCCATCAAAATTGGCTGGGCTGTTTCAAAGATTAGCCGGAACAAACAGACAGAAAGACAGTCAATTTTTTTTTTTAATGATTTTATTGTTAAAATTATTGTTAATACCGTTTACTTTCATGTGGATTATGTAAAAAGCAGTCATTTTGAAAATACACACAGAAACTTCAATTTTATTTATTTGTATGTACATAAGATAAAATAAACTTATCAACAATATATGAATAGCACTTACAGCTTGTTTCTTCGACTGCCCATGCGCCTTCAACTCCTTAATCCTCTTCTCTTGCTTCTCGTATTCCTTGATCATCTCCTTCCTCTTCTGTGCGTGCATCTTCTTGAACATTGAGTAGTTGCCCTTGTAGTAGTACAATTTCTGGGTATCCAGGTGAACGATCTCGTTACATACATTGTCTAAGAAGGACTGGTCGTGGGATACTACCAGAAGTGTCTTTTTCCAACCTTGGAGGTAGCTGGAAAAGGAACATCGTTGTATTTCTACTGCATTCAGATTGTGTTTTGGATGGATCAATACAATATCCAAGAGTAAAAACAACATATTGAGCTTTGGACAGACTGTCTGCCACACAGGTATGAACAATAACACTCTTTAAAGCAGTACTTTTTGCTGCACTTTTATGGTTGACTTCAACTGTTTCTGAATATATAATCAGATCCATAATGTTGCTTTTATGATCACAAATATTAATAAAGACTGCACTT
Organism: Noctua pronuba; assembly: GCA_905220335.1. Classification (NCBI taxonomy): domain Eukaryota; kingdom Metazoa; phylum Arthropoda; class Insecta; order Lepidoptera; family Noctuidae; genus Noctua; species Noctua pronuba. The sequence goes on from LR999894.1 coordinate 6,443,011, forward strand.
ACTTGTCCAACCAAATGACAGCGTTCAGATCTAAATGATTCGTAGGTTCGTCAAGCATCAGTAGTGTGGGTTCTATGTAAAGGGCTCTGCAATAAAAAAATATAATTAATTAGGTTCAATAACTGTCTCTGTATGAGTGTCCATCCCAGATAGGTTTACTGGGACTTGTGTTAAAGTGAAGTACGCAAAACAATAACTATTTAGATGATACAGTACAAGATTATTCATTTATCACAAACTAGCTGTTGCGAGCGTTATTTCCCTATTTGAATCGGATTTTGTTAACAATTTCAAGGGATTTTTTTGCACGGAACCCTAATCCTTTTTCTAAAGTAAAGTAAGCCTAAGTTACTCCTTATATTATCAGCTATCTGCCAGTAAAAGTCCCGGTAAAATCGGTTCAGCCGTTTCGACAGGCAAACAATTTTTTTTTGTTATTAGGATCGTATATACTTTCATATGCATTCTACTGAATGCATCTGAAAGTATTATACGGTAAAAGGTGTTATTTTGCAATTACTAACAGACACTTCAATTTAATTTATTTGTACAGATGTAAAAGTAAGTTTGTTTGTTTGTAACGCCTTCCGGGGGAACGTATTTCAATGACATTTGGCAGCTACGGATATTGCATGACCTGTGTTCGGACATAGGCTGACATAGGGTACTTTTTATCCCGGTAGGAGGTTCTGCCGTGGGATACTATCCGATCTCCACGCGAGCGAAGCCGCGGGCAAAAGCTGGTATTAATAATATTGTAGCTGCGTACCTAGCGAGTGAGACTCTCATACGCCAACCTCCAGAGAAGTTCTTGGTGGCTCTGTCCTGCATCTCGCGACTGAATCCCAGACCCGCAAGGATACGTCGCGCGCGCGGCTCTGCTGAGTCCGCGCCTATCGCCTTCAGTTCAGCGTACACCTGAAGAACCAAACTATGTTAAACACAAACTCTCATAAGTCCCCAAAGGGTGAGAAGAGGTGTACACCGTCATTTCGCCAGTTTCCTATGTAATAGGAGGCGAGCCTTTTACCATCAAACATGCAAAATCGAAACTACAAGAGAGAAAATTGAGAAAATCCATGTGGGATGACTTTGCTCGACCTGGGAATCGAACCCAAGACCTCACGTTCAGAACTGGTGCTTGCGACCACTTAGACTAACGAGAACTTTTAACTTTCACTGTTGCTGTTACTCACATCATTTAACTTTTCTTGTTTGCTGAGATCACCTTTTTCTATTAAAGCTTCTAAGTCTTTGCATTCTTTGAGCAATTCTGAAATAGAAACGAGATATATTTTAATTCTACATCGTGCTGTGTATAAAAGAAAAAGAAATCATATGCTTAAATTTAAATACATTACAATGTTTAACAGATTTTTTGATCAATGTAGAATCCATTAGCTAGCACCAAACAAACATTTTATAGCACATAAATGGATTTGATTTAAACTCTAAGAATTTGAATACTTCCTTAATTAGCGGGCGAACGCAAAATACGCGCGTTGGACTTGGAGTTGCGGACAGCACCCCGTTATACAACATAATCCATACTTAGCATTTAATATGGTAATATGTATGAAAAATCTCACCAGTCCTCTTAACATCAGCCTCCAGCAGAGTATCAACGGCGCTTATATCACTGGCAGTGACCTCCTGCTCACACAACAGTATATCTATATGGGGTGGGAGAGGGAAGGCACGCTGAGCCAGATGCCTCAGTAGCGTGGTCTTGCCGTGACCGTTCGGGCCCACCAGACCGTACCGCCGCCCGTTCGCGATCAACAGGTTCGCGTTCACGAACAAATCTTTGCCTTTAGCACTTATTGAGAAGTTTTCCACTTTGATGTCCACTGCGTTTTCTAGGGCTGCCATTTGACCTGAAGTGTGGTAAAGAGTTTAGCAATCGGATATCTGGATGGATGAATTGCAATAACAAAACGCAATATTCTCTAACATCACCTATCAGAGCATCAGAACAAGCATCAATCCAGGCTCCTGGCTACTACTGAGAAATTCCTGACGGAAAAATCCAATACCACTTTCCAATGTGGGAATCGAACCCAGGGCTTACTGCTTTGCATACTGCTGGTGATTTGAGCAATTTCAAAAACCTTTTTTATTCACAAAAGAATCTGGTTTTGATTGAAATATCAATATTTTTTCTCAACTTGTTCTTTTTCATGTGCCACATTTAGTGAAAATAAATGTATTGTTTTCTCTCTTTAGTTCGAAATGAAAAAGCTTGCTACCTACCAGCAGTTTTCTGTGCCTGACTGACAGTGAAGTTGGCGTCAAGATCACTGTGTCCCTGACCACCCTTCTTGGTCAGCAGTTCCATCTGTTTCTCATACTCTTGCATTTTCTTCAACTTTTTCTTTTCTTTGTGACTCATTTTCTTCTCAAAGAGTTCTTCTTTATCTTTATCGGGTAGCTGTGCAACTTTATCATCAATCTCCATGGATGCTTCGTCAGCCGAGCCTTCAGGTTCTATTACTTCCTCTTTCTTAGGTTTCTTGGTTGTGTCCTGTTTGTAATAAAAGTACAACTAATCAAATAACATATAGAACAACATACAACATAGTCAGCATACAAAATCCCCACTGCAGGGAAACAGGCCCCAACAACAACATCAAATCACATTTATTCAAACTAAATGGGGATGACAACTGAGAAACTAATGGCGCTAGCATAGCTGGTTCCAAGCATCGTCATTGGTTAAAAATCTGATAATGTCATTTTATAGTTCAAAATAGTTTGACATCATTGGTCAGATTGAGACCTAGCTATGGTCGCGCCATCTACAATTAGCTTTTAACGGTCTTCCCCATTACCAATGCTTTTCTGTGAATCCCTAACTCATCATCATATGCCTAGCTTTTTTCCAACTTTGTTGGGGTCCACTTCCAGTCTAACCAAATGCAGCTCTGGATACCAGTATTTTTTTTTAAATTCCCAACTCTCTGACAATTAACAAGCGAATTTTGCGTGTGATCTAATTCCTTTAATAATAATTGACACCATACCTTAGCCTTCGCAGGTGGTGGAGGTGGTTCCTCAACTTCTGGCTCAGGTGTAGGGTCTTTTACTTCAAACCTCTTTAGTTCAGCCTCTAAATCATCCATGTTGTTCTTCTTTTTATTTTTACCTGTCATAAACAATAACAATCCCAATTTAGCAATTTTTTGACAACCAGCAATTTTACACTTTTCTCAAAAACACTTTTTTTTTTCATAATATATACCTTTACTCTTAACTACAGGAATTACAATTTGTTCTTCATCCTCTGATGGTTCCATTTTTAATTCCTTATCACTCTCTTCATCTGGCCAGTCTTCTTTCTTTCCTTTGCCTGAAATTATTTCAATTGTTAATTATTACGTAAGGTTTGAAGCCCACCACATTGCTGATTAATAGTTCTATCATCATCATCTGCATAGCCTTTTCCCAACTACATATATTAGGTTAATACCAGTATTTTACATGGAACAACTGCCTGTCTGACCTCAACTAATGACAGCCAGGACTAACAGCTAAACATGCTTTCCGAGGCACAGAGGAAACTCAGTATGCAATGGATGGTCACCCATCTACGGACAGACCTAGATAAGCGCTGCTTAACCTTTAAAATGGAACTGTGCAGCTGTTATTATTTAGCCAAGAGTTAATAGTTCTTTAAGTTAATTAATTTTATAAGTTAAAACATACATACCTTTTTTGTTCTTTGACTTAGCAACAGGTTTAGCTTGATTACTAGAAACATTGCTCACTACAGACTTGGAGTCATCATGATCCTCATCATCTGATGATTCTGCTTCTTCTATATTTTTCTTTTTATTTTTTGCTGTAAAGTTCAAATTAGATATGACGATAATACCAGTACTAAACAGCTCTTATTTCAAGGACATGATGTGCAGTTATTTTTTTTTTGTAGCTAACTTACAGAAGCCCCACTATTAGTGTACAGCGCACTATTAGTGCACACAACAAGTCCTTAGTAATCATAGTAATTACTATAAGGTTTATCGTTTTTTGGATTATTTATATACATATAATATATATTAGTTCATTTCAATTTATTTGTAAGTATATGTATTAGTATGTACCTATTTATGTACATCAATTTATGTTAACAAAATGGTACTTTTCTTATAATTTTTTTTTTGTACTCTATCACAATGCTGTCCTATTTGTCCCAAAGGTTGACTGGTAGAGAATGCCTTGTGGCATTAAGTCCGCCTAAGTACCACTTTTGTACATGAAGTTTAAATAAATACAGATTGACAACTTAGTGCATGTGCATTATGAATCAATTTTAACACGTTCAACGCCACGGAATAAAATACGGAAAACGGAACGTACTGGTGTCGCCCAACATTGTCCGACATGGCGTTGAACGTGTTAACATTTAAATAATGCACAATCAAAAGCACAACCCAGATAAATTCAGTTTTTAATACTACTATTTACAAAAATGATCACTTACTTTTCTTTTTACTAACAGGTTTTGCAATTTCCTCTTCAGATGCTTCTTTGAGTTCAACATCACTTGCTTCTGAAGACCAGTCTTCATCTCTCTTACCTTTCCCTGCGACCAAAAATTTGTATCAGCTACATGACAGAGCAGAAATTGAAACATGGCCAAATAATGGCCATTATTTTATTGGAATTCATGATGTAAGAGCATTTTATACAATGCCAAGTAACAAATACTCACATCTATTACGCCCCAACCCTGTATTTCCACTGAGTTAGGCATAGTACACCACATATCTGCCAATTATGTTTGTGTTGAAGCAAGCCTACTATTTTTGAACATGTGAAAACCCAAATATCTGCCTGCTCCTAATATTACTAACATTCCTGACTTTACTTGAGGTCAAAGCGCCCCGGTAGCCCGCGAAATTCAAGTTTTCTTATGTTTTTGCAATTTGCCAGTCAGTGCTGTATGTTGAACGAAATATGATTGTGCATTGTGCTCACATATAGAAGCAACAATATTGTACCCAGGACTATGTAATATATACGGGGTGTAAACAGACCCTTCACCAAGCCGTCAACCAAGCATTCTGTACATCAAACTAAGTAACTTTACGCAAAAATTATTGCTGGGAAACGACTTTTTTTTTAGGGTGAAAAATCACGTTTTACGGTAAAACTAAATGTAACGCACTCAAAACATTGTGCTGATGGATGGATTGTATAGTACGAGGGTCGTGAAGGTGTTTAAAGTAAAAATCTTACATTAGAAACATGTATTTTAAAAAAAACTTGTGAAAAAGTTGAAACTTTGACCCCCAATATCTCCGAAACTAGAAGGTTCCCAGGTATGGTCTAGAACAAAAAAATGATCGCAGTGACGGGGAGAACAAGTACCTTTCGGGTTCGTTAAGGGTCTTTTTACACCCTTTATAACTTGATTTGAAAAGAGTGTCCATGGAGTTTCTTGCCCATTAGTCTCCATGAGATCTACTATTTTCAACTGGGCAACTACAGTCCATTCACAGTTATTATGCCTGTCGCAGGACTGTAGGTAGCTTATTTTTGACTATGCAAAAGAGCCTGTCACGGGTCTATTTGAAATAAATGCTTTGAGTTTGAGATTCAAGTTTTTAAACCGTCATGGTCACTAACATTATCATTAATACTAAAACAATTACCTTTTTTCTTTTTACCAGCCTTTGTTGGTTTTGATGCAGTGTTTGTTGTATTGCTTACTGTTGACTTACTGTCATCTTGTTCTTCATCAGAATCTTGACCCTTCTTTTTATTTTTCCCTGTAATTATAATAATTTAATTGGGTTTTTGTTTTAAGAATGCTATAATCTAATAGAGCTACACTAAATATATTGCTGTAGATATAAGAAGTTTTAAGGGATAGATATTGAGAATTATAATTCCGCAACAAAAGTTAACACGAATGTATCATATGGTGATGTGACATCATAACAGGCCAAAGATTCCAGTCACCAAATATGCTGCAAAATATTTGTGTTGCATCAGACATGCAAAGGAAAACATTATGTATATTATCTCTTTTGTATTTGTAGTTTTAGTCTGCGATGAGCCTACTTGCAGCAAAGCAAATTAAACCATTCTATTTTTCTCAGCATATGTGCACCTTTCTTTTGTGATTTCTTTGCCGCTGGCTTGGGGACGTCTTCGTCATCAGATGCTAACACCTTCTTCTGCACATTTCCTTCGTCACTGTCGCTCCAGTCGCCGGCGCTGCTTTTACCTTTCTTCTTCCCTTTTCCCTTACTTTTAGAGGTTACCTCATGATCGTTTGTTACAGTCTTTTTTTCTTCAAAATCATCATCGAAGTCTTGGTTTTTCTTGGTGCCCTTCTTTTTCGACATTTTAGTGACTTAGTTTAAAGAATTACTAAATAAAAAATACACAATCAGCCAACTCACTATTTTATGAAATTTACGATAGTGATCGTGATTTCGTGAACAGATTTCCGTGAATGACTGACAGCACTGACACGAATGAAAGTGGTCAGTGTCAACTGTCAATGTCAAAAAACAAAACGTAATCAATGGTCGTCGTATCGTTTGAGTTTAGCAATAGTATTTTATAATTCCATGGAGTGGTCCAAAATCATGTCTGCAAGGATTCTTGTTTTATTATGTGAAATATTTATTGATGCTCGTTGGAGGTAAGGTCGTCTCGTGAACCGTTATGCTAACAATATGATTCACATGATCATGTTGATAACCTCCTCCTTTTGGAAGTCGGGGAACAAATATGGCTTTACAGAGATATAATCATTAAAATCATCAACACAACTCTCTAAGTTCAAATAATCCCATTAAATGCCTTTTTCTTGAAATAGTCATTAAATGGGATTAAATGAACTTATAGGATTGTATTGATGATTTTAATGACTATAATTCAGTAGCTACATACGCGGTACGGTTGCGAATCATATTTTGTTTAAAGTACGTACAGCCTGACACTGACCTGCAAATTGCAAAAAAATCTAAGATTTTAATTTCGCGGGCTACCCTGGAGTTTCCTCCTTAAAGTACTTCAAGTAGTGTGTAGATGTTATATTACATTTAAATCCACATATTAGACGCATCAAGCTGATGCGACCCTACGACGGACAAACTATGTAGGCATAATATGCTCTATTACCCGTGCGAAGCCGGGACGGGCCGCAATATATTATTATTATTGTACTTTATTTATATCTTTACAAATTCAATTACATTTTTAAATATTCCTTAGAAAAACAATATAAATAACATTTACAAATATATAAAAAATTAGCCCACCGATACCGGGAACGGGGTCCAAGCTACAGAGAGAGGAACCTCCTAACAATACGAGCCGTGTCCAGGAGTACCGCTTTCTGAATCAAGCCCTTGATCCAGCTGCCTAACGAGAGCCTTCTCAGGTATTGATCGAGGCTCTTGGCAATTAAGCCATGGGCTGATACGACTATCGGCACAATGATCGCTGAGTCCACATCCCACATATCGACAACCTCGCGAGCCAAGTCAAGATACTTGATTTAATTATCTTTCTCGGAGCTTTCACGAGGTTCGCATCATGCGGGACCGTTATGTCAACAATCATTGTGCGCCGCTCTGATCGATCCACCAGCAGCTTATTGGCTACAATAGTCCCGTCAGTGATGATGGATGGATCCCAGTACAATGTGATATTGCCATTTTCGAGAACTGGGTCGGACACATACCTATAGTACTTCACTTCCGATTCCACGAGGTTGTATTTTAGAGCAAGTTGCTGATGGATAATCCTGGCTACAAGGTTGTTTCTATGCAAGTACTCACCGTTAGCCAGACGAGAACACCCGGAGATAATGTGACGGATTGATTCGCCTGAACTGTGGCATGCCCGACATATGTCAACTGTACCGTCCTTCACAATAAATCTCCGGTGGTTATTCGTCATCATAACTTCATCCATAATTGCGCAGACAAAACCTTCGGTTTCTCCGAAGAGGTCTCCGGCACGTAGCCAGGCTACGGACGCTGATAGGTCTACATCAGGCCCATGCAGGGCCCGAAAAAAGCGTCCGTGAAGCTCCTTACTCTGCCATACCTCCCTGCGGTCGTTAGTGTCAAGTACTACAGGTTTGCGCCAGTTTTCTTTAGCGAGGAGAAGCGAGAAGGAGAGCGGGGTGAGGCCCTTGTCCACCGCAATCACATCTCGATGCATCCCCACGTCGGCTTCTAGGAAATATTCCCTGAGACTGCAACTCGCGATTGTGGAGAGTCTTACCGTTTAAAAAGCCTCGACCCCCACACCTCCGCGGGACATACAGTCTCTTAACCGAAGAACGTGGGTGATGCATTCGATGTGCTGTCAATAATCTACGGACTCTCCTATCCAGGCCGTCTAGTTCTGTTTGAATCCATTTGAGTATGCCGAAAGAGTACATCAAAACGCCATGACCCAACCATTCAAAGCACTCACCTTATTTCCGCTTGATAAGAGACTTGCTACTAAAGAATTCGATTTCGCAAGACATTATTATTTTAATATTTGGTAGGTGAATATTAAATTAATCCCGTTACGATTTATGTCAAGTTTAGCTATCAACGTGATTTCCGATTACTCTATAAAAAAATAACATTTTTATTTTTTGTTTACTGGCATAATTGTTAGACAAGGACACAATCCACTCTGGTCGCTTTCTCGCTCTAAAGTTTTATTCCCCCTTTGAATTAATTAAAGTAATACGAACTCTATTTGTTTGAAATAAAGTTCATTTTCAAACGGTTTTTTGATTTCAAAATTTTGTTCGTAATCATTCCAGTTAGTATATAAGTTCCTTGGTTGATGGTGACCATCAGGGACAATAGTCATAGCCAATACGAAAAAACTGAAAAACTGACAAATTTTCCCAATCAACCTTGAACCTAATATTTAAGTTTTAAAGTTGAAAATCGATTAAATAAATTAGACAGATTGTAGTAGTTAGATGTGCCGAGGTCTGTACAATAAGTCAGTGCCGTCGGCGGCACACGAAACCTGCGGTGGTAGCACGCTGTCTCACGAGTAGGGCGAAACCTGGTTTTAGTCCCAAAGGCAAACCCGGGAAAAAACGGTTTTACCTAAAACCCGGTTCGGCATGCCCTACGCACGACACATTTGTGCTCACGTGACGCATCTCGCGTGACTACCTAGTTTATACTAGGGTGTTGCCGATAGCTACCTTGCTTTATACGCACGAGTCGACGACCTATCAAGCAATGCAAAATCAAATTAAGCTGATCTCTCATGGTACGGGAAGCTCACACAATGCGAAGTCAGGTTATACTGGATATGTCGTGTGTACTTGTATCTTAGTCGACAATAACGTATCATATTTTTGACTTAATAACAAGTAACGTAGCATATTTTTGACGTGGAGTTGCGGAAACCAGCCCGTTAATCAATACAGTACAATACAACGTAACGTATTGCAATAACATATTTGCACTTAAGAATATCCGATTAGAATGTTTGGCCACAAAAGGGATGAATAAATAAAAGGCAATTGCATATGGCTGAGATGAGAACGCTAAAGTCTCGTGGTCACAAGCGCGACTGCGATTCCCGGGTCAAGAAAGTGTTACTTGGTACGTGTTTGCTTTAGGAATGGCGTACAAAAAATACCCCGGAAGGCACGTTACAAATAATTTTTTTTTTTGGCACATACCTCAAATACACTCTATATAAAAAGCAAAATTAAAATGAACTTAGCGTTAAGCCTTTGGTCCTGTGCCTGATTTGTTTCCAATCGAAAGAGAGGAAAGTTAATATATCTGTGTGCGTGCACATAAGTACACTAATAATATCTTCTAGATGGTTATTAAAATTTATAGTCTCTGTTGAGATTGATTTTGAAGGGGACTATTATTATGCTGGCTGCATAAAAAAAGCTAAAAAAAGAAATCAAATATGATTATGACTTATGATGATACGAAAAAAGAACAAGGATGTACTTCTAGGACGAAATAGCATATTTTTGATGATGAAGACTAAAAACGTTTTTCTGAATTTTGTAGTTACCTTTGTGTTTGTATTTGGTTTTATAACTTCGTGTGCTGCGGAAAATGTAAAAAAAAGTGCTGATGATAATAGAGATGACAATGGCGAAATAAACGATGACTCAAAAGATGAATCCCTGGACATCCCAGTTGAAACTGAACCCGCTAACCTTACGTGTGCGAGAAGACAAAATAGTCAAATGCATGAAATACAGTCTGCTACCTTAAACCAATTTCCATTTATGGCCGCTTTAATGTCTCAACAAAATGATTATTTGTGTTCTGGTGTCGTAGTCTCCAACGGATTGATATTAACAACAGCTCAGTGTACTCAATTTGCTCTAAGTTACGCACTACTGAATACTACCACTGATAAGAAGGACGAATCCACGATATCGCTTCATGTTATAAAAACTGAGAGATTCCCTACTTTTACTGGATCGGAATCAATAAAAGATGTTGGTATTGTTTACACCGAGAAACATAATAAGAGCGTTGCATCAAAAATAGTTCTCAGCAATGTCACAAGCCCTCGCAGCATCACCGATGTAGAAGGGATAGGGTTTGGATTAAATGCTGAGGTTGGGCAAACGAAACAACTTCAGTATATCGGCATGGAAAACCGTTCCCCGGACGAAATAACAGATAACTTGAAAATTTATTTTGATTGCGTTGACACTAAAGTACTAACATGTTTCAAAGACACGGGTGGGCCGGTGTTGTTTGATAAAGAGCTTGTGGGTATTGTTGTTCAAGGTCAATATGAATGTTCCAGAGAAATGACTGCTGTCTACGCTTTAAACAAAAAGATGGCAGATGTTTTACCAGTTTATACGTTTAAAGCGTGGCTTGACGCAAAAATAATTAAGAATGAAGAGCAAGAAGTCGAGGCTCTAGTAGAATATCCAGCGCCAGTTTCCGATCAAGTAAAGGGAACATCACCAGATCTACTACGTCGTCGTCATAGAATGACAGCCTACAGGGCAGGGACAGGACTTAAGGTGACTCCTACGCGTCTTATTACAGGATGTGTATGTTTGTTGGCGCTTTATTGACTTTATTACAATTTAAATTGTTGATTTTAAATATTATACCACAAAGGAGTTAACAGAAATAAATAAAAAAAGACTAAAAAAAATTGGTGAAATTTTAATTAAAGTTTTCATGTCTATAAAATTTATTTCTACTTTGAACGGTTTATTCCCGGTCGTCCCCACATCGTCGTCCTCACAAGGTGCGAATGCGAAAAAAAAGTTTCATTCCTCCTCAGTGGTGACGATTGGGACTTTATTTCCCATCGTTCCGCTTTAGACCGAGAGTCAAAATGCAGTAATGGGGATTTCAATAAAATGTTTCACGGATTGTTAAAATGTTTTAATTATGACTTTCTGACCAAGTGTGAACAATTTTTTTGATTAAAAATAATTTAATAAGACTGAATCACAGGTAATCAACGACCCCCATAAAGTAATACAATCCCATGTTTTCTTTTGATATACACTAACACTGTCTGACCACTTGAACTACTCCCTGCACTTGGTTCCGCCATGATCGAATTTTGCCAACTAAAACCCAACAGACCCATTTGCGAGTAACAAGAAGCGCATCAACGACACTTATTGCTGTGCTCTGATTGGCTATTTTAAGGTCATGCATACAATGCCCTTCGATAAGCCAGGGTGGTGACGGTGCGTCATTAGTCTGGTAAATGAGTGCTCAAAAGGGGTATGTGGTTGGAAAAGTCGAAAGCAGAAAATCTGACTTATGAACTTTGTTTGGACTAGTTAGAAGATAAACATATTAAAAGTCCTGACCCCTCCGAGGTGAGCCCGAGGGATGGGGGGGCAAAGAAGGTCCCGTTTTTTGGTTTTTTGCTTATATCTCGAAAACGATGCGTCGTATAAAATTTTGGTGTACTACATAATAAAACCTCATAAAATTCTCTACAACTTTGTTTGTCACACTTTTTATCAATCTCCAAAAAAAACGAAAAAAAAATAAAATATATACGGGGTGTAAACAGACCCTTCACGAAGCCGTTAACCAAGCATTCTGTACATCAAACTAAGTTACTTTACGCAAAAATTTTTGCTGGGAAACGACTTTTTTTTTTGGGGTGCAAAATCACGTTTTACGGTAGAACTCAATGTGACGTACTCAAAACATTGTACTTATGGATGAATTGAATAGTACGGGGGTCGTGGAGGTGTTTAAAGTAAAAATCTTACATTAAAATCATGTATTTAAAAAAAAACTTGTCAAAAAGTTGGAACTTTGACCCCCAATATCTCCGTAACTAGAAGGTTCCCAGGTATGGTCTAGAACAAAAAAAATATCGCAATGACGGGGAGAACAAATGCCTTTCGGCTTCGTTAAGGGTCTTTTTACACCCTTTATAGCAAAGTTGTCGAGAATTTTATCAGATTTCATTGTGTAGTACAACAAGTATTCGTGCGACACACCGTTTTCGAGATGCAAACCAAAAACGGAGACGAACGGGGCAGAGAATTGGACAATTTTTTAAAAATTGTTCGTTTTTCGGGGCTCATAGCAATTCAACGATAAGAGATAGATAAAAAATTTGAAAAGCAACGTTGAAGAGAATTTTATGATGTTTTATTATGTAGTACAACAAAATTTAATACGATGCATCGTTTTGGAGATATAAGCAAAAAACCAAAAACAGGACCCCTATCCCTCGGGCTCACCTCGGAGGGGTCAGGACTTTTAATATGTTTATCTTCTAACTAGTCCAAACAAAGTTCATAAGTCAGATTTTCTGCTTTCAACTTTTCCAACCACAATCATTAATTGCCCAGGCTACATTGCGTGTCTATTGTTTGTTACTAACATCAACATAACTACTTACAATTACCGAGTAGATGATAGTAAGTTGGTCTTAGAGAGTAGTACTGACTACCTAAATAGTGATTCAAATATTTTAATCCGTTGATTACCTGTGATTCAGTCTTTTTAAATTATTTTTAATCAAAAAATGTTCACACTTGGTCAGAAAGTCGTAATTAAAACATTTTAACAATCCGTGAAATCTTTTATTGAAATCCCCATTACTGCATTTTGACTCTCGGTCTATAGCGGAACGAGTGGGAAATAAAAAGTTCCAATCGTCACCACTGGGGAGGAACGAAATTTTTTTTTTCCATTCTTACCCAGTGCGGACGACCGGGAATAAACCCTTTGAACGATCCCCAGACAAACATGCCCTAAAATTTTCTGAAAACGTTTAGGTACCCGGAGCAGCAAGTCTGCTATTGCGTATAGTGGAAGCACCAGGGTAGCCCGAGAAATTCAACTTTTCTTAGGTTTCAATTTGGAGGTCAGTTTCAGGCTGTATGTTAAACAAAATATTATGATTCGCTACCGTAACACGTATGTTAGTGCGAAATTACAGTGGCAGCGGGGCGGGCAGCGGAATCCGCTGGCGGGTAACGCAAACACATAGTTTTTGACTAAGGCCTAGCGCGCATTGCCTTGCGGTGGAAGCATTCACGGGGCCGCGCACTGTGGCGAAAAAAACGCACGTTTTGTCATTCGAACACCAGCTGTGGTGCTCACACATTATCGTTATGGACTACCATACAAGCGTCACTATCTGCATATATTTATTATTGCGTAAAAAAAAATGCAATTCGCGAATAAAATGATGGCTCGTTTACTTACTGAATCATGATCCTTATAATATCAATAATAGAATGTATCATCATTATATTCGCAAATCGCATTATCATCAACATACGACGTAAACACAGCTGCTATTTGCAAAAAACCCAGAAAATTTGAATGTTCTAAGTAAACAATACTGATTTATTACATACCTATCCACCTGTAGCTATCTATAGAGCCTTAGTTCCCGTCGAGATCACTAGATGGCGTTTCGAAACTGTATGCTTCGAAATGGCACAAGAAGGCTCTCTTCTGCCTTATTATTACTTTACTCTTCGAGCAAGTGTCTCAGTGCGTTTTTTTCACCGTAGTGCGCAGTGCTTCATATAATTATCTCTATGCGATACAAAAATATGTGCGGTAGTCTCACTGCAGCAGCGCGAGACCTGCGATGACTTTACCGCATACGTTTATTTCACCGCAGTGCGCGCACTTCTATGACACTGTCCTCAAAGTTAATCGTTTGAAAGATAAACAGTTCCAAAGTGGTAAAATGTAGGATTATAGAACGTATAAAAACTTTCAACGAAAATTGGTTTGAATAAGATTTGATGTTTAGTTTTTGAGATATGGGACTTTTTGATCAAACTGCAGCAGTAACTTTTTTTTCATTAACATACTATGAAAAACAAATTTAGTTTTTCTGTTTTGTTTGGTGACTCTCACTTGGCATTTTTTTTTTACACAATTGACCATTTTTAGAGAGTTTGCGACATAAAACTGGTATAAGAATTCTACTCTTTGCTTAAAACGAAACACCATAACGTCAGTCGGCGAATCAACTAAAGTCTGTTTTTTAATCTCAGAGACTAAACTGACAAATGAAAATATCAAAACTGACTTAAATGCTATTGAAATCTATGTCAGTTTGCCATTTGTACTTGTCAATTTAGTCTCCGAGATTAAAAAACAGACTTTAGTTACATAACACCTATAGTGTTATGGTCCATGTATTTTGGCAGAGGGGTAAGTCCAGCTATATCAACTCTAGGGCTATTTCCTCTATGGCATTAAAATGCAGAGGCACTTTTGTCAAAGTGTCCTGTCCTACAGCAGTCTGTCAAGGAACTTATACTATAAGTTCCTTGGTCTTAGTTATATAGTATATTATCTATGATCATAGTCACGACCACAGAGTACATTTATTATAGTGATGACGGTAACGTCAGTCCGTCCGTCAGTCGGATAGCTGTTGTCAACTTGTTTTTTTACTTGCTTTTGTGAAATTGTTTTTTCCAGGAGAATAAAACCATAAAACGTACGAATTATTTTAATAAGAAAACATGTATTGTGTAAAGTTTTCTTGTTCATTTCGATCGTACTTAACATTCGGTTTAATCATATTTCTGGTTTCTCCATTTTAGAGGAGGCCCGGGAGTTCCACAAAGAATAAATGAATAGTGACCGACCAGAGGGGGTATGATATTTTTTTCAACTACTACCTAGCACAAAATGCTTAATTATGTGTTTTTTTTTTTAAATAATCCTTACAATAAAATTATTAGGGATCGGATATTCGGATGCATAAAGGGTGACAGGGAAACTCGACCTATCCTTTGAGAACTGACACAGCTCGGTAACTATCCAGATTTGACCCCTTAGTTAACTGGGTTTAATTTGTTGCTAATGACCTCCAGTATAACCTCTTTGAAGGAATAGGTCGACTTTCCCTGTCACCCTGTATTTACCTAAAGTAGGTACATTTAATTGCAGGAAAGGGTACAAAAGTGTGGAAGTGGCTTCTTAGAATATTTTTTTTTCATAAAAAAATATGTAATGTGTATTTAATGTAGTATTCCTAATAATTATCTGATCTTTTAAAATTGGAAAGAAATTTTGGGAAACACGAAAAAATTTGACTAACTCTAAAACTTTGCTGCTAAGCAACTGAATTCAAATTTTGCTACTGAATATTCAAATATAATAAAATGGATATTATGACTAGGCTTATAATAATTATTATTTTGATACTCGAACTTGCACTCCGTACTAGTCAACACTCAAACTTTAGGTAAATATGCATCCGAATATCCAATCTCTAATGATTATGAAGCAAAACTGCACATTTCATTATAGGAATGCATGATTTTATTTATGGGCCTGTATAAAGAATATACGTTTAAGATTGTCAAAAGAAGTATCTATTATGTCAATGAGGAATGTTACTATTATTTCCACAACAAATAATTTAAGATGATCAAGGTCTACTCACCCTTCTTCATTATTATAAGCATTGTAAACATTGTTATTAGACCCTAAGGAAACACTGACTAGGACTTCAAAGCCCAGTCACAAATAGATACATAAGTCTGGCAATGAGAGCCTATTAATTATTGTACAATTTTCATTATTGTTGTTGTTTATTAACAAAGAAAGTAAGTATTATGCTTTTTTATGACTAACCAAATATTATAATTTTCAGAAAGGGGGGGTTCCTAATGCAAAAGCACGACGACCAATTCATAGCTACAGAGTTGAGTATCCAATAATAAATGAGATAATGGGAAGGTATGGATTGAATAAGAACAACCAGAATGAACAAGATGCCAATGACCAGATCAAGCCAATGGGAGTGGATGTAGTGGACAATGTGATGAGGTAATAACTACTATTACTACAATAACTATGCTAATACTGGCAAAAGCGTAAAACTATATTTATTAAGTCTTGAACAGACAATGGATTATTTGGCATCGGACAGAAATTACAACAGCCATCTATTAATCATATCATCAGACGATATGTTTGCTGATGAATGGACGAAGATTTTATTGGTATGTCAGAAGTACTGTGAGAGGAATTTATGAAAGTGATGTTAACCTTCTTTTATTTATGTTTTCACTTCAAGTTTGTTACTGTAATTTTGGTTGTAAACACAACCATTGTAATTAAATAAATATCCAGTGGGATGATGCAGGCTAACAGTATCAGTATCCACTGGCCGAGACATTATTTATTGTCTGCAGACAAATTGTCCATCATCTTCTCAGTGCTTTGTGGGAGTACTTCTATTAATAGCTCTCTGTCATTATGTTGATAGATTTAGACCATCCTGCTTGCATCGAAAATCACTAAATACATTCTATTGTTTTGAGCCGTCATACATAGAAATGTTTCGTCAGTAATTTTAAAAAAAAACAGCAATTCCAAACATTTGCAAATGTAGACATAGCACTTTTATAGGAAACTGTATTGTTTTTTTTAATTACCTCAGAATGATGCACTGAATACATGGTAACTGTTTGTACGTCAGTGTGCCTTTCACCTTTATATTTAAAACATACTTCTTTGTCTGTTAACAACATGTAGAATTATTTAAATATGTTGTACACTTTTAGTAATTTGTGGTACAAATGAACAAATACAAATGTGAAGTTGCTCCTAAGTCATGCTTAATTGCTTATCATATCACTCCAAGAGATAAGTAGCGGAAATAAAACAAATGTAAATGTTTCCAGCAAAATGTGTCGTCAAACCAGTCCGCTATCAATACGAAAGAAAAAGTTACCACGAAGTAATTCCTATTCACAGGATGAGGAAAATACTGATGAGACGTGAGTCATTATGCTTTGTTATGTTGTTGCTATTATCATTTACAAACATAAATGTATTATTTCAGTAAGTTTAACTGTGTCATAAGAAAACCTTAATAATAATCTGAAATAACACATTATTTTGAGACCATTTGCTACAACGTATTGTTCATTCATTATTTGGTCAGAATATCCGATTTGATAACAAAACCAGCTTAGCTTATTTTTCTGCCTTCTATACTTCAACTAGCCACAGCCATTTTGAATAAGATCTTTGAGATACATTTGCCCTCATTTAAAAAACTTACCAGTAGTATATTTAACTTACCTGTTTATGTACTATGTCTGTAATATGCTTAATGCCAGGTATTTTAAAAATGCATTGTTGCTGCCTTTATCAAATCATAAGCTTTATTGCCACAAGATCTTGTTTATCAATGATATTGTAGCATCTACTTGTAACCATTTTCAAATCACATTGCTGCCGCTCATAACATATGATAACTGTGTGACTAAACTTTTGTGAAAAGTCTGTGTGTTTCATTGCAGCAATGTGCT
The DNA here is from genome assembly GCA_905220335.1 of Noctua pronuba. NCBI lineage: Eukaryota > Metazoa > Arthropoda > Insecta > Lepidoptera > Noctuidae > Noctua > Noctua pronuba. The sequence goes on from LR999894.1 coordinate 6,460,793, forward strand.
TTCAAAATCTTTACCTGCAACTCTCCCGTCCCATTTGCCTTACAGTGATGAATCTGAAATAGAGGATAACTACTCTATGAACTCTTTAACAAAGTCAAGAATTGAAGAAGAAAGTTATCATGGTATGATAAATAGAAGTAATAGGAGTAACAGGAGCAACATGAGCTCAGAACGCGTCCAAAGCTCTCCTTACCAACGGAAGTTATCAGTTTCATCAAGAGAAAATAACCAACCCCAGTCGAGCAACATACTACAATACATTTTTCTCACATTATTATTAAGTGTTATAGCTGTGATGATACATTGGAAGTTCCCTAATATATTAACAAACAACGCTCAAGATAAATCAACACAAACTGTTAATTATGATAAAATTATATTTGAAAACAATATGAAAAATCTCCAGGAAAAATATAATATCGATGATAATTCTATACTAAAGCTAAAAACGGGTAAGTGATCTGTTAGCTACATTTATTCATTACTTTGATTAGTGTCTATTTTCATAGAAAACACACATAATACGGGGTGTAAACAGACCCTTCACCAAGCCGTCAACCAAGCATTCTGTACATCAAACTAAGTAACTTTACGCAAAAATTTTTGCTGGGAAACGAAATTTTTTTTTGGGGTCAAAAATCACATTTTACGGTAAAACTCAAAATAATGCGCTCAAAACTTATTGCTGATGGATGCTTTGAATAGTAAACGGACCATGGAGGTTATTGGAGTAAAGTTAGAACCTTAACAAGTAGTATTTAAAAAAAACTTGTGAAAAAATTGGAACTTTGACCCCCAATATCTCCGTAACTAGAAGGTTCCCAGGTATGGTCCAGAACAAAAAAATGATCGCAATGACGAGGAGAACAAGTGCCTTTCGGCTTCATTAAGGGTCTTTTTACACCCTTTATATGATAAGTATGTTTGCATTGATTTTCATTATCACTTTATTTTATGATAGATTAATTAATGTCTATTTATGCTCATAGTACAAAACTACAATAATGTTATTACGGTTTTTTTAGACTACAATGATAGCAATTTGAGAATGTTAAACACTTCAGTAAATCTAGTCTTACACAACAGTTAGCTGTTAACCTTGTTGTTCAATCCAGAATGTAATATTAGATGTTTTCAAACTAAAATATTACTATCCTGTCCTGTCATTTTATCTTATTCAATGGGGAAGACCGTTAAAAGCTTGTTGTAGATAGCGCGAGCATAGCTAAGCCCCAATCTAATGAAGTCAAGCTATTTTGAAATATAAAATGAAATTACCAGGCACAAACTAAGAGCTACTAATTTACGTTTTTTCTACGGGCCCACAATCATTGGTTTCCGTGAAACCAGATTCTGCAAAACGTTACTCCAGCAGGAAATGAAATATCTCTAAAACCTTAAGACGCACAAACTTTTTTGGCTCATATTTATGCACATATTTAGGGTGTTTGTGCACTACAAGGTATTTTACTGCCCAGCAGTCCGATTTTTTAAAGTCCGATATGGCATGAAAAAAAAGGATGCTTGGCTTGTGCACTTGCCCGTCTATACTCGGATCGACGCGATTGGTGCGGCGCAGTTTAGGGTAGCTCTCTTTGGAACTGCACGCCACGCACGCGTAATTACGATGATTTCTTGGAACGTCGGCAGTTGCTTGCTTTATATTTTACGTGCGAAGACGTAGAAGACAAAAATAATATTGGGTTCATCACCTTTTAGGTGAAAGATACCTGTGGGTTTAGATAAACCACAATAAATTGAGGCAGGTCGAAAGAAAATAATTTTAACTGCTATCGGATGTCTACAACTACTTATGATTTTTTTTAAACGGCCCGGCCGTAATTTTTAAATGTGGAAAAGTAAAATGTTGGACGGTAAAATTACGTAGGTACAGTGCACAAACTAGTAAGTATATACCTACAGTTATGGCGTGCCATATCGGACCGTAAAAAATTTGACTGCGGACAGTAAAATTCAAAGAGTATAATAATAATAAGGGAGGTAAAATTCCTTGTAGTGCACAAACGCCCATAAGCTACATGCCCATATATTTTATTTCTCACTCCAGTCATTCGTTTAGAATTTTCTTGCTGGAAAAACATTACCCCAGCAGGAATAGATTTTTCGATTTTTTTCCGAAACAACAGCACGCACTAATTTTATATTTGTCTCACATTTACAGCTTAGTACCTACGCACTAAATATTGGTAAAACTCAATTCCTTGTAAAATACATTTACTTGCTGGGGTAACGCACACCCTGAAACATGATGATGATTATACACTCTAATTCCAAGCTCATAAAAAAGGCTTCCTTTTTAAGGAATATCAGCTGCCTACTTGGAAAGCAGCTCGTGGCTACATAATAACAGCCGCACGGGTCGAAATTCAAAGTCTTCCTATGGACGTCCCAATCGGATAAAGTCTCATTATATTCAGCAGCAATTATATATCAATAAACATGAGCCACTTGCCTAACACGGTAACTAAAGCTGCTAGTTTAAACGATTTTACAAGGAATAACACGCTCATATTTTGGTTTACTGGCGTACAAAAGGACAAAAGTGATAAGCGTAGATAGTTTTAAAATACATTTAATGATTACACAAGGTTATTATCAAGGAGCTCGTGGGCAAAAAATAATAGCTGCTCGGGTCCATGTTCAGGTTAATTCACGCTTGCTTAGGTTGGTCCCTGCACGGGTGACCAAACATTACATACCGAGTGTCCTCTGTGCCTCGGAGAGCACGTTATGCCGGTGGTCCCGGCTGCCATTTGTGGATCATTAACAGTCGCAGGTAATCAGGTGCCCGAGTTTGACAATTAGCGTTATCAAGGGGGAGCGTATTACCTAGTACTAACTGGGTTGTGAAGGTCAGATAGGTACTAGCTCCATGTCATCATCATCATCAGCCTAAAGCAGTCCAATGCTGGACATAGGCCTCTTCAATCGCACGCCATTCAATTCGGTGCTAGCTCCATGTAACATACTGATATTCAGCTGCACCCGTTTTAGTCCGGTTAGACAGGAAGCCGACCCCAACATAGTGGGGAAAAGGCTAGGCAGATGCTGATGATAATTAACTGCTCCATTGAAGTCGGGTGAAACAGATCCATTTCAGGATAGTCCTCCAGTCATTGTGAAACTCAACATAGATATGTTTTCGTTGTATTGTTTCAGGTTTATCAACAATCTTCTCAAGAATGGATACTGGCTCCTTCATGTTTGTTTACAACAGTAAAACAAACAATTTCAACCTTGTGAGATTTGAAAAATTCGCAGATGAAGTTGCGTACACAGCAGCGAGATTTTTACGTAAGAATCACTACATGTTATGAATAAATTATTCTCTTTTATAGCCAACCTTCATCGAAATAATTGGGTTAGCTATAATAACTTGGCCACTGTTAATAAATTAAAACTTTTAAGTAGAAAAGAAGGCTGGTGCCTGGTCAGTAACTTCAAGTTCAAAATCATCGATATTTTTAACCTTAACTGTTCCATTCCTGGCCAAAACCTTCGACCTATTCCTTCCTCTTTCCTCGATGTTGTGCTTCTACTCGCCATTACATATAGAAGCCATTCAAGGCGTCTAGCCAACTTATCTAGTTTCAATCTTACGGTCTGTGACTACGGACATACAGTTTTACATCCGGCAGATATTGACTGCCCAGTCCCATTTCAGTCGTGCAACTTTATGAGCTATGTCGGCCTTTTGCGTTCTGGAAATCAGTGTTTTTTGCACATGCGGTTAGTTTAACAGTTATTGTTAGCCTACTATCTCACTGCTGTTCAAGACCTCCTCATGATTCCCAGTTCTTTCGATCCCAGGCTAATATAGGCCACTGGTTGTTGGTTTTGTCCAGCTCGCCCCGTCATCTTCTACGAGTTTAACAGCTACATATATAATATCATAAAATATTCTTTCTATTTTATTACTACAACTTTAAATCCATTTTTTCAGGCAACGATATTTCGTCAATACGACACACAGTCGTTGAAAGCTCTAACCTCGATATGCAAGAACACGGGGAGTTGATCACGAGGTACCGGGATGAAGTCGATAGATCCGGAGTGATGCTTGTCAAAGAAATCGATGGGGTGCCTTCAGAGCTTGCAATGGCCTTCCATTACTATTGTGATGAATATGATCCGCTTGTCAAGAGAAGTGCTATATTTTTCACACTAAATATGGCAAATTGTTCTAATACATCAGGTAGTCAGATGTTTAATAGTTATAGTTGTAAATAAATAAGCTTTTTTTATAGGGTATTGCTAAAATTTTATAATGGGATCATATATTAAGTTAGGAAACATAAAAACAAGAAAACTAAAAACAATGATAGTTAAGAGTGCATAAGTAGAAGTAGCCTTGGACCCCAAACTAGACAGCCTATATCTTGGTGGCCCAGTATAGACAGAAAAGGCAGATTGAATTATTGACTGTTCAGCGTGACACAGCAAAGCACAAGTAACAATTCATATTATGAAAATAGTAATTAAAACATTCAGCAATCAAATAACAATAAAGTGAATATAAAAAAATGATTAGAAGGGCGGAAGAGTGTAGTGTGTGCGAGAGTGAGCAGGTATGTGTGTGTTATAAAGTTAAGACGGGCAGGGAAAGGTCTAGTAGTAGTAAGTGCTAGTTACTTCAACAACATTTATAATCTAAATGATCATATAATGTAATGTAACAAATATTTTTCAGTTCCAAAATCTACGCATGATTCCATCGAGAAATGCCTTGCCAAGAAATGGAAGACTGTGCCTCCAGAAAACATGAGACCGTTACTAACCAGAGTCGTGGATGTAATAATTGATGTCACTAGTGTGTTTTGAATCAGTATTTATAAAATAATGTATTAATTTGTTATCTCATTACGATTTTTTATTTATTCATAAGTTTTAATTAAAATTATTGAGAATATTTTGGCTTTCTTTTATTGTTCTTGTGGAACATTTACAAATCAGAGAAATCATAATAAAATTTTAAATTAGTTTCACTTACACTCGCACATATTCAAACAATTAAATTAAATATTACATATGATCACATTGTGATCGTACTGGATTCCTCATGTTCACAATACTAATAACTTAGTTTTTATCAAACTAGGCACTATTGAATAGGCCAAAGTGCACTCTGGTCAGAGGTGTTAAGGTCCGGCCCATCATTAAGGTCATCGAGACTGTCGGGCTCTAGCTCATTGTTGTTGCGGGCAGGGGAGTATGAGGCGGGAACATCCTCCTCCTCATCTTCATCATGGGACTCCTCAGACTCATCGGATTCGTCATTACCTGGAACATGAAATAATTGATAGATTATTGAAATATCACACAAGTCCTGTGTCTTCCCATTGGTGAAACAGTCAATGTGGTTACATAAATAACTCTATTTAGTCAGTCACGGGATCGTTCGCGTCACGATCGGCGTTTTCAGCACCTCTGTATAATTATTAGAGATGACGCGGATAGTAATTTATATATTCGTTCGGCAAGCTTCGAGGCCGGATATTCGGCCCTTTGTCGTGTTACATGTTGTGACGAGTTTGATTTAAGTTAACGCTGCCGCACAAGTGCGGTGTTCACGAAGCCAAACGGGAGTCGCTTTTTACCATCAAATGCTGAAAGTATTTTATTCACCATAATTTTCCACTTGTTAATTTTGAGTACCAAATTATTATCAATAATGATATTTTTGGCAAGTAATTATAGTCAGTAATAAAATTTTGCATTTTTAATAATAAATAAATGGTGTTTATGAGTTACTGTGAGCTGTGGCATGATTTATCTTGTGTTAATGAGAAATTATTAATTTCTTTCTTATTGGGTATCTGGCTGAATAGTGGGTTACTATCTGGTATCTGGCTGGATAGTTACTGGATATCTGTTTTATCTCTAAGAATAAAATTATCCTGTTGGACCTTTGTAAAAGATGGGTAATGTATACTACCTTATAAAATACACTTTCTACATATATTTTTATAAGGTACTATTTAACAAAGTTATAACCAAAATAATTATCCTCTGCTCCTGGATGAGGTATTAAAAGATGCTGATCTCTGATTATCAAATTAATGCTGAAAGTCTTCTGGGCACATTCCCGGATGACAGCGATGCGGAGGAGTACTTTGATCCCTGAGTGTACTATTGTCGTCGTTATATTATATGTAGGTAGGTAATTAGTTTTAGTCTTAATTTAATCCTTGTTTTGTAAATATTTAGTTTGTATATCTATTTAAGATTGTTTAGCTCGGGGATAATCTTTGGAGTCCAATTCTGAAAATGCTTTCACTAATGGCAAGCTACATTAATATCACTGTGTGTCAGAATAGGCAATAATGAAAAGTTTTCTTGGCGATAAATTCCTACTATGGCAGGAACAAAGCCACAGGCAAAAGCTAGATTATAATAACTGCTTTGTACCTTCTTCTTCATCAGTGTCCGCTTCTTCTTCCATAGGCTCAGGGTCAGCTTTGCCCAGCGGAGCTCGCTTCATGTACTGTTGCCCAATCGAGTTTAACTGTAATATTTAAACTAATCGCTTTTTAAAATGGTTGTGGTGTTTGTTGACACAGTCAAAAGTAAAAAAAAAAACTCAAAAACGTAGAATAAGGCTTAAAGTAAGGCAAAGTTTCTGTTATCTCGAAATAATTGTCATTCCTCATCTCACTCATTTAAATACAGCTAGGCTAGACAGTGGGAGAGATTATGGTGACTGGAATATTATGATGCGTGTTGTTCAATTAGATCAGTATTCTACTCTTCTATTAAATTCATAGATGTCAATAAAGCCTGGTACTTGCCCAATGTTGATTTGCCTGTTCTAACGCAGTTAATTCTGTTTCTTCGTCGCACGGACTATCAGCGTTGAACCACAATGGATCTACTAAACGAGGAGTTAAGACTGGAAAAGGAATATTCATTGTTAATTTCAATAAAACGTCAATGTTTCAGAGTTTTAGCCGTTAAGTCATCTGCAGTTCTGCACTGCTGTAAACAAAACAAATAAATGTCAATGTCAAATAACAAATTGACAATGACAAATCATAATCAATCTGCGATCTGTTTTTTTTTCTTTTAAATACTGATCTTTTTATCACTTTTCGAGTAAATTCTCAAAAAGAAAACTAAATAAATAAAAGGTTTGATTATCGAATACTCTAACTCAACTTTGAACGACGGAAAGAAGCGTTAGTAAGTTTGGCTCCGGTCGTGACAGTTAATTATAATTTAGGGCCTTTTTATTGTCATGCGTGTTTGCGCTCGCGTGCAGGCCAGGCACGCATGCGTGCTGCTCGCTACCTATCGTGTCATACATGTTTTTATTGTCATGCGCGGCACACGGGCGGATCGCGAGTGGCCCGCACGGATGCGTGCCGCCCGTGTGCGTGTGGCGAACCTTGACAGTCAGTGTTGCTTTTACTGTCAAGCGGGTCGCACTCAATATAAGTAAGCAACAATTACTTTTTTACAATCATTTTGACACGAGTTGTCTTCCTGGCGACACGCACAATACTGTGGCGGCGTGGCGAAAATAATCTGCTCTGCGTGCGGCCCGCAACAAGCATGCGTGCCTGGTCGGCACGCGGGCGCAAACACGCATGACAATAAAAAGGCTCTTAAAAGAATACGATGTTTTTTTTTGTACGGATTATCGTTGTGTTCAAAAGGTCCCCCAGAAAGGAATATCTTCTCATGGACGTCCAAGTCTTTTATTCCTAATCGTGAGCCAGTTGAGTTACACGGTGCTACTTTTAACAATTATACAAGGAATAACACGCTCATATTTTGGGTGACTAGCGTACACAAAGATAGGAGTGGATATGCGAAGATAGTTTTAAAATGTAAGTATATACAGTTAGCCGCACGTCCATGGTAACAACTTGACGTGGAGAGTCCAGTTTTCGTAGTTCAAGTTACAGAAAACAACGCCAGATGCTATCCAGCTACTGGGACCAAAAACCTGGTCCAGACAGAGCAACATTAGTAAGAAGTTAGAATTAAGTGTACAGGTATCGGTACCTTAATGTCGTGTCGGGTTGTTACTTCACGAGGTGCAGCGATAGTAACGACACACCACATCCAGAACCGATAATAATATTGCAGATGTTAGTAGAAGAGCTGTATGAAATAAAAAAAATGATAAAGTCCTTGACACGCTAAAAACATAGCAGACAAAAACATAACATTCAACACGACTGAATCTCCTTTTCTTATCACGATCGTAAACTTTTAACGAGCGCTTGTTCATTGTTAATTTTGTAAACACTAACAAGATAGGCAACTATTTTTATGAGAAGGAAGCTATTGAGCATTCAGCCGTTAAATTAAACTTGCACCGACCGCATAAGTGTTCTTTCTTCATAACCAACATGTTTCCGTATTATACTGAATATATGATTATAAGTTTCTCTTATTTGGTAAGTCATATTATATCTTGTAATTTGTTGGTACCTATTTTAAAATATGTGGGTTAAACAATGTGCAGGATTGTATTTTTAAAGAAGATAGGTAGATTTTTATTCATGCACTAACAGTAATTTTAATCTTGTCATATATCTGTAGCATTTTGACTTGATACAATTTTTTTTCTTATACAATGTACTTATCCGGTACTTATGTAGCAACTATTTTAATACACAATTTTTTTATTTAGAGATGAAAATTTAAGTCATAATTTACCGAACGTAAATTTTTCACTTTAGATTAACTTTTTCATAACTTTCATCACAGTTACGAAGCTGATTATTTTATGCATAAAAGTACTCATAAAGATTCACTTGCAAAAAAAAATCTCGACAGTCTTCTACTTTTTTTACATTGGTCAGGTCGAACATTCTTAAAAATTCAGAAAAAAAATCATAACTCGAAAACTATGAAAAGTCGTGGAACATACATGGGGGTGGGTGATTCGGATACCCCACGATACGTGGGACCTAAATTTTATTTTTGGACGTCAATGTTCCGGACACCCTGTATAAGTACCTAGAATATCGCTAGTTCATGCCCGGACACATTGTATATGAAATGAATTCAAGTGAATAATTTGATTACTAACTTGTTCAAAAATTAATCTTCTGCAGATACACACAGCGTTATCGATGTCGTTATTAATGGATAATAATCCGATGTTCTCTGTCGATAATGAGGCTGACAACGTTGTGTCGCAGTATATCCTCGCCAAAGGATATTTGCCGAATGAGAAAGATTTGCCAACGTCATCGATCCTACAAAATAGTAAGTCAATAATGATTAGAAGATATATTTCCATTCTAATATAAGCAATAACTCAGATTAGAAGGTCGTCCTAAGGGCATAATTTCGTTACACGAATGAAGTAATATTTTGTAATATTACTTCGCCTTCAGCTGAAAGGTATTGTTTTTTATGAGCATCAGCTCTAAAATAAAATATATAGGTAATTGTTCAAAAAAGTACCGTAATCCGTGCGTTATAATTATCAACAATTCCTAGATATATCTAAACTTAAAAATTAAGTGCCAACTGCAGGGATTAATATGGACTTAACCAGTCATGCATGCACAATCTCTATTGTAATACAAAAGATTGTTTACAATTTAATATTTTCTTTGTTCAGATGGCGACGTTACATATCTCCTTTCGAAACTTTCTGACGATGAACTAATTAAGCTACTTAGTGACCAACCTACTAAGAATGAATATAATTTGAAAGACATAGTCAAAATCGCAGCAGAATCAAACTTTGCTAAAGATAACAAAGCAATAGTTGACTTACCAAGCAAACCTATAACAGCTCTTAATGATATCTTCGAAAATCACAAAAAAAACAAGAGATTCCAAAAAGTTTCAAGCAAACCTAAGGCCAGTGGAGCATTCTTTCGGTTGGACGATAAAGAGGTGGATCCATTTTCCCAAAACAGAGTTGGAGATCCTCAGTATCTTGCCAGTCAAAAACTGCAGAATTTATTCTATAGCCGTCCCTCAGAAGTGAATGTAGACAGTAAGAGTGACGACGAAGACCAAAAGAAAGAACTGCTTTTTGATGTTCTCGTAGCCCAACTAAAAACACTTTGTTGTAAAAAAAGTAAACCAGCAAAGAAGAAGAACAAAACCAACATTAAACTCAAGGCCTTATTAAGTGACATAATGCCAATGATGCAAGAAATTGACCAGAAATCTTTCGTACCACAGCATAAATACTCACAAACTACAATGCCTAACGAACACATGTTTTTAATAATAAACGACGAAATAAAAAGTAATGAGAGTGGTGATGGGCTCATTTTGGTCGACCCGGATAGTCTTGGGTCAAATAGCAGTGTCATGTTTCTGGGTCCAATAGCAACACCTCTTTCAGAAGCCCAACTAAAAATAGTGGTACGTATCCTTATTCGTTTCATCGGCTCCTAACAACTTTCAATTTGACTCCCATTAGGGACAAAAACTTAAAGCACCAATCACTGTTAATTTTCACTTTTATGTTATTTTATTTTTTTACTTTACAGATGATGCGCATTACAAATGAACTATCAAAACCAGAATATATGCCACTTTTGCAGCAAATTGCCGATGGCACTCTTAGTGATGAAAATGTAAGACTGGTCAATAGCTTGGTATCCGGACCGCAAACACGAAGATATATTAAGCCCCACAGATGCAACCACCAGTCCAAACTAGCACGAGTATATGGCGGTCCTAAATGGCTAGTTTGTACAGGATACTTAAATATAAACACACCCAGCTTATATGATTAAACTCAGGTTTTGTTAAATCAGCTGTAACATCATATAAGTTTTTTGTCGATTAAGCAAATAAGGCTAAGTTAAAGTATTCATCAAGGGGAAATAATACTTTAACTCTTGCCTAAACTGAGCAGACCGGCTAAATGCTGCGTTATTTGTAAAGATTTGGTCAAACCGGTTATTGCGGAAGCGGTTCCGGACAACAGCTTCTGACAGACAATATTTGTAGTATCTGTCAACGTCCAATGTCCGTAACCGGTCCACAATCAATTGACCGAATCTTTAGAAGAAACAATCTAGTAAGACCTAATATCACCTATGATTATTTAACCAATCCAAGACAAAGTAGGTAAGCCTTAAACGTGTGAACACGGATTGTACCTACAGTCAACAAACAAGCTAGGGTTATCACTTATTAATTCTTTGTGTGAGAGAGAACCTATCCGTAATTAATCATTAATTACGACTCACACACATCGATGTACATGTAAAAAACTACATAACATGCAAAAAAATCATAGAATGCAGTTAGAAGATGCGATACACATACTGCTAGGCTAGAGGCTGCTAAGTAAAAAAAAACAATTGTCTGGATAGGTGCCATACGAAGATAGGCTTAGACTTCTTCCAATTTCATCTTTGAAATAGGTTTATTTGGGGCTGGACGCAAGTTGCAACGGCTTCTCAACCGGATGTATGCAGGTGCGATTATGGCTACCTACCCGTGATTTGAGTACCCGCAAGTTTTTTCGCAACCAGACAGCTGGCTAATGGCGCTGTTTTTTAATGGGTTGGAGCTTGAAGCTGTACCGTATGTCCCAATGGTGACATCAATTTTTCTGCCTATTGTAATCCAGAGTTGTGAATTTGTGATTACTAAAACAGGCGTTATGTTTTACAATAAAACTACGAAAGTGATTCATTACCTATTGTATAATACTGTGAATAACTTTCGCAGAAAGTGGAACCCACACAATAAAAATAAAATATGTGCAAATTATCAGTTTTTTTTTACCTTTTTTTCACCTGTCGGCCTCGTATTAAGCCGCGTTGACACGATCAGAGTATGCTCGAACCGAGTGGACTCGGAAACCTACTCGGACACAACTTGTACTGTGGCAACCCTTACCAACCCATCCGTGCGCTCGGATTATGGGTTGCCAGAATACGAGTCGCGTCCTATAGTCTGTGTTTTAATCTCGGAGACTAATTTGACAAGTAAAAATGGCAAACTGACATAGATTTCAATAGGATTTAAGTCAGTTTTGACATTTTCACTTGTCAATTTAGTCTCCGAGATTAAAAAACAGACATTAGTAGGTATCCGAGTCCACTCGGTCCGAGCATACTCTGATCGTGTCAATGCGGTTAAAGTCGCCTGCGGGTCTCGACTCCACATGACTTTTCCATTGGTCCTTACACAATATAATACTTTTAATAGATAAAATACAGTAGGTACATACTTAATATACCTGCTAAAACATCTATATAATATTATTTAAAAAATTATAGAAAGTAACGAAAGATATTAAGTATCAAATATGTTTAACCTGTGGTAAATGTGGTAATTGAAGAATTAGGTTAGAATTATAATCAATTGATACAAAAATAAACTTTACACGTTGCACAACGGAAAACTACTAAAGAAGTAAAACTTTAAGCAACCTAAGTACTACAGAACATTCACTGAGTGATTGTGATCGTGATAATGACAGAAAGTAAAATTCTCCGATGTGGATGGCTAACAGAAGATCCACTTTACATTAAGTACCATGATGAAGAATGGGGGCAACCACAATATAACAATTATGCGTTGTTTGAAATGTTATGTTTAGAAGGACAACAAGCTGGTCTATCGTGGTTAACAATATTGAAAAAAAGAGAAAATTACCGGAACATTTTCCATCATTTCAATCCTCGCAAAGTATCAAAATTAACGGAAAAGGATGTGAACACCTTCTTAAAAGAATCAGGAATTGTAAGGCATAGAGGAAAAATAGAGGCAATAATAAACAATTCCAAGTGTTTTGTAAAAATGGAAAACGAAGGCGAAGATTTTTCGAATTTTATTTGGAGCTTTGTGGACCATAAACCCTTAACTAATACTTGGAATCACTACAAAGAAATTCCGTCTGAAACACCAACATCTATAGCATTATCGAGTGCTTTGAAAAAGAGGGGTTTTAAGTTTGTAGGCTCTAAAATTTGTTACGCTTTCATGCAAGCGTGTGGGCTTGTAAACGATCACGTCATCACCTGTGTCTGTTACTATAAAAAAATAATTTAATTTTACAATAAAAGCCTATTTAATAATACCCCAGCAAAACAAGGAAACCTCCAGTACTAAAGCCGGATCTACGACCTAACAGTTGAATTTGTGATACTTTTCGTCTAATAAATAAATAATCGCCTTGCGATTGAAAACTCATTGATTGGAAATAATTATTTCATTTACAGTGCGACCGATATATTTTGAGATTTGTTTTTAATAAATCAGAAGCGAGATTCAAGACGGCTGTAAGTACTGTTCTTCTCTGGTTAACTGTATTAAATGTAAATGTAATTTTATTATTTATCTCAGTCATATCTTGTCATTTGCCATGCATGTTGGTAATCAGTACAACTATCGAGAATACGCAGCCACGTTCTTGCCATTTATCAAAACACAACAATGCAAAGGCAATGAATCGATCTGCTACTAACCCGCGATTAGGCTCCAATAGGATGTGAAAAAGAAACTATTAACGGTCAATTCAAAAAAAAGACTTATTAGAACTTGTGGCATTCATTGCTATAATTATAAACCACTGTTTAATAGTTACTAAGATATTTTTTGAAAGACAAACCTACATTTTTGATAAATATTTTGACACATAGGAATACTCTAATCGCGTTTACGCTAAACATTGCTGTATTATACGCAATCTGTGGGTGATTTTGTGACGCGACAAGATATCATCAACCTTTTTCGTATGATTGCCACTTTGCTGTACCTATTAATCCATCTCGGACGCGCCGGCTACACGTTAATAAAAGTCATAATGGCGGAACAACGTGAAAGAACTTTCCTCATGATTAAACCCGACGGAGTCCAACGTGGACTAGTTGGCACCATCATCGAGCGTTTTGAGAAGAAAGGATTCAAGTTGGTCGGCCTTAAATTCATGTGGCCCTCAGAAGAATTACTGCAGCAACACTACAGTGACTTGGCGTCCAGGCCATTCTTCCCTGGTCTAGTGAAATACATGAGCTCCGGACCTGTCGTTCCTATGGTATGGGAAGGCCTCAACGCAGTAAAAACCGGCCGTCAAATGCTTGGTGCTACAAACCCAGCTGACTCACAACCCGGCACAATTCGCGGCGATCTCTGCATCCAAGTTGGCCGCAACATAATCCACGGATCTGACAGTGTGGAGTCTGCAAAGAAGGAAATCGCGCTTTGGTTTGGAGAGAAGGAAGTCGTCGGATGGACACCAGCTGCCGAAAACTGGGTTTACGAGTAATCTTTAGCCACTGTAACTAAATATTCCGTTATAACCTTGCACCACGTGTGTAGGTTATGTATGTAATACTTTTAAGTTTAATCCGTGATATAACAATAAAATCTTAATTTTATATGTACGAGTTTTTTTTCACTCTTAAACCTAGGTCAAAGTTTTAATAAAATCATAATTTTCTTGTACTTGCATACGTCAAGATAAGCCTCCAACTACAAAGCAGTAATAACAAGCCCTGTGATACTGTAATAATTTATTCATTCTGAGATGGCATTTACATTAAAATAACCAGTTGCTTGTTAGTTCATCTTGCGGATTGACGTGTCACTTAGTACTTAACTCTTGGTTTCGAACTCACACCCATATGCTTGACGGGCGCTAACCAACACACTCAACCAAGTCTAGCCTAAACAGTACTCAATAGTCGTTTAAAACGACCCATCTTTCTGGAGAGTTGCTCCTGATGGAGAACCAAGGAGTTCACAAACTCGCGTTGTTGACAAACCCGCTCTCAGTTAGATAACGTGAAGAAAGTTAGATACTGTGGTTGGATAACATTAGGTTCCTACAAGTACAGTCACGAGCAGCAATATGTAAACACTTAACAACTTTAAAAATGTTTTTCTCCTACTGTTCTGATTAAAATTTTATGTATTTACGAACATTGTATTCTGGAACTCATATTTTTATGAAAAAGATCCTATCTCCAAGTTACAATCGTTATTTCTCGCGAAAATTGCTCTTAAATTTAGGAAAGCGTATACATATTGGTGCTCGTGACTGTACATAATGCATTAGCGCGATGCATCGTATACACTTTATGACCTGGAAATGATAAAAAGTTAAGAAAATAATTTTCCATTCGATATAATTATGCGTAATTAATTGAAGCCACCGTCAACATGTCCGTGACTACCGCCTGACGACCAACGCCAATAGCTTCCATATTTTGTTAATAATTAGTTCTCAATTGGTGCGAATTAGTAGAAATTCAGAATCCTAAGTTTAGTGTTGTATTTTAAGAGAAATTAGCTTTCATTACTTTTCCATAATAAATATCTCCGCGTATAATCCGACCAAATTAAGTTGTCAAGTGTATTGAGCTGTTAAGACGATGTACACTCGTGCACATAAATATATGGATGTTGGAATAATTTCTCTTAAAATACAACACAGGAATCTGAATTTTTGGTCACAATAACTTCTTTAGGAGAAGTAAGTAATTTTGTATAAATTTGGGAAGAAATCACAGAGTTTCAATAGGGAAATCTTGAAATGAAAATTTAACACCGTGACTACCGCTACCCCACCAATGGCATGGTATATCTCGTATACTACCGGAGTAATACTTTTGAATTTTGGGCACTAATTTTCTGTGCAGGTTTGAGCAACAAGCTCCTCAAACTTGGAATCAACATTCAAAGTCGAGGTCCTGCTGAACGAGCGCGTGGTAATAGCTGTAGCATGCCCTCTTTTTTGGCGCTCATGGTGGTCCTGCTGAAAGGAACGTGACTACTGCCGGACCACCTTTAGGCCCGGCGCCCACTATCGGTGGGCATCGGTGCGGCTCGGTACAGCTCGAGCGCTTTACGCCGGCTTCGAGCGGCTTAGGGCGCCTTAGAGCTCCGTCGGGCGACTTCGGGCGGCCTCGGCAGCCGTAAGTATGGCTAAGGATGCCGAGGCGGTCTTCGGGTAGCTCGGGTGGCATTTTCGGATCAGACACGTCGCAGAACAGTCATTTCGATCACCGCACGCGCCTTCATTATCGTATCGTACAAGTAGACGCAAAATAACTTGGCAGTCCTGAACATAGGCTCTGCGAACTTCTGCGCATGTACATTCGTAAAGAAAATAATAATATGTTATTGCGCTCGAGCTCTACCGAGCCGCACCGATGCCCACCGATAGTGGGCGCCGGGCCTTAAAGTCGATTTTCTCGAAAACTACGAAGGCACCAATTTTGTTGTTCGAGCAATAATTCGCACCAATTGAGAACTAGTTATTAACTAAATATGCAAGCGATTGGCGTAGGTGGTTCGGTGGTAGTCACGGACAAAACGTCAACAGTTCAACACAGTGCCTGATCAAACAAAATTATTTATAACGTGAACAGGATCACAAGACCCTCCAGCGGAATCCTGAGGGTATTTGTGCAGAGGTTTGATGGTCAAGCAAAGTTACAAAAAAATCGAAATGTTGACTGCTATTAATTGACCTTTGTTCCCGTTGAGTTACACCATTTTGTGTTACACTGTTACCCATTGGGAAAAAAATTACCGATTAGTAACACTGTAACTCAAAGCCACATTTTTTTTCCCTTTGATTGACAATGTAACTCAACAGAACGCTGTGTTCCCGTTAAGTAACACTTTCTTGGGTAAAAGAAAATTGCTTTGAGTTACAGTGTTACTAATCGGTAATTTTTTTCCCAATGGGTAACAGTGTAACACAAAATGGTGTAACTCAACGGGAACAAAGGTTAATTGTTTATAATGTGTTATTTTGTGACCCTTTGTTGTTTGAAGGAAATGCTTCTATTCTATTATTACGTTCGCATGAATACTAGACAATAAAAAAAAACAAAATTAGACAAAAATTTTACTATATATTACATAATTAAAAATTCCAGGTTTAACTTACAAAACGCATCACTGTGATGCGGGTGCTTCTGGATGAGCTGCACTTACTACAATTATATTCGATATTTATTTATTACTGTCTATATATTAAAAAAAATAAAGAGTAAATTGTATAGCAGCTAATCTGAATATTGTATTGCAGAGAACCATTTAACTATAACAAAGTATTGCTTCTAATATAAGTAAGTTCACCCCATCCACATTCTATTAAAACAAAAATGTATTGACATTGCATTAGATATGCTAAAATACTAAATCACATAGGTTTTGTGACGCACCTAAATTCGTTTTATTTACATCTCTGAAAACTAAAATAAAGGGCAAAATATGGAGCCTTTATTATGATGTTACAATCCACAGCCAATAATTTAAGAAGGCTAAATTCTGGATGTTTTAAATTATAATAACCTAATAAATCAAATTCCGAATAAAAGGAAACCTTTACATTTTTATCACACCTGCGTTTTACATGAACACATAAATAAGTCATTAATGCCGCAGCGTTTGCATATGAAAAAATTCATTCGATCATCGTCGTTGAAGAGAAATACTATTGCATTTAATCACCAATGAATGCAAGGTTGGGCATCTTATATCACAATATTATGTCTTCGGCCTTCACATATTCACAGGCGCTTCAGTTAAGACACGCTTATCATCGAGGTTATTAAAATTAACTGACAGGGTGGGATCATCTTGAAACACAAAACAGTAGTTAGGCTTAAAGTGTTTGATCTGCGTGGTGTTCAACTTCGACGGCCGGTGTGCTTTGTTGATCACTGTTCTGTGTTTGCTGTTGCTCTTGTTGATTTTGTTGTATTCGTGAAGGTAAAGGCGCGGTTTGACCTGAGAAAAAAATGATTTCATAAATCTATTGATTTATTGCGCAAATGGTGATACAATATTACTAACCAGTACAAATGTATCATAATTATGTATTTAGATTCTAACTTCGTATTTTCTATGCTTACCATATTTATCGTGAATCCCCCGATGCCTCTTGAGTGCAAATCTATCTGCAAAGGCAGCCGTGCAAATGTCGCACTTGAAAGGTTTCTCTCCGGAATGCACTTTAGCGTGGTTCTTGAGGTGGGCTGCTTGACTGAACGCCGATCCGCACGTTTCACACCTGCATTGCAGACACATATTTTAAAATGATAAATAATCAACAAAGAACGGCACCTGCCCGGGACAGTTCCGTATAGATCAAACATGAGCCTTCAGTACAGATTGCAAATTTTAAAGTATTAGCAGAACGTTCATTCTTCCAGTTATTCAAATTGAAATTAAAATATTAGTGACATTTTTAAAATTTTTGTCACCTTTGTGTTCAGTATGATAATATGATCGTCATCAATTATCAGCCCGTAATCATCCACTGTTGGGTATATAAGCCTCCCTTTTCTTCTGCCATTGTTCTCGGTTCTGTGCATCCAATAATCGGAATACACATTTATTTTTAGTTTACCTAATCTATGATCAAGTTCAAGCTAACAAAATATAACAAATGCCGCGAATAATACGCAATAATGCGTCTGAAAAAGCTTACTACATTTCTTTAAAAATTCAGTTAGGTCATTTTTATTTATTTAAAAATACGTAAATAACACCTTAACAGCTAGAACGCCAATGCGATGTTACTACCACATGGGAGGATAACTCTAACTTACATTAGCTCACGAAAATACAATAAAAAACAGACGAATTTTATTGATAGCCTCCTCCTTTTGGAAGTCGGTTAAAAACACAATTAAAAACATGGTCATGGTATACAGGGTGATTTTTTCAAGTGGGCATTGGGCATGGCCGAATCCGAAGCTATGAGGAATAGCGATAATACTCAAAGGAGTCACGAGTCCGATTTGAAAAATTAATATTCCTAACCAGAAATAGAACCCATTGATTTTGGGGAAAATAACACGATGTTATTACACCATTCGATAGTGTCGCTAATAAGGGTCATCATCATCTGCCTAGCCTTTTCCCAACTTATAATAATAATTTGCTAATAAGAATCAGATTCTGAGAGATAACTACATACGGCATACTTAAGAAAAATGACAAATTTGCTGTTTTTTCATATTTTAAATAAATGTCCTTGATTGATAACATTCGCAGCGCAGTCGATCTTCACAACCTTATGTTCTAATTTCAATTTTATTGAACCGTCGCAGTTAAAGGTCACAGAAAAGAAAAAAAAATCGTAAACAATTGAAAATAGAACTTACAAATGAGTTGGCGCCAATAGTGTTTTTTTTCGACACGTGACCTTTCTTTGATTACTGCTGTTTGCAAACTGTTATTTTATAAAAAAATATTGATTTTTCAAAAATCGAATGATGGAGTTTTAGTTTTCATCAAAATTGGGCTCGAGGCTCCTTTGAGTATTTTTCGCTATTCCTCATAGTATCAGATTTGGCCATCCACGACCACTTGAAAAATTCACCCTGTATAGGCACACCTACGTGGCTCAGCCTACAGCTCAGCTAATAGAATAAATATTTATACTAAGGCGTGCAAGGTACTTACTTGTATGGCTTCTCCCCGGTGTGTATACGTCGATGATTCCATAAGGTCGCGTGCCGCGCAAATCCCTTGTCGCAGACCTGAATAAAAAAAAACACAGTTTTATTTTAAACTTGTTGTTGCCCGCGACCTTCATCCGCGTGAAGTTCTTTTTCGCTATTCCTCATAGTTTCGGATTTGGCCATCCAAGCCCATTTTAAAAATTCACCCTGTATATGATGTAAGAGATGGATAGTTTGTCTGAAGTCGTGCAAGGATCTTTTTATGCATTCCAACTTAGCATCTTGATTTGGCTCTTGGCCTTCGAGTCTTATAAAATAAAATGTAATCTTGAAGTGCTTTATAGTACAAAATTACAAATTCATGTAACATCGTTTTCACGATGTCCTCTTCTTGGTTTTGTAAGACCATAAAATTAGTAAAATTATAATAATTTCAAACTTACTTCACAAACATATGGTTTCTCCCCTGAATGTGTTCTTTCATGGTTTTTCAAATGTGGTGATTGTGAAAACTGCATACCACAAGTATTACATCTGAAAAATTAAACAATCATTTTCAATGAGACTAAAGTCAAGTGTACATTCTTGTTCTCTTTTATCAATTTATTCAGACACAAAATATATGTTAAAATATACATACCTATATGGTTTTTCTCCTGTGTGTATTCTCGAATGATTCTTAAGATAAACAGCCTTAGCAAATGCAATTCCACATATACCACATTTAAAGTTCTTCTCGCCCGAATGCAACTTTTTGTGTGACCACAATGACGAATATCTGGCAAAGGAACCTCCACAGATATTACAGTGGAATGGTTTGTCCAAATTTGCATTATTTAACTTATTCTTATTTCCACCTACGAAAATAATGCCTGAACCATTGCAGTTCTGACATTTTGTTACTGATGCTAAGTTTCTCCTCTTCACAGGGTGGTGGCCAGGTACTGAAACAATTTGTGACATTATTAGAAATTTTTATACTATACTATACACCGTGACTTTTTAGTCGTCTTACAACGGCAGCCCACTTCATATATCCAATTATCTAAGCATTCATAAAAAAAAAAGTATTTATGAGATTTTAATAATTTAAAAACAAAAAAATTTTTCAATATTATGACGCATGACGTAGTTAAAACACCCTGTTGTGAGCGACAATAAAAAAAAATCGATAGTAAAAAAAAAAAGCGCGCCTAGAACTATTTTATGTCGGGCACATTGAGTGGACCACCTTTGTGCGACGACTAAAAAGTCACGGTTCACTATTCAAATATGTTCAAAGGAGACCAGGGCAGTGTATCCATTAAGTTTTTCTGATTTTCAAGTCAATATAGATATTATACTCACAAGGTTTCTGTTGTTGTTGCTGCTGCTGTTGTTGCGTTTGTTGATTGGTCTGCGCAGTCGACAACGGGTCTGAGGCAGGTTGCACAGAGCTCACTTCAAACTTAACATTGTCTTCCGCAGCCACGAATATTTGGGTTGCATTCACTAACAAACATGAATGACTTATGATTAACACAAAGAAATTACCAGTCTATTTAACAATTAAGGGTTGATAAATAGCTCAATTTATTTAAGTATTGGTTCAGACCAAGAAATAGAACCTTAATTGGCGAAATAAAAGGGTGAATATAGAATCTATACAAATAAATAAAATTGTAGTGTGTGTCTGTTTGTAATATCAAAATAACAGCTTTTTACTGAATGCATTTGTTCCTATTAATCTCCAAAACGGCTGGACCGATTTTGACAGGACTTTTACTGGCAGATAGCTGATGTTATAAGGTCTAATACTAGACTAGGCTACTTTTATAAAAAAAAAAAAATTAGGGTTCTGTGTAAAAAAAAATTAAAACCCTTGAAATTGGTAACAAAATTCGATTCAAAAAGGGAAGTGCCTTTAATAATGGGGATTTTTTTATAATAATTTCACGCGAACGAAGGTCGCGGGCAACAGCTAGTTAAGAATAAAAAAAGTATACCCACATTGACTATTTCTCTGGTCCACAGAATCTTGTGCAATGCAGTTTTCGCAGCGAATTAGTTTGGGTCCCTTTCTCTTTGGATTATTAGGAATGGGTCCTCCACAAGTAATACATTTCTGTACCTTTTCTATTATAACTGGTTTAGCTGAAACAGATGAGAACATTGATAAAAGCTGTCAATCAGAAAGCTTTATAGGATTGAATGTGCAAAATTAACATGCAGTATCTAAGTACACAAACAGAACATTATTACTTTGGGATCAAGCCTGTTGTTACCTCAAAATTGAAAGGGAAGCAGTGCATGTATTTTATCAATTACTCAAATATAATAGGTTGATCAATTTGTGCATTGTGAGATTTAACGCAGTGTTACAAGTAGTGAAGGTGAGCTTTAAGGTGTAACAGGAACAGATCATTTGTACTGAACATAACAACTTAGCAGCCTATTCAGCTAGCACTTTTGGTGCCAAGCACCCAGCATATGGGTCCAACAATAATTAATTTGTGTGCCTACAACCCGTACCCGAGTCTTCGTTATAATTAGCTATAAATTACTTGTATTTTAAAATGACCATTTTTTATAACGAAGACTCGGATACAGTTTGTGGGCACACAAATGAATTATTGTTGAACCCATATGCTGGGTGCTGGGCACCGAAAGGGCTAGGCAATATTCACAGGTTTGTAAATAAAAAGTTGAAGCGGAGAGGAGACCTTTCCTCAGCAGTGGAACAAGGAACAAAAAAATAAAAAAGTGCCTACTAACTGTCTTGAATTGGTACGTGGTGTTGCTGCTGCTCATTGGGATCAGAGGAGAGGATCTGAATGTGTGGAGGCATGGCAACATCATTTCCAGTACTTACACCTGTTGCTACAACCGTTATATTGTTTTCTGTAATCAAGGAAAAGTCAGTCAACTATTAGTTAATATGTCACAAATATTTTAAAGGCGCTCCTGCTCACTGGGAGCATTTGTCTGTAATGTATCAGTTCACACACATCAAACATTACACCAGTGAGTGAGGGGAATGAAGCATTACAATGTCACCTGTAAAGATACACAGTCACTTGTAACAGTCACTTGTTTCTAAAAATTCGGATTTTCGATTGTTATATTACAGGTGAATGCTCTGGTGAAGGGAGCTTCTTAACAATAATTTTATTAAAGTAGGGTTTACTTATGTAGGTTTAGTTACATTTTATTATTTTAATTGCTGTCATTCTGCTCTAATAAATGCACTGAAAATTCTGGCTAGACATTAATAGTTTTTTGTATGTCACAGCTAAAAGTCTATTAGCAGATGTGTAGCTCAGAACTCTTGAAAATATAGGTACAAATTAAGAAAAAGTAATTACCTGTATCCTGAGCATGTATTCTCTTATGAGCATTCAAAAGAGTAAGATGCCCAAACATTAGGCCACAAACATCACATTTAAAACTAATATTTGATATTGTATTCTGAATTCCATTTGGAGCAATTTGCATTTGATTCACTAATGCATAGTTGTATGAAAATGGTTGGGCTATGTAGCAAGTCTTGTCGTCGCTGGTAGTCAGTTGAGTTATATTCACACCGCTGGTCACATTGCCAGCTCCACTGGTGGCAGCTGTGCCTAGTTTGCCAATCATATTCACGTTGGTAGTATAACAAAATGTAGGAAACTCCTGAAATTAAAAACAAATAAAGTTGATGAAATAGTGCTGATTAAAAAGTTACAATTACGTTTTCAGAGGGTTACATCATTAATCTTTATTTTGTAAGTATTATTATATAGTCAATTGCAAATAATGACTATCAACAAATATAATGAGATCAATACATATTCTTGAGTAAACATGATGCGTTTTTCCAATCAACTTGGCCTATTACCACTATTAGACAAAAACTTGACTTTGAAGTTAGTTTTTAAGAAATTCATAAAGCTAATCAGTAAAACTTGGTCCTATTTAGGATAATAATGTATATTTGCAGAATATTTTGTATTATTGTAATAGTCATGTTTTTACTCTGTAGGAAAAGTTAAATAAGTACCTTTGTACAACTTATATGATTGTGTTATTCCTGAATGTTTTATATTATGTTTTGCTTTTAGGTTTTGGTTGTGAGAAATAAAGTAATGAAGAATTATTACCTGTTGTTGTTGTTGAGTTTGTTGAGTCTGCTGAGCATTCTTTTGTTGAACGTTTTCAATGTTTTTGCCTTGAGACTTTTGTGTTGGATGCTCTTGATACTGTAGCGTCGGCACTGTGCCGGTTTGAACGGTGTTCGTAGTGAACATATCGACACATCAATTAATTCATCACACAATTTCAATCAGCTGCACATTGTAAATATCTGATAAAACATAAAATACACACTGTAGATAAGTTTAAAAACATCTTTGCGCGTTCAACAAAAGCGCGGCTACCAATACGTGAAAGAGAAACTCAAACACAAAGTGCGAAGGTAACGGGGAATATTTCTTATCAGTCTACTCTACTCGTAAAAAGATCATTCGTTAGAAAGGCAGTGTCTCCTGAATAGTCGATATATGCAAGAAAAGGATGACGGAATATCCATACGCGCTACGAGTAAGCGGACGCCATTGTACTCGAACAAGAGGTGAGACGCGGTCACGATTAAAATTAAAAAAAGTTAACACGAACTTATTTCTAATAATTCACTTTTCCTAACCAGATTTCAGTTTTCCTTAATAATTAGAATAGACTAATAATATCAAAAGGATTCAAATTATTTTTATTTCTGTCTCACTTTCTTGTCCAATTCTCCATCTCACGAAAGAAACGAAATGGCGATACAATACAAATAAAATGGCGGCTTTGAGGAGGGGCGGCCGGGCGGGTGTGACCATTGCCAGTGCAAAAATGTGATTTAGCGAAACTTGTGAAAGAAAGTGAAAAATTCAACTAAATTATTTTCAACCTTTTTTTTAGCTTTTAACAAAAAATGTATTGTTTAAAATGTCTTCATTTAAATTCTAAAACTGTAAGCAATAACAATCAACCTCTTGACGGACACGGATTGTTTTTGCTTAAGTGCTCATGGACTACAGTGTGCTCAGTATATTTTGGGAGTGCATAGCAGAGAGAATTTCGAATTATGGCGCACTTGATTGATTGCACTGCTAAGTCTAAGGGAATTACTAACACATTCATTTTGTATTTAGGCGCGGTTAATGTAGAAGCGCCTGTGTAGCCCGCGAAATTCAAATTTTCTTACTGACACACTACTACAACTAAAAAAAAAATTCTACTACAGAAATATGATGCGCAACCGTAATACGTATGTATTTACAGAATTATAATCTTTAGAATCATCAATATAACTCTCTAAGCCCATATTTTAATCCTATTGAATGCTTATTTCTAAGAAGTTTTTAATTTCCCGGGCTACCTTAGCCCATCCTCCACTCCCGAAGATTGTGAACACCGGAGTTTGACTGTTTATGAAATACTGAAAACGTGCTGAAAACCTAAGTTGAAAACATATTGTTTTTGAAATATCTATCAAATTCCGGTGTATGCCCGCCAACCGCAGTTCGGTCCAAAGAGTAGAATACTTAAATTCAGTCAAAAAAGTCTCGGGAATGGATGATTTGTTTATGGTTCCAAATTAATTTTTTTTTTGTTGTTATATTAGCACAACTGTTTTCCATCTTGGCGCGGAGTTTGAACTGCATAGATCTGATATATTTAGATTAAAAACAGTGCTGTTTTTTAGATCATAATATCTAGTGTGTATTGCAAATTTCAGATTGGACAAAAACATCGAACAAAGAGTTTCTCAGTCTTAAATTTTGCATCGCCAATGGAATTTCGTATTCGGAGTCCCTGAAAATGTTACAGAAAGCTTGCGGTGAATCGACTTTATCAAAAACACGTGCTTATGAGTGGTACAAAGCGTTCAAAAGCGGTCGAGATGTGATAGAAGATTCGCCTCGCTCTGGTAGGGCATCAATGTCTTCAACTGAAGTTAACATCGCAAAAGTGAAGGAAATAGTGACTGAAAATCCTCATTCAAGTTTGAGAGAGATATAGCCGCTGAACATTCTGTCTCACGAGTCGATCCGTACCGTTTTAAATAATCACTAGGGTATGAAACATGTTGCCGCTCGGCTAGTCCCAAAAGACCTGAATTTTCTCCAAAAACTCAATCGCATAAGAGTTGCTGAGAACATGCTAGAACGAGTCAATACCGGCACAACATTCATGAAACGCATTGTTACTGGTGACGAGACTTGGGTTTACGAGTTTGACATGCAAACTAGTCAAGAAGCTTCGGAGTGGCGCCTTCCAACTGAACCGAACCCGAAAAAACCACGCCAAAGTCGATCAAAAGTCAGTCATGTTGACCGTTTTCTTTGACAATCGCGGTGTTGTGCACTCAGAATTCTTGCCGGAAGGTCAAACAGTAAATAAAGAATATTATTTGAGCGTTATGCGGCGTTTAAGAGAGAAAATTCTAGTATTTTGCACCACGATAATGCGCCTTCGCACAAAGCCATCATAGTGAACGAATTTTTGACCAAAAACTCAACAAATACCATCGAACAACCACCTGATTCATCAGATATGGCTCCAGCCGACTTCTTTATTTTGCCTAAACTCAAATTACCACTTCGTAGCACCCGTTTTCATTTGGTAAAAGACATAAAGTAGAATTCGCGGCGAGAACTGAACTCAATTCCGGAAAAAGCGTTTAAAAAATATTTTGATGATTGGATTATTCATTGGCGTAAGTGTATCGTTTCTGAAAGAGTATAGGTACATTGGTGATAAAACAATTTCGGATGAATAATTCATTTTGTGTATTATTGATCGTTTCCCGGTACTTTCTAGACAGAGTAGTAGGACTAGTAGGTATACCCATGGAACAGAAAAAAACAGCTTATACCGAATAGTTCGTAAATTCGGTCCGCTCCGGTCTGGTTTCAACTTTAGTGTTTCATTGAATTAAGAAATCGTTGACGAAAATAATTGATGTTATAAAATTTACCACAACTACTACTAATAAAAACATGATGATTTTAACGACTCTTAAGATTGCATCCACAGGTGCTTTTCTAACCCCTTTGTTTTCATCAAATATCTTTGGAACAGAGTTCGTCGTTAGTTCATCAGTTAGCAGGGTAGCCCGCAAAAGTCAAATTTTCTCATGTTTTCATACACAGACTCACGCCTTTTTTCCATAGGGGTGGGCAGGTGGCAGGAACTACAGAACGACACCTGCTACGATTCTTACATATGCCTTTTGCCACGTCCACGTTCATACATCGAATCATTAATTAATCATAATTTATGTGTGTAGGTAGTTACTGTTAGGGAGAGAGCCCGCTACGTACGTTGCGGTATGGTGTCGCAACGCGAAGATTTTGGTGCACTGGCGTAGAAAGATGCGTCGCGGCGCCGTAACGTGGCTTCGGTGCCGCAGTGGTGACGACAGAAGTGTTGGACAATCAGTAGTAGGTAGTTCGATACATTCCATTTACTGAGATTAGTGGTACTACTCCGGTATCGCAACGCACACCTCTCCATGCCTTATCTCGCTGGTTATGATTCCGGTGAGCGCACGGTGCGCCACCGTCAGACCCGATCCACAACGGCACCATTCAGGCACTGCGCCGCATCATGTGGGCAGACCTTAAGCGCCGTAGTAGCTGGGGAACTCCCTTTTGCAAAACTTGATGTGCCATATTAATAAAGTCGGGGATTAGTTTCTAAAATGATAAAATTGTAATTTCTATTCATATTTAATTTTATATTTTGTACATACATGCCTATGAGTATCACATAACGTATATTAGTTGCGCTTATTGAATAACAGAGTGTCTAAATATTGAGATTTAGATCGATTATATTTTTAACATAATGGTTATAAAAATAACTTACTATAGGAATACTAATTTGTGTTACTGACGGAAGGTAAAACAATACAACATTCATGGAATTTACATACCACAATTTTAGCGTGATTTTAATATCATTTTAAAGACACTTTTTTTGTAAAATATTTTAATACAATATTCGGATTCGTCAATTTATTTCTTTCTATATCATTGATAATGTTAGATATTCGATTACTCCAATTTTGACATGTTTCCTTTTTAATTTTCTCGAGAAGATTGTGATCGGAGCACCAAAAATTTTTAATATTTGCAATTTCCAAACTATCTCTTAATTTTTGTAACATATGAAGTACCAAAAAACTCAAACTTTTTTTCCAGAAATCATCGTCCTTTTCTATAATTTCCCATAAAAATAATGTTTCAATAAAATAGCTAGCCAGTTTGTTGAATTCTTGGATGTCTCGAAATAATTTCAATAGTTTTATAGCGCTTTTTAAATTATTCATGTTGTCTGTATAATATCGTTCTTGATACGGAAAAGCCAATCTCCAACTAAAATCATTATCACTAGGTTTTGGTACTGCAAAATAATGGCTAATTTCTGTCTTTCTCACTTTCTCAAAATCGATTTTTGAACTAACAGGTTTTTTTGGTAACTCAAACGCTAACGTTGGAACCAAATCGACGTCAATAACGTAATCGTTTTCAATACATATTGTTATGGTATTAGCAGGACCCGACATCTTGTATTGGATTTTAAAATATTTATTTTTCACTTTTAAAATTCGTTTACCATCTTCAAGGGGCAATGTATTTAGGGCAGCATCTACAACACTTTGCATCCAGGATCGAAAACTTTTAACTGATAGGCGGTAAGATCTGTCGCACCAAAATTCTGTCTTCTTGAAGCCTTTCATAGCAGTGGCAGGAGTGTTCGACAGTCTGCGGAATTCTTCTGGCATTATAATACTTGTGTAACCGTTTTGATCACCATGGGCATCCAAATCAATTTTATTGTAATTAATATGTATAGTCAGAATAACATTAATGTCGTATTCATTAGGTTGACCCACGCGCATCCCATCAAAGTAGCTGCCTAAATATTCAAGTTTCGGGTTCATACTGTCGAATAAGCTGTCACATTTACGCATTATCTTCAGAAGTTCTTGCAGCACTTTGTAAAGAATAGAATTATTGTCCTTTCTGTCCTTTCTTTTAATTCGCACATGTCTTCTGTTCACCTCTTGGAAAATTTCTTCCAACGTTTTCACACGTCGACTTCGATGTCGACGTCCTGCGTTTGTCATCTTGCTGAAACAATTTAATTTCTTGTGAATATTTTAAGTAGGTATCTACCTATCTATCTGTAAACAATGGAATGTGTAAAAAATGATATAGCTAGAAAGGGCACCCCCTTTCTTAGTTGACTCGTCGTCAGATGACGACTGATAGAGACGTATGGATAAAGAAGACATGCTGCGCCGACCTTAAAAATTGAGACAAGGGCAGTAGAATAATGATGATATCTTTCTGTAGGTAACAGGCACCTTAGTGTCCTAGTCATCCTATTTACCATTAGAAAGCTACATTATCCCTGAGTAACATAGGCTATATTTATTACTAGAAAAAATAGGGGGGGGGGGAGGTTAGGGGAAAATAAATATCCACCCGTGCGAAGCCGGGACGGGCCGCTAGTGTACAATATTTAAGGTCCTAGAGACCTTGAAAAGAGAGAGAGACAGATGCTTGGTCGATGAGTCTAGTGTGAAAAAGCATAAATAACTTTATTTTTCACAGTTCCATTGAGAGCTTATTTTGTCACTAAAATAATTATTTTACACTTCTCCCTAAGAATTACCATTTCGAAAAACTGTGCGAACATTCTTATAGATACTTGCATGGTCTCAAATTTTTGCCTGATCTATTTCTATGATAAAAACTAACCGTTTTGCTGAAAAATGCAAAAACTTTATTTTTTTGCAGATGTGGGATTGATGGGGACTTTTTACATTTCATTTATATTGTTGTTCCCAACATTCGTCCCATTTTTTATGTCTATGAGAATTATTGTACCCCTATTTTTTTAGCTAACTTAACCGGACTAATTGAATAAGATTTTTGAGGCCGAACCGAGTAACAGTTTGTGGGCCTGACCTACAATCCGTTTTAATGACACAACATCACATTAAGACATATAAAACTGAAAATCCACAGGAAGGGTGCTTTTTATTATAATTCCTAGGTCACATATTTACGGTGACGTTCGATTCGCTCATGATTAGCTCATGACTAATCCCTGTTCGAGAGCAAACCAATGGGAAATTTCCAAAATCGCGTGCAGAAATTAATGTTCAACGAAAGTTGTCATAAAAAAATAACTAATCGACGAGAATTCTTCCGAATGTAAGTAGGTTCCTCTTTATCTATGTATGCTTCCTGTCAACGATGGACTAAATAGTAGTTAATAGTTCAAATTACCAAATACAAAACATAATCAGACTATAACTTTCCTACTGCTGAGACAGGCCTCCTCTCTCTGTGAGAGATTGTGGGTTATAAAGCAGGCCCATTGCGGGTTGATGAATGTTACACAAAGACTGTCACCTACTACTTGCAAGTAAAGCGGGCCGTTGCCACTGAGCCAGCACTGTTTCCTTATCTATAAGGTGTAAATGGACCCTTCACGCAGTCGTCAACCAAGCATTCTGTACATGAAACTAAGTAACTCTACGCAAAAATTATTGCTGGGAAACGGCTTTTTTTTTCGGTTGAATAATCAGGTTACGGTAGGACTCAATGTAACGCACACAAAACGTGCTGATGGATGCATTGCATGTCGTAAAGATGTTTAAAGTTTTATCATTAAAAACTTATATTAAAAAAAAAAACTTGTGAAAAAGTTCGAAATTGGATCCCTAATATCTATAGATAATACACTATTTAATATAATATAATATATTAATATATATATATATATATATATAATATAATATAATATAATATCTCGGTAACTAGAGGTTTCAAGGTATGAAATTGAACGAAAAAATGATCGCAATGTCGGAGAGAACAAGTGCCTTTCGGGTTCGTTAAGGCTATTTTTACACCTATTATAATCTATGACCAAAATTTTTAATTCAACACATTTTTTTTTTAAATTAGCCTTTCATTGATAAATACTGCTGAAACACTTAATAAATAAGATACAGTCAACTCACCTAGCACGATCAAAACAAACTATTGGAACAACACACGAGTTATTGGTAGCAAGTACGAAACAATAATGCACAGATAACTATTTAGGTATAAGTAGTCGCAATAATGAATGAAACAGTTTGTTTGAGCTTCGTAGCTTCGTGCTTACATATTGCATAATAATATATCTACAGCAGCCAGTAAAAAACGACTACGTGTTCGCGCCACAGTCGATCCACGCGCTTAATACGAAACGACGGACCAAGAAACCGAGAACTTATACGAGTTAACTATGTCCGTTAGCCATCGCTACATTCTCGCTGGTTCGCGGTTTATCCCCGTATTCTTGCAGGGGGTATTTTTAGTTAGATAATTGGTTCGGTTACAATGTAGGGACTTTTTGTTCAACAGTAACAGTGGAAATACCCAAATAACTAAAGAAATGAGTATTTCTGGCATTTTGACCTATCGACGATGAAACAGTTAGCCCGCGGAATTCAAACTTCATCTCTGTATTATTCTTATAACTTTCGCGAATAACATATGTTTCATGAACTATAATATTCTTTAATAATGATAATTAATTCCATTATTCAATTTTGTAACATATTATTTACATTTTTAAATATTTTACAAACAAATATTAGGGGTTGGGCGCATACCTACTTATAGTATGGCATTTCTGATTCTGCAAGTTTGTAACAAACTTCAAAGCAAGTTGCTGGTGGTTAATCTTGGCAACGAGGTTGTGTCTATGCACTGCAAGTACTCTCCGTTAGCCAGACGAGAACACCCAGAAAAAATGTCAGATCGATTCTCCCGGACGGTGGGATGCCCGACATAATGTCAATCGTGCCATCCTTCACAATGTGTTTTCGGTAGTTATTCGTGTCGTTTCCCCGAAGAGGTCACCGAAGCGCAGCCAGGATACACACGCTAAGAAGTCTACATCGGGCCCATGTAGGGCCCGGTTAAAGCGCCCGTGCAGTTCCTTGCTCTGCCATACCTCACTGCGGTCATTAGTGTGTAATACTATGTGCTTGCGCCAGTTCTCGTTAGGTAGGGAGAGTGGGGTACGGCCCTTGTCCACTGAGACCACATCTCGGTGCATCATAATATCATATAATCAATCAAAGGCAAATCCTAAATTCTGCTATTGGTAAACTGCTCCAGCCTCAGGCTATCTTATAGGCCCAATTTCAGTTCTAAGCAAAGTATTTCCTTAACTACAGCCATGGTCAGCAGTGATTTTCATGGGTTGGTCATATTGTTTTTACTTACCCTATGGGTCTATGATTTCAGTGACTGATTCAGCTTCGAAATGATTTTTAAACTTCTCAATAGCTTCTTGTAATGTCTTAAAATTGACAGGTTCTATGGTGTCGTCAACTTCAAGCTTTGTATGTTGTAGATCATGACCTGTGAAGGAATAGTATTTTTAAACTTAGTATACAAAAAAAAACAATTTCTGGGTAAATGGTTGATGCTAACAGTTTCACGACTTAAAAAGTGATTTATTTTTTCACGTATACATACAATAATTATGATTTATATGGCAATGACATGCTGAGCTGACTGCAAATAATGCAGGAGAATGATGTTGATGAATTACGTTGCAATAGAATTGCCAGTTTCAATCTCTGAATAGCAACTACTCATTAAGTTTGCTGAAAATGGAGCCAGACTTAAATGAAATCATGTGTTAAGTAATTTAACAGAAAAGTTGAATTTTATTTGGTCAATAGAAATTTTTGGAGATAGTGAAACATGTGCTTGTTTTGCGCACATGTTAACCTTACCTTCCTTAGGAGTAACATAAGCATGTTCCATATTCAATATTTTTCTGGTCTTGCAGAGGTATTTTAAATTCTTTTCAGGCAATTTGTCGAATAATGGATCTTCCGATTTTGGTTCTGGGTCTTCTTCAAAAAACATGTATGTTCCAAGAGCATTTTCATATTTTCCTAATTGGATAAAGTTAAAATTAAAATAAATGTGATTAATATTTCATTAATCGTAAGGTTGATTTTTATTGTAAGATTATTTTTATCTGAAGAACAGAGTTTAAAGCCGCCCTTTATAGTTCTAAGGTAGTCTTAGATCATATCTTGAATGGGCTGCCATCAAATAAAAGTACTTAAGTATTATAATAATGTGTCATCAATTGATTAGGTATGCCATAACGATATAGTGGTAAACAAGAGCACTTATGACTCATATAATTAAGCACAAAAACCTGTGAAAAACGTATCATCCATTTGAATGATGGGGTTTTTTTCATTAACGCCCAATACATGAACCGCTCGATACTTTTCAATGTTAACCGTGTCTTCAAACTCAGCATACACTAATATTTCCTCTTCCGAGTCAGTTATTTCTTCACTCATTCTTTAATTTACTTGTTTAGTCGGTGTATTTAGTGGAAGAAATGTAAACTTGATAGGTTATATTTTGTTTACTACTATAATCATTTTAGCCATCTGTCTGTCTGTCAGTGTCAGACTATCAGTCTTTCACCTCACTTTCACCAATCACCATCGTACAGATAAAACAATAATGACGGACAGTCACAGTTGTAACGTTCATCGTTAAATCGGTTTCTAAATCGATATCGAATTTACTTGTTTGGGCCACCCTACAGTGCATGGCGTAGGTTGTCCAACAACAAAGTTGCACGTAAATCACTAGTTAATCAAGCATCACAATGAAGCTTTAGTTACATTATTTATTCATTTATGCAATAAGTGTCCTCATTTCTTGATACTCAATTATGATTTACATTGACAAACTACACTAAACACATCACGCAAACGCACTCTCATACCTACACACTACATTCCACACGTTCACTCACACACCCTCATACCTACACGCCGTCAGGCTAAAGAAAAAAGAGACAGTTTTAATTAATTTAAGCTTAGTTAACAATAAAAATTAGTGTTTTGATATTTTTTTCATCTCATTTTTACTTGTTTGCAATTAATAATCTACGGCCCCACTCACGGCCCAACTCCAGTGGTAAAGTGGCGTGGCGTCATACGTGGCTTCGTCTGGTTTTTGGGACACCGATTCTAGCAATACGATGATCACCAACAGTCACAAATAAAACTAAGCTTCACTAATTTTAAGGAAATGATTGTTAAAATTTTTCAACAAATATTATTCTTATTTCTAATGAAATTTTTATTTGACCGTTCATTTAATTATTTACTGTCTCAATTTAATACACTCTAGAAATAAATAAAACTTTTGAAGAAAAAAATCGGTTGAAATCGATTTTAATAATAATCGATGTCGATGACATCCTTATTATTGAATTACCTGCCCTAGTGACTAGTAAGTACAGCACGGCACGCAAGGAGCAAGCAGAAAATTTTTCGTATACATAAATTCAGTAATTTTGTTGTGAAACCAGTGGTACCTTCTGCGCAAAAATGTCTGACTGGGATACAGTCACGATTCTCCGTAAAAAACCACCAAAAGCATCAGCTCTGAAGACTGAACAAGCAGTAAATGCGGCACGCCGTCAGGGCTTACCAGTTGATACTCAACAAAAATATGGAGCAGGAACCAATAAACAACACGTTACCACTAAAAATACTGCTAAACTCGACAGAGAGACTGACGAATTGCGTCATGAAAAAGTACCCCTTGACCTGGGAAAGCTTATAATGCAAGGAAGACAGTCTAAAGGCATGAGTCAAAAAGACTTGGCAACTAAAATATGCGAGAAACCTCAAATTGTTAATGATTACGAGGCCGGTCGTGGCATTCCAAACAACATTGTTCTTGGTAAAATAGAAAGGGCAATTGGATTAAAACTTCGAGGAAAAGAACGTGGCCAGCCACTACAGCCTCCTGGAGGAAAGAAATAACGGATTCCCTGGGAGGCAAAGACATAACTCCGATTTGTTTATTGCATAATTATAATAATTCTATCTCATTTTTGCTGTTGAATGTGTTCTTTAAAATGATGTAAGCATATTTTATTTTTCTCTGGAATGTTCCACCTGTGATGAGCAATGTGTTACCACCAAGTAAAAAATGTTCAGTTTACATTGAATTTGGAGATAGTGGTGAAGTGGTGATGTGATATGCAATAAAATAGCTATTTATGATTGTTTTATCTTTCATTTTATTTGTATACAAAAATATTCATTTTTAGGTTAGGTGACTTTTTTATTCAGCGATGACGAAATGTCAAGTTATTCTAAATTTTAAAAATATCAGTGTCAGTTTGGAGAGGTGGCTTTATCAGAAAGTAGCCTACATGTGAGAATCCTCATTCAATCATTTCAATAACATCAGTCGGATTATGTCAAACTCAAATCACGTGTTTTCTAAGATTGTTTGCAAATAACTGCGACACGAATTATTACTAATAACCTCGATTTCCGCGCACACTACACTAATAACTTATTAGTGTGTACGAAATCGAGGTTATTGTTATCATTATTTTTAAGTCGTTACTATACTTATAACAAAACAATCACTATTTCAGCATCACAGCTGAAAACGGTGTTGTTGGCTAAAATCTGAAATATTTTAATATTACTGCATACCCTGTATATCATTAAATTTTTAATTAAAAACATTGTTATAAGTAAAGATTTGTGTTCCTGATAACAGATGTTACAGACCTCCCTATAGCCCATACTGTATGCACTCTTGTGTTATCGGTTGCTTGTAACAAGATGCTAAAGCAACATTTTTTTACTCGATTTCGTGTCGCTTGGACCGTTACACGACATGTTTTATTAGCCCAAACCTTCACCACTTTTCAGGCAACGGTCAGTGGCAGTGATAGGCGGTGGAGCATAGTTTGCGAAACAGCTCCACACCCACACACTGCTGCTAAACTGCTGTTCCGCCAAGGTAGCTCCACTTAACGAGATTGATTAGGTTCATCTTCCCACTTGAGTCTGCAGACGGTTCAGGGAATTCCAGGTAGACCACTGAACTACTGAAGGTTAAACTCTCCAGTAAGATGCTTCACCAGGTCGCGGATGGGGCACAGGTATTTATTTTGCCTCAGTTTGCAACGTCTACGAGTTTTCTGGTACAGACGCGACTGATTTTAGAAAATGGGACCTGCTTTTGAGCCGTTGCACGCCAAATATGAAGTTAGTGCCTGATATCAGACTCCTGTTTGTATTTTTCCACTTCGCCTACAACTTCGGTTAAGACCTTTGGAGGCGCTATTTTTGAATGACTTGAAACAAATGCCTTAAAAGGAGGCTGGTACTCTTTGACTCAGTAGAGACATCAATACGAATAACCACACTGAAAGGCCCTCTGTTCTGTATTGTGTTAGTACTTAATAATAGGATACTTTTAATCCCAGTAGTACACACGGCGACACATCAAGCTATACATTTCCAGTATAACATGTCCTCTCGCTTTGTATAGATTTCCCGTACAATGAGAGATCCGCGTAAACTGGTTTTATATCGCTTGACTAGTCGCCGTGCGAATAAGACAAAATAACCAAAACGTTTTGTAAAAACGCCAGCACATCAAACTAGTGCAATATGTCAAACTTTAATAGATTTTCAACTTTATCGCTGAAACATTACGTTCAAGACTTATTGGGAAAATTAGACAGTTTCGGGTAGCTTGAGGTGCTGGCGTCTGCACATACATAATACACCCATGCGTGTTGTTTATACTGTAACTCACAATTCCATGAGTGCAGGTTTATGTGCGAAACGAAACGTTAAAAATCTGTCAAATTGACAATTTTGAATGAGTCAAAAATTGAATGTTTACTTGTAACAGCGTAAAAATAACCTCATTTTGTTAATTTATTGTTTACTTATATTTTCCAGGTTCTGTGTGTCTAAGTACAAAGTATAACAAATTTATAAACTTGGCGTACCTACCTGATGCGTTAATTAAGTTTCTCCCGCCTTTAGTGCATAAAAATAATTAGACACAATGGCTTTTTCTTTTGGAACTCCTAGTTCTCAAAGTGCAACCTTCGGCGCTGCAGCAAAACGTAAGTTCTTTGCTTGTTAATTTTAAAACTCAGTTAAACAATATTGCGAAGAAGAAAACTTTTACTTTTCTAAAATTTCAAATGGAAGTTGTACAAATGCCTCCAACATAAAATGTTTTGAACTTCTGAAAGAACCCTGCCTTTTTGAGTTGGCATTTGTCTCATCTACCTTTATGGTCAGAGGGTACTATTGTAGGAATGTAGGTTCTTATGTTTGAATGAAACCAGCCTGTGGTCAAAAAACCAAACCACATCTTTTAAATATAGGCTCTAATGGTTAATGCTTGCGCGCGATTTTGTCTGCATCTGTTTGTAGTCGCACGTATCTGTAATGCCGGCCACACACGTTCCAGTATACTTGCGCAAGTCCAGAATACACGAATTTCGGAGGTGACCACAGACGGCTCAAGCATGCTTGCACAAGTATCATTTCAATGATATTTGTACAAGTGTGCGTACATGCAGCGAGCTACTTATGCTATGGATATATATTACATATTATATTTATAAATTACGTTTGGTTCGAATTTTCGGTATTGCTCAATTGTTTTATTATAAGCAGCATTTTTTTTTGTCCCTGTAGTGATAGTCTTTACTTTTTATTTGCCAAAGACTTGGCTCATTTCTGTACATATTTATTAATTCTTCTATAATATCGCGAACTCCTTGCCTCTTGGTAGTCTCGTTCATTTTGGCGCGAAAATGACGTGCGTACATGTAGGTGGCTAAAACAATACTGAAACTTGCGCGAAATGCTCCCACACACGTTCAAGTAAACTTGCACAAACGCAAGTTTGCACAAGTTGGGAATTGAAATTTTGAACTTTTTAAAGAACTTGTGCAAGTCGGAAATTTGCGCAATTATCTTCCAACACACGTTCCAGTATACTTGCGCAAGTCTGGACTTGCGCAAGTATACTGGAACGTGTGTGGCCGGCATAATACATGACATAATTAGTAATGATGTGTGACTTTGGTTATATGAAACCTGAATAAAAAGACATCAATGTGTTCTTTATACATTTTTTGTTGCCATACATAGTTGGGGTTTTAGTTACAGTTAGTTCAGTTGAGGCCTGGAAATGTAACAGACATACTGAATTAATTTCATAGTACAATATAAGATAACTGTATGTTTCAGCTACCTTTTCATTTGGGGGTGGTGCAACAACTACTACTACTTCTGGTTTCGGTGGATTTGGAGCCCCGGCCACGTCTACAGGTTTTGGTGCATTTGGTGCACCAGCAACTAGTACGGGTAATTTAAGCCATTATGTGTTTTTAAATTTGGAGCAGGATCTTAGGTGACTATGAGAGTAGAGAAAGACGAAATAAATTATAGAGACTGTGAATAATATGCCTAAAAGGGGCGAGTAAGGAGATGTATGATGATATGATATGATTTGATATTTTTGATCAGTTATACAGAAGTCTGGAAGAGGAAGACATGCCATGCCAACTCTGTTGGAAATCAAAGGGCTTAGGGTTCATTACAACTTCTGATATGTAAGGATTTCTTTGAAGATAGAGACAGCACTATTTTGACTGACTGTAAATTTGTAACCAACCAAGTGTTGTCCTTAACCCGGCGTGAATGAGGTGAAAAATTGTTACACCAGCTGCAAGGTGGGTATCACATAAGAATTGTCGATTTTGGTAACTAGAATGACTTTAGAATAATACTTATAACTGTAATATGGTCTAATTAACATTATGGAAATCAGGTAATATGATAAAATAACCCAGTCCTAGTTATAAACGTTCTATAAAAAACAAAGTATTCTTTTTTTAGGCCCAAATCAACAATATGTAGAAATTATGAATTAATATCTAAAAATCCATCTAGAAATGTTTAGTGTTTTACAAATCGGCGGGTATGAGATACCCGACCTCATTCACGCCGGATTAAAATTCATTTTATGATATTGATTGATGGGGTTATTGTATAAAACATTTTTATTGTATTAATTCACAGCTGCACCATTTGGCGCACTAGGAACTGCCCCTGCTTCTACAGCTCCATCTTTATTTGGTGGAACAGGCTTTGGTGCAACTCCTGCTAAACCTACAGGTACTATCTAATGCAGAATGTCCACGCGCTTGTGTTATTGTGCTAGTAAAACTTTCGAAGACTTGTTGTTGTAAGACACCTGTCCAACCACCATTGAATAATTGGCTAACCATCAATTATTTTCTCACTCAAAAAACATGCAAACGATTGGAAGGTGTTGTGGCAATAAGGGAGATGCATTTAATAATGGTTGATTGCTGACTTTTTGCATTTACACCCTTGTATAACGGGCTGGTGTCCACATCCAAAGTGCGTTTTTTTTCCTATGGGTGCCATGGGTGGGACATTTGAAAGGCCGCAGCTCCTTGGTGTTGCTGACGATTTCGCGGAGAGTACCTGGGTTACCGAAGTAATTTGCCCTGTATGAGGCAACATCTGGGAAGTGCAGAAGCACGAGGGCTGTCGTCTCGTCATTCACACCCTCACAGGGAGAACTCTCTAATAAACAACTTTTTAGTTGCTAGCTACACTCGCTTCACGTTAATCGCCGGTGGTGTGATATGTGGCTTACTTATTCTTAGTAAGAATGTGCTGACAACCTAAACATTTTTATCTTTTTTTTAGGTTTTGGTAATACCTCATTTGGCACTAACACATTTGGTACTACACCAGCATTCGGCGCACCTACATTTGGCAGTGCTGCACCATCGTTTGGTACTAACACTCTTGGTGGTGCCAATACATTTGGCACTCCATTTGGTACTACTAGTAGCAGTTTTGGCCAGCCATTTGGAACCAAACCAAACACTGGATTCACAGGTTTTGGCAATGTCCTTGGATCTGCACCACAGTTTGGACAGGTATTTATTTTAACAATTGCATATTTACTGATGACCCAAGCAGGCAGCTGTGGTGGTCTGCTGGTAATGGCAGTGACTTGCGACTGTAGGTGGCAGTTTGGAACCTGGATGGGCACTATATTTAGTGTTAATTAATGCATTACCATTGCTCTCAAAAAGGCGAAGGAATCGTGAGGAAACGGGCAATTCGAAGACCAGGAAATTAAAAAACATGTGACGCCCATATGGCCAACTGTCTCTCAAACAGCACGCCTCCTGTTGAGTCCTGTGTGTGTTCCAGCACTGGGAACATTGTAGGGTGATAAATCATAATGATATTTACCCCTAGTCCAACCTCTTGAACCATACCTATGCATGTTGAACCAGCCAGGGTGATCTTCTACTCAAGGGCTCACCTTTTAATTCTGCTCTGTTCACAGCAGCAGCAACAACAACAGCAACAGCAGCAGCAAGGTCCATCATCTGCTCACGAGGCACTGGTGGCAGCAGTGTTCAACTGTTGCGTGTTCGGGGATGAGAGGGATCAAGTGCTTGCCAAGTGGAACCTCATTCAAGCACAGTGGGGCACTGGTAAGTCTAGTTACTGTATGCAGATGGTAACATGAACATGGCACTTTGACTTCTGAAAAAGTTCCACTTTATACATAGACCATCCTCGTAACGTCGATGCTCTCATCATTCCTCTAGTCTGTGACAATCTATTTAATAATAATTTACAAGGTATAAGGTAAACGGACCCTTCACGAAGCCTTCAACCAAGCATTCTGTACATCTAATTAAGTAACTCTACGTAAAAAATATTGCTGGGAAACTTTTTTTGGGGTGAAAAATCACGTTTTACGGGTTTGTAAGTTTTGATTGCATTACATTGAGTCCTACCAATGTAATGCAATCAAAACTTGCGCTGATGGATGCATTGAATAGTACGGGGGTCGTGGAGGTATTTAAAGTAAACTTGTGAAAAAGTTGGAACTTTGACCCCCAACCCCAATATGTCAGTAAATAGAAGGTTCCCAGGTATGGTCTAGATTCTAGAACAAAAAATGGTTGCAATGACGGGGAGAACAAGCGCCTTTCGGCTTCGAGAAGGGTACTTTTACACCCATTATATACACGCTTAAATTTTGATCGTTTTAATCCCTTGGACCGGTGGTTTAACTTACAAAATACTATTCATCAAAAGCGTGCACAGCACTGAATCCCTTAAAAAAAAAAAAATTAAGTGATAACGTCATACTCGCAAAATGAATGAATTCAGTAGTAGCCCCACAAGCTAGTTGCCTACGCGTGCGTCGCGTCGTCCTACCTACAAGTTAGGTTATTGACTCGCTCAGCTGATGTTCGCGTTAACAAATTAAATGATTCCAAATTTTCCTTCATACTTTTACGGGCTTAAGACCGTCATAATCGTAATCGTGCCGTTATGGCGAATTTAAAAATGTGGAATCAAAATTATTTATAATGATTTAAAATAAGTTCTGTTACATACCTAAATCACCTTTGATTTATTTAATACTAAGGGACTCCTCGCGGTACGTAATAATTGTTCGCGCACTTGATGACTACACTCACTAATCACGTGTGTCAAAAATGTTCATTTCGATGATTAAATAGTCCTACACGCGTAAAAGTCGATTCGTCCGTCCACAGAATATTAACTTCGCGATTGTTTAATATCCACTGGCATGATTGCAAGTGGTTTGGTTCGCTGTAGAGACGACGAGCCGCTTGCGCATCAAAACCCGCGTAAAATTGCACCATGGCAACGAACTACAGGTTGGAGTACACGTAATTACGAGACGCCATTACTTTCGCGCGACAAGGATTATCGTAACAACAACACACCGATGACGCCTTAGAGAAAGTGAATTGTTTACATGACGTAGTCCTGTGATGCCCTTAGCGCGCGGGGTCGCGGGGCGCGCGGCGTTTGCATTGCCAATCAAATGTGGTTTGGGGGCGGGGCTTGGTCTAGGATTGGCTAATTTTTGTGAGTCCACGTCAAGGAACTTATATACTAACTGGAATGATTACGTGCAACGCAAAGCCGTTCCGAGTGAGAGAACTTCGAGAGTGGATGGCATCTCTTTCTAATAGGGTATCCATATTTTTGTACTTAACACGTTAAACGCCGTGGGGGACAACATATGGGCCTCACTTATTTAGTCAAAGGAGCCAGGTTAAAATAGCCCGATTGTTAAATTTTACGTATCAGTTTTTATTGCTTTAGGGGCTAGAAAATGTGCCAAATCACATGAAATAAATCGAAGAAAAGTAATTTATGACTTTATTTCACCAAAATACTACTGTCACTCAACAGTTGCCCCCCATGGCCCAAGCGGAAATAAATCGCGTTTTTCGTTTGTGGGGGCCGCGCGGGTCGGGGTGTCGGTCATCGGAAAATGAAACACATCTAGGGGGTACTAGTAGAAAAAATAGAAGGAATATACCAAAAGAGGTTGCTAATGATAAACTGAAGACGAAGTGAATATATAGCTAGAGAGAGCGAAGATGGAATTACTATCATGAAGTGGAAAGGTAAAAGAGACGTACTTGTTCTTTCGACCATACATTCCGACCGTTTCCAGACAATTATAAAGCGAGGAAAAACGGTATCGAAGCCGAAAATCGTGCTAGACTGTAATAGGGCAAAAGTAGCTGTCGATTTGTCACACGTTTGATGTAGTTTCATTTATCAATCTATCCCCGAAAAATTAAATCCTAACAGCTATGTAGTACAATTTTAACCAGATGTTAACTACTTAAGTAACAGTATAGTGTTTTACAACACATTATAAATAGTAATTTTATGGAAAAATATAAAATAACACATTATCATACACACTTTTTCCTTTAGAACTTACAAACAAGTCTTGTCCCGAAATTATTTGTCATATTTTTCAAAGTCATAGTTTTTACTAAAAACCAAATACAATCTATTTGTCTGCAGGGCCGTGGGGGTCACGTCAAATACATATTAGCTTCATATCTGTGCCCGCCGGCCCAATAGAGACGCCTAGAATTGCCTCTGGCTCGCGGTCATATGTTGTCCCCCGCGGCCCCAACGGAACAGTTAACTGTCGACCAAATGGTGCCCCCCATGGCCCAAATGGAAAAACGAAGAAAAAGCACTGGCGTTCAACGTGTTAAATTTGGGACAGTTATTCTGTTCTAACTAGGCAATAGGTTGAATACTTTTTCTTTAAAGGGACATCTTCAAGCCACCGTTGCTGAAAATTCTCATTGTCACGGAGTCTGCATGGAAACAGAACAGTATTATTAATATGTTACAGCAAACTACTGCGCGCAACAAGTGTGATCTCCAAACAGTGCAGTGAACTATTTTGTAATGCTTAAAAGTAATTTATATTGCCATGATTTCCATAACTCGCGAAATGTAAGTGTATTACGCGACGTACACCTCTGGCTAGCCCTTCGGATTTACAAGCGTGATGTTATGTTAGATTTCCAAATATTAATAAGAATTACTGCGATTTTTTTCAAATAAATTAATAGTATTTTAATTGACCAAGGAGTTTATTCAGACCTTTTGGATTTGACTCGAGACTTTTGTGTCCAATAAAAAAAAATCGGTTGAATCGACAGTTGCCGCCAAAATGGAAGGGTTTAAAAATGTAAAGATAGAATTCAAATGTTTATTTTCAAGAAGTTACTTTTGCTAATATTAAATTGAGTATATTATTAAGTTTTGCTACTGCATTATAAATAACAATGTTTTGTATTTTATACGCATGTGCACAAGATTATAAATATCGATATGGATAATAGAAAAGGCGTATTCTTTACAATATTTTCATAATCCCCGTTTACAAATGTAAAACATTGTCACCCTAGTCGTAATTTGTAAACAAAGTTAATCGAACGTACCTGAAAAAAGAAATTGCATATCCATCAACCCCTCACACTATTAAACCCCTTCAAACAACACGATTTCACCATATTTATAGTGGAAGATTTCACTTAAATACAATAAAAAGCACCTGAGCAAGCAAAAATACGACTGCAACGCGAAACCGTTTCGGCCATTTTTTCATTTTTTTAATCTTTCATGTATTTTGGTATTCATAAAATGTAAGTAACTACTAAAGAATTCAATTTCGCAAGAAATTTTTATTTTAATAATTGGTATTTAAATATCAAATAATTCCATTAACTGGAATTATTTGATTTATGTGCTAGTTTAGCTATCAACGTGATTTCCGATTGCTATATAAAAAAAAAAGAAAATATATTTGTTTTATTTTTTGATTACTGGCAATTATTAGACAAGGACACAATCCACTCTCGTCGCTTTCTCGCTCTGAAGTTTTCTTCCCCCTTTGGATAAATTAAAGTAATATAAACTCTATGCCTTTGAGATAAAGTTCATTTTCAAACGGTTTTTTTTAATCAAAATTTTGTTCGTACTCATTCCAGTTAGTATATAAGTTCCTTGGTCCACGTTGACTGCGTTTAGGCATAATAGTTGTTAGTACCGAATGCTGCCTACTTACGTTTCGCATCGTTTTTTCACTCATGCGAGAATTAATTCGAGTTTAAAAAAAAAAGTATTTATTTTTTTAATTTTATCTTCACAAATCGATAGTGTTTCATGGACCGGATCGATTCTCCGCGGGATTAAAACGATCAAAATTTAACAGTGTATAAGGTCCCATTAAAATAGATGGACATAGTAACTTTCAGTTGACTAACATTCTTGGTGTATTTTCGTTAGTTTTTTTTTCTTGTAAGTATCTAATTCGTTTTTTTTTAAACCATTGTCCTTATTTTGGTGTTCAGAATGACTTCTAAAAGTTTGTCCATCTATTTTAATGGGACCTTATATACTTTTATACTTCCTGAGCGCTTTGGATCTGAAGTTGCAGACACTAGAACAATATACAAAACAGTCACTTTGTTTGGAAAATACTGATGCAGATAAACCA
This sequence comes from Noctua pronuba, assembly GCA_905220335.1. Taxonomy (NCBI): domain Eukaryota; kingdom Metazoa; phylum Arthropoda; class Insecta; order Lepidoptera; family Noctuidae; genus Noctua; species Noctua pronuba. The sequence continues at coordinate 6,505,029 of LR999894.1, forward strand.
ATACATAATTATTTTTACAGGGCAAGCCTACTATAGCCGCAACGCGCCTGCTCTGGAGCTGAATGAACAGAACCCGCTGTGCAGGTTCAAGGCGGTGGGCTACTCGCGGCTCGGCGGGCGCGAGGACAAGGACGGACATGTTGCCATGTTGTTCAACAAGGCTGAACAGGATATCAAGTACGTGTTTACAGGGAGAATTTAATAATATTAAATCGGGTTTGCTCTAGGCTAGAAAGTATAACTATAAGGTCCATATTATAGAATGGTACTCAAGCGCAAATGTCGCCTAGAGCATAGATTTTTAAAAACATTTCTTTGCCTGTTGGCCCAGCTTTAAGTAGAGTTTAAAGTTTAGAATTTATAGGCTAAGATATTATAATTTGAGAGTATGCAAGCATAATACGATATGAAGAAATAATACCCATTTAGTATGTTAAAACCTCCAATACACCTCCAATGAACCTCCCACAGTCAAGTATTATTTACACTTTCTTGCTTTGATGTATGTGTTTCTTTCATGTTCCATTTTTAGGGTTCAGTAGCCAAAAAACAGAACCCTTATAGATTCGTATTGTTAATATTTACCGAGTTTTTCCCTCTGCAGTATCTTAAAAACATCACCCTGTAACTGTATTAAAAACTTGACAAAAACCTATTGTTGTGATATTTTGTAGAAACAACCAGCAAGCCTTGACGACGTCTCTGCATAGTTTGTTAGGCAGTAAACCTAACTTGGCCGTCACTATAGAATGTGTTAAAGCTGTCTCTGATAACAAGACTCAGGTGCGTGTAATTTTCTTTTTATTGATTGATATGTTACCAGTATTTCAGTGGCGAAGGTTCCATACAACTCGATTCCTACCGGATTCCCTTTGAAAAATGGCACAGTCAGTATTCTATAGACAAATAATATAATCACATTAAAAATACTCCGGTACTGCAGTATTTAGTAAACTGCTGCGTGAACCGATGTGTTCGATTCCCGTCTTCTAATGTTTTCCCAGATCGGCCTGTATTATATTGGCTTATCAGGTATGAAGTAGACTCGTCTTCGGACATGACACCTGTTACACTTGTTGTACAGAAGAAGACATGGAGCGAAGCGAAGATGATAAGACCCGAGTCTGGGTTCGTGCCCGGTCAAACATAACTTTTAAATGTGGAATAATCGTGCACTGTTGCCTTTTCACACCAGGCATATTGGCACAATTTTAAGAATGATGTTACCCTACTAGGTGGTGATGTACGTAGTGGACAAGGGCGCGGGCGGCACTCATATATCGGCGGCGGAGCTGGGCGCGTTCCTGAACGCGGGCGGCGCGCGCAACGCACTGGCCGGCGCCGCCTGCGTCTCCGTGTCGGCCGTCACCGCGCCCTCGCCGCAGATGTTGGCGCAGTACCTGCAGACCGCGCCGCCTGGTAAGCGACACTTCATTTTAAGACCCTTGAAGTTTAGTTTCCAATATTATTATGACATGACATGTGCTCGATAAGATTTTCATTGGCAACTTTTCAGGAGCCTTAGGGGATGAGTCTTCACGAACAATGGCGTCTTTTACTTATAATTAGACGTATAAACAACAACTTTCACGTTTCTAACTTGACAAACTTCCATCCGGATTTCCGTCATCCCCTGGATGAATTTTGAAATTCGTTCTTTAGTGTTCACTTTCTTTAAATAAGAATCTTCTTGTGCAAAATTTCTTTCTGGTAGACCCAGGCTATGCACGTTTGCCCGTAAATCATCATCAGTCTCCTGCCGTTCTCCCAATTTATTTGGGGTCTGCGCAGCATGTCTGCTTCTTCCATACTTCTCTATTACTCTTCATCTCATCAGACACCTCCTTTCTTCCCATATCATCCTTCACACAGTCCATCCATCGTTTCTTTGGTCTTCCTCTACTCCTATAGCCATCCACTCATTGTTTGTCTGTAAATTATATTTGAAACTAGCTGTTCCCCGCGACCTTCATCCGCGTCAATTTATTAAAAATACAATTTTCCCCGTTTTTGCAACATTTTTCATTGCTGCTACGCTCCTATTGGTCGTAGCGTGATGATATATAGCCTATAGCCTTCCTCGATAAATGGACTAACCAACACTGAAAGAATAATTCAAATCGGACCAGTAGTTCCAGAGATTAGCGCGTTCAAACAAACAAACAAACAAACAAACAAACAAACCCTGCAGCTTTATAATATTAGTATAGATTTTATTTATTTCTCAATTTTCTTGTATGTGAAGTGGATATTCCTTACAAATGGTAATATCGTCAATTAATTAGAACAACAAAGTTTCGGATCATTGTTTGCTTTCTTTGGCGATTGCTATAAATGCTCTATGGTTTTTCAATATTAGGTACTATTGTTTCAGGTATGGACATGCGATTATGGAAGCAAGCGCAGGCTGACAATCCTGATCCTGAAAACTACATACCTGTGCCTATTATTGGATTTTCTGAGGTAACAATAACAATAAAAAATCTAAGTTTAAATGAGTAGAATTAGTTCCTAGACATCGTAACCTTATATGGTGATAATTTTTCTAAAGAATGACTCTAGATAATGTGGAATTTCGCAAATGTTTACCAACAGTGCCTTCCCGACAATCATTCAAGCGCGAATAAACGATGGAGAGCTATACGAAACACTTCGTAAGCGATAGCACGCAGGCTCTCTGGTTCTTAGTCCAAAATGTTCAAAGGATCGGGCATTAATTTTATCTATTTTAAACTCAACGCGCACGTAAAAAGCTGCATCGCCGCAACTCTGGCCATTCACCATTCTTTTTATGAAACGACATCGCCTCGGATTTACAATTTAGATTGCCATTGACACGCTAACCAGAAAAATAACGTGGATTGTGGTATGTTTTTCTTTAGATAAAGTTCCGTAGCCGCTGCCAGTCGGAGCAAGCCAAGCTGCAGGCGCAGTGGCTGGTGCGCGCGGCGGGCGAGCTGGCCGCCCTGCGCACGCGCCGCGCCGCCGCCAGCGCGCGCCTGGCGCAGCTGGCGGCGCGCTTGCATGCGCGCAGGCACACCTTGCTGCAGGTGACGTCATCTTGGACATACATTCACACCTGTAGTCCCCGAAGGGTTAGACAGAGGTGTACCTAATAGTACACCCACATTAAAAATGAAGAAATTCCTGATGGAGAAACCACCTGTTTGAAGCCGTCAAGCTTTGCGGGATGCTATATTTTGGTGTTACGGTTCTAGCCAGATAGTTTTCGTGTTATTTGTGCCATTATTTGTATACGATGATCTCATTTATTTGCATTGATCTTGAAAACAAATATTAATGAGTGAATCACAAAATCAGATATTATTTCCAAACTGACTATAGTAGCGCTACGTTAAACTGAATCGTGCTTAATGTTGGCTACAGCCCAAGCCCTTTTAACATAACATTTGTATTGCAGGTGGTAGCCCGGCGGGAAGTGGTGGGTCGTGTGGGGGCCGCGCTGACTCCTGAAGAGGAAGCCGCCCGGGCGCGTCTGCACGAGCTGACGTCACAGCTCGCTGCACCGCCGCTTTATAATGTAAGTACATTTTTTTTCAAGCACTTATGTTTAGACGCGAACTTAATCCCATAGGCATTTTCCACCAGAAAACCTGTGGGTGGTGCAGAGACAAACTGTGGTAGGTGCAATTCACTAGAACTGTTCATTTTAGTGACTGTTCATTTTATTTCATTCCAAGTTCATACAGCACTGATAAAGTTACAGGAAGTAATGTTAATATGCTCCTTTCAGTTCCGTTTTGGATTATTCTGTAAACGAATTAAAGATACCGAGAGCCGAAATCTAAAATCGTTGGATGGATTCATTTTAACCTTTGATTCATTTTATGTCCAGAACGTAACGTACGTGATATCGGTTTTCAAGTTCATAATGCAAGTGCAAAGTAAAAGCCCCTATCGAAACCTTTCATCGCTTTTGGACTTAGTCGCACAGCACACGTAGCATGACCACCGTAGATGGGTTTTGTCGAAGAATCTACAAAATGACAGATCAACAAAAGAAATCTGTCATTTTGTCGATTCTTCCCTCCCCTGTCCAGTTAGTATTGCTGCCCATCAAGTCGTTGATTTTCACGTCGCCATTTTTATCGTTTTATGAACAGATTATAAGTTAGATTATTCTTAGGCCAGCTGTACATTTTTGAATTTGATGCAAAATACTATAGAAATCGAAAGTAGTATTTCGATTACTCCCGCCATTTCAAGTTGTGCCAACAAATAAACCTTTGCTCGGTATACATCAAATTATAAAAGTGCTCAGTTAGGTAACGTGCCGAATGAAGCATCTTCCTATAAATAAGCGAAAGAGGCAATTGACACCATAGTCATCTTATCGAATTTAGGGTTGACATCTTACGAGACTGAAATCCCGTATGCCTTGTTGAAAACATTTAAATATACTTACGAGACGGGATAGCGGGAACATATTTAACATTTTTTGAAAGAGCTAACTGGGTGTTGCCAGTACAAGTGTAACGTTGACTCAAAGTGTCACTGATTGACATTTTTTGTACAGCATTTCTTCTGACGACCCTCTCGATACTATCTTAACTGACCAAATTCAGTTTTGCCTGTCAACAGATTTGTTATTCGTACAGACGAGGTCGCACCGCGGACTAGTTTGATATGAGTACCTGAGAGTTAATTTCTGAATACTTTTCCATACCCTAAGATATCCTTTCGTTTCCCAGCAATCTTTTTGGGTATAATTACTTAGTTGGATGTACAGAATGCCTGGTTGACTGCTTCTTGGAAGGCCCTTTTACACCTTGTATTAGTACTTACAAGTAAAGAATATGTCTGAAATATCCTAAGAGGAATAGAAAACTAGTTAAGTACTAAGTCGCAGTATTGCGCTTAATTTTGGAGCCTACATGTCTTCGGTTCTGCTATGATAAAAATATTGGTGATGATTTAATAATTATAACTCTTACATAAAACTGTGAGGCCCTATTAAAATTTTGCCGGATTTTTAAAAGACAGTATATTTTGACTAGGTTATCTTCCTAGTCAAAATATACGGGCATTCCTCAAAGCGCAACAATGATGAAAAATATCGTTAATGAATCCATCATACCCATCTCTTTTTTCATCATGGTTGCGCTTCGAGGAATAAGTTATTTGCGCTTAAAAATAGTTGCGCTTTGAGGAAAACCCCAAAATATACAGTCGTCTTGATTGATATTAGATGAAAGATATTATAAGAATTTTATAAATTTTGTCTTGATAAATAAATAAATAACCCTCCTTTTGAGCTTCGCCGCAGTCGGGTAATAATAATAATTGCGCCATAAAAAAGAAGGGCATAAAACCCATTGTATCCAATGTACCCAACCCACCCCCACCCAGTTACACCCAGTTACATTGTATTTCCATGTGATTTTGTTTCCCATCTATAAGTACGATGTAACTTATCACACAGGACCAGACTGTATTTTGATAAGCCAGCAGTGCAAAGTTAATTTTAGTGTTGAACGACCTTGTCTGCCCAAATGTTTGGAGCACTCGTCCTACGCGTGGCCGCTTATCAGTGACTATCGCGTTATCTCCAGACACCAGACAGTGTTATAACTCTAGTAGATATATCGCTGTTACGCTGTTGTTGATAAACTAATAATTAACACCAGCAAAGAACAACAATGAGGTTGCTCTATGGCGTACTTATTTATTCTGTTACCTAACTTGGATTTTTAGCTTCAATGTATTCTTTTCAAATTGGAGTATGTACTTTTAAAACAAATGAAGCATGTATAACAGAGAGATTGCTCTGTGCTATATGTATGCTATAAAATGACAATTATTTCTCGTATCTTGAAGTCATATAATAGTATCTATAAGAGTCTTATGAAATTCCATCAGCACCAGATATTACTGGTTTACAATGTAACTTTGGATCAAGTCAGTTGGTTTGATTATCATGCAGGAAAAGAGTGTAACCAAGATACGAGGTATCAGTGATGTCAAATCTCCTTTTATTTTTAGATTAGACAGGTAAAACTGGCTGGTTTTTTTGCTTGGTCATTAACAACGCATTTAATATCGCGATTGGGGGTTTAGAAATATCTAGATTCAGTAATAATGATAAATATCAGTTCTTTATGATAAGGCCATTAATGTTAATTTCTCATAAGGCCAACAAATAACAAAGATGAGTAATAACACTTCACTTAATAGTCTGATTAAATAAGGTGGTCTTTAAAAACAGGTGCATTTCTGGAGGACCTGTTTTCTATTTATAGAATTCGTAAAAAAAATAGTACAGGGTCTTTTTCAAAAAAAAAAAATTCGTTTCGTAGTGGAATTAAAGAAAAAGAAAAATTGTATAATGAATTTGTTGCGTAGAGGACGTGACGTATGACTCCAGCACAGCGAAACCAACATCAAAATGCAATAGTTTCGATATAATTTTACTAAATATTACTTTCAATTCAGATTCCTAACACTTTTCCTATTTAGCCATCAAAATTTCTAATTCAAAAAGTCGTTACTTAACTTAAATAGTCAAGTTCGTAGTGGAAAATAAAAACAAGACACGGTGACGCCCAACCACACATTTATATTTTGCAAACGCTACTGCTATCAAAAAACTAATATCGCGTTTCCATGCTTCAATGTTGTCAATTTTGTTGTGTTTTTTGTTTTTTTTTAACAAAAAAACTTATATCAAATGAATTATTTTTTATCATTTTAAGTAAAAAAATCGACGTTGCGTATATGGAATTTTCCACCAACGACATTTTAAGGGACAAGTTAAAACGAGTACTTATTTTATTTTGTGCTCTAAAACGCTATAAATAAGGAATATTATAGAATTTGGATCACATAACCCTACCAAATTACAATCATTATTGAAGATAAAGGGAGCTAGGATTATACTGATATTTTTCGTTCTGACCTTTGAGAAACGAGAGTGGGACACTAAAAAAATCATCTTTCGTCTTTCTTATAATGATTATATTTATGTAAAATGTACATATTTATGTAGTTTTGAATACATAAATAATCAATTTTGAAGTTTTTTTAATCGTTTATAACCAAAAAAAAATGTTTAAAACCCTAAGTTTGCTGAATATGTGTTGGTCTAAAGTAACACGTAATTTTCTAGTGAACACTTTTTTCTAAAAAACAATCAAACAAAATAATCCATAACTTTATCAGTTACTTAAAAAAGCATCAGATTAAATATTACAGTCAATATAACCCTACAAATATATTGCGTTTTAATTTAAAATACACTTTTCGAAAGTATTAATGCGAAAAATGTATTAATACTAATATTCATTATTAAGAGAACCTAACAAAATTGAACATACGAGTACCTTTGCTAGTTTCTGTTCTTTTTTAAAATTTGAAATGCTCCTGGCCGCAATGTTCTAAAATGAAACTTTTCTAATAAAATTTGGCGCTCTCTCATCACTCCCCCAAAACCCTCTGGGCTCTACTTTCACCAATTTGTACGTCTGCCCATAATGAATCTCTAAAATATAATCTACAAATCATTGTTCTTTTGTATAATGACATGGTAATGTATGCTATGAAACTGATTAGAATCTATGTGTATTTGATAAATGGCGCTGACAAAACAATAAATTTTCATTTATCATTTTGTACATTTGCAATGATTAGGGAAAACAACGGTATTATTATATTTACACGCTGCCAGAGAGTGACTTTGCCGGATAGGTGATGATGAACAATATTTGGATTACATAATTTCTTCTCGGTACGAAAAAAGGTCTTTGCCCTGCTGTGGGAAAATAACTGGCTTCCTCACTTCATGTTGGCCAGCAACTATAATAATTTTTATAAGTACCGTATATACTTTCATATACATTCAGTATAAAGCCGTTTATCTGAAATTACAAACAGACACTTCAATTTTACTTATTTGCATAGGTTTAGACCATATTATTTGTCTCTGGTTGCCAGTCTGTCTATCTGTTAAGAGTTGAGTTCAAATATGTAGAGATTGTAAGATGATAACTTTTCTAAAAAAATATGGCTTGTGTTACCTACATGACGGCTACACCTTGTCACAATATTGATATCCTTTGTTCAATAGACGCTGTTAGTAAATTATTGTCAATACCTAATGCTGAACTACACAGCCAGATATCCAAAAAACCTGTCTAATCTATATATCTAGTTATAACTAGTTATTATGTACGATTCATTGCGAACGTGCGGGGCAAACCGCAATCACCACATCATTAATTTATCATTAAATAATCGGTATTTAGTCATGCTTGGTCGGAGGTAGACGAGCAGGTATCGTCGTGACACGACACTAACACATCCCTATCACGCACTGGTAAACTGTTGTATCTAAACAAATCATGCATGATACTGGTGTGGGATTGTAGACATGTAGTGACACTAACGATATATCAGCACTTTGGTGCTTAGACGCTAGATCTATTCGAGATAAAAAATTGGCATGCACTGTCTTCTGATATAAATTAGCGTTATACGCGTGACTAGTTGCCAAGTAAAATTTTCCTTTGTCTTACCTTTGTAGTGGATCGCCGTAAGCCCGAAGGAATTTTCCATTGGCAAAAATGGCAAATTTCCATGGACATTTTCAGATCATATGTAACACCTTTGAGGGACATTTTTTTCATAATCTTCCCTAGTGGACTTACTTCGTTTTATGTGAATTTTTTTTTTGCAAAATTTGAAGACTGATCGTTGTCTGTCAGAGAATTTAAGATTCTTAATAAGTAAATGCTTAGTAATGCCAAAACCATAATTTTCAGCTCCTATAAAGCAGGCAGTTGATTAACATCTAATATTTTTGTTTAGGGTCGCCTGAACGAGCTATTATGTGCGGTTCGTCTCCAGCGCAGCGCTAGCGCAGGAGCGTCGCATGAACGTTACCACTTGGATCCTGGTAAGATGATTGATATTATACTTTATATTATCTTCTTTTTACTGCCCTGTTGATCTTGTTATCACAAGCGCGACAACTGAGGGTGGGATCCTGGGTTCAATTCCTAGGTGGAGTAAAATCAGGAATATCTTAGTCAAAACAATTTGTTTAAAATAACTGGCTAAATGTGGGAGTACTAATAGTCACACCTCTGCCTAATACTTCGGGGATTACAGTTGTGATGTTATGTATACATACTAGAATAAAAAACAACCAATTAAATGCGTGCGGTTAAACAGCTAGCCGAGCTAGTCATCTGTCTCCACATAAGGTCCGGTGGTAAGATATGTTATGGGAAATGCGTTACGAAATTCTACGAAGTTTTATTTAACCCGCCATTGAAGATTTCGTGATTTATACTTTGTTCTTTTTTTTCTACAATCTGTCGATAAGAAATTCAGTGTTTGTCTGGGAAGGTACTTCTATTGTACCTATTTCTGCCACCTGCAGCGATACGTTGTCTCGGTTTCAAAGGGTACAGGCACATGAGACTTGTCAGCTTTATTAATGGCATCGTATCACCACTTTCACTGACGGTCGACCAAGTTTTAGCCTTATTACTTAGAACATAAGGGTGAAAATGTTTAAACCGTCAGTCAGCTCGGTAGTACCTGCAATGCCTGTGGTATTACCATCAGAAGGGCCGGCTTCTAGTTTTCAGCAAAAAATACAGCGTAATTTCAGTCAGTTTCGATGTGGTGCGGGACAAGAGTTGATGGAAAGACTTGGGGGAGGCCTTTCGAGGCTACTTTTCCTGAAATAAAAACCCAATAACACTTGGCCCGACCCGAGAATCAAACCCAGGAACCTCGGCAGTAGCGTTTGTAGTTATGATGTTGGAATTTAATTGCTTTTTCTTCGTGTATAGGTGCACAAGAAGACGTGAAGCAGTTCCTCTCGCTGCAGCAGAAGGGCATGGCTCACTTGCTGGATACCGCGCGCAAGGACCTCTCGGCTCTCGGGACCATCGCCGAAGGCATGTCCCGTCTAGTCAGGGCTTAAGTATACATAGTGACATTTTGATACTCCATAATCAATATTGAAAATATACCTTATTTTCTTCAATCTTTTTTTGATTATTTCGCAAAAATATTTCCGAATGGTAACTTTGTAATGTTGACTTCTCAGTAATAAAATGTATTTTCCTAAAATCGATTATTTTGTTTACCTACTATTTGTAATTACATCAATGTAAGTGTATGGCAGTGTGTTGAATAAAGTTGATTGCAAGTTATTTTGGTGTATGAATAGTATGTCACCTAAATGAGACTTATCTCTCAATACAAAATTACAAAGTCACCAGATTTTTCCGGTTGACAAAAATATTCCACAGTTGATCGATACGTTATATGTATGTATCCGGTTATATTTTGAACTCATGAGTTTTATTCTGTCGTCAGATAACAAAATAATCCGCTTGTATGTCTCGTCACGTATGTACAATGTTTGCACTTTGATAAAGATGTGCTGAATATGATGAACAATACCAAACAGGTGCTAATATTTATCATAGACTTCGTACCTTTGCTCAAAAGCAAATTGTTTATGGAATTGAATGAAAATCAAAAATCAGTTATGAATAAGTTTATTAAAAATAAATATCAACTCTTAGTACTTAAATCTAAAGGTAAGTCTGTGCGTCTGACTAGTTCTTCAATAGAAGTGTATTCGCGTCGCTTTGAGCAAATAAGGTTCAAAGGCATCTCTTCGTCCATTGACCTGTATATCTGGGGGCTCTCCTCCACTTTTTTGAGTGAAACCTCTTCCAATCGAGGTTGGTCCTCATATGTGAATACTTTGTCGTTAATACTTGATCCCAATGTTGGGTAGGCGAGGGTACTGGAGTAGTAGTTCCTGTATGCATGCTCATACATTTGAGTGTACTCCATGTAAGACATCTCACTTGTTGGGATTCTTACTGGGTACATAGGTTCCAGGGGCCTGATGTAGGTGACTTGATCCATAGGAGCGTAGGACATTGTTGTAGGGACGGAATCTGATAGCATCGGCGCGTACGTCGGTAGCGTCGGTGATAGAGAGCTGACGGGTGGGTTGTACACTCTGTGGATCGGTGATGTAGGCTCTATTACAGTATACGAAGAGCCATTTTCCTTTGAAGGTGAGAACGTGTCAGGGCTATATACTTCGTCTGATGATTCTCGCCGTGTGACTTGCTCTGTGGCGTAGTGTTTGTATGTTTTTACGTGCTTTCTCAAGCTGGACGGGTCTGTGTAGCGCTTGTTGCAGCCGGGGACTTTGCAGCAGTAGGGTTTCTCGACTGCATGTGTTCGTGTGTGCTTGAATCTGTCGCTTGAGTTTGAGTACGCTTTGCCGCAGCCCTGGTGAAGAAAAAAAACAAGTTAAAACACTGTAAATTGCATTAGATTTTTTTTTTGGTTTGATTTTTTTTTTGGAGAATTCGAAATGAACAATATATTTACCTCATAAGGACAGACGTAAGGCTTCTCTCCAGAATGTGATCTGAGGTGAATTTTCAAGTTTTCAGCTCTAGAGAAGCTCTTGTTGCACTGGTTGCAGGTGTGTGGACGTTCATTTGTGTGTGTTCGTACGTGGACCAGCATTTTATACCTGTTGACAAAAACAAAGAAAAATAAGTAAAATGCTACGAAACCGAAGTTATGAAAAAAAAATAAAAAAAACAACAATTTCTTGTATAACATGTAAAATTAGAAACGTACCGTGCATTGAAGCCTCTTTGTGGTCTCGTACACCCCTTCCATCCGCAATAGAAGAGTCCATCTCTGTGCGCAAGCGCATGTGCGCGCGCGACGTGCGCGGAGAGGCGTGCGACGCTCGGGAAGTGCGCGCCGCATCCTCGCCACAGGCATACACCCTCCGCATTATCAACTGCGTCGGAATTCCTATCAGGGGACGAACCACCCGACGAATCTTCATCTTCCAACTGTGAAAAATAATGAAATATAAAACAATTGTTTCGTTACAAAAAAGATTTGTTTTGTTGACAAAACATGTTTTGATATTTGCAACAATTCAAAAAATATCGCACCTGTGGTGGATGTGGCGGCAAAGCCACTGGTCTCGCGAAATATGGTGCGAATCTCTCAGCAGGCATCCACCGAGGCACCCTACATCCATCTCGGGGCAAATCCGACCTCCAAGCCGGAAACACTAACATCGTAAACACTTGTTTTGTTCACTAAGAGAATTCTAACAAATAAAAAACTAGTTGTGGTCACCGCGCGGTCGCTACGGACAATGATGGCGGGCGCCCGCGTCGTCTACTTATAAAACGTCTACGAGTGACAACGCGCTGATAAGAGGACGAGTCCCCCGCGAACATGATACCTCCATACATTTTTCGAAATTTTCCCTTCGAATTGAGGAATTGAGGTGTAAATCCTATTCGTCAGAATTAAGAATTTTTTGGAATTTTTTTGGTCCCGAAAATCCTTTGCAATAAGGGTTAGTTTCGCTTGAGCGGGTCTGTATCATTAAACTCACGTAGCATCGTGTGTATGTGGGAGCGTTATCAGAAGCCGCCTGCCGCGGCTGCTGTCCAGTTATTACCGGTCCGATAGGCCGCGGTTCAATAGGTGACTGATATCGCGTGTCGGTGTGAGGCGACCTCTTACTGGTTCTTATTGACGATCTCATTACTAATCGCCTTCAGGACAGTAGTTTCAAGAACAAAGCGTTTGTGTGTCGTGGTGGCTATCACGTATGGATACTTAGGCGGAACTTACACCTCGGAAAGAAAAGTGTTTAAGAGGATTGAGATAAGAAAAAAAGGTCTCACTATGTTATGAATATGCACAAAAAATATCTAAATGTATTAAATTATGAAATGATCTAACATATCGCTTTATTGAAGAGCGGTCTGAGTGGATAGTCTCAAGTACCTTGCTACGGGAAATTACGTGATATATGCAGCTTTGCAGGTGTGACTATTTATGTAACCTTCCAGCAAAATAGGTACCTGAAACTTATCTAAAAATAGCTCGCAATTGAAGTCAATAGTTCCAGACTAATCTTTACATTAGATTAGGGGTTAAGTATGAAATTGCCAATTTGTATGGACCATTTCGTGAGAAGTGAGATTTCCATGCTAACATTTTTTTTTTTATGGAAACGTCTGCACCGATTATGATGCAATTGCAATCTATAGTTAGAGTCAAAAAGCTACGCTCTGCACTGCGTATCTTAAATTCTCAAAACACAGTCTATGATAAAAATATACCTACGTGAAGTAGTGAAACCGACGGCACATTGAAACAGGTGTTTTGACACACTACCCTATGAGGTAATATGCATCTACTAGTACGGTTTTTACTAACTCTAAAATGTACGTAATTTAACAATTAATCCAATAAAAATGGAATTAAGAAAAAATATTACTATAAGTACGTCAAAGTTACAAACAGCACAAAATGTGAGAAAAAAAACGGCAATTTCATAGTTTAAGACCTATTATTTTATCTTGACACGTATTGAACAAGAAGGCTTATTTCTTCAAAATATTTGACCGTGATTCTGGCGTGTTTAAGAAAAAAACCACGTTAGTATTTGGTTTGAAGATAAAACCTGTCCGTCCTATCATCACAAGAGCACTTTACTATCGCGGATTTCCGGGGTAAATTACCTGTTCGGGTAATTTTTACTCGAGGTATAATCGTTGAGAAATTTCTTGGTAACAATCAGCTTTGCTGTAGTCATATGGTGTAGCGTTACATAATCATCATGCGAGAAATTAACATCGATTACCACCAGATTTCAGTGACGAGGCGTGTCAAAGGCATTTTAAATTTATCGATGTTGCAGATGAAATTGCGTCGTAAAAACGACCTTTATACCTGAAAGTTGGTATTTCAGATAATAACACCATTTCTGATTCAAATCCGCCAGACAGATATATCTAGCTGTCTGATAAGGATTATCAGCTAGGTCATCAGGAAAATTTGAGGTGAGTTGTGACTTAGCGTTTCATGCGTACGCGTGGCTCGGCAGTGATGAGGGTGGCCCATGGAGTCGGTTGCATCGTGCTCGGCTTATCTAATCACGTGACCGGCTAGCTACATTACTGATTAGGTAACTACGTTCTAATATTACACCTTTGGCAAATTAGATGAGAAGATTACAATTTCTACCTTTGAAAGATATGCTATTAGGTAACTACCCGTTAGTTAGATAGACAAATTTTTGAAACATTGCTTTGCAACGTAACTTCGAAAGGCAACCAGGTTTCCGAGTTTTCCGATGTGAAAATTTTGGAAATTCTGGTTAATGTTTGGCAACCATTAAGCAGTAGTTGTACTCTTCTGCCTTTAATTAGAGTCTTTAATGATGTCTGTCATTATTTGTTCTTGCACATGTTCCTTGTGCTTATCTTTCAGAAATCCAGTAGTCAAGGGTTGGGCGACGTAGGTGCGAAACCAAAACATAATAAAAGTTTAATTTCCTGTAAAGATCTGGTAGCATATTTGTTGTGCAACAACAAGCAACGTGACAAAGCACCAAATTCTCCTCTGGCACACCGTGAGCAAATACACTGCAAAACTGTGCGTCATTGAATACTTGTTCAAACGAGTGATAATGTTATCAGTGGTAGTGTGTGGTGGTGTGCGTGTGCTCAATAAGTGTGTACACGCGTCCGTGACGGGCGCGTGTGAGCCGCTCGGCCCCCTGCGGCCGGCGCGCGGCGCGTGCGCCGGTTACAGCCGGTTCGCTTATCAGCGCTGTCGTCTTCAACGCTAACTCAGACTCAGTGCTAAAGTTTATGAAGGACTTAATAAAAATATAACTATCATGCCACGATACCGACGTGTGACTGTGCAATGATTAATAGCTACATTAAATCTTCTTTATGCACGATTTATGTATTTTCGGGAAAAATAAAAAATGTATGCTATTGAGGGCAGATTGTACTATTTTATTATCAGCGTTAAATATTTAGGTGGTCGTATAATGCTCAGTTTATTTGTGATATAAAAATGACACAATACAAATAGGTAATGCGAGGTCATTTTATTTGGAATATCATTCACAATCGATAACATTATTATTTTCAGACGCTGAAAACATGTCCATATTTTTCCACAGTTATTGTTTTAATTGTTATTTAATTATAATTGGGTAATCTTTAAATAATTGTCACCAAGGTTACGTAACTCACGTAAACTTGTCGTGGGTTGAATCTATAGTAATTCTATGAAACTGGGTAGGTACTAGCGTAGTTAGGTTAGTCGTGTCCTACAGATTAATGTACTAGGTTTATCTAAGCGTGAACTTCCGGCCATCTGTGGCGGCAAGGGCCCCAGAAAGCGCTTTGAATTCAAGGCTATCTACAGTAGTTTGAATGCTGCTCCCGAGTAGGGCACTTTAATTTTGTCAACAATCTTCTTCAGAATACCAAAAAACACTTTTAATGCTATCGAAAATTTGTTCTGGTACAGTTCTCCGAAACTTACAGTGCAAAAAAACAAAGAAAATAAGAAGAAAGAACAAATATTTATTTAAACCCTGACACAAGGTGTTGTGCAGCTGTTGTTTTCAAAGCTTGACAGTGATAATGACGTGTTTTTAACGAAATCAACGCAAATACTCTCTCAATGAGGATATCTTTATCCAAATATCGGAAAATCGTGACCGCTTGGAATTCTGAATTTCCATCACCCAATGTTAAATGCTTAGATCTACTGATTTTGAGCAGGCAATGGTCAAATTATGCCTTGTTAGCACTGTAGCAAGTATAAAGCATGTGTTGGTTCACGTGTCGTCAAAGTAGACGTGTTTACTTGTCCGTATCGCAAAGTCCGCCGGGGGCATGCGGACAGGCCGCCGCAGCCGGTTTGCGCCAGTTACCCCTTATCACACCCCGCCGCATTCAGCCTAATGTATTTCATCATCGTGCCAATGTTATAAGTAAACAGCTACCTAATATGTTTAAATTAATACTTATAATCGCCAAACCGCTTTGAGGAAGCGTGGTTATCAATGCCCCATTGCCCAATACCTTCTCTGTCTGGGAAGAGGCCTTTGCCCTGCATTGAGACAATAACAGGCTGGTATTATTGTAATCTTGAGATGAAAGCAAATGGTTCAAAATCGACTGCAAAAAATAACATATCAAGGGAAATCTTTTGACAAGTTCCTTTCAAGATCTTCATTATGTAGGAAGTTGTCTTTTAGTGTATCTCGAACTAACTAGTTCAAGGTACACTATAAGACAACTTTGCTGTAAGTAACACCTCTAAAAGGTGTAAAAATACCCTTAACGAAGCCGAAAGGCACTTGTTCATGTTCTCCCCGTCATTGTGATCATTTTTTTGTTCTGTACATTACATGGGAACCTCTAGTTACGGAGATATTGGAGGTCAAAGTTCCAATTTTTTCACATTTTTTTTTTAAATACCACTTTTAAAGGTTTAAACTTTACTTTAATTAACTCCATGACCATGACACGATGTTTACTATTCAAAGCATCCATCAGCACTAAGTTTTGAGTGCGTTTCATTGAGTCCTACCGTAAAACGTGATTTTTCACCCACAAAACGTTTCCCAGCAATAATTTTTGCGTAGAGTTACTTAGTTTGGTGTACAGAATGCTTGGTTGACGGCTTCGTGAAGGGTCTGTTTATAATAGGCTAGTAGGTACTTACCTACAATCTTATTATTTTATTTATGGCATAGAAAGCAAATCAATTGTGCCCTACCTTGAACATTAGACCAAATAAAATTTTAATAAACGACTCATATTAGGCAAACAGTGATTTCAGATCATTTCTTGACTTGTTGATTAACAAAAGTCATCGTGATGGTACGAATAAGAGCATATTTAAGTGTAAATTCATCAGTTGATAGTTCATTGATTTTCAATAGGTGATGATCAAAGCTTTTGAATTCTTGTTCTTTGAATTGATTAGAAGTAGGTACCTAGGATTAACTGTAGGTAGGAGGCCATTACAATTAAGTCTCTATGCTATGATGTTACAATAAGTAGTTTGTGATTGGCAGCTCAAGGTTTGTTATCCAGACTTCCCAATAATAATGAAGTAGGTATCCGGAAGAATGATAACGTCCACTGTTTATGTATTGAATCATTACAGTATGATGAAATGTATGCAATATATTAATCTTAATTCAGTCATTTCATGGATATTTATTAATTTTGCTGAGTTGAGAAATTATTCTTTTCAGCACACCTAAATGATATTTATTCTCGTATTTATTTAGTCCTAGTCCGCCTAGTTGACATTGCCACTGACAAAAAGTCCAGCAATGAATATAGACCGTATAAATACACAACCATGCGCAAATAAAAAATTACAAAATGCTCAAAGAGTCTTGAGCTTTAATTAAATAATGTTCAGAATTATTAATACACAAATTCTATTACCAGAATTGTTCACGTAATTTTTACACGCATTATCCGGTATATTCAATTAATACAAATAAAAAAGGCGGTTTGTAATTTTACAAGAGAAACAAGAAATGTGTACCTAAGTGATTAAATTGTCTCGTTCAACCTCCACTACATACTCGTATACCGCGTATGTTGACGGTGTCGTGGAGACCAATCCTGAATTTATATTTTTTGCTGATGAATGGAAGACGATAATGTTTGC
Source organism: Noctua pronuba (assembly GCA_905220335.1). NCBI lineage: Eukaryota > Metazoa > Arthropoda > Insecta > Lepidoptera > Noctuidae > Noctua > Noctua pronuba. Next base: position 6,522,582 of record LR999894.1, read on the forward strand.
GGTTCTGTGATATGACAGAGTGATGGAATTAACTTAATTTATTATTAACGGCTAATGTTGTACTAAAAAAATAAATAAAATAAGTTATTGCTGGTCTGGGTACATAGAACTCACGGGACGCCTGATGGAGGAAATCGCCGCCGAGGTAGACCGCGGCGAAGGTGATGTGACGATCTGGTCTAGTTTGTGGTGGACAAGAAAGACAGGTATGGAAAGGAAAAGGGGAAGCCTTTGCCCAGCAGTGGGACACAAGATAGGTAGCTATAAAAATATTCCTATACCATTAAAAAAACACAAGTTACAGCATTCGCTAAACGTTTTCATGAGTGTCCGTGTGGCAGGTGGATTATTTCAAAGGTATGACTCTGATATGAGCCAGACACCAATCTCGGTAGTAGTTGATGGCGGGCGATAGCACCGATAAGAGATAAGACAGGCCTAATCCTTCAGTCTTTGATGTCATCATCATGTTGCAGTGTAATCATGCTGTCAATGCGTGATTTATTAATTGTAACACGCGTTTGGATATCAATTATGTAGCTCTGAGTATAAGATACCTCACTTAGAGCCTAATGCATAAAAGTCTTCTGTTGTGCCTATAATTACTTTTTTTTGGTAGCCTATATTATGTCCCACTACTGGGCAAAGGCCTCCGCTTTCTCCCTCCAAACCTCTCTGTTCTGTGCAATTTCTGGCCACGTTTGCCCCGCGAACATTATCAGATCGTCACACCACCTTCGACGCGGCTATAATTACTGTTTAAAATAAAAATAAATAATACCAGCCTGTTACTGTCCCACTGCTGGGCAAAGGCCTCTTCTCATACAGAGAAGGCACGAGCATTGATCGCCACGCTTGCTCAAGACGGGTTGGCGATTAAAAACACTATACTACTACACACTATACTACACTACTACACTATATTACTGTTTATTAAAAATTATAAAAATGCTAGACACTGAGCTGTAGATCCTTCTTACCAAACGTGAGAAACACTGAGCCCTTTTGTGCGAAACCCATTTTTATTTGTGAGGTTATGTTTCGGCCTATGTAGAAGGATGCTTGCCTAGAAAAAACCAATTCACTCGAACTGTAAAGAGCTTAAATATTTCTGAAATATTGAATTTTCAACGTTGTTACGCTGAGCCGGGCGTTGAAAATCCACCACTGTGCATCTATAATAGGGTAGTTGACACACCAATCAATTGACATACTTTTTATAAGCTGTCAAAACGCGATTCCCCCTATTTTGTATGGTAATAGCACGCTGTGACGTCACTATTTAGTCAACTCAATAACTCAACTATTTATTGATTTCAAAGCAACTAAAAATCCAATTTTGAAATTAATTGAAATTTAATCGGGTTATAAGGTCTAGAATAAAGAGTTATTTTAGAGAAGTTGTGTCTTGGAATTATTAGTGAATGGTGTCAACTACCCTATTTAGGTATTCATTTAGATATCGCCTAGTGTAAGTGAAAACAGGTATAAGAAACGGTATGATTATGTTTTTCTCAGTACTTAGGCACCAAGGAAAGTCAACGATATGATAAAATTTGGTATCTCGGTATCAACTGCACTTTGAACATCCTACTCCCGTGACCACACACCAAAGTTCAAATGAGGTAAGGTAGTTAATAACTACCTCATAAAATTTAATTAATGATAACCGTGATACGGTACTATCAACAATCTATTGAAATTTATGCACCATAATGATGCAATACAAATAATTTGGTTGAATTTTGTTGATGTGTTGTCGCCAAAAAGTGGCTAAGGATGTTTTTAATCTACTCCTTAAAATGCAGGAGGTTATAACAGTATCAGGCCAAGACAATCGCAAAAAGCTTCATTTTATTAAATGTAAAAGAAAGAGGGAGCAGCAGAAGGAACACTTAAGTAGAAGGATTATTTATTTCAAGTTTTTTAGAAAAGTACTTAAAAATTTTAATGACTCTACAGAGTGTAAACGGACCTTTCACGAAGCCGTCAACCATGCATTCTGTACATCAAACTAAGTGACTCTACGCAAAAATTATTGCTGGGAAACGACTTTTTTTTTTGGGGTGGAAAATCACGTTTTACGGTACAACTCAATATTACGCACTCAAAACTTAGTGCTGATGGATGCTTTGAATAGTAAACGGGTCATGGAGTTAATTAAAGTAAAGTTAAAACATTAAAATGTGGGTTTTTAAAAAAACTTGTTAAAAAATTGGAACTTTGACCTCCAATATCTCCGTAACTAGAAGGTTCCCAGGTCCCATGGTCCAGAACAAAAAAAATATCGCAATGACGGGCAGAACAAGCGCCTTTCGGCTTCGTTAAGGGTATTTTTACACCCTTTATAATTATTCTGTAAATTATTTAATATTTTTTTTTTACAAAAAAATATAGGAGTCTAGAAGAGTTCAGTATCGTGTTTCCAGTACGACTTCACTGAGATGCAATACCAAAACACTCACAGGTCTCTTTTAAAATTTAGACACAATCTAGGTCAAGTCATATGAGGATCATGCAGCAGATCCATATGAGGACAATAATTATAATAAGGACTCACCATTGTTCCGTCCAAGCGTCTTGGTTCCTTCAAAATTTTCTTTTTTAATCTGTCAGGTCAGCGGCTGCACCGGCGCGGCGGCCAACGTCAACCATTATGACTTTTCCCGCCAAAACATCATGGCGACTTCGACCACACGCGAACTAAGCCAAAATAAAAACTCAAAAATAGCCGCCTCGATTATGCCGCGGCGAAATTAAAATAGTCATACCGTATTATGACGTACGACGTGTTTTCCCCCCCAACTGAGTTTTCTTTGGGGTATGATAGTTTTTTTTTAGTTTTTAAAAGGAATAGTACCGTAGCTTTTTCAGTGGTCTAATCTTTCAAAAATGGAATCGAAGGAGAAGTAGGACTAAGATGGTACCTAATTGTAATTCTTATAATTAAAATCCGTTTAGAAGTTTATAAAAATCGCGCGGCTTCTTCCCGCGTATGTACCTACTATGGGGTAAAAAGTATCTCCTGTCCTCTCTTTTATCTAGACCACTACCAGGGTCATGGTGTACCATTGTACCAAATTGCATCGAAATCCGTTCAGCATTTAAGGTAACAGCCAGAGAAAGACAATTTTCGCATTTATAATATTAAATAGGTAAGTATGGCTTGCCTAGCTTGGTCCGTAGATGGTTGACCACCCCATTACATACCGACCGAGTTTCCTCTGTGCCTAGGACAGCCCTGTAAGTCGTTAGTCCCGGTTGTCATTTTAAATAGATCATTGACAGTCGTTACAGGTAGCGAGTGGCTCGAAAGTCTGACAACCAGTCTTACCAAGGGGTATCGTATGACCCAGTACTAACTGGGTTGTGGCTGTCAGATTGGAAGTCGCTCCATATAAAATCCTGGTATTTAGCCGAATCCGGTAAGACTGGAAGGCGATCCCAACACAGTTGTGAAAAGGGTAGGCAGATGATGAAGTAGGTGAGTATGGCTTGCTCTACTTTGTTTGTATATTTTTTTGTTTCAAACAAAAGTAAAGTAATTAAAAGTAACGCTCAAAGATGCATATCCTCAGGTGTGGCGCCCTGCTCAATCAGTTGCAGACAAAAATATCTTGGTTAAGGACCCCCCGGCGGGACTTCGTCCTCGCTATATTTATATGCACTGCACAGTTCTATAAGTTTTGTTTGAAACTCAATTGAATAAAGCGTGAAAAGTTGAAACCTCGTGCAGTAAAATGTTGTTCAATAAAACTAAAATGTCCCCCTTCTGGGACACAGCGTTCACTGTGAGAAGAAGAGGGCCGTACGTTAACCACCACGCGGGTCCTGTGCGGGTTTGTGGTTCCCACATGTCTTAAGTTTTATGGTTCTACGAAATGGGCGGATTCCTCACCTATTACTGGTCCATTTTGCCCTTATTTATCCCAATTTATTTGGTATGGCGCAGCATGTATTCTTCTTACATACTTCTCTATTACTCGTCATCTCATCATCACCTCCTTTCTTGCCATATCATCCTTCACACGGTACCTACTTCCATCATTTCTTTGGTCTTCCTCTACTCTTATACCCATACACATTCATACTCAAAGCTTTCCTCATAACATTTTCCTCGAATTGCCTCCAGAACATATTATATTGCCCATAACAAGCCAACCGATTACCACACAACTTTTCAGTCACCGGTGCTCTTTCTTTGGTGATAAAATCATTTACGCTAAGTAAAGTACCAGGTTGGGTTCGAAGTAGTCGAACCTACGTCTCGTAATTCGCGGCCGTTTCCGCTAGGCCACCACTCGTCTACATTGTTGTTCTGGGTAATAATAACTACACTAAATCGAATACTTTATAACGTACGCATGTATTGCATGTAACGTGCATGCAAGGTACATGCATTGATAAAGGTGACGTGGATAACCCGATGTTTTTACAAATATCTTATTCTTTAGGATTCAGAATTCTGTCATTTATTTCGTGGATCGTTCGATCGTGTTTTCCAGTAGTGAAGTAGTAGTATCAGCAGTACCTCCGTTGTAGTAGTAGTAGTAGTACCTTGCAACTGTAATACCGATGGTGGACAGTTAGAGTTCGGCCGCTCCAATTTATCGGTTATTGCCACAATCTTCGGCTTTGGCCGAAGGTTGTGGCAATATATAGAATACAATGCAATATAAAGATTGGCTAAGAATGATAATAATGGGTGCAAAAAGACCGAAAGGCACTTCGTACTTCAGCGTTCCTCCCGTCATTACCATATTGGCTTTTGTTCTGGTCTGGGTTAAATACATCTCTACCAAACCCTTCGGGGATAACAAAGCGTGATGCTATGTTATGTTATCCTTACTTTATATGACCCCTGTTATATTATCTATTATTACCTGTTATATATATATTATCAATTCGTCCATCAGCACAATTATGTTTTGTGTTCGTAATATTGAGTCTTACCGTAAAGCGTGAGTGTTTATCCAAATTTTTGCGAAGAGTTAGGTAGGTACTAAGTTTGATGTTCAGAATGATTGGCTGACGGCTTCGTGAACGGTACACCTTGTAAACAGAGTGATTCTTCTAAGCTAGACAACAGGGGGAAATCCGAATCCATAAGAGACACCGGAAAACTTTCTTAGGAAACTAGCTCTTTTTTGGTGAAATCAAGTGACCAAATATTTAGGCATTGCCAAAATGAGCCAAAGATGAATCTATGATCGCTGTTTCTGGCAATCTTAATCAACACATCCACTGCTGGACATAGGCCTCTCACAACTTGTTTTTATTACAGATTAGAAATTTCTATGTGGGTGTACATGATTAGTGTGACCGAATATTTAGGCATTGGTTGAAGTGTCGCTTAGGATACCTTTCACGCACACAAATACCTTAAAAATCATATTGCCAATAAATGCTGGCGTCTCATTGTACTGCAATTACACAGAAAGCTTATCTCCATTTTTCCGCAGTTTCGGACTCCGTATAACAGACGGTGTTTCACAGTTCCAGTTCAGGTTATTACTTCCTCATTAACGGGACATTATGTGATTGAAAATAATTTTGGGCTACCAACAAGGCAATAATTTTACATGTGGATATTGCACATCGTTATCCTTAGGCAAGTGATCAGAAAAATAGATGGGTATGTATTTGTAGGAGTGTGATTTCATTCTAAATCTACAGGCAGCGCCATCTGTTGGAAACTCAACGCAACGATAGTAAACTTCGCCACATTTTGCCATGGTTTCATAAATTGTATTTGATGTGTTTTTTTGCTTGTGGGATACTAGACGAATCGTACTTAGAGTATTTATTAATAAATCAAACGATGCGTAGCAAGGGCTCTAACGCTGACAGTCGGTGGCCGTGTAATATGGGTTTGAGTGCTGTAGACCTGTCGTCGTGAACAAAACAGCGCTGCTGTAGGTAGACCCATAGCGGTGTACCAAGGTCTGTAGCGTTGTAATGCGTAGCCGCGTTGTAAGGGCTGAAGCCCTGTAGCAAGGTCTGTATCGCTGTAGTTCCATAGCCGCGTAGTAAGGGCTATAGCTCTGCAGCAAGGTCGGTAGCGCTCGCGCTGTAGCTAAGTAGCCGCGTAGTAAGGGCTGTAACGCTGTTCAAGATCTGTAGCACAGTAGCTCCGTAGCCGCGTAGTAAGGGCTGTAGCACTGTTGAAGGTCTGTAGCACAGTAGCTCCGTAGCCGCGTAGTAAGGGCTGTAGCCCTGTAGCATGGTCTGTAGCGCTATAGCTCCGTAGCCGCGTAGCAAGGGCTGTAGCACTGTAGCAAGGTCTGTATCGCTGTAGCTCCGTAGCCGCGTAGTAAGGGCTGTAGCCCTGTAGCTTGGTCTGTACTTCTGTAGCGCTGTAGTTCCGTAGCCGCGGCTGTAGCAAGGTCTGTAGCGCTGCAGCTCCGTAGCCGCGTAGTAAAGGCTGTAGCACTGTAGCATGGTCTGTAGCGCTGTAGCTCCGTAGCCGGGGCTGTAGCAGTGTAGCAAGGTCAGCTCTATTCAACGTAGCCGAGTAGCAAGTTTGTTTTAGTTTTGTTTCAAGCATCCGTGTTGTGAGTCCAGTTTTGTAGCTGCATACTGTACTGCATAAGTAGTGATTCCTCCAATAAACTGATGGGTGGAGGATGTCAGAGTGAAAACTAAGTAAACAATATTTCCTAGAAAACATCACAGTAGGAAAACGCTGAAAGCAGTTACAAAGCCACAGCTACTTTGATTGGTTGGTGCTTCGAGATGATTGAGCGATTTCGAGATGACTTGGACATTCCAAGTGAACCAAAAATCTCTCAATAATATACTCGTAAATAAAACAAACATTTATCTTATGTAATCAGCATATTATTTAATTTCACTACTTTTAAATGTATTCCATGTCAACAGTCATTCCGACAGAAACATTGCATAAACAGAGGTAATGTACGGTTTTACAAAATCCCTCGAATCAACCATCTCTTTTGTTTACAGTCAAGTTATTATTAATTGTCAAATCAATAGCTTTTATTACCTACTTACATTTAAATTGTTTATAATTAACAGATCGCCTAATTTATGCTATCATAGAATTTTAGGTGTTTGCTTCCGTTGTATTTTACAATTATTTTTGTACCCATGTGTATTTCAGTTACTCTAAATAATTATATAAGTCAAAAATACCAATGCAAGTTTTGCACTGGCATCTGTTTATTCAATTATTGGGACACATAAACTATAATGACATTAATAATACCTTCTCAATACATCAATTTAAGTCTCATTTAAGTATCAACATCACTGGGTCTTTAAGTACTGGTCGTCATATGTTAAAACTAATAAAAAAAGTTTAATTATTTCTTCATACTTTCGATGTTCGAACACAATGTTATCGTATACTTAAGTACAGATATAAAATTGAGCTACAAAGTTATCACACGATTTACTTAAAAAATGCAATAAGTAGTCGTGAAAGGGACAGTGTATAAGTATAATAAATAGCAAAAAAAACTATATTTCATACTTAATCATAAAATGCAAGAACACAATTACGAAGAGTGATATAAAAGATTGTAAAGCAGAATACTATTATTATAATAATATAGAATTTGACTTCACGTCGCTAATTGCTAAGAATAATAATATATTTATAAAATAAGCTAGTAAAATCTGGCGAAAAGCTCTAAGTTATTGAAATTATTCTCTATTTGTGAAATGACACGCTTATGCTGAAATGCAAACTTTTCGGGAATGAATAAAATAATTAGTCTTTAGTTTTTAAAATCAGGGTTTAGTAGCATATAGTGGAAAGTGCTCGCACAGTTAGCCGCAGGTGCATTGTGATAAGAAACAACATTGGAGTTACACAAGCCAATTTCAAAACCTATACAGGGAGTATCAGAAAAGTGTGGATATATTTTAGGGTATGAATACATTTAGATCGAGTAACATTAAATCTATATGGAACAGCTAAACAGTTTTTACTTTTTAAGATTTTCAATACGACCACACTTTTCAGATACACTCTGTATATTTGTGAATTCATAAGGTATAGTTAGTTTAAGTAAAATGCTTTAAGTACATACTTTATTTTCAAGTGAATTAAGATGTGAAAACTTAAACTATGATGAAACTGACAATAATGAAACAATAATACAATTACACTTAGGTGTGAGTGTGAATCTACTTAGATTTTTTTACTTGAAATAGTTTCACGGTTTCACGAATAATGAAGTTCCGTGGGAGCTCTATCTTTATTCAAATGCAAATAGTAAGTAATACGTAGCAGGTATGATACAATTGTGCGCTTCAACATCATTGTTCGGTTATCCTTAGTTTTTATTTATCCTTCCGCCTATTCCAACATAATTTGGTAAGTGCTCAACTTAACCAAAGCTAAGGAAATTAATTGTTTAGTAAAGGGCCTACTTAAATCAAATAAAAACTTCATTCATTGATCAGTGAGTCATTCTTTGATAGTTGTATAAAATGGCCATATCAGGGTAAATTGGCGAAGTGTGTCAATTTAACAAATAACTAATTTCCCTCACTGTACCTACATAGCGAAATAAAAAACATGGCACGTAGAAATAAACTACATGCCGAACACAATCAATCAGTCCCTTATTTTTTACCAATTTGCTAATCGTAGAGAACAATATTACCTATAGTAACATAAAAAACTAAACGCCCATTCAATTCTCAAAGTCACTTTAGTTTCACCAAAGTTTACGTGTTTCGAAAAAGTTTTTACCGCAAGAAGAATTGTGGTAAATAGATTTCCCACGAAGTGTGGCGTCAGTGTATTGTACGCAATTTCAAAGATGTCTTCTAGTACTTAGATGATATTTGTAAAATTGCGCACAATTCATTCACAATTCAGAGCATGGCATATACTGGGACACCATGGTAGCGCATCCGTGGACGTGCTGCCAAAAATATGTATAGCTCTATGATTGGTTGCGTAAGCAATCGGACGCTAGGTGATACACCGGCCATAAAGCTGTACATATTTGGAAGAATGAGAAACGTGAAGTTCCTAATCCTCAGTAAAAAATAGGATCCTCCGACCAGGCGGGTATTGTGTCTGGTGGGCTACTGCCCGACTGTTGGGAGTCCGGTTTCTGTATTTGACCGCGGGACCGAGGAACTCGAATAGCGGAAAGCAGGATATATCGCTTTAGTTTGTACATGGCGAATAGATTTGCAGCCCACATACACATTTAGTGGGCCGCGCGACTACGCTTGCTCCACCATAATATTCCAGTGTAATTCAAACTCTAAGGTGCAGCGTGGCGGCGTGCGAGCCTCGTTTTATAGACAGGTTCTTGGTCGCCACCGTGCGCTAGTCACGCGTACGTCTCCCGGAACCGTTTCTGGAGGTGATGGGCAGCGTTGAGCAGGCGGTTGTGCAGCGTGAGGTGCGTGTGCGGCGCGAACGTGGGGGGCGCCGGGGCGGCCGCCGCGCGCAGCGGCAGCGGGGGCAGCACGGCGTCGTTGTCGGGGTGGCAGAAGAACGCCACGCAGTGCCGCCCGCGGGCGCGCGCGTACTCGCCTGGAGGTACCACCACACGGTGAATCTGCGGAGATAGACACTTTCATTGTAATATTGGACTTGCCTGTACTAAAATAACTATAGTGTATTCGATTTGGAATTATAACCAACCAACGAAATGAAAAAGCGCCTGTTCAATTTTCTCCTTGATCAATATTTTGTGATGCTGTGACTATGAAAGGGCAAACGACCGCCTTACAAAAGGAATTGGCGTCATAAAGCCACCTACGTCTCTTTAGATCTTACTGCTCTAGAAGCCTCCAGTTTTTAATTTCTACCTCATAAGTAGCTTAACACGGGGTTCCTTCTCAATCTTGGGTGGGTGAGTAAGGTGCACCCATCAGCATAATGTTTCGACTGCGTTACATTAAGTCCTACCGTAAACCGTGATGTTTCACCCCAAAAAAAAAGTCGTTTCCCAGCAATAATTTTTGCGTAGAGTAACTTAGTTTGATGTTCAGAATGCTTGGTTGACGGCTTCGTGAAGGGTCCATTTACTTACACCTTGTGTATAGTGAAATACTAACCAGTGCCGGCAAAACGTTAGCAGTCCAAGCGGCAAGGAACTCTCCTGCCTGAACGAGGATCGCTCCAGGGAGGTGTCCCACCTTCTCCCACTTGTCACTGCCGTTCAACTTCACCTGGAGACAAATAAAATAATATTTACAAAAAATCTTTAAAATGCACATACCTATGGTTTGCATGCACGAATTTTACAGAAGTCATTGTATGAGGATAATGACGTGTTTACCCGAAAATACAAAATTGTACTGCTGTAAAAACTAATGATTGTGATTGAACATGTGACTCATTCACATGAATTTATACAAACTTCTACATGTTTTGGAAACAAACAAAGCTGTAGTTAGTGTAATCTGGATATTACGGGATTCCCCAGTGCATTGTGTGAAGCCATCTCATAGCAGAGCATGACATGTGCCCATTCTTATATATTCATTCATCATCATCATATCAGCTAAAGTCTTCCACAACTGAACATACGCCTCCCCCAAGCATCACCACATCAACCGGACCTGTGGTTTTCGGAGCCAACGCATTTATAGTACCTATGGTCTTCACAAGGTGTTCATTCTTAATTTAATCATTTTAATGTAAGTATCAGAAGCAAATCAATGTTCCATCGACTCTCACCTCGAGTCCTCCCTCTGAATCCTGCGCCAACAGCGTAAATGTGCCGTAATCGGCGTGTGCACCGCATCGCGTGTAGTGCACTACGTCGTTCTGGCAGCAGGGTCCGACGTCCTCAGGGGGAACCGGCGGGTAGTACAGCAGACGCATTGTCGACGCGTTCCGGCCCTCCGCCATCAGCATGCCGGAGTGACTCGCCAGCAAAGAGGTCGGCGGCACACCTGGAAGCAGGTCATGGTATAGTTTAAAAAATGTATTCTCGGATCTCGTGGCGCGTCAAGCTGGACAAAATCAACGGGCAGTAACAAACCACAATATCCTTACATCGAAAGAACTAGGAGTCCCAGCAGTGGGATGCAGGCTATGTTGGTATGGCTATGGTAACTTGTTGGAAGCAAATTATTTTGAGATTATATTATGGAGGAAGTCAATATTTTCATGCTTTGCAAAAATAATAAAACATTTGTAGTAGGTATCAAAAAGATTTGAGTGTCAGTTTTAAAACGAGTGGGTTTTATCAATGAAAGTCTTTACGAAATAAAACACACATTGCGGTGGTAATTAACCTAGGAATGAGCACATTAGCGGATATTTGCATACTCGCACTTCCTAATCAGTACCCATTGGCCTTTACCGTTAATGCAATTCAAATTAAAGGTGGCAAATAAAAAACAAAAATTCAAATTGATGGCGCTAAATAAAAATGCCTTGGAAACGTCGTCTAATAATACCAAAACTAAATAAGATGGTTATAGGCAGGCATGGTCATAAAACGTGGGCTGTAGACGCCATAAGTCTCACTATAAAGAAATCTCGTAGCCAAAATTCATTGTCCTACTTACAATACTTCGATTACAGTTGCCATTGAGTCATGGCGTTTAGTGTGATAATCGTTGGTCAATGAATTATGTGTATTTTTAATGACGCAATGGCCCAGTGGTTGGCCTCGTCTGTCATGCACGAGATTGGGGGAGAAACAATACGACTTATAAATTCACTTCTTTCTTAGTTTATCTTGGACATCACTGGCATCGGCGAAGGTATTGTGAGGAAACCTGGACTTATAGTCTGAAACCGCCAATCTGCCTAGAGCAAGTGTGGTGATCAATTCTTTCGCCCAAGAGACCTTTGCTCTACTGTGGCACAGTCTTAAGCTGGTATTATTGTTAATTATTATATTTAAACTGGTTAATTCTTACCCATGGCATAAGCGAGGGCCTGAAGCACGACTCGCGACAGGTTCGTGAGGTCCTGCGCAAGCGGCACGGCGTGCTTCGTGAACTCGGGCACCTCCTCCTGCGCCGGCATCGACGACGCCGACAGCGTGGTGATGTTGAACGAGTGACGCAACTCCTGAGGAAGAAGGGATTTGTAAGTTGAAGTTTTTGAAACTAAATCTTCATCACCGTAGAATAATGGGAACTTTACCAAAGGAAAGAGGAAATCAAATTTTTATTACATCATTATTATCAGTGCCCAATGTGTATATAAACAGGAAGCCCAGTCCTAGCAATGTGGGTGGCCCCAAGCAATTCTATAGCCGGAATTAGTATTTGCCTCCCATATCCCGCAGATTTGCGCGACCTTCACCAGGATATCGGACCTGGGAAAACCCAGTTTTAGGTATGTTGAAGGAAGGAAGATAAAACAAAAAAAAAATGAAGGAAAGAGGAAATCAAATTTTTATTACATAAATATTATCAGTGTATAAACAGGAAGCCTAGCGGTTTGGGTCTTGGGTGGCCCCAAGCAATTCTATAGCCGGAATTAGCATTCGACAGAATCCTGCATTGAACCAGCATAGTTTCTAATTTTGCTAATAGCCTAGCCAAAGTACCTAGTTGCTCCATTTAAATGTCTATGAGAGTTTCAAACATTAGCTACATTGTGTATTGAGCTAAGTGATGTCAATGAGCGCGGAGAAAGTCTGTCTAGGTTTTCGGGTTAGACTAATTTACTAATCAGCCGTTAGATGGCATCACTCGTCAGTCGCTCGTTCGTGTGAAACATTATGCAAGTTTAGATAGTTGTAGGTATAGCATTAACTTGTAATTACCAGCTAAATTACCGAGTAACAACGTAATAACAGTGGTTTAAAGAATATTCGAGATGAATAATGTAACACTCCGAGACGAGAGTAGGTATTGTCTGAATTCTAAACTATATGAAGACATAATTTTGAATTATTGCGAACTGTATGTGTCTGACTTGAGAACGTCATACTAGCACAACATCACACCACTATTTTCCCCGAAAGAATAAGCAATTACGTAAAGATTGTGAAGTATACAAAATGGTTGGACCTCCAAAATTCCAAACTGTAACAAATATATTCTTCATGAAACTACGCCACTCAGGGATTGCACCCAGGATCTACACTCAGTAGTTGCACCCTTTATTCTTCAATCAGCAAATTCTGACCTTATTTTAGTTTTTTGAAAAAGTTCAAGTTTACCTTCTTCGTGGTGTCAAACTGTTCCATTCCTGGCTTCACGTAACCATGGTTGCTCACGGGGTTGCGGAGGTACTGCTCTTGGCAACCTTCCGGGAGTGCGCAGAAGTTGTCCAGGTCAGCATACACCGCCTTCAGCTGTAATATCAAGACCTTCATGTCAAAAACTGGTAAAAGGCTTTAAAAGTGTAGGGACTAAGGAACAAGAATAATTTGGTTTTGAAGTCTGCAGCAAGTAGAAATCAGAAAGGAAAAGAAAGGGAAAGCTTTGACAATTCTGGGTCAGCTCCTGGTCTATGTTATAAAAGTATAAAATAAAGGGTGTAAAAAGACCCTTAACAAAGCAGAAACGCACTTGTTCGACCCGTCACTGCGATATTTTTTTTTGTTCTGAACCATACTTGGGAACCTTCTAATGTCTGTTTTTTAATCCTTGAGACTAAATTGACAAGTGAAAATGTCAAAACTGACATAAATCCTATGGAAATCTATGTCAGTTTGCCATTTTTACTTGTCAATTTAGTCTCAGGGATTAAAAAATAGACTATAGTTAGGTACGGAGATATTGGAGGTCAAAGTTCCAATTTTTTCTTAAGTTTTTTTTTAAATACCACTTTTAAAAGATTTAATTTTAATCCATCAGCACTAAGTTTTGAGTGCGTTACATGGAGTTTTCCTATAAAATGTGATTTTTCATCCCAAAAAAAAAGTCGTTTCCCAGCAATCATTTTTGCGTAGAGTTACTTAGTTTGATGTACAGAATGCTTGGTGGACGGCTTCGTGAAGGGTCTGTTTACACCTTCTATTTCAGAACTTCCGCTTATTTTTATATGACGACGAATCCTGTCTACACATTTGTTTCAGATAAAGATGGTGAATAAGAAAATCTAACTTTTTGAACTCTCAATAAGGATCGAGTGCATTATAAAGTCCATTTTATTCAAACAAGATGTCGTAACGTAACCTCATTGTTTAGAGTAATTTTAACCTTACGATGTGTTGATTGTGACCATTTTTGCTTGGTTTGTTTAAAATGCAAAAGGCCTTTTCTCAAGCAGCCTTGATCAAATCTGTATGACAACTTGTCAAGATTACACGATAAGATAAACGTAGGCACTCGTATATTTCAAACAAATGAGCCTAAATATTTGTTCATGCACGATTACCTTGAGTACTGCATTTTTTAAATTAGTTTAGTTGAGGGACCGGTTTACAGCGAGAACCGTATTGAAACTCAAAGCAATACTGTCAAATAGATCAGTTACGGGACTTTTGTGTGAATGGACTGAAGATTTCAATCTCCACAAATTTTAACAATCCGAATATTCGATTCAAAGGTTCTGTCGACTTACACTCGATTTCAATTACGCAAATATTCGCCAACAGACTAGCAAACTCAATCTAAGTGATTTATTTAATTTACAGTTGGTAATGCAATCAGCCAATCACAGGAGTTAGCAAGACAAAATCGCAGTTTTAGAAACCATCTTTTCTCATAAGTACCACCTTATCATTTTTCAAGATGTCTATTGGAGATGATTGCATTGACAGGAAACCATGTGGCTGATTACGTTATTTAAGTAACTATTAGAAACAGCAGTCTGGATTTGTGCCCGGTTGATGGCAATAAGCTCGCCCCTTATTACATGTAGGGTTGCCATATGTCTTCCAATTTTCCGGTCATGAATTCTAATATGTCCGGAATTTTGCAACAATGAGAAATAACTAAAAGTTGATACTCCTTGTGCTGCACAATTCAAAAGGAAAAAGCCCGAAATTTTCTTCTAATGTCCGGAATTTTGTCCGATAAAAAAAATCGCAGATCTGAGAACCCTAATTACATGGGACTTAACCATATCTGGCGAAATGTAGCTACATTTCTGCCTAACCCTTCGAAAATTACAGGTATGATGTTGTTTAAGTAAAATATTAATGTAAGGAGTATCGGTTCATAAGGTTAGAATCTTGAAGCCCATGAGCCTGACAGTACCGATAATACCTTGAAACGTTAACCGCTTTGAGTAACGTCCCCTCATTCAGGAAAAAGCGATTCGTTTCTAGATAAATCCATTTTCTTCCTTCCTTCTATATTTCCTATTTAAGTATTCATAATTTTATTCTGACAATGGAAGCATTGTTTTAACCGTTTATGCGATTGCTATCACTGACTAAGAGCCAGCTACACATTGTTCCATGCCAACATAAATAAATAAATTCTAAATGCTGCCTTTCTTATTCCTGTTTTCGCGAATAACACGCGACACCTAAACGAATCTATACTAATATTATAAAGCTGAAGAGTTTGTTTGGTTGAACGCGCTAATCTCAGGAACTACTGGTTCGAATTGAATAAATCTTTAAATGTTGGATTGCCTATTTATCGAGGAAGGCTATAGGCTATATAACATCACGCTACGACTAATAGGAGCGGACCAGCAATGAAAAATGTTGCAAAACGGGGAAAATTGTATTTTTAAGAATTTTACGCGGACGAAGGTCGCAGGGAACAGCTAGTTGACTAATAACTACACACCGCCTGCACCGGTTGGAATTCCAACTCTAAACTCAGGAGTTGCCTATCCAAAATGATCGTGTCGAGGTCGAGACGTTCTTAGTTATAGTACCTACGTTTCCTCATACCATCTTTGAAGATGATTGGAAGGATAAAATGCAAACTCCTTATGGCCGAGTTCGACAGGTGACTTTGAAATCACCACTTAGCTTATCATAATGGTGCATTTAGATTGTGGTCTACCG
Source organism: Noctua pronuba (assembly GCA_905220335.1). Classification (NCBI taxonomy): domain Eukaryota; kingdom Metazoa; phylum Arthropoda; class Insecta; order Lepidoptera; family Noctuidae; genus Noctua; species Noctua pronuba. The sequence goes on from LR999894.1 coordinate 6,538,466, forward strand.
ACGCTGCACAGTCGTTATTGATAGTCTCTAACATAATGCCATGGTTTGTAATAGACTGAACTGAGCTTTTGTGGTCGTGCATCGACCCCAATATATTTTCACCTTAAGACCTACTCCTCAATGCTCACCTTCTCGTCAGCAATGCCGTGGTTAACGAGCACCGCCAGCCCCTTGGCGCTGAGCGCAGTGAAGAGCTGCTGTCCAATGCGTCGCAGCACTGATTTCATAGGGCACACATCTGTACCTGAAATTAAGGAAATAAATTGTTAAATAAATTATAGGAAAGTAAGTAGTTATGTAGGTCATTGTAGGGATATCATAATTATAAGAATTTTATACTCTATGATGGATGTGTGATGTCATTTGTGCCGATGAGAAAGCTCATCTGGCACACGGCCTGTTTCACACAAATTTTCAGGTAGTGAGTCATCAATTTTCTCCTACTCGGCTCGGGGCGGCTTTCATCAAACTTTTCTCGACATGGCATGACATTTTTAAGGGGGTCGATTCCATCAAGTATAAAATTGGGCATTGGGCGCATCCTTGTCCACGTCGAATTTTGTACTTAAAGAAAATACTGATACAGTCCTTTATTCAGTGACATCAACGAAGTGCCCGAAGATTTTGGAAACTGACCCTAAGATATATATTAAATTATTAATTTTTTTTTTTACCTTTTATCTTTTTTATTAATAACAAGTGAATATTTACATTATATACAAACTAAAAATCTATAATAGTAAGAAAAAATAAAAATGTACAAGAGTCAAAACGGTCACAGGGTGTTAATTAATTATTAATTAAATTAAATCAGTTCTTTGAGAAAATTAAGTTCTTTACGTAGATACGCGGAATTGTATTTAATAAACGATGACCTGAAAGATGTTGCATGTAAAATGGCGGTTCACCTCGTCTTGTGCAATATGAATAAAATATACGGCTGTCTGTACATACATTCTGAGTTACCTGGAGGTCTGACCGTGACACCGTTCTGCGGATGGCATATACACTGGCACATTTTGCACTGACTTAAAAATGCGGGTGATTTATTAGTTATTAAGTAAACAATACGAAGTAATATAAAACTCTCCTGGCTAATGCAGAGCTGCTTGACAGATATTTCAATACTTAAACTATTGAAGGATGGTTAAATGAAAATAATACGATGCGAATCTTATGAATTGATTTTTATTTTTTGGGACAGTGAAAGGCAGAAGTCAATCAATAAGTTATTGACTTCAACTACAATACAATATAATAAGAAGTAAACCAATTTTAGCCAGCTCTTTTAATGTCAATACAATTCAACAATCACTATTATCATGTGCTAACAAATTATACGTTACACAACCGTCAACCACAACTTGATAAGATTTGACCGTTAACCGTCATCTGTTGGTGACGTCATCGTCGCTACAACTAGAGATGGGTAACTAGCCGAAATTTCAATAGCTTAGCTAGCCGGTTATTTGTGGTGGAATAGCCAGCTAGCTAGCCAGCTATTTTGGCTACTTGGCTATTGAACAATAACGACTAGCGCTCGCTAGCGACGCAGCGGCGTAGCTAGGTGGACTACAGAATTGAATGAATAACGAACAACTGTCCTGCGATTCGAGTTCGATCCTCGCCGCGGCAACAAGTCTAAATGTGAATAATAGTTAGGTAATGTCTTGATTTCGTTTTTCATTTACTTTTTATTTAATTTATTATCTTTTGAAAAGAAATGACTTCCCCGCGTAGGTCGTACGTATTATTATTGTAAGAAAACGAAAATCAACAGTGCACACAGTTAAGTCAGCTATCGGCTACTCGGTTACTCCAGCTAGCCGGCTACCGAAAACCGGGACGGCTGCAAAACGAAGTAGTTATATTATACTCTGTGGCTACTATCCGCTATGCCGTATTCTAGCTAGCCAGTAGCCAATAGCTAGTTATAGTGTTGACGGATATCGTAACCGTGGCTATTTTGTGAATAGCCGTTATTTAGCTAGTTATGGCTATAGCTACCCATCACTAGCTACAACCACTGTCTTGATACACGTTTCACTCAAATCGTAAATAAATAATACCGTTAACAATAGCACAGTAAATGAACGCCTACGATTATGTATGTAGAAGTCATCATCGAGGTTTATGGAGAGTAAATCTCATTCCAACTAGTAATCACCCAATTCATTACAGTTATCAGTAAGTATTTATGGTAGCGGTCACTCGTTAATGAGTCATATTTTCTCCTACATTGGGTTTTCATCGTTGTAAACTCATCTCTGATTCATGGGCGGACTGTTAACAATAAATATTTATACATTCACACTTATGTAGGTACTCACGACACGACATCCTATGAGTAGGAGTTTTCATTGTATTTTCATAATAGAAAGATGATGTAGAATTTCCCACGTATTTCCATGGAAGTAGTACGTTCTTGTTGACTCTTAATCATCGCAAAATTCACTTTTATTGGCTTCAACTTCACTATAATGTTTCCATTGATGGGAAAAAAAACAAACAAATCTTTTAAACAAGCCTTTGTGTGCTAAATATACATAAGTTACATAATTTTTGTTCTTATTTAATAATAAGAATGAGCGTTTTGACCCACATTTGATACGAGCACGGCTGTCGTCGCATGCTGTAACATAAACCGTGTTGTACCGTGAACGTTGAAAGATTGCCGTGTTGCTTGACGTTACTTTGAAATATTCACAGTTATTTCAGTGTCTTAATGTTTTAACCAGTATATTATTTATGGAGCTGCCTGCCACCCAGCTGAAGAAATAATATTTAAAAGTTGAATTTATAGCCGAGCTAAATGCGTGGATGGGGTCTTATGAAACCCGTCATCAACACTGACATTCTTAGTAATTCGTTCTCGGTTTAATAAAATTGGTGTTAAATCCGTTTCCGAAACGTTTACCACAATGTTATCGTATGTTCACAAATTCGAAGCTTTGAAGCTGACGTTTTCTTATCGGTCGCGGGTCAAGGCAATTATCGTCATAGTCAGTAATGTTTAAATAATTCATTTACCTCTCAACGGCAGAGCACTTGAGCAGCCTCAGGCTTCAGACAACCGGTTATCTTAATATGTGCATACGTAGGCGCCTTTGAATTTTAATTACTGTGAATGTCGAGAATCTTTGTACCACCTTCCTTACCAGCACGTTTTGCTGTCTCACGGTCTGTTTTTACTCTACAATATGTGGCTGCCACGATTCTAGATTCTGCTGGAAGATCTGTTATTTAGATTTCTTTACATATTCTAAATGGTGCGCTTGCGTGTGCAGAGAATACTGGATTATCTATCTGTTTTATAGGCTCTGGAGTGCAGCAATTTTGTCTCCGTTCTCGTAACAATGTGTTCTCAAGAATATCAAGTTGCTATAGTAACTCTACACTGATTTCCTACGTCGTCGTATCCTTGTTGCCTTGCGTGTGTAGCAACATGTGTATCGATAGATTTAGTACCTATATCTAGTACTTGCATAGACACGATTTACAGGAAGGTCTGACAGTGTACTTCATAAACTGCCCTTGATGGTCGGCTACATAGGGACCTGAATATTTCGAGCTTGATAGTTGTGTGCAGGAATGATTGTAATTGCATTAATGACTAAACATTTTTAATAACAATTGGTCCTTTGTTTAAACAAATGGCTAGTTTTTTCTTTTCAGACAGACGTGGACATAGGTGTAAATAAGCATGACATAGCTCTTGCTTACGTTAAATATTTCTCATCTAACTCTACAGGTGTCACAGGTGCTATCATCCTGAACAATGATGATAGATGAGTATTATTCGTCTTAATATTTTTATCAATAAACCATTGTGCTTTTATAACGTTTAATAATATTTTTTTATCTATAAATACCTATAGGTACTTACGTAGTTTACGCAGCTGTTATGTCAAACGGGTCATAATCATAAAAAATCACAAGCCTTGTTACCGTAAAATATTCTCGTACATAAAATGTCAAACTGAAAAACAATAAATCAAATGTCAACAAGTTAAAATTAAACTTTGGACTTATAATAGTAGCGAATGAAGCATAACAGTTAATTGATAGTCAGGACAATACATATGGTGTACGATTACATAACAGAGTTGAGCAAAGGGCAAATACTGCAGGATGCAATGTGTTACCTAAAGAATCATCAAATGATTATGACATTAACAACAAAATATTAGCTATAGTTGCTAATGTTATGACGTATACAACTGTACAGTGCTTAAACAAAGACTCACGGAAGTTAAACGTGTTAGCCTAAATTAATAAAGCTACGTTTTATAGCAGAACGTGACGTGATAAAGAAGGCCATCATGTTTTATCCGTTACTCTTACAGTTGAAATTTTTTGAAGAATACTCGTCTCAATTGCGATATCTTCTTTGCGTAATTGTAATTTGTATTTACCTCCATTATCTCCGAGTGTGTGTATTTCATTGGAAGTTTTTGTTGGTCCTTCAGCTGATGAAATAGTAGGACAAAGAATGAACACTTTATTTGTTTTATTATCATTACTTTCAAATTGTAGTTGCCAGAAATTGTATTTTATCCCATGTCTTTTCATTATCTGTGTCCAATAATTATTTAAAATAATCCTAGACACATAGCACAGAAGGTGCATAATCATAAATCTAACAGCAAGCTATGACTAATACCTTTGTACGAGTTAGTTGGTATCCGCAATGGGTGTCATGTCGAAATCGCTTGCCGTCGGCCGCCTTAGCATTGTGAGCTAGATTGGGTTAGTAGGTCTGTGTTATTTATTGAGGCAGCTACGTAGTTATCTTTAACCAGTTTCAATTTTCAGTAGGTTTCCATGCAAAAGTTTAGCAAAATTGCGGTAGTGTTAATGTTACTACAGCTATTTTTGAAGTTGCTAGGCGTGAAAACAGCTGCGGCAATTTTTTTAAATAAAATAAAATGACATCACGCCTGTAATCCCCGAGGGTTAGGCAAAGGTGAACTTTGGTGTACTATTAGAGTACGCCAATATTTCGCCAGGTTATAGAGCGTCACAGGGTCGCCTGTTGCCATCAACCGGCCATAAATCCAGACTCCTTGGCAGCTACTGAGAGAATCCTTTGGAAAAACTCCATATACCTTTGCCTGACCTGAGAATCGCACCCAGGACCTCATACTCTGCAATAGCGCTCACTACTACTAGACCAACGAGGCATTTTCTATACAAAAGTTTAGTAAAATCGCGATAGTATGTTTACGTTACTACACCTATTGTTAAAGTTGCAAGCCGTGAAAACAGCTGTAACGAAACATTTTATTAATAAAACTAGCTGACCCGCGCAACTTCGTCTGCGTATGGCATTTTCCCCGTTTTTGCAACATTTTTCATTGATGCTCCGTTCCTTTTGGTCAAAGCGTGATGTTATATAGCATATAGACTTTCTCAATGAATGGGGTATCCAACACTAAAAGAATTTTTCATTTCGATTTAGTAGTTCCTGATATTAGCGCGTTCAACCAAACAAACTCTTCAGCTTTATAATATTAGTAAATAAAATATTTGTGTTATATTTTGTTTTTAACACAAATATTGTTTATAATTTAACACTTGGCTTTTAGGATTTGGGTGCTGACAAGTCAACAAAGATAATAATTAGCAGTAAACTGCTAATCTTAGTTCAATTACACGCTAAACGCGATCATGCCTGTCACGTTTTCACAAACCATTGACCACGATGTTACTGGCTGATGGAAAAAGATCCGAAAAGTAAATTAAAGATACCAATGAAGCCTTCCAAGATTATCACTGGCTATTCGTAATGACAAAGCCACTGAACGAGTTCTCATAGGTCAGTGACGTCTTGCCATTAAAAACGAGTTTTAGCTGTCTTTGTTATTTAGCGTCTTTTTATTTATTACTTGCTGTGCCTCGCGACCTTCGTCCGCGTGAAATTAGCGGTGTGAAATATATTTTACGACCTATTCTCATATCTACCAAATATACAAAAATTCATAAAAATCGGTCGAGCCGTTTCGGAGGAGTACGACCACAAACACCGTGACACGAGATTTTTATATGTGACAAGATTATTCGTGATACTTCAAATATGAATGATTGTAATAGCATTGACAGTATTTAATAAATATTTATAGAAAACAATAGATACATACATAATATTAATTTTCTACACATTGCTGTTAACAGTAATTATAATTACAGTTCAAAAGTTATTTACAGTGTCATTAATTGTTAATGAATGTCATTGCAGTTTGTAATGCACACTGTTTAGTCTCGCCATATTTATTTTGATGCACTAAGATACCAGTTAAACCAGCAACTATATACCTAGTTATCGCCAACGCTTACACTCACAGTGAGACCATTTCTCTTAATTAAATAACAACCTACAAGTTGCACTAGAAAGTATAACGAGTCTCACAGGACTATTGCTTCAAGTCAATATGACACACATCAATGACAAACCTATCTTTATAGCTGTGCTCAAGCGATAAGCATAAATAAGCTATAGGTGTAGCCCTGCATTATAAGATTAGACACCATAATAATAAATATTATTTTGATAATACTCATTCACTTTTATAATAGGTGCAGTTTTTACGACAAGTCATTTTGAAGTTCCACCGTGGTATGCCACAAGGAGCTATATTAGGTCACCTTTTAATAGAAAAAACCAATAGTTGAAGATGGAAGATATTGCCTTCTTTGCTTTTCTATAGTAACCTCTATTAGTACTGTAAAAGTAAACTGTGGTACCTATATTTTTGCTTGCATTCTGAATTTACCTATTGAGTTCTTAAGAACAAAGACTTCGTTAAATAAACACATCTATTGTAATTACTAGAATAGGGTGTGGGAAGTTCAATAGACCATGTACTGGTGGCTTCAGCTGCATGGTAGGTACCTCCATCTACTGAAGTGCCCGTTTATGTGCTAATCCTAGTTAGTAATTGACCGATAAGGATCGGTGTGCCAGTTTTCCACTAACTATATCTATTTCAATGGTGGGAATCATTTTATTGGGGCCACTAACGACTCAGTCTATGTACACTATTATTTGACATGCTAAATAAACAAAATGTACGATGCTTTGACCGTTATTTTGCAATATAACTTTCTAAATCGTTTCTAATTCATCGTTTGATGAGTGAACCGAATATGCGCAAGACGTTCTAGCATTCGAAAGAAAAAATCAAAAAATCTGTTTACAAACAGAGAATTAAGAGTTTAGAATTTAAGATAAATAAATAATACTCTTGGAATCCAATATCATGAGAAGGTGGAACCGGCAATAATATTTATAAGAACGTAGATACTTGTAAACATCGGGGCATCAACTCTAAGATTTTTTTATTTGAATATGGTAACCTCGTAATGAGTGAGACGTGTATTAACCTTCAACTGTTGATGGTTATAGGTACATACCTAATTTCTTGGAAACTCTTAAGTAGTACTTACAGAAGGCGATAAGATCACTGACAGCAACAGCGATTACCCTACCGCGCTACGTTAACATAGGCACACGCACACGGCACACCACACATACAGACGCATACAGGATATGACTGTTTTTCAATCACGTGAATTTACCTAATTCTGTAATTCAGTACACAATTGTGACTAATTCATTAATTAGGTATTCCATATGTGTTCAGGTAGGCAAGTTCTTAATACATATATGTTCTGAGGATTAGCCTCTAGGTCTAGATTCGTAAATAGTGGATCATGCGGCAGGACAGATTATAATTTTCTTTTTTATTGATGTTTAATGAGGTGCGATAAAAGATGTTTTAAGGATATCAACAGTCGAATAGGCAACAGCTTTATCTATGAGCAATGCTTTTCATAAAGCATAGTGTTGATGTCCAATCCCATATTAATATACACTAATTCGAAAGCCAGGAAAAACCAATATAATTCGGTGTGTTAAGCTGTAGAGTAGGCAACTAAAAACTGTTCCAATCATGGATTATTTATTCCGGTGGGATTGAGAATAAGGACTACGTCATACAAAGAGGAATTGTTATAACGGAAACAGTTTTTTCCCACGACCCAGGGAACAACGCCACCGACCGGCCTAAAGCCCAACTGGCAAACGAGTTATTACTTCTAAACATAATAACATCATACCTGTTGTAATCCCCGAAGGGGTTAGGCAGAGGTATTTCTAGTGGTGTACTCACGTCGCCAGTTGTTTAAATCCTATTGCCATCAACCGGGCAGAAATCCAGACTCCGTGGTTGCTTCTAATAAACTCCTGATTGGGAAAACCCAATGACACTTTCGCCGACCTGGGAATCGAACCTCAGAGTAGACTACATTCGCAGTTCTTCGTCGTTTCGATGATTCCCTATTTTATAATCAAGTTAGCGTTGACCAGAACTCTGCCACCAGGACGGCGCGGCGTTGGTGGCTTCAGACAGATCCCACAAAGTGCAGGTGGAATTGCACATAACGCAGGACAGGAGGTGAGTCATAACTTTAGCAGTAAGTAGATTGTAAGGTATGTTTACACAGCAATCGTTTTACGACGTGGAACTGCGGGACACGTGCGCCGATCAACGTGAATGCTAATTCTTATCAATCCACGAGTCGACGCGAAAAAATAACACGTTTTTAGTAATGGCAACAAAGAAGCCGTTGGCGTTTGAATTTTAGCATTTCAAGATTAAGACGTCAAGGTAATGATTGATGAGGTACAAGATTACGATTTGTCAAACTGATTCAATCAGAGTTTTGTAAGACAACGAGCTTTATTTATGATATAATAGAATGTTTCAGTTTTTTGACGTTTCTGTATATCAGCATAGCTATTCACAAACGCTTCGATTTCGATTCGACACGTCGGATGTCTATCTTTTTTTGGCATTACGGAAGCGAGCGAGATAGACATACGACTGTCCGAATCGAATCCAATCAAAGCGTTTGTGAATACTTAGCTATGGTGGTAACGATAATATTTTTCAATTTAACTTGGTAAGGAGCTGTTATAATTAGATTAGTCTGTTAGTTAGAGTATCTTCTTAAAGAGTCCAGATAAACTCCTTGAGGACATTTTGTAGTTATGTATTTTTTTAATTAAAATAACTCTGGACCAAAGCAATCTAGCTAAACAATAATAAAGCAAAGTATCGATAAAATCACCAAAGACAATCAATTATATTAATCGGTTCAATTTAATTAATCGATTTTAATCAAACCTAATTCCAATCCAATGTGTTGTTTTTGTTTTGGTGATTGAAAACATGTGCTGTTGGCACAAAAGCCTTTGTTTTTGTTTTCTTATTTATGTATAGTCAACCGCACATCAGTTACACATTGTATACACTGTATACAGGGTGGAAGAGACACCAAGAGAGACACAAAAAGGTTACCACGTATTCAGTAGGTACTCGTATATCATTCTAAACCCCATGCTGTTCCCTATAAGTGTTTGATTGTATCTAATATGGGTCAATGACCTGAAATATTTTTTTTTTTTATAATACCGCGTCGTAGAAAATCTATCTTTCTTTACACTTGTCATTGTTTAAGAATTTCCTTTTCTTAAATACTTACATCTTTGTTCAGATGTATACAGGAAGTGAGGCTGCGAACAAAAGGAATCTATCCACCATTGTCTTAGACAAACCTCTTACGTCATCGGCCAACACAAGGTGCTTTGGTAATGAAAAAAGTATAAAGTGTAAAAATAAAATATTAGAAACGTGCTCATTTAAGCATTGAGCAAGATATTTTAATAGAAACTTAAAGCCGTATAAAGAAATACACGATAGTTGCTAGGTATAAAAACGTTTTGTGTTATGTAACACCTATTGGTTAGTTCCTCGTTTCTCAGAAAACTATCGTGGAAGACCATATTAAAAAAAAAATAAGCCAGCAATATTTAGTCTATAGGTAAGGTATTGGTTGAATATTCATTGAATACCAACCTGATTATTGTGTACGATGTAGTAGGTAGGTACATTACTACTGCTCACGTTTTTCTTTTAATCAAGATACTGAAATTTCAATTAACACTAACTATTACAAAATCAAAATGCAATTTCAAAGATAAGATTAATTAAAAATATAATAAGTAGGTACACGAGTAAATTATCTAAAAAAAATCATTAAAAGTCGTTTACTTTGCCATTTGTTTAATTTTTGCTTCAGATAAAACCTAGCGTTGATTAATTTTGTAATCAGAAATATTATGGAAGGCACATTTTTTCATTAGATAATGTGTATGGTTGTTATAAAATTGTTTCCATTGTGAATTTGTTTACGGTGTATACCTATAGTTTAAAGTATTTATGACGTAGCCATCGTATGTATAACTAGTTACTATTTCAGAAAATATATGAGTTTGGGAATTGCCTACGGGACCGTACTTCCGGGAGAAAAACGCCTAGCTTTTGTTCTATTCCGGATTATAATCTATCTCAGTGCCAAATTTCATCCAGATCCGTTCAGCCGTCCTGGCGTGATTGAGTAACATAAAACATCCATCCAAATTTTCGCATTTATAATAGTAAGTAAGATTATTAACTGTCAGTGAATTTAAGAGCAAAAGCATAAATAAACAGCATAAAATTCATACTGTAGCAAGATAAATCTAAACCTACAGTGAACCCAAGTTTACTAAAAATCATACTTCAGCTACCAAAAAAGTGTGACTAAATAAAGGAGCCCGTCAAAGTTAGGGCATTTGTTGGTGACCGTACCTAACCGTACCTGACCGTACCTGTTTGACAATGAGTTTGAGACTGTGAGACTTGAGGTGACGATTCAGGGCTATTGTTGTGTCCTTTTATCCTTGAAAGGACATTGGCGGAGGTCAGTTCCGCAGCGGGACAAAGGACCTTGCCCCTTGAAAAAACGGCTTTACAAATAGTATTCAGATTGTAAACTTGTAACCCAGTAGGTACTGAATGTGGAAAAATTTAACGTGAATGAAATCAGGGGTCCTAACATGGACGCTTTAGCAGAATCATAATACGTAATATAATAATATGATTCACATTAAAATTCTTCAAATGGTCACAAACGCAGCTAATATTATGAATTGTCACTTTGTGACTATTTTACGAATTATAACGTAATTCATATTGTTATCCTATAATGATTCTGTTAAAGCGGCACTAGAAACACTAGTCAGTAAGGAGATGAACTACTTTAAGGGTTCGTGCACTCGCTGGCCGGGATAAGTGAGGACTATTCGAGACGGAACGATACGCAACCTTAAAGCTCACGCTATGTTCATAGTATATCACAGCGGCCATTTTAGGCCCCCCAGGACAGCTCTAGTATTCAGCTGTATCCGATTAGAGTGGAAACCGACCTTAACGTAGTCAGATAAAGGCTAGACAAATGAAAAGGGAATCAAATCAAGTCCCCCTCACCCCTTGAAATTTAAAACTTTATGCAAGAAGTATAAGGCAGTATAAAACTAAATCTCCCGTTATACCTAAATAAATCTTTGATTTTCCTCAAAACTTTTCCTTAGAACACCCTCAAAGAATTTCTTAAGAAGCGCTTGCGCAAGTGCACAAGGAAAACCGTGTTTGTTTAGTTGACAGAACAGAATATATAATATGAATATGTATTTTCGAGGTTCTCAGAATGCAGTAAATAAATAAAATTATGAATGCTAATCGGTAAAACCTAATAAGTGGGTTTTTTACTTCACCAAACGTGATAAAAATCAGATATTGGAAGTAAGCCTTTAAGTTTAAAGGATTATTCATTCATTACTATTAAAATATTAAACATACACAATTATAATGTAGGATTCTAAATTATATTTCAGTACTGTTTTAAGCTTTCACGGTTCACGGTCATCGGGAGCTCAAAATTATGAATAATCACGGAAGATATCCCGAAAATGGCAATATAAGTTTATATTTCAGTAATAAAATCAATAAAATAATAATTTACTTTTTCACTAAACAAAGTACCGACCTAGTTAGATATAAGTTTTTTGTAGAGTATTTATTCATCTTATATTGGCGTGATAAGAATCTACCTATGTAAGTATTTTTTCTTCAATACAGTATGCAATAGATTTAAATTGTTACTTTAAATTTTTCGAGTTTTTCTTGTAAAACGCACTGTCCTAATACTTAGGTGTTATTTTCCGTCTGAGCACTTTGGAATCCCCCAAGAGTTACCCACTTATGCTAAAGCACTGGTAATATAAAATAATCACATTAAAGTTTATTATTAAAGGTATTTTGCCTTGACATGCGATCGCGGATTCACGAACCTGTCACTAGTCACATCACTTCTTACAAACATGGACCTGCTGTCAAATCTACAACACAACAATTTCAATGTTTTTATAGAAACTTATTTTCATCTTTTCTAATAATCATCATCTGCCTAGCCTTTTCCCAACTATGTTGGTGTCGACTTCCAGTCTAACCGGATGCAGCTGAAAAACAGTATTTTGACGCAACTGCCTATCTGACTTCCACAACCCTGTTTGTACTGGGTAATACAGTACTCCTTGGTAAGACTTGTTGTCAGACTTTCGGGCCACTGACTACCTGTAACGACTGTCAAAGATATAAAAATGACAGCCGGGACCAACGACTTAACGTATTTTCCGAGACACGGAGGAAATCCATATTTTCTAATTATAGCAGCCTATATGTCACCCCATATGTATACCCACTCATAGATAAAGACATACATACTTTTTTTAAGCTTAAAACAGGATTTTAGTTATCGCGAGTTCAGGTGAGTGAGGTCATCATTTACAATGTGAATTAAAGAAGTTGATTGTATTGATTCATACTTTTTATCGTTATTACGCTTGTTATCTAAACGAAATGCCCTTTTGTTTGAGTAGATAACGATTAGATAATGACATAATGACCTATGAAACACATTAATTTATCAGCAGATCACATGTGCCTGCACGTTGCAAGTTTCCGAAATCCGAACCTTTCCTTCTCCGAATTAACCTACATAGAAGTTACTGAGTGTCATTGTGGTTTCTGCTGGTCACATAGCTAGTAGGCACTTTTTTATTTACCCACGCAATTTGGCCAAAAAAGAATCAAACGTTTGAATGTGACTTGATCGATTAAAAACTAAATTTTTGGACCTATACCTCATCTGTACCAAAACCAATCAAAAGTAAGTGATACGATTATTTGAAGTTTACATCAATGACTTATGTATTGTGTATAACTACAGTAAATACATAATAAATACGCTATTAGAATGGAGGATTATATAATTATCTTCCATTCGTAACATATAACCTGCTGAAACGGGCTCTCTTTAAAAAAAAATAGCATAAGGTTTCATTTTGATATTCTATCTCCCTGACTATTTTCATTACATCTACTTATGTATGTATAATATTCAATAGCTAATTATAGCCACTTATTTATTTTCATTCACGATAAGCGTTGCCAAGATGTACTCATCGTATGTTTACGTTCGGAAGTGTATGTCGTAGACTCGTAGTAGTAGAGTAGTAGTACTTACGATTTACGTGAATCACGTAGTACTAAAAATAAAGAAGACGAGCACAGAATATAAAATTGGGAGAATTGTGTCGACGACCTAGGCCAGAAACTGGAGTTTTGAAAACTCGTTTGTACATAGTTTTCCTTTCCTTTAGAAAATATTCATTTCAAAATATTTTATATCACACAAAACCTACACTTATGAAAAGTCAAGAGAAAAATAATAGTGCAGTCGATATCTACGATTGTTGTAAAGTACGTACTTAATTCCGTCTATTCCTAACTGTCACCACCGGCTCCGGGGGTATGGTTAAGGGTACAGTGGGTCTGTAACGAGACCAACCATTACCTATGGAGAAGAACCCGCAAGAAAATCCTTGGTTACCTACTTTAAAAAAATATATTTATGTACCTAATAACCATGAGTGGAAAGGAATCATATCCATTATACCGCCTATGTAGGTATGAAAGTTATATTATATACCTTCCTGCTGTTTACGTCCTACGCAAATGTATGTATCTTCGGTGCTTACCTGTAACAAAGAAAAGTGAACTTATAAGTACATTGAACACAACTCTTGAATTTGTTCATTTCATTAGGATACGTGTGATGTTATTCATGTTATTATGTGTACTGTCTGTATGTGTCTGTTTACAAAGGCTTTCGAACAAGTTACTACATAACAGTGGCGACGGTTTCATACTACTCGATTCCTACCGGATTCCCTTTGAAAAATGGCACAGCAGTATTCTATAGACACATAATATAATCACATTAAAGATGTGTACTCCGGCTTATCTCTTAGAAAAATTGGCCCTTCGCTACTGCTACATAATAATACAAGAGACATGGTTGTGGCAAACCATTTTTATTCAAGTCACTACAGAAGGATAGGATTACCTGTGGGGCTGGCCATCGCATGTCTTTACAGTTTAACCAGAAATGTTTTGCGCTTCGGTGAATCTTGTGTGTTTCCGAAGTAATCTTTTAGAGGCTCCCTAATCTATGTAGTAAACCTATCACATCGTTAAGGAATCCTTTTGTAGGTACCTTACCTACATACTGTCTGGCTCAACTCAACCTATTTATAGAAGGCAAAAAACACTTCAGTTTGTTGGTACAGTACCTAATTGTTTCGTGGAAATATTAGAAGCGCCGCCGCAAATGTAGAGGAAAATATTTATGGCTTATTCACAATCTAATCATCTAATCAACAACCGTATCGCCAACTCAATATATTATTTGAGTTTTTGTTATTACATTAGAGATAGTTTATCTTTACTGTCTGTTCCTATTATCGGTCGTAAATCGCTCTTATCTTCGTATCAATAAAGATAATACGTAGCTATTATTTTATTCAGATTTTGAAATCAGAGAAAATTAGGCACGAACCCTAGTATTGGAGGTCCTAACTTAAACGCGCGACGCAAACGTAGGTAACGTGAATTCGAACGATATTTGAAAATACAACCTTAAACTTTATAAAAAAAAAAACTTTTACGATAAGCACACACAGTTACAGGTACCCCCAAAGTTATGAATTATCTAAAAACTAGTAAACGTTATGTGCGAAAACCATAAGCACTTCAATTTTAAAATCGTTTAATTTATGTGCATTATATACGTTTACATCGTGAGTTCGTGCAAAGCCTATGGCTGTCCATAACTATCGTAAGTCTGATCGATGAGACAGTGTCATTACCCACTTATCTCTGTCACATTCACATATATTCGAAGATCAATCAGTTGTAAATACGGATTGATTCACCAGACCATACCATCACGCGCTCATGTTTTCAATAACATTGTGAATCACTGAAATATTGTAAACTTACTACAGGCCATTGTAAATAATTTGGTTTCAATACATTGTTATAAAAGTTGTAAACTGCGACATTTTAAAACGACTTTGTTGTAAATAAATAACAAATGGTTTTAACTGAATGTCTGACTGACTGTATGTAAGGGTGCAGTAGCGAAGGTTCCATACAACCCGATTCCTTCCGGATTCCCTTTGAAAAATGGCACAGTCAGTATTCTATAGACAAATAATATAATCACATTAAAGTTAAGTACTTCGGCTTACCTATTACAAAAACTGACCCTTCGCTACTGTAAGGGTGTGCGCACAGCACAGCAGAATACCAAGTAATTTAGTGTTAATTGAAATCGATTTCATTTAACGTTAAAGGACAGTGTAACTGATTCCAATTATCATGAGTAACTGGTTCTTATATGTAGAATTTACCTAGGTATAGCCTCTTGCTATAACTATCTATCTGAAATTATACGATTCATGAGGCCTGAGGGATTATGTTTTCGCTCGACCCGTTCGTTATACTTGTCTTAATTTTGCATACGTCTCAAAACTCAAATCCAGGGCTAAACACCGTGTCCATTCACATCTTTTGTCACGTTGACATCAAGATTTTACTTTGCAATATGCTATGCTAATACAATGACGGTTGGTAGATCCAGTTTGCCCAGTTTAGCCACCAGTTAAGCCACTTTTGCCCAATATTATTGTTAAATCGCCTTGTAACCTGATTCTCCTTTATCAAATGCTATGCAACTAACTGATTAAAATGCAAGACATCTATGCCGTATGTGTCTATTTTTACTTGTGTCTATTTTTTTCTAAACTTAGTCTAGACATACGTTACAAGTAAAATATAACACCTGACAGATAGGAAATTCTTGAAGAAATAACTGAAAATTTCCATTAATTTATGTAAAGATAGTAAGCATCAGACATTTTAAATATTTGTCTTCTGCAACAAATTGCTTTGTTACAGAATCTTTAGAATGTTCAATTCACATTAAAACTGATAATGAGCCATATAACGAAAACTTTGAAATACAATGTAGAAACTAGCAGAACGAAATTCTTTTGTTATTTCAACACTAAAGATCAGAAGTCACGTTTAACTAAAGATTAACACGTGTTTTAAAGAAAATATGTAAGTACTTAATTTAATTTATTATAATTTTCTTTGAACAACTTAAATAGCACACCAATGCTACACCCAAAATGTTTGTCAGAAGTGTACCATAAAGTACACCCACATTTCGGCAGTTATATTTAAGTCCCGTGTAGAAGGGGGCGAACCGGCGAATCTATCGACAACTTACACAAAACCATTGATTTACAGCTTCTTGGCAATAATAGGAACTCGACTTCCAAGAACCCTAACAGCCATTTTGGAAATGATTACCTTTAAAACAGTTATCGCCAACAAAGACCAAGGTGACAAGACAAGGATAGAAAGTGAAATCTATTTACGAAGTGCCGTTCACCGGTTGCATTGCTGACCGGCCAGTGTTTATTTAAGGCAATAACTATTTGCGGGTACCTATTGTTTGAACAAGAGAAATACAAGCCGCCTAGCTAAGATTAGAAACGAGATATCGAAGTTTTTATGTTATCGCATTTTTAGAATGTTGTAAATTGTAAATAGATTCTTTTTCTTAGCTATTGCTGTGATAGTGTCTATTATCGAATGTTTTGTCAGCTTAGGCACGCTTAGGTTCTTTATCAAAGGATTAGAGTGGATTTTTTGGCACGCGGATGTTTAGAAAAGCCTTTGAAAGAAACCGCTTGATAACAACTCGTGGGCTAAATTCACTCCTACAAAATAAGTAGGTCCAGAGTACATTTTTAATGTGATTCTATTATTTGTCTATAAAATACTGACTGAGCCATTTTTCAAAGGGAATCCGGTAGGAATCGGGTTGTATGGAACCTTCGCCACTGGTGGATACCATAATGGTGGAACCTAAATGAATAGTTGTAACTGTGTATAGCAACTAACACTCTAACTGTAATACTATTCACAAGAAACATTATAAATACACTTCAATAGAATTAATGCAATTGATGTGTCATAGTCATTGTGTTCTTGGAACTGTAAGCCTGGAATCTGCCCGCCATTGTTGGGTGCCAAAAGCTGGACGGAACGAATACTTTAATAGGTTGGTACTACAAAGTATGATTGCAGGAAATGGGATTTTGTGCACAGCTTCACGATAAGCGGTTTCTCTAACGGAGACCAGCCTTGTTTAGCCCCATTCACACAAATCACGCATTGACAAAGACGGCTACCGAGAAATTCTCATTCATTTGCTTTCTAAACATAATTTAAACAGCACTTTTGCCCGCGGCGTGCTCCGCGTTTGGTTTGGTTATTGTCCCACGGGATCATGCTACTGGAATAAAAAGTATCCTATGTGTTAATCCAGGTTATAAACTATCTGTCTGCTAAATTTCATCTAAATCCGTTCTGTAGTTTTTGTGTGAAAGATTAATAAACATCCATCCTCACAAACTTTCGCATTTACAATATTAGTGAGATTACTCGTATTTTTAATGAACATCCTTTTGTTTTTGTTTGGTAAACGATGTAAATAAATCAATATACCTCTAGTGAGAAACGGAATATTAAGTGCCTACCTCACTACTTAGTTGTAACAAAGAAAAGAATAACCGTTGCCAGAGAAGTGTTAATACAAACTTTGACATGCTCATAATTTTCCATTGTTATGCTCCGATCTTGATATTCTAGTCCCGTTTTCAGAACACCATTTCGTACCTCAAAGTTATGCAACGCCGTCCTCTGAATACAACATCAACAAACGCAATTCAAAGTCCTTAGTTCTATGCAACTTTGCAGTACCAGCGCATGGAACGAAACCCAAGCGTCTGTTAGGACTTGATTTATGGTTCCACGTCCACTCGGAAAATATATGTGGGCAACTGGGCAACTGGGAACTCGTTGTTCACGAGGACGCATTCATGATACACGTGCCGACTCAATAAACTACTCATAAATCAAATTGAACCAATACAAGGCGCACGGTGTAAGTGCATCGTTGCATACGCTCTTGACATGCATCCAATCGGCGAATCTAATGCACGATAAGAATGATTGATGTGTGGCCTTAATTTTCAGGAGTCTTACACAAGAGGCAAGCTGTTTATGGTTCATGCCTCTTGAGATGATGAGGTCGAAATGTGGGTAATCATTTAGCCCTTCTAACTTCACATTTCCTTGTAGCTTTGAATTGTAATCGGGAAACGCAAAAGGTGTATTTTCTGAACTTTCCCAAACTAAGAACACGCAATTTCTTTTCCACTGCTTTCGATTAAATAGCGGCGTACATCAATTAACAATACTTATGCAAAACATTACAAATCACCGCCGCGACATGAATGCCAAATGAACTATGTTTCTCGCACTTTTTGTGACGTCCTTGCTCGGTGTGATGTGTACATGCAAATATTCGCATTCGCAGCGAATTTGGTGTACACAGATGGCATGGTAAACAATAGCAGAACGCACGTCATTAGGATGTACAGCATTTTAGTCGAGGACAATGGTTGACGGGCTCGAGGTGACCGATTCTGTAAACCGACAACTGCCAACCGGCCGTCCGCCTTGCTCAGGTGTTGTCTCAACAAATATGGCTTGAATAGAGGCCTCGTGGCCTACGTTTTTTATGTCAACATCACATTCGTTAGATGATTCTTAAGTTTACAACTCACGGAGACGTGACTGCTTCGAGTGTTGAGAGCTATGCCCGAAGACAATTGATAATTGAATTGATTATTTCTATTTGATCGTAGCGGCCAACGGCTTCTATCATCGAATATACAGGGTGTTTGGTAGATGGGTGCAAAGCCTGAAGGGGGTGATAACTTAGACCATTTAGAACTTATTAAGCTAAACTTGTCTTAGACGAAGTCTGTTCCTTGTATTTTTTTTTTGAAACTCTAAGGTTTTTAACAATAATATCCATTTTTTTCAATTAATTGTTAATAGTGTCCAGTAAAAGCTGCTATGTTATTATTTTTTATTTATGTAATGTGTGATTACTCAAACAAAATAATTCCCAAGCATCTGTGTCATCAGAGAAACATTCTACGCCATATTCAAGTTTAAGAAACTTTAAAAAATCAAGGATATGTTTTGTTTACTGCATAATAAAAAAATAAGAAAAATAGCCTCAGTTGTTCAAACCTTTTTAAAAACATGCTTGGTTATTGCCCTTTCTTTTGAGGTACTATTTACGCAGATATCTCATCAACTCTTGGAATTAGGATGTACAAAGCAAATTGAGGTCGAATATTTAATTTTTAAACAGACCAAAATAATGCAACATTTTTGTTAAGATAATTTATTGTTCGTGTTCAAAATGTTGACAGCGGTTTCTCATACAAGCGCGTGCCCGTCTTCTCACTTCTGTAGTCGTGATTTTCCATTTCATCTCCTGCTTCATGACTTAAAAAGCCGTTTGATTCTTTCTATTAATTATTCTCTAGTTGAAATTTCAACGTGCGTGTAGACGAGCTCCTTGGCCCGTCCCCAAACGAAAAAATCCACAGGAGTTAAATCGGGTGATTGAGGTGGCCAAGGGACGGGCCCGTCTCTACCAATCCAGCTCTCTGGGAAACAATTATTTAAATGTTCTCTCACGTTTAGGGCGGCCGAACGTTGATTGGTCCCCACTTCCTGCCAGATAATTTAAATGGAGAAAATTACCTGGAATTCCTTCAAAACTATCTCCCAGAGCTTCTGGACGAGACCGAAATACCAATATTGGCAATGAGAAGACCAATGATTTTTCAACAAGATGGTTGTCCAGCACACTGGATCCTAAACGTGAGAGAACATTTAAATAATTGTTTCCCAGAGAGCTGGATTGGTAGAGACGGGCCCATCCCTTGGCCACCTCAATCACCCGATTTAACTCCTGTGGATTTTTTCGTTTGGGGACGGGCCAAGGAGCTCGTCTACACGCACGTTGAAATTTCAACTAGAGAAGAATTAATAGAAAGAATCAAACGGCTTTTTAAGTCATGAAGCAGAAGATGGAATGAAAAATCACGACTACAGAAGTGAGAAGACGGGCCCGCGCTTGTATAAGAAACCGCGGTCAATATTTTGAACACGAACAATAAATTATTTTAACAAAAATGTTGCATTATTTTGGTCTGTTTAAAAATTAAATATTCGACCTCAATTTGCTTTGTACATCCTAATTCCAAGAGTTGATGAGATATCTGCGTAAATAGTACCTCAAAAGAAAGGGCAATAACCAAGCATGTTTTTAAAAAGGTTTGAACAACTGAGGCTATTTTTCTTATTTTTTTATTATGCAGTAAACAAAACATATCCTTGATTTTTTAAAGTTTCTTAAACTTGAATATGGCGTAGAATGTTTCTCTGATGACACAGATGCTTGGGAATTATTTTGTTTGAGTAATCACACATTACATAAATAAAAAATAATAACATAGCAGCTTTTACTGGACACTATTAACAATTAATTGAAAAAAAATGGATATTATTGTTAAAAACCTTAGAGTTTCAAAAATAAATACAAGGAACAGACTTCGTCTAAGACAAGTTTAGCTTAATAAGTTCTAAATGGTCTAAGTTATCACCCCCTTCAGGCTTTGCACCCATCTACCAAACACCCTGTATAATATAATCAATGAGTCGATACATTATTTTTTGACACGAGATTATGATATTTCTGTACAGTTGAATTGATGAAATGAAGTAATGCTTAAAAACTTAACCTTGCTGCCCTTGGTGCCCAAGGTTAGGCCAAAGAAACCAGGGCCGTCCTAAAGCTCGTTGGGTAGACGATATCGTCAAAGTCGCAGGAAACACCTGGATGAGGGACGAACAGAACCGGGAAGTGTGGCAGAAAAAAGGGGAGACCTATACCCAGCACTGGGTGATTCTGGTCTCATATGATGATGATGATGATGAATGCTTAAAAGAAAACAGGTTGATGAAATACCCACCCAGGTTTCTACTTAATATTCTCTAAGCATCAATCATTGATGTTTTTATTTTGGCAATGGTACATGATATTATGATCGCAATTTTAAACTCATTGTGGTTTGCCCAAGTAGGAGGGAGAACATTTTTCGAACGTTAGGAAAAGATTTCATTAACAACAAATCCATGTTTGCACTTAAAACATTTACATAACATGTTAGATGTCATTTCACATTTGTGTAAAAAGCGTGAAGGTGAAACACATAATAAACGGTTCAAAAACCTGTATGCAAATACATAAAAAGAAAAACATAACGACACGTATCAAGTTGTCACAAGAACTTATATTATTCGTTATCCTATACTTGGGTGAGACAGTGATTTTGTTCATATACATTTGGTACAATGGTGGAAGCAAAATATGCAAGGGAAAACAGCGGGGAACACCGATTTGTCACGATAAAAGCTACTGGAAATTACCATAAAGATAGGTATCATAATTGTCTAGTTAGACCATTTGGTAAATACAATACTAATAGTAATTTATTACCCTAGTCAGTAGTCGCTTTCTCTAGTCTAGTGGGCTTACGTACAGTTGTAGCATAGGAGATAGGAAACCAACTTGTTTGGCTCGCTCAGTCAGAAGAAAGATCTAACTAGCTCCACTTTTATATAAGTAGATAGGTACCAATACAAGTACCCACTTGTAGATATAAGATCGAAGCTGTCTAGGAATATCTAATCACCATTTATGTGTATCTTTTACCTTGTTTGTAAATAGAAAATTGTTGGTTAGCTAGACACGAAAAGGTATATAAATTCTGGTAAGTAGGTACCTATATGTTAGAGTATTATCATGTAACGCTGAAAAACTGCGGGTAAAAGCCATTAAGCCAAGACCTGGGGGCCTACCATGACGTCTTAGAGCAGGAGTAATACCAGTGTGGGAAAGAGATGGTGCTAGACGACCTGTATGGCTCTGTCTCTTTTCCACACTGGAATGACTCCTGCTTTAAGATGTCATGGTAACCACCCTGGACTACTATTGTGATGTTTTTCAAACAGATCTACACTTTATTTTTTCTTCAAACCAGATATTTTAATGCTTAATTTATTTTCAGTTAGGTTTTTTTAGATAGGTAACCAATCTGTTGTCTTTAGGGAAAGATTTTAATTGAAATTCAAGATAATTTCTTCGGATAATGAAGCGTAAAGAACCTTACCTCCATCAGTAACTTATACTTCCAATGTACCGGTTTCCATAAAAGAGAGGAAACTCAACAATAGGACCATAATAAACTTCAGCAACAGTTGATTCCGCTTCCTCGTGTGTAGCATTTTCCATCATCTACTTCAAATTATGCATAAAATTGCTCGTCAACGCTCAGAGGCATGTCAAGTGCCATTAGTTTCGACTTCCTCATATCTAACAACATTATGTTCTGATAACAGGAAAATTGTATTGTTCAGAGCAATTTTAAAATAAGTATCGACACATAATGCATTTTAAATAATGGGTAATATTATCTTTGTTATTTATAGGAAGGTTTTCATTTCTTATTTATACTTAGTTTATTTAGAGGCAGGCATTACACGACTGATTTTTGATGTTGTTGTTTTGTACAGTAAATAGACAATTTCCGTGTGTATAGACATTTACGAGTATATGGGCACGTTAACAGCGGTCTAGTGGGCGAGACAGTTCCATGACCGCGTGTTGGTTTAGAAGTTCATGATTAGACGCTATTTAGCAGAACAACACGTCGTCGGCACGAAGTGAAGTGGCCGAGTAACCGAGTTTGAGCATTTGCTACATGTTACCAAAAGGTAAAAAGAAATTTAAACGAGTTCAACCAATTCGGGGAAGTAGCGGAACTTTATTACGGTTTTGGAGCGACGAGCCGACGACGATGGCGTTGCCCCTGCGCAGGATATTGAGATGACGCGCTGCGCAAGAGCACATCACAGCTGCAGGACTCACACAGCTGTCAGAGAGAAACACTGTCTCACTATTAACCCGTCATTAAAATGATCTCGCCTCATCAAGCCGCATGTAATAATAAATTGCGTGTTTTACGCACTGATGCTCCGTAACTATCGCTCCACAATAGATTAGCCTTATCTCTCAATTTCGTTCTGACAGCTTAATTCCACGGAATTACTCACTTTCAGCAGTTTCAGCGGCGTTAACAAGTTGTTTGAAAATAGCTGAATTGACGTATACTTTAGAGTGCTGTATAAATAGTCGGGTAGTCAGAGCGTGCTGTGACGCAACTGGCGATGGCGCTAGGAAACGGCGTGAGACATCATCTCCGACGAGGTTCACATAATGGGGGAAACTTTCAATTAGTCTCGGTTTATTTAGGTATAATGAACTAACGCTATAGTGCCGACTTCTGTCATCTGTGCTGAGTTAACTAGGCACATCATTTATAGCAAAAGTACAAAAGCAAATTGCTGCCATGATTAGAAATTCTTTTTGTTTGACTGAAAATACTACGTGTCTAATGGACTTTGCGACTAATATTAATAATTACTATAACGTGCGACAGAATACTTATAAAATCTCGCATGTTCAACACACCTGAGATAAGTGTAATAAATAATAGACAATTATCTTGTCAGTAACATAGTGTACAGACAGATACATAATCTTTTATTCGTTACTAGCGTCCCGCCCCGGCTTCGCACGGCTGCAATATACATATAAACCTTCCTCTTTTATCACTCTATCTATTAAAAAAAACCGCATCAAAATCCGTTGCGTAGTTTTAAAGATCTAAGCATACATAGGGACAGACAGACAGACAGCGGGAAGCGACTTTGCTTTATACTATGTAGTGACTAGAGCTACTGTGGGTGTATTTAGTACCTAGGTAATTATTTATTTTACATAGATAGGTGGTGGTAAGTAGGCAGAATTGGCAAATTAATTCAGAAAAAAAAACTGAAATTCTGTAATTTTTTACAAACAGTATGCAAAGACTGAATTCGACAAGGTTTGTAGCTCTGGGGGTAAGCTTGCTTCAAGTTTGGTACCAATAAGGTTGCATTACAGTTTTGTTCTATATACTGGTCGTTATTGACAAAAAAATACATTGTAAGCCATTAAGGTATGGAGGAAAAATAAAAGAAAGAAAACTCTGATGGCATCATTAAATTTTTTCATGAGTAAAGGCCAGAGTTGTTGCATTTAAATATTATGATTTAGAAAAAAAAGGTTGAACCAGTCCGATTTTATGTACGACGCAAGTTCTTTGAGAGTTATTTTGGCCCTCCCATTTCCAGCTTCAGTTTGCTTCGGCTGCTTAATAAAATCAGTGTGTCAAAACATTTTTGTCTTTATATTTCAAAAAAAGAATTAGTCATTCCTTTCTCGACGATACAATCATCATAAGAGATCGTCGAAAGAGAAATAAACTTGTATTTTTTGTTTGAAACGATCTGTCAAACTGAAGAATGATGAATGGCCGCGAATGTGGGTCAGTGGTCGAATGGCGGAGGATCAAATGTGACAGTCCAATTAACACGACGCGCTGAATACGATGTGAATAAAACCTAAGTAATTTCCGTTTTATTTGTGTACATGACCTAGGTAGGTTTTTATGAGTCGGTAACGGTAAATCTGATCAAGATATTTATCTGATAGCTCCCCCTATCAGATAAATTTCGTGATCAGATTAAAACAAAGGTTAGTGGGTAATTTTTGCAATGTTTTTACCCGATGGCCAAGGAAGGGTTATGGTTTTCGCGCGTAAGTATCTTACAAGATGTTTCTTTGTATGTTTCTTTATTACCTCGTATCTTCCAAACGGCTGGATCGATTTCGACAGTTAAGGTATCGTTATATTGTCTTAAAAACCCAAGTGTTTGAAAGGAAGAAAGTGTTTGAAAAAAGTCATAGTAATTCGTTAAGTCAAAATCAAGGAAATTAAAAGGCGATTCCCAAAATATATAATATATATATATGTATAAATTATGTGTTAAAATTTCATTAGGAATAATATAATAATAATATTTGCAGTCGGGTTTTTGATTTTTCCTAATTATGTAAATTGTTTAAGTGCGTGCTTGAAGTGCCCATTATGTAGGCTCGCGTTGTGTAGACTAAACGTAGCGGCGTAGAGGAAGCGTAGCAGCGTAGGCGCCGCGAGTTCAAGGCGTAGAATTATTTAATACTATGAATATATGTACTGTAAAACATATTCTATACCAATGATATCAAGAATTACGGCTGTTATTAAGAATTGGTTTATGGACAAACCGAAGTTATTTGTTCAACCTGAGTATCGAACTTAGAACTGTATTTTCTGTAGGCTTTTCACGTACATCCATAGGCGTAGTAAAGTTTGATTTAAAAACAAAGTCAAGTCTTATCAATCGTTTGCTTTTGATTATATTTTGCAATAATACGACTTTGGTTTACCAACTTATTATCTTATCGGTTTCTGTCCTTCCTTTAGTATCTAAAAACAAATAACATGATAGATGACGTTTCTCGAAATGAAAAGGCGTTCTTCAAATGTCCTCAAATTCAGCCATTGATTTCTTCTGAACGTTAACTTCTTGTAACATAAGTTGTGTAATATAGGAAAAATAAAAACGTTCACGGATCCTATTTCATTATTAGGTAACCAAGTGATTATCCTCAGGAATGCCTTGATCTGCATTTAAATAGCTTTTGTAATTCCATTTACACGGGGTTTAATTGCCAGTAGCACTGCATTGCATTAAAAATCTAAGTAATTAAGACCAGTTTTATAGTGCGTTTGTAGATTAACTTAGGCATACTTGATACTTATACTCGACGCATTTAAAACCGAATGCATTTAGTGTATGTAGATACATACCATACATATACATATACGTAAGCGTAGGTATTTCCGAAAGCTACGTCATATAATAATCCCTGGAAATGTCGTTGTTCATTGAATGTAGGACAGAATTGGATTTGATATTCACATTATGACTAATTCCATTTTCCAAGCCCGAAAAAACTAGAAATGCCCGGTCGGATTTCAATCACGGATCATTCCTATAGGCTGAGATTTAAAAGCTTTATTTTGTTTTTTTATTGCAAGACGCAAGGTATTAAAATAATGACAGTGACGTCCTGATATTCTAGATACGTTAGTGTTCTTTTTTTTTTAAGATGCGTACGTACATAGGGGCGTGGTGCGTCGGCAAATGCATTGATAGCGTGCGTTGCCTGCTCCGGTGGACTTACAAAGGGCCGATCGGCCGTTGCCCCCACATTGCAAAGGCTCCTTTTTTATGTCTGCCCCGTTTAGACTTAGTTTCCGACGTATTCATGTGACCAAACAAGTATAACAATCGGGATTCTTTAAAATACTTATTTGGAACTGTTACTTAACTTTTGTACTGGTAGTAAGGTAGATAATCACTTCTTCAGTTCTTTACACGGGATTTTATTGTTATAAAAGTCTACAGCCTCTACATATTTCTAATAATAGCATTTAAAAGTATCTGCTATCAGTACCTGCCTATTATAATGAAAGTGCACTTGTTGTACATTGTTAATGACATAATCAATTCACTTTAACGACTAATTAGCAGCACCGCGAAATTCATGATGAAAAATGAGTCGCGCAAGTAACACGGATCATATATGTAGTTACAGAATTATAATAATTAAAATTATCAATACAACCGAAGTTCATTTAACCCCATTGAATGACTTCTTCATGAAATTCATTTTTCATCAAACAACCTGACACTGACCTGCAAATTGCAAAAAACGTAAGAATATTTGACTTTCACGGACTACCCTGGTGCTTCCACCTTAATGATGTCCACGTAATCGATAAACGTGTTTTTATTAAAAATGCAAAAGTGAATGTGGGTAGGACTAGGAACCTATGCGCAGATTTTTTTTTGCAGGCAGTTACAGAATTAAATGGTCTTACAATGCACCTCTATTATTAAAACAACATTTTTATGTGCTTCGCAATAAGAGTTTTCTTCTGTTGATTCACATAATAACGGAATGCCTAATATAAACCAATATAGGACACGCGCCCCACTTACTCATCGCTTCAAAGAATCCTTCCTTTGTTTATAATTTCCACATAAAACCCTCATCACTTGTTAGTGCCCTGTTTAAACGTCCACAGTATCCATTAGGATGGTAAAACTTTAATTTATCTCGGAATTAGGCGGATGAACTGCGATGAACGGTTCAGATCTGGGTGTCCGGTCTTTGAACTCGAGAGCGGGATGCCGAGATTGTTTAATGACAACAAATAAAGCATCGGTGCACAGCTGTCGGGCGGCTGTCGGCTTGCACGCGAGGCGAGGGGCCCTCTATTATAGCGAAGGGCCTGCAGGTAGCCGACTCGATGTATTTCATTTTTGTCTGCCTCTACATCCTTTATTTCAAGAATTTGAATAAAACTGCGTTTTACCTGAACCCCGGACTTATAGCGCGCTTTCATCTTTTGAGCGCTTGGGGAAAAAAGACAAAAATACGAACGGCCAACTCGTTTATATTTTAAATGATACCTATCAGAAGCTGATTACTATATATAATTACGCAATAAAGACAGGCGATAAATGCACAAAGTTTTGGCAAGTGAATGTACATGTACAGCAATGTGTCTGTTCAACACAGGAGGAAGGACTTTCGCTGATCAGTGTGTCGCAGGCGGTGTGTCTCTGAGGCTGATTTGCTATGGAGATGTTAGTGCAGATGCTCACCTATATGCGCCAGGTCAATGATGGGGATCGCGCACCGCGCGAGCAGGCTCTCCTCCTGCTGGGCCGCCATTGTCGTTGCTTGATACAACCGCTCTGATTTCCACGCGCCGATCGCTCGTTCAGTCAACACTCCTTATCACTCGACTCCCACAGTAATTAGCAATTAGCGAACGCGACACCGAAAGATAATTATTTAAGGTAGAGAAACGATAGATAAGCACTTAAAAACACCGTAAGGATACAACGTAAACGTTAAAGTTTATTGAAGTTATGAATGGTCTTTTGATTATTCCTGGTATAGAAGCGTTCAGAACTCATTTGCATAACCTTGTAGTTCTTGCTCGAGGCGTTCGTCTTTCTGACGTAGCAGCAATAAGCTATACTGACTTGACACATTAAAAATTGGTTTCCGTTGCTTCTCTCACAGTAAGTAACTATGTGTAAAGGTTGCTCCCGCGTGTGCGACCCGACGGCGTCGCGCGCCCCCCGTCCCTCACAGCTGGCAAGTTTCGAATGTCTCTCGTCGAATAAACTGGCTCACCGTGTGCGATGAGCGTTACCCTGGCGTCCGATGTCGGCTCTCACTTGTATATCATCGCGCAGACTTTCGCAACCGAGTAGCGTGTCGAAACAGCTCTGCCTTGAGCACGCTGTCGTGTGGAGAAAGCGTATTGTGTGACGGGTGTGCGCGAGCGGTTCGGCGTCCAGAGTAACACTGACGAAGCCTAGTGGCGATACTGACGAGGCGCTCGGGCGCTGCTGCGTCGGCGAGACTGACTCACGCGGCCCTTGATCGCAGCTCACTTCGCGCCACTCGGAGGGGCGGCGGCGTTGTCCTGTGGCGGTGTGTCGGCGCCGTTGTACCGACTATAACCTCGTCTCGTTTGCCATTCACTCATCAGACTTGTAGTAAATGTGGTTTAGCAAACTTTGTTGCTACCTGAACAAACTGAACTCAAGTCTTATCTAATAGAGATTAAGGTTCACACATAATAGTTGAACGAGATATATTGGCTTCTCAGAGTCATCAATCATGTACCTATGTTAATGAGGAGAGTGACGCATATCAGTAATCACCCTAAAAATGCGGATTGATTGAATTTCCAAATGGTTTAAAAGCCAAACAATTTAACGAGACCATTAACGCCATCTACAGTACAACTTGAGTAACTAATACTGTGCTAAGCGCCATCTATGTTCACTATAGACTTACAGCTAAAATAAAATAAAATCGCATTTAATTTCGTGGTTTATATAATTTCCAATTCTACTAGACTTGCCACTGGAATCAGCACATCCACTTCAATATAATAAAAAAAAAGATAAATAATGTATAAAAAATATAGGACGCAAACCCTTATTAACACAACGACATTGACCTTGTAAATATGTCAATCCACACTTTTGTTTTAAGTTGAATAATAAATAATTAAATGCTTTAATTTAAAGTGAGATTGTTTTATTTATATAGGGTTGGTAGCATTAATTTACAGTTGAGTGTTGCTTGTTCATTTGAGGCATCTTTCGAAGTACGAGGAGCCGACGTAGCCACCCCGCATTGCTCGCTGGACATGCTGTTCGAACAACCTCCTGTTGCTTTGCAGTTCGTCCGCAGCCTCCTTGTTTAGAGGATCTTCGGGATTTGGTTCCTGAAAAACAAGAAAATCATCATTGGTCTAGCTAGCTGTTGTAAAGGCGATTGCCGAATGTGAGGTCATGGGTTCGATCCTCGGATCGAGAAGTGTAATTGGATCTTTCTATTACGAAATTCTGGTTAACGGTAATGGCTACTTTATCACATAGGACATAAACTTTATTGGCGTAACAAGAGTACACTTAACCCTCGCTTACATCCATAAGCAAGTTGTGATACCTTTTCAGTTTTTTTGGGTCACCTTTTTGATCATTGTTTTAAGAGTAAATGATAAAAGAAAATAGTAGACACAAAAACTAAAATACATTTTAATGTGTTATACTATGGTGTGAACATGGGAGTAATACATATAATATCCAGGTTAATAGGTTCGATATCTAGGTTGATGGGACTAACGATGGGATGAGCGCAATTCAGATCAGTTCTGATATTTAATAAGCTGAATCTAAAGTATTTGTATATTTTCAACATCACTCTCCTGCCCTTACTTCAATTTATTTGGGGTTGGCGCAGCATATGTATTGTATATTCTCGTTTACTTTAATACCAATGCAAGGATACATGACATCACTTAACAATTATAGCCCCATTTAACATTATCAATGTTCACTTGAATTGATTAGTCATTGTTTTTTATCTGTACTAGCCAATTTTGTGAAGTGTCATGTTGTTATACTATTGTGTAACGAGATAGACATATTTCAATCAATCATTGTGTTTTACCAAAATCCTATGCTTCGGATTGCAAATTAAGCTGAAATCAATATTCAAGCTTAGGCAGTGGAACATTGACAGAGAAAAAAAGATCTTTGACAAAGGAGGTTACGATTCAGAGAGTAACTGGAGAGATTAGAGAATTAAGTGCCTCATAAATATCAGAAAAGTACTGCCTATGTAATATGCTTTTTTTTTATCTGTGGTTAATCACGGTTTACTACCTGTCAGACAAAGGCCTGTGCCCCAGCATTGGAAACATTATACAGTACAGTGTTGTCTTTCATTTAAAAAAAAACAGGATTCTATGGCATCCAAATATGTGACACATAAGTTTTATGTTTTTAATTCCTTTGGTATTATATTAGTCCATAATTATGAACATCATGGTATTTTAAAAATATGTCTATTATTAAGATTCCCACTACAATGATATGTTGTACATAAACTCAGTTAATAGGTTTGTTTCAACAATAAGCACCATAGATACTAATGACCTGTATGTTTAACTAGCACAGAATACGATCAGAATTTCATACAAATTCTCTTATTACTTTTTACTGCTTTTTTTCATGACATATCAAACTCCAAACAAAACTAATAAGGCCGCAACCATGAGTAATACAATGAGAAGATATTAGTAGTATTGTGAGTCATTTTTAGGTCAGTAACATGGTAAACCGTAGACCAAATTTAAAGGAGGGTGATGCAAAAGGAAAAAATAAGGATTAGTGGCATTTTGATACCAACGCCAAAAGTCTGAATCCATGGGAAAAGAGTTGTGGAATTGTGTATGATAAATATTGGCTAGACAAATACCAACAAGTCAATTTGAAGAAATCCTTACATACAAAACTAAATAAAATACATGTAAGATAATAATATACTTGTGCGTTTACACTAGTAAAGCATTAATATAAGAACCTGCGGGCTCGTAGAGATAAGAGAATTCAACTAATGCAAGAGAGAGAGAGAAATTCATTCATTTCATCATGTTTTTTTATGTATTTTGTTGTGTGAACGCAACTTAGTACATCTGTGAGCAAAATATACGCTTTGGACATTGATTTATTGCTCACACCAGCCAGATTTACAACACAGTATAAGCATAATACATACCAAGAATAAATACTGGAGTCCATAAACTATAGAGTTGACAGTAAGCACGGGTTTCCAGTCTTCTCTTAAGATGTTGAGACACACATTGCCCTCCAGGTCTATGTTTGGATGGTATACCGCTGTTTCACACTTCACCTTAGGTGGCTCGTGAGGATAGTTTGGTCCTACCTATAAATGAACAGAAGATATTCATTAATCATCCAGAATTTAATGTCAGTTAGGTTATGGTTCAGAAAGATTTTTCCATAATCATACTATGTATCCAAACTGGTTTTGGAGAGTTCAAAAATGCAATTAGATAGGAAAGTTTTCAGCATTCTATTATGGAACCCATTTTTATTATAACCTATGGGCATAGTTGCTAGCATTCAACTTGTAATTCCATCATAAAGTGTAGCTGTTTAGGTAAGCAAGTAAAGTGACTTTATGTTTTGTAAAGAATGAAATAGAACTGAAGTTTGTTATCCAACAAGATCTTATTCTTATAACTAAAGACCAGCTGTCAACATTACCTTAAAACTAAATACAAATCTTCCTCCTCTATAGAATCCTTCATCAGGGCATATGATTAGTTTGAAATTAAGTAAGTCATCTGGATCTGGAAACTCTGTGTTGCATGTCTTGGGCAAATTCAATTCATTCAAATCTGAAAATAAAACATTTCAAGTTATAATTAGGCGAAAGTGTAAACACCATTTCATAAAGTACAGTTGGAAAAATTTGCCTCAGGATCATAACAAGGAAGACTTTGAGAAATGATTTCGGCGCTTTTACAGTCCTACCCCCCAACTTTAAATTCATTGATTGCCAAAGATAAGCCATTACAAGCTTGTCTATTTAGTTTCTTCAAAGCAGAATTAAAATAACAATGAGTACACAACGCGTAAATTGTTCTATTTTCTGAACTTTACCTTTTGTGATCCGCAACTGAGCGGCTGACGCTTTTTTCTGTGAACCTCCTGCTCTTGCTGAGCCTTCCTCATCTTTCTTTTGTTGTTTTAATGAAAAAAGTTTAATCATTGTCCTAACTAATCGATAAAATAGAAATTATTAGAAATAAAACCACGATCTATTTTGACAGCTTAAATTTTTGTACGAAACTTCAATTTAAGCAGATTGCAATTTGTAAATAATAAGTATCTTTTATTTTATTGGCAAACACAACCAAAAAAAAAAGTAAAATTTGACCAATCAGCGTCAAACAAATCCAGCAATTGATGACTTTTCACATTGTTTTCTCATCCGCAGAACGCCAAGATATGAAATTATATAGCTAAAACGACAAACGTTTTGTAATTAAATTATTTTTATTTTTTCCTGTTCGGTGATCATCGATATTTTTTAGTTTTCGAAATGATTTATGGTTTGTTATTAATCTCTGGTTTGGTTATCTAGTGTTGCAATTTATTTCGCTTGTTGTTGTGGTTCTAATCATGTTTTAATTACTCGTAATTAAAATAAATATTGGCTATAATAATATGTCAATTTGTTGCAACTTTATTTTCTTAAATAAAACACGTGTGATAATTCTGAACTTGATCTCAAATGTCTTTCCGCAAATAAGAATTTAGATTTGTGGCAACTCCTTTTGAATAATTTGTCAAACATTTTTCGTTTCGATGTGTCGTTCGTTTCGTTGTGAAGTATTTTTTTGCGATTTATGAGAATGCTGTAACAGACTATCGTTTTTTATTTGCCGTGTAATGATCAGTGTACTGTCCTCATGTAGCTGCAATACTGTCTGAGCTCAAGCTTTATTTAAATATTGTTTACTATCATAGTTGATACAAGATGGCAAGTGAGGATGTGATAGAATTGGGGTCTTCGGACGACGAAGCAGAACCGGCACCGAAAAAGGTATGCAGTTATAAAATTGTTGTATAGAATCTATCGAGTGCCGTACAGTATTATATTTTTTTTTACAATTTCAAGTGGTGAAAGAAGGAATTTTCAGGGGAAAAAAGTTATTTGGTTTGTTTAATGTCCACATTATTTTACTAACTGAAATGTTTTGTTTCAGAGTAAACCAATGCCAAATGCAATGGTGTGTATTCCAAGAAAGATACATGAAGTTACAATAAGGCCTTCTAAACTTAGTCCAGGAAAATCACTACCTGCATCAAAAGCAGTAACTGCAGTAAAAACAGCACCTACAAAAGCATTGTCAAAAGTAAAAGAAGTATCTACAATAAGACTACCTAAAGGAGTATCAATAGGAAAAGTTACATCAAAAGAATCAACCGCAGTAAAATTAGTACCAATGGCAAAGAAAAAAACAACAATCACAAAAACTTCAAGTATTATATCTAATCCATTTGCAAGTAAAACTATCAATGGCAAACCTATACAAAAGAATGTTGTGAAACCGCATCTGGCAATGATTAAACCAATAAAAATCCAAAAACCCTCAACATCTGTACCTAATGTTTTTTATGCCAAACATCAAGCATCAAAAACATCAACTATTAATGCTATTATTACTTCAGAAATGACATCCGTTAAGATGCCAATTAACAAATCTCTGAATAACTTACCCCCAAGCATTACTGTAAAGAAAACTTCTCAAGTCTCTAAGTCTCAACCTATAATCTATATGAAAACAGCAAATCAAATTATGAAACCCCGATTGAATTCTAAACAAATAAATGAAGTTCAAACTGTGGAGTTAGATGATGATGAAGGCTCTCCTATTACTTCAACTCCTGCTTGGTATTTAAGACCTGAAGAGCAAACAGAGGAAACTACTTTAGAGGAAGAGAATAATGCAGAGCCAGAGCTCCCGACCATGATTGAAATAACTATAGAAGACAGTCCCATAAAACCTGTACTGAATAAAAGGACTTGTGAAATAGGGGCTGAACTAGCTATCACAATAGATGACAGCCCTGTTAAGGCAACTGTCGACAAGAATGCATCACCTAGTGGCAGTGATGAAGAAGCAACTAGCACTAAAGAACGTAACAGTAAGAAAAAGTTGGAGTATCCCAAAGAGGCTGAAAATGAGAATAGCAAAACTGTGGAAATAGAAATAGATTTTCCGTATGAAGTTAGTTTAGAAATAAACAGTAGGGAAAAAGATCAAGTTGATGAGTATCAAGAAGTTAGTATTGTTAGTGTGCAAGGTCCAGAGCCAAGTAAGAAATGTGATGGTGCAGAGAGAAGCGCACAAAAGACTAATTCCACAACATCAAAAGAAAACAAAATTGAGATTCCAAGTAGTAGTGGCCCAAGTGAATTTCATCCTGTGTACCAACAATTCATTGATACTTGTTTTCAACTGGAGGATTCTGAGGATATGAAGAAAATAGTAGATAAAAAAATCAAAGCATATTATAGACAAGTTCCAAAAGAGTATTCAGAATCTGAGGAGTTTGTTGACATGGTTGCAAGTAAAATACTTGGTATGAAGGCTAGTCCGGAAAAGATGTATTTGTACATAAAGGATATTGTTGATGAATTAAATATGCAAAGAAAGTTTGCCAAATCACAGATATTAAATACAGAGACCAAAAAGGAAGGTCTGTAAATTTTTGTGTACTCCTACTACAATTAGAAAAATAAATGTACATACTAGTAATATCAGCCTATAATGCTGTTTTCTTGAATGGAGAAAGAATCATTGTTTCTCCGGTGGCGAGATGGGCAGATGACATTGTTACCATTTCAGGTAAATCCTGGACGAAGACCAAGACATGCCCAGCAGTGGGTGAATTAGGGTTGTGAATGATGATGAGGCCGTAATATTGTCTCACTGCTAAGAGATCATTGTAGTTAGTTTCCTCACATTAAAAAAAATAGTAGTACAATAATACTTCAATGAGTTTGAGTCATCGAACTACTTTTTTTGAACACAATGCCAAAAATATCCATTTTATCTATTTTTTCCTTCAGAGACACACCAGTTTGCATTCGGAGAAGATAAAGAGTATGATTCAAAACGCCAAAGACAGATACGTAAGCTAGAGAAGACCATAAAGAAGCTGCACAGAGCTATTCAGAAACTGGAAGACCAAGAGGTTGACTTTGATGATGAAGATGACTCTGTTTATTTATTAACTGAAAGGTACTAATTTAACTATACCAGCTAAGTTGTAAACATTTCCTCATGTGTAGAGCATCTTCCTAATTCTGTCCTTATTTTATTGGGGTATGCATTCAAACTAACCAAACAACCCCTGCATGGTGTCAGTCTAACAATGGTATTGGCACCTGCTGTCTATTTATTTGCTCTCAGTACTATTTTTTATCTGACACATAAAGGACATTTCTTTGAGAGCACAATCATTAATGCAAATACTGTCTACAATGCTTTCATAGAGGATGAGGAACAGGGTGTAAAGTTCTTCATACTCGGTTGAAAAGTGAGGATCCTCCGGCCAGATGGGTGTTGAATCTGGTGTGCTACTGTCCGACAGTTGTTGTTTGTGATATTGTATACAAGGTGTAAATGGACCCTTCACAAAGCCATCAACAAAGCATTCTTACATGAAACTAAGTCATCTGTATGCAAAAATTATTGCTGGGAATCTATGTTACTGTAGCTAGCTGTATAGAACCTGTATTAAATGTTGTTCATTTTCAAAAGTAATGTTTTTATTTCTTTCAAGGTACAAAGAACGAATGGTGCGCGTTTACGCGAAGTTTTGTCAGTTGACAAATACAAAAATGCCTTCTGAGCCACGTATCGTAATAGACGCGCGGCCAGGTCAACCATCAGGGCCTGCAAAACGTCTTGAAAAATGGATAAACAAGAAGGTCCCAATTGGCTCACCCCTGCCGTTCCCAGACTTTCACGATGTTCTCCGATGTGTTAGAGAAGCGAATGATGAAGATAAGTTGTGCTGGAATGAAGCTGACATTGTAGAAGAAGGTAGGTAGAAGAACCATACAATATTACAAATGCGAAAGTAACCTTGCCTGTTACCTTTTCACCTCTTTACAGCTGCACAAATTGAACTATAGTAAGTCCCGTCGAATAATTTCTGTCATCGACGTCCCCGAAGCCATCATATCATCAAAATTACAAGAACCTTAATAGTAATAGGGATCCAATTTTAATACAAAATAACACTTAGTGTGGCCGGTACATAACACCAATTTAATAAAACTTATTTATTTATTAGCTCGAGACTTATTTACGAGATGTGGCAAGAAACTTCAAAGGCGGAGACAAGAGAATGAATGGAGACTAGCAGCTTCAAGAATTGCCTTAGAAGTAGATCCCGCGGAAAACAATGAGCAGCTGAAATTCAAGCTTGATGCAAATAAGAAGATAGCGGCAAATAAGGAGACTGAAATATTTAATAAGTAAGAGTTTATTTTATTTAGATCATTTTAAAATTATGTACTTATTCTAAGGTTTAGCATAATGAGCCTATAATGTTCCCACTGCTGGGACACACGGCCTCCTCTCAATGAGAGGGAATGGGCTATAATCCACCACTCGGGCCCAGTGCGGGTTGTTAGATGTCACATGTCTTCGAATTTTTGGTTCTAGGTCCCGGTTTCCTCACGATGTTTTTTTCTTTCACCTTTTTTGAGAGTATTTGTGATGAAATAAATTACGCAAACTAATGCGCCTGCGTGGGTTCGAACGCACGACTTACTATTCGTATGTCGGGGCCGCCACCATTGGGCCACCGCTGCTCTCATTCTATTAATTCTAAGCTTTAATATACTAAAAAAGCTTTTTAATATACGGGGTGGAAGGGACACCGACGCGAAAACGGTTACCACGTATTCAGTACATCGTTCTGAGTTCTGTTCTAATTTTTTTTAATAACCGCCGAAAAATTTAAAACAGCAAAAATTTCTATGTGGAATCCCCCCACATAGAAATTTTTGCTGTTTGTAACCGTTTTCGCGTCGATGTCCCTTCCACCCCGTATTAACCCTCTTTTTAATCTGCCAATTAGCGTCGTGTCTAACCTAGTGATACTGATAAAATAACTTAGTGATGCTGATCTATTAAATTATTTTATAAAATTATTACAGGTATGCAGACAGACAGAATCAACTCAAGTTAGAAGCTATAGAGATTGGAGATAAGGAAGCTGAAGAATCTCCTGTCGAGAGTGAAGAAGAAGAAGCCAATGATGAAAGTGTTTCATTACAAAACAAAGGTAAAAGGAAGGAAAGGCTGAAAAGACTAATACAGGAAATATCGAAAGCAACAAGCGAAGAAAAACAAAAGGAACCATCAAAGGCACCATCAAAGGAACCTGAGGTTGAGGCAGAAGCTAAAAAATCTGAAATCAATGAGGAAAAAGTAGTAATTAAAGAAAATGATGCTAAAAATACAGAAAGTAAGGAAAATGATGCTAAAGATACAGAAAATGAAAAAGATTCTAGTGAAATCTTAGAGAAATCTAGAAGTAATGACAAAGATACTACAGAAACACTTTCTCTTAGCAGTGGTGACTCTAATGATTTAGAGTCTGACATAGACGAGCTCCATCTATTGCAGAAATTGCACTCAGGTAATGAAGCAGAAAGTTCGACACTTGAATCCTCTGATTCTGATAGCCCCATAGCTATTTCTGACTCAATTGAATCTGATAGTGACACTAATAAAAAGCAAAGTGACGTCATCAGCATTGAAAATTCAAGTTATTCAGAAAGTGAGGCAGACAAAGTAGATAGTATACCTGTTGAAATTTTTGATACCAGAAATCCAGACCAACAGCCAAACAATAATACTGAAGGGCCTGACATTGAAACTGTTGATATTGAAATTCCAAAAGAACAGCCAAACAACAAAAGTGAAGTCCCTGTTGTTGAAGGCATGGAAACAGACTGCTCCAATGTCTTAGAAACATCCCATACAAATGATCCTTTGGACATGGAGATCTCAAATTCTGATACTAAAAAGGTGAACAGTAAATCAAACAATAACGAATATAGTGAGCCTGTTGAAAATATTTTACTTGCGTCATCAGATGAAGAAACTGTCGGCAGTCAAGAAGAGGGGCCATCCTCTGCTGGTAGTGAGTGCATTAATCTTAGAGATGATCTCATTTCAATTGATGAAACAATTGTAGGCAGTGTAGTTGATGAACCCGAAAAAGAGTCAGTTGAAAAAGAGTCAAGTATACCTGAAAAGGTAAGTAATGCGGAGAAACCTAGTGTAGTAGAAAATAATACTAAAGATGATCACATTAAAGAGGATAATAAAGTCATAGACAATACTAATGAATCTATATCTATAGAATCATCACAAGAAATAGCACCCAGTGCATCTAAGGGAGAGTTGGCTCAGAATGTTGTATCTGATGATACCAAATCTGCTGACACAGTTATTAACATGGATGTTGATGAAGCAGACGAAGAATTGGAGACAAATTCAAGAGTAGAAGACAATTTACCACCTGCATTGTCTTCAGCAACTCAATAACCCAAATTAATATATTATAAATGACTGAAGTGTAAAAATCATAATAGGTATACATTTGTTCGAGTACACTGTTGGTTTTAAGGTGTTTAAAAGTCAAGCAGAAGTAATTTTATACTCATTCTATGTTGAATAGAATGACCTGCCTTTTAGACAATTTGTCATTAAAGACTATTTGTTCTGTTTATATTCTACCGTCTAAGAACTAGTAATAGTGTCTTAGAAGAATGCCTAATTGAGTAATGGAATATGTAGGTACCTACATTATAAGTGTATTATAGATTTATATAAATAATTGCATTTATTCTTCCTTTCAATGTTAACACTAACAGTGTTACCCTTTTATACCCTTGTTGAATTTCATTTTCAATAATTTTGTTTGCACATAAGTTTAATTTTAGTGTTATTTTAAAATAGATACGAATTAAAAGCAATTTGATTACAACCCTAATCTTAGTTTATAATAAATTGTGTCTCAGACGTGAATAATCTTTTCTGTTTATTATTTCACAAATATATTTTGTAGGTTTTCCCCCCCATGGGAAAAAGGCGTGTGTTTATTTTACATTGTGGCTGATCACCTTGTTGACTGATTGGTATTAGTGAAGTCATTCAAGAAAGTGAATTGCAGAGCAGGTATAAGCGTCTAGAAGGCGTGTATGGCCTGTATTGTTAGGTACCTCGCGCACTACGCGGCCACGACCACGACTTGTCGCGTGACCAGCCGCTATCTTGAACAAAACTGGTAGGACGCCCGGTTGTGCCACTCAACTATCTTCCTGGTCGAAGCTTCTGCTACCAAAAGCGGCGTAATGCGCGAGTTCTCTTACCCATTTCGTTGGCCTGCCAGATCTAATACAATATGCGGGCAAGGCAAGGGTATAATTCAACAAACATCGGGTACTAACTGGGGCTTATAAGAAAAGGATACGAAAGTGGGAGGAATAGCCTGTGTGGTTTTTAATAGGATAAAATGGTCTTTGACTTTCCAAAGAATGTTTTGTCATGCGATTTTGAGACCTATGTAGGTATTTTTGGCGAAACGGTTATTGAAGAGGTTTCTCTTAATTATTATTTCCTTTATTAATTCATCAACCATATGATTTACATTTTTAAATACTTATTAAAATCTCAAAAAATAAAAATAAAACATAACTAATATGGTTGATGAATAGTAAACCCACATAACAACATGGACATGTTAATTTCGTCATTGTACATCCAATCACTGTTCTTTATTAAAATAACTCAATTGAAGGTAAACTAAAGGTCGTCACAACATTTATTTACAATATTTACAAAGGTTCACTCTTAAGTACATAATGTTAACTCTATCCTTATTTATACAAGTCTTTAGCAATGGTATCATGCGAGGATGTCATGTGAAGCAGACTGGTCCGGGGGTGAATGTGAACTGGTGATCTGCATCAACAAATGATAGAGGTTGGAAGTCGCTGATTGGTAGTCTGTCCGTCCTGGATGTTTTTATTTCCAACACTATTTCACCGGTTCCCTCCTAAAACAAAACAAAAACGTATTGTAAAAAGTAGTAATGGTAATGGTTTCAATGGTTATGGGTGAGTACGTGGTGTCTCTAATGAGATCCGAACGCGAACTGGCCCATATTTTGGTGAACGAGCGAATGTGCATACTGCATTGTGCATTTTCGCTTAGTGTTCGATTTAAACTCGAACACGTATTATAGTGGACGTCCGGCCTGAGGACCTACCACTGGTTCATAATGCAGTATTATTTTAATAATAATTCAATGCGAAAAAGACATGCGAGTTATTTAGGATGCCTAGCTTCTCCACACAGAAGTTAGATTCGAATAAATAATACTCTTATATGATGAGGATGTGCTACAGTCCCTCCCTGTTCTGCAGTTTTCTGTAAAAATTGCTAAAATAAACTTTAAGAAGTGTTCTGTGAACGGAATTTCATTGAAGTTGTTGAAAGGATTACCTTGCAGTCATCTTTTATCAGTTGTGGGTCTCTGAATTCCACGGAATTAAAACCGAAGAGCTTTAGGTTTTTCTGTCTGGTCAAGTCGGCTGGGATGTCAGATCTGAAACCAAGTTGAGAATTACAAGAATTTGAAAATAGTTAGCAAACGTAAGTATTCCATCTTAGAACACCTAAACGCGAAGTAAAGCTATACCAAAACCAATGATATTATAAAGAAAGATACGCTACGTCATACTGAGCGGCGCGGCGTTCAAATATCGTTGCGCTGTTACGACTGCGATAGATAATACGGAACGTATGATACAGAAAGAGATAGCTATTACGCTTCAAGTACTTAAATTACGACAATTGTCTGAATTTGTCTGCAAAAATTTGCACGCGCTAGTGCGATATCTACCTCTTTTTATTTATAATATCATTGACCAAAACAAAAATAATAAGATGAGGGTTACTAAAACTAATTGTTGTTTTACTCGACTGGTGTGAGATTTAAGTTATTATGTAAAAATGTCAATGACTGGAAATGTACCTTTGTGCGGCCTTGGTATTCACACAGGAATATGTGAAGTTCTGCCTAGCCCCATTTGACAGCAATCTCAAGAATCGAAGTTGTATTGCACCAGATCCTTCACCATCGTATGTTAACTGAAAATTAAATTCAATGTTATACATGTATTGCGTACTTTGTTGTGTAATTAGGTACCT
Organism: Noctua pronuba; assembly: GCA_905220335.1. Lineage (NCBI taxonomy): Eukaryota > Metazoa > Arthropoda > Insecta > Lepidoptera > Noctuidae > Noctua > Noctua pronuba. Next base: position 6,579,975 of record LR999894.1, read on the forward strand.
ATATGAAAATTCTAAAGGCCTATTTACCCTGAAACCATTTTCTGATTGTGAAAATTTGTGGGCGGTGCCATCAGCGGTGTATACAGCCGGGTCCCTTTCGTCTGGGTACACGCAGGTGCTATGGCCCTTGCAGTACACTCGGATGGGCCGGCCGCTGGTTGCCCCTCCACGAGCATCTATCCAGTAGTATCCTAGGAACAGGTATATATTCACATTAATAAATCGAACTTCATAGTGGTAAATGTTTCTTTTTTAGTAGAATGTGAAGATATAGAATAAACTGTTACCCCTTTTTTTATTACATTATTTAACAAGTTACCTAGTGAACTGAAAGAACTACCCATCACTTTATTCCCAAAAAAAATTGTTCGAATCTCGCACGGAACAAATTTTTGTATGGCCTACAAATAGTTGTTCCGGGTCTGGCTGTTAGTGTATGTGAGTTTAAATGTTTGTAAATGCACCCTCGATACATCAGCAATGCCAAGAGTGGGACAAAGTTAAAAAAATATATAAATTCAAGTTAATTGAGGTCATTGATCCCAAAAAAATCATCAAACCTTATTATTTTTGTTTTATCTTATTAAGATATCAAAAACTGATGTAGTTTTGCTTACCATCAGTGAGATTAACATGCGAAGTCCTGAGATCACGACAAGAAAGTGCTGGATAGCTTCTGCTTCCACGAGGCCTCCTCGCTGCCTCGAGTGCTCCACGTGCAGCGAACACGCCCGTCATCACTTCCTTCACCCATTCTATGTCTTCCTCTGTCAAGTAAGTTTTGTTATTATTAAACTAAGCAAGCAACAATGTTTAAACAACAACTATATAAAATCCCCTGCTAAAAATGGGCTTGTCCCAAATCACTGTAGGTGTTTGGATCTTGGTCTGCTAGTGTTTATGCGAAGTACTGTAGTTACTGCTTACTAGCATAAAAATAAGTCCTAACCATTATTCAGCAGATCCCGAAAGAAGGAAATAGATCATAATCACGTCGACAACTACATGGAACACTACACAAAACTGAAATTAATAGGTAATTGAATTAAAATATTACCTTCGTCAAAGGCATCTTCGGTAACAGATTCCATGGATTGCATTTCTACACTGCGACGTCTTCTTGTGTATGACGAGAACAGTTCAGGAGGTAACTGTGGCGCTGGAGCAGGGGGGCCTGGAGGTCCAGGGGTTCCGGGCGGTCCAGGTGAACCTGGCCTGCCTTCCGGTCCTGTTGAGCCTTTTGGTCCTAGTGGGCCTTCGGGCCCTGCCGGTCCTATTGATCCCGTTTCTCCTTTTAGTCCTGGAGGTCCTATGGGGCCCTGAAATAACAGAATAATCGAAATCACGATGAGTAATGGCTTTTGGTTTTGATATGATGAAAAATTTAGAAGAACACCTGAATACACACCATTTCTCCCTTCGGTCCAGGTGGTCCAATCGGGCCGGGTAGACCTTGCTTGCCATGTTCGCCTTGATCACCTTTCAGTCCCATTGGCCCAGTATCGCCAATGTGTCCTTTTGGCCCTCGGTTCCCTTTGTCGCCTCTTACTCCTTGGTTACCTGGAGGCCCTGCCTTGCCTGGTGGTCCAGACGGACCCATTACTCCTGGGGCACCATTATCACCCTGAAAAAAAAAAATTCATTATCTTTACTTAGTTCCTGCTCGATTTATGGATTGCCTAATTAATAAAGTACCCCTCGAGTCAGTATGCAAGTACGATAATATAAATATAGAGACTTAGACTTACAATAGGACCTGGCAGTCCTCTTAATCCCCGTTGTCCTTCGAGCCCTGCTGGTCCGGCGGGTCCATTTGGTCCTTGCTCTCCAGGAACGCCTTTAGGTCCCATATCACCCTTTTCTCCAGTTAGACCAGGGCTACCTTGAAGTCCTGCTGGACCTTCTGAACCCTGTTGATGAAAAACGTAAATCAGCAACTTTTTGAATTACAGAGTAGTGAGCACTAAACGGATTTTATTATTTTGTCAGGAAACTTACAGGGTTGCCGGGCATCCCAGTTTCTCCGGATTTTCCTGGTGGTCCCACCGGCCCAGGTGACCCTGGAGGTCCGGTGCTACCTTCAGGACCGTCAGATCCTGGTTCACCCTTGATGCCTTGTGGGCCTGTTTCTCCTCTTTCTCCCGGAAATCCAGCAGTCCCAGTGTCTCCTTTAGGGCCTTCGGGACCAGGTGGCCCTTTAGATCCAGTTTCTCCTTGTAATCCTGATGGGCCATCATCGCCTTTAGGCCCGACTGCTCCTCTAGGTCCCTGTTAATAAGAAAAGATAAATATTTACTCATGCAAAGTTTCAAGTCCATTATTATTTTAAAGAATAAATTAATTATTACCAGTTTTCCTTCAGGGCCTTGAACGCCCGGAGGACCAGGTGCCCCGGGACTGCCGACATCTCCCTGTTGTCCCTCAGCCCCACGTGGTCCAGCTTCTCCTTGGACACCTTTGGGTCCTCGTCGCCCTGGCGGCCCTGTTGGACCAGCGGGTCCTGTAGCACCTGTTAACAGAAAAAAGAGACGTTATTGTGGTGTAATTTGTGTGTGTGACTAGTTACTGTTTTAAATGATCACTGTTGCGTGGTAGAATTTTAATAAGTGACATCGACGTTCACGCTGTTTTACCACGAATCTCAATTCTTGCATTTACATTCAAAAAGGTATGACAAGTGTAGTTGTTAAAAAACCACCAGTTTCACACCTTTTTGAATGTGTAGGTTTTTGCACTTGGCTAGGTGCACTTTTGTATGAAAAATCATTTTTTTTAAAGAAGAAAATTTCTATGGTAGAATGATGTATTCGCCTACCGATGTCTATTACACCGACCGTGTATAGCCTAACTGATGCAGCTACAGAATGCGGTATCTTAGTTGTTATGTCATTGAGGTTATAGTATGATATTATATAGATACCTAAAGCTCCAGTATCTCCTAAATCTCCTTTGAGTCCCTGTTGGCCCTTTGTCCCTTGTTGTCCAGCTGGTCCGACTGGGCCCGGTGGGCCTCGGGCTCCATCTGCCCCCGGTTGTCCGGGAGCGCCTGCTTCACCGGGCGGTCCCTTATCGCCGGGTAAACCTACTGTACCAGCTTCTCCTCGAAGACCTTGTGTACCGGGAGACCCAGGTGGACCCTGAAAACGAAAACGTTAAACAGTTAGCCACGAAGTCGTTCACCTGCCAACTATTTTAATTTTTATTAATATTATATGTCTTTGTTATAGGTACTAAATGTTTTATTTTATAATTGTTGTATGTGCGTCTCTGTAGCAGGGTTTTTTCTTTCTTTCGATCGAAGTGGTAACTAAAAACATGATTTTGAAGATTACTGTTACTATTCTAAATCAATTGTTACCCAACAATATCATACTTACAGATTCTCCCATAGCTCCTTTGAACCCTTTTTCGCCTGGTGGCCCAGCTTCTCCTTTGTCACCGTCTTCGCCAGGCGGGCCTACTGGGCCAGGGGCTCCAGTTAAACCTCTTGGCCCAGGCAACCCATCACGACCGATAGGCCCTTGAAGAAACATTTTGATTTTAATTCGATTTTTGATTTTACTTTCCGAGATTTTGATCTTTAACAAACAATTTGTAGGAAAGAGTTTTTAGAATGTACGGAATTGATTTGACACAAACTAATACTGATTTACTGACCTACTGGTCCTGCTTCACCAATTTCGCCTTTCTGACCCCCAGGTCCTGGCGATCCTCTCGGTCCCTCACGACCTTGTGGTCCCTGCGGCCCTTCGTTGCCGGTCTCACCAGGTTCTCCCTTGTCTCCTCTGATACCCGCTGGACCAGGTGGACCTATGTCGCCTTTAGTTCCGGGAATTCCCTGTGACGAAAGATTTATGTTTAGATAATTACATCATATCAACAATTCACCAGCATAGTCACATTCATTCAACTGAGTAACGCCCCGATCTCTACCTCAGGTGGTCCCAGGGCTTGCGCCAAGTAGTAACTCGTAGCGTGCTCTAAGCTATTTTTTTTTCATTGGTTTTCTACAGTCGCTGTCACAACACTCGTGTTTCTTGACCGTGTAGCTCGCGGCCAAGCGGTAAGGAGTTAGATTAAAATTATGACTAGCTTAACAAGCAAAATACTCACAGCTGCTCCTGGTAAACCAGGCTCTCCGTTATTTCCTGGTGGACCTGGAGACCCAACCGGCCCTGGTTTTCCTTCGGGGCCTGATGGTCCAGGTTGTCCCTCTTTACCCACTTCTCCTGGAGTGCCCACATCGCCGGGCGTTCCGGGTATGCCAGAAGCTCCGGGTGGGCCCGGAGGTCCTGGCTCGCCATTGGAGCCTTGGGGCCCGACAGGCCCTGAGGGTCCAGTTAGTCCTGTAGCACCGGGTTCGCCCTGTTTAAAAACGTAATTGTTATTAGTGTTCTCTTTTTAAAATAATGTCGTTAGTAATTTAGAATTTATTGTATTACGTTGTGGCGGAAGGTTTTATTAATATGTGTATATTTATTTCTCACCGTCGGGCCTCGTTCTCCAGGCGGGCCAGGCAAGCCTGGTTTCCCATCAGGTCCGGGGGGACCCAAGGCACCTGGAAATCCTCGTACACCTTCTAACCCTTGTGGTCCTCTCTCGCCTGTTGAGCCCGGTGGTCCTGGTTGTCCTGTATCTCCTTTCGGTCCTGGAGGCCCGTCTGAGCCTCTACGGCCGCGTGGTCCTCTGTAGCCCTAAATTGACGCGGATATTTCATTATTACTTTGTAATCGACTAGATTGTGCTATGGCAAATGCAAAACGGGTCTCTGGTTTGATCAAATCTGAAAATTAAATAAACTTACTCTTGGTCCAGTTTCACCCCGATCACCCTGCTGTCCCACTAAACCCTGCGAATATAAATTGAATAATCAAACAAACTTTAAGTAATCACATTTTTTTTTATTTCATTGGTAAGTAATATTAAATACCATTAATCCCTTTGTCCCCCGTCTGCCCCTCCTTCCTGATCCACCCTTATCACCCTTTTCTCCTTGGCTGCCTGGATATCCTTGCGGGCCTTGCGGACCAGTCGCTCCCTTCTCCCCGGCTATACCTATGGGACCAGTTTCGCCTCTTGGTCCTTCTACGCCCTAAAATGAGGAATTAGAATCAGTGGCCTATACAAAAGAAGTTGTGTATTGCGAAGACTAAAAAGCTGTTTTACCTTTTGTCCTTCAAGTCCCTCAATGCCAGGTGGGCCGGGTTCTCCTGTTAATCCCCGTTCTCCTTTTGGTCCCATATCACCCTTCTCTCCTTCAACGCCTGTAAGATTAAATGGTTTTTGTATAAAATTAGATTCTTGTAAATAGCGGCGACGCGTTAGACATACGGCAAACAACTTGAAGTTCTTACCTCTTATTCCTTTATCGCCTTTGTCTCCTGGCAAGCCACGTGGTCCCTCATCACCTTTCAGACCCCGACTTCCGGGAAATCCCAGCATTCCCTACAATTAAATGTTGGATGATTGGTTTTTTTTACAAAATGTAACATATTACTGCTAGTTATAATACTCCACGCTTAGTTTTAAACTTTTAATACAAACCTGTGGACCTTGAGGGCCTACGTCTCCTGGTGCTCCCTGTTGCCCTGGATTGCCGGGTGTACCTGGTGAGCCCTCTGGGCCGGATAGCCCTGAAATACCTGGTTTTCCTTGGGGACCCTGGAAACATACCAAAATTTATGTACAGGTGCAGAATTACTATTATGATTTTAATCAACATCATTACGAACAATCTATTCTTATCATACTACTCGCGAAACTCGAAAGTTTGTGATGGATGTGATGATGAATGATGTTTTTTTATGAAAACACTTCTACACTAATTTTGATGAAACTTTTTATTTAATGAAGCCTGTACATTAGAATTACATGTAAGCTATAATTAATTTAAATTTAAATTGTGTTCAAAAAGTTGAATTTATGCGGGCCGCAGGCGGAAGGTATTTTTTTCATATTATAACTGTACCTGGATTCCCGGGGCTCCAGTAGGTCCTTGGGGTCCAGATGAACCTGGAGAGCCGATAGTACCGGGCTGACCTGGTGGGCCTGGAGGACCCTGTTGTCCAGACGCACCCTTTGCTCCATGGGGCCCTTCCAGACCTGGTATTCCTGGGTAACCGATTAGTCCTGGAAATCCTCTAGGGCCCATAAAGCCTCGGGGTCCCTAAAATAAAAATATTTAAAGCATTTTGAGTACCTAATTAAATCAACCTTACATTTTAGAGGCATGAGAGACAAGGTATAAGTTCTTCATCCTCCTAGAAAAGGGAGGAACTTCCAACCAGACGGGTTTTGTGTCTCGTGGGCGACTACTCGACGGTTGTAGTCGGGTTTTTGTGTACATTTATGTTAACCGCGCAGATAACTTGAATATCCCGATAGGAAATGTCAGTTTACTTCACAGGCAGTCGTGAAGATGGCGCCAGAAATTACTCCATCAAGAATGAAGAAGTTTATTTACCAGTTCTCCAGGAATCCCAGTTGGCCCAGGAGGTCCGTCGTCTCCCGGTGGTCCATCTTGACCAGGTGCTCCCGCTTCACCTTGCAGACCCGCAGTTCCTCTTTCTCCTTTATCACCAGGCATTCCTTGCAGTCCTGGGTAGCCTTGCTCGCCTTTAGCACCAGTAGCACCCGTAGATCCCCTCTCTCCATCTCTGCCTGCGTGACCCCGTCGTCCCAATCTTCCGGGTGGGCCTTGTAGACCTCTAGGCCCAGGTGGACCCTAAAATCACAGTCCAAACGTAAAATCAATCAAATACTAATATAAATCTTTTCCAACTTTTAAAAGACTATTAAAGCACCATGTTTTTGAAAATGTTTAAATGGTGAATCGTGCGGTTTTTATATGTACATTTTAGTTATATCTTCCGTCGAAACTGTCGCTTAACATACAATTCTTATTTTTGCTCCAATATAGGAATAATTATTTTAATATTTTTGAGTGACACAAATTGTACCGATAATACGATTGTCATACAGAATAAAAAGTAATGAAACTTTTGTAGACTTACAGGTTCTCCTTGTTCTCCTAATTCTCCCTTGGTACCTTCTGGGCCAATCTCACCTTCAGGGCCTGGTGGACCCGTTAGACCCATTGGCCCCTCTGCTCCTCGCATGGCAGCCTGAATTATTTTTTGAGTTATTAACAAGGAGTTTACTTATGTAGGTACATATATTTCACTTTGTGAAAACCTTTGTGGTAAAAGGGGATTTATTTTAAAAAGGTTTTCACATAAACAAAAAATGTTTGAACCCACGTACCATGTGTTGTGAGAACATTTGTCGAAGAGCTTCCGATTGAGCGTCTGGTCCTTTGTCGGTTGACGATTGTTGTAACTGCAAATAACATTTATTGAATAGGTAAAAATAATACGGGAAATAAATGTATAGCAGGTCAATGAGAAATATTCTCTAGTTAAAGATTACTTACAGGAATAACAAAAACGTTGCCTGGAGGCCCTGGGAATCCTTGCGAGCCTTCAAAGCCAGGCTTTCCCGGTTCTCCCTTGGGTCCCCTTGGTCCTTGCGGACCTGGTGGGCCAGGGTATCCTCGGGGGCCCATGTAAGTGCCAGAACTGCTATAATCGTAGTCGGTCTCTGAAGAATCGTAGTTTGTTGTTGAATTATCCTGAAACAATCATCAGTAGTTGCTAAAGAATTGCGTAAGATTGAAAAACATCCCTTGATTTTTTTTTATATTTGAGGCATATACCAACCAAAGAAGTAAAACAAAGTAAGCTTCAATGGCCATCGTAACACAAAATAATATCTTTGTACAACTGATCCAACTCTAAATTTCACGAAAAAGTTTCGAGCTGAAAAACAAAAGAATTAAAGAAAAATAAACACGTTATCTCACTTGGGTATATTCCGGGGGATGTGTGAGCCAATCTGTGTCTTCCGTGGTCGTCATAGGGATGTACGTAGTCTCGGTGACGACTAGGGTTGTCCCCGACACATCCGCTTCATCATCGTCCCCTCGTTTGGACTGGAACAAGAAACGTTATGGAAATAATCTCACGTCACATAAAAACATGATAATTCCATTAAAAACCCCATGTTGAGGTGTGGGTGGTATTTAAGGCAAAATAAAATGAAAGGAATATTTTTGTTGTACAAATGAGCTTTTTTTGTACATTACGATTGACATGACAAACCTATTACGTTTCCCTTCGATTCTCGAAATAAAAGGTATATGTTCTTTCAATGCACCATAACATTCACGAATTATTTCAAAACGTCACTAACTTTTGAAAAAGACTTGTTTGGAATAGATAGATAGATTTAGGGCCTGTTTTACCACCTACGATTAAGTGTCCGTTAATTTACTTGGTACCTGCCAAGTAAATGAACGGGCACTTAATCGATTTTTCTTATTTGATATAAATTTTGTTCCATTTCTGAATTTATTCGGCGAGTATTGGATATTCAAAAAACAGTCCCTTAACCACATCTCAGTCAGATAAAACTTACTCTTGGAGTAGTTCGTTCCCATGCATCATCAGGTTCGTTATCATTAGTAGTCGGGGGCAGCGGGGCAGATATAAACTCATTTGTAAATGTACCGAAAATGTCATTTTCATCTGAAATAAATGCACGGACTTTTAACAACAGAAAATAGTACTCTTTAATATAGAAAGGTCTTTAAAATGTATACATGTGATACCTGAATCTGTAGATGTAGGTGGTGAATACTGATTGTTGATTGGAAATGAACTATCGACCTGCCATGCAGGTTCAGCGGTAGTCAATACCCTGGTAGGCCACAGATTATCAGATTCGTTTCTATCAAAGAATCTGTTCCTGCTGTGAGTTCCGTATCTCCTTCGTACATCGTCTTCTGTTAAAGTCCCTAAGTTTGGATGTTCTGTGGATTCTGGTCGAGGTTCAACGTAGAGTATTGGTTTAACTTCGGGTTCTAACTGGGCTGCTGGTATTATAGGGACGTATGGCAGTCCAGGTCCTCCTTCACAGTCGGGAGCTACTGATAAACACATGTCGTAAGCCACGTCCGGTTTGTTTGCGAATTGCAGTAACTCGATTTCACCCTAGAAGTTGAAAAAAAGGATTAGCTTCATTGAAAGTCGCATATAAGTAATATATGCAAACACGCATCCATAGAAGCTTTTTCCCACCAGATATATTCTTTGGTTCGCTAGTAATGTCAATCGAATTAAGGTAAAAATGTAATTCAAAGTCTTTTAGACCTTTTGTGCAAATTAAATAATTTCATGTTAATTAATGTACAGTGCTCTAGAGAGCAACTAAGTTGTATTTTTTATCTAAGAATAAAAGTTTATTCAATCAATTTGATTACGGTTATAATGGAATATTTTAAATGTATTGTTGCAATGGGACTTTTAATATCACAAGGTGTGTATTTAATTAACTGGTGTTTATTTGAATGTAAATGGACTGTATTAATTGGGGCAGCTGTAGTAGCTGGGGTAGCTACTTGGGCTAGTACTTGTTTGAAGCAAAAACAAGTTTGAGTTACAGTCAAGATGTGGGAGGAACGGGCACCTAGTAGTACGATTTTCGGGAGTACTACTCGTGTGGTATTTTTTTTTAATTGTGTTTGTTTTCCACCTACCTCGTAATACTGGTCTGCGGTGACTTGGGCGCCGACTACCAGGGCTCCAGCCAGGTTGAATGTGCTGCCTGGCTTGCGATCCAGTCGTAGTGTTCCTCTCACTTCGCAATCCACTAGAAGAGTTGCCGAGTCCCCTTTTATACTGATCGCTATGCGATGCCATCTGAGAAATCACATTATGTTAAAGTGTTGATAACCCTATACGGCATCTACCCAGTATCAGTATGCAGTTGGTAAAATTTATTGTTTATCAAATTGACACACTTCATCAATGTTCCATTTCATACAACTGTTATGCTGGCACTTCACTTGGCGTATTTGTCAAAATTTTCGCGATATTGGATCAAAACAAAATGTTTTTTATGCCTGTTGCGATATAGTTCACTTTGTTTTAATGATAGAAGGTGAATATTTGCCCAGATCTGCCAAGTGTAGTGCCACCATCAAAGAATGATAGTGGTGGTCAATTTGCTAAACGAAACGATACAAAAAAATAGAGTCACTAAAGTAAAAGTTACTTTAATCATCATTTATTTAGAAACATTGTGCTCTTATTTGGGTGGGCGACATTCTACAGATACTTTTCGTACCCAAGTATTCTGTAACTGCACCGAAAGTTCATGTGGCTGAAGGTACACAAAGTAATATAAAGTTGTTTCTAGCAACAATCTAATCAAAACAAATAGATCGAAGAATTTAGTCTATGTGAAGTCAGACCGAAGCAATCAAAATACATTTAGTTTTGTAGCCGTTGATATATCACATCGAGTGTGGGAGAGAAGTTGCTACGTAGGACGTCGCTTCTGTCTCCCAATTCTTTTTTAAAAGCTCTCGATATTTGCTTTCACTGCAAATACTGTCGAAAATGCAAAATCTCGATTTTTATTTATGTGCACATTTTTTAAGCGAAAATTTACAACGTTGACGGAAAATAAAAAAAGGGTATATTTGATGAAGTTTTTAGAAGAATGCACATACCTTCCATCAGCGATATCGACTCGATACGTGAGGAGCTCATGGTCGGCAGGGTCACCCCTGGTGTCCTCATAGTACAGTTCTATCAAGTTGCCCACCACCAGCTGCAACTGTTCGTCCCCAGCGTCCGAGTACAAGATGAATATCGGATTTTGGTCCGTTCCTGTTTCATATAGATTTTAAAGAAGATTAATTAAATATTCAAGGCATAGCTTGGATATCCAAACAGATGTGGGTGGCCGCTGAGATGATTAATTTGTGTAAAAATAACTTTGAAGACAAATTAGTAGTGTTGAATATGCAATGTCAGCTTCCTAAAATGTTCGTCAACGGAGTTATTACGCGCTACGTCGTAGTAAACTCCGCGCTACGCCGTAGCGCCTTCTGTAACCTTGTAAAAATACTACGCGTTGGATGTGTAGTAACTAAATATAAAGGGTGTAAATAGACCCTTAACGAAACCGAAAGGAACCTGTTCTCCGCGTCATTGCGATATTTTTTTGTTCTGGACCATACAATGGAAGAAAAAAACGTGTTGCGCCGACCCCAAATAATATGGGACAAGGGCAGGATGATGATGACCATACCTCGGAACCTTCTAGTTACGGAGACATTGGGGGTCAAAGTTCCAAAAGTTTCAAAAGTTTTTTTTTAATTCATTTTTTTAATGTTATCACTTTACTTTAAATACCTCCACGACCCCCGTACTATTCAATACATCAATCAGCTCAATGTTTTGAGTGCGTTTCATTAAGTCTTACGGTAAACCGCAATTTTTTCCACAAAAAAAAATCGTTTCCCGGCAATAATTTTTGCGTAGAGTTACTTAGTTTGATGTACAGAATGCTTGGTTGACAGCTTCGTGAAGGGTCTGTTTCCACCTTGTACAGTTTTAAATTGCTGCGTTATTATAATTATTTTATTTATTTCAGTTAAGACTAAAATCATCATCCTGTAAACTAAAATGAAAGTATTTCGCATTAGATAATGATTACACAAATTCTTGGGGTAACGCAAATTCTTCTCGTTATTACGCTGTTGTGTATTGTTACACGATTTGAAGTACCTTTGTAATGGCGCCGTTTGAACCCTCTTAATAGTCGGAAAGCCGGAAAATCCCGGAGAGAAAAGTGATTATGTTGTTTGGGTTATACCGGAGACGCGTTTAGATAGGTACCTACTAAGGAGCAGGTGTTAAGTGCTAAGGGTTTTTTGCGATTAGTACTAAGTGGTACTAAACGTTCTATACGTTTGAAAATGTTTCTTACCTGGCAGTCGAACTACAGCCAAAATTGAGAAGTCTTCTGGAAAACTGTTGTAGAACATTCCAGCGGCCAGTCGGTGCAGGGTGGCGTTCTCATTCAGGGCGATGGCTGTGTAGTCGGAGGTGTTCTCTAGGGGTGACTGGCACCGCCCCGGGGCCCGAGTGACCCCATCAGGGAGCTCCTCGTTGTCCGAAACCACAGACAAAACGTCGAAAAATTCGGTCTCATTCTCATCTGAAATACAAGTTTCCATTATAATTCTGAGTTGACAACTTATCTACGATAAAGTCCCATGGGAGCGAACAGTTTATTCGGTGACATCAGCTCCAGGTTCGTAACAAATACGATGTCGATATCTCTGACTTAATCCTGTTGACCTCTTACCACAACTTCGATTCCCAGTGGAGGCATACGCCTGATCTAACCACTATTTGGTCTTACAACTTTTACTATTTATTTTTAGAGCTACTGTTTTTCTCAGAAGGTTCCTTCAACTTTCCTCGAAATTGTATGCGTAGACATGCGTCTCGATATCGAAATAAAAGCATTTAAACTAATAATATTTACTCACCGTCCCCGGTGCCCCCGTTGAGAGCGCAAAACAATAATAAAAGGAGAAACAGTCCCTTTGTCTGTGGAGCCATTGCGGCCCGAGTAAATATGTTAGGTGGTTTATGTTTATATTTGGTCCCATCCCGGTGGGCGCGCTAGGGGTGTTAGTCAGAGGCGGTGGGGTGTCGCAGCCTCTTGCCGACCTCGCGGGAGCGGCGCCACATGTCGGCTAGCCAGCGGCGGCAGGGACGATACTGAGCCTCCGAGCCGCCGGCACCATATCACATCGCCAGCCATCTTTATTGCATTGGTGTCAAAATAATGAACGCTAATGAAAAGACAGAGATCGTAAACTGCGTTCATTGAATGCTATTTGAAACAATTATGAATGTGACAGTTGCTATCTGCATGGACCTTAGTTTGTCATGATCAAAACTGTTCACCCGTATGCCTAACTGGGCTCAGTCACTGGCAAAGATTAATAGCTGAATCAAAGTTCATACACCTAACCCTATATAAATCATTAACCGGAGTAAGATAAACAATAATAGTTGCTTTGCCTTTGTAAAATGTTGTCGTCGCCTGACTTGCGTATATTGATCAAATCCAATTCGGCGCTATCAACTCTCTAATAGAGATTCATTTGTTCTGCGACTAAACAAAACATTTTATAGGCACCTAGTTCGAACACTCAAATAACCGAAGTCGATGTAGGTACCTTTAAAGTTCTTCTAAAAACACAGAAGGTGTCGTGCCTAACCCACTCATTATTGTTGCTTAATTAGTTTTATGTCTGTGTAAATATTTGTTTTGAATGCGTAATTGATTCGTAGTCGTATTAGGTGTTTTAACTTAGTAGATTCCTATTTGAATAATTGAATGGAATTTCTACCTATCGAATGCAGACTTGGGCAGAAAGGTACAAATGGGATTTGGCCCATGGTGAGAACAAACCCCGGGTGGAACAGGCAGCCGAAGATGAAGATGATAACGCATCACACATAAATTTCGCTTTTTAGGCTCTTAGCGGTCTTCTATAGTTTCTCCTCAGGAATTACGATTTACCTATGGCAATTACATTAAGGATTGCAATTTGACATTCTATTGTCAAGCTACGCTACTATTGCGACGTGGCGCAGATAATGCTTCAGGTAGATTTTCATATGCAGTTTTGGCACTGACTGCTGGATCCCGAGTAGGACAGACTGTTCTTCGTTTCCTATGCGGGGAATAAGTGTTGCTCCGCAATGCAGTAATCATACTTCTACTTACGTGTCGATGGCACGTCTTGTCAAATTACGTGCGCCCCAATACCACTTTAGCAGCAGCGTCCGTGGCGTTTTTTATATCCTCTAAAGTGCAACTAATCATAGTAATTGCAATCGAGCGTCAGCTCCCGGCCTATACGACATAAATAGCCTAGGCTACTGAACTTACTGTATGGGAAACCTTATACCCTTGCCTCATGGTGACAACAGAACAAAGGAGCGAAGTTTGCCTCATTACACACTAGGTGCGACGTACTTGTTGTTAGCGCGAGTATTTGTCACGGAACTCCGTCTTAACGAAGTTTCGCATACTTCCTGATACGCTTAGTTTGTCTTGGGAACTGGTAGTATCTTCTACTAAAGATAGGCCACTTTGTACCTTCTTCGACTATGTACTTATTGCCACCGGTGAGATTTTCTGCCTGATGCAGTTTCAGACCTGTCTGTTTGTTTGTTAAGGAGTATTGAAAGCCACGACGAATAATTGTTAGATTCCGAAAACGCAGTTTGATTTTACTAGCGTAGCTAGGTAGGCAATTTTGATAATTCTCAAGAACATAATATACAGTACAGGACTATGGAATATAAAGGCTTAGAGCTTTCCACATAATAATACCTTTAACAGAACATCGTCGATGTGCACACATAAAAGTTAACGGTTCCCTCGTTGGCAATCAAAAGAAAATCAAAGTAAGATCAGCTACAAACTTACCTTGTCACGGTCGTTTCTTTATCCTTTTCCCAGAATCAGAAATTGCAACACCACGTAGATTTCAGAATTTATTCAACTTCTCAGGGATGACTTATTTATAGCGAGATATAAGTACTCATATTGTTCGAGTTAAGCCTCCTTAAGCTTTAATTAGAATTTCAGGACACGAGTGAGGAATATTGTCCCATACTAACAAGTCAGACAGTACGATGTGATGATGCATTTAGAAATCTGTAGTACGGAACACTGATTGCGAAACACGATTTGCGTGGGTCGCTGAATTGTTGAAACGAAACCTTTACAAATATAGTCGTGGTAGACCGAGTGTGACCAATTCGCCGTACTCTAACCGTATAGATTAAAAAAAATCTTTTATTCGAAAAGGGCGTTTCAAATGTAATGCAGGCAAATGTTAGGAGTCTCTCGGGAGCGTTCGCTCTGGTACCTGAAGTCGCTGAATGCAGGCACAGCTCCGATACAAGTTCACCAGGCTAATTTGTCAAATGCATGCAGAGCCCCGAATTGTTATGACCCTTTTCAATTCTGGCAAACCAAAACACTATCTAAATAATAGGGATTTTCTGCAGTTCTTAAAGAAAAATCTTTTAACTTTTTCATAAATGGTAAAATAAAGATTATTGGAAAAATAATTGATGAAGGCTTTGTATTGAATTTATTTGACTTGAGAGAATTTTACACCATTTGAATTTTACACACGTTCAGCCTGTAAAACAAAAATAAATATTTTTCTTTCGTGCACTCGCTTGAGTTGTAAAAGGTTTTGTTCATTTATAAATGTCAGTGGAAGGTATGGAAACCTGCTTGGCATTAAAGAATAACATAAAATGACTCAGCACATTAATCTGATTTACGACCACATTTCTTAAGTAATTGTAAGCCCCTATAGGACCCGGGGCTGCGGGACTGTTCGAAAGAGATACCGTGGCCCTGGAACACAAAGGGCAATGAAGGAACATGGATGGGTTTTCGTCAGTAAGAGTCTGACACTCCCTCCCACTCCACCCAGAGCGGGAGAAGTCATTTGATGATTTCCCATCCGTAAAAAAAAAAAGCCCCTATAGGACTGTGTTCACATGGCTATGTGCTGCACTGCTGGTCCTGGGTTCGATTCGGGGTCGGGCAAAAAGTGACGCTATTAGGTTTTTTCATTAGAAATTTCTCAGTAGTAGTCCGGAGTTTGAAAATTGGCGCGTTACCCCCGTGCCTCGGTGCGCACGTTAAGCCGTTGTTCATGCGCCTGATCTCTCCGGTCGTGTCGGATTGCCGTCCAATCGGACTATGAGAGTAAAGGAACAAAGACCTAAGGAAAGGAGCACCTGTGTCTGCGCGCACATATTGTGAACTATATAATATCTCCCGCGCCGATGACTAATCTGCGTTGAGGTTGGCCACCGTGAGGGAAAACGGTCAGGACAGGAGGACTATATTAATGTGCTGCAGGTCTTGCAGGTTTTTTGCAGCATAAAGGCTAGGCTAGGAAACCGTCAACTTGCTTAAATAGACGAATAGTATCCACATCTACAGTAAAAACGTCGTGGTTCAGTGGTAACAGTCCTGACTTACGAATTGTGGGCCATGGATTTGGCGCGTTACTTTTTTTTCTGATATTCAATGCCTACAATGGTCTAATTGAAATAAATGCTTTGAGTTTTTGTTTGAGTTTGACTTTTTGTAATATATTAAATCACCACTGCTCTCAATACGGTGGAGGAAAACATCGTGAGAAAACTAGCATAATCTAGAACCAAAAAAATCGAAGACTTGTGACATCTACCAAAGCCGCACTGGGCCCACGTGGTGGATTACAGCTAACTCTCTCTCGTCACAGAGAGGAGGCCAGTGTCCAGTTGTGGGAACACTACAGGCTGATCATGCTTAGGTATTCTTCAGTAACAAACGGGCTGCGACATTCCACCTTTTAAAGTACTAAAAACCTTTCGGTACATTGTCTTGTGAATGTTATAGTATTAATGAGTGTAACTATGTATTCAAAAATGATGTCAATAGCTGGCGTCGTTACAGAGTTCAACGGAAAACATTACGCATCAGCGTAATTGCTTTTTACCGAAGAAACCTTGGATCAATTGTTCGATGTACTGAATGGAAGGAATTTACGATACCTATTACTGAAAATGACATATCGTGTTTACAGTAGGTACAGCGCCAGTACCTACGAGTTATGAAATTGTTATTTTTCGAACATTCCGATATATATAACCTATTGCCTATCGGTTTACAGAAAGATACGAAGCAATATGGTGTTTATTTATTTAACAGTTTATGTACACACAAAATACAGAAAAGAACAGAAAAATTGGTACAAAGGTGATGCTTATTTCTAAAGAAATCTCTTTCAGTATACCTATGAGATGTAGACAGTGTGTAGAAGAGGAAGAGAAAATAGAATACAAGCAAATAACGTGTTTCTGCAGTATCACTAAACATCACTTCAACATTCAATCGGTGTCGACTGTGTCGAGGTGATTTTCAGCATGATCGTAGTGAATATTAGGAACCTACTTTCATCATACAACTCAGTGGAAACCATGAAAATGTGTTAAGCAATAATGCTTATCACAAGGGTGTAAGTGTTAGCCTTTGTTATAGTTTTAACTTAAGATGTAGATTTATGCTGCACATATATCGACACATACTTTCCACGCTACAAACGAAACCATTACGAATCTAACTGACATTACCCATTGATGTTAATGTTCAGAAACATTTTATTGCAGCCATTATTTAGTACGTACAATGAGAATAGTGGCGAATAAATTCGCGTTTAGCTAAACAGTACGTGGTAGGCAATCATGTTAGTATTCACAAGGCGTAATATTTCTTATTGCAGCTGTGACCTAAATATGTAGAGCAAGTCGTAATTCAACGATTTATGACAGCGCGACATATAAAGGCTTCGTTGTATTGAAAGCGAGGCGGCTGTCAATAGCGGTATGGCTTCGGCTGTGAAGGAACTCGATACGAATGCTATACAGAGTCTAAACGGACCCTTCACGAAGCCGTCAACCAAGCATTCTGTACATCAAACTAAGTAACTTTACGCAAAAAATTTTGCTGGGAAACGACTTTTTTTTTTGGGGTGAAAGATCACGTTTTACGGTAGGACTCAATGTAATGCACTGAGAACATTGTGCTGATGGATGGATTGAATAGTACGGGGGTCGTGGAGGTGTTTAAAGTAAAAAACTTACTTTAAAAACATGTATTTAAAAAAAAACTTCTGAAAAAGTTGAAACTTTGACCCCCAATATCTCCGTAACTAGAAGGTTCCCAGATATGGTCTAGAACAAAAAAATGATCCCCATGACGGGGAGAACAAGTGCCTTTTGGCTTCGTTAAGGGTCTTTTTACACCCTTTATAGGCCAATAACTAGACTAGTTAGCCTAGGTATGTGTATCCGTGCGGAGCGTAGCATGAGCACAGGTGCGCGTAGAGATTCCGTAGCTGTAAATGTGCTTAGTAGTAGGCCGACATAATCCTCCGTGTGGCTCAGACCAAATCCACCAGGCAGAGACAAATATCTAAGCCTAGTTTTGTGAGAAATATGGCCAATAAACAAAACGGTAAGGTCTTGTGCAAGCGCGACTGCTGAGCTTGAGGTCCTGGGTTCAATTCGGCCACGCAAAGTGTTATTGAGTTTTTCCATCAGAAAATTTCTCAGGAGTACACTTTATTTTAAAACACTCATCACACCCTCACACACCCCAACAAAACCACACTCAACACACATTGCCACAAACACCCCACGCACATCCATTAACACTCTCCCACACACCCATTCACCCTACACTCACCACATTACCTCAGCGTCAATATACATCCCAAATCATATGTTCTGTACTGATTATTTTCTTATTCTTTTTTTTAACTTATTTTATATTTTTATTATTAATTAACTAAATCTGAATTAACTTATGGAACACCACTCCAATCTGTATTTGGGGAAGGACGTTGTTAGCTGCGATACAGTTTATACTTTTGCAGCTACCATCGTTGTCTTGTATTTTAGTTCCGAAATAAACTTTTTTTTTTAGATTTTTTTTCAGACATACAACTACAAAATATCTCGGTTCTTAAGCCAGAGCCCTCGAAGACGAAGGAATTCAAGAAAATTTCTCAGAAGCACCCGCGTAGTCTGGATTTGTGCCAGATTGATAACAATAGCCCCAAATTACATGGGTATTAAACGTAACTAGCGAAATATGGGTGTATAGGTACTATTAGGTACTAGGTACACCCTTTGGGGATTACAGCCTTGATGTTAGGTTTATGTAAATAAAACAGTACTTAGTGTAGTACGTCTAGACGCTATGTCACCTTTCGACAGTGACATCACTCATGCTTTCTCATCTATACTAATATTATAAAGCGGTATTTGTTAGGAAGTTTGTATGCAGGGGTAATCTTCGGAACTACTGATCTGATTACGAAAATTCTTTCACTAACGGGAAGCTACATTATCCCAGTGTCTTAAGGTGAGTATAGACTACAACATTTTCTGGAGCATTTCTGTGTAATGTAACGTTCTTACGAATGGTACAATACAGGCAAAAGCTCAGTTTCGAAAGCATTTCCATGTAATGTAACGTTCCTGCGAATGCTCGGCGTTATGTTACGGGTAAATCCTCCCTCGGGTCTCCCTCCGCGTAACCCCGCAACCGCGCATCGCCCGCACTCGTGGCTCGATGAAATGTTACACCAATACGCTCGACGAAATGTTACACCAATACGCTCGTTGGTTTGTAACAAAGAGGCGAGCGTGCTCGACGTTTAGTTCGTAAAAGGATGATACACTAGAACATATCATATAGCGGCTCGTTGTTCTGTTACAAGTAAATGTTGTAATCTATACTCACCTATAGGCTACATTTAATGCGTTCCCGTGGGTTAATTTCTGAGAGTGAAGCCGCGAGCACAATGTAGTACATGTTAAACCTTCTTCCTCGTGTCACTCTTGTCAGACCGGTCAAATCAAAACAAATCGCTTATTTGTTATATATGGGTTACATGGAGGTGTTCATTACATAATTATATACTATTAATGTTCATTCCATGATCAGCCACTTGGGCATACAAATTATTAAATAATACGGGGTGGAAGGGACACCGACGCGAAAATGGTTTCCACGTATGATATACGATATACTGAATACGTGGTAACCGTTTTCGCGTCGGTGTCCTTTCCACCCCGTATAATGAAAATATGATTCTAAAATTCTAATGATTGTTGAATCAACTTTATACAACTCCAGCACCCTCATGAGCCATGTATGAGGCACAGAATCATATGCCTTCTTATAATCTATCCAACATGTAGACAGATCCCTTCGGCAGTGGCGAACTTATTGGCTAATGGCCATATAGATGAGGAGCAGCTGCTTAGTACCAGGGGACCCGTTCCTACATCCATTCTGAGAGGCAGACATGATAGAATTACTATCAATATTGATACAAATTCCAGGTCCAGGTTTCAGGTCGTGGTCATAACGTAGCGACTTCTGTACAGGTTAGTTGTTCATGATCGTTCACTACATCTCCCGGATGGCTGACATCCTACTGCACTCGTCCAAGGGACCGTCCATAGGTACTTCCTACATGGAATAAAGTCAAACGCCCAGCGGTCTATGTGACCCAGGCTTAAAAGTTCGTTAAACTATGTTGTGAAGTTCTGTAAGAAAGCACATTCTGCGTAGTTATGCTGATGTTATGGCTCGTTAACATTCGCAGCGTAAGTGCAGCACTTGGTAACAGGACACGAAGGGCGTGATTAATGGCCGTCATGTAAAATGATCTATTTAGGTTGTACCTAAATACATCAGATTTCAGGCTTTAAAATACAAAGGAAAGATAGAAATCCATTAAATTGTAATAAACGTGACGCATAGTAATAAAACACAAAAACAACCAGTTGGGGAAAATATGCATCACATTGACGCAAAACGGCCATGAACTTCACTATAGGATTGACTTGTAGACTGGGATATTTTTTTGTTATTGTTTGTTTAATGAGTATAAAAGTACTCTTTAAAAAAGCCGAAAGGTTCTTGTTCTCCCTGTCATTGTGATATTTTTTTTTGTTCTAGACCATACCTGGGAAACTTCTAGTAACGGTGATATTAGGGGTCAAAGTTCTAACATTGTCACAAGTTTTTTTTAAATACAAGTTTTTAATATAGTAGTATTCAATGCACCCGTTACACTGAGTCCGACCGTAAAACAGTTTTTTTTTCACCCAAAAAAAATCGTTTCACAGCAATAATATTTGCGTGGAGTTACTTAGTTTGATGTACAAATGCTTGGTTGACGGCTTAGTGAACGGTCCGTTTACATCTTGTATAGGTAAAGGATCCATGCTTGAAAGCTTAGAAAATCAATCCTCAGACATTATTGCCATTTCGAATGCAGATATGGAGTGTAACCTTGGAATGAAACCTTCCGCATTTAACCTCTTTGATTCAACTGATGTTTAATCGATGGGATACCTTCCATGGGTTGAAAACGTCCCTTAGACCTACCTACTCTCATTGTCTTCCAAAAGTGGGGCAGCCTTGACTGTGTGACAGATAAGTGTTAACTTAATTAAGGCAAGGAGTATTTACTGTTTGCTTTATAAGGACTCTGAAGCAATGCTTCAAGTTTGAATTTTCACGTTTATTGATTTATTCACTACATGATATGAGGGGCCAAATAACTGTTTTTATTCATGTCTATTGTAGGCTTTAATAGTCTTATACGAAAACCTAAGGATGCTTTATAAGTCATCATCTTCCTAGCCTTTTCCCAACTATGTTGAGGTCGGCTTCCAGTCTAACAAGATGCAACTGAAAACCAGAATTTTACAAGGAGCGATTGCTGAGGCGGCTTTATAAGTAAAAGAAAGAAAATACTGTCAACTACACTACATTGGTAACAATTCGACACAGTGCGTTTATATCGTAACGGTAAGGGAATCTTGTTAGTTTTACCATGAAGTTGGATAAAATGAAATAAAACTGATATTAAGATGGTGCACATTTTATTTTAAGTCTCAGACATCCAACTACAAAACATGTCGGTTCTTAAGCCAGAGCTCTCGAAGACGAAGCAATTCAAGTAATAAGAAGGGTTTAATTTAATAAAACATTAATCTTAAATCCCCATCTGGGCCTAGAAACGCACCAATTAATTTTTGTTCCCGAAGACAGTCCGATTCGTTATTAGAAATTAGATTTATTATGCACGTTTTAGGTAATTAAGTAGATCACAATTTTAGGTCCTTTAAAATGTGTATCGGATGGTCTTCTAGAACTAATTAATTTGTAGTGCGCATCTAGTTTTAAATGAATGATGTACTTTACGTAGTTTTATATTTTTGATTTCAAGGTTTCAGGATGAGTTTCCTGGAAAACTTTTTCTTTTAACAATGAATGGTACAGTTTTGAAACTGTTGGGTACTTGCTGATGTCCAATTTATGTCTGAAAAAAAAAAAAGATTTTTAAATCTTTCCTCGATTATTTTCAATCGAAACTTTCAAGAAAGTTTGTGTGCTGTTTCAGATTTCAGATCACAATTTTCAGATAAAAAGTGAAGAAATGGAAAATAAACAGATTTGTCAAACCTTCGTGATAAAGTGAAGTGTTTTACTTTTCTATTGGGCCAAAAGCTTATAGGCTCACTTGTTAAAATATTGTCTATGGAAAAAAGTGAATAATGGAATAAAAACATGGCTTGTTAGCTTTGTGTCTCGCTGCCAATTTGTGGGCGTCGAGCGAGGAAAGTGGGAACGCTCGACTTGTAATATTCCCCGACCTATTACTGCCTAAATTATAATTATGCGTATAACTTCGAAGATTGCTTAATTAACAAGTTAATTACAACTAGGTCTATCATCAATAGGGCTCTATTTTCTAATTTGGAGGGCTCGTCTTGTTTAGTGGTAAACTATTCTGTTATTGACTGGATTCCTGCTTTATGAAAATTTAATAGGATGAGCTGTTTTTAATATTAAAAAATAAATGCTTATTTTTTTCAGGAATCTTCATAGAGATCGTTACAACATCGAGTCACGTGCTAAATTATCAACCAACTATTCTTCAAATATTCTTAAATGTGGTATAGAATGTATGTTTCCAAACCCACCTGGTGACAGCATTGTAAAGCTGGGGCACAAGACATAAGTCAGCGATGGTGAGGTGGTCCCCAACGCAATACCTCCCAGTCCCAGATGTCTTCTGCAGCAGATCCTCCAAGGTTTGCAGACCGCGGTCTGTCCAGTACTTTGTGAACTTGATGTATTGCTCCGTCGTCTCGAACTGGGGCCGAAGACCGACGTTTTGTAATGGCTGGATGCCTGAGACTACTATCTGCAAAAGAAAATATTTTCTTATGCCTTGTAAACCTTATAGTAGCAACATCTTGACCGTGAAAGGATTAAAAGTGGCTTGGCAGTTCCGTAAAATTCTTACAACCCAACTGTATACGGGGTGTAAACAGACCCTTCACGAAGCCGTCAACCAAGCATTCTGTACATCAAACTAAGTAACTTTACACAAAAAATATTGCTGGGAAACGACTTTTTTTTTTGGGGTAAAAAATTACCTTTTACGGTAAAACTCAATGTAACGGACTCAAAACGTTGTGCTGATGGATAGATTGAATAATACGGGGGTCGTGAAGGTGTTTAAAGTAAAAAAAATACATTAGAAACATGTATTTAAAAAAAAACTTGTGAAAAAGTTGGAACTTTGACCCCCCATATCTCCGTAAATAGAAGGTTCCCAGGTATGGTCCAGAACAAAAAAATGATCGCAATAACGGGGAGAACAAGTACCCTTCGGCTTCGTTAAGGGTCTTTTTACACCCTTTATAGGGTGACTGGTAATTAGTGACCGATACTTAAACACGTGATTATACTCATGATAACAAACAACCTTCCCAAATAAACTTTTTATTTTATACCTACTCGTGCACTTTTATCCCAATAACACAACAGCCGTATGAAATTCTATCCAATTTCTTTCTCTATGAATTAAATTTTTCTAATTACTGTTGCACGGGTCGAACAGTGGGTAGGCAGAGCACAGTGGGAGACAGAAGGGCGTCACGCGGCTAACAGCTGATAGGTCACAGGCGCGCGCGCGCGCGAATTTCATACGGCTGTTGTGTTATTGGGCTAAAAGTGAACGAGTATAAAAAAAGTTTTTTTGCCAAAGTAGTTTGTTATCATGAGTACAATCACGTGTTTAAGTATCGGTCACTAATTATCAGTCACGCAATACATATATGTAAGTTATGTGTGATTGACATAAAATATGTAGAAAAATTGCGAAGATATTTTCACTTATAATTTTTTCTGCTGACTTTTAGAGGGAAGCTAGATAATTCAGAGTTTCATGATAATTGCCGCGCCAACGCGAAAGGGGTGCCGTCGAGAAATTAACACCTCGAATACCCTTTAAATGCGGACAGGTTTAATGGCAAATTCAATTAATTAAATAATTCGGAGGACAGTTAGTGAAAGTTGAGCCATTAGCCGTTTTTATTATTAGGTTTTGTTTTGTCGGCGTCGTAAGCAAGTTGGAATAAATGGTCCTTAAGAGTTGTTATGTGTCTACGTAACGTAATACATGCTTACTACATATATATTTTTTGTCTGAACACCAATTTTCTGACTGAGCGATCGACTCATTGACATTTGGCATGTTGATCAATGGATGTCATCGCTGCAAAACATTGATCAATGGTCACGTTATTATTTGTGAAAACTTACCAATACCATCTCATACCCTGAGGTTGAATGAAGAGATGGATTCCTTTGAATTGAATTGTCATTTCAAAATACCTACCTGTAGTAAATTGAAATAAATGCTTCTATCTAATTGAAATAAAACTTTCTCTCATACAAACCTCACAAAGCTCCCTCATCCTGGCCTTCTGCAAAGGAGATTTCGGAGTCAGAGCTGGCTCGGGACGAGTATCCTCCAGGTACTGCACGATAGCCATGGATTCCACCAGCGTCTCATTGTCTAAACATAAAATATAACTTTATAAATAAAGTAACGCTCTCGAAAGTCGCGGTCTTGAAACGTGGGAGCGCGACGACACGAGACTCAGTGTACCTACTTAATATTCACCGACCTACTCGCACGTTTCATGACCGCTCTCAGTTTTAGTGTGATTTCTTAGTCAGTCGGTCCTAACTAATATAAAAACGTTAAACATCAGACATCGTTTGTGGACTCATTACCCAGCAACAGAGATACGATATTCCAATATAAACATGACGCAAATAATTATTAATGATTGACTGGCCATCGACTCAATCAATCGTTGACAAATGGTGTGGCTTAATTGAAAACAATCAAAAATTGTCGACACCTAAAGAATACCTACCTACCTAAAGATAACATTTGGCGAAAAGTGTTCAGTAAATCAAAATAATTATTTGTTTCAAAAGATTCTAATTTGATCCTGAGTCGGTTGACTGATTCTGTTGTGACTACAGAACCATTTAATTTGTTATAAGGTCTTACTACTCACTGATCCTCGTATAACGTAGCTATCTCCGAATTGTCAAATAATTCACTTAATTCGTCTCGTATTTGATTTGCAGGTAAATTAAGCGAACTTGACAAATTCCTCGAGACGGAAAGTTTGAGCAAATAAACTTGCTAAGTGTTAAATTATTTTCGTAAGTAACACTGGTTGTGATTCAATTTGAACCTTCTAGTACGGTGATAAATGTGTTTATACTGTGGAGATTATCTCTTGTTTTATGTAGCAGCTTTGATCGTTGTCCCGAGAGCACATGTACATAATTTCTGTCAATATTAGTTCCCACACTAGTCTTCTACACAGTGGCTTGTCGTTAAACGTGTTTTTCTTTTCATTTAAACTTCGAATTGTCTGTTTTCTTATTTTGTCTCCGGGGCCAATGTTTCCAATATTATTTACCTACTTGGTTCCCAAATTAATCGACACATTTGTAGTAGGCGTATGAGGTGGGTAGGTGCTTAGTCTGTCCACAAGTTCTGTGGACATTATTTCGTCGCTTATTTACTTGAAGTCCCTAATGGATGAGTAGATATTCGAAGTGAATTGAATTGCGCAGATATTATCATATCCACTTATATTTCCATGATAACTCAGAATATAAACAGCTATTCAAATCTTGAACTGAATTTCACACCGAAACTGTTGGAAAAACAAAGAAACACAGTTTTATTTCAAATAAGTAGGTATCCCAAAAATAGGTTGTCAAGTAGTCATGCAAAAATATTATTGTCTATTGCCAAAATTCAGTGGAGCGTCCCAATTCAAAAGCAAGCAAGCAGCAGATTGAGCACAAATTGATAAGTTCAATTAAATCAAGTTCAAAATTGTTCCATCTAATAAAGCTGTTACAATAACTGCGTATCAGATCATCAAAATATTTTACAATCCCTCGCAATTTATTATAGTCTTGCACTCGTAAAGTTGAACAAACTGATGAGTTAAATAAATGGGGAGCCGTCGCACTTTGCAGGATTCAATGACCTAAATAGTTACCAATTCAGTCAGAGTTTTTCTATGTGCGATGTTATTAGATGGCGACACATTCATTAAATAGCTATTTGCGGAGTTATTGACCGGTCCACTTAAACAAACGGTCGGTCGCCTCGGGTACGCAAATGATGTTTGATTGTACCGGACCGCGGACCGACGACACTGCTTGAATTTTTAATATTGCAGCTTTAGACCTTAGTAGAGCGAGCCTCGACCACTTAGCAAGATAATAAAAACAGTTTTAGGGTCGCATTTTGAGTGCATTCTTATGGGTCAGTTTATTTACGTGCCCAGATTAACAATTTAAGCGACTTTGCAAACATTTTATTGCACTCACAGCGATTGAACAAATATTACATATCGTGTTTTTGTGGCATAGCTACTTGTAAATTGTTATTAAAAAGCTTTGAAGATTACATTTCAAATAAATATTTCTTCAAATTCTTTTTACTTTCAATAAATAAATAAACACCCGCTGAATTTTTGGAATCAATTTATTTACGCTGTGATCAGATCACACAAAACAGTTTGCTAGATGCGTATAAAGTTATGTTTTTATCACCGTCTGTAATCTTAGCTGAACCGTTCCACACCGGCTAACGGATCTTGAATACCAGAGATAGCAAATTATAGGGTGAGCAGATTAGCAGCTCTAATGTGTTGCTGTTGGGTCTAGCTCAAAGTAATGGGACTGCACTTATCAATCTGAAGCTGTAAATAGTGATGGGGCAATAAACTTGGGGTTCTGTGATAGATTTATCTTTCTATTTTGTACACAATGTATTTTTTTACGACTGAAGTCGTTCTTGAGGTTTTATATGTTTGTATTTACTGAATTCTCGGCCACAATCCCAAATAAATTTTTCGTATATGATGCCATGATGTGGTCTATGTATGTATGTATGTAGATACCTAATCTAAGGTAGTTTTCGTTAAATTGATTTTTTATATCCTGATCTTAAAATATAAATAAATCGCAGTAAAAACCTTGATGAAAGTAATTGTAAAGACAGCACTGTGTAAATTGCCCGTGATTGAGCTTTGATCCGTTTTTCCTCATTCAATACTTGTATTAGTATCCCTTGTTTAACCATTTATTCTCTCTAGTATCTTAATTGAACGTAATCCATGCGGGTGCTAGTCTTATTCCTATTTAAATCTGTGACTAAAGCGATTACTTCGCGAAATGGTGCCACAGATGATAAATCTAAATCTAATGTCAAGTCGTTAGCAATTGTTTCGAGCCCTCCCTATGAGTAAAATATCATTCACTTCAATTTAATATCGACATCGCAAATATTGCTGGCTGTCGATATTAATTTTGGAAAATTATTAACGTCTGTGAGTATTATATTGGATTTTCATAATGACGCTCTTATTGGAGCCTCGCCACGTTGTGACTAAATCTATATATAGTGAAGAAGGCTCTGTTTATTATTTATTTGCTTTCACCCACAAAATGAAAGCAAGAAAAAAAGTGTACTTTACCTAATTAAGGCAAATATTAAAATCAATTGTGCTGTATTTAAATATTTTTTAAGATATCTCAGTGTAAATGTCCCCTTTTTAGAAATAAATTAAAGCAATTTTAGAATCTTAACATATATCGAAACAGTTTTTAATGATCTCATATGGACTTCAATGTTCCAAATGTTCTTACCTAAATATAAACCAAATAGGTAATTTAAGAAAACACTGCAGTGATTGCTTGCAACTTGTTGCAACAAATTGCTTGCAACTCTGCTTTTCAACTTGCAGATGAAGTCTACTCATGCCCTGATGATGTCTCTATGATAACTGGTTATGAAGTTCATAGGGCTCTCAGTGCCATGAAGTACAACAAAAGCCCCGGTGAAGACGGCATTACAACCGACTCACTGCGAGTGGGAGAGCCAATTTTATTACCACACATATGTAATTTATTTAATACTATTTTAAAAACAGGCATATTTCCAAATAACTTCTGTCACTCCAACATAATTTTACTACATAAAAAAGGGGACAAATCCGATCTTAGCAATTACCGTCCTATTAGTCTTGTTTCTCACTTGTACAAAGCCTTCATCAAAGTTCTGGGAAACCGTATAGCCGACCAATTAGACCTCCACCAACCTCCGGAACAGGCTGGTTTTCGCCGCGGTCTATCCACCACCGATCACCTGCACTCCCTGAATCAGCTGATTGAAAAACACGAAGAATTTAATTTGCCGTTATACCTTGCTTTCGTAGATTACTCCAAAGCTTTTGACAGTCTTTCACATGAAGCCATATTCAAAACACTCCACAAACAAGAAATAGAACCCACTTATGTTAAATTACTTGAACTAGTTTATCTCAATAGTACAGCTTCCATTCGCTTAGACACCACTGGCCCATCCTTTGCAATCCGAAAAGGAGTGAAACAAGGCGATCCGCTATCTCCGAAACTCTTCACTGCGACACTTGAA
Organism: Noctua pronuba; assembly: GCA_905220335.1. Taxonomy (NCBI): domain Eukaryota; kingdom Metazoa; phylum Arthropoda; class Insecta; order Lepidoptera; family Noctuidae; genus Noctua; species Noctua pronuba. The sequence continues at coordinate 6,608,353 of LR999894.1, forward strand.
GAAGTTTTCCGAAAGTTAGATGCAACAAGGGCATTGTCGTTGGGGAAAAGAGATTAACTAATCTTCGATTCGCCGACGACATTGTCCTTTTCTCGTCTTCGGCGGCTGAGTTGGGTGTCATGCTCGAACAACTGAGCCACGCCAGCCTCGAGGTCGGACTCAAAATGAATATGATAAAAACGAAGTTAATGACAAATAGCACGAAACGCAAAATAGACATAGGGGGTGTGGAGGTAGAGCATGTCCATGAGTATATATACCTCGGCCAAATAGTCTCCTTCCAGGCGAGGCAAGATAAAGAAGTCGGTCGACGCACCGAAAACGCCTGGAAGAGCTATTGGTCGATGAAACACTTCATGAAAGGATCACTTTCACTTTCCCTCAAGAGGAAACTCATGGATACGTGCATCCTTCCCACCCTCACCTATGGAGCGCAAACGTGGTCATTAACGAAGTGTCAAAAGTCCGCACTCGGGGTCTGCCAGCGAGCCATGGAACGAAGTCTACTAGGAGTCAAAATTTCTGACCGTATACGGAACAGTATACTTCGATCCAAGACCCAAATCGCAGACGTTTGCAACACAGCCGCCAAATTAAAATGGAACTGGACAGGCCACATCTGCCGCATGTCGCATCAAAATTGGGCCAAAGTGGCAACAGATTGGGTTCCGAACAACAGAACCCGGCGACGCGGTAAGCCCAGAAGGAGATGGCGTGACGAGCTGGACTCTTGTCAAAAGGATTGGGCCCAAATAGCCAAAGACAGAGATAAATGGAAAGAGGGAGGCCTTTGCCCTGCAGTGGGACACAACAGGCTCATAAAAAAAAAAAAAAAAAACTGCATTGATCTGTGTAGCTTAAACCAAACAGAAAGGGGATATTCCTCAAAACGCAACAATTTTTAAGCGTAACCAAATAAGCGCAACTAAATTATTCCTCGAAACGCAACTATTATTTCGTTTGAATTTGTAAGCGCAACTAATGGTTACGCTTCGAGGAATAATTCATTTGCGCTTTGAGGAATACCCCACAGAAAAAAGCCAAATAGAAACATAATGTCCAAACTTAACTAGTCGCAGTTTACTCGCTACGAGCACCATATCGACCTCATTTCCCCTGATTGACAGGTTATCAATCCGAATCGAGCGAAAATCAAATTTAGACGCGACGCAAGAGAAGCTTGTGTCGAGAATTCGGGATTGAAGTGAATATTAAACGTGTTAATGACGTGGCTATTAGCGCAACCCAGAGTGCACTCCATCGGGCTAAGAGCCCATTGTGACTACGATGACATCAGCGAATATAGACCCGAATGCATGAACAAACATTCATCCACCTAATATGATGAATAATGATGATAATTATGATGAATAGATGCTTGTATCGTGATTATGTTATGTTGATTTATTGGCACCTATCCTGGCAGTTATTAGACGGTTAATGTTGATGAATGGGCTACTAATTTGTTTTTTGAATAACTGTTTCTCAAGACTTCGTTTGCATAGCGCGGGTGTAAAATATAAAAACGCTTAGTACTCTAATTCTGTTGCTAATTTGATACGTAGCTTTTATAAATTATAAAATTGAATTGTCTGTTTGTACAGTCACGAGCACCAATATGTATACACTTTCATAAATTTAAAAGCAGTTTTCGCGAGAAAAAACGATTGTAACTTGAAGATAGGATCTTTTTCATAAAATATGAGTTCCAGAACACTATATTCGTACCAATATGAAATTTTAATCAGAACAGTAGGAGAAAAACACTTTAAAAAGTTGTTAAGTGTTTACGTATTGGTGCTCGTGACTGTACCTGCAAAAACAGCTTTTTTACTGAATGCATATGAAAGTTTATTCGGTAGCTACGTTTAACAATTTTTTTTTTAATTTTCTGTCTGTCCGTTGGTTCCCGCAAATATCCGAAACGGCTGGACCGATTTCGACGGAACTTTTTCTGGCAGATAGCTGATGTTTTAAGGAGTTTTTGGCGTTTATTTTAGAAAAAATATTGGGGTTCCGTGCAAAAAAATTAAAACCCTTGAAATTGGTAACAAAATCCGATTCAAATAGGGAAGTAATATTTTTTATAATAATTTTACGCGGACGAAGGTCGCGGGCATCAGCTAGGTATAAATAAAAGTGTCCTAATCTTATTTGCGACAAACAACATTGGGAGGTACTAAGGGTCTGTCCCTTTAGGTTCTGTAATAAAGGAACAATCGGACTCTCAAAACTATGTCAATACAATCGAAACATTGAAAGTGTATTTGGGAACGAAGTCATGTGGAAAATGGTCGTCCAAACCCGGCAATTTCCTCCCCGCAACTTAATCTGGACAAAAAGGGTTTAACTGTTATTATAGGGAGTTAGTAGATTAAAACTATCTCTTAACTGCACCAAGCACGAATGTACATATCTACTGAACCTTTCAGCTATATTAAGTTTTTGAAAGTTCGTACCTAATACCTAAATATTTCAATAAAAGACTTGAAAAGGACTCGTGAGGACTTCGAAAAAGTTTTAGATACCAGAGATAACGATAAAAGGCATAGCATTGCCATAGCTATCGGGAAGCTTATGTTACTCCTTGAAAGCGATTAGATACCTCTAGTCTTAGATCTATGGTATCACCTTTTACATTTGACAGGTTTCTTTATGCTTGACGTCTATAGTCATGGCAACTGTGAAACTAATGGCGCTAGCATACCTGGTTCCAAGCATCGTCAATGGTTGATAATCTGGTAATGTCATCTTATATTTTAAAATAGCTTGACCTCATTGGTCAGATTGAGACCTAGCTATGGTGGCGCCATCTACCACTAGTTTCTAACAGTCTTCCCCATTCTTGTAAGTTCTGAATACGTTTTGAACATTAATTACTTAACTAAACAAATGTTGGTTGTATGTTGTGTTTTTACTCATATGAAAATATTTAGGTAGGTACTGTTCCCACCAATTTGGTTCAGTCAATTCGTGTCGGATGATTGAAAATTGAGCTTTGGACGAATGTTTATTACTTAAATTAACCGTTTCATCTACTAACGGAATTGAATGAAATGGAAAATAGTCATCCCACAAATAATAACTAATTTTGTGAAACTAGCTGACCCCGCGTATTTACGTGGGGTCAGCTAGTTTTCAAGATTCAGTTCGAATAAATTATGTAGAAATATTCCTACCTACAGGAACAAATCTAGGGTCAGCAGACTTTTAGCACATACAAGGTGTAAACGGACCCTTCACGAAGCCGTCAACCAAGCATTCTGTACATAAAACTAAGTACCTCTACGCAAAAATGATTGCGGGGATTTTTTTTAGTTGTGGAAAATCATATACGATAAAATTCAAAGTAACGCACTCAAAACATTGTGCTGGTGCTGATGGATGCATTAAATAGTACGGGGGTCGCGTCGTCGTGGAGGTATTTAAAGTAAAGTTTAACCTCCAATATGTCAAGAAGGTTCCTAGGTATGGTCCAGAACAAAAAAATATCGCAATGACTGACGGGGAGAACAAATGCCTTTCGGCTTCGTTAAGGGTATTGTTACACACATTATAGGTGAAAAACATGAAGTTTACAGGAATTATATATAACTTAATTTAAACAAAATATTAATAGGAAATATAACTTTTTTTGTTTTTAATTATAAGTATGGAATTATGTAGGTACCTACCTACGTCCCATATTTTGATAACTCGACAGAATATCCGAATGAGTTATCGCATTTGTGAAATTAAAATGCTCCACCATAATCCTATCGAGGCGCTGAACATTTTCAACTCATTTCCTTTTCGTCCAATCGAGCGGATATCGGTGTATTAGGCGCTTTTTATCGTCAAGCGAACGTGTGAATATAATAACCCTATATCATACGCCTCCAGGACGTACCTACGTCTCCAAGACGTAGCCGTACGTCTACAAGACGTACCCACGTCTACACCCACCTGCATAAGCGATGGAAGAAATAAAACGCTCATAAATTCAATTATGAAAATGAAATGTTCACTCATTCGTGAATTTGTGGCACACTCTCAATTTTGTTTTTAACTATGTCATGGTGATCTAAATGCTAAGGGCGCTTCTCAAGGATGACAACGGAGGTTCGAAACTTGGCAACTATCTCAGTACTAATGTGGTATTTTCAACTTTATAATACTTATACTTAGGTTGACGGGTAGAAAATACCTATGGCATTAAGCTCGCCTCTGTACTTTGTGCTTGAAAATTTGAATAAAAAGAAAAAAAGGTTGTAAACGAACCCATAACGAAACTAAATGCACTTTTTCTCCCCGACATTGCGATATTTTTTTTGTTCTAGACCATACCTGGGAACCTTCTAGTTACGAAGATATTGGGGGTCAAAGTTCCAAATTCACAAGTTTTTAATGTTATAACTTTACTTTAAATACGACCTCCAAGACCCCCGTACTAGTCAATGCATTCATCAGCACATTTTGAGTGCGTTACATTGGAGTCCTACCATAAAACGTGATTATTAATTTTAAAAAATCGTTTCCAAACAATAATTTTTGCGTACTTAGTTTGATGTACAGAATGCTTATTTTTCCGTTACAGCTGATAGCACACATGTCACATTGTCTACCCTCTGCACGCGTAGCATGACGCGTGGCATAAAATGATAGATTGTGAAAAGAAATCTGTTTTTTTGTCGACACAATCTGTCATTTTGTCGATTCTTCAGTCAAAGAAACCCGTTTCTACGGTGGTCATGCTACGCGTGCTGGACTTATTAATCGCCAATCCGCTTTGAGTAAGAGAACAGACTCATGCTCACTAGGAGCAAAATAAACTAAGGCCCGAGTGCGCGGTGTCAACGTAACGTAAATACGTCGATTTTAAAATTAAAAATACTCGATTCACATACTATATTTTCATAATTTTAAGAATTTATTCAAATCTATGGATAATACGAATTGTGCTTGTTGCAAACAATTAAATTAAAATGCTATGGGATAACTGTATTTACGATTCAAAAATCGACGCCTCTGTTAGGTACTTAATACAAATATAATTCTGAAAATGGGGCTAAGTCCTACCAACAACTGTTCTTACATTGTACATTTTTGTTCTGAGAAAAACCCTTTTAAGTACCTACGTGGGTTTTTCTAATCAACATCATCAAATACAGTCATATTTCATAGTCCGCGTGATTTAATCATATTCTGTAGTGGAATCTTTTACAAGAACAACTTATTATTTCTTTTGCCTAGGGGAAATTACTTTTTGGTCCTTCTGGGATACTGTGGGCACAATCAACCCACAGATATTTACAGCGAAAACGAATGACATATTGTGTTCGTCACAATGGTGGAGTAATATTTATTTTCGTCCTTCACCTCTGCTTAAGGATCTGGAGATATTAATTTAAAATCATTGGATAAGCTGCCTTATAACATGTAGAGGATACTTATACCTATGAACTGAAAAAAATATTGAAATAAAAAGACCTGTCGTATCAGGTCCTTAATTACGTGAGTCGTTTAGAGGGAGAGGGCGTCTAGCCGAATCTCACCCAATCTCACGAGGGAGGGTCTCGGCAAATCTCACTTATTATTTTTTTCCGCAAGAAGCATTGTAAAATTGCGACAAAACTGGGTTTAATTAACATTTTCCTCCAATAAAATATGGCCAAATTCTACACACTAATACTTTTTAAAATAAATATCCAATGAAAATAATTAAGCAAATTATGTTTTTTTTTTAAATAAATCCAACGCAATCAAGCACAGATTAACGAGTTGACACTTAACTACGCATTTTGATAAACCTCACGTGAGATTAGAGGGGGTAAAGGGTCAAGTCAATCTCATGACATCTCTGCATGGGGGAGGGGGGCTCGAAAAATTGACAAAATTGCCTAACGTAATTAATGGACGCCGCCTTACGGAGGCGAAGAAGCCTTTCCTCAGGTTCATTTAGACATTTTTAAAAGCGAGTGTTGCGATTTTGGAATTTTAAATAGGATTTAACTTCTCGTTAATACTAGATTTTGCCCAAATGCAGGTAGGTATCCCCAGAGTATACCTACTCTATCAAATAATCGAAAGATCATAAAAAATGCCTAGTCAGTCCTGTAACCGAGATAAAGGATAAAAGAAAAAATAAATAAAAAGATGAATCGTCAGTATCATATCAATCGATGATTTGTCATTTTCATATCTTTAATGATATCTGGATATATCTAGATTTAAACAAACATTTCAGTGACTTGCTGAATGTCAGACATCGCCTAGTCTAAACTGAAGTCAGGGCCACATGGAATTAAGATAAAAAATAATCCAGAGCGTGCATTCCGAAAGTACTAACATGTCTCTTTTCACTCACAAATAAAAGCTCACAGATAGATTTTAAATTTTCGGCGTTGAGACAAGGTTTGAAAATCCAACACTTGACATTAAGTAGGTATAAGATATTCTCATTGTTCCACTATAGGTTAGTTCTAACCAGGCGATTTGTAGTCTAAAGGGTGTAACAAGACCCTTAACGAAGCCGAAAGGTACTTGTTCTCCCTGTTATTGCGATCATTTTTTTGTTCTAGACTATTTCTGGGAACCTTCTGGTTACGGAGATATTGGGGGTCAAAGTTCCAACTTATACTAAAGTAAGATTTTTACTTTAAACACCTTCACGACCTCCGTACTATTCAATCCATCCATCAGCACAATGTTTTGAGTGCGTTACACCGTAAAATGTGATTTTTCTTCCCAAAAAAAAGTCGTTTCCCAGCAATAATTTATTGCGTAATGTTACTTAGTTTGATGTACAGAATGCTTGGTTGACGGCTTCGTGAAGGGTCTGTTTACGCCCTGTATATTATTAGCATAAAGCTTATTAAAAAACAGGCAATAGCTATCATCATTGTATAAGATTAGACGAGTCTGAAGTATCTACTAGGTACTCATGCCTAGTACCTACTTCAATAATATGCTGAATTGGCTGTCGTTGTAAACAAGCACTATCCCAAGTTTAGTACCTCCTGAAGCTGAAGCAAGTTAGTTATTGAGAAATCATTGTGTAAATGAAGACAAAGCCATGCTTTTTTCAACCATGATATAAGCAGGTTAATAAATTAAGTTTATTTTAAAGAAAATTCCCAAAACGTGATTTAACTTTCATCAAACAGAAAAGATCTTATTCTTAGTGTTTTTAACAAAAAAATAAAAAATAGTTATAACTTTTTTTGTGGTTCTCTGAGATATCTTTACAGATTGCAGAATTAATACAAAAAGGTTATAAACTAAAGCCCGCTCGCACCCTGAAACGCTAAACGCGTTTAACTTAAAACGGATTTAAAACTTCGTTCTTTTTCTATCAATCAAAGTTTTGAGAGACAGAATGATGTTTTAAATATATTCAGCGTTAAACGCGTTTAGCGATTCGTGATGCAAGCGGGCCTTAATGTTCATTAAACATACTTACAAAAGAAAAAGTTATTGTTTCCCCACTTCATTTATTTCTTACCTATTAGCAAAGCGGGTACTTTCTGATGAGGGTTGATAGCTCGGTACTTCTCAGTGTTCTGCTCGCCTCCCTTCACGATGTCCACGGGTCTCTCCTCGAAGGGAATCCGCTTCAGATGCAGGGCTGCTCGCACCCGCCACGAACATGATGACAGCCAATAGGCGTAGAGAATCGCGCGGTTTTCAGCCTTCGAAAGTAGGTCAGAAATTGTAGCTCAACCTTTTTACAACGATTTATCGGTATCATTGATTTTATGGTAGTGTAGAATATTGATATTTGCAGATAGGTGCTAACTCTGCTCGTTTTGTGAAATTTTCTAGCTAAAGCTACAAAATTGTAATCAAACTTTAAAAGATGAATATATGGATTTCTATAGAGCATTGATTACGGTCTACAAAACATATTTGGAGGTTTTTACTTAAGTAGGTATCCTAAATTACATGACAATCTGTTTATATTGCCCACAGCTAATTTGTGGAATAGGTACAAAGACATTCGTCAGATTTCCCTGCAATGAAGGCACGTAATCCTCTTAGACATACGTCTTATAGATGCAGAGTCAACATTCTTACATTTCCAAGTATAATCAAGTCCAAGTGTGTTTTCCAATTTCCTATCGTTGACTTTAGAACGTGGTGATGTGGGTCCAGTAGTTTACTCAACAACAAATACTTAAAACTCGTCTAGACAACCTGCGAATATATTTGCATTGAGTTTGATTAAAGTCCGAGTTAAAAAATTGCTCTAGATTTTGTTAAACTTACATATTATAAGATTCAGACAAAAATCTGTCTTAAACTGAGTTGAAAAGGTTCTCTGTCTGCAATCATTTATGCTGTTTTAATTTGAGAAATATGTCTATTTTATTAATACCTAACTGCCTTAATAGGTACCTACTGTCAGTTGATCAAAAAATACTTTGAACACAATTTATTATTAGTAGACATTGTCATTTATGGTGGTCTAGACTCAAAAAAAAAAAAAAAAGTAAATAAAAAAAAAATTCGATACGAGTCATTTTGAGGTTATGTTTATCCTAAATAAGTGCTAAAAGGTATTCTAGGCGCAGCGTATCGTAGATAAATATTATCGATTAAACTTTTACTTAAATCTAATAAAAGGCCATCGTTAAATAACTAGTCTTTTTAAGTGCCTAACAATTATACAAATAAATTGTAAATCATAAAATTATTATCTCTTAACTCATCATAATATTTTCTCTAGCTGGCCTGGGGTTAACTGACGTCAGCTTAACTAATAAAAACAGACTGTCATGCTGGACCATCAATCATTACCTACTGTTGGTTTGACACTTGAAGTTAGCACCTATGCATTGCTAAGTAGTAATCTAGATTACTAATGTTCATAGGTAAATCTCATTGCCTGTCAATGATCTAGGCTTACTTGATGGATTAAGTATGTTAGTAAAATGTTTTGGTACTTACCATGTCCGGTGTCTGTTTATTCTTAAATAATTTTGAAAGACACGATCTTGTATTTATAAAGAGTATCGAGATAACTCTTATCAAAACTTTGGTTGTTTTGTTATTACTGAGAGTGACAGTCCGGCTGATTTCTGATTTTTTTCAAGAACACCTATAACTTTGTCAGTATTTAATTTTCAACGTTTTCAAGGTGCTTTTTATTTAAGTCGTTAATTTATTCAATTAAGTTAGTTACTGTTGTGTAAATAAAGTCGACTGCTTGTTTTCGTATATCTGTGGCATTCGATTCCATTTCACGTAGTTCTCTGAATAAAATCTAGATGTCACTATTACCAGTAAAACTTTTTAGGCGGGAAAATTCAAATAGGGAATCACAAAACTATTGCGGTTGTAAATAAAACATGAAAGCTGATATACATTTTATTTATTTACATATATAATGGCAATATACGTAAATATTTTATTATCACTATTATATTATTCAAATACTTTTTGATTTTTTTTAAACCTTATAGACACAATAGAAGTGGAAGTTATATAGATATTACATTCTATGGATTATTAACAAATAGTTATATTTCAGAAGACAATAAGCATTTATTTTGCGCACAAGAACAAAAATTTTATGTTCACAGTCAATAATTATAAATATTTATTCGATTAACATACATACCTTATTGTAATATTGTTTTCGAATGTATAAACAGTCATTACAAATACTTGTTATAAATTATTATTTACTACCAGACAACCATCAAAAATGATAGTAACGATTTGGTCATTAATTTTATTGTACTATTCAGCATTTTAAAGAAATATATGAAATCACTCAGTCAACTTCATTATTAAAAGATTTGACAAGAAAATACTTACTTAGCTCTTAGTGTAGAGACAAAGTTTTCATGAACAATGGTGCTAGAAAAATAATATTGTGCTTCGATTTTCATGCATGCTTTGTGAACAAGTTCTAAAAACGTCTATTAAAAATATAAAACTGAGCAAACTTCAAATTTTATTGCTATGAATACACATTTTTGTCATAAACATGATGAGACATCTATCGCTAAGACAATGATAACAACTGGCTTGAGATACTTTTAACTTACAAAAGCGCGTTAAACGTAAATGAACCAGCCAGTGACATTTTTCATTCTACTGTTTTAACACTTTTGAGTCGACCTACACTGTTGCTACTTCCATCCATTTTATTTTCCTATCATGTTCCTCATTTATTTATCTAACACGTAACTGCAACTCAATCGGAACTTAAAGAAGCTTCAACAGTTCTAGTTTATTCAACCCCATCGTAGGGGTGAGCCTGGTGGTCGCATGAGAGTCGCTCTGGTCTCCGCTGTAAGGGTACCTCCTCCATCAGAGTCGGGTAGACCGTAGAACGCGTGAAGGTGTCGTCGATGCTGGAGTTCGTGCCCCTTGTGGTTGAGGCTCTGCAGACGACTCCACAGCGAGAAAATCCTCTTGTTTACCATTTTGTTCTGAGTTGGATTTTCTGGAATACAAAAAACATTCAGATGTTAGTAATAATATATTTGAACTGTTCCTGTTTGTTAATTCTACCACAAATGTTATATTTAGGCAATTAACGTTAGTAACATAGAAACTTTAATTCCATATCTGGAGCTGTCGTCAGGCACACATTTCTGTTTTAATCTTTTTTGTGTGTATTTTGCAGAATTTGTGTTTAATATTTTTTTTTTTCAGTGCTAAATAATGGTACATTTTGATACAAGTGGGGAAACTTTGTCATGGCAGCCGAGACTGAATTCACTGTTATGGAGCCGAAAACTGCAGTGATAAATGCTCATGTGAATCAAACGACGTTTTTCAATACACTTACGAAGAAATAATGTAACAGAACGAAAAGTATTTTTTTTAAACGTTAATTTGTTGATAAAAGCAAGTTATTTTATAAATAATAATGTACATTTATTATATGCTGTTCATAAACACAATTAAGTATTTTATAAAATATAAATTAAGGCCTTTAAAAACATGCGCCTCTTTGATGAGATTAAAAAAAAAACCTGCCGACTATAGGAATCATGATGAACAACTGTTTATTGTTATCTGTGGAAATAAAAAACTAGTTGCGATAAATGAAAAATTGCCACGAGTGTGAAATACATTGATTTTCGAGGCAGTGTATTGAAATGTGTTGCGAGTGTATTATCTGTCTTTCTATATGTAAACAAACTGCCTACTCGGATCTGTTCAAATAAATTAAAGTTATACTTAACTCACCTGTTAACTCATTATTTTGCGTACTAGCTACGCCTTCCCGTTTGACTTTTATGACGTTCACTTCGGGGTTTTCATTCATGAATTCATTCTTTTCATCCTCTCTCAGATTATTTGATTCTAGTCCAGAATTTATAAGATTAGCGTATTGCTCATTAGCATTGTCAATGTCTTTATTCAAGCTTGCTAAACGCATTTTTAGTATTAATAAGGGGTTCGTCGCAGATATCACTGCATCGTAGACATTATTCGTAGCAGGATTGCTGTCTAAATAGATTTCGTTGGTTTTATCATTTATTTCTTGATTATCAGGTGCAACTTCTTCATTGGGATCGGGGTCGAAATTCCTTTTGTCCGTATTATGTTCATACAACTGATGGAGGCGATCCAGTTGCCTCGGATAGTTATGCCATTGTTCTTTCCGAAAACCTTCTCCATTGTAGTTGTCATCTTTACTTATAATATTGAAAATATCATCATTTTGATTATTGTCACCATCTGCATATTTGAGTTGTAGTTTATTCAGAGATCCTGGTTTATTCTCGTGTGCGACGTACATTTTGTATATTTCATCAAGAACAGTTCTTGTTTGATATCTATCACTAAACGTATTGTCATTATGTTGGCTATCAAAGCTGAGTTGTTCTTTGTTGAAGTCATTTTCGGACATTGGAAGAACATTGCTCGAGGAGAGCGCCACTATCGCAAGCAGCAGCGTGGGGACGATGTAGTGCCGCATCTGTAACAAGACAACATTATGTTTGTGAGATATGTCGTGTGAGCGCGAGTAAGAACTGAGATGTAATTTAAATAAATCTCAGTTAATTGGTTCAAGTAAACTTCTCGCGTCGACGATGGCGTCGTTCGTCTGCATTTGTTAATTAAAATTCTAATGTCAGCTGATTTGCGTCTGAATAGTTGAGAATATTCAAAGATTAGGTGCTTCTGTTGATAGAGTGAGTAAGGGCCACAGCATCGTTGAACAGAGGTGATTTGCATATCTTTTGGTCGCGTTCTCGAGATAATACGGCACATGGCGAAGTTGTGTGCAAACCTCTCAACATTAATAAGGTTTCGGCAAACAGCTCCGCTAAGAGAAAATCAATTCACGTTTATTTATCTTGCGCGACGCGATTTCTAACTTTTAGGTTGCTTCGTTAAATTGTGTAAAGTTTACGTTATTTACTGAAACTGTTAATATTTTATTTAATGCCCCAAAGGTTTAGGTAACGAATATCAACCCACGCACAAAGATTTTTTCATTTTGCTTTAATTCATTTATCGAGGTTATTTATTTTACTTAGATAGTAAAAAGCTTTGGGAACGGTTCCCAATATATTAGTCAATATCGTTCTCTAGAGAGTGTTCAAATAGATAGCGATCAAGTTGTCAGAAAATAAATATTTCAACTGAAGTTTCAGCAAGACAGTTATAAACATGAAAGTCTTAGTAAAAACATATTACGTGTCGATGAAGAAATTTCAATTTGAAGAAAGTATTCAAAGTACCTGGGTTTTAGTTAAAGGCTGATCTCATATAGGGTTGCCATCACCTATATTGATAATACCGGAAAAAACACTTCAAAACCCGGGACATTTGGGTGTTTTTTTTTTTTTTTTCGGACACCCTGGAAACATAAATAGAAAAGGAATTGCATGGAAGGAATCCAAAGAAGAATTGAGGGCGCGATGGGGCGGTTGATCTACAACTATTTTCGAGTTGGCTTAGATCCGGTTTAACCTGATTTCATTTGTCGACTTATCGTTACTTATTGACCATTTAGGCAGAATATCGACTTATGCAATTCGGAAAGCTTCGAGGACGTAGGATGCAAGAGCGAGCGTAGCGATCTCGAAAAATTTTCAGTTCTTTTACGCACACTCATCGTGGCTGCGTCACACGCCTTTAAATTCACGGTTTCGGCAGGCCTGGATTCCCCCTTACACGAAAAGTGACCAGGTTTTAACCGGACTCTTAAAACCCCGTCCGGACGGACCTTGGACGCCCTCCAAACTAGGACAAATCCGGGGAAACCCGGATAGATCTCAGCCCTCATCTCATACATGATAGGGGGGATCGAGCACACTAATCATCACACTTGCTGGAAGCAGTAATAGCCTAGTGCTGTGACCGTCGGGCTGCCAAAACATAGGTCTCGAGTTCGTACCCAAGACACGCTCCTCTGATTTTGCGGATTCTTGAGCGTATTGTACAATAATCACTTGCTTCGATAAAGGAAAACATCGTGAGGAAACCAACATGCCCGAGAGCTGATATTACTCGTCAGCATGTAAAGCCAAGTCAGGGACCCAAGGGCGGTATAAAAACTCTGACACCAGGTTAGGCACTAACCACTCCAAAAATCACACTCTTGCTCAATGCAGACTAATATAGCTTAGTTTAGTTTTCTTTATAATGGTTTCCTCCACCATCAATGGCGTTAAAGTTTAATTTAGATATAAAGCACGTCATTCGACATAGTATTTGTCAGGTAATAAGCTGGAAGAGGATCCCTATATATATAGCCTCTTGGGGCCAACACGACAGTGTGTTGTGTACCTAAACAGAACTTAGGAAGTCACGAGTCACCCTACGTTATTTACATCCGTTTCCGTCAGGCAGACAGTTGGCGTCGGTATTAAAAAGCAATAAAGGTTATTAATGGATGGCAGAAATGTTCGCAATTAACGCAGTCCCGACATTTCAGGAAGTTAACGAAAGAATATTGAACAGAAGCGACCTATAACTATCGGTTCGCGTTACTTTTCTTTTTGTATTTTTTTTCGTCATCAATTGCCACTGCTCCCTGCGCTGTAAAAATGTTCTTTTAAAAACGTGGAGGTTGGATATTATTCCAAGGATACCTAGTACGTACCTAAACGATATTCACCATGATATTTATTAGTAGACTGCCGCGTTGGTCTAGTGGTCGCAAGCGCGACTGCTAAGAATGAGGTACTGGGTTCGATTCCCAGGTCGGGCAGTGTTATTGGGTTTTCCATCAGGAATTTCTCAGTAACAGCCACAGAGTCTGGATTTGTGCCCGAGTGATGGCAATAGGCTCGCCCCCTGTTACTAGGGTCTTAAACATATCTGGCGAAATGTATGTGTACAATTAGGTGCACCTCTGCCTAACCCTTCGGATTACAGGCATGATGTTATGTTATTAATGATATTTATTAGTGTAGATAAGATAAATAAAACCCTATTTGCCAATGATATGACCTGTGTAGAAATAGAGTATCTCGGTACCTTCTTTCGCATTTGTTTTCTGCATGAACTTTCAATCAAGATGAACTGAAAAGCCTGATTCTCTACATAAAAAAATACTTCAAAAGAAGTTCGTGTCTAAGTAAGAAAGTTTTATCAAATGCTGTAATAAATGGATGCTTCATGAACTTACATATATGAATGAAAAGGGTGTGTTTTTGAAAAGTCAGATGAGTACCGAAATCGCAAAGTTTTGGGGGATTGGATGTAAAAACTTTTCTCGAATACTTTATTGAGTAGTGACTTATAAATAAACTTCTTGAACTTCAAGTTAAAGTTCCGAATTAAAAAGATCCGCTTTTTTATTCTTCTTTCTGTTATTTATTTCGATTTATACAGGCTGCGTTTTCAGCGTACGACAGTAGGGAAAATTATGAAATAGCCTGTGTATGGATTTAAAATGAGTTAGGTATGTTACGGTTAAAAGCCGAAGTAAGGTTACACCTAGTTCTAGCCGGCTATACCTAAGTGCGGCCGGTAACACACACACGCAGTTCTAACCTAACCTAATGTAATCCATTTTGTCGGTGTGTCCTAGCAATAAAAAGGATAGTTACCGACAGCACCTAGGAATAGCCGGCTAAAACTAGGTGTAACCTTACTTAGCCGGCTAGAACTAGGTGTAACCTTACTTAGCCGGCTAGAACTAGGTGTAACCTTACTTCGGCTTTTAGCCCTAACAGATACATACATATTTACGCCGTTGCCATGGGGATAGGCTGAATCAGCTCCTTTTGCCTTCGCCTACATTTATACACCTGGTCAATGATTACACACGCACACCGGTTGTGAGTACCTCGGTACAACGCCACTGACCTTTCAGAAGAACATCACCGATTAATAGGTCGGTGTTATTTTATTTATTGTGTTCCTCATTTTCGTTGGTCGGGTAGTCGCAAGCGCGACTGCTGAGCATGAGGTTTTGCGTTCGATTCCCGGGTCGTGCAAAGTGTTATTGGGTTTTTCTATCAGGAATTTATCAGAATCTGCCACGGAGTCTAGATCTGTTCCTGTTTGATGGCAATAGGCTCGCCTGCTATTACATGGGACTTAACACTTAACTGGCGCAATGTGGGTGTACCTACTATTAGGTATACCTCTGCCTAACCATTCGGGGATTACAGGCGTGATCTTATGTTATACTTATATGTTCTTTTATATACCCATTGTCCGTATTACTCGGCAGCTTTTTTCTAATTATTCAGTTGTATCTACGTATGTTGCTTAACTTTAACAAACAACAATTACCCAATTCAAATTCACGCATTTCTAAACTGAAACATAAATGAGGTTTTCAAGCCCAGCAAAGTTACTAAGGTAACGTTAATTGTAAAAGTTAGCAAACCTTAAAATACCTTAAGTAAAGCCGCAGAGATTACAACTGTTGTGTTGACTTTAATCTGTTCTTGAGCCCCTCCTAATCTACGTTCAGGAGCTGGAGTCACGCGGTTAAAACGTAAGCATATCATTTACTTAAGTAAACAAACTGATTGGTTGGAATGTTTTTAAGTTGTATAATGTATATTCCAAGATAAATTAAAGCCTATAAGTTGCCCAGACTTAATACCTATACAACAAAAAAAAAACTTTCAAATCCGTCCAGTAGTTCCGAAGATTAGCGTGTACAAACAAACAGACAGATTTTTTTTTTGGATTTGTGCTCTATTACTGTTTCTAAACACCCCTCAATTTTTTTTAAAATACATTCAATGTACAGACACAGTTTTTTTACTGTTTTATTATATGTATATATAGATATAGATTAGGTAATCAGCTGTCATACTGCAACTAACTACAAACTGCACTACTTAATGTGTAAACATTATTTGTACTCCTTGCAAGGCAGCACATAGTGAGACATTACTTTATTGATAACACCATGTACTTACTTTTACCTATGGAATTTGAATTTAATATTTTTATACAGGCTGGAGTCTTGAAATGGGGCAGCAAGGAGGATACCTTATCTGTTATAGCTACAAGAACGTCAACAACGTCGTACACACGGCGGCAAATGAAGCTGTACATTTCCAGTATAATTTAGCCTCGCTTCGTATAGGTTTCCTAAACAATAAAAGATACGCATAAACTGGTTTTGTAAAGCTTGATTAGCCGTCGTGCGTACAAGAAGGTCTTCAGGAACTGGATGAGAGTTGCTGAGAATCGAGTTGAGTGGCGTGCTATTGAGGAGGCCTATGTCCAGCAGTGGACTGCTATAGGCTGATGATGATGATGAACAAGGTCTTAAGAGACTATCCGTAATTTTTTGAGAAATTTCGATTTAGAAAAAAGTGTCTGCATGTAAATAGCCAATTTTCACAATTTTGGTGGCATTGTTATCGATTGAATCCGCTTAAAGTATATTAATTTAATACATTATCTTACTACTATTATAAGTGCGAAAGTTTGTGAGGGTGTATGGATGTTTGTTCCTGTTTCACGCAAAAAAAGTGGAACGGATTTGGGTTTTTGGCACAAAGATACTTTATAACCTGGATTCCTATACTACCTCCCGGTAGTACAAATCAGCGGGATAATTACCGAACTCGGCGAGAGCGAAGCTACGGGCATAAGCTAGTTAATTATAATTCAAGTGGATTCACATAATTTTCCTTAGCGTACATAAATTCACATAATTTTCACTCTTCGCTAGGTACTCCTGCGACTCGACCGCAAAAGACTTCTGGAATAGTCATAAAAATAGATGATTTGAAAATTTTTAAGAGTCGTAAAAGTTTATTACTTACCCCGAGGAGCTAAGCCTGCGTGATATTTGAACTTCCATTTCATAAAATGCATCTGTGGATGACTGACAACGAAATGTCTTTTTCTAGACGAATTTGCAAGAAATTATGTGAACCTCGATGAAAAATGGTTACCGCTTAGAAGGTGGAATATGAAATAGTGATCGTGTTGGAGGATCGAGTTTGGTTTAACGATATTTTCATTAAAAACAAGCAGTGATAGCCTAGTGGTGTGACCGGACTGCCAAGACATAGGTCTCGAGTTCGTACCCAAGACACGCTCCTCTGATTTTTCGGAATCATGAGCGTATTGTATAATTATCACTTGCTTCGGTGAAGGAAAACATCGTGAGGAAGCCAAACCAAGCCAAGTCAGAGACCAATGTCAAACCAAGTCAGAGGCCCATGGGCGGCATAAAAACTCTGACACCAGGTTAGGCACTATCCACACGAAAAAAAAAAAGATTAAAGAACCACCCAGCTTAAAATCCGACCGAAAATATTCTAGCTTGTATGTCTTGAAACATTGTAAAAACCTCGAAATTCAATACCTACAATGTTTTCATTTGTTTTATTGCAAAAAATATCTGTGTGGTCTTTAATTACTTGGCTTAAAATTCCCTTAGTCTGAGGATTACACTCTTAGATCTTTCGTAGCATCAAGTACCTACAGAATTATTTAACGAAAGCCATCAACATTTTTCAGTTCTCAAGTTGTTTCTAGAAACTTTCAGTTAGCTGAAAGTGAAGTTTTTATGTTACTTTTGCAGAACAAAAGCTCAAAGCAATGTAGGTACAGGGATTCGACTCTTAGGTTGAGGAAAACATTTTCCTAACTACATCATTAGGTACGTAAACTTGTATAAAAGGTGTAAACAGACCCTTAACGAAACCGAAAGGTACAGTTGCGCAGTATTACTTAGTTTGATGTTCTAAATGTTTGGTTGACAGTTTCGTGAAGGGTCCGTTTATACCCTGTTTAAAACTTTCCTAAATGTACCTCGAATACACACACTTACGATACATATGTGAAAAAAAAAATGTTAAACATCGATATTTGCGTATTCAAAAAGTTCAAATAGACAAAATATAGTTTTTTATCTATTATTGTTTTGGCTTCAGTAGGTGTTTCATAAAAGTTGAAAGTTTGAATGAGTGCATGAGTCAAAATTATTAAACATTTGAGTGGTGCCACCTGGCACTATTATTCGTGTTTGTGCATTGGTAGAGAAACTTTTAGTTACGCTACTTTTTTACGCCCTAGCACGAGTGCACGGCGTAACGCAAATAAGTACGTCGTTTTTTGAAACAAAATACAAATTACCTAGCATTTTAGTTAAATTATTTGCAACAAGTACAATCAGCATCATCCAAACACATGAATAAGTTCTTAAAATTATGATAATATAAAGGGTGTTACAAGACACTTAACGAAGCCGAAAGGCACTTGTTCTCGTCACTGAGATGTTTTTTTTGTTCTGGACCATACCTGGGCACCAATTACGGAGATATTGGGAGTCAAAGTTCCAACTTATTTACAAGTTTTTTTTAAAAACGAATTTTTATAATATTATAAATTTACTTCAAATACCTCCACGACCCCCGTACTATTTAATACCGCACAATGTTTTTTGTGCATTACATTGAATCTTACAGTAATAGGTGATTTTTAACCCCAAAAAAAAAGTCGTTTCCCAGCAATAATTTTGGGTTAGAGTTACTTAGTTTGATGTATAGAATGCTTGGTTGACTGTTTCGTGAAGGGTCCGTTTACACCCTTTTTGTGAAACGAGTATAAAAATACTCGAGAGAAATGAGTATTTTTAATTTTAAAATCAACGTATTAAGTTACGTTTACACCGCGCGCTCGTGCTAGGGCCTCGGTTCTGCGATTTAAGTGACTCACAAAATTGTAATGGCTCACAATAACGTAACCCATTACACTATCGTTCACAAGTTTACGAATCAATTTGGAAAATAGAACACTCGTATTATTCATACCTACTTATGAATGTATTACGAAGAATCGTTAATATTTTTTTCGACGAAAATGAACAATGAACATTTTGTTGACGCCTACTAAATATTTCGGTGAATCGATCTTTTGCTGTCGCCCTTTAACGAAATACGTGAATCAGGTAAACTTTCTGGTAAAGTTAGTTTGTTTCCCAGAATACATGAATGCGTTCTCTTTATATCGATATTTTTTATTCGTGTTGCTTGGGAACTGGAAACGGTCAACACTATGTGCCATCAAATACAGGGTGTAAACAGACCCTTCACGAAGCTATTAACCAAACATTCTGTACATCAAACTAAGTTACCCTACACAAAAATTATTGCTGCGAAACGACTTTTTTTTTTGGGTGAAAAATAACCTTTTACGGTAAAACTCAATCTAACGCATTCAAAACATTGTGCTTATGGATGCATTTAATAGTAACCGGTAATGGAGAATTAGAAGATTAAGAAAAGTTACCTTAAAAAAATTATTTAAAAAAAAATTGTGAGAAAGTTGGAACCTCCAATAACTCCGTAACTAGAAGGTTCCCAGGTATGTTCTAGAACAAAAAAAAAATCGCAATAGCGGGGAGAACAAGTGCCTTTCGAGTTCGTTAAGGGTCTATTTACACCCTTTATATATTTGTGAGCCCACCATACTGATTTTGAAAAGATATCTCGCTGTTCTAGTGGTCAAAAGCTCGACTGCTCAGCATGAGGGTTCGATATCCAGGTCGGACAGGTTCAGGCGATTTTTTTTAAAGATTTTTTTCAGGAACAGCCACTAAGCCTGAACTTGTGCCCAGTCGATGACAATAGGCGCGTCCCCTATTAAACTCAAACATAACTGGCGAAATGTGGGTGCACCACTGCACCCTTCCACCCTTGGGTTAACCCTTCGAGGAGTTCAAGCGTGATGTGATGTCATGTCATGTTCTATTCCATCTTTGGTGCTCCAGGAACTACCAACCCTCAAAATTTTGTGATCTTCTTTACACAATAGGCGCAGATGAGCAATATTACCATTAAGTACTAAGTATTTACAAACAGTTGTAGTAAGTTGTAATCCCGTTTACTGTTGTGCATTTAGTTTTGTAAAAACTGGCCCTTATTACATGAGGCCTAAACAAAACTGGCGAAGTAGAGGTGTATTATACAGTATATTGTACAAAAATTTCGCCAGTGTTGTATAATTTGTTATACTATAATCTCTGCCTCTTCGGAGAATACAAAGGAGGTGTTATGAGTTCATAATTGTCGTAGTTTAGAGTCAGTAAACATAAAAATCTTTCTGTCTACCGCTGCGCAATGCGAAGTGCGGCGCGCAATATCACAATGCTCAAGTCAAGCGATGCGAAAATGTGTAGTATAACTCTATAATATGACGCATATCACGCATAACGGTCGGCTGCTATTCTGTGCGATAGGCGCCGCTCACATCAAGCGTCTGTCTGCGGTGAGGGCGAGGGGGCGACTGCGGCGGGGCGCGGGGCGTCACGGCCGCCGCACATGCCGCCGCGCCCGCTGCCCGCCGCCATGCCGCATACCGCCGCGTCGCCGTAACCTTCGCGCAACGTAGCGCGTCCCATCTCATTTAACCTTAAAATGAGTATGTTTGACGACGATTTAATCGAAAATGTTAAGAAATACCCAGTTTTATACCGCAATAAGTTAAAGAACTATAAGAGCATGATAAAGAAAGGCAACTGTTGGATCGCAATCGGAGAGGCACTAAATAAATCTCGTGAGTAATTTCTCTTATGTAACTTAATAAATCATGTTTACCTTATGTTTATATTTTGCATGATTGTTAGTAATAACGTGGCTAGTAGAAATATAGTCCGATATCTATGTTGTTATGAACGTGTGACTGCAGCAGCCAATCACAATCGAGTGTTCGTGGGGGAACAGAGATAGCGTAGAGCGAAACGTTTGACGAGAGCTGTACCTACCTCTCGTGCGTGCATAGAAACATAAACATGTTCTGTACTGTAGTACGGCCGCGGCAGGTGGCTCAGTTCCGAAGTGTTTTTTTTCTGGCCTATTCAAACTTTGTCAACGTTTCTTGTATTGTTGAACGTACCTATTTGATTGGCGCTTGCACCGTACAGAACTGCAAATGTGCACTAGATATTACTACTAAAAATGAGTCATGTTAGTTTGGTGTACCTACTTATATTAGAATGTTATGTAAAGTAAATATAGAATAGAATATACTTTATTGTACACCGTAATTGAAACACAACTGGTTTACAATATTGCTAATTCTATGGTTACAATAGCGGTCTTATCGCTGATAGCGATATCTTCCATACAATCTTTGGATGGACTGTACGAAGATGTACGTTGCTGATTCTTACGGCCTTAATATAATAGGTATTTGCTTATTCTCTTGAGGAAAGAAACATTAGTTTCTTTAACTGTAACGCATACTAATGTGTAATATGACTATGTATCTAGGTAGGTAGTCGAAAATAATGACATCTCTGTCCGATAACATCAGCATGTGAGCAAGACTATAAGAATAGGTGTAAATGGGCCCTTCACGAAGCCGTCAACCAACCATTCTGTACGCACGACGGCCCGGGCCACTCAAGCTATACAAAACCAGTTTATCTGGATCTCTCATTGTATAGGAAATCTATACAAAGCGAGGCCAAGATATACTGGAAATGTACAGCTTCATGTAGGTACCACCGTGTGTACATCAAATTAAGCAATTCTACGCAAAAATTATTTCTGGGAAACGATGACGATTTTCTTTTGGGGCGAATCATCAGGTTTTACGATAGGATTCAAATAGCACTCAAATCATTGTGCTGATGGATGTATTGAATAGTACCGAGTTCGTAGAGGTATATAAATTTGACCTCAATATTTCCGTAACTAGAAGGTTCCCTGGTATGGTATAGAACCAAAAAAATCGCAATGTCAGGGAAAACAAGTGCCTTTCGGCTTCGTTAAGAGTACTTTTACCATTATAATGTGTTCCCGCACTGGGCCCGCGTGGTGGATCATAGCCCACTCCCTCTCATGGAGAGGAGGCCTGTGTCCCAGCAGTGGGAACATTATAGGCTGATTATGCTTAATTTATTCATATGTAACTTTTGTTCACTATTACTTGAAACGTATTGAAAGATTGTTTGTTACAGCCGAAGAATGCAAGTCGAAATGGCGCAATATACGAGACAATTACATAAAAAACAAAAAGAAAAAGATAACGGGAGGCGGCTCCTCATATTCCAAGTACGACGACGAGAGGCTGAACTTCTTATCAGACTCATATGATGATGGGATGGATGAAACTTCAAACACCAGTAATCTGGAAAATGCAGTGAACGAACCTATTGAGATAACTTTCGAGTGCGTGAAGGAAGAATACGATTCGTCCGAAGAGGTGCCGTTGTCTGAGTCCCCATTCATGATCGGAACTTCAGCAAGGAGCACTTCAGATCAACCTGCTTATCCTCCAAGCCTGGTAGCTGCTTCATATGATGCCAATCCAGGATTGGTTGCACAACAGCTTTTACCCGTTCAAGACCAAAGTGTAGCCCCACCGCCAAAAAGAGCAATGAAACGGAAGATAGACTCCATCATAGAAGAACTGAAGAAGGATAGGGAAGAACGGAATGTCATTTTACAACAATTGGTTACTAAAGCTACTAGTCCAGCAGGACAATCGCCTATCCACAACTTCTTCTCCAGTATGGCAGACATTGCTTGTAATTTCCCGCCGGAAAAGATTGCAGAAGTACGGTTGAAAGTCTGCAGCATGATCAGTGAAGTTGAACTCTCAGTTCTGAAAGATAAGACTCAGTTTGGTCCAAGGTTATAACTTTTATTGATATTAGTTTTTATGATTAGTGCTATTTTTGTAAGACCTTTAATTTAAAGTTATATTATAATTAATCTGAATTAGGTAAAGTGTTTTATTAATTTTAGATAGAATTGATTTTTTCTTTTATCATCTGCCTAGCCTTTTCCCAACTATATTGGGGTCGAGTTCCAGTCTAACCGGATGCAGCTGAATACCAGTATTTTACATGGAGCGACTGCCTATCTGACCTCCACAACCCAATTAGTACTGGGTAATACGACACCCCTTGGTTAGACTAGTTGTCACTTTTTGGGCCACTGACTACCTAACGACTGTCAAATATCTACAAATGACAACCGGGACCAACGGCTTAACGTGCTTTCCGAGGCACAGACCAACCTAAGCAAGCATGGCTTAACCTTAAGATCGACCGAGCGGCTGTTATTATTTAGCCGATTTATATTTTTGTTATTATTTATTACCTACCAAATATTTTTCGTCATATCTTTAAATGCTTAATTAAGATAAAGAGCGAACTGCATTTAGCATAATGTTTGAATTATTGAACTCCTTGTTTTCTGCCAAATCTCGACGACGAAAGCGTAGGAACTGAATTGCAATCTCCAATCAAAATAAATTAAATCGGTTTGTTTGTATGCAAATAGTTTGGTCCCTCAATACCCATACCTTCTAAGGCTTCCGAGACAATACATATTTATTGTCTATTGAAGATCTGCCTCAGTATAATAAGCCTGTAATGTTCCCACAGCTGGGAAAAATGCCTATTCTTTATGGTGGATCGGCCATAATCCACAACGCAGGTCCAGCTCGACTTGTGTCACATGTCTTTGATTTTTTCTGGTTCTGGGACATGTTGGCTTCCTCACGATGTTTTCCTAAACCGTTTTGAGAGCAGTGATCGCAGGCGCGACTACTGAGCATGAGGTCCTGGGTTCGATCTCCAGATCGGGCAGTGTTATTGGGTTTTTAATATATAGCCTATAACCATCACAAAAAATATAGGTACATTCCAAAGGGCGAAAGATTTTTTCAAATAGGTGTAGTAGTTCCAGAGATTATCCTCAAAATTTGGGCTCTCTCTT
Organism: Noctua pronuba; assembly: GCA_905220335.1. Classification (NCBI taxonomy): domain Eukaryota; kingdom Metazoa; phylum Arthropoda; class Insecta; order Lepidoptera; family Noctuidae; genus Noctua; species Noctua pronuba. The sequence continues at coordinate 6,632,472 of LR999894.1, forward strand.
TTTAATATTAGTTAAGATAAGATGATCTTATTCATTCAGTCATTTAATGAAATAATTTTATTTTATAAACAGGATTAGTAGTGTAAGCATAAAAAACAGAATTACGTTAGAAATGAAGGTCTAACGATAATTCACTTTTTAAAAGGTTAGTTAATTCCATTTATTCTGTGGTGGACATGTAATTCTGCCTTCTTATCCATGGATGCCTATTGCCTTATATCGACAAACGAATGTTTTGAAGGCTTTCATTACGACTGCCTTTCTAGTTTCTACTAATAAGGGTATTTAGAATGGCGGATAATTACGAAATTACCGCTCGTTTTCTCGTGTCTTCTCGCATTTTCTCAACCTTTTTCAGAAAAGCCGAAAGGGATAACGTAATTTACAGGTACGAATATATCAGTCATGTTGAACCGATTTTGAAAGGCCGTTGAAGCATAATTATTGTATTATGAAGGGTTTATTACGTTACAAGCCTTGAAACCCTTTCAGTGCTGTTTTATTTACAAATAATTTGTCTAGAATACAATATGGAAAAAACTATTTTTTTGTTTTCGGAAAACAAATCTTACAATTTCGAAAAAAAAATTGGGCAAGTATTACTTATAGCAAAAAACATTAATTATAATAAGAGAATTTTACCAAGTTTTGATTGTATTACTTTTCTGATCCAAATAAGGTAGGAGACGAGATATTTTTTCAGCACACTTAAAAAAATATTAAAATCGTAGCACATTCGTAGCCTCGTAGACTCCGCTACGTAACGTAGGCTTACGGCTACTATTTTAATAAAGGTAACTTTTCCGTTTTATTTTAAAGTCATAACATGACGTAGGTTTGAAAACGTTGAATAAACTTCAGACGAACTGATGTTTCGCATTTACAATAAAAAAATGGGATTTTGTCTTTTGAAAAATGAAATTCTCGAAAAATTATGAACAAATACATTTTTACATCATCACCAGCCTACAGCAGTCCACTGCTGGACATAGGCCTCCTCAATCGCCGATTGAGGTCTACACTTAAGAACACGTCTACCCCAACGGTCATCAGTTCTATGGTGAATATGGCCGGCCCTTTCCCACTACAGTTTACTTATTCTGTGAGCTATGTCGACAACCCTGGTTCTCTATCGCGATCCCTCAGAGTCTCCAAGAAAAACGTTCCATAGCTCGCTGAGCGACCTTGACTTTATGGACCAGCCGTACCATGAGTGTCCACGTTTCGGCCTCGATACAATATAACATAATTTGTATTCTATGCTCATTTGTATTACACTAGCTCTTGCTCGTAGCTTTGCCGGTCGAGTTGGTTTGAAATTATCCTGCAGGTACTTACTGCCGGAATAAAAAGTTTCCATTGACCCGTTTAGGTGTGAAAACGTAACGGACAGATAGTAATTTTCGCATTTTACTACTAGGTAGGTAGTAGATGACTATCATAATAGTTCGCATCCTAAAATACGTCAACCAGGTAGGTACCATACAAGTCACTCTGTTCACAGATTATAGTCTCGCCCTATGTGACGTACTTACCGTAGAACTTTTGTTCAGCAAAAAAACATATAAATATATACAGTTAGTGTTTTCTTTTGTCACAACTAATAATAAATTAGCCGCAGGAGAGACTGTTTTCTATTCAAATAAGTTGGATTTCAGAAGATAGCAATGAATGATGAAATCCTAGTTGGCTTTGACTACCGGCGGTATCTGAGTATTCAACGGCTTCAGCATTATTGAACTCTATCAAAATGAAAATGCTTTCTGAAGATAGATTTCCAATATTTCCTTGACTGAGGAAAAAGAAGAAGTCGTCTATTTGGTCAGAGGAACGCTGATATTGGAACCACTATTAGTACTCCACTCTATCTTCTGTGATAAGGCAACACTTGACAAGTCTTTAGACTTAGTTTTCGCTTATCGCAGAATTTTGATTAACTGAAGGCAAAACTCGCCTTTATTTCTGTAATTTTCCTTTACCGAGAAAGTATATTTTGAATAAGTTTAGCGTATATCGCATGTGCAATGATGCTCGCGGCTCAAAATAACAGCTGCTCAGGTCGATCTTCAGATTAAGCCGAGCTTACTTAGTCTGTTCAGTGGATGGGTGACCACCCATTACATACCGACTTTCCTCCGTGCCTCGGAAAACACGTTCAGCGTTGGTACCGGCTCCCATATGTAGATATTTGACAGCTTGTATAGGTAATCAGTGGCCCGAAAGTCTGACAACCAGTCGTACCAACAAGGGGTATCGTATTACCCAGTTCTAACTGGCTTGTGGAGGTCAGATAGGCAGTTGCTCCATGTGAAATACTGGTATTCAGCTGCATCCGGTTAGACTGGAACCGACCCCAACATACTTGGGAAAAAGCTAGGCAGATGATGACATGTCTTCGAATTTTAGGTTCTAGGACATGCCTCATAATGTTTTCCTTTAAAAGTTTTTAATATGCTTAATAGATTTAAAATCACTAACTCGTGCGTCACGTAACATGTGCATATATATGTGAGGCAGGCCTTTTTCGCTCTAGCGACCAATGAGCTAACCGCTTTGAGTGGATGCAACGCTAACATAGTTATAGTATTGTTTATCCAACCAGAAATGGATGATTTAAACAAAGCATTCAAATTAAATTATTTGTGCAGGTTATCCGAAATGCACGAAAGTTAGGTGCACAGAGGCTTTTTAAGGTTCCTCTCCTCAATAGGAAAAATGGAACCCTTATAGCATCACTTTCTTGTCAGTATGTCAGTCTGTCTATCTCTCAAGAACCTTTTTCTAGGGAGTTCGTGGAGATATAAAGTTGAAATTTATATCAAATTCGGGTCTACGATCTCTTTGACCGTTTATGTCGCAAAGAACCAAAATTTATAGGGTACTTCCCGTCGACCTAATAATAATAATACCAGCCTGTTACTGTCCCACTGCTGGGTAAAGGCCTCTTCTCATACAGAGAAGGCACGAGCATTGATCACCACGCTTGCTCGAGACGGGTTGGCGATTTCAGACCGTCGACCTAGAATCATAAAATTTGGCAAGCAATGTCTTACAGCACATGTGAAGGAAAAAAATCTGTTAAAATGTAGTTTAATAACAAACGGCCTACAAGTTTGTACGGAACCCTCGGTGCGCGAGTCCAACTCGCACTTGGTCAGTTTTTTAATATATTTTCATGGTTGTCTTAGTCAATAAGCCCTCGCTATCTCTAAAACATGCCACTAACCTCAATCCTTGGTCAGTTACATCTATTACCAGCGTTCAAAACGAATATGACGTAAAAACGCTATCAATCAAGTCGCGTTCGTTCGTACGTCATGATTCTTAAACATAAACGCGACGACCGCTTTCTGTTAGGACACGGGGTTAGGCTTTCTACTTTACGTGAGTAAAAACCGATAAAAGCCTTTATGACTTATCGTTCACAAGCTTTTAAGTAGAGCCGGGATCGTGTCGGAGGGTGCAATTATTGGCGCAACTTTAGAGGCGGACGTAAGAAACCAGGAATAGGGAGTTGGTTAAGTAGCTTCTGTGTCGGGTTGCATTCGGAAGGAGTATGAGTGGCAAAGATTAAAAAAAAAAAAAAAAAACTTAAATACCGGGAAATTTGTTTCAGGGAGAGCTAACTGTATTAGAACGCCATTTCTTAGTTCAGTTTAATTAAGATTCATGAAAAACTATTATATTATATTATATTATATAATTATATATATTTTATGGAGTTCCTGGAACATAAAATCGCATGATCACTGGTTGTTTCGGTATGCATGAAACATTTACACGCTTATATCTATTAAGCAAAACATGTTTGTTCACATTACATCTTTTATACCATGTTTTTAGCAAATAAATGATATTCTATTCTATTAAATACTTTAAATAATCATTCGCAAACTTAATTATTGATAAATTACAAATTCAAAGTTAACTATCAAATGAATGCCTAAAATTGAACACGAAACGCAATAAAAAGTTGGACCAATTACAAAACGAAACAGCTCGGCTGACTTATTCTCAATTTCCACAACTGTACGTCAAAGTCTTTAAACAGAAACTTTCTTGCTTTTATGCTCAATTCGACGTGTGGCACAATGAGTTTATGCTACGAACCATTAAATTACGTCTAGAATGGTTAAAGTTGAACTTTTGATTAATCATGTGTGTCTGAAGCTTAGCTCCGTTCGAGGCTATTTATTAAGTTGCCAACTTACGTTAGACTGCGGGCTTTGCTTAAGTCGGGCTTCTGTGCGGTGATATTCAAGGTACTTAAACGCTTCTACAAAATGTATATCGTTGTTACTTAGAAGATTGAATGACAATATTTTGGCGTGTAGCATCTGAACAGAACAAATACATAATTTGACATCATCGTCAGCCAACAGCAGTCCACTGTTGGACATAGGCCTCCTCAATCGCCGATTGAGGTCTACACTTAAGTCACGTCAACCCCAACGGTCATCGGTTCTAGGGCTAATAAGTCCGGCCCATTGCCATTTCAGTTTACATTTTGAAGATTTTTTTTTGTCCAATGAAAAAATAAATAACTTATGAGTTGTGATACTTGTGATCCATCAAGTATCCACTAAGTTTTTAAGTATAACAAACAAAGGAGCAGCGGTGGCCCGACTTACGAGCAGCAAGTCGTGGGTTCAAACTCGGGCAGGCATTACTTTGTGGAATTGATTTCATCACCACTGCTCTTAAACGGTGAAGGTAAACATCGTGAGGAAAGAGGCATGTCCTTGAACCAAAAATCCGAAGACATGTGACATCTACCAACCCGCACTAGGCCCGCGAGGTTGAAACTCCCTCCCATAAAGAGGACGTATATGTCCCAGCAGTGGGAACATTATAGGCTGATTATAAACAAAGTTACGTCAGACCTAAAATAATACACAGTTGAGTATTTATTAATGTAAGTTCAGTAACTGAAAACTTACAAGGAGTCCAAGAGAGACTAAGTTGAAAAAGTTTATTTCAACTGACAATAAGACTTTTTGATAATGAAACGCCCATGATAAACACAGAGAACAAGTAAAATATTATTATTACCCCTCAAAGGGTTGGCTTGTGGCTTCCCGAGGCAAGTGCCGCGGTCGCGCGGTTCGAGTCATTGTTTCTGCCAAAGTTTCATTTACTTAGCTTCAACTTAAAGTTTGTGCTATATTTGATTTTCAACCACTGTCAAACAACAAGCAAACTCAATGTTGTTTGTTGGCTATTTGTTTTTAACTTTTCTAACTCCAGATGTAAAACTACATTCAGTAATTTTTTACCCGATTTTTGTATATTTAAATCATGAGTTATTTATGCAGAAGAAGTGATAATTGAATATGAAAGAAACCACGAATTATCGGTGTCTCTGATTGTTTTAAAATAAATTACTATAAGCTTATAACTTAGGAACTTAGGCTTCTCTCGAGGACTTTCAGTATGTGTATAAGTTAGGGCACCTCGAGCAAAAGCTGTACCAACTTTTAAAACTACAGGGGTTATTTTTTCTGATCGACCAATTTTAAGCTAATTTTCTTATACTATTACGTTTGGGAAAAAAATTGCTTGCTGGAACGCGGGCTAAGTAATTAACGCCTGTAATAGAAAATGCCTACACGCATGGGAAAATAGGCATTTTTTTATTTTTGTATTTTTAGTAGAAACTTTCCATTTTTCGTTTTCTAAAATTGTGCACTTCAATATTTAATAAAGTGGACTGTGTGGTTGCCGGAAATTAATATCAGCTCATCCGACTGAGGGATTATATCAAACGTAGTACCGTCCAGTGTAAATTAATTCTTTTGCGAAGCGAGGATATCTCCAACATTTACGTCGGTTCTGTGGCTGGGAATGTACATTGCTTTAGTAAATTACTGCCACACAGCTATGAGTCACAAAAACGACGTAGTTTAATGACAAACAATTTCTATTTGAACTCGTTTTACGATGTAACCTCTTCGTTTAACTGGCAGAGAAGATTTAAATTATTTCAAGGTGTGGGACAGGTGGGCAGGAGGGCAGGAGGCAGGAGGGCAGTGCCTATGTATTTATAAAATATGAAACTAATTTTCGGGATCAATATCTCTTAATATTATAATTACTTATCCTCTTAGCCAGAAAATCGTGCAACCCCGTGGGTAAGCAAAACCGGACACGGTAATGAACTTCTAGATTTAATAGCTTTACTTAACATTAACTTAAAGTTTATTATTGTAAATAATGGCGTAATTACATCAGACAATGTAGGACCTTTTAAAACATGTAATTCAGCAAAATAATTCGGTGAACCTTATACAGCAAACATTTCTGCGTAAAGTTCTTAAGCCGTAATTGGGTCTCGAGGTGGCCTTGCACAAGTCCGAGGCCATGAGCTTTCATAGGCCTCGGAATGCGCCACCGTCGGGATCCACGCTGACGGTAGGAGGGGTTCCCATCGGCGTCGAGTCGACTTTGAAGTACCTAGGACTCGTCCTCGACAGCCGGTGGAACTTCGTTGAGCACTTCCGACGTTTGGCTCCCAAACTGGAACGGGCCGGGGCTGCCTTCAAGCGGCTCTTGCCCAACCTGAGGGGTCCAAACGCCTCCTGCCGTAGGCTCTACGCGGGGGTCGTGCGGTCCATGGCCCTTTACGGGGCCCCGGTGTGGGCGCGTTCAATTAAGCGGCGTGCCGCGCACTACCTGAACGCGCCCCAAAAGGTCGTAGCCGTAAGGCTGATCCGGGGGTACCGCACGATCTCCCGCGAGGCGGCGAGCCTCCTAGCCGGATTGCCGCCATGGGATCTGGAGGCGATAGTCCTCGCGCGCCTGCATGAATGGCGCGCGGGGGCACTACGTCGGGGGGAAACTCCGCTGCCGCGGCAAATCACCGCTCAGCGGACAGACCTCCGACGCGATCTCATGGCGACATGGAGACAGCGACTGTCGCAACCCAGTGCAGGGCACGCCACAATAGTGGCGATAAGTCCCCTCTTTGAGGAGTGGCTAGAGAGGCGCCACGGCGCCCTCACCTTCCGCCTGACGCAGGTCCTCACCGGACACGGTTGTTTCGGGAGGTTCCTGCACCGAATCGGGCGGGAGGAAACGCCCGGGTGTTATCATTGTGAGGATCGTCCGGAGGACACGGTGGCGCACACCGTGGAGGTCTGCCCCGCTTGGGCGGAGCTCCGCCGTGTCCTCGAAGCGGCGATCGGCGGCGGCGACCTCTCGCTCCCGGCCCTGGTTCAGGCCATGGTCCGGAGCGAGAGGGAATGGGAAGCCGTCACCTCCTTCTGCGAAGCAGTCATGCTAGCGAAGGAGGTGGCGGGACGTGAGAGGGAGAGAATCTCACGTCCCAGCCGCCGCGGGCGAAGCACCGGGCGTCGGGGGCCACGTGGTGGCTCCCGGCCACCGTAGGCGCGGGCCTGTGGACGGTGAGTAATGGGTTAGCTCACCGTCCGTCCGTCTTATGACGACAGGCCGTGTCGACGGCGCGTTCGTGTTCCACGCGCGCCTCAAAGAGATGTCAGCAACCAAGAAGGGGCCCGCAAGGGCCGATGCCTGCCGGGGCTGCGGGACTGTTCGAAAGAGATACCGTGGCCCTGGAACACAAAGGGCAATGAAGGAACATGGATGGGTTTTAGTCAGTAAGAGTCTGACACTCCCTCCCACTCCACCCAGAGCGGGAGAAGTCATTTGATGATTTCCCATCCGTAAAAAAAAAAAAAAAAAAAAAAAGTTCTTAAGCCGTAATAAATATAGAGGGCCTTGCTTTATTAAATGTGTCTCTACTTAAAAATAATTAGAATCATTAAGTGAAACTATCTTTAGAATTATTTAGTTCTTAAAATAAGTCAGACGTACTGTTTAATTGAATTCAGTATACTACATTATTTTCAAACTACTAATAGATATCAAAATGGGTAAAGAATTACAGGGTGTCAAAAAAATGGTCCACATCGCTGTCAATAGGAAATGTGCACAGGCGGCTGGCAGCATTGCCACGTTGGATGGCAATGCTTTTAGTTCTATAATAATTATATAGCTCTGCCTACAAAGGAGAAAGGGCGGAATTGCCCTGGCGTCCAATAGCGTTAAGATATATACCAATTGATAGATCTCTTTAAGACGAAGATTTCTTATTATGGCGACTTCTCTCGATTCAGAGTCAGAGAGGAGCTACAGAAGTCTAATGTTGAGAAATTAAGTTAGATTAAATACTGTTATTTCGTCAATTTTTTAACTTTCATTAATACTGTACGTTTCAAACACCATATTATACGCCTATAAACGTCACTTTCAAAACATTGACATCTTAAAATGCCATTTTAGGAGCAAATCCTTACAGTAACAGTATCTTGGACAGATCGTTAATACTACCCCAACGCTCAATAGCGTTAAGATATGTATTAATGGATTGATCTCAACAAGAAGAATATTTCTTGCTTTGACAACTTTTCTCGGTTCAGAGTCAGAGAGGAGCTACAGTTCGGTGCCTAATCAACTACCTAGTTAGATTAATAAAATCGGAGAGACTACGAATTAGCAAAAGTTGTATAGTAGCAAATATTCTAATTGGAAGCTCTTTCGAATGGTGTATGTCTTATAGCTATTGGTTACCCAGAAAATGATAACTTCGGTGCTCAATCAGACACACATTTAGGTCAATAATTCCGAACAGACAACGAATTAACAAAAGTGGTGCTAGGAGCAAAAGTTCTCTTTGAAAAGCTCTATCGAATAGTGTATACCTTATGACTATTATTTGCCCGTAAACTATTAATTGGTTGTAAACAAAATATTAACTTCGGTGTTTAACTAGTGACCTATTTAGGTCAATAACTCCGAACAGACTGCGAATTAGCAAAAATTATGTTAGTAGCAAAGGTTCTCATAGAAAAGCTCTCTCCAATGGTGTATAACTTATTGCTATTGGTTTCCCAGAAATCCTTAACTTCGCTGCTCAAATGGTCACCTATTTAGGACAATAACTCCGAACGGAATACGAATTAGCTAAAGTGATGCTAGTAGCAAAAGTTCTCTTTGAAAAGCTCTATGCAATGGATTATATGTTATTACTATTGATTACCCAGAAAACATTAATTGGTTGCCAAGAAAATTTTAACTTCGGTGTCCAACTAGTCAGCTATTTATGCCAATAACTCCAAACGGAATACGAATTAGCGAAGGTCAAAAAATGGGCAAAGGTTTTCCTTGAAAAGCTCTATACAATGGTGTATATCTTATTGCTATTAGATACCCAGAAAATCTTAACTTCGGTGCTCAAATAGGCACCTATTTAGGTCAATAACTCCGAACCGTATACGAATTGGCAAAAGTCGTGTAAGTGGCAAAGGTTCTCCTTAAAAAGCTCTATCGAATGATGTATATCTTATAGCTATTTGTTGCCTAGAAAATCTTAACTTCGGTGTCCAAATAGTCAGCTATTTAGTTCAATATCTCTGAACGGACTGCGAATTAGCAAAAGTATTTTAGTTGCAAAAGTTGTCATTGAAAAACTCTATGTAATGAATTATATGTTATTACTACTGGTTACCCAGAAAACCTTAATTGTTTGCCAAAAAAATCTTAACTTCGTTTTCCAACTAGTTCCCTATTTAGCTCAATAACTCCGAAAGTACTGCGAATTGCCAAAAGTCGTGTTAGTAGCAAAGGTTCTCCTTAAAAAGCTTTTTTCAATGATGTATATCTTATGGCTATTGGACCTTGGGGCAGATGCCTATACATCGATGCCCATTCTCCTTTGGGGAATTAAAGCTCAAAAACTTTTGGTTCATATAACAGAAGGCTTCAAGGCTTATGTCCTGTAATTAAGAACGTTCAAAATCAAGTCGGAATCTCATCTCCCGTCCAAAACTTGTCCCCCGGGACATGATCTGCAGTGACATGTATGGAAAGTACTTAACCGATTGTGCACAAAATGTGTTTACAGCGGCGTTTACCTACTTGGTAGGCCAAATGGCAAATACACTTTGGCAAAATGAGGATTCGTCATCTTCATCTCGTCATCAATTAAAGATCCTTCCGACACACAGCGTGAATGCAGACGATGTGCTGGAGTGTCTGAAGTGACCCGACACCTGCACTTTAGAGGACCTCAAATACGCCACAGGAGCAGCGATAACGTGGCCACGTACTGGGCCAAAATAATTAAACAAGCCGTACCATCGACACGAAAGAAGAAAAAAGAAGATAGGCATAATTTTATAACTTGTGTAATTTAAAAAATCACCCGCATAAGCATCGGCCTATGTCCCAACAGCAGAAACAGTATTGGCTGATTATGCTAAACATATCTAGTGAAATGTATGTTACTTAATGTAGCCTTCGGGGAACATTATGATGTTATGTTATGCCTGCGGCAGGCATAACATAACACCATCGTCTGCCGGCAAATACATGTATACAAATGTTACATGTGAAATAATTAATTGTAACGCAACGCTCCACTCCGTAACAAAGCTGGTTCGTGAGATACCTCTTTTCAACGCCTGATTTACCCCACAAGAGCGAGTTTTATGAACTTTAGAAAAATATGCAGTTAACAAGCATATAATCAATATTATGTTTCACTAAAAAGAATTGCAATTCATTAATAGCTTTAGTCAAAAAAACATTGTAAACCTGCGCGAATATTTCGAGGGGCTTACAATTTTGCTGGACTGGGCCCTTAATAGCCTCCATTTTTGTTATTATTGGAATATTTTACGTCTACTACGCATTTCGGTTCCGGATTTGGGTCACAAGTCACAAAAGCACGTGAGGGTTGCTGGATATTGTGATGGAAATCCGAGATTATACTAAAAACGATTTCCGTTCAATCTACGTAGAAGTACGATGTGGCATCAAGCCGTCACAACTCACACTCGTGTTGGCGTGTAGTCATCAATCATCGTACCCTTTGGTGTTTTTCGTTTTTATCTAGATGTCTTTATGAACTGATTGCGGGTTTGTGTTTATGTGTCTATTTCTGGCGTTAAGTGTGATAAAGTAAAGCCACGAGCATACATTCATATGTACAGGAAGTAGCTTTTGAAAGTTATTTTCGTCTACTGCATTTAATGTACTTGTATGAATGCAATGTACTTTTATAACCCTAACTATTATATTATCCTTAACCTAAAGATAAAATCGATATTTATTAACGATAAAATAGTTTTTTTCAAATTGGATAAGTTTATACATGTTAGTACTCATGACTGTACACCTAAAGCCAGAAATAGGCAATCAGTGTACAAATTAACACATGTTTGGAAAATGTCACATTCATTTTGATGTTCTCAAAATACTAACGACCAAGAGTTCAATGGGCTATATTATAAAGATTAAATTCGTAAAGAATAGAGATTTACTTGATAGATAGTCATTGTTTCGGCTTACCGTGCAATTTTCTAGCAATATATTATGCCTTTTTATCTCAGAAATAAATTGGAATATGCAACTAGACATTATTTCAGCGAAATCGGGGATTTATGAAATATCTATGATATTGAAAGATGATTCGCATTTGAAGAGAGAAAATGATACTTTCTCACCTTTTGTTGGTATTGTTCTGGAGTTCAATTAATTTCTAGTTTATTAATTGAAATCTTTAGTAATGTTTCAGGCATGAATTTTGCAGATTCGTTTTCTCGGCTAAATCTAAAGAGCTTGAAGTTCCAAAGTTAATCTTAGATCAGTTTAATGAATATCTATTTAAAGATAGACAGAATTCACGGTATTTGCTAAGCATGTTCGCATTTAACTCATCACAACTTTCCGACTACCTTTGATTACGTCGCGAATGATAGAAATGCGTGAATCGCGAATGTTGAGAATGCGTTGGAACCTTGTTCGACGGGTAAACTTAATTTTAAAGGAATTTTGTGGAATTTAGGGAAATCTCGTCGTTTTTCGTTCTCCCGCCACTTCCATTGTGGAATTTGTAATTCTTATTACTTATCATAATCTATTGAATCTTCTCAAAGGATTAATTCTTTTTTTTCTCTCTTTTCAATAGAATTTGTAATCCCTCGATTTCCCTAATCCCTTTCAGAAAACGTTCATCCGATTGTATTTTTTTCTTTTGTGTAATTTGGTCTTTTGTGTGGCAATAAAGAGTGTTTGGAACGGTTGGAGCTATAATTCAGTAAATGACAGCTAAGTAGGTTCCTAATTTATTTGAATCCGACCAAAAATATTTATAAAAAAAAAAACAGAATTTACAGGATAGAGACATCTGATGCAAAAGGTAGATTAAATGGGGTAGACAAATCTATAGCAGGTAATGTAAGAGAACCTAGACTCACTGCTATCATACGATACGACCCTCTGAACCCCAGGGCCTATGTAACGTCTTCCAAGTAATTACTTGGCGTGATATACCCCTTCAGTGCCTCGTAAAGGTCGCTCGACCGGAATCCTTTTAGGCGACGTAACTCAATAGTGTTTAAAATCGACTTACCCCAACATTATTCAATCAAGACCATTTGCTATAAGGCTCAACGCCCATTGGCGGAATGGTATGAAAAAACTAGGGTTCTTTATGGGAATGAACAACTCGCACCATGTTTTATGTTGTGGTGTGTGTGGCATATGTCACATGTTTTTTTATGTTTCCTTCAGCTTTATGCTTCCTCAGTTTTGAGATCAGCGGTAATGAAATAAATAACACTAACGCGCCTACTTGGGTACGAACCTACGACGCACAACTCGTAAGTATACCGTCGTTACACCTGGGCTACCAGACCTCAAACGGGAACTTGTCAAATTCAAACAATTCTAGAAAATCTTTACAGGGTTGGAAGGGACACCGACGATAAAACGGTTACCACGTATTCAGTACATCATACAACCTGGGGGGAGGGGGGGGAAGGAGTTCATAGAAATGTTACGGTTATCGGTTATTTAAAAAAAATAGATTCAGACTGATGTAACTACTGCATACAATATGGTAGGTAACTGATTTAGCGTCGGTGTCCCTTCCACCTTGTATACGTATATTAAAATTAATGTCTGTTTGTTCGTACCCTAGAGACTTCTAAACTACTGAATCGATTTTGATGAAATTTTGCAAAGTTGTTTTTCTATAAAGGTTGTAAAAAGACCCTTAACGAAGCCGAAAGGCACTTGTTCTCCCCGTCATTGCGATCATTTTTTTGTTCTAGAGCATACCTAGGAACCTTCTAGTTAGGGAGATATTGGGGGTCAAAGTTCCAACTTTTTCACAAGTTTTTTTTTAAATACATGATTTTAATGCAAGATTTTTACTTTAAACACCTCCACGACCCCCATACTATTGAATCCATTCATCAGCACAATGTTTTGAGTACGTTACATTGATTCCTACCATAAAACGTATTTTTTTACCCCAAAAAAAAAAGTCGTTTCCCAGCAATAATTTTTGCGTAAAGTTACTTATTTTGACGTACAGAATGCTTGGTTGACGGCTTCGTGAAGGGTCTGTTTACACCGTGTATACGGCAGAGGTTTCTGAAAAAAGGCGTAATAACTTAGTAATGTTTCAAAAATATTATAAAATATGAATATTCCCCATATACTGTACCATTAGTAAGCGTTGCGCCTAAGGTTCGTATCAGAAATGATATTGTTCGTAAAGCTTCGGGATATCATAAATGTAGGTCGTAGGTCACCGGTAGCTAGGACAGTGGACAATTGGATAAAATATGATAATATTATTTTCTTATTCTTATTATTATATTTATTCGAAAATTCGATATGGCTTTATGTATTTAGTTGCCAATATGAAAAAATACGAGTTCGGCAAATTAGTTTTGTTGTTTTTGTTTTTTTTTTATTATTGAAAGACACAACAATCTTATTCTACTTCCTACTATCCTACTTCCTACTTATATAATAAATGCGAAAGTTAGTGAGAATAGATGGACGGAGGTTTGTTACTTTTTCACGCAAAATCTGCTGAACGGATTTGGATGAAATTTGGCACCCAGATAGTTTATAACCTGGATTAACACATAGGATACTTTTTATCCCGGAAGTACGATCCCGTGGGATGATTACCGAAGCTACTAGTTTATGCGAAGCCGCGGGCATAACCTAGTAATATAAATTCTACAATACACGAAGATTTAAATACCTGTGTCGTGCTGGTATTTCTCCCCCAATCTTACACTCTTCTGAAAGTTATACATACATACGTCAATTATTGCAATTTTACGCTCAGAGAACCTTTTTTTAAATTCCATTATACCTTCTTGCATACACAAATAACTATGTATGGCTATCTAATTTAATAATTGAAATGTCAATGTTCAATAATTGGCCGGTCGGGTCAGTCAATATGAAATGCGCATATTCAATTATTGGCTGCAGCAAACCAAATATTATTTAAAATTAACGCTGACTTTCAATGTTCCATTCTATTTTAAATTTGCTACAGAGTTCTTGAAATAACATTACCAACGGCTTTATTGGAAACACAATACCCATTCATAGGTTACTAACAATATGTGTCTTCAAAGTTCCAAGGAATATACCTCTGCAATTCTTGAGGGTTTAAACAGAGGTGGCCGGTCTATAAGTACAGCCACGAGCACTAATATGTAAACACTTAACAACTTTTAAAAGTGTTTTTCTTCTACTGCTCTGATTAAAATATCATGTTGTTACGAACATAAGTATTCTGGAACTCATATTTTTATGAAAAACATCCTATTTCCAAAATTCCAAGTTACAATCGTTATTTCTCGTGAAAATTGCTTTTGAATTTTGTAAAGTGTATACATATTGGTGCTCGGGACTGTATAGGTACACACACAATTAACTTTTTAATTAAGGCTGCGAGCCGGGATCAAGTTCGGGCTACCACTGAGAAATTCCTGATGGAAAGACTCAAATACACTTTGTCCGAACCTGTAAATCGAATCCATCCCTGTGCTGGTAGGTAGACTAACGAGGCAGTCACCATCATCATCTGCCTAGCCTTTTCCAACTATGTTGGGGTCGGCTTCCAGTCTAACCTGATGCAGCTGAATACCAGTATTTTACATGGAGCGACTCTCTATCTGACCTCCACATCCCAGTTAGTGTTGGGTAATTCGATGCCCCTTGGTAAGACTGGATGTGAGACTTTCGGGCCACTGACTACCTGTAACGACTGTCAAAGATCTACAAATGACAGCCGTGACCAACGGCTTTACGTGCTTTCCGAGACACGGGGGAAACTAGGTATGTAATGGGTGCTCACCCATCCACAGACCAACCTGAGCAAGCGCGGCTTAACTTGAAGATTGATCCGAGCGGGTGTACTTATTTAGCCACGAGCTCCTTAATAATTCATTTTAAAGAGGATTTTCTTAACCTGACTGTGCAAAAAGTGGGTCTCCCTTGTTTGACCGAAAGGAATTTGACAAATTTTCACTTCCCAAAAAAATTTTTCGCATAATTTCATTTGCCAAATTATTTACTTAGCAAAAAATCTATTCCCAAAAAATTGTAACGCAAACCTATTGTTTGGGAAGTGAACGTTTATACTATAACTTGTTTACCAACTAGTACTTTTAATTTTTTTTATTTAGTCAAATATTTCAGTTGGAATAACAGTTTTTACGCAAAATCAAATAAAACAAATTCTAAACAGGTTAAAATAATATGAATATTAACTATTCTTTTTTTTAGTTAGTTGCGTTTTTCTCCATATTTTTTTTTCTATATAATGTAGTCGTTCCTGGCTGGAGGTCACAGTTTTAACCTAACCTAACCATTTTTTTTTAAATAAGTCACAGTTTTAACCTAACCTAATCCTAATCTAAATAGTTCAGTTCCGGGTAACTTACTAAAAACAATCTCTTTTTTCTATTAATGCAAGTCGTTTCTGGCACTCGCCGGCCGCTGCCGCGGCACCACTCGCTGCGCTAGCTCGGCTCGTGCGTAGGAGGTCACAGTTTTAACCTAACCTAACCTACCCATTTTGTATACCATATTTTGCATTAAACAAATGATTATATTAAAATGAAATTGCATTTTTTAATTATATAATTTCCAAAAAATCTTATTTTTGCCTTAATATTTTTCGTCTTAACAAATCATTTCACCAAACGTTTATTGTCTGAAGATTGTTTGCTGTAATAAATCATTTGAGTAAAGACCAAATGCCATACTGACATTATACTTGGTAATATTTTGGCAAGTAAAAATTTGACCAAATAAAAATATGCGTACTAAAATCATTCGAAATACTGCAATGGTATAAAAAAGGTTGCTAAAACTTGTTTGGGTAATGAAATTTTGTCAAAATCTTTTCGGCAAAACGGCAGGCTCCCGCAAAAAGTATCTAACATGACTGAAAATTTGGTTTACCCTACCTGAGGCCCTGAGATGAAAATAATAAGCGTCATTTTGGTTCGACTGTAGTAGCTAGGCCACGTTACCTCCTTCGTTTACTTAAAGGCTCTCTCTTTGATCATCAGATGACAGCTGTTTTGATTGATTGATATATAAATAATAAAAGCCAATCATAACACTTGACAGGGGATTTGGAAATGTTTCAAGTAAGTTATTGTTGTTGTGTAAATCTGGGACTTAACCCTCCTTCACAGAATTAAATTACGCAGATTGTCTATGAAATTGGATGTAAAAGCTTTCCAAGAACGTTTTTCATAAAGTTTAAATCTCATTTTATGGGAACCTGGAAATTCCAGAGTTTAAAGTTTAATAATACCAGCTGTAAGCGTAACCAACGGCAAGTATTCGCGGAAAGGAAATTCATAAGAGCGCGAAGCGAAACAACCCATGTCATGTATTTTATTGAAAAAGGAAACAGCACAGATGTGCGATTGTGCAATGGAAACCACTGAGAATGTTTTCCTGGCCCTGCAGTCTCGACAAATATAGCGACAAAAATCGGTCGTTAAGTGTTATCGATGTCAAATTTCTTTAATTCAACCTTATGATTTCGAAATAAAGTATAAAATCTATTAAAGGAATTTGACAACGATACGACTTAGCGACCGATTTTTGTCGCTATCTAATGTCGACACTGCAGGGGCTGGTCGGTTTTGCTACCTCGCCCGCTTAAGGGGTTATGTTGCGGGTCATCAACCCTGAATTACGTTTCAGATGAAAGTGACCGGTCTTGGGGAGCCCCTTTATTTATTTAGCTACATTCGAAAAGTTGCCAGGTGTAATATTGAGTATCTAAATGATTTTTCAGATAAAGCATTTACTGTTTTTTTAGTTTCTCTTATTACTGAGGTTTCAATATTTTCACATTTGTTCTTTAAAGCACTTAAACGATTTTGAAATGTAAAGAAATGGTTGGACACAAAAAGCTGAACATCTTGCGTGTCAGACGATATCTACATCGTTATCACGTTTCTTTTAGATCTAAGAAACGGGTACCTAAGAAGCACTGGGTACCTAGTTATTTGTAAGAATAGGAACGTACTACGTATAGTTAGTAAATATACCAGAGTTACAACTGACTTCGTGAATAAATAAATTCGTTGTTCGACTTCGATCCGACCGTCGAAGTCTGAACCGAATTGGATGGACTTTGCATCAACAAAACTGGATGTGACGGTTCTATACCTGGAAGTCTCATAGGTATTTACGGCCTTCTGGAAATTCTTGTTGTTTTTCAGTTTTATTTTTTTATCTTGGAAAGAGATCGTGTAAATTACATTGTAGTCAGAAAGTAAAGCCGACAGCACATAGGTGGTAAAATGCTGACTTCGAGCTGGCCTATCGTAGCACGGAGTTTCAATAGAATAAGAGGCCAGCCCTACTGGTTTTGTTACCATAGACGCGTGGCCCGTTGTACGAAAAGCTACAAATTAAATAAACAGAAGGCAATAAATAACAATTTCCGTCAGAGCGGTCGGGTGTTAATTAGGGTAATTATTTATCTGCTTATCAAGTAATTAGTATCTGTGGGATTGATCCTGCCATCCATTATGGCGGCTTTGGACTGCATTGTGTTCAGGACAATATGTTCGCGACCTAGTTGACGGCGGTGACTTGTCTATGATTAACGTCTTTAGTGAAGCGTTGTGACGTCACACCTGTGTCTATGAAATTGGAGTGTTATGTTTTGCTGTACTGCTATTTCAATTATACAGGCCACAAGACATTATCGGGTGTTTCTTCTCGTAGTAGTAAGATAGGAAACACCGACTTCATCAGAAGTACGTGAAAAAATAACATGTAAGAGTGTTATAACCTACTTAAAAAAAATAAAAATAATTTAATTTATTACTTCGTTTTATTTATCAATTTATGTGGACTGAAGTTTTATACCCACGCAGCGTGCGTGAACCTAAATTGGTTATTAAGATGCTTTTATAATTATCATGCTTCAAAATTAGATGAGGTCACAGTTTTTTTTACACGAAATATGCTTGTGTTTGGCCGCAACTCGCCATGTGAAGCGATGATGCGGCCTAGGATGGAGCACGCTTGCCTAGAAGAAACCGAGTCATTCGAACTTCCAAGAGATCCAGATTAAAACGTTCATACAGCTGAAGTCATAATTTGGTGGACTAACACCATTCTACAATAAGAATAACATCGTCCACTGATCAAAATTCCATTTGGAAATTTATTAAAACAGAATGTCAATATATCTTAGGAAGTAATAGCTTCATAGACCAAAGACTATAAGAAATCTAGACTCGGAAGCCATAAGCACTTAAGTCAAATGCAAAAACAATTGACTTAAGTGCTTAATGCTTCCTTCCGCGTCTAGAAATAACACAGAGGATCACACGCTCGTGCGGTGTAAACGAACGTCGATTATTGTATCGAAAATACAATCATCCTATAGCATTTTAGTTAAATTGTTTGCAACCAGCACAATCAGTATCATCCATATATATGAATAAATTCTTAAAACTATGAAAATGTTCTAAAACAAGCATTCTTAATTTAAAAATAGACGTGCTTACGTTACGTTAACACCGCGCACACGAGCGTGCGTAAATAAGGTCTCTGAGCAAAAATATGTCTGTATTGTATTGTATTGTTATTTTGCAATGCAGTGACCTTTAGTCGCATTGAAATAAGGTTTATGTCAGAGGTTAAATATCCGTGACAGTATAACCTTTGTTATTTCACATTTTTACCTGTCTTGGAAGCACTAGGAGTTATTAAAGAGCTTCGTCGTGTCGTCGTCAAGTCTCGAGAAAGCAAAACTTCGTTGTTTTGTAAAACATTCTTATAACACGACTGTGAGACCAGCAAAGACAGGGTTATTTGTATTTTAATTAGCTGCGGATTATTTACAAGGTGTTAGCTTCTTGTAAGTAAAGTAACAGAAAATGCTAACTGCAGAATATCATATTTATCATGACATAACATAGATATTAAAGTAGAGTAGGTAGGTTTACATATGGACAGTGTTTGCAACTTTTTTTATGCGTGGCACTATTTAATATTTAAAAACTGCCTACCTACTACCTACTCTTATTAATGACGTTCCAACAAAAAATCAATCGGAAATAACAAATAGTAATTATAAAAATAAATACAAACAATTCTTAGACTCTCTTTGAAAATGCATCATCCTGTTTAAATTTCATTCAATTAGTAATTAGCATCGACGCGATGTCTGACCCGCGCTGTCGTTGTTTTTGTATTCTTTCTTAGTTATTATTTACGAACTACCTCACAATTTGTTATAAACTATGTGTTAACTATAACTTAACAATTATTAATTGCTACGTTAGTATTAAGATAGCTAAAAGTGTTTCAACATCCGGACAAACCTATTGAGGTTTTTGAGATGTTTCTGTTTATATTTTGTTTTGTTCTTTAATTAATAAATAATAAAAAAAAAAAATATTTGATTAATAGGAATATTAGTTGGCTAGGTAATGTTACCAGTTGAACATTCGTGTTGTCTCCAAAATGGTCATAATAGAGTAAATCCAGTTTGTTGACCACCAGACAAATAACCAAGGAGGTCCGGGAATTCGTCGCTAAATTAAATTTAACGTCGCCGTATTTAAGCGACGTTTCCAAGCAAGCAGCCCCAAGAGATTCAAGATTGAAATCTGATTATTAAATTAATATTTTATTGATTTTCTCAGGACCAGCCAAATGGTCTTCGAGAATCTGCGTTTTAATGTCTAAATTAAAATAATATCACGCCTGTAATCTTCAAAGGCTTAGACAGAAGTGTACCTACGTAGGTAATAGCACAGGCACATCCACATTTCGCTGATGCACCGTACGGTAATAGGTAGGTACATTAACCGGGAACAAATCCAGACTCCGTAGCTGATACTGATAAATTCATATTGGAAAAACACAATAACACTATGCCCAACCTCAGAACCTCATGCTCACCGCTCCGCTGCTTGCGACCAATGAGGAAAAGACAAAAATTCAAAACATAAAATTTTAATCTTATTGTTTATCCTATTGTCTTTAGAATAAAACCTATTTCAATAAGAGGATTCATAAAATTTAAATATTTAAGAAGGTTTTTGTATAATTTATGAAACAATGTACTAGGGTCGCATGAACACAGGCTTGACAGTGATATAGGACAGCATAGAGCTGCCTCCAAAAATTTAATAGGATATTTCTTTATGTTTACATAGTGATTAATCAGATTAAAAGTTATTAATTACAAAAACACTGTTTGGGACTTTGGACTACAACCACTCTTTCTTCGCCAGAAGAGTAAAAAAAAAGGTACGTAGGTAAGTCGGTGAAATTGGTGGTCTTAAGATATTTTTTGCATTAGGAATGTGACAAAACCATTGGAAGTTTGTTTCAGGCACTTACGTAAACTGTTTTTCCCCGAAAACATTGTTTTTTTACCCGCAACACCTTGCACTATTACAATTAGAATTCTCGTCACTAAACCGATACTTTAAAGTAACGTCTTTATTTAGACTTTAGACTATCATTAGCGAGGGAAAACTGACATCAGTAGTTATCACTACAGTGTCCACATAAATGAGCAAAAACGTCACACACAAATTCACAGAAATTGCGCTCGCTTTCCCTCATACTAAGGCCCGATTTACATTGGTCAAGTGTTTAGCGAAGTAGATAAGTACAGTGGGTAGGGACAGTGGTGTACACCGATCAGACAGAAGCGAATCACACATCAAAAGTCACTGTCTAGGTTTTCGCCACTCGCCACTGTACTTGTAGTCATTGTTCTTCTCCCCCCCTCCCCGCTCTGGGCGGAGTGGAAGGGAGTATCAGACTTTTACTGAGTAAACCCATCCATGTTCCTTCTTTGCCCTTTGTGGTCCAGGGCCGCGGTATCTCTTTCGAACAGTCCCGCAGCCCCGGCAGGCATCGGCTCTTGCGGGCCCCTTCCTTTTTGCTGACATGTCCAGTCATTGTCCTCTAGTCATTGTACTTGAACAATGTAAATCGGGCCTAATGCCTAGTTTCCATGCAAACAGATGTTAAACTGTAAGCTATTTATTGGTTGTTTGCTCTCTGCTTCAGTGGAAAGCTTTAGGTTAACGTGAAGTGGCTATTTGACATCCGGTGGGCGAAACTAGTTCGTGAGTCAACAGCCTAACTGGATGAGTGAGCTCGGAATCTGTCATGTATTTAGGTACTTGTGTACTGTTTGAGTTGTTGGTTATTTCAGATATATAGTTACTGAAATACCAATTACCTAAATATAGCTACAAAAATGCAAAAAATACACATTTTTGGATCTGAATTAATGGTAATTTTTCGACACTCCTCCCCCCTTGGTGAGATGTCGTGAGATTTGGCTTGACCCCGTCACCCCCCTCCTAATCTCACGTGAGATTTATCAAAATGCGTAGTTTAGTATAAATATGGTAATCTGTGCTTGATTTCGTAGATTTTTTTTTTAACTATTTCCATTTTTTTTCCATATTTGGAATTTCCATATTTCCAATTTTAGAAGAGAAACATGTTTACTTAATTAAAAGCAGTTTTCTCGCAACTTTACAGTATCTTGCTGGGAAAAAATTACGTGATATTTGATAAGATCCCCCCTCTCTCCCTCGTGAGATTGGGTGAGATCGACGCGACGCCCCTCCCCCCCCCATATACGCCTTACGTAATTGATGGACGCCCCCTTCCTACTTAAATCAGCAGAATATTAAACAATAAATCAATATGATTAATTACTAAGTTACAGAAACTACAGAACGCCTTCTGCTACGACCCTTATATACTCTATTCGCTTCCTATACCTGACCTTTTTAAAGAATATCACTAATATCATCTGCCTAGCCTTTTCCCAACTATGTTGGGGTCGGTTTCCAGTCTAACCGGATGCAGCTGAATACCAGTATTTTACATGGAGCGACTGCCTGTCTGACCTCCACAACCTAGTTAGTACTGGGTAATACGATACTCCTTGGTAAGACTATAAGAATGGAATGGGTGGTCAACCATCCACAGACCAACCTAGGCAAGCACGGTTCAACCTAAAGATCAACCCGAGCGGCTGTTATTATTTAGCCACGTGCTCCGTGATTTATTCCATATTTAAATTGTTGAACTGGCATGGTCACTAACTCTGTCATTAGCACTTAAGGTGATATATTGAAGAAAATGCAGTTTTTCTATTTCGTTTAACTTGTTAAGTATGTGGAATAGGGATTTAATATTTTGGTATATGTTTTTTGACTCTTTGATCAAGTATCATTTATAAAGGATTAAACGATTCGATAGAGATAGAAGATACAAAAAAAATGCAGTTTTTTCTATTTTTTTTTACTTTTTAACATCACTGCGTGACGCTTAAGGGTTATTACATAGAGAATTATCATATTAAAGTTCACTCAAAGTAGTTTTAAATTAAATTCATTTATTTTGTTAAAAAAAGAGTAAACTCGTTTTGGCACTATACGTCGTTTTATTCCGAGCGCACGCACATTAATTGCATCACTTTCGCTCGCTTGTAGATCAGTCAAGCTACGATCTATTTTCGAGGTAGCGCCTTAAAAACGGGATATTTACCATGTGACCAATTCTATTATTTATTATGCGTTAATAAAAGTTTGAATTATAAATGATGCCAATCGAAATAAAAGAAGCATTGACAAGAAAATCCATTAACAGAAGATACCTAATCATCTGAATAAAATAAAATAGTTCATTGACGAAGCATCTAACAGCAAATCAATAAAACTCGGGCGCCGATGGGCAGCGGCTCGGTGAGCTGTAAAAATTTAATGCCCCTGTACACTATCGATCGACTACTGTACGAGAGTTTCACACTTGCCATGCTACGCTAGTTAGGACTCATTTACATTACACATTTGAACGCACAGGGTCATTAACAATAATCGCGGCCCAATTTTGGAAACAGTTGTCCTTTTTACAGAAGAATCTTATTTTTCTCTATGGCCGGTCTTTTTCAGCCAGTTATTTCCCTTCCCAAATTTTTTTATTTTGTTTAATTTGCCTGTACTGTCCCACTGCTGGGCAAAGGCCTCCCCCAATTCCTTCCATGTGCTCTTTTCTCGTGCCACCTCGAACCAGCCCTCGCAGTAAGTGTCCAGATCCAAATTGAAGAATAAAAAAAATACTATTAAATGGTTACAGAGACCTCTATAAAAAAAAAAACTTAACACACAAAAGTTGCTACTAAGGTTCTATTCAAAAGATATTTGACCAAGAAATAGGCGCACTCATGTTAACGCTTCAAGAAGTACTCTCTCGGCTATTCTAGACATCCTAGGTTGCAGGTTAGTTACTGATAGAATCTTGTAGATATTTAGATTCGATTGATACGATATTATGATCAAAGGTGTGCTTCGCCATGTATGAAAACTTATCCACTTCATTGTAAGCATGCGCCCTTGTGCCTAAGATTTAGCTACGAATAGACTTGTTAATAGATACTATAATGTATATTAGAGAAGCCTCTTATAGTTCAATCGTTTCTATAGGTAGAGACTGCAGATACAATTTTGTAAATATTGTTATATACTCAGTAAAATTTATCAATTAAGACTACTTTAATACGTCTGTTAATCAATAACAATTGATTTGAAAGCTAGCCCCCAAAACCCCAACTCAAATATAAGATATCAAACGTAAGTAAGAATCAATTAAATGATCTTTAAAATCACTGCTGTCGAGTAACTCCTTAATTAAAGTAACCAATCACAGCGTAGATCCAGTGGCAAAATTGAGAATATTCATATAAAAGCCTTTGATTGGATAGGATATCTATCAGGTTTCATCGAGGCTCGACCCGACCCCGTCCACAAATAATTTTGCTAAACACTGACACAAACTGTGCCAGTGGGACATCGAAAATAGCTTTATGTTGTAACACAAAATGTGTAATGGAAGTGAGGGACTACCGCTGTTTAATCTATTATTGAATGGAACGACATGTTCAGTCGATAACCTTTTACCGATGGATACCGGTGCCTTTTTATTTGACACATCGTTTTTGTGGTCGCAACTGCCAACGTTCATAGACTGTGACATGTTTTGTTCTAAAACAACTGGTCGCTTTCATTGTTTGGTTTATAGGGCGATCTTTGTCTATGGTTGCGGGTAAAACTAGAGAATTCTATTTTTTATTTAAATTCAAATTGATTCTCTGTTGTTTCGATAATGTTGAACTGTCATGATAAAAACCATTCAATTGAAAATTACAATAGGGAATATGCAAGAAACACAAAACTGTTTTTATTTCTTAAAAATGCCTTGTATTGGCCCATAAAAACATTGTGGTACACATGTTTAACTTTCTAATACAACACTTATTTTACAATTTAATATTTTATGTAGCGTGTTTTTGGTGAAACGGAACGCAAACTCAAAACGCATCGCCCCTCGATAACGCCGGTAGTGACGTCAAATACCATGAGTCAAAGAAACACTTTTATTTGAAAAGTACTTAAAGTTTCACTAAGATTTTATTATAATATTGTTATTGCAATTTTTACTTGAATAAAGGACATGCAATTTGCCAAATTAATATATTAAGGGTAAAAAATTAGATGTAAACAAGGCAGATAGAGGTAAATGACGTCACATAACATGACATGAATGGCCGCGACAGTCACGGACGTTTGAACTGTCGTAGAAAATTGTAGGAGTTTAATTTATTTTTTGAGCGACAAGCAGTAGTTGAACTTAACTTTTAATTATTTTCTTGGGTTCATAGTATTGTATTTTATTGATTTAAGTGAAGAAAAAATTACATGCATATTCCCTATTGTATGGTTTTTTATTATGACAACTCCTTAGTTACCAACTTATTAGTAACGACTGTCTTTCTGTTGACCAACGGAACCAGAAAGATGCATCTTCCAGTCTCATTTCAAACGATGAAAACCCAAATACTTTCACTGAGTATCTAATAATAACATTTAACACGTATTAACATTTTTCCGATACCTGTGGGCTACTATTTTTTATATTTTTAAATGTTATTTATATATTTTTTGTTGATAAATATATTTAAAAAAGTGACTAGTAAGTAAGAAAAATGAATAAACGAAAAAATTACATTTAACACCATATATTTTGAATCAAAATAAAACAATCAGAAATGAAAAAATAACTTAAATTCATTGAATACCAATATTTATTTAATATCCGAGCTGTATAAAAACGTTGCTCAGGTAAAAATATAAATAGGCCAGCGACATCGGGCATGGCATCATTTCAACAAATGCAGTTAGGAGCAATCTTCCCCTAATTCAGTTGGTGGCAAATCTCATCGTACAATCTAGCCTATTTGTGGTGGACCGTACTCCAAGCTGCCCTTTAAAACAATATCTTGGCTCAGCAATATCTGAGCTCTTATCTTAATAAAGACACTCGGTTCAATAGTGCATTTACTTTAGTGTTTCATTTCATTCAACTACGCCATCAATTCTGTTGGTAGGTATATATTTATCTTACTAATATTATAAAGAGGAAATATTTGTATTTTTGTGTGTGTGTATGTTTGTAATGAATAAACAAAAAAACTACTGTGCCGATTTCAAAAATATTTTCACCATTAGAAAGCTACATTATCCCTGAGTAACATAGGCTATATTTTATCCCAAAATGTTTAAAAAATAAATGTCCAGCCGTGCAAAGCCGGGACGGGCCCCTAGTACTTAATATATTTAGACTACGTTATGGTACTATAATCTCATCAATTACCTCCATTACAATTTTGAAAATGTTGTTAGTTTTTTCATAATTTGTAAACGATTGTTGAATATAACGTTTTTCTTGAAGACGCGACTGCTGAGCATGAGGTCCTGGTTTCGATTCCCAAGTCGGGCAAAGTGATAATGGGTTTTTCCATCAGGAATTATTCAGTAGCAGCCACGGATACTGGATTTGTGCCCAGTTGATGGCAATAGACTCGCCCCCCATTACATAGGAGTTGAAAATGTCATGTACTATTAGGTACACCTCTACCTAACCTACCTTCGGGGATTACAGACGTGATATCATGTATATTGTATAGAGCTTCTATAGAAAACTATATTATATGACATTTCATTCCCCAGGATTTTACAACACAGAGTTTTTTAAACCAAAAAATATTCGTTTGACCAGTATTCATCTTCTTCTTTTTTTAAAAAAATATTTTCTGTTTCGAGCTGCGATCCCATCAGAAAAAGTAAACTGCGTGAGCGTTCAAAGGTTAGTTTTTCATTTGTTTTTCTATTACCCCTCCACTGCTGTATTTAGGGTTAAAATGACATATCCATCCATACTTCCATACTTAATATTATAAATGCGAAAGTCACCCTGTATGTTTATTTCTTAGCTTTTCACGACTAAACAGCTGATCGGATCGTAATGAAATTTGGCAAGTAGATAGGATATCTTTTTCGGCTTTTCTTTTCTCACGCATCAAAATTTTCTTCGCGAACGAAGTCGCGAACGAAGTCGCGGGCAACAGCTAGTTTTCTTTACGTGAATTGTAGGTTCGCACATTCTTGCTAGAATACCACCACGACAGCTATCAAAAGGCCGTATAATAAAAGGCATCATTCGGAAATATTCTTTAGACCGACGACCAAACAATGACAGAGCGGTCTTATTGAACTCGAATAGAAGGCGGCGTGTGTGAATGTGTGAACAGCGGTGAATTAAATGAAATATTCCCACATAATATATAACTAACTAGTAGCTATCTACTGTATTGCAGTTAGGACAATGCTCCCTATTTCTCAAGAATCGGAGAATCGATATATTTCGTATTATACTAAGCTTAGTCATCATCATCTTCCTAGCCTTTTCCCAACTATATTGGGATCGGATTCTGGATGCAGCTGAATACCAGTATTTTACATGGAGCGACTGCCTATCTGACCTCCACAACCCAGTCAGTACTGGGTAATACGATATCCCTTGGTAAGACTGGTTGTCAGACTTTTTGGGCCACTGACTACCTAACGACTATCAAAGATCTACAAATGACACCCGGGATCAATGGCTTAACGTGCTTTCCGAGGCACGGAGGAAACTAGGTATGTGGTATGTGTGGTCACCCGTCCACAGACCAACCTAGGCAAGCACGGCTTAACCTAAAGATCGATCCGAGCGGCTGTTATTATTAAGCCACGAGCTCCTCTGTGATACTAGGCGTAGTAGATATTTAATTAAATGCCATCCATGCCGAGTCTAATATAATATTCATGCGACAGAGACTGTCTATTTGTTTGTGACGTTCTCATGAATAAACCGCTGAACTAACCCTGAAGTATCTGAAGAGAAATAAGAGAGAGTTAACCTAAACCCTAATAAAAATAATAGGCTGTCTACCTTTCTACACGACTTTGCGACGCTAAGGAGGGTAATGTGTTTATCAGTCTATGTATGTTTGTTTGTTCCTGTGTGGCGCTTAGAGACGAAACGCGTTGGCCGATTTTGATGATTCTTACGTCAATCGATTTGTCTTAATCCTGCGAATGTCACCAAAGATATGACCGTAATAAAAAAAACAACATAGCGTCAAAAAAAAAACTGAAAAGCAAAAAACAAGCACATTTTTTTTTTGTTTTTCAGTTTGTTTTTTTTTTTAAATAAATGTGTTGAAGTTGTCTAAGTTATCTAAAATTGACGTGAAAAAATATATATTACCATAGAATACAAGAGATATTTATCGAAGTAGGTGGCATTCTGAGTTTTTACCATCGAGGGAAGAAGGCATGATGAGTTTATGTAAGTAAGTGCGTATCTATGTAATTTATGTATTTCATCATAAAAACGTCTGGTATGCCTATGCGGCACATCTATCAATCATTGTCTTTCATGGCGCATGGTCTGATATAAAACGTGAACAGTATGTACCGAATCAACAATTTATTAGCTCCTTACCATTCAGCCGTAAAAGTCGTCGACTACGTCGTACTGAAGCTAGTGGTGTACTGTGAGTAGGTGTTACGCCATATTGCAGTTTTATTACCTGTAAAAGTGTAAATCTATCTTGTTTACACGAAACGTTCTTAGTTTTAAGTGGTTGTTTTTAACGACGGTGTATTCATTATGCATTCCGTAGAAGAATAATGTGTGAATTGTTGTAGTAAAATGTAAGTTGCTATAGTTATTTGCAATAAAGATTTGTTAAATTATAATAGGTACTAGCTTTAGATCGTGGCTTCGCCTGCGTTGATTTCGGAATGTATACCTCGGCGGACTGGGAGCGGGACCGGGATAAAAGTGAAGATTTCCCAACCCAGGTTATAGTTTATCTGTGTGCCGAATTTTATTGAACTCCATTCAGCCGTTTTTCGTGAAAAGGTACTGCTGATACCTTCTCGTATACAGGGTGGTAGGTACACCAACGCGAAAACGGTTACCACGTATTAAGTACATCATTCTGAGCCCCCCCCCACATAGAAATTTTTCATTAAATTAATACAGTTCACTAAAATAAGCTGTGCCTAAAACTTAAGAACTGAACGTGTAAGTAAGAACTAACCTAATCCAATTAGACAATGAAAACTAAATTAGCAATCAGTGCAATTAATTGAAATCTTCAGATCAGAGCAAAATCGAAGAAGCTATCGTGAAAGTCTCGTATCGCCTTATTTAATTAGTCTTGAACAGACTTAATTTAATAATTGAATCATTCGATTTTTCTTTGTCTCGACTACTCGCGAGCATCTTGGAGAATTTTATAATCCCTAAGAACTTATACTTTGAAAAAAACTGGCAAGGTGCCGTTCAAAAATTGGTTTTTACCTAGAATCTTTAATTATTTCGGCAAAGCTTTGGATATTATTTGTAAGAATGTAAATGGATTGTTATTAAAAGATAATCCATCTTAAAGTCCTAAGTGGGATTAAATAATTACTTATTAAAAGAAAAAAAAACGGCTAACTCTTGAAATCTTGAAAATAAATCAATTTAGTTTGCTAAAGTAAAAGCAGAATAAGAATCAAAGATTGTATCCACCGCTTATCCGTTATCGTATACAAGTCAGTCGTGGAAAATGGATAGATATTGTTTACATTGACGGTTTTGTTCAGATTTACTGATATTTTAGAAATAGAAATAAATGAACACTGATTTGAGCTTTCACGATGCGATCATGGCGCTTGCAATAGCGTCGAAATATCGGAAGCTCAAAATAATGAACAATCACGGAAGATATCCCGTAGGTGACAGTATAAGTTTAGATATAAATAGGTTTAGAAGAGAGTTAAATAGATTACGCTTTCTATCTATATCTTCATAGTTATGATTATAAATCATGTATAAGCGTTAAATCTTGGTGAAACAAAATACAAGTTCCACTTTCTTGGCTTTTTGTAAAATCAGGTAGTTTTTAGGTCGCCTTATACTCATCTTACTTCTAGCTATCTTTTGTGTCACTCACGGGAATGGATGGGGTGCCATTATTGTTAGTCAGTCACTGAAGGTAAACATAACACATACCACATGAACATACTGACTATGTCTTCATGTGTTTCCATGGTTTTCCACTTCATCTTGGAGTTGAAGTAGAAAACCATGGAAACAAAAAGAAGTTTGCGTTTTTTGCTTAGCACCCAGGCTTGATTTTGTTTATTTAGAGCTTTAGAAAGATACTCACAAAGATATAAGTGACACAGACCATATTCTACAAGGTGGAAGGCATCGACATACATCGACGCACAAACGGTTGTACCACGTGATCAATACATTATTCCGAACCCCCCTACACATAAAAAAATATCATAGGTAATTATATTTTTTTTAATCAGCTGTTTCCTACAAAACGGTCAAAATGACTACTTATGAAAAAAAAATCACGTACATTTCTGCCATAACAGTTTTCTTAGAAAGCAGAGAGAAAGCATAGACTACGACATCATATTTTTGTCTCATCTATAACATTGTCTATAACTATATGTTCCATTCCGTTCAACAAGCTGTATCCGGTTAGGTGGAAGCCGACCCCAATATAGTTGGTAAAAGGCTAGACAGATGATGAACTTACTAAACGTCAAGTACTTTTAAAATTACCGTCATAATCTCTCCTTATCTCGGTCAAGCGATAAAACTACTGAAAGACTTTAATAACAATAAATTAAAGCCGTAAAACACGTTATGGCATGTTCAGGTGGGACAAACTTCAGCGTAATCAAGCCACGGCTGCTGGTGACTGGGACAAATGAATGCCGAATTAGGGTCCTCCGTAAATTGTGAGATGTCATGTATGTAGGCAGAGTTTAGAACAATTATAGCGTAGGTGGATAAGTGGCGAGTGTCATAATGTGAGTCATTTCACTACACACGGTTGCTGGAAAGAAAAGTTAGTCTTAGTTCTTCGAACATGTATGTATGTATTTAAGAATGTAATACCCACTCGCCAGCACACAGATAAACCCGGAGAGGTTTGCGAGTATGGCAAAACCATTGTCAAATTAGAATAAGTGTCTTGAAAAAAAAAAACGATATGTCAAAATTAAACGCATGTTGAGTTATGCAATTAACTGCTGAATAATTCATTTCTCAAATTCAAATTCACGCGCGTGTGTTAGCTTATTATTTATTACTGTGTTGTTTATTGTTCCATCAACCGTTCGTTTGGTATATAAAGAAAGTTAGAAGTCGAGCGTTCTTTTTTGGAGATAGTGGATTTTGTAATTGCTTCTGTGGTCATTTTGACTACGTCTTGTAGATAACGAAGAACTACATATATTATAGTGCAGCATGGTTCTTTGGCACGTGGTCATCATCATATTTAAAAAAAAATATTAACATTCTTTAAATACAATGCCGTTAAAGCGCCAAATATACCATACTGCACTGGAGGCTCGGTGGCACCACAAATGTCATTGTCAAGCGTTTAGAGATGACAGCTACAGAAGTATGTTTTAGAAATGTGTAACGTTTAACACGTGTGATTTGTGGTGTAAGCGGGCGTTAGAGTAAAAATAAATATTTTAGTAACCCTATCTATGTATAAATATTTTTACTGTGGGACCAACATTCGTACCATGACTGGGTTTTGTCGACGGAAGAATCGACAAAATGACGAGATTTCTTTTCTTGATGTCATTGTGTCGATTCTTCCGTTTCTACGGTGGTACGCTACGCGTGCAATTACTCTATAGAAATATCGAAACACCTGCTGTTGATTACCTTTATTTTGATCAGGGATCTATCACGTTTGTTTTTTTGAAGTGCCCTTCATAATAGCTGAAATGACTCATAAAACTTTTGTACCAAAAGTAGGTAAATATTATGTATGTTTCCACCCTAAGGAAGGAAAATGTTTTCATTAGAATACGGTTATCGTCGCGTTAAATTGGGGCAAGGTCATCCCATGTTTACGGCTTATGTTAATAACTTAGTTATCTATATTCTGTAGTATTCCATCTTAGATCAAGTTCTAGATAATGTACTTAGAACTCTGTTGTTTGTTGGTAAAATGAAAGTGATTATCATAATGAGTGTTTAATGTAAGTATTTAGGTTTTTAAACTCTACTGAAAACTTCTGCAAAAAGCCTAGCTATACAAATATTACAGCAGGTGTTTTATACTGCTTGTGTGCTTATCTATTCAATCGCCGTTCGAATAATCTCGAAATTATTAGCTGGATAAATACAACTGGCGAAATGTGTGTTTACCCGTCATCTCCAAGTAGTCTTCCCTTAAGGGAAACTCAGGTGTTATTACGTGTCTTACAACCTAGACTTTGGAATAAATATGAAGCTTTGACACCACAGTTTGAACATTGGCTGAGCGGCGGGTTTCAACACTATACTTACGTGTCACGAGTTTGATTCTCTTACCAAGTTTGTGTAATTTATTACATTTTGCAGTTGTCCAGCCGTACCGTAGGCGTGTTTTCGTCATAACAAAGAGTATAACTAGTCATAATTATAGTATGTATAAGTACAAGCACGAGGAAATGTTTTCCCTGCTTCCCTTTTCTTTAAAGCTTCGCATTTTATGGGTTTCTTGTTCAATATCGCACAAAGGGTCGGTTGATGGCTAAAGAAATAACAATAAAAATTACTGAAATCAATTGAAACGACCCCGCCCTCCTCGGACGTCAAATGTTTTATAGGAAAGTATTTTTTTTATTATAACTTCTCGTTTATTTCTTCAGATGTACCAAATTAGCTACCGATTTTCGGCACCAAAAGAATTTCTAAAAATAAAGGCATATAAATCAGAGAATTAAGTTACGTTACACAGAGGTACGTTTTATAAAATGTCCCTGTAACAATAATAGAAAATCGATAGACACACGAGTATTAGCCGTTGCATGTGGGTTAGGTTTGAAAGCAACAGATAGTTATCGTAAATAACCCTACTAATCTCGGTCACATCGGATTTAAACACAACTGGGATATGTGGTGTCCTCTACAACTCTACGGATCCCTTTAAAGGTTAAACGTATGTTATTTGTGTTTAGAATAGATCCCCGAAGTGCTATTATCATAGTAGAACTTTTTATGAACAATTTTCATAGGAATTCTACTATGCGTGGGATCCAGGGGTTGACGCGTGAACAGTGTGCCAAAATTCACGTCGGCGGGACGATTAAGGACGCAATGCAAGTAATTACAAGAAAACCTTTTTAAATGAAACTTTCTAATTATTCAGAGGTACATATATTTTTAGAGGTACAGACGTTCTGTAATGCAAATTCCTTGAGTAACATCTAAAGCTCAAAAGCTGGTTTCATTCAGAATTCATATCTTGATGTTGAAACGAGGAGTGAATTTTGAATGAATCTAGCTTTTAAGGGAATCAAGTAGTAAACGAGAAGTCTCAAGAAAAACGGAAAATGAAGAACACGAACAGAAAATTACATCACACCTGTATTTTCCCGAAGAAGTTGAGGTGTATCACTATCTACCATCATCATCACTCTCCTGCCCTAATCCCAATTTATTTGGGGTCGGGGCAGCATGTCTTCTTCTTCCATACTTCTCTATTACTCGTCATCTCATCGACACCTCATTTCATACCCATCTACATTCATACTCAAAACTTTCCTCATGTCATTTTCCTCACTCCTCCGCATCATATGCCTATACTAAGCCAACCGATAACTACACAAATGTTCAGTCACCGGCGCCACTGACTTCCTAACAACACACAGATAGTACATAGGTAGCAGTGGCGAAGGTTCCATACAAGTCGATTCCTACTGGCTTTCTTTTGAAAAATGACACAGTCAGTATTCTATAGACGAATAATATCATATCACATTAAAGATATTTACTCCGGCTTACCTCTTACAAAATTGAATCTTCGCTACTGTAGATAGTACACCCACAAAAAAAGAGAAGAATATAATTTTCTGTCTAATATTTAACCAATTAAAAATAAAATAACAAAAACCTTTAGATATCCTTTTATCGAACACTTCCAAAGAATACGAGCAATAAGCATCGTTATGGCACAAAAAACTTGTATGGGGCAAAACATAAAAGCTTTGACTGATGTTACGTTAATGGCTTCATAAAGATGGCGCAATTTGCTGGGATAAAGGAGTGGGTATTGTCTTTTATGCCCAAGGCGTTTTGGAGGGCTTTGCTCGCCTTGCTGACATGTCTTGGTTGTTATAAGAGGCGATTATGAACCGATTGCTATCCTGTAAAAAGTATGGATGGATCATTTGATGCACTCTTTTGTCAAAGCGTGTGGTAAGTAAAGTTTATAGATCCTGGCGTAAGATTGAAGGCTAATTTAAGGCAACTTTAAGGGGCAATCTACATTATTCTGGAGCAGTGGAAGTTCTGACTTGCCTAGATTCACAGTCAAAAATTGTTTTGGGATTTTTGGATTGTTCTCATTGTTCCGTATAATTCAGGTTGTAAGGGACATCGCCGCGCAAACTGTACCATGAATTCAGCACGAAACAATTCAAAAATGGAACAGTTATTTATTTTTAAAGAACCAACGTTACATTTTGACACTGGGGGTTTCAAATTCAGCACATGAATCTAGATTCATGTGCTGAATTTATGGTATGCCAATACACCGTGTATACTTAGGTGCAAAAGCACAATACTTTTAACAATGCCGAAGGATATCTGTTCTTCCCGTCATTGCGATATTTTTTTTGTTAATGGTCTAACCTCGGAACCTTCTATTTACGGAGATATTGAAGTTAGTTCCAACTTTTTATCAAGTTTTTGAAGTTATAAGTTTACACTTTATATACCTCCATAACCTCTGTACTACTCAATGCATCCATCAGCACAATTTTTTGAGTGCATTACATTAATTCTTACCGAAAACCGTAACCTACTTAATTAACCAAAAAAAAGTCCTTTCCCAGCAATAATTTTTGCGAAGAGATACTTAGTTTGATGGGCAGAATGCTTGGTTGACGGCTTCATGAAGGGTCCGTTTACACCTTGTATAATTAACTAAATGGGCAGATGGCTGTGTATACGAACATTTTGGTTAGTGTTGCTTGCCCAACGAGCCGTGAGCCTTGCTTTGTGTTCATTAGCAAACGCATCGTTTGTCCGCCGTCAGACCGTGAGTAGGTTAAGTGCCGAATTATTATAGTCGCTTGACTAAATAATATCTTAGTCATCATATCGTCCTAGTGTTGTGTTACTTTAGGGTCTGATCAAAATATTTTCTCTCCGATTCTTCCCTGGCAATACACATCTTTTTCACTTCTAATAAGGCATCTGCCTAGCCTTTTCCCAACTATGTTGGGGTCGGCTTCCAGTCTAACCGGATGCAGCTGAATACCAGTATTTTACATGGAGCGACTGCCTATCGGACCTCCACAACCCAGTTAGTACTGGGTAATACGATGCCCCTTGGCAAGACTGGTTGTCAGACTTTTTGGGCTACTGACTACCTAACGACTGTCAAAGATCTACAAATGACAGCCGGGATCAACGGCTTAAAGTGCTTTCCGAGGCACGGAGGAAACTCGGTATGAAATGGGTGGTCACCCATCCACGGACCAACCTAGGCAAGCACGGCTTAACCTAAAGATCGACCCGAGTGGCTGTTATTATTTAGCCACGAGCTCCTCATCCAATAAGTCATACTTCACAAATGCATATATTGTTTCTTTGGCCTCCCTCTCTTTCTCCAATCAACGACAATTAAATTCCTCACTTCTCAAATCAAATGCGTTTCATCCCGCCTTATTTCCACCCCTTTCATTTTCATTCATCCCGCCTTACTTTCGCTCCTTCCACGTTAATTCATTCTTCATCTAATAAAGCAATAAAATTACGTTCAAGTAAATGTTTCCACTCATATTTTTGGATCCCATGCTATATTTAGAGCAAAGTCAAAGGCTGGCAATGAGTCGCGTAACGGTTGTATCGTAACGTAATACAAGTATGAATATGTAGGTACGATACATATGTAATGTAATACTTAATACAGCCCTGGCTGACGTGTCGTAGGTCGTGACTTCGGCACTGGTATTTTACTTTTTTCGGACTAGCTTTGACTCGCGGGTTCGCTCCTGTTATGTACGAAAATTAACCCACGGGAACGTTTGAATGTAGCCTATGATACTCGGGGGTAATGTAGCTATCCGTTAGTGAAAAAAATTTCGGAATCTGATCATAAGTTCCGAAGATTACACCCTACATACAAACTTACAAACAAGTTTTACCTTTTTTAATATAAGTATAGATTACGAGAAGCAAACGTGTTGATTAACTTATTCAATTTAATTAGAATTGCACTAAAAGGCTCTTGAATGGGACACAAAGTTTTATGAAAGGTTCGTTAAAGTTTAAAAGTCACGAGAAAAATCTTTTAATAAAACGTTATATTACTGGAATTATGCAAATGCCAGACACACTAAAGTTTGGAGGGGGACTGTTTGTAACGGTGCTTGGGTACTTACAGCTTAGGTAGAAGTCAGGAGTCAAGGAAAGTTATTGTTGGAAGGAAAAAGTCTCAGTACTTCGGTCAACCTGTGACAGTACGATTATTTGATTAGCCTGTGCGGCTTTTGGTCTCAGTCTTTTGTTTTATTTGATTTGGCTTATTTGAACTTTATGTTACGTTATTGTTGCTTGTTGAATGGTAATTTTCTCTTTATGAATAAAAAATATATTATGTAATTCAAAGTCTTCTGCGAAATGCTTCAAAGTTGTTGCGAACAAACTTTTATTCTCATTCAAAAAGAAAACCCGGAAATAATTCCACATTTTCTTCCTGTAATTTCACATTTTGTAATTAATGTTTTAATAATATGATAATTTATTTTGACATTTATTAATTTAATTTATTCAAAATCGATTGTGTATTTTACTTTTGACTTGTTAATTAAATTCAATAATGTTTCTAATGTAATGTAATTCTGTTATTTTGTATTTGTATTTTTGTTCTTATATAGGTCTCGGACCTGAAATAAATGAAATTATTATTATTATAACCATTTTTACTTTATTTTGTTTCCGGTACCTATTTATATTTAAATTATTTGACGCAAATCCGATACTACGCGACTGTGTACTACGCCAGTGTTCCGCAAACCTTTTGTGTTCAAGCTACTTCTAGAAAATCGGAAAATTTTGGGGGTACCTCAGGTACCCGTACCTTATATGAAAATCAACTTTACATAATATTAATCAACATTTATTATTAAAGTTTTGCGGCAGTTTAAGTACTTAGGTATTTTTCTTCAGTCTGTGTATTTAACTTTAAGAGATAACCTTATTGTTTTCAAGGCACACCAACTAATGACCACGGAACGCAAGTGTGCCGCGGCACACACTTTGCGGAACACTGTACTACGCAACAACACCTGCTACGCGTTACGCACGCTACGAGGCTACGAAATTAAATTCGTAGCAAGTCCGCACACAGCATCAAATAAAAACGAATAAAAATTCAATTGAGTTTAAAAATCATCAGAAGCCGTTATTCCAGTGAGCTGCACAAATGAATTAAAAACCGTTCAAGCATACCTGAGTCCATAAACATAAATAATCAATAACTGAAGAGAGGCTAGCAAAAAAGAGGATCAATTAGCAGACGGTCATTAACGCTCAGCCATCACTAATGACTGCTGCATGAATTCCGGAAGATTCCTTGAGCTCATCTCATTTACGCTGATGGACGTTCACGGAGGCGTCGGCGATGTCGGCATTCGTCTGATGCGCCCATTACAGTTACAGGTAATTTTCACGTTTAATGAACTGCTATATAGCTACTTCAAATTATTCCTGACGTCATTAGGTACACTCGGTTTATTTGAGTTTTATCAAGCGTAGTAAGTTTAGATTTTGCATGGAAATTGGATGTTGGATTAAAGGGTAGTTTGTTTAAATTACTGTGCTAATAAGTCTCAATTTTAATCAAGGATGAGAATTATTTGAGTTCAGTATGTACATTATTTACGAACTACAAATAGATCTAAAATATGTACAAGTATCAAAATGGGAAAAGAATTACAGGGTGTCAAAAAATTCGTCCACATCGTTGTCAATAGGAAATGTGCCCAGAAGGCTGGCAGTGGCAGCATTGTCACGTTGGATGGCAATGCTGATTCTTTGGCCAAAAAATTTCAGCACTCTGATCTCGTCGAAATTCTAGGTGGGCCACTCGGACCCCGTGGCCCTAGTGTTTCAACCCCATACGGCTCACACACATAACTACCAATTAAGTTATTAAGTATGAGAAAAAGTGAAGAAAAGAGAAAGAGGACTTTCTCGAAAACTGGTTCTTATCCCACTACGATTAGGTTCAACATGCAATGTATTTCACACGCGTGGATTTTTAATATTTTTCCGCACACGTGAGGTAATAAAAAAATCCACAGAAATACTTATACTTAGTCCAAGTGAGTATTTAAATTGTGTTTATAAATAGAATATATAGATAAACATGATTATTTACAAGAAATATTTACTTTTATGAACAAATTCATATTTATTTGTGTTCTAAATGTTCAGCAATAGTGCCCCTTCGTCTTTCGAGAGCTAAAAGGTTCTAGTATCACTATACTCATACTCAACAGTATCGACAAACATAATAAAAATAGACAAATCCTAAACTCGACCCACCCTGCGAATCCGAGCTAATTCGATTCGACAACTTGATTTGGTTTCGAAATTCGAATCCCAACATTACGATTCCCAATTACATTTTGACAAGCAAGTGGGACACGTTGCGACTCTCATGTATTTAGGACGTAATGGTGCTGCCAAAGTTTAAGAGCATGTCGGTTCAAATTGAAAAGATACGCCAGACAGACTCGAATATTGGCTTTTTTGAGTGAAAAATTGTTTTTTTTTGCCGATTTTGCCCAGCGTGGCTGAACTTGTTAAAAAAAAACTTAAAGGCCAGTCTTTTTGTTGAGATAGTTAATATGGGTTTACTTTTTGTAATCAAGTAAAGGTGACCAGTTTCGGTTAATAAAAGCGGAACGCGGTGGTTTTCTAGGGTAACAAATTAAATTTTGTTTGCTTAGGACTCCAATAAATCTCATAAAAGATACATAACTAGTTTCTAAACACACATATCTAGCTAGTAGCTACTTGTTTCAGTATTTTGGACCATCCAAAAAACTTTACATGCTAAATCAGTTGTCACCATGTTGACAACAAAAAAGACTTTCCGACGAAAAGATTTTTTTTTTTTTAATTATTATTCCAGACATATGGCATGTTACAAATGATTCAAGAAATACACGACCGAAAATAATCAATTATAACTAATATTATAAATGCTTAAGAACCTAACTCTGTGTATCTGCCTTTCTGGTACCTTTTCACATCTCCTGAACCATGAACCTGGATAAGGTCATAAGATATTTAGTCAGACTTTTTATCTAGATAGCCTGTTCCCGTGGGTAAACCGATTTTTACGTGAGCGGAGCTGCGGGCGGAAGCTAGTCACAAATTTTATGCGATTTTTTATTTAATGTGACAGACATACGCTGCTTTCCATCCTGATATCAAAATACCAAATGCACACAGACGAAGTCACTTTCTATAAAAAAGTGTTTCAAGCATGAATGTAAAAGAAAGGTAAATCATTAGGGAATGTTTTTTATCTGACACGTTCTGAAAACCCTGAAAGCCAAGCGTCAGCAATCAGTCTAATGAGATATCATAAAAATGGCCGCTTAGCCTTAGAGGGCGGGAACTATCACGTTGCATCCATATAATTATTATACTGCTATATTTCATTACGAAGACATTGATTTATGTTGAGGCAAATTGTGAATGGCATCCGTTGGATACAAAATAGAGCCTTATTTTTATGAAAGTTTTCCTATTTCTTTGATTAATGATGAATGAAATATGGTGGCGGCGAATTGTTTATATTATGGAAGTAATTTATAGTATACGTGACTGCACATAACAACAAGCAGAATATCTCAATAAAATTTTATGAATTATCGACGAATAGAAACGTAGAACTGTTTTCCCAGTGGATTTTATCCCATTATAATTCTGAAAGATCTGTAAACGTTAGTTTGGCTAAGTGTCTGTTTCTGTCACCGTCCGTCGCACATGTGCCAAACTACAAGTGCAAGATAGAGACAGGAACATACCCAAGTCGACGTACATGCCAAGTATCGATGATGGATCTCGGTCTTAAATTGTATCCCAGTGACTGAAAAATTGGGTGGTAATCCACACAATTTTTCAGTTACGGTTGAAGTGTTATGGGCAATTGGGCATGTGATGCGGAGGAATGAAGAATATCTCCAGGGAGGAAAAAGAGAGTTAATAAGAGTAGGAAAAGACCAAAGAAACGATGGATGGATTTTGTGAACTTTGATATGGCTAGAAAGTGGACTCATGAGAAGACCACTAATAGAGAAGTATGGAAGAAGAAAATTATGCTGCGCCGACCGCAAATAATTCTGATAAAGACATAAAAATGATGATGGTCTTAAATTGTATCTAAGGTAGATAAGCCGCAAGGTCAGCTATAACCAGAATGTTTCTTAAATTAGAACGGGTAATCTTTTAAGAATTTACCCACACGTTACACAGATGAGTAATTCTGTTGTAAACAAACAATACCTTTTCCGACCCACCGTTTTGATTCGTGAGAATTTTGTGTGCTTCGTCTTGGAAAGTGTAAATATTGTTCTTTGCGTTTCAAATTCACTCAGTTTTTTTCCGATTAACATGTAGCCCCCTGCACAGCTCTCACAGGTGCAGATGGTTGTGAAGGATAGGCAGAAAAGGAGGTGGGGCATATCCTGCACAGGGGTGATATACTCACTCTGTTTTTGAGTTTCGTCGAGGATACCTCAATTGGCCAGTGTTTATAGTCTGAGGTCCCAGCACGAGCGCGCGGTTTAAACGTAACGTAGATACATCGAAAATACAATTATCCAATATCCATTGCAT
Source organism: Noctua pronuba (assembly GCA_905220335.1). NCBI lineage: Eukaryota > Metazoa > Arthropoda > Insecta > Lepidoptera > Noctuidae > Noctua > Noctua pronuba. The sequence goes on from LR999894.1 coordinate 6,673,173, forward strand.
TTTGGTTAAATTGTTTGCAACAAGGACAATCAGTATCATATGTTTTTAAATTGTCATGGTCACTAACATTATCATTAACACTAAAAACGGGATATTTACCATGTTTACTGTTTCTTTAAATCCACCCCTAAGACGACCGATTCTTTTCATCGATATCGGGAACTCAATACAAACAGTAAAAATGGTAAATATCCCGACAATCAGTATCAATCATCCATAGATAATGAATAAATTCTTAAAATTATGAAAATATTATTACGCGGAACGAGTATTTTTACTTTTAAAAGCGACGTATTTATGTTACGTTAACACCGTGAGCTCGTGCTAGGGCTTCAATGCTTCTCTGTACATTACCGATTAAAACTTTCACGTAAAGACTCCACGGTAATAAATTCGATGGCAGGGCCGACTGAATGTTACATGATCCTTGACACCATTCAATTCAAATGTATCAAAACCAAGGCTCGGACCATTCGGTGCAGACAGTTCCACATATCGGACTAGAATTAGGTATTAGTTTTGATGACGTGATTTGTTTCATGCGGTTTTTTATTTTCAGGATGTTTTTTTACATTTCCGTACCTCAAATGGAAAAATATGTAACAGTTAGAAAAGCATGTTCGTCTGTCTGTGTGTAACCCTATTTCTCAGGAACGCGTGGAGGTTTCAAGTTGAAAATATCAAATTGTTCTGGTGCAGCCTTGTAGGTGTGAAAAACAACCTAAATCAACCAAATATATTTATATTTAAGGGTTTTTTGTGCCAAAATATTTAAGAGTATTATATCGTAAAGAGATATAAGAAAAAACCAAAAAACCGAAAATCTTTAATTTGGAAAATCACATGGATAGGGAGGGCGTTTGTGGTACAAGGAATTTTACTGTCCCGGCAGTCCGATTTTAACGGTCCGATATGGCACGCCATAAATGTTGTGCTAAAAACTAGTTTGTGCACAATACGTAATTTTACCGTCCGACATTTTACTTTTCCCCGTTCCAGGCCTTTTTTAAGAAAATCATAAGTAGCTCATCCGATAGTAGTTAAAATGATTTCTTTCGTCCTGCCCCAATTTACTATGGTTTATGTAAAATGACCCTGTCAGGTACCTTTCACTTATAAGGAGCAAACCCAATTTTTTTTTGTCTTCTACGACTTCGCACGTAGAGTAATAAAGCAAGCAACTGCCGACGTTCCAAGAAACTCATCGTTCCTAGCGAAAGTGCCTACTTATCCGTTTTTTTCATGCCACATCGAACCGTAGAAAATCGGACCACAGGACAGTAAAATTCCCTGTAATGCACAAACGCCCATAATCTCTCAATATTTTGCGTACAAACATTTACGTAGCTTTCAACCCCACTACGGAACCCTTCACAGCGTGTGGTCCGACACGCACTTAGATAGTTTTTGTCGTGAATAAGAGAGATTGGCCTAATCTTTTATACAGGCTGTAAACGGACCCTTCACGAAGCCGTCAACCAAGCATTCTGTACATCAAACTAAGTAACTTTACGCAAAAACATTTGCTGGGAAACGACTTTTTTATTGGGGTGAAAAATCACGTTTTTCGGTAGGACTCAGTGTAACACACTCAGAGCATTGTGCATTGTGGAGGTGTTTAAAAATCTTACTTTAAAAACAAGTATTTAAAAAAAACTTGTGATTAAGTTGGAATTTTGAACCCCGATATCTCCGTAAATAGGTTCTCAGGTATGGTCTAGAACAAAAAAATGATCGCAATGAGAGGGAGAACACGTGCCTTTTGGCTTCGTTAAGGGTCTTTTTACACCCTTTATGTATAACGAGTTAATAAGGTAAAACCACGTCAAAGTACTCGTTATATATAATAGAACAGTCAAATTGAAGTATTTGATAAAGATACTTATCGCGTAGACAGGTAGGACCTATTTTGAAGAAGGTAATTTACAAGGTTAGAAATCTGCTCACCGTGAAGTGTTATATTTTTTTCTAGAGTTGATCCGAAGTTGGTAGGAGTGAACAAATTCCTTCCAACATTCTTGGAGACCAAAAATATATATTTTGTACATAAGAATTACTATAGGTTTTGTTACGGTGGAAGCGTCAAGCTAACCCCCGAAATTCAATTTTTCTTCCGTTTTTGCAATTTGTAGGGCAGTGTCCAGTTGTATGTTGATGAAAAATGAGTCGCGCAAGTAACACGTAAGTAGTTACAGAATTATAATCATTAAAATCATCAATACAACCTTCTAAATTAATTTAACCCCATTGAATGACATTTCATAAAAAAGTTACAGAATAGGGTTAAATGAACTAAGAGGGTTGTAATAATATTTTTAATGCTTATAATTCTGTAACTACTTTTCTGTTACTTGTGCGACTCATTTTTCATCAACATACAACCTGATACTGACCTGCAAATTGCAAAAAACGTGAGAAAAATTGAATTTCGCGGGCTACCCTGGCGCTTCCACCTTAATTAAAAACTTTTGTCGCACGGGTACTTAATAATGTTTCTAAACCAAACACGGATACATACATCCAAATCATGTTTATTATGGACAGAGCCATTGTATTAAATTCTGTTGTCTTTATTGAAATTCCAATCGCCCCCAACCGTCTTAATTTTTCCTTATAGGTATGTTATTCTATCGATTTTGGTGACATGTATATATCATCGGTGACATATTATTGTGTGTACAATCAAGAGCACTATTACTTAAGTTTACATTCAGTAAAAAATCAAAACGGATATCGTCGGAGAATAATGATTGCGACTTCAAGATAAGACCTATTTCATAATGGCATGAGTTCCAAAATGCTATTAAAGGTTTAAACGGACCATTCACGACACCGTCAACCAAGCATTCTTTACATCAAACTAAATAACTCTATTTACGCAAAAATTATTTCTGGGAAACGACTGTTTTTTTTGGGGTGTAAAATCACGTTTTACGGTAGGACTTAATGTAACGCACTCAAAACATTGTGCTGATGGATGAATTGAATATTCGCTACAATTTACAATTACAAAAAACCCAGTATGAGAAAACCACGTTTAAAAGTTACAGAGTTGACACATATTAGTGTTGGTGACTGTAAACTCCTCTGTGAATTCATAAAAAGAATGATGTTCTATTATTTATTTTAAGTCAGGCCGAGAATTTCTTCTACAATAGGCCGTTTACTGAGAAGTAGTGTGGAACCGTCATCGCCATGGTATGGGAATTTGGACATGTGATGCGGAGGAATGAGGAGCATATATGGAATGTTTTGAGTATGTGTGATAAACAGCTAAAATAGTAGGGGAAGAGTAAAGAAGCGTTGGATCGACTATGTGAAAGATGACACGGCGATAAATAATGGAAAAAGACATACTACACCGATCCTTAATAAATTGGGAACAAAACAGACAATATAGATATCAACTGATTCCTAACAAATCGACTTTCAATATTTTTTTTTGGTAAAAAAGTATGCAAAAAAACTAGCTGCAGCCCAACATATTGATATGTTGGCAGCTGAAAATCAGCGTCAGGTGGTACACTTTGTGTAGCCATCGCTTTATGCTGAGGTGAGGCCCCTTTGGCATTATTATTTTTGTATGTTTTGTATTTTGTTAAATGTTTAAGGTGCTTTTGTTTTTAATAATGTCGAATAAACTTAATTTTCTTTTTGGGTAAATAATAATACAAACCTTTTTATAGCCGAGCTTCATAAACGAACAAAAATTATTTCAAAGGAAATTAAAAAAAAGAAAACTGTAGGAACTCAATAAAAAAGTCCCATGAAAATCAGACCACTATAAACTTCGTTCCACCTTATTGTCTAATTGCACTCAACTTTACAAGAACTTAATTAATAAGTATTTACTATCTTTTTCATGTTTATTCGATGAATATAATTACAATGATTAGATTAAGTTGAGGTTGAGGTTTCCATGCAGTTTATGGTGATTAACGAACTAAGCCAAGGGCTAAAATAATTGCTTTTCAAGTAGTACTAGCAGACCATTACTGCCAGGTTAGTTCAACGTTTTTGGAGATTTCTAAAATTAATTATGTGTTTTATTTTATTGTTTATAAATTACTCAGTATCGTTTTACTTATTTTAATGACGTCATTGCTGAAATGCCAGTTTAAAATATTCGTGGATAGTTAAAAAAAAATGTTTTAATATCTCCTAAGTTTTCGCGCTTAAAATTAATTCTCAACTTTAGTCAGAAACAAATCGGTGGTTACAAAATATATATTAAAAGTTAGAACTTAGAAAAGACAAACTTACCTTTAAAGTAGACAAAAAGCACAACAACAACTATATCGACATTTACTAACACGTAATAATACTGGTGTTTAAACTTTAAAACTACTTTAAACTTTATTTTTAAAGAGATTAAGAGTGGTATTGCTTCGCAGCCTCACGTTTTAAGAACAACGTGTTATTGTTGCTTATATTATTTTAATAATATTATATTGTTTTAGTTAGTTGGACTTTGTACGATCGCATGGTTGGATCACATGGTGCGGGCGCGGTGTGGCCTGGGCGGCGGTTCGCGACTCTCTGCCGCCCGCCCAAAGCCCGCCCAACGCTAACTTGCACAGTAACTTTGTACGCAGTTTCTAGTTTTGGCGGATAACTTGGAATTAATTATGTTTATTTGCTGGTATTTGGAATTCCCAAGGACTTAGGCTTATGCGATGGTTTCTAAGCTTGTTTGTGTCTAGTAATTCTTGGTACTTACTCGTTTCTGAGTACAATAACTCCAATGTTGATTTACAACACAAAGAACATGCGGGTAGACTTTGTAACATAGCAAACTGATGCAGATTGTCCTCTCCGTGTGTGGTGTACCGTGGCTTTATTCATTGTTTATATTTGTAGTTTAAAATAGAAAATATGATAAATTGGTCGTTTACGATAAAGGGAAATTACAGATTAGGCAAAAAGCTATTTTAAAAAATCAGGCATAACGCGATTTGTTTATTTAGGTTTGACCAACGAGTTCCATTGTATTTGTAGATCTTTGATAGTCGTTACAGGTCGTTACAGTGGAACAAAAGTCTGTCAACCAGTCTTACCAAGGGTTATCGTTTTAACAGTCGCTCCATGTAAAATACTGGTATTCAGGTGCATCAGGTTAGAATGGAAGCCGACCCAACATAGTTCGGAAAAGCAAGAAACGTAAGAAAATTTGAATTTCGCGGGTTACCCTGGCGCTTACACCTCGATCCTATAAGAAGTTTCGTTCTGTAAAGATAAATGATACTAAAACCTCCTTTGGAATCGCTCAATACATTGTTTATGAACTTTATAATGAGGTGACCATACCTGTGACAGTATTCCAGATTACTGCGAACCAACGTCTAGTATAGAATAATTTTAGTCTTATGGTGCAATTCCACCAAAATTGTGCGCGAACGTTCGTGCAGCACATTTGTTCTCGGACATTTTGTGAGGCACCTTATCAATTTGGACCACCATCTTATATCGAAGAAAAATTACATGACTACTACTTAAACTTTTCCTCTTCGTAAGTACCTAAGTACCTATATCTGTGTGTGTGTGTCGATAATTTTCCAAACATTCTGCAAATAAATGATAAGTACATAGACAAACTCGGAGAAAAGTGCAAATTCAGCATCATAAATCATTAGTACATTAGTAGCTATTTCTTATAACACTACTTACTTCTCCGTTGTGATGTGCTTATTTACGCCGTTACATGATTGCTTTTTGTAAGGGGCCATTACAGGATATGTTAGATATTTGTTTTACGACTTTAGTAATCATTCATGGGTGTGTAAGCACTTTTATTGTTTTTGTAATATATGTACATATTTAGTGATTGCCGCGTTGGTCTAGTGGTTGCAAGCGCGACTGCCGTACACGGAGTCCTGGGTTCGTTCCAAGGTCAGGCAAAGTGTTATTGGGTTTTTCCATCATTGATTTTACTGCTCGCCCCCTATTACATGGGACTTATAAAGGGTGTAAATAGACCCTTAACGAACGAAAGGAACTTTTTCTCCCCGCTATTGCGATAATTTTTTGTTCTAGATCATACCTGGGAACCTTCTAGTTACGGAGTTACTGGGTTAAGATTCAACTTTTTCACAAGTTTAAAAAAAAAACATTTTTTAAAGGTTATTACTTTACCTCCGTGACCAGTTTACTATTCAATGCATCCATAAGCACAATGTTTTGAATGCATTACATTGAGTTTTACCGTAAAAGGTTATTTTTCACCCAAAAAAAAAAGTCGTGTCCCAGCAATAATTTTTGTGTAGGGTTATTTAGTTTGATGTAGGTACCGAATGCTTGGCTAACGGCTTCGTGAAGGGTCTGTTTACACCTTGTATATACGCCTCTGCCTTACTCTTCGGGGATTACAGGCGTGATGTTATGTTATTTAGTTCCAACTAGTTTATCCCTGTAGCTTCGCCCGCGTCTAGGTTCATATTGCCCGGCATAAAAGGTAGCTATTCGATTATTTTTGAATGTTAAGGCGTAACAAACAAACCCACATTCATATCTACACTAATATTATACAGAGAAAAGATTTGTATTTTTGTGTGTGTGTATGTTTGTAATCAATAAACTCAAAAACTACTGGACCGTTTTCAAAAATTCTTTCACTATTAGAATGCTACATTAACCCTGAGTAACATACGCTATATTTATTACAAAAAAAAAAACCACCCGTGCGAAGCCGGGATGGGCCACTAGTTATTTATAAAAATTAGTTAGGATCTAAACAAGTAAAGACTTTTCAAAATAAAACCTTCACTAATTGGATTGGCCTTAAACAACCAAATACCTAAAAAAATAGATAGCCAATTAGTGCAGCCATCCGTACATTTTTAGACGAAGAAAAAAACTAAACTATGTAGGCAGGTACCAATTCATTTCATGCATAATCCATCAAGTTTAGATTAACATGTTTCACAAGTGAAGACATAATTTTCCGCACGAGTGGTTTGATTACACCGCATCGTGATTCTGTTCAAGGAGTGTGCTCAAATGTTTGGCCAATGCCTAACTGAGTACATTGGAGATCGCTGAAGTGTGGGACGGCTCAAATATGACGTATACAATCTTATCTTGCTAAAAATGTACGTATATGTTACAGGCAAAACTGTTAATCGGTCAAAACCACTTTTGACTGAGGTGTTAGTCAAAATCCTTATTATGTTAAAATGTTTCTCCTTTCAAAATATGTTGTTTCAGAACGTTGTAATTACCTAGTCCTAGAATTACTACAGCATAATGTTTTGCAAAGGGTCACAAAAAAACCTAACAACCTAATAAGTTTCTAAGTAAATGTTAGTTATTGTTAACATAGTTTTCACCGGTCAAAAGTAGTTTTAACTGATTAACAGTTTTGACTGTGTATACAATCTTATCTTGCTAAATGAGAAAGTTTGTGAGGATGGATCGATGAATGAATGTTTGTTACTCTTTCACGCAAAAACTACTAAACGGATTTACATTAAATACTGATAGTTTACAACCTGGATTAACACATAGGATACTTTTTATCCCGATAGTACGATCCCGTGGGATTACCAACCTCCACGCGGTCGAAGCCGCGGGCATAAGTTAATGATACATAAGGTCTAAAAATAATAATTTTACATATTTCCAGGAGTGGTAGAAAACAACAACATTCATTATCCGTTTTACAAATCAACATCATATACCTTAAGAGTCCTATGTAGTCCTAGTCTGTCCTAGTACCATTACATTTTTGTATATCAGACGTAGTCAAAGTTGTTTACATTGAGGTCACTCTTGGTTGCTGGTTACTTGACTTCCGCCTAGGACAGGAAGGGATTTTGCTCGTCATTTATGACACGACCGGATATTTAAAAGCCCGATTTGAAACTAGTGTTGGGATTAGCCTAACCATATAGCATTACTATGTATATTATTATACTTTATTTTCTGGAAGAATAAATTTAAGGCTTTCGTGAGGGCTACTCTCTGTGATTCCTAAATAAATATCAGCAATCTTGTGTATAGTGTCTATTGAAATCTCATGTCTGAATGTGAGCTTATTCTAGATGCTCTAAACTTATCCTACCTACGGCTATGTTTACATACGGGGTGTAAACGGACCCTTCACTAACCCGTCAACCAAGCATTCTGTACATCAAACTAAGTAACTCTACGCAAAAATTATTGCTGGGAAACACTTTTTTTTTTGGGGTGAAATATCATGTTTTACGGTAAAGCTCAATGTTACGCACTCAAAACTTAGTGCTGGTGGATGCTTTGAATAGTAAACGGGTCAAGGAGTTAATTAAAGTAAAGTTAAAACCTTAAAAAGCGGTTTTAAAAAAAAATCTTGTGAAAAAATTGGAACTTTGACCTTCAATATCTCCCGAACCTGTGGTTTCCCAGGTATTGTCTAGAAGAAAAAAATGATCCCAATGATGGGCAGAATATGTGGTTTTCGTTTTCGTTAAGGGTCTTTTTACACCCTTTATACATAAGTATGGACACATACTTGAAGAGAAAGCAATGAATATTGGTTAAAAGTTTTCTTTCTTAAAACATTGTATTTTTTTAGAACTTAAATTTCTAACTCATCACATACTATGAAAAAGGAAAAGAGACGAAAATATACATGAAAAACGGGGGCAAGAAAGCTAACATTATCACCATTCAGCCGAAAGATATCCACATCTGATAATAGGTAGGAATTACCAGGCATCGCAACCTGCATAGCCTAGATGGCGTCTTTAGCGGGATAACAATACGAATCACGTTACTATTCGTAAACTGGCCACAAAGTGACAATTCATAATCTAAATGGTTCTGCTAGAGCGGCCATTTTAGGCCCCCAGTTTTCAACTTCCCGTAATCAACCGATCGCCATAGCTTTATCAAGTCATCGTCGGCGGTCCAAAATAAACTAAAAAATCTAAGCAAAAACCAATTACAAAGCATTCCCTTTTTACGTCCATATGCCGGGGGCCCGGACGAGATAAGCCGTGATATTATCTACACCTCTCGGTATATGTAGTTTATTCCTGAACCAGATTTTTGTGTATACTAACGTGTTTATTACCGCATCTACTCTTAGAAGAAGAGTTCAGCTTCTGAGAAATATCACAGTGGCAGTGTCAGAATGTATTTACTTATTTAATACTTTATCGCAAAAAATGATGTACATCTAGGGCAGTATCTACTAGTTTTCCTGTTCTTTTATTTCATACTAAATAAGATATCTAGTTTTTTGATTTCTTCGTCAACAAGCCGTGCGACCGATGAAATTTCCCACCGGCAAGCATCCGTTCGTTCATTCAAGTATCATCGCTAATTCAACCCTTTTTATATGAATTGTCAAAAATCCTTTCTTCTACTCTATAACTTTTGTGCAAAGTTTCATTATGTTAGGAGCAAGCAGGTAAGGAGTATGAGTTATCTAAGTTTTTAAACTGACATGGTCAGTTACATTTAGCATGTTTATTTCTCGCTAGCCTACGTCTTGTCCCACTGCTGGGCAAAGGCCTCCCCTTTCTCCTTCCATACCTCTCTGTCTTGTGCGATCTCCGGCCATGTTATCCCTGCAAACCTGATCAGATCGTCACGCCACCTTCGCCGCGGTCGACCTCGAAGATGTTTGATTGTTTTTTGTAAATTTCTTCATTACCTCGTATGTTCCAAATGGCTCGATGGATTTCGAAGTATCATTAGATTCGTCTCAAAAACCCAAGTGTCCTTAGATAGGTTTAAAAAAAAGCAAAATGGCGGATTTTTGGCGCTAAATTGTAAGTCGTTCATATTTTTTTTTCGACCAAACTTATCGAGTAGTGTATCAAAATGAAGGAAATTGACAGGACATTACAAATATATATATGAATATATATATATGAAGTAAGGTTACACCTAGTTCTAGCCGGCTACACCTAGGTGCAGTCGGTAACACTTAGTTATAGCGCTTGCCGCTAAGATAAATCATAATTTAAGAAGAAACATTCAAACACACAACCCTGGATTGTATTTGTTGGCTGATGAATGGATGACGATAATAATTTAGAATGTTTGTGGTTCTGTGAGAAGACAGAGTAAGTATTTAAACTTAATTTAGTATGAATGGCTTAATGCTGTACGAAATAAATTAATATATTACGACAATGGGCCGGTGGGCCCCAAGGCCACAAGAACGCCCAAAGTCACGGCCCTCGACGTCTAACTGTATAATGTTATTATGTAGGTCCTGTTTGCACATCGTTGGTCTACTTCTTTGTTACTTGTTGGTCTGTTATGGTTGCTGATTACTTCTGACTTAGTTATGAAGGTTTAATTTTATACGAAATTGTTTTCTATTTCATTACATTTAGGTTCACATTTCCTGGAATAGAGTATTTGAAGCCACTGATGTGTGTGAAAAGTTTCCTTTATCGTTTTTTGCTTACACGTGGATGACTTAATTGTTCCCACAAACTTTTGCTTTCTCGTGGGAAATTATTATAAGTAAGTAGAAGCAGTAAAAACCTACTCATGAACAGCTGGCGATGTTTTAATTTAAAAGTGACTTTGAATCGCAGCTCTGAAAGTAACGATTGATGTCAAAAAAACAGCAACTTTTACACTATAATGCTATAAGTATGCCTATAGATAGATATAGCAAATTAAAATGATGAATAATAAATGTGACGAGAAGAGAAGGGATTTAATATGTTAGTAGCAAATACAGAAAGACAAAGCAATGAAAATCCGTGATTATAAAGCTGTCTCGTACTACCTACCTCATCAAAGAACGTCTTCTAATCATTACATCCTTTGATAGACATCACAATTTTCCAAGAGATTCGTCCCAAATAAGTAATTTATTTCTAAACTCTGTACACAGCTGAGATAATTTTGTAAATATTTGTGTTTTTAAATCAGCTCCCGTGTTAAAAGCTTTGCTGGAGACAAAATGAAACGGAGGTATGTCGTCGGACGGATTCATTTCATTTTGATGTAACAGCTACATGGCTACCTATCTACCTGAATGTACCTTTATGAGTTTAATTACAGAGAAACAATTTTTTTCGGGATTCTTTTGACAAACAGAGACGGTAAGAATGTTCCATTGTTCTTTCTACTTTGCCCTTAGGACCTAATTAATTTACCCTTGCTTGATACTTCGTTGAAGATGATTGCTCTTTGTGCGTGTGATGGAGATTAGCACGAGGCTGTGCTACGTAAGTAGGTACAAACCTATTCCTGCTTTCTGCTGTCAAACAGTGTTTTTGTGTTCCGGATTGTTGGGTATGGTGGATTCCGATGCAAGTATATGAGACACTAGCTATTGCCCGCGATCTTCGTCCGCGTGAAATTATTATGAAAATAATATTATCCCCGTTTTTGCAACATTTTTCATTGATGCCCCGCTATTATTGCTCGTAGCGTGATGATATATAGCCCTATAGCCTTCCTATAGCCTTCCTCGATAAATGGGCTATCCAACACTAAAACAATTTTTCAATTGGAACCAGTAGTTCCTGAGATTAGCGCGTTCAACCAACCAAATTCTTCAGCTTTATAGCTGCCAAGTCATAGGTCTCGATTTCAAACCCAAGGCACGCACCTCTGATTTTTCGGATTCATGTGCGTATAGTATAATTATCACTTGCTTTTCGGTGAAGGAAAACATCGTGAGGAAACCAGCATGCCTGAGAGATATTTCTTGACGGCATGTAAAGCCAAGTCAGAGGCCCATGGGCGGCATAAAAACTCTGACAACAGGTTACGAACTAACCACACGATAAAGAAAGCTTTATAATATTTATTAAAAGATATTAATAAAAAAATAAAATAAAAAAAAACATCGTTGTCTCTGAGAAGGCAACACATTTGTGATTTCTCTGTTACCACAAATTTTCACAGGCGGGGCGGTGACCATTTACCTATTTGTCGGCAAGATTGGCTTGCTATCCAATAAATAGCATTTAAATATCAGTTTAGTAGTTGACCCTTATACAGACCCGTAGATCGAAAATTAATTATTTTTCCGCACCCTTTTATTAATTATTGATCCTTCAGTTGCCTATAACACCCACGTAAATAAATGGGTGACCTATAGGCCCTAACTCATTTGGGAATAACTATGTCACTCATTTCTATCGCGTGGGATGTACTATCGCGCTCACTCACTATTGGCCACTTTTCACCCTTATGCCCTGACTAATAAGGTTGACCATCGTCGACCATCAGTGTGCGCGGTAGTACCTACTTAATAAGTTACTTTCACCCTTTAGAAAGCAAGAAAGGCAACCCAACCTTTCAGCTGTGATGATTAGATAAATTCCTCTTTACTCCAATGTTTGTTTTTACTGGCCGCAAAATATTATTTGACCAAAGTAAGGAGGTTCTAAGCCTTTGTAGGATCGTGTTTATGGCCGGAATACTAAACTTTTTGCGCAGATGGTCAACAATGAACGGAGCTGGTTAAGGCCATTTGCACGTGTCCTTTGTGTTTCTTTTAGTTATTGGATATAAGTGAAAGGTCGCCTGTTAATAATAGTGTTGTTTGATCAACGTTTCTGGTTAGAGACTGTGATCTGTAGTAAAAGCGTATCTGTAAAATGCCGGACCTAAATCTTCTTCTATTGGAAAAAATGAGAAATTCGAAACTTCAGTTTAATTATAATAATAAGAAGAAATCTGGAGAGTCATACAAAATACAGTTGGATAATAATACATAACATAACATCACGCCTGTAATACCCGAAGGGTTAGGCAGAGGTGTATGTACCCATATCTATACTAATATTATAAAGCTGAAGAGTTTGTTTGGTTGAACGCGCTAATCTCAGGAATTACTGGTTCGAATTGAAAAATTCTTTCAGTGTTGGATAGACCATTTATTGAGGAAGGCTATATATAACATCACGCTACGACCAATAGGAGCGGAGCATCAATGAAAATGTTGCTAAAACGGAGAAAATAATATTTTTATAATAATTTCACACGGACGAAGGTAGCGGGCAACAGCTAGTATGTTTATATGTTTATAGTTCACCCACATTTCGCCCGTTATGTTAAAGTCCCATATAATAGGGGGCAGGCCAACAAGCGTATCCAGACAAATAATAATAACAACCAAACAAAGCTACAATGTTACTTAAACTAGGTACTTATTCTAATAAATGAAGAATCTAGAAAAGAGAATTCTCACACTTTGCTATTTATATGCCAACAGATTTATTTCCATTAAGACCTTTTTAACTTTAAAAATCTTGTCACTTCTTATTTTGTTTGACTACAGGGCGTAGAAAATGAAAGTTTGAAAACTTTGCTCGACATACTTCTCTGAATAAGTACCTACTCCGTACCTAAGTACCTCCAGCTTTTGAATGTATGAAAGTTCCAGTATTTATAATCGGCCGTAAATATCGTACATTGAGTTTTGGGCAAAGTTAGGTTTTGTACACACAGCGTCAGTAAGTGCTAACCCGCTTTAACATTTTAAAGCTTGAGGGGTTTGCACTTACTGACGCTGTGTGTACATTTGTCACCTCACCTGTTATCAAAGGTCAATATGACATACGTTTTTAGTGCCAGGGTAAACCCGTTTCTGCAAAATTAATTTAGGTGGAAGCGCCAGGGTACCCCGCGAAACAATTTTTTTACGTTTTTTGCAATTTGCAGGCCAGTGTCAGGCTGTATCTTGAAAAAAATATGATTCGAGATCGTAACACCTACAGTCACGAGCATCAATATGTATACACTTTCCTAAATTAACTCGGAGAATCTTTTTCACAAAACTATGACTAAAACCCATCCATGTTCCTTCATTGCCCTTTGTGTTCCAGAGCCGCGGTATCTCTTTCGAACAGTCCCGCAGCCTGCGTCATAGGTCTCAAGTTCGAACAGTTGTGGTAGACCGCCCTTTGGTCTTTCGCTGGTCTCTTTCCACCCAAACCTTCAATTAGCATAACAATAAAGTGTCAAACATAACCAAGTCACTACTCCGGAATGTTCGGTGCGTTTCAATTAAACTTTAAGATCAAAAGGAACAAACGGCTTGTAGAGGAATTAATTCACTCGTCAAGGAGCCGTCGTTTCGACCCTTGAATTAGGATCGGCGTAATTTCCGTCGCGGCGTAAATAAGATGTAAGGGACATCAAGCGCACTTAACGAAGTGAGAACGAACTTTGTAGCCGGCTGACATTTTAAATATCAAACATTTTTTATGTAATTAGAACGAGTTTTCCTGTTATTGTTGGTAATTAACACTTTGACAGCGGAGCGTTTAGAGCGCCGCTTGATACGGTACGCGGGCGATTTTCTGCATAATTGTTAACATCATAGAAAAATAACGGACAGGAGTATATAGATAATTCTTTTTGTGTATGTAAAATCTATCAATGCATATGGTGAGTGTAGCTTATTAACTCAGCTACAAACGCGTACAACGCGAATCACGATAAGTCGTGTTTTTCTAATAAACAGTACGAAAGGCGATGACGAGTGCTACTCGTGATTCGCTAATAAGAGAAAAATATGAATGCCGAGCTGAGATCGTGATCCGCTGTGAAAGTGTTAAAAAAGGTAAGCTATCATTGTGGACTTATTGAACCGAATAGCTCTATTTATTATTTTTGGTTTATATAACACTAGCGGCCCGTACCGGCTTCGCACGGGTGAATATTTATTTTCCCCTAATTCCCCCCCCCCTCCCTAATTTATTCTAGTAATAAATATAGCCTAATTATGTTACTCAGTCCAGTAGTTTTTGAGTTTATTCATTACAAACATACGCACACACACACAAATCTTTCCTCTTTATAATATTAGTGTAGATAACATCACGCCTGTAATTTACTAAGTGTCCCGGCTGCCTTTTGTAGATCTTTGACAGTCGTTACAGGTAGTCAGAGGCCCGAAAGTCTGATAACCAGTCTTTCAAAGGGGTACCGAGCCGGCTAAGTTGTGGAGGTCCGATAGGCAGTCACTCCATGTAAAATACTGGTAATCAGCTGCATCCGGTTAGACTGGAAGCCGACCCCAGCATAGTTGTTAAAAAGCTAGGCAGATGATGATGTTAACAGAAGCATA
Organism: Noctua pronuba; assembly: GCA_905220335.1. NCBI lineage: Eukaryota > Metazoa > Arthropoda > Insecta > Lepidoptera > Noctuidae > Noctua > Noctua pronuba. The sequence continues at coordinate 6,688,207 of LR999894.1, forward strand.
TTATTGTCTTAAAAATATAGATAAAATAAAAATACAGATTCCGGACTACTACTGAAACCTTAAAATTCCTGATGAAACAACACAATTTGTTCGATCTAGGAATCAAAACCTAAACTAGACCAAGGAGATTCTTTTTCATTTGTTTTTTTTTATTAGAGGTGTTCGACCTACCACCTGTGATTTACCTTTAATGATTCGCTCAAGGTAAAATTAAGTAAAATTATTATTTTTTTGAGCTTGTCTAATTTTGAACAAAGTGAAGTTGTAAATCAAACGCAGTTTAATCTCGACGTCAAAAATATTAATTATAAAATGTCTTACTTAAAATATTGTTTGAAACAAGCCGGGACAAAAAAGTATAATTAATTTTTTTAAATAAAATAAGGGTCTGTTTAAGTCGGAGCTTAAAGTTGAAAAAATATGTTAATAGATAAATGCTACGGGCAAAGAAAACAAGGTTTCTAAGTTATCTAGCTACTTAATAAAAATCTTAAATTCACTGACATACAAAGAACCAAATATACTTGATCTAAAAGCATGATAATTTGCACAAGAGTTTTATATATTAAAACAAACCTGAGCTGAGACTAAGGAAGGATTTTTGAAAATTCGTCGGTTAAAGGGTGCTCCCCTTGGTGGATAGTATTCTTAGGGTGTTACCACGCCAATTGATCGATGGTAGAAATGAAGACGATCGATCATTTGGTGTAGTAGGTTTCTACTACACCAATTGATCGATCGATGTCAACTTATGCATTCTACCATCGATCGATGGGCTCGATCGACGATCGATCGATGGGTGTGGTAACTAACTCCCTTACACTGCTTTACCGTGATTCGGGTGACAGATCTCGGCGGTAAGCGTTAGTCCAGACATGTGTGGCCGGACTTGGTCCATCTCTATAAGTCTCTTGGACCCAAGCAGATAGTTTTGAGAAAGACATCTGAACGAAATTCTGATTTGTATTTTGAGAACCCTTCATCGAGACGAGGCACAATGCCAGTTATATAAGTGGACTTCGAATTGCCATCGTGGTTAGTGAATTAGTCAAACAGAGCGGAAACTCACTGATTGATCAGCGTGCGGACGTATAGTGGCGCCATAGATACGCCGTTTGAGGAAGTCCCTTTCATGAAAGAGAGAATGAAAGCTTTTATGGAAGTTCATCATTTAGAAAATATCATTCGGCTCTCGACTTGTTGATAAAATAAATCCCAAATGAAAAAGTTGAAATTCGATTTGATACTGGAAGTCAACATTGACAGCCTATATTCTATCTACAAGGGTTGTTTATTACCATTACGATGTCTGAAAGGCGAATTGAATCCCAGATATACATCTGTGTATGTTTTTGATATTGCCTAATTTGGTTATTTGGCGACGCGGCTCAAGTTCCAAAGTCGAGTAGGTGTAGAATTGTAGATGATGCGCGGTCGGGCAGGAACATAAACCAGGGATGACGGCACGGTTGGCACAGTGGCGAAGCGATTGGCTGCTACACCGCGTGCCACGGGTTTGATCCCCGCACAGAACCAATATTTGTATGACCTACGGGTTGTTGTTCCGGGACTGGCTGTTTGTGTATGTAAGTTCAAATGTTTGTAATCGCACGATATAGAAGAAATTCCTAGTGTGGGGCAACGTTTAAAAAAAAACAATAATGCCTGTTTTCGCCAACACAACGAAACCTAATTGAATGCTTAAAGTTATTGCGTTAGAATTTCGATTTTCGGGGCTCAGCCGACCGTTGAAAATCCAAGAGAGCATTAGAACTTTTCGTGAGCGATGCAGGCTTATGGTTTTCACTTGCACATGATATAGCTAGAAAGGGCGAGACTAGCGAGAATGCGATTAATAGAGACATGGAAGAACAAAACATGCTACGCCGACCATGAATAACTCGGGATAAAGGTAGAGGAGAATAACGTAAATGCAGACTGCAGAGGCAGTTTCGAAACATCACTCATTTGTTATGGGCCTGAACGAACCGAAGAGAGGAGAGCAGATGTGTTGTAAAACACCAATAGAAATTCGTTACTTGCACTTCTCGTCTCCGTTTAGCTTTAGTGGAAACGGTTGAGCTGAGAAGAGAGGAGATGTCTCGTATTTGTTTAGGACAGTCTCCGCACTCGACGGCCAAGCGCACAGCGGAGGCGAGGAGAGACATGAGCAGCGTGCTGCGAGTGGAGTGCGGTGAGCGGTGTACTGTGAGCGAGCGTTGCACATCTCCTGTCCTTCCTGCTTTGGTCATCTCCGCACAGCTGCGGTGGATACAGCCTAGCTCTAACTCATTTCCTCCCCTCTCCGCTTCACAAATCTCCGCTTTGGTGGAGTCCGGGCCTTAGCCATTTTTCTGGGATGACGCATCTGTGACGCGTTTGCAGATGTCTCAATAATAAGAAAACCGCGAATAATGTATAAAAAAGTATCATTTATTGTTTTTAAAATGAGCATTATTACCCTACTTACAAACTACTCAGTAACAAGTCTCATGACGTTGCAAAAACACTTAACAACTAATTATTTTGATTAATATAATCATTACGATTACGGGTAAGGTTTCGAAACGAATGGTCGAGTTTTAAAGGTGGGTGTTCACTATAATCACGATTCAATAGTGCTGCGCCTATCTGCGTTATCGTGATGGCCGATATTGTTAAAACACAGGAGATACGCGAAACATTTTGTTGTGCAAACATAGTGTACACTCAGCTTTACAAACGTACTTATTATTACTTTGAAAATTATTTTTAGCGACTAGTTATAAAACATATGTATTATTTTATTGTATGTTCATTCGAGAAATACACATTTCTCCAAGACGAATAAAATGCCTTGATATCAATATACAATATACGTACGTCATCGTAGAACATACGACGATAAAGATATTTATTATTAAACTTAAACTAAACATACAACAGTTTTATGACTTAAAAATAAGAAAATATGTCGTTGTATAAAATTTGCATCATTTTAGACTCCATATTTTATTTATTTGTAAGTAATATACTAATTAATTATTTTATTATTTCAAAAAGCCTGTTTAATTTATTTAGGCCATTTTGATTAGCTGTCAATTTCATCATAAGAATAATAATTAAGTCCTTAATTTTAGCAGCAGCTTATTTAACACTTTCTTGCCGAACTGAAATTAGTTCTGATTCGATTACAAATATTTGTTCCCAAATTGTAGACAAACGCGTTGCTACATTAGTATTCATTTCATTTGGTATTTTTAAATCACAAAAAAATGCATTTTCAACAATACAAATAGTTTACTTAGGCGTAGGCACATCTGCCGTATCAAACTTATCATAATAATAAAGCAATTTACATCAAATGCTTACGAATGTCGTGAATCAACAGATTCTTGAGATAGTTGTCATCATTTGCAAAACATTCGACGATGTCAAAGTGATCCATGCCGTCTTTGATCTCTAAATACATGTTCTGCATTAAGCAGGTGTTGTGTAAGATTTCGTAGAACTCCCTGGATTGTTTCTTGAAGGTGGGACTGTCGTGTTGTCCTGCTAAAATATAAAGACGTATCCTCCTTCCTTGCAGGTGTGTGAAGTCGTCAAACTGTGGCGACAGGGGCACAGCCCACTCGTTGGGTAGCTGTACTGCGTCGTTCATGGAAGTGTGGACAAGCTCCCTGAGGTCGTACACCCCTGAGACGAGGAATGCTCCCTGAAGGCGCGACGCTCCTGGCGTGTTCTCGAAGAAGTCTGCGCTGGAGAGGAGCTTGGCGACGAGGTGCGCACCTGCCGAGTGACCCGCGAAGTACACGCCCCTGGAAATTTTAACGATGGAGTGAATATTATATAATGACAAATTAATTAGGACTTAGATATGAACCCACCGGTATGTTTATGGGAAAAGAAGCTTCTTAGCAAAATAAAATAAATTGCATAATTTTCAATTGGTTCTATTTCTGGTCTCCGGCGATTTTGATACTTGATGCAAAAGTTTATATAAACTGGAGTACTAATAGATCGACACGTTAAGAAGAAGATTGTGAGCTATGATTTGAGACATATTTCAATTCTGTCGGTCTAAAGCCCATTTTGAACATGAGTCACAAGTAGGTAGTAATAGGAGTCCATTTGAATATCCTCAAATCTCCCACGCCAGCGAATATTCAATTGATCATTCACTAAATTATTGAATCGTATATTCTTGTCCATTCGAACTGAATATTTCATTCTCTAAACAAATTATTCTTGTCTACGCTTATCTGTTTTCGGTCCATTACATCACAATGATTTATCTAGGTGAAGGGTTATCTTACTTGGACGCCATTTTTTCTGCGTACTCGAACACGAATCTCGCTGCGTTTTGTATTTGACTGACGATGTCTGCGAGGGTGGCGGTCGGGCAAAGGTCGTAGCCGACGACGATGGTCTTCACTCTGAACTTGTGGAGGGGTCCTGCTGGGTACCTCGATATCTCCCGCGATAGCTGTTGCCAGTAACCGCCGTGAATATAGACGAGGATAGGTGCGTCTGAGGGAGAAATTAATGTGAGTTTATTAAAGAAACCAACACAAGTGTCGAACCTATAGTATGAGCTAGCTTTGTAAAGACATGGTAAAGATCATATCTGCTTAACCAAATATATACAGCCTGCTATGCACGATGAGGTAACAACACACTGCAAGCCAACTATAATCTAGTAGGGAAAAGGCAAGACAGATGATTAAAAGGGGAAGAAAATAATGGAATACTATTGATATACATAATACCTTATCTGGTCAATCCCAGTTATTATTAACCAGTTATTATCTGCCAAGCAAGTGGCTACTGTCATGACCCCAGAACAAACGCACGGTTCATTGTAAATAATTTGCAGCGATCAGAAATACTAATAACAGCCTAGTTGGTCTAGTGGTCGCAAGCCCGACTGCTGAGCATGAGGTCCTGGGGTCATCAGGAATTTCTCAGTAGCAGCCACGGAGTCTGGAATTGCGCCCGGTTGATGGCAATAGCCTCGCCCCCTATTACATGGGACTATAACATAACTGGCGAAATGTGGGTGTACTATTAGATACACCTCTGCCTAACCGGTCGGGCATTACAGGCGTGATTTTATGTTAAATTATCAGAAATTAATTAAATAATTACTCAATTAATGCTATCCAGTTTTGATGTCATTGTATCGTATCAAAGTACATTAGCATATTATTCAATTAACACAAAACTGCAACATATCACTATCATTCGCATTTCGTACTAATAGGATTGTCAATGACTCTGCATCCATCAATTAATTCTAATTTCATTCACTATTTCATTACACTTAATTGCACGTAATTAAAATGTGCCGTTAATTTGGCTGTCAGTAAAAAATTAGTGAAATTATGCGGACAAAATGACGCAACCATTTATCAAATTGTTTGAAATATAATGGGTTTTTTTTTTCTTGCACTACGAAGGTTGTTCGCTGATAAAAATGCGAGGTTGTCGCAAAGAGGTGAGAGCGGTTAGTGCTTCTTTTTTCAGCTTTTTTTTTAATTGCCTGTACTGTCCCACTGCTGGGCAAAGGCCTCCGCCAATTCCTTCCATGTGCTCTTTTCTCGTGCCACCTCGAACCAGCCCTCGCGGTAAGCGTCCAGATCGTCTCGCCACCTCTTTCTGGGCCGGCCTCGGCGACGCCGTTTTGAAAAAGAGAAATAGCAGTTCTAGCTAATTGTCTATAGAGTGTGTGGAAATAGACCTGCGGGATTGGTAGAGCTACCTTTTTTCTGTAAGGAGGATTGGATGGGTTTGGTGTTTGATCTGTCTACTCCGAGAAAAAATACCAAAACAAGCTGAGAGGTCACAGACTATTTTAAAACCCAGACATTGTCTTGGTCAGATTATGTGAAAGACTATGCAGATTGGCATACCTAAACCATTGACTTACATAATATAAATAACATAACATCACGCCTGTGATCCCCGAAAGGTTAGGCAGAGGTGTAGTACCTAATAGTACACCCACATTCCGCCAGTTATGTTTAATTCCCATGTAATAGGGGGCGAGCCTATTGCCATCAACTGGGCGCAAATTCAGTCTCTGTGGCTGCTACTGAGAAATTCCTGATGGAAAAACCCAATAACACTCGCCGACCTGGGAATCGAACTCAGGACCTCATGCTCTGCAGTCGTGCTTGCAACTACTAGACCAACGAAGCAGTCCATTAACTTCCTTTACAGATTAATACTACACCTACCTACAGGTTTCATCCTCATCTTTAAAAATCCCCCTGTTGTTATAAAATTGTAACATAATATTCAAATCCTAAGATACAAATAAAATTAGTCAAGAAATATATAACCTTCCCTTCATCTCATTTACATTCACACAGAAATATAGATACGTCTCTTCTCAATCTATTTGGGATGAATACGATCCTACATTGGAATTCGTAGTAATCCATATTGGGAGACAAGATACTTACGTCTGACGGGTACTATTCTTATTGTTTATTTTTATGGTTTTGCTCGGAATATGACCACATCTGTTGCACCTATAGCAACGGGTTTTATAACGTGCCACAAATCCTTTACTACTGTAAACCTTAAGGCGCATACCCACCGCGGCGCACGGATAGGCCATGCACGTCTGTTAAGCTTCGCTTTGCAAGAAAATGTATGTGATTGTGCCCACTGTAAACCACGGACGTGCTATGCATCAATTGACGTCATTAGTATATGCGTGGCTTGCTCGAATAAGGCGCTCTCATAGCGCTGTTAAAGCCACGCACGCAGTGCATGCGGTACACACTATACACGAATATTAAGCCACGACTATGCTGCGGTGGGCCACGCATGCTACAGTTGTACATAGTTGTGGGTGTGTAGTGAGTACTGTAGTGGAAACGTAGGTCCACGTTGTCAAACAAATGAATCCACGCAGCTGAAATGCGGCGCGTGCCCGTGCACAGCATGCGCCGCGGTGGGTATGCGCCTTTATAGGGTAATACTCGTATGACCCCCGAGTTGTTTTTATTTATGTTTTTATGGGTAACGTTTAACGATTGGAAGCTTCTTGAACGAAATGAATTTTGACAGTACAGGTAAATCATATCAAACTTCTTTTTTTTGACATTTACGGAAAACCTTTTTTTTTCGAAAATGTAGTTAGTCTTATAGCTGACAGGCGCAAATAATATCTTAGGTATTATATTTTATTGAATGTGAAACTAATACATACCAATCAACTTTTGCGCTGTCTGCATTTATTGCGAAATAATATTGAAAAATACCTAAATGTGTTGACGTCAACATGCAAATTGCTTAGGTAGTAAATTATTGCAGACAAGAGGAAAGTGTGGTATACATAACTTAAAATTTTCCATAAACTTTTGAAATGACCTATTGGGAAATGTATTTTCGTCTCTACGTGCGATCCAAAATTATCGATAATTAAGAGTGGTAATTAATATTTGCTCAATAAACATTAATTTTATACCAATGTATGTTTGTTCATTAAAACAAAATTAACTCCGTATGCTACGAGGCTTTCATCATAATTGAATGGTGATTCGGTAATTCTGTTGGCAAATGGTATATGAAAATGAATGACTTAATGTAACTTACAGGTGAATTCAGGTGATGGTTTTCTTGTTTATTTATATAAATATACATAACATCACGCCTGTAATACCTGAAGGGGTAAACAGAGGTTTACCTAAAGTACCCCCACAATTATGTTTAAGTCCTATGTTATAGGGGGCGAGCCTATTGCCATTAACCGGGCACAAATAGAAAGAAAAAGCAAATATTTATTTGTCTCACGGACATGACGTGCATACAATAAAATGACAAATCCAGATTCCGTAGCTGCTACTGAGAAATTCCGGATGGAAAAACCCAATAACACTTTGCCCGACCCGGGAATCGCAGCCACGACCCCAAACGAGGCAGTCAGTTTACATAAACATTTTTTTTATTTTTTTTACTAACTTAAAATAAAAGAAAACCGTAGTGAAGCGGCCTTGTCCCGTGTAATCAAACTATTTATTTACTTAGTTTACTTTGTTAATTGTTTATTTACTTGTTACTTTATTTTAACAAAGCCTCGGAAGAGTACGAAGGTCGTTGCCAGTTTAAAAGTAGATGTGTCGATTAAAAAGTCATTGACCGATTTAAAACATAGCTGAAACACGTCATCATATTCTAATAATGGAAGTACCTGTTATGTTATTCTTGGATGAATAGACTTTATCTATACATATATTTATTTCAAAATAAGGTTCATAAATGTTTGACAGAGGTCAGTAGGAAGTAATTTGGTAACAAGCGCTACTAGTCGAGTGCAATTAGACTATAAGGTGGAACGACTTTTAAAGTTAAAAAAAAACTCGCGAGCGGCGAAATTTTTTTTTAACTTTCTTCTCTACACCTCTAGGAACTCAATAAAAAAAAACCACGTGAAAATCCGACCACTATAAACTTCGTTCCACCTTTTGAGTATTTTTTGTCTAATTGCACTCGGCTATACCGGCAAATATAATTCTAAGCTTTTAATGAACAAAATATGGGAAAACATGTTTTTCGACTGGACCCTATTACTACGCCTTCGCTGTCCGTCCGTCCGTCTATCGGTCCGTCCGTGCGTCCGTCTGTCTGTCAGCAGGCTGTATCTCATGATCCATAATAGGTAGACAGTTTAAATTCAGATTGTGTATTTCTGTTGCCGCTATAACAACCAATAATAGATTAAAAATTAAAGGGGGCTCCCTACTACGATGGTACGGAACGCTTCATGCGCGAGTCTGACTCGGACTTGGCGGGTTTTTTATGTGTTAATAGGAAAGGTGACCAAATCGATGCTGATTTTATCTTCCCTGACATAACTACTCATACAATCAACCTGTATCTATACGTATGAGGGCCCTAGTTATAACTAGCTACCTTGACACGCCACTATTATCTGTTGTTTTTCGTTTACATACATATTCTCTACTTTAATCTCAAATTGATGTTGTAATGAAAAAAACGCCCGTTATCACCTGTTCACTGAATGTTTTGGTAAAAACATATTGTTTATTTGTATGCATTATATTCTGTTAATGATAGTGGTGGTGTTCCATATTCTTTATAATTATAGACGAAAGTAAATGCTCTGTCAATATCCGACCATAAATTCTAAGCTTAAAAACCACAATAAGTAACATATCCACCCCCAGGACTGTTAGAGCATGTTTTGTATTGAAACAAAGACATTCAAATATTTACGAGCGACAGAAGGGACAAGACGAAGAACATCGTAATCCATTACTTGTTACTACTTAGTAACAAATCGTTCTGTCTAGTGTCATACGCCCGCTTGTCAAAAAATTTTTTAGTGAAAATATTCCCAATGTCCGCTCTATAAGTCTTTTAAATCTCTTTGTATTGAAACAACCAAATATGAATACTGACCGTTTGGTAAATCTGTTCCAAGAATGTCGAGTTTCTGTCCAGGTGTCGATCCATACTCGATCTCCAGTTTGTGTGGGATGTTGTTCGTAGCTTCATCGCTTGCTGTAACAAATTCAAATATCATATCATTACTAAGAACCACACAAAAAACATACGATATTTGACTAGGATCCCCACATCAAAACTGAATTAAGTCCATTAATATGTATGAGGCAAAAATCTGAAAAATCTGTTGCGATTGCAACAAACTGCGCCTCGTAATATGTATGTATGTATGTCATGATAGGCACCTAGCTGTAACGTCAACGACATGGCAACGGCATTCCTGCCATCGTAATACTTATGAGGGTCGGTAGGACTTAACCATCTAATCTCCACAGAGAAAAATAGTTATAGACTTACAGATATCAGGTAACATTTTCTACAGAGAGTTCCAATTTGTAAGCAATAAGCACCCTGCTCTTCCTTACCTGCTGTGACAAGCTTGACGTGATTCTCAAGCACTTCTAGTGCCGTGGGGAATCTCGGACACCACCTGCTGGGGGAGTACTCCCGCTCAAGATCGATGGCATCCAGGATCATCGACATTGTGCTCTGCTGTTCTGTCTGAAAGAAGAATTATAACTATGGTTAGTTAAAGTTAACATATTATTACTGTAATTACGGCAACGTGTGATTATTTTAACACCAGCCCGGAGATTCGAAGTTCGCGGTATGATGACTGTAATTATTATATTTATCAGAGGTTCCATATAGTCAAGTCAATTTGACTCGAAAAGTATATATAGTCCTCCTTACCGATTTCGGTAACGGCGACCCTTTAATTCTATTTCCTTGCGTGTGCCCTTATATGACTGGCCAGACCGAATTAGCTTTTAAATACCTGGACACGGAAAATACATTGTAATCGTACGGTTTTTTACATCTGCAAATGATAAAATATAGTGGGATGCTTGACGACCATTTGGATAATTATGACACCCTTTATTAAAATAGTAGTGGATCGGTGGTGGCCCATTGATAATGACCTCGACTTACCTACGTGTCATAGGTAGGTCATGGGTTCGAACCCAGCCAGGCACCTCATCCTCATCTTTCTGCCCATCCCTTCTCACTTGTAGACGGTGCAACATTATTTTTCCGTTCTCCCCAGGCAGGCCCTTACTTTATTTAATTTATTTCATCACCACTGCTCTCAAAACGGAGAAGGAAAACATCATGAGGAAACGGGCATGTGCAACCAACCGCAATGAGACTGCGTGGCCAACTCACTCTCACAGAGGAGGCCTGTGTGAGTTATAGGCTGCTTATCACTGAGAATAAATACCTTATAAGGTATTTCGTTCATACAATAGTCAGTCCTATGTAGGAATCCACATTTTTTATTAGTATTTTCCCGCATTTATCCATGTAAATATGGCATTTGAGTCGGGCTCTGCTCAAACCGTGGATAGGATAGGTTTTGTGTTTTGTTGTTACCTAATCATATGGAAGCCGGTGACCACTTTTCTAAGAAGATTTTTAATCCGACTCATTGGGCTCGATACGTTCTTTTGTGGTGACCAGTACATGCCAATATTGATTGTAAAGTCTGACAATGCTTACAACTTATACCTGTGCTCGTTTTCAGTAACACTAAGGTGGGTTCCCAGCGAGTCACACCCAATTGTGTCACAGTGTGACTCGTTGGGAATATTTTTCCCATCGAGTCACACTCGTGTCACAGTGTGACTCGTTGCAACAATAACTATTTCATGAAAAAGTCATTCAGTGGGATTAAATGAACTTAGAAAGTTGTTTTGTTAACTATTTGTTTACCAGTTGACAGCGTTGAGGAGGAGTTTTTTGACGCCATTTTTTGTTAGTTACTTTAGGTTATTTTAATTTATTAATGTATATATATAAAATGAACTAATAAACAATTTGCCATCGAAAAAAACTATTACTGTAAAGCCATTTCATATTTTAATCAACATACAATACACCCCAAAACTGACCTGCAAAATTGCAAAAAACGTAAGAAAATTTGAATTTGGCGGGATACCCTGACGCTTTCATAACTTTATCAGTGTCGTGTGAACGAACAAAACACATACATTCACTCAAGTGAACCATTCATCCGAACAAAGCGTCTCATATAAGCTCAATGAAATTACCTTTTTCCCGTCCTTGATCTTCTTAACTTTTATTTTCCGTCGAATCACTTTCAATGCTGTCCTGCACAACTCTCTCAGTTGAACCATGTAACATTTCATGTCGGCAACTAACTATTCCGCAGCGATCGTTATCGCGGCTATTTCAAGTAAATAGAGCGAATGCGAATCCAAAACATCAACAAACTTCGCGATAAGCGTACCTACTAACAAACTGTTTATCAAATAATTGCATCATAGCACAGATGTTTTATATGAACACCTAACTGCTATAATTATCTAATCTCTGTGCTAAATAATGTTGCTTTATTGGTTTTTGAACTGTTCAGTTCACAGTAATTTGATCCTTATTCCCTGAGCTATGATTAACCTTTTGACCGCCACAGTCACATAAAGGGTGTACAAAGACCCTTAACGAAACCCAAAGGGACTTGTTCTCCCCGTCATTGCGAATTTTTTTTTGTTCTAGACCATACCTGGGAACCTTCTAGTTACGGAGGTATTGGGGGTCAAAGTTCCAACTATTTCACAAGTTTTTTTTTTTAAATACTTGATTTTAATGTAAGATTTTTTTGACCCACGTACTATTCAATCCATCCATCAGCACGTGCGTTACATTGAGTCCTACCGTAAAACGTGATTTTTCATCACAAAAAAAAGTCGTTTCCCGGCAATAACTTTTGCATAAAGTTACTTAGTTTGATGTACATAATGCTAGGTTGACACCTTCGTGAAGGGTCTGTTTACAACTTGTATACGTGACAAGCAAGCGCGTGTCATGTACGCCAAACGACAAAAATATATGTGACAAAATGGTAGGTGAAATTGTCGCTTGGTGTGGAGGGCATGCGCGTGCTTTTATGCTCTGGCGGTCAAAAGGTTACCATAAGACTAGTTAAGTGATGGCAGGTGGAGTAAAACCCTCACTGAATGTTACCGAGAATATGAAGGTTACCGAGACGGTAGATAAAAGGTTAGCAGACCAACAGCCAGATGACATCCAGAAGAGCGCGGGTAAGATCTGGTTCAGATTCGAACAGACCAGGGAGGAATGTCAACAAAGGGGGGAAGCCTATACTTAGCTGTGGGTGGAACAAAGCTGATGAAGAGAAGACTTTGAACGGGAAAACAACGCAAAAAGTCGTCGCGTTTTTTTTCGCTCAGATTAAAGTAATACCGTGTGATTTTATCGATTTATAGTCTTTTGTCCTTGCAAGTACAAAGCCAACAAGATTTTTTATACCAGTCGGAGGTACGGAAATAGAACATAGGTAGGTAATCGATTTATATAAAAAAAATATTGACTGTAAACATTACATTCCTTTGCTGCTATTTTTTTGGGGTTATTTTTTATTTACTGCGTAATTTTGACTTAAAACTTGTAAAGAAGTCAGTTCACACCAAACTTGACTAAAATATACTTAGGCTAGCACACTAACACTCTTTCATCACGATTCACGACACTAAAGTACCTTAGTATTTCTTTTTAATGTAATCTACGTTAATATTTCGCAGTTATTCTTAAAATATTTTTTGTATTATTACTTTTGTTTATTTTGTTATAGTTATTAGTTAATTACACGAAACAAAATACTAGTGCGCCTAGCGCTCTACAGTAAACAATACTAAGTTACAAAATAAAGTCATTTTGTAACACTTTCCTTCTTCACAGATATCCGTTGATTTCGACGTCACTTCGCGTGATAACAGTATCTTGCGTGATAACTAATCGTTATTATTTATCCTAGTTTGATACATTTTTCCAGTTAAAAGTTTAAACCTAACGACGTGTTTATCAGCAATTGCCTGACTATTATAATAGGTAATTAAGACTAATTTCCAAGCTAATAATGCATGCCATATTGTGCAAGATAAGAGGCACATGCCTAAATATTTACTTCGATCATGATACAACAAAGCTGTTTCTGCAGTAAAGTTATAAAATTGCGTCAGATGCATCACGCACATAGTATTTTTCAGCGAGATTACATACAATGTTGCTATCAGTGTACTTATCACAGTATGAAGATTATGTGAGTACTATATCTGTATTTAGTACTGAACCTATGTGTATCTAGTGGTTTGATTGACTGCCTGCCTGCTTTTTGGGTTATGCTTGTATTCATCTGGGTTCATTCAGCAGCCAAAATAGACATACACGTTCGTTAAAGACGGTAACCGTAGATATACATACGAGAATGAAGAGCCAGTAGTATGGGACATGCAGTAAGGAAACCCTCGGTTTTAGAAATAATGAGAGGAAAGCCAATGAAGGATTCAAAACAAGTCCTCCAGACCTCCATTCTAACCTCTATCTACACATAAAGAGGTGAAGTTTGTAAGATTTAATGTAGGGAGTAATCTTAGGACCTACTGATTCGATCCCAACAATTCTCTCACTAATGGAAAGCTACATTATCTACGAGTCCCACTGGCTTTATTTAAAACGATCCCGTGGGATTATTTCCGACCTTAACGCGAACGAAGCCGCCGGCAAAAGTTAGTCTTAAATATAGTACAAAGCAGCATTAGATGATTGATTAATTCGCAGACGGTCAAGATTTTCCTTACTTTTATTACTTTAATGATTATGGCTATAAAAATTATCTGCTTCTGTGAAATGGGAAACCCAAGGTTTACGTAACACGATACCGCACTAATTTGTGTTAGTTATGCAGTTGAATTAATTGCATTCATTTGCATTATTTTCCGTGTACTTACTAAGTACTTTCCAATTAAGTTATTACATCATTTTTTTTTCGTGGTTTCAAATTACTAGTATTATATTTTTTACAACTTTATAGGAGGATACATAATGACTTTAGGTTAGAGTGGTTTATTGCGAATGTCATCGGGAATTACGTGACGTAAAGTGCCGTCACTACTCGTGCCGGGATGAATGGGGCAAAAGATATCGTGCGGAGTTCCACAAGGATTGATCCTGGGGCCACTGCTGTGGAACATCGGTTCATGACTGAGTGGTCCTGGGTGCAGTCGGTGGAGTCGGCTTTTTAAACTACACTGATGACCACAAGCATGTCGACAGGGAGCTATGTAGCAGACTAGGTACAGACAAGAGAGGTCTTTTTTTTTACGGATTCGAAAGCATCAAATGACTCCTCCCGCTCTGGGTGGAGTGGGAGGGAGTGTCAGACTCTTACTGACTAAAACCCATCCATGTTCCCGTTCCCGCAGCCCAGACAAGAGAGGCCTCTTGTCTACTACTATTATTTGGCAACAAGCGAATAGTGCACTTAACGGTAGCTTAGTGTATGACCCTTCGATAACAGCGCGGAATGCACACGGATTGGCTTCTGTTGAACAGTAACTTCGGTTGACTAAATAATGTAGCTTTCCATTAGTGAGAGAATTGTTGGGATCGAATCAGTAGTTCCTAAGATTACTCCCTACATTAAAACTTACAAACTTTACCTCTTTAAGTGTAGATGGAGGATAGACTGCAGGACTTGTTTTGAATCCTTCATTGGCTTTTCTGTCGTTCTTTGTAAAACCGAGGGTTTCCTTACTGCAAGTTCCATACTACTGGCTCTTCATTCGCGTGTGTCCGTGTTTTACCTCAGAGCGAAAATGCGTCTTTGGCACCATTTATTTGAAAAAGGTTCCGAGGATCAAGTTACTGTGAACAGTTGAATCAATCACCTACCTACAGGCAAAACTTTGGAACACTTCTATTTATTTTGAGCTCCCAATAAAACTGTTTACACTGACTAGATAATAAATGTAGCAGAAAACACAAACACTGCTCTTGGCAAACCGGCACGAGAAAAGTTATCACAACTTTCACACAGTGAGGAAGACAATCTGTAACTTTCGATCACTGCTCTGGAATCCTTCACAAACACTTCACAGTCCACACAAAAATGACAAACACTCAAACAACTTTACTACACTAGCTACGTTATACGAACGCAGCGGTGCTCCTACTTATGGTACCTACTATCTTTAATAAACTCGTTTCATAAATAGTCGACCCACTAACGACTGATGGCATTAACATATTTTTATGTTGGTACCTCTACCTACCTGTCTTTTATGTCTAAGGAAATTCTTTGTGGTCAATGCATCCCATTATGTCGTTTAAAAGTAAACAAAAGCAAAACTAATAGAAGCAAAGGTTTGGGTGCATGTTTATTTTCCGCACTTCCTGTGTGCAAAGTTTTGTGCGTGGGTGGGTGCTCTTGAGTCCTGCATCAAAGCTTGGATCTATTTGCAGAATTAACACCAAATAAACACTGTTAAGTTGTTTAAGCTTTCACGGTTTACAACTAAACTTATGCTGTCACTTACGGGATGTCTTCCGTCATTGTTCATTATTTTGAGCTCCCGATATTCCGAAGCTGTTGCAAGCGCCATGATCCCGTCGAAATCCCGTAAGTGACAGTATAAGTTTAAAACTAAATATTTTGCATAACATTTCATCAACAATTTTATAATACATATTTCTTTTTTCAGTACTCATTTAACTTTTTTTTTATTTCCTAAAAAACTTCTTATGATGACATTCGGAACAAATGACAAGGCTGAACAAAGTCTGGACGGATGGTAACCCTAGTCATGAGTGATTGTAGAGCCTAAGGGATAACAGCCCCCAGTGACCCAGGTGACTACATTAAAGTAAATAATTTATAAATAAATTCTGACAGCTACATTTCTGGCCCTTGTTTAACTGCGTAAGTGCATAACGATAACTCTGTGATAAAGCGTCCAAGGTGAAGTAATTACGGGCGATATTGCCGTTGCCAACATGTCGCCCGCGATAAATGAGCAACGACCCCTATTTTTTTCAGCCACAGGGGCATGCTGCAGGCCTCGTTAAAGACGGTGGGATGAGCTGGACAAAACCAAAGACAAGTGGTTCACATTCGCTCTGGATCGAAAGGACTGGAAGTCAGACGAATGCTGCGTCTCCATCTGAGCTAAACTAACCAATAATATCGTTTATTTTCCACAGCTATTAGCTAAGTGATTGGTTAGATTCACACATCCCTCGCTACGCATCCTCGCTCATCTCTGGTGGCAGCCTTATCATGATGGCCTGTCCCAGCTGTGGAATGATGCACAATAACAGCTTAACAGTATCTGATGCATGAGCCATTTGATGATTTTATTCGAAGCTAAGTGTCCAAAAGTACTGAATGAAGGCAGTCATAATGAGAGGTACAAAAAGGAAAAATCGAAAAAAAAAATTAGTTGGGTTAGGTTAGGGTATTATCGTATCCGGTTAGACTGGAAACCGACCCCAATATACTTGGGAAAAGGATAGGCAGATGATTAGGTTATTATCTCACCAATGTGGTGCCTTAGCGCGATTATTAGTAGGTATGTAAGTACTACCCATACAGTGGCAAATCGCTGGAACTAAACTAAAAGAAAGAAAAAAGTAATTTTCCGATACACCTTCATATTAGATTCGTAATGAGAAAAATCTAAATACAACTTTATATTTGAATAAACTACATTTTAATCTGCTGGGCTTATATCTATTCCTGACTTGTTCACTCTATGAATTTCTCTACATTATTTACGAATACTCATCCAAACCAAGGCATCATCTATCAATCCATTATTGAATCAATACAACGTGGTGCACTTGCCTTGAACCAATTTATTTACATCACAATTTAGCAAAACCAGTACTTAAGTAGATTCTATAGATTTGTAAAGTTCGACGTATCTATAAAATGACATTTTAGTACTTACTTACGTAGGTACACTATCCTTTAGGTCAAACCTCGCCAAATGCAAAATGCGATGTCAGTAACGTCCGAATATATGCAATTTTATTTTAGCATCCAGATCACATCACACGCAGATGCAGTCTGTCTATAATTGCGTGTTTGTTGCAGACTTGCAGGGGAGTGCCTAAGGATCTACATTACGGTAAGCTAGGGCAAGCGGGCTGTCCAGCGTCATTGAAATTATAAAGCATCGTAAGTATCAAGAGCAAGCCAAGCTTTTGGGGTCCAGTGAAGGTACGCCACTGGTTGGTTGGTGTCATATCTCGCTTGGTATAACCTTCTGCTGCTGCTGTCCTAAGTCAGTAATCCTCCATAGGTACACCCTTTTTCGTGAATGGAAATCCTCTTCGGTTCGAGAGGGTCTCTGATCAAAGAGAATCTCTCCTTGTCGGCTCTCCTGCACCATTATGTAGATATTGGGAAACGTGAATTTATGAAACGTGTTGTACCTCTACGTATTACCTAAGTATGCAAATTCGAATATCATCATATCATCACTTTGTTGGGGTCGGCTTCCAGTCTAACCGGATACAGCTAAATATTTCACTTAGATGCTGCTGTATATAACCTTACTGGTTAATAAGATCCCCGAAAGTAAGTACCAACCTATATATTTCAATAGAATGCTAAAATCACGGAGCGGAACAAAATACTCAAGCAACTCTAAACCACATTCCTTACCTTTGTAGGGACAACGTCGACCGCAACTAATCAATTGATACCCAACTCGGATATCTACCTATTATTAATGTATCGATATGAAATTGTAAGCGTAGTATCGAGTACTCGCAAGCTCGTGCGTGTTACTCGAGTGTACTGTACCGTAATCGAGTCTAGTTTATTGGGTTCCGAGATGTGTCAAAAGCAACAGCGTTAATTTAAATCTCAAGAGCACAAGTGCGCCAATCACTGTGTTTTCATGCTTTTATTTTTTGTTTATAATATTATCTATGTTACTCGTCTTCCGCTACAGCGCTGAGCGCGGCAGATATTTATAAATCGAATAAAAAAAACGTTGAGCAGGGTTTACGTTAGGTCATTAAACTTCCTGTTTGTAGTTATATAATATTAAAGAGAGCTAAAAACGGTGTTTTGTGTATTAAACTGAGTAGAATAATTAGCTAAGAAACACGTTAGTTACCTAAGCAGCATCATAATTCGTCTGCCCTTAACCCAATTAATTATTTGGGGTCGCCGCAGCAAATCTTCTTCTTCAATACTTCTCTATTACTCGTCATCTCGTCTGACGCCTCCTTTCTTCTTATGCGTTAGCTAAGTAATTGGACAAAAATTACTGGTGGAACACCAAGGAAGTAAAAAACGGAGCAAAATCACTGGCAGTGGTTGCGGAACCGCAGAGCTTTTGACTAAGCTCAAAACAGTTGCTCTTCCAACAAATAAATTAACCACAATAAACTGTCCATCGATCCCTTTGTAAACCTTTAAAAAGCATTGTGAAGCATAATAAGTACTACTTAATAAGTAGGACGTTTTTACCCGACTGCGGTAGAATGGGGCTTAATAAGTTATTATCGATCATACCAGCACCAAAGTTCATTTTAAATTGCCTCGTCGGTCCAGTGGTGGCAAGCGCTGCTGCTGAGCATGAGGTCGTGAGGTCGTTTCCCAGGTTGGTCGAAATGGTATTGGGCTTTTCCATTAGGTATTTGTCAGTAGCGTCTCCGCAGTCTGGATTTGTTAATCCTCGCCTTAAGAGGGGCGAGTTTATAAGGTACAGACGATAGCACATCAAGCTACCCGAAACTGTTAAATTATCCCAATCAACCTTGAACCTAATGCTTCAGTGATAAAGTTAAAAATCTATTAAATAAATTTGACAAGTTGTAGAAGCTGAATGTGCTGGCGTCTGTACATCCGGCTGATATCCTTTGTAGGAGTAGGATAATATTACGTTTCATTTGTGCTGTTGGTAACTAACCTTCCTAACATTTGAATTAAATTGGACTTATTTGGTTGAAAGTTCTAAAAATATCAGCAGTAATAAATTCCAACTGTATCAATAAAAATCGAACTCGTCTGTAGTGACTAGTGACTAAATTATTGTTAGCGTTCCGTGGCAAATAGAACTCTATGATGGCCGGCCTAACTCTCGGCATTTTAGTTTTTTTTTTCAAATTTGCGGCCACGCTTGTAACCTCTGTTAATCGATAGCTGATATCAATACAAACAAGTTTTGTATGAGACAAAAAGTTCAAAGTGTCAAATTTCCGAGATATGAGCTATCAAAGTTAAAGTCCATTCACTAATGGCATTTTCAGCACAATTTTGATTTGATCAGCCACACATAAATATAAGCTATCAAAGTGGTACTGGTGACGCTATCAGTGAATAGATTTAAAACTAAAATAAACGTACGAATTACCTCTTAAATATTTATTTATGTATTTACTCCAAACATACAAATATCCTTACAGGCTAGGCCCAATGCGATATTGTATCACACTTAAAATTTAAACAGTTATTTATTAGCATAGCAAATTATATATGCATATTTTTTATCGGTCATCCAAGCCTAGGCTAATCGTCAAGTCAAGGCCTATGAGCGGTAAGGGAAATAATTACTAAAACCTAATACATACTATAAGCCATTTGGGTTCCCGTAATTTACAAATGGACTAATGCATTATTTCTTATCATGGATGTCGCAGAAGACTTGGACGTCTAATACTGACGACTACTGGCATGGAAGAGCCTTAAGGGCTGGGCCGTTGCCCACGCGATCAAGAGATCCTTATGGCGCGGTTTTATGCGTGGCCGCAACTTTGAAAAAAAAATTAAAATGGCGGAAGTTAGGCCAGCCAGGCTTCATACAAAAATCATCTGTCTGAACTATCGAAACAAAGACAACAATGAAATGTAGCTAAAGTCCCAGTCACAAGGCATAAAAACTGTGAAAGTACTGTAGTTGCCCATTCCAAGCCGTAGATCTCTATGGTGAAGAACGAGTAAGAAACTCCATGGACATTCTTTTAAATCATAATATTGTTACAAAACCTTGGATACATCATTCATGTTGAGATGGTACATTATGTGAGAACGATGTAGCAAGATGTGCACGCTAAATGTGTCCATAGTTCTTTCTTTATCGTGTGGTTAGTGCCTAACCTGGTGTCAGAGTTTTTATGCCGCCCAAGGGCCTCTGACGTAAGAAAAAAGACAATTTTAAAATAAAATAATTAATTCAAAGAAGCCGTGGCAACTAAGATGACCTGTAACAATTGACAGGGCCAGTTAACGAATATGACGCATGGATCAGCACCCTTCAACTCAACTTTTTGAAGGGAACACGCGCCACCATCAGCGAGACATTTTAGTGAGCATGACATACTCTCAACCGCCAGGGCACATTCATGTCTAGAAAAGACGTAGGTTTCCAGTGAATGATAGCTTTCTAGTACATAGTACTCACACAATATGGGCTATGCGATTATATATTACTAAAGAGATTGAATATATACAATGCAAAGATAGTTGTACAATTTTCAACAGCTCCACAATACTATTTAATGCTATCAATTTATGCGGCCCTGTCCTTGCGGAGCAGGACCGGCATTGAACCAAGCATTTTTATCAGCGATATAATGGCCCAACTTGTAATATGCTTACATAGTGTGCGTTTAATGCGTTTTAAATTTTGTCTCATTCAGTTCAAGAATACTTTGTGAATTTTTTTATAGCATCTCAAACAGTACCCCATGAAAGATGATTCTATTTTAGCGAGTCTGAAGCCTGGCTGAACTAATTGGTCCCTATTTCTAGTACTGTAATTGTATCTGTCACCTCTTTTACTAAAAATATGCAGATATTACTTACGACCATTATGTTTTCGTAGATGTATTGACAGTGTACAAGTACATTAGAGAATCACGCCTACGAAGATTAAATATGTCTCTGATGGCCTTTTTTGCAGAATAAATATAGAATAATGTCTGCAGCCCGTCTCCATAACAAAATGCCATAACACATTATACTATGAAAGTAACTAAAATAGACCAGTCTAGCGGTATCTACATCAGTAAATTGACGGATTTTTCTAATAGCATATGCTGCTGAACTTAGCCGCCCCGCAAAAGATGTTAAATAAGAACCCCATTGTAGCCTTGAATCGAACTTAATCCCGAGGAAAAACATTTTATCTACGAATTCGAGTTTCTCTTTATTCAATACTATATCACAATCACTACTTTTAACATTCGGTAAAACTTTTTCTTTTTTCATTTAATACTAAATTGTTTGCTGTGAATCATTATGGACCTGAAGTAGGGCATTATTCACGTCATCTAGAATTTGGGTCCGTCTATTTATCTTAAAAATTAGGGAATCATACTTTGAGGTTGTTTTTTCAATAAATAGAGTAGATTTTGTATATACTAGAATTATGAAAGGACCCAATATTGAGCCTTGCGGAACCCCAGAGGGCAGGTGTCTTGTATAAAGCGCTACACAAAAGTGATGTGAAAAAACGATTTAAGAAAATTAAAGGTGGCCCTCCACATATGTAAATAAAGTTTGAAATTTGCAGCTCTTGAAAAATGACATCGAGGTTGTTTATAAACTTTTTTTCTTAAGTCAGTTGGTAAATTGACCCACGAATGAGCGTTAAAAATATATTGTTATTATATTGTTTGGTGCTACAGAACCCTATGTGTGCGAGTCTGATGTGCACTTGGACGGTATTTCTCTAAAAGCATCAGTACTGTAGTAGTTCAGGCTTACGTGTCGTAGGTTCGAACCCACCAAGGTTTGTAAAGATCATTAAACTAAAACCCGATTACGGAACGTCACGGTGTGTGGTCCGACACGGTCTTGGCCTTTTTGTTGTTGTTTTAAATGCGTCATTCAAATATTTTTCATTCAATTTTGGATAGGTGGCTACGTCAATAACGAAAACTAGTTTGAGGATAATTATTTGAAATACCTATGTATCTAATTCTACCTAATGCTATACCTACCTATTCCTACTTATTTCGTCTCAATAATAATCTCTCATCAAACTTATATAAGGAAATCTTCGCAGAACAAAATAATTATTTTCACAATTCAGTCTAGCTTGAACAACATTATTAGCTCATTACACAATGTTCTAGGTTAAAATCTAGATAATTATCTAGGTATTGTTTTAGTCCTTGCTAGATTTCATCAAGGTGCTACCGTCGTCATTAACATTACGATATCATTAAAGGAGAGCATGAGGTCCTGGGTTCGATTCGCGGGTCGGGCAAAGTGTTATTGGGTTTTTCCATCAGGAATTTCTCAGTAGCAGCCACGTAGTCTGGATTTGCGCCCGGTTGATGGCAACAGGCTCGCCCCCTACTACATGGGACTTAAACATAACTGGTGACATGTGAATACCTACACTATTAGATACACCTCTGCCTAACCCTTCGGGGATTACAGTTTGTTATATTTATTTGTAATCACGTTCTCGAAAACGGCTCTAACGATTTCGATCAAAGTTGCAATACAGGAGTTAACGGGGGCGGAAAATCGATCTAGCTAGGTCTCATATCTGGGAAAATTCGCTGTTTTTCACCGGAGCAGAGCTCGGTCGCCCAGGTACTGATTACTTAATAAAGACAGAGATCCAATTAATTAAGTGATGTTCAATTAATTAAGTTATTATTATTTTTACTGGTAACCTTACTTGTTTTATATTGTACTAGCTTATGCCCGCGGCTTCGCCCGCATGGAGTTCGGTAATGTCCCTCGGGATCGCACTATCGGGATAAAAAGTATCCTATATGTTATTCTGATATATAAGCTATATTACTGCCAAGTTTCATCAAAATCCATCCAGTAGTTTTAGCGTGAAAGAGTAACAAACATCCACACATACATACTCACAAACTTTCACATTTATAATATTAGTAGGATGTTTTATAGCATCGTATTGGACGAGTCTGTAATGATGTTATAATTGGTGGTAAATAAATAAAAAAATAAAATATTCTAACAAACTATTCTAATATTCTAAGTCGCACAACAGATTTTATCCTCGATAGGTAGGTAAGTCGATACCTTACTCTTTTTCCTGTTTGCAAAAAAAAACCGATGTTAGCTAATCTACCAGTATCAGGAAGATACTTATCTACTGAGTAAAGGCTTTTGTCACGAATCTATCATAATTTGAAGGCTATAGATAGTTAAATGCTCTCATTAGGGATAATTCTGCAACTTGTGAAGCTAATTAGTCTGCGAACTTGCGTTTTTATCGTCAACAATTTGCGTCAACAATGTCCCTCACTAAATCAAAACTTTTGCAAGTGCCTTCAATAGGGTGACCGACTAGTAATTAGTGACCGATACTTAAACACGTGATTATACTCATTATAACCAACAACTTTCCCAAAGAAACATTTTTTTTATACCTACTCGTTCACTTTTATCCCAATAACACAACACCCGTAGGAAATCGCGCGCGCGCGCCTGTGGCCTATCAGCTGTTAGCCGCGTGACGCCGTTGTCTTATTACTATCGTACCGTGCAACAGTGGGTAGGCAGAGTACAATGGGAGACAGAACGGCGTTACGCGGCTTAGTCCGTATGGTCAACGCCCAATTTTTTTTTTTTTTTTTTACCATACTAACCCGTGTGAAGTTTCTGTTAAAAATGGTCTGTGTACGGTTGCAGTCCCAATCTAAATAAAATACTGCACCGTTTCTATGTCAAAGTCAAATTGCTGTTCCGAACGCCAAGGCCAAAAGATCGACATGCCTGTTAAAATAATTTAATTCTTCCGGTATAATCAAATCTACCGCAGGCTTTTTGTCATATTATCATTTCCTTATAGGCATAAGAGACAGGCCTAAATAAATAAGAGTAAATTAATAATAGTTCAAAACTTTTGTAGTTTTACTATAGCTAGTTGCTGACATACTTAGGTAGTGTCAATGCCCTACATGAGGTAGGTACCTGACCTCTCTTCCCTTTTTCGTTTTCTTTATAAAGGTCAAGAAACGGACAGGTTCCTGACTGCAGGTACCATCTACCTTTACCTATAGTTATAATTATTGTTACTTTTTGGTTACGGTATTAAACACAACAGTGACATTTAAACGCGGGCTCGCCATTTATTCGTATCGCAGTATCTGAGTGCATTCATATAGGACGTTGTTCTTTGAATCTATTTTTGAAACTAGTACAAATGAACAACGTGGCTGAGCTAAATATAGCTTAGTTTGAAAACGTCTGCATGTTGTTAGGTTAGGTACTTTTGTAGTTAGGTAGGTACCAGGGTTGGTCAAAATTTTATTTGGTACTAACCTAGATATTTGCGGAATTGTTGTTATTGCAAGAACCAACCGAATTCACGGTTTAAAATAATTAGTTATACTTATTACAATAAATTTATGACTTATGCCTGAATACTCATTTGATATAGACAAAGAGTCTCCTAACTTGCTATTCTCTTCTTTGATCTTTAGCTATAGGTAATCAATTAAAGCAAGAATTATAAGTTTACATTCAATACTATGATCAGTCAATGCATCGGTCTGCTAAAGTTCTATTTACAATATAAGCCACGCATTATTTTTTTTTACTCTTTTTTTTGTTTATTATTCAGCTTTTCTTTACATTCTATCTACCTACCTGGAAATTATCACGTAATAAGTTAAGCTATACAGGGTGGTAGGGACACCGACGCAGAACGGTTACCAGTGTTACCATGAATTCAGTAGGTACACTAGGTACAGAAGCCAGCACATCAAGCTACTACAATCTGTCAAATTTCTTTAATCTATTTTTAACTTTATCGCTAAAGCATTAGGTTCAAGGTTGATTGGGAAAATTTGACAGTTTCGGGTAGCTTGATGTGCTGGCGTCTGTACATCATTGTGAACCCCCTCAAATCGACATTTTTAAGGGTAATTTAAAAAAAATGCCGTTTCATGTGACCGTGTAGGTATTGTACTTTAGTAGGCAAAAGTTTTTATTAAATTACCGATGTAGAATTTCTGGGTCCCGAATGATGAACTGAATACGTGGTAACCATTAATTAGTGCGTCGGTGTATTCTACCTTGTATAACAGAAACCATAGGTATAAGAGTATGGGGTACCCATCTACTTAATTATGTCAATAAAAAAAGTGATTAGTGATACGTCAATATAGGGAGAAGGTATTGACGTTGTCTTGTCTTATCATTATCACATTCCTGGCTGTGGACACCACAACAATCCCTTTTTTGTACCGTTAAAACTTGTGTTCTACTACAATTTTGTGACAACTAAACATAACCTCATATTTTCGTTTTTTAACCGACATGAAGATGGTGGTTCTTTACTTTTTAAATCACCATGTAGGTATAGTACCTACTTAATATTAGATATTATTCAGAAGTTATTTGAAACTTGTTTTCAATATGATAGGTACCTACCTACACCTAGTTATTATTATAACTCTGATGATCAACAAGCACTATATGATCACAAGCAGTTTTTTGAACTTTTGTTTACAACTTTTATTTTTAGATTTCAACTTTTCAAACACATTAAAAATCAATGACATTGAAAATCCAACTTGAAAACAGTCCAATGAGCGTAAACAAGACACAAATACGCAGTTCAGAACTTGGTTTTAAAATAAAAAGAAACATGTTCATTTATTTAGACCGTTATTGCTAATAAGTATTAGTAATTAACGATCACCGAAGGTAGTTAGTTGCATCAACACTGTAGTTATACTTATGATAATGTCGGCTATTTATACCGCAAGTAAATACATTTTATAGCGCTAGAAGCGACGCTGTCTCGCAACCGATGTGTGAACAACATGCATCATACATAGGCACACCCACCGTGTTGTGTACACAACGTTTGAAATCATTTAAGACCGGCTTTTTAGCATCAAAATCCGTAACAGGCACGCATGACACAATATTTATAATCAGAGACACACATTATTCAGTGAATCTATTTTAAAAAATCAACAACTTTAAAAGTAAAAACCTACCTTTAACACAGATGTCAAAATATCACAAGTTTTTTTGGAACGCAGCTTGTTTGTAAACAAAGACGAAGTGGAACGCGCGCGCAACCGCGTTCGAATTTCGAATCGAATTGAGCGTCGTCGATTCGCCCGGTCTCACCACGCCCGCGCAACGACTGGCCGCGACTACAAAACCCGTCTAATAATAAATCGAGTAGTTATACAGCCTGCTCGAAGTTCTGCCGATAACAATGTTATTGACGTTCACATTAATGTGCAGTCTTAGGGCACCGAAATAACGCCCGATAAGCTAATTGAGAGGCAGATGGCTGATCAAACAAAATTAGTGATGCCATAGTGACTCCAAACAATACAATTTATTATTAGGTATTTGTATTTAGATAGTCATATAAACAAAACCACGGTTAGGAATATTTTCTTATTTCATGCAATAGGATTGCAGTAGTAGCTACATAAGGGGTGCTACAGTCATATTTGTGTTGGTTTGACTTCGTTATAATCGGGCGGCAAAATATACTTAAACAATCGGTTTTGGCACCCGGCTGGTGCTGAATCAGGCCGACCTGAACATTTGTGTGTAGCATGCCTAAAACTTTAGTGTTCGGCCCATGGGCGTACCCAGCATTTTTTAAGGGGTGGGGCAGAAGTAAATAAACTAAGTAGTAGGAAATCAAAAATGATTTTTATTTACCGACTGATACGTTTTATTGACTGCACTACACCTTATTTCAATAATAACCTGCGAGGGTTCTGGCTAAATCTAGCTAAAATTTCCAAGTTCTCTTTCTATGCACACTCATCAAACAGAGGCCGACAAGACAGTTTTCTGTCATTATTAAACTTAACCAAGTTTTTATTTTAATGTGAAAAATGTTAAAGTAAAAATTCTTAGCTTCGGGTCAGAGAGCAGACTGGGGCAAGTGCCCCACCCTGCCCCACCGTGGGTACGCCCATGGTTCGGCCAGTGGTCGCGGATGTGACTACTATGCGTGGGTCCGATTCCCAAGTTAAGCAGAGTATCAGGAAAACTTGCGAAAAAGCAACTAAGTACAAACCTCCTTTGAAGAAGACTAAAAGTTTGTAATTCCGGCCACTGACTTTAAAAACTGTCAATGTCTGAAGTTTCAAGTGTCTGCTATTTTAGCAAGAACAGTATTTCTCAAATAATTGATACACTACGTTAAGCAAAAATGTCACTAGCGATAGTTACAAGGTACACATTTCTGTTATTTTATAAATCTTACTTTAGCAACAGTTAAAATGGAATCGAACCCAGGACCTTACGCTCTGCAGATACAGCGCTTGCGACCACGAGACCAACTTTTGTTCGAATATCAGGCTGTCTTCAACAAACCTTGGCATCTAGGCTGGCTCTTAGAATATGAGTTCTTACTTTTCACAAAATTAACAGGTTGCAATATATACGGGGTGGAAGGGACACGACGCGAAAACGGTAACCACGTATTCAGCACATCATTCTGAGCCCCCCTACATACAGGGTGTAAACAGACCCTTCACGAAGCCGTCGACCGAGCATTCTGTACATCAAACTAAGTAACTTTACGCAAAAAATATTGCTGGGAAACGACTTTTTTTTTTGAGGTGAAAAATCACGTTTTACAGTAAAACTCAATGTAACGCACTAAACACATTGTGCTGATGGATGGATTGAATAGTACGGGGGTCGTGAAGGTGTTTAAAGTAAAAATCTTACATTAGAAACATGTATTAAAAAAAAAAATTGTGAAAGAGTTGAAACTTTGACCCCCAATATCTCCGTAACTAGGGGGTTCGCAATGACGGGGAGAACAAGTACCTGTCAGCTTCGTTAAGGGTCTTTTTACACCCTTTATAATTTTTTCATCGGTTATTAAAATAAAATCAGCTGTTCCATACATTTCGACCGTGTAGATATTGCACTTTTGTAGGAAACAGCTGAATTTTTATTTAATATTCGATGAAAAATTTCTATTCGGGGGTTCAGACTGATGTACTGAATATTATGTGGTAACCGATTTCGCGTCGGTGTCCCTTCGGACCCGTATAGCTTATTAACAACGGCGAGCTTAACCCAGAATTGGGTTTTCTTACAGCAAACCTTGCTTCGATTGCAAGGTTTGGCAAAGAGTTTTCTTTTTCGTGTGATCAGTGCCTAACCTGGTATTAGAGTTTTTATGCCGCTCATATGCCTGTGACTTGACTTTACAGCAGTCAAGAAATATCTCTCAGGCATGGTTATAGTTTGGTTTCCCCACGATGTTTTCCTTCACCGAAGCAAGTGATAATGATACAATACATTACGCACATGAATCCAAAGAATCAGAGGTGCGTGTCTTGGGTTCGAACTTGAGACCTATGACTTGGCAGTCTGTCCGGTAACACCACTAGGCTATCACTGCTGATTAACAGACAGCCAGACAGACAAAATATGACAGTGGTCGACTGGTCGTTGCAAATAAGCAGTGCCAATCATGCTCCTATTTGGCGTTGTGGCGTATATCGTCTGTATTTCTGAGAGGCCAAAGGGCAGAGGTTTATCCCTTGCCCTAGTAAATTGATTGTACCTTTTGGTCTCTAATTTTAATGATAAAATTTCAGTGACGAACAATCCAGCCACAGCAATCTCCTAACGTTGAACATAGCTGGCGTCTTGATCATCATATTTACCGAAGTTCTGCTTATGCTAGCAGCTCTCGGTAAGTGTTGTGAATCTAACAGAACATTATTTAGGAAATTTGATCCCCTTACAATTCAATTTTTGCTGAGTGATTTTCAACTTTCGGAGCTGTACTGAACGTCGCAAAACCCGACGTTCCAAATTCCAATGTCCCTTACGGCATTTTTCCATCGTTGTCGTTTTAATATTTTTAATTTGTGCATCTGGATTGAGGGCCCATTTTTTAAATCTTTGAGAAACGAAATAGGACTTACAATTAGTTAAAAATTGTAAAAATTTAAAGCAAAGGGCCATGAAATAAACGTGAATTAAAACTGTTATGATCAAATAACTTGGGCCCTCAATCCAGACGCTTGCGTAAAGTGGCATAGCCTCAAAAAGCAAAAAGCACTATCAACTGGTGCTCAAAAAGTACTATCTCTGGGTTAATCATCTTTATTTAAGAATTTAGTTATGATTTTCTTAAACATTTTAAGAAATTCCCAAATCTGTAGAATCTAGAACATGACATCACAAATTTATGGCGGTATATCTAGGTCCCTAACATGAATTACCCCCCTCCCTACATATATACGACTTTAATATATTTTACTTAGATACCTCTGTGAATTACTTAAAAAGAAATAATGTCACAAAAGTTAATTGTTAAAAAGTAAATGGAAATCGAATTTTACTAAAACGTCTGAACTAAGAGCCCATCATTTTCGGCTTTACTAGACTCAACGTCATAGACAAACGCAAATCAGAATAAGTTTTTTTACTATTTTTTAATAAAATGTAACATATCGGCCGTTTCTCTAAATGCCATACTTTAAGAGTAAATTTATTTTATATTTTTTGTAGGAGAAAATTTTGGTTTGGGAATTTCTTAAAATGTTTAAGAAAATCTTAACTAAATTCTTAAATAAAAATGATTAACCCCCAGAGATAGCACTTTTTGAGATTTAGGCTATGCCACTTTACGCAAGCGTCTGGATTGAGGGCCCAAGTTATTTGATCATAACAGTTTTAATTCACGTTTAAGAAATTTATGGCCCTTTGCTTTAAGTTTTTACAATTTTTAACTAATTGTAAGTCCTATTTCGTTTCTCAAGGATTTAAAAAATGGGCCCTCAATCCAGATATACATATATATTTAATGCATACATTTTCTTTACAGGTGTCATTTTTGTAGAACCTGACGTTGCACCAGTGTTGCAGCAATACCTTGACAGTTATGGTCTATCATGTTTAGAAATGAGGGCGAGAAAAAAGATTGGTTCTGACGTCCCATGTTGTGAGGATCAAGTCTTCGAGGATGCTTACTTCTTTTACCTCAATTCATCTTTGTTTCGCTAAAACGCGCGCTGGTACACGCTTGCATGACTGTATTCAAAAAATACTACGAGTAGTGCTAATTGGCGCGGGCCCGTGCGACAGGTTTTCTTAGGTACCTAATTTAGTCTCTAAGTGCATCCGCGCGAGTTTTAGTGGAAAGCTCACTGATGTATTCATAGAAATTTTGGTTAGTGTAGAGTGTAACTCCTATAGGTAAATAAAATAAAACCAATATTTATTGTAACTTTATTAACTTCAAATAAAAAGATAATACAATGTTTGCAATTATAACGCCGGCTGTGCTATTACAATCTATAGATTAAAACTTCAACATTCTTAGTCATTCAATCGTAACTCTTATTCTAATAAGGCTACCCTTAAATTCTACCACTTTCACTCTTAAGTAAGGGCCAATTAATGCAGTTTATTTTTATTATTGCTTGCATAATTTATTAACCGCACGATATACAAAAAGTCGATATAATTATTAGGAATTCTGAATCTAAGTAGAATTCCTTTATTATGCATTGATATAAATTCGCTAGCATCCTTACAAAAATCAACTATTTTATTACAATTCCACACCCAGTACAACGCTATAAACGCACGCACCTAATAGAGTAAGATCCCAGAGCAATCAGACATAACTTATTTTCACACGGATGAAACCTGAAGTTTTCAGTAGCGTCTCGTGTGCCTTGAATACCTACGCGCTTTGTGGAACTTGCCGAGTGACACCTGGGCAGGTACCAGGTGAGAAAGGTAACTAAAAATAAGAATTATTTAACTTAAATTCACATGGCTGATTTTTATATATGTCATGTAGAATATTATTTTTAAAGTAATATCATAAGTGTCAGACACTTTTGATGGACCAGAGCTTTTGCCAGACGCTTTTAAGCTACCCAAAAAATTAATGAACTTTACTTATTTTTACATGTCTGATCTTTTAATATGTTATTGAAGTATTTATTTAAAAGTTATATTCAATCAGTCAGACAAATTAGAGTGACCAAACATCCCCTAAGACAAAAATTATTCAGCCAGAAGTATGAGGGCGAGAGCACTATGCATGCGCTTCAGAGTGAGTGAGACGTCCATAATAACTCGGTTCCCCTTCTTAAACTCACCATCTGTTTCAATCTACTGTGTATGTGCTGTTTGCGTGTAATATTACTTATAGTATACAGTATAGTTCGAGCCTGCGAGAGCACATGTTTTTGTTGTTTACATCAGGTTATTTGTGAGTGTTTTATTAAGTTGTTTGTAATAGTGATAATCATGGAAGAAGAGAAATTGAAATGTACATTTATATTATTCTCCGAAGAAATATTGAAAAAGTACAAAAACATTTTAAAACAGCGAATATATCCATAACCTCAAATTCAAAGATGTAGTTTTACCGGATGACTTGTATGACAGTGGTTACCATCGAGAATGTTATAAAAATTTTACTGCTCTGCCAAAAAAATATTTTTCCGCCATACTAGAACTATACTGTATACTATAAGTAATATTACACGCAAACAGCACATACACAGTAGATTGAAACAGATGGTGAGTTTAAGAAGGGGAACCGAGTTATTATGGACGTCTCACTCACTCTGAAGCGCATGCATAGTGCTCTCGCCCTCATACTTCTGGCTGAATAATTTTTGTCTTAGGGGATGTTTGGTCACTCTAATTTGTCTGACTGATTGAATATAACTTTTAAATAAATACTTCAATAACATATTAAAAGATCAGACATGTAAAAATAAGTAAAGTTCATTAATTTTTTGGGTAGCTTAAAAGCGTCTGACAAAAGCTCTGGTCCATCAAAAGTGTCTGACACTTATGATATTACTTTAAAAATAATATTCTACATGACATATATAAAAATCAGCCATGTGAATTTAAGTTAAATAATTCTTATTTTTAGTTACCTTTCTCACCTGGTACCTGCCCAGGTGTCACTCGGCAAGTTCCACAAAGCGCGTAGGTATTCAAGGCACACGAGACGCTACTGAAAACTTCAGGTTTCATCCGTGTGAAAATAAGTTATGTCTGACTGCTCTGGGATCTTGGACTATAAACTTGTGCTCTAATAAAAATATAAGAGTCCTACAACCAATCAAAACAATTGATTCGATACACCCAAACGAACTAAATATAACCGAAATATCACACGATCCAATAAAAACACAGCATCAATAATATAATGTTTGAAAAGCAAACTTGTAATGAATAAACATTTTACAATAAGTGTATACCTTATGATATGGTAATGATATGATAAAAAATCTACACTGGGTCCAGCCAGCCACCAGAACGTTTACTTTATAAATCATTATTATTTATAATATAACTAACATGCAATTCAATAATAATCCTTACCTATATCACTACCAGTATTTCGTTAAGGCATAAATGAATATTTTATATTGTCCAATCTATCAGGAAGCATGTTATCTTAATTAATAATTGATGGCATTTTATTGACATTAGGTAGTTTGTAAGCTTCGTTCCTTAGTCCTGGCGTTCATAAATGTAACAGTAATAGACATACGTGTTTACACTCATGTTCACCAGTGAATATTGTAAAACTAACTAGTTTAGAGAGACAAGATCAAACTTATAATACGTAAACAAGGTACATTTATTAAGATACATACCTACTAATGCTTTGAGTAGGCAAGTACAGTAATATTTTAAAAGCTATAGCTTAAGTTCGAAAAAAAAGTAATACGTACTGCAAGAAAAATTCATAAAACATTTTCGTTACACAGAATTGCAAGTGTCGGTTTCAATCATAAAGGCCCATTCACACGGAGAGAGTTTCCGTCCGACTTGTGGCAAGAATGTGCATGCGAATCCCGCGACTTGTACTCGTCAGCAATAATTATCGCACTCATGCGATTACTCAAGCAAAAAACACTAAATTTGCCAACGATTATGTAATACGATACTCTTCAGAACTATTATGCGACAAACGTACATTATCACTATTAGTTTACATGATTTTTTTCGATAGCCGCGTCTCCAAGCTAGAAATATTCTCTTTGTAAACGAGCCTTTATTCAATTTAATTCAAACGACAGCTGCAACAACAAAACGTCAGAAAAACTTGTAATAAAACTGAATACATCCAAATACAACGTAGTTGATTTAATCAAATATTTTAATCCTAATTGTTACTACTTTATAATCAAGTGCACTTAATGAATTCTCACTACATTAATAGTTCCATT
The DNA here is from genome assembly GCA_905220335.1 of Noctua pronuba. Lineage (NCBI taxonomy): Eukaryota > Metazoa > Arthropoda > Insecta > Lepidoptera > Noctuidae > Noctua > Noctua pronuba. Next base: position 6,721,726 of record LR999894.1, read on the forward strand.
TGTTTGAGTTATTATTAGCGTACTTATACCTACAGAAATACTAAATGTCCCATGTAAATGGTCCACAGTAACTGAAAGTCACAAAGAGAGCTTCGTCTCTTTATTGTTTTATATGAGCATAAGCACTCGTCATATAAGTTTTGTTCCCTACGATGCCTGCTAGAATGGTACCTACCGCCCCAGTTGAACATCTAGGATCCAACTCTACATGGGTCACTAAGTACCTCGCAAATGACGTATACGCTTGTAGGCAATGTTTTTCGATCATTCAATATAACAATTGTGAGCATGATAATTTCACTTTTGAATTCATGTACTTTTTGTATGCAAAGCATTCAAATCCCAAAATTCTTCTCCCCAATATATTTTCTAAAAGCAAATGACTAGACCTTAATGTAATTCCTTTTTTAGTATAGAAATCATAATATGAGCAGTATGTGTTTTTGTAATGGGACATCAGGGCAAACATTCATTTATTTCAGTAAGGCTAGTATTTAACTGTAAATCAATACATCTTCCTTTGTTATATACAAAAAAAATCCCAATCTTAATAATAAATACTGATTGCACATCAAAATAGTTACAGATTGCACAGCAAAATATTATTATTTTAGCAACAATTCGAGTTCGTGTATCTATTAATTAAAAAGCGGAGCTTTTTTTATGAAAGGATATCTAATAATAACTAGCGCACAATAAACTTAGTAATTCATTTTTGTTAAAACAAAGCTTCTATTTTTTCAACGCATGAGGCAATTTACTTAAGTGAATCCGAGTCGACGTAGCCCCACTGCGCGGGGCTCCTATTTCTGTCTGCAGGGTTTAAAGTAACCTAACACGAAGTGGATGACGGGTTCTTAGTTCACTCACTTTGCTCGCTCACTAGACCCCGCCGTCCCCTTCGAACCTAACCTGTCCGAGTCGGGGTGCCACAAGCCCCGAGCTCGCTTCGCTCTCTCTTGCATCCTGTGTTGTCCTTGTCACAATGCCTTTTTTACGATGAAAACATATTGCAAAAATATTTTGTTATATGTATACTCACAAGTATTACGTTTGGACGCTTCTTGTAAATTTGATGTGCAATAAGTATTTTTGATGTTAAAAATATTTAATTGATGGAAATAAATTGACGGATGATAAGTTTTTTTGATGTGCATTTAAAAATAAGTCTTTCAGTAACACTGATTCTTCAGACCACGTACAATTCCTGGATAAATCTGGTTTATTATCAACAGAGTTTATGAATATTTTCTTGTAACTTAGGTTTACACCCTGAAGTCTCATATAAAAATCAGCCTGTAATTTTTTATATCTGTAGTAAGTTTGTCATTCGTTACGTATAATTCACTTGAGGAACTCGACGGCTGGTTGAGGGGCCGTTCAAATCGTGGATCGTATTATATCTCATGGACGGAGATTACGTTCACTTACTAACTTTGTTCCATATTGTTTACATCACTACATGTAACAGGGTATCGGGCAATATCGCACGCGATTTGCTTAATCTTATGTATGTACTTATTAATTTGTGTAGGGGTGGTGTGTTGAACACCACCAAGTCTAACATCTGTATCACAATAGGCTTAGTGCCTGAAAGCCTCGGATCCTCAATCTCTTCGCTACTCATACAACTATTCATTAGGTTTATTTAGTGCCTAATATAAATTATGTAACCATTATTTGACATAATTTTAATTTAGATTCATGAAATAGTGGTTCAGTATAAATTACGTAGTTTGTCATTTACTTGATAACATTTAAGTTTTAACTTTTAGGGGTCATGACTTACCGAGTATTATTTCAGTTACATTTGGTAATGGACGATTCTACTCTCAATATTAGTTATTCTCAAACTGAAAAGCATAAACCTCTGCACAAAGAGAATATTGATGTATAAATATTTAAAGCAGCCCCACTATACCACAGTGTACCTAACCACTACTTGCAGTATGTCAAAGCGGACACTATCGACATGCCATAACATTACACGGCATGAAGCAATCAAACATAAAATATGAGTAATACATGAGTTCAGTGAAAAACTGCTGTAAGATGATATTCACTTTGGTAACGCTCGTACAAATTAACAATAATAATTATCAATTTCAAATATCCTGACTGTTTTTTGTAATCTATTAATATTTAGCATTAGAGAGAACCCAAACTGTGTAACTGATGGGCATCATGAATTCATGCGGATTTATATTCGTATGAGTAACTTGCATAATAAGAAAAGAGTTCATTTATTAATCAAATTGATTATGACCTCTTTTCGGCATTAGCCCCACCCCACAATCCTAGATTGCTTTGCAAAAACGCCTGCGATGACCTACCGAAAGTAGTGACATCTAGGTAGACTGCGCTAAAACTAAGAGGGCTCTCGACTACCGACTAAATAGAAGAGCACTGTTTGAACCCTTACACGTTAATACTTGGTAAAAAATAATGCATCTCTAAACTATACGTGTCTATAATGGAAGCATCAACAATCGGTCAATTCCGTGAGTGCGAAGTTGCCTAAGCTTAATAATTAAATGCGTATAAGGAGTAAAATTGCTTGAACATAACCTTATTCATCGATGAGTCAAACATTGAACTCGTTCAAACAATTTTGACCCCTACATCATTATGGTCCATCTTTTACATTTTGATATAACGACACACCCGCAGTGCTATACACAACCAGAGTTCACTAATTATTATAACTACCAAGTACTTTTTTCCCATTGGAATATAATGTAAAAGCGCAAACTTTAGTCGTGTAAAATGTATGGAAGATTAGGATCGATAGAAACATGGTCAGTCTTAAATATAAATAAACAGTAAGAAAATCAACTAGCATCGGTCTTACGTTAGTAAATAAATTAATAATATCCTATATTGCATGCTATTCACGAGATTCGATGTTTAATTTATAATGAGATTACAATAAATAATATATTTATACTTTCTTGGTAGAGCTAACGATACGACATTCTTACAAATTCATTTTATTATGCAGTCTAAGACCAACGTAAAGCTATTTTTAAGCACACTTTTATAGCATAAATGAAAGTAGAAGTTCAGTAAATGTACGGTTTTAAATTGCCAATTCAGTGTTGTGATGTCAGTCATAATGACGAGCGAGTGTCTGCGTAGTTAATGACAATTACAAGCGTCCTATACCAGCACACATGGTTTGGATAAATGTCGTACCCTCAGCGTCACCCTGCGGATGTAAAAAGACCCTTAAGATCAGCGATTATAGTTCTTTATCGTCCGCAATCAAACGGATTAGTTTGTCACTACGCGTAGACTCGGCGTACTTAAGGGCTTTTTTACACCCTAAACAACATACACAGCAGTGCATACACAGTTTTACATATGATAATGTGTTGATAGTATAAGTTAACTCTATTTATCAACCTCGAAATAATTTAAAATAATTTGTTTTCATTCTTTACAATACAATTCAGCTTTTGGGCTTATTGAAATAATGAGAAAGCCAACAACTAGGCCTCAAATAAATACCTTAAGTCTTGCAATAGCAATGCCACTCTAAATATTAGGAAACAGCCAATTCTTTTTTCTGGAGCAAAAGTAATGGAACACTTTCTGGAAAGTAAAAAGAAAAGCGTTATAGTTTTGGTAAAAAATGATTATTTTTGGTGGATGCACTACAGTGTAACAGCTCATATCCTGAAGATATTCTACGGATGTAGGGACTGTCTAATCGCCATTGATCATCGAAGATACAGTATTGGAGCTGACCCGCTCCCGGCACAGTGCCACCAAACGATTAGTCGAAAACATTCAGAGCAGGCACATACTGGTTGTCTGCACTTCAGACTTCAGAATTTTGGTGGCAACACTGCCCAAGCGACATGTCAAAGTTTCGTCCGTATTTTAAAAATTAATTTAATTAGTAAATAAGTTATATTATAGTGTAATTATTTGTGTAAACGTATTATAAATGCGTAAATACTCAGGAAAATTGTTATCCTAATAATTAATAAAGTTTTCGGTAATACAACGTTACCGGTAACCTAAAAACAACAGCTGATGTTCTAACTACGGATTTATACGGACATAATTCAGGGGAAGTATTGTTTCCTTTTATTTAATAATTGCATACAAACGTCACTTTAACTGTAAAACTCATCCATGCTAATTTGTAGTATTATTCTTTTTGCTGATTTAATACCCTGCACTGGTTATAATCGCTTGTCAACCGGTCGTAAAAAAATAAAATTAAAATAAGACGAAACAAAGAGTTATTCCACAACTCTTTGATCTTTTTACCATTAATTTATAGATATAACGTTTATGATCATTATTGTCTTGAAGTAATATCTTAAAAACAAAGTCTAATTTTTACTTTTCTAATCATCTACCCACTTAAAGTACAAAAATAAAAAAACCCTAAGACAACAAAACCAGTGAAATTGAATATTCAATTAGATACATTGAGTATATAGATAATCTTTTAAAGCAAATTTAGCAGCCTACCTCATTTCATAACTGGAGGCTTTTCTGTTTATTTTTCTCTCTTTTCCCTTTCATCACTAACTTTTCTTTATTGATCCATTCTATTAGTTCTCACCGTTTCTTTACTTCTAATTTCAGTAACCAATCTAGAAACCATGCCTGTGATGACCCGTAAGGCTACTGCTCAGGATTTGGAGCTAAAATTGAGAACGGCCCTCCAAGAACTCAAAGAATCTAATCTCCAAGTCCAACAACTGTTACAGGAGAGAGAAGAGAGTGAGGTGGAAGTCGATAAAGTGAATGGCAAAAACTCAAGCTTAAAACGGGAGCTAGTAGACCTTCATCAGCAATACTTGGACGTTGTTGATGAACGGGATCAACTGAAGGTTGTCACGGATGGTTTTAATAATTGTAGTAACCTGTATGAGGAGGCTTTATATAGAATTAGGGACCTGGAAGATGAATTAATTCATGCTAATAGTTGTATCTTAAAATTACAGAAAGAAATAGAATGTACTCAAGTTACAAAAACAAACCTCTTATATAATGAATTATTAAATAGTAATTGTAACCCCTCTTCCTTAATATCTATTGATCTGACTGAGGATTCCTTATTGAAACAAAATTATACAGTAAGCAATAAGAAAATTAAAAAATATGCAAAACTGAACAGAATAATTAAAAAATGTTATCAATTTAGGAAACAACATAAACACTTTTCCAAATGTATTTCACTAAGAAAAGAGCGTGTTGATTTAGTTAATAAGTTAAATAATTATGAAATAAAATTAGAAGATAGTGTAAAAATTTATGAAATTGATACTCAACATTTGCAGTCTGAAATTCAGATACTTCAGGACTCACTTTGTTCCCTTTCCAGTAGGTATGCAATTTCTCAGAACCAAATTAGGGAACATATTCATGCTGCAAATGAGTTAGTAATGAGTCAATGTAGTTGTCAGACAAGTCCCAACCATGATACTGTCCAGCCTGAGGTAATGGAAGACCCGTCCCAGGTTGTGAATTCTTCTCAGGATTGTATACTCAAGCAAGAATTAGCTAATATTTCACAAGATTTACAAATTGTACAGCCTGAGTTATATGATAGTCATGATTGTTCTTACTCAGTAATGTTCTCAGATAGTATAGGAAGAGGTGTAGGTAAATTAGTAAGCGACAAACTAAGTTTTCCCAACCAAAATCATTGTATGCCAGGGTCAACTTACAAACAGATAATGTCAACAGCAACTAGAAATTTATATAATGTTAATACTGATATAACAATATTTATAGGAAATAGTTCGAAAATTAAAAACCAAGATATTACAGACAGTGTAACAGAGTTGTTAAAGTTGAATTGTCGAAAAATAATATTGTGTGCGTTCCCATATTTTGAAAATTTGTCAACCAGAAAAAACAATTATATTCACATGCTGAATAAGCATATTCATTTCTTAGTAGGTCACTATAGTGACAGGCTTATATATCTGGATATCAACAGTTTTGTTGGTAAACTTAAGTCGACACGAGGTAAAGTGTATCTACCTATTAGTTGTAGACACAAAATAGCTAGGCTATTAGTTTATAATATTAACTCAGACATAAGTAGTATGTCGATGTGTAGTCCTATTATTAATACTGCGACTATTAGTAATAATACTAATAATTATTTTTACAATTTTTACAATTACGGAGAAGATCCATGTTTTGTTTTGGATGAGTCTCGAGTGGGGTCCACTAGTAGTAGGATCTCATTGCCTTGTAATGGCATGGGGCTCACTCCGGATGCTCATTTAAACTAGTTAGTAAGACAACGGAAGATACCAGTAACATTAATGTTGCACCGAACAGCAACAATGTACCTTCTTGCTCTCAAATAGCTAAATGTAAAAAAGGGGCTAAGCAGAATTCCATGCAATTGTTTCATCAAAATATTCAAGGTTTCTCTTCAAAGCAATTAGAAATAGAATTGTTTTTAGAAAAAACAAAGTTTGAAATTGTTTGTTTCACGGAACACTGGTTAAAAAACTATGAAATGCTAATTAATTACGCAAATTACAGTGTAGGCAGTTGCTTTAACCGGAAAGCTAAGATTCGGGGGGGTTCATTAATCTTAGTTAGAAATTGTATCAAATTTAAGACTCGTAATGACATTGTTGATTTATCGGTGGAACATAACATTGAGCTGTCTTGTGTTGAGCTGGATAAGCATGTAATAGTGTGCGTTTACAGACCCCCAAACTATCAAAACTACTCTTTATTTGAGTCAGTAATGGAAGATACTTTAGCAAAACTTGCAACTGGTAACAAATCACTAGTAATCTGTGGTGACTTTAATGTTAATATTTTAGACAAAAATTCAAATAGCAGTAGATTCTTACATCTTTTTAAATCATTTAATTTGTTAAACGTGTTTTCGGAACCAACTCGAATGACTACAAATACTGCTACATGTATTGATAATGTTTTTTGTAGCTGCGACTACTTAGATAAATCCATTGTAAATTACCTTCCTTCTGATCACAGCGGTCAAACCGTTGTTTTCGAATCCCACACACCAATACAGAAAATCCAGATAAAATCTAGACAAATAACACCGACCAATTTGAATAAATTTAATAATAACTTAATTAGTAATTTAGGCATTCCGGGGCATATTATTGAAAATGTTAATAAATTTTATGAGGAATTCTTTTCGGTAGTTTACACAGAGTTCAATAATACATTAAAAATTAAAACTAAATCTATTTGCCCAAAGTTTATGTTCAGTGACTGGGCAACTAAAGGTATTAGGAAAAGTAGGGAGCGTTTGTTTGAGCTGTACGGCCTTAAGCCTTACATCAACTCGGAAACTTTTAATAAATATGTTGCAACTTACTCAAAAATTTTTAAAAACACTTGTAAACTAGCTAAAGGCTTATTCATTAGCAACAAGATTAAATCTGCCGATAATAAAATAAAGACGGTCTGGAAAATTATCAATACTGAAACGAATAGAAATAAAAAATATGGTAATGATATTACACTAGAGACCTCACGTGGTCTTCTGAGTTCTAAAAACGAAGTTGCTCAAGAATTTGTAGATTTCTTCACTAATATCCCACTTAAAACTACTGAATCCATAAATTCCTCACCCTTGCGTTCTTTTGAGTTATTGAAGGCGAACGTTACAGCCTGTCCGGATGAGTTTCAATTTAAGCATATAAACCCCATAGCAGTTATTAAAGCTTTTAAAGAAATCAAAATCAAATTAACCGAAGATCTATGGGGAATGTCGATTAAAGTTTGTCAAGCTATTGTTGAGACTATAGCACCATACTTAGCCTTAATATTTAATTTGTGTGTGGACCAAGGAGTCTTCCCGGACCTTATGAAATTCAGCAAAGTAATACCACTTTTCAAATCCGGGGACAGTAAAGACACCAATAACTATAGACCCGTATCCGTGTTGCCGGTTTTTAGCAAGGTGTTTGAAAAGGTGATGCTTAATCAAATGCTCAACCACTTTAACGCCAATAAAATCTTACATGAGAAGCAGTATGGTTTCACTAAGGGACGTTGTACGACTGACGCCGGTGTCACCTTATTAAAACACATATTTACTGCGTGGGAAGAGGCGCAAGATGCCATAGGAATCTTCTGTGACCTCTCAAAGGCATTTGATTGCGTTAACCACGAAACCCTGCTCTTAAAACTTGAACATTACGGTTTAGGGAAACTTGCGCTCAGTTTAGTGAAATCGTATTTAACCGATAGACATCAGCAAGTACAAATAAATGGTGTCAATTCAATGGGTCTAAAAGTAAGTATGGGTGTGCCACAAGGGTCGATATTAGGTCCTTTCCTCTTTTTGGTCTATATTAATGATCTACCCCATTTATTTAAAAACCAACCACAAATGGTGTTGTTTGCTGACGATACTTCTTTAATATTTAAGGTAAACAGACGTGCCACAAATCTCGACGTCGTAAATAACGCCCTACTGCAGGTTCATAATTGGTTCACCGCTAATAATTTAGTATTAAATGGGAAAAAAACGAAGTGCATAAGATTTTCTCTACCGAATGTCAAAAGTAGTGATAGTGACATAGTATTGAACCAAGAGAAACTGGAATTCGTCGAAAATACTGTTTTCTTAGGGATCGCGCTCGACTCAAGGCTACAATGGGGTCCGCATATAACATCTCTTGCAGGACGGCTGAGTTCAGCAGCATATGCTGTTAGAAAAATCCGTCAATTTACTGATGTAGATACCGCGAGGCTAGTCTATTTTAGTTATTTTCATAGTATTATGTCATACGGTATCTTACTATGGGGACGGGCTGCAGACATCGAGTCTATATTTATTCTGCAGAAAAGAGCCATCAGAGCCATATATGATCTTCGTAAGCGCGATTCTCTTAGGGAACTGTTTAAGGAAATTAACATCATGACAGTACCTTGTCAATACATATATGAAAACATCATGTACGTTAGAAAAAATCTGCATTTATTTAGTAAAAGAGGTGACAGACACCACTATAGTACTAGAAACAGGGACCAACTAGTACAGCCAGGTTTCAGGCTAGCTAAAGTAGACTCATCTTTCATGGGGTACTGTTTAAAATGTTACAATAAAATACCTCCCCACATTCTACAACTGAATGAGACGAAATTTAAATCTTGTATTAAACGCACACTATGTGGGCAAGCATATTATAAATTGGGGGATTACATTGATGATAGAAATGCTTGGCTCAATGCTGGTCCTGCTCCACAACCATAGGGGCAAACTAATTGATTAACATGTGAAGTTAATGTTGAAGCTGCAGAAGATTGTAAAAATATCCTTGCATTGTATAGATTCAATCTCTTAGTATTATATAATTGCATAGCACATGTGTGAGTACTATGTACTGTAAAGCTACCATTTACATTTAGTTATCATTCTTTGACTCGAGTTTGCCCTGGCGGTTGAGAGAATGTCATGCTCACTCAAATGTCTCGCTGATGGTGGCGGGTGTGTCGGATCATTTAGTTCCCTTCAAAATGGTTGAGTTGAATGGTGCTGATCCATGCGTCATGTTCGTGAACGGGCGCTGTCAGTTGGGACTGGTCATCTCTTAGCTGCCATGGTTTATTCTAACTTCTTTGTTTTTAAAGTGTTGATCTAATCTTTTACTCTGGACGCTCTTAATGTGCACATCTTTCTACATTGTTCTCACATATATGTATTATCTCAACATGAATGATGTAACCAAGACCTTGTAAAAATGTTTTGATTGAAAAGAGTGTCCATGGAGTTTCTTGCCCATTCTTCTCCATAGAGATCTACGCTTTGGAATGGGCAACTACAGTACTTTCACAAGTTATTATGCCTTGTGTCTGGGACTGTAGCTTCGCCTTCTTTGTTTTTCTGACATTCAAAAGTGCCTGTTATGGTCTAATTGAAATAAATGCTTTGAGTTTGAGTTTGAGACGTGAGCAGCCTCATATACACCGTGACTTTTTAGTCGTCTTACAACGGCAGCCCATTTCATGTATCCAATGACTACTAAGCATTCATAAAAAAAAAAAAATTATGAGATTTTAATAATTTAAAAATAAAAATATTATTCAGTATTATGAGGCATGACGTTGTTAAAACACCCTGTTGCGAGCGATGATCTACTGGACTCGAGCGCTGGGTATGTTTCCCCCGTTTGACACGTAAACATCTATTCGTATTATTTGTTTTTCTTACGTCTATTAAGGCAGGTTAAAAAAAAATCGCGCGTAGTGCTATTTTATGTCGGGTACATTCAGTGGACCACCTTTGTAAGACGACTAAAAAGTCACGGTGTATAATCAATTGAGTATTTTTCATTAAAAATAGGAAACAGTTGTATAGCAACAAAACTCATACTTACAAGATATGAATCTATTTACTCCTCGTGTGTATATTATGTAAAAGTCGAAGTGAAATGTTCCATTATTATAGTGAATGTAGTAGTTAGAAGTTTGGTATGTTCACTGTGAGATTGTATAATCCTCAATGGGGTTAAAATCTTTGCTTTTCATGTGGGTCTCGTTGTGCGCCATCTTGTAACCCCACAACAGCATAGCTTCTTTGCACGCCATCTGAAACATTATTTGATGATTGATTAGTAAACATTTCATCTCAATGTGAGGTTGTTTACCTCGCAGCGCGTGTAGAATGGTTTCGTGTAGATAATAACATGTGGTTCTTTGTATGTATACTTTGAGAAGATATTTTTGCTTCGTGAGGCAAGCTTGTATATTTAACATCAGGCTTGCAGCTCAGTTTTGAAACCACAATAAATTCGACGGAATAGAAACCAGATGAGCAATTAATAAAGTCATATCTTTGATAGAATCTTCCTAATATCTTATAACATCTAAGACTTGACACGATAGTTACCAATAAATTGCCAAGCAAAGAAGCATAGCGCTTATATTTTGAGAAAATTATATGTCAAGGATATCAAATTATGCGAATTTCATTATGAGAATGACAGTACTATTTCGATTTAGCCGCCCGCGCCGTGAGACTGTGAGCAACGGTTGTCTGATACTCAGACTTGAAAGCGAACGTAGACTAGATTATCAAATTGAACCAAGAAATACTAGGTTGATTAAACTCTCAAACCAGTTTGAGCAATAGCTTAAAGATCAGATATATATATAGCAAACTGGAACGTATGCAACATTTGACCTACTCAGTTTTTGTTTTTGCCTCACCGATATAGTTTAGATATCAGTCCGGTTTCATCAAGTGAGGCTAAGAAGAGACAACATGACTGTTTTTGATCAGCCCGATTAACGAATGTGTAGACGGCATATACGCTTTCTTATATTCAAGACTTGTCTCCTTTAGGGCGAGTCAAATTAGCGTATTTTCGGCGCATATAAGCTCAATTTTGGAAGCGCGTGTTAAGCACCTATCAATTATCCAGGAATTACGAAAACCATCGGAAGTGCCCTAACTCCACATAGCTATTGCATCAGCCTAGAGTTAAGAATGTAAGTGCTGCGTCGGCGCAACGTGGCGTACAACGGCGACCGGACGGCGGTGTCGCGTTCTGAGAAGGCCACTCACTTTTGGTTTACACATTGAACGATTGTCACCATCTTAGAAATTAAAAAAAAATATTGTAATAACTTATTGTTTCGCGCGTGACTAGTACGAGCGTTAACGCGCGTTTAAGCATGAACAGCGAGAGACCCTCATTCCCCTCCACACTACTAAACCGGACTACTGGTAGTGTCGTGGGTATTTTTTTTCCCTTCTGCACTACTGGTCCTGTGGTATCGAAGGTATTTGTAAAATAAGTACATATACAGTGTTTTTGGCTACCGGCTACCGATACTGTACTGTATTTATTTTATACTTATTTCTACCGAAAAATACACGTTTATAAATACTCCTAACCCCACACCCCGCGAATGGCAGCCATTTTGTTTTTTTAATCGGCTGATCTAGGGTATGTTCAATGAAATGCTAATATCTTTAAATCTAAGAGACCTAAAGACGTGCAAATGAGTCATTATTATGTCAAATTTCGTAATTTCTTATTTTTTTAGGCTCTTTTTGCTTATTTTTCAGGAAAATTTATTGAATAATTTGACAGCCTCGGAGCTTACCCTTGCAATAAGATCATTTGCTTGTCTCTAGGTCTCTTAGATTTAAAGATATTAGCATTTCATTGAACATACCCTAGACCAGCCGTTAGGAGTATTTATTACCGTGTATTTGTCGATAGAAATGAGTATATAATATGCCCTTAAAGTATCGGTAACCGGAAGCCAAACACACTGTATAGGCGTTCCCTATTACACTACCTAATTCTAGAAGTTTGCATTCAAAGTTGAACCGGTAACTGAACAAAAATACTGTCACGGTAATGCGATTGCTTAATGTACTGTTTCAATTACAAACGGTATCAAAAACAAAAAACTATTGCAAATGTTACAAAACGACGCAAATCACGCATTATCAACGATGATATCAATTACACGAGTGCCAATGCTGTTAATTACCGGGGAGTGTTGGGCATGCTTTAGATAAATTGAGATAGTTTAGTTTTATCAAATTCTCTGTTCCTCATGTAAAGGGCAAAAGTGGCACCTTTTGCTGCGGTCCTAATACACCGAGCCATCTCATTCTAACATGTATTTATACTTTGATCATTCATATCACCCATCTCTATCATTTTATCCACCACTCGTTCTATTAACTTCTTCGCACAATCAGGCTTCTCTAGCATATGCCATTTGATTTTAGGGGGAGGTCGCTCTTTTTGTTTAAGAAACCTTATTTGTACGACTACTTCCTGAGACCAAGTCTTCCCCCAGTAGCAGTTCGCAGTCTTTGATGTGCTTTAGGTTGTTGCGTCTGACGAGGAAGTAGTCGATTTGCGTGTTATGCAAACCACTTTTATATGTACTAGCTGTTCCCCGCGACCTTCGTCCGCGTAAAATTATTAAAAACACACTTTACCACAAAATATTGTCACGAATTCTCTCAAAATATGGATACGAAAAGATAATCCATAAGATATTAAGAAAGCCGTTCATTCCAATATAATTTCTCTCTCTATACTCTTTTGGCGAGTTTCTTTTTTATTTACTCGTTATATATTTAGTTGTTTTTATATATTTATTTATATAGGTATATTATGTTTGATACTATTAAGTTTTTCCGTCACTTCCCCCCCAAAGGTACATTGGAAGACCAACATCAGACAGGATCACGCGTCTGGTATGAATGCTGAAATGGACCTTTTTGGCGCAGCCGTGCACATATATGTATGTATGTATATGCACTTTCTCCTTTGTTAAATTTTTAATTCGTCGTTTTTTTTGTATCTTTTTTTATTCTGTGTGCTTGATGAACTGACGTCAAATAAACTTTATTCGTTTTTTTTTCTTCCTTTCTAGTTTAGAATTGAAGAGGAGCTGAATCTAATATTTTAATTAAGTTTGAAGACCATTAACTTATTATCACCTAAATACTTACTAAGATCTACATTACAATACAACAACAATACACTACACCCATGGAACAATCCAGAATTGTTTGCTGCCTTTATGGCCATGATTTCTGATCCCGGAAGGTTTAGGCAGAGGTGTACCTCTTACCACACTCACATTACAACACAGTACAACTATATCAGTAGATATAAATAAATCTATCTACACACAAAACTACACACTTTCTCATATTACCACAGGAAGAAAGTGTCTAGGGCCAACGCAGACCTAGGGAAGCGCAGCGCAATGCAGTTATCACTGGCAACCTTGCGCCGTTTGAAAAACAATTAAAATAAACAAACTTTATTAGTCACAGAAATAAAGCATCAATGTGGTCAGAGGTATGTGGTAAATTTAATTAGTTTTCGACGTTATTTCAAGAGATGGAATATTGATATTTGTATAGCAGGGTAATCTGCGCTTGGCCAGGTCTGGGTCAGCCCTTGGAAGAAGTTTAGCCAAAAGTGAGACTCTAGTATATTTTTCTTGCTAAAGAGTAAGTTTTATAACATGTATATTTTTTAATTTGGACCTAACTGATCTTTTCCAGCTCTAGGTGTCGTCCATGGCTTCATGAACTTGGATTTAGTTTTTCATTGGAAGACATTTTTATTCACTGTAAAAAGCAATTTATGTTTTAAAAAACTTCTGAAGCTTTCGACAAGTTTATAAAATGCTTCAACAGAAGGGAGCGAAATTAACGTACAATCTCATCTGCTCCTAATTGTACATGTTGCTGTAATATTCCTTTTTAATCCTTGAATCACTTTCAAAAATATGTATGGAATAAATATTGGAGCAGTAGTACCATTAGCATACCTGTATCTCATCCACATAGTCGAAGTCCAGTGCATTCTTCCATCTGAAAGGCACATCTCGAGACACTCGGAAGGTGGAACTGACACCGGCCACCTCCATATTTGTGTGTGACTGCAGGAACTCATCAATCGATTGTGTGGCACTTAGCCTTAGGAACTTTAGAATTTGATGAGTAGTAATATTAGGCTTCAGTGCTAATTCTTCGTACCGCAACACCCTGTACACATAAATTGATTAGATTTGCTATATTTATATTATATGCCATACTTATGGCCTGCATAGTATTCGGTCAAAATCTTATGGGCTAACCCTGGTCTTCGTACGCAAAACGCGCTTTGGCTGTGGAGTTGCAGATACCACCCCATTATACAATACAATCCTATTCTTAGTTTACCAATGGGCCAAATTTAATAGAAATCTGTCCAATTTAGGTGTGGCAAACAAACAAACTCACTTTCAGATTTATAATAACAGTAAGGATTATAGAGATAAGAATTTATAATGGAATATCTAAATAACAAATCCGATATTTAAAGCAAAAAGAACTTTATTATCTGCATGAAAAAGACATTTGAATTCTATTCTTTCACTCATTGACATCTGTTAAGATAGTGTCTCATATAAAAGGTATATGAGACTATATTAACAGATGTCAACCCATGGACAAGTTAAACAGCCATTGTAGCTTTGTTTAACTCAAACCCGGAAAATACAAAACAATGTGTGATGTGATTTGTACAAACAAATGGAAGTAAGGTTACAATGAAGGACATGTTAACTTTTGCACACATGTTTTGAATAACAATTAAAATAAAATGATGCCATGTTTGAAACATGCTATATTTCCTTCAATATATACCCATATACATGTTTTTCAAATACTCTGTTTTCTAATACAATAAGCAATTTCTAACTTGTTTTATGTTAGTTTTTTCCTTAATAATGTACATTATTCCTCACAAAATTCATATTGTTATTATGTGGCACTAAATCAATAAGTTGCACATTTCTGTGATTCACATTTTTCAGGTACCTTGTTGGTAAGAAACAATGGATGGACTGTGTGAAGGATGATTTGGCATGCAAGGAGGTGTCTGATGAGATGATGAGTAATAGAACAAGAAGAAGAAGACATGCTGCGCTGAACCGAAATTAATTGGGACAAGGGCCAGAGAATGATGTTGATGTTGGTAAAATTTCTTTTTAAATAAAACATAAACAATTATATGTTAAGTATGTTTCAAGATAATTGTTTCTAGTATATGGCCACAGAAAAGCATGCCATAATTGATTTAAAATACTTTTGTATGCTACTCAATAACCGTTAACTGAGAATTTTTATAAAGCAAGCCTGTTGGAATTTCCCTAGTTAGCAAAAAAATATTAACTATTTAACCCATTTTACAGGTTGAATTCTCAAAAATGCTGCCTTAGTATTCATTTTCAGTAATTATCCAGAATTCTTGAGATTTTTTTTAATACTTTTTATACTTCTCTAGATATTCTCCCACCAAGCAGATTAAGCTGCATGTTGTCCGTCCACAAGTGAAATTAAGGTTTCTCTTTTAAAATAAAGGATAATTAAATAATCACTTACATGAGTCTATCAGGATATTGCTGCTGTATGCGGCCTGCTGCCACATAGTCGCTAATCATGTCGGCACAAACAAGTGACGGCTCCCAGCAATCCGGAGCAGGCTGGCAAAAGTTCCGGTGCTGCCTGGACTGCATCACACCACGAGGATCACGGATTAACAGTATCACCTTCACATTTAGCCTTAAATTGAAAACATGTAGTTTGATGACCATTTTAATTTTAAAAATCTTTTAAAAAAGATATAAGTACTCCAAATGATAAAAGTTGTGAAGCTCGTTTTGATGGAAATCTAATATAAGTAAACAAATTGGTATTTCTTAGTTATAATTTTTTTTGCATTATATTTGATTTTCAACAAATATTTTTATATTCACAACTTATATAATTTAAATTTTATACAGCTTATTTTGTAAACCCTACCAATGTACCATTATATTGTGTACTGGTGTTCAGAATAAAATCTAGTCATTATTAATTTATGTTTGTCTTGCAACAAGTAAATGCTTGTAAAATATTAGGCAACAATATGAATGCAATAAACTCACTCTTTGTCATCCAATATTTCCTGTATGAGCCGCAACCTTAGACGTACAACCTTCATGGTGTGGAAAGGGAAGAGCTTACATAACCGTGATGTGAACTCAGCGTCATAACACAGGTCTTTCTTATATTTACAATGGTCCCAAAGTCTGGTGTTATGGCTAAACTGATTCAAATGCTTACTTCCATACTTAAAGTAATCTTCTAAGCCTTCATAATTACATTTCAACATAGCCCTGATGGTGCTCAAGGCTTGATCTGCCTCAGGTGGCCCCCTTATTTGTATAATTCCATACTTAAGTAATGGTTCATAATGATAATAAGTACCTGGGATTGCATTTAATACTTCTCCAAGAAATGTGGTTCCTGATCTCCATGTAGATATAATTAAACTTTGCAGGGGCCGGCCCCCTGACTCAATCACTAATTCTTCCAATGCATGAGCACCAGATTCTGAAAAGTTGTACTTAGAGAGTTGATAATTGATTTTTGATCGCGTTTTTTCCAGTAACTTCTTGATATCTGGTGAACCATCATACTGGAGTGTGGGTATATGCACCGTGTAGGTTTCCTCTCCATATTCAACTTTTAAAAAGTTCCTTACATTTCTCCGGCTTTCAGTGGACGGACGATAATATGTGTTATCTGCATATCGACTTCCAGCAAGAATTAGAAGAACACTGAGACCAAACGCGAAACATATTGAGTAAAAGTTAACTCGCCGCAACATCACGATATAAAACCAACAAAACAATTTCGTAGAATTTGTAAGGATGAAGATAATTTATTATTCTATGCGAGTACTACCAATACACAATCACTGTCATTTTTTTATTGGATTTGATTGCATTTAAATTATAATTCCATATTTTTCGTTTCCGCGGAAACACCGCATTGCACCTTCACCGCCATTTTGAACGAATGACGTACGATTTGTCAAAAGTAACTTTTTAATTTTTCTTTGTATGACAACGGAAAGTTACATCACTGCGCTAGCTTTTAAAAGCTCACTTTTGCTCCACTTGGAGAAAAAACTGAAACAACTCCAATAAATGCTACAAAAATAATTCTAGTTAGTTAAATATATAAATACAACACGACAGCACCGCCGAAACTGTTTACGTGACCAACTTATACCACGGATGTTCTTGTAGTAAGCTGTGAACGTACGCAGTGGTTTGATTAGGTATTTTACCTATTCTGATTCAATGATTGGCCAATGCAATAAATACAAAACGGATAATAATTAATACATAAAACCCGAGAGAGAATGTTTATGTATGTACACTGTTCAAGCAATTAATGTTAATTTCATGAATAGTAAGGTAGTAGTTAAGAATAAAATAATAATACACATATAATTGTAACTTTGGATAACAAATCAGATTGTAATACATAATTTACCTACATTACTTTCCAATTTATTAAGCTATGTTCCTGCACAGACATAGCTTATAAATTTTACCATACTTGGCTGGGTCCAGTTTACAGGAGCAGTCTTGATTTTAGAAGGGTAGTAATAGCAGCTCCGAATAAAAAATGAGCATACTCAAAATATAAATATTTTCTGCTTTAAATACTAATTTAATACTTTAATACTCGTTTGCGTGGCGAACATGGCCAGATATCGCACAGGACAGAGAGGTTTGGAAGGAGAAAGGGGAGGCCTTTGCCCAGCAGTGGGACACTGAAAGAGCCTAACAAAAAAAAATAATTAAAAGCTGAAAGGATAAAGAATCGACCGAATAAAATACTGAAAAATCCGGAAATCTATACTTACAGTATAAATATTTTTTTTAGCTTAAATTGCGTTTTACCGAAAACTACATTTAGCCATTTTCATCGTAACTCAATTATTATTATAAAAGAATGAACCTATAAAATAAATAGAACAGGAATGAAATCAACGTCAAGATAAATATAAAAATGTTGTAATAAGACGTAGTCGACGTACCTATTACTATCTGCAGAGTTTAAAGTAACCTAACACGAAGGGCATGGCGCCTTCGAACCTAACCTTTCCGGAGTCGGGGTGCCCCAAGTCCCGAGCTCGCTTCACTCGCTTTTGCATCCTAAGTTATAAAGCTTAAGAAAACATTATTTTAGCAGAACATGTTTACGGAAAAAAGAAAGGTACCGAGTGTTCGAAAAAAATCTTTAAAATTTATGAAGTTTGGTAGTTTTTTTTGGAAATTTAGTTTATTATTTTCCGTAGAACATTTTTCGTCGGTTAATTTTGGATTAATTTTTCAGTCATTCATTTTAATCTGCGGCCCCGCGCTACGCGGCTACAGTGGGAGAATCGTTTTACTCGCGAAAACAAAAACATAATGACAATGCACAATGTTGTTTACGAAGACGCGGGGTTTCACAAGCCGCTTCTCCGTGAACAAAGTATTAAAGGAACTGGCTGGCCGCAATCAACGCTGCGTGCGCCGCCGCGTAAGGCCGCGTTAAACACCGCGTGCATTGCGGCGATGTCATCTGCGGGTTTACCCGCAGTAACGCAGCACTTCAAGCAAACGCGCGTAAAATCGGTTCTCCGTAAATGCAGTACGTACTTAAGGACCTCGCGCACTATGCGGCCACTTATTGAAATATTGTGATGAGTGCTGCACGCACCCATTAAAGATTAAAGGTTTGATTAGATTGATTTCTTCTTGGCAATAAGGCATGTATGGTAAAGTTTAGTTAGCAGGCGTTATATATATTTTTTGTAAACCTATGTTGGTTGTCCCATTGCGCATTCTTCCGTTCCTTTCTATGTTCCACCTTCTCCGGCCAATCCGGTAAGAACGTCCCGCCAGCGTTTCTTAAGGCCTGCCTCGGCGACGATGCCCATCTTTAAGAACCCACTGCGTGTGTGACTATCCTGACACATCTGTTTTCTTGCCACCTGTAACAGTGACCCGGCGAGTCCCACTCGAACCTCGTGGATTTATTACCGATATTGGCCGTGAGGCCTGTCTTTGGGTTAGTATAGTCTTGTAGAGACCGATTAACATAGGTACGTATCTATTTATTTAACATCGGTGTTGTAGGCAATAGAAGGTTAGCAGAAGGTCGGCGGCAGGCGCATTTTTGTTTACTAAGCGTTAACTCAAATTACAATACTCTCGAGTAGCGATAGTTAGCCTCGGCAGGCTAGCAAAAAAAAATTGAGTATACAGCATGATTGTATCAGAAAGGTGTGGTCATATGCTGCGGGACTGTTCGAAAGAGATACCGCGGCCCTGGAACACAAAGGGCAAAGAAGGAACATGGATGGGTTTTAGTCAGTAAAAGTCTGATACTCCCTCCCACTCCACCCAGAGCGGGGGGGTCATTAGATGATTAAGCATCCAAAAAAAAACAAATTAACTGGGACTAATATCGTACCTTATCGCAAAAAAATACTCAGCTCCCATACATGATATTAATACGGACAGTCAGCCTCACCTAGCACTACTAACTACCATCTGTGTGCATCATACCACGGGCTAATAGGTAGATAGAGTTGACGTCAATGTTAAAACATTGACCTTGAGCTGCCGTCCAAACAACGGAAAAGGTACCTACTTAAGGAGTTCCAATAGAATTCGGCATGTCTGCTTAATCGGTGGTGGGGGTGTGGGGATCACGGTTTTTGTTACCGCTGAAGTGCGGTCGATTGTACTACTATGGAGGTATAGGGATTTAATTGTAACGCAGCAGTGTTGTTGAGTGTTGCTAGGCGACTATGGAAAATCTATTTTCAGTATGACTGTAATTTTAATGAAAATATAATCAAGTATTGTATAACGGAAACTCATTGTCAATGTCTAACAAAGCGTGATATTTTAAAGGCTACAATAAAAACAGCAACGTTGAAAAAAAAATCATTTTATTTGTTTATCATCTCATCTAGGTATCAAAGTTTGGTTTGTTGTAATATTCTCACAATGTAATTTTGCCACAGTTTTTAAAATTCCGTAGTTTAATTACGTAAATTGGACAAAAATAGGTATACCTAACTCATAGTTTTACTGCCCCGTTCAGAGTCGTCACATAATATAATAGGTCAATAATTAGGTAGGTAACTTTACTGACCAACTATCTATCTCAGATAAATCTCTAAGTTTAACAAATTGGAAACCTTGAAGTTGATAGATTTTGAAAGTGACGTCTTTGAATGAAGCTGGTATTAGTAGCAGTACAACGTGGTGTCAAATTATTACTAAGGACGTGCGGTTGACTCTACGTTAGAAAATAAATCTTTCTGCAAAGGTACATGAAAAAAAAGGATACGCGCCAAATACAACCTCCTTTTTAGAAGTCGGTTATATGTCTTTTATACTTTGTAGCCAACAATATGGCCCTTTCCAATAGTTTCTCCAAGGAAGAACCACAAGAACACTTCCAACCCGACCAGGAACAGGAGCCAGGCTTGTTTCACCGTCATGTACATGTAGCAATGGTTTTTCATGAAGTCTTTTATCAACTGTATGTCTCTCATGAGTTTCTGTAACAAAAGATAATGTAGGTAGGGTCGTATACAGTATTAAGGGTCTAAAATACCTCTACAGGAAAAAGGGAGAAGCGATAAGAAAAACCCACCAAAAAAACTGTTATGGTGGCTGTACACTCTCGTCGACACACTCCGAGGCAGGGCGAGTGGAGGAGTGTACATAGGAGCGCTCGTCTAGCCCCGAAGTTCTTCTTTTAGCTGTATACACTCGCACTCGTCCTGCTTCGGAGGCTCGCCGCGAGAGTGAACCTTCGCCGTATCATGAATTCAGTAGGTACCAACATGATTCTAGAACCACCAATGCTGAAACTTTTAGGTACGTCTAACTAAGTCCCTTACACCCTATATAGGATATCTATCAAATGCACACTATTGACTATGATTATATGGAGGGATTCGAGTGTTGTAAGTAAATTGATTTATTCTTCCAAGACCAAGAGTGTTAACTAGGTACCAGTGGAATTGGTTTACACCAATAGCACAATTTCGCAAACCTGGTGAAACCAGTTTACCTTGGTGTAGATAAACTTAAACTAGATAAAATTAATTCCGGTGTGGGGTTAATGGTCGAAACCAGTTGTATTTTCAGAGTCCTCATTTTATTTCTTACCTACTTGCGAGAACCCTAATTTCGGCAGAAATGTCCAGGTCCCATGTAGATGACAGGGAATAAGCCTATTGTCAACAACCGGGCGCAAACGAAACTGCTGCTATTGAGAAATTCCTAATGGAAAAACCCAATACTATCAGCTGTTATATTATTATGGCAGGTACAGTATACAATAGGTACTAGGTATAGCTCTATAGGATATCTAACGTAGGTACGTTGTTTGGGTGATAATGGCATAATATAAGAATCTTATGGTAATGATCGGAAGATTACGTGCAGAACATGACTACAAGCCATTCACTAGTGTTCGCTGGGTCGTTGTGTGTAGGTTTGTTAATGCTCCTTTGTTCCTTTCCTGGGGGATATGACGCACTTTGGATATCAGAACACGAGGTGACAATGTTCTTTGGGAACAGGAATAGCATGTTTGTGGTCAATCCATAAAAGCTGTTTAGATATTCAAGGTACTAAGCAACAAAGAGGTTTGAACTATTTTTGCAATGGAGGTTGCGAGTAACTGGTACAGTTACAGCATCGTTATATTGATTTCTTGCGTTCTACTTCATACCTATAGTGATATTGCCTCCAAATATCTCGGAACTGCTTTAGAACAGCATATCTCTGGATACTTTGTTAAGTGTCTTGTATGATCCCTTGCTAGACCTTACATTACTTTTAGATGATGGGTGATTGGAATTAAAGAAGGTAAAGTACTTTAAAACACTACTGTATTGTCCGAAAGGTAATAAAGGTAAAATATCTTAATGGACTCATGATGTGGAAATTAAGTGAGTGACGCGGCTCTTGTTGGCTGTAACGAGAACGCCTGGCTGACTTGATAGCTCAACGTAAACTGAACTAATTATTCAACCAGGGCTGTCAAAAAGCGCGTCAGGTTGACGATCATTATCGTCAAAGTCGAGGGAAACAGATGGATTCTACGGTACTGCCTATTCTGTGTTTTGCGGGCTGAAAGGACAATCATGAATGCCGGTTTCATTGTGCACCGTAACTTTGAAGAATAATTATTAAGATAGCTATAGCTATGGAGTATCTATGGCTATTCAAAATGTGGATTATTGTGAAGTTTGGCCATCAGGAATAAGCCTTTTTGCTCTGTGTTCCACCGAATCAAGTGCAGCAAGTTGGTATTGTCTTAGTCAGACTATAGACCCACCTCTTTAATGTCCTCCGTCTTGCATGGGGCAAGGCGGAGGACAAAGTCCTAACAATATCCCACAGGTTATTTGCTTTAAAATAACCATACTCCACGGAGGTATTACGATACTAATTGAACCAATACGTGATCAACCTTCAGAATATTCCATTTAAATTGAAACCTCATCGAGGACTCATTAAAGCGGTCGGTCTATAACTTTGGAAAGTACCTAAATCAAATGGCTGCTCGGGCTGCGCCCAATTTGTGGTTAGATACTGAGTATATCATATTACACTTTTATGTTTAGCCTGATTGTTTTTGCAGTTTACTTTCGTAGGTTGGGCAAGTGATATCAATTTTCCTAGTGGGACTTGTACCCAGTTGATGGCAATAAGCTCAACCCTAAACCCTATCAACCTGGCGTAGGAGGTGAAAAGTAAGCAAGAATAACCCAGAATGTTCTAGCGCCAATATTGAAATGGCGGTCCCGGATGGCTGCTGATTGGTGATTTTAGTTTTTATCCGACTACGGCGAAGCAAAAAGAAGGGCTATGATTTTGACCGGTATGTGTGTATGTATTTTCATCCCTCATAACTTCTAAACTACTTATCATTTTGACAAATGAGGTAAGTATCGTTGGAATCGTCTTGGTCGTCCGCTGGTTGACTTCACATTAAATTGGATATGGCGCCCTCTAGAGAACATAAAGCCACCTACTCTAAAAAACAATACGTTCTAACAGTAGTAACGGATCATTAACTTTAGGGCAAAGTGCCATACGACCATCGCTATCCTCTGAACATCACTATGAATATCTATTAAATACATTAAATATATAACGTGTAAATTGTTTATTTAATAAGACGATAAATATTGAATGATTTTTAGGTACATAACAATTTCAGTGTTTCATACTTTTTAAAGCGTGATTTTTCAGTAGTCAGGTTTTAGTTTTTGAACTTATTTTTTTTAATAGATTGCCTTTGTGTAGCTGACTGTACGACTTATTTCTTCCAAGGAATTGACATCGTGAGACGGCTTTTATTGATAATGAACTATTTTTTTAAAATAAGTAGCTACTAAAGTTGGTAAGGTACCTCCGCTTCACCCCCTCGCAGTGGTGCCATTTCAACGGTGTAATATCCCTTAAGAACTCGCAGTTTCTTTGCTAGCTCGGACTTGGTCGCGGCTTCTGCTTTTTCTAAATAATGAAATAAAAAGATTAGTTAGAAGAAGACATAATGCTGCAATAGCTGGCACTAGCAAAAGACAGAATTGTGTATAAAAGAGAAAGTAAGACCTTTGCCCCACAGTGGAGAAAAAGAGGTTAGGTACTTCAATTAACCTGATAATAATATATCCTTATAAGCGATATTCGGCGTAGGATATGATAGCGGTATACTCACATACAATGATATTACAAACAAAAAGAGGTAAAATGTTGCAGACAAATTCAGACAATTGTCGTAATTTAAGTACTTCAAGCGCAATAGCTATCTTCTGTATCATACGGTCCGTATTATCTATCGCACTCATAAGAACGCAACGATATTTGAACGCCGCTCAGTATGAACGCAGCGTAGATCTTCTTTATAATATCATTGCCTACTTACGATAATGGCGACCACAGCCATCACCTTTATTGAAGTCAGTTCGGTGCTAAAGGCTGGCTGGATTCATGAAGGAAGGCTGCTTGGTGTAAAATCGAACCTTACATACAAAACAAACGAAATAACCTTTCATCACTTCCATCAGTTTCTCCCTGGGTCTGGATATGGCTGGTTTGTATATTCCAGTCAAATCATGCATCATCATCATCCATCTGCCACCTGTGGATTACATTGGTTTATCTATAGAGCGACCGCTTTAATCAGTCCTCGCGAAGGTTTCAATTTAAATAGAATATTCTGAAAGTTGATCACGTATTGGTTCAATTAGTATTGTAATACCTACGTGGATTATGGTTATTTTAAAGCAAATAACCTGTAGGTTATTGTTAGGACTTTGTGGACGCTTAATGTGCCTTTGATGGGGCAAGGCGGAGGACTCATTAAAGCGGTCGGACTATAGTAATCTATAATATAAAAATGAATCGCAAAATGTGTTGGTAAGCGCATAACTCAACAACGCCTGGACCAATTTGGCCAATTTTTTTTTTTAAATGTTCGTTGGAGTTCAAGGATGGTTTTTACGGCGAGAAAAATTCAAGGTAGGGTAGGTAGGGTAGGTAGGGTAGGTAGGGTAGGTAGGGTAGGTAGGTTAGGTAGGGTAGGTAGGGTAGGTAGGGTAGGTAGGGTAGGTAGAGTAGGTAGGGTAGGTAGGGTAGGTAGGGTAGGTAGGGTAGGTAGGGTAGGTAAGTAGGCAAGTAGGTAGGTAGGTAAGTGGGTAGGTAAGTAGGTAGGTAGGGTAGGTAGGATAGGTAGGTAGGATAGGAAAAAGGTGCATTGCAACGCATGCCGGGAACAGCTAGTTACTTATAAAACATTTCATTATTCTTACATCGATGCTCTTTAGGGTCAATAAAAGTTGCGCAACAAAACATTGCATGCAGTTTTAATGTTTTTTTTTTATGAATGCGTCCTCCTGCACTAAAATGCTGAAAGGAAAATACTTACGGATGATATTCGCGAATCTTCCTACATTCATACTAGACATTTTGAGGTTTATTTGATTACGTAAGGGCTAAGTATTATTCTTTAACAAGCTCAGGCTTATTTAAAAATGTTTATTCGAGATTCAAGCCTGTTTTTTCTAATTTCTATTGTTATAGTCAATAATGTGTGACTTCTGTAAATAACTGTCAAAAAGTGTTCCTATAATACATTTTTATGTCAAAAAATAGTTTTTTTTTAATCTTTTCTGCAATAGCTAAATGAAGTTGCCATTCGTTCATTTCCACCTTTTTCTTTTCAACACAGGTTTGTTTTTGCCTAGAACCTATTTTTTTAATAATTTCCTTCATTTATATCTTTACAAATCAATTACAGTTTTACTTAGAAAAAACAATATAAAAATATTTAAAATATAAAAAATTGTAGCGCACAGGTATCGGGAACAGGGTATAATTTATAATATACGGGGTGTAAACAGACCCTTCACTAAGCCGTCAACCAGGCATTCTGTACATAAACTAAGATACTTTACGCAAAAATTATTGCTGGGAAACGATTTTTTTTTTAGGGTGAAAAATCACGTTTTACGGTAAAACTCAATGTAACGTACTCAAAACATTGTGCTGATGGATGGATTGAATAGTACGAGGGTCGTGAAGGTGTTTAAAGTAAAAATCTTACATTAGAAACATGTATTTAAAAAAAAACTTGTGAAAAAGTTGGAACTTTGACCCCCAATATCTCCGAAACTAGAAGGTTCCCAGGTATGGTCTAGAACAAAAAAATGATCGCAATGACGGGGAGAACAAGTACCTTTTGGCTTCGTTAAGGGTCTTTTTACACCCTTTATTATGTAGGTATTTTATTTTCTTTTATTTATTTTTATACATACAGGGTGTAAATAGACCCTTCACGAAGCCGTCAACCAAGCATTCTGTACATCAAACTAAGTAACCTTATGCAAAAATTTTTGCTGGGAAACGATTTTTTTTTTGGGGTGAAAAATCACGTTTTACGGTAAAACTCAAAGTAACGCACACAAAACATTGTGCTGATGGATGGATTGATTAGTCGTGGAGGTGTTTAAAGTAAAGTTACAATATTACAACCTTGTATTTAAAAAAAACTTGTGAAAAAAGTTGGAACTTTGACCCCCAATATCTCCATAACTAAAATGTTCCCAGGTATGGTCTAGAACAAAAAAATGATCGCCATGACGGTGAGAATAAGCGCCTTTCGGCTTCGTTAAGGGTCTTTTTACACCCTTTATGTTTTACATTTTTAAATATTCCTATACAAAATACTATAAATAAAACATTAAAAAATATAAAAAAATAGTAGCCCACCAGCACTGGGAACAGGGTCCGAGCTGCCGGTGGTCAGGACTCTTGAGAGAGGAACCTCATAACAATACGCGCCGTGTCCAGGAGTACCGCTTTCTGAATCAAGCCCTTGATCCAGCTGTTAAGCGCGAGCCTCGGTCGAGGCTCTTTTTTTTTTCTTTCTTTTGCTCTTTTTTTTCTCTTTTCTTCTGTATTTTATAACTATTATTATCTCGGTTAAGCCCGATTTCCACTGCTAGCCCCATACAGAGTCCGTTTAGCTCAAACAAATCTCTACTTGCACCAACAACAAATCTAGGCAGAATGATTGAACGACTGAAGGCGCTCCCTCATCAGAGCATTCGCCTGTAATACAAGATGACCACGTATTCATAATATAGAACGCTGAACATAATGAAAAAAAAACCGGCCAAATGCAAGTTGGACTCGTGCACCGAGGGTTACGTATAAACTTGTAGATATTTTGTTATTTTACTACATATTTACGGTTTTCAGATTTTTTCCTTTACATGTGCTGCTACAGACATTGCTTCCTGCCAAACATGATTCTAGGTCAACGGGAAATCGCATCCCTTGTGAAATCGCAAAATATGCGCCATAAACGGTCACATTTTTTATCATGTTTGACAGTGGGGGCAGACCTGACTATTCGATATTAACTTCGGCTTGTAACCTCCACGCGTTCCTGAGAAAAGGGGTCTTGACAGACGGTCAACAAAGTGATCCTCCGTCGGTAAGAACGGAACCCTGAGAAACACAGCTATTTCCTACAAAAATGCAATACTTTTTTTCTATCTGATGAAAAATTTCGATGTGGGGGGGAGGTTCCAAATGATGTACTGAATAAGTGGTAATCGTTTGTGCGAGGTGATCCGGCAGAGAACCAGAGTTGTCGACATAGCTCACAGAATAAGTAAGCTGAAGTGGCAATGGACCAGTCATATTAGCCGTAGAACCGATGACCGTTGGGGTAGACGTGTTCTTGAGTGGAGACCGCGCATCGGCAAACGAAAGGTGGGACCATGCTCGGTGGAGTGACGATCTTCGCAGGGTGGCTCCAAAAGTGGCAAAGCAATGGGGGCTATCGCGCATGAATTCGCCGCTAGAGGCGTTCGTGTAGTAGAGTAAGGTCTGCCGAAATGTCAGATATCATAGTGTTCCCGCGTTGCGTGCTTTTTATCACGTATTTTTACTAATATTCCCGATTGTGGTCGATGTGGTGAGCCATTCCTGAGGATCTTATTTGTTGGAGGTAGAATGAATTTTAAATGTTTCATGCTTGCTAATTTTAGGGAGAATATTGTAAATATGTATCTGAAGTTTACACTATGTACGTAATAAAATAAACTTTTTATGAAGTTATTGGTAGGTACTTAAAGTATACAATAGAATTATTGACAGGACCTTACTCGCCATCTGGTGAGCTCAAAAACGATATTACGGGTGTAGGTCATATAAATAAAAATAAATTCTTTTCTTTAAAATTTTATCGTCATTTTCATAAATAATATAAAAATAAAACATATTTCAAGATGTTACTTAGGTAAAATATGCTATTTGCATGTAGGTAACTACAAACTTTAAATTATGGTGGGGTGTAAAAGACCCATCATGTGAGCATCTTGCAAAATACAAAAAAAAAAAAAAATTGGCATCCACCAAATGATGGTTGTGTGTACATTGAAGGTAATTCACATTTATTAGGTTATTATATTTTAGTCACTCTGAAATTTTGTCGATTCCCATAACGGGCACAATTCCAGAATCCGGGGTGCTACAGAAAAATTCCTAGTGGACAAACCCCAATAACACTTTACATATCCGACCTGGGAATCGCATCCAGGAGCAATGCTTGCTCAGTTGAAGCGGTAGCTCTAGAACAGCGAAGTAGACAGTTGTTACGTCTTTAATTTTTTTTTTCTTTTTTTTTCTGACCGGTCTTGATTAAGAACTACTTTCGCTTAGGTTTTTTCGGCTTCTTAGCCTTTTTTGCTCTAGCTTTCGACGGAGCTTGTGCTTTTGGTGCTTCTTTTGCTTTCTTAGCTGCTTCCTCGGCTTTCTTTGCTTCAGCTTCAGCAGCGGCCTTTTTAACAGCTTCAGCAGCCTTCATTGCTATTTCTTTGATACGCGCGGCTTCCTTCGCTTCTGCTTCAGCTTTTTTCTTTCTTTCATGTGCTAATATCGCGGCTTGTATTTCTTGCCTTTCTCTTTCCGCTTCGGCATCTATTTCTTTTATTCTGCCATCCAATGCGTTAATGAAACCGTTTGATACCTTTCCAACCAACTGCTCCAATTTTCTACCAGCCGGTCCACTAAAGAAGCTTACTGTCAGAGGCGGTACCGCTTCAACTTTTAAGTACTTCCATGCTATAGATCCAAAATTTTGTACGGATTTTGCGGCACCTACAACGTACGTATAACATAAAGTAAATTATATTGTGGTAAGAGGCTTTTAAATCATGATTTTTTTTCTTCTATTCTCTTTCTAGCGTCTTTTAACTGTTTCTCAAGATAAGGGATTTCCTTATGTAGTTGTCGGTCGCGCATTTCTTCCATTTTGTATGTCATCTTGTGGACCAGTGAGTCTACACTTTTTTCTATTTGCCCTACAATTCTATTGTCCACAAGATCTTTTGCGCGAGTACTCATAATTAAACTCTTAGCCGAACCCCAACCTTTTCTAACCAAAGGTTTAACTTTATCCAGAGATACTGCGAACAAAACAAATGCGGACTTATTTGAATGGTTTCTGTATCAGGTGTTGAACTACTTTATTTAATTAATCAAACTAAACTTGAGACATATAATTATATTAATATGTACTCGTATTTATTTAATTACTTGGTTGCAACCACTTTTGTTTTGCAACAGTTTCTTAATTAAAACATACCTACGTACCTAATGTTATATCAAGAACCTGTCTAATCTTCCTGCTCATCATTTCAAATTAAAACACAGGCTTCCAAAAACTTCTATAAAAATACCTATAATTTGGTTGTAGAGTTTTTGAATAAATGTGCCACTTTGAGACTACAAATGTCAGTTTGTCGACGCTGTCTAATTTGCTTTTCATAATTTTCATTATGTTTAAAGGGCAATGTGCCTGTAAAAGTTAATGTAAGGATCTATGGGAATGTAATCTTCATCGACAAACTTATTACTTACATTAATCAACCGAGTTTTGGTTACTCTAACACGTGACTGTTCCTAATTTACCCTAGGCTGATAACATTTTCGTTTAAATCATATTGGTACTGGGACTGAACAGTGACTTGGCACACTAGCGGCCACAGCCACGACTTGTCGCATGACCGGCCGAAATCTTGAATAAAACTAGTCGTATCCGCGTAGTGTGCGAGGTCCCTTAGACTTTATAAACTTGTAGAACGAATCGTCAATATTTTTAATTAACGTTATCATCAATATGAACGTGTGATAGAGGCGCCTTTCAGTTAGAAGCGCGTAAAAATATGCAAATAAATCTACACGGACCGACCTCGAAAATCAAATTACTCGACACTGCTGATGCGGCTGTTACGGCCAGAGGAGATTTAGCAACAGAGACGCGGTACGAGTTCCGTTTATCTCCTCTCTCCCGCGTTGTGCTGTATCTGTACGTGAGAGCATTGTCGACAAGATGGCACTGTCGCGCGTACTAGGTGAGCTGGTAAACAGCAGGTTGTATCCACATGAGCTAAGCGAAGATGTGTGCTGGCTGGGCACAAACACGGGGAGTGTGCTTTTTTGATCGCACCGAACAAATATGACACAGCTACACTTCGTTCTTTGCCCAGCAAACCCCGCAGACGGTGGGCTGGACGAACCAAATGACCAGTGGTCCACATAAGGCCTGGATCTACGATGCTGGAATTCATGGGGAGAAGAATGATGCTAGATAACAGTAGCAGTGATGTAACTCTTTGCTTACTGAAACTAAAGGGAGAGAAGGCCGGATAATAACAAATTCCTTTTGGTTCTTTGCTACGCATGTCCTCTCTACTCCGTCAATCTCCGTTTTGGTGGATGTTGGGCATGGAGCCACGGTATGCACACGTTTCACATGCATGATGGTCTAAAACATTCTTCACCATCAATAGTACTAGGTGCTTATCTAAAATTTCTTCTTTTTGGCGTGTCGATGATAAACTAAACTTGGCGATGAGTTTGGCACTTTCAGTAGCGTCCTTCAGCTCCTGTGATCTGCAAACAACAGGAAAGGCACGGTCGAGTGTCCCATCATCCTTTGTAGAACAACACCACATTTACACTAACCTAGTACTGTATACTGTCGACTTAGAAGCGTTTGTGACAGATTGGCCGGAGGAAGCCGCACAGAGAGAAGAAGAGGCTTTTGCCCAGCAGTGGGACAGTACAGGCCGAAACAAAAAAAAAGTACTGTTATTATTTATACAGGGTGGAAGGAAGGAACATCGGCGCACAAACGATTACCACGTTTTCACTTGTTCAGCAGATCATTCCGTACACCTCCCACATAGAAAATTGTCATAGGTAATTTTTTTTTTTAACTGCTTTTCCATCCTGTATGGCGCTTGGTTTTTGTTGTATAATCTACCTGGTGCTTTACGCCATGTTATATTGCTCACACATTATTTACTCAACATAGATTTATTGGGCAATCTCAATTTTGCGCACACACTGTTAGAATCGATGACCCAAATAAATTGTTTTTTTTTAATCTAAATTGTATTGCGAATTATGGTTGCAAGCATAAATTAAATAGGCGTTTAAAATTTAGAATGAAAACGGTGTGGTGTGAGTATGGAAACGAGCGTTGCGCTGAAGTATAGACGCCAGCACATCACTACTACAATATGTCAAATTCCTTTAATAGGTTTTCAACTTTATCGCTAAAGCATTAGGTTCAAGGTTGATTGGGAATATTTGACAGTTTCGGGTAGCTTGGTGTGCCTTCACGTCATGGTAACAATTAGACTACGATTTCGATAATGATCTATTAACCAAAATCGTGCCTAAAATCATTTAATTTAATCATAACCGCTCTTGGTTGTCAGGTAAAAAGCGCATGCGTTTCAGGCGAGTACACGCCTTATCATTGCAAATTGAATTCAATTTCATCATTAAAACAAATAAAAATCCCAAATATTTGGATTTAATTTATTAATGATTGCATTCACTTACCTTAATTACTTTTCCGCTTGCAGATTGCGATTTCCTTGACACATACACATATATGTTGGTGTGTTATTTGTGAACCGTAAACTAATTAACCTAATTAAAAATACCGCAAATTTTAGTTGGTTTTAACTCGTTTAAGGTTCAGCCTGAACATTTGCATGAGAGATATTTTTAGGCCTATCTGTTTGCTTCGTCAGGTTTCATTGAACCTTTCTTTAAAATGGTTTCTGTGGTTACATCGTGGAATGTGATGGACTATACAGTCACGAGCACCAATATGTGTACACTTTCCTAAATTTAAAAGCAATTTTCGCGAGATAGGATCTTTTTCATAAAAATATGAGTTCCAGATACTACTATACTATACTATGTTCCTAACAAAATGAAAATTTAATCAGGACAGTAGGAGAAAAACACTGTTAAAAGTTGTTAAGTGTTTACATGTTGGTGCTCGTGACTGTACCTACGTCCATTCCATAAAGGTACCAGACTGATAGAGATACGTTCACATTAATAACAGTACGAAAATGGATACTAAGATTTTTTCCAGGATACCTGCAACTCCCGATCAGTGGGGTTACCATGACGTCTTAAGAGCGTTTATTTATACAGAAAGTGGGCAACATCGCAAATAGCTGTCAAATATTTCGCTGTTTTGATAATTTTACTGTACGGAAATAAGAAATATGGCTAACTAGTGAACCAATATATTAATAATGAATTGCAATTAAAAAACTGAATTTGATGTTATAACTGATGTTGTATTTTGGGAAGATTGCCTTGCATACTGCCTCTTGGCAAAAACAGATCTAACTGGGGCAGTTAGGGCAACTAAGTAGCTTTTTCTGCTCCTCATACTCGGCTTTTTGGGATCATACGGAAGTGATTTGTGTTTTCTCAAGATTAGAAGGCTTCCTTACAGACATAAGGTCAGCGGTTAGGTAAAGGCTTTGGGTTGGGAATCTATACGGTTTAAAGAGCATAGCCGCAAGCAGCAAGTAGAGATCTATGCGCCCTCTCAAGTTACAAAAATTAAGTTTTTGTGAGTTAGTTTTTGTTGTCCCACCCCAGCATGGCAAACAGTACGTAAGAATCGGTTGGGCCAATGATACGTAGACTTTCTGCAGAAGATTCTGAGAAGAAATGTGTCGCAATGTTTTAAAAGTCCATATTATTCATATTATTCATGCTTAGTATCTAACCTCCACGAACCAGTTACTGTCTATTTTGCTAACACGATACTACCTGGTCCTACCAAGTAGAACCTTTTGGGCTTCAGACCCTTTAGTTATGCCTATCAAAGATCTACGAGTGACATGAAGTAGATAATCAAGTAATATTAATGTGGGTCGCCAGTAAACTGCCAACAGGAATAACCGGCCATAAGCCGCTCTAAGCCTTCTTCACATGGACCGATTTAGATGGTCATCGCCGTTGAAGCAGACACGCTATGATTTAAGTTCAGCAACAACTTAATTGAAGATGCCAGGTTTATGGAGATTGGCAGGAAAGCACATTAAAAAAATGTGTTTCAACAGCTCGTTTCGAAAGTTCAATGAGCAACCGTAAGGATACACCTAACTATAAAACACAAAATAACCGCAAATAAGACACACACTCACACGACGTTATTAAACATTAGAATACTTTTTATTGTAATATCATTTTTTTTTTAAGTATTTACCTACTTACTAAAATGCGTTGTTAACTATACATATAACTTTACATGAACAAATTATGTGTTTTAATTTAAACTTAACGGAACAGCGGCCCCCTGTCTACCTATGGTCCATAACTCTTGCCGGAACGCCCATACCGATCTGTTCCGATGTCCCTTACCTCTGGTCTCTTGTCCTTCACCATCCGGTGAAGTGGACCGAGACGTAACGCTCCGGATCAACTCAGGATGGATGAAATGGCGACAGGTCGCTGGGACAACTTGCGACGCGCGGATGCCCCTCAAGTTAAAGGGGAACATATACTAGTCCGTGATTAGACCTGCTGACGTACTGTATGGATCGGAATGCTGGGAGATAAGAATGTTGAGGTGGATGTGTGGTGTGACAAGAATAGATCAAGTAAGGAATGAGTATATTAGACTAAGTTTGATAGTTGCGCCAGTTACAGAAAAGTTGAAAGGGACTGTCTTGGTATGGACATATGATGAGGAGGGACGAATCACGAATGACTAAAAGAGTGATGAATATAAATGTTGATGGATGGAAAGGGAGAAGAAGACCGAGGAAACGATGGACGGATTGTGTGAGGAATGATTTGAAGGAAGAAAAAAACGTGTTGCGCCGACCCCAAGTAACATGGGACAAGGACAGGAAGATGATGATGGAACTCCGGCCCCCATGATATAGGCGCAGCCTAATTTGGGGACCTCTGTTTTCTAGCTATTTTAAAATGTACTGCTTATCTCTAATTAGATTCGCTTGAAATCGCTTATGCAGAAGTCCAATGAAAGCTCAACACTTTACGTGTTACACATCGATATCAAAACTTGAAAGGTTCTTGGGATTACCCGGATTACATGAAAGGCTTGAGCAGTATAGCGTTCTGCTGATACAAACTGTAGTTCTCGATTCGTCTGGAACATGCAAGGCTATTCGGTTATTGAGAGATTTATGTTGACCACTTAGTACAGGCGGATGTTGGAACATCGTGAACGTACCGACAACAAAGAATACAAAAATTTTAAGTAGTCATCGTTTGAATCAAGGTTTTGTCAATAATTACTGTCATATGGAACTTTAAGTTGAAAGGAAATTATAAGAAATAAGTACCTCCGTCTTAGAGGCCGTAGTCTACCATTTAATAGTCCACTCATCGTGAGTCATGAATTAATGGTACTAAATTACTATGATTCCATGCATAAATCACACAATTTTATTATAATCTGTGGTAAACGGGGACAAGGATGTCCCTTATTGCAAAAATAAATAGTTAGGTACTTGGAGGTACGTGTCGCAGTAATTATAAGTGAAACAGTCTTGGTCAGTGGGCTTTTCTGATAGATTAGTGATAACATAAACTTATTATGAATGACCATATGTTAATTCAATTAACGTATGGTCGTACGTTTACACGGTACGCACGGTGATACGTTTTGTCTTAGAATGGGCGAGAAGGATTGCGCTGGAAACTGCCCTGCTAAAGTAGCACTGGACTGGCGTGGACCATAGGCCGTTGGAGCAGACCAATATTTGAGCAGAGGACGCAGTACGGTGGATCGGCAACCCTAGCATATTTAGACAGGCGGGCAGCCTGGATCGGCCAGTGACCATGAAAAAGTAGTTGGGACATACTGAATACGAAATCTTGGGAGATCGAGGATATTCATAGGCCTATCTCCGTATTCCACTTCCACAAATGACAGTCGCCGACGTAATTGCTAACTGAAAGACGACGTAACATTGTGAACTCGTCATCCATCGGTCAGCAACACGTCATAACCTCATAAGTCACATAACAAGGTCTAATTGCTCTGTCACAACGCGCAATGCACGACACTCGCGTGCTGCTTGTGTACCTACACTTTCGCCGCGGTCAATTTTGATGCAACAACAAATTGTCCCCAAGACGTTGCGAGTCACGTTACATCTTACCGATTCAGACAATTAGCACATATTGTCCCACCAGACGGTCAGACAGTGACCTAATGCGTGATTGGTACAGTCACAAGCAAAAGCAATGCAGAGCAGCGATAACTGTCGGCTTACGAATTGTAATTGAACCCACGCAGGCGCATACTTTGTGTAATTTGTTTCACACCACTGCTCTCAAAACGGTGAAAAACCTAGAACGAAAAATTCAAACATCTACCAACCCGCCCTGGGCCCGCGTGGTTGATTACAGGCCCACTCCCTGCAGTGGGAGCATTATAGCTTAATTTTGCTAATACTTTGCTAATGGGCAACTACAGTACTTTCACAAGTTATTATGCCTTGTGTCTGTGACTGCAGCTTCGCATTTTTGTTTTTTGTGACATTCAAAAGTGCCTGTAATGGACTAATTGAAATAAATGCTTTGAGTTTGAGTTTGAGCTTATGCACCAGCGAAAGTCGGAAACTCCATAAACTCCGATATGGACAGGGTTTAAAACAAGTTTTAATAGCAAATGTCTAGACAGAGATATTAATAAACAGAACATAAACTACAGGCGCTGAACGCTGAAAGGTAAAGTTATTATGTAAGATAAATATTTCAGCTTCCATAACCATTAGGACTGTATCTGCGTACCTGTTATACATATAAACACAAATGTTAAAGGAAGTTGAAATAGTTTGAGGTTAAACCGAGCCCGAAATAAATACCTATGTACTGTAAACACGAAAACTATTAATAGGTAGGTTAGTACCTGTGGTTAGTAGTTTTGTAATCTTGAATGAAGCGATAAAACTTGGTACCCATTTCTGATAGAATCCTACTAGAAGTAATGGTAGAATCTGTACGGCCAGCAGCGATTCATTATTCAAATTAATTGTTACTCTAATGCTGGCACTTCACCTGGCGCATTTGTCAAAATTTTCGAGATATTGGATCAAAATAAAATGTTTTTTATGCCTATTGCGATATAGTTCACTTTGTTTTAATGATAGAAGGCGAATATTTGCCCAGATCTGCCAAGTGTAGTGCCACCATAACATGCATCCATCCAAATTGCTGTTCAATATTGCCTGTAATATTCAGGACACGCACAAACCATCACGCCTTTAACCCCTGGAGAGTAATGGGGTGTCAGTTATGTTTAAGTCCCATTTAATAGGGGCGAGCCAACTGCCATAACTGGGCAGAAAGCGGGCACTAATCTAGAATTCGTGTTACATTATTGCCCGCTTTCTGCTGCTACCGAGAAATTATAATGGAAGATCCTAATAACACTATCCCCGAAATGGGAACCCACGACCTCATGCTCAGCATCCGCATGTTTTCCATTGAATAAATTGAATTGCTAACACTTTCGGCACTGACTGTACAAACAATAAAAACTGTGAATGAAACAATGTGTGTGTCTCGTAAACAATAGACGTAGCATTGTAGCTAAGGTCTGATTCAACCGTGACTGCCAGATATTTGAGGTTAATCAGTTATGTAAGGAAACCTCATCATTATCAAATACTTGGTAATGTTTAAGTGTGTCAGTTACAGTCGTACACTTTTTCACATTATTGTGTTGGTAAGGTTCTTTTGGCTGACATTGAACGCTTTTGGGTTAGTTTTGCACAACATTTTTTGATGAAATACTGGAGATACTCGGACATGTTATTATTGTAATGTGTTTACATCTAGGTATAAAACATGTTTTCTAGTATATTATTATTTATTTAAACTTCATGTACAAAAGTGGTACATAGGCGGACTTAATGCCACGAGGCATTCTCTACCAGTCAACCTTAGGGTCAAATAGGACAGCATGGCAGCATAGTGATAGAGTACAAAAAAATAAATAAGAAAAATACCATTTCGTTAACACAAATTGATATACATAAATAGGTGCATACTAATACACACTCTGTTGTATCTATTTAAAGCTTGTTGAAAACTTGTCAAAATTTTTTTTACTAAAAAAGTGTCTTAACATAAAAATATAAGGTTTTTAGATAATACCCCACTCAACTTTACTTATCCTTGCTCTATAATTGAAAAAAAAAATCGCCGTAAGTGTACTGCGAAAATTAGTCACCGAATAGCACAGGGGACAGTGTTTTTACGGAAAGCATATAAAGGGTGTAAAAAGACCCTTAACGAAGCCGAAGGGTACTTGTTCTCCCCGTTATTGCGATATGTTTTTTGTTCTAGACCATACCTGGGAACCTTCTAGTTACGGAGATTTTGGGGGTCAAAGTTCCAACTTTTTCACAAGTTTTTTTTTATTTCCAAACTCAAACTCAAACTCAAAGCATTTATTTCAAATAGACCCATGACAGGCACTTTTGCATAGTCAAAAATAAGCTACCTACAGTCCCGCCACAGCATTGGCATAATAACTGTGAATGGACTGTAGTTGCCCATTCGAAAATAGTAGATCTCATGGAGAAGAATGGGCAAGAAACTCCATGGACACTCTTTTCAAATCAAGTTATATATTACATAGTCCTGGGTACAATATTGTTGCTTCTATATGTGAGCACAGTGTAGAGATAGGAAAATAAAACAAAGCTACAGTTAAAACCATAAAGATTAGGATAAGCCCTACTAACCATAATAGAAAGTCTACATGGTACTCACACTTACAAAAACTCAAATAATGCTTCTAATTTATATAAAACAATGGTTATCAAAGTAACTAAGTTTCCAAACGAGAAAAAAAAATAAAAAAAATGATGAAAGAACTAAAGGGGGAGCATCTCTTCCAAACATTAAAATCTTAGTATGTGAGCCCAAGTGGCAGTGGAGCAGGACCAGCATTGAGCCAAGCATTTTTATCTACGATATACTCTTCTAACTTATAATATGCTCGCTTACACAGTGTTTGTTTTATGCATTTTTTAAATTTCTTCTCATTAAGTTGTAAAATGTCAAGTGGTATTTTATTGTAACATTTTACACAGTACCCCATAAAAGATGTGCGTACTTTTGACAATCTGAAACGTGGTTGATCTAATTTGTCCTTATTTCTAGTATTAATATTATGCCTGTCGCTTATTTTACTAAAAAGATGAATGTTTTTCCGCACAAACATAATGTTTTCATAAATATATTGACAAGGTACCGTCATGATGTTAATCTGTTTAAACAATTCTCTTAGAGACTCGCGTCTGCGTAGGTTATAGATGATCCATGTTTCTAATGTAATTTTTTTACTTTAAACATCTTCACGACCCCCGTATTATTCAATCCATCCATCAGCACAATGTTTTGAGTCCGTTACATTGAGTTTTACCGTAAAACGTAATTTTTTCACCCCAAAAAAAAAAAGTCGTTTCCCAGCAATAATTTTTGCGTAAAGTTACTTAGTTTGATGTACAGAATGCTTGGTTGACGGCTTCGTGAAGGGTCTGTTTACACCCCGTATGTAAGCACACAAAAAAAAATTATTGCGTAAGTATATCAAAAACTGTTTTTTTGTGTTATGACCAAAGACATTCAAATAATTTTACGAGTTTAAGACAGTTTTTTGAGGTCGTGCGACATGTCTAAAACAACGAAAATAGAGAGAAAATACAGAGTTGGAAAATGAACTCACCCTGTAAAAATAATTCAACTAGTAGGTACCTAGACCTACGCACGACGACCAATCAAGCTATACAAAAACCAGTTTATGCGAATCTCTCATTGGACAGCAAACCTATACAAAGCGAAGCCATGTTATTCTGGAAATGTATAGCTTCAGGTTTCGCCGTGTGTACCTATTACAACAGACCCAAATGTAAATCAGATGTGCAAACATCGTAATTTATAACTAACGAAGATAAATATGTCTTTCGTAATGTTAATATTTAAACATAAGTTATCTGAGTAAATAACACTATTCTTAGCTAACATAACAATATACAGAAATTTCAAACCAGACATTTAGTTTCGAAACCAATTCCAAAATTGCAAATATTTGTTCAATGTAATACGCAATTAGGAAATTATTATTGACAATTACTCATATAATGTTACGTAACATTAAAATAAGTTTACGCCCGTTCCTGGAAGGGTGATAGCGCAAACACTTGGTCGTTTGCCCGAATTCTATTGCCTCTGGTAATCGCAAAAACGACCAAGTGTAATGTTTACACTTGTTCCTTAGCCCGAATGCGTTGTTTATGGCATTCGTACACATGACCAAGTGTAAATGGACAGGATAGAGTACGCCCGTCTTCGGAAAATCTTGTTCAGTATCATGGTTCGACTTCATTCAAACTAGTCGTAGTGTAATAAATGCATCGTGTGCCCGAATTCGAGTAAAGTTTTCTCGAATACGGGCGAACGACCAAGTGTAATTGCGCCATTAGACAGATTTGTTAGTTATAAAGTTATTATTTACCGTTATATGCATAAACGCACTTGTCCAAAAAAATGTGAACCTTAATTCGTATTATTCTTCGTAAGTTAACTATCCATCTGTGCGTTCGAAACCAGACTCGGAGTAGTCATAGTTTGTAACGAAACCATAGCGCGACTCAGGTATCGGCTCTCAATACTAACAGCGCCATCTAGGCAGGCGGGCGACCTACATTCCAATAATATGCAATAGCCGGCGAGCCTATTGGCATCAACCGGGCACAAATCCAGCCCTCAGACTGCTACTAATTACTTAGTATTCTTCATGCTGGTAAAAACAATTATAAAAATACGCAATTAGGTAGAGAATTATTTCAATTTCGTTACGTGTTACTACAAAATTACGAATTATACGATTAAATGGAAATATTATTCAAATGGCTGTAACAATTAACTTTAACGTCTGTATATTTTCTGCCTCTCTGGTACTTTACGTTGTTTTATGTTCGAACATAATGTAGCGTCATGCGTGATTTTAATTTTTATTTTTATTGCGGAATACATACAACATAAAATAGGTTCATACTTGTAATCCGCGAAGGGTAAGGCAGATGTGTTTCTAAAATACAACCACAATTCGCCAGTTATGTTTAAGTCCCATGTAATAAAGAGCAAGCCTATCGCCATCACAAACCGGATAAACATCCAGACT
Organism: Noctua pronuba; assembly: GCA_905220335.1. NCBI lineage: Eukaryota > Metazoa > Arthropoda > Insecta > Lepidoptera > Noctuidae > Noctua > Noctua pronuba. Next base: position 6,762,179 of record LR999894.1, read on the forward strand.
CCATGGCTACTTCTGAGAAATTCCAGATGGAAAAACCCAGACATAAATTCAGTGAAATATTACTTATAGACATTTGATCGGGGTATTCCTCAAAGCGCAACTATTTTTAAGCGCAACTAAATTATTCCTCGAAGCGCGACCTAGTTGAGCTCACAAATTCAAATTAAAAATATTATAATCTATACTTACTTAACTTATTGTAATCTATATTTTTAGTATTGTTTTCAAGTAAGTGACTTATGTTTTTATTGAGAATAAAGTTTCTTTAAACCGAAACCGATATGTTTATTCCTCAAAGCGCAACCATGATGAAAAATATCGTTAATGAATTCATCAAACCCATCTCTATTATTCCTCGAAGAGCAACTAATGGTTGCGTTTAAAAATAGTTGCGCTTTGAGGTATACCCCGTTCAAATGTCTATAATATTTCACTGAATTTATTCCGCCCTGTGTACAAAATCAGTTCCTGTAGATATAATCAAACAAATCAGAAGACAAAAGCAAGATTTATACAAACAAGTCATAAATCTCATTCATTCAATTAGGTTTGACGTCTAACCGCATATTGTCTGGTTCCGTTGTCGTAAGCTCCAATTTTGTTTGATGTTATGTATCACAAATTGGTTCTAACAAGCGATGTGATGTAAGCGCAGGTCACACTACGAGCTAAGCTAATGTAGCTCATAAAGCTAATATCGACTTATTTTTAGGGTTCTGTAGCCAAATGGTTAAAACGGAACCCTTATAGATTCGTCTGTTCGTCCGTATGTCACAGCCATTTTACTACGAGCCTGTTGGCACCACACAGTCGCAATTTGGAGAGTAGGTGTCTTCTATGAACCTCTACACAAAAATTATGCGAAATTATGAAAAAATATAAAATAGGGGTGGCTAGGGGAAAATATTTTCATGAATATAACTGTGTGGATTGATAGCTGTTAAAAATTGATATTGAGAATTTACGAAGGAAAAGCTTCTTATTTTGTTAATAGTCAATGAAACTTCCTACACATTTTCAATTGACGACTCTCACACAAAGCGATATCTGGTTCTCTGGAAACTATTTCATCGTACGCTGTAAAATAACATTATACTCTTTTTAAAACATTCCCTCGCACGTAACTCAACTTGTCTTATCAAATAATTAATGAACTCGGCCTTTCCCGGTCTTCAATTGATAACATAGAGAACTTTTCCAAGTTGCACTATAAAACCCACTTCAACGCTTTCACATCTAGTCTATCCCTTCCCAGCCACTTTGTAAGGTCCGTGATATCCTTCCCAGCATGATATTCCTACTTGTCAATACTCAGTCTCCACTCAAGGACTCTGCTCTCTCTCTACTCGACTCCAGTCTACGTCTACTCCGACAGGCTTCAGTTCTAATAGAGTCAAGGCCGACTTACTGTCAATTATGGTGCTCCAAGACAGTTTTTGTTTTTTCTTGTTAGTCTGTTTGAGTGTCCCACTGCTGGGCAAACGCCACCCCTTTCTCCTTCCAAACCTGTCTATCCTGTGCGATATCTGGCCATGTTCGCCCCGCAAACGAGATCAGATCGTCACACCACCTTCGTCGTTTTACAGTTTAGGAACTGTAAACTCTTCTTGCTTTTAATCAGTTGTTGGTAAACATTACAGATTTTTTTAGAGTTTTTTTTTTTTTTCTAGCCTACATGGTGTCCCACTGCAGGGCAAAGGCCTCCCCTTTCTCCTTCCATACCTCTCTGTCTTGTGCGATCTCCGGCCATGTTATCCCTGCAAACCTGATCAGATCGTCACCCCACCTTCGCCGCGGTCGACCTCGACGACGCTGTCCTTCCTCAGGCGTCCAGTGTGTGACTATCTTTGCCCATCTCTCCGGGTGCATCCGTGCCACGTGGCCTGCCCACTCCCACTTCAGTCTGGCTGTTTTTTCTCCGACATCAGCTACTTGAGTTATGGAGCGCAGGGTGGTGTTTCTAACATGATCTGTTCGCTTAACACCTATTATTTAGAGAAATAGTATCGAAAAATCAAGATGGCGGTGAAAACACGGATTATGAAAACTAAAAATTCTTGCACAGCTCCTTTGACTGTCTCGGTTACTCCAGTTCCAATCCGGATAATCTTTAATCATGCAGTGATACCCTAGTAGGAGGAGCTCGTGGCTAAATAATAACAGCCGCTCGGGTCGATCTTTAGGTTAAGCCGTGCTTGCCTAGGTTGATCTGTGGATGGGTGACCACCCATTACATACCGAGTTTCCTACGTGCCTCGGAAAACACGTTAAGCCGTTGGTCGCGGGTGTCATTTGTAGATCTTTGACAGTCGTTAGGTAGTCAGTGGCCCAAAAAGTCTGACAACCAGTCTTACCTAGGGATATCGTATTACCCAGTACTAACTGGGTTGGGGAGGTCTGGTAGGCAGTCGCTCCATGTAAAATGCTGGTATTCAGCTACATCCGGTTAGACTGGAAGCCGACCCCAATACAGTTGGGAAAAGGCTAGGCAGATGATGATGCAGTGATACCCTAGTGGTGTGACCGTCGGACTGGCAAGTCATAGGTCTCTAGTTCGAACCCAAGACACGCATCTCTGATTTTTCGAATTTATGTGTCTATTGTATAATTATCACTTGCTACGTTGAAGGAAAACATCGTGAGGAAACCAGCATAACTGAGAGATATTTCTTTGCGGCATATAAAGTCGAAGACGATGAAGAAGAAGATCCGGATAGCTACATACATTCTGAATCTTTTCTTAAAAATATCTCCGCGCATATCTCGGTTCATAGTGCGCTAAGCGACTTGTCTACTATTCTGTGGTAATGTAATAGCTAGGCTGGATGTAATCGTTACGATTAATATCAAATATGAAGGAAGCCACGACAATGCACCGCCGCTCACTATTGCAAAACATTTGGACCCGTTCTTTTCTTCGTGTGTAGTACGAATGCTGTTGCAACGCATCTGCAGATGTGCTCATAGAATAACACTACTTGGATGTGTTAATGTAATGCAATTGCTCGGTACGTGTTCAGTAAAAAAAAATACTTCGGGTCATTTTTTTTTTTGTGCAATGCGACTCGGCCAATTAACCCTACGTCAGTATTTCATTTCTTGTTCGAAGAAAAATCAAGTTTAATACTTTTAACGCACAAATAAGCTATAATTAATTTTGCCCTTCTTGTTAGTCTGAGTGTGTAACAAAATGATTCGAGGTAGATCTAGATAGGTACTGGAAAAATCATATTGTTATTGAAAAGGGCTCTTCAGGTATATGCAATTACTACTCGCCGTTATCATAAGTAGCGATTACTAATCGACGATCCAATCGTAAGAACGAGAACGTACTTGACCTTGTAGGCATAACAAGGATAAGTGATGGATGACGGAATCCCACCACCAGAAAACCCACTTTTCAATATGATCTACGTGTTCAATACCACGTCATATCTTGTTACATACCATACTACCTACCTACATACAGCCTACAAACATTATGATCAAACCTTCACTAAACAATCATCAGTTTTGTTCCAGTCCAATCTAATAGGGTGCGATCATAGCCCATTTCCACCCATCAACCTGATAACTATCCAGAGGGTAAGAAAAGGGTTTATATTTTTTATTTCCACCATTTGGTCTATAGGCCCTCAGGAGCTGAGCAAGAATCCGAAGCCAGTTTGATACATAGCCCCAATCACATTTGTTGACTATATAAGTAACCCTAATATTATGTAAACACTTTTTCCAGCCTCCAGAATGTTTTTGTGCCTCGTTTACAGGTTCGATGCCTTTGGCGTCTACGGTTTTTTGCTGGCCAGTAGTTACCAGACAATCTCGATTGACTCTTGATATGAATAGCCAACACGACGTCATAATATTAGAGTTCACCACTTCAATTATCAGTTTAGATAGCCAATAGATGATACTTACACAATTTATTATTTTAGCTGTAAGTATTGGCTACGCAAAATAGGACAGAGTAAAGGTTCTGTATTTTTTTTTTCTGAATGGCATCTCGTAGTTCAACCTAGGAGGTTGTCGTCTGCTAAACCGGACTATCCTGAGGGTGCCTTGAGTGTAAGGCCTCCGCCAGGGCAAAAAAACTTACAAACTAAGCGACTACACGCTAAGGGCACCCCCTGTGGGATACGAGCCTCGGCTTAGGGCGTTTAAAAAAAAATTGTGTCTCTGAATAAAGGCTTTTATTATTATTTAAGTATTGGCTACACTTCCTATGTTTCGAGGTTTCGTAAACGTACAATATTGCAGCGTAATCTAATCTCACAAAATGTATTTTATCTACTTGTAATCTTCAAGATGCGGTTGCATTTTGGCCTAGTATTTCGTAAAACTAAAAATCTGCTGCATCCGGTTAGACTTGAAGCCAACCGCGACACAGTTAGGAAAAGGCTAGACAGATGATGATTTCAAAAAAGTGGTGACACAAGAGAGTGCGATACTTTTTTAATGTCAAGAATAACTACCTACTTATTTATTTACACACATTATGTAAACACTGTTTTAAGCTTTCACGGTTTACAACTAAACTTATACTGTCACCTTATCTTCCGTTCCGTTCCGGGATTCTTCCGTTCTTATTGACGAGTAGCAAAAGACAAAGAAAGAGGGTAGACAGTTTTGTCTGCTCTTAAAAATTTATTTTCCATCCACCTGCATTCTCCAGTCAACCCGCGATCATAGCACTAGCAACAGCGTCGAAATATCGGTTGCTTAAAATAATGAACGATCACGGAAGATATCCCGTAAGTGACAGTATAAGTTTACACATTATGTATTTCTTTACATGGTTCAAGCATTGACACAAAACTACTTGACACGATTATAAATCAATTCTTAACGAGACCGAGACTTCGAAATTGCGGCATGATGGTATTCCGCAAGAGATGGTTACACAGGTAAGAATATCACTGACACGGCCGATGCTCTATTAAGCTGTACTTCTGCTAAAATGTAGTGTAGTGTACGGTTGATGGCAATAGACTCGCCCCTATTCTATAACATGAGACTTAAACATAACTGGTGAACAATTTGTTTACTATTAGGTAACCTCACATTTCTCCAGTTATGTTTCACCTCTGCCTAATCCTTCAATAATTAGAAGCGTGATTTTATGTGATATTATTTTCAAGAAGCGCCAGGGTAACCAGCGGAATTCAAATTTTCTTACGTTTTTGTAATTTTCTGGTCAGTACCTGAGTTTGTACATATTATGTTGACTAAAATATGATTCGCGACCGTAACACGTATGTATTCACAGAATTTTAATCATTAAAATCATCAATAAAACCCTCTAAGTTCATTTAATCTCATTAAATGACTTTTTCATGAAATAGTCATTTAAAAAAAAAGTCTGGCGCTAACATCTTAATAAGGCTCTGCTTGTTATAGTAACAGCTATTGTAGGTATCTATCTACTGTCCAAAACAATATCCGTGAACGGAACCCAGCTGCGAATGCTTGGAGTTTTTTTTACTGTCAACTCAATTTAAGTGTAGGTGTTGTACGGTAATATTAACGACATTTTTTCCGAATTTGCATTAGATTCTATTCTCAGCTTGGTTCTCAGTACCTACAAACCTACCAAATTATGACGGAAGTAGTACCTACTTAGCTTCTATAAAAAGACAATGTCATATCTGTAGATACCAGTTTCAATTAACCAGTGGACCATTTACAAACCTTTGAATAAAAAAAACAACTAAGTAGGCACTTATTAACGGCCATTTTAAGTCCCTAACTGTAGTCTATAATTAATCAGTTATAAAATTTGCAATTTGTACACGACATTAGTGGTAATTTTCTACGCTCTAGTTAGTTGAAGCGTTATACCGTATTGTAGACGAAAGTTGTTGATCACTGTGAGCTGTGGTTCAAAAACTACCGGTGAGATAAAAACTAAACTTGTCTATGGAACTCCGTAAATTCTTATAGTCAATTGAAATTTAAAAAAAAATGAAAACTCAGTATTTTTGGTTTAAAAATGTTTGGACCTTTGGACCTTTGGATAAAACCTCTTTTGTAACTAACTAGCGACCCACCCGGGCTTCGCATGGGTGCAATATACATATACCTAAACCTTCCTCTTAAATCACTCTATCTATTGCTGAAAACTGCATTAAAATCAGTTGAGTAGTTAAAAGATCTAAGCTTACAAACAGCGGGAGCGACTTTGTTTTGTACCATGTAAAGAAGATAGAATTTCCAATGGTATGTACACTAGGACTTAAGATAATTTACATATACATACAGTTAAGAAGGTATGAGTTCTTGTGCATATCCTAGCAATTTAAATCGTACGCATAACGCCTTATAGGTACACATACTTTCAAAGACAGCAAATCCCGTACATGTGCAGACATTCCCACGGGAAATCAGAGCGAACGGCCCGCTTCCTCTTATTAAAAGAATACTGTCATTAAAAGGACAGCAATCTACAAAGAACTGTCTATCATAGAAGACAATTAACTGGACATATAATCAACGCCTGTAATCCGTATGATTATGCAATCAATTTTTAACTGACACGGGAACAAAATCTTGAAGATTGAAGATGTCGAAGAAGATACTAAATTCCTTTAACACAGCCAGCAGGGCTACCAGGGTATCATTAATTTAGTAGAACAGGTGTCAGGGAAGCTTCCAAGCAAGTAGCTTGGTAGCAAGTGATACGAAAACTTGCATGACTGTTTAATTTATTTCTAATATTGAGGGCCTGGACAAAGTGAAATTTTATTGATCTATCCTAATATTATAAAGCTGAAGACTTTGTTTGATTGAACGCGCTAATCTCAGCAACTACTTATTCGAATTCAAAAAATGTTTTAGTGTTTGATAGTCCATTTATCGAGAAAGGCTTTATAACATCACGCTACAACCAATAGGAGCGGAGCAACAATGAAAAATGATGAAAAAACGTGTAAAATAGTATTTTTATAATACTTTCACGCGGCCGAAGGTCGCGGGCAACTGCTATATTTTTATATAGTAGTTTATGTTATAAAACTAGACAACAAGAAACAAACAAGATAAGACAAAACAAGAGTAAACAAGAGTTGGTGTTAAACAGACAAGAATAAAGGATCAGAAAAATACGTACAAAGGTCTGTTTATTCTTAAAGAAATTCCTTTCAGCATACCTGTGTTATGTAAAAGACAATTTATGGGAATCATTATGAGCTACCGATAAGCGATGGATACAAGTGGAAATACAAAACACTTTTCGTCTTGTCTCCGCTCCCTTTCTAGAGGTGGACCTAATTGTACAACCACAACCACATTCCGCTAGTTATGTTTTAATAGAGGGCGACTCTATTGCACAAATCCAGACTCCGTCGCTGCTACTGAGAAATTCCTGATAGAAAAACTCAATAACACTTTGTGAGACCCGGGCATCGAATCCACCTCATGCTCAGCAGTCGCGCTTGTGACCACTCGACCAACGAGGTAGCCCATTGTTGATAATATCTAAACTATATCAGAATTCAGCAAAGTCAAGTAAGTATGTTTTCTATTGACATATGGAGCCACAAGCGAAAGTCTGAAATTTACCGACGAGCTTAGAATTTCATCACTATAAAATGTTTGTTAAACGATTCTGTGTCAAGAGGCAATCAAAAAAACTCTAGCAAAGCCAGGTTAAAAGGCTAGATTACATTATAATGTAATTATAATTACCGAACTGTTTGCCTATTAGAACTGTGTATGCGCACCAATCGTGCGTGACGCCATTACACATTAGTAGAGTCGTGACGAGATCAGCCGCACGAATTCTTACGTATTTCTAAGACGGTCACGGTATTCAAATATTTTTTTTTAGATTTCTCATTCACCATCATTCCTATGTTTATTTATAAGTCTTTAGAAAAATTAAGGAAGCGTTTATGAATGAGGAAACAAAAGTCAAAACATATTAGTTTTGACTTTTGTTGTTAAATGTGATGTTATTAGACAACAAGGTGAAAACCTTGTGTACGTTTTCTTCTATGTGTTCCGGGACTGTGAAGACGGTGTTCTTAGGTACTTCATTCTGGATTGATGGTCCAATTACGACATAAGAACATACATACAGGGTGGAAGGGACACCGACGCGAAAACGGTTACATGATTCTGAGCCCCCCATATAGAAATTTTCCATCGGTTATTAAAAAAAAATCGGTTGATCCATATACAGGGTGTAAACGGACCCTTAACGAAGCCGCCAACCAAGCATTCTGTACCTACATAGTAAGTAACTTTACGCAAAAATTATTGTTGGGAAACGACTTTTTTTTTTGGGGTGAAAAATCACGTTTTACGGTAAAACTCAATGTAACGCACTCAAAACTTTTTGCTGATGAATGCTCTGAATAGAAAACGGGTCATCGAGTTAATTAAAGTAAAATTAAAACCTTTAAAAGTGGTATTTAAAAAAAAACTTGTGAAAAAATTGGAACTTTGACCTCCAATACCTCGGTAACTAGAAGGTTCCCAGGGATGGTCTAGAACAAAAAAATGATCGCAATGACGGGGAGAACAAGTGCCTTTCGGCTTCCGTTAAGGGTCTTTTTACACCCTTTATTTTGACTGTAAACTGTACTGTAGGAAACTGCTGTTTTTTTTATATCCGATGAAAAATTTCTAGGTGTGAGGGAGGCTCAGAATGATGTACTGAATACGTGGTAACCGTTTTCGCACACAAACTTATGCCCTTTTCATCCCCTTAAGAAACTAAACTAAGGCAGTCAAGAAGATATCGCTATCAGCGATAAGACGGCCGTTATAGCCAAAGAGTTAGCAATATTTTCAAATAGCTGTGTATCAATTATCAAACAAATAAATACGGAAAAAAGTTTTCACAGGCAAAGCAAGTCTAAATACAGTGGCTAGAAAAGCCACTGCACTAAAGTGCAGTAATTCTAAAAATAAAACAACGATACAATGTAAACTTAGAAGCCATTTACTTAAATAAACATTAGTATCAAGTAACATTGTAGATTCCATTGCGTGTAAGGATGTCCTGCGATACGCCACGGCTGCGCAAGCGCAAAGCTTTACCTATTAATAAAACTAACAATGTTGTAAACTAGGCCCGTTTTACCATCTTGTTGATTGATATGACTAAGAATAAATGCGTTACACACATGGGTTGGTATCTACGTGATTACGTCATTTGCTAATATTAACTTTTTTTAAATCTTTTTATCTTAGGATAGTGACTAATCTGGCGGATGATGGCACACTTCAAAGCTTTGTTCGTTCAGCGTTCTTACATTGTTTCATTTTTTGAAATTCATCAACATTATTACATCGCGCCTGTAATCCCCGAAGGTTTAGGCAGAGGTGTACCTAATAGTACACCCACATTTCGCCAGTTATGTTTAAGTCCTATGTAATACGGCGCGAGCCTACTGTCATCAATCGGGCACGAATCAAAACTCCGTGGCTGCTACTGAGAATTCTTGATGGAAATATTATGAGAATATTGTTGAATCCTATTGTCAAAGTACTTAGTAGCTTTGGGGTTAGCACAAGCTGAACATAGCAGCTTGGCAGCAGCAAAAGCACAGCTTCTTCATCTTGGAGGTGGACTTTAATAGCTGCGACACAGTTTTTTAACTAATGCAGCTATATTTACGTACGCAATCACTTTGTGTAATGTGTTTTGATCCAATCAAGATATTTGATTTGATTTGAGCTGTAGTGCTTCGACAGGCTTATACAGCTGTACTTTTACTATTGCTTATTAGTATTAGGCAATGGGTCCTGTAGTGGCAAAATGGAAGCGATTGTCTTTGAGCTTTTCCGCTTTACTTACTTGCACTCTGTTAATGTGTGGTGAGATCAACGATCAACGCGTCTCGACTTCTCCAGCAATAGGTGATGAGTCAGAAACATACCTACCTGCCCTCCACTCATTCGTGTCTTCATAGAATTTATATAGGAAACAGAAAAAAAGATATAATTACAGAAACTTGACTACCATTCAAGGCTTCTTAAGAATCTTTGAACTATGCAGAAATCGTGACGGCAAAGCTTCAAAAGGCTTCAATGGCGTCAGTAGTTCGTGTGTTATCATCTAACATCCTTGGGATGATACCATGATGATCTCACACGGATGAGGGCCTATTCTTCTCAATCGTGTTGATAATCCGCAACTAAGTAACTGTGGCATTCATGTAGACAGGTTAATAAACATGGTACTTAATTTTTCTTGTACTAAAATACCTTTTTTATTGCCTGTGTCAGAACGAATTAACTTGGCGGTAAGTTAGGTATGGCTATAACTAATTTATAGCCAATTTTATTCTTTAGATGGTTATTGTTTTGCAGACTTACACTTAACTATTGATTAATTTGATTGTGAAATTGTAATTACGAATTTTAATTGTGCCTATACTGTGTTTTTCTTTCTTGAAACAAAATATCGTGAGGAAACCAGCATGCCTGAGAGATATTTCTCGACGGCATGTAAAGCTAAGTCAGAGGTCCATGGGCATCATAAAAACTCTGACACCAGGTTAGGCACTAACCACACGAAAGAGAAAGAACCTCCATTGTGGACAATCAGGACAATACTAACTGACTATAGACTTATTATGGACTTCTGAAACTTCTTCAAATTTGGCGAGGTTGTTTGGTTCTTTAGTTCTTTCGTATCACAAACAAACCAGAGGTAATGGGCAGACTAGCGAAATGTGGTGTTCTATACTCTTTGGGGATTGCAGATGTTAGTTATATCTATACTTAATAAATAATTATAAAGCTGAAGAGTTTGTTTGTTTGAACACGCTTTTCTCAGGAACTTCTGGTTCAAATTGAAAAAAATATTTTAGTGTTGGATAGCCCATTTATAGAGGCTATATAATATCACGCTACGACCAATAGGAGCGGAGCATCAATGAAAAATGGTGCAAAAACGGGGAAAATAGTTTTTTTTTTCAAATAATATCTTGCGGACAAAGGTCGCGGACAAAACAGCTAGTATAACATAATAGTGTAATGATCGATAAATTCCCGATGGATTCGGAGTTAGAATACCCAACAGTTTTATTGCGTGATTCACTACGACTGACAGTCCCTGTTTGGTGAAGGCCAAACGAATTCTTCAAATAATTATGAAGCAATGGATTTTGCTGCATAATTGGCAATTCACTGTATTTCAATCGTTTCATTCTTTACAAAAATATCGAAGCCTTTTGAACATTATTAACCTTATCATAAGTACTGTTGTACTTTTGTAAGGTCAATTTCCAGTCTATAAGAATTGGCGAATTCATGTTCTCGCATGAACCTCTCGGTCAATTGGGGTCAAGACCATCCTATGAAGGTTACAACTTCGACGGTCTGTCGAAGCAGCACCCAGTGCTGTTCTAGTACCTAGTGGCTATATTTTGCTCCAAAAATATTTCAAACTATTGACACAAGATGTATGAGCTGAACTCTTAAAGTCTGGCCCTGAGTAGCACTAAATAAATAGGAGAGGAGGAATTTCTCGCTGGTCTATATACATAGATAACATCACGCTTGTAATCCCCGAAGGGTTAGGCAGAGTACTTAATAGAGCACCCACATTTCGCCAGTTATGTTTAAGTCCCATGTAATGGAGGGAGACCCTATTGCCATCAACCGGCACAAATCCAGACTCGAAAGAGAAATTCCTGATGGAACAACCATGTGATGGATCCTGATTCCTGATGGACCCAGGACCTCATGCTAGTTGGTCTACTGAGCATGAAATCTCGGGTTCGATTCCCAGGGGCCCGGCAAGCACCAATTATTTTAATGTTACTTCAGTGTGGGGAAAAGATGAAACTGTACGACCTGTTTGGTGTTTCTCTTTCCCAAATTAAAGTCATCATCATCTGCCTAGCCTTTTCCCAATTATGTTACTATGTAACTATGTTAGGGTCGGCTTCCAGCTTAACCAGATGCAGCTGAATACCTACTGGTATTCTATTATTTTAACATGGAGCAACTGCCTATCTGACCTCCACAACCCAGTTAGTACGGGATAATACGATACCCCTGGGTTTGACTGGTTGTCAGACTTTTTGGGCGACTGACTACCTAACGACTGTCAAAGATCTACAAATGACACCAACGGCTTAACGTGCTTTCCGAGGCACGGAGGAAACTCGGTATGTAATGGGTGGTCACCCATCCACAGACCAACCTAGGCAAGCACGGCTTAACCTAAAGATCGATCCCGAGCGGCTGTTATTATTTAGGCACGAGCTCCTCCCAAATTAGATAAGATTGAATTACTTCTGCTTTAAAAGGCTATAATCCTCTAATCGTAGTGATAATATAAGATGATAACCATTCTCTATACCATTCTCGTTTGAGCACTTGGTGGAAAGTATCCTTACGCCGGGAGCAGCAAACACTGCGTTACCGTGTTTCGGGTGACAGATCTCGGCGATAAGCGTAAGTCCATCGATGTGTGGCCGACTTTGGGTTTCAGCTCGGTGGGTCTCTTGGACGCAAAGAATGTCGCAGTGAGTTTTGCGATAGACATCGGAAAGAATTTCTGATTTGACTTACGAGAACCCTTTGATGTTGACCGAGTCTACGCACAAACCCGAAAGCGCCAAACTAGTAGCTCAGTTCTGGGCTGACACAATTTAGAGTGCCATCGACACGCTAAGAAGAACATCATAGCGATTGTGCGGACTTTTCTGCTTTACCATTTGGACGTCCAAACTTACAAAAGACCGTCCCCCAAGACCTTCACCACTTCCTAGTGTTACAACCAGGGTTAGAATCGGAAAGTAGAAGGTAAAAGATCCTCCAAGATTCAGGTACAATGTCCGGAGTCCGTCCCACAGATCGCCAACTGACCTTCAAAGGATTTTCCCTATCGTGATATAAGCCGTGTCGAATCTGCATAACCTCGCCACGGAGTTTACCTAATCCATCAAAGTTCTTCCTTGTAGTGGCAGATCGTGAGCTCTCAATTATTTCAATAGGTAGGTAGGTACAGCTTCACGGCAATAATTGCAGCCAAAACTATTATTTGTTATCTAACGCGTGTATCATAGTCTAATGTCACTGTGTAGTCAATAACTATCGAAATAACTGGTTGGATAATATGAACCTACATTATTTTGTCGTTAATAGACAGCTGTAACTTACACCCAAATTCCACTATTTGTTTCAGTCTCGTGTATTAAGAAGGATCAAAGAAGATAGAAAGAAAATACTTTTACCTATTTGGCACATCCCACAAATACACACAATATAGGGACTATAACTTACACGCGACAGAAAAAGATAGGAACATGGTCAAGTACGATTCTGTGCTGCCAAGTAAGGTTCAACTCTAAGAGCGAGCCTATTGCCATAAACCGGGCGCAAATCCAGGGAATCATGTCTTCGAAATTCAAAACGCAAAAACCCAGTATCACATTGCCCGACCTGAGGATCTAATACCTACTTGGAACAACCACACAGTAAAAAAACAACAGTTACCTGTTACTAAAAACGCATAATCTAATCATACGTTGGTATGATTAATGGCATGTTAAGAAGTTCATTCACCAGCCATATAAATCAACACTATAAACCATAAATACTAAGATGACATGTACTAATACCAACCATAACATTGTACATGAATATTTATTACGTGTTTACTAGATTCTAATTTAAAACCGTTGGGTTCCTACGTAAACTAAGTTGCATGGTAATAGTTTTCTTATTGTGTTATTTATTAGTCTTTAAAATAGCTTTAAGTGTCGGCCTAGGCGCCTCTTGACAGAATTACGTGTAATAATATTACTAACAAGTAGCCTGGGCTTTCAGATGTAATCGTGTTTGACCACGTGGGTAGTCGGGCGGCAAATAGGAGACGCCACCATAATTCAGGAGAAGTACCATGGTCCATGGAGATTATAATATTCCATATACGGGTCCACGAACAATAACATAAATTGTGGATTCCTAGTTTTGTTTGCTGATTGAAGCTCTGGGTTTCTATGTTCGTTTTTTATATGAATATTTTTTGTTACCCGCTGTGCTATCGTGTTGGAAATTATGTATATCCTTTAACAATCACGAAGAGTTTGTATCGCTACATAATATCCTATTTGATTTTCAAGTCAATGTTTGCTGATCTCTGACTAAATATTCAGTTGTTGAGGCTTCAGAGACAAACAACCAACGTCACAGACACATCAAACGCTGCTCTTTTATGAACGCAACTTCATTCAAGAAACTTTTAATTCACAGGCTGCTTTTAAAAAGTGATGTAGGGTTCTGAAACTGAAGTCTAACACTGTTTTTAGATTGGCTTTGAATTATTTGGACAAAGTGTTATTAGGTTTTCCATCAGGTATTTCTCAGTAGCAGCCACTGAGTCTGGATTTGTGCCCGCTTGATTGCAATAGGGTCGCCCTCTGTTATTTGGGACTCAAACATAACTGGCGATATGTGTGTTTAACACGTTCACTGTGCTTGCCCCACCGGTGGGTCATACCGAGTTGCTCATCGTACGTGCATGACCCACGGGTGGGCATGAGTTGTTCGCCAATTGAAGGCTCATAACCTCAAACACGTATGAGTTTAGCCACTTTTATTGGTTCACACGTGTGAACAATGGACTTAGAAAAAATATTACGCAAAGACCGGAGGAACTTTTTTAATAGAGTTGCCAGTGTTCGATTCGAACCTAACGCAATATATTATCTACAATTTGCCTTTGCACGTATAGGGTAGTCTCTCTCATCATAGCTGCACAGTGAACGTGTTAATTAGGTACGATTAGGTTCATCTCTGCCTCACCCTTCGAGGATTATGGGGATGTGGACTAACGTTTCAAATCATTTCAATAAGCTAGTCTAAACGATATCTGCCATCAATTAATTGCTCCAAAATCATCTTACACGAGCCAACGCAGTATTATTACTTATAATAGCCCATCTAGTGAGAGAGATGGTTTTAATGGATGGGTGGAGTAAGTCGAAAATAATTGAACAGTTCCGCATTCTATTGACCTTGTACTTACATAATTGAGATGGAGAGCAGGCCTGCGCCCGCGCAAGTAAGATGACATACTTAGTTAGAGTATAACATGGTATTAATGGACAGAACTGGGCCAAGATGGAGAATAATTTATAATCCGTGGGTACATGAAGATAATGTTTGGGATTTTAAGAGTTAATCGCGTTACACGCAGCATTATGAATTAAGATAAGAATACAGGATTAATTTTCAAAAACCAGCCATATCAGAGATGGTGCATGCATGTATTCAATTTATATACTATGTTTTTTTTGTTAATAGATCTTGTGGAAATCATTATAACAATTACACAATTCAGTTCAACAACTTAAATTCAATATAATATTTTATCAAAAATTCTGGAAATTATGAAAAAAAAACCTAAAATGTTAAATTATCAATTTCACGTTTTCATTAAATTTTATTTGCATTTGATTAGAATATTTTAACGCTCAATTACGGTTCAATATAAAGATCTTTTTTTTTAAGGATGGGAAATCATCAAATAACTCCTCCCGCTCCGGGTGGAGTGGGAGGGAGTGTCAGACTTTTACTGACTAAAACCCATCCATGTTCCTTCTTTGCCCTTTGTGTTCCAGGGCTGCAGTATATTATAAAGATCTTAATTTTAAAATTTAACTCGTCATTGAAAACTAACCCTGATATGTAGGGAGGGGGATTGAAAATTCAACGTTTTCCTTGAACGTTTTATTGCAACTTTTAAACAACACGTCAATAACGTTATGAATATTGAATTGTAGTCTAAATGAATAGGATTTTCTTTCCGACTGTGACACGCAATGGGGTACTAATATGACTTCTAACAATGAAAAGATAAAGTTCATACTACTAAAATTACGAGGAGCTCGTGGCTAAATAATAACAGCCGCTCGGATAGATCTTTAGGTTAAGCCGAGCTTGCCTAGGATGCCTGTAGCTTGCCTGTGGATGGGTGACCACCCATTACATACCGAGTTTCCTCCGTGCCTCGGAAAGCACGAGCCGTTGGTCCCGGCTGTCATTTGTATCTTTGACAGTCGTTACAGGTAATCAGTGGCCCAAAAAGTCTGACAACTTGTCTTACCAAGGAGTATCGTATTGCCCAGTACTAACTGGGTTGTGGAGGTCAGATAGGCAGTCGCTCCATGTAAAAAACTGGTATTCCACTGCATCCGGTTAGTCTAGAAGCCGACCCTAACATAGTTGGGAAAAGGCTAGGCAGATGATGAGTACTAAAATTACCGAAAGATTTAAGACTGTTAACGTATTGTAAGTGGATCGGTCATGTTATATTTTGTTGTCATCTCTCAAACAAAAAGAATATCGGAGTTATCATAACAGTTCTCTTATTAACGTTGAATTAAGAGAACAGCTATTATGATAACTGCGATCATCTTCAGTGTGTTTTAATCTTGAAATATCAGTAATGTTTACTTTTTTATGATATTGTATTTTTATTTTGTATCGTGTTGTGTTTATTGTGTGTCCCCTTCCGAAGTTCCGGTGCAGTAATGGCAAAATGCCCGCTCAGTTGGTGGGTGTGGTAGTACCAATTACCAAAGTACCAAGTACCAAAGTACCAAGTACCAAAGTACCAAGTACCAAAGTACCATGTACCAAAGTACCAAGTACCTACTGAATCATCAACATCTGCCAAGCTTTATTTCAACTGATTGAAATGAATGGATTCGATTATTAAGAATCTTATATACCTTACCTCTTCTAACCTAATGTACCTACAGCACGTCAAGCTACTACGATTTGTCAAATTTCTTTATTAGATTTTCAACTTTATCGCTGAAGCTTTAGGTTCAAGGTTGATTGCGAAAATTTGACTGTTTGACATACATAAATTAACCTAACTAGTTGTTGCCCGCGACATTCGTCCGCGTGAAATTATTATAATAAAAATATGACTTCCCTATTGGAATCCGATTTTATTAACAATTTCAAAGGTTTTAATATTTTTGCACGGAATTCTTATTCTTGTTCTAAAATCAAAGTCAAGCGAAGCCTAATATATTCCTTAAAATATCAGTTAACTGCTAGTAAAAGTCCTGTCGAAATTGGTCCAGCGTTTCGGAGATTATCCGAAACAGACAGACAGACCGATAGAGAGACAGAATAAAAAACGTTTTTTGTTATACGTACGGTATCATATGCATTCAGTAAAAAGCGGTTATTTTGAAATCACAAACAGAGACTTCAATTTTATTTATTTGTATAGATAGGTCGTGCCAAGTAGCCGAAGGAATCATGAACATGATTCCGCAAGAAGTTTCGAAGCCAGATAGGGGAAAAAAATCTGAAATGCTAACATAATAATATTATGTGGAGAATTTAAAAGCTAAAAAAAATGCTTTTTCTAACCTCATGATTAGTAGCTTAGTAAATAATATTGTTAAACGAACGTGATTAGTACAATATCTGCAAATATGTACATCAGACTCCCAGAGATAGTTAATCGGTTACTCGCTTCCATTGCACTACCGATAATAACCGAGACTGACTGCTTATCTCGACAAGATGGGTAAATAAGAAGAGATATCGCATAGTTTACCCACATAAATTCACGACTTATACCCATGGGGGTACACAGAAACTACAGAACACCAGCTACTACTAAAAAAAAAAAAAAAAAAAAAATACATCAACAACAATCAGGCCTAAGTACCATGACGCTAGATGTACTCTACAGCTCAGGGTATTCCTCAAAGCACAACTATTTTTAAGCGCAACCAACTAAGCGCAACTAAATTATTCCTCGAAGCGCAACCATTTGTTGCGCTCACAAATCCAAATTAAAAATATTATATGTTTATTCCTCAAAGCGTAACCATGATAAACATAGAGATGGATAATATGATGGATTCATTAACGATATTTTTCATCATGGTTGCACTTAAAAATAGTTGCGCTTTGAGGAATACCCTACAGCTCAATCTTCAAATTGGTTCAGAACTGTAGACTTTACGAAGATGTGACTGACAATAACGACAAGATGACTCCTAAACTGGACCTCGTTAGACATATCAAGCCCAATATGCTGACGTTTTTGGAAAGATAAGAGGAAATGCTCTGAAATCGCGGAGCTGTAACTTGAATCCTTCAGGGTTTCTCTAGGGCGCGAATTACACAGAAACGGCGTAAGGTGCAGGTGAGACGCAGGCGCAGCGCAGGCGTGGAATTTATACAGAAACGAAAGAACGGCGTGCCTGCGCCGCGCCGCTTGAGTGTAATTCACGACACGTCGCCTACGTACATTTTGTATGAAAACGTTTTGAAGCGGCACCATGCCTGCGCCGCTCCTTAACCTTACGCCGTTTCTGTGTAATTCGCGCCTAGGAGTCCTCTGAAACAAACATCTATTTAACTAGGAATTTATGATCAGACTGCGAACAATACCATGTGTTGCAACTTACATATTAGTATCTAATATTCGTACATAGACATAGGACCAGCAGGAAGCGCGAGTCAGTTGCGGTCACCGCATATCTAACGCCGACTACTCCGTCCGTAACGCGGGCATGTGGTATCAATTCTCGTAATACATTGCGTGTGACCGATACACAATAGACTGATACTCTATTGTTCTACGTATTTGGGAGATCATACGACAAATTTTAATAAATTATTACCAATATTAATTCAGTTAGACAATATTTTTAGGCCAGGAATCAGGTTGGATTGCCATCTCAACATTCCCGTTGGGTGTGATGCGGACGAAATTTTTAATGCTGTAACCTTTTAGCACGTACCTAAATATTTTTATTATATTTTTTTATTATCATTGTCGTTGTTGTATCATGTAACTGTACTTACTTTTAGTTTTAATTTTTTATTATTATTTTAGATCTTCCTATTTGTAGTTTGTATATATAATGTAAATAACAACATAAAAAATATTTTAAGTTATGATCTATTGTGAATGTCGTAAGAGATTGAAAAAAATAGTGATTAGTCACGATGAGGGGGGCGGGGGTTATATGTGATAATCAAGTGTATCTTTGACTAAAAACATTAATTTCAGGTAAAAAGTAAAAAATAATTAAAAACTTGAAAAAATTTTCAGACAAAAAATCTCTTGCTAGATAGCAAGAGATTTTTTGATAAAACAGATTCTGAAACTATTGTATTGTATGGTATAACGGGCTAGTGTCCGCAACTCCACGTCAGTACCTAAGCTTAAATAGCTTTATTATTAATTGAAATATTAATTTAATTCCCTAAAAATATACCTTTACCTATATTTTTATTTTATTAATTATCCGTATTACGTAGCAGTACCTATCTACGTATTTAGTACCTATTGAATTAGCATCGCTTTGGTTACTGATGACATTACACTACTTAGTACCTTAGTATAATTACTTGAACCTTATTTTAATTAAGTACCTACGCAATTTTATATGTAAACACACCTATTACTTGACAACAGTAAACTGTACTCAGAAATACCTAATAGGTTCTTTCTACTTGGTTACTCATAGTAAGTTACAAAATATTCTTTGAAGGCTGTGCATCTATATGTACTTACCTATTTACTTAGGTAGGTACCTAGATCAAATAAGATTCAGTCTAGTACTATTCCAACAGATCAGGAAATTGTGCAATACGTTTTCTATTACATTACGTCGTGGCTTCCATGCCGGCAATCCCGGAAGTCTGACACACCCGGCCTCTCGGCTTCACATTAATTTGTATCTCAATGTTACATCCCGGCTGACCCCTCACTACATCCAGGATATAATGTATACTTATTCGCAAAAGTTCCAAGAACCCTAAGTCTTCTCAAAATAGACGTGTGTTATCATAAATAACCCTGAACTGTTCGAAATCTGGTAAGCATCTCTTATAAACCTGGCACAGTATTCGTGTAAATATAACAAGATCAGATACGCACTAATTTTATCCAAAACTCGGTTAGTAAACCCTCCACTGCAAGAGCTCGGCGGCGACGGTTCCAGTGCAGTGCTAAAACAGCGTGTCATCACATCACTTGCGCCCAATCTGAACCCCTTTGAATGGTCCCAGCCAGACGTTGTTTGTTGCTAATCTTAGACGGGACAAAAAACGCAGTCGGGTTGTGGCCCTTCTTTCACGGTCCCTCGTCCCGCGGCGTCGCCGGCCGCTTCCGAGCCACACCGCGCGACCGAACGGGTATGGCCCGAGCAGCAGTCCGCCGCGCGCCGCCACCCGGGTCGCCTGTGTCGCTTTGGTACATGTGCATTACAAAAACTTGCTCCATCGCAAGTTTAAACATATAAGTGCATAAAAACCGACTGATATCCCATGTATTTTTGGACAGTGCTTTAACAAGCCGTGTAACGGCACGATTGCGTGCATCCTGGCCACGCAAATGCGGGTTTTGTACATCAGTGGGTGGAAAAATAAACAGAACACTCCGGTAAGTTTATTAATGTTTTAAGTGGCTTATCTTTACTTTCTATCTCTTGAGAAGGAATGCTCCTGGGAGGCTGGGGTCCTTTTTTGCTGAAGTGTCAACCCGTCTCCAAAGTCCCAAAGGGTTACTTTCGAAGGTGTCGTCAAGGTACTGTACGTGACATTTTAAAATCTCAGTGACTTTTTAATTAAGTTCTCAACGAAAGTGAAACCGTATCTCTGTATCAATCTTCTCATTTCTCGACCGATATGTATTGTTCATTAAAACGGTAATAATGATGTATAATATTATGTTCGCATGTGGACTCATGTCTGCAGCTTATCGTCAAAACATCATTCATACTTCCGCGCCGCTCGTTCGGTCAAAAAATAAATATACATGTCATGTATTTAATGTCGTAAACTTTTTGCCACCAATGGCTTCAAACGGAAACTCCAGTAAGCAGTCTACGCTAAAAACATCTTACTCGATACAGTAAAAAAATGGAACAGATATAATTTGAAAAGAGTGTTGAACTTTCAAAACAAACATAGTCAAATTATAAATAACAAGTCTTTGGGAAGGTCACAAAAACGACAAAAAAGTCGCTGCATGAATTCAACTGGCAATCTGGTTTGATTACACAACGATATCTTCGGATCATCTAAGACATTTTTAATGATGCTACAAAATTGCTCCACTGAGCTTGCGAAAGTCTTGAGGAATAGGAACGTTCATCCATGCAGTCTATTCTGATTCGAACAAGTAGATAATATTTCTGTACTCAATTGCATAGAGTAGTAACATTTGAAATAGAAGTTATAAAGTTTTTATACAGTTTTTTGAAACTTTAAATGCACGGGTGTTGAAGAAATATCTAAAGTTGGAGAGGAGCTTAGACGTCAGTAAAGGTTATAAGCACACAGTGAGTACCAAGTTAAATCGGCTTACCTTGCTTTATAAATGTATTCCACAGCATTAATATAAATCAAGATAAGTGAAAGCTTCTTCAGCCTAGCCTTTGTCAACCGCAGGCTACCAGTTTTTATGCGATGCTGGCTAGCAGTAGGTCTAGGGATACACTCGTTCATTACTAAACACTATTCTAAAAATACGGTGTGACGTTTATTCTCAAAGCAATTGTTTTTGAACTTAGAATATCAACCGCTCTAAGGTCAATGTGAAAAAAATCTGAATTTGACAAGTGCACCAGTTTTCATTTATAAATCTGATCATATCGTTCGTGATTCTTGATTCATTTTAGAATATAAATAATCTGTTACCTGATCACCTAAGGCCTAAGAGTGGATCAAGCACTGGTAGAAAAACTTGCTCCTTTAATATCGGGGGATAAACATTAGGAATTCATCCGGAACAACACGCATTTGAAAATATTATTTCCAAAAAAAATAACTTGAACATCTTTGAACTGGAAACTGAAAGTCAATAGTAAATCAACAAACATAACAAAAAGCATAGCAAAGAGTCAAACCAAATAGCGCAGACATTGAATAATTACAGGTGCTGCAGCAAAATACATAATTATTAACACGCTAGAAAGGGTACGAGACTGTACTTTTTGCAACGGACATGACTAACCGGCCACCCTTCGCCTATCCCCATTCATAAAACATGCCCTTGAATATTCCAGTATTCCCTAATGAATATGCTGCCATACCTAGCGTCACGCTTGAATCACGCCCCTCTGTCGTTGGCCTCACTAAATCAATAGACCGGCACATATGTACAGACAGACAGTACATACGACACGCAGGACACAATGGACCAGACGGACTAAATAGATGAAAGGTGAATGGCTAAAAGTTAAACAGATTCGGCCAATGAAGCGGGCCAAGTAGAAACTTAGAAAGTTATGATCTATATTGTATTTTAACACAAAAGGATGGAGGACAATACACTATCGAGGCTTTTTGAATTGAAGCATGCTTGCAGTATCGGTGATAAAAACAAATGTGAAATGTGTACTGATGTTCTACATAATATAATGTTCTGGATTTTTCCCTCATAGAAGCAATTGAATCAAATTCACTTTATAATGTATGACTCCCATTAACCACTTGAATCTTGAAACGCCAATGGCCGCTCATATCGCTCAAAAATGACACACGTGTCCGAAGAAATTTGATTTTCTGCGATTAATCGGTTGAACACAGAACCGGTAATCAGTTTTTACGCGCTTGTCCAAGCGTAACAATTCGCACAATTGTCTGTTGAGAGTATTCTTATTAGTCTGGCTAGGACAAAGAACTGGGTCTATTCATAAGCTCATCCAACTGACACGACCAGGTAAACGTGGCCGCTCAAAATACAGCCAACCCTTACGGACGAACGACATTGTAATTGGTTTCGGGGGCCATCTTTCGATGGTGACTGTGCTCTCACCCTTTGCACTTTACTGACTGCTAGAGCATCAACTTTTCGAATTTATAGCTTGCTTCAAAATGACAGCAATGTTTTATTGTGCTGATTGTTTACCTCTTCAAGTATTAGGGAGTAATTCTTTAGTAACTAGTTAAAATACTATTGTTAAGTAAAATGGGTCTCATAGATGAATCATGGGATCCATAGACATAAAATAACTCCCTATAGACCAGCTCAGAGAAAATAGCCTTGAAGAATGTCTTTTGCGCGGAAATAGTAATAAATATATTCCAAACATGTTTCTATCTCATAGAAACCGAACAGAAAAGGCTGTAAGTTTTATCTGCCAAACCGCCAATCAATATATTTGTAAAGGAACTGTGAGAAATTTCAAGAAACACGACACATTTGTTGTACGAACACAATTGTAGTCTCTAGTGTGACGAAAATTAAAGCCATGACAGGTATTATTGGGTTTTCTATGGCCTCTTAGTATGAATATGTATAAGAAATTATAGGTAATTAGTTTAAAACTACAACAGATCTTTGACCGTCGTAACAGGTAGTCAGTTGCCCGAAAGTCTTAACTGGGTTGTGGAGGTCAGATGCCTATGGCTCCATGTAAAATACTGGTATTAAGCCGCATCCGGTTAGACTGGAAGCTAAAAAAAAAGGCTAGGCAGATGATGAGTTTAAAACTACGACAGTAGACAAACACTGAAAACATTACTATACGATAATTTTTAAATAATTATTTGTTTATTATTTTATCATGGTATCTTTTCCCCCCGCTTCCGCTTCGGCCTAAGAAACTAGTTGTAAACCTTACACGTGTATAATTTAATCACAGTTTTGTTGCTGAGCTCCACAATACACAAAATTACTACGAAAACTTTGAGCATGACCCTCAGGGATTCTCGATGGATACCGGGTGTAAACAGACCCTTCACGAAGCCGTTAACCAAGCATTCTGTACATCAAACTAAGTAACTTTACGCAAAAATTTTTGCTGGGAAACGACTTTTTTTTTTTGGGTGAAAAATAACCTTTTACGGTAAAACTCAATCTAACGCATTCAAAACACTGTGCTTATGGGTGTATTCAATAATACGCGGGTCATGGAGGTATTTTAAGTAAAGTTATAACCTTAAAAATTTGTATTAAAAAAAAACTTGTGAAAAAGTTGGAACTTTGACCCCCAATATCTCCGTAACTAGAAGGTTCCCAGGTATGGTCTAGAACAAAAAAATGATCGCAATAACCGGGAGAATAAGTGCCCTTCGGCTTCGTTAAGGGTCTTTTTACACCCTTTAAAGATAATTTTCGTAAAGACTTGTCAAGTTAAGTGTTGGAGATATCTCTAAACGTTGGCCCAAGACTGCGAGATGAGGAGTAGATAGTCTATTACCAACTTGTCATCAGCCACAAGTCCACAGCCTCAAGTCTAATACATTTTTCTGGGCCGAAGAGTAGTTTCATCACCATCTTCGTCATTGGCAGCCTTATTCCACCCACTGCTGGGTACATAATATCACGCCTGTTATCCCCGGAGGGTTAGGCAGAGGTGCGCCTTAAGCGCAGGCCACACCGCCAACTAGCGAACGAGCGAGCGAGCCGGGCGAGGCATTGTTTCACCTCTTTTCATACTTTGATTCACACCGCGAACTACCGAAACGGCAGAAACGAAGTATGAAAAGATGCTCGCCAAGCTGGCGATGTGGTCTGCGCTTAATAGTATACTCATATGGTTCCCTATCCATTTGCATAAAATTTTAAGACCTAATATGACTTTGCATACTTTTGTTTAACCTAATTATATTTTCGCATAACATTACTTACGCATAACAGCTTACGCATAATTTTTTTAAGCATAATTTCTCTACTCATAATAATGATAAAGCATAACATTTTAAAGCATACATTAATTTACGCATAATGATATTAAAACATATTTTTATAGGCATAACAAGTACACAAAATAATAACTAACTCGTAAAATGTTAGACACTAATACTTATTTTTAAAAAGCAGAACCATCTTATCGCAGAAAGTTCACAGTCAGAGTCGTCTTTTGGCATACATTTCGTTTCGATAGTCATTAAACGGCAGAAAATCAATCAATCAAAACATTGATCATTATAAAACATTTGATTGTGAACCATTTTATGTGGTTTTTATTTCCCTGTAAGAAGCAAGCAAACAAGCATACACCATGCACAGCATGCAAGCAAACATGCAGCATGCAAGCGAGCATGCAGCATGTAAGCAAGCATGCAAGCAAGTATGCAGCATGCAACATGCAGCAGGCATGCAAGCAAGTATGCAGCACGCAACATGCAGCAGGCATGGTTTCTATCACAGCTCCGGCGCTGCGGGGCTCCGGCGGTCCCACGCGAGCTTATCGTCGCAGATGTGTTTTACGCTCACCACCGCAGCTTCGGCTTGCTGGCCGGCTAAGCCGGCCAGCCTCAGCCGCGGCAGCGAGCGTTAAAACCACCAGCTCCTCAGCTCGCGGGCCGCCTCGCCCCTCCGCGCCTACGCGGGCTTAAATTACACTCTAGGGGTAGGGCAGACAAGACTACGTGGAGTCGGTTTTGCAGCGATTCGATTCTGTCACTCACTTTTGTAGCACTACATATTGAATTTTCATGACAATATTTTAATTTTAATTACGCTAATAGTCAGTATGCCTAGTAACATTTTGCGAATTCAATTTTTGCCAACACAAATTAGTCTACAAGATAAATATGCCAACATAAACTGTATGCCAAAAAAAAATATGGCAAAGTATTATTATGCCAAAACAAATTAGTCTCCAAGATAATTATGCCAACATAAACTGTATGCCAAAAAAAAAATATGGCTGAATATTATTATGGCAAAACAAAGTATGCCAAAATTGTTATGCCAAAGTATATTAGGAAAAAGAATATTATGCAAATAGAAGGGATCCCTACTCATATTTCGCCAGTAATGTTTAAGTCCCATGTAATAGGAGGCGAGCCTTTTGACATCAACGCCACAAATCTAGACTACGTGGCTGCTACTAAGAATTTCTTGATGGAAAAACCCAATAAAACTTTGCCCGACCAGGGAATCCAACCCGTGACCTCATGCTCAGCAGTAGCGGTTGTGATTACTAGACCATCGAGGCAGTCTGCTGTACTGCTAGGTACCTATAGTATTATGTTATCACCATAATGTAATTGATACCAATACCTAATAATTATAACTATAATCTAAAAAAGGAAATCCATGCGCCAAACAAAAAAACATTTTTTTTAGTTATCCGCTGCGATAAAACCTATTACGGTTTGATTAACTAGCTGTACCTAATATACAAGGAACAATTTACAAAACATGCCGTCTAAAACGAAAAACTTGAATATTCTGATGTATTATGTGACAGCTTTCGACGTCGCGTATGTAGGTATAACTTCAAATCTGTGCCGAAATCGGAATCAAGACTGTCTTTCCGGGGCTGCGGGACTGTTCGAAAGAGATACCGCGGCCCTGGAACACAAAGGGCAAAGAAGGAACATGGATGGGTTTTAGTCAGTAAAAGTCTGACACTCCCTCCCACTCCATCCAGAGCGGGGGGGATTATTTGATGATTTCCCATACCAAAAAAAATAAAAAGACTGCCTTTCTTTCGAACACATTTCTTTAAAATTTGAAAAATGCTCTAGAAAACTGTTTTGTCCCACACGAAACTGGTGCGTCTACGCCTTTATTGCAGTCAAAACTGAACCTGTCACGTCTATGTTCCATCTTTGTTGCAGTGTGTAACAAAGTACCTGATAACTTGAAACCTCCAAGAAAACAGAACTATAATGATAAGGAATGATCCCAACTCCCCAAGCCGCATGCGTGCCAGCCAATAGTGGCTTAGCATTTAGTGGCAGGTCAGGTTCGAGTGTTAAGATAAGTGAGTACAATGCGCTGTGCTGCATTCCACGGCCACCGGCTGAAGTAAGGAATTAGCCATAACTTATTTAAGAGCCTTTCGCACCGTCAGCTCGACAACAAGCTTCGCTTCACACCGGCGCGGGCGCACTCGCCTTGGAACCTTTATGGCATGTGCGGTATTGTTTTTGCCCACGCCGAGGTTTTATGCCTCGGCTCTGGTAGACATTTTGAACTGAATCTCTTAAATATCAAAAATTGGGAGCCTGAGGAAAATTGGGAATTAGGCCAAAAAGTTCAATCTTATTTGTACATATAGCACCTGGAAACACATAACCTGGTTGCACATAACGTGCAACTGGAAAATCCAATACTACTATCTAGTACCTAGTCCGCATATAATAGCGCCAAATTACGTATCAATTATCATTTTAAAATATTTTTCCTCTTTCGCCATTTTCCATATACAGCATGAGTTCAGCGAGGCCCGAGTGCAATGTTCGGACGTTAATCAGAATCTATCAGCGGTACTGTTACATTACATTTGTATAACAAAAGCTCGCTTACGACCAACGTTGTAAATAAATTCCTGGTTAGCAATAAAACTCGTGGTATGCGGCATTCACACCGTCCACGATTACAGTATGTAATTAATAATGAATAGTCTTGAAGCTTGAGAAACATAATAAAACTTAGATGACGTAGATATCTTGATTTTGTACCGAATTTGTTAATTTTTTAAGAAAATAACTGCGACTAAAACTGCATGTACAGCAGTGGTACCTATGTAGGCTAAGTGCACAAGACATCCTGTAGCAGTCATAATTTGGGTTAGATAGAATTGCATACTGTATACAATTCGGAATTAATTAGAAGTACTTAAAAAATAAACAGAATAGAATACCTAAATAATATCAAGTTTAAATTGGCTTTTAAATTGTAAAACGATCTATTTAATTAAAGAAGTTTGGTACTGTCTTCGGTGTTCGGTATACGAAAGATCAAAAAAATCTAAACTAAAATCCACGAAGAATCTTGACCTACGTCTACCAATGTGCCGTTGTCCTCTTTATACTTGGAATTGCTAACTATTTTTCTTCTACTTTTTAGTTTAATGGTACCAACGGTCCTTTCAAGTTTTTTTGTCAAGATCTGATTAAAAACGACGGAATGCAGAGTAAAAATCTTCAAGCAAATATAGAAATAAAATCTCAAGACATTCTGCAGTCCTCTTTCGTGTATTTCGTTGCTGACTTTGCTCTTCCTTGCGCATAAATTCCAAATCCCCATAGCAATCTCGGGGATAAACGACGCGATATTGCCCAAGATAAATGAAAAAAGCAATATGTCACCTCTTCCCTAGAACGGTACCCGGCTGTTATGAGTAAATATAACAAACACATAACACATCGAGTTTAAAATAAAATCTGAAAATATTAAGGTATATGTTTTCATGGTATGTCTCCACCGATCACGTTATCAGATTGAGTTTGCCACTCACGCTTTGCCGATCACGGCGAGTTATATCCGCTGATACCGTGATCCGATTTTCTCGAAAAATTAATTAAAGTTTTTTTTTATTATGTGTGTGGATTAAGTCTTTAGAGAAACCATTTAAATAAATGATTACAAGAATATAGTGCAATGCGTTTTATCGTCAAAAGAGATTCTAAATGCAACAATGAAACTATAATCCACCCACTATGTACGTTAGATCCACGTGCGAGTGTTGATGCTGTAACCTGAGATTTCAGAGTAGTAACTATAGGATTGCGCCTCGGCTGCGTAAATAGGAATGCTACTTCACACGTTCGCTTAAGTCAATTTCTTGACGATACGAATAATATCGAGACTTAGGAGAACTTAACTTAGAAATTAAGAAACGCTGATACCTATTTCCCCGCAGAAAAAATGTGGAGTAATTTCAAAAATCCATTTTTATCATTTCATTAGCTAGTCATGGCGCCTGAGACGTCTAGACTAGCTCAGTTCGCCTGCATTCTCTATTTTGAGGGTCCTATTGAAGTATAATTACTATTTACGCGCCCAGCTCCTCTTACCTTACCTGCTAACGGAGTCACTCCTAATATGTAATTACCAACTGTCTACTTACAACCGCTTCTGTGCGATAAGCAAACATTCACAGTATTCAGTATCAAGTGTAATTAGATAGTATGTTTACTTTTTAGTTGCATGGCTTTAGCCGAAGCGATCGATACTTCGATTATTAATGACTATGTGCAATGTTTTTTATTAGCTTAGTCGACGAATTAATTTATTAAAGGTCAATGAATGGATTACCTTCAGTTGCCTTTTATGACCCGCTTGACTTTTGACGTACTAAATATTGTAGCTGTTTCAGGTGTTGATTTTAAAAACATTCAATTGGCTAAAGGTCACTTTCAGTTGCCTTTTATGGCTCGCCTGACTTTAGTTATGCTAAATATTGTAGCTGTGTCAGGTGTTGATTTTGAAACATTCAATTGGCTAAAGGTCACTTTCAGTAGCCTTTTATGGCTCGCCTGACTTTAGTTATGCTAAATATTGTAGCTGTGCCAGGTGTTGATTTTAAAAACATTCAATTGGCTAAAGGACAATCAATTTGTTACCTTAAATTGGCTTTTGTGACTTCCTTCACTTTTGTTATGCTAAATATTGTAGCTGTTCAGGTGTTGATTTTAAAAACGTTCAATTGGATAAAGGTCAATCAATTTGTTACCTTAAATTGCCTTTTGTGACTTCCTTCACTTTTGTTATGCTAAATATTGTAGCTGTTCAGGTGTTGATTTTAAAAACATTCAAGTGGCTAAATGTCACTTTCAGTTGCCTTTTATGGCTCGCCTCACTTTAGTTATGCTAAATATTGTAGCAGTGCCAGGTGTTGATTTTGAAACATTCAATTGGTTAAAGGTCACTTTCAGTTACTTTGCCTTTTACTTGACTCGCTTCACTATTGTTCTGCTAAATATTGTAGCAGTGCCAGGTGTTGATTTTGAAACATTCAATTGGTTAAAGGTCACTTTCAGTTACTTTGCCTTTTACTTGACTCGCTTCACTATTGTTCTGCTAAATATTGTACCTGTGCCAGGTGTTGATTTTAAAAAACATTCGATTGGCTAAAGGTGACTTTCAGTTGCCTTTTATGCCTAGCGTCACTTTTGTTATGCTAAATATTGTAGCTGTGCCGCCGGGTGTTGATTATGAAGCATTAAACTTCTATTGATTTCCCAACTGCTTTTGGTTATTTTCATTCTCTTACTTTCGATATTTGTCATTCCTTGCTCCTAGGACTTCGTCTTATGATATTTTTAGACGTAGTAGCTGGTTATTTCCCAATACTACGGACAAATCAACTCGTAGAGCTAGTTAACCTAATGGAAGCGTAATCAATAATCATTTATTTTAATGTTCAAAACTGTATGTACCCAACGGTACCGAGGACTGGACGCTAGGCAAGTGGCATTCCTATGGGCCCCGTGCAGCGTGCGGCTGGGACGGTGCGCGGCGTGCGTGAGCGGCGCCACGCCACCGTGATCGCCCTACAGATTTGCGTCGTTGCAATACTGCACGCAATTTTTACCAAAACAACAAAAATGTAAGATTTGAAGCTAGTTTTATCTATAAATGACGCGATCCTCCTCATTACGTGTGATGCTCTTACACCAGGGAAGAATGGAAACATTTTCCTTTTAATGGTTATTTGCCAGTTGGCAAAGGGTTCTTAAAAGGTGGTGATTCATATTTTGAATTATAAATTCTTGGCTTCTGCAACGTCTCCTTTCTTATTGCACGATCTTGACCCCTTGCCAAAACAAGCGAACTCAAAAAAACAGCAATATTCAAATGAAGTAATGCCTATAACAATACTGCATTCGACATTTATGGCCGGTTGTTAGTCCGTCATAACCACATTTTAGTTTGATTCTCTCTCTGATTTTTGACCAGACGGCGCCAAATAAATGCTTGAATAAGCGTTAACTAACAATAGATACTTAAATGAAACTTATGCATAGCTATTTTATTTTCAAAGTCTCACAGAATGCATGCCACAATGTCTGGAATCACGAGTCATGTTACGAAATAGAGAAACAATGGAATCCATCAAAAAGTGTGAAGAGTTGTCATTTTGCCATTTTCTACGTTGCAATTTAATTAATCATATTATTATAACGTTATACAGTAAAAACACCAGCTAAATACGGCGCTGGCTTTGTGCCAAAGCATCGGACATTTTACTGCAAAACCGTTTTCCACCGACAATCAACCTCGACCACCCACCATGATTTAATGAAAGCCTTTTACGACTAGCCAATGTCCCGCACGAAGTAACAAAAGTCACACCCTTACGACACAAACCACTAAACTGACGGAAAGAAGATTATTGAAGCATTCAAAGAACGATTAGAAGGAAATTTCTTGACGACGAAGACCGTAATTCTCGAAATTGCTACGTTGAATCGAAAAAAAAAATCTATTCCACAAATCTAAATAAAAACAAACTGTTGCGGTCATTAAATAAGCTTTACTATGAACTTGAAATCGAAGCCTGAAGCTATAACATCGTGGGAATTTCCAGCTCAGGTGGAAAGGAATAAAAAGGGGTTATGATTCATACATACCTTTACGCGCAGTTTGCGTACGTCATTGATCAGGAGCATAATACGAAATACGAAGAAATATGCGGGCATTTGAGAGTTCACGTTTGATTATACTGGCACAAAAACTAAATGGAAGTGACGGGGAATCCGCAATTCTCAATGGAGATTCAAAGAAATAATTGATTGAGCATCCATTCATTGGATGTCTAGGAAAGGTAAGAATGAACGGAAGGAACTATAACCAACGTGAGAGACCTTGCCATGTTGACACTCGAGTGACATAAATATAGTGAATGTATATTATTTAGAAACCTCACGGACCACTGACTCAGGCAAAGTCAAAGATATCGGATAAAAAGTGAACAATCGAATAAGGAAGTATTTTACTGCAATTAAACTCCCCAAAATCGTCTTACAGTATACGAGAAGCGATTAATTGAGCAATGAGACAGGTTTACACAAAACAAGCAACTGTAAGCACCAGGAAGCCCTAGAACCGATACCTGATATCCTTGAAAATGGCTGCTGTATTTAAAGCAAGCTGTTGAAGAAAGTCAATTTATGTTCTTGTAATATGATATTTCTTACTGACTTACAGTGTTTTTAAATTGACATTATTGGTGGCGATTGGTGAGTGAGTCCCTATCGTATCTTGCCCGTGATGAAATACAAAATGCTGTGAACAGTGGATCATTATAATGACAATAAAGTTAGAGAGAAAGATAAAAGATATTTTGCAGCGTTTCGATTTAACTTTCCTTATCTTTTTCGTTTTGCTTAGTCTGGAACGTGACTTGGCAGAAGAAATAAAGGAAGCTGTCAGACTCAGGCTCTGTTAGTATGTTACCAAAGTAGCGTTAAATCGGGTGCCTTGACCCGACAATGACTGGCCTTATTGACACAATCGAACATTTTGTACTTTTGCCAACGAGAACAGGTAAAAAAAAAAAATCCTCAAAATCTGATTACCTGATAGTTAGATAATCCGTGTAACAAAGTTGCTGATTGAAATACAATAGATACAATTGAATAGACAATGACATTCAATACGGAGAGTGGAACGGCAAGGGCGTTGATACGCGTGAGCTGAGACCCACTTAGCCATACCTCAATGAATAACGACAGTACTAGTTGTCTGTCATGTTACGAACCTGTTATTACGATCAGATACACGAATACTGGATGTTATGAAAGAGGTGCTATTATTAAATTCTAAATTTATAACAATGTGTCCAGGAGCAACAATGATTTTACACGAAGACAATCTTAGTACAATGAAGGGAAGGATAACGGAGATACCTAAGTGGCCAAAGTCAGGTACAGGGGCATAAAAACGTTTAATTTTAAAACATATAATAAAAAAAACCCCCGATCGATGAATCATGAATCAACCATTGTTGTTGATATTCATCATGAACATCAAGTTCATGATTGGACTGCCAATCGTGGACACTTCAGACATTTATCTATCTACGCCATTTACTGATATCAACATATTGTATTATCCTTGTATTGAAATTGCTTAGCCTTGAATTCAGAAATACAATTAACATGAAGTAATGTAATGAAGATCAATGTTTATACAAATGGCAGATATTACTCAAAAGATCGCCTTAAATATGCCTTGAATGCATCTGCGCAAATATCAGAGGAGACTATGATGAACGCATAAAATGCGCTGCTTGCAAGTTTTGTGTTCCAAATTTTGTGTTTACGCGGAATAATTATTATCACTAGCGGAACGAATGGTTTTAAACACTTTTGAATTTACCTACCGGGGTGAAAGATATACGGCCCGAAGATGCAGTAGCGATTAACGTAACTCGCGAAGAAGGTGCTTCGGAGCTGTAATGCAATTTTAGAATCTTAACAATTCGTTTTTAAATGAAGAATGCTTGAATGATTCGAATTAATTTTTGAGTTTCTAAGTTACTGTTAAAACGATATTTGATGAATGATATTTGGTGAACTGATTTCTACATTATAGTTCACCGACTTCTAAACTATTTAAATCGTTTTCCAGACCAGATAACAGTTTAAACAATGCTAGGAAATAAACAAGACCACATTTACCATTCTAAAAGGATACTTAGGAGAACGACTTCACCATTCGAACGTAAAATAGCTGATTAGGGAGGAATGCCAACGATTCTGAGTCACTAGGAGTAAGAACTACAAAATGTATCTCACAGAACCGCCTTGACCCGCGCAATTACGTTGTGTGACCAATCTATTTTATAGACAGAGTGTTTCTATCTAGGCTCATTGAATAGCCAATAAGTTTGACCGTGCAGGCAGGCACAATTGTTGCGCACTGTGCTTTCGTACACCGCCGTCCTTGAATGCGTTTGTGTTGAATTTAATCGTGCTGCATTTCAATTGTGGTAATTGCCGCTTTAATTATGCCATATTGATCTTTGCCTACATTTTATTCACATTGTTTACATATATTTAAAACTAGATTGTGAGCTATATAAAATTATTGTTTACTTCTTCTAGAATTGTCTACTTATTCATCGTTTAAGGGTATAGAGCTAATGTTACTGTTTGTTTTGATACCAGACACCTTAAGGTTACCTGTATTGGCGAAAAGTCAACATCGAATATTAAACACAACATTATTTATATTCTTTACATCTTTATTTATTTATAAATAGGAGAACCAACAGCTATGACAAATTAATAACAAAGGCAACACAGAGCCAATTACAGGTTCTCACTAGTAAACAGAAAAGATAGTAGAAATCTTAGGAGCACTAGATAACAAGCATGATAAAAATAAACTAAAAGGAATAATATATTTAATTTACATTAAAAGGAGAAAAAATCATTAAAAATGCAATACTAACAATTTATCAACATTAAAACAACCAAATGTTTTACAAAACACATGTTTTACAAACTTCTCCAAAAGCAAGTTTTGGAGAAGTTGATAATGAACATGAAGCAGTCGTCAGTGTCCCCAAACATCTTATTTCCTAGAATTATTTCATAAAAGGGTTTATTGATAGGATATTAAGATTTCTCAGTTTTATCCCAAATGTTAAAAATAGGCAGTTCATCATCATTTATTCTCTTCCCCTTATCCCAATTCATTTGGGATCGGCGTAGCTTGTCTTCTTCCATACTTCTCTATCACTCGTCATCTCATCAGACACCTCCTTTCTTGCTATATCATCCTTTACACAGTCCATCCATCGTTTTTTTGGTCTTCCTCCACTCTTATACCCATCCACATTCATACTCAAAACTTTCCTCACGACATAGGCAGGACCGTGAGCTAATAAACTCATAGAACAGTGAAGTATAAAGATCCGGATAATTAGTTATGTACAAAGTTCGTTATTTTCCTACGATTGGGTAAAAGTGCCTGTGACGTATGATCCTTTGTGGACGACTTAATTTTCTTGAAAATTATGAATAATTTTATTATTTTTAGCTGACTCCATGTAACATGTTATAAAATTGTCTGCTTACTTAATTACTTATTTTATTTTTCAAAGTATGTAAGCAAACAGCAAAAGACAGTTAGGTTACAATATAAATAAATAAACAATTTGTACCTTCATCTTATAAATATAAATGCGGTATTCAAATTACCCAAAACTCTCGCAACAAAATATCATCTTAAATTACCCAAAATATTTTTTTTGTTCCAAACATAACATTCAAATAAGTTTGAGAGTATCATAAAATATTTACGATGGAAAATGCAAAGGAGTATGGCGGGGCTCCATTACACTTTAGCGCGATTAAAATCGTGATTCTGGCAGTGGTCGGGAGGGCCTTTTTTGTAACTGGTGGTTCTCGGAACTTCCTTAAAGAAGCATCAATTTGCCGCGGCACCGCTTCAACGGCAGGCCGACGACCTTCGCCATAGTGAGTCATTTATACAGTGATTAAGTTAAGGAAACGAGATTGTTGGACAACGACCACTTGGAGGGAATTACGTGAATTAATTCCTCCTCATTGGTGAAGCTTTGTATCGTATCTACTCAAAAGATACGCCAGTAAAAGCGCGTGTCATAATTTGTTTTGGAATATTGACACTAATAGCTCTGGAATACCGTTTAGATTTGATAAATGTGTTCAATTTTATTGGTGAAACTCGCCCTAAGTCTAAGTTCAAAAGCCTCTTACGCCTTCGATTGTTTATTTGTATCGCAAAAAAAAACCTTTTACCACAGCAGGTAAGTTTTTGTTGTACGTTATGTTCTTTATTAGTGATCGAAGTACGCTACGCTTGTTTCATTAATGTAATGTATGGCCTTCGCACACATCAACTTTGACAGTCACTTCGTTACACTTAACGTTATCACGTCACGGCAAATCATATGGGAAAACAGGCGTAGCAATTAAATTAAATTGTTACATAAAACTTTATGTAAGTCAAGGGTTATCAAAGA
Organism: Noctua pronuba; assembly: GCA_905220335.1. NCBI lineage: Eukaryota > Metazoa > Arthropoda > Insecta > Lepidoptera > Noctuidae > Noctua > Noctua pronuba. The sequence continues at coordinate 6,797,842 of LR999894.1, forward strand.
CTGATAACGAACTTTAAGTATCCAAAGCAAGCCTTTTCCCAACTACGTTATTGTCGGCTTCAAGTCTAACCGAATGCAGCTGAATACCAGTATTTTACATGGAGCGACTGCCTGATCCCCACAACCCAGTTCGTATTGGGTAATACCATACCTCTTGGTAAGACTGGTTCTCTGGGGCCCCTGACTACCCGTAACGACTGTCAAAGATCTACAAATGACAACCGGGACAAACGGCTTAACGTGCTTTCCGAGGCACGTAGGAAACTCAATATGTAATGTGTGGTCACCCATCCACGGACCAACCTAGGCAAGCGCGGCTTAACCTGAAGGTCAACCCGAGTGGCTGTTATTATTTAGCCACGAGCTCCTCAAATGCAAATGCTATTTGAGTTCGTTCTTAAATCAGAGGAGGAAGTTTAAAATCAACATTTAAACGAGCCTAAAATCCAAGCATAAGTGATAAATAGGAAATGTCGACTAAATAAAATGTATAAGCATTTCGTTTGGAGTGCAATGCAAACCGGAATGAATCATGAGTACTTATCGGTACGGGTACAGTTTTTGGCGATCTTTTGCATAACGGGTTCCAACGCCAAATAACATGTCTTTTCCTTTAGCTTGCTTTGTCCCTGAATCTTTTATTTAAGTTATTCGATACTAGCTGTTGCCCGAGATCTTCGTTTGTGTGAATTTATTATAAAACGCTTTTCTTTTTTTTCGCTTTTTTAATCTTTTTTGATTTTGTTTACCATTTTAAGGGTTTTAATTTTTTTGCAATTATTTTGAATTATTTTTCTAAAAAAGTAGCCTAAGTTAGACCTTCTAACATCAGCAATCTGCCAGTAAAAGTCCCGTCAAAATCGGTCCAGCGGTTTCGGATAATAAAAGCCGGAAGAAACACAGACAGACACAAAAATGTGAGTAAGATGTGTTTTTGTTATAAGTGCCGTATTATTTTCATATGCATTCAGTAAAAGCTGTTATTTGATATTAAAAACAGACACTTCAATTTTATTTCTTTGTATAGATAACTTGGAAAAGTACCACGACATGCATTTTGGAATTTCCATAAAATCATCATTTGCAATTCATGGAAACGATGACTTATAATGATACAGGGAATCAATTCCAATGTTATTATATTCTGCTTAAACGTTCATAAACGTGTTTATAAAGAGCCGCTGATTCTACAAAATAATAATTTTTGTATTACCCATAATCAGTTACCTACTTGTGTCAAGTTTCTCCAATTAATTTTTAATATACCCTGTATAGTGTATGGAACAATATTTTTTCAAGTAGGTCAGTACACACCTGAGTCGATGAAATGTAAAATAGTTTTACCTATGTGTATTAAACGTACTTGAATTTGAAAAGTACCTAAACATAAAAGGTAGTCATGAGTTTAATTAAAATTTCTTACCTTCAAGATACTATGCAGTATTTGTTATTATTATGTTTCATGTTACAGCACCATGCTGAGATACTTAGGGGCCTTTTGGCCTCGTATGGGACCAATTTCGTTTGTTTTATCTTCTTTTTTGTTTAAGGTCAGGGTGGTATATTCCATCATAGTGAAAATGGCAAACTGACATAAATCCTATTATGTCAGTTTGCCATTTTCACTTGTCAATTTAGTCTCAGGGATTAAAAAACAGACTTTAGACGGTTATGCCCCATAGACGGAATATACCACCCTGACCTTACTTTTTTTAAATTTTGTTTTATTGTTAATTCAACCTTTTTTTTTGTTTTGTCCTGTGCTGTTTTGTTATTAATAACATCTATGTTAAATATTTTATAGTTTTAAGTAAACTTGTTTAAGGTTACCACGTAACTGTGTCACGTACAGTCACGAGCACCAATATGTATACACTTTCCTAAATGTAAAAGCAATTTTCTCGAGAAATGACGATTGTAACTTGGAGATAGGGCTTTTTTCATAGAAATATGAGTTCCAGAATACAATATTCGTAACAACATGAAATTTTAATCAGAACAGTAAGAGAAAATCACTTTTAAAACATGTTAAGTGTTTACATATTGGTGCTCTTGACTGTACATTGTGCAATAAATAAAGGAATCGTATTTTTTGTTCGTATGACTAAGCTGGTCAATATAGCTCATACCTAAGTTATTTCATAAGTAAAATTAAATAACAATAACACTCGCTATCGGTATCTACTGCAAATCAAAAATATCGTCAAGCAAAGTTGATGTATAAATCTCAGTGACAGCAACCACCATAACTTGCCAGTCCTTTCATTATAAAAATGTTTATTTAATTGAGATAAACGCATTACCAGCATAATAAAAAACAAGCCGTGGATAAGCGGCAATTGAGAGCGCGTGCGCAAATTACAAGTTGCGACCTTTTAGCTGACACGCGCGCGAGTCGCTATGACTGTATTGTCGTATTAAATTATACAGCTATACCTTCTTATCACCTCGCATTCAACAATTATCTGCAGATTCATCAGTTTCAATTAGGCTTAATGTTTCATTGAACGTACCAACGCAGTCTGCCTTGAGAGGAACGTAGGACGAAGATATGGGGAAGATTGAAACTGTTTCAAGATATAGTAGTTTTCCTGTTTTTTTATAAATCTGTGCTCGTAAGAGAAACTGGTTTTCTGCCAATGTCGTAACTTCTCCTGAATTTAGACTCAATTTTCTGAACATCTTGCATAATGCCTGCGAGGCTTTAATAAACACAACTACAGCCTCTAAAGTTATTTATGTGACCATAAATAATAATATAAACGATCTTTATCCTCTCTGGTAGCCGAACATCAAGTGTTTATGGCCCAAACGTCTTTGCCTTCACGTCTCTTTCCTCAATATTCTGATGTATTTATGAGAACGTGATCTTATTGTAAAAGTAGGTAATAACCACAAAACTTCCTTGACAGTTGGCACCAGATACGATTTATCAAGCACGTTACTCTACAATAAGATTCATAGATATCATAGACTATGAAACCTGTCTATTATGATTCACAGTGTGATAGTTTGGAGAGTTTCAGGTCACAATTTTCCTCTTTCAGGCTCTTTGTTGACCTAGTACAATACTTTGAACTAGAGCTGGCTAGGGCCGCAAATTCGGAGGAGCGTTTCTTGTAGCCAGCACCACAAATTGTGAAAATTTTTAATATTACTGCAGCATTCTCTTTGTGATTAATATATAGCAAAGTTGAAGACTACTTCTAAGTTTTATATTTATATTTCGAAAACACCATTCCATAACATTTTCTCGAAAGAAAAATACCTCAAAGTTACCTCCAAAATCAATTATAACTGGATTATATTCAATCAAAAAAACATTGGCGAAACGTATAATGAAATGCAACGCAAATGCGCCGTCCAAACTTGCAACGCCCATAAAATCGATTGTATCCATTAACATCAAAAAGTTTATGGAAAAATCGATTTTCTTTAGCAGATTGGAGTAGGTATTAAATCCTTTAGCCGAAAGGTGACATTCAAGCATTCTTTCCAAATTAGAAGTTAATAAGAATCAGGCATAAAATAACCATCACCCGAAACCTCTATGTTTTAGAGTACACCTGTCACCTTGTACAACGAGTAATGACAATGCATATAACCGGCTAAAACAAAAAAAACGAAGGGAAAACAGTCGTTATATTTAATGTAGATCCCAATCTCAGCCACAATAATAATGCTGGTCATAATAACGAAACTATGCAAAACAAAAATCCTTGTGCTAGTTTCACTGGAAACTTTTATATTCAACAGAACACCCGCATAAACACTATTCAAGTTACCGAAGTCAGAAGTAAGCCGCAACCCACAAGTCTGGTGACTGGTGACTGCAAAGAAAGGATAACCGTGCTATAAGTATCTTGTGTGCAGCGAGCATAGGGTTGACTGCAGACATTCTAAATGCTTCTCCTGCGGCCATCAGTATCTGTGAATGATTGGATTGGCTGTTTAATCCAGATACTTACCCGGAGTCGAAAGTTATCCCACGGGAATAATATCGGTGAAAAATTTCTTATGGTCAAACCCAGCTAGTTTATGATATTTGCGTATGCCAATTCATCCAACAAGAAGACCAAAGAAACGATGGATGGATTGTGTGAGGAATGATATGAAAGATAAAGGAGTAAATGATAGCGTGACGGTTGACAGAGGAGAATGGAAGAAAAAACTTTTCATGCTTGAATTCATCATTTTCCTGCCCTTGTCCCATGTTGCTTGGGGTCGGCGCAACACGGGACAAGGGCAGGAAAATGATGAATTCAAGCATGAAAAATTAAAAGAGAGCAGAGAACAGTACTTTCTTTTTCATGTGTAATATTAGTATTGATTTCGCCAATTAATTCGTCCAATAGTCCTGCTAATCACAGCAGTTAAAGTTGATGATCTATCAGTTCATTTCTGTCCAGATGGGGCTTTCAGAAATCTTGCTTCTCGCGTTTATGTATCGGGTATGCACTATGCTTGGCTTGTTATAAATATCGGATAGGTACATTCATAAAGAAATGCACTTTACACGTTTTTTTGTTGGCTTGGTCAACAAGTCTATAGTCAATTTGATACATGGCAACCCTACACTCACTATACAGTTGTTCATCAACCTTCTAAGCTAAGTTACAGGTTCTCCGCGGTTGCGGTGAAAGACAACAATTTGTTTCGAATTAGTTTTATAAATTGTGTGTTTCGCAAATTAAATGACAAGGCTGGTTCACGAAGCTCGCGGTTAGAACCTTGGCTTCTGTTGTGATGATACCTCGGCTGCGTTTATTACTCTCGCTTCACACCTTGTACAGTCAGGAAAAGATGTTGTTTAGCAGACTGGCGTGGCACACTATGTTAATTTACCGTATTGTAGCTATTCTGATTTTTGAAGATGATGATTGCAATTTTAAATATGCAGATAATTTCAGTTGTTTTGTTTGTCAATTTGCCAAACATTTCGCTTTCTTGGCTTAACCTTGGTAAGGTTAGTAAAGCTTAACAATTCAAGACCTTGTCTTTTCATTGGATACAAGGTAAAAATCTCTTTATTCATTGTTTTAAGTTTTCTAAAGGAAAAACCTACCAAACAAAGTATTATAACCAATAAAGATTCTCATTGAAACTGAAACTCCAAATTTTAGGGATAAAAAACCTCCACCACAAAAATTACCAAAATAATAAGGAAGGCACAAATTTCCAAATAATTTAAAACAAATTAGTTTTGAAACCGTACACTATGCTACAACAAAACCAGTAGCGTATAATAAAAACAGAGCCAGGAGACCAGACAGATAGATTCTCCTTACATCTGACCGCGCAAATACGTGATCTAAAAGCATTGGATTCAGAAAATAAACCGTTTGTCCGTTTGTCTCAAAATGACAGTTCTAGGTCTTTGAACTTTGCCATCTTACGTGATCTATGCAACTGTAGGATCAACATACATAAAACCAGTACAGTCGGTACAGTTATTATTAGGCTTGGCTTAACAACGATAAACTCAAACTCAAAGCATTTATTTCAAATAGACCCGTGACAGGCACTTTTGCATAATATATAACGGGTGTAAAAAGACCCTTAACGAAGCATTGTGATCATTTTTTTGTTCTAGACCATACCTGGGAACCTTCTAGTTACGGAGATATTGGGGGTCAAAGTTCCAACTTTTACAAAAGTTTTTTTTAAATGCATGTTTTTAATGTAAGATTTTTACTTTAAACACCTTCACGACCCCCGTACTATTCAATCCACCCATCAGCACAATGTTTTAAGTGCGTTACATTGAGTTTTACCGTAAAACGTGATTTTTCACCCCAAAAAAAAAAAGTCGTTTCCCAGCAATAATTTTGGCGTAAAGTTACTAAGTTTGATGTACAGAATGCTTGGTTGACGGCTTCGTGAAGGGTCTGTTTACACCCTGTATATATTCGACAAATTACAATTTAGAACAATTTGGACGTAACAAGGATGATTATCATTGTAGATTAGTTTTATTTCACCTGATGGAGTGTCAAAGAAGACTATAATTTTGCTTCTAACTTTTTTTAAATTGGACTCGCATTCTTCTTCTTCTTCTGCCTCTTAAATTGTTCCTTCTCTGTGTCGTAGATAATTTCTTCTGTCTTTCTTCTTATGACTAAGTTCTTAATGCTCTTATCTACAATAACCGGCCGTAAGTTTCTAACGTTTTACCATTGGTCTCTTGCCCTAGTTTACATTGGACATAATACTACCCACTGAGAAATTGACTTAGATTGGTAAATTACTTGTTGCATACCAGATCTTAAATATTGTTACAACAAATGAGTATGGAGAATCACTTTTATAGAAGTCTTGTTCTTAAAACTTAATTTATGAGCTACTAGCTCTTGCCCGCGGCTTCGCTCGCGTTAATTTAGAATTTGACAATCAATTCGGGCTGTACTCTACTTGTAATTAAATCATAATTCGAAAGACACGTGCCGCCATCTATTATCATAAGAATGTTATTGTTGTTTTCCTCGGGAACAGTACTTTTTTCGGGATGAAAGATACCCTATGTCCGTCTCTGTACACCTGACAACGTATATGCAAAATTTCAAAATGGTCGGTTCAGTGGTTTAGGCGTGGAAAGGTAACAAACAAACTTACTTTCGCATTTAAAATATTAGTTACGATATATTATCCAAAATGACATCATGCTTGCGTGCATCAAAGATTACAGCCTACACATTCATTGATGGCTTCATAAGAAGAGTGATTTTAATTTAAAACAGCTGCGGAGTAGCTAGCAAATTCCTCTCAGCGTATTAACATAAAAAGTGCCGCTTTAGTCGTCAACTGAACACATCCTATCCACAATAGAATTGTCCTTGTGACATGACTCAGGTTTCTTATTCCTACTATGCGAATCAAAGTAGACAGTGTTGTCTGTCTCAATATTATAATCATTGATTAATAAAATAGCCTTGAATGTCCCACTGCTGGGCAAAGGCCTCCCCCATATCCTTCCAGGTACTCTTCTCCTGCGCCACCTCGAACCAGCCTTCGTGATGCGCATCTAGATCATCTCGCCACCTCTTTCTAGGCCGGCCTTGGCGGCGCCGTCCATCGTCAGGCATTAAAATATTAATATTTTCATATTTTTAAATATGACATTAAAATCCTCAGTGCTTTCTTTCTACCATTACTAATACCATCATGAGCCATCAAACCCTTCTACCCTTTTTTTCGGATGGTATATCATCATCAAAATAACCGCCGCCGCTCTGGTCGGAGTGGAAGGGAGTGTCAGACTTTTACTGACTAAAACCCAATCATGTTCCTTCTTTGCCCTTTGTGTTCCAGGGCCGCGGTATCTCTTTCAAACAGTCCCGCAGCCCCGGCATCAGCCATCAGCCATCAAACCCTTCTACCCTAATCCCAATTCATTTGGAGTCGGCGAAGCATGTGCATTCTTCTTCCATACTTCTCTATAAGTGTTACCACTAAACATATCAGTTATAATATTAACCTAACAGTCGTATCGTAATACATGTAATAAGTAACGGCTCTTTTTAAACAAAGGCCTCCAATCCAATTTGCAAATTACATCATTTACAGCAGTGCCAGCTAAATGCAAATGCACGGTTTTTTTTCGTATTGTTTTGAGTTCATAGAACCGTATCGCCGATGGAAAGGTTAATTGTTGTAACCGCGAAGACGAAGCAGAAAAAAGCTCCTCGTCTACTTCCGACAATCCTATTACTGGGGTTTTAAGTGCCCAGAATTCGTTTGAGCTATGACGCAAAAAAATCAGGCAATTTAATCATGATTGTTTTCTTGATTATCGGGTATTGTAGTATCAGTAGTTGAATATCCAATATTAGACTGCCTCATTGGTCTAGTCATGAGGTCCTGGGTTCGATTCCCGTGTCGGGCAAAGTGTTATTGGGTTTTTACATCAGGAATTTCCCTGTAGCCGCCATGGAGTCTGGATTTGTAGCCGGTTAATGGCAATAGGCTCGCCCCCTATTACACGCGACTTAAACATAGCTGGCGAAATGAGAGTGTAGTATTAGGTACATCTCTGCCTAACCCTTCGGGGATAACGAGCGTGATGTTATGTAGTCGCACTGTCCTTTCTGCCCCCATGGAAAACTGCGAGGGTTTATACAATGTATGTTTTGAAGTGTAAGTTATAAATCGAATGATTTTTGTAAGTGTATCTTTCTTAAACTAGGTAACGTAGTCCATGATTCATTCATTTCGATATAAGAAATACAACGACTTAAGCTACAGAATTCCCTGCCGGGGCTGCGGGACTGTTCGAAAGAGATACCGTGGCCCTGGAACACAAAGGGCAATGAAGGAACATGGATGGGTTTTAGTCAGTAAGAGTCTGCCACTCCCTCCCACTCCACCCAGAGCGGGAGAAGTCATTTGATGATTTCCCATCAGTAAAAAAAAAAAAAAAAAAAAATGTAGTTGAATATTTTGCCGTTCACCCTATTTTACATTTCCTGCTCCTAACAACTACTAATTTCCGCGAACACATTTCATTAGCCTACTAGACTATTAATGACATTCGTCTGCGTCTTTCACACAGCTCATGAAATCTAGCTACGTTATTTGCATATCGTGAGTCGTCGCTTCCAGTTCGGGGTATAGTTCGTTGCGTATGCGCACCGTGGCCGCCGCTTCCTGTTAATGAAGCGCTAGCGTCGAAGGCGATGTCTCGAGCAGTATAAGGCCGCAACTCTACCAAAGCGAAGACGTGCGGGAATCAACCAATCACATACGTTGATCGTCTCTCTAGTTGAATCTAACACGTCTGCGCACCGCTCAGCTCGTATCCCTTTCGGTGGAGTTCGGGCCTGTATTAAGCATTACTAGTGTTGCCAGTCATTGATGTTAAGTGACCGGATAAGGCGGCATTAGCAATGACGCCGTATAGCTCTTAGTTATTAAGGCTATGATCTTATAAGTAACGCTGTAATATATAATAATATAATACAGGACTGACTTGGATTTAGTATCGAATCAAATGAGATCAGAAAGGAGAACATAATTGTCACTATTTTAAAGCGTTCTCAAATAATAAAGTTAACTATCTTACTAATATTATAAAGAGGAAAGATTTGTATTTTTGTGTGTGTGTATGTTTGTAATGAATAAACTCAAAAACTAGGTACTGTGCCGATTTCAAAATTTTTTTCACCATTAGAAAGCTACATTATCCCTGAGTAACATAGGCTATATTTTATCCCAAAATGTTTAACAAATAAATGTCCACCTGTGCAAAGCCGGGACGGGCCGCTAGTATTTGATAATTAAATAATTATAACAATAAAATAAGAGACAGACTTACTACCATTAAGTAAGATGGTGACTGCCTCGTTGGTTGAGTGGTCACAAGCGTGACTGCTGAGCATGAGGGTCTGGGTTCGATTCCCGGGTCGGGCAAAGCTTTAGTGGGTTATCCATCAAGAATTTTTCCAGTAACTGAATCTGAATTTGTGCCCGGTCAATGGCAATAGGCTTGCCGCCTATTACATGGGACTAAAAATAAATGGCGAAATGTGGGTGTACAGTCACTAGCACCAAATGCATACACTTTCCTAAATTAAAAAGCAATTTTCGCGAGAAATAACGATTGTAACTTGAAGATAGGAGCTTTTTCATAAAAATATGCGTTCCAGAATACTATGTTCGTAACATGACATTAATCAGAACAGTAGAAGAAAAAACCTTTGAAACTTGTTAAGTGTTTACGTATTGGTGCTCGTGACTGTAGTGTAATTGGGTACACCTCTGCCTAACCCTTCGGAGATTACAGGCGTGATGTTATGTGAGTAAGATGGTTGGTAGATTACACATGGGTACACCGTACATGAGTACATAAACAAGGCAATCTTCCGCTTTGTTAGTGGATAATGTCATTACCATAGCCTAAAACTCAAATTAAATTGATCGTCATTGGCCGTGACTCACGAACATTTCATTTTCCTTCACATGAAATTATTATAAAAATATTACTTCCTTATTAGAATCTGATTTCGTTAACAATTTCAAGGGTTTTAATTTTTTTTGCAAGGAACCCTAAACATTTTTCAAAAATAAAAGTCTTTGTCCTTTTAAAATCAGCTATCTGCCAGTCAAAGTCCCGTCAAAATCGGTCCAGCCTTTTCGATGATTAGCCGGCACAGACAGTAAGACAAAAATAAAAATAAATGTTTTAAATACGTATATTGTATACTTTCTTATGCATTCAGCAACAAGCTATTATTTTAAAATAACACAATAACAAACACTTTTTATTTTTATTAATTTGTATAGATGAGTTTATTAGCATACATGGATGCACAGTAATCTTACCATGTTGTCATCCACCCATCCATAAAAAAAAAATTTCAATAAAAATGCGGATGATTACTCATTCAATATTGATGAACTATACGTTTCCGAACCGGTTGATTACTATTTTATCGTCATCGTAGTTGAATGCTCCCATACAGGTTTGGATAATAAATGATTATCGATTTCTATCTGCTCATCCCAAAATAGACTGTGGTGTGAAATGAGTCTAGGATATTTTTAAAGACGACAAGTTAAAAATATACCGTGTAAAATACAGGGTTGGTGAACCTAAGGGAGCGGTGGGTGTCGATGATTTAATGGGTAATAGTGAAACTCTAGGAGTGGTTTCATAAAATATTTTAGCAATCAGTACTTTGCGAGATTGATCTCGTAAGCAAAGCTCGCAAAGGACCAAAATGATAATGATTGGTCTCTATAAATCTCAAACTTGTTTGCCACCCTGACACCGGACGGAGCGATTATGATGTTGTTGAATATTACTAATGCTAAAACTAGAATATTACTAATACTACACTAGTGTCTAAAATCTGGGATAAGTAATACTGTTACTGATGACCCCATGACTTCCAAATCCTTCGATCCAGGGCCAATGTGTACCACTGGTCGTTGGTTCTGTCCAGTTCGTCCCGCCATATCCTGCGAGGTCTACCGCTTCGCCTTTTGGCTGCGTCACGGCGCATTACTATTAGTAACGAGTTGGGTACATTTTGAATTGTCTGCTTTCTTATGAGTTATCCTTGATCTCTGTGTGACTCCCTCAGAAATAGAAATAAGAAAATAAACTTATCACAGAAGATATCCCGTGAGTGACAGTATAAGTTTAGTTGAAAACCGTGAAAGCTTAAAACTGTGTTTAAGAAAATAAAGTACAAGAAACAAAAGTCATTGAAAATTATGATCTTTAGCACAATTTTCTCCGGATGTTCGAACTACGTTGGCTGACATGTTCGTATGTATCTTGTTAAAATTATCACTTTCACACGAAAACGTTGTGTTACGTGGAGGCACGCCAAATAGAGCGAATTGCTACTACAAATAAACTGAAATTGAGTGTCTTATGTAATTTATTTGAACATCTTAGTCGAAAATATCAATATTGTTGTTATTTGGAAGCTGTTTTTAGGGAAAACACTGCAGATATCTTTAGGAAATAATTGACTTTTTCATGGTTTGCCATGGTTAGTGATATCGGCCCAATGGTATTAAATACACAACCCGATTTTTATGTGTGAAAAAAGAGAAACGGTGATAAAAAGTTGTAAATAATAACTTATATCGGTGCTTACTTATAAAGGGTGTAAAAAGACCCCTAACGAAGCCGAAAGGCACTTGTTCTATCCGTCATTGCGACCATTTTATTGTTGTATACCATACCTGGGAATCTTCTTATTACGGCGATATTGGGGGTCAAAGTTCCTTTTTCACAAGATTTTTTTAAATACCAACATGTTTATAATGTAAGATATTTACTTTGAACACCTCCTCCGCGCATTGTATTGAGTGCGTTACATTGAGTCCTACCGTAAAAAGTGATTTTCTCGCTTTCTAGCAATAATTTTTGCGTAAAGTTACTTACTTTGATGTACATAACGCTTGGTTGACGGCTTCATGAAGGGTCCGTTTACACCCTGTATAGTCAGACATAAAATTGTAGCCAAGACATAATGAAGCAAAACATTCTTACATAAGAAAGAAAAAGACAATAATTCCGGCTATGTTTCCACAAGAACAAGAAAATGTCAGGCCCTCACACGGAATTACGCAGCAAAAACTACCTCCACATAACAAAAGGGATTATAAACTTCAATTAACATTTTACAACGCACACTATTTTATTACTAGGATATCCTAGTAATTAAATGGAAGGAGGATAAGGTTTATATTTATTAGCTGCTATTTATTGGCTACTGCATATCTTATACGGGAATTTAAATACTTAAGGTAACTTTTTTAATTATCTTAATTGAAGCACCAGTACTTTAATGACTCGTGTCATTACTTTCTTTTTTTTTTGCATTATTGTTTTTTCCTTTCTGAGTTTTTAGAATTCAGTCGGACGTTTATCAATAGTAAGAGCCCGGTTGATGGCAAAAGGCTCGCTCCCTATTACAGCACCTTTGCCTGGCCCCTCGTGGTTTGCAGGCGGGACGTTATGATGTTATATAAGTAACACACGATTATTAAAACTATTGTAAAAAAAATTTACGTATCGAAATGAGAACCTCGTCCTTTTTTTCATCAGTAAAAAAATATGGACGCAATTGAAACATAAGAAAAGAGAACATCTATCATCTCTTGAACCTTTTTTAGAAAAATGGTCGAGTAAGAAAGTTTCATGATAAAGTGGTGAGACACAAGTTTGTTTGTTTCCAAAATAGCACAGGTTTCATTCAAGGTCAATGAAATACATTTCTCTAATTACATACATATTACACATAAATACATAACAATTAACCCATTAGCAAAATATCTAACGTCCATGAAAATTATTCACGGTCGAAATGAAAATTGTTTCAAAAGTAAAAATGTTGGCACGCATTGCTTGCCCCACTTTCTGGTCAAATGCCGCTCATATTTTGACGACACAAGTTTTTGTGGATAATTAATTACTTTTATTATCAGGGACAATACAAATTAGATCAAGTTCTGGAATAGGTAAAACACATTTCCTTCTAAAAAATTGTGGAGAATATCGAATTTACGACTCGTAATTTAGCTTTAGCCTCTTTAGTCACCATGTGCGCAAAATCGCTAATTCCAGCACAAGTGCTTTAATTCATTCTATCTTCTTCCAGTGGATTATCTCTTGTGGCAACAAATACGTCAAAACTAAAATAATATAGACCACATAATCACAATAATAATCGCATTGTCGGACGAATCTAATTCCTGCGATTTTTTCCATATACGATCAAAGTTCCAGACAAACCATGAATGTCTGTGCATTTCTGTAGTAAAATAAACATTTGTCATGCTTTCCACGTATACAAACTAGCTTTAACTGGCATTATAATCCGTTTAAGTAAAACACTTTCCCCTGTGAAGGTCGCTCTGTGCTTTGAATGTTACGCTTGCGCTCGCGCAACTGTCGGCTATGAATAAACTATTGCTTACATTTTACATAATGAGATGAGCATAGTTATAGGTATTCTGTCTTCGGTTAGTTGATTATATGTGTGACCTTGTCGCTTCCATTTTATTTTCATTTTCATTTTGGTGTGCGATATTTAAGAATAGACGCGCTACCTTTGTCTGTGTCGCATTAAGCTGATCTATACGGTTGTTATTCGCGACATATCTGTCTATCACTTTACTTGTAAACTTGGCCGTACCCATGTAGGTGCACAATATGATTATATCAGCACAAGCATACGGTAAGTATCCTTCTTATAATGCACCTGCAAACAAATTGATGTTACCGACGAAGCAACGACTGGTTTGCGCATTAGTAAATGAGATAAAACCTTTTAATTACAGCACAACCTAGAGCTACCTGTATCGTACGTAATTGAAATGAAAATATATGAGCTCAATTCACGCTTATGAATAAATTAAATAAAAATATGACTTCTCACCCATAAACTGGAATTTAAGTACCACATTAGCACATTTTGTGTTATAAATAGCAATAGGACTAGCTTATCGAACATAGATACAGAATAGTGATAGTAATAGTTGTAAAATAGTAGATTCAGAATGATGCGTTTTCTATACGTCAGCAGTATTTCGTTCACTTTATCGCACTAGTGGACTATTTAATTATGGCTGGACACTGAACCTAGGTGTTGCCATATACCAGTGATCGAACGTGAATGTTCTCATTAATCTGTTATTTGCGAGGTGCAGCCTTGTGGCTTTCGCTCTTAATTTATCAGTTTTGATAACACATCCATAATTGGTTAATTAATTAAAACTTACCGGTTTCTGAAAAGCCGATACGGACAGAATGCAAAGCTATTTTAACTGGTGAACTGAAAATAACTGCCAAATATCAAGTAACTTGTGAGTAGTACTAAGCCAATCACACTGATTAAAATCAAGTTAAAATGAGTTTTATAGTCTCTCGGCATAAGGCTGTTTCAAGAAGGGAAGAAGGCTGTATCAGAGTATTCTTTTTCAAAAACAGATCCGGATTTTTTTCATAAAATTATTCTTTCTTAAAAGCACACTGCAAGCAAAACACATTGAAACACAAGTCGTGTAAAATATTTCTAACCAGTAGCCAAGATTACTTTCAGATATTTTTAAGTGACTTGCCTTGTAACGTTTTCAAGGCTACATATTAAAAATTAGTACCTAAGTAAGGCGACACTAAACGGTCTACAAATTATAACACTAGTTCATATTTGTGATCATTAAGAATTACCACGAAACAACAACGACATCACACTTGTAATTCCCGAACGGTTTGGCAGAGGTGTGCCTAATAGTAAATCCACATTTCACCAGTTTCATTTAAGTCCCATGTATATCATAAGGGGAGCCTATTGCCATCGATCGGGCGCAAAAATCTTCAGTAACCAGGTACATAAAACACTTCTGAACTTCAATGTAATATAGTTTACATGACCTACGAGGAGGCTTCATCTGACACACACACATTTCAAAGATGATGGATGACCGAAGTCCGCCACAAGCTGACTAACCAGACCGCAAAAGCTAACATATTTGCATAGTTGAGGGAAACTGAATCGTTAGAATCACTGGGGGCAAATTTCTGGAGGACTTACGATCTATTGTCCTGGCCGTCGTGACAAAGTAGCAGATGGAATGGACACGGAACTATTTTCGCATCCGACCAACTGTTAGTACCTTCCACTACGTACTTGAAACTGGAAAAGGAAAATATTTCTGTTTCTTAAACCAGAACGATCCTCGGACGTACGTACGTCAAACAGGGTGGAGATGACAATACGGCAATAAATTAAACTTCGTATACCTCATGAGGTCATGAGTCAAGCTGTTCGCAGTCTCCGTACAAAAATTTAATAGAAAATATCCAGTAGTTTAGTCACAGGATATTTGTTTTTAAAATCAAATTCAAAGCATTTATTTCAATTAGACCATTACAGGCACTTTTGAATGTCACAAAAAACAAAGAAAGCTAAGCTACAGTCACAGACACAAGGCATAATAACTTGTGAAATTACTGAAGTTGCATCATTTTTTGCGTTTTCTACATGATATTGATTAACAGGCTAGCACCGACAGGTTAACCCCCTGTAGTGGTAGACATTAAAACATGTTGCACACTTGCTACTTCAAAAACCTTCGCCAATTTTTTTTCTTAAAATTTCCTGATGCGAATTAGTGCTAAATTATACCTAAGGTTAGTAAAGCAATTATCAATGTTGATAAATTCTTTTTCGTTAACAGTTTTATGCTATTTAGTTGAGTTTTATTTTTATTTGATTTCGATTTTAGGATTTATTTGATTGTTTAAAAATATTCCCATGAACTAGTATTACAGTATTTTTATTTATTGTCGTCTCCACCTTATCATAAAGAATTTTCACAGCAGCAGCAGGTTTGAACTATTTCGCTACGCAACGAAAAATAATTAACGAATTAGCAACACCAAATTTATCGTGCAAACCTTGTTAAACTTGGCACCTAAAAACCAAAACACTCAAAATCAAAGTAGTTAACAATTTTCCATACAAAAACGCAATTCACTAATTAAATTTTACGTTTTTCCCACAATCAGATGATAGATAAAAGGTAGCCATTGCTGGCATAGAAATAAAACCGCAAGGGAACCATTCAAAGAGTAATAGCGGGTGAAGTAGACTGGTGGTCATCTAATAACATCGTTCACAGTACTGCCCCGCTAAGCATAAGAGCAGTAAGAATGTTTTGCATAGTTTTGAGTAATTGGCGTGCAATGTTTTTGGTACAATTTTGTTTTTCCGGACTTCTTTTTTTAAGTTATATTAATTGTGATGATTGAAACGTGTAGACCAAATAAAACGCTTTTATATTCTTCAGTCATTATTAGAATGGTTTTTAATGTCGAAAATCCGAATATCTAGTATTACTTAAAGCAACGGAAATTGATCCTTAACAAAATTTAACAGTCCCCGATAAGCTATTAAAACAACTGTCAGTACATCTGGTAGAGCTCGTTGCGCTGATTCAGGATCAATATTTAACTCATTTTGTCAAAAATTGCACTTACTGCTGAAATCGCTAGCGCAGCAGAGTAGTTTTACGGTCGGGTGCTATTATGACCGAAGCCAAGGTCAGATTTCGGTTAACCGTCAAAATAATTGATTTTCTGTATCGCAAACATCGAGTGTTTTTTACCCATGCAAATCATAATAAGAATTGTATTCAAGAGATACTTTTTAGTGTTAGTATTTTTTTTGTGTGATGATTAATGATAATCATTATACAGTATTTAATGCTTAAAAATAACTATGTTTACAAAAGGCTCTGTCAATTATAACATATTTCAAGAATAACATGTTGAAGCAGCCTCGGTTAGACAAGTCAATGAACTATGGTAAATTAAGATTGAAACACCATTTTTTCGTTGTTCACTATAGTCGATCATGAAGACCCAGTAGGTATTCCCATTTTTTTCAGGGTGACTAATGAGAATAACTTCACAAACAAAACATCTATTAAAATGTTATAAAACATCATTCATCACGAAGTACGTACTTAAAAAAACTAACGATGTTTGATGTCTTCAATAAACAATATTACGATAACCGTCCTCATGACACATTTTCATTATTCATGGGCTGTTCGCATGTCCTTTGATAGTCGATAAAAAGCCCCAACTAATACTGACCACTTACGTAGTTAGAGCCCTACAAATTAGGCCTCGCTTTTATAAGTCAGACATGAATCAAGGCCAAAAACGTAGGTCACAGTCATTCTTTATTCGAATTTACGTCATGGCTTAAGTTCAAGCATCGATCGTTCGAGACAAAACACGTAATTGAGAAGTTTCTTCAGACAATTTCAAGGAAATAATATCATTTAACAATGACATTATTATGACAAGTTTATTCTCATGAGACAATAATTTGAAATGCTTGTGAGATTGTACCCGCTTAATGAACGTGGGAATGTTAATTGAGCATGATTATATGATCGATACCATGATCTGAAATTAATAAGAAACTAGATATTAAATTGATACTGATGTGTGTAAGACTTTCACTCAACCGCAGATTTTAACTTTGCTGTTAACTTTTTTTTTTTTGTTTCTGTCCTGTTGTATTTACATTAACTAAATAATTATATTTAATAGTATTTATTATATTTAATATTTGTTATGCGTTGTATGATTATTGTTAACTTATTTTGTGTGTATGCTCGTCATGTCTCTGCAAACAAATAAATATTTTTTCTTTCTTTTTTTTACTCTGTAGGTATCACTCTGTCGCTGTCTGTTTTCAATTCATATGAGGTTTACCATTTTAGTTTTCCGTAAAACAAAAGTATAATGATTACAAAATGCATATTTTCTTTGCAACTAACCGACAATTAGGAAATCATATTGCAATTTAATCACGTCAAATATCACGAAGAGTAGAGATAAGATCAATTCTCTGCTATAAAATACTAATTAGTCTTAGCCAATAAGCCGGCTAACATTTCAGAGCCGCCATAAAGGCGCCTCATAACTAGACTGGATACGTATTTTAGATAAATCGTCGCTCTTCGGTCCGTCTGGGCACTGCAGTCTAGGCTCGCATGTCCAGCGCATCGGGAACAGATAAAATGCATGGATTAATCTATCCCAAGTCGGCAGATAGCGATCTAAATAACGAGGATCGTGAACAGATAAAGACTAATCAGAACTCAGCTTGCTAATTAAAGATTAAAATGCTTGCAAGGCGCCATTACTGTCGCCCAATTAGCGAAGATGAAACTTTATTATATGGAATTGAGTGTTCGCCAAGTTTTATGCAGAGTTAAAATGCACATTTTTTTTTGTTCACTTTTACGGATAGCTATTAAAAGCATCACCAATTAAAAAGCCGTTGGTCCTCTTACTTGACGTTGAACCTGTACAAAGAAAAATGTCAGTCAGTTGACAGTGCAACGTAAATATTCCAGGATTAGGTTTGACGATCTGCAATACATGTTAAGATTAGATTGAAATTCCTTTTGGTTTCAATTTTATGAAAGAAAATTATAACCATTTCCCCCGGCGCGCGTGCGCAATCAGTCTAGTTCATTTCCTGCACCAATCTTCGGTAAACACTTTTGTAATAGGTACTCAAAAATTAGGTACTAGGTACCTAATAGAAATAGGTAATCAGAAATTCTAAATGTGATTAACGGAATGAGAAACACAAATATTAAATTGATGTTTTGTTTGTTCCAGATTGTGGCGCGGCAGCTCCGTGGCGCCCGGCCACACACCAGTGCTGATGACACAATAAATTGTGATGCTGACACGAACAGAAGCCTATAGGAACCTACGTCCTAGAGGACGAAGAAGGACGTTGTAGCTAACACCTTATAGTTAACACTAGTTCTAATAACCCTCCTTTTGGGCATCGCCCCACTCGGATCAAAATGCAAGTGCCTAATTTTATAATAATGTTGGGTAATCGCCGTAACTTAATATTTAGAGTGAGCATCGTGTTTAACATCGCCGTTTTGTTATACGCGGCGGTACATTACTCCGGGAACAGCGCCCAGGGGGTTGAATGGGTGCCAATCACCGGGGATGGCGCCGAGAGGCTCGCAGAGTACAGGTATCTCAAAGAAGATGTGCGGAACGATACCTCGATCAAACTGCCGGAGCCTAGTGCGCGCATTTTTGGGGAATTCACTTCCCAAAAGGTGATTCCGTCGACGATGTCCACGGTTAAAAAGACTGTATCTAGTACCGCGTCGGACGTAGATAAGAAAATAAGTGCAGTGCCATCTGAAGCTAACACAGTAAATGAGTCGCTCAACGTACGCTTGTACGATGACAGTGTTTTGTCTAATTCCACGCTGCAGCAGCTGAGGTTGCTGCTCGAGTGCAACGATAAAAACTTTTTTCCCGAGACAATGCAGCGCGGAGAGTATTGGGTGCTGAAGAACTACGTGCGTGCCAATCATGGTGCTATTGCATGTCATGAGACCATCACGTACACCACTCACGGTGGCTTCGAGTTCCTCGACAACCTGCTTCCTCTAATAGAGCGGTAAGTGTCTACCTAAGTTTATTTAATTATTAATTCCAAGATTGCGCTTCAGTTGTAATTGTGGCGTCTCGTTTTGAGTCGTCGTTTCATCACAGTGCTGAGACTCACTCACGACTTCTTTGGCAACAGTCCTCGTCTGAGTATTGATGTCGGCGTCGTGTGGTGTCATAAAAACATTAAACAATACTCGAATTAAATTAATACAACAACTACTACACTATTCGTTGCTTAAGTTAAAGTCATTGTCAATTACTTTTGTTATCTTTTTATCTTTAAATATTTAATGATTGTTCGATCATAATAGCGTACTGTGTAACAGGTTCTTCAAGTTCCCATTACTTCACATCACATTGCAATCCATGTGTAGCCGTAATAGATAAAATAACATATCGCATGTAGTTATTATTATTGATACGTATGCATATGATATTCAAATAAGGATTCTTGTACTCTTTGTGTGAATAACATTTTTGTTTTTTTCTTAATCGGTTACGCCATGTTTAAGCTTACAAACAGCTTTATTATAAAGGGTGTGAAAAGACCCTTAACGAAGCCGAAAGGCACTTGTTCTCCTAGTCATTGTGATCATTTTTTTGTTCTGGACCATACCTGGGAACCTTCTAGTTACGGAGATATTGGGGGTCAAAGTTCCAATTTTTTCACAAGTTTTTTTTAAATACTACCTACTTTTTAAGGTTCTAACTTTACTCCAATTACCTCCATGGTCCGTTTACTATTCAAAGCATCCATCAGCAATAAGTTTTGAGCGCATTATATTGAGTTTTACCGTAAAATATGATTTTTGACCCCAAAAAAAAATTTCGTTTCCCAGCAAAAATTTTTGCGTAAAGTTACTTAGTTTGATGTATAGAATGCTTGGTTGACGGCTTGGTGAAGGGTCTGTTTACACCCCGTATAGGCACCACAGACAGACAGCAAGACTGTTTCCAAAGTCATAATCTCAATAATGTGTGTAAAAACTCTTTCTCACGGTTTTAATAGAGTGGACTTTTAATGTCAGTAATGTGTGCTGTTTTATAAATGCAGTACATGTTAGACTAACAGTCCAAAACGGACACGCCAATATCACGTCTATGAGAAAGAAAATAGCGTGGAAAATGGCTTGTAAAACCGCAGCTACTACTCGGCAAGAAAATAAAAGTTTTATGCTTTATGTTAAGCAGATTACTAGGTTTTTATGTCTTGCTAGTGCCTTGCACTACATTATTATTTTCTTGATAAACAATAAACTCTGAAACCATGGATTATCACACATTAAAATAATGACGATTTACGTTCATGAAGTTTCGAAGAGCATTATGGTGTCATAAACCAACCATAAAACTAGTGCTAAAGACTAAAGACTAGATTACGGCCAGTTCCTAAGGGGAAGTGCCTAGGTAGCCGGCGAAATTCAAATTTTCTTACGTTTTTAAAATTAATTCATTTAGCCCCATTTCATGACTTTTTCATGAAAAACTTATTGAATAGGGTTAAATGAATTTAGAGGGTTGTATTGATGATTTTAATTATTATAGTTCTGAAACTACATAGGTATAAGTCCCATCATGTAAAAAGAACGCTGAGCGACAGTGGAGGGGATGTGTTTGCGCACGTTAAACAGACGCATCCTAAAGTAATAAGCTATTGTTTTATAATATAAGTATAATTGATTCATTGTAGCATCGTAATAGGTACTTTACTAGCTACTTAGTACTTTGGAATAAGAAAAATTGAGAATATTTATTTGAGCGGTCAGCCAGCGTTCTTTTTACGCGACGGGACCTATGCGTGTTACTAGCGCGACTCATTTTATATCAAAATACAACCTGACACTGACTTGCAAATTGCAAAAAACCTAAGAAAATTTGAATTTCACGGGCTACCCTGGAGTTTCCACCTTAAACTTAAATCAACAAAAACATGTGCTGGAATTGGCTGACTGGTATAAGGAAGGCCAATCAAACCACTTGACATTAGTTTGATAATCTAATGGCTATGTTTTTTATTAATTAGAGACTCCCAGAGATACCTCTCTTTTCTCTGGGTACTTAGTAATTTTTACAAAGATCTATCAAACAGAATATCGCGTGCGGTAATACTGGCAATAAATCCTAACCTGACATACAAAATGGCATCTACAGAGCTAAGGGTAATCATGTTTGCGAAATAATATAGGCTGTCCTGTATTTCATGAATGCCCCAATTTAGTTATTAGAAACTCATTATTGCTGACTATTTTGTAATATACATATATGTATATGTAATACACAATCAAATAAGTTGATCAAAAGCCTTTCATAATGCCCTATAATTATCTAGTTCTGATGCAATAATTTTGAATGAATGCTTTGTATGTAGGTAGGTAGAGGTACAATTTGAATGCATTATTGAGTTGTAGTCTTTTGATGTCAAAAGTGAAAGGAGAGTGCCTATTTATGGTGCCAAGATACAAGTTCTATTTTTGAAGTTGGAAACAAAAGGAGATAAGTGCTTAAACACAGGCATTCGAAAAAACTAGTTGAATTTGAATACAAAAGAATCGAGTATTAAAATTGATGTCGTGTCTAATACAAATTAGTTGTCGTGCTCATACGGACACAATACCGTCGATATGATGTCATCATTACTTTTTTGACAGCCCTGTGTTTATTGTATTTTGTACTAGCTTATGCCCGTAGCTTCGCTCGCGTGGAGCTCGGGAATTGCCCACGGGATCTTACTTCTGGGATAATAAGTAATATACAGGGTGTAAACAGACCCTTCACGAAGCCGTCAACTAAGCATTCTGTATATCAAACTAAGTAACTCTACGCAAAAATTATTGCTGGGAAACGACTTTTTTTTTTGGTGTGAAAAATCACGTTTCAAATTGGAACTTTAACTTTCAATATCTCCAGAACCTGTGGTTTCCCAGGTATTGTCTAGAAGAAAAAAATTATCCCAATGATGGGCAGAATATGTGGTTTTCGTTTTCGTTAAGGGTCTTTTTACACCCTTTATGTGCTATATGTGCTATTTTCTATACCAGATACATGTATTTACCGTCAATACCGCTCTGTCAGCGTCATTGAAGCCTCAACACCTTGTAGCTCTGGTATCAATTTAAACATTGTTTTCCAAATGCCGCCAGAATCCTGGGCACTTTTTCCGTTGACAGCAATACGGACAAATTTTATGACGCCTTGTAATTCTTTGATACATGTACAGTCACGGACTTTAATGGTTGAGCCACTTGCAAACTTTTAAATTTTGCAGTTTTATAAATTCACGAGATTACACGATTAAACACGAACTCAAACCGCTCGGAAACAAGATGACAAATTACTAATAATCGGAAATAGTCTTATCCATAGAGGTTGCATTATGACTAATAAGTTGTCAATGATAAATCCATACAATTTTGCATACAACCTGACCTCCTTTGAATTAGAGCGTTATTTCTGAAAACCTATCCGAAGACAGTGACAGTTGAAATGTCGATGTCAGTGACGATAATTTTCGAATTTTGGTGAATCGTAGCCGTAGTTATTTACGCGATGCCGGTTGCTGTTTCTGAAGAAATTTTCCACAGAATTGTAACAATGCATCAGCAGGGTCTGAGCATTCGTGCGCGTGTGCGGGGATGAGCTCCGAAGGTGAAGGAGAACTGGTTCAACTACCGCCTCTTACAAATGCCGTGAACTATATCATCATTTTGAAAGATAATACGCTTCCCTGTGTAAGGATTGCGTATCCACAGCACGAAATGGCAAATATTAATTTTATTCTTCATAATTGTGCCATACATTGAACAAGGATTGTGTTGATATACATCCAGACATAATGGTAATTCCATGGCCAGCTAAATCCCCGGACCTGAAACCCACAGAAAACCGCTAAGGTTTAATGGTGCATCACCGTAATGAACGAAGAAAAGAAGATCTGGCTCAATATTGGCTAAAAGTATGGGAAAACATGCGAGGGACATGCAATTACGATTGCTAGATGTAATAGACAGCCAAGGAGCACATATTATACTCGATACGTCAGTCCAACAATATTGATTGATAAACGAAATAAAACTATTTTTCAAAGGTTGACTATTTTTTTAGCTTAGCACATTTTATTTACTCTTCGGGGATTACAAGCATGATATTATGTTATGTTATGTTACAAACAAGTAATCTATTTTATTTGCTAAATTTTACTTTATTATTTAGATACCTTGTTGGCAACATACCATATTAATTCAACGTTAAAATCCCTATTAATGTTTTGTCAATCGTGCGTTTCTATTCACCCCGTTTAACGGCTATATTATACATATATGTATGCAACAGTAATCATAATTGTAATGAACGTCATATTGGTCGCTACGGATAAAATCATGGGTTCAAGTTTTTCCGATGTCGAAATTATCAATCATAATTTCTCCGTACGTCAACGTTACTATGGCTACGCTAAAACAATTGTCGCTAGGTTACGGTTGCTACACCTGTAATTGGTGGACTTTGAGTAGTCACTATGTACTATGTACGAATATAACCGACTAAACCCGATTTGCATTACACGGCTAAAATACGAATACTGGCAAGTGGCTCAACAATTAAAGTCCGTGACTGTACATATTTTGATTATACGTAGTTAGTAAATAAAGGAGCTCGTGAGCTTAATAACGACAGCCACACGGGTAGATCTTCTATGTTAAGCCACACTTGCCTAGCTTGGTTTGTGGATGGGTCACCGTCCAGTACATTCCGAGTTTCATACGTGTCTCGGAAAGCACGTTAAGAAGCCGTTGGTCCCGGCCGTCATTTGTAGATCTTTGACAATCGTTACAGGTAATCAAGGATCTGAAAGTCTGACAACCAGTCTTACTAAGGGGTACCGTATTGTCCAGTACTAACTGGGTTGTGGAGGTCAGATAGGCAGTCGCTCCATATAAAGTACTGGTTTTCAGCTGCATCCGGTTAGACTGCCGACCACGACATAGTTGGGAAAAGGCTAGGCAGATGATGTGGTTTGTACATTATGAGATACATAATGCAACTGCAGTAGTCACAACCCTGGGATCGACGTCATCGCCACCCCACACGAAGCTGCGTCGACGACACAAAACATCACTAAATATTAAAAAAATTCAATCAAATTAAACCAATTATTACCGAGGATTTTATTATTATTTTATTATTATTTAATTCCAATTCTGGGTTAAGCTCGCCATTGTACATAAGCTATATTATTGCAATTTGTATGTGTATTTTTTCGTTATTTTGTGTGCAATAAAGAATAAGAATAAGAATAAGAATGAGTATTAAATTCATTTTAAAAAGTAGCTTTACCATTATGGATTTTGTCCGTATGGCCAATCAATTGATATACTTTTTATGAGCTGTCAAAACGCGATTCGCCCATAGACTATGTATACACACCTATGACGTCAATTAGCATTTGTCAACTCAACCATTTAAAGCGACTATAAATCTAAGTTTACATGTAAATCGGGTTTTCAGTCCTAAAATAAAATGCTTATTTAAAGAAGTTGTTTCTTGGAATTATTGTTTAATAGTGATCATTAAATCAATATACTGAGCTTTATTTAAATGCATCTAATCGATATAACTGAACTTTAAATAAGAAATACAAAATTCTCCCATGAAATTTTGATTAATCTGAAATTCCCAAGGTAATGGGTGACTAAGGCTTTACATTAACATTTAACAGTAAATAATGTAATTAATTAAGTAGCACAGACCACGCTTTGTTTTTTGCGAAGTGTTAGGCAAAATCGGTTGGTACACCCACATTTTTTTAAATTCTTATATCAAAAGGAAAGTAGCTTCATCATAACTTAACCTATTCTAAACTAAATTTCATATACAATATAAATTAAAACAAATCAGCAAGGAGAATTGCTATCTCCGACATTTGGCAAATTATGTTAAGTCTCATGTGATAGGCCATTAACCGTGCAGAACCCAATAACACTTGCACGACCTGGAAATCCAACCCAGGCCCTCACGTTCATCAGTAAAGGCACAAACCCACCGCGGCGCACGGATAGGCCACGCACGTTTGATAAGCTTCGCTTTGCAAGAAAATGTATATGATTGTGCGCACTGCAAACCACGGACACGCTATGCATCATGCGCCTTTACGCTTACGACCACCAGGTCAACGAGGCAGCTAAGTAGCACATTTGTTAATTAAAAAAACTGTCCAAACAAACTGCAAACTGTGCTCTCATATTTTGATGTACCTAGAGCAAATTTAACGAGGTATAATTTCTGTGACTGGAATCGAAAGGCAAATTAGTTTTGTTGATAAAGCTTGAAGCGTAGCGAAGTAACTGGTATGAAAACTGTATTAAGTAATAATTGAATTTTGATAGGGCAAGTCAATCAATAAATCATGGTTTACGAGTTACGTTTTATATGTATGAGGATTTTTAAATAATATTAAATTAGGTGTTGCCCGCGACTTCGTTCGAGAAAAAAAAGTTGCAGGTGTGCTATTCCAGACTACATATAATGTATCCGTGCCAAATTTCATCCAGATCCGTTCAGCCGTTCTGGCGTGATTGAGTAACAAACATCCACATCCATCCAAACGACAAGACTTTCTCTTTTCATTTTTCTTACATTATATTTTATTAACAAAAAACATAAAAAATTGTAGCCCACCGGCATCGGGAACAGCGTCCGAGCTAGCGGAGGTCAGGACTCTTGAGAGAGCAACCTCCTAACAATACGAGCCGTGTCTAGAAGTACTGCTTTATCGATAGCTGCAGCTTCAAATCCAGATCCAGCTGCCAAGGGGGCCTCCTCAGATGTTGGTCGAGGCTATTGGCCGACACGACTATCGGCACAATGACTAAGATAAAAAGTAAACAAATTATTGTTTGTAATCTTACAAAATGTTGTAAAGGTGCGATTGCACCAAAATTGTCGAACATTTTGCAGCATGCAGCAGATTTGTTCGCGAACATGTTTCGCGAAAATGTACAGTGTGATGACACATTTGTTAAACTTAAATGATCAATGAATTAAAGTAAATGTTCAAAAATGTAACATTTACAACAACATTTTGCAAGATTACTACCAATAATTTATTATAAGAAACATTAATGCTATTTAAATGCTCTGTCAGAATGAACATGAAACTTTTAAATGATTGACCTTTACAAATTAATAAATGAAAAATAAAATCCATTTCGTAATTGATATTGATGCCTCGTTAGTCAACTTTTAATTAGGTCACGTGGACGTTTAGTACGGTTTTTTTTTCGGTGTTTATTTGACGTTAAAAGCTTGAAAGCATTGCGTATTTCAGTAGAGTAATAGCCCTCAACACATCAAGCTATACATTTCCAGTATAACGTGGCCTCGCTTTGTACAGATTTCCCGTACAATGAGAGATCCGCATAAACTGGTTTTGTATAGCTTGAGTGGTCACCGTGCGTACGAGTGGTGCGTCCTAAGTTTCGATCCCAGGCAGGCACAGATTAAGTGCCTTTTAAGCAATTTTGCTTCATATTTAGAGTGTTTTATTAACGTCATGTATTTATATTGGGTGTGCCACACTAGTTTTGATCTTAAACGAAACCGTGATGAGCTCAAAGTTCACGCAGAAACGAACCGTTCAAAAATGATTTACCTCATCACTTTCATCATCATTTCTCACACAGTATGTTGCAATAAAAAACATCTGTATCACTAAGATAGCTGACCGTTCTTTCTACCTTTGTTTTGTATTGCAAAACTGATCACAATCGCTTTGTTGTAATTGGTATTGAGCTCATTAAATAACAGCAATTAAAAGCACAGCACAAAATATTAATACATATCTGTACCTAAGTGCGCATATAAAATAACTAAATAGTTAATCTAAGTAAGATGATACAACAAATAGTAACAAACATTGAGGTAAATCAGTTACAAACTGGTTATTTTTTCGTCAGTAAGTATGAGTTATGTAGTGGTTTACACTTTACCGACCTTGAGCTTTTTTGTTGAGAAAACTGCGTTCATCTACTGTTTCCAGAATACATAAAGAAGCTTGACACAAGGTTTGAAGTATCAAAAGTAATAAGACAAAATATTTGTGAGCAATTTACTGAAGTAGTTACCTAACCAGACCACCTTTAGGTAGGTACACTAAACTAGTTAATGATAAATTTATCGTACCGTACCTATGTATAAAGGGTGTAAATAGATCCTTAACGACGCCGAAAGGCCCTTGTTCTCTCCGCTATTGCGATGATTTTTTGTTCTAGACCATACCTGGGAACCTTCTAGTTACGGAGTTATTGCGGGTCAAAGTTCCAACTTTTTCACATGTTTTTTTTTAATGTAATTTTTTAAGGGTATAACGTTACTTTAAATACCTCCTTGACCCGTTTACTATTGAATGCATCCATAAGCACAATGTTCTGAATGCTTTACATTGAGTTTTACCGTAAAAGGTTATTTTTCACTCCAAAAAAAAAAGTCGTTTCCCAACAATAATTTTTGTAAAGGGTTACTTAGTTTGATGTTCAGAATGCTTGGTAAACGGCTTCGTGAAGGGTCTGTTTACACCCTGTATAAGAACTATTTTGGCATGCATACTATAAATACTCAGCTACGTACAAGTACGCAAGATTACATTTGCAATATTTATAAACCCATTAAATCCGAAAGTGGGTATCGTCAACGTGCTCAGTCCATAACCGGCGCTGGCCCCGAGTGAGGACAGAGGGCAGCCATCATTACCATCTAGTGACCATGTCATTGCCAGTCCGGTCATATTCCTGACCTACGTATGGCCGTTAATTACTCTGTCTAATCACATGCAAACGTTTTGTTAAGTCGTTTGACGTTTGTTTGGAGTTTGACGTTGCCTCGCTAAGTACACTTCAACCAACTTATACAGGGTGTAAACAGACCCTTCACGAAGCCGTCAACCAAGCATTCTATACATCAAACTAAGTAACTTTACGCAAAAATTATTGCTGGGAAACGACTTCTTTTTTTGGGGTGAAAAATCACATTTTACGGTAAAACTCAATGTAACGCACTCAAAACATTGTGCTGGTGGATGGATTGAATAGTACGGGGGTCGTGAAGGTGTTTAAAGTAAAAATCTTACATTAGAAACATGTATTTAAAAAAAAACTTGTGAAAAAGTTGGAACTTTGACCCCCAATATCTCCGTAACTAGAAGGTTCACAGGAATGGTCTAGAACAAAAAAAAATCGCAATGACGGGGAGAACAAGTACCTTTCGGCTTCGTTAAGGGTCTTTTTACACCCTTTATGTGCAGGCGGGAAAACATAGAACCAGTGCTTCCAGATCCCAAAAGTAAAATTACAGTGTTGTCAGCTAAACGTGACATTTACGTATTAAATGTGATAAAATATGATTGTAAATTAAATACAGTATATTTATACACTGTATTTTATCAGTACAGTATACAGTAGATAAGTCTAAAATACTTACAGTAATAATCTACTGTAATTACAGTGAATCTGGAAGCACTGCATAGAACTAAAATAAATGTACCGAGATTGACATATCGATGCAAATTTACTTGACAAGCAGCGCCACCTTGAACTGCGTACTTTAAGTGGTCATATTATAATTTCGTTGCGCAGTCAATTTAGTTCCTGCAACTCGGTAATAGGTATAAAGTTTGCAAGAAAATGTTAAATGGATGATCATTAATTTACTGCACCGCTGTTGCTACGTAAACTTTAAAGGTTATCAAACATGCAACTTTACCGTTTTAAAAGAAAAATGTGGAAAAGTTTGGTTTTAGAATGTTAATCAAAGTTAGATAGGAACGCTTTACCTGAAACCTCTTTCAAGGCAAGTTTAATGTTTTGCACTTTTAGGCCGTTTATTTTTAACCTTTCTGCAAAATCCTTGCGACAATTAGCGTTCAATAAAATATTATTATCACTTCTTACTCGGAAATGAGTTGTATTTGCACTGGACCGCGTGACGGCCTTTAACAACTGTTATCAAGGTTGTGCCCGTCAATCGTTCATACATAGAGCTCTGGAGCCAACTATTGTGCAAGAGATAAGTGGAACAATTTGCGAACACGTATCGGCGGATACGGCGAGTCAGCGATACTGCGCCGGTCGTAGCGCTGGTAGACCCGTTCATTTTGAGAACAAACGAGTAGTTTTTCATCCTCCCATTTATTTAATTACTTAAAAAGTGAATGGGGATAAAGTTGCAAAATGTATCAATTTAGGGACAAATAAGTTGAATTTGGGGAGTATTTAGAAACTGGATCTAGCAGCCCTGGCCGGCCGCTTGCGTTCGCGCAGACTCTGGCAGACAGACATACGCCGAGTCCACTCGCCGCTCGCCGCGAACATGCGCAGTGCGCACACGCCGCGCCGGGTGGCCCAGTTTCGGTGCTCGTAGCTCGCACACCACCGGATTTACGGATGAATACACATGAATATGCACTTTCATATTTATAAATGAATGCTAATTAATTATTCGTTTGTTTCGAAATCGATCAATATGTTACTGAACTTATGAACGCTTTTACTTAAAATGTTGTTTGAAAACAATAATCTAACTGGTGAATTGACCAGAACGCGTGTCAGTATGTATTTCATTATTCGAAACTGTGTTCTTAATTTAAGAGACAGATGGAAACCAAAGTAATGATTAATTGTCATCAAGCGATGACAATGTTTTTGCTCTATTTACTTACTCAATCTTTACTTAATTAAAATGAGTGAGTTCATCTTTCGAAATATTTTCTTCACAAACTCGGATGACCCCGAAATCGTTAATAAAAAGTACGTTAGCCGAATGTTCTTAATGAATTCATAGATCTAATTCGCGGATGAGAACAGTGAAACGTCACGCAGACTCCGAATAGTTGAGTTGTCGAATACTTATGTTAATATATACGGAACCGGTTCACGCTCATCTCTAGTTTCCACGACGAAAAGTGAAAATACGCGCATCGAGGTGTGTTGTGTTGTCATCGACTGAGTAAAGTAAACAATAAGTAGGTACCTATGTCTCCCGCGCATCCCATAATACTCTAACGCCTATAAAGGGTGTAAATAGATCCTTAACGAAGCCAAAAGGCACTTATTCTCCCCGCTATTGCGATAATTGTTTTGTTCTAGACCATACCTGGTAACCTTCTATTTACGGAGTTATTGGGGGTCGAAGTTCCATCTTTTTCACAAGTTTTTTTTTTAATACGAATTTTTAAGGTGATAACTTTTCTTTAAATACCTCCATGACCCGTTTACTATTCAATGCATCCAAAAGCACAATATTTTGAATGCGTTACATTGAGCTTTTCCGTAAAATGTTATTTTTCACCCAAAAAAACAAGTCGTTTCCCAGCAATAATTTTTGTGTAGGGTTACTTAGTTTGATGTACAGAATACTTGGTTAACGGCTTCGTGAAGAGTCTGTTTACACCCTGTATAAGACGCTTCTCTTGAGTGATCTTACATTAAATTCATTTTTCACATTTGGTTCTTACGTATCATTTCGAGTGAAAGACTGCGAAAATTCATGTAAATTGAGCCGTCTGTTTTGGGATCAATGTCTGTGTTGACTATTCTCATGCGCTATTTCTATAAATACAATGGCCAGGTTAATGACAGTTTTTCAAACTTGTGTTAACTGCCGTGATTGCTGACTGATTCCAGTCATTCGTCGCTGTCCCTTCAAAGGGACATAATATGGGAAAATGCGTTCATCCTTCCCTTTACCACCGGCAACGATGTTTAAAGGCGAGGATGGCACAGATCAACTTTCATTTATCACATACAGTGTTGAATTCATGAAAATATTAGATACTATTGTATAAGCCTCAATAGAAACAATCCACATCTCAAATAAAATCAACACCAATCCAGCTTCTACAATGGCTATGATAATCTTTTTTCGAAAACCACCGAAGCAAAGCATTTCTTCATTCAGCCCACATGTCATGACTAAACCAAATTATCTCTATCGTCTCCAAAACCGAAGTGGATCTAACTGTACACACACGCGAAACCAAACGATGTAGATTTGTAGAACTAGACTAGATTGTAACAGCTTTTGGCAAGATGCCTTGTGATGACGTACCATGCGTAAAATATTCGTAGTCCGTCTACTACGTTATTTCATTCAAAATTGTGTGAGAACATGAGTCGTTTTTATATCGAGCACGTTCGTGCTGTACCATTTACACATGTTATCGTTATCTGCACTATATATTTATATGGAGTTCCTCTCAAAGCGTATGTGTCACAAATATAATAGTTTAATTCAATGTTTTATTTCGATTAGGTAATTATTTTTGCGATAGTTTTAGTAACGCGTGTGCCAATATCTTTTAGAGGCATAAAACATAGCCACTGCCTGTTTTTGCATGAGGTCCTGGATTCAATTCCCGGGTCGGGCAAAGTGTCATTGGGTTTTTCCACCTGGAAATTCTCAGTAGCGGCGCAGAGTTAGGATTTGTACCCGGTTGATGGTAGTAGGTTCGTTGCATAGCTGGTGAAATGTGGATCTATTATAAGGGGTGTAAAAAGGCCCTTAACGAGGCCGAGAGATATCTTGTTCTCGTCATTGCGATAATTTTTTGTTCTGGACCATTACTTCTAGTTACGGATATTGGGGGTCAAAGTTCCATCTTTTTTTTTTAATTGTCGGACTAAATGTTAATGTTAATGTCTAATGTTAATTTATAACTCTACTTTAAATACCTCCAAGACCCATGTACTATTTAATGCAGCCATTAGCACAATGTTTTGAGTGCGTTACATTGAGTCCTACCGTAAAACGAGAATTTTCACCCCAAAAAAAGAAGTCGTTTCGCAGCAATAATTTTTACGTAGATTTACTTAGTTTGATGTACAGAATGTTTGGTTCAGGACTTCATAAAGGGTCCGTTTACACCTCTGCCTATCCTTTCGGGGAATGCGTGTCAATACAATGTTACATAGCATTTTTGTCACGAATGAATTATTTCTAGAAAACTCTGAATTAACTTTAGGCTTCATTAAAAAAGCAAAGAATTCGTCCAACGGTGGACTTTACTTTCTTCGGGTGACAACATAACCGGTTCGTTAAGCAGAAAATGAAAACAATTGCGTAAGCGCATTAGGCCCTCACTTTTACCCAATATTTGCCTTTTCTTTACTAATAGAAGTGAAGTGCTGAAATATTTGCTAATGTGTGTTGTAATTGGTAATGGATACTAGACAAATATTCTGCCCAAAATTGTATATGTTTAAAATAATGGAACATACATCAGCGAAAACATGATTAAAAAAAAATCAAATGTAGAACATCGATCGGTAATTTTTTTTAAAAGATGGGAAAGTCTATAAAAATAACGTTTGTTACTTTTCGAACCTACGTTTTATTAGAACATATGAATATCCAGAAAATAGTTTATTAAATACCTACCTATTAAAACCTTTTAATGAGAAAATTATGTATCTAAAAAAGAAACTTTATTGTTTGTGTTGCTAGTAACACTGTCAAGTTTCACTAAAGGTGGCGCATTGGTGAAACTTGACAGTATTTTCTCCTATTTATATCGTGTTTTACAATTTACTTTTCCCACGAATTCATTTCTATTATCTATTAAATTAAGAAATAAGTCTGTAAAGGCTACGTTTTAATCCAATAACAAAAGTTGGCTAGAACATAATGGCCTACTAAGAAATATAATACTTAGAAGCAAGTAAGTACCTGCACCTTATTGCATCGTAAACACCATGTACTTTATTAAAACGATTCAATCATAATAAACAGTTGCTTTATTCCTTTTCTTATTGAGCCTCAGAAAGTCAGAGTGTTTAATTTCATGGTATTTATGAAGTAAAAACATTTTTTGATACCTCAGTATTATAATCTTTTTTCGTTTGAAAGTAAGCCATAGTTGTTTTATGGCTTACTTTAGAACGCAAAACGATATTATTTTTTGTATCACTAAGCTACATGAAATAGTAGATTATGCACCAAGGGCATAAAACAGTGTCTTACGTCACAGACGGCCGCTATTTTGAATCCCGAACGCAGCAAGGTATTCTAGCTTAAATTAAGAAGAGTTAAGACTAGAATCCTGAGAGCCCCGAGGTAGAATTTTGGTGTGCGATATTCCGAAAACCGAATTGGTTTTTCTTTTCTCGCAATAGTTGTGAAAAGTATGAAAAGTATGCTCCTCGGGGATAAAGATGTTTTCTTCTTGGGCAAACTTAAATCCCTCACTGTTCTCAGGATTTTAACTCCCTCGTTTCGCTCAGAAGTTAACTTAGCTCCCTCGCTCAGCTCGGGTACCGTAGAATCCCTCGCTTCTTTCGGTATTCAAGATACGTGACCCGTGACGTAAGACTCTGCTTTATCCCCTTGGTGCATAATCTATTATTATACAGGTGAATTTTAGAGGTGCCTCTGATAATGAACGGTCTTTAAGTACAATTTTACAAGTGCTTCTTATTAGTACCTAAGTATTCTGTACGGGTATTATAATAATCACAAACATGATAATTACAAAAAACTTCAGATACTGCTACTTACATTAGCTTCACACAAGAGACACAAAAAACTAAACATTATGTAGGTCATTACTACTCCTACATATGCAGCATCAGTCTAGCTAAACTCTATACATAACATATTAATTTATTAAGTCTCGTCTATGCCGTAGATAGCTTACAATCTTAAATAACTAGGAGTGTTCTTCTAGGAAATGCCGAAAACTCTACAAGACAATTACTGCCAAACACTTTCCCTGTAGCTACTGATTCTCCCTGCTATTAACATTATAAATTCACTACAATTTTGTTTGTACCTATGTTAATAATGTTATAATTTATCGATCATTCCTTAAGGATGGCTATCATTGTAATAGCAATTATAACACAACGTAATAAGGTGTTAATTACAGTAATGTTATAATGATGTAGGTGGCACGCGGGTGTCGACGGACTAAAACCAGTTGTAGCAAAACAACCACGTGGCTTGCTTAATGTTCGTTCAAATTACGAGTACATTGTAATAGACACAAAGCCCAATATTGAACACTTTCAACGTCAATTTAAACCAAATAAAAGAATCCGTTATCAATATCTCTGATTTATTCGTGTTTTACGAAAATCACTTGTATAAACAAACGTAAATCTGAAACTAGAAATAATGCTAAAAGCTCTTGGAGATATTTGTTAAGACAATGTAACAGCCATTATCTGAAAACAGAAGGAACATAAACCTCTCCCTTAGTTTGGTTACCGGTCGGTTGCACGGCGCACTGTTATAATAAACTTGTTGTTTGTTAGTTGCACAAACAGGATTCTAATGGTAACCGCAAACAACGCGAAACTAAGGAGCATTTCGCGTGAGCACCGCGTTCCGACATTGAATAATGAGAAGCCGCAGAGATGGCACGGAATTGAAGTGTGTTTTATTTTAATGAACCCGATGTGGGTCAACCGTTGTACACAACCACTGATTTACTAATGATGCAACTTACCTGGAAGCAATCTTGATTGATTTAGAATGTAGGAAGCCATTAGTGGCAGAGATGTTCATACTTTATGCCCGAGGTCTTATCGAATCCTATTTGTACGAGTACGACTGAATTTATGTACTACGAACATCTTGCTAGAAAATGACCGGTAACTGTTATTTAGATTACCGTCGAACGCATGCGTCATAAAGCCAACCATTAAGCTGTTTCATTGCAGTCTGCAAACGAATGCGATTTATAGTGCTAGTCGTAGCCGTAAACTGTTCTCCGGAAAACTGCATGAAGTGGGCAGTAGGCGCGACGTGGGTTACAGTTTTAATCACTGTAACGTATCAAAAATGTGGTTCAGTCTGATCGAATATATTGGAACATGTCTATTGAGGTATGAGTGCATCTGGGGCGTCCATGCATACATTGCGGGCGCGCATTAACAAACAGGTGTGCGCGGTCGGCGCGGCGCGGCGGGAGCGCTGCGCCGGCGAAGGCGCGGCTGCGGCGCTCGGCGCTCGCGTGACGCTTGCGGTCACCCAGATGAGCCAAGTGCACCGTCTCCCATTACGGCATCACCATCTCTGTACTGTTATCCGCATAGCGACTGCGGTCACACATGTAGGTCGAACACTTGAACATTAAATTAAATCACCACCACCACCCACCCCGCCATCACCTTTGTACTATTTTCTGTTCCTTTCTTCTTTTCTGTATTTAGTGTGTACATAAATTGTTAAATAAATAAATAAATAAATAAATAAATTTATGGTTTGTAAGAATTCCAACGTTAATTGCGACCGTGTGAGTACGTGCCAAGTTAGCGATGATGGATCGACGGTATTTTATATCGACGTATACGTCAAAACTGTAAACTTCTTCCAAATATGGTTTAATCGACACTTTGAAATTCACTGTTTCATTTTACGATATGATCAGCAGGGGTTTCGTAATAGAGTCGCTGTAAGCGTAATCTTAATTTATTGCTCATATTTTGTTTTGTAATCCGCCCATAGATATCGAAGCGCACGACGCGACGTGCATTGTGCTTTTACCGACGTGCCATGCGAAGGAGGCATAACAATGACTGGAATGTTAGATAATACTAACTTGGTAAAGAGAGCAATAGGTTGAAAGTCGTCAGCTTTAAAATCAGCCTCTCAAACAAGGCAACAAAAGTCAGATTCTCTAAATATCCCAATATCCTGAACGATATGCGAACGATGGGGAAAACTCCAGACAATTTAGTTATAGCGGCCATTAACGTGAAAAAGCGGTGCACCTCGGAAAGGGGCTAGAACCCCATCAATCACTTTGTAATCCGTTTTTGACTATCGATCACGTCGCCCCAATGTCACGTCATGGCTGGTGCAGCTATACAATGACAATGGCATATAATGAAGTACCATACAAAGTCAACAAAGGTACTTTAATTGTTAGCAATGTCATTAGTGGTGGTGTACGGAATAGCTTTGATAAAATATTTTACATAGAAGACCATGTCTCTAAAGATGTTAATTCTAGAGCTTCTCATGATCAATTTACACACCTCGTTATGATCTACAAATACTTATTTCAACAAACATCCTATTGGCCGCAATCACTTATTGCTTTTCAGCACACTTTTATTGCTTCTATTAATGTCATATTGCCTATTTATAGGATCCTGGAAACAATTTGATGTTCAAATAAAACAAAAGTTTTATCGAAAGATATACAGAGTGTAAACGGACCCTTCCCGAAGCCGTCAACCAAGCATTCTGTACATCAAACTAACGCAAAAATTATTGCTGGGAACCGACTTTTTTTTCACGTTTTACGGTAAAACTCAATGTAACGCACTCAAAACTTGGTCCTAAAGGATGCTTTGTATAGTAAACGGGTTATGGAGGTAATTAAAGTTAAGATAAAACTTTAAAAAGTAGTATTTTAAAAAAACTTGTGAAAAAATTTTGGTTCCCAGGTAAGGTCCAGAACAAAAAAAATATGGCAATGACAGGGAGAACAAGTGCCTTTCGGCTTCGTTAAGGGTCCTTTTACACCCTTTATAAAGAGGGTGTAAAACCGTAGCATACCTGGGAACCTTCTAGTTACGAAGATATTGGAGGTCAAAGTTCCAATTTTTTCACAAGTTTTTAAAAAAATACCACTTTTTAAGGTATGAACTTTACTTAAATTACTTCCATGACCCGTTTACTGTTCAAAGCAGCCATCAGCACCAAGTTTTGAATGCGTTACATTGAGTTTTACCATAAAACGTGATTTTTCACCCTAAAAACAAAAATTGTTTCCCAGCAATAATTTTTGTGTAGGGTGACTTAGTTTGAGGTACATACTTAATGCTTGGTTAACGGCTTCGTGAAGGGTCCGTTTACACCCTGTATGTAAATGAAAGCATTTTTTTGTAACGGTTGTTGATCTGAATATGAAAGAACATACAATACAAAGTACTACCGTCTTGTCTTCACAGAAATCGTTACTCATTGTAACTGCTAAACCATAATTAACCAACTGTGTGCATCGGACTCGCACACAGTCTTAAACGGTACGTGTAAATGTTATTTATTGCCGATACTTCTCTGCTCTACATGCGTTCAAGTAGTGTTTAAAATTAAGATGTATAAACAAAACTGCTTGCGTTGTTCTTAATTTAAACAGACAGTTGAACAAACCAAGATGGCAGTTTTCATAGCGTAGTCATCGTCATTATCAGTTTCTGCCTGGAATCAGCAACTGCTGGAGCTCCTTTCGTTTCTACCAACCTTTTTAGTACTCAACGCAGCTCGTACTCGTAGGTTCATTATCCTCATCCTGTCTGCAAAATTAAAAAAAAACTAAACTGAGATCAACGATCAACCTCTTCCTGTGTCTTCCGAGTATGGTAATTTCGGCAAATTATATACCTTTAGCGCTTATTAGATTAGTCATCGGAGAACCCATGCTCCGTCATGTTCTGCCTTTTTTCTTTCTTTGCATCATACAGTCATCCGACAAGTCGTCATCACACCACAATTGACCGTCTAACAGAAAGTATACTATGAACACCCACACCGGTAACAATCCTTTTTATTGATGGGACACACCGACCAAATGGATTAGGTTAGGCTAGGTTAGAACTGTGACTAAACGCGCGCGAGCCGAGCGAGCGCTACATCCAAATTGGTTGCATTATAACAAACTGTTACCGGCCGCACCTAGGTATAGCCGGCTAGAACTACGGTGTAACCTTACTTCGGCTTTTAGCCGTAACATATACACAAAATTATTCCTAACCATTTCACTCTAGAACAACCGACTACACAGAGTAATCGCTTAAAAACCTTTTCATAGTTTCTCGCCGCCAAATAGATCGCTCAACTGGAATAAGTCGATTTGCTAGATTCCGTACATCATCATTGGTTGAACCATTTCCATATACGGAAGACAAAGCATAGCGAGGACCATTCGCTATCGACTTCCTCTGAGCGAGGTCAATGGCGTAGTCAGACCGAAGTATGTCACATACATGAAGAGCTCTAATATCGTAATAATTACATGTGGCTGATACAATACGCATATTTTATGCTACATCGCCCCTGATTACATAGCAATATGCACTTACACACAAACGAATTTACGACGAAACGTATGTTTGAGCAATCGGAGCGAAAGACTGTCTGATGCCCTATAAAACGATTGCATTCAAATATG
This sequence comes from Noctua pronuba, assembly GCA_905220335.1. Taxonomy (NCBI): domain Eukaryota; kingdom Metazoa; phylum Arthropoda; class Insecta; order Lepidoptera; family Noctuidae; genus Noctua; species Noctua pronuba. The sequence goes on from LR999894.1 coordinate 6,836,481, forward strand.
TGTGAGTAATGCTATCTAATTTTAACAAAATACAGATTTGTACTGATTGAAATGCAATCATCATCTGCCTAGCCTTTTAGCTTAGCCGACCCCAATATAATTGGGCTATATTGGGGTCGGCTTCCAGTCTAACCGGATGCAGCTGAAAACCAGTATTTTACATGGAGCGACTGCCTATCTGACCTCCACAACCCAGTTAGTATTCGGTAATACGATACCCTTTGGTAGGACTGGTTGTCAGACTTTTTAGGCCACTGACTACCTAACGACTGTCAAAGATCTACAAATGACACCCGGGACCAACGGCTTAACGTGCTTTCTGAGGCACGGGGGAAACTCGATATGCAATACCCGCTAATTTAAGTCATACGGTGGAAATTATAAAAATCTTAGTCCAACTGCCTAAGCAAGCATAGTGATCAATTCCTGTTCTTTTTCTGTACCTATTGAACAAGCAGCTGCAAAATAATAGTACAGTTAATTACTCACTAATGTCATGTAATAAATAAACGTGCAACTGATTTGTCAGCACATATATTTTAATGCCAGAACAAGCCGGCGTGATTAACTGATTAAATAACGTTACTAAAATAGGTCCTTCACTAATATTAATAACAGTTTCCGACAATAAATCCGTTTGATGTAAACATATGAGTTCTATGTTAATTTTAATAGGCATTTTTATAAGTTATTTCTGTGATAAGAACAACTACATGTCAAACATTTTTAAATTGTTTTAACTCACGTACCGCTGGTTTATGTTGAATGAATCGAATCGCGAACAAAACCTTTGATGATTATTTTGATTAAAGGTCGGTGTTCATGTAAGTAGGTCCACGTATATCAGAACCTATAAAGGCTAGATCTCCACTTAGAACTGGCCTACAAAACGCCAAGCAATGAACAGCAATGGATGAACGATGATGATAATGGTGCCGACAGAAGAAACGCTCGTGACTTTTTGCAGAACGCATTGACCTCCATAAACGATAAAATATGCTGTTGTTCATACATTATTACGAATGTATGTATAGTTGCACATAAATCCCGCTTTCCTCCCTTACAAGGTAAGTCGAACTCGGAGCAAAACACGGAGCGAATTGATACTCAATGTTTAACCGTAACTAAGGTTGCCATTTGCCAAGTTGCCTAGTCATCAGAAAAAGGGCAAAGCCTACGACGATCCTTGTGCACCATTTTTTTTTTTTTTGCCTAAATCTGTAGGAATAGGAACATTTTGAAAACCGAACTACAAATAGTCGTCGAAGCAATAACATAGTGATATTTTTACTCGTAAATCCTGCTTCCAAAGGGTTGACAACCCTACCTATAACACATTGCATAGCCAAGAAGAATGATACATGTACATGTGAGCAAACTTTTCCTCCGTTAACTTTTACGATGTGTGCAAGAGCATAACTGTGCAGCCCAGCCAGCCCTTAACCTCGTAGAAATGTAGGATCACATCGCATTCTGAATAGGCTGAGGTACTTAGCCGGCTAGCTGTGATATGCGGCATTCAATGTGCACGTTTCACGACACATGTGTTGCTGAACTTATGAATAAAACAGCTATAAATCTAAGATTTATTATGACATTTTCTCAAAAATCCCGTTAATCATTCCCAACGGGAAATCGGAAATGGTCAACTAGATTTAGTGTTTAGAGATGTGTGTGGTACTCCTAGATTGTTCAAATAACACGTGTGGCACCAAACAGGCTGTATTCTAGTAAAAGTATTTTTATTGACCTAAAAACACAATGAAGGTGTCAAGGCGAGGTCCGTACACGCATTAACACATTACGCTACATGACTTTGTTAACGCGCGGATTCTTAAGAATTACTTAATCGTCGATTAGATTCAGCATAAAAAGCTGATTACCTCGTCAGACTGTTATTACCGCAGTATGCGACAACACTTTTTATAGTTCGTTTTATGAACCGCTTTATTTGTCTGGCTGGAGAGAAAAATAAAGGCCGCTTCACACAGCTTTGGAAAACTGTCAGTCTGACACAGCCATTTGTATAGCGTCTACCCCGTGCGTCTACCTAAATTACTTTTAAGGGTAAACTTGGGGGGTGTCTGCGGTATTAAAAGGGCAGGGAACTGCGAAGCTATTTTGAAATGAAATTTTTAGGAGGTCGGATGGAAACCACGGGCTGTTTTTTTTGCAATTCTCTTACATTTGATTGTTTTTCCAGATTTGTCTTTTGCCAAACTTTTTTTGTAAACTCTTATACAGGGTGTAAACGGACCCTTCACGAAGCCGTCAACCAAGCATTCTGTACATCAAACTAAATAACTTTACGCAATTTTTTTTGCTGGGAAACGACTTTTTTTTTTGGGTTGTAAAATCACGTTTTACGGTAGGGCTCAATGTAACGCACTCAGACCATTGTGCTGATGGATGGATTGAATAGTACGGGGGTCGTGGAGTTGTTTAAAGTTAAAATCTTACATTAAAAACATGTATTTAAAAAAAAACTTGTGAAAAAGTTGGAACTTTGACCCACAATATCTCCGTAACTAGAAGATTCCCAGGTATGGTCTAGAACAAAAAAATGATCGCATTGACGGGGAGAGCAAATGCCTTTCGGCTTCGTTAAGGGTCTTTTTACACCCTTTATATCAGTAGTGTTCTCTTCAAACCCAGTTATCTGATCAGACAAAGCCACCGTACAATCTGGCCTTTATGTGCGCCTGTATGTACCTCATATGTAAGTAAACACGGAAAGATGTTTACTCGGTTCAAAGTTTCTGAGTAAACAAACGTCATACTTATCTACCTGCTTATACAAATACGTAGGAACACGATTACGCGACCTTCAGGATAACGAACATTGTTTGGGTGTATAAATCAGGTTTTTTATGAGCGTTTTATTGATATGTTATCTTTAAGAGGTCAATATTTGTTCCTTTCTCGTTTTTTTTTTCCTTTCAAGGGGAACCGTCGAATCTTGGTGAACAAGTGCGTTAATTAAAATTTTGGAGTGAATATTTTATTACCTAGTCCTATGCAGATGATATTATATTATGTAAGTTACATATAACATCAACTGCCTAGGTACCTTCTCCCAACTATGTTGTGATCGACTCCAGTCTAACCGGATGCAACTGAATACCAGTATTTTACATGGAGCGACTGCCTATCTGACCTCCACAACCCAGTTCGTACTGGGTAATACGATACCCTTTGGTAAGACTGGTTGTCAGACTTTCGGGCCACTGACTACCTGTAACGACTGTCAAAGATTTACAAATGACACCCGGGACCAACGGCTTAACGTGCTTTCCGAGGTACGGAGGAAACTCGGTATGTAATGGGTGGTCACCCATCCACAGACCAATCTAGGCAAGCACGGCTTAACCTAAAGATCGACCCGAGCGGCTGTTATTATTTGGCCACGAGCTTCCAAACATGATGCTTATATTTCCCGAAGAGTTGGACAGAGGTATCGCTATTTAAATGAGCGCGAGCCTACCTCTTGCCACCAAAACGTACAAATCCAGATTCCGTTACTGAGAAATTGCCCGTCCGGCGTCCTGAAAATCAAACCGCCAGCACCTCATGCTCAGCAGTCTCGCAACCACTAGATCTTAAAGTATCAATAATATTGAGAACAAACATGTTTATATTTACATTATAATTATGTTTAGCTGTCGAGGCTTCAGCGCACACGACGAAAATGTTTGCATAAATCATGCTCATGAGCAACATAATTTGGCAGGTGATGTCCGGCGACCTTGCGGATCGTAAATAGCTAAATAACTGCCTAAATACATAGGCATTAGCGCTGTCATCATAACGTGATATGCAGGAAACCAGCTTTATATTATTAAGATAATGAATATACATTTATATGTACACAAGAATGTCATGACTGTCGTATTACAAGAAAGTTAAGTACGTAATCTATTCTGTTACTTCGTGTTATTGGGTACAAGACAATAAACATTCGGTAATGTTCTCGGTCCTGCAATTTGTTTTAACATAATGTTTCGTTAACAAAATGTTCACATGATAATATCCGATTTCGGGAACGTTCTACATTCATATAATTGGTAGGGCCACTGTGCTAGAAAATCCTTACTAATATTATAAATGCGAAAGTAGGTTTGTTTGTTACCTTTTCACGCCTAAACCACTGAACCGATTATCCTGAAACTTTGCATATACGTTGTCAGGTGTATAGAAACGGACATAAGGTACCTTTCATCCCGAAAAAAAGTACTGTTCCCGAGGAAAATAACAATAACATTCTTATGATAATAGATGGCGCCACGTGTCTTTCAAATTATGTTTGAATTATATTATAACAAGCAGAGTACAACCCGAATTGATAGTCAAATTCTAAATTAACGGGAGCGAAGCCGCGGGTAAAAGCTAGTACCTAATAAGGAAGAGCATATTTTCAACAGACGTTCATGTCTTTTCATGAATTTGAGTAAGCAGTAAAAATCGATCGGGCTAGAGAGTTTGCAGTAAACAATAACAGACATGTCTGGATTTCCCCACGTCTAGACTTGTCATGGATTACATTATCTCCTCCTTCGTATGTAGGAGGTCCGTCAACGAACCTACACATGATATAGGTACAACCAGTGAATGAACAACGGCGAGCCAATTGGCGATCGCTTAGTAATGCGTAAGCCAAACAAGAGCTCTAATAATACATAGACCACGTACAGTAAAAAATTACATTATCTTTCTCATCTCGTATTTAGGAGGTCCATTAATGAAACTATGCTGCATATACCTAAGTGTAAAGATAGAAAGTCAATGAACGATAGCTGGCGAAGTGGGTATCGCCTACAGTTCTTCGCAGTTATTTTACCTCTGACTGTAGTAATCCAAGGGCAGCCTTATTCAAAAAAAATAAAGATCACTCTTATTTTGACAAACTTAGCAGTGATAATAAACCATATGCCACCATTATCATTAGAAAAAAAACCGGCCATAAAAAAGTGCGAGTTGTACTCAAAACCATAAACCAATTTTTTTTTTACAATTTTCCTCCTCCTTAGAAATTAGAGGGTAGGGGATTGACTTAAGAAAAAGGTTTAATGGGAACCTCAATATAATTTCTAAGACATATTGATAGACACCCACACGATATTTTTTTTCAGCCTTCATTTACATGTATGGACCCCAATTTTTTTAATTCGTTATTTTATTTCACTTTTCTGTAGAAAAAGTGTAAAGGAGATTGCCACAGAGCAGGTCCCTTTTGTGGTATCGTGTGCCTGATTGGAATAATGACCTAAAAATATTATTCATTTTTTTGTGTACAGGGTATTTTTTATACAATTTCTTTCACCCTGGGAACAAAGTTAAAGTTAATTAATAGTTAAACTTTACATCGACATCCGTTTGATTCAATGTAGTCTGTGGTTTGATTAGTATACAAAAAAAAGTTGCCAGGTATCAAAGAATTAAATAACTAATGACATATTTTAATCAATTGAGGAATCGATTAAATAAAACGATAAATAAACAATTCAAAAACAATTATTTTTAATTAAGTATATATGGGCAGTTTACATCTCAACATTTAGATTTAGATCTCAACATTTGACAACTTCAACGCTACCGTGTTAGCATTTTGCTTTAAAACGATGAGGTAGAATAATGTTATCCCTATCCTTTTATACGTATTATTGTACCATAATATATAACTGAAATGAACAACGATAGGTGTACGCCAAATATGAGTTTATGTAAAGTATTCATAGTAAACTGCTCATAGTCGATGCGAGTAAAATCGATGGAACTATGACAATAATAGGTTGCATCAATTCTTATAAGGCCTACATTGATTAATAATAAATGTTCACAAAAGCAATAGACACAAAGATAACAGCCATATTTATTTAGAAAACCCCTTATTAACAAAGTAGTTTGTATCGATTAATTTATAACGATTTAGTAATAGATTTAAAAAAAATTATCTGGCAACATTAACTTGCGCATGTCACAGACTTTATTTTGTGGTTCGTTACGTGCGTGATTGCTTTGTTTAGATACGTTGAGTTTTGAATTCCGTAATCTTTTAATTAGTTATTATTTATGATTCGTGCTTTTTCTGCTACTACCGAGTTGATCTAATAAGTTCCTCGAGTACATTACGTTTTGTGAGATATTTGACTCTTATTAGTGCTGTTCTTTGTGAGATATTTGACTCTTAGTGCTATCCTTGATGAGATATTGGATTCCCGAACCGTTATTGTCAGAGCCATGTCTACCCCAGTTAGAAGTCGGACACAGCGTCAGCGTTCCCGACGCTGTATTAACTGTTCGATTTTATTATCACCTAATTTACGCCGGTATACAGTTGAGGAGTTGAACGAGCAAATGACAGTTCTTTTACGAACCTGGACAATGCCTACACCTGTAAGTCTTGTTATTTATCGTGTGCTTATAAAATGTTGTGGAGTTTACAATGCAATAAAAAAAAATGAACTGCTTTGTGCAAATTCTAAATGACACGATTAGAGTAAACAAAACACTTGAGAGTTTTTTAAGTAAATACAATTTTTGCATGTCTTTTTCAGTCAAAACGTAATTTAAAAAAACACACCGATATGTCAAATTAACACAACATGCACTAAGATATTTTTTAAATAATAATAATTTCATCAAAGTGTTGAAAGTAAGATTAAGTAAATGGACCATACAACTGCCTGCCTACAATACTTAAACATTAAATGTCAGTGAAACAGTTATAAATATAGAAGAGTAATGATTTTATAATCTTTTTCAGGTAGCGTTGGATGATATCCTGTGTATTGAATGTTATTTGTTGTTGCAAGACCGTATCTTATCAAATATAACTGGATCCCAAGAGGATATGCCACCTGCATTTGGCCACTTGAACATTTGTTATGGATGTGGTATCTCTATTGCAAGTCGGAGAACCCATAGAGTTGAGTTAGACTGCCCACAACGGAGTATGATTTTAAGATGGACTCTAGCACACCTGGTCAGTATTTTTTGTAATAACAACATAATATCACGCTTATAATACCCGAAGGGTTAGGCAGAAGTCTACCTAATAGTACACCCACATTTTGCCAGTTATGTTGAAGTCCCATGTGATAGGGGGCGAGCCTATTGCCATTAACCGGGCCCAAATCCAGACTCCATGGCTGCTACTGAGAAATTCCTAATGGAAAACTCCAGTAACACTGCCTGACCTGCAAATCAAACCCGGGTCCTCATGCTCAACAGTCGCTCTTGCGACCACTAGACCAAGGACCACTTCACATTCTTGCAACAACATACAAAGTCTCGGGTGTATATTCTGAAATTCACTAACACCAACTGTATTTCATTTTAGGCTTCACATTTAGAAAGAGTGTGCATTCCTTGCTGGTTAGCAGCAACTCGGGAAACACGATGTTTGGAGGTTCAAGATACAAACAGACCTGACAGTTTCATGGATGCAGCTTCACCTTCTTTAGAAGATACTGGGGTGCCTGAACCACCTCCAATGCCAGCTCCAACACACCAATCACAACAAGCACCACAACATCAATCTAAAGTTAATTCACAAAAGTATAAACGAGTTGCCGCAGCTTCTCGTCACTGCATGTTTGTAGGATGTGAAAATATTGAACGTCTTTTAGTGCCTATGACTATCAAGGAATTGTTGTTATTGCAGTACAATATATATGCAGTACACTTAAATAGTAATCAGTGGGATGAACTGAATGCCACTTTAAATGACTTTACTGGGTTTCAAGTCGATCATATATTTTCCATGCTCGAAAGAGCTTCCCAAAGGACCTTATTTTAATGATATTACAGCCATGGATTCACATTTACGCCATTATTGGCTGGGACTTACAGAAGTGCAATTTAATGAACTATTAAATAGCATTACATCTTTAAATAATAAAGTTACAAAACCTAGCCTTGCATTGAGCATATTTCTCGTAAAGCTTAGGACAGGGGACAGCAACCAAAGACTGGCATATTTATATTGGATAGGGGGTTTTGGGATGTGATCCCTGAATTGGAAAGGTATCATTATAAAACATACATGCCCGAGTCATTATTGGAAAATGAACATCAATTGACAACTGACCAAGCGAATAGATCCAGATGTGTGACTATGTGTAGATGGGTAGTCGAAGTAGTAAATGGCCGGGTTAAAAGAGACTACAAACTCTTTCGACAAGAATATTTTAACAGAGCATCAACACACCTTATGGATGATTTTAAAATTGCTTGTGCTCTTTTGAATAAATTCCACCCAAAAAATGAAAACAGACCTGATGCTGTGGAGTACTTACATATTGCTCAGGCGAGATTAAACACCAGGAATTATTTAGGGGAATTTATTCAAAGGGAAAACATCAATAGGAGACGTACGGTTTTCCAAAACATAGACGGCAGTGCTCCTCATTTAAACCATTTTCCTAGATTAACTTTAGATGATTTAAGATTTGCATTGGGATCCTACCAATTAAAATAGGCGAGATCCTATTATGGGGAGCACATAAGAACTAATGGTACTTATAATATTGAAGTAAGCAGTGATATTTTGGAAGAGGATTTGCCCTTAATATTGGGTCAAAATAATTATTTAATTAGGGCTAGAATTAAGTCCCGCCATGTCAGTAATAAAACTTATTACTCTTATTTATTGATAAGTAAAGATTTAAATCGGGCAAATACTTTAGATAGTATCATTGCATATTTAAGTGTCTAGTGGGTAACCGTACAGTAGGGTGTTGTGCTCATACTATGACAGTATTGTGGTATCTGAGCTGGGGCCGCTTCAACGATGTAAGTGCTCCAGCTCAATTCTTGGATGGTATATTTTATGAAGAATAAATGGTTTATTCAAGTTTTGATTTGATTTATTTCCTTTGGTACTTAGAAATGAACTACCTATCAATAACGTTATTTATTAAAGTCTAGTGGTGTAGCTGTTAACTAATTATACATTTTGAAATATTTAAACGTTAATTGTACACCATCTATGAGTACCTATCTTCTTTTTATTATGCTGCTATTATATTTATATGTGCATAAAGTAATAGAGTCGTAATCCCATCCCCATAGTAATGTATAGTAGATGGTAGAAGTAGGTACTTAACCTAAATAGAATAAGGAGAAATGTCAATGTCAATTTCTAATTATAACCTAGAATTTTACAACAGAAAAACAATGATATCTCTTGAACCAGGGTGAATAATTTAAAAATGGTTTCTGATTATAAAAATACAATGTTTTTACTATTATTTAAAATAAAAATCTTCAGGGCACAACAATTTACCACTGGGACCCAATTTACCTTACAAATCGGGCAATCTCCTTTCACCTGTGTGTTGCCAACTGTCTCGGAGTAAAATGGCGGTGGAATAAACACGGATAGACAGACAGACAGACTTACGAATCTACAAGGGTTCTGTTTTTGCCATTTGGCAACGGAACCCTAAAAAAATAGTCTGTCTCACTGTGATTTTGACAATGATTCAAAGTCAGTTCCGTGTAAGTCAGTCAAAATTAAAATGAGCTTTATTTTTGTCAACTAAAAGTAATGTTTGGGTTGCAGCTTTCAGATATAAAATAACTAGGAAAGGACTGCAGTAATTCGTACGCCAAACCAGACGCCCGTTAACGCGTAGACTACAGTGTTTAAAATCGATCTCGCGTCCGTTTCCACGCGATGGCGAGGTATCGTCGCGAACACTTTAATATTCGTGTGAACTTGATATTACTTCACATTTTCTTTCCTTCACTGTGTCTGCGCCCGATTGTACTGCGATAGACCTATTTAACGTACAGTTTATTTCACTTATATTGCATGTCGGTAATGAAAATTGCGTGTCAATATCATTGAGCAATCTACTCTGATCTGTATTCGGTTTCCCGTGAGAGATTTCAAATATTTAATTGGATACATAAATCGTACTTTATAAAACTGTTTTTATCACGATATCTCTCCTACCCATTTCAGTTCAAACAAGCTACAGTTTAAAAGGGGTCCCCACATCCATCCTAATGGTGTCCGAAAAACAAACATGTCCTCACTGAAATAAGTGACCCCTACTAGGGTCAAAATTAACGTGTGATCTTTAAAATCGCTCTTATTTGTAAATAGCTTAACATTTTCTCATCGCCAGGTGTAAATTACGAATGCAATTATTGATTTAACAGCTGCGTGTGCCTGTATTGCTTCCCCGGCGCCCGAACACCAAACACACTTAGTACCTGCCTTGTTTACATAGAGCCAGTAAAAACAGACTAGCGTTCAAGGCGAGTTGCTAAACCACGGCTCATTGTAAAATTCACTAAAGACTTTATACAAATAAACTTCGCTTCGCTTATAATTCTGCTTTTTCTTTAAAAATTTTGATAGGTAACTCTTCTTTTGATAATAGTTTGAGATTTGTTAAGTCTAGACGGTTTACAAGTGATGTTAAATTATGTAGGGTAGACTGGGTACGGTTGAAACAAAGGACGGTTGAAACAGAGCAAATATCTCGTAAACGGTTACGCGGGGAGTGAGGGAGACAAGGGGAAAACGAAGCGGACGGCAGTTCCGAACGCGAATTTAGTAGCGCGCCGCTCCCCGCGCGTTGTTGTTGTGTGCAGGACGCCATATTGTTTTTTATTACCCAAAAGTAAGTATTTTTCTTCTGACATTAACGCTTATATTATCTGTTCTTTGTAAGTGAATGTATTGAGTGTGTGTTTGTGATTATTATGAAGCTTGTAGAATAAGGAATAGTGACTATTTTTACTGTGTTATTATTACTGTCGTAACTATAAAGTATATTCTACCAAAAGTGGTGTTGGGGACGGTTGAAACATTTTTTGTGGGTACGGTTGAAACAAAATGTTTATTTTTTGTAGATGCCGAGAGTTCGAGTGAGGAAGACTTCCAGAGTGGAAATTAACTTGTCGAGCTATAATAATGCATATGAGCAGGTAAAAGCTGGAGATTCACTACGGAAAGCGGGGGACAAGCATGGTATAAACCACTGTTCCCTGTTAAGATACATTCGAAAGCGAGATGCGTCCGGCAAAGACGATGAAGGTATGGAGTATAAAGCACACAATCGTGTTTTCAATGAAGATCAGGAGCGAGAATTATTTATTATTTATAATTATTTGATTTAAAAATAAGTTTTTATTTAGTTTATTCAAAATGTTAATTTTATTATTAATTTTTATTTGATTTTAGAAATTCTTTAATTGTTTACTACTCGTTAAAGGCTGATGAAACATTGAAGACTGATTAATGTTGTTATGTGGTGCCTTAATTAGTTTTAATGATAAATAAAACATGCTTCCTTAGTATTTATTGTATTATTTGTATGTGTTTCAATTGACCCCAATCGCTGTTTCAACCGCCCCTGGCATGGGGACGGTTGCAACAAATTCGTTTTTTTTTTTAATTTCATATATTTCTAAAAATAATAACCCGGGAACTATAATGATACAGCCATATCGTAGCCAAAACTTCACTTTTGAATTTAATGTATCATAATAGTCACTCGGTTTATAAACAACAAAATTATAAACGATAAAAGCTAAATTGTTTCAACCGTACCCAGTCTACCCTAGTTCCAGGATATCTGTATCTAATATTATAAAGAGGTAACAGTTTGTGAGTTTGTATGTAGGGGGTAATCTCCGGAACTAATGCTCCAATTCTAAAAATTCTTTCACTGGCAGAAAGCTACATTATTCGTGGATGCTTTAAGTCATAAGTTATATTTATATCATGCATATTAGCTGAGCTATCACAATTTTTGCGGACGAAGTCGCGGGCGAAGTGCTAGTTAAAAATAAAGTTTGACTCCTCGTTTCGCATAATTAACGTTAGTTAAACAAACCATCAATACTGTCATGTTCAAAAATTTTATAAGGATGGACATAATGATGTATGTTCGTAATGTTAGGTTACGTGTTTTTATTCGTGTTCTCTCACAATTTCTTACTTGCATAAGCAGTATTATCTAAATACAATTTCTTACCAAGATATTAACTTAGGAATTAATAGACGGGATACTTTAACGGTTAAATAACACGCTAGTGACAAATAAATTCAGGTGTAAACGGGGCATAGACGCGAGGTTACCAGACTGTCGCACCCTCCCGATTTTACTCCACGTCCCGATTCAAATGTTCCACAAAATGAGGCTAGCCTGTTTACTACATAACTAAAATGTACAGTCACCATGTACCGAGCCACTTATTGAATTGTGACTAACCCCTTTCAAATTATAAACTAAATAGGGTGTAAAAGGGGTTTATTTGAGTCAGAAACAGACGCAATATTCGTGACTAAACACCGTGTATAACTTGTGCAATTCCGATTGTTTTAAAAGAGAATGTGCTTGCTTGCATACTTGGTTTGTATTAAGAAATATCGCGATGTGTGAAATTCGATATTAGCAACAATTAACATCTTAATGTTTCGATGCTGACTTAACGTTTAGCTGCACTTCTTACGGGTCGAGTAAGTGGAGTGAGACTTCCTGTAATCTGAACAATGCTCGTAGATACTGAGTCACCGATTAGATGGTCTGATATCACTTGAAACTGTTTTATGTAGATAAGTAGCCGCTGGGATCATTTGCATACACGTGCACCGACTACTTGTAAACTATGTATTGTTAAACAGGCTGATTCAATAATATTTTCACCTACATTAAATACACTTGTACCCATCATTGTGCAGTCCCACCAGCATCGCATCGTGCAAAATCACAGTTATTTATGCCGCGCACCCACTTATCATTGCATCTAAGATTTCTTCAGACGCGACAGTCCCACTGACATTTAAGAACATTGTGATAATCACGACCTTTCCGTTACATCACGGTTCATATTCAATTACATAAACAATGTTTTTCTATAAAAAGTTAGTGAAGATGGCAAAAAGCTGAGCGTGACAATGCCCTTAAGTAAAATGTCACGTGGTCGTGGTGGCAGCACTGTAGCTTCGTGACCTAAAAAGGCGGTGGCAGGCACCTTAGTCTCTTTTTGTAGCAGATATTCCATTAATAATGTCTTTTGTTGGCAATAGCAAGCGTTTTTCATTAACGCGAGTAATCGATTTACATTGTGTGTACTTTTTAGTTTTCGCGCTTGTCTGCGAGCGAATGATCGCTCAGTGTATGAACTGATTATTTTCTGAACGAGTCGTGACTCTGCAGCAACCAATTTCAAATGGCTAACATCTAAAAGTTAGATTTCAAGACACATCTGATGAGATATTAAAATCTAAAGTGTCTGACTGCAAAAATTGGAGGCACAACTCATTGGCAACATTTAAAAAAACCAAAAATATCTGACTTTATTTTAGACATAATCTGGACCGGAGCTCCAACGATTTATCTACAGGTCTTATCCATAAAACTGAAATAAACACTTGAGTAAAATAAACAAGAAATCATGGCTTCCCTTCTACACGAACGACACAACATTTCAGCTGGAAGTGTCGGTTTGCGAGCAACCTGTGGCAGCGCAAATGTCCCTAGTCACGCGAACTGGGCGGCCACGACAGTTTATTGATTAAATATAATTACGCGCTTACAAACGTTCTTCCCTTCGTTTCAATAAATTCCCGACAGCTCTGGTTAATCAGTTAATGTACTGCCGATAGGAAAAACGGTACTTTTAATTACAATGACCCAATTGATACTGAATTACATCGATTGGAAAACACAATTGATTAGTGTTGATTTATAGAATCTATCAGTATTGAATAGATCGATCCACAAAATTGAGATTTTTTATCAGTTTCGTAGTACCCTTCTTACTTGAGTCGCAGCTCGGGGTATTCCTCAAAGCGCAACTATTTTTAACTATTTTTACGCGCTTTGACGTGGAGTTGCGGAAACCAGCCCGTTATACAATACAAACTATTTTTAAGCGCAACTAAATGATTCCTCGAAGCGCAACCATGGTGAAAAATAGAGATGGGTATGATGGATTCATTAACGATTTTTTTCATCATGGTTGCGCTTTGAGGAATAATTTAGTTGCGCTTAAAAATTGTTGCGCTTTGAAGAATACCCCGCAGCTCAAAAAGTAACTGAATAAATGTGGATTCAATACTAACACTTTTGCCGAGCCCGTTTGAGACTACCGGCCTGATGTTTATGCGTTTGTTGTACTTTTAAAGTAATGGTGTACTTTCGTTATCCCCAGATGGATGGCACCGGTGAGCTTGGCGATCCACGCGCCGGGCTCCGACATGATGCCGACGGTGAACAGCATCAGGTACCTGCGGGACTGCGTGGGCAGCGACCTCGTGCAGCAGTACGCAACCTTCCACATCTTCTTCTCCAACAAACATATACCTAGCAATGTAAGAACTATTCTTTATATGTTGAAACCGCAAGGCGTGCTTCTCACATGCTCATGATTCAGCACGGGGAGGGCGAAAATGAATGTATATTTTGCTGCCCGTCTGTGCTGAACCAAGCTGTTAGTATCAAGTCAACCCGAAAACTGAAACACCAAAGAAAACAACCAGCATACTCCTCTAGCCCTGTACATAAATGAGAAAACATTTTTGGGCACTATTCAAAAAAGAAATAAAACTAAAAAAGTTCACAACCCAGATGCAGCATTACCCTCAATGTGATTCTATGATGGCTCTAATATTAATGTTTGTCATTTTTAGGGTTCCGTACCCCAAGGGTAACCAACGGTACCATATTACTAAGCCTCCGCTGTCCGTTCGTCCGTCCGTCTGTCAGCGGGCAGTATCTCATGATCCGTGATAGACAGTTAAAATTTTCACAGAATGTGTATTTCTGTTGCCGCTATTATAACAAATAATAAAAATAAATTCAAAATTAAAGGGGGCTCCCCTACTACGATAATACGGAACCCTTCATGCGCGAGTCCGACTCGCACTTGGCCGGTTTTTTAGTAACATTTACGTATATAGGAATTCGTATAATGCCGCAAAATCATTCTCCGCAATTTTAAAATTTATTCCAATTTTAAAGCGCTTCTCTTAAGTGCTTTGCAGATGGAGCAACTTTAGTTGAGGCAAATATCAAGTTTTTTAAAGTTTCCTTAAAAAGTTGCCACTTGCTACAACCAAATAGCCCAGTTTACGATTGCCGCAATTTTATGGCAATCTGTGAGCAACTTTGATAGCTGAGTTGCTATCTACGCTACGTACAGTGTGATGATGGATATCGAAGAAGAAGTATTTGTTCTCATTATATTACGTCGCCGCCGGATTGGACGGCGTCAAAAACGACAAATTATTCGCAGCAATCGTCGGTCGTGGTTTTGGATCCATCCCTTTTTGCAAGATCGAACTCAATTTATTAACAAAACTATCTTTCAAATGAAAAAACCGCATCCAAATCGGTTTAATCGTTTAACAGCTACGATGCCACAGACAGACACACACAGACACACATAGCTGTCAAACTTATAATACCCATTTTTTTGCGTCGGGGGTTAAAAATGTGTCATCATAAAGGACTTTGTGGGGCCAGCGCGCTGAACTTCGCAGACACATAGTCCGCGAATGTTATGTACAACATGTACATACACACGATCACCTCTGGCCACAGTAACTACATACATAGGTAGTCAAAGTCGTCGACCGCTCCTGGCACAATTCCGGAACATAACAATACTACTAACTGTCTGGCATTCAGCCAGTTAGGGAACTTTTGTTCCTTGTTTGTTCACTTTCAGCTAAAGAGATGCTTTAAATTAATTAAATTAACCATAAGGTCCATAGTTTCCTACCGAATTTTGCTAAGATGCTCAATTGAATCATTATGCCAGCTGATCATCGTCAAATCAGTCGAATGACGCTCATTACTGGATAGGAATCCTAAAGCGAAAAGCACAGGACTGTGCTTCCCCGATCTAACTTTGGTTTACACCAGCTCATCAGTCCATCTTCTGCGAGGCCTTCCAACTCGCCGTTAAGGCCGCCACTCAGAGCGGATGCTCGATGGGTGTGAAAGGTTATGCCTTTCACACCCATCGAGCATCCGCTCTGCGAGCAATATGCTGGCAACTGCTACTTTTAAACCAAAATTACACATGTCAACTGCAACTACAACATTCCTAATATTTGTTTCCAGATCCCTGACCCTGACAAATTTCTGAAGACGCCGTTTAACTGCACGGAAACACCACCTTACGTCGTCAACTCCTCCACGACGTACAAACAGCAGAAGAATCTGTTGTACCCAATAAACGTCGGTAGAAACATAGCGAGGAGCTCAGCACTCACACACTTCGTTCTGCCGTCAGACATAGAACTGTACCCAAGTCCAGATTTGGCTCCCAAGTTCCTGAACATGATCGCAAGAAACGAAGAACCACTCAGCACTTCCAATAATCCTCGGGTCTTCCCTATAACTTTGTTTGAAGTAGAAAAAAACCATCTTGTAAGTACAAAATACTAGAATAGTCGTAGGCCTTGCACGTCAGTGGTAGGTTGAGCGGGCCTAGGTAGAACGGACTTTCAATAGAATAAATAAGAGGCTATATTTAGTTACCACTGAAGTCCGGCCTGCCGTACCTACTTCCTGTAGAGACTTAGAGAGGGTAATAACCGATCATTGGATATTTTTATAAGAATAAGCAACGGCTTAACATAACATCACATCACGGCTGTAGTCCCCGAAGCTACGGCTTAACAACGTTTTTATTAACTTATTTTATGTGGCAGATCTTCTTAACAAATTCTGTTCAGCTGCATCCGGTTAAGACTAGAAGCCGACCCCAATAGAGTTGGGAAAAGGCGAGGCAAATGAAATCTTCCCTTTTTTTATAAAAAAAATGATGTCTAACTCTGTCTAACTCTGTCCTTTTTCAGCCGCCTACGACAAAATCAGAACTACAAGAAATGCTGAAAAAGAATATTGCCGTACCTTTCCACAAATACGTGTGTCCGTCGTGCCACAACATTCCCAACGGGAAAGAGTGGATGGCTGCTCCCGAAGAACAATGTAAGAATCTGTCTCTGATTTAAATCAATCATCACAACCGAGGTGCAGACTACAACCAGTCGATCGAACGCTTCAATTCAACATTTTGTATATCATAATGGGTGTAAAAAGCCCCATAACGAAGCCGAAAGGAACATGTTCTCCCCGTCATCGTTTTTCTTTTGTTTGGGACCATACCTGGTAAACTTCTAGTTACGAAGGTGTTGGAGGTCAAAGTTCCAACTTTTATACAAGTTTTTAATGTTATAATTTTACTATTTAATGCACCCACCACCCGTCAGCAAATTTTGAGTGCGTTACATTAAGTCCTACCGTAAATCACTATTATTCACCCGAACAAAAAAGTTAATAGTCAGCAATATTTTTTGCGAATAGTTACTTAGTTTGATGTACAGAATGCTTGGTTGACGGCTTCATGAAGGGTGTGTTTACACCTATTATATAACAATAGTGGGAACACGTGTATTATGAAAATAATGTAATGCAATCATGTGAACTATTCACTACAACATACAATTCTAAAAGCAGTGTACCTATCGAATGATTTCGAATCATAAAACCTAAAATTTTCAATGTTGATCGAGTTTCGTTGCTGACCGTACAACATGCGTAACGGATTTCACATCATTTGCATTGTAATCTCGCATACTCAGCTATTTATTGCCAAAAGTCTAGGCATCACGAGACGGCAGTGATGCAGCGGCAATTAATCTAAGTGCTGTTAGTGTCGTGAGCTATTTATGCCGTCTGTGGCATGGCGTGGCCGTCGTATGGGGCATTCTAATTGCGTATTATGGTTCAACGACCGCACCTTACCCGCCGTTCCCAGACGACCGGCTTCAATTTCTTACGCCAATTTGCAAAATCGCAAACTTTCTGACTCAAGAATGCGTCAATATCAATATACGTAATATATATCAACCCTGTTCCACTCACTTTATAACTCATGATTGTCTGAATAATGAATTTCTCCAAAGAATACATGGTAATCATTTTCAACGGACCGTTACAGATATGGGGGTGTTTCACGTGGGCAAGCGGCGAGGCAAGCAATCGCACTGGGAGCCAATCTTCATCGGAACCAATGAAGACCCCTATTACGATGAGAGACTGAGCTGGGAAGGCAAACAAGATAAAATGCCACAGGTAAGGAGAAAACTTTAAATAAGACTCACTTGAACTCAATATGGCCTTTACGTAATCTTACGTTTAATAATATAATAATAATAATACCAGCCTGTTACTGTCCCACTGCTGGGCAAAGGCCTCTTCTCATACAGAGAAGGCGGGTTGGCGATTTCAGACTTATATTAATTATAAGTCCAGGTTTCACGATGTTTTCCTTCACCGATGTCTGTGATGTCCAAGATAAAGTTAGAAAAGTGCATATGAATTGAAAAAGTCACATAGGTACTTGCCCGGATTTGAACCTACAACCTCATGCATGAGAGGCGAGGCCTTAACCTATGGGCCATCACAACAATCTAACGTTTATAAAAATAAATTAATTTTGTATTAAATGTTGCTTTCAGGGCTACGTCCTTTGTGTTAAAGACTACGACTTCATGATCTTGAACAATGCTTTCCTGGTACATAAGCCAGGCGTCAAACATTACAAGAAAAACGCCAAGAGGGACAAACAGGGCGGCAAACAGGGCGCCTACATCAGGAACGTCATATACCCAGAACTAAAGAAACTATTTGGAGTCAAACATGGTTGCGTGATGTCGTGACGACGCTTAAGAATCAGGATCTTAAAAGTGATCAGACCTAGTACACCATAGAGGTACAAAATAGATACCGATGCAGGCTAATACTATAAGCTTACAGGGTTCAATTTTCCGCCTGATTTTGGAAAATGTTATGATGGAATTGTCTCCCGATAAAACATATCACTACGATTAAACTAGAAAAGCAAAGTAACGTTGGTAAGATTTATACGCACATTGACCTGTGTAGAATGTGAATAAGTATAACGAAGCTAGTAGTACTACCCCAGGAGTCCTTATTTACAATGCATAGGATGCATTTTAAAAAGTCACGTTTCAGAGGCCTTAACAAGTAACGTAAGGGATATTATGTTCTAATGTTAGCAACATGTACACGTCCGTAATGTCTAAGTCAATGTATGGTACTGGAGGAACCAGGTGATGCTCCTCCATCGTTAAGGGGTGATATTGTATTTGTATTTCCAAGTTTTCGGGAAGTATGCCACTTACTATTTGAAATACCAAATATCAGTTGTGACTAACTTGAAATGATGTATTGTACCTATCAAATGCAAGTTGCCTTTGGTTCAATACACTTTAGTTGTAAAGACATGCTTTAGCTTACTCTTATTAGATTAAAAGTGTAAATATTTAGCTTTTGAGTGAACAATAGCATCGGTGCGCGAATTTAGTGTAAGAGAGTACTTGACTCATCATATTTAAGTGCTTTTTTACATCACGAGTAGATTTTATTTTATGTGCTTATAAGCTTACATACAAAGTGTAGTTTAGTAATGTATGTGTCTTACACCCGTATAAATAAACAAGTCAAAGTGATTTTATATTAGTGAAATGGGTGTTAGTGTTGAGATAATCAATGCCGCAATGTTGAGGCTCCGACATTACATAAAATGGAAGCCAAGATAATGAAAACAAGCAAGTCATAAGATATCTAAAAAGATTTTGTTTAGATTATAAAGACAGAGCTTCAGCATGTGATTCCAATTTAAATACTATTTCCTTACTACTTAAGTTTAAAGTTGTATAAACACTGTCGCTCATATATTTATACTGAACGTAAGCCTTTTGACGTTTGTATTTATTTTAACTCATTCTGAAATGCATTTGTAGTCTGTACTTCAATAGGAATATTCGCTAGAGGTAAAACTAGTTCTAGAACTTTGAAACAGCTGTCTATGTACATTATGGGTTTAAGTAAATGTATTTGTAAAGTTTCTTTAGTTGATTTTCTGTGTGATTTTATTGAAATTTATTTTTTAATTCATGTATTGACTGATAAAATCACAGAGAAATTCCTCGTGATATGTGGAAATGTTTTTACGATTTGACTTAAATTTTACTGTAGAGTAGGTGTAATATTGGTAACTATAACAGCTGTCAATCCACAAAATTGTATTATGTACTGAATAATATGATAGTGCTGACGATATTTTAGCTGTAGAAGAATTTTATTTTTATATGCAGTTATTTTCACAGTGGGAAGTGAGACAACTTTTTTTGTGGGCAATCATTTTTATTTCAAAATAGCTTTCTTATTTGAATCGGATTTCGTTAACAAATTACAAGGGTTTTAATTTTTTTTGTACAGAACTTTTTTTTTCCTAAAATAAGTAGCCTGGTTACTCCATATAACATATTAAGCTATCTGTCAGTAAATTTTCCGTCAAAATCGGTCCAGCCGTTTCGGAGATTAGCCGGAACAAACAGACACACAAAAAATTAAAACTTCTTGTTTTGTTATAAGTACGGTATATTCTTTCATATGCATTCAGTAAAAAGCTGTTATTTTGAAATTAAAAACAAACACTTCAATTTTACTTATTTGTATAATTTTATTTCTTTCTTTCTCTAATCTAAGCCACATTTTATGAATCTAGACTTTTTCAAATGTTTACGATTCAAGGTCAAATTGAGTTAGCTAGCGAAACTTCGCAGACGTGATGGGTATCGATGTATAAACATTGTGACACTAAAAACTGATCTACGACTGACTGTGTATACCTTATACATATTACCCAGTCTACGAAGATCCGCTACCTAATTTTATTTGACTTTGCATTGCTTTGACCTGTTCCTATATTTAATATACTAACTAATCGTTTTGCTCACCGTAGTTAATTTTTGATCAAAATAAATACAATTTCAGACAGTTGATTATTATTATTAATTATCATGTTTTTTTTTATCTATGACAAAAAGAGATCGTATTGGATTCTTTTATTTTGGAAAATGCAAAGTATCTTATAATATGTATATTAAAAGATGCTTGTGTCGAATTAATACGAAATTAGTTTTATAAAAAAGTCAATAAAATACAGCCTACGTCGTATAGATTATTATGTAATATAATATACCTAATATTATATGAGACACCGATGTGTGTTAGCCTTATTGTGGTAACTAGAATTAGTCGCTATTTTAATTAATAATTAAATTAAATGATGGCAGTGTTAAGCTCACCACGTTCGATATTTATTTTTTAGATTTATTATAAGTAGGTAATTTTAATTTTAATAATTTCGTAGACTCCCTTGTAGTAGGTATTTTTGTATACAAATATTTTTTTGCGCTGAAAACGCGAGAAAAGTTATGAAGACTTATTTATTTTCATTTTGAAAATATGATAAATGGTTCATTAAGCTCTTAATTTTCCATTTATTTCCATAAGAATGGAAAAAGCTGGTTTAATTCAAGAGAATGTAAAACAGCTCATAAAGAGTAGATAAATAAAATTCATTGATCAAACGCAGACGGCAGAACCACACTATGCGCGTGCACAAGGTTACAGGTTGTAAACGGACCCTTCACGAAGCCGTCAACCAAACATTCTGTACATCAAACTAAGTAAATCTAACTAAACATTATTGCTGGTAATCGACTTTTTTTGGGGAAAATCAGGATTTCGGGAGGTAGGATTCAATGTAACGCACTCAAAACATTGTGCTGATGGATGCATTGAATAGTACGGGGGTCAAAAAATAAAAATAGCAATGATAGGGAGAAAAAGTGCCTTTCGGCTTCGTTATTATTGACATATGTATATTTCAAGTTAAAAATATAAAGATATTTTTAAAATATCATAATCGTAACCCATTTTTTATACAAGCTGATGTTGCACAAATATTCTAGTGTAACTACTTCATGTATCCGGATAAAATGTATTCTACTTACTTGGTCTATCTTTGTGCCAAAGTGTATCCAAATCCGTTCAGCCGTTTATGCGTGATTGAGTGACATTTTTTTTTGCGTAGTTTTGCATATTGGTAGTAAGGAAGTAAGGCTAGCTGAATAAGTATTGTTTTAGTATTAAACTTTTTAGTTTTATTCAATGGGTCCTGGTTTTGGTAAACGCATGTGGTGAGCTTTCGCTCAAAGGCTTCAAAGTGCCTCTTAGCTCGTAAGTTCAATGTAAACCTTAAGTCTTTTAAATGTGATCATTTATGAAATATTTATCAATGTATAATCTAAATAGGTACTACCTACGTTTTGTAATGTTTTCGTAAGAATCTACAATTATGTAATCTGCCCGAAAATCGAAGTAAAACAATAAAATTCTTACATTATAATTATACTGTTTTATTTATAAAGGTAAAATTAAAACAAAATAAAAAAGGTTTTTATGAGCTATTTATAAAATCATGATTGTAACGAAATTTTTTTTTTTTAAACTTGCCACAAAATACTGCAACTACTATAGAAAATTTAGACTCCTCCATAAATACCATGTACGCCCGGTTCCACCTCGTCTTATCTATACTAATATATAAAGGTGAAGAGTTTGTTTGTTTGGTTGAACGCGCTAAACTCGGGAACTACTGGTTCGAATTGAAAAAATATTTTAGTGTTGGATTGCGCATTTAGCGAGGAAGGCTATAGGCTATATAACATCACGCTACAACCAATAGGAGCGGAGCAGTAATGAAAAATGTTGCAAAAACGGGGAAAATTGTATTTTTAATAATTCTACGCGGACGAAAGTCGCGGGGAACAGCTAGTCTTAAATATACATCAAGCGGAGTAGACCGATCTCGGTATGTCTTTATAGAATATTGTCTACGAGAACAAAAATTTACAACAACTTATGTTAAATCACTAATATCAGCACCAAACTCCAGACCATAAGAAAACGATTTAGTTTGGGGATCACACTGCACTTGCGTCCGTCCCGGAAGGGATCAGAGTCTTAGTGACTGTCAGGAGGCCTGCTCGAGTCTTTGAACCTCTCATACTCATCGTATGTTGGTATTCGGCTTGCTGGAGGTTCTGCAGCAGGAGGGGGCTCCTCAGCAGGAGGTGCCTCAGAAGCTTGTTCCCCTTTATTGTCATCTCTCGATGCATCACCATCCCTTTTATCATTACCAGCCAAATATATTTCACAGTTCAAGCTTTCGTCTTGTAACACAATCATCTGTGTAGGTGTATGGATACCCAGGTCACTGGTAAAACTTGGAGAGTAACCAGTAAAGTGCGTAAGTCTGTTGAAGTTTGTCCCGAGTCTCGTGCAATGTAAAGAGACACGGTACAAAATCATTAAAATAAATGCGATGGAAATTGGTAATTTTTGGCGCACACGTGACATTTTGATGGAAATTCCAAAAAGTAGAATACCTACTTATATTGTCAATTCATATTTTATTTTTAGTTATAAGTAGAAGTCATAACTAATAAGGTTAACCTTTAATCAATGTACCTATTACTTAAAACAAGTTTGAACATCAATCACACTACCTACTCGTCGACTTTTCGACGAGTAGGTAGTTTCGAGAATTTCGAGAGGCAGTTTGTCAGCACATTTATTTTGGTTAATTTGAGAGGGTAACAAATAAAAATCATTTATTCAATTTCTGTGACACTTAACGTTAGTCTAGTTCGTCACTGGAACGCACGAAACGCGGGTGACTTAAAATTCGATATTAAAATAGTCTTGCATTGTTTTATTTACTAATTAATCACACGCAAATTAGACTCTAGCCCGACTGCTCTTATGGTGCAGATAGAGTGAGATCATCTGCCATCTTTGCATGCAGAACCTTCTCTCAAAAAGAAGCTGCGGCATTCCATGCGTTCTCGCTTCCGACCATGGATTGAATCATTGAACGACAGCCAGAAGCGACGACAGATCACCCGTACCGACTGAGTGCTGCGACCTACCATGCATTTCAACGTTGGTAGGTCAGATGAAAAAGACTTTTGCAATCACAGGGGGAACCTTCTTCTTTCTTCCTTCATTTTCAAAGGGAGTCAGTAGACCATCATCATATAATTACTAGTCAGTATTATTAATTACAGCGAGCAAGTACGAGGTACACATCAAACTTAAAAGACTAAAATCACTGGTTCTACAATTCGAACCGCCAAATTGTCGACGTCTCTGATCAGAAAAAAACGAAGGAGGAAAATCTTCGTCTTCTTGTGTCTCTTCCAGTTCTGTGTCATCACCACCACCGTCGTTATCACCCACCATACAAATGGGATACTGCATCCGAGTAGCTTCTAAAACCATCGCCTGTATATGAGGAGGTATCATCGTCTCCGGGTGAAAGGTACAACTTGTAGGTAGATTAGGGACACTTGGTAGATATGCAGTGCTGTTGAGGTTTATTCGAAGTCGCATGTTAATCCAATGATAGGAGTTTCTGTAAAAAATTATTATGAAAATCGCGAGAGAAAGCGATACCGTAGGGGCTGTCATTTTGATGACAATATTATTTTTTAAATGCAATAGACAACTGTAAAGTTAGAGAGTATTAATAAGAAGTTTCCATTATGGTGAGCTGCACCCATATATACGTTAAGCTAAGCCTTTTTACCCGACTACAGCGAAGCCAAAAGGAAGGGTTATGATCTTAGCAGTCTATGTATGTTTGTATTTACGTATGTTCCTCCGTAGCACCTAAACTATTCATCCGATTTTGATGAATAAGGTGTCAATCGATTCCTTATTATGGCCCGGGTAACATAGGTTACATTTTAACCGACTTCAACAATAGGAGGAGTCGTTTACCTTGTAAACACCGAATTTAAATAGAGCATGATTTATCAGTAGTCGGGTTTTTTTGTTATAGGAAACCACACAAATTCTTGTTTCCATCGGGTTTGGCGGAAACCACAGAACGCCACCTACTGCGTAACATGCTCCGCTCACTTCGTCTCCTTTCATATATCTGTCATACACGCACACCGGTTGCGAGTACACATACTACGCAAATAAATACCTGTTATTTAGACTATGAGTAAGCTCAAAGTTTATTATCAAGGTTATCAAAAGTACTCCGGGTTCTACATCAAGTCGGCTTCCAGTCTAACTAGATGCAGCTGAATACCAGTATTTTACATGGAGCGACTGCCTATCTACCCTCCACAACCCAGTTAGTACTGGGTAATACGATGCACCTTGGTAAGACTGGTTGTCAGACTTTTTGGGCCACTGCTGACTACTTAAAGACTGCCAAAGATATACAAATGACACCCGAGACCACCGAGGCCCGAAGGATATTCGGTATGTAATGGGTGGTCACCCATCCACAGACCAACCTAAGCAAGCACGGCTTAACCTAAAGATCGACACGAACAAACAAGTAAAGTACTTAAAATAAAAAGTATAAGTTTTTTTATTTTGGAACATAGACAGTTGGCTCAATTAAAAAGAAAACGATGATAGCTACAAAAGTTTATCACTGTGTTGCAGCTACCAACGCCCATCTAAACAAGCAAACAATTGTTCCAGACTTAAACTATTTATACAATATAACCAACATTGGGGTACAAGACGTACAAGTAAATCCGTTTTTATTGAGAAACCTGCTTCACCTAACTGCTCTTTTAGAAATACTTGAAATGAAAACAATACTCAGTTCTGAAAAACAATAATCTGACCTTGTATCCTTTTTGACTATTTATTACAAGAATTGAAATTCGTGGAATATTTACAACGAGCTTTTACCAGCGGCTTGCCCGCGTCAATTTTGATTTGAATCAATTCGTGTTGTTCTCTGCTTGAAATAATATATTCAATCATGATTCGAAAGACACGGTGCCATCTATAAGCATAAGAACATTAATATTGTTGTTTTCCTCAGGAACAGTACTTTTTCGGGATGAAAGGTACCGGATATCCATTTCTGTACACCTGACAAAGTATATGCAAAATTTCGGGATGATAGGTTCCGTAGTTTAGGCGTGAAAAGGTAACAAACAAACAAACTTACTTTCGCATTTATAATATTATAGTTAGGAAGTTAGGATTAGGATACAAAAACAGTTAATACAAGTTTTAAATACCAAAAATGTTAGTTCAAATAAATCAACAACTGTGAAATCCCAAATTACACTAACATTCCAGACGTGTATTGCGGTGAATACAAATTGGGTAGCGGGCAGAAGTAGGGGGACCACACGACACGATGCAGCAAGACTGACAATGAACTCGGCGAATATGGTGATTATAGAAATAATGTTTGAACAAAACTCAGTGAAAATATCTTGAAATTCCTGTTACGCGACGTGCAATGAGAAACATTAGCCGATTAAGCATTCCAAAACCCATACTTACACAATTTTTTAGCCCCTGAATGTTGAACGTAGCCTTAACCTGCACCTGTTTTACTGTGGAAGGTAGGTACCTGATGCTGATGAATATGATGTTTGTTTTCCTCAAATTCTCTATCTTAAAATTCCCTTTCGACGTATTAGGACGTCTAAGGATTGTAGTAGATGGCCCTCTGTCTTTTCTACCGCCATGGAAAACTGCGGGGGTTTATATATGTTTTGTAAGTGTAAGTTTTAAATCCAATGATTTTTGTAAGTGTATCTTTCTTAAACTAGGTAACGTAGTCCATGATTTCATGATTCATTCATTTCAATATAAGAAATACAACGACTTGAGCTCAGTCCAGAATTCAAAATAATTCTTATTACGGAGGCGGCACCAACCATTTAGGTGGTCACCCTACTCCGACACAAGACAGATAAGGAAGTTGATCCAGGTAGACGGCACGTGCCCAGCATTGCACACATACCACTCCGGTTTTCCCGCATTTGGCACAAAATTACATGTCCCTCGCCTCGAACAAAAACGAACATAATAAGGGCCGACATGACAGCACGTTATGAAGAATGTGCTAAAATTATAATGAATGGGACAAGAGAAGGATGGCAAAAATACGATGACGTTTTAATAAATATTTATTACTCGGAATTTCTCTATGTAAAGTTTTTGTTTCTAGCTCTTGGCGTGTTGTTAATAGGCGTGATGTCATGTTTGTTGTGTGAAATATAACATAAGCAAGAAGCAGATATATAAGTTAAACAGAGGTGTTACTGTAGTACGTACACCAACAATGGACATGTAAAAAAAGAATTTTGTAAATCGAAAAAAACAAATTAGGTTTTGCTGTTGAATGTAACAAAACTTACAACATACAGGGTGTAAACAGACCCTTCACGAAGCCGTCATCCAAGCATTCTGTACATCAAACTAAGTAACTTTACGCAAAAATTATTGCTGGGAAACGACTTTTTTTTTGACTCAATGTAACGTCCTCAAAACATTGTGCTGATGGATGAATTGAATAGTACGGGGGTCGTGGAGGGGTATAAAGTAAAAATCTTACATTAAAATCATGTATTTCAAACGAAACTTGTGAAAAAGTTGGAACTTTGACCCCCAATATTTCCGTAACAAGAAGGTTCCCAGGTATGGTCTAGAACAAAAAAATTATCGCAATGACGGGGAGAATAAGAGCCATTCGGCATCGTTAATTTTTTACACCCTTTATAAATGAGTCTTCAAAATATTTTTATTATATTGTTTGGGGCTACGGAAACCTGTGTGCGTGTGAGTACGACTCGCCTTGGCCGGTTTTGTTTTTTAAGTTAAAAACTGAAAAGAAAGACAAAACAACAGTTTAACCAATTATAAGGTGCCATTAAATTATACAAGTTAATAAAACAATCCATCCATGCACAAGGTTAATATTAATATATGACATTTTAATTTTAGATTCCAATAGCGTCCTTGACATTAAAAAATAAGACAAAAATTCACTTCGAAGTTTAAAGTTGAAAGGTTATCTAAATATCGAATAATGCCGGGTGCGTCTCATGTCATATAAAGTTATCTACTATATAAAAATAAGTCGGGTTTTCCTTCCTGACGCTATAACTCCAGAACGCACGAACCGATTTGGCCAATTTTTTTTTTTAAATGTTCGTTGTAGTTCAAGGATGGTTTTTACGGCGAGAAAAATTCAAGGTAGGGTAGGTAGGGTAGGTAGGATAGGTAGGGTAGGTAGGTAGGGTAGGTAGGGTAGGTAGGGTAGGTAGGATAGGTAGGGTAGGTAGGTAGGGTAGGTAGGGTAGGTAGGGTAGGTAGGGTAGGTAGGGTAGGTAGGGTAGGTAGGGTAGGTAAGTAGGTAAGTAGGTAGGTAGGTAGAGAAGGGTAGGTAAGTAGGTAGGTAGGGTAGGTAGGGTAGGTAGGATTGGTAGGTAGGATAGGAAAAAGGTGCATTGCAACGCATGCCGGGAACAGCTAGTTTGGTATATTTTCATTTCAATAACGTTCACAAGATGTAATAAACGTGAGATATACCAACTGTTGAAATAATTTCTTTACATATAACATTTATATACTTACTCTAAAACTTATTTCGTATAACGTTATTGGATAAAACGTTTATTTAATCGAAAATCATTAGGTCTATCGTTTAATATTATGTAGTTTCTTTTATTAGTTGTTACAGGTAGTCAGTGGCCCAAAAAGTCTGACAACCAATCTTACCGAGGGTCATCGTATTATCTAGTAGGTACTAACTGGGTTGTGGAGGTCAGATAGGCAGTCGCTACCTCTACAATTTTTAAATTTTTAAATGTTTTTATTTATTACTAGCTTCTGCCCGCGACTTCGTACGCGGATCCTGTTGCTTATGCCAGCGACAACGGGGTCGTCAAAATCGAAGATCTGAAACGTCTGATGTCGAATTCTAAGAGCCCGGGGGCGGGAAAACAACGGGATGCGCGAGACGATTCGAGACATTCCATATGTTTCATTCTTGTAAGTCAGAAGTCGATGCGTAGATACGCTTAGAACTCAAGCGCAATTCTCTATCCGTGAACCTCCGACTCGCGAGACAAAGCGTGACGTTCACGATCAGCGGTCAGTCGCGCATCACGTTCCCCACTTTTCTCTAGAGACCTAGAAGTCGATGCGTAGATACGCTTGGAACTCAAGCGTAATTCTCTATCCGTGAACATCTTCGATTCGCGAGACAATGCATTACTCGCACGATCAGCGGTCAGTCGCGCATCATATTCTGCACTTTTCTAGAGACCTCGAAGTCGATGTGTATACACGCTGAGAACTCAAGCGTAATTTTCTTTCCTTGAACGTCTCCGACTCGCGAGACAATGCATGACGTTCACGATCAGCGGTCAGTCGCGCATCATATTCTTCACAGTACCTTAGAGACCTGGATGTAGATGCGTAAATACGCTGAGAAAGCAGGCGTGCTTCGCGATCCGAAGAGGTTTCCACGGAGCGAGTTGCAGCCTGATGTTCTCGAACAGCATCAAGTCTTTCCTGACGTTCTTCGGTAGATTCTTGGGATCTTATGATCCTCAATCTTTTAGCTCCTTTGGAACATTGGGAAATATTTGACCTCTTTCTAGGCATGGTTATAGTTTTATTGTGAAGATACCTGATCAATTAAAATCTAAGTGACTGCTCCCCTGCGTTACCAGGTAGGCTACCGTGTCACGAAGATAAGTGGAAAAGGAAATTAAACACTCAAATAACATAAGCCCGAAGGCATATTTATTCGATAAAATAAAAAAATAAATGGGAGTTTTGTCCAGTAGAGTCAAATTTTCAATGATATACCATCGTCATCGAAAATCAGTCCTAAACTGTTACCGCATTCACCGCGTGGAGGTACTCCCAGCTTATGTTATTTTATCATTATACAGTGAAATTAGTGATAGCTTTGATTTCCGCATCAGATGTTTCTGATCTTCGATTTTTATAAGTCAACAGGAAATGCTCATCAGACCGAACAACTTTTGCTAAGACGTCATTCCTATATGTGTTATGGTGTAGCTGGGCTCTTGGAGTTCCACATCAGGTGTCCAGATCTTCAAATTTATTCTCTCAGCAGAAAATGCTCATCACGTGGAACAATTTTTGCTATGGTACCATTTTTGTATCTCTTATAGTTTAGCTGGTCTGTTGCGGCTCTGCATCAGGTGTTCCAGTTTCCAAGATAAATTATAGCCTATATGTTGCCCAGACTTAATACCTATACAACAAAAAAAAATCTTTCATATCCGTCCAGTAGTTCCGAAGATTAGCGTGTACAAACAAACAGACAAACAGACAGATTTTTTTTTTGGATTCGTGCTCTATTACTGTTTCTAAACCCCCCTCAATTTTTTTTTTTAAATATATTCAATGTACAGACATAGTTTCTTTACTGTCTTATTATATGTATATAGATTAAGCAATATTTAGATTTGTATAAAAATAAATAAAGGAAATACTATCTCATAAAAGTAACGCCACCATCTTCCTGCTCATGTCCCATGTTATTTGGGGTCGGCGCAACACGTTTTTTCTTCCATTCTCCCCTGTCAATATTCACGCCATCTTTGACTCCTTTTTCCTTCATATCATTCCTCACTCAAATCATGCATCTTTTCTTTGGACTTTCCTCTCCATTCATCAACGTTTTTTCAAGTCTTTTACTCACATGTGACCCATCCCTCCTCATCACATGTCCATACCAAGATAAACGGCTGCCTTTCATCGTAACAGGCCACTATCTCATGACAGATGTCCAGAAAACAAGTTTTTCCATATGTTAGTAAAGTTACTTTAGGTTAAGCCGTGCTTGCCTAGGTTGGTCTGTGAATGGGTGACCTCCCATTACGTGCCTCTGAAAGCACGTTAAGTGGTTGGTCCCGGGTGTCCTTTGTAGATCTTTGACAGTCGTTAGGTAGTCAGTGGACAGTAGTTAGGACACAGTATAAATATATTTACCGTGCTGAAGACGTGTGTTCCTCCGATTTCGAATAGCAATAAAATCACTCTCGAAACATTTTGCTATAAACATTCTAACAGTGATAAATAGGTATAATAAATTTTGTAGGAAACTAGAAAATCAAGAAAGATGCTACCTTTACTCTTTTACACCAACTTATAAAATAAATTCCATTATTATTTTTGCTTCGGGCTTCTTTACCTGCTTGCTCTAGCAGTAGGTAGCCTAACTTGAGCTTCTTACATTACATAGATGACCTCATATTTTCACTACCCTCAGAGTCCAGTTGGTCTTCACTCGCATGACAACTACCTACCCTACGACCTACGTCTTATTGAAATAGGATGCGTGTAGAATTATTAGTGATGGGGTTGTACTATTAGGTACACCTCTGCCTTACCCAACGACAATTATAGGCGTTATGTTATGTTCTGTAAATAAGTTATTAGTTTAATATTCATTATTGAATCCTTGAATATGACATCCTGCGGTTATGGATGACACCCGTCATCATCTGTGATGTTCCGGCTCGAGTATCGGATCGTAACCGATAGGCACGGTATCACTAGACATTTGCAATAGTGTAGTCTTAATATTTATATCATCGCGCATGCAGTATTACTCAATGGGATAGGCAGAAATAGCCGCGCAATGATCGCCCACATTTCGCCATCGTCAGTCAAATAAAGGGTGTAAAAAGACCCTTAATGAAGCCGAAAAGCACTTGTTCTCCCCGTCATTGCGATATTTTTTTTGTTTCGAACCATACCTGGGAACCTTCTAGTTACGTTGATATTGGAGGCAAAGTTCCAATTTTTTCACAAGTGTTTTTTTAAATACCTTTTTTAAAGGTTTTATCTTTACTACTACTACTTCTAATGGTAAACGGGTCATGGAGTTAATTAACTCCATGACCCGTTTAGCATTCAAAGCAACCATCAGCACTAAGTTTTGAGTGCGTTACATTGAGTTTTACTGTAAAAAGTGATTTTTCAACAACAAAAAAAAGTCATTTCCGAGCAATAATTTTTGCGCAGAGTTACTTAGTTTGATGTACAGAATGCTTGGTTGACGGCTTCGCGAAGGGTCTGTTTACACCTTGTATGTTATTAATGAATTCCATTAATATTGAAATTAGCCTATATATTGTCCTAATTTTGGACAAATGTTTATACTCTTCTTGTTTGGTCCCATGCATATCTATCGAAAGTATAAAAGTTCAATCACATTTGGCCCGGCTGTCATTTGTAGATTTTTAACAGGTAGTCAGTGGCCCGAAAGTCTACAACCAGTCTTACCAAGGGGTACCGTATTAACCAGTAGGTACTAACTGGGTGGAGGTCAGGTAGGCAGTTGCTCCATGTAAAATACCGGTATTCAGCTGCATCCGGTTAGACTGGAAGCCGACTCCAACATAGTTGGGAAATGGCTTGGCAGATGATGAATCACAAATCACGTTTCGCTTTTAGCTTAAAAGATTAAATCAAAAGAATGGTAGGAAACAGTGGCGAAGGTCTATACAATTCGATTCCTAACGGAATCGAATTGTACGAACTAAAGGGAATCCCCTTTGAAAAATGGCACAGTCAGTATTCTATAGACAAATAATATAATCACATTAAAGATATTGTACTCCGGCTTACCTCTTACAAAAATTGACCCTTCGCTACTGGTAGGGAATTAAATAAATCTTGGTGTAATGACCGGACTTCCGCGGACTGTGGTGGCAAGCGCACCTTTTGAGCATTATGAGTTCTCGGTTAGATGCCCATTGTCCGCCCTACATTTATTTTCTTGAAAAAAGATTGAAATAAAACTACTGAGGTGGTGGTGATGGTTGTCCTCCAGGTCGGTTGTTTGGAGGCAACATACGTGTCTAGTAAGGAGGTCCTTCATTATTCTTCTCCTTTCAAGGTTAAAATCCCAGCACAATCAATAATTAATATCAAATCCAAATCTAAATTCATAGTGTATCATTCCTTAGTTCCCAGGACCTTCACTGAGTCCAACTCATCCATGACCTTTAGCGATGATGTAAGACATTTTTTGTTATTAACGTGTGTAGCATTACAATTTGTAGAATGACCATATTGATGAAGAATGACATTCTGATGCGAGCTCTACTTCTTCGTCATTGACATTACGCATAAGTTCCGTTTAAGTTTTTTTCTCTAGATTGCGTTCGATTGATGTTGATCGAAGGAAAATGCCATAGGGGAAACCGGCATGAAGATATGACAACCAACAACCTGCACTGGGCTCGCCTGTTTAATTATGGTTCGCACTTCGCACCCCTTCACAGAGAGGAAGCTTTGTGTCCTCGCCTCCAACCCCACCCCACCCTTCAGGGGTTGATTTTCAATTTGAATACTCCGCTTTACTGGCACGGGATAGTTAGCTCTTATGTGCAAATTCCAGGCAAGGAGTGAACTGCTGACGGCGCGTTCGTGTTTCACGCGCGCCTCAAAGAGAAGTCAGCAACCAGGAAGGGGCCCGCAAGGGCCGATGCCTGCCGGGGCTGCGGGACTGTTCGAAAGAGATACCGTGGCCCTGGAACACAAAAGTCTGTAAAAGTCTGACACTCCCTCCCACTCTACCCAGAGAGGGAGGAGTTATTTGATGATTTCCCATCCGTAAAAAAAAAAGAGTAAACTGCCACAGAGTAATGATTAATTTTAAAATCAATGACGTTCTTAAGCTTGAGGAGCTCGTGGCTAAATAATAACAGCCGCTCAGGTAGATCTTCAGGTTAAGTCGCGCTTGCCTGGGTTGGTCTGTGGATGGGTGACCCATTACCGAGTTTCCTCCGTGCCTCGGAAAGCAAGTTAAGCCGTTGGTCCCGGCTGTCATTTGTAGATCTCTGACAGTCGTTACAAGTCAGTGGCCCGAAAGTCTGACAACAAGTCTTACCAATGGGGTATCGTATTACCTAGTACTGAGTTGTGGAAGCCAGATAGGCCGTTGCTCCATCTAAAGAACAGGTATTTGGCTGCATCCGGTTAGACTGCAAGCCGACCCCAACATAGTTGGGAAAAGGCTAGGCAGATGATGAAGGTAATCAATATAAATAATAAAAACTTACTTTCTATTTGTATCTAATATAACAATAGAGTGCATCTTAAAGAACCTTTTGATAATTATGTATGTTGGTGTCCTTCGGTCCATAGATATTATCATAAAAATGTTCGGTCAACACATCGTGCGTACGTAACAGTTGATAAAAGGGCACCGTATTGTGAAAGATTATATCCTAATACCCACCTATTATGTAATGTATCTAAAAATTGTTACAACATTTACTTGGAACAACAATCTTACGTCATTTTACTTTTTACGACTTGATTGTGAAATGATCATCTTCCTGAAATGTATTTACACTTTGATATTTGCGAGTACATCAAGCTACTACAATCTGTCAATTGTCTTTAATAGATTTTCAACTTTATCGCTGAGGTATTAGGTTCAAGGTTGATTGGGAAAATTTGACAGTTTCGGGTAGCTTGAATTTCTGGCGTCTGTGCATATACAAATTACACATGCCTGTACCTGCACCTGTACCCATGCAAAGTACGTCTGAGCCAACCGAACTCTGCTCGGGAGAATAGAGAAAACGAATTTGAGACCTAGCTAGATCGATTTTTGTATTATATTGCAATTTTCATCGAAATCGTTAGAGCCGTTTTCGAGAACGTGATTACCGACTAATAATGTGTAAATCTTGCTCATTTGAATGCGGAAGTAACTCAGTCTGTCTCGGGATTTGGGACTTGAGTTAAGACATATTTATCCCAGTATTGGTAGCATAATATATATAATTAGATTATTAATAAAATACGATACCAAAGTATCGCGACTGTTGAACATGAGGTCCTGGGTTCGATTCCTGGGTCGTTAAAATTGTTGTTGGGATGTCCATCAGGAATTTCTCAGTTGCAGCCATGGGGTCTGGATTTGTGCCCGGTTGATAGCAATAGGCTTGCTCCCTATTACATGGGACTTAAACATTACTGGCGAAATGTAGGTGTACTATTAGGTACAACTCTACCTAACCCTTCGGCGATTACGTGCGTGATGTTATGATACCAAAGTACAGGTAATAAAACTGTATTCGATCGTTTTTCAGTTAGTTTTTGTAAGTATCGAGTCCCCTTCGAGTCTACGTTCGATAAAAATCGTGCGCTACTAGGGAAACTCACGTTTTCCGAAAAAGGATTAAGTTTTTAATTGCATGATTCGTTTAATAGGATAATGGGAGACACATTACGGTGAGAACCTATTAAACTTCTAGTATAGTCTTTAACCAAAACAAAACAAAAGCTAACACCACGATTCAACTCGTTTTTAAACAGCGAGTCTCCCACGAATAATAATCGTGCGCTGCTTGAGAAGCACACCTTTTCCGAAAAAGGAATAACTTGTTAAAATAAAATGAACAATTATTTTATTGCATAATTCGTTAAGTTAATAAAATAATGACAGATAAATCAATTAAGTCCTATTGCAGGTGGGCAACCAGTCACCTGCCTTGCTTCTAGCATCGTCTCGAGTTCTGTGCTGAATTGGTGATGTAACACGGAGATGAGCAGGTTTCGACACCGGCCGGTGCGTCCCCAAGGTCGGCAGCGATCGCCCATTCAATACCTGAGCGACACTCGTGCGCAGATCAGTTCGGGGTAGCATACAGCATGGACAAGACTTTGATAGTGTTTGCGTGCCTCTTCGGCTTCGGTGAGTACCTATACCTTTTTTATGTGTCTTTGAATTTGGAACACCTATACCGAAAAAAAAAACGAAACGGCCATAAAAAAATAGCAGTGCTTTTTAAAATAAAAAAGTTCTTATGCCTTTATTTTTCCTTCTCAGAAAAAGTCTGATGTTAAAAAAACGTGATACATACTCACGTTTCAGTGCAAGCTCTGTGTAATAAAATCTCTCTATCATAAAGTCTAATGAGCTCGTTTTCCTATTAATTAACTAATTAAATCGACACACGTGTCGTATAAATGTTCCATAAGGGTTTAAATTTATCGCCTGCTACCTGTAATTAATTTAAACAGGTTTTAATCAACTTATTAAAAGACGGAATTGCTTTACCGGCTAGTTACCCGCTAAACAATAGATGAGATTAAAGTTCTAAACAATTGTTTCATGCGCTTAATTACTTAATTGATCAATTAAACTAGTGTTTTGAGTTAAAGAATGTACTTAGCGATGTTTTTTAAGGAAGTTTTAATTTTATCACATTTTTTTAAATGTTTTGAGTACTTATAATGCACACTCGTTAATAATTCCTTAAAGAAGATACCTCAATTAAATAACAATTTGCACTATAATTTTTTGAAAAAAAGTTGAAAAAATGACCAGACTTACCAAGGGGTATCGTATTACCCAGTACTAACTGGGTTGTGGAGGTCAGATAGGCAGTCACTCCATGTAAAATACTGGTATTCAGCTGCATGCGGTTAGACTCCGACCCCAAAATAGTTAGTACGCTAGGCAGATGATGATGATGATGCACTATAATTTGTTGGGCAGGTAAGATTTTTTGTCTAACGTACCTAAAGCACACATCCTAATAATTAATGTAGCATAACGTGAATTTGATTACCTTTTGTCTGTTAATTGGTCCAACCAAATTCGGTCAAGTCAACACCTACTTCAGTCCGAAGTTCCGTACCGAATATAACGAAAACTAGCGAAAGT
The DNA here is from genome assembly GCA_905220335.1 of Noctua pronuba. Taxonomy (NCBI): domain Eukaryota; kingdom Metazoa; phylum Arthropoda; class Insecta; order Lepidoptera; family Noctuidae; genus Noctua; species Noctua pronuba. The sequence goes on from LR999894.1 coordinate 6,872,913, forward strand.
GAAAAGTGCTTACTTTACAGGACAGCTATTTTAAGTTAAGTTTATGGATAATTTTGCCATTAATGACCGTATCTGTAGAAAAATTTGGTTATCATTAACTCTAGAAACGGGATATTTACCATTTTTACTGTTTATGTTGAGTTCCCGTTATTTCGGCGCTGTTGCAAGCACCGAGATAGTGACCATGACAGTTTTTAAAAACTTATAAAAATTAGGTTTCCTACATTAGTTCGAAGTATTTTTTCACTTTTCACTTTTGACAGTATAAAGGAAAGGGACAGTCGATAATAGCTTCAATTTCCCCAATTAAGTGTCATAACTTGAGATCATCGGTGGTGACATTTATCATTAAAAAAAACTTCATTTGCTTGTTGAACCAGAGGTTAGAGAGTCGTCAATTACCGTCAGAAAGAAAACAGATTGATTTAATTATTAAAGTAGTATGATGTTATTGCTATGATTAACACGAATTTTTAATCTCTCTTGACGTACATACAGGATGTAAACAGACCCTTCACGAAGCCGTCAACCAAGCATTCTGTACATCAAACTAAGTAACTTTACGCAAAAATTATTGCTGAGAAACGACTTTTTTTTTGGGGTGAAAAAACACGCTTTACGGTAAAACTAAATGTAACGCACTCAAAACATTGTGCTGATAGACGGATTTAATAGTACGGGGGTCGTAAAGGTGTTAAAAGTAAAAATCTTACATTAGAAACATGTATTTTAAAAAAAAATTGGGAAAAAGTTTGACCCCCAATGTCTCCGTAACTAGAAGGTTCCCAGAAAGAAATGACCGCAATGACGGGGAGACCAAGTGCCTTTCGGCTTCGTTAAGGGTCTTTTTACACCCTTTATACCGGAATTCCTACTTAACTGCATCATTTAATCAATAAGTAATTTTTACTTGAGTATCGTTCTATAAATCCTAAGAAGCTCTACGTGTACGGAAAATAAACTGGGAAATAATAAGGTGGAAATACTAAATATTCACCAAGAGTCAATAGGTCACATGGCCAAAGCATAGATCGTTACCTAAGCCTTATCTAACTTTAGTAGGTCTGAACACAGAACCTAAGACGTGTTGTTTGTAAAACTAATAGCTCGTTTACTATGCAGCGTAATATTTTGAAATATTTTGCTCATGCAATTTAGCATTCCATGGAAAATTTTACGTGTTTCTTCACAAGATTTCATCTCCCTATGTCGTAAAACGGCCTTTTTTTCACCTCCCTATGTCGTAAAACGGCCTTTTTTTTATAAGACATCTAAAAATGAACTTGAATTAATTTAAAATAGAATGCAACAGAGGCTTGTAGAATAAATTATGACCTTCAAGGTCGGAGGAAGATGTAGAATCTTCGTAATTAAGTCACACAAGAATTCGCTTTTGACATTAATTTATGACGCTTTATTACATAACATTTTGTTTACCTGCGCACTAAGTCGAGAAGTTTATTCTGAACTATCATTAAAATAACATAATCACTTGCAAAGGTCACTAATGCGTTAATAATTTGTTGCACATCAATACACCTTTTACGTTATTGGTGATTGTCGCAAGCTTATAGAATTTAATGGCGATTAGATTATTAAACCATTTGAATTTAATGGCGATTAGACGGCGTGCGTATATGACCAGGGGGTCTATAAAAGCCGCTTTAATAGAATCATATTAGGATAATAATAAGAATCACGTTAAAGTTCGACGCAGTTAATATTATGAATTGTTACTTTGTGACCATTTTACGAATTATAATATTATCCTATTATGATAATAAAAGCGGCCATTTTAAGCCCCAGATGTATGAACGTAGACGAAGCAAAAGAAGTATGTAAGGAATGAAGGATCGTAGCAGTAGACGTTCTATAGTTTCTGCCCATCCCTTTGGGAAAACAGCACGAGTTTATTATCTATTCATGTATGTATGTTGCATAAAAAAGTTAAGAAGGTGTAAGAGGTAAGCCGGAGTAAATATCTTTAATGTGATTATATTATTTGTCTATAAAATACTGACTGTGCCATTTTTCAAAGGCAATCCGGTAGGAATCGAGTTGTATGGAACCTTCGCCACTGGTACCTATCTATTCTGTAGCTACCGATGCTGACGATCGATTTCTTTACACAAATATCGACCTTGCAAGTAGACAAATGAGGTTCAAAGTAAAATATTTCACATAAACTTCAGGAAAAACCATAGTAGATGATAAAGCGGCAGAAATTTCCGAAAAATCTCACTAGTCATACCAAGATTTGGTACAGTGACTAATAATATAGGGTCTCTTAAAAAATTCGCATATTGTGAATAACCAAATGATGCAAGATGTGACATATTACATGACGGTGTGTCAGCATACGTTTCGCTTTCACAGTTATAATCTGCGGAGCCAATCTGTACCTACTTATGGAGCTAAAAAACGGTCGTCAGAATCCTAAAATTGGAAGTTTTCCGTCAATAATTATGTTCCAGACTTGTTTACGAACTACTCATTCGAAAATTATTTAAATCGTCTTTGGCTTTCAGGGTTAAAAAGCCGTTAAGTCTTTGCTTAACTCAGTGGATAATTAGTGGTCTGTTCCCAAGAGAATTCTCAGTACATTCAGAAATCCTAATTTACCTACTCATTTTTACCGGTGAAAATTAACATAATAATGTCTGTTGATGAGTCATTTTCGAAATAAATGCCAGCCTAGATTCTTAGCTTGAAAGAAACCATTGAAATTCTCAAGACGTGTATTGTCTTATTTCAAAAATAGGTCCATTACAATAAATGCTTCTATTTTAGTCACTAAAGATACCAAACACGTCATCTACCTATGCAAAAATTACCAACTCGTATACATGTTCCAAGTGTCACCATTTTTCCAAAATGTTAATTGGGTTTTTCTCTCAACAGCGGTCGCTCAGTTCGGTGGCTTTGGCCAGAGCCAGAAGCCGACCAGGCAACAGTTCCAGGATGCACCCATACCCCAAGCAGTTAACTCTGCTGGAGCGTGCAATCAGCTGAACGAAAGATACCCCGTACCCGGCAGCTGTGACAGATACATTGAGTGCATTGTAAGTATAGAATATCGGTAACAATATTTTATTTAGTTCGGGGCATACAATGCATCCGGACTGTTAATCGTATCCGTTTTGAATGGAGCCCATCATTTTCAGTCCTTTTAGTAACTAACAGTACGATAACAAATCAAATTCGGAAGAATTTCAGCAATACTCTGAAGTAGGCAGTAAATCCCATAATCACCATGCAGCATAATTTTTCTCTCACTTTCAATAAATGCAAAGGACACACTTCAACATGCTCTTCGATCCCACACCTCCCAGACACATCAATTTCCATGTATATGAACCTCCATGCTAAATTATTCACTCATGTATGTGGGAAAGTGTTGACACAGACTGGGATCTTACTTTTAAAATAGGTCGTGACTATATTAAAGTCTGCGACTCTGCGTGCTACAAAGGCACTGACATAAGCCCCATTCTTTTGTGTGTAATCATGCGTCTCAGCTCATGAATAATTCGCTTAATAATCACAGATTCTGGTAATAAAGTTCGTGTTATTTGCTAAACGTGATGTGAATGTGAGATTTGGGATGAGTGGTCGAGCTGCGATTAATAATAGGTGTCGCTACACGGATGTTGCGACTTTTATTATTAAAAAACGTTGCCCTTGAGTGATTAAACCTCCCCTTGTGGCTAAAGAAACTTGTGTATTTATACTAAACTAAACATGAAATGGACGAACAAACCAGAAAGGTATTGAAATTTGTATCACTAGGTACCCAATCAATTAATAGATTCGATTATAAAATATTCTGTTTAACAGAAATTGTGACACGCTCAGGAATGCTCAAGCAATTAAATAATAATTCGGTTCGACTGAAAAGCGACTGACCCCTGACATTACACATCAAGTCAGCTAGGTGCAAATATTTTGTCTGTTATTAGGTCAAGAGAACGGTCGGCAGCATCCTCTTGATACTGGGGTCACCAATCTCTTTTCCAACCAGGTCTTCCGTGGAATAGATTGCCTTATTGTAAATCTGGAGAGGAACTCCTAGCATACATACTCCAGCATTTGTTTCCTGAATAAGCTGGAATAGGGTCGGCACCTACTTTTTTTTTGTACTTAGCCTCTATTGTCCCACTGCTGGGCAAAGCCTGGCCAATCTCTCACAAACGCCTCTAGGTTGTCACTATTATCCCAGATGTACGATCCCGTGAGCAAGCGCTACATGTTTTGTCTACAAAATATAAAGTCGTGACATTGTCACGACATGTTGTGCAATTTATTTGGAAGAAACTTACTTAACTTACTTTCTCTTCTTTGATCATTGTCTTTTGTTACTAGCTTTTTAATATCAGCCCCGAAGACGTAGTTCATGCAGTCTGTCCGTTGCCTAACTGGAAATATCCAGGGCCGGATGGGCTGCACAACTTCTGGATTAAATGGTTCACAAGGTCGCACGCTCACCTGGCGACTCTGTTCCAGTCAGCCCTTCCGTATCACCCGTCGGATTTATTTTATAATTTACTAGCTGACCCGCGTAACTTCGTCTGCGTCACTTAGGGGTATGAAAAATAGATGTTGGCTGATTCTCAGACCTACTCAATATGCTCACAAAATTTCATGAGAATCGGTCAAGCCGTTTCGGAGGAGTACGGGAACGAACATTGTGACACGAGAATTTTATATATAAGATTTTATTTTATAATTTGATTATGAATATTTGTATTTGTTCATAGAACGGAACTTCTGAGGAAAAGCTGTGCCCCGATGGTCTTCGCTTCAACCCCGAATTGAGCTTCGGCGGATACCCGTGCGTGTACCCCAACGAATATGCTTGCCTTGAAAGATCCTCCCTACGTGAGTAAAATACGAGTTTATATTTTATGACCAGTGGTACTCAAAGAGATTCCTGAATGTTGTTTGAAATTTGAAAACATCGCAAGATAGCTTTTTCCAGGAAATGCAATAATTTTGAACAGGTTGTTAAAAATTTTGTCGATGAAAAAATGTCCCTAACGGACGTAAAACACATGTTAATGGAAATTTTTGCATTCTTTCCAATGGGGATACTACTCATTTTAGATCCTGTATTCCTGTATTCCGTATTTTCGTTGACGGACTTAGACAGTAGACCTCCTGTTTCCTCTCCTCCGTAATATGAGGTGCACAGAAATAAACTTTGAATATCGCTGACCACTTAATCTGACAACTGATCTTATTCTTCACACCGCCTTGTATCCATTGCTGATTTTAGATATACTCAGAAATATATTACACTCGATTCTATTTCGGATTCTGAATACGCAACTGGAATATTTATTGTGTATTACATAAATAAGTGAACTCTTAAACAGAACCACGATGTATTCGGCTTTATTACGCAAGGCTGAAAAGAATATTAGAATTACCAACTTTTAGATAAGCTATTAAAATAAAAGATGTTTTATTTACTTTGTCTCATTCTTCTTTTAGATCTATACTTTTCTCAAGAACTGTAGACACCGCTTCTAGTTTTTCATTGACCTTTTCAACCGTATGATGATAAAATATGTGACCTATAACCAAACGGTCATAAATTCAATCCAACGGGACTGCTTGTTTAACTTTTTTTAGCCTGAACTGTTCCACTCCTGGGCAAAGACCTCCCCCAATTCCTGCCGCTTTTCTCGATGTTCCGCCCCTTCTGGCCAATTCTTGTTTTACTTTATCCATACAATTGAATATCGATGTTTTCGAAGAATCTACCTTTTGATTCATCAATTGGAAATAATATAAAAGAAGGCGTTCTCCATTCCCGATCAATGCGATGTATCCAAAGCCAAAGAATCTAGTACGTAATACTAATAATACGGAAGAAACACCAATGGACGAGGGTAGGAAGATGATGAGGATGACGAATACCTTGTGCACGTGTGAAATGTTTCTTTTTTAATTATTCCAGAGGAACCTCAGCCAACTAGAGAGTGCGAGCACCAGTTCGGTTACTACAAACTCGGAGACAGGAGCAACTGCAGCCATTTCAGGAGCTGTGTCAGCGGAGTAGCCTACGACTTCGAGTGCCCCGAGGGTCTGGCCTGGAGCTCTGCCTCCTACCGCTGCGACTGGCCCGATGAGGTTGAAGACTGCGATGCTGAAGGTAAGGATAGATAGATATATTTTCTCTTGTATTTGTACAAAGTATTGAAGAATAGTTCGTATAGTTCCCAAAATATTAGACAGCAGAAAGGTACAGGGGCTGATAGGTCAGGATGCTCCTGACGTTTGTTCTTCTCTCATGTCCGGAACGCACTTTATAGAAATACTTCTTACATTGCTAAAATACTACAGCCAATGCAATGATGTAACGGGGTGTAGGGTCCAGGGTGTCCCGAACGAACGTTTTCAAGTTAAGTCACCCCTATAAACCCAGCTGTGCCTCTTCCCTCATCAAGAACAAGTTTATATCTGCACTTTAAATATTACTGTTAATTAACTAGCTCGTTTTAATATCTAATCAACATCTTTGTCCGTGACAACTAAAGTTATAACGTGATTTTCAAAGTTGTATTTTGATATTCATTTTATTCATGTCTTCTATTCTTGTTTCTGCTTGATTTATACTCAAAATTTAATATATTGGCACACGCAGTGTCTTAACTGATAACTCAAGTTAGCATATTATGAGCTCGCAACGTATTGTGAAAACATTTACCACTTATGAAAGTTATGTCGTAAAATTCGACAAAGGGAAGGTCTTAGGTTATGAAGAATCTTAATTTATTTAACTACTTACCTATTGCTACGAGTATTCGCATTCTAAAATCGACCCAAATGCGTTAAACTTATGTCATAATGTGCTATATTTTCAGCTTTCCTTGGCTTCCGTTGTCCCGAGGTTCCAGTTTCAAGGGAACTTGGACCCCCAGCTGGTTTCAGATTCTACAGGTAATTATTATTATTGATTAGCTGACTAGCCCGTACCCTGGGCAAAGGCATCCCTCCATTCCTTAAACCAATTACGATTCTGCGTTACCTCTTTTCAATTGTCAAGGAAGACATCCAGGTCGTCCCGCCATCTTTTTCGTGGTCTATCGCGGTCTACACAGATACGTGCAATACTTTATGTTTGTTCAAAAGCGTATTATTAAAGTGATAGATATCGAAATGCCAAGAACTGGTTACTTAATAGGCGACCGGTCAGTCGGTGTCAGCGCATGTTTAAATGTCAGCAGATGAGTTGTGACCTTGCTTATATAACCTCGTTATTAGAAATACCAGCGGTTTGCCAACATCCTCTTATGATGTACCTATCTATGATAATATAGTGCCTTCATTACACATTCTTGCCGTGCCACTTTTTACAAGTCTACGAAATCTTCTTGTTTTATTTCTGGTCTTGTAGATTTTTCCCAGAATCCGACCTCGGTGCTTGCAATGTCAAATTTTATTGACTAGTATTCATGTATTCTGTGACCATGATCATAATTTAGATTGGATGCAAAAATGCATTAAGTTTCTTCCGCCAACTTATACTTACAAAGTTCAAGCCAAATAAATAAAATAAACTAGAAGTCGTGTGCGCAAAAGGAATTTATAAATAAATGACGAAACTAAATTAGTTTCTTACATAACGTGTCATCAACGAAGGCCATTTTCCGGTAACTTTTTTCATAGACTGGTGAAAGACTACATTACTGCAAAGGACTTAGTATTTTTACCCCTTTCAGCTGTTCCTAGATATAGGGAACAATCAAAAAAACAATTTTTTTACAAGGCTTAAATTTTATCGAAGCAATTGTCCTGTCAACAACTAATTATTTTATGATGAACATAGCCTAAAAGATATCCTGTTTCTTGTCAAAGGCATACAATTTTTTCGACAGTTTTACTTGGACATCTAATTCAAGGTTTATAATTTTATTTATTTATTATAGGGCCGACAACAACTGCCAGAAGTACTTCCTCTGCCTGGGCACGAAGCCTCGTGTGCTCATCTGTGGTAGGAACACCGCTTACGATGAGCTGACCAACACCTGCGTGTCGGCTGATGAGGTCGAGGCCTGCCCCGTGGAAATCAGGACAGAGGCTGCCCGCGCCAGGAAAGAAGCCAGCGAACTCCTCGCCAAGGAACTGGAGTTCAACGCCATAACAACCAACAAGAGGAGAAACTAATTCAAAATAGCGCATTACAATTAGAAATAACCTCGCAAGGTTCGCAGCCTCTGCATCACATCAGATCTTTGATGCACAACCTTTGGGACATGACCTAGGACTTTACTACCACCTCTTATAACAGCGTTATTTCATTTACTTCAGTGTGGTAAAGCGATGCGGCTTTACAAGGGACCTAAAATGGCCGCTTGGCCACAATCATATTAGGATAATAATATGATTTAAATTAAATTCTTAAAATGGTCACAGACGCAGTTAATATAATGAATTGTCATTTTGTGACCATTTTACGAATGGTAACTTACCTAATTCTTATTACGATTCTACTAAAGTGGCTATTTTAGGCCCCCAGGACTGCTGTCATTGTAATAATACTGCTATGAAAGCGGTGGTAGGCCCCTCGGTCTGTTTCAAAAGTAGTTCTAGTCTAAAACTAACAATTGAGTTACCACAGCATCTGTGTTATGAAGTCATAGAATATGCACATATTTACTTGTGTTTTTTTATTTTTAATGTTTTTTATTTTCCATCTTGTTTCCGTTTTGTACCAGGCGTTTGGCCGCATGTAAAGATGTTAGGATCTAGTATAAGTTTTGTCATAAGCATAAGTTTTTTGTTTTTTATATTTTATGTTAAAATCTTAACACCAACCCGCATCACCTTTTTGTATTTTATTTAACGCTCTAACTTACATAGTATGTCCTTCTATAAGGCGTAGTGTTCCGATACCAAAAAATATGGTATCTATAAAAGTAATGTTTTGTTACAATATTACAATAAAATATCTCAAACTTGAAACGTGTTTTTAATCATTATTGTTATATTATGACCTAACCGCAGTAATTCATCTTTTTTGTACTGTTAATGAAAGTCAATTAAGTGTTTGATAACATATTTTGGTATAAAAACTAATTGGAACGATGTAAGGTCATCATTCGGGAGTTTCGGATCAGGGAAGCAACTTGAAGAAGCAACATGTTATCTTACTCGTGTGCCGCTTTGGTGCTCGTAGCAGCCTGTGAGTAACCTTAAAATGATTGCCCAAGTAATTAACATAGTCTTTCTGAATTTCACTAGTTTTGATTAATATGTAAATAACAAATTCATTGAGCTTATTATACTTACATGGTTATGAAAACCTAATTGTTACATTGTGAAGAAGCAATAGGTGCCTATTAAATATTCTACGTGCACACAGTAACTACAGTGAACCTAATGTCAATTCGAATTTCGATATTCTTTTGACAATACTTTTTACCAAAGACATTCAAATATTTACGAGCATTTTACTAATTTATTGTATTGTATTGTATAGCGGGCTGGTTTCCGCAACTCTACGTACGTATTTTGCGTGCGGTTTACTAATTTAATAAAAATATGTACCTATACCTAGGTCTGTTCAACGAAGTGATTACGTCGGGGAGTCCGATTAATAATGTAAAATTTCCCACCAAACAGGCAGCGCTCAGATTCAGGTGTCAACCATTACGCCTGTTGGTCTGAACGCAATCTGCAAGCAAAGGAATTCTTACTACAAAGTGGACTCTAGCTGTGACTCCTACGTGGAGTGCACTGTAAGTATACCAACATAAAATCCCATCATGGTTGTATTCAGATTTTGCAAAGCAACAGAGCATCTTCGGTGATCTGAAAAGTGGGATCCCAAGTAAAGTAGACATGATTATCTGTATTTAGAAGTAAATTAAAGGATGTCCCTCAACAAACCAGACTGTACTTCGGTGAGTCTGCCCAAGAGCTCCACGAGCTCATTCCACAATCTCCCTTCTTCCTTTGGGAGTCCAGACGTTCTGCGGGTTATCCCCATACCTTTTCGATTTTCCACACATTCTTACGAAGTTCTTGCTACACTTTTATTATGCGCACATTCAAGGAGTGGTTAAGGAGTATTTAAGTCGCGAATTAATAGGTTTCTTTTGGGTTAGCTCATTCCATCGTCGACATCACCCAGGACAAGGTTGAGCTCAAGAGAAGGCCCATTAAATATAATTGAAATAAATACTCATGGGTACTCTAAATCTAAATAAATCATAACCAGCGGAAAGTTAAGACAACTCTTAGACAATCTTTCGAGGTAGTCCAATAGTATGTATTCTTGGACCATTTTAATCGAAGCATAGAATGGAATTATGTAAGGATCTCAGCAGAAGACGTTCTGTATTTTCTACCTATCCCTATGTGAAAAAGGCGTTAGTTTATGTATGTACTTTGACTTTGGTATCACAAATTCGTTATTCGCACAGGAATACATCGCTAACGAATTGAGCTGCCCCGACGGGCTCCACTACAACCCTGAAGTTAAGTGGCCCGCCTACCCCTGCGGATACCCACAGGACGTGCCCTGCGTAGGACGTGGTGCTGCCCGTAAGTAACTTAGGACATTCAGCCAGATGGATGGTATTCATTTCTGTCATGTTTAGATGTATTTGAGTTTCTTGAAAAAGTTACAGCTTTATAGATAAAGTTATAACCATTCAGCTGGCGTGCAATAAATAGCAGTTGCCCTAACCCTAATATTAAATAAATGGAGAAATGTGAGGACACCAAATTTCAGATGATCATAATCTTGAATGGTTTGCTTATTAGAAAATGCTCCATACCTAAGGCGTCTAGTTACCTAATAGATATTAGGTACACATCTCTTCTATTTAAGTAAATGTTTACATAATTTATTAAAATGTTCTTTTGCAGATAAGCTGGTACTATTATTCATCATGTAACCCCGTCAGGGTGATTTGAAGTTGACTTGCACGGGACCCTCCATCCCAATACATAAATAATTTTGTCGGAAGACTATCAGACACAATCTAACCAGACATTTACTTATGATCCAGAGCCAGCCCAGCCCACCGCCGAGTGTCCGCACCAGTACGGCTACTTCCGGTCGCCAGTCGCCAACGATGACAACTGTGGCCAGTACCGGATGTGTGTGGCCGGCAAGGCCATCGAGATGATCTGCCCCACTGGTCTGGCTTTCAACCCTGACACCGGCCGCTGCGACTGGCCCGACCTAGTCCCTTCGTGCAAAGCTGAACGTATGTATACCATATTATACTTTGTAATCTTCCAGATGGATGTAGATCTCTTAACTATCCCGTGCAAGTCGAGGAAACTGATTGAGTACCTAATATAAATTCTGCAGCGCTACATCTTTGCTGTAGGTTTACAATTTGTTATCATTAGTTGAGCTTTTAACTCCTCAGACAGCTTCCATACGGATCTACGTGCCTCTAAACAGATGTTATTATATGATTCACTGGATCAAGTTTAGTAATTTTGTATTATATGATGATGATGTATTCTTATACATTACAGAGTTCCTCTCCTTCAGCTGCCCAGCTGCCCCTACTGATGCCGACGGCAACCTTCTGGATATCACCATCAACTTCAAGTAATATACTCATTTGTACTATACCTACAAGAATATCTAATGAAGCTTTGAATTACTTTTTCTTTTCCAGTCAGTTCATTTCTCAGCTCTTTCTCATCAAAAATATTCCGATGGGATTCCCTAATGGAATACTACTCCTTTAATTGCAGGTGGATAGAATCAGACTGGAATATTCCAATGCTGTTATTATTATAATGAAACCTACATTTCTCCCATGTATCATTATGATTTACGTTTTCCATGCTTTCGCAGGTACCAGGGCAATTGCTACTACTTCTTCTCGTGCGATAAGGGCCGCGCTCGGCTGCTGTCGTGCGACGCCGGTCTCGCCTTCGACCCCGTTGCGGGCCGCTGCATAGACGCAGATTACGTCAACTGCGTCCCGGACCTTGCCATAGACCCGGTGCCCCCAACCCAAATTTAAGTGTTACCGTTTCAAATTACGCTTTAAATTCTAGCAATTTTTATTAATTAATAAATATTTTATAAAATAAATATTTGTGTGTAATTTGTTACCTGAGTTCGAATTGATAAATATAACAACCCAATAGGAAGCCAATAAGTTTGATTCATACAAATTGGCCAGTACAACGTTTTTTCACGGGTGACCACTGAAAACCAGCGCTGTGCTGTGGGCCGCCACAGCACAGCATCATGCTGAATGGTAACCTGCTTGTCGCAAATATTTTTTATTTCTTTCTTTCTTACAATGATGACATTACTAAGGTATATTATTATTTCTATATGATTAAACAAACGTTTCTTGGTTGGCATCTTAGGACCTAGACAATAATGATGAGTGCATGCTCAGTCTACATCTAGGATATTCGTAGATATGTTCTAGATTTAAATGGAATCACCATTTTCGACCGACTTCCAAAAGGAGGAAGTTGTTATTCTAGATCTCATTAAGTACTGACACATTCAAACAAACTGAAAAAGGTTTTAATATCATGTGAGAGTGTGGTGCTATTATCCTTCACCATCTTTTGTCTTTTGTAAAACGGGTGTAATAATAACAAATGCATATAGTAATTATCCTATCTTCACTAATTGTAATAGAATTAAAACAATAATCAAGTTTATCGAAACATAATTGACAAAAGATTGGGAACGGTTAATAACAAAAACGATTTTCTTATATCATTTGTAGATAGAAGGCTCTAGACAGGAATGTAGACAAAACCCTTGAACTTACGTAAATAATCATAGAAATACTTAGGATGCCTTTGGGTGAGAGCATGAGCTACTTAGTTAAAACCCTTGCTTTATCGAACCTTTTAGAGCGCTTTAATCCATGGGCAGCACCAAGAGGAGGCAGCTTGGCGCTCGCCAATTTAATTTTTGTTTAAAAGTTGTCAAAATTTGTAACTGTTACTTCTTTATGAACATACAAAAGGAAGGGTTAGGCAGAGGTGCACCTAATAGTACGCCCACATTTCGCCAGTTATGTTAAAGTCCCATGTAATAGGGGGCGAGCCTATTTCCATCAGCAAGGCATAGATCCAGACTCCATGGCTGAGAAAAAATCTAATGGAAAAACCCAATAACACTTCTTTATGAACAATGTAAATAAAATCTAACCAATCCTAGCTGCTGCTTTTTTTGAGACCTGGCATTTTAGATTCTTTGAAGAAAGTAGTACACAAAACCCTTACAAATGTTTACAAATTTTATTTTATTCACTCTGAAAATACAACTCCAGTCTGACCGAATGCAGCTGAATTCTAGTATTTTACATGGAGCGAATGCCTATCTCTGATCTCCAAAGACCATAACCCATTTAGAAAGAACTTGGTAGTACGATACCCCTTGATAAACGTGATTGACGGAGGCACGGGCCACTGACTACCTGTAGCGATCACTGTCAAAGATCTACAAATGACAGCCGGGACCAACGGCTTAACGTATTTTTCGAGGCACGGAAGAAAATACAAGTTACATAGGCAGGTACTGTAATAGATGGTCATCCATAGGCCAACCTCGGCAAACGCTGCTTAACTGTGAAGATGGAACCGTGCGGCTGTTATTATTTAGCCACGAGCTCGTTATTTGGTAATTTTAATATCTACCTTTTTTTTTGTGGCGGGAAATCATCAAATAACTCCTCCCGCTCTGGGTGAAGTGGGAGGGAGTGTCAGACTTTTACTGACTTAAACCCATCCATGTTCCTTCTTTGCCCTTTGTGTTCCAGGGCCGTGGTATCTCTTTCGAACAGTCCCGCAGCCGCAATAGCTACCTTGAGCAAATATCCTTACCGAAAAATGAAGGTTACTTAAATCCCTTCATAACTCATTATAGTTCATCAATAACAAGGACAAAATATAGCTATTATAGTTCATCAATAACAAGAACAAAATATAGCTATTATAGTTCATCAATAACAAGAACAAAATATAGCTATTATAGTTCATCAATAACAAGAACAAAATATAGCTATTATAGTTCATCAATAACAAGAACAAAATATAGCTATTATAGTTCATCAATAACAAGAACAAAATATAGCTATTATAGTTCATCAATAACAAGAACAAAATATAGCTATTATAGTTCATCAATAACAAGAACAAAATATAGCTATTATAGTTCATCAATAACAAGAACAAAATATAGCTATTATAGTTCATCAATAACAAGAACAAAATATAGCTATTATAGTTCATCAATAACAAGAACAAAATATAGCTATTATAGTTCATCAATAACAAGAACAAAATATAGCTATAGGTACAGATGAATATCTAATCCAATACGTTTAGCTGGCATTTTCGAAAACGGTAAGGTCGATAATCTACCCATCCACATCTTGGCCACTTCACCCATCTAATCTACCCATCGTCATCCTACTAGTCCTACTACTCGTTTCCAACTATGGTAAAGTTGCGAAAGAGCATCGCGACCAAGAGAAAATGGCCTTCAGCTGGACACACCGTGCCTTGGATGCACGCCATCCTGAAAAGAAGTACTTACATGATTCTTATAATTTACTTCACCATACAGTAGTATTGGCTCTTACTTTGTAAAAAAAGGAGTTCATCTGGGAATGACCTATGGTCAACCTACCAAAAGCCTAATTAGTAGATATTATGTATTATATGTATTAGTAGCATTTCTTCTGTTAGGTAGCGGTGCCGTGCCTTATGAGTATGCCCCATGTATGCCCATAAATTCGGTTCGGTAAATTCCATAAATTCGGGTTAATATCGGTGCAATTACAGGAACAACACATCAAGGCTTGTTCTCAGAGGCGGCAATGCATTAGCAATGCCAATAGTATTATTGCAGATGTTCACAGGAGTCACTAACCACCTACTTTTCCATCAGATAGTTCACCTGCTTGTTTGATATCCAAAAAAGTAACAAAAATATTTTCCGCGTCCCAACTGCGGTGACCGCTATAGCCATTGCAGGAGCATGTGCACGAGTATGCGTTCGAAGGTGTAACCTAATATTTACCTATGCCTTAGTGCTCTTGTTATATTACTGACGGCTTCAGCTAGTCCAAGTTATTCCGTATCTACCTACTTAGGTACTCAAAGAAGAGAATCATCTTAGCCTCTTAGGTTAGTGTATTCGAAAGGATTGGTCAGACATTGTTGATACAACCATATTGCGACTCGCATTCCGCTTGCGACTATTAGCAAAGTGGCAAGTGAAAAACACATCAATAAGAATTTTACGTTTTTTATTGTTTATCTTACGTTCCCGTTATGGATACATAATTTTGAACTATAATTAGAAATGAACATTTTTAACAGTATCGACCGAAACCGCAACTATCTAACTTCATCATTAAAATATAATATAGTAATTAGTAAATTATATTCAATCAAAGATAATTAGATTCCAATCAATTTAATAACGGTAACATTAGTGTCATTAGTTCCTTAAAAACAAATCAAAATAGGCCAGTACTTACAGTGAGGTGCGCACTGTCACATCGGGAACACCTGTAGCGAAGCGCAAACATGTTCCGGACAGAATTACTATTAATACTGCCATTGGTAGTAGCTGGTAAGTTACAATGTCTGTTTTGCTATTGTATATGGTTTGCATAAGTTTGATATTCTTTTGTTTACAAGCGTTTCTGAATTATGTTCATGTTGCAGTGACGGTTGGTCAGACGAACGGAGGATACACTTACTATGGAACGTCGAACGTGCGGGATCAGAGGCCACAACCGATTTATGGACCGCGGCCGTTAGTTTTGCCGCCGAGACCTTTGCCGGTGATGGGTCCGATAACCGCTGCCCCTGTGGCGCCTGCCGTTACTGCTACTCCAATCCCTGTAGAGCCAGCACCCGCCCTCGGGGGAACTGAAGCTCCCGCCGCAACCCCTGCACAACCAAACCCGTCGTACAGTCCAGTTCTCCCTTCACGTCCAATCTACACCCCCGTATACAGACCACTACTTCCCCCGCGTCCTATCTGGCCAGCGCCGTCGGTTGTTGCCCCTTCTCAACCTCCTGCCATTGCTGAGCCTCAGCCAACCGTCAATTTACCGCCAGTAACAGAAGCTTCACCTCTCGTACAGCCCGTGGAAGCAATCACTCCTGTAGCAGCGCCTGAACTTGCAGCCGAACAACCCGAGCCCATACCAATTCTTAGACCTGAACCTATTTGGCAACCCGAACCTGCCCTGCAACCTAGGCCTATCTTACAACCCGAGCCGATTCGGCAACCCGAACCTGTCCTGCAACCCAGGCCTATCTTACAACCCGAGCCGATTCGGCAACCCGAACCTGCCCTGCAACCCAGGCCTATCTTACAACCCGAGCCGATTCGGCAACCCGAACCTGTCCAAGAACCCGAGCCCGTCTCGGAACCCGAGCCCATCTCTCAACCTGAACTCGTTCAACAACCTGAACCCTTCTCGCAACCCCAGCCCATGTCACAGCCTGAGCCCGTCCAGCAACCCGAGATCATTCCACAACGTGAACCCGTTCTGCAACCCGAGCCTTACTCGCTACCTGAGCCCGTTCAGCAACCCGAGCCAGCCCCGCAGCCCGAGCCCAGCCAAGACATCGATCAGGCCGTTCCAGTCCCAGAACCACAACTGGGGTCAGTAGCTGCCCCCCAGCCAATCAGCTTAACTCCTGTCACTCCAGCACTTCGGTCTGTCATCGTACCTCAACACTCTAAGCCAGTGGCATTACCGCCCCTTCTTCCTAAACCTGAACACGTTCGGGACACTGCTTTCGGTCGGCACCCTCAGCACTCAGTTGCACCTATGACTTATCCTCCTATTACGAATCCCCCACCAACTCCCTCATATTCGTATTACCCTACACCCGCGCGGACGGTTGCGACTCGGTCACCCCCGGTGGTAGTCACACGCATCACACCGTATCAACCACCGGTGACTCAAGCACCCGGACAGTTCAAGTTAGACTTCCAGTGTAAAGATGAGATTAATGGATTGATGGATAGTGGATATCACTCCGTTGAACATGAATGTGACACCTATATTGAATGCAAGGTAAGACTTAAACTCACAGATTTTCTGCATCTTCTAAATAGATAACTGGCCATCCAATTATTATTTTTGTTAAATTTCCTACCACCCACCTTGTCTATTCCCTCTTCTTCTTTGCAGCAAGGCAGAGCAATGAAATATGCGTGTCCCGATGGTCTTCACTTCAATCCTGCTGCCAAACATTTCGAATACCCATGCGCTTATCCCTCAGAAGTGAAATGTATGGCAGGTGACAATGAACGTACGTATTTACACAAATATTTTCTCAGACCTTTCTTTGATTGTAGATTCTACTCTTTTATTTCTTATTGAGTGAAGTTTCATGTTAAATTGTTTTTTTTTAGAGAATCCTAATCCTACTGACAAATGCCCAAATCAATACGGGTTCTTCTCGATGAATGATGGCGACTGCAGCAGATTCATCATGTGCCAGGAAGGCTTAGCCACCATAATGAACTGCCCTATGGGTCTGGTTTTCAACCAGAAAACAAGCAGTTGTGACTGGCCTGCTAATGTACCACAGTGTAACCCTAGTGGTAAGTTGAAAACAATTGGCCCTTTTTAGACCAACAGGCGTGCAGCTTAAAAAAGGGCGATCACGTAAAGAAAAACATGATTTCAATTCAGAAGTAAAACTAATAATTTCATTCATTTTCAGTATTCAAGGACTTCACTTGTCCGGAACCCCCTGAAGATGAGAATGGGCAAATTTCTGATATCATCTTCAAATACAGGTAAATAGCAATACAATTTGCCCGCTATTAATAACCCCATATAACTTCAAACTAATCTTTTTATTGTTTCTTTAGGTACCATGCAGACTGTAAACTGTACATAGCCTGTCAACTGGGCCGTCCTCGGCTTCTGAGCTGCGAACGAGGGCTTTTCTTCGACGACGGGTCGCAGTCCTGCATCGATGAAGACTATGTGACGGAGTGTGCGGTTCCTTCACTTTTACAGTAATTAAATTATTTTTTTGAAATATAAATATACAAAACATGAGAAATTACCCTTTTTTTTCGCCGGTTGAGTGAGTGGCACTGGAGCAATTATCTAGAAGCTCAAATAATCTAACATCATAATGCTGGTATGAATAGAATAGGTATGGCAGGAATGCCTCATTATTCAATCCTTTCCTTCAAGTTTTAACCACGATCAGTGGTGCATCGTGGATCAAATTTGTGCAGCACAAAATGTTCGCAAACGCTGCAAATCCGTTTCCACCGGACAAGTTTAGCGTTACTTTTGTTAGCGCACGGTGCAGCACATTTTGTAAACGAACATTGTAGTACGAGAGCCCATGATCAAAATGTTTGCCTCATCTTTTATTCTGATTTTTGTACAGAAAAATACTTTTTAAGAATTTTAATACATGACCAAACATATTGCGAATAGGTTTAGGTGGTATTAGGGTGCGTAAGTATAATCAGTCACCTTGCTACTACTTGCACAACTGAAGTGCGTGTTAGCTTGTACGTGTGCGCACACAAATGTTCGCAGCTGTTGTGCGTGAACATTTTGTTCATGTTTACTTGAGTCCACCAAATGAAATATTTGTGCGGCACTGTGCCGCACACCGGTGGAATCGCTTCTTTACAATTTCATTCTACAGAACTTCTTTTTTTTTTCTTTGTAATTTTGCGATGATGCGATCAGTCTTTCCGACTATGAGCAGATGAGATGGTTCGGATGGTTGATTCTACAGAATTCTGTGTCAAAACTTCAGTAGCTTGCATGGCGAGGAGGCTATTATTAGCTCTAGTTTACAAGTTAAGGTCGAATTTTTTTGACTCATATATCAAAACAACCAACCAAGCACAGTGGTTTTCACTGCTCTCAGATTTTCATTTCAGTAGAGTGCATCAAATTCCAATTTAAATCATTACACCGTCATGTCTTGACATTACCAATACATAAAAATATTTAAAATAAACACTTACTTTTTTTGAATTGGCAATATTTATCAGAACACTTGTCTTCTACGCACAAAGCAACGAATGCGATTGGTTGATATTGGATTTAAAACTAAAACGTCCAATCATGTTTTTATTTTGTGTGTAATCTGTCAAAGGAAACAATTGCATATTTCCGCCAAAGAAGCGCGGTTTTGCAGCCTGCAATATTTTGAATTTGAATTTTTATTTACAAGAATCTGATTGTTATCAGTATGATGATTAAGTGCAAAATGTATATTTTTGCATTCATTTTGGTATTTTGAACGGCGGACTGTAGTGTGATAGGTGTACGATGACGGAACAAACGGCGAATAGTGCGAGCACCGCGAGACATTCCGCTAGCGCAGCCCTGGCGGACATCGCCCCAGTTGCCCCTACGGATCGAGCGGTTGCGTAGTCACTATTCACGGCCGCAGCCTCTGAGCCCCACTTATTTTTTTACAATCAGTGTGTTCCTAAAGTGAATTTAAAAGTTAAAAAACAATATAAAGTCGATATCCTGTCATTGGTGTTATCTCAAGTATTTCTATAGTTCCATGTCTAGCTGTGCACAAAATGGAAGATTCCTACATTATCGCTAATTTCCACACGCTGTGTCGACTGTGTCTGCACAAAAGCACATTCTCGACATCGATATTCGCGGCTACGCCAGACGACGAAACAAATGTTGCTTTAACCTCCAAACTAGCTGATTGTTTCGAGTTGCAGGTAACGTGAATGTTAATTTCTGCAGATTTTTTATTTGTTACAGCATTAATTACATCCTTGTTAATAAATCATGTTATTTCAGATTGATCCTAATGATGGGCTGCCTAATAGAATCTGCTACAAATGCTTGTTCAAAGTTGATAAATGCTCAAAATTCAAGCTACAGTGCATTCAAAATGAAAACAGGTTGAGACAGATTACAACAAGAGCTAATGAACTGGACAACTCGAACTCATCAGAGCTCAGCAACTACAACTATGGTTCACATTCTCAGGATGATGTGAAACCTAAACCTGAAGAGTACATTGTTGAAGATAGTGTTGTGATGGTGGTTGATCCCAGCCTAGACTATGACTCCTCTGAGGAGTCTGAAAATATGGAACCAGTTGAACCAGAAGTTGTTGAAAGAAACAACACACCAGACGGGGAGCCAATGACTGAATCCTTTTTCAAAAATGTGTTCATGTGTCAATACTGTGATCAAGCTTTTGTTTCACAAGAAAAATGTAAGGAACATGAACATGCTTACCATGATCCCAACTTACCATACAAATGTGTTGAGTGTAGTCTAGTCTTTGCTGAGCGTAGTCAATATGTGCAGCACACTAAACAAGTACATGGCAATGATAAACCTTACCACTGTCCAGAATGTGATAAGTGTTTTGGGAGACGCTCAGATTTGCGAAAGCACTCCATTGTCCACACTGGTATAAGGCCATATCAATGTCAATATTGCTTGAAAAGCTTCTCCCGCAATACTAATCTTAGCAAACATCTGCGTATACACGCTGGACACAAACCTCATGTATGCCCTCTTTGTCCAAGGAGCTTTGTGGCAAAAGGAGATTTACAACGCCATGTGCTTGTTCATTCAGGGATGAAGCCCTTTGCTTGTAGAAAATGTCACTTAACATTTGGTAGAAGAGATAAACTTATAAAACATGAAATGCGACACACTGCTACGAGCCCAGTCAAAACAAATCCTAATTCCTTTATTTTGCCTGATCATGATCAAGATACTCATGATATGGTGGTAAATGTAAACCCCTTTAGCAATCTTATGACTTCTCCTACCCAGCTCCATCCTGATTCATCCATTACTGATTTTGACCTACCCAGAGTCCCAGATCATATCTCGGGAGAGAGCAGTTTTATGAAGGTACAGAAAAATACTTCTGCTGCAAATAAGTCCATCAACCATTCCCCACCAAAACAGAAAGCTGCAACAGCAAATAAAAACAGGCCAAAAAATATTAAATGTCACCAGTGCCCTAAAAGGTTCTGCTCCTTAGATTCCTACAAAACACATGTGTCTATTGCACATATTGGATCCAGGGTGTTCCAGTGCAAAATTTGTTTTAAAAAGTTTCCCCGCAAAAGAGAGTTGGACCGTCATGCAGCTCTTCATTCTGGTATGAAACCATTTTCATGCAGTCAATGTGATAAAAAGTTTACTAAAAAGGACAAACTTGATAAACATGAGCAAACTCATGAATGCCTGGTTGTGAATATGCCTTGCATAGAATGTGGTGCCACCTTTGAAAAGAAACCTGATTTAGTTGCACATATAAAATCACATTTCACTGAAAATTTTGATGATAAGATAGCTGAAGCTGAAATAAAGAAAGAAGAGGAAACAGAATTTAATTTGGATGACAATTTCTATGACCTAGAAACATGAGATTTTGAACTTGTCATTAAACTTATGTCTGAATAATTCTTGGCACCACAGTGTAACTTATTGTTCACTTGCTTAGTACTTAATAGATAGGAATGTTTTAGAGAGGGATAAAGTGGTGTTTTTTTATATTGATGATTGAATATTACATCTGTTAAATTTTTGTTTAATGAATTCTGATTAAGTGAAGTCTGAATCCCATTCTATAAACCCACCGTAAGTGGATTATTAAAAAAATATCTGAACACTTTCAATCTTCATAAAACTAATCCAATTTTAGCATTAAATGTTTATGACCTCATATTGAGGAATAATTTAACCAAAAATTATGTTATTACTGTTATGTACCATTGTTACTTTAAGGAAATCTTTTATTGAATAGGTAGGTATGAACATATAGTATATTAACAAGATTATTGTTCATTCATGCTACACATACAATATGGTGTGCCAGACACCCATATCTTCAGGTTTTAGATAGCTGACAAATGGACTTGAACAAGTAGTAAAAGTGTATGTTATTGTAGTCATTAGATCTGAAATTATGGAAGCTATAGCTGCCTCATACAACTGCCGTACTATTGGGCAAAATACTTTAGTCTATCCAAAGATAAGAATGATATACAGGGTGTTTGGTGTGAATTTTGCGATTTTTCTAAATAAATATTTAAATTAAAACATCTATGGGGCCAAGGATGTGTTATTGGGGCTGAAGAGACAGCAAATGACCCCTCCTTTTGGCCCATTCAATTTAGCAAACGATGTACACACCAAACAGCCTGTATAACTGTACCTATGTTAAGTCTAGTATTTTTGTTTATCCATGTAGGTATGCATGTATTAAAATTGTGACTTACCTACATAATTGTGTTATAGGTAAGAAAGCACAAATACTGTCGCTATCAAGTGATAACTTACTGTAGATACTTTAGATAATAATAATGTAATACATATGATGACTGTTTAATTAGTTAGTATATAATAATTATACTGAATTTTGTCCTGATAATATATTCGTTTTAAGTTTATTTTCTTACAAGGTCCTATGGATATTATGTTATTTCAAAGAAACAAATCCATGCATTTAAGAAAACTAGAATTCTGTTCTTTACAAATGTAGTTAAATGATAAATATTTTGTTAAAAATAATCTTAGAATAGACAAAAATATTGTTGGAAAAAAAAATCCCAGTTCATTGTATCTTCTATCTACTTAAAGAAGCAAGTCTTCTGTCTGCAGGTTCATTCAGTATTGCACAAAAACAACACTAAACTTGTTCAATTAATATTAATATTCAATAATGCATCAGAATGAACATTCATTTGTGTACATACTAAATGCAAATTATTCAGTAATGTTGTTGTGCAAAAATAGGTTGATGTAAATATTTATCTGCAATAAATGTTGTCCACTAAATTATTTACTGCCTTTTACTCATTTTTAACAGTAAAAACCTTGTTGTTACTTCCCTAATGTCAACTTACAAATAGTAGTCTTGTGTAAAAAAATATAGTTTACTCAATCTATCATACTTATGGGCAGAGATTAGTCCAAAATTAGTTTTAGGGCTAATCTGAAACTAGCAAAAAGAATTTTTAAAAACTCTGGTTTTGGTATCCCAAGGGACTATCGACCCTTAGGATGCTCAGCAAAGAGAAAAGGTGGGTGCAAGCAACATTTTCAACATTTTTGTGACATTTCTTATTTGTGATTTTTATATACTTAGGTTTTTTTTAATTGACATGTTATATTTGTAATCTTTTATTTCAATTGACATGTTATATTTGTAATCTTTTATTTCAATTGACATTTAATTTGTAATTTTAGTTTCTAATTTGTATGTCAGTAACGACAAAACATAGCAAGAACCTTTACTATTTATAAGATCCCTAATGTGTATACCTATGTTTAACAAATAAATGATTCTGTTTCAAGGGACACAGCTAGCTACATATAGGCAGTTAGAAGATGATGAGTCAATGAAACAAAATGACATAATTTACATTATATTTATTGTTTTAACCAGCTAAAGGATTAGCATGTATCGTAACTGAAGTTATTTTTGCTTCTGTAAGTGGCCGGTATGTTTTTGGGTTGACTGCCATTTTTTCTAAATCATCAAGCGCTTCATGTCCATCTATGATTCTGAAACAAAGAGTAACATAATATATGGAGCAATGGTGCCTTTTTATTGGTCATTAATGAAATAATAAACATATAGGAGAAAATAACCTAGCAAACAGAATTTTGTATAGCGGTAAAGCTCGGAACTCAGTCCGGACTGAGTTAAATAAGTTCAGGTTGACATTTCCTAAAACAGTTATTTAAAAAATGCATTTAATTGCAAAATACTGGCACTTCTACTAACTGGGTTGTAGAGAAGGTGCAGTTATTTAATTGGACAAATCAGCCTACAGATGCTTTTTTTTTTCGGATGGGAAGCCATCAAATACCCCCCACCCCCACCATGGGCGGAGTGGGAGGGAGTGTCAGACTTTTACTGACTAAAACCCATCCATGTTCCTTCTTTGCCCTTTGTGTTCCAGGGCCGCGGTATCTCTTTCGAACAGTCCCGCAGCCCAGCTTTTGTATGCTTAACTGTAGATAAGTCATTCAAGTTGCTCAATCTTATGCAATCACCATCAAACTTTTGGTTTTTGTCCATATTGGGTTTTTTTCTGCTTCAGAATTAGTACTATTTTGTATTCCATGCTAAGTAAAGGTTTTACAGCATCTTATCTTACCTTCCAAATAGTGTATACTTCAAATCTAAATGAGGTTGTTCTCCATAGGTGAAGAAAAATTGGCTACCATTTGAGTTGGGCCCATTATTGGCCATGCTCACCATTCCTCTTGCATTATGCTGTAAAAGTAAAACATGTATTACAAAATAGTTATGCTTATGCCAAGCTTAAGGTGTTTGTGCACTACAAGGAATTTTACTGTCCGGCAATCAGATTTTTTATGGTCTGATATGGCCCGCCATAAATGTATATACTAGGTTGTGCACTTTATGTAATTTTACCATCCGACATTTAACTTTTCTTCATTCCAGGCCAGTTTTTAAAATCATAAGTATCTGTAGATATCCAATAGTAGTTAAAATGAATTCTTTCGTCCTGCCTCAATTTATTGTGGTTCATGTAAAATGACCCTGTCAGGTACTTTTCACTTATAAGGGGATGAACCCAAAATTCTTTTTGTCTTCTATGTGAGTAATAAAGCAAGCAACTGACGACATTCCAAGAAACTCATTGTTCCTAGAGTAATTACGCGTGCGGTGCACTTTCAAAGAGAGCTGTGCAGCACCGATCCTAGTAAAGACGGATAAGTGCACAAAACAATCATCCGTTTTTTTCATACCACATCAGATCGTAAAAAATGACTGCTGGACAGTAAAATTCCTTGTAGTGCACAAACGCCCTAAGGAAGTCTATTCACTCTTCACAACTGTAATCAAACATTAGATTGTGAGATAGGTATCTAAATAAAATTGCTACCTTTAACTCTTCCTTAAATTCATCTTCAAACTTTCGTCCCCATACAGACGTGCCTCCTTTTCCAGTGCCTGTGGGGTCGCCTGTCTGGACTATGAAGCCCTGAAAACGATAACAACATTAACATCACCACTTCTCGCTATGGCTTCTTTTCTCTATTCAAATTAAAAGGTATACTTGTATTTTAACATCAAATTAATAGCACCAGAGCTTACCTTAATATTTCTATGAAATAAGGACCCGTTGTAATAATTGCTAGCACATAATGCCAGAAAGTTCTCACAAGCTTTTGGGCATTGCTCACAATATAATTCGATTTTTATATCTCCAACGTCAGTGTGCAATGTGACAGACATTTTGTCTTAAAACTTAGTAGTTAATACTTAAACTTCTAAATAAACCAGTAAGTCCACTATTGTTTACTATTTTATTTACTTTCAAAATAACCTAAAATCCATTGCGCGTAGCATACATAGCCAAAGCCAAGTCTGACATTGTCAACGTCAAGGCAGTCAATGTCATTCCGTTTTACGTTTACAACAAATCTGTGAAAAAGTTGAACGACAGAAGGAAACTCGGAGAATAAATCCCATCGTCTAATAAGGACAGAAACGAGTATTCTATTTTAGATTTGAGGGGTAAAGAACAGGGGCTCGTGCCTAAGTAATAGCATCCTCACGGGTCAATCGAAGCTTAGCAACGCTAACCGGGTGAGGTCGGTCCGTGGATGGTTGATTATTTTAATCATTATATCAGTTGCCAAAGAGGAAAAAAGAAACATTACATATAGAGATCATCACTCCATGCCTCGGAAACTGTACTCGGATTGCACCCCGACGACTGTCATTTGGTGATTCCGCTATTACTCTTTATTGTAAATCGGTCAGAAAACCGAAGTCCGACAACTAGCGGAGTCAAAGGGAATCGTGCTAATGATGTTAAGCAGCATCTGAGTTGACGGGGTCACTCCATGTAAACTACTTATAAACGGGTATAAGGCTAGGGAGAGAATGATGTTTGCTATTCAAACTGGCTCTCCCGCGAAAATTTTTCAAGGAAACACCCAAATCTTCCCTTGTACAGACGCCAGCACATCAAGCTACTACAATCTGTGAAATTTCTTTAATAGATTTTCAACTTTATCGCTTAAACATTAGGTTCAAGGTTGATTGGGAAAATTTTAGTTTTGTTGGTTTATTTACTGAAGAGTAAATAAATGTACAGAGGCCAGCCTACAATATCATAGGAACTTCGGATTCATGGGGCTTGTTAGGTCAATATCTTACTTTGTCAATAAAACCAATCAATTAGATACAAAAAAAAAAGATTTATTGAGATCATGCCTACACAAACAAAAAAGTTTTTATTCACAACCACCTTCCCTTTCATCATGGTGATGAGCGTTTATGCCTTGGTTTGTGTAGTTGCCAAGTAACCTCAGGCCGTTAGGGTCGAAGGGAGATTTCAAGTGTAAAGTCGCTTTATGCTTCTTTCCCAAGACTTCGATCTCGTAAACGCCTTCTTTCAAAAACTCCTTGGTGACTTGTGAGCCTTTGTTGGTGACGTAGCCGATACCGATTGGTTTGTCCAAGTAGAAGGCATAATCTCCTCTTCTTAGGTAGCCCGCGGGCTCACCATTTCTAAATATAGCTTCTTGCCCGAAAACGGCAACCTGCAAATATTAAAAAAAAAAAATTTAATCATTTATCGAAGCAAAATTTCTTGAATGTTGTTCATGCAAAAGGGATTATCTAGTTGAATAAGTAAGGATAATGATGTTTTTTGCTTTTGACAATCGCTATGGAACGAAGAACGTAATGTTGAAACAGATAGTTACAAGTCTCTACTATTGCCCCTATCCTAATGCACTGGCAAAGTCTTTTAATTCCATCTATCTCGTAAGTCGTCTCATTGTTCAGATCCATCCTATTCTTAGCGTCGTTTCATAATCCATCTATCCAATTTATTATTTATATAACACTAATGGCGGTACTTTATCCTGGCTTGCCCTTATAACCTAAAAGTCTTCATGATGTTAGGGTTTCTGAACAGACTGCTTGCCTACTGGGCTTGCCGTATGGTTGGCCCCTAAACACGTCACTGATAACACAAACCTTTTCATCAAGTGTGAAATACGCGTATTTCTTGGTGACCCCGTCAATTTTCGCTCTAGTGACATGTTCATTTCCGATGTAGTCGCCGTCCTTCCTGCACGTGAAGCCCATACCAACTTCTATCGGATTGTCATCGGCCCTCAAATCGGAGTTCCATAAGTGGTATCCTGAAATTAAATGACAAAATATATATTTTTTTAAAACATGAGAATGCTTTCGACCTTAGCATTACATCTTGTTTGATTAGAAAACATCAATTAGTTGAAAGAATGTGGCATTAAAATCCACTTAATATTCGAATCCTTGACAATATTTCTATAAGTGACATTACTACGACAAGAAGTTTCATGATTATACAAAACAACAACAATCAATCTTCATTTCTACAATCTCGAGATTTTTATATTGTATTGTATAACGGCCTGGCGTCCGCAACTCCACGTCAAAGCGCGTAAGATTTTGATATATAAGATGTTATTATCATTCAGTTAGAAGACGTCTACAGCTGGCAGGATAGGCCACTCCCAATCGGCCCTGTGCTGCATAAGACTAGTCAGAGGATTTCAGTGACCTCAATAACCAGGGCTCATACGTACCACCGTCTCTTACAGCAGAAGTATTTTAAAGTCACTCTAGTGTGGGGAAGAGATGGACCTAGACGTCGGAGGACCCTTACCGTGAACTACAAAAATATTACCTTTCTCAGCACTCAACGAGGTCAAAGCCCTCCAGCCAGCATTCTTCAGTCCGCTAGCGCGGCTCAAAGCCTTGTACACCGAGATGGCTTGGGCGGACGGTACGTGGAGCTCCCAGCCCAGTTCCCCGGACCACGTGACGCGAAGTGCTCGGCAGCGGTATCGTTTATCTTCGGGAGAGTTCGGGTTCCGACTCACGTCGATGCTACGGTGCGTGTTCACTGGGAATGCGTCGTTATCCAGACAAGAGTCTGTGTAGCGTTCCAAGATACGTCGGCTGTGGAAAGTAGATTTTAGAGGTATTACGAGGGCAGTCCCAGAAATACCTGGCCTAACTAAGAAAACACAAATTACTGCGTTTTTTTTAAATTAAAAACTCGGCTTTATTACCCTGAATCTTCGCCTAACACTCGACTGAAACATCTTCACTACACTCTATTTTGTTTCATTTTGAGGAATCGCGGCTGCCATCTTGGAAACAGCTTTTTCATGTCCAAATTTTCTGTCGTAGCCTGAGAAGTGTTCCTACTAACCTGTCAGGTCCCTGTACACCAAGGATGCACAGCTGTTTGGTGACGTCAGTGATGGTGGCCCTCAACTTGTGCGTCTGCACGATGCGGCGGAGGTGCGCCAGAGTGTGATACGCACTGAACCCGCTGGTGACGACGTAGTAGCCGCGACCCTATTCACAGAAACAATTTCAAAGAGTGAGCATTTGAACAGGGATCGAGTTGGAGACAATTTTTCTTCTTCGTGTCGCTGGCAGGAGTGGCAGGTTTTTTGGAATTTTGCTGGCCAGCCCAAAACTTCGGCACTTCTAGGGCGGCAGCGGAGAGGTCACTTTGCAAGTTTTTGGGCACATTCACACCCTGTTGCCTTTGGGATTGCTGGTGAGTGATGACGGAAGATAACCCATTAAAGGGTTTTTCGTTGGGGTTATTACCGTAAAAAAGTAGTAAATAATGTAAGAATACGATTCGACTTCAAAATATAAGTTTAAAAGTATAAATATATCAGTATCAACTCCGGGGCATGCATACCTTGAAGATGGGCTCGTGTAACTGGCCACTGCCGCTGTCTAGTATACTGACAGTCAAGTCAGCTTCCACGCCGCCTTTCTTGTTCAACATCAGAGAGTACATCACCCTGGAAATATAAAAATACTAGGTTATGCCCGCGTTCAATGTTGATAGATAAATCTAAGTTTCTTCTTTTCATTTAAATAAAAACCGAATTTTATAAATAAAAACTTTTTCTGTCCGTCTGTCCTTTGCGCAATAGCTTCGCCGCTTTTTAATGAGTCTGCACATAAGTCAAATTCAACCGCAAAAAAATTATGCAAATAGAATTTCAAAAAGTTAAGTCTAGTGGTACACATAACGCATGTGTACTAACAGTGATTTACAGGCAAAAACAGCATATCATTTAGGTTATCAGCAGTCTAGTGTTGTGATCGTCGGACTACCAAGTGCCATTTGGTCTCGAGTTCGACCCAAGACACGCACTTCTGATATTTCGGATTCATTTGTGTATTGTTTAGTTACTTCGGTGAAGGCAAACATCGAGAGAAAACCAAACCAGCATGACAGCCTGACTGATATTTGTCGACGGCATGTAAAGCCAAGTCAGAGGCCCATGGGCGGCATAAAAACTCTGTCACCAGCACGCCTAGCATGACCACCTTAGAAACGGGGTTTGTTGACAGAAGAATCGACAAAATGACGGATTGTGAAAATAAATCTGTCATTTTGTCGACACAATCTGTCATTTTGTCGATTCTTCCGACAACAAAACCCGTTTCTACGGTGGTCATGCTACGCGTGCAGGTTAGGCCCTAACCACACGAAAAACAAAGAAGAAGAACAGGCGCAAACTAGCGAAATAAAGGCGTTCACGTATATCTAGGGTATACAGACGTGATATTAAGCATACCTATCATTAGATTTGTTGAGGTCGGCAGTGAACGCCAGTTCGGCAGTGCGTTGCGCGTCGGGCCCGGTCAAGTAGAACTTGCCGTAGTAAGACAAGTTGAACAGGGCAGCTGCGTTGCGGCATTGTAGAGTTTCTTGACCAATCTAGGAGGAAAAGAGGGTTTAGGATTAGTGAATAATAGGGGTTGATTGTAATTCTATACCCGGAGTAAGGCACAACATCGACGCGCTAGGTAAAATGTATGATATGGCTGTTTTTAGAGATCCGTACCTCAGTCGGCAAAAACGAAACCCTTATAGGTTCACTTTGTTGCAAGTCTGTCAAGGCTCTCTTTCTCATGAAGGTGTGTTGGTATGTAGCTGAATTTAATTTCAAATACTCAGGTCTGCTACCATTTGGAGCAGCAAGCAAAAAATCGAACTTGTAAGTCAACGCGATCAAAAGATATGGCCGTTTAAGTCGCATATTTTGCGATTTCACAAGGGATCAAAACCTATAGGGTACTTCCTGTTGACCTAGAATAACCAATAATCTTAAAACACATGTAAAGGAAAACCGTAAATATGTAGTGTAATAAAAAATACCTACAAGTTTATACGGGACCCTCGGTGCGCGAGTCCAATTCGCACTTGGCCGAATTTTTTTATTACTGCAGTTTTTTTTTGTCTCCATTGGGTTTATCATCATGTGCTTACTGAATTTGCGCGTCGATGTCTTTTACACCCTATATTGTTTCAAGGCAAGATTGACATCAAATTCTGAGTCGTTCTACTACTTTTTCAATCAGTCCCTCTACTTGTTGTAATCTGAATCGGACTTTTTTTAAAGAATTGGCGCTTTAGGCGATTATCACACTGCCACGCATCACGCTGCATGTTGCGTGTCAAAGCGCCTTTTATTATCTGAATGAACGCGCGTGGATGCATTTTCTGTGTGTTGGACTGTGCGTGTTTTCTATAGAAACAAAGATACTTACAAGCAACGTTAAAACACGCATTCACGCGCTACGCTGCGTGGTGCGTGGCAGTGTGTTAATCGCCTTAGTTTCAGTAAACCTTTGCCTGTCAAACATAAGCGACAGAATGAGGCTTCCTTTACAAAAGTGCCAAAACAAATTAACTTCATATAACATCACGCCTGTAATCCTCGAAGGGTTAGGCAGATGTCTACCTAATAGTACTCCCACATTTCGCCAGTTATCTTTAAATCCCATGTAATAGGGCGAGCCTGTTGCCATCAACTGGGCACAAGTCTAGACTCCGTGGCTGCTACTGAGAAATTCCGGATGGAAAAATCCAATAACACTTTGCATGACCCGGAAATCGAACTCAGGACCTCATGCTCAGCAGACCATTCGACCACTATACTAACGAGGAACAGTTGTATAATAGCAGAAATCGAATACTTACCAAATTGTGGTGCTTAGAGAAATCAAACGAGTGGTCCCCCTTGAGGATCTCTTCGTAGCGCTTGTCGTCGTTCCTGGGATAATCTGTGTCAGCGCCGCCCCAGTCGTACGGTTGCACTCTTACCTGAAACGTAAAGTAGCATTATAAGCCTACAATGTTCCCAAGGTTCCACTCTGTGAGAGCAATGGGCTGCTATTATAATAATCCACCACGCGGACCCAGTGCGAGTTGGTGGTTAAAAACATAATGTAAAGCACTGCAAAACCAAGTAATTTCCAACGCAACATAAAAAGGTTCTAACCTCAAGAAAAACGAATTTTTTGATCGATAAAATAATAGCATAACAATTGCAATAGCTTGTTTACTTGCAAGGCATCTCGTCTAACCAAATGTTCGTCGTTGGGCAACACTATGCTGAACTAGGTATGACAAGAACAACCCACCCTCTCTCCAGGTAAGAAGAAGGCCGGTCTCTCCCACCCAGCCCTGGACTGCATGACCGCTCCTTCGTCCACCAGCTCCTGATGCAAGGCATCGTGGCTAGCGTCGCGTCCCGCCAAATGCTCGTCATTCGGGAACACTATGTTGTAGTTCCGTGCGTACGCTTCGTGACTGCTCTCGCGCATCCAATGGGCGCGGGACATTTGACCCGGCGTGAAGCGACGGATGTCGAATGTGAACATGTTGTAGTTTGGTCTGGAAACATTAGTAAAGTTCAAGTACTCTACAGGTTTGACATAGAAAAAGTTACACTAAGTGAAGTGGAACGGGGCGTAGCTATGACCTGAGCGAAATCAAATCATTAATTTTTTGCAAACATGGGTAATTGGTACGTAGAGGTTTTCTTATATAATATAGTCCTCCATATTCTACCGTCGCACGGGCATACAAATAATATTAAATTCAAAATTAAAGAGAAATTTAATACCTACAATATATATAATTGTATCGATACCGAATAAAAATAAATGTAGCCTATGATTAATAGCTCTGATTTTAACCCTGTCCAAACAATAAGAGTGGGTATTATTTATCTACACTAATAATATTATATAGAGGAAAGATTTGTATTTTTTTGTGTGTGTATGTTTGTAATGAATAAACTCAAAAACTACTGTGCTGATTTAAAAAAAAAATAACCATTAAAAAGCTACATTATCCCTGAGTTTAAAAAATAAATGTCCACCTGTGCAAAGCCGGGACGGGCCGCTAGTAACTAAATAAAAGAACACTGTTAATGTGCAATCTACCTAGTATATTTTCAGGATGATTCCACTCACTGTAAATTGGCCCATAGCAGTCCTAGTTCTCTCAGATGACACCCCATAGTAGAGCTTCTGGAGTCACCTCTTCAGAAACGAACATCATTTTCATGATACAATAGTATGTGATTATGACGAAACTTTAGCCTGGTTACTAATTATTATTACACATTTTACAACGGTAATTTGCATTGGTCCACGTCAATATTTAGATAAACTACATAACCGACGTCATTTAAAAGAATAATTGATAGTAAATAGTAATTAAGTAATAAACAGGGTGATACAAAATAGGTATATAAAAATACTATCAATAATTTATAATTACACTGAGTTTTGTACAAAAGCGATAACGGTCAAACGGTGATAACCTCAAGTTATTATTGTGTTTAAATAAACAGATGATTTAACATTCCTGATTGTAGAAGAAGCGGGATTGTGTTTACAAATAGAGAATGCTAGACTTTGAACTTGTTTTGACTACTGAGAGAAAGGGCTTATGCCTATATCTGGGGGCGCGGCAGTGCCGCGTCGATCACGAACACACAGTCGTAAGTACCCCCTCTGAACCCTTTTCGTAATACGTAAGTGTAACCTATTTTCTGTATACATACACATAATAGCACCTATATTGGGTTCAAGTAAAGTAAACTACTATCGACTTGAAAATAAGAAGTATCCTGTCCTATCTGTATGTTCTCGTCAATAATGTATATTGCTAACGTTGTTTTGCTATGAAACTCTCTCTCGCCAAACTGAAGTAGAATATTGCAGACGTTGGGGCAGGCCTTTTTTTTAGGATGGGAAATCATCAAATGACCCCTCCCGCTCTGGGCGGAGCGGAAGGGAGTGTCAGATTTGTACGGACTAAAAACCCAGTGCCGGATTTAGGGCAGGGCAACAAGGGCACTTGCCCCGGGCCTCCACAAGGAAGGGGCCTCCACAATTGCTTAAGAAAATTACATCCTTTGTGTCCATGAGTCCATCAAAGAGTAATAAAGAAATCAACCTATCCCAGGCGGAATACTACAATTTTCGAGCACGCTTCGCTCGCTAATACATCCTAATCATATGCTTACTCAATTCAATATTAGTAGACACGTTTACTACTTTTCTCATTTCTGAATGAATGAGCAAAAAAGAAACTTTTTTTTTATCTGTCCCAAAACAAATTTCGGTGCGTCTACTGCTTGGTTGCCCCAGGGCCTCCACACCCATAAATCCGGTCCTGAAAACCCATCTATGTTCCTTCTTTGCCCTTTGTGTTCCAGGGCCGCGGTATCTCTTTCGAATAGTCCCGCAGCCCCGGCAGGCATCGGCCCTTGCGGACCCCTTCCTGTTTGCTGACATCTCTTTGAGGCGCGCGTGGAACACGAACGCGCCGTCGACACGCCTGTCGCCATAAGACGGACAGACAGCCATTACTCACCGTCCACTGGCCCGCGCCTACGGTGGCCGGGAGCCACCACGTGTTCCAAGACGCGCGGGTCGTCCCCCGCGGCGGATGTTGGGACAGGTCTCCATGACTGACAAACGCTTAGGGGACTAGTAGACTGGCAAAACTTTCTGACCGCTGATATTATCGTTTATCTCAAAGCTAGTGCTGAAAAGAGACGATGCTTAAATAAAAGGTATTCACCTTCCACTGACGATCCATTCTGCCATTTGTATACCGCATCCAGCAGAGAACATCATGCCGGCTGAATTGTAACCGCAGTTGTGGTACAGACCTGAATCAAATAAGAAGTACAAATTACCAATATGTTCGTACCTACTTACTACTGCTTGGATGCAAATCTGTTAGTATTGATGAAGAAGACATGCTGTGTCGGCTACAAATGCTTTTGGAAGAGGTTAAGGTCGATTAGAAACTAGAGTGTTATTGCTTGGACATAAAGCTCTTTCCGAGTGCCTCAAGCCGATTTTCCACGTCGATAAGTGTGGTCACTTATACAATTATTTTTTTACGGCCATGTCCAATTGTCCATAGCTCACTCTGAACTGGATTAGTAGTTGACCCGTGTCTGTCAGCTGAGTGTGACAAGCGACCTCAATCGAAATATGTATACAGTAGTTACAAGCAAAACATCATATCAGTGCCGCGTTGCGTCAGATCAATAAAATAAATAGATCGTTAATATAAACAGAAGTGTAACTAAGTACGCTGACCAGCTGACCTACTATCCCATTGACAATTTATAATGTTAATTTCATAAGTATATTTGTTTGTTATCTTGCATTTTTTTGCTCGAACTGGTTATAGGTACTGTTTAGTTTGTTTGATTTTGGTAATTGTATTATTGTTCCCTGAGACCAAGCATCGCCACAATGTCAAGTCCAGTGCTCCCCGCATCTTGCGGATTCATGCGGCCTTTACCAAGGCACCAACCCATCTTGGACATGGCACCGTAATAAAGCACAGGTGTAAAAACATTAAGACAGCAACTAACTACAAACTATTCAATAAAATCCCGAAACTTACCGAAGACATTCGGATCCTCTCCGAGCAGCGGCTTGTGGTCGGGCGTGAACGACTCGGGCCCACACACCGTGCTCTTGACGCCGACTGTTCCAAGTTTGGGGCATAGGGACGTTGCGCTGGCCATGTGGACCCCAAACACGTCCCAGTCTAGCTCGTATAGATGGAACTGGAGGTTGTCTGGCACCTAGAGGTTTAGAAAAGTTAGTTAGTTTAGATTACTAAGGCGGTTCTAAAGTCAATTTTTACTTTCTTTGGAATAAAGTTCAAAATACTTTTCACTGGCTCGAAAGTTTTGGTAAAATTATAAAGTTGTGCTGATGACGGGCGAACGTTTTGGTATCACCATTCGTAGAGGTTATTTTAATGCACTCAATATCAGGTCAATAACCTGTGTTGATAACAGAATGTTGGGTTCCTCGTCAAAAACAAGATTCTCTTAGCGTCTTACAATTATGTGTCACAAATAGAATTCGATTCTTCATGGACCTCAGACGTAATCCTTGGGCAGTCAGCCCCATTAGCAATTTGCGAGTAAAAGACTA
This sequence comes from Noctua pronuba, assembly GCA_905220335.1. Taxonomy (NCBI): domain Eukaryota; kingdom Metazoa; phylum Arthropoda; class Insecta; order Lepidoptera; family Noctuidae; genus Noctua; species Noctua pronuba. Next base: position 6,908,247 of record LR999894.1, read on the forward strand.
AAACAAACCAAGATCTTAACAGTAGGATCAAAATCAATATGACTAAAAAGTTTTCTAAGCTATTTGTCTAGTCCAATCTAAGTTGTTTATACTGTCAAAACCTACCTGATCAAGCATATGCGGGTTGCTCTCATATCCTCCGACCTGGCACGACTCTCCCTGCACCTTGATGTACAAGTCGACGTCGTGGTCGCGAATATTGGGACCACCCCTAATTTCGGGCGTAGCATCCATCACTACGTATGCGTGCTTGAACGGGATTAGTGGTAGATTGGGCACCCCTGCGAATCTGCCGATGCGAGGACCCCATGCTCCTGTTACACAAATAAATAGTTTTTAGTGAACGTGGATGAAGCAAAAAGTGTATGTAAGGATCGTAAAACATATTAACACAGGCAGTCACATAAGAAGCCGAACTCCAAATTATTTTAAACTTTCGAACTAAACAATCTTCTTCTCAGTTTCATCATTCTCCTGCCCTTATCCCAATTTGTTTGGGGTCGGCGCAGCATGTCTTCTTCTTCCATACTTCTCTATTACTTGTCATCTCAGCAGTCACTTCCTTTCTAGCCATATCATCCTTCGCACAGTCCATCCATCGTTTCTTTGGTCTTCCTCTACAGTTATATCTTCTTGGTATATCAACGGCAAGGGTTGAAATATGTTTGACCCTAAAATCAGCAACGCGAACTCCGCTCACTGATGCAGTAATGAGTCAGACTATATGCGATCCAAGACGGAAGGTGGCCAAACATAAGACATAAGTAACTAATATGCACGGAAACTACGATAGGAATCGCGCAAGAAACGTCAGAAACCCAAACTGCCGTGTTTGAACGTCCTAGTCCCCCACTCCCCCCTAAACAATAGATTATACCTTAAAATCAAAAATTGTATATTACCTCCGCAGTTAACAACACACTTGGTCTTGATGACTCCTCTGTCAGTGTGCACCGCTGTAACTTCCTTGTTTCCAAGCGAATTGTGAGTGTAATGGATGTCCAGCACTGGGCAATCTTCGTACACCTATGAGGGTAATATTTTGTTACCTTACGAATTGCATGGAATGGCGATTACAGGCCTTCCGGTATGCGGCGCCTGCGGTAGCTACGCGGTGCGGGAGGTAGGTAGACCTATGATGTACTGCGAAAGCTCTATTATGCACCTGCTGACGGTGTCAAAACCCCACCCGCACCGTTTAGCTACCTTTGGGCCCTTTGGGACCATCTGTTCGTTTCTTTTTTTGTTCTGGCATAAACAGGATGATCCGATCTGATGCAAAACTTTTGTTTTCGGATATAAGATTAAAGTATGCGTAGTAAAGAAAAATTACGAAACAATGTTGCAGCAACATAATTTAGCGCAGGGGACATGTTTCAAGCTTACACTGTATGCAATATTGCTAGATACACATTTCCTGGAACACAAAAAGCTATGCAAAAAAATGCTGCTGTAATCTAGTTCATTAGATAGTAATTGGACTTTAGGTCACAGCAACACCATCACGCTACAAGCTTCTTTAAAAAACCAAGACTTACTTTCGCTCCATTTTTCGTGGCCACTTTGACAAGTGCATTACACACCATGGATGGGTCAATAGTCCCGTCTTCAGGAGCATACAGCGCCATTTCAAATACTGATGGGTCAAGGAGTGGAAACTTCTTCTGTGCCTCATGTGGGTCCATGACTACGCTGGGAATATCCAAAGCTTTTCCTAATGTGTGGAGTCTCATGTATTCTTGTGTTCGAACCTGTAAGGAAAATGCATTTGAAATATTCTTTACACCAACAATGGATTTTAATGTCATCTGTAATAAATATAGTTAAGTTTTTAAAATAAATTATTTGTTTCTTGAACGTAACAAATTAGTTGACGAAACTCCGCAAACGCCCGTGGAGTTTCTCTAGATAAATTAATTTAACCTTTTAAAAAGTGTAAAAAGCAATTTATTAGGTTAGATGGAAGTATTGCTCACTCTGCTTCGGGATATAAACATTCCACCGTTGTTGGTCCAGCCTGCATAGTCGCCTGTTTCTTGTTCTAAGTTACTGTATACATTTCTTGAATCTCGTAAGAGTTTCACCTCCAAATCGCATGGTCTGAGTGACCATACCAGTCCTATAAAATGTTCAAAAGCTATTAGAGATCAAAAGTTTGAAGATTAAGAGCATACGGGTGGAACGGCTACCACGTATTCAGTATCTACATCATTTCGAACAAAAAAAATATCAAAAATTCAACAGTAATTTCAAAAAAGTAAATCTGCTGTTCCTTACATTTTGACCGTGTAGGTTTTGTAGGAAACAGCAGTTTTTTTTAATAACTGATGCAAAATTTAGACAGGGGTTCGGAATGATATACTGAATACGTGGTAATCGTTTGTGCGTCGATGTCCCTTCAACCCTGTATAGTTGACTAGCACTTTGCCCGCGACTTCGTCCGCGCAAGTAATAAGATTTTCCATACAAACTAAATTCCCCCTTTTCACCCCCTTAAAGGTTAAATTTCCAAAAACCCCTTCTTAGTGCTCCCCTACATTATAATAGGAAGCCGTGTATAAAATTTCACATTCCTAGCCCCAGTAGTTTCGGCTGTACGTTGATATGTCAGTCAGTCAGTTCTCCTTTTATATATATAGATAGATGTCCACTTGGCCTGTTATGACGCGACATGCAAAGAAGCAGGATTTGTGAGTGTGGCCTAGTGTCGTAATAGGGAGCGATTGCCACGATAATACGAGATCTTTGTCGTATTGTGAGCCCTAACACTTTTATACAGGGTGTAAACGGACCCTTCACGAAGCCGTCACCCGAGCATTCTGTACATCAAACTAAGTACCTACACAAAAATTGTTGCTGGGAAACGACTTTTTTTTGGCGGTCAAAATTCACCTTTTACGGTAGGACTCAATGTAACGCACTCAAAACATTGTGCTGATAGATGCATTGAATAGTAGGGGGGCCGTGGAGGTATTTAAAGTGAAGCAATAACATTAAAAACTAGTTTGTAAAAAAAAGCTTTGACCCCCAATATCTCCGTAATTAGAAGGTTCCCAGGTATGGTCCAGAACATAAAAATGATCGCAGTGACGGGGAGAATAAGAGCCTTTCGGCTTCGCTAAGGGTCTTGTTACACCCTTTATTAGGACAGTGCCTTACGGCGCTGGAAAGCGCAATAAGGATAAACACAGGGCTATATTATAAGTTGAAGAACGACATTGAGACAGTTAGTTAAAATTGAAGGAGTACTTTACCAGCAGTGTGCCATGTCGTCCCACTGGTCAACTTGGCTCTCTCCAGCAGAACAGCATTCACGCCTCGCTTACTGAGTTGGTACAGTGTGTTGCATCCTGCTATACCTCCTCCTAAGAACATCAAAACACAAACCAAATAAATATATTTCTTCTTTTCTAACAGATGTCTAACAGTCAAATTGTTACTAGACTACGGCATACGGCCGCTAAGCCAGAGCGAACTAAGTGCTAAAGTGACACTAGCTGTTGCCTGCGACTTCGTTCGCGTGGAAATTTTCAAGTGTAGGTACAGACGCCTGCACATCAAGCCACCCGAAACTGTCAAACTTTCCTAATCAACATTGCACCTAATGTTTTAGCAATAAAGTTGAAAATCTTTTAAAGAAATTTTGATAGATTGTAGTAGCTTGATGAGCTAGCGTCTGTACATATAGGTGAGAAAAAATAAAAGTAGCTTATGTGCTATTCCAAACTATAATCTACCACTGTGCCAAATTTCATACAGATCCGTACCGTTATTGAGTAACAAACATCCATCCATATTGTCGCATATTTATTATGATGTATGGCTACTGACAGTATAACATTATACTGTACTACTATTACTGCGTAAAATACGCGCTTTGACGTGGAGTTGCGGAAACCAGCCCGTTATACAATACAATACAATACTGCGTAATACTATTTGATGAATTTGAAAACGCTGACGGTCTTTTTAAGAATTATTAAGGAAAGAAAAAGGCCTGAGAAAGAAGTTACCGCCGCGGCGCACAGTGGTCATATTTCAAAAATTTAGGGGGACGAAATATTTAATACTGAAATCGTGAATTAAAGGTACATTTATAACATTAAATAGTATCGAAAAATCGTTTTCACATAATTTAACTTGGTTATTAAGGGTTCATACGCACTATGCGGGTAGCCGCATTGCGGCTAGCCGTCCGGCTGACCGCAAGCACAATTATGTACGTAATATTCATTTCTATGCGCACTGCGATGCGGCTACCCGCAGACCGCTCCGGTCGCTCGGAGGGCTGCGGCCCGAGTGACGGCCAGCCGGACGGTTGCTATACGAACTGTGCGGTTCAGTCTGCGGTTGCCCGCCATTGAGTGAGTGTGTACACAATATTGCAAAATGCTTGCTCTCATCTCGTGTTTGCAAATAAGGATGCACCCAGTACTTCTTTCTTTGTTTTTTCTTCTTTACGTAACGTGTGTAAATGTAATAAATAGCTGCAACTTCTTCCACGTCCATCTTTGAAATGGATCGACATGACCGCAAATCGCAACGGTTCTTCAACCGCACGTTGCGGTTGCGAATGCGGCTGCCCGCGATCCGGCTGGCCGCATTCGCAACCGCATCCTGCGGTCAGCCGCGCGGCTAGCCGTAATGCGGCTACCCGCATAGTGCGTATGAAGCCTTAGGGTTCATACGCATGGACCCTAAGGGTCCATACGCACTATGCGGATAGCCGTACGGCTGACCGCAAGCACAATTATGTACGTAATATTCATTTCTATGCGCACTGCGATGCGGCTACCCGCAGACCGCTCCGGTCGCTCGGAGGGCTGCGGCCCGAGTGACGGCCAGCCGGACGGTTGCTATACGCACTGTGCGGTTCAGTCTGCGGCTGCCCGCCATTGAGTGAGTGTGTGCACGTGGTACGTATAATATTGCAAAATGCTTGCTCTCATCTCGTGTTTGCAAATAAGGATGCACCCAGTACTTCTTTCTTTGTTTTTTCTTCTTTACGTAACGTGTGTAAATGTAGTAAATAGCTACAACTTCTTCCACGTCCATCTTTGAAATGGATCGACATGACCGCAAATCGCAACGGTTCTTCAACCGCACGTTGCGGTTGCGAATGTGGCTGCCCGCGATCCGGCTGGCCGCATTCGCAACCGCATCCTGCGGTCAGCCGCGCGGCTAGCCGTGATGCGGCTACCCGCATAGTGCGTATGAACCCTTATAGATTTTTTGTTTTACAGGTAATATTCTGATGTTAGATATTACAGGATCTGGAGATATGAGCAAAATTTTCATTAATCTTCATTAGTTTGATTCCTAATCATCTTCCTGATGTTATGCTCTCTGTAATATCTGATATCTTTGTGGCAACTTTCTTGTGCGTCTTCTCCAACGAAATCTAATAATATTCAGGGAACATTCTGAAGTTGCTACAGTAAAGGTTTTAGTAACATTTTGAAGACTGTCCCTGCTTTTAGTAGGCATTTCCGATGTTTCTAATGCCTCCAAAATATAACTAAGTAGTTTATCTTTATTATCCTTTGATAGCGGCTTCACTAGTCGATGTAATGACAAATTATTGAATAAATCAATATTCTTTATTAAGGCACCATTACCTTAAAAAACATTTTTACGATAGAAACCGGCAATCACCGGTAAAAAAATGCATATTTTTATATAGCTAATAGTCCCTGCTAAAGTCCAGTCGCGGAGCAGAAAGAATTTCGTACAATGACCTCTTTACCTACTGACAGTGGTCATAAACATTTTTCTATTAAGTGCAGTTTGCATGAAATATTTGAAGGAGAAAGAAAATTTACCAACTTATTAAATGCAATGTATTTAACTTAATTATGTAAATTATTGTCTGTTTCGGTATATTCTTTTAAGGTACGATATATGGCCGATTTCGAAATGCCCAAGATATCGGCTGTTTTGTCCTTCATTTCTTTTTTTGAAGGATATTTATCAGCAGGCCAGGATTCTTTAACGTATTTAAACACGTTAATAATCATTACCTTCTCAGATAGGTACACTAAAGTGTGACATTTTTCTTTTCTTTCGCGGAGAAACAAACTCCTTGAATGGACGCGAGGTAGACGGCGCTGGTTCCATTTTAAAACAGTGAAGAAAACGTAACAAATTAAAATTAACAAAACCACTTAACAATTAAAACAAGATAACAAAAACTAACAATCACTGAAAACTGAGCGATCACTAATGCATTCCAAGATGGCATTCCATCTCGGAATGACATAATTCATAATTTTTAAATAATGAACGAACGACATTTCATTCGTTATTTGAAAATTATGTCAAGCAAGCCAAGGATTTTTTAACCACATGCAAACAAGAACAAACCTTACATTGTGATAAAAGGTTTACAATCCCTTAGGACGGCGGCCATTGCATCTGTGCGAGAGAGACTCATTATATTTACGCGAGAGTGATAGAGACAGGTAATAATAGGTTAAAGTACGAAATTCTTCCTGCTTCGCGTCCGGACTTTATATATATATATAATAGAATCAAAATGACAGTGTACTAATTTGTGCTTTTAAACGTAACACAGTTCAAACTTAGAAAAGTTAGTAAATATCAGTACATTAATGTACATATTTTTTTAATAATATAAATTGATCTATTTTATTTTTTGTTTATATTCCAATAAAAAGTATAGCCCTTCCTTAATGTGCACCATTTTTTTCAATTCACAGTTAACTGGTAATTGATAACTTAGCCAACTTAACTTGAATAGGAGCGCAAAACAACGACAAATCAGTCTTGTTATAATAATTTAGCTTTCGAGATAACTTTGAAATGGCATATCTATTAAACTGCTGTCTGCATAATGTTGATATTTTAGTATAATGTAAACAAGTTACCTTCAAGTCTTAATAAAATGATTTTTCGAACTACCGACACATTGACCAAAACAACCCATAACCATTCTATTGTGTCAATTTGTGTTCTTTTTACTTTAATGTTTTTGTGTGTGCTAATCCTTACCACTGTCTTTCAGTTTAATCATTTATAATACATATTATTTACATTTTTAAATATTCTTATATAAAATAATATAAAAAAACATTTAAAAATATAAAAAATAGTAATAAAATTAAATATATATTAATAATTAATTAATATAAATAATAATAATTCAGTTTAATTATTTTTGTTTTATGTAACTATTTAACTATCGTACAGCTATTTGTGAAAACCTTTAATTGGCCATATTGTTGTTATTAACGAAACTATTGTGACTGCCTAGCTGTAGGTTTTCCGAAAATAATAAAATAAATAAAAATAATTATGGGACGCTAACTTTTAATAATTGATCAGTGTGCGGCGTAAATACAACAACACAAATAATTAACTACAATAAGACTAGTGCTACTTATATTTTTATTGTATTTAAAGGAAAATATTTATTACCAGACAAATAGTAAACAAGCGAGGTAGAAGAAAACATTATCAAAATTGAATAAAACTTACCAATGATCACAACATCAGCCCAAGACGCAACTTCCTGATTAGTAGCGAGCAACCTCTTTTCAAGTCTGAAGTTTTTTAAATAACTCGTCGCTTGGTGCCTAATGGCTCCATCTCTAACTAATTTAAACATTTTTTTAAACTACTTAAAGAAATGTTGACTAGAACACTGTCCATTTACGAATGCTTTACACAATAGAGTTTTGATAGCCGCCTCACATCCTATCTCGTCTCAAGTTATCAAAGTTCAAGCTGTTATTTCGAACGGTTTATCAAGATGATTATTTTGTTTGTCAGTTCGTTTAAAACGAGCGCAAATAGATTAACAGAAAAGAGGAATTATTGAAACCGAAAATAGCTATGATAGACATTTATTTCTTTAATATTTACATTTGTTTTTACAACTTATAACATTGGCTAAATAATAACATGTATATAGGTATAGTTAAATAATGTTTACAATATAACTATTTATATAAAAGCTAATTTTGCATTAATACTTGTTTCTACAGCGTGTCTCAGAAAGGTGTCGAATATATTTAAAGACTAACTGTTTCCCGCGACCTTCGTTCGCGTGAAATTATTAAATAAATATTACTTCGCTTTGAATTAAAATTTGTTACCAATTTCAAGGGTTTTAATTTTTGCACGGAACCCTAATTATTTTTCTAAAATGCCTATGTTAGACCTTATAACATCAGCTGTCTACCAGTCAAAGTCCCATCAAAATCGGTGCAGACGTTTCGGAGATTAGCCGGAACAAACAGATAGCCAGACAAAAAAAATAAAAATGTGTTTTTGTTACATATAAATATATATATATATATATATGCATTCAGAAAAAGCTGTTATTTTGGTATTACAAACAGACACTTCAATTTTATAATAATTAATTAGCTCTGTTTTAAGCTTTCACGGTTTACAACTAAACTTATACTGTCACTTACGGGATATCAAAGAAAGAGGGTAGACAGATTTGTCTGCTCTTAACAATTTATTTTCCATCCACCCGCATTCTCCAGTCAACCCGCGATCATGGCGCTTGCAACAGCGTCAAAATATCGGGAGCTCAAAATAATCAACAATCACGGAAGATATCCCGTAAGTGACAATATAAGTTTAATTAATTAGCTTCCTCATACATTTCAGTCGAGTAGGTATGGGACAGCTGATTTGATAACGATTTTAGTCCCATGGAGAAAGTTGTTCAAATAGGAGCTCGTGGCTAAATAATAACAGCCACACGGGTCGACCAAGGTTAAGCCGTGCTTGCCGAGGTTGTTCCGTGGACGGGTGACCATCATTTTATACCGAGTTTCCTCCATAACTCGGAAACAATGCCCTTGGTCCCAGCTGCCATTTGTAGATCTTTGACAGTCGTTAACAATAAACAGTAACCGAAAGTCTGACATCCAGTCTTATTTAGGGGTATCGCATTACCCAGTTACTGGTTTGTTGAGGTCAGATAGGCAGTCGCATCATATAAAATACTGGTTAGACTGGAAGCCGACCCCAACATAGCTTGGGAAAAGGCTCTGCTGATGATGGAGGAAGCTGTTCTGTTTGATGGTCTCTACCACATCCTTACATATGACCACTCCTTTCTAATACATGCTGTATAACTAGAAAATCTCAAAAGACATCAAGTAGCTAAAAGCTATGCAGTACCCTCAGTAGTATGTCAATATATAATTATTTCTTATGACTAATTATTAAAATACAATTACTGTATATTAACTTTTACAGGATAATTTACTTATATTTCTACATTTGCAAACCAGTACACGAAATGTATATTTTAAATGCTTTATAATCATCACTTACAGTACTTTTACATAATTACACATCATTCGTAATATTACATCAACTACCTACATATTTTCTGCGACACATATAATTATAACATTAATTAAATAAATGGAACATATTTTCTTCCCATCCAACATCCTATAAAATGTTCTAATCGCCACTGAAACCACTTATACATTCAAAGAATTCCGACAAATGCTTTGAGTTTGAGTTTGACACACCATTCTTAGCAAAATACGGTAGTATGATAGCTGATACGGTGAATACGATGTCATTTGAAGAACGCGTGAACGTCAGAGGGTGTATGAACCTATACAGTCGGCATCATTTTTGACCAAAAGGCTACCACTGTCAAAGGTTCATTCCTATTGTGGCGTCAAGCACCCTTCATTTTTTATATATTGAAAAACTAATAATAATAAAGATGGTTTATAAACAAGCAATCATAACCCGAGAATAACATTTTAAAAGTCATCATCGATATAAAAGATAACATTAGGTAAATATCTAAATCATTAATACTCATTAAATTAAAAACAAAATACTTAAGGTTTAAAAGTTAAATTTTCACACGAATGTGACATGAAAAAATAATATGTAGTGAAACGGTTTTTGGTATATTTTTATCGAAATTACTTGACTCGCGTCTATCAAAAGTTAAATAGAATTTTCTGCTTGGGAGTTCTGTTCCACGTCCTGCTCGGCAGTTCAAAAATACATTTAATATTACAGGATACCCGTATTGGTCATTGTCAAAAATCCCAGAGTTCATGGTAGATAATGGAACGATTACATATTAGTTTTTTTTCTTTTTATACAGGCAATTAGGCCAATATATGATATGAAAAAAATCGCAGGACCTAAGTACGAATCAATTCCTTCCGTCATTCTGTAATTTTATCAGAGTTATTAATGAAAAACGAAAGAACGGCGTGCTTGCGCCTCGCCGCTTGAGTGTAATTCACGACACGTCGCCTACGTACATTTTGTATGAAAACGTTTTGAAGCGGCATCATGCCTGCGCCGCGCCTTCACCGTACGCCGTTTCTGTGTAATTCGCGCCTTAGAAATAGTCCTTGTTAAGCACATACAAGAATCAAGGCGTTGTGTACCCAAGCACCACCGAACATGAAATTGTGGCATACCGAATATGTACCACCAAACACGACATTTTAAGTTCACAAAGTATTCATCTGTATTACAAGGAAATAGAGTCCATTTTCGAGACGTAAAGTCGACTTCTCAGACAGACAGATGGCTGTCGTAGAAGTACAAGTCCTCGTTTCATACATGGTGTGGGCTGGCGACCCGGGGCGGGGTGAGCCCGAGGCGATGCTGGCGGGCCGCGTGGTCGCCGGCCGCCGCCGCTGCGGCTGCCTCCAGCTGTGCGCGGATGGCGACCAGCTCGCGGGTGCGCTGGTAGATGGGGTCCTGAGGGGGAGAGGAAATTGTGTGATACAATTTGGTTCTGGATCAACATGGTATTCACCTCGTGTTCCTCATGGTTACAGCTAACTCTTAAGTTTGAGAAGATTTATTTTAAATGTTTATCAATTATTGACAATATAAACTTGTAATTAGCAAAGGATGCGATTTTTTTACAAATGTTCAGCTGTTATCCTATAACTTTTCAAGATATTATGTACATTCAAAAGACAAGTTCTGTATACATATAAATCTCGTTAAAATATGTGAATTAATTTAGACATCCGGCTTTTATTACTGTTGAGTGTTGGTGGGTCATTTTCTCATTACATATTTGCATCCACACTGCATTTGCATAATAACTTGCACTCTCTCACAGAGGCCTGAGTCCAATGTAGTCTGGGCAATGAATGATTGTGGTTGGAAAAGTTGAAAGCAGAAAATCTGACTTATGAACTTTGTTTGGACTAGTTAGAAGATAAACATATTAAAAGTCCTGACCCCTCCGAGGTGAGCCCGAGGGATGGGGGGGCAAAGGTCCTGTTTTTTGGTTTTTTGCTTATATCTCCAAAACGATGCATCATGTTAAATTTTGTTGTACTACATAATAAAACATCATAAAATTCTCTACAACGTTGCTTTTCAAATTTTTTATCTATCTCTTATCGTTGAATTGGTATGAGCTCTGAAAAACGAACAATTTTTAAAAATTTGTCCAATTCTCTGTCCCGTTCGTCTTCGTTTTTGGTTTGCATCTCGAAAACGGTGTGTCGCACGAATACTTGTTGTACTACACAATGAAATCTGATAAAATTCTCTACAACTTTGCTATGTATATTTTTTTTTTTTCGTTTTTTTTTTTTGGAGATTGATAAAAAGTGTGACAAACAAAGTTGTAGAGAATTTTATGAGGTTTTATTATGTAGTACAACAAAATTTTATACGACGCATAGTTTTCGAGATATAACCAAAAAACCAAAAAACGGGACCTTGTTTGCCCCCCCATCCCTCGGGCTCACCTCGGAGGGGTCAGGACTTTTAATATGTTTATCTTCTAACTAGTCCAAACAAAGTTCATAAGTCAGATTTTCTGCTTTCGACTTTTCCAACCACATACCCCTTTTGAGCACTCATTTACCAGACTAATGGGAATGTATCTGATTAAGTGAGGTCAAGTACATATTTCGACTGTACGTGAAACTAACCTGCTGCCTCATCGTAGGGTTCCACCGACAGTACAGCGCCTTCCACAGCTTGATGACCCTCAGCGACGCGACAGGTACCAGCACGACCTGCGGCCGCGAGTACGGCGACGGAGGGGAACTCGCGCCAAATGAGGGCGGGCCCCAGTACAGAGGGTTCAGGTACAAGTCCTGACGGCTGTTGATGTACGACCACAGGGATACGGTCTTGGTTTTGACTTCTGTAAAGAGATGTGAGTTTTAATTTGATGTATTTATAGGGTTGGTTGGAGAGGAGCCATGCTGCTTTTGGCTTGGCAATCAGCGATTTTGCGGGTACGTCAATGCTGCATTGCGTTTTGGGGTCTCCCTGTGTTGTAGCGCGGTTTCAAAATTGCTCGTTTTCTATCGATACTGTATCGGTTGCAGAAATGCCGGTTGGCCGGTCGTTGTAACGAACTCCCAAAAACGACGTGCTAAGGCTTTGTTTTTTAACGTGCACTGAGATGAACATTTTAATAAACTGTTAAGTGCCAGGAGTTCAAACTCCAGTGTGCGAAATAAAATCGTCGCGTTAGGAATTCCCCGTGCACGCGAGGGCTAAGGCCCTAAGCAAAATATAAGAGGAGCATAGTATATCATTTCAAAAATAATTTCCAGTTATCAACCCACCTTCCTTCACCCGTTCCCTTTCGGTATTGAACAGGAAGGTTCCAAATCTGCAAGAGTACAGATGGTCCACGATCGTGATCAGCAGTCTCTCTGTGAACTCGAAGGCGGTTGGGAACTGTTGCTGTAACTGCCACACACAGTCCACCCATTGGACGAAGACGGGGGAACGATCTGCGTCTGAATGCCGCTCGTCACCGTGACCGATACGCTGTAACGGAAAACATAACATCACGCATGTAATACCTCAAAACTCAAAGCATTTATATCAATTAGACCATTACAGGCACTTTTGAATGTCACAAAAAACAAAGAAAGCGAAGCTACAGTCACAGACACAAGGCATAATAACTTGTGAAAGTACTGTAGCATTCCAAGGCGTAAATCTCTATGGAGAAGAATGGGCAAGAAACTCCATGGACACTCTTTTCAATCAAAATCCGAAGTGTTAAGGTCATAGCACACATATCAACTCGGAAAGGGATCATCACCGTATCGCCTTTCGCCACGGCCACCCACCCGTGAGCTTGTCCCGAGGCGAGGCGATCACGTTACGATTCCGATTAGTGTGCGTTGCAGTAGGGAGTTTCATACAAAGAATACTGAATGGCTCGAGTTAATATGTGTGCTGTTTCCATAGACCAGAGGTGCCACTATAGTACGCCCAGGCATACCTATGCCATACAGCCATATAATCAGCCACCGGGCATGAGTTTAGACTCAGAGCCGCTACTGAAAAAATCCTCATAATCATATGAAGGTAAGGCTCAATGACACTGCTTTGGGATCGAACCTAAGACCTCATGCTTAGCAGTAGCGCTTGCGACCGCTAGACTAATGGCAATCAAGTAGTAACATACAAGGTAGAAGGGACACCGACGCCAAAACGGTTACCACATATTCAGTACATCATTGTGAAGCCTGAACATATAAATTTTTCATCGGTAGTAAAAGGGTGTAACAAGACCCTTAACGAAGCCGAAAGGCACTTGTTCTCCCCGTCATTGCGATATTTTTTTTGGTCTACACCACACCTGGGAACCCTCTAGTTACGGAGATTATTGCGGGTCAAAGTTTCAACTTTTTCACAAGTTTTTTTTTAAATACATTAGATTTTATACATTAAAGTGGGATTTTCACTTTAAACACCTCCACGACCCCCGTACTATTCAATTCATCCATAAACACAATGTTTTGAGTGCGTTACATTGAGCCCTACCGTAACACGTGATTTTTCACCCCAAAAAAAAAAGTCGTTTCCCAGCAATAATTTTTACGTATAGTTACTTAGTTTGATGTACAGAATGCTTCGTGAAGGGTACGTTTACACCTTGTATAAAAAAAATCAGTTGTCCCATACATTTTGACCGTGTAGGTATTGCAGGTTTGTAGGAAACAGCTAGTTTTTTTTTTAAATAAACGACGAAAAATTTCTGTGTGGTTCAGATTGATGAGCTGAATACGTGGTAACCGTTTTAGCGCCGGTGTCCCTTGCATCCTATATACAACGTTCTGTAAAGTCCTAAAAACGTTCAGCCTCAGAACTTCTGAGGCTGAACGTTTGTTTAATACCTAATTAGGCTAATACAATCGCACAGTCAAAATATATTTTGATAGGTAACTATAATTTGTTTTATTTTTTAGATTGTAATGAGCGTAGGCTATTTTAAGCATTCGATATCATTTAGACCATTCAAAAATATAATGAGAAGCTCGTGGCTTAATAATAATAGCCGCTCGGGTCAATCTTTAGGTTAAGCCGCGCTTGCCTAGGTTGGTCCGTGGATGGGTGTACCCATCGAATACCGAGTTTCCTTCGTGCCTCTGAAAGCACATTAAGCCGTTGGTCCCGGTTGTCATTTGTAAACCTTTGACAGTCGTTACATGTAGTCAGGGGCCCGAAAGTCTGACAACCAGTTTTACCAAGGGGTACCATATTACCCAGTACTAACTGTTGTGGTTGTGGTTGGTTGTGGAGGTCAGATAGGCAGTCGCTCCATTTAAAATACGGGTATTCAGCTGCATCCGGTTAGACTGAAAGCAGACCCCAACATAGTCGAGAAAAGGCTAGGCAGATGATGAGTTACATACCAGCTGGAACTTATGTCCAAAGGAGAGCCATTCCTTTTCGATGAGCACTTCGAATCCTCTGAGCGTCCTGTAGTAAGGGTCCAGCATCAACATAGCCAAGGCTGTCAGCTGAGCAGTGCGGTCCCACCCGTCCGAACAGTGGACTAGCACCGAAGTCTTGTGATTCTCCACCTGTATGTGACATAAATGAGAAAATGTTATTTATTTTGTAAATTGGTTTTTACAAACACCTTTTACAGTTCGTTTTTTTTTTTAAACAAACTCAAACAAAACTCAAACTCAAAGCATTTATTTCAATTAGACCATAACAGGCACTTTTGAATGTCAGAAAAACAAAGAAGGCGAAGCTACAGTCCCAGACACAAGGCATAATAACTTGTGAAAGCACTGTAGTTGCCCATTCCAAAGCGAAGCAAAGATCTCTATGGACCACGTTGCCCCACACAAGGAATTTCTCCGGTATCGTGGGTGCGTTTACAAAAATTTAAACTCACAAATACAAACAGCCAGACCCGGAACAACAACCTGCAGGACATACAAATATTTGTTCCGTGCGGGGATCGAACCCGCGACACGAAGCGCAGCAGTCAATCGCTGAGCCACTGCGCCAACCGCGCCGTCAAACCCATAAACCAGTGAAACCAGAGTTTAGTATCCTGACTACTCTGAGAAAAAACAGCCAAAACAAACTCAGGACAGGTTAGTCTGTTTTAGATATACGGGGTGGTAGGGACACCGACGCGAAAATGGTTACCACGTATTCAGTACATCATTATGAACCACCCCACATAGAAATTTTTCATAGGTTAAAAAGGGTGTGTCCCTTAACGAAGCCGAAAGGCACTTGTTCTCCCCGTCATTGTGGTATTTTTTGTTCTACACCATACCTTCTAGTTGTAAGGTATGGTACCTTCTAGTTACAGAGATATTTCAACTTTTTTGGCAAGTTTTTTTTACCAAATTTTTCATCGGTTATTTAAAAAAAAAATCTGTTCCATAAATTTTAACTGTGTAGGTATTAGGTATACTAGGTATTGCACTTTTGTAGGTATAGGTAGCAGCAGATTATTTTTTTATCGTTTGGTATACGTGTATGAAAGCCCACATAGAGTAACATATGAAATTATTGTGCAAATTAGACAAATATTACATGCATCATACAGGTCGAATTGATAACCTTTTTTTTTTATTACGTACACACGGCGACACATCAAAGCTATACATTTCCAGCATAACATGGCCTCGCTTGGTATAGATATCCCGTACAATGAGAGATCCGCACAAACTGGTTTGTATAGCTTGATTGGTCGTCGTGAGTACATAATAACATAACATCACGCCTGTAATCCCCGAAGGGTTAGGCAGAGGTGGACCTAATAGTACACCCACATTTCGCCAGTTATGTGTAAGTGCCATGTAATAGGGGGCGAGCCTATCGCCATTAACCGGGCACAAATCTAGACTTCGTGGCTACTACTGAGAAATTCCTGAAGGAAAAACCCAATAACACTTAGCCTGACCCGGGAATTGAACCCAAGACCTAATGCTTAATGCTTAGCAGCCGCGCTTGCGACCACAAGTCCAACGAGACATTCGGTTATTAACAGTCATCATGTTAATAATTTAAACATTACCTTGTCAACTATACGAACAGCCCCAGCCAATATACATTTGATGTGTTTTAACCAGCAACTTGCTTCAATGCCACTAAACCATCTGAAAATGATCAACAATTTTAGACAAAAAGGAGATTGCCCGATTTGTAAGGTAAATTGGGTCCCAGTGATAAATTGTTGTGCCCTGAAGATTTTTATTTTAAATAATAGTAAAAACATTGTATTTTTATAATCAGAAACCATTTTTAAATTATTCACCCTGGTTCAAGAGATATCATTGTTTTTCTGTTGTAAAAATCTAGGTTATAATTAGAAATTGACATTGACATTTTCTCCTTATTCTAATTAGGTTAAGTACCTACTTCTACCTATCTACTATACATCATTAGGGGGATGGGATTACGACTCTATTACTTTATGCACATATAAATATAATAGCAACATAATAAAAAGAAGATAGGTACTCATAGATGGTGTACAATTAACGTTAAAATATGAAAAAATGTATAATTAGTTAACAGTTTCACCATTAGACTTTAATAAAATATAACGTTATTGATAGGTAGTTCATTTCTAAGTACCAAAGGAATTAAATCAAATCAAAACTTGAATAAACCATTTATTCTTCATAAAATATACCATCCAAGAATTGAGCTGGAGCACTTACATCGTTGAAGCGGCCCCAGCTCAGATACCACAATACTGTCATAGTATGAGCACAACACCCTACTGTACGTTTACCCACTAGACAGTTACAATAATATGCAATGATACTATCTAAAGTATTTGCCCGATTTTCATCTTTACTTATCAATAAATAAGAGTAATAAGTTTTATTACTCACATGGCGGGACTTAATTCTAGCCCTAATTAAATAATTATTTTGACCCAATATTAAGGGCAAATCCTCTTCCAAAATATCACTGCTTACTTCAATATTATAAGTACCATTAGTTCTTATGTGCTCCCCAAAATAGGATCTTGCCTGTTTTAATTGGTAGGATCCCAATGCAAATCTTCTTAAATCATCTAAAGTTAATCTAGGAAAATGGTTTAAATGAGGAGCACTGCTGTCTATGTTTTGGAAAACCGTACGTCTCCTATTGATGTTTTCCCTTTGAATAAATTCCCCTAAATAATTCCTGGTATTTAATCTCGCCTGAGCAATATGTAAGTACTCCACAGCATCAGGTCTGTCTTCAATTTTTGGGTGGAATTTATTCAAAAGAGCACAAGCAATTTTAAAATCATCCATAAGGTGTGTTGATGCTCTGTTAAAATATTCTTGTCGAAAGAGTTTGTAATCTCTTTTAACCCGGCCATTTACTACTTCGACTACCCATCTACACATAGTCACACATCTGGATCTATTCGCTTGGTCAGTTGTCAATTGATGTTCATTTTCCAATAATGACTCGGGCATGTATGTTTTATAATGATACCTTTCCAATTCAGGGATCACATCCCTAAACCCCCTATCCAATATAAATACGTCCCCCTGTCTAAAAAATGAGCGCATTGGACCACTTTCATTACTAAATAGATCACTCATGATTGTTGAGTCATTTTTTGTTGCTTCATAAGGTCCAATGCAATCTAAAATGTATCCATCACAACATGTGATTAAAAACGGTTTAACCAAATTGGCATATTTATGGAGACTATATGTTTGTTTCTGGTATTTGTAGTTACTACTACTCTGTACATAAACATATGTACCATCACATATGACAATGGCAGGTTTAGTATCTGAAGCCATGCTACTATCTCCAAATAGACCTTCAGGAATAGTCCTGTTACGTGAGGCCACATTTTGTATACTTGTATGGTTAACTCCCAAATGCATTGGTACAAAATGTTCTGTTAAACATTCTCTAACAATCTTCATTTTTTTCTCTAATGTAGATCGTGGCAATTGAAAAAGAGTTGCCAGTCTTTGGTTGCTGTCCCCTGTCCTAAGCTTTACGAGAAATATGCTCAATGCAAGGCTAGGTTTTGTAACTTTATTATTTAAAGATGGAATGCTATTTAATAGTTCATTAAATTGCACTTAAGTCCCAGCCAATAATGGCGTAAATGTGAATCCATGGCTGCAATATCATTAAAATCTAAGGTCCTTTGGGAAGCTCTTTCCAGCATGGAAAATATATCATCGACTTGAAAGCCAGTAAAATCATTTAAAGTGGCATTCAGTTCATCCCACTGATTACTATTTAAGTGGTGATGGCAGATTCTAGCATTTAAGGGTATATATATATTGTACTGCAATAACAACAATTCCTTGATAGTCATGGGCACTAAAAGACGGTCAATATTTTCACATCCTACAAACATGCAGTGACGAGAAGCTGCGGCAACTCGTTTATACTTTTGTGAATTAACTTTAGATTGATGTTGTGGTGCTTGTTGTGGTTGGTGTGTTGGAGCTGGCATTGGAGGTGGTTCAGGCACCCCAGTATCTTCTAAAGAAGGTGAAGTTACATCCATGAAACTGTCAGGTCTGTTTGTATCTTGAACCTCCAAACGTCGTGTTTCCCGAGTTGCTGCTAACCAGCAAGGAATGCACACTCTTTCTAAATGTGAAGCCTAAAATGAAATACAGTTGGTATTAGTGAATATCAGAATATACACCTGAGACTTTGTATGTTGTTGCAAGAATGGTGAAGTGGTCCTTGGTCTAGTGGTCGCAAGTGCGACTGCTGAGCATGAGATCCCGGGTTTGATTCGCAGGTCAGGCAGTGTTACTGGAGTTTTCCGTTAGGAATTTCTCAGTAGCAGCCATGGAGTCTGAATTTGGGCCCGGTTGATGGCAATAGGCTCGCCCCCTATCACATGGGACTTCAACATAACTGGCTAGACTTCTGCCTAACCCTTCGGGGATTATAAGCGTGATTTTATGTTGTTATTACAAAAAATACTGACCAGGTGTGCTAGAGTCCATCTTAAAATCATACTCCGTTGTGGGCAGTCTAACTCAACTCTATGGGTTCTCCGACTTGCAATAGAGATACCACATCCATAACAAATGTTCAAGTGGCCAAATGCAGGTGACATGTCCTCGTGAGATCCAGTTATATTTGATAAGACACGTTCTTGCAACAACAAATAACATTCAATACACAGGATATCATCCAACGCTACCTGAAAAAGATTATAAAATCATTACTCTTCTATATTTATAACTCTTTCACTGACATTTAATGTTTAAGTATTGTAGGCAGGCAGTTGTATGGTCTATTTACTTAATCTTACTTTCAACACTTTGATGAAATAATTATTATTTAAAAAATATCTTAGTGCATGTTGTGTTAATTTGACATATCGGTGTGTTTTTTAAATTACGTTTTGACTGAAAAAGACATGCAAAAATTGTATTTACCTAAAAAAAACTCTCAAGTGTTTTGTTTACTCTAATCATGTCATTTAGAATTTGCACAAAGCAGTTAATTTTTTTTTTATTGCATTGTAAAGTCCACAACATTTTTTTAAGCATACGATAAATAACAAGACTTACAGGTGTAGGCATTGTCCAGGTTCGTAAAAGAACTGTCATTTGCTCGTTCAACTCCTCAACTGTATACCGGCGTAAATTAGGTGATAATAAAATCGAACAGTTAATACAGCGTCGGGAACGCTGACGCTGTGTCCGACTTCTAACTGGGGTAGACATGGCTCTGACAATAACGGTTCGGGAGTCCAATATCTCACCAAGGATAGCACTAAGAGTCAAATATCTCACAAAGAACAGCACTAATAAGAGTCAAATATCTCACAAAACGTAATGCACTCGAGGAACTTATTAGCTCAACTCGGTAGTAGCAGAAAAAGCACGTATCGTAAATAATAACTAAGTAAAAGATTACGGAATTCAAAACTCAACGTATCTAAACAAAGCAATCACGCACGTAACGAACCACAGAATAAAGTCTGTGACATGCGCAAGTTAATGTTGCCAGATCAATTATTTTAAATCTATTACTAAATCGTTATAAATTAATCGATAAAAACTACTTTGTTAATAAAGGGTTTTCTAAATAAATATGGCTGTTATCTTTGTGTCTATTGCTTTTGTGAACATTTATTATCAATCAATGTAGGCCTTATAAGAATTGATGCAACCTATTATTGTCATCGTTCCATCGATTTTACTCGCATCGACTATGAGCAGTTTACTATGAATACTTTACATAAACTCATATTTGGCGTACACCTATCGTTGTTCATTTCAGTTATATATGGTACAATAATACGTATAAAAGGACAGGGATAACATCATTCTACCTCATCGTTTTAAAACAAAATGCTAACACAGTAGCGTTGAAGTTGTCAAATGTTGAGATCTAAATCTAAATGTTGAGATGTAAACTGCCCATAGGTTATATATACTTAATTATAAAAAAATGTTTTTGTATTGTTTAATTATCGTTTTATTTAATCGATTACTCAAGTGATTAAAATATGTCATTAGTTCTTTGATACCTGGCAACTTTTTTTTGTATACTAATCAAACCACAGACTACATTGAATCAAACGGATGTCGACGTAAAGTTTAACTATTAATTAACTTTAACTTTATTCCCAGGGTGAAAGAAATTGTATAAAAAATACCCTGTACACAAAAAAATGAACAATATTTTTAGGTCATTATTCCAATCAGGCACACGATAGCACAAAAGGGACCTGCTCTGTGGCAATCTCCTTTACTATACATGTAGGGGACAGCTCTCCACAAACTGACAGGGTGCATTCAGCTCCTTATTTTGAATCATATTCGTAAAATTACATTCCCTGTACGCAGCACTCCATTTATGTAATAATACGGCTAAAATAAAAAATCCAACAATGGACGTTGAAATACTCTAACGAGCGACGCGGGAAATCAGCTGTTCACTTCCTGCCTGTAGAGTTCATCGAACTTGTCCTCGCGCTTGCCGTTCGCTACGTGCGTTTCGCCACGGTAACGATACATTGCGTATGAAGAAATTAAAAAATCTAATTTATTGGATTCCCATAACATTCCTGAAATAATTTCTTGTACCGGTCATCTTAGTATGATATACTGAATTCACCCTATCAGTTTGTGGAGGGCTGTCCCTTACATCCTGTATGCAGATATCGGAATAGTCATAGAGTATAAGTATTTGCCTGAACTTCAAGTAGTAACATAGTATAGTATTTCAAGTATTTGTAGTAACATGTGGAACCTCCCTCTAAAAATTCGGAATATTTTCAAGTTCCGTAATACAACAATTAAAATTCGAGCGAGGTATTATTATCCACTCGTATCTCAATTAATTGAAGTTTAGGTAAATATACTCTACCTATTCTGGCCTCTGATTATGTGGGATAAGGGAAACGGAATATTTTTAACCTATTTAAAAAATGGCGTTTTTACACTGCATGAATATTGCAAGATGCGATGATTCCAGCTTTGGGATCCGACGTTAGCCGTGACGATTTTTGGAACCTTCGAGATGCATTCATTTTTTTTATATGGTAAATAGGCTTGCGTTTGGCCGCAACTCGCCTGATCTGAAGCGATGATGCGGCGTAGGATGTAGCACGCTTGCCTAGAAGAAATCGATTCTCTCGAGCTTTCATCATCAACTATATTGGGGTCAGATTTAAGGTGGAAGCGCCAGGGTAGCCCATCATCTGCCTAGCCTTTTCCCAACTATATTGGAGTCGGCTTCCAGTCTAACCGAATGCAGTTGAATACCAGTATTTTACATGGAGCGACTGCCTATCTGACCTCCACAACCCAGTTAGTACTGGGTAATACGGTAATGGTAATAATAATAATTTTGGGCCACTGACTACCTAACGACTGAGATCTACAAATGACAGCCGGGAACAACGGCGTCTTACGTGTTTTGCAATTTGCCGGTCAGTGTCAGGGTGTATGCTGAACAAAATATGATTCCCGGCCGTATGGTATTACAGAATTGTAGTCATTAAAACCATCAACACAACCTCTTTAAGTTCATTTAATTCAACTGAATGACTATTTCATGAAAAAGTAATTTAATGGTATTAAATGAACTTGGAGGGTAGATTTGATGGTTGGTCGCAAATCATATTTTAATCAACATAAAACCTGACACTGACACTGCAAATAGCAAAAAACGTAAAAAAAAATGAATTTCGCGGGCTACCCTGGCTTTCACCTAAGTCTAACCCGAAGCAGCTGATTACCAGTATTTAACTTGGAATGACGGCTGCTCACTAGCTAAAAGATGTTTTCTTTCATTAAGTTTAAAAAATCCGATCAGACATTACGGTGTGGACTGATCCAACTACTTTTGAATGATTACAATATAATTACGGATACCGGATCAATAATCTTCTGCGGCTGTAACGAGTCCATCATATTTAACATAAACCTCCCCGACATTAACATAAACATAATCAATTTTAATGTTTACATTTAATATTCACTAAGAATATTATAAAACATGGCGGTCGCTCACCTCGTCTGGTCTATTTGAGGGAAGCACAGTTCCTTCAGTTTGCGCAGACTCTCCCTCATCACGTGAATGTTGTGTATATCTAGGAAGACAAGGTCAGCGTTCTGGTACGCGTCCTCTGACTCGTAACTGTGAAAGATTAATAGTTTTTGGTGTTATTATATGGGAAGAACAAAAGCGGACGGCCCACTTCGAAGTGGTTACCGCCGTGCACGAATATCTGAAATATCAGAAGCATTCCAAAGGCGAAGCTGAAATATGTCATTTGCCCTGCGAGGCGAATTGAATTGATGTTTTGTTAATGGTGCAAAATAGAAATCGGCCCTTGGCCGAGATATGATTAACACTCAATCATTATTATCTTCACACCCGCGTAAAAAAATTAAAGTTACTTGGTCTGTGCCCTTACCATGAGTTTGTAAAAAACTGTCCTCGATATCGAAAACTATCGGATATTATACTTGTCATGTCGTAAAACAGTCGATGAATATGAAAGAGACAGGGCGATAGTATTCGATAACGAATAGTACATTTCAAACTCATGGTAAGCCCACTGATTTTCCTATGGCCAATTTATTCTTAACTGTCAGTGTATTATTGATTAACTTCTAGGATACTGCCTAACCCTTCATGAATGAGCGGTAGTTACGTAATGTTTGGACAACATTTAGATATAAGTCAATCGACTCTTAAAGAAGAAACAGTGTATGGTTATTAGTACTCAGTACTCAGACACTCACCCTCCTCCCTTAGCTTTGTTGGCGACAGCATTGGCAGTAGGTCGAGCATCCATGATGAACAGCTTATGAGCCTGAGCGTTGGCGTCCATTATGAGTTGTATGTAGCGCTCATCTTCGCGACTTCGTTTGCCACTTACCTGCAAAAGATTCGATTTATTTATGTTAAACTGTAAAGACGTCTCATAAGTGGTATGTTGTGGAGAAATTAAGGCAAGAATCCATAAAAATATGGCGGAAGCATATCCGAAATAGCGAGAAATTCTTAAGAGATAATGTTTAGCTGACTACTATTTCTCTCAATCATATTTTTGGCGTTTTCAGCTCTGTTATCACTTAAAATATAACTAAGTTCTTTCCGTTACACTTTGTACAGGCGGTACAAGGTCGTTGCTAACTTGCATAGTTTACTAAAAAATATCGAGGACGGGTATTAGAATAATCTACATAGTCTACAGCAAACGAGACATGTGTTAATTAGTCTAACGATCATTGCAGTCTTATGACGTAAGTGTGCTCGCCATATCATAACAAGAATACTAAGAAAAAAAACAATAATGAACGTCAACAATTACAATTCCGTGGTATTTTTGTTTACACCTACACAGAAATCCTGTAATTAGACGGCATTTCTGCGAAACCGGAAACGGTTTTGACGGTGAACTCATAAGTGTAAATCAATTAATGATATGATAATTTATTCTAGTCATTAGACCGATGATCGACTTTAACATGATTGCGATCATTTTTTTGTTCTGGACCATACCTGGGAACCTTCTAGTTACGGAGATATTGGAGGTCAGAGTTCCAATTTTTTCACAAGTATTTTTTTTTAAGCCACTTTTTAAGGTTTTAACTTTACTTTAATTAACTCTATGACCCGTTTACTATTCAAAGCATCCATCAGCACTAAGTTTTGAGTGCGTAACTAGTTTTACCGTAAAACGTGATTTTTCACCCCAAAAAAAGTCGTTTCCCAGCAAAAATTAACGCAAAAATTAGCGTAGTCACTTAGTTTGATGTACAGAATGCTTGGTTGACGGCTTCGTGAAGGGTCCGTTTACACCCTGTATACTTTCAGTAAAAACTCTACATATTTTGAAATTACAAACTGACACTTCAATTATTTATTTGTATAGATGATCGGACAAGCCAACGCCAAGCTAGATTAGGGCCTATCGAGGTGGTGTAAAGTACCTTTAGGAAAAAACATCCCTGACCCACTTTTAGTCATTCAATCATAATGTGGTTAAAACCAGCCTCAACTTTCTTAGACAAGAATGACAAATCACAGTGAATTCAAATTCACTGTATAAGAATGACCAACTGAATGATTTCTCTAAAGGATTACCCATCGGCCTACTTACACCTTTGGTAAATTCCCTTATGACTAGTGTATTAGAACATCGCAATAAACTGGATGACATCATATATCAATAAAAATTTTAGACAAATGATTTATGACCGAGTGTGTTCCCAATCTAGGCTTAGTCATAATAGGTTGTTTATCTAATGCATGAGTGTTCAACTGATAAAACCAAATATACTTCCCGAGTTACATCGCTAGAAAACACAGAACGATTATGGGCTATTTTTTTTCGTACACATAAAAATTTAACAGATTCTGTGGTGGAAATACAAACTAATATACAAATAGTAGTAATAACAGACACTCGGATCGATCTTTTTCCCAGAATTTGATCCTTATTAGCGACACTATCGAATGGTGTAATAATACAGTGTGTATTATTTTCTCCGAAATCAATGGGTTCGATTCCTGGCTAGGAATATTGATTTTTCAAAAATCTAATGATGCAGTTTTAGTTTTCGTCAAAATGGGGCTGGAAACTTCTTTGAGTATTTTTCGCTATTCCTCATAGTTTCGGATTTGGCCATCCACGCCCACTTGAAAAATTTACCCTGTATAGACTGTTACTCAACCAATAATTGTATCACTCACCCCAACCAACGGTTGGCTACACCGAGTGATAGTGGCCTGAGAGCTGGGATGTATCCACGCCAACACCGGTATTCTGCCCCTCGACCTAAAAGTGGCCACGGCGCGCAGCAGATCCTCGCCGGCAGCTGCTGGCACGGCCCAGACCGAAGGGTAGCTGTCACAAACTTCGTACTTGTCATTGATGCGGGCAATCCGCCACATGTCGTTGTTTACACCCTGGAGACCAAAAAGAAGATATTATGAATAATGCATTATCTAGATATAGCTGCTTAACAGTCAATGCACACATGTTAGCAATGTAAAGGGTCAGCATCGCCTTAAGTCAAATCATTCAACATTCACTCTATGAAACTCCATACTGCAACGCATACTTGTAAGCTACGTAATGGCATCGCTTCAGAATCAGCTAGTAAAATTTGATGAAGTGTAGCTGATTCAGTGCAGAGGTTATATGTGCGCTATGAGTTTAAGTACTTGGCTCAATTTCTGAAGTATTCTAATACATGTTATGATTGAAGTATTTAAATTAATATAGCTGTTGTTTATTCTCAGAAAATCAGTAAAAGGTTAAAATAATATAGCACCAAAATGCTTTTGGTATTCCTGTAGAGTTGAGGAACTATTTCTTATGAACAAGCTACTTATTGCAAATCTAGAGGATTATCAAAAATATTAATGAAGGTTATAAATGTATCTCCTAATTGAAATTACTTACCATGCGCCTGAGCTCTGCAATAGGTTCATAAACATGCCATCCATCTTCTGGAAAACTCTCTGAATAGCTAAATGCGAATAAAGGAAGTCTGTGTGACAGCGGGAATGCTAACTGCTGCAATTTTTCGAATATTCCACGTCTAGAGTGATTCTCTTGTTTGTGTGCAAACCTCAAGTTTCTCATGTCCTGAAATAATTAAATGAGGATGATTATTCACAAAAAACTTAAAATATTGCATGTGTTTTTTTCTTATTAATATATTATTTTTGTTACCTTGCAAAATATTTCAATCCCGTATGAGTTTTCTCCTTTTGATGAAGCTCCACCCACTTTCTCGATACGAGATACCTGCAATGAGTTACATTAGTCATTTGTATTCACTTTTACTGTAGATCAGTCATTGTCATCCTGGTCTTATACTGCTTGATTTGGCATTACCAAAGTTTGTCTTCACCTAGCACCTACATAATGCCCAATATTTTTAAGGATAAGACCAACCCAATTTCAGACAATAAGTTAAACTGCTCATAAAAATTAAAAAATTCTCATAAAAAGTACTTAAATTTTCTTATAATTCAATAAACAATTTATGCTCTGTATCAAAATGTACTTTACAGTGGTATACAAGAATGATAGATTTTATAAAAACACAACTTACAACACCAAGGGGCACACTGAGAGTACTCAATAGAGCAGCTGTGTCCGTAGGTCTGAAGTGCAGCTGATAGTTGGTCACTTTGAGAACTCCCCGAGAAGGACCACTGTATGGGCACAAGTATGTCACATCCCGGGCTAGGCTCATCACTTTCTCACCATCCAGAAGTTGAATGTCCCCCAAAACATGAGGCTGGAAAGAAACGTGAACTTAAATTTACAGAAACAAAAAAATCAGAAATCATTCTTAGTGAAGCAACATGATACCAGCCTTGGACAGTTCTTGTTGCCTATGATTGTGGATGCAGTTAATAAATAGGCAAATGTGGATTGATCTATTTCTACTCATTGCAAAAGGGAAACACAAAAAAACAATTGGTTTCACAAACAAATAGTAACGCACAGCAGTGACTAATCGCGAGCTTAAACTAAGTTACAGGAAGCAGGGAAGCGGCTGGTACAAAATTCAATAAGAATAAATTAATCCTTTTTGGAAACTTACGGAGTCTTGTCCGTGTTTAGAATTCAATGAACTCGATTTGGAGTCCGAGTCCAATGAGTCGGAACTGGCATTCTTTGATAACGAAAAGTCTGAATTTAATAATTCAGAACTGTTGTGTTTATCCATCGTCAACGAGTTTTTTGTCCTGAATACGGAAAGAAAACTATCGAATCCTTCAACTTTCCTTTTCAAAACATAAAATTACCAAAATAAATAGTGACAGAATTTCCTCCAGGAGTTCCACAAACGTCAATTTGATTGAAAGTGAATGAATGATGTTGTCAGTTGAGGGAGTTTTGATATGAATTTTAATAATTCACTGAGAAATTAATTATTTAATTTTTTTTACTAATTAATGGAATAAACATGTTTGGTCAAACATTTTTTTTTATAAAATCAGCAAAATTTACAAAAACAGTGCGCCGATTAGAGTCTCGGTGTTGCAAGAATGTCATCACATTTCCCCATTTTTATTTGTCTATGAATAAAACAGCGCTTCCGGTTTATCATAAGTTGTAATATTGAAGACCAAGCCTTCAAAATCGCGCCTTTAGTAAATATTGAACCAACAAAACTTTTGTTTCTATGGTTGCAATCTTCTTTGTTTGTACCGCCGGTATTACAAAGATGCTATACTTGCATGCTTATTGAAATAATTATAATCAGTCCTTTATTTTCTTTCGTGAGTACCTAGAAATTTTAATTAAAAGGTTGTATCTCAATGATTAAACTATGAAGTTTCCGGAAAGTGTAAAATTTACTACTTATTTGGCTTACAAGCATGATAAAATATTAGAACCTAAAAGGAAAATTCAATCAGAAGACTTCGAATGGGATTCAAATATTCCAAAGTCTCTCGTTTCTATTTGTACCGAGAAATTAGCCGAAAATTGGATGGGTTAGTAATTGAAATTGTTTGAAACTTTTAGACAATTTTTTTTTTCACAAAATTAAATCATCAATTAATAAATATTATTTTTTCTCTCATTCTTACTATACGCACTAAGTTCACTTACATGAGATTCCTTTAGGAAATTCAATATCCACACAATATGTTTTAAACGTTAAAATGAATATTTATGGGTTGTCATAGAGATTCTCAATTAACACACTAGCCATAACAAAAAGATAATATTACAATCACACATCACATATTCTACCCAACAAGGCAACCAATTTATATAAAACAAATTTTATATTGCAGGCTACCCCAAGCTAGAACAACTGATTGCTAAAGATCGTGAACTATTCCTGCAAATCTTGGATACTGAGGTTCCACTTCAGATTTTAGTGGATAATATCAAAAGTGACATATTCTGGAAAAGATGCTACCATTCAAAATTCTCGGATTCACCTCTTTTGGCGGAAGATAAAAAATGGATTAATGTTTTTATGGAACGGCATTTTGCTGACATTTTAGAAAACATGAATCCCAGGCAATACGATCCTGAAAAGGTCAGTTTTAGAGTGCTGTTCATGTATATGCTTGAGGCATGCTTGTGAATGTGTTGATATACTTGAGTAGGAAGTGATCAATTTTCAGTTTAAATTATCAGGGTTTCATTTAGAGCGTTTATGACTTACGGCATTACCTATTTCTTTTCGCACTGCAACAATGATGAATTTCACATTTCCATAATAATATACTTTAAGTAACATTACATCCATCTTAAATATTCACATCGCTCTAAGATATTTTAAATTTTATTCATATTATTTAGGTGAACACCTTAGTGAAGCTTTGCGGGCCATACATTCAAAAATTATCAATTCGTAGCATGATACCAACTGATATTCCAGTACAGAGAATGGCCTCACCAGAACTGGCTCACTTAGTGACAAGTCAGCGGCAAAATGGGAATAAACAGCAAGCAAAAGATAAGGAAGTAATCTCAAGAGGTAAGAAAATAATAAATTAAGTGATGGCCGTACCTAGACCTAAGCTACAAACGTGATGAATTAATAAAATAACACAAAAAATATTTAGTATCTATTTTATTTGTAAATGTTTAAGTAATCAATAAATCCAAAGATATTGAAATTTTTGGGATTATAATCACATTCCCAATTTTTTTCTTTTTTCAAAATTCTCATTGTATGCCTATCGTTTCAAACGCATACATGGAACAAGATGTTCACTTTTTCAGATCATATATCCCTTCATGCCGCTTTGGGCAGTTTGACCAACTTGGTTGAATTGCATATAACATATCAATTGCGGTCTATTGGAGTTGACTACCGAACTGACCAATTTCAATTTACAAATAACGATGCAAAAAAATTGTCACGTGGGTTAGAAAAATGTGCGCAATTGAAGATTTTAAGGTAATAATTAATGTTCTCTATACATATAAAGGGTGTAAAAAGACCCTTAACGAAGCCGAAAGGTACTTGTTCTCCCCGTCATTGCGATCATTTTTTTTGTTCTAGACCATACCTGGGAACCTTCTAGTTTCGGAGATATTGGGGGTCAAAGTTCCAACTTTTTCACAAGTTTTTTTTTAAATACATGTTTTTAATGTCAGATTTTTACTTTAAACACCTTCGCGACCCTCGTACTATTCAATCCATCCATCAGCACAATGTTTTGAGTACGTTACATTGAGTTTTACCATAAAACGTGATTTTTCACCCTAAAAAAAAAAGTCGTTTCCCAGCGATAATTTTGCGTAAAGTTACTTAGTTTGATGTACAGAATGCCTGGTTGACGGCTTGGTGAAGGGTCTGTTTACACCCCGTATACACCGTACCTTCAATTGTTAGACATTTTCTTTTTTACTGTGTTTTGTACGTATTTAACTGAGATTTTATTAATGCCTTCAGAATAACAAGAAGCGATATGAATTGTCAACGAGTTAAATATATACTTCGGGGGCTTTCGGACAACATGAATTTAGAAACAATGGATTTCAGTCATTGCAAAATAGGTGATGATGGTGCTTCGTCAATAGGAAAATTTATTATGAGACGTGATGCTTTGAAAACTCTCGTATTGGCGGATAACATATTTGGTAATATTTTATGCAACAAAATACAAAACCTTCGCAACAAGTGATGGTCGAACTAAAAAACATACTACACACACTAAGTACACTTGATGGACCTTTAACGACCGATAAGGATTTAAGTATCCATCTCACATTCGCCTTTCTCAACAAACAACGGCTGTGTTTAGTTACTGATGCATTTTGGCGTCTATGTGAAGTTAAATGACTAATAACATGTTGAAAGTTCTTACTTTATAGGTCCAGCTGGTGTTGAAAGTATATCGCATGCGCTTAATCATTCTGGATGTGGGGTTCGCACGCTAGACTTAAGACTTAATACAAAACTTGGTTCTGAAGGAATCGCTCATGTCGCCGTATCTATTGCAAGAGGATGCAATCTAACCAGGTAATGAATATTTAATTTTATATTTGATTTAGTACTTGACGTTGTTTTTGCGTTATTTATTTATTTAAAAAATTACAGCTTAAATATATCGGGTTGTGGAATAATACCTGGTCCTTTATTGAAGCCACCAACAGGAGTATGGTCCACTACAAGTGCAGAAAATCCTCCAACTTGTGGCGATTTATTAGCAAGAGCGATTGGTTTAGTGAAAACTCCTTTACGATCACTTGACATAAGTGTAAATGATATTGGTTCCGTGCGTATTATGTTTCTTACTTTTGTCAATTTATAGTGCTTATTTTAGTCCAAAGTAATCACCAGCATGCTCACGCTTTACCTTGAGACGAAATAAATTGATACGTAGAAAAAATAGATCAACTTATTACTGTAACTTATTTTTTCATATTTCAGCCAAGCGATGCTATCCTGTCAAATGCTATATGTCTAAGTTACATAGTAGATTTAAATTTGAAAAGGTCTGGAATGGGATCAATGGCTAAAGCAATAGCAGAATCAGCTGCTGCTGCTCAACGATTAAGAAGAGAAGCTGAAAAAGGAATAAGGTTCAGAAGAAGTGCAGGAAAACTTGTGCAAGCTAGTAGAGTTGCAAAAGGCTTGAATATTGGTGAGTCTGTTAAATAATAAAAATAACTTTCACTGTGTTTTATAACAAAAAAAAAAGCTTCTGGTCGAATGAAATATGAGTCATCAACACAATAAATCCAATTACAAATAAGTACAAAAAATTAAGCATTGTCAACTCACAAACTTTTATGTAATACACAATCTTGTATTATTTTCTATTTTAGATGCAGATCCGCTTTTATTGGCACAGCAGCTATCAGCACGGCCTTCTATAGTCTCCGTGGCATCGGAAGAAGGAATGCACAGTATACAAACTCAACCTCTACCATCCGATTTTGGTTTTATACCTTCTTTGAAGGTAATTTACCATACCCAAACTATGTTACCTACAAATCCTACAATGGTTATGGAAAAAACTTCATTGTATATAAATACTATTCTTACAGTCTCTACTGCCATCTTCAAGGGCTTCTTCGATAACAGACCCACTTTCTTCTCGAAGATCAAGTCATCATGGTGTCTTGGAACCGGTCAAAGTAATTATTTCTTTTGTTTTTAAAGCTATTATTCGAGAACGTACCCTAAGAGAATAACTTCATAATCCAAATCTTTATTCAAATTCAGCGTTCCTAGCTACTATTTATATGTCAGTGGTTACTATACTATTTTTCTGATTGCGTGAACTAACCACAATCAGTTTCATTTTGTTAATAATTAAAAATTATAATTAATTGTCAAAGTGGAAAAACATTATTTTCATTTAAGTAGATTTTAAGTAAGACAAACGCAGTTAAAGCGGGCTTAAAACACCTTTCCAAGAGAACATTTTTATAAACTTGTGATTACTTTTTAGGAAGTTCGGCGGACAGCACTTGTACGTCGAGGGTCTGACGGCTCATTATTGCAACCACGCAGTGCAAACTCGCAAAGACATATTAAAATTTTTGTTTCTTAATTATAACAAATTAAAACAATTTTTAAAAACCTTGGAGTTTTATTTTCCTCTTATTATTGGGAATCCTAAAAAGCTGGCAACATATTCCATAGAGAATTTGCAAAAAAATATCTCTTTTTCGGACTTCCGTCCGTCAGTCGCTCAGTGCAATGTAGCCAGTCTTTCGAAATGTCATGTCAGTCAGCCATGTTTATTTCTATAGAATGTGTTTTGAAATGGTGGTAGTGATAAAAAACAACATATTAGTGGAAATATTTTCGTAAATTTACTTGTTATCAACTATAGTGTTTTAGTGAAGCTTCAATGTGTTTTTTTGTGTAAGTGTGGATTCTATTGCCGTGAAAATGAATTGGGGTATTGAGCTTTGGGTAAGTGTCTACGACGTTAAAATTCCGTGTCGGTTGTCCAGCAAATTGTAAATTGTATAGCTGTGGTTGTCAGGAGTAAACGTACTTAGAACATATACTATAACGTACCGTTATGTATTAATCCATCGACTTTAGATACTTATACATTGTACATAATACTTTTTTGTGCACAACCGGGAAGATATTCAGAAGTAGAAAGTTTAATGATAGTTTCGCTGAATTTGCAAATAAAATTAACATAAATTAAAGAATTATAAAGTCATATTTTTAGCTATATTGCGAAATATAAAGGCTCTTATTAATTTGGTAAGTTTCTACTCTTTATAAGATGTTCAAATAGTTTGCCAAACTTTCTACAAGTTGTGCAGATGAAATAAATTTCAAAATACATTCTCATGTTTTTTGGTTGCAACTGCTGTTTTAATTACTCCCTACACACTACTACAAAACATTGTTAGCTCTGATTAAAAGCCTTTGTTCAAGACCTTACTAGGAAATGGCATAAATTGGGTAACAAACTGAATACTTGAAAGGCTAACTTAAAAAATATTGGACAGACTTTAAACCATTCTAGAAACAGTTTTAGCTTCAGAAAAAAGCAGTTGAACAATTGGCTAGTGATTACCATCTAAAAATCTTTTCGTGTGAATTCAGGCTTTATATTTTCTGCTCCCAAAATACACGAAAATATTAATATATATTATTTGTTATCTTAACAAATAAATTAAATTGTAGTCTCTGTTTGTAATTTAAAAAAAACAGCTTTTTACTGAATGCATATGAAAGTATTTACGGTACATATAACAAAAAAATATTTTTTAAATATTTGTCTGCCTGATTGTTCCGGCTAATCTCCGAAACGGCTGGACCGATTTTGACAGAACTTTTACTGGGAGATTGCTGATGTTATATGGAGAAACTTAGGCTTAGGATTAGGGTTCTGTGCAAACAAGTTAAAACCCATGAAATTGTCAACAAAACCCGATTCAAATACATAACTATTAATTTCACGCAGAGGAAGGTCTCGGGCACAGGTAGTGTACTATAAAGTAACTAACCTACACCACAGTCACAATTACTATTGTGACTATGGTGTAGGATATTATCATTGTTTACCTAAAATTCTTAAATTCAATTTAGGAGTTAGTGCAAACCGCAGAGAGTGTCAGTTTCATATTTCTATTATTTATGAGTGTGTTTCAAGACCAAAATATTAGATAATTGGAATAAATTAAATACAGTTTGCAATTTATTTAGAACAATTTAAGAATGAGTTGTAACATAAGTTCGTTCATAAAACAATCATTTGAAAACTCACCATGGAGTTTCTTGCCGGTTCTTCTCCATAGGAAACAACCAACCCGAACCATGCACTTTTTCTCAACGTTTTGTAAGTGCCCATGTAGGCCTATGTGAAATAAAATATTACATTATTGATTTTGAAGTAAATTCTAATTTTTAAATCCTATAAACAGTTAACATTGGAGAGGTGTCTAATGAGATGAAGAGTAATGGACAAGTATGGAAGAATACGACTTGCTGTGCCAACCCCCATTAAATTGGGATAAGGGCAAGCTAATGATTATAAACCGTTAACACTGAGTAAGAAACATGTTTCGGGATGTAATTATTTTACAAAACTGCCTTTAAATATGATTTCTATCAATAAATACTGAAACTAAGTTACAATCTATTTAAAAAAAAGTGAAGTATATTAGAAACACACTATCAAGTACCTGATTTAGTCAAAAACCAGAGAACTCAATCTCAAAGGCCAAATTATCTTTCCCAAGTAATAATCATTAGGGCAATTATGGTTCCTTTTAATTTTCTAACGAATTTGATTAATTACCTACAGTAGTGATTCATGCATCCAATCATTCTTAAAGATTCCACTACATTTTGTGTATGTGGAATAATTAAATAGAAGAAATAATACTTGATTATGATTCACTGAGTGTCACCCATTCAGTACAATCAAATGCCTTGAGTTTCAGTGTCTTCGTGCCCTTGTTCAACGTTCTTTGGGGTCGGTGCAACACAATTTTTTTTTCCTGTCTCCTCCCTGTCTACCGTAACAATATCACTTACTCCTGGACTTTTTCTATCATATCATTCCTAACACAATCCATTTCAGTGTCACATTATTGAGTTACAGTCCATCTTGATAACTGGGTCAGTGTTCGGATGTGACATGATATCATGTTGTTGTGCCCATGCCTCATAATCACAATTTTAATGTATTTGATACCAATAAATTATCAGACCTTTGTAAGGAAGCATTACTTATATTATCTCTACAGTTTTTATGATTCAGGTTATCAAAACATTATAATTAGTTCCCTGTCTTAAAGTTATTGTGCAAACTGGAAGATATTAACATGTTGTAATTAATTCTGCTGATAATTGAAAAAAAATCAAAAGAACACAAATAATATCAAAGACTAAGTTTTTCATAGTTGGCCAGTTTGTTGTCGATCCCTCAACCAAACAATGGGTAGTGCTTGAAGTTGAAACATGATGTGTCTGCCTAGTATATTGTGTGCTAATTATCATGGCTGCATATAGAGCCTCACGAGGTTTCATGGCGGCCATTAAAATGTTTGCATCCCAAATTCTAAAAAAAAATACTTCAGTATTGTCCCATTGATGTGTGTATCCACTTATTAATTGATAACAATTTCACTCGATATGTTAGCATCAGACTTTTTTTTTCAATATTGATGAAAAGTCCTTGTGAGAGAATTTAGCACATTAGGGCATTATTTGGCCATTTAGAATATACAGCTACTTAAATAAATATGTAACTATGTATCAAGGTCAAAAATGTAAAAGTTTACATTTGAATTTTTTGGCTTTCGTCTAACGCGAATTGCTAAACAGGTGTAAAACGCGCCTTTTTTCGGCCGACATTCTTAGACAATTTGCATCCGCGAATCGCTTCAGAATCTCGCTTTAGTAGGTCTAGGGTGTCGACTATCTTTTTTAATGGCCTAACCGACCGACTGTTTGAGTCGCCAATAAATAGCGAAGATTGACATTAGGGTCATCGCACTCTACGCGTACAGCAACACTTTGTGTCGCTGATAGTGTATCTATTTGGATCTATAAGTGTGCGAGAGTGGTCAGTGTTGGCAAGCTGCAAGGCCGGTGGCGGCCCGCATTCCGCTCGACTTGCTGCCTAGTTGTGAAATGGTCCATTCGTTGCACCTACCTATCATTATGTAGATGGTCTCTCGATGCGAAAAAGAGCAACTTAACATTCTTTCCACAGAAGTACGAAAGTGAGAATTTAATATTTCGACTACGTATTTTGAAATTCACAAACCCGGTCACCTTGCAAGGTTGGTGCTAATTAGGTGGTAACGACTATAATAATATTCGTTTTAGTAGCTCTCTTACTTGAGAGAAAGTTTCGCATGTTAAACACGAATGTTTCCTTAGTAAGTTCCGAGTAGAAGCTGAAGATTTGCGAAATGCGTTTTGAAACAGTAGTAGAGCATAAAAAGTGAAATAGCGATAAATTGACATTAGTCAGCAGTCAGTAGCCAGTATCATGTACAATTCAATTACAGTGCTGTCCCTGAACTAGTTGTAAGCGTTTTGTAACGCGACCTGGATAGCGGCCACAGTCAGACACAACGAACACTAGCGCGGTATTAGCCCAGGGCTGTTAGATTGCTTTAAAAAACTGGAGAAAGAACTTGCTAATGTCTTCCGTTCTTTACGCGGTCAGTGTGTCGAAGATATCTTTCTTTTATTCCAAAAAGATCGAATCAAATCCCCCAGACACCCGAAACACTATGAAACAATATTGGCGTCGACTTAATATGTCACCTGGCAACCCTGCATGGCCCTGCTCAACAGCCCAGGCTTTGAATCCCGCACAAAATCAATATTTCAGTTTGTTGTTGCATGTTTACTTAGTAATCCGGTCACGTATTCTTCTCTAATCAAACGCTCTTAAGTCAGAAACTTTCGCCTTAGGATATCTTTACCGATAATGTATGCGTTTTCTTTAAGAAATATTATGTCATATTATAAAATAAATAGCTTTCTATGAAAAGCTGTAGAACTTATGGGGTTGGCTTTAGAATAGTTTGGCAGGCGGAGAGGGGCAAAGGGGGTTAAAGCTGGTAGGGCTTAGTTTCCCGATTATAACGCTACCACTCTTATTACAAGGTAATGCATATTTTTTGAAAAAATAATGAAAAATGTTTAACCTCAAATCAGATAAAAAGCGAAAAAGGTAAGTTAAAATGGGCGATTGGTAAAAAAAAAGTATCTTATATGTTTTTATAACAACCTAAAAATTACCAATGTAGCCCCACTGATCACTTTGGAAGCAAGAGCGAGCGAAGCGAGCTCTGGACTTGGGGCACCCCGACTCGGACAGGTTAGGTTAGAAGGGGATGGCGGGGTCGAATGAGCGAGCGAAGCGAGCGAATAGACCCCGCTATCCCCTTCGTGGTTATTTTTTTATAAACCACCCAGAAGTAGGAGCCCCGCGAAGCGAAGCTGGGCTCCGTCAACCTGGCCTCCCTCGTCTGCGCCTTGCTGAATGGCATAGGATTCAAAAGTTACCTTAAGGTTACTGTAAACCCTGCAGGCAGAAATAGAAGCTACGTCGATTAAGCCTTTTAAGCAACAATAAAGTGTTTTGAGATTAGGTTACAATAAGTGGTTTTTCTCAAGAACGGTGCATTGCCTTGTCACGGGAGTGGTGACAGGGAAGAAGGGGTACCCCCCCCTGCCCCCCCATCCCCCACCCACACCCCTCCGCCTGCCAAACGATACTAAATTTTTACCAACTTATGTTTCTGACTTCTATCAACACAAATTGCTCGTTTGTATGCAGTTACCGCAGTACCTCTAAAGAGGTCCATACTTGTACCATTAGAACGTAATGCTAAATGTAATTGCGTTTAATATACCAGTACCATTACTAAGCGTTAACCTATAGGTATACATATATACTAACACAAACTAAACGACCAGGCGTCAGCACTAGCATTTCAACTATGCACGTAAACATGCATTGCTTCATTTGATTCGGTGCCCCACGAGTTGTTCCCCATCTTATCTCCACCGATTACTTATCTGATTAACCGCCAGACATCAATCAGAACAAACGTAAATATGTACCCTTCGATTTTGAGGTTCTCTATACAGTTACATTGATTGCCTCTGCTATCATCTACGAAGTACTTTTCACTTTTATGACCGATGATGAAGCAAATCTACATAATTCTAATAGGTACAGTTACTTTTTTATGTAATTGTAGTTTCGAATGTCTTTTTATTGCGGACGTGTCTCTATACCATTTAATTATTTTACAAAGTATGTAGGTTTTAAGCTCAGTAGTGAAAATCTTTTCAATACTTATGCGATTGTCGACCAATAATTTGATGTCATTACGTCCTCGGTAACTGGTAAGAGACGTTGCGCTTGATTGGCTTCTATTGACACGTTGTTACTAGGGCACTGGGTTGTAATGAGAAACCAAAGGCTCAATAAACATTTAACGAATAGGTTAAACGATTGTTCATTGAAAGATTTTTTATCTGCTTGTAATCGAACCTCAACTGATCCTAGTTCAGGATATCAATACAAACTTACAGATTCAATACAAAGTTGTCAATCATCCGGGAATCGTTTAAAGTTATCTGTGGACTGTAGACTTTTACAAAAACTTCTAATGCCAGACGAACGAGTGGCATTGGAACGTTTTGCCTCATAATATTTTCCGTTGAAAAGGAAAAAAAATTACTCTTTTTTCGCAAAAGTATTATTACAGCAAGTTTTTTTCATATCGTTGAAAAACATCAATGTTTTCCTTAAATTGTTACGCGACTTTTGATCAGTCAACTACACATTTATGCAACTGTACCATTTTAGTTATAAAATACGTTGAGATTATACACACTTTCCTCAATTTGGTCTATAGTTTGATATTGAATTAATAAAATACAAATTACTTACTACTATGTACATACTTTATTCTACAATTTAATAACAATTCTATTAATATTGGGCAAATAAAGCAGTGCTTAAAACGTTTTTTGGCAATACTTGAGAACATTTTGTTCAATGCAAAAATACAATTTTCGAAGTCATTTAAAATTAAACGAGTTTCTGATTGTGGGCTGGCCAAAACGCAAAAAGGAGCCTACCTATTATGGGTTCCTCGCTGGGCGATGATGTCATCATAAAAATGTTTCATATTGTTTACTACGACAAAACGTAGATTGTTTGACGACATAGAATTGAATTGGACGCCGGCTAAAAGGATATAACATTTTAGCAATCAATCTGCCTGGAGTCCACAGAAAAAATCAAGATGGATGTCATTTAAGAAACTACATTTTTTTTCTATATTACGCTTATCCTTAATTTCATTCGAACTGGTATGGTATACAAATATGATTTTATATTTTAATGCCTCTCATAAAAGAACCTAAAATTCTCCAATAGTAATGATCGTCGTAAAAAAATGCTGAAAGTGAAACCGTTAAACTCAAACCAATTTGTTTGATTCGTTCAAACAGATGAAAACTACTGCCTATAAAATTTTATAGAAACCATCTCTGTTTTAAAGTCGACTAGATTATTTGAAAAAAAAATGCTACGTCGTATTTGTGCTAACTTTGGAGCCAAGGTTTTAAAAATGCAAGTTTCGCTTTGTAGCAGGGCGAGCCGGTATACTGCTCCTACTTAATTGGATCAGGTTCGAATTACATTTGGGTGGTGACCTTTAGAAAGACTACCCTCAATAATCTTGATGGCTGCCACACCTGCGCTGTTCTATTTTACTAAGTTCAAAGTGACATTTCAAGGCCGTTTGGACTGTTATTGATGTTAGTTACTAAAACTAGGGAATAGCTTGTGTTTTGCGCGTTTATTTAGTTTCTGATCCGTTGAATACATGCTGCCATAACATATTTGCGACGTAGGCGCGCGCACGATTCATTTGGCGAGTGGTAGCAGGTCCAGTCGCAAAGCCAGGCGTAGAACCGGTTCGACCAGAATAAGCAGGACCGCGCCAAATAATGGCTAAGTATAACGTGAATAAAGTCAAGCAAAAAACAGTTCTACAGAGGACATTATAAGGTTTCAAATAACTAAATTGTGACAGACCCAACGGACGTCAAGTAGTTTTAGCATCTTGCGAACTGTGTTATTTTTGAGATCCCATACGTTCGAATCGAATGTATCCTCCCTGGTTACTACCGCTCTTTAACTTTACTCTTTTCTGCATGGATATGAATACTCTTCTTAATCTTCATTATGTATTTCTGTTTCTTTATTTTTATTTAGGACACTCAAAAGTCAAAAATAACCTTACTGTGAAAAAGCTGATCTCCAAGTAAATCGGCTATTTTCATCCATTAAATAAGGGGTATATTACCACATACAATATCAATAAATGGCTTGTTACTTCAACGTTGACGTAATCGTTAGAATTGAGTTATTTAAATACAAACCCCATCAAAAATCCATTCATTTTATATGGACACTGGTGTTCATGAGCCGTTACATTCTTCGCGAAAGTTAAAACATATGGAATTTGCACATTACGAGAAAGTGTTACTAAATGTATCGGTTGAGATAATCCTCGGTGTCGTGCTGAGTCGGGTCGAGATGATTGAAGCTTGAAGCATCATCCGCAGTCACAAAGTCAAGTCGTAAATGTCATGACCTATTCAAGTTGCCATAACACACTTAGACATAAAATTACATAGCATTGCTTTGTTGTTGATGAAGATAAAAAGCAATAAACTTATGTCGCAACTGATGAAGTAAAGACTATACTTGACGAATGTATCGAAAGTTGTGTTCGTTACGTAAGGACAACACGCGAAGTCCAAAATGTTCCCGCAGAAAGTGAAGTTAACGTACGAGTCAAAAATCAGCTAGAAAGACCATGAGGAGAACAATGGAAGCCCCATGAGGTCTGATGGACGTGAGGCGCTGGAGCAATTAGAAGCCCACGGAGCAATTCTAGTTGATCTCCGTACGCGATTTTAGATTTCATAAAAAATATAATGGAGGTTATCGTTAACAATTAAATCTGAACGAATAGTATTATAAAATCGGTTACATAATGTCAACTAATAAATAAATTCCAAATCGCAGCGCGAAAGTTCTACTTTTCACCGTTTTGGCTCGTTGTGATATCATGCACGAATTTATTTATTGTACGATGTAGGCTAGTCTGTCTGTCTACATTCATTTGATGAGTTAAATTGTTTCATTCTTGTTTTGATTTCAATGTATCGTGAACACTGTCATCCTGAAGGAATCTCTAGGTACTTACGTATGTATGTAGTTAGTTACTAATGACGTATTTTGCCAGTCGCTGCGGTTTTGGTATGATTAATCGAAGCTTAGAACTCAGAACATTACCTACTTGGCTGGACTTCAATGCCACTTATTTTTACTTAAAAAACTAATACTGATTATGTATTTGTAAAAAACTCGCACTTTTGCAGCAACTTCTTCATCTGCCTTGCATCTTCTCAACTGTATTGGAGTAGGCTGTTAAAAGGATGTAACTGTACTAATTTGCTTTTTCAGATTCAGTGGTTTTGGCGCTGCGTTGTTGAATGAATATTGATTTTTCTTAAAATGGTTCAGACTTTTGGGGTTCTTCGTAGGTTTGGGCTGAAAGACACAATATTAAACAAATTTGCTTGAATGTTCCATCTACAATCTACGTTACCAAATCTCAATTTATTCTATTGTCAAGTTTAAAGCTGAGTGAGTAAGTAATGGTATGACGATTAGATATTGTTCTTTGATTACCATCATTACACTTTAAATTAAGTAATTTTATACTTCGGTAGGAATTCGTAGCAAATTAATTTCTCACGCCAATGTTTCAGCAGAATTCGAAGGTCAATGTCTGTTTCATTGTAATCACAATCAAATGAATCAAAACCAATCAACGGTGAAACGAATAAGCACAGACAGTGTATTTATGTTAGTATGGTAGTTACGGTACTGAATCTCTGGGGATTTAGTACCGTAAAATTTTCAAAATTCAGACAAGTTACCAAGAATTTGGTTTTTCGTATTTACGGTAAGGAACTATCCCATTATTTTTATGTTAACGGAATGTTGCCGTTGCGCAGTAAAGAAAAGCAGTTCTTGCAAAACCGTTAGTGACGCATTGCACGGTAAGCTTGGAGCAGGAAGTTTCAAACACGTGAACTAACGAGCTGGGTTAATAGTACTAGTTAATATTACTTCGGGTTATCTCACGGCTCACAACGTTGCAATCCCGACATCTCGTAAGACAGATCGTGTTGCTTTCCTGCCTTCGATGCGCTGCTTATCTTTTGATTCATAAAGTTATGCATTTCAAACTGGATGCTGCTGAAGATTGTTGCTGACACATTCAAAGCAGATACCGCTGCAGTCGAAGCGTAGAACTATTGCTGCGTAGAGTAGGCGTATAATAAGAGCGTTTCAATAAGTGGATACAAATTATGGTTGTACGTAGACTCGTAGAATAAAAAATAGAAATAGGCGAGCATATGTGTGTCAGTGTGGTTTGTATCGTACAGCAGGATTTCTCCGCTCGGCACGTGCTAGTCAACGCACGCTCCGCTGCCGCACCTTTCGTCAATAAGAGTTTCATCTGCCACACAGCGGTTCTGTTTACATGTGGCAACTGTTTCTACGTTCAAGTTCGAGGTTATTCACTTGCAGGTGCCGTGACCAACGAGCTCGTGTTATTTTTACGATAAAAACAATAAACGTATTTCATTTCTACGTAGTACATCTAAGAACTTAAATTACTCTGAAGGACGAATGCGATCACACAGAAAAACTGCGGAAACGATCTAACCATGCAGAGTTGCAGACTTAGTTTTCCGCTACCAATTAGAATCTGCATAAACGTGCTAATTAGCGGCTGTTTTTGTTTCACGCGAAAAGGCAATTGTTACGTAATTTAATGCACGTTACCCCTTAACAGGTAACGATTCACTTAAACCATCATTGACGTAATTAGCAAGTTATCAATGTGGATCAATACTGATAGGCAGATATTTATTTGATACGCGTTGCATTACATGACTGATGTAATTAAATGTTATGTTCAAAGGCATTTTGGTCTTGTTTGTTAACATAATGTTAGATAACTATCAGCTATTACCTATTTGATAATTTTATTCGTCACCTATTCATTCATATCTTTCAATGAATCCATTATTATTCAGGAAAAAAAATCAAGATCACAGTCGAATGGACTAGTATAAAGTTCGTTATCGATCGTAACTGAATGCGAAGGGCCCGTCCTGCGCCCATTACTGGTGTTTACATAGCCATTAGCCTCTGGCATTAGATCGATTTCCTGTTGCTTCAATTCAGCCGGCGCTGCACTACATAGGGAGGAACATTATGATGATTGTATGAACCCGAGTTCAAACGATGAAACGACCCAAAGAAATAAACAATAAACATCTTTTATCTCCTATCAGTCAAACTGTTTAGTATCACCACATGCTTGAATACTAAATATAGCACGTTCAAGGAAACGATCGACATTTCAATATCATTTCGTTGATCGTGAGAATCTTCGTTAGATAAACCACATTTTGTTTGATTAGATAAAAAGTTATCGGTTGAATCGGCAACGTGGCTTAGTACAACCTTTTTGTTGATTATGTGGTATTAGCTCATCACACGTTGATGTGGGTGCTATTTCGCTCGAGTGTTTCTCCATATTTACGATGCTGCAAGAGGTTAAAGATAGACGACCGGTTTGTCGTAGTCTAGCACGGTGCAGTTGTTGAGGATTAAACGCATCGATATTGATATCGCTTGTATTTAATCAATCTCGTGAGTCAACGTTTGTAATTGTAATCATCGTTGTTTTGTTCATTATGCTCTCGTCAGTTTAATTTGCATACTTCCTGATGCTTAGCAAATAGGTCATGATACGTACTGCTCATAACAGAATATTCCGCGGCATCAAGGCCACGTTACTACATACCGAGTACGTACGAGTATGATACT
The DNA here is from genome assembly GCA_905220335.1 of Noctua pronuba. Taxonomy (NCBI): domain Eukaryota; kingdom Metazoa; phylum Arthropoda; class Insecta; order Lepidoptera; family Noctuidae; genus Noctua; species Noctua pronuba. The sequence continues at coordinate 6,951,894 of LR999894.1, forward strand.
TGTGGCAGTTCATTCTTATTCGTATTCGCAACACCGGCTGCTATAAAGATATTATCGTTATAACGAATGCCTTTGAGTGCGTCGATCTTTTCCAGCGTCATGTTGCGGACTAGATTTTGTAGTCATGTGGCGTCGCCTTATGTCTAGATTTAGTTTAATGAAGACTGGATATTCAAAATAACGTCTCTTGATGATTCAGCTGTTGCTTTGACTTTTAGTAAAAATGCTTTGGCTATTCTTAAAGAAAGCGAATATTTTCTAATATAATATTTTGCATAATCTGTCTATGAGTTGTTTAATCAACTTCTGATATAACAGTGATGGTGGTGAGCGAAAGTGTCGAGGTGAGGTGCGGCGGACCGGACCTCCCTCGCGCAAGTGGGTGATGTGTCGCGCTCCACCTCCACAACTGCCGTCACACCTGACTCGCTTTCCTAGAAATTCTCATATTTATTATTGCAAACTCGGCCGTGATATCAAACTGAGATTAGCTACTCACCTTAATTTACTGGCCACGCATTGTTAACTACGCATTTTCTTGAAAATTGTTTTCAACATTACCTTCCACAATCGGAGTTTTGCTGTACGAATGTAGTCTTACGTCACGCTTGATGTTTCAGTGAAAGGTTGCAACAACAATTGTGTTGTTGGTCACGTCAATAAAATGACTATAGTATAGTATCTCCATAGTGCTAGGTTCATGCATTCACATTCCATAGAGCAGGTGAACGTGGCTTTTAACTTTGTTGTTGTTCTCATCACGCTTACTTGGAACCCATCCGCTCTATAGCGCTTGTTAAACGGTAAAGTGGACTGTATTATATCGTGTAGGCAGTTATCGTAGCAGCCGCGATTGAGGAAGTGATCTGCTGGATTAATGTTAGATTTGCTCAGTGAAGCTACGCAGAATTTCATTATCTTTTAATCTCTAAAGAATAGTTGCAAAGGACGTTGTTAGTCAAGCCATTTTGTTAAAGTCTCACGTTTGAAAATGCATTCATTCTCTGTGCCTGTCTGCCCCGCTAGATATATTCTGAAAATGATATTTTCATTTCGATGCAAATGTATGTCATTAGTGGAACGCATCATAGAAAAGTTCCCCTTGCTCTTCTTGCTCTTGTGAACAATAGCCTTATCTGTCGCTGTCGACGACTATGTGAATTCCCTGTAAGGTTATGATTGCGCGCATTCCGCGTGAGAATTTGCCTTCGCACGATGTTGCCGGTTCAACTCAACGTCTATCCGCGCAGCTGCTTACCACTGTATGTTTTCAAGGTTCAATTGTGAAAGGAATCTACGTCAGATAAGTAACCGATTTTACTAGATTTCTGGTTTTTCTAACAGCGTTTATTTGTTTAAAATACCATTATCATGGTTCCACCTTTTATTGTTATCTTCGTTGTTTACATAGCTTCAATGCACTATCATAGAAGGGTATCATAAAACACTTGTTCCGTAGAGGCAGGTTGAAAGGTTCGAATGCGTCACTCACTTGTTCGTTACATGCTCCCATGTACTGTTTTGTGATTCAGCCGTCCGAATGAATGGGTATTGCATCAATCGATGTTGCCATAGTGCACGTTGTAAACCTTTCCTGATTGAAAAGAGTGTTTAATTTTAAACTCTAGTTTTCTTTTTTGTTCACGATAAAGTTTGTGTGTAACTATTTAACGCGGGTTAAACGTTTTGGTCGTATTTCTTTTGAGCATATGGTTGATTTGAGACTTTTTGTATAATTTTGTCGTGTGTGCAGGTGGTGCATGACACGTGCTTATAATAAATGCACCGCTATCGGAAGCCCTTCCTTGTTACAAGCCACATGTCACACTAGATATATTGTAGATACCGGTGTCTTTTTTGACACTAAATACTTTTTGTAGAAAATCTTTTTTCATCCTTCGTTTCTTTTTTTGCGATACATAAGCACTTCATCAATAAGTTCATGTGTTTCATTATGCGCAGCAGATGTAATGTTTAAAATATATTTTACGCTTTTTAAATTGGTTTGTTTACTCCGGTATCTTTCAGTGGCGAGGGAACCTGCGTGTTACACATTTAGTCCATATTATTGTGAGCAGCGTCCATCGTCTGGGTGAACGCACTCTTGCTCATCCGATTCCTTGTATACTCTTCCGGGTTGATTTCATTTAGATTATATATTTCTTTTATTTTTAACGCTCTCGGTATAAAAAATACGGCTGAATTAATATGGGAATATGGCATTTATTTATATACGTCTATTCCTAACAGGCGTTTATTTTTTATCAACGGCTCATTGTTTCGTTCGATCACAGCTAATGCGTCTGCTCTAATACATGACACAATCAGCTTAATGTTTTCTCGTGGGAAGTTTTCAGTAGCCAGTACGCAAGTACTTGGTTCAAGAAACAATAAATCACTTATTTGAAGCGTCATCAGCTTTGATAGAGGTATTTTAATGAGGCATGCTATGTTTACGACGGTTGCGTTTAATTTTAGCTTCGATTGTTCATTAATCGCTCTATTCTGGCCACTTGAAATGCCGAACGTTTTTGCCAGTTCAGTCATCATAATAATACGGGCGCCGCTGAAACCAAAATAGCTGCTCCGGCGAGTTTTCGGCAAATGCTGACGTCATACGGGGCCATTTGGACAATGTTACGAAACTGTTGTCTTAGAGGCACATACTTATAGGTCTCGCTCGACACAACCATAAGATTCTTAAAAGATTTTATAGTCCAATATTTACAAGCCAAGAATCATCTACCTATAAATTAAGTAAGATGACTTCCTTGCTTAGGGCATGATGGCTAGTTTTCATATTATTATAAATGATAAAGTGATGTCAGTGTGCACTGACGATCCCTAGCAACATGGTCGGACGATGCCATTACACCTGCTGCGGTTAGCCGACCCCTCTGACCGGTCCCGCGTCCGTTCTACTGTGAAATTATGCACATCTGCTCTTCACAACCTTTGTAGTATCTAATTTTCATTTATATGTGGCGTTTTGTACGCAATTTTATGATTGGATACAAATCTCAAGGTCGTGCATCCTTTTTTCAGTTTTTGTACTTTAATTTTGAATACCTTTTCTGAAAAACACACTTGGAACACAGCATTTTTGAAAAAACTTCTTTGTATTGGTTAATGCTGAGACTGAGCTTATTTACATTGATCTAGTTCAGTCCAGCATCCAATATCCAGCGTCGGAATTGGCCAATCATCACGGAACTGCTTCTATTCTAATCCAGTTGTGGCTACTGGATGATGGACTGGATTGAAAAGTGTTTACATTGCTCCAACACGATCCAATCACCGGTGAATTCCAGCGCTGAATTTAAAGATTTGATCAATGTAAATCAGCCCTGTGAAGTAAAAATGTCAATAGAATTTGACCAACAATTAATTCGAGGAATACACACTTTTGTTTTCCCAACTGTGCTGATGCTCGCTGTGAGTTTTAAGTAGGTCCTTACGTCATTTAGTTGTATTGTAAACATAAAAGTTTGTGTGGTTGGGAACTGAGGCCTTGGTTGATCGACCGGGGGCGGTCGGGTAAATACGTTAGTGTAATTGCACTACTCACATTGAAACGTCAAGAACAGTGGGCTCTTGTGGCCGACCGGCTGGCTGGCGCCTGTCTGACGCACACCCGTATTCACTACAACTGAAAGCACATATTCCTTAAACCATTCATCTCCTAGCTCTATCACACCAAGACCTTCTTATAACAACAGCAAAAGACACGATAAGCAACCCATACAATATGTTAAGTGGAATAAACATATTATACAGTATGTTTAGTCTTTATGTTCTTGAAATCACGTCGGGTGCTTACGTTTACTTTCCAACAATGCGCTTGTATTTTTCCACGAGAAAGCGGAAACGCGCGTGTCTCAACAATGGCTCGAGACTCGTGCTGAACCACATTCTACGTCTGTACTGTATATTATTCCGAGAAGTACGGATAACTTACTACAAATGACGAACGGGCTCGTTTCGGGAACGTTGTTATTGACATAACGGAGAATTCTAAACAAACTAATGTAACGGACCAAACTATTACGAATCCTGGTGTTATTTAGTTAACCGTCCAAGTGGTTGGAATTTACCCAAACGATTGTAGGAATCTAAATATAAGAGTGCTTGCGATAAGTGTGCTCGAAAATAATCGATAACTTACTACGCATTTAGATTTCGTTTCGCATTCTCCCTTAAACGAAGGGGTACACAATCTTAGGGCCACTAATCTCTTGTAGGGTCGATCGTGATGTCGTTAACATATTTACGATACTTTCTAGTAGTCTTGATTCTATACAATCTTCCCACAGCATTCTCAATGAATGAAAGTACCGCTATCATCGGTCAACCAATTACAAAAGCTTTTAAAAAAAAACCCATGAGTTTTCGAAAACAAAACTTGATTAGCAGAATTTTGGCATCATATCTACCTGGTTTTTGGAATGATTTATGGCCCAATTGAGGCTCTTTAATTTGGATGCCGGCCTTTTTCCCAGGATTAGTCAGATAGTTGACCATAGACTACAGAATTCATGACGGAATATATTATTTTGGTATCGTAATTCATTCGGGAAACAGACAGTACCTGATGAATCCACCACAATTTTGTTTATCCTAAAATAAAATGTCACCGACAGCTACTATCATAATGTTCGTCCTATTGTAATGTGCAGAGAATAAAGTTAATAACAGGAAACAAGCCCTTTGTGTTTTAACAATGAGCAATAGAATGACAAAAACCTTTTTTAGTATCCAGGCCTGCACAATGCACCCGCGGGCCGTCTTCGTCCGCCTTCCCACGTACTTCTCTACGGTGACTGGAAGGATCGTAGACCGTTGCTAACGTGTAATTATCTCCTAAAGGATGAAAATAATTCCAACATTATGCGAAAAGTGAGGACTTGAAAATAATAGGGAGGGATCCCCATTTTGCACTGCTTTTGTGCTGGACGATTTCAGACAAGGATCGAGACTGGTAAAAAATCTAGACGGTACAATATTTCAAAAATATGCAGTTTGACAGATTTCTAGAATTGGATGTCATCTACAGATGCGTATTGCGGTTGCGGAAGAGCTCAGCCGACGAGAAACATTTTCAATCGTTTTTTGCTTGGTCTGGCGAAACTACAATTGACTAACTTTTCTCGCCTGTGGTCGGACCATAAAACTGCAGACAAGGATTATTTTGAAACTGGGAACTGCGTTATTACATAGTTTAAGCCTCTGTTGTAGGAATGAGTTCAAAAACCGTCTATGAAGTTTCAGCCTACATGAACAATGGTAGTACTGTTTTACTATTTTTGAAGTTTTTAAATCCTCATTGAGTTTTTATTTTAATGACTGTAAAGAGGTTTTTATTCGAGCGCATTTAGTGCTGAATTCATTGAAAGAAAGACCGTCTATGATTGTACACAACGGCATTTGAACCTTTGGATTCTTCGTCGTAACCTATTACTTGCAACCCAACTTGTGATATGGTAATAGTTAGTTTTTGTGGGTATAGATTTTGTAACAAATCGATCGCTCCTTATGTAATGGAGCGGCTGTGTGGCTGTGTTTGGCACAGTTTTGGTCCAAGTCGTTGCACCTTGCAGATCTCGTGTGCGACTTTCACAACTTAACTGTTTTGTTATGAAGGCCTTGTCCGTGCATGCACCGTGAACGATTTACTAATAAACGTTAATTCTCTTGTTTTTCCATATTTGGTTGTTATGGATGATACCATTATTAGCAGTTTATTTAGTTTGTGCTGTGCTGCGTGAAAATATGAAATTTTGTATCATCGTTATTAATGAGAAACGGTGTCCTCGTGTAACTTTCTACCGGCGCGAGAGCTGCTTTCCACCACTTTTACCATCAGCGGTGGGTCCCTTACACGCATGGTCAACATTCACGTGGGTTTCTGGTTCAAAATATTTTTCAACCTCAATGAGTGAGAGATTACTTACCATTCCAATGGAATCAACTGATTACGATTTTCAAGGTTCTTAGCTAGAACCTTAAGTCCATGTGTGAAATATTGATTTAGCAATAAATTACCAATAATACATTCCAATTACATAACACCAAACTTTTCCCCAAGGCTGTACGGAATTTTGATAGCAAATTAATTTTCTTTAGTGCATTGCATAAACGTGTAGACAACAAAAACAGTGTAGTGTAGAAAGTACCAAAAGTTACGGCCGTAAAAGATCGTACGTGCTCGTTGGATTTGAAATATTTAATGAAGGCGCTGGCTGGTCCATAATGATGGCACGTTTTGTTTAGTCTTTTGCAAGGTTTAGCATTAAGTGTCGTGGTTTTTATTCGAAACAGCAATCCATTTGTTATTATTCTAGGTCTTTTAAAACTTCTCACCCATGGTGTTTGTTTTGAGAGCCATTCTAAGGAGTTTGTCTCACTGCTCTGCTACGTAATATTTTGTTAATGTCTGTATTTACGTTTGTAGGCCTGTAGTGGTGAAATATCTACTTTCAAATTTAATATAGTGTAATTCATTTAAACGTAGGTGTGTGCAAACCTTAACCTAATTCAGTGATGAAATGTGTTGGAAATCGGAAGTTGTATGGAAATACCTATTAGTTGTATGATTTTACGACCAAACAATCTCCTGCCGTTGTGCAAGTTAATTTATATTTTGTTAGTGAAGATGAAAGTGAAATTGTTACGAACGCGTTGAAGTATTTTGGGACGTGGCTTGCATTTATTTATATGGAGAACGTACCTTCATAAAAAGAAAGCTCTGCACATAAGTTATGTTTAATGCATAAACCTGCAAATGCCACACCAAAGATTTAAGCAATTCATGCCATACGATTCAGTCTAATTCGTTTCATTCCTATTATAAGTGCATATTATTAAAATACTACGATGCTTCGTATTTTTATGCTTATCTGAGAGTAAAAATATAAATAAATAGAATGAAGATCTTCCGTAACCTAGATTGATAACGCCGGAAATCGGACGAAAGTATGAGATAACATTATTTATTTAGTCAAGCATAAGCCCACGACTACAGTGAAATATTGGATGAAGACTTTTTGGTAAAAGAAACTTCAAACATTAGTATATTGGGCAGAGTAAAATGTCACGTACTATTTTGGTGTCAATTTATATTTATTTGTGTCTGAGCGGTTGTCTGGCCCAAGGCGAATGGTCGGGGGCGCGACATTGAGTCACGCAGGGTGACGCAGGCGGGGTGCGCGCCCCGGCACCCCATGACGTCATCAATCGTGACTCACACCTACCAATATAGGATTCAACCTCGCTTGGACCGGACCGAGTTTACACTGCAAATGAAATGTGAAACGCTCTGAAAGGAAGTCGACAGGTTTTATTGTAATTTCACCCTTTCTAAGTTTATTCTTGTTGACGATGACGGCTAACAATTTTAATATGAAATGAAGCAAAATTCTGATATCATTTTATCATTCAATTTTCTCTTGAAAATGTCAGATATCGTATCAATTTCAGATCATGGTCGTAAACTATAATCATAGCTTTCTAAAGACTTCATCATCAAATTATTGCTTTGATGAGTTTTGCGTGTTGTTTTAATTAAAATTCATTATAATTAGGTATTTCATTAAAACCGCAGTCTATAGCGTAAGCCAGACAAACGTATGTGTCACATTTGTTATAGTTAAACAAACTTGAACTATGTCATCGCTCATCGGCCATTAGGTCTCTCAACAAATGTGTTTAGAGACCTAATGGCCGATGCCACAGTTCAAGTTGGTTTACAAATAAGTTTTTAAAAACATCATTGCGATAAAATAACAATCAGTATGTAGGCTGACATTCTAATCAAAAAGTAAATGGTGTATAGTTAGAGGTTTCTGAACTCTTCAGAAATAAACGATTAATTCGGCTTAGTGAATGTTGTTCGTTAGCAGACCATGAAGATAAATGACCAGAACGTATTAAATATTTTACATAAACCACAGAAATTAATGTTACAACATATGACGTATTTGTTTACGTTTTCAATCTTGATTAATTATAGTAAAGCCGAACTCGGAACTGGTATTGGAAAGTGTAAGTAGTAAGGGTCGGTTGGCATTTGTCGTATTATGGATATAAATTATGTCACCTGCAGTGGCTCGTTATGCAAGTCTACTTGAATTACATAAAGTAAGAGCAGAACCTGTATGCCGTGGGTGTATCAAAGGGCGGGGGTTCCTCGTGTAACTGGGGGACTCAATTTCTGATTTTCTGTGTACAAAGCAGTATTTTTAATTTCACACGTGACTGTCGTGGTGCTAATGGTTTTAGCGTTAGTAACGACTGACGTCGATAGTGAGGATTAACTAAATAAAGATAGGTGTAAGCTAGATCAAGTAAACCAATACCTTATAGCTAATGAAACAAAATAAAATTCTATTTTATTCTAGTTATACATAGACAGGCCGTAGTGTGATCCTACTCAACTATAATGCATCGAACCTGGTGACGAAACTCTTGAGTTATCAGTAGGAAAATAATCCCTTATTTGGCTTAAAATATGGCGGCTAGTTTACATTAGCTATACCCTTGTTGGCAATATGATATGGGCCGGTCATGGATTTAGAGAGGTATTATCGTGTTTTAGTGACATAGCGTTCAAAATTAGATCATTGTCATTGTCGGTCAGACATGCTCGAAATAATAGAAAAACCAACATTATAACAAAATAAGCAATGTCAGCACACAGCCCATTGCTATCCACTGCTGGACATGAGATTTCTAAACTATGTTATAATTTCACTTCGCTTTTTTCACTGTCTTTCTTTAATTTGTATCGTTTTGAACGGGATCAATAATATTAAAAGTATGCCAAGAACAATTTGTAGTCATCCAATCAATCATTGGAAAGACGGAATAGAAAAGCAGCAAACACGGAATCCACATTCTTCATTTCGTTTAATGATTAAAACGAAATAACTCTAGAATCATGCGAAAATGCGAAATTAATAGCATAACCAAGCAAATGCTCCGTCGATTCAACATTCACTGAAACCATATTTATTGAACAGTTATTTGATTTGATTAATTATCTTATCAATTCCTGAATTTTCCTATGCTACGAGCATATCTTCGTATCTTACCAAAAAATTCAGGGGTGAATATTGTCCGGGAGCTCTGTACCGAATTTTGTTTAAAATATGTCTAGTAGTTCATGCCCACTTGCTGTGCAGTGTCCCAGGTTCCTGTCCTTCAATTGTGGAGAACGAATAAATATACCCGCCAGGGTTCGAAGTGATCATGATAATAAAAAAAAAAACATCAATGTCACCTTACCTATATCCGAACGCGATGATGTGCCGTTTCCACGTGAATCCAAACGAGTTAAGTGTGAAATTTAAAAAAAAGTATTTTGACAACTAACAGAATTTTATGTAGGTACTTTTTTGTTGGGAATGTTTATTACTGTCACTATTTAGGACCAGAGTGATAATTACGAAAATAGCCGAAACTAAACAGCCTGTTTGGACTGAATTCGAGTGCGCAAAAAAAAAGCGGTTCGAGTCGAAAATTAAAGAGATCAACTTTGAATCAGCATGGATAATTATCGGACAATTGTAATAAAAATAATTTTGATAATAATTATAAATCCTGATAGCCGCATCTTCTTCTTCGTCTTGTTAATAAACAACCCATAATAAATTTAATAATTGAAGGTAAAATATTTTTAACCAGAACTCTCGTGGCTTCGGATAGCCACTGATGCTGCAATTAACACGGCCACCTACTGGGGCCAAGTGACTTAAGAAAGTAACATCGGCACGTAAAGCAGAAAAACGATTTTATTATACATAGAGTATCATAAATACTATTTCGATCAACATATGAAGTGTATTACTGATAATTCATGTGCATTTTATAATTAATAAGGCTCTAATCGTGTTGCCTGGTCTCAATTTCATTGAAATACTTTTTTTATTGCGAACTTGTTCGCATTCTTGCTTTCAGCTTGTTTAGCTGCTGGTTGATAGTTTTTTTTTAGCTGAATCTAGGCATAAAACATGTTAATCTGGTTTTAGATAGCAAACATTCGTTCGCACGTTTTACGAGCCAGGTCGTATTCATGCTCATGTTGATTCTTTGAAATGTACCATAAGCACATTAAGTATGCCATGAAGTAATTCCCGTTTTCATGTGACGTCAATAACTCCATATATATAGAATTCTGATATTGAGCATGAAACAAACAGGTGTAGGGTATAACGAATTATGAGTCATAGAAAAATTAAATACATTATTTATTCCTAAATGCATCACTTTTGGCTATCAATCATTTTAGTGGTTAACCGTGAATCCGATAAAAATAACCATGGTTAATGATTGGGAATTTGGGATAAACATAGAATTGTCATAATTCTAACGAAGTCAGTAGACTTCCAGATCATTGCTTAAACAGACAACGGTTTCAAACAATTCTTTTTGAAATAATGAGTAAAAATGGGTGCATTTAACATTTAATGTTATTTCCATAAACTTCACATAATCTTATCTAGTCGTGCGGACATTGTTGTCTGATTAACAAACGATGAGTAATGAGTGCTAATCAGCAAAGGACAGGGCCAGGGCGTTCCTCCACCGTGACTCATCGACGGACGACCATTCGATCAAACAAATCTGTTTCGCCGACCGACCCAGACTGTTCCGGTGTGACTGCACTTCCAATAAATGTTGATGAGTTCGAGACATACCGGAAGTGAATATTGTGCAAAATGCATGAGAAAACTTACAAGCTCCTACTCCCTGCATCAATAACATACGTGCAGGTATACGTATAAGTGTTTAGTTCTTCACACGTCTGTCCAACTAAGATATACGAGATGCAATCTCGTGAACCATTCGTGTTATACGATACACTTGTCGAGGTGTGTGTGACATTGGCATTCAGGTGAGACGTTCAGATACCTAGAACGCAAGGTCATTTGCCATACCCGTTAGCAGTTTAATTTTATTGTTAACATTTTAACATTGTTCATATTTACACTAACCAAATGGCTTGATTAACTTAAAATAATTACATTCATTTCGAGAAATTGATACAGCCGGTTTTTGCAAAGTAGTCCACCGCTAGGCTTTTTAAATTCTAGAATGACAAAATCATGTTAGGCAATTAAAATTAATGGATCTGCGAACTCTCGAGATGGTTAAATTATGCATAGATAACGACGCGTGTAACGATTACGGGTCAGATTAGTGTGGCAGACGTTGTTGATATTGTGTAGCTATGACAATATTTGGTTATCGCGTGAAGAGAGTGCCAATTACCGGGTATTGATGGCGACGACCGAGCCGCAGTTGTGCACGAACGCCATGACAGGTTCACTGACACACCCGCCCCGGCTGCCAAATATGACATACATTGTATACTGTATGGGAATTAGAATAAATTACTGTAAACTTATTTAAGTAAATAGTCGAGCCAAGACGTTAAATCCCTTCGACGATTTGTTCGACGCATGGCCATATCAAAAGAAAATAGCAAAATGTAAATGAATCATAAGGAGACGGGTTAAAAATAGAGGACTCGTTTATGGACTGTTCTTATACAATCTATGTATAAATTATTCCATATGAATGCAATTGAAAGAAGATGAAGGAATAATTCTTGATATAGGATAACTACTTTGTTCCTCTAAAGTAGTACTAATCATACATTTTCAATGACTAGTTACATCATAACAATAAAAATGTTACAACGCATATATGGCAAATAGTCACGTAACGACTGTCAAATATGAATTTGAATCGTAGTAATTAGCCAAGGTAGTCGGTAGAACACGTGTCGGTAACCGCGCTGAGTGTGCTCCGCATACTGATGACTGCGATCATGGTCTGAACATTGCGTGTGCGCATTCCTTTGCCCCGGTGCCGCCCACCAACCGCCTTTTTGAACCACACTCGTGTGTAGGACCAACCACACGTCCATCCAACGCTTCTCGATAATGTGCCACTTGTCATCTGGTTCACGCACTTCTAAGATGGAAAATACCAGGTGACCCTGTATTATAGGCTGCTTTTAGGCTAAGTCCATTAAGAGATCTAACGACAAGGCTAATTTATGCGAATATTTTTTGGCTAAATTCATGTGTTCCTTTTCTATTTCTCGCTGTCTTCTGAATCAGCGTGTTACAATCTTACTTTATGGCTCCCAGCACGTACTTATTCCTCCAATTAAGTAAATGAATCCAGTCATTATCAGAACCTAAAGTAATTGCCACAAGGTGCGGCGTATGTTTCGCACTAAACGTACGTCAAACGTATCACAGTTGTCACAAATCAGGTTCTCCCACGTCCAGTGGAGGCAGTCGAGCCACTCTCGCACTGGCGCGCGGACTTGTGTGGTTGTGCGATGTCGCTCCAGCATCAGGGTTAACGAACCGGCCCACCACACTGACACATAGCCATTGTAATTTTTTGCGTACCTATTATAGAACCTACGACAGCGACATACATTCATTTCTTAACTGTAAAGAGACATAGGTAATTTATTATTGATAAAATACACAATCATTTTCACTCAATACCAGTCAAGTACCTCATTCCGCAAGTCAAGTTCATAAGTATCAGATAAGATATCTTTTTAATTTGCGACGTAACGTGTGGCCAATGATCGGCTATTCATTTTTGACGTTTAATTTAATATCTCGAAGGTAAAACGCTAATGACAGGCTTTTCACCGCAACGGTACATTCATTGGTCTGTAGACCGCATATTATCATAAGAAACACCTTTGTCTACGCTCTCTGCCATGATACTCGGCTCTCAGACATATAGTTTGATGCCGTTACGTTATAGATACGAGAACGAGTCATTTTAATTGGAAAATTGATTAACAAAAGTAATGTCTTCAGGCATATGCTCTGCAAATAAATATCGTTGAATGTTTGTGTTTCGCATAAACTCGCCATGCCAAATTATGTGCCACAATAGTTTACTGCCCACACGAAATAGGTATTCCAGTGGTCATATTTACTAGATACTTACACACAACATCACGCCTGTAATCTCCGAAGGGTTAGGCAGAGGTGTACCTAATACAAACCACATTTCGTCAACTATGTTTTCATTCTACAGCTAGAGTCTTGCACAGTAAATTATTTTGCCGTTGAGAAAAAAGTGGACAAGTAAATTTAAAACACTCGAGGTGATTGTTGCGAAAGAAGACTAAGATAAACACATTAATTTATTTCAATTTAGTCTGCTCAGAGCAGCGTACAATAGATTCTTCCTCGTCTATTATTTCTTTATTGTCCCACTTCGCTTTTATTAATTCTTCAACTATTCTGACTGTTTGACTCTCTCCATACGGGATCGAGATACTTAACCGTCTCCGTTCCAGTGTTTTAGTTTTTTTTTTTTATGTGAATGTTTGCGAGACACTGTCATGTCTAAAAATATTCTATTCATATTATGCGTGCCCACAAAACGTTCATTGCAGCTGAGCAGTGTCGCTACGCATTCAATTAATGCTATTAGACGCCAAATATTATCACGTCCGTTATTTGTTTGAGCGTGTAACACTGGAGTAATAATATATTATTATTATGTTGTTCACGAGTCATTCATAATGCAATATTAATGAGGAGTGCAGGAATGAGGTTTTAGATTGGAGGTGTTTAAAGTGAGAGCAGTGTCGTTGCACTCGGTATACGTAGCTGAAGAGTCAAGGGCGACTGGGAAGTGCAGTCGCGTGCGCATTACGGCACGCGATCACTATATTCCCGTCCGCCTCATCACCCTCGCCCTCGGTGGGAGTGAGAAGGCCTTTTATAAAACTAGAATTTACTGAATTCTATTCCCACAGTGAATTGAGAACTTTAGTGAAAATAAGGAGTTAATTATTGCAAATTCAGTAATGAGAATGAATAACCTTAGTTAACAGTAGCAACTAGCAGTTATCGGTATTACTCGCCAGTTTCCCGCTGGGATGGCCGGCTATCGCCACCCGTTTCCTCTGACTTTAATCATTCGGTATTTCATTGTTTTCGTTGTGCACTTGTAAAACGTTAGTACTAAAACTATGACTAAACTGTAAGTTAGCGGTACTGTAATTATAACTATTGTTTTTCTTTGTTCACAGGATCAGTATGATAACTTAGCCGCCCATACACATAAAGGAATTGATTTTTTAGACAAATATGGAAACTTCGTAAAGGAGAGGTGTGCTATTGAATTAGAATATGCAGGAAAACTCAGGTGAATGAACTCTAATTAACTAAGCATGCAAATTAGTCCATTCAAGCATAAGTTTTTTATATTATTTTTCAATAGGCGACTTAACGTTGTTTTTATGTCTAAAGCTAATAATAGCTAGATCAAAACCAGCTTATTTTGCAATCCTGATAAAACTGCGATAGGACGTTACTTTTTATCTTCCTGGTATTATTAGTATTATCGTAATCTTTTAAATAACGATGACTGTTGCGATTGCGATTATTACGCTAATTTTACAGCGTGTTTTTGTTTATAGCATGCATAACAGTGTTATTAATTAAACACCTATATTATGTATAATTCGGTCTTGTTCAAACTAAATTGTTTTTTTACAGGAGGCTTGTCAAAAACTATCAACCAAAAAGAAAAGAAGAAGATGAATACCAGTGAGTATTTGAATTTTATCGAACTCCGTGCCGGATATGAATCATGCAGTTTTTTCCAAGAACGTCTTACCGGCCAGCGTCATAAATACCTGAACTTTTCCTTAGCAAGGACGTTGATTCATCGCTAATCTTAACTTTATAACGCCAACGATAAAAGAAAAGTAAAATAAACATGGGACTGTAAACGTTGTACTGTAGCATGCATGATATACGAGTACTTTATGCCATGTTAACCTATGGCAGTTTATCGGAAAACTGAATCTGGCACGCCAATCGTACGGCCAAGCATTTTTACGGTTGTATATTTGATGACGCTTACCTTATGTCGCTATAATATCGTTGCACAATGTTTTGCATTATAGAAACTGGTTTCTGTTGACCGAAATCAGATCAAGGAGGTTTCGTAAACTGTGTGTTACTGATGATACTTTGCTTTCAATCTGCATAAGACCCATCTTTCGAAGACTTTCAGTCTGTGGTACCTATTAGTCCTTATTGCCATCGCGGATAAATCCTAGATGTGGCTGGCACAGAAGTGTGAATATTGGCACAGAAGCGTGAATATTGGCACAGAAGCGTGAATATTGGCACAAACAGAATGGCTTAGTGGGTGAAATGGGGCTGTCGATTATGATGAGTCCAAAATTTCAGGGTTTCTCATTTGATATTGCATTGTCCACAACCGTTTGATGGAAAATTCAACCACAAATATTTATTAGCCCCATAAAACTCACTGCATGTTTCTTAACAACTTGTAGCAAATTAGTAACAGTCATTCAAATTGCAGGTATACGGCATGTAAATCATTTAAACATTTACTTCAAGAGTTAAACGATTTCGCTGGCCAACGGGAAGTGGTCGCGGAAAACCTACAGTCAAATGTAGTACGAGAGTTGCATCTACTCGCCAAAGAGCTGCGAGAAGAACGGAAGGTGAGGAAATCATCTATTATTTTAACGAGCTTTAGGCCCGCACTCCACCAATGGGAGACTAGTGGAGCGGAAAGACGTGCGGAAACCGACAAACACCATTGGATGAAATTTACATCTCGTTACTCACCTCTCTTGTGATTGGTCGAATTTTGCACATCTTCCTCCAATTTGGTTGAGTCCTCAACTCCTCACCTTATAGGAGGACATTTATTACTATCATTAACACTGAAAACGGGATATTATCACACACAACACATTGTTTTTAGTTTTTTCTCTAAATGCCAATGGAATATGTTCGGTCTATAGCGGTGACGGTTGCAACTACTGAGCCTTTGAGGTTCCGAGTCAAATATCTTAGTACTTATGGCAGAATAACAGTTCACCGAGTTCAGCTATTAGGAAATTAGAAGCAGCAGCCTGCCTGTTGACCGTGTAGTCTGGGTTTGTGCCCCACTACACGAGACCTAAGCAACTGGGGAACATACGAAATGTCAGGGGTAGAAGGCGCGATACTAGTTTCTACCTATTGTTTTTTTTCATTATAATAAAAATTGGCACAGCATGAACTACAACAAAGTATCCTAAGTCGTGCAGAAACTGTGCATTCATAATACCTAATGTTTATTAAGGAAAAATATAATTAACACGTATGACGACTGGTAGGATGATAAAAAACTGCACCAACGTACAGAAAAACCACATGTTTGTTTTTATTCGGGATATGTCAACGGAAATCATCACGTAGACATCTGTGTCTACGCCGTAATTATTACCTGATGTTATCACCTTTTCGAGGTTTTATATGCTGAAGTAAACTTGAGTTTTAATGCATTTTGTTAAAGATTAATCCTAAACGACCTCAATTTTTATTTCACAGCCGTTTTATTGAACTATACTTCTGAGTTCTGAGACGCCACAATCCAGTACGGCATAGCCGGTACCTTAACACAGGGCTTCTAAAAATAAACATGACTTCACCAACTCGCTTATAGTTATAATTCAAAATCGAATCTTGGGATTCAAATAACTCGGATCTTGATTGTCTTCCTTGAAGCTGTTTTGTTGTTTACCTTTGAAACTCTTGATGAGGCAACGTTGTGTTTAATTACAGCAACATTTAAACGAAGGTGCAAAACAAATGGGAGTGCTGAACTCATCGATAGGTTCTTTGGAGCGAGCGCGGAGATCGTACGAGCGAGCGGCCAGAGAATCGGAGCGAGCTCTGGAGACCTTCCAAAAGGCAGACGCCGACCTTAATCTGAGGTGATTATCTAATACTCTACTTACTTCACTCCACCGATTACTGACTTGACCCACAAACTGTACAGCTGATTAAACAGTGCGTAAAGTGTACAGCGAATTGTAAACGCCGTGGTAATCAAATTTTAATGCTGTGTTATTTCAATGTTAACATTGGTTTCGTTGTTAACCGAATTAGTTCTGCGGTTCTTTATTTTTTTTCCTTATGATGTATAACGCTTATACATATATTATCTGTATGTGCGTGAGTTGCCAACAAGAAAATATAATGTATTCTTGACCTCATAAACAATGACGTTGGCATGGGTTCAATACTTAATACAGCACAATAGCAAGGGTAAACCTTATGGGGTTGAGGATGCCAGCGTCTGTACTATACATGCCAACTTTTCTTTTAAAGTCTAAAATAAATAATATGAATTATGTGGCTAGAACGAAGCTAACTTTAATAGCTCCTTAAGATGGTGATTCACTTGATATATGAGGCAAATGGAGACCATCAGCTTACACCGCTGCCGGTTACGGTTGCGGTCAGATGGTTAACCTAGAGAACATATACTATACTGACTAAAGACGGAAAACTTTACTTTATCGACTCCACTAACGTCTGCTGTTTTAATGGGTTCGTTAATGAACACAACCATTAAAATATCTGGGAGACGATGCTAGCCGTTCTACTCCAATTGTTGTAGTCGTCGCCTTTTTACGACTTGTTTAGTGAACGGGGGATGGTCTTCGATGCAACTATACGAGACCGAGACTAGTTACAAGAGTGTTTCATACAGGGTGTAAACGGACCCTTCACGAAGCCGTCAACCAAGCATTATGTACATCAAACTAAGTCACCCTACGCAAAAATTATTGCTGGGAAACGACTTTTTTTTTGGGTGAAAAAATACTTTTTACGGTAAAACTCAATGCAACGCACTCAAAACATGGTGCTGATGGATGCTTTGAATAGTAAACGGGTCATGGAGGTAATTAAAGTAAAATTAAAACCTTAAACTTTGAACTTTGACCTCCAATATCTCCGTAACTAGTAGGTTCCCAGGTATGGTCCAGAACAAAAAAATGATCCCAATGATGGGCAGAATATGTGGTTTTTGTTTTCGTTAAGGGTCTTTTTACACCCTTTATTTAAAAGATAAACTTTAATCATTCTAATCGCAACATCATTGAATTGCAGTCGAGCGGAGGTTGAAAAACAGAAAGCGAACATGAAACTCCGGAGTCAAGCGTGCGAAGACGCGAAGCAGGAGTACATGGATCAGCTGCGCAAAACAAATGACGCGCAGCGACAGCACTATGAGCAGCGGCTGCCGCATGTCTTCAAACAGTTACAGGTGAGTTACGAGTTTTTAACCGACTTCAAACAAGAAGGAGATTCTTCTTCATCATCGTCCATTTGAAAGACATCTACTGCTGGACATAGGCCTCCTCCAAGGACTGTCATGATAATCAGTCATGTTCATCTCGTCAATTCTTTTTGATCAGGAATTAACTACGGGTTTACTCAGGGGCGTTTGTAAAAATAAAGTTTTAATTTTAAAATTTTCACAATATTCTTTTCTAATGACGTTTATGTTATGTATGAGGTTGTCTCATTAAAATTAATCAATAAACGTTTCATCTCAATTTTTTAAATTGACACTTAACATTTATCCAAGAGATAAAGTAATCGAAAAATAAATCAAGTTCTTATTAGACACGCGCTAATACAACGGCGCTTTTAGGTTTCTTTAATGAACAACAATATTTCATACCTCAGACCGCTTTTGAGTTTAGGATGTCCTCACTTTGGTTTCCAGTTACAAATACCGTTGGGACACAATCTGCGACATCTATCGTATATCCTAAAATAATCTCGTAGAAACGCAACCGGCACGACGACCCAACCAATAAATTACGATGCTAATGATTTACTGTCACGAACGATAATGTACCATATTTAAATAATATTCCCAGTTCCTTTCCAATTTATCACTTTTTTCTTACAATATTACAAGAACGCTATTTGTCTTATTTGATTGCATTTGTCAAGAAAATTGAATTATAATTCATGACATTTTAACACGTTGACTAATGAAAATCTGTCAAGTTTCTTGTAAATGGGTTCGATTACAAGATGCTCGCTGTTATTATGAGATTTTCTATGACTTAAGAGTCGTAACTTTCTCCTGGACGTAAACATGAGTTATTGTGTGAGTTTGAAGAAATTCAGGAAAATGTTGGGTCCAATAGTGCAACCACTTTGTATGGTGCATTCTGGCGGGACGCCAACTAGGTCAACTGGGAGAGACATGCATAAAACACGTCCACTATTTTCGTATAATTTTGTGCGGAAACATGTTTATTCTTTTAACAAGTAACCTTTATGTTTGCAGGACTTAGATGAGAAAAGGATAAAAAATATCAAGAACTTCATGTTGAGTTCTGTGGACGTGGAAAGGAAGGTGTTTCCGATAATCATGCAGTGTCTCGACGGTATGGAGACTGCAGCAAATAGTATTAATGAAAAAGAGGTAAGATAATCTTATTTTTGTTCGACTATTAGAAAAGTCAATTAAAAATGATTTTGGTCTATTATTAACTCAGATTAATTTAAGACAAGACTTCTGTCAAATAGTGAAACCTGCACAAAGCTTCACTCGATCATATTCCTAGACACGCATACTCATGTCTTAAGTAAATGAGACAATGATTCATCGAGATTGTTTAATCTGAAACTCGAGATAATTACATTCTTCTTGATATTGCGTCGTATTTCGGTATTGATATTCTAATAGTTAAATATCCACTTACGTTATGCACGTGGAGTGAATATTGTATATTTTGTTTACTGGTCGCAGCCATCTTGCAAGTTTACATAACATTAGAATTGGTGTCACATATTGTATTATGGCTAGTTAGTCAACCGAACACTGACTAAAATAGCTTTTAAGTTAAGTGTCGTGATGCTCTCACGATACATAGTTTGCCGTTTAATGATTCAAAGAAAATAGTTTATTAGCAGCATATTAAACATTTTATAAGGATCGTTAAACTAAGAAATGGGTTAAAATAATAGTTACGGCGTATTTTATAGCCTATCGAGATCTAACGGCTTGGAGCGACCTAAAAACTAGTGCCAATTAATTCTTGGCATCGTTTGAATTTTTCTTCATAAAAAAATATCCATAAGTAATGATGCAATTGTATTTTCAGGACACAAAATTAGTTATAGACAGGTATAAGTCAGGTTTCGTGCCGCCCGAAGATTTTGCTTTTGAGACGGCATCCGGGGCCGACACGACGGACGCGGCGACCACCCACCACCACCCACACAACCACCTCACGGCGGCGCGCGGCACCGTCTCCGGGAACAAGATCAAGAAGAGAGGAGGCCTCCTCTCCATCTTCAGCTCCAATAAGGTGAGATGAACATATTGATGCGGCCCAGGTGTGACAAGGACAGATGCTTTGGGTTATACGGTCATGTTTGTCTATTACTTGCGTAAACATGTGGATAGATTCAATAGAGGTTCCTGTAGTCAATAGTTCTATATAATATTATAGTCAGTGTTTTATGAAGACAGCATTGTTCCGATAAATGTTCGCACAGTTTTATATCAAGATAATCCATCTACCGTTATTGTATAATAATAATAAAGTACCGCATGTGTGAGATCTAATGCTGACTTCACTACCTAGTTAGGATCATTATTATTTTATTATGTTACAGCTGCTATATTATCGTATTCCAACATACGTTAAATTTATTTTATTTCGGAAGTAAATTATAAGGTTTTGGGGCTGTATGCTTGAAATTATGTATGGGCTTCATATCAGCTTAATATTTGTCATGAACTTTTAAATAATTATTACGTAAATGCATGGTATGGTTCTATAATTTATTTATTTAATTTGTACAATACGATTTGATGTTATATCATTTTTATGTTATTACATTTGTTCATTTATTTACACAGCTGGCGTATAGTCATAAAACGTCTTACAACCAAATCAATTGAATGAGGAAAACTGAAAACAATGACTAAACGCCAGTGAGGTTCTTATATTATTTTTTTATTGTGTAAGTTGGAGGTACTAATTTATTTTTATCTTTCAATCCCTGTTCGATCCCTACCTAACATGGGTACAAATAACAACCAATTGATATTTTGGCTGTCTGCGTCGGTGCCATGTCTTGTGGAAAAAGTAAGTCGCCCCGCGGTGGTGGGGATGTAAGTCATTAGCATGAATCACTAGCTTCTGTTAATGTTGATAAACAACAAGCAATTATGAATAACACCGTCTTAAACAATGTTTCATACAATTACTTTACTTTCTTTTTTCCAATCTGTCAGTTATATTTTAACGTTATTTTATGACTCAAAACGTGCGCTGTCTTCCTTTATTAGCCGTCATGGTGATCAGTTGGTACTAACTTGTAACTGTATCTAATAACTGCTCTAAGAGTGAAATGACAAGACATGAATTAATAGCCACATAAAAATAAAGTTTGATCAGTCAATTGAGTAATAGTGTTTTTATTGCTTAGCTGTAAGGGCGGTTTTATCGTCCAAGTAATGATCTTCTGCGACTTCTACTAAAGTTCATAAAGTAACGTTGACAAAACAAAATTTTACGACACATCTACCACTATCCAGCAAACACTTTTATGTTGCGTGGTCTACATTCACACCTCTACATACATACAGGGCGTATACGGACCCTTCACGAAGCCGTCAACCAAGCATTCTGTACATCAAACTAAGTACCTACCTTTACGCAAAAAAAATGCTGGGAAACGACTTTTTTTTTTTGGGGTGACAAATCACGTTTTACCGTAGGACTCAATGTAGAGCACAGAGAACATTGTGCTGATGGATGGATTGAATATAGTACGGGGGTCGTGGAGATGTTTAAAGTAAATATCTTACATTAAAAACATCTATTAAAAAAAACTTGTGAAATAGTTGGAGCTTTGACCCCCATTATCTCCGTAACTAGAAGGTTCCCAGGTATGGTCTAGAACAAAAAAAATATCGGAATGACGGGGAGAACAAGTGCCTTTCGGCTTCGTTAAGGGTCTTTTCACACCCTTTATACGCTTGTTGCGGCCGGTCTGTCGGTCCGTCCGTCCGGTGTGTTTCTACCAACCCCATGTTAATGTTGTTTGTTTGCCTCCCCCGTCCCGCGCGCGCCGCTAACGCTTCTACAGAAGATTGTCGAGGCCTGCAACTCGATCAAGGTCAGTCCGTGTGACTCGTGTGTCGTGGTGCATTCGGTGATGTGTGCGAGACTGTTTATTGGTTACCTAGTAATAGTTGGACAATGTTGTTTGTTTAAAACGATTATGTTTTGTTTTGATTGGAGTATTGTGTGATGTATGTAACCCTTTGTGTGTTAGATGTGATGCATGCTTCTGTAAGAACTTTGTCATAGCGAAGACTACGCTATGTGACTTGTCTTGACTATCGGAATATTAAACGTGAATATGCTGAGGTAGAATTAACGACAGCATTTTCTAAGATGTTTTTTCCTTATTTTATGTATCTTTGACAAAGAATTTTTACATTGTCATTACAGCCTGACTAAAGATTCATAAATTGGCAACATTACAGTAAATCAGTCTTTGTTGTTTAATGTTTGCGTGAAATTCCTTACAAATTGCTCTCAATGTCACTATGTTGATATATTTACGTACAGTGTAGATGATTAATGTGTTTCTTTCATGAGATGACCAATAAACTTTCTCCTTCACACAGTTGGTTGGTTTGTATCGCTTGTTCTAACTTCCATGCCTGCACGGCTTCCATTGGTTTCAGCGCACACGCATTCTGTTTTCATGTGTTATATTAATTTGTTAATAGATATTGTGACTAAGTATTTGTGTAGTTTATATTATAATACATATTATGTATTAGGTATGTTATTTATATTTAGGTTTGCTACATCAATTAAATGAGGTCGCTTATAGTAATTTGATTGCAATTGACCGGATAATGACCGTTTACCGTGAATATCGGGCAGTTGACTGCTGAGTCCGACGGAGTTATGTGGTTATATTAATATTTTAAGAACATAACCGAGTGTCACTGAGTTATAATTGGTCGTAGATCGTTAAGCATGTTTAAAAACTTATTCAAGGGTAAAAATAAAGTAAGGATATATTTACAGAATTTATTTAAACATGTTTTCTAAAGTTTTTGATACTGGGTGGTATTTTAGTGGAGTTAGCAGATTTTTTGGTGTACGGTTGCATTTTGCACTGCCCGAGAGTGTAAACTGAGGATTAAAGTGCTGGTTTGCGTTACAGAATAACATGTCTATGGATGGAAAGGAGGATTATTCAGACTTGCCACCCAACCAGAAGAAAAAGAAACTTCAAGCAAAGGTGGCGGAGTTGAGTAAGCAGGTCAGTATGTCCCTTTATTTATTAATTTACAGTTACATCATTAGATATTTTTTTTGTGGATACTCAGTTATAACATGCATTTAAAACGTCCTTTTGCTACAAAAAACAAACAATAGGTGGTCGGTTTATGCCTAGCCGTGGAAATATCCAGTCGCCTACTTGCCTGTCGCATGTTACTTATATGATAGCATAAGGAAAACTATATTTAACTTGTGAAACATGAGGCCGGTCGTGTCACATAGCCGTCCCATCGGACTATGAGAGTACGGCAAGAGAGAGAGAGAGCGTGGTCTGTGACACGATACACGATTGTGCACTTTAATATTTCCTACGATGATCTAGTATCCACTGATACTGGCGGCCGTGGCTGAAAAAAGTTAGGAGGATGACAATGAAGCCAACTACATTCATTTATCAGTAACAGATTGTTACCCAAAAAAACAAAAATCATCCGAAATCACCGCCTGTAAAGTCTTTTTTGGTCTGACAAAAAATAGCCAATCAGCAACCGATAACAAGGGGGAAACTATTGCCTGTATAAGTGCGTTTGCACTAGTGTTTGGCGTCCTTGTCTCGAGTATCAACGAAACTTGTTACAGCGAGATTCGATTACACTTTACCGATTTTTTGTGAGACATCTTTGATGTACATAGTTTGAGCCCGTCTGTGTCGAACCGATTATTGTCGCCAGTGTTGGTCAAATGCAACCTCTAAACGTTAGACACTTGAGTCTATAGTAGCTTATAATGTTTTGAAGTTTAACTACACAGGTGT
This sequence comes from Noctua pronuba, assembly GCA_905220335.1. Lineage (NCBI taxonomy): Eukaryota > Metazoa > Arthropoda > Insecta > Lepidoptera > Noctuidae > Noctua > Noctua pronuba. The sequence goes on from LR999894.1 coordinate 6,975,863, forward strand.
ATATGGTGCTACTACAGTTTACCTGTAATATTATGTACTAGTTTGCATGCAAAGCATTTACATAAACAAATGCGTTTCGAATTGATTGATGACACATAAATTGCGTATCGCATTAATTATATTATGTTCTAATATAAACACAAGTATATGTACAACTTATTTAATATGATAAGTTATTAACTTAATTTTGGAAATATAAGGCAACTTAATACATATCATCACGCTTGTAGTCTCCGAAGGGTTAGGCAAAGATGTTCCTAATAGCCATCTAAATAGTACACCCACATTTCGCCAGTTATGTTTAAGTCCCATGTAATAGCGGGCGAGCCTATTGCCACCAACCGGGCACAAATCCAGACTTCGTGGCTGCTACTGAGAAATTCTTGCTGGAAAAACCTAATAACACCTTGCCCGACCCGGGAATCAAACCCAGGAACTCATACTGTCTAGAGAATAATAATATAATAGTCGTACTGACCAAAGGATAATTATTTATCAAACGATTAGATCCATTTTATAGCTGACCAACACATTAATACATTTTTAATTAGTAGGTACCTAAAGTAAAGCTACCAACAACAACGTAAAAACCCGTTTCCCTTACTCGATTGCATGATTGATGTTTTCCTTTTATGCGGTAACCTGTGAACAGTTTTACACTTAATAAAATACATACCTACATCTATACAAATAAATAAAAATTGAAGTGTGCTTGTAATTACAAAATAACAGCTTTTTACTGAATGCATAATTATGAAAGTATATACGGTACTTATAACAAAAAAACACGTCTGTCTGTTTGTTCCGGCTAATTTCTGAAACGGCTGGACCGGACTTTTTTTGGATGGGACTTTACTGGCAGATAGCTGATGACACAAGAAGTAACTTAGGCTACTTTCATTTTAGAAAAAGGATTAGGTGCAAAAAAATGAAAACCCTTGAAATTATTAACAAAAACCGATTAAAAAAGGAAGGTAATATTTTTATAATAATTTAACGTGAACGGAGGTAGTAGTAGTAGCTAGTACATAAGCTAGTACCTACATACATAAACTCATCGTGGTAGCAAACGCCTTTCGCATATAAATGTTTTTTGTTTAATATAAACCACAATTGTCTGAGACGACCTTCATAGCATGTGATCTCATCAAAACATATCATATATCAATGGTCACATATACAGTAGCTCCGTTTATAATACTGGTATTCAGCTGCATCCGGTAAGACTGGAAGCCAATGCCAATAAAGTTGACAAAAGGTTAGGCAGATGACAATATAGCAGACCGAGTTAACTTGTTGATATTTAGCCACAAGAGTAATAAAAAAAATGATACAGTAGTAGTAGTAGCAAGCGAAGCCAAAACAGAACATTTGTCTAACTTAAACTGACTTCCTGAAAGAAAAAACTGACACCAAATACAATAACAGTTTTATGGATGACTAACTTCTGCTATCGAATTCGTCCCCGTCGAAGCAACACTTCCTATGGGCTGTGCAATACTGTGCATCCTTTTATGCGTGGCTGCTATCCTTACTAATTTTAAAAATGCGAAAGTAAGTTTGTTTGTTTGTTACATTTTCACGCCTAAACCACTGAATCAATCATCCTGAAATTTTGCATAGACGCTGTCGGGTGTACAGAAACAGACATAGTGGGTACCTTTCATCCCGAAAAAAGTACTGCTCGCGGTAATAGATGGCGCCACGAGTCTTTCGATTTAATAATATTATTACAAGCAGAGTACAACCCGAATTGACTGTCAAATTCTAAATTAACGCGAGCGAAGGCGCGGGAAAAGCTAGTTTGAAAATAAAATAAAATGCGAAAGTTAGGTACTTATGCTAGGTTTCATACAAAAATATTCCAACCCTCCTTATAATATTCTATGTCTGTATAATATTATTATTATAGTATAGATTAAAATGGCGATTATCCTCGCATTTGTTCAAACGGTTTATTTTGTTGCAGGTGGCTCAAGAGCAAGCGGCGATGGAAGGTCTCATGAAAATGAAAGGTGTTTACGAAACGAGCCCCGCGCTCGGAGATCCCATGACTGTGGAAGGTAATTTGTAGTTTTTCAATAGGTACTAGGCACAGTGAGTTATTTTATTTACTTTGCTCAAATAATAAATAAATAAAATATAAAAGAGTTGTAAAATTCCATCGATCTCTAAAAAATCTCAACCATTAAAAGGTGGGTCACGTAATTGCTATTACTTACTGTACTTCACCACTTTGTGTAATTTATTTCATAACCACTGTCCTTGAAAAAACATCGTCGCAAAACATCGTCAGGTAACCGGCAGTTATATGTAGAACAAAAAATTCGAATATCGTGAAGAGGTCTATTGAGGGCCCAGCCCCCAGCAGTGGAAACGCTATAGGTTGATTATATAACCAAGAAAACAATCAGTCGTGAAAACTATCACTTTTAAAGACTGGCAGTTGGCAAGATTTCATTGTGGAGTAGTAATGCTGAGTTTTTGAAGTGTGACGCAATCGACGTGGTACATTTCATTTGAATTCTTGCAGGACTTCCTTCATGACTTATTTTTACCGCCTAAAACTTCTAAGTTTTTCTCCTTAAAATAAACAAAACAAAGAAAATAATATATATTTTCTTTGTTTTGTTTATTTCGATAGAAATAGACGATTAATATTTATTATGTTACTATATCCTTTAATAGGAATAATTATGATGGAAACGGGGTTAATAGATGGTGAAGTAATACATTATGAGAAAACAGTGCAATCATGTAACCACTTAAAACAAGAAATTATTTATTGGTTAACCAACATAGCAATTATTGTATTATTATTCTCAATATTGAATACGCACAAATATTTGCAAAATATGATGATTTCGCTATGACGCTAGTTCGCTAAAAACACTTCTTGATCAATCTTGCAACACATTTTTTTGCATACATCTATTCTAACATATTACTTACTCATATTTTCTGCTAATATTTCTAAAAATCCGTTTCGTCCCACCAGGTCAACTAAACGAGTGTTGCGACAAGTTAAAGAAGCTTCGCGCCCAGCTGAACAAGTTCGAGGAGTTGTTAGCAGAGGCCAACAGTCAGGTCGGCGCACCGCCGCTACACCCCACCGCCAGGACCAACGGACAGGCGCCCACGCAGGCCACCAGGTAACGTGAAATTCATTAATGCCATCACACCAGGGTCACAATTAAATGAGTTTACAAGGGGTTAAGTGGTCTGTCAATTTTCTATGAAAAACACAGTCGAAAAAAAACTAAACCGTTTGCAAATTAGTGGAATTAGGCAATGTCCGAGTTTTTATTTCTATGAATAAAAGAAAAGATTTTTGGCATCAACTGGGTACAGATCCGAGTGGCTTAACCGACCGACCTAATAACATAATGCTCGACCCGGGTATCAAACCCAGAAACGCTCACCAGTGCCGTCCGTAGGACGAATGAGTACACAATCCGAACCTGAACGACAAAAACTTACCCGCCTGAGACTGTTCATTTTCTTCAGTTTTTGACGCCATTTTTTAAGTTAGTTACTTTAGAGGTTATTTTAATTTATTAATGTATATATATTTTGATGCTGTAAACTTATTCGTCCAAGGGACAATCTTGCCTTTTCTTATAATACTTTATATAATTTATCACTTTATCATAATAGTTATAACATCCAATCTCAGCACCTTTCTAACCGACCTCTTATTTCAGCATCGGCTCAAACAGCGAATCCCTATCCCGGTCGGCATCCGAGTCATCCGTCAGTACAGGCACCGGCACGGCCGGGCCCGGCGCGCGCGCAGCCGGCGGCTCGCCCGAGTCCGGGCTGGGCGGGGAGCTCGCCACGGTACACCACGACCACGCCAACGGCGACCATGACCATGACCCCGAGGACAATGACCATGATAATGACCATGAATCCGACTTTGATTATTATTATTGTGAGCCTGATCTGCAGCCTGTGGGATACTGCAAGGCGCTATATGCTTTTGAAGGTGAGTTGATTTTGATTTGTCTAACTAAAGAAATGTCGCAGTCGTGGTCGATTCTCAAACTTATTAATCGCCATCCTCAGGTTTTATGACCGTGATTGCTCAAGTGTTGGCAGACATCAAAGATATGCGCCAGTTTCGTAGTTTGGAAATGTTTAAAACCGTCAATTTGTTATCACTCCCACCGGTTTCGCGTGAATAAAATTAAAATCATCAAATCACCCAAAGTTGCGTCTTTGTCTTCTTCTACCCTAAGGACCTATGATTGGCTTTACATTAGTATAGAATAGACCATAAAAAGTTCAATTGCATTGTATGCAGATGAGATGAGATGAGAGAGTAAAATAGTAGATTATACAACAAGTGAAAAAAAAGGGAATTTAATTCGAGGGACTAAGTTGGATCCCGAGAGCAGCGAAGGATTCTAGAGTAGAATCCCGAGCGTAGCAAGGGATTCTAGAGTAGAATCCTGAGCGGAGCGAGGGATACAAGAACCGAGATCAATTTTTTTTTTCCCGAGTTGTGTACTCTACTTTTTACTATTGACTGCGAGAAAATAAATAGAAGTATGTTATTTATAGTTCTCGTGGGTTAATAATAACAGACACTCGGGTCGATCTTCAAGGTTAAGCCGGGCTTAGCAAGGTCGGTCTGTGGATGGGTGACCACTAATTATTTACATACCGAGTTTCCTCCGTGCCTCGGAAAGTATGTAAAGCCGTTGGGCCGGCAGTCATTTGTAGTTCTTTGATAGTGGTTACAGGAAGTCAGTAGCCGGGAAGTCTGACAATCAGTCTTACCAAGGGGTACCGTTTTACGCACCCAGTAGGCCAGTACTAACTGGGTTGTGTTCTGGGTTAGATAGGCAGTCGCTCCATGTAAAATACTGATATTCAGCTGCATCCGATTAGACTGGAAGCCGACCCCAATAAAGTTGGGATAAGTAGGTCTAGGCAGATGAGTATTTATTACATTTTATTACATATTAACAGAAAAAAGGATTAAATACAAACATTGAAAATGTATAGTGAAATTAGACCAATTTTCGAAATTCAGTCTTGTCGGCACGTTTTATTTATTTTTTGTTCATAATTCGTGCTTGTTCCAAATTCAAAAAGTCTTTATTCACTCAGTGAGTAAAAGAGCGTTTTATTCACTGTTATTGATGAATAAAATGCCCCTTTTCGAGTGGCAATGGTAATTGACTGCGAGAAAATAAATAGAAGTATAGTATTTATAGTTCTCGTGGGTTAATAATAACAGACACTCGGGTCGATCTTCAAGGTTAAGCCGGGCTTACCAAGGTCGGTCTGTGGATGGGTGACCACTAATTATTTACATACCGAGGTTCCTCCGTGCCTCGGAAAGTATGTAAAGCCGTTGGGCCGGCAGTCATTTGTAGTTCTTGGATAATCGTTACAGGAAGTCAGTAGCCCGGAAGTCTGACAACCAGTCTTACCAAGGGTTACCGTATTACGCACCTAGTAGGCCAGTACTAAATGGGTTAGGCAGTCGCTCCATGTAAAATACTGATATTCAGCTGCATCCGATTAGACTGGAAGCCGACCCCAATAAAGTTGGGATAAGTCTAGGCAGATGAGTATTTATCACATTTTATTATAGAATCGTTAATATAATAAGAGAACAAAGGATTAAATACAAACATTAAAAATGTATAGTGAAATTAGAACAATTTTCGAAATTCAGTCTTGTCGGCACGTTTTATTTATATTTTGTTCGTAATTCGTGCTTGTTCCAAATTCAAAAAGTCTTTATTCACTCAGTGAGTAAAAGAGCGTTTTATTCACTGTTATTGATGAATAAAATGCCCTTTTTCGAGTGGCAATGGTAAAATAGTAGTTGACTGTAATAGTTGACTGCGAGAAAATAAATAGAAGTGTAGTATTTATATTTCTCGTGGGTTAATAATAATAACAGCCACTCGGGTCGATCTTTAAGGTTAAGCCGCGCTAACTAAGGTCGGTCTGTAGATGGGTGGTCACTAATTCATTGCATACCGAGTTTCCTCAGTGCCTCGGAAAGTACGTAAAGCCGTTGGTCCCGGCTGTCATTTACATTTCCTTGACAGTCGTTACAGGAAGTCAGTGACCCGAAAGTCTGACTACCAGTCTTACCAAGGGATACCGTATAGCCCACTCAGTACTAACTGGGTTGTGAAGGTCAGATAGGCAGTCGCTCCATGTAAAATACTGATATTCAGCTGCATCTGATTAAACTGGAAGCCGACCCCAATAAAGTTGGGAGGCAGATGAGTATTTATCACATTTTATTATATATCGGTAATAAGAGAACAAAGGAATATAAACATACAAAGGAATATAAACATTTTTTTTTTTGTGAAATTAGAACAATTTTCGAAATTTTGTGATACCTATATTCTTGTTGGCACGTTTCACTTATTTTTGTTCATAATTCGTGCTTGTTCCAAATTCAAAAAGTCTTTATTCACTCAGTGAGTAAAAGAGCGTTTTATTCACTGTTATCGATGAATAAAATGCCCTTTATCGAGTGGCAATGGTAAAAAAATAATTAAACCATCTTTTCCTTCGCCAGGAATCGGCAGTGGTTCCACAATGAAGATGGAGTGCGGCGAGCGGCTGCTGGTGCTGGAGACGGACGCGGGCGACGGCTGGACGCGCGTGCGCCGCCATCACACGCGTGAAGAGGGCTTCGTGCCCACCACTTATATCGCCACCACGCTTTACGCTGACGCCAATGCGCACTAGCTGGTGATTATTATACATTCAAACAAGTATGATTTAAAATTAAACAATTGACAAAGACAGGAGAAGATATATTGGAATAAGAGGCTCTTTCGTTTACTGATAATTACATGCGTAGCCGAGATATTACAAGCCAACATATTCCGTTCTCATTTGCCGTCGATCTGCGCGCGAACAGAAAGTCAGGCACCTTGTTGCGTCGAGGGTGGACATGCACATTTAGTGTTTTGTTTTGTAGTGTTCTGTCACAAGATATATGACTAATACAGGGGTTTGTTTCAGAAGTTACGTCCCTCACGCTCGCTTGCGGCGGCAAGCTGACGGCGTCGGTGCTGCGAGCCGCGAGCTCGCACCGCGCACGCACGCGCATTGCGCATACCTTCAAATGTTTTGTGGCCTATATAGTAACAAGTATTTTTGCTATAATTTATCGTATCGAAAATGTTCGCATTATTTTTTTATCGTGTTCTTTCTATTCCGATTGTTATCCTGGCGTAGGCCACCATTGAACAAAAACGGAAACATTCCATGATCTTATTTATTGTGTATATTGTTGGTTTATGGCATACATATTTTCATGTATGAAGTATACCGTAATAGCGTAATGTTAATTGTAATGTGGTGTAACTCATCTAGATCTTCATTGTGCCAGCTGTTTACGTAATAAGTTTATATTTCGTACTTATGATAGTTGTAATCTTGCTTTTATGTTATTTGCCATTGAGTATTTGAAATTATAGCAAAAATAGATAAAGTGTAGGTGTTATGAAATGTGTAAAATATGTAAACTTAGACTTAACTTCAAATGCTATCGACATATTATAATGATTTATGAATAACATGTAATATGGAATCTTGTGTCAACTATCACATGCGATGTATTGTATAATACTTACTTTAATTGAATTTTATATAGGATAATATCTAATAAAGCTAGCTAAAAGTCACGATTAGCCGATGTTATTTTCTGAATATACGCTGTTTGCGGGAACGTATATATAGTTCATGTATTTATATTTAGGTGAGATGATGTATGAGAGTGAAGCATACAATTTTTCTACAAATATAAAATTATGCGACAATCACAAAGCTCTTTGATTTGTTTCTACACTTATACCATACAACACACAACACGAACAAACGATTAAAGCGAGGTCGCTGGCCTTACCAATACAAACTAATCCATTGTCTGAAATTAAGTGGTCTTAAATACTGATTTCAACACCAGAGTAAAAGAAAAATAAATGCAGACGTCTAGCTGAACGACCCTGACCTAGCAACAAGCTCTCTATTCAGTAGGGACACACTGGGTAAACGGTTTGAGAGCCATTAGTGCAGTACGTAATCTGAAAAGATCGAAGAAGGTCGCAATTAGATTCAAAACGTGATGACCTTAAAGCTTCGTCGTCAATGGTGTTGTGACATATCAGCTTTGTGCTTTTTCGGTCAAATTTGCGTATGCCATTCTCTTGAGAGTACATGAAAGAGCAGCATACCAAAGCTCTCGACAACCGCCCTAGAAAGCCATTGAATGCAGTCGTGTGGCCGAAATTAGCTTGATAGCATCATCACCCACCATCAATCTGGAACAAAAACGATTTTTCTTCATCAGCATCGCGATGGGATTGCAGTGTATTGGGAAGAAGGGAAAGACTTACTAAGCAATTGGTAGTCGGAATGTGAAAATTGAAAATCGTAATAGTTCATGTAAGAGCCAGGGAATTACGAAAATGAAAAAACTACATTACCTAATTTACAAAATCACTAGAGTGGATGAAACTAATTATCGCGCCACGAATCCATCCATACAAACGGTGTGTATGAAGGTTTGTCATCCGATTGTGCAAGAACGGTGCTAAGTTCCTTTCTAATCGGGGCACCGACCTAGCGTGGCCAGTGTGGCCTTACACCACCACGACCTTAATGCTTATAGGTTCAAAGTACTGATGTAACTTGAGCATGACACGCAAATAATGGGTGTAGGCTTCGTGAAGGGTCCCAAGGGCGACAAGTGTATATAGACACCGTGTCTTTTTGGACACAGGGTTCCGGAAAAAGAGCACTGAAGCTGAAAGAATTTATGTGCCAAATAAGTTAGCCAGAGGTTATCATGAGCTAGTAATCAGGCTATTAGCTAAGTATAAAAGGTGGACATATAATTTAGCAGGTTGCTGCTCACCGTTACCAATAATTTCATGCTAAATGGAAAAGTAAGTCATAAGCTACTAGCAAGTACATTGTACGCCAGTATTTAATAAATAAGATTATCAGAGAAACACATTGACCATTTGGTTGCATTCACTTCGGTTAACTTCGGTTCTGCAGTTCGTGTTCATTAGGATAGATGGCACCCACAGCAAGGAAGCTTGTCTTCACTACAGGCAGGCTACGAAAGGTCCCGACAACAGTGGGAACATAACAGGTTGGTCAGGTTTGTTTTGTGATAGATGGCGCTATGTTTTGCCCATTGGAGTATAAACCATAAACTATCGTTTTAGCAATAAAGGACCATCATCATCAATCTGAATCGATTACAAGTTGACCCGATTTGAAAAGTTAGGGAAAATTTCTAAATCGGTAGGAAGATTCCTAAATCTTCCTACCCTTCCTAACTTTAGCAGGCAGGCAGTTACTTTTATGTACCTAGCTGTAAATAGGTTAGTAAACGTAGATAATACGGGGTGGAAGGGGTCATCGACGCACAAATGGTTACCACGTATTCAGTATAATTAATCACCCCCCCACATAGAGATGTTTTTATCGATAATTTAAAAAAAAACAGTTGTTCCATACGTTTTGACTATGTTGGTATAGCACTTTTGAAGGAAACAGCATTTTTTTTAAAATTGCCGTTTGGAATTTCTATGTCCCCGGGTAACCGTTTGTGCGTCAATGTTCCTTCCAACCTGTATAAGTATCCTTCGGAATCATCAACAGGATGGACACTAATACGTAATAATAAGTAAAACCGTTCATAGAAATCGTCGCAAAAGTGCAAATTTATGCTGAGTAATCTAATGGCTGTAAACTTTTACATTTTCACTTCCAGTTACCAAAAGACATACCTAGGTTTAATATGCAACCGTCACCATTCGACATAATATCCTCACGTTTTGGAGAAAACATGATTAAAAGTTTCACTGAACTAGGATTACGACAATGACTATTATATTATTGTGACCACGGAACTGAAAAATCAGCAAACATTTACAATCACAGAGCGTCCGTTGACACGACGTAGCGAATAAATATCGATTGATAAACTGATGAGATAGTTTCACGTCAAATTAATTAGCCAATTTATATTAAAAAAATAACTTCCCTCATCGTGTATGTTCGCATGAGACGCAAGGTGCTTACATTGCGTTCGCTGCTCCATTGGCCGACTGCACCGCCTTCCGTGTCTCGCCACGCAATCATTGCATAATTGGATTCGCTAACCATCAGATATTTACACGCATTAAACAACCATTGCAGACTAGTTAGCGCCTCCCGTCGCTATCCACCATGGCTACTAGCCGATGTACATCAGCTCCAGCGAGTTTAACTTCATAACTGGACCACTATAAGTCCTGAGCTAAACGAGTTTTGCGGGAACTGCGGGTACACCATCCCGAGGTCGGGGATTGTGCAAATATTTAAATGGTTTTCCTGCTACTGCGGCTGAAATAGCTGGGGATGTTGTATAACGACTACCCTGGGAGAAAAATTGAACCTATCATTGGAATGTGCAATTTTGGAGGACATTATTGAGACAGATCGTTGAACCCGGGAGCCTTTAAATGAATTTTAAAATGTCACGTGACTAAGTAGGCCGAGAAAGTTATATAACCTGAACAGGTTCTCATTGAATAAGGTACTAAGGCACCTAAGTACGACTTAGATCAGTAATATAGTTGTATTACAGAGAAGAAACTATAAGCGCCACCAGTAAACAGCAGTCTATCCATTTAAATCATAAACGAATATTTAAATTACCGACCATCTTGTATTAATGGCTCAATAAAAACTGTCTCGGGTTATGATTTAGTAAAATAAAGTAGCCATTATTAAATGGTTCAAAATTGCAGTTTTTATTAGAGTGTTCTCCGAAGAACATTTGGTGATAGACGACGATGAAAAACATATCGTGAATAGGTATTTCATGAATAAGGTTGTTTTAATATGTCATTGATATTTTATTTCAATAACGATGTAGGTATTTTTCTTGCCTATTATTTCCATTCGAATTCATTTATATAAAATGGGACAATATTCTGGCCGGAGTATAATGTCGTAGCTGATTTCCATATAAAAACAAAACTCGGGGCATAGCTTGGTGCCACACGGTACCTACCGTCAAGTACCGTGACACCTGGCGAGGCACGTGTACACCGTAGGCACTCCATTGTTTCCCAGGAAAACATTCGGGAAAAATCTGATTATCAGTTAACTGTTAATCTAATATTTGATTGACCGATAACTGATTAGTTAAAAGTTAACACAGTCCGCGGGCGCGTATTTGTTGAAGTAACGTATTATATAACCTTTCCATCTGTTAAACCACTCCAACAGGTTTTCATTGCAGTACTACTACGTAGACAAGTGAAATGTTGGTCGTAAATGTGCCGCTCAACATCCGCGGGACCACTGCGAGAACTGCGACCAACAACCGATTGTTCAGACAATGAGTCGTTTGCTGCGGTTGGCTAGAGTTGCAGAATTGTTCACAACCCACCGGGGAAGTTCATAGCAACTACGCTTCGTGAACTACTCGCATCTCCACATTATACGAATAAAAGACGAGATCACGAACAGGGTTAAGAGCTTTTGAAATAAAATTGTGCGCTGCTCAACTTTGAATTGCGCGTGGTCTGGTAGTAAGTAGGTACCTAGTATCCACGTAGATACGAGGATCCACTTACAAATATCAAGCTAGTTATGTAGTTACGTTGTCATCATACTGCATGAGAACAGCTCATAAGAGTTTAGGTAAAGGGTTTTGACTTTCAGTGCTCAAAGTGAGGCCTATCCCATCCACGATAGAAATCAAAATGCTATTATGATGATAAATTATATTTAACGTCAATCTGACCTTTATTCTGTGGTGCTACATACTCACAAAAGAGTACGGCGATCTAGAAAGTACTTATCTTCTTTCTCCTATACATAGGTACCTATACTAGGTAATACCTATTATCTTTACCTATGAAATAAGTATTTGCAGCAGACTTGCGACGATTTTTCTGGTTCCCACGGCCCGTGGGCAGCAGTTTCGGAATTACTTTTTTTATCTAGGCACATAACCTAGCCACAGCACGCGATGAAGCAACATTAAAGTAGGTACCTAAAGTTGCTAGAACCATGTGCATCCTAAAATTAGTATAATTACAGGATGAACCTTGGATTTTAAGTATGCCATTGTCTGTCTCCTTTTGATGCTTTATCGTTAGATTGCGTTTATCTTTTGTTAATTTGTCACGCAAGAATATAATGATAATTATTCTTATGTAAGTAACGCAACTCTAAAAAAAAAATATTTTATACCAAACCAAATTGCTTTGGTTACCCTCTAAATCTTATGTCTAGGTACATATTCTGCCTAAATAGATAGTTAAGGTGTTCCTTGTCTAAAGTTCAATGAAAACATGCTGAAAACTTTCAAAAGATTTTTATTCCGTAACTGCAATGAAAAAGAGAAAAAAGAAAAGAAAAGAGCACATGGAAGGAATTGGGGGAGGCTTTTGCCCAGCAGTAGGACAGTAAAGGCAATTAAAAAAAAACTGCAATGACAGTTTAATAATAATAAACATTTTTATTTCAGAATCACTTCCATATTATAGCAGTTATTACAGCGCTAAATGACGAAATCATCATTCACATTAATTAGTGGTAGGTAGCAGAAACTGCACTAAAAAGTAGGGCAAGCAGGTATGTAAGGAAAACATTTAAAGAAATACTTCTGTATAAACCCGAAGATGAATCTGTAATCATAGACATCCTGATTGCGTAATGACTGAAGATAGCTATGAATATTATAGACCTACCTAAGTACCTCAGAATATTCATAAAAAGTTTCATTAATAAAAGTAAATAATTGGCTTTCAACTCTAACAAACTGAAAGTCTACAACATTTCCAGCGAATACTAAATGAATTCCGGGAAAACTGATAGCCTTATTATTACTTCAACTTAGTTATTCTAAAGTTTGACTAATCCCACGTTATTTATCTTCCTACAAATGAGAACCATGTTACAGGGAAATTACGATAGTTTACCTTTTTTTTTTGTTCACGGGGGAAACCTTCAAAAGGCGACCGGTCTTTGGGGATAAGACCGAGGAGTGTGGGATTACTACCTCACTAAAACCACCCCGGTGGTCACCATCCGTACATGGGAGGAGGCACCGTTTCCTCTTAAAAGGTTATTCTAGTAAAAAAAGGTCGAGGGAAAGTCAGAAATGTTTTGCAATTCTCAGTGAAAATTAATTTGCAAGTATTTTCAACATAGCGCTTAAAGTAGGGTTGACATAACCTATATTGACAATACCAAACAAAAACTTCAAAACCGGACATTTGAGCGAAATTGCGTTTTTTCCCGGACACCCAAGAAAAATCGAGATTTTTTTAATTTTGCATTGTTTTCATTTATTGATGGCATTCGTTGGTTTTAACCAGATTCTTTTTAGTAACCCCGCCCGGACGGCCCCGGATCTCCAAACTTAGACAAATTCAGGGAAACCCGGACGAATGGCAACCCTAACCTAAAGAGGTCTTTAGTCGTTAATGAGTCCACAAGTCTTTTATTTAATAACTGTCATCAATTCGTAAATTCACTTTTCATCTCTTTCGTAATTAGGACTATAGGACCTAGAGAACTTATATAACTCACTATTTTGATTTTCGTGCCTAGGTTTAAAAAAAAAAACTTTTATATCGGGGAAATACAAATATCTATATCATCATCTGCCTAGCCTTTTCCCAACTATATTGGGGTCGGCTTACAGTCTAACCGGATGCAGCTGAATACCAGTATTTTACATGGAGCGACTGCCTATCTGACCTCCACAACCCAGATAGTACGACACCACTAAGTAAGACTGGTTGTCAGACTTTTTGGTCCACTGACTACCTAACGACTGTCAAAGATCTACAAGTGACAGCCGAGACCAACGGCTTAACGAGCTTTTCGGCACGGAGGAAACTCGGTATGTAATGGGTGGTCACCCATCCACAGACCAACCTAGTCAAGCACGGCTTAACCTAAAATCGACCCGAGCTGCTGTTATTACTTAACCACGAGCTCCTCTATACAACCATCTATATAACAGGGTTTAAATATGTAATATGTTCATAACGATCAGACACTGAATAACTGAATTACTCAATGTATCGCAATGCCGTGTTATCGCTAAGAGTGAAAGCTCCAATAAAATCCACCCACATACAGTCTGCTGAGAATTAGAATTTTTCTTCTTAATTCTGTTCGACTAGTACATAAAACATAACATAACATCACACCTGAGAGAGGACCTGAGGACCAGAGGTGTACCTAATAGTACATCCACATTTCGCCAGTAATAGGGGGCGAGCCTATTGTCATCAACCGGGCACTAATCCAGACACCGTGGCTGCTACTGAAAAAAATCTGATGATAAAACCCAATAACACTTTGCCCGATCTGGGAATCGAACCCAGGACCTCATGCTCAGCAGTTGCGCTTGCGACTACTAGACCAACGAGTCAGTCGACTAGTGCCTAATAAATTAATATGTTTTTCACCTTTCGGGAATATTTAAAAGGTTCCATATACTTAACTCTTCTGCTATGTCCTTAGGTATACGTATATGATGATAGCTAGCAGTGGCGAAGGTTTCATACAACTCGATTCCTACTGGATTCACAATCAGTATTCTATAAACAAATAATATAATCACATCGAGTACTCCGGCTTACTTCTTATAAAAATGCCGAAAACCTGTGCCGATTCCAATATAGGGATAAGGCCTGAAGGAGTTTTTTTGTCATCATCTGCCTAGCCTTTTTCCAACTATATTGGGGTCGGCTTCCTGTCTAACCGGATGCAGCTGAATACCAGTATTTTACATGGAGCGACTGCCTATCTGATCTCCACAACCCAGTTAGTACTGGGTAATACGATACGATATTTTTTTTGTATTGAATGAAAATAAAAAACAAACCTTTAAATAAAATATAAACCGTTTATATTAACTAGCTTCATGCCGATGTGGTTTTCGAACAACAAATAATTTAATATGTTAATTCCCTCAACCGATAACTGACAATTACCTACCGCCGCCAGCTAATTTAATTATACCATAATTGTGTTCCATGTTTCACACACGTTGAATGAAATCCATATTTGTTACACATCCCTTATTTTTCGATATATTAAAGTCTTTAATTAAATTTTATAATACATATTAAATGTATTATAATACATAATTATAAATTAATAATACATACATAAAATACAGGGTGTAAACAGACCCTTCACGAAGCCGTCAACCAAGCATTCTGTACATCAAAGTAAGTAACTTTACGCAAAAATTATTGCTGGGAAACGACTTTTTTTTTTGGGGTGAAAAATCACGTTTTACGATAGGACTCAATGTAAGGTACTCAAAACATTGTGCTGATGGATGGATTGAATAGTACGGGGGTTGTAAAAGTCTTACATTAAAATCATGTATTTAAAAAAAATAATGTGAAAAAGTTGGAACTTTGACCCCCAATATCTCCGTAACTAGAAGGTTGGCAGGTATGGTCTAGAACAAGAAAATGATTGCAATGACGGGGAGAAAAAGTGCCTTTCGGCTTCTTTAAGGGTCTTTTTTACACCCTTTATATATATTTTATAAACAACAAAATAGAATTTTCCGTTCAAAGCATGAATTAGTACCTCAAATAAGGACTTTAATTACTATACATTACACCTATTTACTTTGGGTATAACGAGGCTATATTTTCGACAAACACAAGAACACTATGGCAGCCCCATGTGAAACTATAACGTATCACATTAAATCCAACCACGTTTCGTCGGTAAGCCAGCAGGGACCAGCCAGAGCAGCGGATTAGCTTCCCTCCCGCGGGAAAAAGGTCACACCTGAGGTAACATGCCATGCTCATGGCAAATGCGTATTACGGAGGATTACCTAGCTCCGCACCGTATGTACGAATCGGAAACAATACCCCGCAAACAAGGAAGGAGAACTAGGTTATAAATAAGCTTGAAGACATAGGGATAGAATAAGCGTATACCGAATGTCTAAAACATACAATACAATTGTAACAGGCCAATGTCTGTACATTGAATATATTGAAAAAACAATTATATGGGGAGTCTTTTTTAGAGCAACAGAAGTTTTTAGAATTTTTGTCTGTCTGCCTTTCTGTCTGTATGTTTGTACGCGCATCACGCAAAAACTACTGCATGGATTTGAACACAGTTTTCTCTGGTCTACTGCTAGATGCTTAACTTAAAATATAGGCTACATTAGATAATAATATAGTTTTGAACCCGATAGGTGACGCTGTGCGAAGCAAGGGCGGGTCGCTAGTCCGGAATAAAGCCGAATTCATAGAATATTTCTCTTGCTATTCGGCTGCTCAACAACCGCAAACATTCCGCCAACGGTTAGGGCTTTCGACATGATATTAATTCGAGACCCAGTAAAAGAATTCAAATCCTTTTGATTAAGTAATCCAAACAGCTATCGGGGTTACCTAGTCTAATATGATATTTCGAGAAGAAAACTCGTGTTCGTTTCTAGACCTACCGCTTTCCATCAGGCGTGATCGAGGTCAAGAGTAGGCCCATTTTGTAATAAAAAAAATAAAATAAAAATAGAATGGAATGACATCAGTGAAGGGTTGATATTTATGCGATGGGCGGTGCGACGGTGGCATGTTCTTGTAATATACGAGTAGTAATGCGACTTTCCTCCCCGGCGGTGAATACTAAGGGCGCGTAATTTGTCAGCCCCTAAATATTAGGCGCTTGCGTCATCATCACGGTTCTTTGTTAGGCCTCACTCGCTCACGCTTAATGAAACTGAAAGTGTTCAATTAATTGTTAATAGAGGATGATTTTCAACGATATTAATTACTCAGAGACTATATGATTTAATTACCGATAGGTGTATAAGATCGGTGCTATTAGGCACGGTTTTTAAATAAGTCCAAGTAGAGATGGACATCCGTCTACGCATAAAATCTCACGTTGACATAATAGGTGGCAAATGTTAAGGCAATCCGTTGTAAGTGATATTAATTTGATGTAACACACTTTCATACCGGTCGGCGGGTGTTGGTCGATGGCGGCGCAGTGTCCGCACGACCGTCGACTCCTGCGCAGCACGCGCGACCTCTCCGCTCACCGCTGAGCAAGCATCGCGGTTCAACCCGCATCGGATAAACTCTTCAAACAAAACTTATAAGTTACACACAGTGAATTGTAGTGCTCTTTTAAAAAAAACAGTAAATATTTTACGGGATATAAAACCACCAAATTCAAGGTTCGTATTTTATTTGTATTTTATTCTGAAATGTGGGGAAATAATTTTACTGTTTATCGCTCCTATTAAATTCAGAAGTGGGTTAACATCGGTTAAAATCAAATGTCAACATTACATCTAGGTGAAAAGTAGAACGGGTTGTATAACGCTGGTCCCGGATAAGGAGCGGCTCTAAGCGACAATAGTTACTAGTCAGTAATGTTCTACTTACGAGTTAACTTACAACTAGAACTTAAGAGCATGTAGTCATTGTCGGTAGTACAGAAGAAAGTGTCGTTACGTACAAACTTACGTAGACCTAGAGGTCATAGACGAAAGTTTGAAGTTGTTTTGTGATAACATGCTGACATCTAAAGCCGCAGCTTCTAAAGTGGAAATAATACTCTGACAGTCCAACGAATTACCAACCTAAGAAAGTGAATTAACTGCGCAGAGATGTGCCAACATACACTTAGCTAAACTATAAAAGTCTAGGATTGCTAAATATTCGGTAAATCGACGTGTTGTAATCGCGTTTGTCACTAAAGTCATTAAGCTTTACTGCCTTGTGGTCGCAAGCGCAGGCTGCCCCAACTTAGTCGGCAAGCTCACTGTAACCGAACAAGTTAGTGTAATGGCACAGTAACAGCTCCGGTAACTACCGCAAACACTTTAGGTGTGATCCTGATACCATTACCCACCTCTATCGAACAAAGTGACTTAAATAAACTAACAATTTTCCTCCAATCCAAAAGAAAAACAATCACTTAATTTAATTATCTTAGCCCAATAATGGACTCGCGGCATTCAGCCAACGAAGTACGCAACAAAATAAAAGCTAAGCCTTCAATATCTCTAAAACCAATTCACAATTCCAATTAATCAATGTTCATGAAAAGTGATCCATCTTAATTCGGTGGTGAAACATTACGTCGAAATAAAACCACAGCTGAAAGTTTCGTTAACAATATATCGGTAATAGCAGCATATCTAGAGGTTACAGACTACCAACTTCATTATAAGTTTTGATTTTATTATATTGAGTCGTCTGGGGAATATTGATACAGGTATATTATACTCTATGTTCCCAGAGTACAAAATAAAATAAATAAAATTTATGGCTCAGAATGTCGGTCATCCCTCCATGTTAAATAAAAACGTAAGGATGAATCCTGAGAGGAAGTTCGGGAATGTAATGACAGCCATGATGCTCCCCAGAGTGTCATCCGTAAACAAAGCGACGCGCCACATTAACCCCGCTGTTAACAAAAAGCTGTAAAGAGTTTCACAATCAATACCTAAGTGCTTATTCACATTACATTGGAACATTCGAATGATTTCGGCATTCGATTCATTAAAATGCACACGTTGTTAAAAAGTAGGCAGTGTTTATCATAACCGACTTAATCATCGCCGCGGAATTCAGGCAATATTATTGCATCGACCACTTGCGTAAAGTGGAACAAAAAGAACCAGTCCTAAGTTGCCGCTCCATTTCATACGCACTCACGATGAAAGTGGAAAAACATCGAGCATTTGAAGCTATATAGCCTTATACCCTTCGCAATATCGGATGCGCTGTGCGCCGGGCCGAGTAGTGACTGGCAGCGGCTTCTAGCAAATATCGACGTTTGAACAACCGATAAAACTTTGGGAACAGGAGTCATCTCCATGAGTAAATAAGAGATCGCCGTCGCATGTTCGCCTCTGAACTTTCACCGTTTGTTAGTTTTGCTCCTCCGACAAAGATGTCAGGTTGCGTCACAACATTTATGTCACTAACAAGGCGCGCACACCTTTATATAAGTGTATAACTTATTCCACGGTGAGTCTAGATAGATAGCATGACGACCGACGCTAGTCAAAGTTCCTTACTTACCAGTTAATTGTGCAATTCAATCCTTTGGCCGCGGTATTTACTAACGAGAGGGAGAGCCGAGAGAATCGGTTTTTGTGTGAGCGATTGACCCTATTCGGCGGCGGCCGTCCCGGGCCCAAGTAATGAATCACGCCCATTACGGTATTCAGTAACTTAGATGATAGTAAGTTTAAGTTACCAAGGAATAAAAATAAAACAGGATTTTCTCCCTTTTCATAACTTTTAATTAGGAAGAACACGATAGAGAAATTGTTAATTTTAGCAATTACTTACTAGATGCAGCTTAGGTTTTTATGAAAATAAAATGCGATGCTTATAGCGAGATGATTAAAACCTCTGAGAAAACCAAAAGTATTCTACCCTTATTATTTGTGTACAGCCTACCCATCACCATATGGCTATGACATAAGGCATTTCATCTCAACCTATCATCACATTAAAACAGTTCATAATCATAAAGTTGACACGAAAAAGCAAGTCAAGGTTGTCGCCCGAAGCAGTACAATTTTACGTCGGAATTTCTTTTAACTTTTCATTAGGCGCTATGATAAATTCATACTTACCTGGGGAAATTTGCACAGCTATCGTATTTTTACCCCTGAACAGGCAAAACACGAGCTTAGCCCATGCAATATTAAAGCAGAGTCGTGTACCCTTTGCCAGTATATTTTCTATTTTACACACTTTTGTTTTTTCCCCACAATTCCCCTATTTTTTTTGCTCGATTCTGAATTCATAACAGGTTCTTCTGAATATACTACATCATTGATTTATCCCAGACTATCGAAGTTTTTTAAATGGATTATTTGTTCGAAGTTTCGTTTCGAACAGTTGCGATAATATCTTGTCCGGTTTAAGTAGTCTCTTGCGTTTGAGTTCGGATTTGAGTTTGAGTAATTGGTTTACAAAGTTCACAATTTAATTAAGGACTAATCTGAAAAAGATTACAAGGTAAATTAAAACTTCAGGTTCCGGATTAAGATCTAACCAAAAAGTTACAAAGTTTGATGAAAACTTTGTAACTTTTTTCACAAACTCAAAACCTCTAATTAACCCAATGTTTTACAAATTCCCATAAAAATGTTAGTTGGTTTTTAGTGCGTCTAATGTATCCTAATATCATAAAGCTGAAGACTGTTTATTTGTTCGGTTGAACGCGCTCATTTCAGGAACGTATCATCTCTCAGGTTCGAATTGAAAAATTATTATTTAAATTCTTTTAGTGTTAGATATCCCATTTATCGAGGAATGCAAAACGTTATATAACATCACGCTTCAATCAAAGATTCAATTAAAAATGTTGCAAAAACGGGGTAAATTAAATACGCAGACGACGTTGCGCGGTTCAGCTAGTTTAAATATTCTTTTATATCGCAACTTGTAACTCGAGACTATAAAATAATGGTTCGTTCATTCATTTACTACAGTGTTTTCTTAGCCAGATTAATAATCCGTGTCGGATGGCCGTGCCGGTGCCGGTGCCGGGACGGCAAACGGTCCGGACTAATCGTCTTATTTCCAAAATAGCTCGTTATCGCGTTTCGCAACTGCTTGTGGACTTTCACTGAGCTCTAATGATAAACAGATCCCCATTTGTACCAGTTTAGGTATTTTCCCAACAATAGTGGATATGGAGCGGTGTAATTTTGTATTTACTTTTAATCATGTGATTTTTTGTGACGTAAGAGAGTAATAACCGCGCAACTGGGTTAATGATCACCCCTCGTTCACACCATACATACGTATCGTAATAACATTATGTACCTAGTGCTACATAGCTACATACACGTGCAATCGCGCGGCTTCGCTCCACGCGCTCGCTGTTATTGCGCGAACTCAATTGTCATGAGTCCACAATTTATTCATTTTTGTAAGCTACCTGAGTTATAGCTTCGTTAATATTACCTGTGAGCTAAACCCCGTTTTATGCTTCTGTTTAAAAACATACCTACCTACATTTCACACGCTCTCATTCTGAAACAAAGTCTGTAGTAAGTTGTGGAATGAAACATGATCTACTATTTGAATTTTTTTTTCACATAGAATATTAGTTCGGTTTCTCTGTGTAATTTTGAAACTGAAATTGCACAGCATGGTCTAACGGACATAGATACACTTAGGCGTGATAATTTATGATAACACATTATAAAGAGAGTAAAATAAAACATGCACATAAATCGCAAAGATAACCTGATTCACAAAGAGTCACATAAAACACTTGCACAGTCGCGTGCAGTGGGCTTCGATGAATACGAATGGCAAAGCAGCCGGCAGAATACGAATGCTATACGAAAATCGAATGCCAAAATCGAAAATTCGAATCGAATGGAGCTCGATTTCGACAATATGTTCCATATTTCAAACGTTAGTTTGTAAATATGATTAAATCTGATTGTAGTTATGAGTGAGATCTACAGGCATTTGCTTGCCTAAGGATATGATTTCCGTAATAGACGCTATTGCTCGTGTGAATATCGCTATTGCTCGGGCAGAGCTCGTGGCTAAATAATAACAGCCGCTCGGGCCGATCTTCAGGTTAAGCCGCGCTTGCCTATGTTGGTCCGTAGATGGGTGACGACCCATTACATACCGAGTTTCCTCCGTGCTTCAGAAAGCACGTTAAGCCGTTGGTCCCGGCTGTCATTTGTAGATCTTTGACAGTCGTTACAGGTAGTCAGAGGCCCGAAATTCTGACAACCAGTATTACTCAGTGCTAACTGGGTCAATAATAGGCAATCGCTCTATGTAAAAAACTGGTATTCAGCTGCATCCGGTTAGACTGGAAGCCGACCCAAACATAGTTGGGAAAAGGCTAGGCAGATGATGAATAATAGCTATCGCTAATTTCCTTGCTGAGGCTTTCGTGCCTCGAAATCGATACCGTCGCAATTGAATCATATCCCTACAAAGATAGAATATAACTCTTTTAAGCTACTTCACAGAACGAAGCCCATTCCGAACGGAATACTTCAACAATTTCCTTTTCTCATACCACTTATAAAACTTTGAAACTGATCCCTTCACACAGTTCGTCTAAAGAAAAACTAAAGCGTTTTCGTCAGGACAATAAACAGCTAAAAGCTTCACAATACAAATAAAAACGTATGTAAGTACATATATACGAACTAGAAGGACGATACATAAACAAGCGACATTTATGTGTGTCTCCAAATTGTACATAAGGAGGGTGAGGAAATATTTCCTTCCGGCGATGATTCTTTCAGACGTAGGTACTCGTAAAACTAGTAGCTCTATAGGCTGTTTAACTATGACGTAATAGGGATTCATGTTTTCTTTTTTAGAAGTAATAAGAATATTGTAAAATAGTACATTTTGATATAAGTGGGGAAACTTTGTTATTACATTCGAGGCTGAATTAACACCCGAGCTGCAGGCTGCAGGGTGTTATGGAGAAAATATTAACGCCGTAGAGACGCATATCTATTTGTCGAGATTAAAAAAAAAACAAACACCTTCGACTATAGTCATTTGGACCCATTGGGACTTAGTATCTGTGGGTATTTTTATTTCCGCACGTGTGCGGATAAAAATATTAAAAATCCACACGTGTGAAATACATTGCATGTTGAATCTAATCGTAGTACGATAAGAACCTGTTTTCGAGAAAGTGTATTGAAAATAAAATATCATGCCTTATTCGCCGAATGTTTAGGCAGAGGTGTCACTATAGTACACCCACATTTGACCTGTTATGTTTAAGTCCCATGAAAAAGGCTCGCCGCCTATTACCATCTACCGGGCACGAATCCAGGCTTCAGTGGGCTACTGAGATACTGCTGTAAATATGTTTATTTTTACATTTTACGACTTTCATTCCAATTTAAAAACCTTCATAAAATAAACACGTATTTAATCATCGTTCAGTTTTCCCATTATTCTTTCGACGCCGCAGTAATAGATACCCTGCTTTTGAGCTTATAACACCATTAGGAACTCCGCCGCGCCGGCTAGGATTAAATATTAATCCGATGTGTAAGTTTTTGAGTTAAAATCCATCTATCTATTCCAACATATTCGATGTTAACGAACTGGATTATTAATTATGTATGTAATTAATTACTGAAGTTGGTAATATGTGTACCTACGTATTGTTTATGTAATGTGAGTACACGAACATGTTATGGTACAGTGCGGGTACGAAATTATTAAGTAAGTAACTAAGTACATGAGAAAAGTAGGAGCAACTACTGTTAACTTTCGACTGACGTTAACTTTGCTTTAGCAAATCTCGGGCTAATTTCTTGGTACAATTATTTTCTTTATGAAAGTTAAATAAAGAGGGAGTGAATCGTTCACTGTCTTTGTTCTTTGCTTAGAAAGTATATTAACTAACAGTTTATTCCTGGCGGATCTAACCGATCTCCAGTTAATTCACACGGCACACAGTCTGCGGTTTGACCTGTAAACGAAGAGCCGTCTCTTGACGATTTTAGTCTAACTTTTCTTTATGTAAAGTCTAGCCAAAAAAGTTGGTCTAGCTAAAATTTTTGACGAAGATGAAATTCCATTGTATTATTTTTTTATATCTGGGCTCCACGACTCCCGAGTTTTTTGGGTACCAATGAAGACGATGATAAATAGTTTATTACTTTTTTACCACAAACACTTTCTATTATTGACATAAAGCCTAAGAGGCAATCCTTTCTGTTTTGTGAAGGCAATCGAGTAAGAACATGAATGGTTAGATAAGATTCGCATGACCTTGTGCAAAGGAAAAGGTGCCATCGGCGTTGTCATAGAAAGCGGCCAAGCATTGCCAAACTGCCAATGACGACAGCACTTCTTGCAGCTCTACAATTCTGCAAGATTACCTAGTGCCCAACTAATTAACTGTTTATACAGAAACCTATATTTTTGACGAAAACATATTTTGTAATGTTTCAAAACTAGCTGCGCCTGCGGTTGTATTCTCGTGACTGCGTAGACATTCTATTGGCATTATGTTGGCGTGATGTCATAGCATATGAGTCGTAAAATCTTTTACAGCTTTAAAAAAAAATTAGAACATCTTTGATTTAAGAATATAAACAAAAGAAAGTAGTTGTAATTCGTATTTTAAAATTGAATTTTCGAATAAGACTGGCACACATAAGACTTTATGCGAATGTTTCCACTTTACCATGTGTTAGAATTTAGTATGTACTACGTGGTCGTCTGCAAATTCCATTTGGCTACCTATGTAACGACCCACTCCTAAGGGATCAAAACTTATGTAGACGTGTGAGTTAAGGTGACAGTTGGCTTTAATTAAAAGCTGCTTTTGCCTGAACATACATATAAAGCATTTAAACCTACGAATACGTTCCTACAGAGACACTATGTTGTAAGTGAGAATACTGGCTTTCTCTAAGTGAATCACGTGAACTGCTAATCCTAATTCATCTCGATATTGACATATTTTTCCGCTACTACATACAGAAATGCCTTTTATGAAAACAGGGTGTTAGTAATTAAATTGGCAATGTTGAACGTGTTCAAAGCATTATTCACAAATTATGTAATTATCATCTTCGTAACGTTAGATGTCGCATCGTGAAAATTCCGTGTTGGTATAAGTCTTTAGACATTCACAAAGATGAGGTATTCCAGTGAGCCTTATGATATATTATTCTCAAAGACGATCATTAAACTCACCTAAAACCGAAGACAATTTCTACACAAATAATTACGTCAAGGGACATGTAGAGGAGAATGAAATATTTATTATCTATAGCACATTTTTATTAAAATGGATAAAAAATAGTGTCTATTTGGACGTCGAATTCATATCAGAATTTATTGGAGCCTAATCCTGCCTATTCGATTATTGGAATTCGAATTTTGACAGGTAATCCTGAATACGATTGAGCCGGGATATATTTTGCAGTTTGACGAGATATCGGTATTTAAATCGATTGTTAGCCAGGGCCAGTATTGATGGGTAGTTCTTGCTGGTTCTTCTCCATAGGAACTTACTGTTTGGTATGGGCAAGTAGCTTCAACTCTTTGACTGATAAAGTTCTTGTCTTTTCAAAAGGGCCTGTAAATAGTTGAATTGGAATAAAAGTTTTAAGTTTACAACATTGTAAACAGTTCTTGTCTTTTCAAAAAGGCCTATAAATAGTTGAATTAGAATAAAAGTTTCGAGTTTATTACATTATTTTAAAGATTGTTAATTCGTTTTATATCACAAATAACCCACACAGATCGCCAAAATAAATCCCAGAACTTGACGAAGCGAAAATGGACAAGAAATTATCCGTTGACCGTTCGGGCAGCTTAAGACGGATTAGTAGGGTTCTCAGTGGACAAATGCGTATGCTTATGTACCCGACATAAACATTTCTTTATTCAGTATGGCCGTATTTCAAGCGCCAACAGGATAATAAGGGTACTTTCGTTTAAAAATGTTCCGCAAATAAATTCCCTTGTGCGTAAGTAAGACAAAAAGTAAGATATACCTTTCTTGGCATGAAATATTAAGTTTAAGGATTTAGTAGGTACATATTATGTATGTTGTTGGTTAACAGCACGTGTAAGAAAATATAAATATAGATACCAAGTAAGTATCCGTGGAATCTACCTCTGGGGGTTGATGTTTACTTACTGGTCTCAAGTCATAATCAAGCGGAGCCTCTGAAGCTCCCGTGCTCGATCTACGTAGAAATTTCAATATTTGGTAATTGTACACAGCTCTACATTTCTTTTGTCAGTGTCAAAGAAAAGTAGCGTGAAAATGAGCGTAGAATGCCTTCAGCAGACCAATCGCCCCACCAGTTTTGAGAATAGGAAAAATTAAACCAATCAATTAATATGGATGACAATCGTAAGTAGTTTCATTTGGAGGAAAAAATGGCAAGACAATCAATGGAAACTTTTTTTTAACTAATAGTTTGCAGCATGGTTATCATTATCATAATGTCGTTAAAATCGTTATAAACTACTCATCGAACATGACAAGATGGCACCCTGTTATAAATATTGCTTTTCTGCCTTTCACACCTCACTTATAACATCAATATAACAATTATTTTCAATACCCACAGGTGACACATCTATAGCTTGCCAAATACATTTCAACAATACTGCCAAATATACAAACGAATACCCTATGAAGAGTTGTCCTTACCATCTATCATCAACCAATGAGTTTCATTAATCCATAGAATATTTGCGTACCATTAATGAAAAGATGAAACGGCGACGGCAACCCTGCAGTTTCAGGAAGCTTCATGAAACATTCATTTATCTGACTAAGTCGAGTTTAAACCCGGCTGGGTTCCGTAGATTAACACTGGTTTAATGTCCTTAATTAAGACAAATAAATTATTATTCAAGCTCGTGGTTCCAGCTTGTTTTATCACTTTTAATAAAGCAAGTTGTTGCTAGGGTTGTGTTTAGGTTTTGAACATAAACTATTGTATCCTGTCTCAAAACGAAAATAACACGTTTATTTTCAGTATAGATAGGCACTTAAGATCATTATAAGGTATATGTCTTTCCTACTGTGTTTTGGTGGCAGATGTTTCTTGTAAAATACTGGTATCATCTAGCTGCATCCGGTTGGACTGAAAACCGACATCGAGTAACAATTTTTTTTTAAACTTTACCCCACACTAGCACGGTATCACCTGTGTCGTGGGTGCGTTTACAAAAATACCAGACACGGAACAACTACCCCCGACTACAATCCCCGACTCGCAGCGCAGCAGCCATTCGTTCAGCTACTGCGCCAACCGTGCCGTCTCACCAAACTTTAAGTCAATCTTACAAAACCGGGACAGTTCCATTGATTTCTTCGTTAGACACGATCACATACATCCCTTACTCTCTTGTCTTGTATTGTGCTAGTAGAAGGTTTTCTCTCCCAATATTACATCCGATATAAATAATATTTATATCCAATTAGTGCCTTATTGAGTCTCAGTAGTGTTGACAAGGGATGTACACTGGGTACAGCCCCCCGAAACAGATGAGCGCCGATATTGGGCCCCTATCAAATTGTATTAGTTCGCAATTACACAACCCTTGCTTGTACTGGCTGATTGATTTAATTAATAACTAATCTACGGAGTTTAGGCAGACAATCTCAGAATTTAGTATTCAGTAGATAAACTCCTTGTTAAATTAGTTTGAGAAAATACACTATCTATCAGCCATTTATGAAGCCAAGATGTACTGCCGTTCTGTTTTTGTTTCAAGGGCATAGTAGGCAGAAATGGTTTGATTCCCTTGTCTGTAGCATTGACGTCGAATCCGCAATCCTCTTGACCCATAGGTATAAAGGGTGTAAAAAGACCCTTAACGAAGCCGAAAGGCACTTGTTCTCCCCGTCATTGCTATCATTTTTTTGACCATACCTGGGTGGGAACCTTCTAGTTACGGAAATATTGGGGGTCAAAGTTCAATTTTTTTTCACAAGTTTTTTTTTAAATACATGATTTTAATGTTAGATTTTTACCTTAAACACCTCCACGACCCCCGTACTATTCAATCCATCCACCAGCACAATGTTTTGAGTACGTTACATTGAGTCCTATTGTAAAACGTGATTTTTTACCAAAAAAAAAACTCGTTTCCCAGCAATAATTTTTGCGAAAAGTTACTTAGTTTGATGTACAGAATGCTTGGTTGACGGCTTCGTGAAGGGTCTGTTTACACCCTGTATGTTGGTAGTCACCCCTCAGTCGACAGTAGAATTTCTCAACCTGAAACATAAATAAAATAACATTAAAATCGCATTATGTGGAAACAAAGTTCCAAACCACATAAGTCATTAAGCTCGGGGTAGTAGTAACTCAAACAGATTTGGCACAGATTTCACCACAACACGGTTCACAGTTCCTCGTTGTACGCACTCAAAGCCACGCCAAACCACTAAGTAGACACGCAGAAAGAAATAAAACAACAGTTTTTTCAGGCTTTGTGACCTGGTCTGACCTGCAATTGTTTCAAAAGCACAGAACTTATTTATGCATGGGCAAAGTTTACTTTTGGTTGCAAGAAATTCACTAAACGCTATTAAATTCATTGTTATAATAATCAAATCATACATTGGGTTGTTGAAGAATCTATCATCATCTGCCTAGCCTTTTCCCAACTATGTTAGGGTCGGCTTCCAGTCAAACCGGATGCAGCTGAATACCAGTAATTTAAATGGAGCGACTGCCTATCTGATCTCCACAACCCAGTTAGTACTTGGTAATATAATACCCCTTGATAAGACTGGTTGTCAGTCTTTTTGGGCCACTGACTTCCTGTAACGGCTGTCAAAGGTCTACAAATGACACAGCCGAGACCAACGGCTTAACGTGCTTTCCGAGGCGCCGAGGAAACTTGGTATGTAATGGGTGGTCACCCATCCACAGACCTACCTAGGCAAGAACGGCTTAACTTAAAGATCGATCCGAGCGGCTTTTATTATTTAGCCACGAGCTCCTCACAAGAATCTATCAGTTTATCTAAAATATGTAAGCTCACAGAATAAATCTTAGTAACAAAAGTTACGACCATGCCTTGCGTTATATTCAGTTAGTACTCGCCTTGATGTTGAACAGAACTTGAAGTAATATGAACATGAGTTTCAGCTTAGCTGCAGCCACACACCGCAGCCATACACCGCAATAACGTGTTGAGTTCAAATCGCAATTTGCATAAGTCGTAGTTCCGTATAACACGGTACGTCGTGATGGCACACAAGTTACTAGGGAGCACCTGAAACATTCTACTTAATTGAGTGCACTAGTTTGTACTAAGCACGTTGTTTATTGTACCATTTCTGTTTCAAATCAAGAGAATACAGTAGGGGTTTCTGTCACCAATATTGTCGCATCTCTTTGCCTCTATTACTTGGAGATCTTTAATTTCCTACATTTTTTCTATGAGTCATGATCTTTGTATTCATCTTCTGAAACGTTAATTATTCACAAAATCAACAGCTCTCTGTAATGAATTTTCTTCTTGATTCTCTTCTATCTTCTTTGTTCGAATCAAATACTATCACGTTGAAAATAGTCCTTTCTATCCAACTGATAGCTTTCAGGGGTTGCTCTGTTAGAAAATTCAACTAATCTAATCTCATCAATTCTCTTTGGTAATTCACCATTAAATTATAGATGACCGCCAGCGACCTACATTCGAATATTGGTCACATATATGACACGAGGCTTTGTTAAATTCGACATAACTGGAGAGGTATTATACTTCGTCAAGTTATAACAAACGATGCCTGAAAGCGTTTGAAATTCAAAAGTTACGCACGTATGCGGGGCCTGTGATCTAATCTGCTCATATACAAACGGATTATCAGTTACGTAGTGTTATATCGCAATACCACAGAATGGAAACATTATGTTTTTAAAAGCGTAGTTTATGTTTAATTCCAAAAACTTAATTCACTGCGTTTTTCCACACTAAAGTAAAAAAAATGTACAGGAAAAACTGAACAAATCTTGAAAGCGACTTGCGATCATTACAATCACCATCCAGCTATTAACTAAATCTCGAGAAAGTCTCCCAAAAAACCATAGTTAACCTTTACTCCTATTAAACAAGTTTTTTGGCAGCTAGCTAGGTTATTACGATAGTCGTCGATGGTACGCCATATCTACTTCATTTCTTACGACCAAAGTCGCTAGCAAAAAAAAGTTGACAATCGTGACAACAAATCGGAACATTGCGTGATCGATCACGATCGAGATCTTTGTGATAGTGATGCAGAAAATTATTACACGCTTTATCTAATAGCATTTTTAGCTTCATAGTCGA
The DNA here is from genome assembly GCA_905220335.1 of Noctua pronuba. Classification (NCBI taxonomy): domain Eukaryota; kingdom Metazoa; phylum Arthropoda; class Insecta; order Lepidoptera; family Noctuidae; genus Noctua; species Noctua pronuba. The sequence goes on from LR999894.1 coordinate 7,005,736, forward strand.
CTGTTGAGGGTTGACTAAGAGAGTGGCTACGCCTATCGATGCGGAATTAGCTTGCGCTTGAGCCGAACTCAATGCCCAAGCAACAAAAGTCATGCCACGAAAAATACGTCGTTTGTCTCATTTTAGCTTGGATGACACAAAGCTCTTTCTAGCCAGTTCAAGCCGATGCTGCGTCGATAAGTTCGGTCGCTTACTTAGAAATCAAGTAAAATAACAACACGCCTGCTATACAGAAGTGTTAAGCAGAGTTATGTTTAAGTCCAAACTTAAACAACTCTGCTTAACACTTCGAGGTAATAGGTGGCGAGCCTATTGCCATCAACCGGGCACAAATCCGGACTCCGTGGCTGCTAGTAAAAAAATCCTGATGGAAAAACCCAATAATACTTTGCCCGACCTGGGAATCGATCCTAAAGGGCCTCACGCTCAGCACTCGCGCTCGCACAAGACCAACGAGGCAGGACATCTATTGGTAGTGATGTGAAAAACTTGTTACGAGCTTAATCTGCTCCATTTTTGGTTCCGTAGTCTATTGTCGATTAGGCGCCTCACTGGCTGATAGCACGCGTCAGATACGCCTAAAGTAATAAGATGAGACCTTCCTCTGTTTGACAAATCAGTCACGTCGATCCTCCATGTTGTACTAAACCTTTTTGGACCCTTTTTGGTATGACAGCATTATTATTGTTGTTCTATTTCTGTACCTAGTTAATCATTGTGCTTTATTCTCTTGAGGTTAGAAATAGGAGCATTTATACGTGTCTGAACTATTTATTACATTACCAATCTACTCGTATTTATTTGCTCGGATTTATTTAATATTTCATCCGTGAGCAGGACGATGGGAATTTAACTTTATGATACGCAATTATGTAAGACGATTAAAAGTCAATAAAAAATAAGTAAGCATGATGCATTTACTGTGGCATCATACAGTTTAAGGAGCGTAAATGATATACATAAATATATTACGTAAGTTATCATGAAAACCCTTGTAGTAATACAAATATTGTGTCCCATATCCAACTCTATGTGTATACTTATTCCCCGATCAATCAGATCAAAATACTGATATTCGGCCGCATCTGTTTACATTGGGCGCCGACCCCAATAAGCTTGGCAAAAAGACTGGCTTGATGATATTGATTGATCAGTATCAAATAACACACGCCAGGGAAAAACGAAAAGGGATACGGCGTTGTTTTATTTTCATTAATCAAAAAATCAATTGATTACGTTTATACAATGATACGTTATTTATGTCTAAACACAAGCTCGATAGCACAGCGCTGCGTGCGTATGATTGATATATTAATGTTGTTTCAAACAACAATGAAAGTCATGCGAAACACGAGCTTCGAATGTGACGTAATGTTCGAAATTATTTCCACTTGGCTGACAATACCTACAATCTATGGCCAATCAATATCGATTTCGACATATCGATTGTCAATCGATAAGTAGCTAACAAAAAGATTCAATTGGCCGTCTATTATAAGATCTAGTAAATCAATAAAGAAGAAAAAGTTGCTAAACAAACCTGCTTTGAGCGTTTTTTTTTGTTTGGACTCTAAACTTACTAATCGTCTAAATCTATTAGAGACCAAAATAGTGTTCCGCTGAAAGTGTTAGTGTAAGCTTAATTACAACACTTGGTTTTGCGGTAAGAAAGGGGGGCGTTGCGAGGATATGCTATCTGTCAGAGCCGTTTGTTAAATGACCCCTCTAAGTGTAGACCATTTTCACCGGCTTTTTGTATCACTTTGCCCAGCATGACTGCGGGTCAAGGATATTGTGTAATGGACAAACAGATACATTTTGTTCTCAGACGAAATTATCACAGTAATGTTTACACTACACCTGGGTAATGGAGCTCCATTGTCTTCTCAATTCGTGTTAACAAATTACGTGGAAAGCACATTTCCTCAAAACTTTCTATATTGGATAGGACTAGTTGAAACTTTTTTTTCACTTTTTGTCATCCAGTTCCGAATTGTCTTTTTGAGGGGTCCGTACTGAATACAGAATCAGGAGCCTATACTTCTGCGTCGATACATTTTGAGCACTCATCATATCATCATATTTTGCATCTTTTATTCATGCTTAAACAAGAGCTTAAAGAGGAAATATCCAATCACGAACCATCAATATGCAAAATCAGCTAAAGTACAATTGGTTCGCATAAATTCCAGACATAATCGAATCAGCACATAATTCGATTATGGAGAATGCGTTGTGGTGACGGCCACCGACACCAGGACTGTGGAGTGTGGACCACAGATTGTGAGCCTGGCTTCTGACGCGGAAAGCCTCCAGCTATCTAGGTCAGCCATGTATCAGAGACAAGCCGCAATCACGCGAATGACCACAAATTATTCTGTTCCCACAGTTTGAACGAATTAGCGATACTACGCACCTCTATTATGAGAATTTATGTAACTAAGTAGTTACGTATTACTTACTACGGCTGGCTGCTTGTTATTACGATGGAATAAAAGAACACCTGCCAGTTTGGTAGGAGGCCATGGTCAGATATGCGATCTGTTATATTGTAATTGTTGGGTAAAAAGAAACAGACTAAAATGAAATGGTTTTATTACATATGATAGAGATCTCTCGCTTCGTTCACGTTACTTTTCTTCGTATGAGCTGTAATATTAATACGATATTCAGAGCGATATTATAGAATGGTTGCTTATAAATTCTAAGAAGGAGGATTTTAATTTAAAATTTTTCGTTTTCCGGATTTGTGATTCCGCTTTTCTTTATTTGGGTCCAATTACAATGAATATTTTTTTACTAACTGTAATAGTACATAGGTACCTGAAGTAACCAAAAATAATGGAATTATTTTGTCCGACTATATCATTAGGCGTGTAACCTACTATCGCAGAAAAAATATGATCTAAAACTAATAACATAATGCATAATCAGGGGAAATGCAATCACCAGTTTATAAGCGTTGCACAATACATTGCATAAACTAATAGGCATTAAAACGCGGGCAACAATCGTGAGTGTGTGCCGATGCTTACTGAACTGTTGCAACAACAACTTGATGTAGACCGATAGGCTGATTGTGACCTATTGCTGAATTAAAATACATTTGGAATCGCCTATTTGTTTGCACAATTGCTTATGCACTTAAAATCAAAGCTATATGATACTTATTTCGAATACATAACTCTTTTTGAATATAAAGGGTGTAAAAAGACCCTTAACGAAGCCGAAAGGCATTTGTTCTCCCCGTCAATGCGATCATTTTTTTGTTCTAGACCATACCTGAGAACCTTCTAGTTACGGAGATATTGGGGGTCAAAGATTCAACTTTTTCACAAGTTTTTTTTTAAATACATGTTTTTAATGTCAGATTTTTACTAAACAACTCCACGACCCCCGTACTATTCAATCCATCCATCAGCACAATGTTCTGAGTGCGTTATATGAAGTCCTACCGTCAAACGTGATTTTGGACCCCCAAAAAAAAAAAGTCATTTCCCAGCAAAATTTTTTGCGTAAAGTTACTTAGTTTGATGTACAGAATGCTTGGTTGACGGCTTCGTGAAGGGTCTGTTTACACCCCGTATATGCTCAGCTAATTGCATAATATTATGAGGAGTTCGTGACTAAATAATAACAGCCGCTCGGGTCTATCTTAAGGTTAAGCCGCGCTTGCCTAGGTTGGTTCGTGAATGACCGCCCATTACATACCGAGTTTCCTTTGTGCCTCGGAAAGCGCGTTAAGCCGTTGGTCCCGGCTGTCATTTGTAGATCTTTGACAGTCGTTACAGGTTGTCAGTGGCCCGAAAGTCTGACAACAAGTCTTACCAAGGGGTGTCGTATTACCCAGTACTAACTGGGTTGTGGAGGGCAGATAGGCAGTCGCTCCATGTAAAATACTGGTATTCAGCCGCATCCGGCTAGACTGGAAGCCGACCCCAACAAAGATGGGAAAAGGCTAGGCAGATGATGATGAATTGCATAATATTCTTGTTGCAAGCACATCAATTTTAGGTAGGTATATCTAAACAAACAACCGGAATTAAAAGCTTTATTTGGTTTAATGTTAATAGTTATTGTTACAACATTAATTCATACAAATGGTTTACCAAATGTTTCGCTGCGCGGTTTGCCGCAGCGAATGCAAACCTAGGTATGTGTGTGTGTGTGTGCGCGCTAAAACCGCATACGGGTAAAAAAAACTGGCTCGTTTATTTTTGACACTGAGTTACTGAAAGACTTTAAAAAAAACGAAATGGTAGCAGTGGTAGGTTAACGAAAAAATTTCATACAGATTCTATAGATTTCACCGAAAAAACTTATGAGAGAACAGATTCTTTGGGAACCCACTAGTGCGAAAGTTGTTGTAAATTCCGCTTTTCTTAACAAATTGTAAGGCTACAACATAGTTTGCGAAACGAAACTCCTTTACTACAATGTTTTGAATGAAATATACGCCACAGTAACATGCTGATGGTCGATAAACACTTAAAGTACCTACCTGCTTAAGCAACTCTGTAGTGTACACAGGTACACTCGTAACTCTTCATTGTCTATTTACTAGTAAGTTGCCCAGTTTATAACTGGTATACACACATAAGACATGGATCTAAAGAACTGCAAGCCATAGAGAGAGACTTTCGTCCAGGAGTCGGATGATGCAAGATAAGGCTTGAATCACATCTATCAGTACCGAATTGCATTTTTCCATGGTCCTATCCTTTTCTGTCACTTAGAACCCTCATTTGCTTGAGCGAGAAATAGAGCGGGAGAACTACAGCACGCGGCAGCATCGACGATGCGCTCGGGCGTACTCTCTGTATCTGCATGGCAAAATGCGATTCCGTGCATCAACTCTAACACTAACAGTAGTAGGTAACACTGAAATAAGAAAGTTCATTAAGAATAGGAAAGCATGAGCAATATGTTAAATATACCAACAACAAAGAAAACTAATGATTTTAACATCAAATAGGTATCTAGCGTTCAGGAAAATTGTTATGGTCAGGAGTAGTTTAAAGTGGCAAAGATAAGAAAACAACAAATTAGTATAATTCACTCACGAAATCCACCAACTGGATAATTCGGAAACTATATAACTATAACAAACCGAATCGTTTGTTTGTCCACTCGAAGCGGACGCACGTAGACACTGAAATCACAATTACGTATTCACCAGAAGGCTCCATGTTTATGCAAAAAAGCATCTTCAATAGACTCTAATTGCCTTCGGTTTGGCTCGCTTTTGTGTCCGTAATCAACGCACTGCGATTGTTCACCCAACCCATTGTCCTCCTCTGTTTCGCCGACCCCTGGCTTTATTACGACATTTTTGTGAAGACACAACCCTAACAGGAAAATATTATGATAAAAGAACTTGGTAAAATATATGTCACTTTGTTTCTGACGCTCCTTATTATAAAGGGTGTAACAAGCAAGACCCTTAACGAAGCCGAAAAGCACTTGTTCTCCCCGTCGTTGCGATCATTTTTTTGTTCTAGACCATACCTAGGAACCTTCTAGTTAGGGAGATATTGGGGTTTGACCCCCGACTTTATCACAAGTTTTTTTGAGATACTTGTTTTTAACGGAAGATTTTTACTTTAAACACCTCCACGACCCCCGAACTATTCAATCCATCCATCAGCACAATGTATTGAGTGGGTTACATTGAGTTTTACTGTAAAACGTGATTTTTCACCCTAAAAAAAAGTCGTTTCCGGGCTATTTTTTGTGTAGGGTCACATAGTTTGATGTACAGCATGCTTAGTTGACGGCTTCGTGAAGGGTCGTTTAGTTTACACCTTGTATGCTTGTAGCTTGAGACGGTCGCCACAACGCTAATTGCCACTAATCCCTTACAATTAAATGCGTACTTATGAGGCTTCATATATTAATTACATGTACCTAATTAAGAGAAAATGCTGGAACGCTATGTCAAGCCAAGTTGCTTCGAAGTCCTGTATGGTTTTGTAAACATTTGTGATCGTATTTTCCATCAATAGGTACATATAGGAAATCTTAGAAAGGGACTGAATTGGCATACAAATGCTTATTCCGGAAAATTTTACGTTACAATCGCCCTTAGTTTAATTAAACCAATTGTTACCAAAAAGGTCTTTACTTAAAATGGGAAGTAAGAGTGCTTAAAATAACAACGTATTTTTTTTCATTGAAAGTACATTGTTATTATTATTTCATGAAGGCATGTGAACGGCACTTTTCCCGATCCTAATATTTTTAATAACAGCGACAGTCAATATTAAATATTCAGTAAATGTTGTCCGGGTAACGCAATTTTCCTATAAAATGTTGGCAAAATTTTAATTTGGTTGCGAAACAAAATTATGGCCGCCTTCGTATTTGTCCAATAAAAGGGCTTGTTTGTTGTTCAATTATATGTACATTGTTAGACAACGTGGAAAACATTAGTGGAGTAGATTCCCCGTAATGTACGAAGGAAAAGATACGTACATTTCTCTTATCGCCGACTCCGAAGTTTCTTTGTGCTATTCACAACGTTCTTTGAGAGCTCGCAAGGAAGGAGCAAATATTTTTGGGTGTTAAATCCATTACCGACATTATCAGCGAACTCTCAAACCATATTTTAACACACTTTTTGCCGTCTATACGTATGTTGAGTTCATTTCCTTTTCATTTGCGGTTTCTCGGGCTGATATTTTAACGGCTGTTTGTATTTAATGCAGAGGGATTTCAAATGAAAGAATAACATGTTATAACAACTCATCAGACTAAAATATACATTGCACTCAAATACAGTCTCATCCCAACCCAGATGATGTTCCATCTTACAAGACAATCGTATGCTACAGCTTTATATGTTACAGTGTAGTTGATTGTCTTCGTTTAAAGCTTATTTCCTTCCATTGCCTATTAAATAAAGGTGCAGGAAATTAAAATAAATAAATGGAAATAACAAATATAAATTACACAATGAATAAAGTTTTTAATTAAACTATGTTAAATGTGCTTCAGTGCCCCGGGATTATGCAATGTAAAAATTCTTCATTTTCAGAACGCTAAAATGAAGCGTGAATTTTTATAATTGATGAAATTTTCTCTCATAAAACCGTAACTGCAATATGAATTTCGTTTGGTTTCAGGTATTACTGCAGTATGGTGAATGTGTGATAAATATTTAAACACTGTGTTCAAAGGAAAGTTTCAGTGATAATTCTAAGATGTGCATAAAAACAATTGATACAAGAACGATGTTTATCGCGACGATACTAGTGTTAGTGAGTGTTGTGGGTGCAAATGTGAACACTACGAGTGTGTCGGGGGCATCCCGCATGGCTTGGATGAAGTCCTTGATGGACCATCACAACTGGATGGAGTACATCAACAACGGCAGCCTGGCCTTGCCTCAAAAATGTGAGGCAGATCTGAGGACCTACCTGACAGCACTCAATGACGGACAACTATGGGCCTCGAAAAGTAAGTTAATATTTTTAAAATTATAAAAGTTTTGCATATTTGTTTTTACGAAATGGAGTTTCTTTCGATTGGTGCCTTTTTACTTGCTACCTACATGTTATGTGGGTAAGGCCGTGTAATTATGTACATAGTAACTCTTGAGACATGAACAAATTAGTAACACACGGTAACGCAGTAACGTTCGCGACCCATCTTAAGCTAGGTCTACAAAGTAATAATTTAATTCAGCAATCAACTTATTGTTGGAATTTCTTTTTTTTTTTGTACACGTTCTGCAATGATTTATTAAGTAAAATATAATATCGATGGTTAGGTATTTAAAAATAATAAAAAGACATATTTGAAAAACAATTTATTTTTTAAACGAGTACTCAAGAGGATAGAAAAAAAAAATTTTTTTTTAGAACTTCAGAAAATTTTTCGGGATTACTCTGCCGCATACGGTCTCTATATCTCTTTTGTTTTTCAGCGGCCGATAACGGAGCCATCTGAAAAGATGAAATAACATGCCCATTCACCACCCGCATACAATGTTATGATAATACATAGTTAACGGTCAAGATGACAACCACAACTGTTAATAGCTGTAAGACTTAAAAAGTGATTTGGACCGACCAGCGGTACACCTTTAAATTTGGTGTTCGAAACCAGTTAATCAATCCATGCAAACTAATAAAAAAGAAAAAAAACTAACAGTTGCTATTGTTTGTAGTGATAAAATATAAGCTCGGCAATAGCTACTAAACAAAAAATAGAAAAAAAAACAGTTAACAAATAGAGAATAAAAAGATGCTGATAATAAATTTTACGATGATCACTATTATATCATGATTCATATAATCATTTGTCACAATATTATCGATATCAGCAGAGTATTCAATGAGTTATTAACAAAAACTTTCTTCGGACAAAAAAATAAACGAATTGTGCAATTTTACACGGCTTTACCCATGTATGACTCATGAGATATTAATTCCATTGTATCAGAAAACCGTTATATTCGTAACTAATCTAATAGTCCAACCGATTGAAACAAATTGCACTATCAACGTTAATAGTTTTTGATAACTTGATTTATAATGGCTGTGGTATTCTCGTCAAATCGGCTCCTCACTGCAGTTGCATAAGCGTCAGATAAGAGAAGTAAAGAAAGCAGCTGGAAGCGAGCAAGCACCCGCCGCCCGCACCCCTAGCCATGCCGCATCTAGGTCGCTGCATACCTTACAAGTTTCATATGAAATGCCAGCAACAAAATTACACTTTTATATATTTTGGGAGAGGTAACATTATGCATTTATGCATAGTCCACGCAAATGTAGTGTCCACCTACAGAATTATCTCGCTAGAAGAGAAGAGGTTTCCTGCCCGTTTCCTCAATAATCTTTGAATATTATCATAGATTTGGGACCAATTCCATAATTCTTGTAATCCCTTTAAATGCAGCCACAATTTGCTAATGGCAGCGCTAAATCCGAAAGTAATAGGGGATAATCTCTTTCACTGAGGCCGGTTTTAATTCCGTGATAAGAACTTCTCCGACAGAACATTTCAGGAAACGTCGGGGTTTGCTGTTTATATAGTAGGTAGCTCCGCCGAATTATTAGGAATCAGAGCAGCCCCCGCCGGCGAGGCGCAGGCGCGATGTTTTCATTCGCATCACATCCGATCATTACTGTCCGTTCATCCTCACCAATCATGCATAAATGTATTCAGGAATAAATCTTCAAACGTATTAATATTAAACAGGCGGTGAATGTATATTGGATTTCTGATGGGATTTATTTATCGGCAAGTGTGCCAACTTGAATGGCATGCAACAGCTTGAAATAACTTGAGTGCAGAGAACTCATTTCCTCTCCAATAGATTATTATCCTGAGCTCTGAGGTAATTTTTCCGCGCTGCCATTGCCAAGCACCCTTCGTATGTCGTAAATATCGTCCGACCTCTTGAATCTCCGCTGAACATGACCAAAATGAGGATCATATCTTTTCGTCACGGTCACTGTTTGATTCCAATATCATTTATAACAGCTCTATGGTTTCCCATCGGATTCTTGACTGGCTTCATTCATCTTGTATCTCATCTCGAAGGTAATAGAGCAAACAAACTTTACCTCACTCCGAATGATTCATCATCTGTTTCGAAACGTTATTAATCATAACGGAAACTTTATCTTTTCTATGTGTAGTTGATTACTTTTAAGCACTTTAATATAAGTATCTTTCAGGACTTCTAATTACTAACCTTATTACCTACGTAAATATTCGTTCTCACCTGTATCTAGTATATTTAAGGGCTGACAAAAAAGCTTTCAAGTAATGAGTATGGAAAAACAATTACAGAGCAAGCAGATGTGTACTTTAATTGTATTGTCAGACACAAAGCAAGTGGAATAATTTCATTCCAGGGCCTTTTGTTACGGCATTTTAATTTAAAGATTGCCCTACGGCACTCGCATTTTTCGAGTTAAATTACTTTAACATTCCATGGAGAAGTTTCTGAGAGGTCAAGTACCGTGAAGTAGAAAACTAAAAGAGGTAGTGAGGCAATCTGCCTCCCTTCTTATACTTGCTTTATTCTAGCTTAATATTTCAGAGTATATAAGGTGTTATTCTCCGTAGAAACCTACAAGAAAGTAAATAAACACACGTTTATTGCGAAAACCGTCTCTCAGTGACTATTTGCCAATGTTCTGTCGTTGTGCTATTTTGGGATCAAGGGAGATTCACCATGGAAGCAAAACGGCTGCAATATTGCTATTGGTTGCCATCTGTGCAAATACTCGTAGATTTAATTTTCAATAAAGTTCTAACCAGTAACCACAGAGAGGCTGATGTCAATATGTTCGACCTAATATTTTATCCGTTTACAAAACTGTACACAGTTTTATTGTACAATAATACACATGTGGACATAAAACAATAAATGTACAAACTAGCAATGCATACGTATTTATTATAATGAAGGCACACGCACATCAATATAATCTCTGATAGTTGGATTAGATTGATGTAACTTTGATTGTATCTGTGATTGTAACGGGACATTAGTAAGACAGTGAAGCGTCAAAGTACGGAACTCGCCTGAAGGGAAAGCAGAGACCTCACTCAGAGCCAGGGCTTAATCGACTGCCAATCATTCGCAGAGAATCTTTGGATTCCAATCATTCGGTCAATTCGTGACGTGGCTAGTTCATTGTTACTAATTCCAATAAATTCTTTCCTCAGTACTTTCGCAAGACAGCACTACCCAATGTCTGGAGAGTTGAGATTTACGTGTATCGCGGCCACACTATAGTTAAGAGGGTTGTAAATAACGTGTAAAACTCGGGTTATCTGTGCTCTGCAGCAACATGCCTCGGCTGACATTAACTCTGACAGCAAATCATACATCCACCGCCGTAAATGGTTGCAGATCTAATAAACGTTTTGTATAGAGGTGGAGCAATGGATGTAATCCTACTAATATTGTAAATGTGAAAGTTTGTGGAATGGATGGATGGATGTTCGTTACTCTTTCACGCAAAAACTTCTGAACGGATTTGGGTGAAATTTAGCATACAGATAGCTTATAACCTGGATTAACACATAGGATACTTTTTATCCCGGTAATATGGTCCCGTGGGCAATTATTAACGCGGGCGAAGCCGCGGGCATAAGGTAGTCTATTATAAATTGACTGGCTGACTGTACAAAACGAATTTATTGAAATAGAGAACTCATTCTCGCGAAATTAAATCTGCATTATCCATCTGCTCCCTGCAGCGAATTTACACGGCTTTAAAATGTACAACAAAAGCGGGAAATGGGGGGAATCTATTACGTCACATTACATACAGCGGGGAAAGATTTCAGGGAAGTGGTCCGCAGTAAATGAAGCTAAATGAGCGCGCTCAGACAAATGAATAGGCGAGGTGATGCTGCGCGCCCGTTCGAGCAAATGTACAACTATCTGGAAATGATGTTTATTGTGCGGTTTCGCAGCGAACATCTCATTTATTTAACACGATTGCTTGTGTACCTACTGTTGAACAATGCGCAATACTTAGGTATTCGGGTAAATTAACATGTCCCTATAAATTACCCTATTTCGCAATCGGTAGGGCGGTAAATCGGGAAACACAGGGCAATTAAGTTCTTGGCATGATGGCGTAGTACCGTTTTACCTACAAATTACGTGATTTGCATCTTACTAAATGGCTGTACAATCAGACACAAAAGTAGGTTACCTCTAACCAAAGGTTTAAAGGAGAATTATAAATGCAAACAAGCCGATTAATAAATTTTAACTTTTAAATAGTTTTACACTCACATAAATAACGCTTCTGTCAAGATTGTATAAATTCATGCCAAACTCGGTGAGAAATCACCAAAGCATTTTTTAACGAAGACAGAAAACACATTCCACAAAATCTATAAATATTAATGCAATAGCCCCATTAGTTTGTTATATTACCTCAAACAAATACTTCACAATTAGAAAAGAAAGAAAAAAAGGCCAAAAACGAGCATTTGAGAGATTTATGAAACCTTTTCGAGTTTTGTTTACTCGTAAGACACGAATATGATTATTTTCGCTGGAAATAAACCGGTTTTCCGAACATTGGGGTCCATAAATCAGGCAAGTCGACTTATTGTGAAGTAAACTCGCGCCCACCTGAAACTTTGCTCGTTGAAGACAGCTTGTATTGACAACTGAACGAAGCTCTACTGAAACTAAGGGAATACACTCCTGAATCTATGGATAAACCTTTTAAATCACGTCAAAAAATAGGGATTCATGGGCATAATCAAAAATCTTCCTTTATTTAAAAAAAAATCTCTCTTATCGTTTGGCTCATCTTTGAAGCCAAACAGCCTAGTTATAACGAAAAAATTGGTCTTTTGCTATTGTTTTTTCAAACCCAAAGAAATGAATGGAGAGCCAGGCCAATCACACGAGCAACTGAGCAACAATCTGAGTCTGCTAGGAGCCTACATGTGTTTATTAGCAAGCACAGCCTTCGGGGATTACGAGCAGTAGCTATTAATGCATATGGTAGGAACTGGTCATCTCTTAGCTGCAATGCTTAATTTTTATTTATGTACTGTTCATTATATATTTTTACTCTGGACGCTCTTAATGTGCACGTCTTTCTACATCGTTCTCATAAAAAATGATGTAACCAAGAAATGTAACAATATTTTGATTGAAAAGAGTGTCCATGGAGTTTCTTGCTCATTCTTCTCCATAGAGATCTACGCCTTGGAATGGGGCAACTACAGTACTTTCACAAATTATTATGCCTTGTGTCTGTGACTGTGGCGTCGCTTCCTTTGTTTTTTGTGACATTCAAAAGTGCCTGTAATGGTCTAACTGAGATAAATGCTTTGAGTTGAGTTTGAGTTTTACCAGGTACCAGTGTCTTCATATGGAAATGTCTGCAAAATGTGGTGATTTTGGTTCATTTTATGAACAGGAAATTGTTTAAAGACAGTTATATATCAGAACAATCAATAGTTTTTCAGCAGCTTTTACTCTTCACAGCCTTGACAACCGATTATCATGGGAATGTCTCAACTTCGGCAATGTGTCCCAAACACTTGAAATATTCATTTGAGGACTATCCCAGGCTCCTTCGGACCAAGAAGGAGACGTAAATCATTGGACTACTGGGAATAGGCTGTGAAAAGTGGATTGAAAGGTGTCCGTCCTTAATTTATTTAGTTTTGTCTTGTTTCAGTAAAATAACATGAATTATATACATACATAACATCACGCCTGTAATCGCCGAAGGGTTAGGCAGACGCGTACCTAATAGTACACCCACATTTCGCCAGTTATGTTTAAGTCCCATGTCGTAAAGTCATATTGTAAAAAAGATGTTACAAAGGGCTTAAAGCTAGGTTCAAACATGGACCCTGTAAGGGCACAGCAAAAATATGTAATAGGGGACGAGACTATTGCCATCAATCGGGCGCAGATCCATCCTTCGTGGCTGCTACTAACAGATTCTTGATGGAAAAGCCCAATAAAACTTTGCCCGACCCGGGAATCGAACCCAGGACCTCATGCTCAGCATCGTGCTCATTTTACATACATAGGTAGGCAGACACCACAAAACGCCACCTGCTACGATCCTTACATACTCCTTTTGCCTCGTCCACGTCCATACATCTGTCATACACCTGTATTTTCTGAAGAACTTTATGAAGGTCATTTTATGAAATTTTCAAGTCAAGGTCATTTTATGAAATTTTCAAATCAAGGTCATTTTATGAAATTTATAACGATTTCATTGATTGTGTTTCGAAGCTAGGAATAAAAAAAATACACATGAGTTTAGTTAGATAGGTGCTCTTCGTAACACAGATCGTGAAAATCAGAAACTCTAAGACAAAGACGTACTCTTTTATATCTTCCGAAGTGCTAGTACCCTGGTACTCCCACAATAACCGTTACAAACAGAACAAGACCCACATAAAACCGAACAGAAATGTTTTACTTGTGTTAATGTAAGAAACAAACACAACAAGAATCTATTCATTGTTTTAGTGCCTACAAACACGCTTAGATTCACAGTTAACGAAGTTAAATTATCTTGTAACACTACAAATAGCGTAAGTTTTCATGGATTCGTTTCAGTGTTTGTTTAATGTGGCAACACTGTTTGTGTGGGCATTTGACTTAACAATTTGTACCTTAGTTCGTACAACTGAAGGTTTATTTGCAGAAGTTCTACTTTTAGAATGATCAGTATGTATTAAGATGTGATAGGTATATCAAGTTATCCATCCATTCATCCTTAATGCTCACCGAGGTGTAAGAAACGATTAAAGTTATCAATTAGTCCAATTAATTGCGTTAAATCAAGTTTAATTAACCTCCATTTCGATCATAAAGAGTGTTATATTGTCCATGTTTGATCCTTGATACAACATAGGTACTAACATCATAACATCACGCCTTGTAATCCCCGAAGGGTTCGGCAGAGGTGTACTTAACAAGTACACCCACCCACATTTCACCAGTTATGTTTAAGTCCCATGTAATAGGGAGCGACTAATACCATCCACCGGGCAAAAATCCAGTCCCCATCGCTGCTACTGAGAAATTCCTGATGGATAAACCCAATAACACTTTATCCGACCGGGGGGAATCGAACCCAAGATCTCATGCTAAGCAGTCGCGCTTGTGACCACTAGACCAACGAGGCAGTCAAAATAGGTATACAACATAGGTAGTTGTACCTATGTTGTGTAGGTACTATAAAAATAAATTCCTTCATTAACTTGATTTTCTCCCCGTCATACAGTTAATGATTTCTAGCCACCTATGTACATGTTTACTGTGTTCGTATAATACGTAGTTTTCTATTCGAAGCTGTGCGGTTTCAGGCGGCAACGTCCCGATATGTAATTTATTTACCGCCAACCTTTGTCGTAGGCATCGTGTACACGTACTTGTGACGCAACCCTTCGGGGTTCACGGCCTATACTCACCTTTATTTCGCAATTATTTACAGACCAGACCCACCGGAGGACACTTCGCTTTAAAGAAGATTAGTTTTTTAATTTACGCCCCTTTGTGCGAGATAAGAGAGAACTTTGAACGTAAACAATATGGTACTTAAACAGTTTATTTAAATATTCATTTATTTTAAGGGGTCAACATTTGCATTATTTTTAAAGTTTTAGTAGGATTGGAGGCTATTTTGGTAACTTTTATTGTCTGTCTTTTCTTTCTCTTGCACTTTGCTAACAAAACGTGATTAATCTGTTTAATTTGTAATTCAAGAGTCCATTAGTTGCTTAATAAGGCTTGAAGAGCTCGTGGCTAAATAATACTAACAGGCGCACGGGTCGATCTTCAAGGTTAAACCGCGCTTGCCGATGTCGGTTCATGAATGGGTGACCATCCATTACATACCGAGTAACCTTAGTGCCTCGGAAAGCACGTTAAGCCGTTGGTCTCGGCTGTCATTTTAAGATCTTTGACAGTCGTTTCAAGTAGTCAGTGGCCAGAAAGTTTGACAACCAGTCTTACCAAGGGGTATCGAATTACCCAGTACTACTGGTTTGCGGAGGTCAGATAGGCAATCGCTCAATGTAAAATACTGGCATTCAGCAGCATCCAGGTTAGACTGGAAGCCGATACCAACATAGTTGTGAAAAGGCTAGGCTGATGATAATTGCTAAATAAGGAACTGTAGTATATATGTACCTATTACAAGCATGGCAACTGTATGATACTCGTATATGACCAAAATATAATCTGTTATTTCACGTTAGCAGAAAACGTTTTTAAGTAAGTTTCAGGCACAAAACAAACTTGAGCTTGTGGAACTGCTGTAACTTTGAACAGTCACCGACAAATGTAAATAACCTTCACCTGCTCGGACAGTGAAAGTAATCTGCACAGCGCGAGCTTCGCATTCCTTCACTGATTGCCCTGGACACTGAAATAGTAAGATTGCAGTATTATGTGACGCCAAGATGTTTAAGTTTGTTCAAACATTTACTAGTACGGTACTACCCAACTAATCTGGATTTTCCTACGTCATCTTCATTTTCCCAACTATGCTGGAGTCGGCTTCCAATCTAACCGGGATCGTGTGCAGCTGATACCAGTATTTTACATGGAGCGACTGCTTGTCTGACCTCCACAACCCATTTAGGTACTAGGTAACACGGTACCCCATCCTTGGTAAGACTGGTTCCTAATCTAGTTTGGTCATGACATAACATCACGCCTGTAATCCCCGAAGGGTTAGGCAGAGGTGTACCTAATAGTACACCCACATTTCGTCAGTTATGTTTTTAAGTCCCATGTAATAGGGGGCGAGCCCATCAACCGGGCACAAATCCAGACTCCGTGGCTGCTACTAAGAAATCCCTGATGGAAAAACCCAATAACACTTTGCCCGACCCGAGAACGAACCCAGGACCTCATGTAATCACGTATTGGCTATCGTAATGCCTACGTGGATTATGGTTATTTTAAAGCAAATAACCTGTGGGATATTGTTAGGACTTTGTGGACCCTTAATGTGCCTTTGAAGCGGCAAGGCAGAGGACTCATTAAAGAGGTCGGTCTATAATTTGGATGTATTATTAAAACTCTTCAAAATGTTATAGCAGGTCAATGTGTCAAATCTCACTAAGTGCGATCGTTTCAGTTACGTTTTCCCAGGCGTTTCTTGTATTTCGCAATAGACAGTTTCGTCATTCGTTGAAATTGATTTAATACGTCCGAATACAGATCCGTTATGCCCTTTCTAATTTCACACCGTTCCACTCGGTGTACATCTACTACACAATATCCGACAATATTTAGACAGATTGCAATAAGAGATGTCCCACAATCAGTCAAATGTTCTCGGAACAAATATTACACATTTAAATGTGTTTGGATTTCAATTAACGTAACGATCCTCGTTGGTGTAGTTGTCGCAAGCGTGACTGCTGAGCATGAGGTCCTGGGTTCAATTCTCAGGTAGGGCAAAGTGTTATTGGGTTTTTCCTTCAGGAATTTCTCAGTAGCAGCCACGGCTGTCTGGATTTGCACCCGGTTGATGTTAATAGGCTCACCCCCTTGTACATGGGACTGAACATAATTGGCGAAATGTGGGTGTATGTATTAGGAACTGCCTAACCCTTCGGGGATTACAGCGTGACGTTATGTTTTTAACACTTAATTCCATTTTAATTCATTGTAATGTAACGTCTACGATAGACGTCTATTGTATGTTGTGAAACCAAAAATTCATTGACATGTCATTTCCTGTATTAAGTCGATATCCGTTTACACCACCTTTCCGCGTAAATATTACCGAACTGCGGTCCGTGCAGTGAGAATAAGTTTCTTAACTCTCCGCTGACGTGGACCTACGGGTTAGGTACATGACTTACATAATACACGAACTAGTTTACGTAGGTATCCAGTTATGAATGAAATTATGAGAGCGACCTACTTGGCGCATATTTCGTGGAGATGATCATGTTTGCGCGATGTAGCGCGGCGGCGTGCCCCTGCATCTCTCGCGCGCTTCAACTTGATGCGCCGCTGAGTTTGTTCCACGTGGAACCGGCCAGTGAAATAATCATCTAAAAAATAATCGACTTCCAAAAAAAAACACTAAAAAGTGCAGAATAACTTTACTTCCGGAATTCGGTGACTTTTGTTTGTTTCATTGACTTTTTGCCACCAACTTCCGGAAGAAAAAAATATGTATTATAGAAGATAACTCATAAACTGCCCAAGCAATGTAAATAAATAATTTAAATGGGACCACCACGCGAGCTTCCCAAACAAATGCTGCCAAATGGAAAAACAATCACGTAAATCGGACCAGAAATCACGGAGTAATTAGGTAACAAACATTTTAAAAAAACTGCCGAATTAAGAACCTCCTCCTTTTCAGAATTCGGTTAAAAATAACTTAACGTACCTAACAGGCCAGTATTTTCTGAACGAGCGCGAACGGTAGCTGCACCACAGTAAGGTCCCCCGAACATACAGCATCAGTTGGATGGATGTTGCTATCCACCTGCTCTTACTGAGAAAAAACTGAACGTTTTCCTACAACGGCTGAGTATTAATTCGTATTTTAGGATGAACTAAACTGTCTGCAATATCCAAGTTACGTACACAAAGACATACGAAATGCTAGAAGGCAGTAAACATTGATAAACCTCCTCCCGATTAACAAGACCGCAACGCGTTCATGTTTAATTAGAGGTATTATTGGAACACCGACATTTCTCTCATGCGGAGCTATCCGGCAGACACAAAGGGAACAGCCTGTTAATGCCTGAATAATGCAAACTGTTCCATCACGGGTCTCACCTCTTTGTTTACCTTACTGTTCGTTAATACCTTCATTCGCAGTATATGCTTTATCTGTTATTTTCAGCAACATTCATTTTATACTGCAAATGCGCTTTTGTTTCACAGATTATCAGGAACTTACTGAACTCCTGATTCGCTTTCAAAGCGTTTTGTATTTCTGCTACGACTTCTATTATCATCATCCACAGCCCGACTTCACCCACTGCTGGGTATGGGCCTCTCTTTGTTTGTGCCAAGTTCCACGGTTCGACTTCTATTATAGCAGTCATCATTCTCCTGCCCTTATCCCAATTTATTTGGGGTTGGCGCAGCATGTCTTTTTTTTTCTCGACTTCCAGCAGTATTGACAGACCATTTTCGATATCTTTTTCGTTTTTGACTTTTGCCGTATCGCTGGTAGAGTGCTACTTTTTCTAGGCCTGGTGCTACCTAAATAGTATTTTACGTACTTTTAAAGTTTTTAATACGAATTTGGGTATTTAAAACTTCAATTAATATCGTGGACGACAGTTTTTGGACTTTGTGGGCAATGTGTCCTTATTAAAAGTTAATCTTCAACAATTCCCTTGAAAAGCTTGTCGATTTTGTAACTTACTGTCGATTTTGCAGCTATATCAGCTAAATGCATACACATAAATCTGGTATACCATTCAGTGGTTAGTCGGCGAGTGTTTTGGTTCAAGCTGTCGCATGTTGTAAGGAACCGGTTCCGTTCACGAACAATCGATGGAATTGTAACGCGAAACGAATAAATTCTAGATTTACAAACACTGCATATATAGAGGTTTAGCACATAAATTATAATGTTGTAAGTAGGTAAGGTACATAGAAATATATCTATCTATGTCATGGTAGTTATTACTGACGTATGAACTACTAGATAGGCCAAAGTCAATTTCGCAGATTCTCATCTAGTCATTATTAGGTTAGGCGGCCATTGTATAATATTAATACCGCACTTAATAGCTTGAATTAGAATACGCAACTGGAGCGTAGGAAATTACACGCATAATTCGGATATACGTAATATTCTGTGTAGTAAGCAAAGTAATAATAGATAACGATTTAATTAAAATACAAAGAGTTCTCTTTATTATAGAGACGAACCTTTGCGAGTTGAGAAACGTGTGCGCACCGGCTGGTGACGTAAGGCGCGCGCGCACCCGCCGGGGCGCTGCGGCCGCGCGAAGCCAACTCTTGCGCAAAATACGCCTCATAACGTGTAAATCGCAAATTTCATAAGTAACCCGTGAAAGTAAGCGATTCATTTCACTCACACGCACCGCTGCGGCGCGCGGCGGCTCTTGTTAAACAAGCCACGCTCGTACACTTGCGGTGACATAATCTACGTCAATCTCATTCCATCAGCTGCTTAACGGCTATCTATGTGTATTTTATGTTAATGTTACGATTATTGTATGTGTTCTTCGCGTTTCAAATGAGGCGCCGGTGAATTTCTCTTTGGGAACTAGAGATAGTTTTCTGTTTCCGTGTTATTGGCTCTCCACAATATGTTTTTTGTTGATTTTTCTTTTCGAACAAGATTGGAAATGGGTTTTCATCCATAAAAGTTTAAGTTCGGGATTGGAACAGAACTCGATAAATGCTATAAAGTAGCTAAGTTCTTATTGTGTCGGATGCAGTAGTTCCGCCAGTCGGCGAGCTATGAGTAAGCTATTATGCTCTGCATCCACTCCCAGCGGTGTAAGCGTGACGGTTATGTTATGAAATTAATTGCTCATTGCATGAGGAAAATTGACACTGTTATTTTCTGACGAATATCTTAACCAAGATCCGGTTGAGAAATTTATATTTCGAGGAATTGAAATGTTAATATTAATAATCGTATAATATAGCTTTAGGTAATAAGTAGCCATTATGTATATAAACCGACAAAATTAATGATGATGAGGTAACTTGACTGACGAGCAACTCCAACTTTTTCCACTCTAATCGATTCACGAAACTTTTATTCGATATTCCATATTTAGCTATTTTTTGTTCAGGCTAATGTCGAGCCATCCTGAGTGCCATTTAAAAAAATAATCAAAGCGTAATCTAATAAGGTCGAGAGTCTAATAAAGCGAATGGAGAGCTTCCTTATTTGATCCGTTTAAGGTATTAATAGAGCTATCATTGGAAGCGCTATCAACCACGATGTATAATTAATACGGGAGAATCGATTAAGCTGCACAGCTTACGTACTATGTTGGTGTATTGTACAGTGTAATAGAGTTCCAAGCTATCCGTAATTTGATAATGTAGCGTCCGGACTGCCTAATATCTAATCTGATTCAACATTCTGGTGGAGATAAATATTGGCTTGCGGAAAAAGCTTTCGTGAATGAGGAAAATGTTTCATAAATACGCAATACGGCTATGGATAGTCTTGAGACCTCGTTGCAAAGGTAGAATTTATTTAATTAAATCTTAAACAAGTTTCAGGAGAAAATAGATTTGATTTCACAAAACTAGGTAAAACCTTTTATTTACGAAACCACATAAATGCTTAGAACTTCTCCTTCCACATCCAGTGCACCTAAGTTCTAACCTTCCATTCTAAAGATCTTGTTAGACCTCAGTTGCAAAATCCACTAAATCTTAAATAAATAATTGTGGTTCGTGTCTCAAACTGGAATAACCCACGCTGAGCCAACAACCACTCATTGTGAAGATGTTGACACGAAATGAGTGCGTGCATCTACTAGCACGCACTGCAATCTGTGGTGTCAGTGCCGACGGCTGCCGGTTGCCTCACCACGACCACACAGCGGCCGAGTGGTGTAAGCCAATCGGTCAATTAACAGGAATTTGCCCAATATTTCACAACACGTGAACGTCAATCCTTTGTAATGAAATATTTAATGGCGGCTAGCAAGTGGAACGGATGTATGGACACAGTGATGTTTATAGGTCCCTAGAAAGAGCGAGCGGGTTATTTGCCAACTTTATTTTCGTTGCGGGTACGTTTATTGGACTCCAGCGAATATTCGGGTTTTTGCAACGAGAGTGGCCAGTGCTTTTGTCACGGACATTTGTTTGTTTCAATAGTTTGATGACAACTAGCAAAGAGTATCTGGGTATCCTTACGAATATTATAAATGCGAAAGTAAGTTTGTTTGTTTGTTCGTTACCTTTTCACTAATAAACCACTGTACCTATTATCCTGAAATTTTGCCAAACGTTGTCAGGTGTACAGAAACGGATAGGGTACCTTTCATCCCGAAAAATGTACTGTTCCCGAGGAATACAAACAATAACGTTCTTATGTTAATAGATGGCGCCACGTGTCTTTTGAATCATGATTGAATTATGTTATTACAAGCAGAGTACAACCCGAATTGATTGTCAAATCCTAAAGTAACGCGAACGAAGCCGCGGGCAAAAGCTAGTCTTGTATATATGTCGAATTTAAAAACAAAGGCCATAATATCACCACAGTTACATATTGTGTGGTTTTCATCATTCCAATAACTCACTAATTTTGATCTCGTTACAAACACCGTGTAAATCAATATCTTGTCCTTCAAAATGTTTGTTTAGGAGCAATCCGTAAGTATCCACTTCCACCGATTTGTGAACCCTCGAATATTTTCGAAGAGGAAAGGGCTTCAAAGTAATAAATAACAACATAATCAAAATATCAAATTGAAGTGTCATCCACGTTGCCGCAAATTACTCGTTGTTCGCGGAACGTCATTTTTGAAAGGTTGCCGCAACAGCAGTGTTTTCAGATTGGTAGGTATATTGTTATATTGTATTCAGGCAACAAAACATTTTTGTAATAAAGTTATCAATATGCTGATGCGATACATGCAAGTATGTAAGGCTTTCAGGGGGTCTACCATGACGCCAGTGTGGGAAAGAGATGGCGCTAGACGACCTGTATAGCTCTGTCTCTTTCCCACACTGGAATTACTCCTGCTTTAAGACGGCATGGTAACCCCCTGATTAGTCTAGAAGTTACTTTTTTTAAGTTTAACGGTTTGCAAAATATATTCTAAAATTAAACAATATAAAAGAGCCTAGGAAGGAACTTATAGCATTCTATCTCCCTGTTGCAAGATTTAAAATCACTGCCCTATATAGTTGATTCGGTGTATTGGACTCACATTTTTGTTTGATTGCCTGCGGAAAACCGAAAAGCTTTTTGAAAGCACCACTATTTTTTAATATTGTCGTGCCGCTGGCGTTATTTACATATATTTAAGTGAAGTGAAGCGGATCGTATATTTCCATATATAATATATATCCGTCTACAGTATGATTAGTGAATGCTTATGAGGTCAGAGCGCCGAAATATAATATTAAAGCGTCGTCGTCGCCACACGGAATACGAAGATATGAAGTGACGCGCGAGATGTTTCATTACTTACGTAATAAGCATGAGAAAAATATTCAAGCAAGTGCAGAATTGACCGCAAAGTGGGTCGTTGTCCGACCGTGACTGCAGGTGCATACGACGCGAGCCGTGCGCCTGCGCAGCTCGCCGACCGCGGCACGGTGACGGTCGGCGACGTATCTACGACACGGTGGTAATTACAGGCTTAGGAAACAAATATATACAAGGAAAACTTCAAATCAAATACACCATTTTCCCCCTTTCCCCGCTAAATGTGAATGTACCCGACAGTGACAAGGGTTCCTTAAATATGTAACGTGCGACCTTTTTATGAGACAAATGTATGCACGTTTTTAAGCCTGCCCTGCCTGCCAGATGTACCTTACACAAGTTGACCGCAAAAGGGACCTGCGACCTTCAAAGAATTCACGCTAAAACAGATTCAGATTCAAAAATAGAATTCATGACATTCGGAGAGTTTTACTCCAAAACGTTCTTACGGAACCCTTTGGTACGATGGTTAGCTGCCATTTCTTCTGTCTTCATTCCAAAAAGTCTAACACGCTTTTGAGATACTCGTTTCAGTTTCAATATCGATGTATTTGGTTACTGGTACAGAAATGGTTGCTGGAACTATTCTAAAATTCACAGCTGAGTGAATAGTTTGAAAATAAACTAAATTGCATGCCTGGAGGAACATATTCAAATGATATTAATTATTCAGGTGCCTTTTTACTCTTTTAAATGCTGGAGAGGGAGGGACGCTTTGATTTATTGTTAATTGGATACAATTCTGTGATCTATATCGTGCCTAGCCATGTTGGATTCTTAATTAACTTTGTTGACAAAGCAAGTGGATGGCAGTATGCAGGTGAATCCAGATTACATTAATCAATTCATTAGATGTAATATTGTCATCAAATACCCGCCCCCGCTCTGGGCGGAGTGGGAGGGAGTGTCAGACTTTTACTGACTAAAAACCCATCCATGTTCCTTCTTTGCCCTTTGTGTTCCAGGGCCGCGGTATCTCTTTCGAACAGTCCCGCAGCCCCATATTCTTGTAGCCTGTGCCCTTTAGTTTATATTTCCGGACATAGTGAATGCTCAGTGATGTGGCACGACTCCTTTGGTTATCTGTGTCAACCCACGGATATCTTAAGTTCTAACTTTGGTGTCAAGTTACGTAGTAATCAATATTGGGATACTTTATTGAATATGCGTATGTTGTAATGTTCTCAGTAGGTTTAACCTTAATGAAATAGTTAAATTAACAGCTGGTGCTTGATAAACGAAAGTTTTGTAATTAGTGGAGTGTTTAGTGGACATTGTGATCGTAATTATTACACAAAACCCTTAATCACCCCTAGAGACTTAAAGGCTGTTTTCCGAGAATCGACTTTGATAACAAAAGTGGTCTTGTTTGATACCGAAACTATCCCGGAAAAGTGTTCGCCCTTATTTGTCAATAAAAACTAAGTTTGATGAGTTTTACTTTTTTTCTTGCGTGACTTTGATCGATCTGACGTCACGATAGAAAACAAAAAATAGTTGAAGTTAGGGTTGGTCCTCACAAGAAATATTACATTTGCCTCTAAATAAACTATTTGACTATAGCCTACCTATTTTTGTGTTTTAGCATTTCTTTATTCATTCTTCATTTTTTTAGGGTTCCGTACCTGGAGAGTAACCAACGGGACCCAATAGGTCAGCGGGGGCTTAGTTATAACTAAGCTCCGCTGTCCGTCGGTCCGTCTGTCTGTCAGCGCGCTGTATCTCATTATTCGTATCATTCTGTGAAAATTCCAAGTGTATACCTAACAGTTGGAATTTTCACAGAATGTGTATTTCAGTTGCCGCAATAACAACAAATAATAAAAATAAATTAAAAATTAAAGGGGGTTCCCCTACTACGATAGTGCGGAACCCTTGGGTTTTTGCAGACGTTGGTAGTAACTACATCGTCAATAATTGCGTAAAATAATCATTATTTACATCCTTAGATAGGAAGAGTTACTATAAATAACAAAGTTTGGAAACAAAGAGAATACTAATTGTAATAAAAGCAACTTGAACAACGTTATATCAAAACTTTTTGTTATTAAGCAAAGCACTGTGTCATAGGTAGCACAAGAAACTAAAACAAGGGCTATAGAGTCACTCCGAGTTTTGCTGTACATTATAACAATGGCTCTCCAAGCTAATTTATTACCAAGAGGGTTATATTTATTCAAATATCTCACCCAGAAGTGTGATTCCAGCTGTAGTCACAGATAAAAATGTTCTTCAGAATAGGCTTTGCATGATTTAATATCTGGAGCGTTGTTTTATAGTCGTACCAACGAGTTTCCCTTATATTACACCTGCGCTACCTTTGTAGTTTCCGTAGTCGTAAAAGTCCGTAATACAATCGAAATTTTAGACCGACACGCCTGCTGCCGGTTCCCTCGAAGTAAAACAGTATAAAGCAGAAATCATGGCTTCGGCTTAATAAAATAACGCAAAATAGTGGCTTTTGTACCTTGCTTGAACGGAGCCCGTAATGGTTTTCACGAACGAAAACTCTCAGAGCGCTTCCGAAGTTTGCTGATAACACAAAATATTGCGAGGAAAATGTGTGGACATCACGTAAGTCCTTTAACAAAAGACGCTTCACCACGGAAGCTTATAATACACTTAAGGCGCAGATAATAGAACCTCCTGTGGAGGCTCATCTAGAGAGGGCAATATTTCACTGAATTAATAAGTGTGAAGGCTATAAATCAGTGGAGTTGTGCAGCGCTTCACGTGGCCGGGATCTAACTCAAGCGGCTGAAGCGCCGGTTTCCGGCCGTCCGGCGCACCATTGTGTCGGAAGCCGCGACTAACCTATTCGAGACTGTAAACAGAAATTGCCAACTATAACAATCGTATTCATTTGAGCTCGACTTCTATTTACGGATCACTATTTGACTTGTTCCTTTGATGTATAGACGGTATAGAATTGAGGAATTTTCTGGTATAGAAAACAAAGCTTTCAGGTATTTCTAGCTCCAATTCTCAATGCTTTGTAACTGGGAGCATGAATAATTCTATATTCCTTTTGGACACAAACAAAGGGAAGGACAGAAAAAGGTAATATTTTTTAATATTAGGGTCAGTGGGCGTAATGGTAAAATTAGGAATGTATAAGGATCTTCTTCCCTAATTCTTGAGATTAAGCGAATTACGTCGTTTTAAATAAAACTTCGATGAGATCACTTCACTTCCTGTTGCGAAATCGTAATTTTGCCGTTTTTTCCTCCTTTGTTTAGACAACATATATTAATATAAGAACAAAAAACCACAAAGTTGAAATGAAATCCGGGAGTGTTGATCTTAATTTATTGCAGATTGAATTTGATTTGTTAATATTTTACTCGCCTGGCCTTTTTTCGGGAGTTTTATGAGAATTTACGGAGATGAGCATTTCTTCAGGACGGTTTTCACAAACCTAGTTTTATAAATCCAGGATATACATCTTAGTTTGTTCTGTCTACCAAAAATCTTTAGTACCAGCTGGAAAGAATTTATGAAAACCGTTTGTCCATTATATTTTTTTGGTGATTTTATCTAATCCAATGAATCCAGTACAGAAAATGGAAGGAAAGGTGAGTTTTGTTGTAAGAAAATAAAGGCCTTCCATAATTAATTTCCATTCTTCTGTTTGTTAATATGTAAATGAAGATAATTTTCATTCAGAGACAATTCCTATTATTATGACAATGTAATTGCCGTCGACGGTTGTGGCTGTTTCAAATTATCAAATTACAATCAACTTACTTACTTTGGCTTAATTTGAACCCTGCCTTTCGTGTAAGATCATACTGTAAATGAGTCTAGTAGAGGCTACTACCGAGTTAAATTTGGACCTTATGTTGGGAATATTTTAAATCAGCTCAGTTTTTCATTATCGAATTTGTTCAACTGATATTAAATTAATCAATCTACCTAGTTTAATTCACATCAGATTGAAATTACAGTTAAATCGCTATTTGCGACTATTAATCTTTAACATATGGAATGCAATACCGATTTACAAATATAACGATATTGTGAAATACATTGCAGCGTAGTCGGCGTTATTTTAGTCCAAAAGTTCGCGAGACTTTTGCTATATCAGCGGGCTGACGTGAATGAAAATAGTTGAAAAATTAACAAAGTTTGTTTGGGTCTGGGAATTTTAAAAGTAGACAGGTCAATCGTTTTAGTATCCACGCTTTTCGTAGTTATTTTTTGTGTCCATCTTTAACTGAGGTAGGATATGAATAGGTACTTATAGTTTGCTACAAATTATGAATACGTTATACAAGTAGTGTAGTTACACGGAGTGAATTTCCCCAGCAAGAGTGAAGGAAAATGTTAATAGCCTGTGGTTTACAAGTGTCATGGCCTAGGTGAGGATACAAAACCATCTTTAGGGTTCCGTACCTCAGTCGGCAAAAACGGAACCCCTATAGGATCACTTTGATGTCCGCCTGTCTGTCTGTCCGTCTGTCAAGAACCTTTTTTTCAGGAACGCGTGGAGGTATCAAGCTGAAATTAATATCGAATACTCAGGTCTGGTACCCATTGCAGCAGTGAAAAAATCTTGTAAGTCAACGCGATCCAAAGATATGACCGTTTATATCGCACATTTTGCGATTTCACAAGGGAATCAAAACCTATATGGTACCCGTTGATCTAGAATCATAAAATTTTAAAAAATATATTAGAAAAATGTAGTATCTAGTTTAATAACAAAATACCTACAAGTTTATACGGAACCCTCGGTGCGCGAGTCCAACTCGCACTTGTTTGTTGTGGTACTTGTTACTGGTAGTTCGTTTCCGTAGAATAATTCCCGCTCTTCTACCGAGTGAAGCCGCGGACAAAAGCTAGTACGTTATTAATGACACTGCTCACAATGTGTGGACGCAATTTGCGACCGTAGGGAATAATGACGAAACACTTGGTATCGAAATACATCAAAGCTGGCACTTTAGAGTGTCATATACATTAAACTGTATTAAAACGCACCGCAGTAAATTATGTTGCACATAGTGTGAAATAATGTGTCTGTATGAGGTATATAGTGAAGCAACTTATCAGTCAATCTTACATGTGATCGTTCTGACAACAAATCATGGTCCTTGGTTTTGTCAGAAACTTGATGATCTTAACATTATGTTTCTTATAGGTACCTTATTCACGTTTCATTTCTAGGCAAGGACTTCATATTTTCGGTAATAACATATTGCGAATAAGGGACTTAGGGGGCAGAAGTCCCTTCTCGGTATGTTGTACTGTTGTACAGTACATCCATCCGTCCGTTACATAAAGAGAATCTGTGCCACTGTGTGGTCCCATTTGATCCCCCAATCATCTGCCTAGCCTTTTCCCAACTATTTTCGGGGTCGACTTCCAGTCTAAGCGGATGCTGCTGAATACTAATATTTTACATGGAGCGACTGCCTATCTGACCTCCACAACCCAATTAGTTCATTTCCATTTGATCCCCCAATAATTACGTATAATTATAGAACCGACCTAGCTGGACTCCAGACCTCTAGGATGTTATTTTATATATTATGGATCTGTATTATTAATTTAACATTATTTTTCTCCGTTTTCAGTATTCGACGCGTCCGGCCACTACACCTCCAACGTGCTGTTCGGGAACGAGTACTGGCTGGGCTCGCAGGACTCGTGCCGCGACCTGCAGCTCACCGAGTACTATGCGCACACGCCGCCCTTCCCCACCACCTTCTACGTCGCCAAGATTAATCTTACGGTGGACAATGATCATCTGCCACAGGTACGATATGCTTGGTTGTATGTGTATGTAGGCTAACTCTTGCCCACAGTCGCCAGCGAGGTTGTCGCAAAGTATCTTACGCGAACGGATATGGCGGTAGTACACTTGAGGCTCTGGCATGAGCGCGCGGTGTAACCGTAATGTAAATACGTCGATTTTTGAATCGAAAATACAATTATCCTATAGCGTTTAGGTAAATTGTTTGCAACACGCACAATCAGTATCATTCTTAGATATGAATACATTCTCAAAATTATGGAAAAATTATTTGTGAAGAGAGTAATTTAATTTTAAAATCGACGTATTTACATAGAGCGCTCGGGATAGGCCCTCTGTATTCGTGTGCAATTGAATCCGTTCAGACGGAAGACAGAGTTACTTCTGCAAATTATGCGGATATGTCAAGAACATAACATAACATCACACCTGTAAACCCCTCAGGGTTGGGAAGAGGTGTACCTAATAATACACCCACATTTCGCCAGTTATGTTTAAGTTAAACCGGGCACAAATCCAGACTTCGTGGCTGCTACAGAGAAATTCCTGATGAAAAACCCTATAGCACTTTGCCCGAACCGGGAATGGAACCCAGAAAAAAAACATGCTATTTGACTTTCTTATAAAACAATTCTTACTTAGGTACGACTCTGGCTGATGCATATTGTATTTGGTAAATAGACGATTTTAAGAAACCTTTTAAAAAATACCGTCAAAATGGAAAGGCACAATATTTAAATACTTTAAGTAATTTGATAGCCACTTTGAAAAGCAAAAATTGAGTTCAAGAATCGTTTTCCCTCTTCATATCCAATTAAAGGCAAAGTATTTGTTATTTAAAACTCTTTAGCAATGTTGACTGATACATTGTAATTGAAAATTAAACTTATTTAAACTAAACTTATACAGTCTCTTACGGGATAACTTCCGTGATTATTCGTTATTTGAGCTCCCGAAATCTCGTAGGTCACAGTATTAGTGTAAAAACGAAAAAAAAAAAAACAAAAACCCGTTTCTAGTGTTAATGATAATGATAGTATAAGTTTAGTTTTAAACCGTGAAAGTTTAACACAGTGTCTTATTTAAACTGTCACGCAGTTACGCCATTTCGAATATTTCATCAGCTATCACTGTCAACGGTTTTACTTTCTATTTGATTTTGATGGAAGATGTGAACGATTGCGTGAAGTTCAAACTTTCCCTCCGAGTTCCGTGACTCAGCGTTGGAATGACAATTCTATCCGAGTTACGTGATTTCATTGACCTCTAGAGGTTAATCATGCGTAGGGAGGTGCAGAGCAAATATCGATACAAATAAATACTGAATTTTTACTGAATGCATATAAAAGTACATCTGGTAATTATAAAAAAAAAGTTTTTTTAAATGTTGGTCTGTCTGTCTGTTTGTTACGGCTAATCTCCGAAACGGCTCGACCAATGTTGAAGGGACTTCTACTGGCAGATAGCTGATGTTATAATGAATAACTTAGGTTAATTATATTCTAGAAAAAAAAAATAGCGATCCTAAATGATCCTCATGAAGGTTAGCCCAATTTGGGCTAACCTTCATGTAATATTTATATATTACATGAAGGTTAGCCCAAATTGGGCCTTACTCACCTTCTTAACTTACACTAATTAAGTACCTTTATTACTCAACGACATTGTATCTAAGTATTAGTTTAAAAATATAGGTAGCTATATTAACTTCATTCATAGAAAATGAGTTCATAAAAAATGATTGACAAAAACACAATAAAAGCCAAGCCAAACAAACAACAATAAATTAACTTCAAGTGTTTATCGTTAAACGCGTCGACATTCAGTCCCGTTAATATTATGGTGTGGGTACAAAAAATAAACAGCACCAACAACTCGCCCTAACCTTGTACTGTGGGCCTACTTCACCCTTACGTCACGCAAGTTTAATATAAAAGCCACTCGGATCGACCTCTAGGTTAAGCCGTGCTTGCTTAGGTTGGTCTGTGGGTGGATTACCACCCATTACATACAGAGTTTCCTCCGTGCCTCGGAAAGCACGTTAAGCCGTTGGTCCCGGGTGTCATTTGTAGATCTTTGACAGTCGTTAGGTAGTCAGTGGCCCAAAAAGTCTGACAAAGGGGTACCAATGGGTATCGTATTACCCAGTACTAACTGGGTTGTGGAGGTCAGATAGGCAGTCGCTCCATGTAAAATACTGGTATTCAGCTGCATCCGGTTGGACTGGAAGCCGTCCTCAACATAGTTGGGAAAAGGTTAGGCAGATGTGGATAAAGTTAGGTGAGAATAACTAGTGGGTAATTGGTATTCATCTACATCCATATAGTTGCAGACGGCAGCCTACTTTAACATTAGAAGTTGGGAAAAGGCTACAGAAAATAATTAGTTGAGTAAGACTATTGGTATTTAGATTGACAAGCTTTTATAACACTATTAATCAACTTAAAAGGACGTTACGGACTAAGATCCAGATTAAAAATTTAATTTTGAATTAGAAATGCATATGGACTGCCTCGTTGATCTAGTGGTCGCAAGCGCGACTGCCGAGCATTCCTGGGTTCGATTGCCGGATCGGGCAAAGTGTTATTGGGTTTTTCCATCAGGATTTGCTCAGTAGCATTCACGGAATCTGGATTTGTGCACGGTTGCTGGCAATAGGCTCGCCCCCTATTACTTGATTAAACATAACTGGCAAAATGTGAGTGTACTATTAGGTACACCTCTGCCTAACCCTTCGGGGATTACAGGCGTGATGTTATGTAAATGCATATGGTTATGATTTTATGAATGTAAAAATATGTAGCCATAGTTCTAGGTTCATGGTTCATATTTTATTTTACCGTCAGTTTACTACCACAAGAACCAATGTATAAGCAAAATATCCGTACATAAGAAAGCAATATTACTCTATCTAGATTAATGATGGCCAGAAAGTTTCCAACCCCCGAGTGGCGCGAGGCGCGGATGAATCAACATTTATTAACGGGATATGGAACTTGGACACGTAACGTATCTCTACTAATATGATGTAGGTATGGAAGTTTGTTGGTTTATTGATTAGGTACTTTTTGTGTCTAAGATAAATTGATATTATGTCAGAAGATACGGCATGTACAGTGAGTTGTAGCAATTAGCTGACCCACATTTGGATAAATGGTTGAGATTTTTTGGAATACGAATCGATAGAATTTTATAATTCTTTTATATTTTATTTATTTGAGCAAACTAGTTAAAATATAAAAGAATTTATCAACTCACGCCACGTGAACATAATAAAGATTTTCAGTTTTAATAAAAAAAAATTAGTATAGATAGAGGTCTAATTATAAAACATTCTAGTTGTCACTAAAGCTACTTTA
Source organism: Noctua pronuba (assembly GCA_905220335.1). Lineage (NCBI taxonomy): Eukaryota > Metazoa > Arthropoda > Insecta > Lepidoptera > Noctuidae > Noctua > Noctua pronuba. Next base: position 7,037,535 of record LR999894.1, read on the forward strand.
AAAAAATATATATAATTGAATTTTAAAGCGTCTTGTCCTAAATATTTAAAGTACGGTACACAATAAGTAAATTAGTCAACACTTGGTATCAAATTTGAAGTTGTTGCGACAACAAGCAACCATTCTAGTAATCACATGATGTTAGAGCCTGTCAGAATATTGTGGCTAATGAGTGCTACGATGCATAATGACCAGTTATTAAAGTCCACGCTATGTTGACACTCGCTTGGTAGGCTGTCAAAATTGCTTTCAAATAAATACACGCGATTATTTAGCAAATTAAAGGGTGTAAAAAGACCCTTGACGAAGCCGAAAGGCACTTGTTCTCTCTGTCATTACGATCATTTTTTTGTTCTGGACCATACCTGGGAACCTTCTAGTTACGGAGATATTGGAGGTCAAAGTTCCAATTTTTTCACAAGTTTTTTTAAGTACTACTTTTTAAGGTTTTAACTTTACTTTAATTACCTCCATGACCCGTTAACTATTCAAAGCATCCATCAGCACCAAGTTTTGAGTGCGTTACATTGAGTTTTACCGTAAAACGTGATTTTTCACCCCCAAAAAAAAAAGTCGTTTCCCAGCAATAATTTTAGTAGGGCGTAGGGTGACTTAGTTTGATGTAAATAATGCTTGGTTGACGGCTTCGTGAAGGGTCCGTTTACACCCTGTATGTATGTACCTGGCACATGTAAAAAAATCCAAATCGCGTAATCGACCCATATTACAAGTCGCTGCAAACCTCCATTTGTTTTAACACTGAAAAGTTAGCCTTAAACCCATTAGGTACATAAAAACAACTTGAACTTTACGATCAGCTTAACGTATTTAACATAGGTGTAAAGTAAAAAAGTTGAAGACAACCTTTTACACCGTTGGATAGTCTCAAATTCTTAAACAAAACATCGTCGGAAAGCTCGTAGACTGAACAAGAAAAATCCGGAGCATTTGTATACGTAATGCCTTAAAGACGAAGAAAAGCGATGGGAACCTCCAGCTGTCGCCGGTTCCCTTACAGCCGACAGTTGTACACCGATACATCGTGTGGGCACATTCGTCACGTTGACTGACATTCAATTACCTACGTACCTCGAGCTTACGCAAAGGTCACTCAGTGGATCTGCTCGGCTAATGAATGGAGTGCGTTGAGCAAGCCTAGCTGCAAATTGATCCCAACTACCAATTATTTGGATGAAAGATTTCTTGAGAAGCAAACTCGACACGAAAACCACAGGTTTACACTCTGAATGGATGTAAATTGTACCTAAATTCTAATCAGACCGCCATTTTTCGTTTGTTCCCACTAGTACCACCGAACTGTACCACCGGTGGTACTAGTGTGAAAACTCGTTCTCAATAGTACCACCACCTACTTAGTGGTACTAATGGGACTGTTTGTTCCCAATAGTACTACCTATGCAAATTGTGTAGGTAACCTTATTTTTTTACCGACTGTAAACTCATCAAAATGAAAAAGCGTACTCTACACTTTTCGAACTACTCAAAATACAAATTCCAGAATGGCAGCCAGATGTGGTCATGACTGATTTTGAACAGGCAGCCATAAGTGCATTGACTAAAATTGGTATAAAAGTTACAGGATGTCATTATCACTTTTTAAATGCTCTGCGACGTAAGGCAAAATCTTTGGGCATGAAGAAAACAAGGCATAATCAACGAATCATTCATTTGGCGAGTAACCTTGCTTTGCTTCCAACAGCCAACATTTCGGAAGGATGTAAGAGAAATGAAACAAGACGTACCTGCAATGAGGAATTTCAAAAAATACTTCGAGACAGTTTGGATGAAAAGTCCTTTCAAAGATATACAGGGTGTAAACGGACCCTTCACGAAGTCGTTAACCAAGCATTCTGTACATCCAACTAAGTAACTCTACGCAAAAATTATTGCTGGGAAACGAATTTTTTTTTTGGGGTCAGAAATGACATTTTACGGTAAAACTCAATATAATGGCCTCAAAACATATTGCTAATGGATGCTTTGAATAGTAAACGGGCCATGGAGGTAATTGAAGTAAAGTTAGAACAATATCTCCGTAACTAGAAGGTTCCCAGGTATGGACCAGAACAAAAAAATGATCACAATGACGAGGAGAACAAGTGCCTTTCGGCTTCGTTAAGGGTCTTTTTACACCCTTTATTAAGCATTTTTGGCGTCAACATAGAACAAATAATTCAGCAGAAGGTTGGCATCATAACTTAAATTCTTATATAAGCAGAAATAAACCAAATTTCTTGCAAATCTTGCATGTTTTGTTTCAAGAATCTCATATAACAACCTTCCGAAGCAACAAATTGAAGAAGTTCAATAAGAGCTCACAACCAAAGCGAGCAAAACAACACATTGATTCTGATGATCGGATAATAGAAGCACAAATGCAATTGACATCAGGAGTAATTTGTATTGGCCACTTTTTAGAGAAACCTCGCTAGTTTGCATATAAACGTTGTTTTTTTTTTACTTTGGCAGAAAGATAAGTTTGTTTTTTGTTTAATTTTGTTTTGCAATTAAAGTGATAATATATTTATTATTTATTTATTTAAACTTCATGTACAAAAGTGGTACATATGCGGATTTCTTTATTAAAGTGCAGGTGCCATCTCAATAGGTAGGGAGATAGTACTATTGGGAGCAAACAGTCTCACTAGTACCACTACTATTAATTAATATAAATGGTGGTACTATTGAGAACGAGATTTCTCACTAGTACCACCGGGGGTACAGTTCGGTGGTACTAGTGGGAACAAAGGCCATTTTTTATTGGCAAATAAGAATAGTAAAGAAAATTACTCTGTATCGAGTCCTCACTGGCTCTATTTGCTAACGCAATTGATTGGACCCAGGCTTATAATGGATAACCTTTCAAAACTCTCATTTCGTTTTTAATTGGTGCTTCGGGCAACTGTTTCATTGACTTGTTTTAATGTTGTTTACGAGTTTAATGCTGCATGGTGGAAGAAAAACAAAGTCGTTTCAGATATTTCTGCTCTTGCTTAACTTTTTAACTAGTCCCACTGATGTCGAGGCTTTAATATTTGAACGTAATTAAACTCAGCCAGCCACCCAGCTGTTATCTTAATAAAACGCTATAAGCATTTTCTGTTTCGAACAGAAACTTCTGATCGCCACCACAGTGTTTTTTTACACGAGCATCATTGCAGAAATGGTACCCTTTTTATAGTTACTTAGCATAATCAGCCAATAATGTTTCCACTGCTAGGATACAGTATCCTCTCTAGGAGACGAAGGGGCTCAAGGGGCTGTAATCCACTTCGCGGGTGCAGTGTGAGTTGGTAGATGTCGCATGTCTTCGATTTTTAGATTCTTCTCTTACTAATCTCTTTCTATTCCAAATGCAGAGCCGACTGATGTTGGTCGGCGAGTGCGTGCCCGCATCCTGCGACAAAGCCGCCATCACGTCGCTGCTGGGCGCCGCAGAAGGTGCCGCCACTGCGCAGGCGTCGGCAGCCGGTCTAGCTGCCTTCTTCACCACCCTCAACGTGCGGCCAGTACCTGGGGGCTACGATCTCTTCGCTGATCCTAAGCTGCAGATATTGGCGTAAGATACTAAAATTTTCAAAAATTGTTGTTAAATGGGCACTGAAATAACATCCACAAAACAATTACACGAATACCTATAAACCTAATTACAATATACGACATAACGGAATTAACTAGGTTCATTATCAAATAATGAGTTAGGTAATTATATTATGTAGATAGACCTAGCTAATTAATTAATTCATCTCACTGCGTATGACGTATTATGTAAATCACTGACGAAAGCCGGGAGTACATTATCTCATCATCATTCAAAGTTGTATTACAGCCCCGGGAACATTTACCTAATTAATAACAAGGAGTGCTCATATAATTAAATTAAAAAAAAAGTAAAACCTCTTTTTAAAAACTTCGGCTATTTAGTGCTGGAAGGTTCTGTTGGCGTGTGTCCATAATCGAAACAATTGACTTTTGACGGCAGTTGGCGCAGTGGCTGAGCGATTGGCTGCTGCACTGCCGGTTCGATCTCTGCACCGAACAATTAATATTTGTATGGCCTACAGGTGGTTGTTCCGGGTCTGGCTGATTGTGTATTTGAATTTAGATTTTTGTGTACCCACGGTACAGGAGAAATTCCTTCCCAAAAAAAAAACCATCACCGCCATCTTGTTTTTCAATACAGTTTCACAATGTTAACCAACAGCGCCCTCTTGATATTTTTCATACAAGCTCTAAAAGATCCTTGCATCACGGTACCTAGATAACGACCAACTGTTTTTAAACTATAAAAAGCTTACCTACATGTCGAACGATTCCATATTTAAATGTCAAGCGAAAGTACTTTATTAAAAAACGCCGCTTTGAAGTTTAAACTTAATTACCTGTATTGCAAATAAAGAACATTTTGGATTGCACAACAAACGCATAGAAACGCACGTAATCAAAAGTAAATAATCGTAAATGATGTCATGGCCGTATATAAATAATTCTGAATGCAACCTAATGCATGCATTCACTATAAAAATATAATTATTCATTTGAATATAATATAAAATATAAAGTAATACACATATGTAGGTCAGTACATAGGAATAGGAACCTTCCTATTTCTTATATGGACCTATATTCGATCCGAGAGGAGCTCGTGGCTAAATAATAACAGCCGCTCGGATCGATCTTTAGGTTATGCCGTGCTTGCCCTGGTTGGTCTGTGGATGGATACCCGCCCATTACATACCGAGTTTCCTCCGTGCCTCGGAAAGCACGTTAAGCCGTCGGTCCCGGGTGTCATTGGTAGATCTTTGACAGTCGTTAGGTAGTCAGTGGCCCAAAAAGTCTGACAACCAGTCTTACCAAGGGGTATTGTATTACCCAGTACTAACTGGGTTGTGGAGGTCAGATAGGCAGTCGCTCCATGTAAAATACTGGTATTCAGCTGCATCCGGTAAGACTGGAAGCCGACCCCAATATAGTTGGGAAAAGACTAGGCAGATGATGATTAAATTGAATATTATTATATGTAACAGACATGTGGATACAAGATATTATGTATTTAACACAAATAGATTTGTCAAAAGTAAGTTAGTATTTCGCAACTTCTACGTACTAAAATAAAATATCTTGAATCAATAAGCCTGAAAATGTGTTTATAATTTTCTTTTGGCGCGATTTTCTGTATTTTTGGCAACAGTTTGACAAATATTTTTTAAATAGTGTTTTATTTCAAAACTTTGAATACATAACAGTTTTTAATAACAGAAGTGCCCACCCATGTGCTAGTGTGTGTGCTTTCGCTATTGTGACAATGATTTTCTACACGCCAGCTTTCACGTTCTTGTGTTTTTCTTGTAAGGAGACCGTTTTTTTTTCATGTCTATCTCTAGAAGGCCATAATAACTAAAGAAGCTAAATACTAATAGACCCAAATATACTATTTTATGTATATATTTTGTAATTTTAGGATTGTGCAGAAAAAACAGCTTTGCAAGTCAGACCATTGATTGGGCTGTCCTAATACTGACAGACACCGGCATTGCGTATTTTAGTCTTGACCTACAGTCACGTAAACAAAGTTTAGAATGTACTGAATGTCACACATTCACTAGAAGTCTATTCACTAAACAAATGTCTCTGTTAAGGTCAAAACTATCATTACTTAATAACTTAACACATTAGCATCGTACTTTAGTATTGTCTAACAAACCCTTTACAAAGACTGATGCTAGAACGTCTGCGACGAAGATGTATTATCCACATGAGCTGTTTAGTAATGCGATCCCAGTACAGTTCTTTCGTATTTGTTTTACCTCCGATTTAGCGTAACTGTCAAAGTCACATTGACATTTATTCCCGTTACAATAAGGTGGCTGATTGATTGCTACCATCAAAATTCTGTCATAATTACAATGATCTTTATTTTTGTTATTACAATAACTGTCGGTAACGGAGAAAGAATCTGACCACCTCAACTCGTCCCGTGGGTGTCGTAAGAGGCGACTGAGGGAGCTTAAGACCCAATGCGTATCATAAAGCACTCTGGGCTACCCGCATCGTGGCGGGTAAACCACCAGCAATCACATTCCCAAACCGGGTTAGTGTCTGGCAGGCGGCCGACTGTAAAACCCAAGCCAAAACTTTCTGCAACATGAAATTTTTGTTACAATGAGGTTATTTAGCTTAGCTGCTTGTACAGTTACAATAATTCTAAAACGACTGTACTAACAGCTATTACGATCACGTATGTACGGTCACGCACTTATTCCACAAGGAGAAATAAAAGCACTAAATTACAATTCTGCTCTATGAAAACACGTAGACCATTAGCGTTCTGGATTTAAAAATAATTTCAGCAGATAGGAATGGCAACACTGCCAGCAATTTAAGTTTTTATGCACTGTACACACTGTTCTCATAGTTTTTATTCTTTATTTAAATGTTTGGTTGCTGGCTGTTTTGTGCTAAAGTGTGAGTTTGCCAAAATACCAGTTGTTAAACAAGGTTCTGAACGAGTGCCAAGAATCTCGTTAAAGCCTCCTCTGGTCGACGCCGTGCTTGCATGATAACAAGTGCTTGGAAGCTATTCAATTTTAAATCATGTTAAGAGTTTTACCGCTAACAATGTTATTAAAGATTTTGTGGGAGAATCAGGAAACTTGAACTACACATAAACTGCTAGAAACAGTACGCTTTATGAATATGTGATGAGATAAGGAACATTTGATTTAAAGTTACTACTGATGAACTGATGAACTGATGAACACGAGGTTCGATTATCAGGTCCCAAAGTGTTTCAAGGTTTTCCATCACGATTTTTTCTGTCACAATCTGAAGTCTAGATATGTGCTTTCAGCAATAGGCAAGCCAATGTTGTGATTTTATCTAAGTTATGTTTCTTATTCGGGTTTCTTTTTACAGAACGGTGGTGACCCTGGTGGGGATCCTGATGTTCTTCGCGTCTCTCTACGAGGGCTACCTGGAGCGCAAGTACCGGCTGATGAAGGACGACGACCTCGAAGTGGCAACAGACGTCAACCATAAGCAACCTGTTGGTACTTTCGTTTATAATATGCATCTTTTTGACAGCAAGGAGTATCTATACAGCGTGTATCAAAAAGAACAAATTGCTCTATGGGATCAACGCGGTAATCGCTAAAAAAATATAAGCTGCCCACAAACTTGTGTTGGTATTGAAGCTTTTTAGGGACAGCTGATTATTTTTTCGACTATGACCGAAATAAGACCACACCTTCTTGAAACACGCTGTATAACCCAGGCTTTATATATAATTGAGATTTCGAGCTTTAGAACGAGACTGTCATACTGATATAACAGACAGAGAAGACACTACTATGCCATGCCAATTTTTAAAATACTCGCTTTTGCCAGTCGTTTCGGACATTAGCTGGAACAAACAGACAGACAAGAATTTATAAGTAGTATAATAATATACTTTCATATGCATTCAGTAAAAAGCTGTTATTTTGAAAATACAAACAGACACTTCAATTTTATTTATTTGTATAGAAATAGAAGATGGAAGTTCCATATTGACAGTCAAATCCTGCATGATTAAATGTAGTCTGGTCTCCCTGTTCAGCAATAAATTACGATGACCTGCAAACAGCATGATTGCGACAACATGGGACAACCATTTTGGCCAATCCGCAGAGGTGTTTCATTAAACATACCGTGTGATTGAGTACGCCGTGTTACAACCCCTCACGCCCGTCCCAGGACCAAGGGTCGCCGTATTTTTCAGCCAGCGGTTCCATACAAATTAATTTGAAATAAGCCCGAACACAAACGTGACCGAACGGCATTGTGTGGTCGACGAAACAGTAAAGGGACATTTATTATTAAACCGAAAAGTTCCGTACCTATTCAAATATTAAAATCTGCCAACTTTTTAACAGGAATTACTGAATTTTGTATTAAGTATTTTTTAAACCTTCGCTTTTTGGAATGACTTTCCTGTTTAATCGAAATGGTTTTTATATTCTTCTAAGCTTTTTATAGCCAGTTAGTGACCCTAGGTGACAGATTCACTTAAGAAAAACTTTATAGAATTATACGCCACATCATCATCATCATTCTGCTGCCCCATCCCAATTTATTTGGTGTCTTCTTCTTCCATACTTCTCTATTACTCGTCATCTCACCAGACACCTCCTTTCTAGCCATATCATTCTTCACACAGTCCATCCATCGTTTCTTTGGTCTTCCTCTACTCTCATAGCTATTCATCCATGCTCAACAATTTCCTCACTACCGTTTTATAAGTATACGGCTCGTATGGGTTATCAATAATATGTAAATATGGATGAAAGCAGTGTCGAAAATAATCGACCCGATAAACGAGGGCATCGCGTCAACACGCTGGTTGAACGGATCTATTGTGCCATTCAATGTTTTGTCCACATTTTTCATATATTCACACCAGCCAGCTATAATATTCAATTAACAGGCGAATTTTAGATTGTCCATTATTGGACTTGAGCAGAAATTAATTACGAACAACCAATTATGTGGATAAACCTATGTACTTACTGTCTCACACTTTAGATCAAACAAAGGTTAGCTCAAAATTATAATTGCTTTTGTATTAAGTGTTAGATGGGTCGTATAATTAATTATGAAGCAGATAATATTCGTTATCAGTGAAAATGGGCCCGTTATCATCACGAAGGAGATGCGGGAGGATGCGGATGTGGAAGTGGAACGCGCATCGTGGACACGCGATTAACGACACTGATAAACACGGGAGAGGCGTTAATTGAATGTCACAGTACATTTTGTTTACATTTAGTTAAGGATTTTGGCTTTTTAATTTATTTTATACTAGCTAATGCCCACGGCTTTGCCGGCGTGGAGTTCGGCAATTTTCCCACGGGATCCTACTACCGGGACAAAAAGTATCCTATATGTTAATCCAGGTTATAAACTATTGCCAAATTTCTTCCAAATCCGGTCAGTAGTTTTTGAGTGAAAGACTAACAAACATACAGACACCAATACATGCTCAGAAACTTTCGCTTTTATAATATTAGTAGGAATATTTTAATCTCCTTCATTTTAACCGGCCTTTGTGTTAATCCCAACTTAGCAGTCTTACAGAAATACAAACGAAAACTTTGCAGAAATGAAAATTTCTCAGACAGCAAATAATCATACCAATTATTAGATATTTAACTAGTTGCTAAAATGGTTATGAAATTTAATTTTTTCACAAAAGAATAATTATGTGAAAATGGTTGGGTGCTGATGCTATCCTATTGTTCTTAGCCAATGAACAGTTCTGACGTCACGATGTTTGCAGGCTAACAACAATGTGCCTGCCGATGGGAAGCCGGTGACCGCAGACAATGGCGAGAGGGACCTGCGGCGAGAGAGCTGTGGTGAGTACCTAATGTTATGTGGAGATAGCCACTACATACAGGGTGTAAACGGACCCTTCACGAAGCCGTCAACCAAGCATTGTGTCCATCAAACTAAGTAACTTTATGCAAAAGTTTTTGCTGGGAAACGACTTTTTTTTTGGGGTTAAAAATCACGTTTTACGGTAGAACTCAATGTAACGCACTCAAAACATTGTCCTGATGGATGGATTTAATAGTACGGGGGTCGTGGAGGTGGTTAAAGTAAAAATCTTACATTAAAAACATGTACTTCAAAAAAAACTTGTGAAAAAGTTGGAACTTTGACCCCCAATATCTCCGTAACTAGAAGATTCCCAGGTATGGTCTAGAACAAAAAAAATGATCGCAATGACGAGAACAAGTGCCTTTCGGCTTCGTTAAGGGTATTTTTACACTCTTTATGTACACAGATACTAGGTAATTAGGTATACAGTACAGCATCTATCACAATGCTGTGATCATATTTAAGGGTGTAGTACAGACCCTCAAACTGAACCACTTTCTTCGTGGAACCAACGTTTAGATCGAGTAGGTATTGAAGTTTTGGTTCCTCGACTTTAAACACGGTTAAACATGACGACATCTTTCTGAAACACGCTATATAACAGCTTGATTAATTGTGTTTAAAGAACGTTTTATTTTAATTAAGAAGATAATGAAAAATATATGGACCCTTTTAATAGGCCCCAAACACAGACAATGGGCCCGGGAGATATAAGGACTCCGAAATTTATTTGTTTTCTTTAGACTGAGAATATATTAAAGAAAATGAACCCAAAGTTTTACAAGAACGTTCCCAAAAGAAAATTATCAAATTACAAAACTACTTATTCAAGAAATTATGCAAAGAAATTATTTTAAGAACTGACGAAACTTTCCACTTTGTTCGGGTATGAAAAAACCTGCCAATTCTTCATAGCTCCGAAAATAAAGTTCGTTCATAAGTCGACAATTAAGAAGTTAGTAAAAGTCAGAAGTCGTAAGGTCAAGGAATACAATCGCTGGGAGGCATAACTTTACGACCAGCTCGCAAATTACAACAATGGGTTTTGTATTTTGCATGCATATTACCTATACGTAGTGGAGAAAGTTGAAAGGATGCTAATGTAGTAGGGACTTACTATTTACCTACCTACAAGTAATTTTTTTAAAAGAAAGAATTTTTTTTTTTTTTTTGTCGCTGGGACATTAACATTACGTGCATACAAACAAAATAAGTCAACAAAAAAAAAGCATAACAAATATTATAAATACAACAGGACAGAAACAAAAAAAAAAATTACAGCTTGCACGTCGTGACTGCGACAAGCAGGTCTCAGGACTCAGCATGATGCTGTGCTATGGGGGGCCCACAGCACAGCGCTGGTTTTCAGTTGTAACCCGTGAAAACCCGTTAAACGAACCATGTTAATGAATCTTATTCCCATAGCAAAGTGATAAAGGTATTATCCTATCCTCGCTTGCCTGATAAATTAAACACAGCAATAATTTCCGTGGATTGGTAATAAGGGACTTCACATTCAGTGATTAAACCAGAATTACCGCTATACTTGATAGCGTTACTAAATGGAGAGCATAATCTACGGATGTTACTATGAAACATAACTAATAGTCATTCGCGGTGCTAATAGCATGTTAAGTAACCCTAATGTTGTGGCTATATGTCTGCACTAAGTAAGTTATCCTAGCCCGACGGACATTAAGCTGACGGAGACGGCAAGACCCCTGAGACAAGGTTCCGTTTAATGAGTATTAGACTAAATTTGTGCTAATGTGACGTGTTAGTACCTAGGTATACATTACACCGTCATTCCAACTAGAAATATATTACCTTCTATAGTAAAAACTGGGAAGGAATTACTTGGACTTACGGCTTCAGGTTTTGTGATTTCTTACGACTAACTCGTCATAAATAGGTTACTAGTTAGCTTGGACCCTGTTCCCGATACCGGTGGGCTACAATTTTTTATATTTTTAAATGTTTTTATTTTGACTTTTCTAAAGAATATTTAAAAATGTAATCGATTTGTATAGAAATAAATAAACGTAATAATAATATCCTTTTCCTGATTTATTTTATTTAACAGTGCCACAAGATATAACATTGTTACAGTTTCAATGTTATCCAATAGAGTTTCGACCTATTGTTTGTATGGCATCCCTTTAAAATAGACAACAAAGAGAAACAGTCGACTCAATAAATCGGAAACAAGAATCAAAGCAATTTCTTTGTTCTAGAAAAGCGTTTTCAAAGAACTTGTGATCCTTTAGTGGGAGTTATCTTTATTTCAATTCAACTTGTTCTTTCAGGAGTATGGTCGGAGGTGCTGTTATCGTTCTCTATCTTGTCGAACGGGCGCACGATCCTGAGTACGGACCCGCCCAACGATGGGGCCCTCACTTGTCTTCATGGAATGAGGTACGTTTTCTTTTATTACGGACTATGGAACTTTTTTCGTCCCGTATCAGCTTGTATGAATGTAAATGTAAGGTCGAAATGATTTTGTTTTACGCCAGTGTGTCCGCTTCTTATCCAATCGGTCTTGAATCAGGTTTCGTACAAAGTGGCCGTTGATCTAAAGTATTTGTACTTGAGGCCTGATTGGAGCTTGTTCTGTTCTCTTGTTTAGTTTTACGAGCTTATGATTGGGTTTCTTAAATAAATCTCTTCTTAATGGGATATTACTGTTGTACCTCTAGAACTACAATAGACGCTTTCCTATTTGTGAGGGTATCGATAGATTTAATGCCCATAGTTAGTTCTCAGCCGCGTTGTTTCGTTGCGCGTTACTAAAGTTAATCAAACTTTACAAATTAGTTCCACTTTAATGGTCAGTCTGTAGTTTAGCACACAAAGTATATTATTAGGGTTCCTGTTTTTAGTACTTATGTGGAGCGGACCTCGTAATTAGTGTTTCACTCTAAGGTAACATTTTACTTAATTCTTGCACGACATAAAAGGACAAGGCCTACTTTTCTATGCGACAGTTATATAATTTCAATAATGTGAAGTTTCAATTAATTAAGAAGTGAAGTTTCTTTCTTTCTAAGTAGAATGTATTTAAGTATGGTCGTCAGTTCTTTAGTCAACCATCTCGACACACTTAAGAAATTTCTAGATTCGTGCTATGCTAACACTACCCACATTCCCAGGTTCATGTCGGTGATCTGGGTGATCATGGTGCACACATACCTGACCATCTTCTACGTGGCTGACAACAAGGTGATGCGCGTCATCACCGAGAGGAACTTCTGGTACCAGTCCGTCGGGAACGCCTCCTACTGTGTTGATACCTTCTTTGTTATCAGGTCAGTTTATTGAGTTTATTTTCTCCTTTATGTGTGTATTTTCTCCTTAAATTGTTTGGGTAGGTAAGTCTATAAATGAACATTTAGGACATTAGCGAGTTTGGTGAGAATTATTCTAGTTGGGGATGCAGCTCTACCAAGGAGCCGTATTGCTAACTGGAATGATGATTTCCTTTGTATAGAACGTAATAAAATGGTTCTATGAATGGCCTAGAAGACTGTGTTCGGCAATGGTGGCCAATATCAGCAGATATAGCAATCGGCGCAGGAGATATTTTAATGCACAAGTGTGTGCGGAAATATTCTATCAGCGATACCAGTAAAGTCTTAGTTAAAAATGCATTGGAATGACATAAGGTTTTATTGAATTCATTGTAGCAATAAGAAAAGCTTGGAAAGCGGCCTAGGCCTTCTGGATCTGGGATAGAATAATAATATGAATTACGTTACAATTCTTAAAATGGTTAATAAACACAGTTAATGTTATGATTTGTCATTTTACGAATTGTAACTTAATTCATATTATTATCCTATTACGATTCTGCTAAAGCGGCAATTTTAGGCCCCTGGTAAATTATGTGGATTTAAAAAATGCCCCGTACTTATAAAATAAGGTTTCAAATGTAATGCAATGATACAGCAATTTTGTTATGCTTATTGCGATATGCGTATAGTCATCATCAAACTAGTTAACATATTACATGCGTAACATGTTCACACACATTTTCATGGTTACGTGATTCTAAAACACACACAATATTTATATAACAATATAAACTAGGTCTATTTAATGAAACTAATGCATTAACTTGCTAAACATTGGCCTTGAGAAATAGAAAGTAAACAATCTTAATATTCAAATCTTAAGTTCATCGCCACCATTACATATACATATTACTTATGTAATATGCGTAAAGGAGTTTCCTCCGGAGGCATTTTTATTACCAATACAAATTAATTTTACCCCGCAGCTCCTCATCCTTAAAAGGTTTTTGATTTTCCGTTATAAAACATACTTACCTCATTAAATACTTTTTCAGGGATCAAAACACCGTTCTAACATTCCATTAAAATGTTTTTCAACGTTTAGCTGCAAAGTTGGAAGAAAAACTTTAGTTAACTTTCTTTTAAGTGGCAACAATGTCGACTTGACCTCGATTATAAAGTTTAGGAATGTGTATTATACAGGGTGGAAAGGACACCGACGCTAAAAAGGTTACCACGTTTTTAGTACATCCTTCTGAACCATCTTGTATACCTGACTCGAAATACACCTTTTTCTAGTGGGTGTAACAACGAAGCAGAAAGGCACTTGTTCTCCCCGTCATTGCAATCATTTTTTTACCTTCTAGTTACGGAGATATATATTGGGGGTCAAAGTTCCAACTTTTTCACAAGTAAATTTTTTTAATACAATTTTTAATGTTATAAATTTACTTAAAATATCTACATAACCCTTGTACTATTCAATGCATTCATCAATACATTGTTTTTCATTCATTTGAGAGCGTTACTCTGAGTTCTTCTGCAAACCGTTAATTTTCACTCCAAAAAAAAGGTTTTTATTACATCAAAAGAGTACCAAATTACACTGTATCCCTTCTTACGATTACCCACGGGACCGTCCACACATTATCGCCTCACAAACATTTAATTACGATTAAACACAAATGAATATTTGATCTCCGATTAGCTGAGCTTCCATCGGACCGACAATGGAACCCTTATCTGCTTTGATATCCATCAGACTGTTTGACCGTTAAATCCAATTACGACCGAAAGGCCTGCAAACGCCCGACGTTGTCAATTTAAAATATGTAGTTACCCTGGCAGATAGATTTTTGAGCGGTAAAAAGCCGCGGACATCAATTTCGATTCTCAAAGAACTGTTTCATACACCTTTACTTTTTACATAGCTCTGCTAGGGTTGTCATTTTATTTTTGCCAACGGCCAAAGGCTGACCTTTTTGTGCGTGTCCGGTATAAATAGACATGTGCCGGGCATGACAATTTTCATTACTGTTTTTGATACACACAAGAGAACAAAAGGACCAACAAAACTGTAACGTGTATTATTACCTGGCGCTATATTTGTTTGTACGGTAGAGAGAACTCATCAAAACACAAGTAACAATAACACAATTGTTATAACAATGTCCAATTTATTTGGGCAGTTGGACTAGTTTGTTTTTCCTCCTTATTGTGTTTGACAGCCCTGGTGAGACCGGGTGCACGAGGGTAACTTCGTACGTGTTATAAGACGGGTGTAAATCAAATTAATGTGGTTCACTCGGGCAATGTAATCAAGTAGATAAGTTATTTTTATTAGCTATAAAAGAGGATACGATTAAAGAGAACAAAAGGGATGATAGATGCTTAGTGGTGGGTGGATACAGGCTAAAATTATGGGCTCGCGTGTAACTTCTCTAAGAGTTAGTACTATAGATTTTGCTCACTTGGACAAAGTCTTTCGCCATCTCGGGGCGATATATTATAAAGAATCTCCTCCAGGATAGCTGATAAGGGAATGACCTAAAAGGGTCGAACATTAGCTTAACAGTTTCCCAATTTCCCTTGTACAGTCATGAGCACCAATATTTAAACACTTAACAACTTTTAAAAGTGTTTTTCTCCTACTGGTCTAATTAGAATTTCATGTTGTTACGAACATAATATTCTGGAACTCATATGTTTATGAAAAAGTACCTATCTCCAAGTAACAATCGTTATTTCTCGCGAAAATTGCTTTTAAATTTAGAAAAGTGTTTACATATTGGTGCTCGTGACTGTACGGCATCTCTCAATAGCCTTTGTAACAGCAACTGACCATCCCGCACCATCCTTTAATTAACTACACCTTATAACATAAGTCTTCAATAACCTCTCATTTGTTACAGTGGGATCCTCGTCACGATATTATTTTTGCGGACCGAGGACAAAAAGGCCGCCAAAGCAGAGCAGCAAGACAAACAGGACATCAACAAGAATCTTAACGGCTTCAGCAATTCAGCACTCTCCATCTCTGTGATAAGCCAACAATCTTTTAAGGAGGATTTATTGGACAAGCCGAAGAGCAGCGCTTACTCTATAGCAGAATTTGTGGCGATGATTAAGTCTTTTCTCGTTTTATTCTCTTATCGATTAGTGAGACTTACCCCAGCTTACGGGTTTGTGATTGGTCTAAATGAGATTGCTTTAAGGTATACACACGATAGATCAGTGTTCGAGCCAGCGATATTCGACCATATAACTTGTGATAAGTACTGGTGGCGCAACTTGCTGTACATCAATAACCTGTACCCTCAACGGGAGATGTGTATGGTCTGGTCGTGGTACATGGCCAACGACACACAGTTCTACGTCGTTGGAATTATTCTACTACTCATTTCTGTAAAGTAAGTACAAAGGAGACGGAGATTTCTGGGCCAGATTGTGTTAAAAAAGGCGTTATTTTACTATTTCAAAATATTAAAAAATTAGTCTAATTCACAACGTGGAAGACGAGAAATCTTAAAAATATGTTTATGTCACGACTAAAATAGGAAATCGATTACTATAATCGATTAATGTGAATGAGTTCAAACAATTGAACATAAAAACACTTGCACCAGATGATTGATTCAAGCAAAGTAAATAAATACATTATAATTTACTTAATGTCAACAGTTTAAACAAATAAAATATCAAAAATAAATATTCAAATCGATTCTCGTTTACAGATCGATTTACTACTCGTGTTTGTCAACAAAATAATAATAAAATATGAAAACTTGAAAATAAAAACAATGTGAAAAAGTCGACATAATGTTACGTACATTTTTACTGGTTTCCATATTTCCTAGTGTAAAATGTAGGTACAAATTCACTGCGCCTTTTTTACTTGGTCTCTTTGCCTAAAGAATACAAGTTTGTTTACTGAATTCTTAGAAGTTGTCTGAGGAACTATTAAGCCGATTTATGTTATGAATCCGTTTGTAGAATCTTGAAACGGTATTCAGCCAGTGCGGTCCTAACGTAATTCACTTTATTCAACGAGCTACCTACTTTTCTTGGCTAACTTTCCGTATCGTATTTCCATATCTTTTATTTGTTGGTCTTGTTTCTTGTATTCTATATTACAGTAGGTATATTTCTATTTCCAGGCATCCAAAGTCCGCGATGATATCGCTAGGGTTGCTGCTGGTGAGCTCCTGGGCAACCACCATCTACATATCAGTGTGGCATCAATACAAGGCACGGATACAGGAGCCCTTCGAGATGTTCGACCCGCTGTACGACAAGCCTTGGTCGAGGATCGGACCCTACCTAGTCGGTAAGAGGATCTTATATTGAAATAACACATAGATGAATCCTAATCTAATAATGGAGAACGGAAACTAGGAAAGAAATTAGTTGTTGCTCGTCGATCTTAGTAAACTTTGTACGAAATTATGAATAGACTGTGATGGATGAATGTTGTAAGAAGTAATTACCAATTGGCTAAGTATACCAAACCTCAACAAAGTTACGCATGTTCCTAGTCTACTCTCTACTCTCTCAAGTTAGCTGAGGTTTTTTATAATATCTGTATCGGCGAAGCTTTCAGCTTTGTAAATCGAATCACCCTCTGAAGCAATTTCAACTTTGATAAATTATGAAGAGCGGCCGGAATTGGATGACTGGCTACTATGCCTTCTTTTAAATAAATTCGTGCGTCATTTTCCTTTTTATTAAGTGTTGTGAAACACTCGTGGTTTCAATATTAGGCATCGCTATTCAAATCTTCTTTCTTAAATAAATTCATCTTGGTTAATGAATTATTACTCGATTAAGTAATGTTTAACCATTGTTTTAAGTAAAACTAAAATGTGAAATATAAAGCATACTTAATTACAAGCTAAGAATGTCTGGTATGTTACCGAATCTTGGAACAATTTTAAGCGCCCAGTCCATTATCATTGACAGCCCGTCAAAATATTTGCGCAGTTTTACAATGTTTTGTAAACAGTTTGCACGACAAGCCTATCATCGCCTTACATGTCCTTGTTTATTATAAACCTGTTTTCTGTTACGTATAGTTATGTAGATATTATTACGAAAGTAGGTGCCACGCGCGAAATACATCCGTGGCCGCATTTAGTAAAATAAATAATGTTGGATATAAACTGTCAATAAATATGCATGTCATACTTAACATAATATTAACAAGATATTAAAACAACTTTCATTTTCCTGTTGTGAGCATTATTCTAAATTCTAAAACGTGTATGTAATTCACCAGTTTTCTGCACAGGCTTCATTGTTACACTTCATTTGTTCGACTTCAGTAGCCTATTGTGTTATGGATACGAAACAATGCCGGATGAATTGAAAAGTGCATATTAAAATAGGTCGAAGTGGCCAGCTCGGCTAGCATGCAATAAAATAAAAGCTCCGTTAAATATTTGGGTCGATCCAAACCACGCCGTGCCGTACCGAGATCGCGCGGAATGCTCGCCGCGCCACTGATTGTGTAGCCCTTCCGAACTCGCCTCCTCCGTTATCCCCGAAAATGGGCCTTTTACTGAGATTTTATCGATCCTACCAGAAAGCTTTACGCTCACTACATTTAGATTTCCTTTCGCTGGTCAGTGAGGGAATCATACGCGTTCGACAAAGCGTAAATGGTAGGCTGAACAAGCCGATAAGTTCGCTTACTGCTCAGTCCGCCTCACACTATACGCGTACGAACCCAACATGAACATTGATTATTATCAATAGAAACCCTTTTTTTGCGCAATTTGCATGAGAACAAACTTCCTTTCTATTGTCTAGAAATTGTGTGTTTATTTTGTTGTCTCGGACTTCCAATTATGTTTATTGTGTTTTGTCCTACATTTCCTGCTGAAATTCTGTTCAAAATAAGCGATTGTTTGAATATTCTATTTGAGTACTCTACTCGGATCTGATTCAAAGTACCTTGAACAGCTTGTCTGGAAGGTAGTCTGAAAGTGGAACGTGGGTGTAAAAATAACAAGCGTAGTGCAAGACAGCCTGACGCGACGCCGCGCGCCGCTGTGAGCTGAGCGGAGAGGTCGTTGAAAAATTTATTAGAGTTTTATTATTGGAGGAAGTACGGCTCCTTGTCACCCTCAAACGTCTCATCACTGGGATTTATTCCACTCATATAATATACAACACATGCGTGAATGTCTGTTCAAACCAATTTGGCCTGGCTTCCGATTGTAATCTCCATAGCTCGCCAATTTACAAATATTTACATATATTATACTGTGGCAGCTTTGAAGTGCTTTATTTGGTATTCTAACGAATAAAAACATACATTCCAATGTTCAAAACGAATGACTAATTTATTTCAATCAGCAAAATGGCTCAGAATATTGAGAGGACGACTTATTTTTCAGTTCGTAAAAGATTAAATGGATTAAGAAGATTTATACACGAACAGCCTTCTCCAAGAAATTAAAGAGCCTTGTATTTATTTCAGGAATGGTGGTAGGATGGTACCTGCACAAGACCAGGTGCCAGCTGAGGCTGCCCTACTGGGTGGTAGCTCTAGGCTGGCCCGTGGCGCTGGCCATCATCGGCAGCCTCATCTTCAGCATGGTTGACGGCTACTTCGAAGTGTGGCCCACTGCTTTCTACATAAGTGTTGGGCATACAGGTAATTTATTCCTACTTTTATTTTATTAGTGTAGTTAAATCAACATGGAGGGCCATTCAAAAGATACAAATGTATATGCTATCTGTAATTTATTTAATTCGTTATTCTGACTAAATTATATCATTTGCCGGTAACATATAAAAGAAATAAAATCATCTTTGCGCAATCCATTAGTTTCGTGGATGGAAGTGTTCCAAAAGTCTATCAGTAAAATTATATTACTCCAGACATTGTTGTCATCAAAATTTAAAGAATTTCATTTCCTAGCTCGGATACTAGCAACCTCATCCAAAAAATTGTCGATTTCCACATGTTCCACTTTATTAAATCTTCCCCTTGATGTCCCCATTCGTGTGCTAAGTATACGCATTCGATTAGTTGGACTCGCACTCCATTGTGCTGACGTTCATGTTACCACCCCACCGAAAACTACCCCGGTATCTTCTGTCCTATCTTAATGATTAAGTCAAAAGATTTTTGGCATGCTCAAGATTTTTTATAAAGTTACGGTCAGCATTAAAAAAGCGAATAGTTGATAAGATTCGAAATTACAGCTCCCAAACCTCTCACCAAAAGTTTTTTAAATCTTATCTTAATGATAAGGTTTGTTTGAAAACCGGAGTTCGACATAATAATCCATTTGGATTCTTTCTTGTCGTTATCCGTAATCTCTCCTAGTTATCGAGTTATAGAGTACACGCTCACATAGCAACACAATAAGTAGTTTCTAAACAAGAATTTGTGTGGCATAACTACAACTAAAAAACCCGACTACTGAAAAATCACGCTCTAATTGTATATTCGGGGTTTACATGGTAAAATCATCTCCACCTATTGATGAAGTCGGTTAAAATGTAGCCTATGTTACCCGGGCCTTAATAACGAATCGACTGACACCTTATTCATCAAAATCGATGAATAGTGTAGGCCTTACGGAGGAACATACGTAAATACAAACATACATAGATTGCTAAAATTATAACCCTTCCTTTTGGCGTTGCCGTTGTCGGGTAAAAATACAAGTATTTTTTAATTGGGTATTGACGCATCGTCAGTTTGTTCAAATATTATCTACCAAATGAAGGACGATACTACAAAATTTCTCTCTCTCTTTCTACAAAAGTTCCGTAATAAACGACCGTAGCACGACGCTACGCCGTAGGCCTGTGCGTAGTGTAGCGTAGCAGAACGCTACGTGAATAAATGACATGAAAAAAATAACTATTATTTTTTTGTTTTTCATTGATTTTATTTCTAAAGCATTTTTCAGCCCGTATCCTATATGTTTACTATTAAACTCTCGTTACTGTAATAATGAACCTCTCAAGTTCAAATTAAATAAACGTTGGTATTAAAACTTCGTTAATTACTTTGCTCTTTTATTGTTGTCACAGAACATTTAACAGTTTTATTACTAAATGCTTGCAAACGTGTTTAACATAATCTTTTAATGATCGCTCTGTTATTTCAATTAAACTTGGTGATTACCCGGAGTTGTTTACCGGCGGGGGTCGTAAAAGAGTAAGAGGTTCCCACAAAAGGATGTACCGTAAAAGTGTATTTTCTTAAGTGTTAATAGGAAAACTTTAATAGTAGTAAAGGACTGGCGTAATGTACTAAGGGCCCTTATATTTAGGCACTCAGACATTTTTCATCGGCAATTCAAACAAAAACCAGCTGTTCCATACATTTTGACCGGTATTGTGCTTTTGTTCCTACAAAAGTTGTTTTTAAATAACCTATGAAAAATTTCTATGAAGGGGAAGGGGTTCAAAATATCGTACTGAGTAACCGTTTGTGTGTCGGTGTCCCTTCCAACCTGTATCAGATATTACCGCTACGCTTCTTATTTTTTCTTAGCGCTTCTATTGTACCATTACAAAATTGAACCCGTTTTACCAAATATTTAAGTAAACTGAGCGACTGCCTATGTCATCACACTCACCACCATAACCCAGAAGCTGTGGAACACGAAATGACGAAACCTTCTAGGCTAGACCGATTGTAGCTCGCAGTCTAACCGCATGCACCTGAATACCAGTATTTGAGTATTGCACTAGTAATAATGCTAATACCCTCTTTGACACCACCAGCCTGGGGCGTAGCAGTGGCGTGGGTGGCGATCTCCTGCTGCAGCGGGTACGGCGGGCTGGTGAACTCGGCGCTGTCCTATCGCGGCCTGCTCCCGCTGAGCCGCCTCACGTACTGCGCCTACCTGGTGCACCCCACCATCATGATGTACACCTCCTTCCTGCTCGACGGGCCCTATCACATGCAGAACTCCACAGTGGTGAGTGAAAAAAGTATAGAGTAGTTATAAGTAGTCATGTTATTCATATGCTGCAATTCGTCTTTGAAGGTTAACCTTAACTTTCCGAAAAGCCTTACTTTGATTAAGTGTTTTGTTGACTGCTCAACTTTGCCTGTAAATTTTCCTGTAAATGGTCTAATTTAAGTTTGTTGTGGCACTGAATTCATATGCACATATTTAAAAGCAGCATTTGTTACGAAAACTAATAAACACACATTTCGACTGGATTCCCTCGAGACTGCCTCGTTGGTCTAGTGGTCCCAAGCGCGACTGCTGAGCAAGAGATCCTGGGTTCAGCAGCCACGGAATCTGGATCTTTGCCCGGTTGAGGGTAATAGGCTCACCCCCTATCTCATGGGATTTCAACGTAGCTGGCCAAATGTGGGTGTACTATTAGGAACACCTCTGCCAAACCCTTCGTGGATTACACGCGTGGTGTTATGTTCTACTAAATTCACGAGACACAAAATTACATAAAGAACACATCCCTATATGCCAGTAACATGAACACTTCACTCTCACTCGCCTGCACAGCGTGATAAGAACATAAACTCCCCGAAATTACTCGCAAAAACAGTCTATTTTTAGCAGTGGATAAATACGTAGTAAAATTTGATACCTGCGCATTATCAAGCGAAGGGTGACTCATTAGCCACACCCTGACTTCACCCTTTTCAGCAAATATAGGCGTTAATTTACTGCCCAACACGGTATCATAAATATTCGTAGCAGGTACAGTTACGAGCATAAATATTTACACCCTTAAAGAAAATCAGAAGCTAGTTTCTCGGAGATTGGTGTAAATTCAAATTATACAATAAAAACTTTAAAATTGTAAAGTTACAATATTTTGCCTGCACTGACTTTATGAATTCAAACAAAAACTGTTGAATTTACAAATAATTTCAACATTCTTCTGGCCTTATCCCAATTTATTTGGGGTCGGTGCAGAATGTCTACTTCTTACATACTTCTCTATTGTGAATTTACAAAATGTGTACAAATATTACTTGAAAATGAATTGTACTACTTATTACATAGTGTGTTTATTTCATTCTGCTGCTAACTTGCAAACGTTCAGTTTGATGTCATTGAGTGCTAGAACTTTCCGACCGAATGGACCCAACAATATACAATTGGCTTGGAATTCTCTTCGGTTCTCATTCCGTATTGAATTTTATTGAAAACACAAACTGTTTATTGTATGCCCTTTTTTAAAACGATACAATAAACACTTTGTTTGTTTAAGACTGTTTGTCTATTGTTTTCTTTATGCGATGATGGAATAAAAACCAAAACTATATTTTATCTATCCGAGATAAAAATCATAGAGCATAGTTTTGTTACTGCCTCATAAAATACGAAACTGTTGTATTCCCCGAGCTATCTCACCAATAGATTGACTTTAGATAGAGACAACGTGTATCTCAAAACAAAAAGGCAACTGCTGTCGCTTAGGTGTAAAGGTAAAAAATAAAAAGAGACCTTTCTTTTTTGTTTTTTTTTTTCAAGCTTATGTAGCATATGTACAAACCTGTGCCGGCTAAAATACAGATAGTATTTAAACGAGTACAACATCAGTAATGTCTAGCCAAGTTCTAAACGACATGTTTCAATGTATTCGAAACCATTCCGAAACTCGTACTTCCAAACTTCCTTTCATTTATTTAATGTCCTCAACTCGAGACGACGGGTTAGATAAATACAGGGTTCCACGAAGGAATTTGGGACAGTGAGATTAAACTGCAGCCGTATCTTATTGCGGACATAAATCTCTCATTTGGGAGACATCGGTAGCACTAAAGTATACACGGAAACTATCAGTACCTAAATTAGAGATAAACATTTCATTACAGTCGCCTCCTCACGTAAAATGTGTCGTAAAGTATGGTCTGAAAACTCTGAATGCTACAATACACTTGTACAGCTGGGTACTTGACGGGCACAGATTTATGCCACGCTCTCGACATCCATTCAAACGTTGGCGCATGAAAGGCGACCCTTGAATTGTGTGAAAAACTGCTGATCCATTGTAAAGCACAACATTTTTTCGCGACACAGGACTGGCAGGCAGTCACTAGTCTTCTTTTGTCAGTATTTCGACCGAGTAACTGTACCTTTTATTTGCCAGCATTCATTAGTTGATGTCAACGTTAGAACCGTACTTATTGAGTAGTTAAGTATTGGTCGACCGACATTCCTAATTGACACTCAAGACAGATTTTCGTATCGGATATCTTCGAAACGGATAATTACATTACGTACTTATTGTCGTGTACAATAAAGTGTTCCATGAAATTAATATGAAGCTACATTCCGAAAAGAAATATCGGAAGAAAACAACAGTGATGAAAGAAGATTATGCGTATAGCTGTATGCCATTAAATGCTGCTCAGTAAAGTAGGTGTTTCAACTTCAACCTCCTTAATATTTAATGGATACCTATACAAAATGTACGCATTTTCACATCCACCCTTATCTGAAAATTTATCTTTCGTAAGGGATGTAGGAGTAACTGTGGAGTGTTGATAAATGTGCAGACATAACTATATTGAATAGGGTCGGTGTTGCTCTTGTTATCGATGTATGACCGTATCTGTGCAGGGTTGACAGGATGCTGATAGGGAGAGGCCTCCGGTATCGTTCAGAATGACCTATTCAAAGAAATACATTCCGAAATACATACATAATAATTTGCTTCGTTCTCTCCTCTTATTTCCGCGCGCCCTTCGTAAGCCTTTTCGGCTTTATTAACCGACATATAAAAGCAATAACGAAGTGTCATTTCATTTAAAATGATATTCAGGAAACCCATTTCATATTCCTGTTTTATTGCCGCAGAAATGTAAATACATATGTGTGTACATATATACATGATACGTGCTTCTGAGATGATATTATTATCTCGATAAAAGGTTTCTAAAAATAATGATCATGTTTTAATGTCGCTGTATTTATGATATCATAAAGATTTCTTTCATTTTAGCAAAAATTTGTGTAAAATTATTCATGAGATTTTACCATCTCAGGTAAAATATAAGCCTTTTTAGTTCAAATGAAACTTGGCGTGTTCAAGTTTGATAGTAATGCACTGCGAAGTACAGCTGTGCCATAACACAAAACTTAAGAAGAACAGCTACACATTACATAGTGCACTGTAATGGTTCCAGAGCAACTTGTGCGTAGGTAATGGGACTGTTCTGTTCTCCTCAAACGTACTACTGTACTGTTTATGTCAACGCAAAGCGCCATTAACTTTTTTAATGGTTCTCACTCTCAAATATGTACAGGCCTTATTTTTAGGGGCCGCCATTAATCAAACACGAAAGGG
Organism: Noctua pronuba; assembly: GCA_905220335.1. NCBI lineage: Eukaryota > Metazoa > Arthropoda > Insecta > Lepidoptera > Noctuidae > Noctua > Noctua pronuba. The sequence continues at coordinate 7,062,566 of LR999894.1, forward strand.
TGAAAATTTCGCATAATTAAGCCAAAACCAAAAGTCGAGGTGATAAGTTATCCTGTCAACTTTATCCCGCAGCTCCTCCAGGGAACCGGCAGTTTGCGGCCAAAAGATTTATATCACGTCGTCACCTCAGAACTCAAGGAGTTAGTTGTTTCACGTATACTTTACTGTTCTAGTTGAAGGGCAAAGGGGGAACCTCCTAACTTCTGCAAACCCCCTTCCGCCCTCAAGATGCAACATAAAATTCGTACGGACTCATATAAATGTTGAGTTATGAAATTGCACTCAAACCATAGCCTGAATTTAACTTTTACGTCCCACATACAATCAGCTGAAACGCTTTCCGCAAATAACATTTAAGTGAATGAAGTCGAGAAGTATTCAAAGTTTTCTCGGAAACTCAGAGCTGTGCCTTGTCGGGGTATAGTGTGCACTGAGCGTACATTCAAATGTTTCTCAGGAAATTTAATCTACAATCTACACACGACTTGAACGTTTTCAAATCAGTTTAAGAATATTGCTGTATTTTGAATTCATGATCGTGGCATAAAAATTCTCTATGAAGAGGTAGTTATTTACAACAAACTGGCTTTTCTCAAAGTGCTTAGGTAAACGCCCATAAATTATACAATTAGGTTATTATGCCTTGTAGTATTCAAGGTTTCCGTAACGGACGCCCCTGTTTACATTAACACTAATTTGGTAATAATTAAGAGGTAATTAATGTTGATTCTCTCTTAAATTAACGAGCACTTATTTAAGTGACTTTGAACGGAATTACGACTCGCCCCGGTGGATGTTCCACACGCACTCTTCTCTACTCTACACGCACTCCCTCGACTACTATTAATAGCATAATATCACGCTTGTAGACCTTGAAGGGTTAAGTAGAGTAGGTGCTCTATAGTACGCCCACTTTCCCTTGACACAGAAAAACCCAATAATACGAGTAAATAGACCAACAACGAAACATCACACTACTTCATTTATTCTTCTCTAATGTTATATTTCTGTTTTGCAGCTCGCAATATACGCCGGGTACGCAGTGATGGCATTCCTGGCTTCGTTCGCCATTTCGCTGGCGTTCGAGGCGCCCGCCGTCAGACTTCTCAAGATCATCAGCGGGGAGCCTCGGAGCAAGAAGAGCTCCTGAACCACCCAGGAGATCACACGGTCGTAGCATTAACACGCGTAAAACAAGCGCGTTGATTACATGCGGTATTTGTTCAACGCGCACTCATTGATTTACAACAATTGTAAATAAAAGCATACTTCTATATCTTTTCAAAAATCTCTTACACAAATACTTCGACAATCCCATATCCGGTGTATTTGGAGACTTAATTTTCCGTCTCTTATACCTATTACTATCAAATAATCCCCAATGAAGTGCGCTCTATCGAAGCTTTATTTAGGTTATAGTTTTAAAACCCAAAACGATAAGGACTTGATAGTTACCAATAAAGACTTTATACATGTTACCAATGTGAGTTCATATCTTTTTATCTATCGGTTTTCTAGCATAAAGTTGGTCAAACGGTTTGGCCATTGACCGTCCCCGAGCCGTACGATGTAATATCGACTCAAAGGGGTGATGTTTTACAGTTTTATCTATAGACGGCACATTGTCACAAGTGCCAGTCATCACGAGCTCGCTGACCCAGTTGCAAAGTTTAAGTACTTAGATTTAGGCAACTGATTGAAACCCGGTTGAAGTGGTGTCCTAATCAACCTGAAGTAATTTAGCATCCGCATACACTGAAGTGCGGAATGAATTAGAGATTGCACGTTCTTTTATTCGTGAATCTGATTAGATAAGAAGAGTTTATTGACAATAGAATGTATTATTTGGTAGCTCTTCTACAAATATGCATTGAAGAAAACACTGGACTTGAAATAAAGATATTAGTCTGTTGGTGCATTTTACACGATAATTAGTGAAAAGCTAACCCGTGGCATGCTTTTAACTTGAGACTGGAATCGTGCATGGTGACCATCGTCATCCTCTCATATAATGTCGACGTAAATCAATAAAATGATTTCTCCAACTGTCGAATATGGCGTGTCACCCCAGTATATGATAATTTATTATGATTACCTCCGTAGCCGGCTACATGCAATGAATCAATCATGCTGGCTCACCGCACTTTATCTCGCCGCCACCTACATAAATCCTCTTTGTATAATAACTTGGTTCTTGTAGGATCCCCAACCGCACGTACTTCGGCTCCACCGATAATGTTTTTGTTGCTAACTACCAGATAAACGCTACTTGAATATATACCAGCATGAACTTTGAAACAAATGAACTGAAATGTTGCATCGCTTGCTCGTAATTAAAACATCACCCCGTAAATTACAATGATTTAAATTAAGGTCAGAGATTATACACATGTGTTAATAATAATATTGTGTTTAATATAATTTCGAGGACCTATTAAATATTGTCTACCTCTAATAAGTACCTAGTGAAATGCTCAGTTAGTCCTTATTTGACGGTAGTGTAGGAGTGGGTCCGACAGAAACTTTGCTTTCATTGGTAAGCTAGTACAATGATTTTATTTTATGTATTTCTTATCAATAGTTAGCAAGGAAAGTTTAGTTTAGTTTATTTTTATGGTAAAATATTTTTAACATGTGATATTTCATTGAATATTTAGAGGTCCTTGATAACTTTCGTTCATACAATTCGTCGTATTTTCTTGAAGTTAGGCTTCGGAAATAATTTTATATAAGAACAGTTTAATGCATGTGAAATAAGCCTATTCATGTAATTTTGTATAAAGACAATTATTCATTCATGTTAACATACACAATACGCATAAATCACCGACCTCAACTGAAAAATAAGTTGTAAATATTTGACTAAAATACTCTGAAACCACGTTACATAATATTGTAAATAGAAGATTTTATAATAAAACGTTATTTAATTACTCTATTGTGTATTTATTACCTCCCTGATTGAATGTGTGAAATTAATTAGTAAACAATGGGTAATGGAAACTTTTATTTAATGATTCTAATCCCTAGATCCTCGCAATAAAGTTAAATTTTGAAAGACAATAATTTCAATATACGGTGCTACCTATTGTCTGCGTATGTATTGTTCACTTTAGATCTGAACAACAAAGTAGGAGCAGAGTATTTAAGTGATGTCGAAGCACTTAGGCTTATTAACTGCTTGAGTCCGTCACTTTGAGCAACCAAACGGGACCCTTCATACATAGCACAGCAAGTGTATGTGTTAGAAGTTTGTAGCTCTTGGGTACAAGCAGAGTCTGTTTAAAATACTTTGGAGAAGTTTCCCCTGTTCGCTGGTTGTCGAAGACCTAGTCATTTAAAGCCCAGACAACAAGCTAAATATAGATGGCTAAGCGTGAGTAATATTTTATTTTTTTATTTTTTTTAAACTTTGCCCCACACTAGGAATTTCTCCTGTATCTTGGGTGCGTTTACAAACTTTAAACTCACATACACATACAGCCAGACCAGCCAGACAGCCAGAGCCAGTAATAAGTTTATAGTATGTATGTGTGGTTATTCCCTGGTGTAGGATCGAGCTATAAAAGCAATAAATTATATCGCATGCCGCGGTTAAAAGATTAGCCTGTCAGCAGGTTGATAGCAGCTCGTATATCGAGCCTAAGGTCTGCCAGACTTTGGCCCCTACAGGAAAATCCATTAAATCCATCTCATAGCGTGAATAATATACCGTATTCACCAGTCATTCAAATCCAAATAAAAGAGTTTATTCGCGCAATAAAATTACCCTCTATTTCAACAGAAAAATAAAATAAAACTCGGTCGGTTCTAAACTTCACATTTATTTCGAAAGCATTCAACACAACGAAACGAATAAAACTAATGGGCTGTAAGAGCAAATCGCATCAGAATAAACGGAAAAATAATACTGAGCTCTCGGAATGAAATCAGTTGATAGGGTGAGATTAGATACGTGCGCTTTTGTGCGACACGGGAGCCGCAGTGTGCGACAGAATAGTCGCACGATCGATCGAGGCTGCTTGCCTGTCCCTAACGATTACCATCGACCATAGGTTATAAAATACGTAAAAGCGAATAAATTGATAACACCCTGAAAATTCTGAATTTCATCCAAATAAACGTCGGATTATATGAAGACGTGAGGTGAACACGAATCTCATACGGGTGTAATTTCGGTAGATTTACTCAAGGTGTAGATATGTGTACGTATCCTGATCCCCTGATCCCAACGCGGAGGCAATACGAAGGAATATTTTAATTCTTGAAGCCTTCAGGGGCGAGCTTTAGGCTCCGGCAGAAAAATAAACAGCACTTTTTTACCAAGAAAGGTTACATTATGTTATTCATTTTGGAGCTCTTGGCAAAACACACAGCTTAAAAGATGACCTAATAAAATATGCTAATAGAACAAAGACATTCAAATATAACTAGCCATAGACGGGACAAGACCAAGAAACTGACAATTCCAAAATCTGTTACAAATTAGTAACAAGTCGATCAGTCTAGTGCAATACGTCGCCTTGTCAGGTCGCATTCATATGACACAAAGACACTCAAATATTTCCGAGCTATAGACGGGTCATGACGAAGAACATCGTAATCCAAAACTTGTTACTACTTAGTAACAATTCGTTCTGTCTAGTGTCATCTGTGTCATACGCCCGCTTGTCAGGTAGCATTCGTGTGTCAAAATCGAAAATATTCAGGATGAAAATTATTGTATGACAATATTCCCAATGTCCTCTCTATATTATGTGTTTTAAATCTCTTTGTAATAGAATAACTACGTGATTGCCTATTTTATGTCACATAAAATAACACATAATAATAATAATATTCTCGCCACAAACAACAACGAAATAAAAACAAAACTTTTACAATAAAATTATCATAAACAAGAACGCATCATACTATAACAGTAATAAAGCTAAAGAAATTAAAATAAAATTTGTCCAACTAGGTAGGGAAAATGAAAAAATAAATAATAAATGTTTCGCAAAGGATTGGCCTACAATCGCACTAGATCGCGAAATGTGGAAGGAGGGAAGGGAGGCCTTTGCTCTGCAGTGGGACAATATAGGCTTATTATAATAATAATAGGTAGGTACCTAGCTCGTGGCTTAATAATAACAGCCGCTCGGGTCGATCTTTAGGTTAAGCTGTGCTTGCCTAGGTTGGTTTGTGGATGGGTGACCACCTATTACATACCGAGTTTCCTCCGTCCCTCGGAAAGCACGTTAAGCCGTTGGTCCCGGATGTCATTTGTAGATCTTTGACAGTCGTTAGGAAGTCAGTGGCCCAAAAAATCTGACAACCAGTCTTACCAAGGGGTATCGTATTACCCAGTACTAACTGGGTTGTGGAGGTCTGATAGGCAGTCGCTCCATGTAAAATACTGGTATTCAGCTGCATCCGGTTAGACTGGAAGCCGACCCCAATATAGTTGGGAAAAGGCTAGGCAGATATAATAACAGGTAGGTACCTACCTAACCGTTTACTATTTGTTCTCTGACTAATCTGAATTGATTTCAGAGTTTGTTGAAATTACCTTATAAGTCCCCGCGGGTATTTTCAAGATTGAATTTTCCCCGACCTGGGTAAGTTGCCCACTCGTAATAATGAAGTGGTGGTATGCAGTAAGGGGCAAATTTAACCGAGGAGTTTCATATTTGGAATTGTTTCATATTGTTTGCAAACCTTTGGGTACTTTCGTTTCTTTCGTGAATAGTGTTAGTAAGGGTTATTGACCTCACTGGAATTGCAACCTGTTTTGTGTTAGTAGTGTCAAAATCTATACTAAATAATATTATAAAGCGGTAAAATTTGTTTGTAAGTTTGTATGTGGGGGTAATTTTCACTGGAAGAAAGCTACATTATTCGTGGGTGCTATAGGCTAAAAATTATATAATGAATATTAGCCGAGCTATCTCAAAATTCGCGGATGATTTCGCGGGCGAAGTGCTATTGTGAAATAGAATGGGTCGTAGCATGCCTTAGTAATGTGAAATGCACGTCGAGAAAGGTTTGCGCCACATCTAGCTCTAGCAAAAAACGATTTTGAGCGATAGCTCTTTTCGTTTTCGTGTTCTGTCGAAAATGGTAGTAGCTTGGAACAGTGCGAATCCGTGCTGATAGATGAGGATCAACCCTTAATATTGGGTACTTCGAATGTAATCAACACAAGGGATTTTAATACACTGAGTTATTATTATTGCTCGATTTGCTCGTTACACCACAATTCATTGCCCCTACCTGTATCTACCGTGTACTTGTAAACGAGTACATAATGCCGAAGAGGGAATACATTATCTGATTAACTTTATGAACTCACAAGTTATACGTAGGTACGTTAAACTTAGCTTTATAGCTACACCGTACGGCTTGTTAACAGGAAAGTTTGTTACGTTAGGTGTACTTCAGTTAATATCCCCCATATTCAGCGTTTACCTGCCTCGGTCTTGATTTAAACACATCTTAATTTTATTGAAACAATGAATGTCTTCTCGCATCGGTACTTGAAGTAAACCTGTCAAGTAGTCACATTGTTGTGAAAAGCGTATTGTCTGAACAAACACCACAAAAGGTACAATTGTAACAATAAGTCCTAAAGGACAAAGACGTCGCAGAGGAAGGGTTAAAAATGTATTTTTGAGAAAATAAATGAGCATTCACAAAGGCTGCTCGAAACGTTGTGCGACTGTGGTAGGTACTCCGGTCCACTTCAAGATTCTACTAATTGCTTTCCCGCTTCCGCTGCAAAAAATGGCCCTGACTGTTAATTAAAGACATTTTTGCCCTCTTAATGGGGTCCAAGTCGTTTCATTACCGACGAGCTCGCTGCATCCAGTAGCATGCCGGCAGTGAAACGCGACAAATTTTTAAATTCATAAGTATTTTTTTTGTAATTAACACTCAGGGTCGAGAAAATATTGTCTTGGAGATAAAACTTTTTATGATTAATATAGGTAGTAGCTGGCCACTTCTGGTCTTCCATCAGATGCTTAAAGGAAAACATTTTTTTCCTGTCTAGTCTTTGGGATATACACCGTGACTTTTTAGTCGTCTTACAAAGGTGGTCCACTCAATGTGCCCGACATAAAATAGTTCCAGGCGCGATTTTTTATTTTATTTACCGTAATAGGTACAAGAAAAGAGCACATGGAAGGAATTGGGGGAGGCCTTTGCCCAGCAGTGGGACAGTACAGGCTACTAAAAAAAGAAAAAAAAAATAGGTACAAAGAAAAATAAATAAACATTAGAAAAAATTATGAAACATCCTGTTAATGATGTTTACGTGTCAAACGGGAGAATATACCTACGCAGCGCTCGAGTCCAGTAGATCATCGCTCACAACAGGGTGTTTTAACTACGTCATGCGTTGAATAATATTTTTATTTTTAAATTATTAAAATCTCATAAATACCATTTTTTTTTATGAATGCTTAGTAGTCATTGGATACATGAAGTGGTCTGCCGTTGTAAGACGACTAAAAAGTCACGGTGTATAAACGTAAGCAAGGTGTGTATCTACCAACTAATGATTTAGCGGGTTCAAGTGTTTAATAAGCATAATATTGCGAACAACGAAGTTATCTCAAGTATTTATCAACTATTTAGATTCGGGTCGCAGTTCAGAGGATGTTATGTATACTAGTTAGCGATAACAATTTCTTAGTTAAACATTTGGCTTTAACGGAATATGTGAAGTTATTTTACCCCAAATAACTTACACCTAGAAGAGACGTGTTTGTATTATTATTTCCATTGAAAATTTAATTTCGAAGCTTTCGTGCTTTTCATACAAAAAATCTAACGAAGGAACGTATCACCACAGCTTTACAACTGTAGTAACTAAACATATTATGATTTACCAATCAAGGAAACCAGGGTCAACTCAATATTTAAAAATGAGATTAATAAATTAACTCGATTTATTTCTGTAACGAATGAAATCCGTATTAAAATGAATGATAAAATAACAAATGGCCAGACAAAGTGGACACTGCCCACATACAAATCTTCCACATCGCTATTCATCTTTGAGCACCGGCGTAATATTTGGACTCCCAATGTTCACCCTCGCCTCGGGCAAAGGAATCGGTTCGACTTTCACGTGTGCCGTGCTGGCCGAAATAATAAAAAAGTTATTCAAGTTCGAAATTATTATACCGAACAATAATGAAGCTTACTTTGGCAATTATTTTTGTATGTAGAACGTAAGTAGGAAATGCCTTTTCTGCTTAATAGAAAGGGTTTGTACATAATCAGCCTATAATGTTCCCATCCCTCGGACACAGGCCTCGTCTCTATGAGAGCGACCCCCGGTGATGCCTACCTCGGATACGGACAGCACAACCCCCTCCTCACTAATACTAGACTAGGTGACATCGAATATGTACCAAAAAAAGACAGGAGTCGGCTGCTCAGCAAGAGAACAACCGCTCCTCGTCCCCATAAATTATAATTAGCTGTAAATAGGATAGGGCAATATACAACAACATTATAAATTTATATAAATTGATACTGTACACACTAATAATCTCACAGCACATACTACACGACACTTATATAGATTTCTCTCAGACAAACATAAGTAGACTGTAAGTAGCTGACACACCCTCAGGCCGAATACACCACCGACCTGTGGACATAATGTAACATAAGAACCAGGGAAATAAACATCATTCTATTCTATTCTATGAGAGTGTGACTGTTCCTAAATTACCCTAGGCTGATAAAATTTTCGTTTTTCCTAAATCATATTAATATTAGTATATAATTTAAGATATTATTATTGTCGGTAGCGTGTCGCGCCCCGCCGTCCGCACGACACCGTAAAGCTCGGCCGTGACTGGTCGCTTTTCCGCCGACTAAGAGAACTGAATTCCTTAACATGAAGAAGTCCAATGCCTCGTATCATAATTAGAACAAGGAAAGGATTGAAAGATATAGTAAATTAGATTAGGGAATTCATAGTTTATGAAATATATTGAAAGTGGTTTCAGAAGGGTAAAACAAAACTGGGAGATGCAATGTATAATCATATGCCAACCAATAGTTCTTGTTAATAACCCTTACGCTAGCGTAATAGGTAATTGGTCAGTCGTGACTCACACCATTCTTCACATCTACACCTGGAGCACTCAGAGCAACACCTCCATAAGTGACGTAGGCGGCTTTTCAGCGGCAAAGCGTCGACATCATGCTCCTAGTGAGCATTGTCCCTAGCAGCTCTTTCGAACTGGTGAACGTGACAAGGGCGGCTTTTCAGCGGCAGAACGTCAATCATCATGCTAACTAGTAGACATGGTCCCTAACAGTCCATAGACTGGTTATATAATAGTTGTGGTATCAAACCATTCCAATCCCACCCCATGGATCATGTGCTCTCTTTGTACAACTAGCGTATCTGGAAGGCTCGTGTTCGTGTCAGCCTGACCGAATCATTTATCAGAGATAAAGAACATATTATTCTAAAATCACTATATGGTTGGTCATAATAGGGTTGAGAATCAAAACTCAAAAGGCAAATTGGCTGAACTGTTGGTTAGAGCTAATGAATACATAATTCAAGAATTAACAGATTATAGAGTTAATATCATTACTCAAGAACCATTTTGCAATAGAGTTGGAGATACACTCTATTGAAACCCTATAGACAGCCCCAAAAGCGCCCGCCCTTCACCACTTCCTAGTGTTGGAGCTGAGGAGAAGAAGTGGCGCAACAAACTCCCCAGCAACACGTTTCTGTCTGTGCAGTTTTAAGAACTTCAATTACAACATCAGCCTAGGATAATTATTGTAATAAAGGACTCACCCAGTGGCTCACCAACAAACACACACACACACTAGATTAGTCTAAATTACAGGGCTTGCAACCCAACTATATTTAACTTATTCAATAATTATCGCACTCTTACGATAACCCACTTGGACATAGGCTCTCGGTTATCACAACGTCTCCTAACTTAACTAAAATAGCTTATATCGCCCGGACCCTATAGCGGCATAAGACCGACTTCCTGACTTAGCTCGACTCGCCTCTCGTGTGGACTCTTTCGCGATTTCCAACCAACTGCCTTGACTTAGCTCGACTCCGGACTGGCTACCTCTCCGCCGACTAAGAGGACTCAATTCCCAATTTAGGACAGCCCTGCCTCGACTTAGAAAGCTAGGAGGCAGGGAGGGAATGCAAGGTGAAGTTAATATTGGGAATTGACCGTTAAGACATATACATGAATAATATCAAATCTTATAAAACAAGGCTACAATAAGTGATGAAGCTAATAAGACAAGAGGACGCAAAGATATGGTGAAATGTTTGGTAAAGGAAACGTTACGCTTGCGCTTAAGAACATCATTATTTACAGTTACGTTAATTTCATGATTCAAATGTACTACGAACCCATATCTATGGCATGTAACCGGTTACAATAACTGCCTCAGTACGTGACTGTTAGACCTAAGCGCATAGGTCCACTAAGAACACTGCTACGAATTCTAACAGATCACGCTCCCTAAGCATCTTTTCACATGTCTTTCTCAATCCTAAGACAGAGTACTGAGAAGTCCTGCTGTCATTGAGGAAGGCACGTTTTAGTCGTTCTTCCTACACACGCGTTCATGTTAGTAGCCCTTACACCTTGACTATGATAACACACAACTTGCACAAGCGCACCGTAGACTCAGTCTGTAGCAGAACATATTGCGTTTGTTATTGGTGGACGCCGAAGTGGTAATATATCGTCACTTCACATTTCCTTAATCTTCCCCATGTCGTGGGTGCGTGTCTCGTTAAATAGTGTCGATTCAGTAATAGGCCTACCAGCGGCCGGGTTTGTAGTTTGGTTTTATCGAGACACACAGCCGGGTGTTTGACTTTCAGTCCCTAGCGTTCCTTAGAACGGAGTTATCAATGTGGTTTGAGATATTTCGTGGTGCCTACCCCACTCCCGAAATGTGCGCCAACAATCCCCACGCAATGTTTCTGAGCTAGACCTTTATAGGAAGCAATATTCATCAGCAACGTTTGGTTGAATTATAGTACGAGTACAAATCGGCATTATAGCCTGACTATTAATATAGTTCATTCTAATTGAAGTGCGAATATCACGGTTCTGCCTTCCTTTTGTGACGAGTCAGATTCAAGTCAACATTCGTCAATAGTCAGGTGTGTTGGTGTACAGTGTACATGTCGTATGCATGAAATGTGTGTACAGTGTGCGAAGGCGTTCGCCGTCTCCCTATAACCAAACGCAGATGACAAATATGCGCCAAGGTTCGGATTAGGAGGTGGACACATAACACATGAGATAATAGATAGTACATTGTGATGATGAAGCGGCTGTTCCGTCTTGCTGAAATAAATTATTATTAGCTCCTCTGCGATACCCGCTCAACTGCTACTTAAGCTAGGAGTTAATTACAGGTATATAGTAAACACTTACCACGTGTTCGTTGTTCATTGAAGAGGATTAGTCTCCAACTAACTTACATAGTACTGCACACATTACCAGTTTCGTCTCGCCACAGCCTCGCCTTCCGGATCTCGTCACTCACTTTAACTAGACTTATTACTACTACTTATATTTAACTTATAAAATACTAATCGCTATCTTGCGACAGTCCTCTGGGACATGTCGATCTTGGTACCAAGATTACGCTAACCTCACGAACCGAACCTAGGACGTCCTAGCACTTTTAACCGATTTAGACCGACTCCTCGACTTAGGTCGACTAGCCTCCACGTGTGGACTCTCCCGCGATTTAAAACCAACTGCCCTGAGTTCCCTCCAAGCTTTCTCCTGCCAACCGTCTTTCTCAATACATCCCGCATGGGTCCCATACTTTTTTACAGAATTGGTTTATTGCCCTTTTTTTTTGTGCAAACGTCTCAATTGTCTTAAGGGCCCTTCGAGCAGGCAAAGTTTTAAGTAAATTGCAAACACATGTTGCAGTATTCAGAATTGCGTTTAGAAATCAGATACTTTTATCTTTTGTTTAGAATCTGTTGAATTATTACTTTTGACCTGTGAGACCCTTATTCTTTATGCGTTTCCAAAAGATGCTCTATTGTTTCTACAATTCAAAGGAATAAAGGACGCTCCATCGTTTATTACGGGAACTTGTCAAGCAATAAAGTAGAGGTTAAATTTTTTGCACGTGTCCGATACCGTGTGATGAATTTGAAATAAGAATCAAGGCTAAGATATTTGCTTAATAATTAGGAGTACGTGACAGACAGTCACAAGAGCGAGTGGGCCGCTAATCCACTAGGTGGACCCAATAATTTTTGGAAATAAGGGATTGTAATTAACTGCAATTATCATCAATAAGCATAGCAACTAACTTAGTGTGAACGTGTCAAACTAGGGTAATTAACAGGAGTCACGTACCCTCACGGATTGGCAAGGTCTCGACATGACGAGGGCTTCGCTATCAAAACACTTCAAGTTCCCAAAACCGTTAATCGACGAACGGTGTTGATTCAATACCGACAGATTCCATACCCCTTACTTTCTTCCAAAATTTCCTGAACCGTACGCAAAAGAGACCGGACAAATTCAAAGCGAAAACAAAATAAAAGTTGTTGTATAACCGAATAAAACGAAGATGGCGAAACGATACAAAATGTAATGACTTTCGAGTTTCCGGAGGAGAATTTTATACCCTGAAGTCCGTTATACGAGTAGATAGGTATACACTCGAATGAAGTACATATATGAAGCTGGCTTTCAGCGAGCTTTCAGTACATTATAACATTGCAGCCACTGATGTGTGTTTTCTGACAGTTTGCATGGATGGAACCTTTAACTTTTCAACTTTCACGTCGCTTTTGTATACCGAAATGATAATGAGCAAAAGTTTTAAAATTGGTAAATCTCATCCAACCCGTGACGTATTTTTAGATTTTTACCGAGGCGGGGAAATAGCTGCGAGGAAAAAAGGAAACGCCTAAATATCTTTTTCCGTTTAAGCAATCATCTTCTAATAATAGAGATTTTTTTCAACGTGACGGGAGAGTTATTGGATTTAAAGATTGATGGCCAATATTATCGATTGTTTTTGCCTTACGTAAGTAGGTAGGTAGATTGAATATAGGGTGGAAGGGAGACCGACGAAAAATGTATGGTTCCGGACATAAAATTATGAAAAAAACTGCTATTTCCTACAACACCGCAATACCTACACGGTCAAAATGTATGGAGCAGTTGTTTTTTTTTAAATTACCGTTGAAAATTTTCTATGTGGGGGGGAGGGGTTCAGAATGATGAACTAAATACGTGGTAACCATTTTAGCGTCTGTGTCCCTTCCATCTTACATACAAACATTTACAATCTGAATCAGAGAAAATAGACAAGATTGAAGAAATTACACGAAAAATATTTGATGCTGACAATGCTTCAATGGAAGAGTCGACCTTCGCGAACGTTACGACTGGGACATTTTGTGACATAGCGATAAAAAATATATTTTTATATAACACTAACTTTATGTCTTTAATATGAATCCATCACTATCCAGTAGCTTATTTAAATGAACCGATGACGTCATCTGAAAGTAATTCATCGAAATTTATGGTACTTACGTGTTATTTACTTCAGTGAAGGTGTGTTTATGGTTCTCATCAGGGATATCTTTTTTTTATTTTATGGCCGTTCAAGAGCCCTATATTCCGCAGAACTAGGGCGAGGGAAAAAAGTGGATAGCTCCACGTGAAATTATATTAGAATAATAAAATCAGCTTTCCTTTTCGGGATATTTTTAGGCAGTAAAGTTATTAGGGTCAACAGGAGCCGACTCTTAAAAATGGTTAGAGATAGGCAATCATTTGTGGGGTTAAAAATATCTTTCATTTGAGTGGAAAATAAAGATTTTTTTTTGCAATCTATAAAATTAATTGATGATCAACCTGCCTACATACTGCTACGGGTTTAGGAACACGAAGCCAAATATTCTGCGACGCAAGGTGTATCGACGTCTAACAATTATTGTCATAGTGGATCATATTATCTTAGTCATGAATTTAATTACGTTATTCAACTTAACAACGTAATTATTCTGAGATCTTATTAATTTTCCGACAGAAATTAGATTTCATCTCATTTACCGCTTCTGTCTAGTCTATTACAGGCAGTTAGTAGCATTGTTCCAGTTCAGTGGTAATGTACGCACGATAATGGACGTCTATGTTTAACTTACGCTACCATAATGTTACACACGCCCATTGAGCAAACACTACGCGGAGTGAACAGGCAGGAAGGGGCCTCATATCGGGCGCTGGCTATCGAGGCGTTTATCTGATGGTCCCTCATCACATCAACCCCCCCGCTCCACATCTCTACCCACACTCACCCCCCCTAAAATTAGTTGACGACTTGACGCGTTTCACGTCAAACAACGCCGGTTCGTTTGATCGGTCTCCTTTGAAAAAACACTCTTAACGAAGGACATCTTTCAAAGGGCCATTTATTGTCACTCGTCATTATTTCTGTACAGACTTGCGAGCTGTCAGTCTTAAATAAAAAGAAATAGTCTGGAAAGTGAATGGAGGGAAATTGTTTCAGAAAATGTGAGAGGATTTTTAAGGGATTGGACGTTACTTAAGTGTTTTTATCTTCAGATAGTAGGTAATACTTACAGGGCCTAATTCAATATATTTTTCGGGAAACTGTAAGATTAGTTAATGAAAAAAAAACTAAAAAGTTTCGAGACAAGAAAATATTGTTTTAACAGATGGATTCGAAACTCATTTTTAGTACTAAACTAACGACTGCTCGTGCTCATGAAATGATTAAAAAAAAAACTGTTTCTGATCAACCCTTCACCGTGGCTTCATGTGCAATTTATAGTCTATGAGGCTTCATCACGCCATTTAACATACAATCTATCTCCCAAAATGCATCGGTACCCAAAATAACTAAATGCTTACCAATCTGATTATGCGAAAGTATGCAGGTACTAACAATAAGCCTCCTGTGGTTTCACGTCACTGTAAATTCTAGTGTAACGTATTACCGAGGCAATTGAAGTCAGTTTAATAATTAATGCTTGTGTTCCACAGAGACGGCAGGCACTGGGTCTGTTCGCCAATCCCACTCGAGCCGAATATTAGATTCGATAAGCCTCGCTCCATAGCTCGAGCCAACGGCATATGGTTCTCAGGCGAATTGATATTAGAATTTAATTTTGCGATCGAAGTGTGGAAGATATCATTTATCATTAACTATATAGGGTGACTGGTAATTAGTGACCGATACTTAAACACATGATTGTATTCATGATAACAAACAACTTTCCCAAATAAAGTTTTTTTTTATACTCATTCAATGTTATCACAATAAAACAACTGCCATATGAAATTCACGCGCGCCTGTGACCTATCAGCTGTTAGCTGCCAGACGCCGTTCTGTGTCATTACTATCGTATACTGTACGATAACAGTTACGGTTAACAGTGGGTAGGCAGATTCTCGCGGCGCGTTTCATACGACTGTTGTGTTATTGTGATAAAAGTAGATGACAAAAAAAAATGTTTCTTTGGGAAAATTGTTTGTTATCATGAGTACAATGACGTCTATAAGTATCAGTCACTAATTACCAGTCACCCTTTATAAGTATAATTGTTTAAAATTTTCAATCAACAGAGGGAAACCTAAAAAATCTTCATAATAACAAAACAAATAAAAACACCAGTCTGAAGTAAGCGGTTTCCACTAACAAGTTCGTATAACATTAAAAAATATAGGTAAAACCTTTTTGAATTTATTCAATTGAAAAGTAAATGGCCACTACGTCCAAAACAAATTGATGTGAAGCCATTAAACTTTCATTTTTATTTTATTTTTTTGAATAAATGGCTGAGATTGTGTATTTTTTTTTTCAATAAAATTGACCTGTATTTTAGTATAAATTACAAAGGAACCTTTTTGGTTGTATTTAATTTACGGTAGGTTCTATTTGTTTACATTTTCTTTATCAGCAATGATTTGTAGTAAGTTTATGCATAATATCTAAGTATTTTTTTCTCGTTACAGCATTTCTATCTAATCATTAAATACTATTTAAATAAATACGAAAAACTTGGAAAAGTTGAAAGATACAACAGGCTTCAGTCAATTTCAGTGAATCGCATCTCCGAAAGCGCAACAAGACAATAAACTTCAGTTCTTGCAAACAATATCCTTCAGTAAACTGATTCCCATAATTAATTTAGTGTCGTAATTTTAGAAACAATAATAAATTAAACGGGACGGTTCGTCGCAACATGAACCGAGACGAAATAGTAATCTTGTTGTTGTTGGGGCTCCGTGGCTGATGCCGCGATAATTCCCCCTTAATTGGACCACCAGTGCTTTAATAGAATGAAAACTGGACCAGAGGGGAGGTGGGGGAACAAAGGACTCAAAGGCGGATGCTCGCTTCTCACGACCGAAATTCTAGAGCAATTAGCAAGAGTAATCGTTTGCGTACACTTGGAATTAACTAATTTTATATTTTTCACTTATTTTCAGCAAACCCCACAGATGTTACGGTTACGAACACACCGACCTTCTTATCTTAAGAAAGAGTTATATGAAGGTGTATTGTATTGTATTGTATAACGGGCAGGTTTCCGCAACTCCACGGCAAAGCGCGAAGAAGATGGGAAGAAGGTGAAAGTACGCAGGTACATATTTTATTCATGCTGTGTCTGATCGCTTTCAACCCGCTTCAGCTTCCGTTCATAAATAAGTATTTTCCAATACTTTCGAAGTTGAGGTTGTTTCCATAACAGTCATATTTTATTTTTTTATGATTTTGGTGGTGCGAAGTTTGTAAAATTGCATCAATTCTGTTACATAGCTTACTCTTGGTCCTACTAAGTATGCAAATATTCATAAATATTGATATTACAAGTATGAAAGAAAAGCACATCTAAAAATATTATAACAGACCCGCTCTTTGAAAACTTTCGCGTCTACATTTTTCTTTCTTACGAAGTTTTCAAATTACTATAAGTACAGATTACCGGCCCGTTGCCGCAAGATTACCAAACCATTTGTCTTAATATAAAACACAGGTGGAAACTCTCAAAGAAGCCACAATTACCTACCCACTAATAGAACCTTTTTTCAGTCGTAAGACGCTTCTTACTTTAGTAGTTATATTAGTTTTCTAAGACTCTTTAATACTAAATTAGAATCTAAATATCGTATTGTATCCCGGCTTTCAGATACACTGAAATCATACCTAATTTAAATTTACTTTTATCTGCGATTTAGGTGGTTCTAGGAGAACAATATTACCTTATATCTAGCTAAATACCAATACATATACGATGTCATAAAAATATTTGGGAAACGGATAATTATTGTGCTTGAATTATTGTGTGTGGTGTTGAAAGGAACGTAAAGTGCACATAAAAAAATGAAAAAAATGATAAAAAAACTAAAAACTATGTAAAATGATAAACTACTTAAATCGCCGCAGTATTATCACTAACGTCAAACTAACCAACCGTGTACGCAACACCACACTGCGCTTCAAAACACAAATGACTGACGTTGCTCATAAAGCTGCTAAGCTGAAGTGGGACTGGGCTGGCCACGTCTGCCGCATGGTCAATGAGCTTTGGGCCAAAACAACCACTTTCTGGAGTCCTGACACAGCTAGAAGCCGTCGCGGCAGATCTCGTAGAAAATGACGATCTGCACAACACCAGCGACCAGTGTTCCACGTTGGCCTTGGATGGAAACAACGTGAAGTCAGGGGGTCCTTGCCCAGCAGTGGGATGATGCAGGCTAGCAGTAACAGTATTATCACTAAATTGAATATTTACTGAAAAAAAACACGGAAGTCTCGACATAAAACACGGAAGTCTCGACATTATTCGCTGATAGTATTAAAGTAACGAAAGTTTGACAAGTGAGCGCCGTTCAAAGTAATAAGCCTCACAAAATGAAACTACGTTATTCCAGTGTTCGGTATTAAAATCGAGTTCCATTAAATTTTTAAATATGTTAAAAGGTGTACATAAATAATGCGGTAGAAACGTAAATAAGTAATGTTTACCGCAGCTCCTTTTAAGTATGTAATACAGATTGTTTTCTTTGACAAAAATACGTTTACGAGGTTTCTGCGGCACTTGATAATACACACACGCACAATGCAATATATTTGGAATTCGTTTTGTGTACTTAATAAATTTCCACTAGTGCATTTTCTGAAAGCGAAACTTACTCTACAAACATTAATAATAATTCAATCAAAACCTATCGTAGTCCACCGCTGGACATAGGCCTCTCTTTAAACTGCGTCACAATACACTTGCCTCTACCTTCCACAACCAGTCTAGACCTATAGCCAGGCTAGGATCTGCCTCTATACAGTCATGTTTTTGCAAAATAACGTACTAAACACAAAGAACAGACTTCACTACCAACTTAATACACGTTAACTTACCAACCTAATAACAAAGTGTCGGAGAACACAAAAGTAATGAACGATGTTAATAAAGTAGGTAATAACAAAGAGTTTCATATCGGATCTATAGATTGTGGTATTGCCAGAGACAAACTTTCTCTTAGTGTGTAACGCAATAAATATGCCTTTCCAGACCATTTGCTACCACTGTCGAGGACCACAGCCTCTCATATGAGCTAGTTATCAGATTTATGCTTCAATAAGCCTACTAGACTTTTCCTTGGCGTTTTTTTTCAAGCGCGTGCTCCTATTAAAGTGCCTACTGACTAATTAGCTGTGCTTGTTGCTGAGTAGGTAGGATTGCTAAGTTCTATTCACAGGTAAATGTGACTAGGGTGGATGCACCGGTATGTACTCTCGTGTAGGTACTTGATCATCCGTAGGGTAAGTAAACAGCAGATTATTTTGCGGGGTGGTCACAATTCAAATGTGAAATTAGGCACTAACATAATGCTTTCCTTTGAGAACTGGCATCAACCCAGCTTATAAATGAAGGATGACATCTGAAACTCTTCCATGCATTGAAGCAGCCATGGAAAATACATTATTCGATAGACTTATTTTTCTCTCTTTTAACTCTCGCAGACCGCAGAAAAGTCGGTTCCATACGACAGCGATTCCTCTACTAATTTGCGAAAGAAACTCATATTTCTCAAAAAGGCTACGCAGAGACAGAATACACGATAAATCATTATAGTATGTCTTAAAGCATTATATTATTAAGGGAGAGAAACATAATATCTAAGTTTAATGAGCATTCAGCCATAAGTTACAAAGCTCCAACTTAAATATTTATGTTTTAGGTACAGATTTAGTTTCAGCAAAGCACTAAGAGATAATGAGATATCTTACTTAGACGAAATATTCATGAGTTAAGAAACTATTGTCTAAGTAGTAATAAAATAAAC
This sequence comes from Noctua pronuba, assembly GCA_905220335.1. Classification (NCBI taxonomy): domain Eukaryota; kingdom Metazoa; phylum Arthropoda; class Insecta; order Lepidoptera; family Noctuidae; genus Noctua; species Noctua pronuba. Next base: position 7,081,942 of record LR999894.1, read on the forward strand.
ATGATAATTTACAAGATCTCCCTGACCGAGGCCCATTTTGTTTGTAGTTTACATAAACACTACGTGTACCTTCTTCATGTAAAAATTCATGTTGGTAAAACTAATATGACTTGAGTTACTCTTTATTTATATTTAAGTCAGATAAAAAATACACGTCAAGCTCTTCTTCTTTTTACCGTGTCGATGGCAGGTAAATTGATGAATGGTTTATTGAGTCGGTACCGAATTTGGGCTCCGAGTTTAGCACCTTCAGCAGCGTTCATCAGTTCCTGTAACGAGCAAACAACAGGACACGATAATGGGTGCTCCATCGTAAGTGGAACATGGAAACGCAACGTTTGCAATCAACATCAGGCGAGTTGCGTGACAAGACGAAAAAAATTGTAATCCAATACTTGTTACTACTTAGTAACAAATCGGTCTGTCCAGTGTCATTCACCCGCTTGTCAGGTAGCATTCGTGTGTCAAAATCGAAAAACTTCAGGATCAAAATTGTTGTATGAAAATATTCCCAATGTCCGCTCTAGACGAAAAAAATTGTAATCCAAAACTTGTTACTATATAGTAACAAATCGGTCTGTCCATTCACCCGCTTGTCAGGTAGCATTGTGTCAAAATCGAAAAACTTCAGGATCAAAATTGTTGTATGAAAATAATCCCAATGTCCGCTCTATAAGTCTTTTAAATCTCTTTGGTCAAAACGCAAGGCTATTTAGTAGAAAAAAATTAAAAAATGCCTATTTTGGAAACCGAATAAAACGCGTGTTAAATCAACGCGAATCCTCATAAAATATGTCCAAAGCCAGTCTCCTGGGAAGGAATGATATATTTTAATTAGATGCTAATAAGCCTGAAACAATGAAAAGAAACCGACGCGTCCTAGGGACTGGCGTCCTTCGCCCGCCCTATGATCATATTTTATTCAGTTCACGTTTAAAAAATAAAGAGAACCATCTCGTTTTATAGTTTTAATGCCTCCATTTTGGCTTATAAAACTACTAGGTGCCCGGTTGAATAATAAATGGCGAGATGAATGCTCTTTTCATCTTTTTTCAAAAAATAAGTTTTATACTTACTTATTTTCACTTTTGCTCCATCACAATGTTGTGTTATGCTTTATTTAAAATGAAAATGATTTTTAGTTCGTGTTAACTACTTAATTGGAACTTTACAGTGTTCGGAGCAGTATCGAATATTGGCCCAGCATGCGAGCGTGCTGTTACTTTGATCAACAAACTTGTTCTCGGTGTAACAATCTCAAAACTTCAACTCCTAAAATAACTTTGATACAGACATATTATGAATAAAATATAAAGACTAAGTAAATATTATGTGCGAAACGAGAATTTTCTATGTTGAAATCTTTCGAATTTACGTTATGTTTACAACGCGCGTTCGTGCTAGGTCCATAAATTGAAGTATTTCGTTTAAAGGATTAATTAATAACTTTAGCTGAAGGGCGCTGACTGTCACATTAAACGACAAATAAATGGAACGAGGTGTCTGTTGGTCCATAAATCACAGATAAGACAAGACAACCCAGTTTCGTTGCAATCGGAGAGCACTTCGAAGTTCGAACTCTCCAGAATTTCTTGCCAGAATTGAAAATTGCAAAATAAATATATCTGAATTTGTATGGAAATATAAAGGGTGTAACTAGAACCTTAACGAAGCCTATTGGCACTTGGCACTTGTTCTCCCCATCATTGCGATATTTTTTTGTTCTAGACCATAGGTACCTGAGAGCCTTCTAGTTACGGAGATATTGGGGGTCAAAGTTCCAACTTAATCACATTTTTTTTTTTAAATACAAGGTTTTAATGTTGTAACTTTACTTTGAATACCTCCCCGTACTGTTCAATGCATCTACCAGTACAATTTTTGAGTGCGTTACATTGAGTTTTAGCGTAAACGTGATTTTTCACCCCAAAAAAAGAGTAATAATTTTTGCGTGGAGTTACTTAGTTTGATCTACAGAATGCCTGGTTGACGGTTTCGTGAAGGCTCCGTTTACACCTTGTAGATTTATTCCGGTTGTATTCTCACATTACAATTTTCCTTCTAAATTTTATTTATAGACAAGACAGGTAACACGACCGTCTTTAAAGTAAATCGGGAAAAGCACGTGGTTAAAATTACGATATGATTGACACGGCTGCTCTGAATTGCGGAAAAGTCAAATAAAATCACCTTTTACATACCTTAAATCTTTACCTTTTTTATTTCGGTTACGCATTTTTATATGACTTAGCCGTGGGTAGGTAAATATACCTAAAAGATCATTATTTTTGCCGCATTCTAAGAAACCTTACATTCTTTAACTCGCCGCTCATAAAATATAATATCTGGGATTCTCGGGATAACCCGAACGAAAAAACAAGTACTTAGTTAAACATTTATATCACTAGCAACTAGCCTATAGATATCTAACTTATGTCACACTGTGTCACATTATTTTAAAAGGTATTCAAACATTCACGAGCTAAGTATCTTTCTATTTAACGGTAGCTTACCTGCCCGCCTACTTACTTATATCACATGTATTATTCATTGTTTCAACTCATGTGTAAGTACATAAGCCGTCAAACGGGACTTATATAAAAAAAACTGTACTACATACCTCTCCGACCCAATGTCTATAATATCTCGGCAGTCAATCTAAATGGAGATAAGCTAAGTAATGTTATAGTGCAAAAGTGTGTGCGCTAACGCAGATGCACATACAGTTCCTTTACGCTCATAGTTCGATGGGATGACCAAGACTAAGATCAGACGCAGACTAAACGCATTACGTGCTTTCAGAGGCGCGGGAGTGTCACACTACCAACTTCGAGATTCCAGGTTGCGACAGAGAATTTACTAATCGAATAAACCAATAAAACGCTACATCAGTAGCGAAGGGTCAATTTGGGTAAGCGGTAAGCTGGAGTACATACCTTTAATGTGATTATATTATTTGTCCATAGAATACTGACTGTGGAGTTGTATGGAATCTTCGCCACTGCTTTGCATGAACCGAGAATCGCACCACGAGACCAATGTGGTAGTTAGTAAAAAACACCACCTATTGACCAATAAAAGATTAAAGTTTTAGAGACGAAAAGAAAGCGCTGTATTCCATCGACAAACTTTTAAATCTTTTATACATTTAAAGCAAAGGAAACTTGGAACAATCAACTCGGAATTACAGTAGAACTTCAACTGGGTAATCTTCAATATCTTACGGCTAGTTACAGACAGTTTACTTACTTTTCAATCGTCCGACTTCCTTGAACTTTAACGAAGTTCATCGTTGATTCTATTGAATAGCATTCTATATTTGTACGTTAATGTAGGGTACACATTTGTGTATGCCGTGGAGTGTATAAGTTAGACCAATTAACAGTTCCCAAAGGCACTGTACGTTGCACGAAACTTAGTTAATAGAAGCCCTCTCAGCAGGTATTTGATAATAATTGTTCGGGAAATGATCGATTGTTAGCTTAGGACCTGGACGTGCTTATTTACTGCGACCCCTGCAGCCCTGGGCCTCCACACGTGCCACGGTTGACTTATTGCCTTCCTTATGGACCCTTCAACAACTTCTTATGTACACACCCTTATTGTTCTATTTCGTACCTTTCAGAGTAGATAGAAATTACGGAAGTTGCTTTTCAGTAATAATAATTATCGGTATTTAGGAGTTGAGCCAAAATTCTTAACAAAAACGCATCATATTCTCTTTGGATCCAGATGCTGTGACTTTTGCACAACTTACTTTTGCCTCTACTACCGTAAAGGGACACTTGCGCGAAAGACATTTGGTTTGTCCGTCATGGGTGTCGTTTTCGTGGTTTTCGGGGTCGCTGATAACGAAAATGAGGTCAAGATGAAATTTTTTTTGTCCATGCGGCAAATGTCCGTTCGCGCAAAAGTCCATTCGCCCAAGTGGGTTCATGCAAGTATCTTTCGCGCAAATATCTCAGATCCAATGTAAGGATGCTATTATCTGCTTCCAGCCCACGTTTATAAAACTTAGTTTACGTGTTTTACGCAAATTTCGTTTTACGTAAATCTCAAAGCAATGTGATTGCGAGGCTCTTTGAACCAGGTCGTCTTTGCGCCTCGTCTGCCGTGCAACAAAAGGCACTCAAGTTTTAAAGATAACGCCCTCATGAGCATTCTAAAGTCAACAGACTGTGATGTACATACCCATGTATATCATTTTAAAGAAAACATGTTGAAAAAAGAAAAAAAAACTGCAGACTCTTTTGATACAAATTATGATTGTTCAAACAGTCTCCGCCTAATATGCAACACGTTTCTTTGTAATACGTCTTAAGAAAAATGAAGTGGGTCATCGGAGTCACCCCGGGGGCCATTTGAGCGTACGCCCCTCATCATCCATCGCTCCGATGGCTCCCGGGGCCAATACCGTATATATTTAGCGCTCCATTGGACCCTATAAATCAAATTTCCCATCGGCGGGCCTTATCTAAATCACTTTCCCATACTAGAAACGAGTCATATTGTTTCGCCAAGAAGTATGAGTCGATATAGTTAGTAGGGTCGAAAATATTGCTTAGGATTTTAAGACGGCCTGCTAGGCCGGCCTAGAAAGAGGTCGCGAGATGATCTGGACGCGCATCATGAAGGTGGCGCAGGAGAAGAGTATGAGAAGAATATGAGGTAGGCCTTTGCCCAGCAGAGGGACATACAAGGCTATAAAAAAAAATAACTCCAACGTCAGGACAATACACGTTTATTTGAAAATTTAAAAATGTTGGTATTCTGTTATTCTTAACATTGGAAACGTGCTAACTCGATATTCCTATCAAAAATTCAGCTCGACACGTATCTGTAACAAAGTAGAAATTGAAAACCCGTAGTAGCCCTCGCAACGAGAACTCGGTCAGCAATAGCCGAAACACAACAGTTGAGCGTGATTCCAGCGAACCTCTCCTATACGACGGTAGTGGGGAATTGAATAGACAATAACAGTTAGAGGTATCTTCGTATATCTGTGCAGCATTCGGCTGGATTATCTGTGGTAAGCCTCACCGAATTGAACACAACACACTATAGCTATAGTTTCAAGGATTTTGTGCGCGAACCAGCGCGCTAACGATCTCTTGACTTGCTGTGACCTGTCTAGCTGTATGATGTATGGCTGATGTCATTATCCCATGCCTCGGAGGCATAGCACCTCTGTTGTGGTTCAAAAGGTAAAAGTACTTTAGGCAAATTTCACCAGTGGGACTTAACACATATAAACAGCGCTCAATGTGCGTGTCACAATTGTTACGGAATATTTTCACAGGCAGCTCTTGAGCGCCGTTTAGGTAAATTGATCGCGTTCAATTTCATTGGTGAAATCTGCCCTAAGTGTTTTATCTTTCTCTTACACCGGATGAGACTGAGACAATGCAAAATCCCAATTTCCTCTTTTTTAAACTGAATCTTAAGTTGCAAACGCCTGAATTGAAGATAATATTAAAATATCTGGAGCTTACTTTCAATTTCCCTTAGCAAGTACACTTAGAACAAAGTTGTGTATACAGCCAAAGTTGTAGAACTTATAGTGTCCGCGCGAGATTTCCCTCGGGGAAAATAATTAGGCTAGCGGGCATTAGAGGGGAATATTTATACATTGTAGTACACTCGAGCTAAGTATGTTGCCGTCTCAATGAACGACACATGGAGCTGTTTATCTCAAGCCTGCAGCCACACAGTGTTCAGTTTACTGAGAAATTGCCATTGTACAGTCGCGGTCAGATAGCTATACCCACATGAACATTGAACGTGACCTACTTCGCTAAACCATTCGGCGATTCTTTCATTTCGTGACGTTGATATATGCAGTTTTAACTGAACTGCTCGCCTTTCTGAAATATTTCTAACGTGTTTTTTCTTTGTGTAGCGCTTGTGATACTGGCAGGTTACAGCACTAGCGATGGAACTTTATACGGCTTATTCACTTATTTGCATTTTATTTGTTCTTTGTAACAATTTCGAACTTTTAGGTTAATTATGAGGGCTTTCTTCCAAAAATATGCCTATCTTATCAAAGCTGATTGCTTTAAGAAGAAAACTTGAGAACTCGGTTTGTCCCTCACAAAATATCTGCTCTTAAGTGGAACAAATAAAATGATAGAATTTTGAGGATCGTCCATTACCAACCTACTTACATATTTATGGATAGCCGAAATAAGTATAATTATAAAAACTTTGTAAAAGTTTATTAAGCAACTTTCACAATATTTTTGTAGTTTAAGTTCACACAAGTATAAGATCATTTGTTTGTTTTTTGTATTTAATATATCCTTGTAGTATCTTAGCATTATTTAAAATTATTTTCAGAAATACACCTTCTACTGCTTGTCTCTGCATCACCCAAAGGTTGACTGGTAGAAAATGCCTATGGCATTAAGTCCGCCTCTGTACTTTTTGCTTGAAGTGTTAAATAAATAAATAAATAATTAACTTTCACTGAACGCTAATCTCGTGAGTAAACGATTTAATTAGAATTGAATTTTTCAATGATAAATACCTTACATTGATAAAAAATTAACCGACTGTTAATAGCTACCTATTTGAAGCTGTGAATAGATTGAATAGCATTAAAGTGAGGATCAAGTTATAGATCTTGCTCACCGCCACCATAAGCCCTCTAATTTATTTCAATTCTCTTAATTGCGGTTACTTTATCATTGTTTAACACTTCGGCTTTAAGGGATTATCGACCAGATTACCACTAAGACCAATACCGACGAGATACCGATTTTACACTTCCGTTAAATACGTCAGAACTAATTAAAATAATGAACATCATGGCATTGCAAGACAACTTTTAATAAGCATGAAATTTAAAGTTTTACAAGCAAAAATATAGCTGCCGTATTCTGAAAATATATTTCGTATCCAAATGTAGTCGGTACCATTCTGAAATGTGCTCATTAAAAGTCCGGAAAATTGTGGAAACAAAAATAAATATTTGAATCGGATTTTGCAAACAATTTCAAGGTTTCTAAGGTTTTGGTTCTTTTTTTTTCGGATCCCTAATTCTTTTTCTAAAGTAAAAGTGGCCTCAGATACTCCTTATAACATTAGCTGCCAGCAAGTAAATTCCCCTCAATAACGGTCCAGCCGTTTCGGAGATTTGCCGGAACAAAAAAATAGAGAGACAAACAAAAACTTAAAACATTTTTTTTTTTGTTATAAATACCGTATATACTTTCATATACATTCAGTAAAAGGCTGTTATTTTGAAATAACATACAGACACTTCCAATTTATTTGTATGTATCTAAGATTATTTAACAGTTAAGTACAAGATTCACAATTCCTACACAACATTCAACAGCTGTTTAAAATTCTAGAGGATAATCTCTTCTCAAGCACTGCTAGACAACACGAAGCGAGAAAACTTGAAAATACATCGTATTTAGCGAGCATGACGCAATTACAGCCCCGGCCGCAAATTGCTCATCTCACAGTTTGCGACAACTTAAATACTCTACGAATAACCGGACTAAAGAGTGCTACAGATCAGGATAATTAGATACTTAGTTCTGCAAATTGAGTTCTTCAAATTAGCAGAAGTGTAAGTTAGTTTCCTTTTAAACATAAAAGTTAATTAACTTATGTTTGCCATCTTAATCTGTAGCTGTATACAGGGTGTAAACAGACCCTTCACGAAGCCGTTAACCAAGCATTATGTACATCAAACTAAGTAACTTTAAGCAAAATGTTTTACTTTGAACGACTTTTTTTTTGGGTAAAAAATCACGTTTTACGGTAGGACTCAATGTAACGTACTCAACACATTGTGCTGATGGATGGATTGAATAGTATGGGGGTTGTGGAGGTTTTTAAAGTAAAAATATTTCATTAAAATCATGTATTTTAAAAAATACTTGTGAAAAAGTTGGAACTTTGACCCCCAATATCTCCGTAACTAGAAGGTTCTCGGTAAGGTGTAGAACAAAAAAATATCGCAATGACGGGGAGAACAAGTGCCTTTCGGCTTCGTTAAGGGTCTTTTTACACCCTTTATGTAAGTATCTGCATAAAGCTGGCTTCGTATCTCTTCGCAGCGTCTTCTCCGTTTGATCCCCCGTTCGAGGAGAGTGATTGAAGCTTTTCGTTTATATCCTATTCATTTTCACGAGATATTCGCTACATAACATACGTGACGAAACTCGCTCTCTAGGTCTCAGGCGTATCGGATAACTAAACACAATACATTTATAATTAGCGAGTTCCACCGAAATCACCGCAGTCTGTTACTCGATAATTACTACACTTACGCGTAAGTGCGGATTAATAGGTAAGTAGAGAGAAGTAGGCTGAGAATCCAGACATATTTTATTCACTGTTTTAAGCTTTCACGGTTTACAACTAAATTGATACTGTCACTTACGGAATATCTTCCGTGATTGTTCTCAAGTCAACTCGCGATCTTGGCGCTTGCAACAGCGTCGAAGTATCGGGAGCTCAAAATAATGAACAATCATGGAAGATATCCCGTAAGTGACACTATAATATTTTATTCAACAAAAACCTAACAAACATAATGACTCTTAGGGTCAATTTCACTAATTATCTGAACTTGATCAGCACATCAACATAAACTAAATTAACGAGCTGTATCAAATATTTACTGTGAAAACTCTAAAACGCGGTTAAGATTGGTTGATCACGTCAAGTTACAATGGTGAAATGCACCCTTATTTTACTAAGTGACTTGTAAAAATACAGCCTACTAACCCATTCATGCTTACAGAGCACTTACCACGTTAATACATATTCAGCGTGCACATACGAGGCTAAATGACCCTTGACTAGAAAAGTTTGGCAAGCGAAACTATCGTCTAACTATTGATATGGCAGGCAGCATCACGCGCGAAGTTCGACTATATTTACATAAAACGTTGGTTTGTAAAGAGGTTTGCCTTTGAGCATGAGCACAGACATTTGCAGTGAGAGTCGTATGATCTTATCTCTTCTCGACCCATCGGTTCGAGAAAATCTCCTTGTGCAAACGAGCTTTTAGTGATGCTCAGTGGAATTACTATTCTGTTGTGGAATCGTAGACACGCTACTATTGTACATGCAAGGCCACTCACCATGTTTATGTATTTAATTGGTGTTTAATGTTACACGTGGAACTACTTCAACCTGTTAGGCTCTATATTACTTTGTCACCAAATCACCTATCTTGCTATTATGTGAGTTCTGTTTTATCTACTTTCGAGTAGGGATTCTCGAGTAGTAAGAAGAATGTAATTTGCATGTTTAGCTCTAAAATAACTAAAAAGAAAAGAAAAGTGATCAGTTGATAAGATAATACTATGTCACTATGTCATTTGCGGTCCTTCTTTCATTGACTTACAGATCCTCCTCTCTATTTCTCGGAGAACGAAGGCTGGCCGCAAACAATTTGATTGGCTTCCGTGCCTTCCGTAATTGGTTTGGCTTCACGTCTGTCTCGGTGTCTAGAACTCATTCAAAAAGGATAGCTTGGAACTCTTCATTTCACAATAGTACGAATATTATGATAAGTATGATATTGAGCGCTGCATATAAATGTGAACCAAACGTGTTCTGTAAATAAATTGAGCGTGAAAATATGAAATAAAAGTCTGCTGTAATAACGTAGTAAAAATGAAACTATTACACTTCAGTTGTTAAGAAAATGACAATCTAAAAATAGACAGAAATAAAACGTTATGAAGTTTGTTCGACGATAAACACGTAGCGACGTCGGGGGCTCCCGCGCCTTGCTCGCGGCCTCTCAGCCGTAAAATGGGGTTACTACCACCGCACCACCGAAACAGCTTCGATATTTCATTGTCTAGCTGAGCTGAATCCACAACTGTAAAGGATTAACTCACGTAACTGTTCTTCGGTTGCCCGTCTGTTTTTAATTCGCCACTTCAGGACATAACTGCCTTTGCGAGCTTCAGCCAGTGAGTAATTGCAGTTTCATTGAGGCCGATGTGAAATGAAGCTCCGGTGGCTCAGTAAAATCCTTTTGTTAGTCTTTTATCTACTTCACCCATTTATTAGCGTGAATAAAACGTTTTACTTGAACATAACTCGAGCAATCGCTTTGCATAATGCTGCAGATTCCTTTTTCATTTGAATTCGACTGAATTCAATAATACTGTTCTGCATAAATTGATCAATGCTGGAAAACTATTCATTCAGTCAGAAAACTAAATGTGTCATGTTGAATTCGAGAAACAATTTCGTTTTTCACGTGACTTGAAATTCATCGCATAAAATATCTCGAATGTTCCGAATTCATTCATGCAGGGTGGGTACATGTGAATTTCGACAGGAGCACATTCACGAACGTCATTGGCGCACGCAGAGAGTCTGGTCACCGACAGGCAGGCGGCCGCAGCCACTTGTAATTCAATCAGACGACCACGCCGGTGTTGTTGGCAGACTCGGCACTTTAATTTCCTGCCTTGTCGATCCAATTCACTCATTTATGAATTCTGTTCAGTATGTATTTTAACAATTTAGTGTTTAATGGGATTCACAAAGGTATGTTTCAGGCACAAATAATATTTCCTGTGGAGCATAAATGTTTTAACGCTGACATAAAATGTTTTTCACGTAAAAGGTAAGATAGTAGTTTTTTTTTTTTTCATATTAGAAACGTTGCCACACACTAGGAATTTCTCCTGTATCGTGGGTGCGTTTACAAACATTTAAAGTCACATACACAAACAGCCAGACCCGGAACAACTACCTGTAGGCCGTACAAATTTTTGTTCCGTGTGGGAATCGAACCCACGACACGCAGCGCAGCAGTCAATCGCTCAGCCACTGCGCCAACCGAGCCGTCTAGTTAGTTTCTACTTTCTAGGTTGGTATTTTTTTTTTACTTAGCCTATATTGTCCCACTACTGGGCAATTCCAGGTTGTTAGATAGGTATTTTGTTTTAATTCGGTTTAAAATTTAACGGCTCATTAATACTTTGAAGGTTTTCTAAGAGTATCAATGAAAAACTTATTACAGTAATAGGGCAATGTTAATTAAATGAAGACAAAAGCGAGTCGTCACGCTTTGTACGTGCCGCTGTAATTCCACACGGATGCTTCGTTCTTCCGTACGGGGAAACGACAGGATATATTGTGACGTACGAAATCTTTGTTTTTTTTGTGTGCTACCATTGTTTTGCTTCATTGTTAATAGTCTAGTAAATGAGTTGCCCCCTCATCCCCGGGGCTCACCTCGGAGGGGTCAGGACTTTTAATATGTTTATCTTCTAACTAGTCCAAACAAAGTTCATAAGTCAGATTTTCTGCTTTCAACTTTTCCAACCACAATCATTCATTGCCCAGGCTATAACGGGTAATCACAACCGCTTACCTACAGGAGATTCTAAGACATGGTCGGAAAACGAAGAGCATTAAAAAAAAACGATTGCTTGATTGTCACACAAAATCTTCAAAACTATTCAGTTTCATAGTTTGTACTTTGTAGTGTTTATTTTTGTTTGATGAATCATGATTTATGTTAATTGGTGTTATTATCTAATAATGATGTCAAAATATAGGCAAAGTAATTAGATATACAACCAGACTGATAAGTGTCCAACGACCTCAAATCTAGTTTATATTTATCTATAGTTGTAAGGTCAAACATTATATAATTACCTACTTATAATTTTAGAAGATAATTTGCATTCTACTTCAGGTCAATTAGTCGGTTTAATAAAACAAACTAACACTATCGTATCGTATCGTATCGACGGTAAATTGTAAATGAAAGCTGTTTTCTCTACAATTCCCATCTGAGAGGCGGCGGATTACCCAGCAAGGATAGCGAATAAAATCCAGTTTTATAAGTGGAAATCATATTATTATTATTGAAATATATCGAAGCAAGTTACACAATTTATTTAGCTGTGTGTGCAATCAGTCATGCAATATTTTCAACTGTGCATTCAAAGAAAATAAGTAAGTATTTTGTAGATTTCTACATTTGTGTTTCGTAGATGTTTCATTTTCTTAAATAAGAGAAAATTTTGGAATACCTATTTGTAATGCAAATATTGTTAAGATCTAAATAGCCTCATATTAGCATACCTTGATTGTTCCAAGTTTATGTTTTTCAGTAATGTTACCTTCTGTCTTTTATTAGTTTTTTTAAGGGTATTTTATAAGATAACGTAATTTCACCAGTTTAAAAAACCAACTATCTGACGTTCTGTTATCATAATTTAATCTGTGTTATCAAGGATTATAATGCTTATTTTATTTTAGTCACACTATCACTTTCTAGTCGCAAATAAGATTTTGCGAAATTAAAATCTGTCTCAGATGCATCAGTTGCTGAAATTATAATTGTCAATTAATACAGGCAAAGGTCTGGAAACCATACAGCCAAATATTTTGACAGATGACGTAAAGCAAGGTTTTGACAGCTGATGTAAAGCAAAGGCAACACCATTCAGCGTTCGTTCATGACAGTTGATGAAGGCAAAGGCAACACCAGTTGGCAGCAGTCAGCCTGGCCACTTATCTTGACATTCCTCTAGCAACAACACCTAACATCACTGATTACAGGTATATGACATTTGTGTCGCTTTGGCCGTCAGCTAGATTCCTTACTAGCTCACCAATATAATTTAATAGGTAACCATTCGGCAATGTATTTTCTCTACCGTCACAATGATTGATATCAGAAAAACGGCGGTATTTTTTATGAGCAGCCCACAATGTTATTTGGGAACCTTACTTTTTTTTTATTAGGAAAAGCTTCTATGATTTGCTCTCAAACTTGTAGCGTGATAAGTTTTATATTTCGTAATATTATGTAATTGACATGAAATCAGACGCTTGCTGTGTCAACTACGAACTCGCGCAAACCTATCCTATTCTACTTCCTACTAATAATAATATTATAAATGCGAAAGTTTGTGAGAATGGATGGATGGATTGTTTGTTACTCTTTCACGCAAAAACTACTGAATGGATTTAGATGACGATTTTTTATCCCGATAGTTCGACCCCGTGGGGCAATTATCGAACTCCACGCAAGAGAAGCCGCGGGCATAAGCTTGTACGGAATAAGTAAATAATATATTATTGGGCCAGTGACTGTATTTACTTTAAAGACAAATACAGCAACCGCGAACCAACAGGGAAGTAAATAACCCCTTAAGTTCAGTTTACTTGCTTAGTGAAACTTAATTCATATTACCGTTTCATTTTACGTTGGATCATTAATAAATAGTCCTTGATAAAGAACAATATAAGTCAAATAAGACACTAAAAAAGTCGCCACGTGTAGTACCTAAGCATACGTAACCTCAATTCACAAAAAAACGGGTCAAAAATACTCAGCCAAACTCGTGCGAAAGATTCCGGATCATCGATAGCAAGCAAAGTGTTGATCAAAAGGTGATAATGCGTTAATTCATCATCATTATATGTAATCACTATCAAATGATGACAACTACTCGATAAAATCAGTATGATATTAGGAAAATGTAACGGTAGTATATGTAGGTAATGTAATGTTTTTTGCTGGATTGTCGATCGTCCAACTGACTGCGATATTATTTACGTCTATCTGCTAATATATCTTGTTTTCTGCCATCCGCATCGTATCCCAGTCACCGATCCTCATAGCACCATCAGGTATCCTTCGAATAACATGGCCAGCCCACTCAAACTTCAGTTTACCTATTGCAAACTATGTTCTGCAACTGCAGTTCTTTTACGATTACTTGCTTAACAAATGCAAATTGTACACTGTCATTTTACACACAAAAGTTATTATTTCGGTTGACAACCAACCTCTATTCCAGACCAATCAACACAACCAAAGGTAACTGTACTGTAGAGAGAGAGGTAAACTTCTCAGTTATTTATGAATTGACTGGAAAGGAGATAACTAACTTCGTTATTAGCATCAGAAAATAGTAGACAGCTAGACGTCTCTCAGGGCATGACATGCGAAAAGATCAAAGACTCTCAATATTTACGAGCGGTAAATATCATTCTTAAAACGATAATTATTGTATTTATCATCAAACACCTTTTATTTGCTTCTGGAAAATGACCCTCACAGATACTTTCCAAAATACCACTTACTCTGCCCTAAATAACCTAATAATTATTGGGAACCAGTGGCGTAGCGTCGGGTGTGCCGGGGGGGCCATGGCCCCGGGCGGCACATTTCAGGGGGCGGCAGAGAGCAAGAGCCAGGCCGCGGCAAGCGGAACCAGGCGGTAGCGTCAGGTCATAATTATCAGATCAGGTAATTACTAAAGTCATCGGGACTACTTTGCAAAAACAAGGACAACTAAGAAGTGGAGCATTTTCCTTTATATATGCCGCTAGCCCGGGGCGGCTTTTCATACAAGCCTCACGTCTATTCCGGTCTGCCGCCCCGTATTTTCTAGATACAAGCACTTAATTCTTCTTGCCTGCCGCCTCCCTTTTTATATCTGTATTTATGGTAAAAAGAAAATCGAACCTATCTGGGATGCTAGAATTTTCTAGCTCGCTTCGCTCGCTCTTACTGCTAAGTTTTCTTAACTGTTCCATATTTTTAATACATTCGTAGAAAAAGTATGTTAAATTCCATTTGTTTGAATCGTGAAAAAAAATCTGTTACCTATCCGAGACGGGGTGCTAAAATTTTCGAGCTCGCTTCGCTCGCTCTTGCATCCTACTTACTTTAATGCATAATTCGATAAAAAAGCTTATTAATTTATGTGTACGAATAATTAAAATTAAATTTAATTTATCAGATGTGCTAAAAAATGTTGAGCTCGCTGTTTTTGTTAATTTCCCGAACGGCAAACTTTATTCACTAGGTATTAGCTATATTAGCAATTGAACATGACAAACCTTCATACATACGAACTTATGATCATCATCATCATCATCATCATTCTCTTGCCCTTCTTATCCCAATTCATTAGGGATAAGCGCAGAATGTCTTCCTCTTCCATACCTCTCTAACTCTTTATTACTCGTCATCTCATCAGAAACCTCCTTTCTTGAATGAAATTGTGTACAAAAAAGATTTTACTTTGAAAAATAAACTTTTAGATTTTTTTTTTTAATAATTAAAAGAAATGCTTTGTATTTTGACTCTTTCCTACGTTTCTTGACTAATTATGAAATTAGAGGCGGCGGCCAAAATTACATTCGGCCCCGGGCGGCAAAATCCCACGCTACGCCACTGTTGGGAACATACTATATATAAACGCTATACAAACATTAATTTACAGATAATTGCTGTGATTTAACCGACTGGGATTACCTGTCATTTGCCTGGCTATTCATTTAGGTAATGAGTTCCATACATCAAATAGGAAACCACTTGCATCATTCATGTAATTATTAAAATCGATGTTGCAATGTTAGACCTCGTTTTACACACTAGGGTTTTTTTTTGTACTGACAAGTGTTACTTGGTCTATTTGTTGCTAATTTGCAAGACAAAGATTTATTGATTCTCAAAATCATGTTAAACGCAGTTTCTATGCATAGAGCATACGAACTAAATAGTGACATTGTGATGCTCACGTAAAATATCGCTTGCAAATGATCGTGCAATATTTGGATAGGCTATGAGACATATAACTGACATAGACAGGCACGGCACTCAGAGCTCATGAGTTTGATAGCGAGCCATTCCAACGAGCAATATTGCCCGAAGCCCGAGGATAGCCCCTAGAGACTCGTCACCATGTCCGGTAGCGATAATCTCTGGTTCTCAATCCTACCGTACGGACAGGGAGGGCGCCTCTGCATCAGTACGCTCTGCACTTATATATTGATGACGTAATATCGCAATCTTGACCTTTGCCACACAGGTTTCGATTTTCAATTCTTTTCGTTATAAAGAGCGGTGTTTTTTAAACAAACGATAACTGCACTATCGCGCATTTTATTCTAGATGGATGATAAAGTAATGGATGTCGATTTGATTCGAGTTAACAATAGTTTAATATCTATCGAATCTGACTGTTTTAAAAACTTTGCTAGTAATCAACGCACACAGACATTCAAATATTTACGAGCGATAGACGGGGCAAGACGAAAAAATCGTAATCCAATACTTGTTACTACTTAGTAACGCGTCTTTACAGCAATCTTGAGACAATCGAAAGAGTCCAGTACTTTTACCTGAAAAGTATTCCGAAGATAATGGAAGTTTAGCACGTCGTGAACTAGGAAGACTATCTCAAGTTTTTGACCTCGAGGACCCTGTGCTAACTTGGGGGGGCGGGGATAAAACCTTAATTTCTTCCGTTTTTTTTCAGTTTTTCGCTTATACTATATCTCTTAATTAAACTAATCAAGTAATCACATTATGAAAGTATACTAAGATCCGCATAAAAGCCTATAGAGGCTGAGGGTTGGGCTGACACGAGCACTTGCCTACAGTACTAGCGCAAGCATTCACTTGCAGCACTGACTTGCAGCACAATTTTTTAGTGTGTCACATTGAGTCTTACCGTAAACCGTGATTATTCACCCCAATAAAAAGTTTCCCAGCAATATTTTTTTGCGTAGAATTACTAGATTAGATGCACAGAACGCTTGGCTTACCCTTACTTACGCCTACGTGAAGGTTCCGTTACATCTTGTACATCTTGAATATCGTTGTAAAAAAATTACACAGTAAAGTAATCGGTACTGCGGAATGAAAAGGCTGGAATTTTCTTCGGAAATCCTAATTATGTTTGTTAGCCCTAACGGCGGCTGAACCAAATTGCATAATACCAATTAAAGCGTCTCATAATATTATAGAGTAGCGAATTTCTGAACTATTTTTAGTTTTCTCGACAATCATAAAAATATAGCCAGAAGAAAGCATCTCATTGTGGACAAAGGGTGCACTCAAGAAGATACTTCTTCTGTAGAAATGAACTGTGATCATTAATGCCACAACGCGTTCTCTATGCTAATTATTCATCCAGACAGAAAGAAAGGAACTTTCAGCGAAAGCTTCTGCCCGTTTTTACTAACACTATACATACATATTATAGTGTTCCTAATAATAATCTATAAGTACTAAGTATCTTGACTTGGCTTGCGAGGTTATGGGGGATGTGAACTCGGCGATCATTGTGCCGGTAGTCGTTTCAGCCAATGGCTTAAATGCCAAGAGCCTGGACTAATACCTGAAGAGGCTGTCGTTAGGCAGCTGGATCTAGGGCTTGATTCCGAAAGTGATACTCCTGGACACGACTCGTATTGTTAGGAGGTTCCTTACTCTGGAGCCCTGACTCGCCCCTTCCGTAGCTTGGATCCTGTTCCCGATACCGGTGGGTTATAATTTTTTATATTGTTTTTTTAAGGAATGTTTAAAAATGTATAACATTTGTAAAGAAATAAATAGGAAACAAGAATCTATGCAACAAATAAAAAGAGGTAAAATTTGTTTCTTATTGTTGTTTTGTTTGTTTGATCTTCTAGTACTAACTACTGATCCGATTCCGCATTTTTTTTCCCTAACAGGATGCTACATTATCCCCGAGTGTTATAGGCTACATTTAAAACGTTCCCGTGGGTTAATTTCCGTACATAATGGGAGCGAAGCTGCAAGCAAAAGCTAGCGCCTAAATAAAAGCGCAACGATGGATTTTCAACGCTCCGCTGAGAGTTAAATTTCCATCAGTGCAATTGTATGTGTTTCGGTTTTCATTTAGTTATTCATTAGTGCTAGTGAAAATGGGCAATAATGGGCATTCCTTTCACTCTTCTAGGTAAACGGACCATTCACGAAGCCGTCAACCAAGCATTATGTACATCAAACTAAGTAACTTTACGCAAAAATTATTGCTGGGAAACGACTTTTTTTTTTGGGGTGAAATATCACTTTTTACGGTAGGACTTAATGTAGCGAACTCAAAACATTGTGCTGATTGATGGATTTGAATAGTACGGGGGTCGTGGAGGTGTTTTAAGTAAAATCGTACATTAAAAGCATGTGTTTAAAAAAAAACTAGTGGAAAAGTTGGATCTTTGAGCCATAATATCTCCGTAACTAGAAGGTGCCCAGGTATGGTCTAGAACCAAAAAATGATCCTAATGACGGAGAGACCAAGTGCCTTTCGGCTTCGTTAAGGCTCTTGATACAACTTTTATAATTTTGAAATCTTGAATCTCTGGAATACTATATTTGTTTATAATCTGGGACTTCTAGTCAAAACATTTATCTAAAGTGTGATAGGTAATCTTGTATTATACCGTCTTGTTTTCGAAAATAAATCATTATGTGTCACTGCTTTTGTCTGTGTTTTTATTTTATCAAATTATTTCTAAAACATAATTACTATGATAAAAATGTTGATGAAATAAATACATGCCGGAGGAATGTGTGTAAGATGATCATTAGGGCGAACTCAACAGCACAACAACAGAACCAGATAGACTCACGGTACAGTCAAGTACAAGTCTAGTAGGTAACTATTATCATATTAATACTTCGTGAATTCTGTTTTGGAGCTCACAATAATAGGTGAACTACAATTAAAATGTACGTAGTCACGCATTTTAATTCGGGTCCAGGCGGCGTTTATACGTCCGAAATGCTTGGCTTCATTCAATCGAATTCAATTATTTCGGAAGATTTAGCGCTTTTTTACCCCTCTGGATGTATCTGTTAGTGTCCGGTGCAATCAGATCTATAAATAACTACAGCTTCACTGATGCATTATGTTGTCAAAGATAACATTACCTACTTTAAAACACTACCTGTTCCCGCAAATTATCTAGAACTAACTTTTGCCTGCGACCTTCGCCCGCGTGAAATTATTTAAAAAAATACTATTTTCCCCGTTCTTGCAACATTTTTCATTGATCCTCCGCTCTTATTGGTCGTAGCGCAATGTTATAAAGCCTATAGCCTTCCTCGATAAATGGGCTATACATACAATCGGCTATATATACAACACTAAAAGATTTTTTCTATTCGAACCAGTAGTTCCTGAGATTAGCGCGTTCAACCTAACCAAACAAACAAACTCTTCAGTTTTATAATATAAAAAATAATATTACTACAGATTATTCAAAATTAATGGACAATTAAGTGTCCAAAGATGGCAAATATGTCGGTCTCCTAAAGTGAAAAATACAAATGATACATCGACGATTAGAAGTTCCACTGCTTTTGGAGCTATTTTTAATTATTATGCCAAACAGCAACAACCTATCCACTGCAACTAACGTGATCCTATACATAACAGTCACGGTTTCCTTAGATCGCAGCGATTTAATTAGTTATCACCTTCATTCTGATTGTTTTTGGGGTTTTTCAGACGGTATTTTGATGTTGCTGAAACCAACGTACAGGACATACAGTACCTACATAACTGTTGGGAAACGAGCTCTCTATGATATGTCATCATAGAGAACGCGTTTCCCAACAGTTGTGCTGTAAAAATAAATCACATTAATCAAATATTCTGTTGCGATTTTAGTATCAAAATAAACAATTTGTCGAAACTGTTTACGGTAGAGAAGTCATTTTCGAACGCTATCTGCACGCTTAGTCACGTGTGGAGTAGGCCTTTGCACACTGATATACACCTACGTAATAAGTTGATAATACTTTATCAACCTAACTCCGCGTCTTATATACACTGGTTTGAAATCAGTCAGTCCCTAGCTAAATCCAAGTGAACACCTAATGATACTGTAAATCGAACTCGCAAACGGACCGGACGTCGCCATGATCGGTCTTATCATTCAATGTTTTCTTGTTTTTGTGATATCTTGTTTAACAATATTCTATTTCTTCTCCCGAATTAATTATGGATATTGGAAAAAACGTGGCGTTCCTTACGAAGAACCATCATTTATCTTCGGCAGCGTCACGTTTTTGATGAGAAGAAGCTTCTGGGACGTCTTCTATGACCTCAGCAAAAAGTACAAGTGCGATTATTTCGGAATATTCCTATCATGGAAACCAACCCTCATTCTAAATTCAAAGGAGCTTGCGAAAAAAGTTCTTGTGAAAGACAGTGACAGTTTTCAAGACAGGTACAGTTACTCCGGAATCAATGATGATCCGTTGGGCTCATTGAATTTGTTTTCAATCAAGGTATGTACGAGATTTATTGGAATAATACCTGATAAACTATTTAATCTATCTTAATCCTGTATTAATACATTCAAATCAACTGTAACGACGGGTATCGCGTATTTCATGGAACGTTGGAGTTGCGATAGCATAGCAATAATAATTACGAATTCAACCGACGAATCAGCAAATGATCTTTTAGTCAACTAAAAGAAACTAAAACGGATGGATGGAAATAATTTTGGAGTCTAATTTGATTTGACCGTAACATCTTCTGAATTGATCATTGAATATATTCATAGGCGCAGACGCAGAGCCCTTTGCTGCAACGCTGGGAGATTGTCTGCTCTTCGTTCCACTCTCTTTTTTCGAATTTTATAAACGTACATATAACGAAATGTGCAAAATATAAACAAAATGCAATCAAACCGATTTTTTATGAAGTTATACCTTGACATTAGGTATAACTTCATAAAACGGTTATAAAACAGTTTACGATCTGTTTTATAACCGTTTTAACTTAATCACCAGGGAAACCCATTTATATTTTTTACTTGTAGCGGTGCCTTATTCCAGTCT
Source organism: Noctua pronuba (assembly GCA_905220335.1). NCBI lineage: Eukaryota > Metazoa > Arthropoda > Insecta > Lepidoptera > Noctuidae > Noctua > Noctua pronuba. The sequence continues at coordinate 7,102,574 of LR999894.1, forward strand.
GCCAGATTATTTAACCGTGCTATTCTAAATCTAGATAATATCAAAGTAACCAATAATCGGCAATTAATCATCCCAATGCAAAAATAAAAACAATTTCTTTTGTCCTTGACCTTGACGGAGTGCACACTATTTTGACGTGCGAAGTATTATGATTAGGAAGCATGCATTATTTACTTATCATCGGCGCATGAGTTGCTATCTAGCGTCTGTTGTTTGCATATTATGTCATACTTTTTTAAATCAAAGATTAGATTAGCGACAATAGTCTGGAATCTTAACTGTTATATAGAACTAGGAACACAACTAGCTTAAAATGGAAGCACAAAGTACCTATCCGAGAATACCCCTACGAGGGATACAGGACCCATTTCGATATGTTATGTCACCAAAGATTCAGTTGAGCCTATCGCAATTCACTGTTGGGAGATAGATCACTGTTATATAGAACTAGGAACGCAACTAGCAAAAAATGGAAGCACAAAGTACCTATCCCAGATTACCCCTATGAGGGATACAGGACCTATTTCGATATGTTATGCCACCAAAGATTTAGCTGAGTCTATCGCAATTCACTGTTGGGAGATAGATCACTGTTATATGGAACTAGGAACGCAACTAGCAAAAAATGGAAGCACAAAGTACCTATCCCAGATTACCCCTACGAGGGATGGAGGACCCATTTCGATATGTTATATCAGTAAAGAGTCAGCTGAGCCTATCGCAATTCACTGTTGGGACATAGGTCACTGTTAAATAGAACTAGGAACGCAACTAGCAAAAAATAAAGCACAAAGTACCTATCCGAGATTACCCCTACGGATACAGGACGGATACGGATACAGCCTATCGCAATTCACTGTTCTGACATATGTCACTCGTCAGCTGCCTGGTATACATTGTGCGCCTTGTGAACCTTGTTCTCTATCCCAGCCAACTTTTGACGTTTTGGTCCTAATTTTGCGTCAAAGATTAACGACCAACCTTTTTTTTTTTTTTTTTTTTTTTTTTTTTTTTTTTTTCGGATGGGAAATCATCAAATGACTTCTCCCGCTCTGGGTGGAGTGGGAGGGAGTGTCAGACTCTTACTGACTAAAACCCATCCATGTTCCTTCATTGCCCTTTGTGTTCCAGGGCCACGGTATCTCTTTCGAACAGTCCCGCAGCCCCGGACCAACCTTGATTTCTAACTAATGTTTGTTGCAGAGTCCAATGTGGATGCAGATGAGGAACGACGTGTCACCCATGTTTACCAGCCTGCGCTTGAAAGGCATCACTGAACTGATGAACATCAATTCTACCGAACTGGTGCACAGGATCCAGAAGGACTATATTGATAACAAAAAGCCGGTTGATCTGAAGGTATGTAATGATGACAGCTTAAAACCTGGGTATTATTATGATACATTTTAAAAAGGTGCTGATACAAAGTTATGGGGAAGAACCGAGATGGATCTCGAGAAAGCCTGGATTTGTTCAGAGTATCGCCTTTTCTATAGGATAACACTCCATACTATTATGTTAGGATCGGTCTGCTGCGGCGGTACCTGATGTACTGCGGCTAAGGACCTGAAATTTCGTTATATTTGAAATATTCTTAGGTAACTAAGAAAAAACCTTCCGAATATAGTCGAGTGCAATTAGACAAAAAGGTGGAACAAAGTTGTAAACGGACCCTTCACGAATCCGTCAATGACGCATTATGTACATCAAACTAAGTAACTTTATCCAAAAATTATTGCTGGGAAACGAGTTTTTTTTTGGGGTGAAAAATCGTTTTACGATAGGACGCGATTTAACGCACTCAAAACATTGTGCTGATAGACGGATTGAATAATACGACGGTCGTGAAGATGTTCAAAGTAAAAATCTTACATTAACATGTAAAAAAAAAACTTGTGAAAAAGTTGGAACTTTGACCCCCAATATCTCCGTAACTGGAAGGTTCCCAGGTATGGTCTAGAACAAAAAAAATATCGCAATAACGGGGAAAACAAGTGCCTTTCGGCTTCGTTAAGGGTCTTTTACACCCTTTATATTCGTAAACTTTCAAGTTATTCATAAACTAAAAAAAAAGCAAGAGGAAATTCAAACCAAAAAATAAAGTTACGAGCGGCGAAATTTTTATAACTCGCTTCTCCAGACTTCTAGGAACTCAATAAAAAAGTCCCATGAAAATCCGACCACAGTAAACTTCGTTCCTCCTTTTGAGTTTTTTTGGCTAATTGGACACGGCTATGTAATACGGCTAGCAAAAAATATGAATGTCATCTCTATCAAACATTTTCCTTAATTTACTACCGATATTTTTACCAATGACTTCTATCGTTAGGCTAAAGAAACCGCTTGGTGTAGGTGGAGTAAAAAGTTTAAGCACCACTCGAGGAGCTTTGAGAGGAATACTTGTGCTCATAAAATTGATGGTAGGAAAATTGTAAGATCCTTTTAATAGAATTTACTGCACAAACTTATGTATACCTAATGGGTAAGAATATACCAGTTTTATAACTGGTTATCGTTTGTTAGAAAACCTAGGCTAGTTTCAAATGCGTAAATGTGGAAAAATGTATAAGTAGTATATATCAGATAGTTATAATCAACCTTGTAACACGCAGGTAAACAATTACATAAGCCATCACCATTATTAGTAATCCTTTATTTGAATAGCTTAAGCAGAAATTACTTTGCAAGTTGGTATTACGTACTGGCCACTCTTTGTGGTCATTTTCGGAGACGCGGCGCGTTGTGCGGCGCGGCCAGCTTTCAATTCAAACATATGGCGATGTATGAGAGCGTTTACGGAGAAGCGTTTTTATGCGCGTTTGCTTGAAATGCAGCGTTGCCCGCAGATGACCCCGCCGCGGTGGACGCGGCGGTGAACGCGGCGGTGCACGCGGCGTCGCACGCGCAAACGCGCAAATACAACATATGGCAGATGATACCGCCGCATCGCCCGCCGCGTCGCCCGCCGCGGTGGCGCACGCCCCGCGTCTCCGTAAACAACATCGTACATTGCCATATGTTTGTGTTTGGGCGTGTGATAACGCGGGCCGCTGCACGCGCCGCCTCTCCGTAAACGGAAAAAACGCGCACCGCGCCGCGCGACGCCCCGCGCAACGCGCCGCCCGACGCGCCGCGTCTCCGTAAATGGGCACTTTGTGTAGCAAGTTAACCAAGTACATTAGTACCGACATAATAACAGACTTAGAAGTGAATCATCACTTACATAAGTTGCAGGTTTACTTTAAATTAGTTGATTTGGGACCCAGGGATGTTAACTAATGAAATAAAGATATAAATGAACTGGAATACATTTTTTCATGATTGAATTTATCCCAGAGCTTCACCATGAATTTATAACTAGGCGTATGTTACAAGTTTATGTCTTTTCAACATAAAGTATTAATAGAACTAAGATAACAAAAAAATAAAATAGAGAACGGTATGAAAGTAAGAAAAAGGACCACGGAGATTCGAAGACAGCTGTAACAGCCAACTAAAAAGGAAATGATATTGGAGATCGATACCTGTTCGGTCAGGGGTACAAAACATCGCTCGCTCATATTTTATTACTCGCACTAGTTCTGTTCTCCAATTTCATAATTATTTTCAGCAAACAATTCCAAATGAAATATAAGATATTTTTATTGTGTACTGTTTGTTCCAAATACGTTGTGATAAGTTTAAACACATGTCTCCCAGTTCTTCTCAATACAGGAGTATTTTATTTTATTTTTTAGTATTTAGAAAAGTTTAGTCACAGTCAAATTTTCGTTACATTTCGGTTTGTGAAACAGTCAAAGCCAAGCAGAGGGCCTACATAGAGAAGTGACTATCGCTTTCAAAGTGTTCCGTATTTTTGTAACAACCTTTAAGGTGACTGTACTAGGTACACTCTCGCACTCCAAGACAGGGTGAGTTTGAGAGTGCAGAACCAAGCGAGGAACACCGAGGCTAGACGGGCGCTCCTATATACACTTTCACAATCGCCCTGCCTCGGAGTATCTCGGCGAGAGAGTACAGCCCATAATCTATTCGATAACTTATGTCAATCCAATACTTTTTTTCGTTTCTTTCATCATCAGCATCGCTAACAGAATGTCACTTTGTCTGAGCTCTTAGGTTCATTCAAATCATAAGCTCATCTGATATTGATCGCCGTAAATTACGCATCTCCTAACTTCATCTTCGTGCTTTTAGGAACTGTTCTCGATGTACACGTCCGACACGGTGGCGTACACGGTGTTCGGTCTGCGCGTGAGTGCTCTGAAGGAGCTAACGTCGCCACTCTGGTTCATCACCCGCCACATGGTCAAGTGGACCTTCTGGCGCGGCTTCGAATTCACCATGATCTTCTTCATACCAGCTATCGCTGAACTTCTCAGGTATTTAAATATCATCAGCTTTTTCTGAACTACGTCGAGGTTGGCTTCTAGTCCAACCGAAAGCAACTGTATAGCTGAACTTTGGATGGAGTAAACGACCACCTGACCTCCAAAAGTCACTCATTTGAAAACCTGATACGCTCTTGAAAGACTTGTTGTCAACACAAAGAACTTTCAAAGTTACTTATGTCTTAGCAAAAGTTATAGAAGAAGCATTTGTATTAAAATGCACGCGAATATTTTCAGATTAAAGTTCTTCTCGCAACCTGCAACAGAATACATAAAAAAGTTGTTCACGGAAGTTGCCACTGAACGACAGGAAACTGGAAAGAACAGCGACAGCAGGGATCTCGTTAATCATTTGTTAAAGTTAAAGGCAAATTTGAAACTACCGGCTGGATCCGACTCACGTAAGTTCACCTTTGGGAATCTCATACGATATGTCAACAACTTTAAAATAAAAAAGAATTTAAGAAATCACTGACTCGTAACTCGTGTTTTTAATAACAGTAGGCAAAGTACCTTTGATAATGGTAAAACACGATTAAGACACAATCAAAAAATCTTATCAACTATAATCATCTAATCATGGGACAGATGAAAACATCTTATCACTAACAATTCATATCACCGATCAAATTGATACTACTATGGGAAAGTCCAGTCCTAATTGCAACGTTATCGCTGTACCTTCTTATCTTACAGAATTAGCTGATAACCTAATGATGGCCCAGGCGGCTATATTCATACTGGGTGCTATCGAGACGTCATCGACCACATTAACCTATTTGCTCCACGAGCTGGCATATCACCCTGACGAACAGGTATCAAAACATCATTAGCTAAATGATTGTTCATTAAATTATCTGATCAACAATACGTGTTACAAACCTTCATTACAGAGGATTACGTGCAATTGAGAAACATAGCAATGCATTTAGATAATGACTCTCATCCATCCAGAAGCTTCCACTATGCTTTTATTTAGCAGAGAAGAGTAACTAATTGCTGATGGAACTAGTGAGAATGATCCGATTCCATTAAGCTCATCCTTTTTCTCTTCAAAGTTGGTGAAAATGTCACGTTTCCTTATCTACAAACCGTTGCTACAGTTTCTTACTAATATTTGCCGTGTAATACAAAGGACCTATTTCTTCCAGGAAAAACTTTATAAGGAAGTCAGCGAAGCGTTAAAAGAAAGCGGAAAAGACGTTCTGGAGTACGACAATTTGTTGAAAGTTAAATATATTACTGCGTGTATGCATGGTACGTGTCAGAAATTGTGACTGATTTTATTTATCTTTTGATTTTCTTAAACTCAATTTAATGTAAATGAATCTTCCAGAAACGTTAAGGAAGTATCCTCCAGTGCCGCACTTGGACAGGATGTGCAACAAAACTTATAAGCTGACTGACAAGCTGACGGTAGAAGCAGGTACGCCGGTGTTCGTGAATGTGATCTCAATCCATTACAACGAGGAGTTGTACCCTGAGCCTGAGCAGTGGCGTCCCGAGAGATTCATCCATTCCACTGACAGCGATAACCATGACTTCGCGTTCTTGCCGTTTGGTGAAGGACCCAGGTTCTGCATCGGTAAGTACATTTTTAAATATCATAACGGAATAAAGGAAAATCTACAATCTATTTAGTCTGAAAAAGTATTAGAGTGAACTGTGATTACATTTTACTGTGTAACTTGTGCTCCTACCCAGACCCGTTACTTGGGACTGGAAAATTAGCAATTCATGACTACTTTTGTTAACATGGGTCTTACCCGTTAAAACAAATGTATGTGTTAATAAATAAAATAAATACATTTTATTTTTGTTTCCAGGTAAACGCTACGGAATGATGCAAATACGTACAGCTCTCGCTCAGATGATCATGAAGTACAAGTTCGCGCCCGATGGACCAAAGCATTTGGAAACTGACCCTTACAGCGTTATTTTGGGGCCTAAGAATGGAGGCAAAGTCAAGTTCATTCCTCGTACATAAAATATAATAGAACACACCTGCAACAACTAAAGAATTAATAAAAAATGTATTAACATTAGTTTATTTAGTGATAACTTCTATTTTGTACTAAATTAACTCATCGTGGATAAAGGTACTCCTTTTAAGAATACTAAAAACACTTTGTTTTATTAATCCTACCGTTGTACTGCGATTTTTGCGAGATAAAAAAAGAACATTGTTTTTGTCGCTACCTCTCCGAGGCACTCTAATCAATGCGTTAGTACCCCAACCAATTCTGCGATATCGAAAAATATTCCTCAATTGCTATGCATAGGGAGATATCCAATACAATTTCCTATCTGCCTGCAGTAATAACAACGCCTTTTTTTTTTCTTAGCAGCAAATGATTAATTGACAATAACCGGTGGCCCGAACCTGAGAGAATAATTGCTCAGAATATATACAGAATCAACACACTATAAAGTTATTTTTGAGCATGGACTAAATACATTATGAGACAGGCCATTTTGTGAGAGTAGTTTTATTGTCTAATCCATTATGAGAACAACTGCCAAGTTTCATAAAATGTCTACCTACATGTCTAGCGTTACTGAGAGCAAGATATTGGTGAATTCTCCGGACGTCACCCAACATTTTATGCCAATTTTGGCAATATTTTCAAGATAGGAAATACATTTTCTTCTAGTTTTAAGAAGATTAAACTTCTTCGTCAATGTCAGTGGACCCAAGAGCTTGGCAAGTTTAACCTAAGTAGGTAGACTCACTGAGAGAATAGCAGCTTGTCCCCGCAGACGGCAGATTTTTTACCGGCCGATAGTTTAGCCGGGCTCTTAATCAGTATGAACATACAGGGTGTAAACAGGCCCTTCACGAAGTCGTCAACCAAGCATTCTGTACATCAAACTAAGTAACTTCACGCAAAAATTATTGCTGGGAAACGACTTTTTTTTTGGGTGAAAAATCACGTTTTACAGTAAAACTCAATTTAACGCACTCAAAACATTTTGCTGATGGATGGTTTGAATACTTTTATTACCATGTGCACACATCATGCCTAACCGCTGCGATGTGTGAGCCCATGACGCTTTCCACTTTTCCACCCTTGCCTTGCTTGGGCTAATTACCTTCCACCTAGCTGGCAAACGCTGCACGCATCGGGGTTTACCAGGAATTCTGCCCGAAGCGGGCGTGGCATTTGCGCTTATTTCATGGTTCCAAGTAACTGCTGGCGTTGACTACCGTCCGACGGACGCCTCTACAAGAGCCAGGACAAATGTGGTGCGCTAACCGCATCCACCACTTCACCAACATCCGAGTTGGCCTGACCCACTACACCGCTCCGGTCGCCTTGACGGAGCCCCGAAGTGTGTAGCGAGGTACACCAGACTCCAATCTGATGCCCTGAGGTACGTGGCCGCAATCGCTGCCCTTATCAACACCTTGTGCCGGAGACTGCTTGCGAGTTATATGGTGTCCACTAAAAGACACAAAGCCCAAGACAGTACTTAACTTATCTATACCAAAGACCAATTTAAGACTCTTAAGACTCTAGCTAGAATCTACCCTAAGATAGACTGCTCAGGGTTCTTTAATTTTCTTTTTAATTGATCTTGTTTAATGAAGGCTACCATAAACACCCCACTTCCTCAACGTGATCTGGCAAAGTCTGTTGCCCCCAGTTGGGTAAGATATTTCGAAAAGGAAAATGTGTTGCCAAAATTGCTCGATAGCTACAAATGACCAAACATAGACGAGCTGTGGCAGCTATGGAGCAGCAACCAAAGTTGGCCGAGGCTAGCCTAGTTGGCTTCTAACGAAAACCAGCGTTTATTACTCAGCCAGGAGATAGACCTTCCAGGAATCGAATGTTCTGAAAAGTATATTTGGTTGGTCATTTACAACTTGACAACTTCAAAGTAAAGGTAGGAGCAAAGCAATACCCAACGGTTATATTTACCTAAAAGGCATATATATTTACCAAGCTAGAATGTTTCATTCCAACAAACATCCAATAAATAGTGTTTGAATATTACACGAAATTCGTTTCAAGTCGTACACGAGAGGAAAAAGGGAAATAAAATTGGACATCGATAAGTGTCAACTTCACAACGCCGCCGAGAGTGTATATATTTTGTATTGATAGCTTCGATCCCCTTTAGAGAATATTTTTGACAGCAAATAGTTATATGAAAAGGACGGTTTTTGTTGTATTTTATTGTTGGAGTTATATATGATCTCACCAGAATATATTGCATGGTGGCGTTAATATGGTTAGAGAGAAACTTTGTCCATATATCGTCTATTTTGGGATTTAAGTACCTGTATTCGAGCATATTGATTTACTGCCAAACGATTTGCAGGTCACAGGTGAAGGTTTCTATTCTAAAACATCAAACAATTGTTATCCGCTCAGCTGGGCACCAATCATCCATCCTACGTACCTACTTATTACAAGGCTGTAGAACAAAGAACTAGACGTAGAACACAATTTTAATATCGAACGTTCTGCTTACAGAAATTCGCTTTTCTAACATGCTCTTTAAAAGGTCTGAAAACAGTTGACAGGTTATTCCTGGTAAAACTTTTAAACGAGTTTAATGAAGTTGGGTCCTCCGAAAACTCATGCGGAATTGTCTTCTCGTTATCACAAAAACCTTTTTGCATGGAAACTGACCGAAATTCTCGGTACAACTTTAAACGAGCTAAATGATATTTTCCAAAAAAATCGTCCCATATTTCTTAATATGAAAACCTTTGAATATGTAACTATAACAAAATAGGTGTACTCAATGATGACCTCTCTTCTTTCAAAGAACTTTTAATTTTACGACTTCAACCTTACAAAACGACTTACAAAATGCAATTCTTTTCTCCAGAATCACACTGGAGTTCACCGTCTCTATTTTTTAATTATTTTTCTTTAGAATACCTCAAGGAACAAGCATTTTCCGTGTCCCATTTCTCTTTACACAAACACAAATGAGTTTTAAGAGTGTCGTTACAACGGCACACTATATTCACTATTCCTTTTGCGGCAGCCACCTCGCCTCGTCGCTTGCAAGCGTGTAATTGAGTGGCGAGTTCATTTAGGATATGCAAACAGTGATTGATTGCAGCGGATTGATGAAGTTCGTCACCCGCTGCGAAATTCTCGTGAAAACGAATCATTCCGAATGTAATCCGAATCGTCTTTGTGCGGATTCATCTCAGTGATTCGTTTGCCAGCTGCGGTTTGTAACTTATAAACTCCAATATAAAGCTCCTCATTATATTGTTAAACAAAATAACGAATAGTTTATTCTCAGTTCCCGAAAACTCTAATATTGAATAAAATATAACACAAAAATAAATAAAGCCTGTATCATAATTTAAAAAGAGACCGGAAGGTAATATTGTGCCCTTTGTTTCCTCGAAATCTACGATAAAATAAAGCTCAAAGCACTTTTTATCAAAGAATTTAGCTTTGAGCTTTTGAAAAATCGTTGACGTGCAAAGCACTTCTAAAATACGTTCTCTAACAACACCCCAGGTTCAGGAAAACGTGTCTTCTGTAATATACCATGTAGATACATAGATATGTACGGTGTGAATTTAACAGATAACATACACCCAAACAAGATATCGATCGCACCCTAATGGACGATTTTGGAACACAAGGCCTCGCCCTTTGTCTCTACAAACCCAGCAAAGGGACTTATCTGCAGAAACCATTGTCACAGCTTTCCCCAAATAGGAGAAAACGACTCCATCCAATTTCTTCATTGAACAGAAGTTTACTGGGAAATAATATACGCCTTTAACGAGCTGGGCAAAAGTAGAACACGACAGTTAACAATTAATTAAATGCTTTGATTTAAAGTGTTCAGTCGAGATGAAGTTTGAGCTTTGAAGAAGATTTGTCTTCGATTATCAGCTTAGCTAAGTACCTGTTGTTTGAGGCAGATTTTGAGTATAAGCGTACCTTTATGTGGTGGTATCATACTTATTTGTGTACGCAGCGGCACATAATTATGTACAGGATAGACCATGGACTTTGTATCCTTAACTGACCAGACAAGGAGCATCATCTAATGGTATCTCATCGTAATATAATATAATACCTTGACCCTGGTCATTTAGAATTAAATCCTTATGACAACGATAGCCTACTATAAACACGAATTAGCTGAATGATAATAAAATTACGTAAAAGACAACACGACTTTCATATTGACAAAAGTCTTGATTCTAGTAGTAAAACACATTGCGAAATTGAATGTCAATGGTATCTTGACCTTTTGACCTGAGGATGACTTGCGAAAATGTGACGAACAGCCTTCAACCTACGATTGAATGCCTCACGTCAACGACAAACTTCGCTGACAAAGGTCCTATGTTTATGCGTTACCAGAAGTTCTCATTACCTAGAATTCATACCAGAAACAGCAACGTTTAGATTTGCTTAGCCGCAGAAAAATGTATGGTGGTAATACTTCTCCTAGGACTTCTTCTAAGTAACCTGCACTGCCACCAAAATACATTTAAGAAACCACTTTAAATTAACAACTCTTGAAAAAATAAACGAATAAAGTGTGTACAGCGTGAACACCGCAATACCTACGGCCATCAATAAGGTTGCCAGTGTTTCCACCGCACCGCGAAACTATCCCGAAGAAAACCTTCTAATTGAACCTTCTTAATTGAAACAAAGCTTAGAGCGGCAATGTGGCGCTGTCTCTACTTTAGCACCCATAAAGTAAACAGATGCCTTTTTAAATTAAATTATTTCAGCATTGCGAGGTGTTACTGGGAGAGTTTATGAGACACACCGTTTCATATGTGACTACTTGAAATTAGGGCCCGCCTAAATTAGAAACATATTAAGAATTAGGGTCCATTAGTGCATGAATTAGGTATAGTCTATACAGTGCGAGTTAACGATAAACAGTAGATTAATTCTGTTCCAATGCGATGAGCCGATGACGATGAAAATTAACTGATAACAAGCCAAAATCATTTTCAATATCCGTTGCTACTTAATATCACGGCACAGTGATTTTAATCTACACGATTATGCTGATTAACTAATCTCGTAAATCGCTTACTAAGAATAGGATTGGCGAAGAAATTAATTGAAAAAGATTCACCGTGGCACACCCTCTCCGTGTAGAGGCGGGGGAGAATCAGCGCCATTAAAAGCATTTTTCACGCGCCATCTTGCCACTTAACAGGTATGCATGTACAGGACACAGTTTGTTTTTGGAGCAACGGAACAAATGCCCCAGTAATGTTAGGTCTTTTAATGATTGAAGTTTTAGCCAACTTGTGGATAATGCTGCTGTTACTATGCAAATACGACATGAAACTATAATGCAGTGCCGGTCGTGTGGCTTCTGTTATCATCCAGACATCAGGATGAATGCACATATTTAATGCATCTGTTAGGCACATGGATATTGGGCTGCAGCGTCCATCTTTTATATTTAAAACAGCGAAAAACCTGATTTCCCTGAGGATCGGGGTGAGCAACCGCCAGTTGCAAATAACCACCTCTTGGTAAGGTGAGGTGAAATGGCCGATTGGTTTACAACTACATGACTAGTAATACCTTCTTGTAAATCCGAGTACTCAATGAGTATTATTAAACAACGACGAATTCATCTCTAGAAGACAACACTTATACAATGCGTGTAGAAGTACGAACATGTACAGTCACGCTCGTGAGCTGCTCGTGACGATACGAGATGAAACCGCGTACATGTTGGAAGACGTCGTAAGTCGCAGGAATTGGGAACAGACGCCTAATAGTCACGTGATCACGTCGGGATAAACCAGGACGTGCATCAGATACAATGGGACATGGAGGGAACGAAGGCCAAAGGGATAACAAGACTACTTTAACTCAATGAATAGGACACGGACATGGACTTTGAATGTATATTTTTTATGGAAGAGTCTTAAAATAGAAGGAAGACGAATGCAGTATGATAGAAAACTTTGGTAAATTAGTTCTTTAGAACATTCAAAAATATGAATGTTCGTGTTTTAATGGACGTGGGCATTTGTCACTACAGTTCTCGGCTCCTCAACACCCTCACCTCTCTCGGTTCGGGTATCCAGTCCGCCTCGGCTGTAATGACGAAGTTTTCCCACTTGTATCAAAATGTACTATTATCGTTCTTAAAAGCAAAAATAATAAAATAAAAGTGATTTCGTTTTGAACATCAAAACGAGCCAAATCAATAGAAATGCCTCAGTTCAGTAACTTTTTCAAAGAAAACTATTAGGAATGTTACACTTCATAAAGTTCTTCAAACATTGTTTCGCTGGAATTTCTAATGCGTTAAATATTAAAGAATTGTTTCTTTGAAGCCTTCTCGCTTTTCTAATATTTCTTTCATAAAAATATGCCTTTGAACAAACTTTATTTTTTTCTTCACAAACATAACGTTACGGCTGTTTTAAATAGATTATTCTTAAGACAGGTTTTTTCTACTAAAAAAATCCATATAACAAACAATCTCCTAATCTTTTATTTTACAAGTTATCTGTAAATAAATCCGAAAATAGGTGAGCCATTATACCTAATCTTTTTATAGAAGTCAACCGTTAAAATGGGTGATTTACTTATGTCAGATTATCAGATAACAGGCTTTCAGCTATCTGTCAAGATTTCCCGCTTGAGTGAAAATAAAAATAAGCACATGTTTGGAAACACGTGTATGTTAAAGGACTTAGAACTAATCACGCAACTCACTAAGTTACTGAACTTGATAATACAACTTCAGTTCACCTAAAGGTATTTCCATGTTTGTAAAGATACGGGAGCTCATTAACTGGCTCACTACTATGGTACGTATTCGCAGGTTCTTAACGCGGAGTTATGACCGCTTTCACCAATATCAGGCGACACCTAAATGATGCCTTAACAAAAGCGCGAGTTGCCATTCCAAAAGTGCAACATTGGGAAGGTGTTTTGGTGGTAAAAGTTTCATGGTCCTTTCCACCATTGGCTTTGCTAACAAAAAATTTCAGTGTAAGAAAAGAACGAAATGTTTACTTTTATAAAGGGTGTAAAAAGACCCTTAACGAAGCCGAAAGGCACTTATTCTCCCCGTCAATGCGATCATTTTTTTGTTGAAGACTATACCTGGGAACCTTCTAGTTACGGAGATATTGGGGGTCAAAGTTCCAACTTTTTCACAAGTTTTTTTTTAAATACATGTTTTTAAAGTGAGATTTGTACTTTAAACACCTCCACGACCCCCGCACTATTCAATTCATCCATCTGCACAATGTTCCGTGTGCGTTAAATTGAGTCCTACCGTAAAACGTGATTTTTCACCCAAAAAAAAAAGTCGTATCCCAGGAAATTTTTTTGCGTAAAGTTACTTAGTTTGATGTACAGAATGTTTGGTTGACGGCTTCGTGAAGGGTCTGTTTACACCCTGGATAAGCAAACTTTGTTTCTATTAGTCTTTCTAAGTAAATATTATTTCCGTTTCCCACCACAGCATTCTACACTTCTGCTCTTATATAGGTACTGCGGCTAAATCCTTTTAGTAATTTTAGAAAGCTCCGTTAAGTTAAGAAAGCAGGCACTATTTTCCTGAAAGCAATTTTCACTTTTAACTCGCAATTTTTAGTCCTTGAACAAAAATCCTGGAACGTGGAGTTTTATCCAGCACTCAGCTTAACAAAAGTTATTTTTTTATTTATCTTTTTTCTTACTTCTGGTTTATTTTTTTAGAATTTAATTTACTTTTCTTTTTTTTTTAATCTTGTCAATTACTACTTATGTATAGTTTTTTGGACATTTGCCTGCAGTTTTATGATCCTACTTACCTACAACTGAGTAAAAACTTTTTATTAATAATCTTTTATTAGGTACATACTTAAGATTTATTCATATTCATTCTTAATATTGTTCTTCGGTCATCTGACGAAACACAATAGTTAAATTATTAATGTAAACAAAAATATTATTTATATGTATTTTTTCCTTAAATTAACTTATTTAGTAATTTAATTTGTAATACAATTATTGGCTATTATTCGTGAAAAAAATAAGAACAGCCATTTGTGTTTTCTTTTTAATGCGTTTATTTTTCTCGAAATTTAATGGCTATGTAATGTTTTTTTTGGTACATTGGCCTGCAGTTTTGTGATTACTTACCTACAACTAATTAAAAACTTTTTAATAATAACCACCTACCCAATTTTTTTAGAAACAATTTTTGTGGTATCGTACGATACACAATAGTTACATTAATATTTGCATGTAAAAGAATAGTTTTTTTTGTACTTTAATAACTTTTAATTTGTAGTTTTTCTGGCCATAATCCGTGAAAAAATAAGAGAAGCCATTTATGTTTACTTTTTATTCCGTTTAGTTTTTAGGAAACTTAATGGCTATTTTTTTGTACTTTGGCCTGCATTTTTGATTACCTAAAATAGTGAGTAAAACCTTTATAAAACTATTTTTACAATAAAATGTAACCAGTCAAACTCTTTTTCTAATTAAAAAATATAATTAACGCTATTTTTTGATAATTAATTTCAATGTATGATAGGAAACATATTGATAAATGTATTCAATGAAATAAAGTGTTAATTATTTTACAAAATAACCAGAATTATAATTAGATTGGTGAATTTACACAATTAGGGTAACAAAGTGAAATAAGTACTTATCTATAATCTTGACGGAACATAGATAGCCGTCCCTATACTCCGATAGGAAATAATGTTTGTACGGCTTTCTTTAAAACTGTGCAAGGATAAGATGAAAACAGGAAATCATTCCTCTCAGCCTGTCTTCCAAAAACCTACCAATAACAATTTATAAATTAAAAACATCAGACAAAGAATCTCCCCAACTGGACAACCTTAAGGCGTCAATCATTGGTGCAGTGCGAGACCCGAACTAATGTAATAAATCCCTTTGTCCCCGAGTTTCAGGGGTCCCAAACATTACCTCGGACATTTCTCCTTCAGTCGCACGTTACACGACATCTAACGAACAATAAATATCTTCTTTATTACGAAAGATTTTATTGGTATCCCACTATGCCTTTTTTTTCCGATGGGAAATCATCAATTGACTTCTCCCGCTCTGGGTGGAGTGGGAGGGAGTGTCAGACTCTTACTGACTAAAACCCATCCATGTTCCTTCATTGCCCTTTGTGTTCCAGGGCCACGGTATCTCTTTCGAACAGTCCCGCAGCCCCATTATGCCTTAAGCTTTATTTTTATTTGTTTAAAAACCAAATTTCACTAAAAGCGTTAACTATACATACAAATTATCCGTTAATATTTCTCTATTGTCATGTTTTTTTTTTTAATCATTATTAGAAAACAATGTATTTTTCCCTGCTGGAATAGCCTGAGGCTGCACGACAACAGATTTTATAACGAGTACACGTATTATCATAAGCTATAATAGGCTTCCTCATTAACTTTATTGGTATTTTTACGTGTATTATTCCATATTTTGCTGAAAAAATTCACTACGTAATAATAAAACATATTGAGGACTAGCTGTTGCCCGCGACCTTCATTCGAGTGAAATTATAATAAAAAATATTACTTCCCTTTTTTAATCGGATATTGTTACAATTTCAAGGGTTTTATTTTTTTTCACGAAACACTAATTATTTTCTTAAAATAAAAGTAGCCTAAGTGAGACCTTATAACATCTGCTATCTGCCAGTAAAAGTCCTGTCAAAATCAGTCCAGCCGTTTAGGAGATTAGCCGGAACAAACAGACAGACAGACAGACCGACAGACAGACAAAAATTGAAACGTACATATACATACATGCATATGAAAATAAAAGTATACGGATATATTTGCATTCAGTAAAAAGCTATTATTTTGATATTACAAACAGACACTTCAATTTTATTTATTTGTATGTATATGTACAGATATATCAAGAGCAGTACGTAGCAGGCAACGGCCCTATCCACGAGCCGAGGGTTCGAACCTAGGCAGGCGCATTACTTGTGCAATTTATTTCATCACTACTGCTCTCAAAACTGTGAAGGAAAACGTCGACAGGAAACCTGCATGTTTTAGAACCATAAACTCGAAGACATGAGACATCTACCAAAGTACTAACCCGCACTGGGCCCACATGGTGGATTACAGCCCACCCCCTCTCATAGAGAGAAGGCGTGTGTCGCTGCAGTGGAGCATTATTATATAGGCTGATTATGTTAGGTAAAACTTTAAAATACACCGTGACTTTGTAGTTGTCTTACAAAGGCAGCCCATTTCATGTATGTAATGATTACTATACATTCATTAAAAAATATGATATTTATGAGATTTGAATAATTTCAAAATAAAAATATTATTCATTATTGTGACGCATGTCGTAGCTGAAACACCCTGTTGCGACTGAAGTTCTACTCGACTCTTCCGCTGGGTAGGTATGTGTAGAATATTTGACACGTAAACGTTAAAACAGGGTGTTTCTTAATTCTAATGTATTGTTTATTTTTCTTTGTACCTATTATCTTAATTAATGGTAAAAAAAAGAATCGTGCCTAGAGGTATTTTATGTCGGATACATTGAGTGGACCACCTTTATAAGACGACTAAAAAGTCGCAGTATATATTAAAGGCAACGTCTTGTCGTAGTCTGAATCTTCTAGTAAATAACTAAAAACAATGTTGAAGCACGAACTTCTGAAATAGTTCTCAGCATAAAATTACCGCTAACACGCTGCTGAAGTTAAAATCTCCTGGCTTTCAGTTCGCAGGGACTGTTAACCTCGAGCCTACAGCTGCTGGAGCCAGTCACGTGGAAGGGTCGATTCACACGTCAACGGTTCTTTGACAACTTTAACTTTTGTATTACCTAACTCTGCCACCACTTTACTCGGTCGGGCGGGCCCGGAATCTGATAAAAAAATATTTAGGAACTCGCTCTCCAAGCAGATTTATTATCGAGACAGATTTTTTGGACTGTAAACACAAAAAATCCAATTAAAACTCACAAAAGCCCGTACAGGTCCAAAAAGTAGGAAAAAAACTAAAAATAACACTCGTTGGAATTTTTCATAGAATGTGTGTAAATATGTTTTCATGCAAAACAAGCTTCACCTCTCAACGAGTTTTTGTTAGAACATGTTATCACGACAAGATTACATTCCCTATTTTATTAAAGGTCTGTACTGTAGTATAACAAAACCTAGAGCTAGCATTCTATCTTGGAATTTGTACATGGGTATTCAGTGGGCCGCCCGGATTGGTTTCGACTGTAAAAGTATCACCACTTTCGTTCGTGAACGTCGAATCTCGTCAACGGACATGTACCATTCAACGTACCGTGTGCAAAACTGTACACATGTAATAAACATGCCACCATGAGATCTAACATATTTACTTTAAGGAATTCTGACTAATATTTTGGCAGTTAATCGCAGTAGACTATAAATAAAACGAATATTTACGGTCGTTGAAAACGATTTCCTAGTAAAAACACCAATGGCTGATGTGCTTCCATTTGTTTATAGCTACGATGTTTTGAGATTAAAAACTTCAAGAAGCACTTAATAAAAGACTAACAAACTGTAATAAAAGCTTTTCAATAACAGCACAACAGCCGACGCTGTCTTAAAAATAAGAAGTTGAAAAACATTGAAGACAAACAATAGAAATAGACGAGCTGGATGGAACCAACGACCAGTGGTCCACATTGGCGCTGGATCGAAGGATTTGGAAGTCATGGTGAGAAGCCTTTGCCCAGCAGTGGGATGACATGGGCTAACAGTGGCAGTGGCAATAGAAATAGTATTGACTATGCAAGAAAATGTAACAAAAATATTCCATTTTAGCCTTTAACTCCGTTTAATTGAAACACTATTAATTAAAGCCTTCTATATTCACGAGTACCTATCCGTAATCAAGTCCATGATTAACGGCCGTTTTGAAAAACTTACTAACAGTTAACGGATCGTTGCTGTCTCAGATAAACAGTTAAAGAAACGTTAACTGTAACTGTTGTTTCTATAACTTTGTTGTCAAACATCTATCTGACGTAAACGGTAGGTAGCACCTGTAACCGCTAGTAAGCGCATCCCTCCGAAGCGTTTCGTTTACAATTAACAATTTTCATCATATTTCCTAAACTCATTAATTTATTGACCTAAATCCTTTTGAGTTGTTGTTTTTAAATATAGAACTATCGTTTGACACTATTTTCATTAAAATATCTGCATTAATTAAAATTCACTTTTTCAAGTTACGTAAGACGATACGCGCACGTTACGTTATAAATTCGTAAGTCGCCGAGGAAAATTTTTGGTTTTTCCGACAACATGTAAAATTATGTTCTCACTTATTAGTTAGTCAGTTTAGTCAAGTCATTAACCCTTTAACAAGCATTTTCAACAGACATATCAATAATTTTGAAGTTTCCTCGGTGCCATCTTCAACGACCTCATTTTCGATATCAGCGACCCCGAAAACAACGAAAACGACACCCGTGACGGAAAAATCAAAAATCTTGTCAAATGTTTAGGTCAGAATCGAATACACCGGCTTCTTCATCACTGTCGTCACTGAACAAATCCATTTTATAACACTTGCTGTATTCAATTATACAACACACACTGCGTGATACGGTCGGTCACTTTTGATTATCTCCCGAAATAGAAAGGTAGAATCACCAGTAACCGTTTGACATTTAGCTTACTGACGGTAAGAAACAAAACGTTTTAGAAAAGCTTTCTTTGTTTTTTCTATGAATTAACTTATCTATGGAAATCGGTCAACCCTCCGAGAGACAGATAGGTAACGTGGATAGGATATTCCTTGCTTACTTTATTCATAAAAACACCGATAGCTACTAGAGACAGGCATGTTAACAAACAGTTATACGTAAGTAAGTCATAGAAAACGGCTGAGTAGATAGGTACTAATACCCATAGGTATAGGTTCGTAGCGCTATCAGATATGATTTATGCTTCAATCGATCGCTTCGACGCTCATGAGTTAAGAGTATGTCACAATTCGTAATGAGGTAACCTATTCTTAGACAGTAAAACACACGTGCACATGAACTACGTCACTGAAAACGTGTACTCGTAGATACTAATTTACGGATTAATATGACACATCGACATAAGAAACTGTCACACTGGTATTGCCCGGTGCGGAATCTGAATTGTATCACAATTGGCCGTTATTTTATGCAAGGATACATTATAAAATACAGAATTGGTACCATGCGCTGAAATACGGGCACAGGACTGTGTAGGAGATATCTATTGTTTGAGAAAAAGTTTCAGAATCGTTATCGATGGAAAGAATGAGGAAAGCAATTAACAACAGTGGAATGGTACCTTTTTTGTTTTTTAATAGCCTTATATACCCCACTGCTGAGTCAAGGCTTCCCCATATCCTTCCAGATACTCTTCTTCTACGCCATTTCGAACCAGCTTTCGTGATGCGAGTCTAAATCAAAATAATACCTATTAGCCGAGTGCAATTAGACAAAAAATACTCAAAAGGTGGAACGAAGTTTATAGTGGTCGGATTTTCATGGGACTTTTTTTATTGAGTTCCTAGAGGTGTAGAGAAGAAAGTTAAAAAAAAAAATTTCGCCGCTCGCATGTATTTTTTTTTTTTTGGATTTCCTTTGTAATATTTTTTTTTCTTTTATGAATAACTTGAAATTCGGCGAATTAATATTGAGGCATAATAGAAAGACCTGTGTGTATCCATTAAAGGCCAATTTGGTCTGTTTATTTGTTCAATGTTCATATTTCAAGTTTTTTTTTGAAAATATCGTATTTTCTTCAATTATTTCTAAGTTACCGAATTTAAGACTAAGATTTCTTTTGAAATTGGTAACAAATACATTTTTACAGATAACTGGACAAGAAAATGTTCAAGAAAACCATATTTATGAGTTTAGTGACTTAAAATTCATTCGCAAAAATCAGAAAATCGTCTATGTTAAAGAAGGCATTTTTTTTCGAAATTTTTCTATATAACTCAATGTGCAAATTATTTTTCAAAACCTCATTTTAGTAGCTATCTAATAAGGTATAATAACTAGAAAAATATTCAAGGATACTTGTTAAATATCAGTTACTGCTGAGAAAGTAAAACATGACTAAGGGGATCTATCGCTAAGAATTGGGAGCGGTATCGGTATCGGTATTGATATTAAATGGGGCGCAGAGACCCAAGCTAGCAACTAATTCTAAATATAAATTATGAGAAATGGTTACGTTCCAATTACGATAATTTTTGTGAGTTTACCAGCGGTCCCAGTCCACCTTCGTCAGCAATAATCAACATTTATTGAGTACCTCCGAATATTTTTTTTATTTTATGTTCTCTGTAGATTGCTGATTTAATAAGGATATTTTCAGAATAATATTTACGTTGACCGCCATAGAAACATTTTGAGAAAAAATTGCCTTCTTTAACTTTTACATAGACGATTTCCTGATATTTGCGAATGAATTTTTAGTCACTTCACTCGTAAATATGGATTTCTTGAACATTTTTACGTTCAGTTATCCGTGAAAAAGTATCAGTTTCCAATGACAAAAGAAATCTTTGTGTTAAAACTCGTTATTATAGAAATAATTGAAAAAATAGGAAATTTTTATTAAAAAACCTGGAAATATGCATTTCGTCAACACCAATGAACAAGGAAATAGACCAAATTGGCGTTTAATGGATGCATACAGGTCCCACTATACGTCACAATATAAATCCGGTGAATTTCAAGTTATTCCTATGCGAAAAAAAAATATTCAAAAAGAAATTTTAAAAAATTAAAAAAAAAAGTCGCGAGCGTCTAAATTTTTTTTTTAACTTTCTTCTCCACTACTCTAGGAACTCAATAAAAAAACCCCATGAAAATCCGACCACTATAAACTTCGTTCCACCTTAAAGTCTAATTGCACTCGACTATATGGGCGTATAACATGAAATATTTCTTCTAATTTATCAAAGTGTGTTGGGTACATTTCATTTTAAGTTTCACCAATACGTACTGCCCCTTTAAACTACAAAGTTTAACTTCACCTAAAGTTCAATGTGTCTTATTAATTGACACTATCTATTTTGTCACAGTAAAATTACTGAATATTGTTCAAGTTTAGTCAGTCAATTCCTCAACACAAAACAAAACAAAATCGTTATCACGCCAACTCAAGAGAAACACATTCACTTTGTCATTCTATCTGAATACCATTTACTTTATCTTTGACGGTTTGTTCGTATCATACACGGCATAAAAGCCTTCTTATACTATCATCCCTGGGGGGTGCCGGATCGCGTTTCGAAATATGCTCATCTTACGGCATAGCAGATGACAGGCTCTCGTCGGATTACTTGGGTGATGTATGGTGATAACACAATATGCCAGTATTGCTTCTAGGATAAGGTTTTTTTTGTATGTTAATAATACGGCAAAACCTTTGATAGTTTCTTTACCAATAATTTATGGTCTTGCACCAAGAATGATGAGCACCATACTAAGAAGCCTGGTTTAAAAGTATAGCCAACATTAAAGGTCTACGCCGTGGGGTCTACGCTACGCGGCTACGGGAGCAATACGGTAGTGTACTTTTCTGTTATTATGTACCCCAGTTACATATTAGAAGCTATTGAGAAGGTAAAAGATATTCAGAAACTTTCTTACTATCTTAAGTATATTTCGGAATATCTTTGTGAATAAAATAACAAGTTTAGTTGAACTACTTAAGTGAAAACCCTTTAAACCTTTTAAAAATTAAGTACGTAATAGAAATAAGTGATCGCTGCGTCTTTTTTCTTCAGGACCCAAGAGATTTGAAAGTGAATGAAAATTAAACGCGTTAGCGACATTTTTCAGCAAAACATAAAATTAACACTAAAAAATAACGATATTGCTCTAATTAAGTAAAAGCCTTTGAGCCAAGTGCTGATGAACTGAACCCTTAATAATTGAGGGCATAAGTACTCATAATTGCTTATATTAAACGAATTCTTTTACTAAAGCTTTACAAAATTAGAAGCCATTAACACAAATTAGTTGATCTCAGGATTACAAGTAAGGAAAATGAAAAGGCTTAGTGAACCTGTCATTAGCGAAGAGAAAAATAAAACAAAGTTAGAATTGTGGTAAAAATCCATTATGTCGGGTGACTGTCTGTTCGGAATTGTTTGTTGTGCTCATCTTGTCTCGAGACATGGAAGAAAAACGGCCGTAATGGCCGCTAAAAACGGAACCCAACTGAATTATTAAAGCAAATTATTATCCCTTGTACCGCGAACAATGATTAAATGTTAAACTTTGACAATTAAATAGAATGATGTTTGAAAGTAGACTGATAAATTATGAGCAACATTTATTTTATAACCGGCACTCAAAAATAATGAATTACTATTTGAAGCTAAAGTACGCGATAAATTACTGGAAGCCCATTTTTCACCTCCTGGAAATGTACAGGCGGTACACAACTACGTCGATCGTATTAATGATCAATCCTTTTATACATAATGAATGTCCAACCCTTCCGGACAAAGCTTTTATCCATTCAGGCGATGAGTTTCCGTTCGGTAAGTTTTGTTTGATTCAAAAGGGACTGACTGGAATCGGCGTTAGTGAAGTGCTGCCCGGCGGGTCGTCGGACTAAATGCAACGCCTCCCTAATGTTTCGGTTTCAGTCGGGCTCAGATTTCCAGTGTAACGGCGGGAGAGCTCCGGGTCGGCCGCTTGTCGCTCGCTCCCGAAACCACTACGCGTAAACCATAGTACACGAAACATATACGAACAAGTTCAAGAGAATTCCCGAACATATTGTTTAAAAGTTTTCTGAAACAAGTTTTAAAGTGTCAGCGATGTATGTAGGGAGGATGACTTCGATAAGTGCATAGCAACGCGTTGCATCGGTGAGTGCAGAATGATATGTGGACCAACTACCAGCTCTCTTGCTTTGAAAAATTATTACATATTTCTAATATTATACTCGTATTCAGCACAGCGCTATTTTGGTCAAATTCACTACGAGAATTTTGACAGCAGAAAAACTAATTAAGAGTTCCTTTTGAAGCATAACTTTGGAAATCACTTGCGTAAAAGCTTCCACTCTTATCGATTAAAACATGATCGATCTAACTGATGAAATTAAAAATAAGTGGTTGCTGAACGAAGTTTTAGGTAATTTCCCAAAAAATCCAGTGAAGCCAGAATAAATAAAACTAGCACTTTGGTTTTACAGTTAATCTTCTTGGATTCCCCTTTAATGGTGTAGTCATTACTTTTCATCAAGAAAGAGAACGGTAAAGGGTGCGGAACTGTTGCCAGGCTCAGCAATAATTGAGCCGGCTGAAATTAAGAGAACTTGATTCACATTTAGGTACTACATTTACGGTACTACCAATTTCCACTAATGGCACAATTGACCTTGCTTCGGTCGGTCGACGGTGAACGATAATTTCACTGGCAAAATATTTTTTAATTAGTACCTAAAATAAATTAGGACCGTAGATTTCTACAACTAATCACGTAGAATTGAGAATTCCGATTGCTTCTTAAATTATTCTCGGTTCTAATTGTGTTTGTGGAAAGATATTCCAGCCCTGAAACCATAATTTGTTTTATTTTATTAATAACATGGATTGGGTTTTCTCGCCTCTTGATTTAAGATTCATCACTGCTGACTAATTCAAAATGATTTGTTTGTTTTAATTGCGGAAATTAAACCTCGCTGCTGAAAAATGCAATATTCATTTTAAAATCGACGATCTTTTTCACAACACCCTTAAAATAAACCATAATTTGATGTTCCCTTGACGTAGGCACGTAAAGGATTTTTTAGGAAGAGGTGAAATCTGTGAGCGGTTGTTGGTCGATTGGCTTCAATAATTGCTAATCGGAACCCGCATTAACCAATTTAAGTAGATATTGCGACCACGTTGGTCTTGTGGCCGACCGCGGCTGCTGCACTAACGAAGTGTTATTGGGCTTTCCATGAGGAAGTTCAGTTCTTTTCTCAGTAGCAACAACGGAGTCTGGATTTGTGCCCGGTTGATGGCAATAGGCTCGGCCCCTATTACATGGGACTTAAACATAACTGGCGAAATATAAGTGTACTATTAGGTACACCTCAGTCTAACCCTAAGGGTATTTACAGGCGTGATGTTATGTAATGTAATTAAACATTACAATTCTAACACTCTGCTCAATACACAATGTTAAACTACATCTCGTTTGACTAGAAACTTTACGTTGATTGTTAACATAACTACTAGACGAGAAGTTCAAGCAACATATTCAATCAAGACGCGCGTGTCTGAGTCTAAATTAAGATAATCATAGCTCTGACAGACTGTTTGTTTACAGTCTGCTGCCACCATATGATAAGCAACGGATTGTCTTTCATTGCCTTACATTTGATGTTTACACCTTCGTTTAAATATTAAGATCACACGTTAATGCACGTGTATACGCGAAAATGTAAAGCGATTTTGAAACTTTTCTTTACGCATTGGAGGTGCATGTGTGGTGCATTATGTAGTCGATGATTTTGGTGCCCGGTAAAACTCTAATGAGTTTATGTTGGCACCAACTTAAATTAATAAAATGTATGTGTACTACTGAATAAATAAAAAATAAAAAAATGGGATCATCTTTCAGACTTAGGGTCGTTGAATGTCATTACGGAAAGTCGGAAACCCAGATGTCTGACAACTAGTCTTGTCTTGTATTGTGACTGCCTCGTTGGTCTAGTGGTCGCAAGCACGACTGCTGAGCATGAGGTCTTGGGTTCGATTCCCGGGTTGGGCAAAGTGTTATTGGGTTTTTCCATCAGAAATTTCTCTTAGTTGTCACGAAGTCTGTATTTTTGGCCTCTCGATGGCAATAGACTCGCCCTCTATTACGTGGGACTTAAACATAACTGGCGAAATGTGGGTGTACCTATTAGGTACACCTCTGCCCTAACCCTTTGAGGATTACAGGCGTGATGTTATGTATGTAGTCTTATCAAGGGGTAACTGAGTTGTAGAAATCTTCTTTCACATATTACAAGGAAAAAGATGTACCTACATCCACATAGATCAATGCTTTCGGTGAAAACATGGTCACGTAATTCTGTTAAATTATCATAAGTTTTTACGAAAACTCTGTACCTAACACAATTTTTTCTAATTAAAATAATCAATTTCACCAAACTAATTTTATCATTAAAAATAGTAGAGAGCTTAGAATCTAAGACCAACCAATATCAATGCTATTAATAACATTCCCTTCAAAGTATTACGTTTGAAACCAAATTAATCTTGTGAGGGCAACTGACAAACTTTTTCAATAGACGTCTACTGACTACGTTTAGCTAGATTTCGCCGTCTCTCAACTTGCACATGGCATCCCAACAAAAGCGTACTAGCTACGTTTTTTAGTTTTATATTTGAGTGAATTTTCAACTGGTTTAGACAGTTTGTTGGTACTGCTTATCTGACCTACACCTGCCAAAATTTGATTTTGCATTTGTTAGGCTGTGATGGATAATGGCGAAAAATACTGTACATAGGCGGACTTAATGCCTTGTGGCATTAAGTCCGCCTATGTACCACTTTTGTACATGAAGTTTAAATAAATAAATAAATAAATAAATAAAGGACTGTGTACTGACCCTTATTCTTTATTGCAAACAAAATTAAAAGATATACACATTCTGTAATAATATAGCTCATGTACAACAGTAGCATTCAGTGGCAATTTTCTTACATCGTTTTAGAAAAAATATCGAAGCTTTCCCAAAAAGATCAGGGTTCAATCAATCGTCCTCATTCGCTTAGTCTTCTCCAATTCCCTATAAAGGTTTTAATCAAATTTTCAACGTTTTCCACGAATATTGACGAGGACAGTCATTGATTTTTTACCCCGAATAAATAAATAAATCAAGAGTCATTATTATTCCCAAACGTCGAGTTACAAAAACATTTCGAAAACAACTGATCGGATTCCGCCGACCAACAATAATAACGAAATCAAATTGACGATTTTGATTCAATATTTGATATTAAAATAGAATTGATTGACGCTCGTCAACTCGAAGGCAAACTTGGGGCTGCAGGGATGAAATAGTACATTTTGATATAAGTTTGTTATTACATTTGTGGCGGAATTAACACACGAGCGGCAGGCGAGGTTGCTATGGAGCCCTACAGTAATAAAAGACCGCGTATATCAAACTACGTTTTTTCAATACACTGTCGAAGAAATAAAATAATAGAACGAAATTTTTGTCATGAATTATTACGAAACCATGATTTAATTTGCGTTTTTTCCGCCACGCTTTGCTTTCGCCAGGTTGAAGAAGAGGCGAAGGTATGAAGCCACTAAACAGCCAAAATATAAAAATCTACTTTTCATATTTTGGCTGTTTAGTGGCTTATATTAAAATATTTGTGAATTTATAACACAAATAAATGTTAATTTGTCCATAAAAGTATTTTTTTAATAATCATGTTTATTTATGATATTCTATTTATAAACACAATTTGAATATCCAAAAAAATACTTACGCCATAAAGACGCATACTCGTATCTCAACATCATACATCAAACTATATATTCACCGCGGCTCAGTAACCCCTACGCGTTATTAAAAACCTTACGCAACAAACGTGTACAGAAATAGGCTTATATTACCTTTGTTCGCTCACAATATAATACAATTATGTACGTGTTACAATAAAGAACAAATTGGCAACTCGAGAATCCGGCGAATATTGAAGTAGCTACGAGAGTACGAGCTACGAATTGCTACGAACACCTCAAGTGTGCAAGCGATACTCAACCTTTTGTTTTGTTACGTTGCATTCCAGTCCTCTTTTATCTTTGAAGCAGTTTCATCGAAAAAATAATGATTCTAACTGAGTCTGCAGGATGTATGGGTGGGAAGGCCGTTGAAATGATTTCTTGATTATTTAAAAAAAAAACTACCATAGCCATACATACATACTATACATGTTGCATACCTACTAAAATGGAACTTTTTATGTCATGTAACAGATTTTTTTGGAGGAGCTCGTGGCTTAATAATAACAGCCGGGTCGCTCGGGTCGCTCTTTAGGTTATGCCGTGCTTGCCTAGGTTGGTCTGTGGATGGGTGACCACCCATTTCATACCGAGTTTCATCCGTGCCTCGGAAAGCACGTTAAGCCGTTGGTCCCGGGTGTCATTTGTAGGTGATTTGTAGATGCATCCGGTTAGACTGGAAGCCGACCCCAATATAGGTGGCAAAAGGCTAGGCAGATGATGATGTAACAGATTTTTTTTGTGATAATGTTAACTGCTAAAAAAGTTAACCTTAACTGCTAAAAATTGTCTAAGCTGTGTTGGGACTGCTGTTCTAAAATCATATACGTATGTTGAATTCATGGTAACAGTTACAATTGTCCCTGCGAATGCTGCGTTCAAATAAATAGGGAAAAGGGCAGAAGAATGATAATGATGGAGAGTTAGAATGGTCCCTTAAACCGTATCATAGTCTACATTCCAAATATAACCACCCTACCGCCTCGAGATGATTTAAGTTAAAGCACAGACATTAATTACGTTATGTTCAGGGCCGACATAAAACTCGGCGGGGTGAACCCGTGAACCCGACCTCAGGTTAAGTACCGCTGATTCGTCTCCATCAAATGACTGTAACAACCTGCGCGGTATAACAGCTGGTACATCGTGAATTATGCATAAACAAGGAAATTTAACTTAATTTTTTTTATTATTGTTAACGGTCTTACTTGTGTTTGTTTTGGGGCAGATCGGAGTCGAAAAGAGTGCTTTTTCGTGATTATATCGGTATTTGGTGGTCTCAAATCGAACTGCTGTTCAATTAGATTCTTGACCTTTCCGTAATCTAAACGAGTCCTTGTTCTAGATAAAATCGGTATTCGATAGTCTGAATTTGAACTGCTGTCGAATTAGTTTCTTGACCTTGCCATAATCAGAAAATTCGATAAAATAGTAAAGAGTTTTTTCGGACAATTCTGAAATTATAAAACCGTTTCCAGAAACAAAAATGTGTATCACGTCGCTTGTATCTAAAAGCTTAGGCAGGCAATTTTCAGAAGGTTCTGTTCCATTTTTCATTTATTCTGTGTCTACATGCAGACTGTGTTACAGACCCTAATGCCCGGTTTAGTACTAGCACTAAATGGACGTCTGAATAAAGCGCAGTGGGTGGATTCGTCGCTCGGTTCTTCGCCGAGAAGTGACATTCCAACAATGCAATAATAATTAGGCATTCATTGGCGTGTCGCTCAGTGTCAGTTAAACCAGGCCCTAAGACTTCTTCTCCCTTTTACATTTAGGAGCGAAGATGACGCGAGCATCGACGTCGCCGCCGCTGCGCCTGCTGGAGCGCTTCGCCAACAGCACGCCGGCGCCGGCCACCACCACCACGCCCAACAATGTTGGCCCCCCAGTGCCCAAGCCCAGCGCCAACAACAAGAGGCCAACACCTATCATTATATACCCCACGGGTAAGTAATAATGACGTAACCTAAGCCTATGTATTATGCTTCTTACTTCTAGCAATTTAAAAAAACCGAATGCTCTTTTTTAATGTATGAAAACGTGCGGGTACGACTAGATGTATGAACGGACGAGTCGAAAGGAGTATGTAATGATTGTAGCAGCTGACGTTTTGTGGTTTCTGCCTAGCCCATGGTAAGGGCGTGACTTTATGTATGTTACATACATAAAGTCGCGCCTTTATTACAGTAGTTAGTTTGTACAGTATGTACGAGTATGTTGTATTGTTCAAACCAAAGATAATAAAAGACACACCATAACCGTACTGTGTGCTTAGGAAAATAGTTTCCTAAACACACAGTTTGTAACTGCCCATTTTCGTGAAGTTCCGATATAATCGCTAATGTTACCCTTAAAGCATTTTATACTCTTTTTCCGAACACGGCTATGATGTACATCCCTGAACTAATTGAATAACCTATTTAACTTCCCCGATCCGCAATCTTTCTATAAAGTACATCATATTTATAAACGCGAGGGCAATTTTTCCGGACTGATATGTAAGTGGGACAGGTATTTACCTGCCGGAGGTTTATCTGACGACAAATACATGATAATGGAGGGCCGAAGCAGGTTTCCACACAATAGAATATATGGCTCAGTGTGAATTGCCTCGTTATATTTTGCGACCTTTCTACTTTCTGGGAGCACCTATCTTCTACCTTCTGTATATTTTAACTTAAATATTATATTGTCACGTAAGCCGAATTCGACAGCTTTACATATTTAGTTTGTACACTTTGAGAAGGGGTAAAATGTCAAGCAAACAGTCCCATCCGTCCCTTTCACAAGTTATTTTAGAATACACGTAGTTTTCAAACATTCCGTAATGACTGTAATTTCCGTTGATACAGGGTGAAAGGGTCTGGATCTGAAATAGTGAAATACATACCTAATGTTATCAGAATACCATATGAGTGAACATATATAAGCGCGTCAAAATACACTTCCGGCTGTGAAGAGCAATTAGGTAATTGTTCTGATGGCAACACATTTGCCACCAATTAATTACCGATATCTACATAAGTAGATAATCTTAGATGTTGCCGATTCGAGTCGAGCGTGTAGAAACTAAGCACACCGCAAGTAGAACTGTACTAGGTAGTAGCGTGTCTAATGACCGCCTACAACAGTGATTAAATGGGTAACTTGCTGCAAGTTAATCGTGTAAGTTCAATGGTAAACGGAATCTGTTTCTACTTGGCGTTCCGAAGTGATAAACCAAGTTAACGGCTCTAACATGCCAATGATTAAACACGGCGCGGTGGGCCGATCGATACGTTACGGACATTGTGAACCAATCCAGGTATTAATGGTATTGCTTTTAAAGATAACAACTTAATTACAGAAGGCAAAGGTCCTTTTAGATAAATAATTCCATGAAAAAGACTACAATGGGAACCAGATTAGGTGAACCGAAATTAATGTCAAAGTCATTTGTTTTTTTATTGAGCGTTGGGTTGTTTTCGGGCTATTATGAATAGCACCATTATTGCAACAGAATATACCCTGGAGCCTCAAAATTTGCCTGATTATTATCACGAACTGGGGCGGCAGTTTGGGTTGCCAACGTCGTCATTATGGCCGACCGGCTCGTTTTAGGTGGAAAGTGAAAAAAATGAAAAAGTAATTAGGATGGAAGGGGAAGCTAAGTTACGTTCTCACGAAATATTCTCCATTTTTAGACTGGAAAAGGTTGATTTAATTTCCGAGATCAGTGTCAGATTTATTATATAAAAGAACCGAGAGATGTTTTTCGCTTTATCCCAAATTAGCCACCTCGTTTGTTATTTTCACTCCTTAGTCTTAGCAATCTAACAATTATTTAATAATATTATTTAATGACAACAAGTGAATATTTACATTATATACAAACTACAAATCTATAATAGTCAGAAAAAATAAATATGTACAAGTATCAAAACGGTTACTGGCGTCAAAAAATTCGTCCACATCGATATCAGCAGGAAAAGTGCCCAGAAGGCTGGCAGCATTGCCACGTTGGATGGCAATGTTGATTCTTTGGCCAAAAAATAGGCCCGCCCTCTGGTCACGTGAAGAGTTGGCGATTTCCCGAAATATTAGGAGGGCACTCGGACCCCATGGCCCTAGTGTTTCAACCCCAAACGGCTCAAATACATAACTACCAATTAATTGTTATTTAATTGCCTTTTCAGTATAATTTCGTACACACACAGCAGCCATAAAAGCAATATGTCGTAAGATCTCGTAGAGCCTGCTGCTGTACAAACAGCCGGTGTCTTGTTTAATATTGGTCTCATTTATCGCAGACAAGACTGCGCACTTAGCTGCCTCTGCCTCGAGCTAACATCATAAGTACAAGTGCTACACACGTTGTAAACCCGGCCATGTTGCCCTGGCTTTAGATATAAAAGAGTATTTTTAGACCAACGAAGATGGGAGTAGATTAAAAATTCGCTTATACTTTCTTTGAAATCGAAGTCAGAAAGTTCGTTTAGTCTTATATACAAGACTAGCGGCCCGTCCCGGCTTCGCACGGGTGGAAATTTATTTTCCCCTAATTCCCCCCTCCCCCGTAATTTTTTTTAGTAGGTAATAAATATAGTCTTTGTTACTCAGGGTGAATGTAGCTTTCTAATAGCGAATTTTTTTTTGAAATCGGCAGAAGGGAGCCGCGCGGGTACCTTACTCATAGATCTAAACTCCCCTCCCGGACGCGCACCCCGCCTTGGTGACGGCCACTTCGCAACGGGCCGTGCAGCAGAAATCATAATATTTTAATTTCGCCATAACTTCAAAACCAAACGTTCAATTTTAATCATTCAAAGACCAAATATTATCTACATAAACTGTACTTAGTGATGAAATAATTTATTTTGATAAGGATTATAGCATGAGTAAAATAAATGCGTTTAAATGTAGTCCAAAAAAATTCAAGATAAAAAATGGTTGTTGTGCCTCACTCGACATAGATAGGCATAGTGTGTTGCGGACTTTTTTGTAGATATTTATAAGATCTACAATTAATTAGAACATTTTATGGTTCTATCTTTTATAGTTTAGGCAGCGTACGCAAAATAAGTAACTTTTCTGGTTGTTTTTTTACACCTTGTGTCCGAAAAACCCAAATATCTTACGGAACCCAATTTTTTTCCAAAATAAAATTTTGCCTATGTTACTCGTGGATAATGTAGCTTTCGAATGGTGAAGGAATTTTTAAAATCGGTCCAGTAGTTTTTGAGCCTATTCATTACAAACAAACAAAGTTTTCCTCTTTATAATATTAGTGTAGATGTCAGTGGCCCCCGTAGTATTGTGCTCATAATTTCATGTTAATAATTTTCTAGGTATATTAAACTGTTCAAGTAAATACACAAGACACATTAAATAACAGCTATTTTCCCTTAAATGTGTTTCAAAATTACTTTAATAAGCAGCTAACAGTGCAATAAGTTTTGGCATATTCAATTAAATATCTTTTAACAAAGATTTAATTAATTAAGTACAGTTTTTCAACTAACTAAAACTTAACGTAGCGTAAACTAAGTTTGAAACTTCTAAAGATGTCTATCGATCAGCTGTTTTTGACAATTAAAATAAGGGGGAGAATTCAAACTGTGCTTTTAATTAAATTAATTTTTGTTTAGCTTGCACAGCTAGACAAGTTATTGAACTGTTAATTAACAATAAGATACCTACCTAGTATTTCGAGTTGACGAGTTAGAATATTTGCTTGCTAAGTTATTAGACGATCGAAAATAAGCGTTTAAATATTTTGATTAAACCACAAAAAGTTTTTACTCCGTAAAAGAGATTTAAAAAGAGTAACTATGAGGCCTCATGAAGTTATTATTAAGTTTAAAATACTTAACGAAAAGCTTCAAAATATGCAAAAATATTTTGCTAGTTGGCTCACTATCGTATCGTCAGCGCGTTTGCTCACTTATTTATCTGCCACAAAATGTTCAGAAAAATGCTTATCTCTAGGCTCCATTTCACTCTGCTCCCATTTCCACGAACTATATTTAAAATGGTTGGTTGTTTATCGGAGCTACTTGTAAACATGACTACATATTTATGTCTCATGCAAATTGTAGAACTTCTGTACACCAGCGTGCGGCGAACGACGTCACAACATCTGAATGTTTTACGTACACAAATGTGCAATTAAACAAAGTTTTGTTTTCAGTAGCCAAGGTGCATGTTGACACACACCTGTGGATGAAACACAAATATGTAAATGAAACATAAATACAAATAGCAAACGAAAACGACACGCCTTGTTTTTATTGCCCGCAACTCCGTACATTGTTGGAGCTCATTGAGTCTGTTGGTTTATAGTAGTATACCTTACTTGGTACATGTATTTGGTTGGCCCGCTTTTCGCCGCCCTTTGTTTAGGGGAAATTGCCGGCGGAATAAGACTATTAAACGTACTTTTATTGTTCCAGTGACGCCGGAATCTATAGTAGTGCCGATTGTATCGTGCATATTCGGCTTCCCATTGTTAGCGCTCACCGTTATCTGCTGCCTGAGGAGGAGAGCCAAAATGGCGAGGTGAGTTACCAGCATATTGATAATGACAAGCATGTAATGAAATCACAGGCCTTTTACTGAACCACTATGGTCGTATACTTGGCCGGCCGATAACGTAATGTTCTCCACGATAAACCCCTCAGGGATCGCTCGTACGCTTTTAGGTAAAATTTCGTTGATTTAGGACATAGTGAGACCTTTTCACGTGCTACTTGATTCAGGGTCTCTTCTACGACTACTTATTCGATGGAGTAAAAGATAAGTTGAGCAAATAAGACCAAATACTTTATCGTATTTACGTAACGAAGGGAGCTATGACGCGCATGATTTTGCTAAATGATTTCGCCTTACACCGTCGAGTGACGCTAATACCCCATATACGCGTTCCGCAAGGGAAGCCGTTACACGTAATGTGCGTGATAATGATGATTGATTCCACTGAGATCGTATACGGCTGTTGTTAAAGTCAGCTTCAGTGCTCCTACGGATAGCTTGAAGCAATTTTGCGCACTGCAGACTAATAAAATGAACATTTTATAGCATAGTCCGGAAAAGAAGGATTTGTTGTGCCTCATAGCCAGGTAGACGTAGGAAATGAAAGTGAAAAATAAATAGGAAGCATAAAATAGGAACATCACATGTGTTTTACAAACACATTTAAGCAAGTTTATATAAGACTCGAATCACCAAGCTCTTTGGTAAGGCACAAATCTCTTAGCTTATCTGGGCACTACAAGATTTAAAGTACCTCTTCAAAAGTACTGCTAACTCACTTCGGAGGTATAAAATATCGGCATCCTATCCAGTGAAAAGTCTCGATACAACTCGATATCTCTTTTAAATCCAGATTCCCAGTAGCGCCACTTTCTCTCAAGTACATAAGACATTTCTAGGGAACGTGCGAGGCGGAGAAACTGCGAGCTGGACCGAGGGGAGCTGTCAGTGGTGAAGATGTCCCCAGTGAGATCGAAGCCGCGGGCAGTCAGCCTCATCCGATCGCCGCGACCACCACCCACACTGGAACTGGACACTGTGCTCGAAGAGCGATCTGACCCTGAACAAACCACGCTATCACAAGTACGCTTTATCTACCTTAGTAGTAATTCTTGAGCAATGAAAATTAGGATGATAGGGAAACTCGTACCCTAAGAACTGGGCCCATGAATACACCCACGTGTCAGTTTCCTCTTTAAAAAATCGATAATGGTAAACCTCATCACTTAAATAGAAGCCTTGGCTTAATAATCTACAGTTTACCATATACAAGATTGAAAAGGGGACATTGGCCCGTGGAGGAATTTTTAATGGGACAAGTTTCTCCATAACCCGAAAATCGCTTCATTAATGTAGCCAAATTTTTACCATTTACGTACCGTTGACAGTATCTGCCACATCAAACTCACGTTGTTCTTATTTATTATTTCGTTATGTTGTAACTATATTACTATACCTACATAGTTACGGTAGGTAAATTGAATTTGGAAACAAAAAGATTCCCAAAGCTCTGGGAAATAAAATATATATCACTGCTGTGGTTTATCGTGATCTGAAATAAAACAATGAAACGTGTCTTTTATGTGATGCTTGATATTATTTATTTAAGGGTTTGTATTGTTCGCTCCGGGATTGACTTTATTATTAGTACCCATTAGATGTTGTTCTAATGGAACCGTAAACAGAAAAGCTTTTTCAGTCATTTGTTAGGTTCTGTTCTCTCGATATTATGCCCGACCTAAACGATTTTCATATATTCAAGCTTCCAGTACAATAATCTTTCTGTTTCTAGGAATCTTCATTTGTTTTATCATTGAAATGAATGGTGTGATAAATTCTCAAATAATGTTTGGACTCCATTGTCATTTTGACAAAGGTCGTGGGATGGAGCCGCGGCCTTCCTTCCTTTCTGTTCTCATTGACGATAGAGCTCTTCATAATTTAACTGTCCTAAAGTGTCATTGATTTGAATTCCATGTATAAATAACTGAATGAAAGGTTAATAGGTTTAGCCTTAGAAAAGTGGAATTCTAAAGCATTCGTTTCTTCAGGGCTATCTTTACAAAGATTTCTTTTTGAAGGTGGAGATCACACCAGACCGCGAGGTGGGCACGATCCTGTTCAGCGCGGTGGGCGCGATGGGCACGGCAGCGGCGGCGGCGGTTTGCAACCGGGACAGCTAGCGGCGCGGCTCGGTGCTGCCCGGCGCGCGCTCGCCGCTCTGGGCCGCACTCACGAGCCAGCCGCTCGACGAAGACGACCCCGATGATGACGAGATTACCGGAGATGATAGCTAGCAATTGGACGAGCGCTCCATTGTCGACATCGGCGAGCGCATGAAACTCTTCCTGGACATTCCACTCAGATTCTGAGTCAGTGAATTGTGAACCTTATTCAAAACAAACCAGTGCCCATCTTGTCTTAAAACACTAGAACAATTAAACAATCGCTATCTGATTTCTAAACGATGTAAATAGATTCACAAAGGAAATCCGACTTTAATCAATTCCGTCTGGATTCATTATCTACATGTTTGCCGAATATTGAAATTCAGTGCTTCGTGAATCGATTTCTCTTACAACGCGCAAAATGTGCACTCTATTGTATATGTGTAGCAAGCTAAAGTGGCAGTGTACTGGTCGCATCTGCCCTAGAAAATAAATGAACATTGAACGAGTTTCAGTATAGGCCGCGTACAATGAAGCGAGGCGGACTCGTTCCGGACCGCGCTAAGAAAGGCGACCAAGTATTACCAGAATATAAGGCACAATCGAAATCTTAGACTTTAAAAGGCCTACGTAGATTATGTACATCAATTAATAAACGCGAACTAATGACGAGTCTGAACAATAATTTTATCTGCGAAAGCTCTTTTGAGCTGAAATTCATCTACTGCGCGGAATCTCTATTCTGTAAAGTCACGCGAAAGATTTATTATATTCGGGTCAATTTTGAAATGTTTAATTATTAATTCTCTCTCTTCATTTCGTTCGTGAATAGTACCTACTGCCAATGGTACATAGTTACTTTATTATTGTACCTGGTACATAGTTTCCACCTAGTGTTGTTCGACTTGTTCGAAGTGTAGTGTCTACACAACGAAACTGCAGTAGATATATTTCGAGTCACTTTAAACTATGGTAATTTCTAATAAATTTTGTAAAGAAGAGCTCTAGTTGAATATTGTACAGTATTGTACATATTAAACCTATTTACCTAATAAGAAATTCAGTAATGTACATATTATCGTGCACTAACTGTAACATTGCACAAAGCTATTAGGCTTGACCCTTGTGCATAGCACAATATCACATAAAACTACATATTAAGTAGGTACTAGCCTTCACATACATATTATGTATGTATAAGATGATGAATTTAAAACGAAAAACTTAAGATTACCTACTGTATAGCTGGATTGACGCCATTTATTCGTAAGAGTAAAATCAACGAAGGTGATTAGGCCCATAGAGATTATGACAAAAGAAAGAGTACTAAACTTAAGAAAATTATCAGGAGAATCAGTAGATAGTAAGTTCGATGAAACGAGACCAATTGTGAATTCAGTCAACATTAGTTAAATATAAATGTTACAAGATAAATAATACTAATACCTAGTATGCGATTTACATTTTGTGTAAAAGAATGAAAAACCGAATTTTATATTCGTAGTGTCCGCTTTGTAGCCAATGTAAATAACCCCGGTAGGAGATCCGATAAATTAACGGAACACGTACTCGTACTTCACCCGTTGCGTTTCAGCGAACTTTTTGTTAAAATAAATACTCTTTTCACGCAACCTTGTATATAAATAACACGGATGAATAACCATTATATTAAAGCACCTACAAATACTTGGTATATCGGAAAAACGTATTGAAAAACAACCTTGTGAAAATTTTACAAAAATCTTAGTCATGGGTGACTTAACAATTCACTGTCTAATCAGGCCGATAAAGGTGTGTAATTTTGGCATAATTGTTCAACTAGATGGATTGACCCTTTCCTCGCCGCTGTGCAGAACATGTCGGCCTTACCTGATGAAGGTATCATAAGAACCATATGATGAAAGGTTCGTTTACGATCCTGAACATTGGTAGTAAATGATCCACAGTCCAGACTCTAGCCGACAGCACGTTGCTTGTGAAATTAGTATTTCAATACTCTAATGTAATATACACCGACCGCTTTTATGAGTCCTCCGCCTTGCCCCATCAAAGGCACATTAAGCGTCCACAAAGTCTTAACAATATCCCACAGGTTATTTGCATTAAAATAACCATAATCCACGAAGGTATTACGAATACTAATTAAACCAATACGTGATCAACCTTCAGAATATTCCATTTAAATTGATACCTTCGCGAGGACTCATTAATGCGGTCGGTCTATAGATCGATTACTCTACCATTGGGACACACCGTAGGCTGATACTAACAGCTTTTAAAGGTTATTAAAAAATCTTTTGTATTACTACCAATAGCGAAGGGTCAATTTTGTAACAGGTAAGCTGGAGTACGTATCTTTAATGTGATTATATTATTTGTCTATAGAATACTGACTGTGCCATTTTTCAAAGGGAAGCCGGTAGGAATCGACTTGTATTAACCTTCGCTACTGATTACTATATATTTGCGAGTCGGTACCTACGACTTATTGTCAACAGCAATTTGTTTGTTGATTCATCAACACTGAAAAATATGTCGTCCGGAAAAGTTCGTGTGTAAAAAGTATCAACCTGTGTTTTATTAATTATAAATGTACGAGTACGTATGGAACAATTGAAACGAATGTATATCAATAGATGAATAAAATTATGTTTGTGTTCTTCTATTGTTTTGTTTTATTTGCAACTGATCTTTCTTTCTTTTTATAAAAAAAAAAACGTTGCCCAATACTAGGAATTTCGCCTGTATCGTGGGTGCGTTTACAAACATTTAAATTCACATACATAAACAGCCAGACCCGGAACAACTTCTGTAGGCCATACAAATATTTGTTCCGTTCGGGAATCGAGCCCGCAACACACAGCGCAGCATTCAATCGATCAGCCACTGCGCCAACCCTACCATCAAACTTAAAAAAAAAAACAAATCGTCAAATCCGAGAGTGACGCTGACCAGCAACCATCAATAAAAGTACTTACCTTCAGTTTTTCCGGGAACTTTTCATAGATATTATATCTGTGAGCCGCACCTGTAGTAGGGACTTATCGTATCATCAGCTAAACTCGCTAGTTTTCAGCACGAAATGTTCAGTTTAATTAACAATTCATGGACTCTTCAGCTACAGCGTTCCTGAGAGCGCTATGATTTCCGGTTCTGCGAAAATTCAGCTAAACATTATGTGCCTTCAGCAATGTATTACTATGTTCCAATGACCCACATAAAATCAAAAACCAGTTTCATTCATTGACCTCTACTTAGTTAGTTTCGTTTCTCAAAACTAGTCTTTATAATGAAAGTGTAAAGATTTACAATAGCTAGAATGTTTGTGTTATAGGTAGGTTACACGTGCTCACGTCGCTGCTTAATATCTTAGATGATCTACTATCAAGGTGAGGGACGGGTTATGAAATACTTGCGGACGGTCATCTGGTTCGTTAATTAAATGATTATAACCTACTACAGTTTTCAATGTTAAGTTCAACTAATTTATTATACCATGGATCATAAACACGTAATACAAATTCCTTGTCTATCAATTCTTCAGAGATACATATTTTATTAGATGACCATATCAATGGAATTAAAAACTGGGATTGTAAAATAACTACTAACAGACTAAAAGTAGTTACTAACTTGACTTTTTGGCACTTTTTAAAATATAAAGCAAGGCCGTAGCTGCTCTAATCACGAGATAGTTTGTAAATCACGACTTCCTAATGAAGTAAATAGATTCAAGCAAAATTAATGCAAAGCAAGCATGTTGCATGCTCAATTCACAAGAGAACTCAAATCTCGGACAAATGATGGCCACACCCAACAATTTGACCGAAAATTTGCTACGGCTTGAAACGAATTTGGCACAATATTAATAAGATCATGCCTGTACCTAATCCCGGTTAGGCTAAGGTGTAGCCTTATAGTCCCACATTTCGCCAGTTCTGTATAAGTCTCATGAAATACGGGGCGAGCCTATTGCCATCAACCGGGCACAAATCCAGACTCCGTGGCCGCTACTGAGAAATTCCTGAAGGAAAAACCCAATAACACTTTGCACGAACCCAGGAACCAACCTCAAATTCAAATTCAAATTCATTTATTTTTTTGAATATGGTACATAAGTTTAATCAGTGGTCTCATCACATTCTGCCACGTGTGGCGTGTAAATATTATGTACATAAATATAACTTTTACAAGACAAAATATTAGGTTGGTATGAATTAAAATAACATTTTGTGATATGTCAGTTAAAAATATTGTCCGGATAACATTCTAAATATTATTAAATGTCAAACTATTAAAGAGATATTATGTCAAAATTAATAAGATTACAATTCAATTAGCATGTCAGTGTCATTCAAATAGTCGTGCTCAGTATTCAGCTTATCTACTTTAAGTTCGTTCGCGTGAAATAATATTAAAAATTAACTTCCCCATTTGAACCAGATTTTGTTAACAATTTCAAGAATTTTTTTTTTTTTGTACGGAACCCTAATTCTTTTTCTAAAATACATTTAAGTCTAAGTAACTCCTTAGCTATTTGCCAGTAAAAGTCCCATCAAAATCGGTCCAGCCGTTTCGGAGATTAGCCGAAACCAAAAGACAGACAGAGAAACACAAAGAAAAAAAAGGTTTATTGTTATAAGTACCGTATATTACTTTCGTATAAATTCAGTAAAAAGCTGTTATTTTGAAATTAGAAACAGACTCTACAATTTTATTTATTTGTATAGATTACTGCTCAATTGCTCTATCCATGAACTCTATCCATAAATTACCCATAAAAATAATAATAACAAAATTGCCTTGATCAGTCCAGTTCTTACTCCTCATGAAGATTATAATATCCGAAGGTCGGTATTACTCAACATACATATTAGTGTGTTTATAATAATTTAATGTTTCCTCGTATCAACATGATGATGCATTATTTTCCCGCGCCATATTGTTTTACACTTTCCACGTAAAGCTGTGTGGAGGTCGGGTAACCTACGTGCCAAAGTTATTTCTGCTTAAATTAGGTCAACACCATGTGATGGGCGCTAATCCACTTTTAATAGGTATACGCTTGTTGGTATTTTAAAAGGCTCGTTAGTAAACTGATTTGTAAATGGTAAAATCAGATCTAAAGTTTGAAAATAATTGTGTTCCTACTTTTACAATGATCTCATACTTCTACTTTTAGAATTGAATTGTAGAAAACCTTCAATGGAGTCTTTTCGCGACTCCTTTCAAGGATTTCTACAATTCAATAATTTATTTTTACACAGTGCGTTTTGCTAAATCATGCAAATTTGTAAAAAAAAACACAAAAATCCGTGAGTTTGACTCATAATATTGGATAATAAGTCGTAAAGGTCAAATTCATTGATTGAGGCACATAGGGCATACAAAATAGATTCGTACAAAAGGTAAATTATTCTAAATTGGGTCTCCAATTTCCACAGCAATTTTACCATTCTCTGATGCGACCACCTCGCTCAGGTGTCCATGCAACAACAAATAAATAAAATTGAAGTGTCCGTTTATAATTTTAAAATAACAGCTTATATACTGAGTGCATATGAAAGTTGTATAGGTACGGTTCTTATAACTTTTTTTTTGTCTCTCTGTTTGTTCCGGCTAATCTCCGAAACGATAGGACCGATTTTGACGGGACTTTTACTGGCAGATAGCTGAAATCATAAAGAGTAACTTAGACTAGAAACAGATTAAAAAAAAAACTTTTATTTCAGACAAAAAGTCTATAGGCAAGGTTGTTAGTAACAAGAATTTTGCTTAGGGTTTTTGGTTTAAGGTTGTTTCGGGGGTTTTGGTTTAGGGTTCCGTGCAAAAAAATTAAAACCCCTGAATTTTTTTACAAAACCCGATCCAACTAGTGAATTTAAATTTTATTATAATTTCTCGCGGACGAAGGTCAGGGGGCAACAACTAGTCAAAAATAAATAATGTGTTGCCTACTTCTTTAAGGACCAGCTGTAAGTAAAATGGACATAATTAATTAAAACACAAAAGTAAACAGATTATCACCACAGCGAGTAATTGAGTGGCATCGTAACAAGCCGTAAGTGGAGTGATATATGTTAGTGGCGAGGGGACCCTAACTATACACTGATGAATGGCCGCGCATTTGTTACAACTCTTTGTATAGAGGAAGTGGAAACCACAGTAGTTGACCCGTCAACCCGGCTACCGATACGGGATTACCCTACACGTTGATATAGTCACAAATGTGCGGATGTGCGATAAGTCATGAACAGCACTAGCAGGGTTACCAGTATTTAAGAGTGGACGTTTTATTCTAGCAGTTAAAAAATAAATGAAAAAGCGAACATACAAATACAGTCTTGTATTTACTTTCAACGTGGTAGACGGAACTTTGTGCCCCAATATCTCCGTAACTAGAAGGTTTCCAGGTAGAGTGTCTAGTGTCTAGAACAAAAAAATGATCGCAATGACGGGGAGAACAAGTGCCTTTAGGCTTCGTTAAGGGTCTTGTTA
Organism: Noctua pronuba; assembly: GCA_905220335.1. Taxonomy (NCBI): domain Eukaryota; kingdom Metazoa; phylum Arthropoda; class Insecta; order Lepidoptera; family Noctuidae; genus Noctua; species Noctua pronuba. Next base: position 7,144,655 of record LR999894.1, read on the forward strand.
CACCCTTTAGACTACTGTACTTACGTCTAAATAATATGGTAGGTATTTCGTCCCATAAGTTTACAGTCGGTAAAAAAATAAGGTTACCTACACAATTTGCATAGGTAGTACTATTGGGAACAAACAGTCCCATTAGTACCACTAAGTAGTTGGTGGTACTACTGAGAACGAGATTTCACACTAGTACCACCGGTGGTACAGTTCGATGGTACTAGTGGGAACAAAGGACACCAACAGTCACAAGCACCAATATGTAAACATTTAAAAACTTTTAAAAGTGTTTTTTCCTACTGTTCTGATTAAAATTTCACGTTGTTACGAACATAGTATTCTAGGACTCATATTTTATAAAAAAGATTCTATCTTCAAGTTACAGTAGTTATTTCTCGCGAAAATTGCTTGAAAATGTACATATTGGTGCTCGTGACTGTACATGACCAATCACTAGATGAGAAAGGTTTTATGTGTCTCTCGACCGTGGCCCTCCGGGCAACTAAAAGGTTTGGCAGATGCCTTCCTTACTCTGTCATCTGTCTACCATTTCTAAACAGCCTTTTTGTGATCTTGAATATTTTTGTGACGGTTATATTTCCTTCCAACATTCAAGAACCAGTGACTTGGAAAGAAATAGTGACAGGTTGAAACAAAGGATTTCTATTTCATTACCCGCCGACACGACGGCTCAAAGGAAGAGTTACATTTTACATATCTTGGAAACAAATATTTATAGCAGGACAATAAGCGTCAAGTGAATTATTTGTAGCACCTGTTTATCAATAAACGGCCATAACTGTTGTAAACGACTTGAGAATTATTTAAACTACGATTAGTAAGTTCTGCACAAGATTTATTTTATGGCAGCGCGAGCGAACTTCGAAATCAATGATAGGTCGAACTCCAAACTCAGCAGAGCGTTACTTGACCGACTTTTGTTCAACTTTGGCAAAAGTTTTGAACAGCGTTTAGCTGTTAAAGTGATAATTAAAGTAATTAAGTATAATTTACTAATGTTTACCTTCTATCACAAAATCTTCTGTTAGCTTAGGTTGGTTCTGAAAATGGTTTGATCTGGTTTAAAGTAAATGCCCGAGGACCTGAGCAAAATGTATGGAATCTCGTTTTTAGATATATTTTTAAAGCAATACTATGTTGCTAGCCGCCGTTTTTTTGTTTTCACAATCAGCGGGTTGCCTCCTGAAAATCAAACGAATTTCATTTCCACACATGAGTATCATCATCTGCCTAGCCTTTTCCCAACTACGTCGGTTTCCAGTCTAACCAGATGTAGCGGAATACCAGTATTTTACATGGAACGACTGCCTATCTGACCTCCTCAACCCAGTTAGTACGGGGTATTTGGGTAATACGTACGATACCCTTGGTAAGACTGGTTATCAGACTTTCGGGCCACTGACTACCTGTAACGACTATCAAAAAATCTACAAGACAGCCGGGACCAACGGCTTAATGTGCTTTCCGAGGCACGGAGGATCCAGGTTAAAGGTGGCCACCCATCCACGATCCAACCTAGATAAGCGCGACTTAACATGAAAATCGCGGCTGTTATTATTTAGCCGCGAGCTCCTCGAAAATAGGTAGTCAGTCTGACAACCAGTCTTACCAAGCGGTATCGTATTACCCAGTACTAACTGGGTTGTGGAGGTCAGATAGGTAGTCGCTCCATGTAAAATACTGGTAGTCAGCTGCACCCGGTTAGACTGGAAGCCGACCCCAACATAGTTGGGAAAAGGCTAGGCAGCTGATGATGATTTAAAAATTGACGGTTTTTTATCCATTACTTTTAGTAAATTTTCTTCGTAATAATATAGTGTGACTACAGTGCTGGTTATCACTAAGTATCTTCACTATCTGAGTATAATATTTACCTCTAAAGAAAAGGCTACTAAGTTTTTGTTCTTTGTTGTACTTGCACCTGTGCCATTTGTTCTATGCAAATAGAGCAAAACTACAAAGCAAAAGCGAAATGGTATTCTTGTCGCAAGCAGCGATCTCTGCCAGACAATACTGTCTAGGTTGCGAGTTAGGTGTTACTCGCATACCGTTGGTTCACTCGTGGTTTTGCGATTCTTTATGACTTCTGAAAAAAGTATAAGTTTCATTTTCACACACGAGTATCATCATCTGCCTAGCCTTTTCCCAACTACGTTGAGGTCGGCTTCCAGTCTAATCGGATGCAGGAGTACCAGTATTTGAAATGGAGCGACTGCCTGTCTATCTGACCTCCACAACAGTGTAAACAGACAGACCCTTCACGAAGCCGTCAACCAAGCATTCTGTACATCAAACCAAGTAACCTTACGCAAAAAAAATTGCTGGGAAACGATTTTTTTTTGGGTGAAAAATCACTTTTTACGGTAAACTCAAAGTAACGCATTCAAAACATTCTGCTGATGGATGGATTGAATAGTACGGGGGTCGTGGAGTTGTTTAAAGTAAGGTTACAACATTAAAACCTTGTATTTTTAAAAAAACTTTGAAAAATTGGAACTTTGACCCCCGTATCCCGTATCTCCGTAACTAAAAGGTTCCCAGGTATGGTCTATAACAAAAAAATGATCGCTATGACGGGGAGAATAAGTGCCTTTCGACTTCGTTAAGGGTCTTTTTACACCCTTTATATACTTAAGTTTCAGTTAAGTTTACCGCTGACCGTGATGCGATTATTAAACTTGAGATCTCCGAACATTCAGTATTATATGAAATTCTTTCATGACAGCGGCATTAGGCAGTCAAGCAAATACCAATTTCTGAAGGCAAACAATTCGCATATAATTCCACGGTTGAATTCTTACAGATTTCGCAAGTCGAACTTGGACTTCAACGGCCGCATTTCTGTGTCAAAATATATATCGATCGAAGTTACAGAGATACGTTTACTGGTCCAGTGGCAAGGCCGTGTCTACGGACAGTAGTTTAAATCGCGTGTCGTTGCGGGCGCGCCTGGCCAATCCTCGGCGTGTATCCTCGTAGGTCGGTGTGCGCATGCGTGCTGCATTCGATACCATTCATCTATGAACATGCGAAGCCGTTATTACAAACAATTATCACATGTGCTCGTTAAGTTACATAATGTGCATCAGATTGTAGAACGGTGTCAGCTCTAGTGCAGTGATTTTTCATTCAGCTTTTCGTGAATGAAGTGTTGTGGACTTTTTGAATGTGGTGAGTTTTTGTTTATTTTTAAATTATTTAATAGGAAAAATAAGTTCCTTTTAAACCTTTTTAATTTTAGTATATAAAATATAAAAACGCCCAGCCTCAAGCAAAAAAAAATGGTAAACAAAATTGAAACTACAACTTTTAATGCTAATGCAAATAATTAAATTAATCAGGTTAGGCAAGATGGAATAATGTGCGTAATTATAAAACATACGCATTTGATTACTCCGCCTACTATGTGCTGACTTAAGGTAGGGCATGGTACGACATTGCTAAACCTTCCTTTAAACATCTACTAAGTATCGGAAGTCTTACGACATTTAATACAAACTAGAGTTACGCATTACGCCTCTTGCAGTTTTCGCGCCACGAAATTGTACAAACGCGAACACCTTTAGAAATGTTGTTGTTGCTTAAAAATAACGAAAGCATGATCGGGTTTGTAATAACTGTGTTAATTTAAGTACATGATACTTGTAATTAACATTATTCCAATCGGTGCCACCGCACCTTCAGTTTGCCAATGTGTATAAGTAGCTACTTACAAAGTCATCTTTTTCTTACACGAATGTATGTCCTCTACCGTAAGTATAAGGCTTTACGTTTCTCCTAAACTGAACTGACTGAAAATCCTCGACATGATTTCTCACTCCTATTTAAGAAACCTTTTTAGAGTTTTTACACTTTATGAAAAACTTTACTAGTATCGGCGTCGTACCCAATGGGTGTAAAAAGACCCTTAACGAAACTGAAAGGCACTTGTTCTCCCCGTCATTGAGATCATTTTTTTGTACTGGAACCTGGGAACCTTTTAATTAATTATTGGAGGTCAAAGTTACTACTTTTTCCAAGTAATTTTTATGTTGTAACTTTGCTTTAAATACCTCCATTACCCGTTCACTATTATGCAGTAAATGTAATGTAAAATTTGCAACGAAATGTAATCCGAACAATGTTTTGAGTGCACGTTACATTGAGTTTTACCGTAAACAGTGATTTTTCACCCAAAAAAAAAAGTCGTCTCCCATCAATAATTGTTACGTAGAGTTATTTACACAATGCTTTGTACAAAATCTTCGTGAAGGGTCTATTTACACCTTGTACACAGGGTGGCGCCCACGTTACGACAATAGATGAAAACACTGGTAATACTAGTTCATAGGAATATTTTTAAACTATCAAATAAATCCTAACATTTCAAAAAGACTAAATAGCGTAAAATTGTTATCGAAAACAACACCATTTATAAATATTGGATTACTAACCTAATGTATAAGTTTCACTTATTCGCACCTAGAAATAAAATTAACGAACGGAATGAATTTGGCGAAGGTTTTTGAAGTAGCGAGTTGGCAACATGCGTTTAGATTTTATACCGATGCGGGGGTCGTCAACCTGTCGGTGCTAGCCTAGATCATGTAGAAAATGCTGAAAATGAAAAATAATGTCCGGTGACTAAACTAGTGGATATATTCGAATGTTTTTTTATGTAGTCTGAGAACGACATGAGGTATACCTACGCAGTTTAATTTTTTGTCGTATTGTCGGCGTCACCCTGTATAACCTTCAGGCTTCAGGTCGGTACGCCAATATAAAAAGGTTTCACATGAATAAGAACATCCCCGAAGATTTTGTAGTCTCATGACAACGTTTAAGAGATAAAAGGAGCTAAGAAACGGTATAGCACTATTTTGGATTGCTCAACCTAAAGGGCAACCAGTCGACGAGGTTAGGTTAGGTTAAACCGTCAAAGGATACGTCTTATAGAAACAGTTTGTATATTTTCTAAGGACATCCAGACAAAGCTATAAAACCTATTCATTGTAGTGGTTACCGTAAGTCATAGAAGTAAAGGAGATGGAGGTTTAACTATCAAGGTACGCATTCATAGTTATCAGGTACTACCTATGCTGATACTCTTCATTTCAAATCACATCACATCTATCTCTATTGAACATTGGTAAGGAAACCATTATATGAAGCCTACATATACATACTACTTCAGTGGCGTGCCTAGTGGTCAACAATACGGCAAGCCTATAAGGCAAGCAGCTAAGCAGACTGTTCCGAAACCCTAACATCATGAAGAGTAGTAGGTTATAAGGGCAAGCCAAGCTTTTAGGCTTGTATGAAAGTACCGCCACTAACTACTATAATCAGATCATTCAATGACTAAGCAGTTAAAGATGACATAACACCACGCCTGTAATCCCCGAAGGGTTATTCAAAGTGTACCTAATAGTATCACCTACATTTCGCCGATGTAATAGGGGCGAGCCTATTGCCAGGCAGGAATCCAGACTCTGTTGTTGCTACTGAGAAATTCCTGATTGTGACACGTAATAACATTTAGCCTGACCTGGTAATCGAACCAAGGACCTCAACAGAGAGCCGGCGACCACAACACCGACGAGGCAAACGGTCCTGACGTCATTCAATAGCTAAGCATTTAAAGATATACCTCCTAGTACCTTACAACACCTCATGCACGATACATCAACAGCAAATAACGGCGGCACAGTAATATTCCTTTGAATAGGTATGTACATACATACCTTAAAGGACGATGCTAATGTTTAAAGATTTACGTGGAAACAACACATTATAAACGTTTCAAAGCAAATACGGTTCGTGCTAATAAGTTGCACAAAGTGGTAACTACCAGTAATTGATCGGTGATGTGCGTTTCCCGTACGAGTCCAACTGCTTGCGTAATTGTTTATACGAGCACATACATAATATAGTCCCACAGCACGGCTTGATTGAACTCGTTAACTAAGTAGTTCTAAGTACATGAAATACTTCATTATTCTGAAATAGCAAGAACTCTCCAAAATAACTTTTAAAAGTAACATTTTCAAGTAAACTTTGTGTTTTTTTTATATATTTCTGGTTACATCAGTACGCTGTCTAAAAAAAGCTCACAATTTTGATGTGACCTTATTAAACCAGTGGTATAATAATTCATGAAGCCAGACTTTGTGTTGAAGTTTTTCACGATTCTGGTTTTGGCACGATGCCATGCGAGCACAGTAGCTCGTTAACGATGGCAGCCTAAATTTCAACCAAATAAAAAGCAAACACCAGATTAAGCTGTGTACGTATGCACGGATACCCTGCAAAGATAACAGCTGTAACTTGTGGAAAAGAAAACAAACCTTTTTTTTTTTTGGTATGGGAAATCATCAAATAACTCCTCCCGCTCTGGGTTGAGTGGGAGGGAGTGTCAGACTTTTACTGACTAAAATCCATCCATGTTCCTTCTTTGCCCTTTGTGTTCCAGGGCCGCGGTATCTCTTTCGAACAGTCCCGCAGCCCCGGCAGGCGTCGGCCCTTGCGGGCCCCTTCTTCCATCAAACAAAGCTTGATGTGACATTCACACACACAACCCTGGTGAACTGCTATACAGGTTTTCCTAGTGTCTGCACCAGACCTGTAATCCCCGAAGGGTTATACCTGCAGAATGATGTCTGCACCAGTCTTTCACAAACTTACCTATCTAGCGACCGTAATTTTAAGCTCTATAAAGGGTGTAAATAGACCCTTAACGAAGCTGAAAGGTACTTATTCTCCCCGCTATTGCGATAATTTTTTTGTTCTAGACCATACCTGGGAACCTTCTAGTTTCGGAGTTATCGGGGGCCAAAGTTCCAACTTTTACACAAGTTTTTTTTTTTAATTCTAATTTTTAAGGTTATAACTTTACTTTAAATACCTCCATGACCCGTTTAGTATTCAATGCATCCATAAGCGCAATGTTTTGAATGCGTTACATTGAGTTTTACCGTAAAAGGTTATTTTTCACCCCAAAAAATGTGGTTTCCCAGCAATAATTTTTGTGTAGGGTTACTTAGTTTGATGTACGGAATGCTTGGTTAACGGCTTCGTGAAGGGTCTGTTTACACCCTGTATACTTAATAAGTAATATTTGTGAAGAGATAATAAATTATTTTGAATTTGAATTTGATCATTGTTTTTCACGTTTCTTAAAAATAAAATTGAACCTGCATAGCTCAGCGTCTTGTAAAAATTCCATGTCCGATTGACAAAGAGGAATAATTAATAAACACGTTTACAATGCATCTTAATGTGAAAAAAGTTGTTAAACAACATAATTATTAATGAGATGACCTCTGATGTAACGGATTCCTTCTGACCGCGGTTACGCACATTCTTTCCATATTACGTTTTCGTGTTACGTGTACTCCGGTCGAGGTCAAGATCAACCTGTGTTTACAACACGGTACAATTAACTATTAAGCACAGTGTTGTGTTTTCTCCTTAACTAGACATTTTACAAAACAGGTGGGCATTTGACTTCCAGTTTCTAAACCACCGGCCTCCGTTTTGCAACAAATAAACCCGTTTGACGAACATACATGCTTAATGTTCACTTTATTTTGTAACTCCATAAGTACAGTATCTGTGTACTGAATGTACGATTCGATAGGAAACTTTGGCCCACCCTTGATTTCGAAAATGTTTTGTTTAATTGTACATTTTAAGGGTGTAAAACAAAAGCAAACATCAATAACTGCTCCCGAGTCTCCCCTCAAAGTTGGGAATCTGTTTCTGGAGAGGTGCGGCGCGGGCTTACGACCCCATCCCGATTGTTGGGCTCCGCTCCGCGATTTCCTTTTACAACTCTCAAACTCTGCGCGTAAAACATTTGACTGACTTCCCAGACAGTACCGTTCGACAAGACGAAGAGCCTCGTCTCGAAGCCTCCTTTTATTAGTATTTATCGGAAAGATTTACAAGGTGTTAACGTCACGTTTCTTCACCAACAAGCTCATAATTTTAAAGTCACTCTGTATTTGGTTAGAAAATAACTACCTATCTACAAGTTTCTAGAATTCTATTTTATGATCAAAGTTCACTTGGACGTTGTTATTTCGGTCACAGCAATCTTGTGACGTAACGCTGTCTGGAGACTAGTCTAGGGCTGTAGGCAGACAATCTGCACGATCTAAAGAATCGGTGATTTGAACTATGTTTAAAAACCATAAATAGACTGAAATGTTAGGCCCGAAAGTCTGACAACCAGTCTCACCAAGTGGTATAGCGACTGCCTGTCGACCCAGAACCCAGTTAGTACTAGGTAATAGCAGATAGGCAGTCGCTCCATGTAATAAAGGGTGTAGACCCTTAACGATGCCGAAGGGCACTTGTTCTCCCCGTCAATGCGATCATTTTTTTGTTCTATACATACCTGGGAACCTTCTAATTACGGAGATATAGGGGGTCAAAGTTCCAAATTTTTCATAAGTTTTTTTTTAAATAGATGATTTTAATGTAATTTTTTTACTTTAAACATCTCCAGGACCCCCTTACTATTCAATCCATCCATCAGCACAATGTTTTGAGTACGTTACATTGAGTCCTACCGTAAAACGTGATTTTTTATCCCAAAAAAAAAGTCGTTTCCCAGCAATAATTTTTGCGCAAAGTTACTTAGTTTGACGTACAGAATGCTTGGTTGACGGCTTCGTGAAGGGTCTGTTTACACCCTGTATACTGGTATTCAGATACATCTGAAATCATCAGCAAAATTACCTAAGTGATGAATGTTATGGGTGCTTACATAACTACCAAGACCAAATATTTAATTTCAAACCTACTTTGCCTTGATAACAATATCAACTTTCCTGACCTTGCAACAAATTACATGTCATACAAAACTGCAAGATTAAAAATGTACAATTAGTTGTTTCGAAAGTCGCGCCAAAGGACAAAATCTTTACTTGACTTTACTTTTAAAAGTTGTGCATCGCCGGGGTGCAGTTGTTTATGCGGCCAGCAACTCTGGAAGTTTTAAATTAAGATTGGTTAGGTGTATGAAACCCATAGTGCTGCTCAAGTAAATCATTTTTGTTTTTTTTATTCTTTAGGGTTTTGTCGCCGAGTGACTATGTCATCCTGAGGAAATCAAATCTCTATAAATTAAGTACAACAAGTTACGTTTTGAGATAATTAGTTTTGGGTTTTTAATGTATTTAGATCTCTGCAAACTCTCAAAGAAATTTTTTATACATATAAGCTTGAAAAGTGGAAAACACTCAAACATTTTAGAGTCATTCGTAATTGTTATCTACATCGAATTTCTTACGGTAAAAAATCACTTCAAGCTTGTTTTATTCACAAAAGGAATGACGCATATCTTTTTCATTGCAAAGATCTGTGAAAGCTCTTGTAAAATATGTAGCGCCGCGTTGCCTCTTCGTGCCCAAGTTAAGCAAGATTCCCTATAAACATAAGGCCTGATAGTATCGCCTGAAGTCATGAGCATCCATAACGACTGCTCTTAAAGATCAGAACCGTAGGCACATGAATTGTGATGTTGTAACACTCGTAAATAGTACTCAGTTCATCGGAATAGGAATACGGATTCTTTCTGAAATGATAGGCCTACTTTTGTAGACTTTTTGGGATACTTAACATTCGTTTTTATAACATGACATCGTGGCTGTAATCTCCAAAGAGTTGGTCAGACCGTAGTATATATAGTTTATACATTTCATGTCGCTAGTTGTAGTTATGTTTAAGTCCGGCTTAATAGAGGGCGAGCCTATTGCGATAACCCGGGCCCAGATCCCGACTAAGAACGCTCCCGGTGGAAAAACTTAATAGCACTCTGCCCGACTCAGGAATCCAACCCAGAACTTCCCGGGAGCTCAGCAGTAGCGCTAGCGATCACTAGATCAAAGAGGCATCTTTTTTAAAGATAAATTAGCCAATTGCTGGTGCATACGTAGAGTCGTAGAATAGTTATAGATACTTACTAATTATTTTCGCATTCACTTTTCATAGCGACAAAGTGCTGGAAAAAAATAGAAAAAATTAATTTAGAAAAAAAAACAATCTAACTGCATCATATGCATCGTTAAATTATGAATTATGATCTATGATTTTAGATTAACATGATTACTTTAAAGTTCATTGCTGCATACAAAATTATGCAAACAAAACCACGTGATTCAAAAGTAGTTTGCAAAGTATGACATTTGCGACACTTTTCAAAATCAAATAAGAATAAATTAACTGTAAAGTAGGTGGCCTTTATGGGAGAACGTGTGGTCGTGGGATGGGCCGCACTTGGTGATGGGGCCCGCAAGACATGGTGGGGTGGTGTTCAAGAATCTCCCGGGCCCCCGACTCTTGGTAGGAGTCCAACATACAAAACCCTCTGTTCCTCCAGACGGACGGTAACAATGAGGGATTAAAGTCGTTCGTTGTATCGAGTTCCAACTCACCATGTACAGACCTTCATGAAAGAGGACTTTTAGCCGAAAGGTGTCGTAGACCGACGATTCCGAGGACGATTACGCGACACCACGCCGCAAAGCACGACGCCGTCAACAATTCGTGTCTAGTTTTAGTTAAATAAGGTTTTTTATATGTATTAGTTTATTATTGTATAAGTTTATTTTGTGTATTTTTATCTATGGGCCTCAGGTGCCTGACAATAAAATGATTGATTGATTAACCCACATTAAAAAACGGGATTGATTTGTTAATGGGTAGTATGCTAACAATGTGTTAGTGATAACTGCGAACACCTATTATGGCTATAATTCAAAGTGTCGATAACATTGGCCATTGCTCAAGAGAAACATTACGAAGAGTTATGTTAATGTATCTAAATCAGTAAATGCATATTATGCCTTTATCTGGCTGTGTTGTGCAATTAGGCATTATATCATACCGGTTACGTTCTAACAAAGTGCAAAGATAATTAGACAAAGCATTAGGTAGGTATGTTTAAATCTGTAGGTAGGTTGGCGCATACCTGTGCCTGTGCCTAAAGGTGAACGCAGACCTGGCCGCATCGCACGCGCCGCAGTCGCCGCAGTCATCGCATTTGTTAATGGCCTCGCACATCTGTCCGCGCCGCAGTCGCCGCAGTCCCCGCAGTCGCCGCAGTCCCCGCAGTCGCCGCAGTCGCCGCAGTCGTTCCCGTCACCGCACGCATCGCACTGGATTTCTTTCATTCAGTTTCTAATTTAAATCGAGATTGGGCGTGTATTACAGTATGGCTCTTGACGAACAATTTGTTATCAGTTGTTTATTATTAGAGGAAGAAGAAAATGAAATATTCTTGTACTTATATAAATCGCAGAAACACGAAATACAGTTTTTGAAGTGCGCACGCACATGCGTTTCGGCCGGCCGGTGGATGCGAATGACGTCAGCCGCGCCGCGCCGGGCGCAGCGTCAGATGCGGGCGAGCCGCAGTCGCCGCAGTCATAGCTTTTGTTATGCGCACGCCGCCCGCATCGGACGCTGCGCCCGCGCCGCGCCGGGCGCAGCGTCCGCTGCGGGCGGGCCGGCGTTGGTGACGTCATCAGCTGCGGCTTGGGGAGTTTGGCCGCATCGGGTACTGCGGTGACTGCGGCGCGGGTGGGTGTGCGAGGTTGCATAGAATTTCATACAAAGAATTCGAATGCGGCGACTGCGGCGCGTGCGGTGCGGTCAGGTCTGCGTTCACCTTAAGACTCCGACCCACAATTATGTATGTGTGTATAGGTATAATGCCACCTATGTATCTATTTACATTACTAATATTGATACTAACTGACTGCTGAGCACGAGGTCCTGAGTTCGATTCCCAGGTCAGGCAAATTGTGATTGGGGTTTTCCATCAGGAATTTCTCAGTAGCAGCCAGGAGTCTGGATTTGTGCCCGGCTGATGGCAATAAGTTCGCCCGCTATTACATGGAATTTAAATATAACTGCCGAAATGTGGGCGTAATTAGGTAACATCTACCTAAATCTTCGAGGATTGAAGGCCTGATGTTATGTCTATTTTTCATGTCCCGTGGGAAATCTGGATTTTTTTACAAAGTATTCTAGGTCTGAGTACTCCAGATAAATCTATTAGATCTACAATTCATACAGTTGTTTTCTTTTATGATTTTTTAATATTCTTTATATGCATTGAGATTTTTTGTTAAAGACAAATGAAGGAAGAAGTTATTTATGTTAAAACGTAGTTAAATAATACTTATCATAAGTTTTGTTGTGGTCAGCCTACTGATAGTTTCATCACCGGAGCGATGCGCCTGCGCCTATCAAGGACGATACGGCATTAAACTGTGTAGGTACGACATTACGTGAGTGATTTTACAATAACAACGTTTTAAATGATAATCTTATTCCATTTAACTATTTATGGATACTCGACTTCCTTTGGTTTTTATTAGCGAAGGTCACTCGCACAGTTAGTGGTGATGACATTTTTGCAAAGTTCGATAAATAATGATATACAATAGTTATAGTATTATATGTACATACATATAGTAGTTGTATATATTATATTTTAATGACTTTATGTAATATATTCAACATTCTATCATGACATTGCATCTTAATGAATTTTATTGACATACATTTATTTTGATTGAATTTATATTGATTTTGAATTAATATTGAGTTAAATTATTATAATTAAGACTAATAATGTTGGGACCAATGTTTAATTTAGTGTTTGTCTTTTCCTAGATTTATGATGATTATTCAATTTTTGTACTACATTTTTTTGTTTAGTTTATTCACTTTTCTTGCTTACTAGTTACATTTTTAAATATTTTTATCAACAAAAATTATATAAAAAACATTTAAAAATATTAAAAAAATAGTAGCCCACCGGTATCGGGAACAGGGTCCAAGCTACGGGCGGTTAGGGCTCCAGAGAGAGGAACCTCCTAATGATACGAGCCGTGTCCAGGAGTACCACTTTCTGAATCAAGCCCTTGATCCAGGCCTAACGAGCCTCCGCAGGTATTGATCGAGGCTCTTGGCAATTAAGTCATGGGCTGATACGACTATCGGCACAATGATCGCTGAGTCCACATCCCACATGTCGACAACCTCGCATTTATTGTTAAAACCACTGTTCGACACAAATATAAAATTGTTGAAGAATAAATAAATACCGCTATTACTTGAGACAAAAACATAGGTAACTGATAAAATGTGTAGGTAGGTATACTAGTTATTATTACAGGTACACGTCCGCCTCATCCTTCGGGAATTACAAGCGTGATGTTATATCACGAAACGTTCGAAACCCACTTATGTAGGTACCTTAGAAGATACACACGGCTACACATCAAGCTACACATATCCAATATAACCTGACTTCGCTTTGTATCAGCTTCCCGTACAATGAGGGATCAGCTTAATTTGGTTTTCATAGCTTGATTGGTCGCGTACTTAAAAATAAATAACTCAATTTTCCAGGGAAAAGGAATCGCTCCAATAAAAATTTATCGAATTATTAGGAACGTGCCTATAAAGTTCCCGCAAAAAGGGCTTTTGACATTCTTAAATCACTTAGCACAAAAAATATAAGGAATATGGATTATTATGGTCCTTAACACCAAAATAAACATTTTCTCTCAGCAATAAAGGTACTTACTTTATTTTCGCCTCATAAAACTGAAAGAAGATGTAGGCTAAGAACCTAATAGAATTTATTAAATCTAAAACATAATTTTTATCTGTATTACATTTATTTACTCCATTAAACACGTCTATTTCTAATTCAAACTCACTGGACTGTAAACTAAGGGTATTTTTTTCGCAGAACAAGCTTTACCTACCACAGGCTTTAACATTTTTCTTTCAAGTTCTTGAATAAACTTATAATGTGGATAAAATAATAATTTATCCATGTTCTAAAAAGTAAATAAAACCTACCACTTAAGTAATCATGTTTCGCAATAGATACTTATCAAATATTAGTCGAGGTATCCACGTAGGCGCAATATTTGCATATTCACGGTAGCGCAATGCACAATGCACAGTGCACACCTGCATACTGCAGGGACGAATGTTGACCTACCTACAAGTACAGTCGCATCAAGTTACCATTAACTGTCAAATTCTCTCAATCGATTTTGAACTTAACCATCAATATTTTATGGTTTAAAATCATTTGAGGTAACTTGAGGTCTGGCGACTATACAACACACACCTATCTATCCCACACCGTTTGTGTGCACGCACGATTAACACCACCTCGCTAAAAGTTCTCCATGTAAGAACAAAACACCCGTGTCTAGGAAAATATTAAATTATTTGAAGAGGAGGTACTTGTAATAAAAAAAGATCTGCAAGCTGTGTATAACAAAGGTAAATAATTGTACATAGGTATTTCCATTTTAAACCCTGCGTTTTGAATGGCAATTGCACCTAGGTATAGGTACCTACAAAACATAATAATATAATATAATTACCTAGACGTTATAAACATAATACTGTGCTATACCGGGTAAATACAAAGATTCAGAAGCTAAAAGATCTACTTATGACTCGAAATTTAGGTATTGGGTGAACCTATCCATACTTGATGGGTGTAAAAATACCCTTAACGAAGCCGAAAGGCAATTATTCTCTCCGTCATTGCGATTTTTTTTTTATTCTGGACCATACCTTAGTTACGGAGATATTGGAGTCCAAGTTCCAACTTTTTCACAAGTTTTTTTTAAATACAAGGTTTTAAACTTTACTTTGAAACCTTCATGACCCATACCCATACTATTCAATGCCTTCATCAGCACAATGTTTTTAAGGGCATTACATTGAGTCTTACCGTAAAACGTGATTTTTCTCTCCAAAAAGTCGTTTCCAGCAATCATTTTTTCGTAGAGTCACCTACTCTAATTTGATTTACAAAATGCTTGGTTGACGGCTTCGTGAAGGGTCCGTTTACAATATACATTTTTATGTATTGTATATTAAAAATTGCAAAGATGGCGGGCCCCTCCACTCTACCAATTTCTAAAGTGCTTTTTTCACTATGTAATTAAGAACATGAATCTAGCACTACGAACAAAATGTCTATTCGAGCTTTCTAAATTAGTGAACCGAGCACTTAAAGCCTTAATCGTTTAGTACGTAACTAAATATTAAGTAAACTAATTTCTGTTTTTACTCCATTAACGATTTATTGAAGCCTGAATCATCTTAACGTTGAAAAATTTGCCTATCGTAGCAGAAACCGCATAATTCTATAAAATCGAGAATAAAATAAAATAGATTTTCTAGTTGCTTACGAGTACCTTATAACCTTACCTACAGGACGTTATTGGCAAGTAATCGTACCTAAATAGTTGTGATTACAAGTGTGATTAATCCTAATTCTGTCCACGTATGTAATCGCGGTTAGTACGTGACTCGCCGAGCTAGTATCGCACCGGGCATTCCTTGACTTGACTGTGTTACTGGGTAATTTAAATCTACCCACTAGTACATATACAGTAAAATATGCGTATACGGAACAGAATCTGAAACAATGCGGATATTTTGTTATCGACTCAAGTTGCAAGCACCAGCATGCGTCTGACTAATATCTAGACCAATCATAAATTGATTTACTTAAAATTCGTGCTTACATGCAACGGGGACGAAGGTCCTTTCATCTTACTCTGTAGTCTTTATTTGTAGCAATTGCAGTTTACAGTGTTTGCAGCCTTACGATTGCCTGATTTACAACAGAATGCACGGAAAATTCAACATCTCTACGAACCTCTGTAAATGACTTAGCGAGATATTTCGTGCAGTTCCTTGCTCATATTATTTAACATAACAAACAGTTTACCTACATAAATAAACAATTCGTTGCGAAACCAATTTGCACAAATGGTTTGTTTTCAAAGCAGTTCAGTCGTATTTGTCGAAATCAGGCTACGACAACAAAGACACCAGTGAACCAAACTATCTGCGTAGTAGAATACTGTGCAGGTACTTCTAAATAATCATATCTAGCTACACGTTTTGC
The DNA here is from genome assembly GCA_905220335.1 of Noctua pronuba. NCBI lineage: Eukaryota > Metazoa > Arthropoda > Insecta > Lepidoptera > Noctuidae > Noctua > Noctua pronuba. The sequence goes on from LR999894.1 coordinate 7,160,619, forward strand.
CAAGATAATTGGGTCACAAAATAAATTAAAATCAATAGCCATGAAAAAAATGACAATACTAACAAGGCATGATTGACTACTGCTCTACGCGTCACGCATATTTAACCAAATCACAATGATTTTTGAATAAACACTTCACACAATTTGATCAAAAATTCCGAGAGTTGTATGCCTTCGGATGTCGCCCATTATGCTGGCCTGATGTGCTAGCGTGACTGACAATGACTTAATCCTTCAAGTATTAGGTGATGGCCAACCATCCTCATTTGCAATTTGGGTTATGGCATACGTCATAAATATGACTTAATTATGGCCTCTGTTATTAAAACGGCAAGTTCATTATCAGAAATCCTTAGGCAAACTAACAAGGTCATAGTTGTTAATGGATTTCAAATCAATTTAAACTATAGGACCATGGACTATTAATGTGGCTCTTTGCATGTTTATATTATATCAATGAACAAAACAAAAAGTTATATTATATGTACCTAGTCAATCAATTATTCCTGAAAGAAACCTTTTACAAAATTACTTACGAACTATGTGTTAACTTCGTAAAATACTTTTATAGCACTTGTACATATGGAAATTTAAAATTGGCAAAAGTAATTGGATTTCGGAAGAATGTTCTGGCGACGGCGCTGAAGAAAAAACTAATTTCGGAAGGCAGGCGTAATTTGCACAATATAAAACAGATTTCAGTCGAATTTGCAAAATTTACAAGCAATTTTACGCTCATTTGTGAGTTAAGACAAATAGGGTGTAGTTTTACTGGCTCATGAACCCAATAATAAAGCTTGCAACTTCGGGAGACCTAAAACCATTCTTTAGTTATAAGAATTTTGAATGCTCCTCCTGATGTTTTTTTTTATTTATGAATAGTACGACTTTAAGAAAAGAGATTGGTTTAGGTGAGTCATTGATGAACACTTCAGCCTACTTGCGATCCATTAATAATGGATCGCAAGTATAACTGATGTGACGGAATCGAAATGATTTATGAAAATCAATGATGTAGATGAGTCCCTAGGTGGTCATTTGTTACATTCTAAAAAATATCTAGACCTATAGAACGATCATCGTTAACCTTCAAACATCTGAACGTGGGTCGTTAAGTACCACCTGACTGTCGTGAGAATTTAGATTGTTAAATTAAACATTGACAGCGTGAAGATCATCCACAAGTATTCCTCAGATACCTATTAAGAGACTACGTCCACAACCAAGTGGACTAAATTAACTCCGCTACCGAGTGCCTACCAATGGTGTGTGTATAATTCCTGTCACTGATTAGTACCGAATTTGTTTCAGGAATGAAGAATATAAAAACACATCATGCTATGGTTCTTCTACTTACTCTGCATCACGGTGGCGGAGGTGCAAGCACAGCTGGACACGCGGAGCTTTATGGACTACTGGACCGACTTGTTTCGACCTCTACCTCGAAACCCAAGGGAAGGTTTCATACCTGACTACACACCAAAAGACCAGGAAGAATTTGATTTCATAGTCATAGGAGCCGGATCAGCGGGCTCTGTACTAGCTAACCGCCTGAGTGAAGTTGCACAATGGAAGGTGTTACTCATAGAATCCGGAGGAAACGAAAACTTCTTTTCCGACATTCCTATATTCGCTGCATTTCTTTCCCTCACTCCTATGAACTGGGGTTATACTTCAATGCCGGAGCCGAGAGCATGCAAGGATTTAAGAGGAAAAGTGTGCTTTCTGCCCCGAGGCAGAGTGCTCGGCGGAAGTAGTGTACTTAACTTTTTAATTTATCAACGAGGACATCCGGAAGATTACAACGACTGGGCTAGAATGGGTAATAAGGGCTGGAGCTACGACGAAATATTACCGTATTTCAAGAAATCAGAAAACATAGGTATAAAAGAATTAAGAAACTCGTCATATCACGGTGTTGGCGGATATTTAGATATTGAATATGCGCCGTACCAGTCACCCCTTGAGAAACCATTCAAGCAGGCTGGTGAGGAACTAGGATATAAATGGAGAGACCCAAATGGAGAAAAGGTGATCGGATTTTCTAAGCCACAAGCAACCATGAGAAAAGGAAGAAGATGCAGTTCCTCGAAAGCGTTTTTAGAACCAATTCGTTTTAGGCCTAATTTGAAAGTAGCAAAATTCTCTACCGTTTCGAAAATTTTAATAGACCCGTTCACAAAAACAGCCACGGGCGTAGAATTTAAGAAGTGGAATAAAAGGTAACTTGGAACTTTTGCAGAATCTGAAATGTTATGTTTTCTTCACATTAAATTAGCTGGACACATAGCTTTAGCTGCGTAGGTAGATTATTCTACACACGAAATTAATTTTACAGTATGCAAGTGCGAGCCCGTCGCGAAGTCATCTCATCTGCAGGAGCTATAGGCTCCGCTCAACTGCTGATGGTGTCAGGAGTAGGACCAAAGGACCATCTGAACGAGTTTGGGATCCCTGCGATCGCAGACCTCCCTGTTGGGTACAATCTTCAAGACCACGTTACGTTTTCTGGCAACGCCTTCATTGTAAACCAAACCGGAATGACCATGAATGACGTAAGTATCGCAAATGAAATAGCAAGGAAGTACAAAACAAAATAGAACAACAAAAGCCGATAAGTGCGAACCCCAGTCCCCTTTCGAAAAGTATTCTTGTACTTGACCTACGAAGTACACTCAGCTGGCCGCATTCGAATGTGCACAGTATATTTTAGTAAGTATGTGCAAGGGGGGATAACCGAGCCTTTCCTTCCTAAATGTTATATAAGGTTGGTGGGTAGGTACTCAATCTCATGAGTATTTGTGGCTACACTAGGTAGGTCGGTTCTTATATTAACACATACATATTATAGGTAGTACCTACGTAGCTATTATGATTGTTCGTAATGAAATTGTTCCACCTGCATGAAGGACTTTTACGACTCGACTAAAGCGTGTAGGTAAAAGTAGGTAGTTTTACTCCTCGCTTTACTTGCAAAATGATATTAGACTCACCAGCAAAAAGTTTAGTCTCAATATTTAAAGGGAATTTATTTGAATATTTATCCCTTGAAAACTGATAAGTAGGTATCAAATAAATGATAATGACATTCAAATTAATGAATAACATGCAAATATTAACAGACATAATTAAAAAGTGCACCTAACTAATTTTAAATAATTATGCTAATATTATTTGGATGACGTTTTTAAACTAAAATTAAAAAACATTTCCAAAGTTCAAGTTCTAATTGCAAGAACTGTGCTAGTCAGCATGAATGAATAAATCCGGACCCAATTTTTGCGCTTACTTTAATTTGATAACTAAATAAAGAGCCTGGCGATCTTATTATGCAAGCCAGGCAGCGCAAGAATACGAGTTGGTAATTTAGCGGATCCTTTCTTAGAACTTTTTTTTCCTAACCTGCTCTGTCCCACTCTTGGGCAAAGGCCTCCCTTCCATTTCTCCCGAACCCGTGCTTCCTCCTTCTAGTCCCGCCATCTCCTTCGTGGCCTGCCGCGACACCGCCTCACTGTGTCAGGGCACCAGTTGCCTGCTATTTTGGCCCACAGTTGGTCGGTCTTGCAGCAGACATGTCCTGCCCAGTCCCATTTGAGTTGGGCAGCCTTTTGAGCCACGTCAGCTATTTTTTGTTTTGGAGCGCAGTATTGTGTTTCGAACACGATCCGTTAATTTAACACCTAGTATACTGCGCTCCGTTGCTCGTTGGCAAGCCTTGAGTTTGGACTTCTGCATGTTAGTCAAAGACCAGCTTGTGCACCATAGATTAAGACAGGGACTAGAACTAAATCTTCGTCAAAAACCCTCTTCATAATTTTAGCCATCATCACAGGAAGGGTAGGGATAGGGTCACCGAAACACGTCCAAGGGCGGATCCAGGGGGGCTCTTGCGTTCTGTTCCTCCTCCTAACCTTTTTTTTGAATGAGCAAAGGAAAATTGTAACTCATCTCAAGGAGACAGGCAAAATTATAGAGGTCGATTTGGTTGCTCTTGCTTCCTAGTTCCTAGTTTCGCGAGAAGATGAAAGAGAAAAATGAATTTCGTTATTTGATTCAAATTATTTACACGTAAAAAATTAAATACCATTTCTTTTTTATCTGAATTTATTATTGTGATCAAAGTGGAGCCTGTTCCGACTGGATCTCGACTAGGTGATCCCCCCCCCCTGACTTGAAGTCTGGATCTGCCCTTGGACAAATCTTGTCCAGGCAAGGGAAATATGGGAACAGGGCAGGGCTATATAGCTAAGTCTAAGCTTCCAACACACACCATCAAGCCTCTCTCAACATAATATACTATAACTATAGGAACATAAATAACTAAAACATCTGTAGGTTAATTTCCTACTTCAAAATCATTGTGGTGGTGAATTTTCCCCTAGCCAAATACGCCGCGCCTTAGTGGAGGCACGGATTTCAGCTAACCGAGCGAAAAAAACAGCAATTGGACGATGTTTTTCAAACCAATTTCACGAAAATTAATAAATATGCGCTGCTGAGCTGAGCTTAAAGGTGTCTATCCACTACACCGTACCATATCATGACCGTGCTATGAACGTATCAGGCATAAACAATATTGTTTGTATTGAAAAGTTTGACTATGACCACTAGACCGTTCCATCACCGGCCAATACTGTCGCGTGTCATGCACGGAGCGTAAACAATAAAATTGTCGGCGAGATTTTTTTGCCGGTGCCGATACGCCTACGTGCATGTCACGCTACGTTGTCAAACTGGAGAGGAAACGCCTTATAAACGCGTATGATGACGACCGTTGTTAACTCATTATAAACGGGTTGTAACCCACTACCGTTACTTTACAATACATAAAAAATTTTTTTGCTTGTTACGGTCATGGTATGGTACGGTGTAATGGGCAGACCCCTTAAAAATATTTTGCTTGGCAAAATATCTATTCAAACCATCTTTTTTACACAGAAGTTATTATTGTTAATGAACAAATTAGCACTAGTTAACCAATAGTTACTTTTACGTATCACCCATAACTGAACAAGTGGAAGTTAAACGCTGACCTGATTTGTGCGCTGCTGACCATTGTTTTCCAACTTTTGCACCAGTTTTTCTGCATAATGCAAAGCTGGTCTTGCAAAACTCCGACAAGACCAACTTTTATGTAATAGTATGAACATTGTATCTACAACCTACCATTTTAAAGTACTTTTAACTAATGAACAGAGATCGGAATAGGTAAGTTACAGACCTGCGGTGTCTATATCTGTATTGTACCTTTTTTGACGGTTGGCAAAGTGGCTGAGCAATTGACTACTGCGCTTCGAGTCGCGAGTTCGATTCCAGCACAGAACGAATATTTGTATGGCCTACAGGTAGTTGTTCCGGTTCAGGAAGTTTGTGTATGTGATTTCATATGTTTGTAAACGCACCCACGATACAGGAGAAAATCCAAGTGGGCAGAGGCTGAGGCAACGTTTAAAAAAAACCTAAGTACTAATAATATGCAAAATTGTATTTCTAACCAAGATTTTATCTATCTTCTACGTCCCTAGCTCTCTGCTGCCTCCCCGTTTATGGCAGCCGCATACATGGCACACCGTGGACCGCTGACCATGCCCGGGGGAGCCGCTGGGCTTGCCTTTGTACACACGAAGTTCTCCCAGGACCTCGACAAGAGCAGACCAGACATCGAGATCGTCATGGGAGCAGGCTCATTGGCAGGCGACGCTGTTGGAGTATTACGATCTTTACTTGGTAAGTTTATGCACAGAATTCCAAAGTAGATTACGTACTGACGAACAAAATCGCATTTGCACTATACCTAGTATTATTATTGTTCAAAGTAGAAAAGCTTTATTCTAAGCATCTTTGTTTTCCATTAAAACTTTAATGAAAATAGATTATGAAAGTTGACGACTATCAGTGATCCGGAAAATAACCTCTTCCGCGAGCAGAACAGGACTTGAACTTATAATGAACAACTTGAGTTTGTTGTTATTGCAGGAGTCACAGATAACTGGTATCGGAAGGTGTATAGTTCTCTGCCGTATAGTGTGAGGATGCGGACATTTTCGCTAAACCCAGTGCTGATTCGACCGAACAGCGTCGGTCGACTGATGCTCCGAAGCCCAAACTTTGCCGACCATCCCAAAATCCATATGAACTATTTCGCTGATCTAAACGATTTGCGAACTATGATCGAGGGAGTTCGTATGGTAAGTGAAGTTAGCTAGCTATTGAAAAATTCCTCTACAATTATTTAAACATTTCAAAACATTGCCATTTTCTCGTTTACAGGTAGAGAAAGTAATTAGTACCAAAGCGTTCCAGCGTTATGATACTAAATTGCACACGACGCCGTTCCCCGGCTGCGAGTCATTGTTGTTCGACTCTGATGAATACTGGGAGTGCGCTATTATGCAGACTTCTATCACATTAGACCATCAAGTAAGTGATACCAACTGTCCTGTTAAGTCTCGTGATTGCAAACGTGACGGGTACCTACTGGGTTCAATTCCCGGACAAACTATGAGTTGTTGCATTAGGAGTTTCGAAGTTGGCGATATAGTAGGTACTTCCGTGTTTCGAAAAGCACTCGCTGCAGACAATTGTTTGTTAACTAAATATCTCCTGCATCGATAGCTTATCTCCAGTGAGATTAGCCGTTATGGCCAAAAACGGTCAGGACTAGAAAGAAATTATTCAAAGGCTAATTTCACAAACCAAAAAAGAAAAAAGAAAGGTTCCCTAAAACCCCTACTTACTGACCCACCTTAACAGATCACCCTGTATTCCAATGAAACTCTTTGTGGTTACAGGTGGGAACGTGCAAAATGGCTCCAGCAGGCGACCCGACAGGCGTGGTCTCACCGAGGCTTCAGGTCCACGGCATCCGAGGCCTGCGCATCGCTGACGCCTCCATCATGCCTCGCATCCCCGCTGCTCACACACACGCTGCCGTCCTTATGATCGCAGAAAAGGCCGCAGACCTCATCAAAGAAGACTGGGGAATAACTATTTAATATTTTAAAGGATTAAGTTGTAGGCACAAAAAAAACTGCATACAAATCGGTTCACTCGTTTAAGAGCTACGGTGCCAGAGACAGACACACACACACACATTGCGGTCCAACTTATAACACCCCTCTTTTTGTGTCGGGGGTTAAAAAGAGTACCTAATCAAACCACATATAGTCTATTTAATTAGGTAAAACCCTATTTAGTATTTAGAAGCATACAAAATAAGTGTTTGTGAATATGGTCAGTCTAGTCAAGTCAATGTACCAAATAAAACACACGTCTAGTTATTAATTAAGAATGGAGAATGAGCTGTAATGTTTTAGTTTAGGACTGAGGATGTTCATATCGTTAGGTTTAGAAAAAAATTGTAGCGGACTCATTGATTTCCACTTACCGACATGCGTTGATCTTAATGCATGACATCACGCCTGTTATCCCAGAAGGGTTAGGCAGAAGTTTAATCCGAGATTTTAAAAAATCAGACTGCATCCAATTCGAAACTGACTGATGAATGATTTAACGGTATGAAATCGTACTTTGTGCACAAGTCGTACTAGTTACTACTCTCCTTTATCGTCGGATGCAGTGTGCAAACGCTCTTGAAACACTTGTAAGAAGGTAGATTATAATATAATCGTACCGTCATACGATTCTAAGTCGAAGACTAGTGACAAAGAGTGTAATAATAATAAGGGAGACTAGTGATCTGTTTAAATCAATGGAATTTCAATCCAACAGACTTAAGCTGGAAGCGCCAGGGTAGCCCGCGAAATTCAATTTTCTTAAGTTCTTACAATTTGCAGGTCATTTTCAGGTTGTATATTTAACAAAAACTGATTCGCAACCGTAACACGTATATATTTCCAGAATAACAATCATTAAAATCATCAATACAATGAACTTAGAGGGTTCTAAGTTCATTTAGTCCCATTGAATGACTTTTTCATGAAATAGTTTGCGGGCTACCACTCGGGCGCTTGCACCCTAAGCATGGTATCTGATAGATACCAATAATTATAATATTCTCATGTGCAATACATACAGATAAGTACATAGTTAATAAGTTTAGAATATACAAACTCAACAAAATGTATCTAAAAATAAACGAAAAATGATTAAAAAATGTGAGTATACGGGGTGTAAACAGACCCTTCACGAAGCCTTCAACCAAGCATTCTGTACATCAAACTAAGTAACTTTACGCAAAAATTATTGCTGGGAAACGACTTTTTTTTTTGGGGTGAAAAATTATGTTTTACGGTAAAACTCAATATAACGGACTCAAAACATTGTGCTGATGGATGGATTGAATAATACGGGGCCCGTGAAGGTGTTTAAAGTAAAAAAAACACATTAGAAACATGTATTTAAAAAAAAACTTGTGAAAAAGTTGGAACTTTGACCCCCAATAACTCCGTAAGTGGAAGGTTCCCAGGTATGGTCTAGAACAAAAAAATGATCGCAATAACGAGGAGAACAAGTACCCTTCGGCTTCGCTAAGGGTCTTTTTACACCCTTTATTCATTTTCTGGTTTACTTTATTAAAATACCTACTAGTTGCATCCTACATTTCCTAATCTAACAACATATTGTACAGATTGAGTTTTGAGTTAAAACTTCAAGGTGAAATCCAAAACTGTCAGAAGTAGAGCAATGTGGTCAAAGAAATTATGATCTCACAAAATTACAATAAAAACACCAGCCTATGTTGTTGCCGAATCAAATGATACTTAGTTGATTCATTTTATAGAAACTTCAAACATATTAGATCAATTTCTCAAGAAATAATATGTGGTTACCAAAAGATAGTAGGTATTCTTAACATTTTTTGGATATCAGACTTAACTGATGTTTCCTCTCTGATTTTAACAAAATTATGAAAGAAAATCAAGGATAAACTTTTTAAACACTTTATTCCTAATATTATTACAACACTACAACTATCAAATAAAAACAAATAATTTAATCCGGAGAGGGTCCTGTCTTCGTTTTTCGGTTGAGCTTTCTGTATAAGAAGGATATTCTCTTCTCCATGTCCTTCCATTTACTTGGTCTGGTTTGTTTTGAACCAGTGTTGGCCCACATTTTTCTTTTTCGCAGCAACATCTATAACATTAATAAGTTTTATGTAAGTATGTAGATTATTTAGTAAACAATATTAAATAAATAATATGAGTGCAATAAATGTATTGACTATCGATGTATTGTTTCATTTAATACTTAAACAACAGGATGATGTTACCAGCTCAGCCATTTTAAGCACAAGCACTTAACCCTTAAATGCATGATTTTATTTTTAGACCGAGAAAAAAAATATTTTGGAGCCATGAATATGCTGATTCAGGAAAAATAATAAAAAAAATCGTAAGTATTTTTTTAAAAGTGTGTTGCCACTCGATTAAATATATAACCATGATAGTGATAATCCTGCAACAGCATGCAATGAACTCATACTAATAATTTTATGGTTGTTTGAATGGTATGTTGTAGTTTTACAACTTTATGCATTTAAGGGTTAAGAAGTGTTTTCTGTTTTTTTTTTTTAATGGCATCTCCCACATCAACCTATGAGGCTGGCTTCTGCTTAACCGGACTATCCTGTGGGTGCCTTGAGTGTAAGGTCTCCAGCCAGGGGCAGTTGCAGAGTTCCCTAAACCTTTTTGTAGGTCTTATACTAGAGAAGTATGTACTCACTTGATATTCATTGCCATTTACTCCTCTTATCCATGATGGCACGGTGTACAGAGTCTTTACTGGGTGCAATTCTCCGGAGCCAAGTATATCTATGTAATCATTTTGACCAAAGAGTGCTCTTCGCTCTGTCCAAGCATTGGATGGCCTGAAACAAAACTTTTATATGATATAAATGAAAAAAGAGGTGTTTATGTCTCAGCAGTCAAGAAAACAGTGTAAGCATGCCTTTAGTACCTGTTTTCTTGACTGCTGATAATGCATTAGAGCTATTGAAAAGCTTCCTATTTCAGATGCCTTTAACTACAACTGCAAAATATAATTATTATAAACTTCATGAATACTTTGACCACAAAACAGAGATCAAGTTATATGTTAGTTACAAATAGAAATGTAACTGATGAATTTCACAGTTTCGTTTAATATTTAAAACGAATAGGTTACCTGTACTCAGGCAGAGGTAAACGTTTCCCTGTTGTTGGGCGAGGAAGTAAACCACCGCTCCAGAGCTTCTCTTCATAGCCGTATCTTTTAATTAGGCGCGTCTTATCAGCATGATACCGTGTTCTACAATAAATAAAAATGTGAGACTACTTAGACATAGTAATTGATACGTTAATGGGAAAAATGCTTTTCAGTTAGTCCTAACCTCACAATGTTTACAGTGGGTTTCCAAAAAACATTCAATACAGCAGATCCCAACCACGCCATTTTACTGAAATTGTATCATCCGGTTTTCAGTTATTTAAGTATCAGTTATATGTACAGGACATCAATTTACGTTTTAAAATGCTGGACTATATTCCTGACTCTATTTGTCTATCAGTGTCAGTGTCAGTCTGACAGCGATCCATAGAGTAGAATACTTATACCAAAAGGAACAGAGAGCCATGACAGCGACCTAAAGCAAGCATTGCAGTGTCAAAGATATTTAGATAAGGTAAATTCGGCAGTTCACACAAATTGTAAAAGCACAGAGAATTGGCATAAGAATAGAGTAAGAGAAGACTATACCCAGCAGCGGATAAATTCAGGCTGTGGGATGATGATGCTGATCCCCAACTCCTCGCTTAACCCTTAAAACATGACAATGTTGCTAGCCTTTGGCTAGCTGACAGCGATTTGGATGAATTTTTCCAAGCTCCTTAATAGCCTATGTTTCCAAACTTTCAAGGAAATGCATAAAAAAAAAACAAAGAAACTAATCAAACAAAATGGCCGATGTTCTATAAAAATAGTTTTATGAGAATATTGAGAATTTTATGGAAAGGCTTATTGTAGTATGTATTACATTTATCAAGTTATTGCTTATTAATTTCGTCTAATACAACTTTGTGTAATATGTCCCTGTTCTCTTTGACAAAACCATTCACACTGTTCATTTACGCAAATAACAAGGGAAGCAGTGTTCCTTGTTTATATTCTTTGATAATAATAAACAGATTATTGTTGTCTTAGTTTCGTTTGGACTAAAAGTATTTAAATTTAATTTTGTTTTATTCACAAACGTTATCTATGTTCATGCAGTGCTAAAAGTATAGTTGTGTGTGTGTTTACTTGGGCGCGTAATTGCGTTGTTTGTTTACGTTTCATGATGTTGCAGTTTATACATGATTTCCTCCAAAATGAAATTGTAATGTAAATACAATTTTCGTTTCCAGATATTGTTCTAAAATAATGTCTAAAAGAGATCAAGGCGACCGAAATGAAAGAAAGTTGGATTCGAGTGACTACGAAAACTTGATATCTCAACACAATTTATTTGAATCGGCTCGAGCAAAGAATCAGGAATTGCCCAGCTTCCCCGGATTTACTAATGCTGAAACACAAACAAAAACTAGTGACATAAAAGAACAGGCAGTACACTCTGGTCTGGGGGCTTGGCATTACAACCCTTGGTGGATGCTGGCTAGCACGTCGCGGAACCTGCCGTCGCAGGATGACTACTCAGAACACAGTGATCAAACTAAAGTGAAACAGGAGCCCCCCGGTGCCGGCACTCCAGACAGGGACCCATTACATACTGACTTGGAGCAGTTTCAAGCAGAGACAGTAACACCCCCAGTTGGGTTAGATTCATTTTGTGATGACTGCTCAGACCCATTCTGTGACTCTAGTGGAGCAATCTGTCGCAAACTTTTTCACTGCCCTCATTGCAGAAAGAGCTATCCCACAATTTTAGAGTTTAACACACACTTGACAGGAGTACATCCAGCACAAAAGCCCTTCAGATGTCAGATATGTTTGGAACCATTTCACAAGAAATCACATTTACGAAGACATTTAGATGCCAATCATACTCGCAAAGATGTCAACAAGTGTTCTGTGTGCTCCAAATATATAAAAGATAAGAGCAACTTGCGCAAACATATGCAAGTACACACTGGTCGTGTACCTCAGAAGCAATTCAAGTGTGATCTGTGCAATAACAAACGTTACATGTCATTAGACAGACTCAACAATCACAAGGTGGTGTGCACAGGTGAAAAAGTATTGAAATACTGTGACATGTGTACTAAAGTTTTTGATAATTCAAGATCACTCAACAGCCACAAAAAAGTACATGCAAGAGAATTGAAGTGTGACAACTGTGGGGAACAGTTACGTTCATTAGAGCAGTTTACAAATCATAGAATGATTTGTCAAGGGGCAACATCAGAAGCAAGTGGCAGTCACGGCCATGCTGTCCCAGGGCATGCCGGTGGCCCTTCCCTGGGCCGCTGCTGCACCCAGCCAGGGATATGTGAACATGACAAACCGGCCTATCTGAACATACCTGGATATGCAGCTGGCAGAGTGCTTGATGCCACTCTTTCCACTTTGAAATCAGAGCTGAACTGATGACACATGCCGCAAAGGCTTACAAAGTAACTAATTAATACATATAAATTAAACAGTTTCTTTTTTTACAAGATTACCAAATAGATAAATAAATGACAGTAATAATTTTCACAATTGAGAATTTCACAAGACTGATGCAAATATCCCGCCTCACGACTTGCTTTATTATTACCATTTAAATTTAGGCTTTAGTTAGTAGGTTAATACAGTTAGAGTAAGTAACATAGCCATTTGAACATGTTCTTATATATTTAAGTACAGACAAGTTGTTGAATATATTTGAATATGCTGAAATTGTTATAACCACCTTTAATTTAATTTTTAACTAAAAATAATTCATAGCTGTTCAGTGGACAGTGATATAGAACCAGATCATACATGCAACAATTAATGTACGTTTATCAGATATATTTTTTTATTATTTGATATCTTTTCTATAACAATGCTTTTGACTGATTTAGAGTAAATGTGAATGTGCAGTATTACAAACATTAAAACAATTTTTATTTTTCTATTTTGGAGAAGTTATAAGAGTATGTTATTTTTATAATTTTTAGAACATAATATTTTAGTTTTACGTTATGTACCTAAGTTGTATGTTGTAAACAGTCAGTGGAGACGTATGAGGAGCATATTATATTTTCCAGTGCTCTGATGTACTTTTTTCTCCAAAGACATATATTATTATGTAGATGTGTGTAGTTTCGTATACATTATGTAAACATGTATTTCGAATATTTTCTAAAGACAACTTTTATACACATAGCTATGGGACATGTTTCATAATGTTACACCTGTAGGGTAAGTTAAACTTGGTCAAGTGCAATGTATTGTTGGCGAAGCCTTGTGCATGTTATGGTTATTGGAAGTATTTGTTGTGTTCTCCCTACCCATAATATTTATTCTTGAAGTGTTATACACTGAAAAAATTATTGCTGCAATTTATAAAATTATATAATTGTAATGTTTTATTAAATATTTAAACACAATATGTGTACACACACACCTTAATTATAAGATTCGAGGCTATAATATCTAAAGCTAATAAGCCTTTATTATGCTAATATTTCATAAGAGTTTATTACTATACTCTCAAATTTTATCTTGTACACCTATAATTTTTTTAAATCTTATTATTTCTAATTTTATTTATTTTGTTCATGTTATGTGGAAGGAAGAGTACTTCGATTTGGAGGCTTTTTATTCATAATCAGTTGTTGCTATTTACAATTGTTTTTAATACTAATAGCTTAGTTTATTTTTAATATCTTTATCGCTTAGTTACGTAGTTTATATTTTGAAGAATTTTAATATGTAAGTTCCACACTGGAATCTTGCTTTTACAAGCCACCGAAAAATTATTGGGTTTATTATACCAAATTCGTTTTATAAAGATAATACATAATATTATATTGTAGTTACTTAACTGGTGACTTTATAAATGGCGTCTAGGTTGATTATGATCTAGTTTTAACATTTATATTTAATTTTATTTGTTTTTGTAATCATATCACACGCCTCGAAGATCAAGGCAATACTTGTTTTTAATTCCTTTCATTACAATATGACGTACCTAAAGCGCCTAACTACGCGACGCTAACTATGTAACTTAAACATGTTATTTAACGCCATCCGCCTTCGGCCCAAAAATCTTATTAAAGTCTGTCATTATCATACAAAACATTTATTATCAGCCTTAGTCCGTCTCTGCAAACATCAGAGACGCATTTACCGCGCACTGAATTTTCAACTCTTGGCGCCAAAAACAGCGTTGTAAATCTAATGCACGGTAAAAACGTAGATTTGACCCTTCCGTAAGTGGTCTGAGGCTATTTTTAAAAAAATATTCAGTTCTTTCCTGTCGAATAAATAAGTTGCCCCCACTCGAGATGCGACGCTGAAACCCATTGTAAGCGTAAAAGATGGTCAGTTACAAAGTTAGAAGTCGGTGAATATTACCGAAAATGTGTTCTTTAGTTCAATAAAGTAAATTAAAGAAGCTATTTTGAGCTATGATAATGATTAAAAAAAGGGGCGAATGGTATCTGCACGCCGAGGGTCCCGTAGCTAAATATTATGAAAATGAGCGTGACGAACATTAGTGCTACCTTCGGTGATTTTGATAAAAAAAAAGTTTAACACATTTCTTGATATATAGGTACCGATTTAACGTGTGCGCTGAACACTAATCTTAAAGTATTCTTAATATTTACATACTCGTTGAGGAATAATTTTACAGCACAGCTCCAAATAAGTATCGAAACGCCACAAAGTTGTCAGTTGTCTTGTTATTGGCACTAACCTGTAAGCAAATATAATGTAAAGAATATATTTTATTATGAAATATTCATAAGTTTAGTGTAGAAACCACCTAACATCGGGTACTGAACTTAAATGTGAGGGCAGCGGAAAATGACAATAATATTGAGTAATCTATTACAGAAAAAGTCATATTCTCTTTTATATCGCCGCCACGTCCTCGTATATTAGAAAAATCGTAATTAGGTACACTTTGTTTCAAAAATATACTGTAAAATAATGTACTTACAATCTGGTATAATGATTATCAATATTTTTTTGTAACCGTACCACTTCCCACTGGTGAAGTTAATTGAAAAAATTGTAATGTTAACACTAACGATTTTATCATTTAAATAATATACTTTAAAATCAGTGATATAAAGTGCGTTATTGTGCGATCGATGAAGAGGCTTAAAAACACGCACTTGTTTGAACTTTATGTCACTAAGGATAAGGTTTATTATTCAGAGTCGTTCAAAATATGCTCTACGCCATAGAAGGTTCAAGATGAGAATGTTGACACCACGCCTATTACTTTCAACAGTCATTTTCAGAATTTTATTACGTTATTTTGACTGTATTTAGTTGATCAAAGAACAATAAATTATTAAGCAGAGCTGGAAGCTAACAGGCTAACAGCGTTATTGAAAATGTATGTACCAGTAATATACTTTCGGCTTGATGTACTCAATGTTAATTTTCATTTCATAGTGCATCGGCAGCAGTTGCGTTCGGTGTTAGGCCCCTCGCCCACGGCGACTTTTGTAGCGATGCTGTCGCGCATGTGTATCGATATAGCCGCGATGTTGTAGCTGGAGTGTACTTTCGCCCAATTCTGAATGCGCGATAGTACTTTTTGTATGTTGTCGCGCGTTTTGTAAACGCGCTTCTGCATCGCTACAAAAAGTCGCCGTGAGCGAGGGGCCTTAATGAATGAAAGTTTTAGAATCATATCATGAAGAAAAAGCCATTCAATTGCCAAGCTTCTGTAGCCGCCTTCCAAAGTATTTAGTAACAAGATAATGCTAAACTAAAGAAGATTAATACCGACGATTTGATTAACGTAGAACTTAAATCAATAAATAAATTATTAGCGTCACTTACAACCTAGACAGTTAGCTGTTTCTAAACTAAAATTATCATTTATACCGCCGACTTTGTGACTGATTCTGCCATTTGTTTCGATTGATATTATACAAAAAAATATATACCATTAGGTACCTAAATATTTTGTCTTTGTAGTTTTTTAGCATGGTGTGTAACTTTTAATGCACCTAGGTTTAAGAAAAAATGTGTTCATATGAATTTAGTTAGGTACATAGAATATAGTTCATCTATTTGATTAGTGACGTAGACTGTAAAACAGTGTAATGTGAATTACTGTACGAACGCATTATTTTCCGACTAAGCCTTCCATTGCGTATTAAACCTAAAATAGGCCAAATTCATTTTTTTACAGTAAGGTCATGTTATCATAGAGGCTGTTGTGTAAACAATGCTATCTTCGTTTAGGTGAGAGGCGCCACGGTAGCCCACGAAATTCTTCTTTTATTTTCTTTTTTTTGTAATTTGCCGGTCAATGTCAGGATGTATGTTGGTTAAAATATGATTCGCGATCGTAACAAATATGGTTTTACTAAGTTATCCCATTGAATGACTTTTCATGATATAGTCATTCAATGGGATTAAACGAACTTAGAGGATTGTATAGATGATTTTAATTCTGTAAAATATAGGTACAAGGTGTTACGTACGGTCGCGAATTTTTTTTATCAACATACAACCTGACACTGCACCTGCAAATTGTAAAAAACGTAAGAAAATTTGAATTTCGCGGGCTACCTGTGTGCATCCTCCTTTACATTGCCTTTATTTATTATGTACCTACCCTACCCGAATGTAGAACTTAGTTATTCAACGCAAGTAAAAAAATAGCATACCTACCGTTACTAAATATTACGAATAAATGACATTTCCTTTCTGTTAAAATGTTTTATTATTTTCCCGATCCACTTACGAAACGGAAAGGCCCTGATATAAAAAAAACCGACTTCCAAAAAAAAGTTGAAAAATAACTTTACTTTCGGAAGTCGGTGACTTTGTTTCATTGACTTTTTGCCACCGGCTTCCAAAAGTAAAGTTATTTTTTGTTTTCACTTTTTTGTGTTTTTTTACCCTATTTGGTTGAAGGCACACAAATACTTTCTATAAACATTTTAACTAGAAGTTATTATGATATCAAAAGACAAAGAAAAAAAATACTTATAAGAGACGCTAACTCGTAAAATGCTCAAAGTGAATCAATTTTTATGGGACATCGCGCGGCTTTTCCCCCTGCCAAATGAAAAATGTTTTAAATGCTACTATAACTTTGTTAGTTTAGTTATACATTTTTATTATGCATGCTGCGGTCTCCTTTAAGTGAAGGAGTACACCGTGATAATTTTGTCGTCGATTATTTATTTCGTGTGTTTGTGTAGGTACCTACATCCTTCGTTGGAGATTTAAAAAGAATCGGCCCAATAATCAAGGAGAAATAGGTTGTCCATGCCTACATTAAAAAAAAGATGACGGCCGAATACATGACCTCCTTCTTTTTTAGAAGTCGGTTAAAAATAGCATTTGCGTTGCGCTACGGGTATGCATAGGCTTGATTCCACCGGCCGCGCTTTGTTTTTTTTTGGTATTTTTAGATCTCGCGATTCATGATTCCAGAAAGTTGAGCCAGGGCAAAACCTACCAATAATCTTGTCTGTAGGTAGCAGGTATTGAGATAATAATTAATTATGCATGTTGCATTTCATGAGCATTTGGTAGATAGTATCCCCCAAGGCAGTGTCTCGGCACCGCTCCTCCACAACATCTATACCAACGACCAACCATCCAGCCCGCACACGTCCCGCTTCCTCTATGCAGACGCCCTTGCCCTTATCTCCCAAGCCACCACGTTTGAGGAGGTCGAGACCTACTTATCAGTCTCAGAGGCTCTTGATGAATTAACCGACCTCGGTACAGATGCTGTTTCCACTGGCAGGCATAGCGCCACCAAATGTTTGAAAGAGCCAAAATGATTTTCGAAGCACGCTTTGTATTAGCCTTTCCGATGCTGAAAAGTCGTAACAGTTTTTTAAAGTGTGTGTCCTTCGCTCACTGGCGAACGGTCTAAGGAAAGACTCAGCTGTGGCGAGAAATTGTTTCCCCACCCAACCCATTTGTGGCACTTGCTGAAAATCTGCGTTGCCATGGCTGACCTGGAAGTTTTTAAATAGACTTTGGACACAGGTAGGCCGATGCAAGGAAAACCTATTCAGGAGAGATTCATAGATGACTGACTCTGCCCTAGGGTGTAAATATGGTGTTTGTTCCACAAACTATAGGACACTTGATATTGTTTCCTGCATGTCCTGTTGTTGGAGCTGATGGACGTTACTTCTTTTTCTTTCAAACTCGTCGAAAATTTTGGAGTGAATCATTTTAGCTTGTCATTTGTTAGGCGCTCAAACTTATTAACCCTTAACTGCGAATCTAGTGCCGAAAACGGAACAACTTTATCCTTAAGAAGTACCTACTCATGTTAGCTTACCAAAGCGAGAAATTTCCCTGCCGATTTTATTACGTTGTGAATAAGCGTCTCGACTAAATCGAAGCTTTTGGACCTTAAGACGATTGATAAAAAGACGTTTACGTTGCCACCCGTGTGTGTATACTCAGTACGTCCACCGTACTAACTGCTTTTTCTAAATTAAAAGCACTCTTTAAAGTAGCTACGAAAAAAAGTTGTAAAGACAAAAATATAATAATACTTTAAAATTATTTATTCCTTAAACACAAACTGTTCTTGTTGAAATTATATCACGACGCGCCCTCTCTTAACAGATGTTTTGATGATTTTAGATTTCTTCTCTTTCTTTTTCTTGGCAATATTCTCTGTCCTCTTCTTTTGTCTCTCGTCTTTCTTCTGTTCCACATTCTGTACTCGGGTGTCCCACTGTTTCCTACTTTGTTTCTTCTTTTGATCCTATAAAACGAAAATAAAGTCAATTATAAAATTTCAAGTGCTGCTAACTATACTAATATAAGATAGCTGAATAGTTTGCTTGTTTATTTGAACTGGCTAATCTCCAGAACCACCAGAATGATTAGAATTTTTTTTTTTGCATATAATTATTGCTCAAGGGGCCGAATGGCATGAATTACATTACAATTCGTAAAATGGTCACAAAGTGACAATTCAAAATATTTACTGTGTCTGTGACCATTTTAATGCATATTATTATCCTATTATAATTCTGCTAAAGTGGCCATTTTGGACCTGAAGGTCTAAAATTGCCGCTTTAGCAGAAACATCTGAGCTATAATGACAAGCAGGTCTTAAGAAAGGTTATAGGCTATTTAACACCACGCTACGACCCTTGAAAGCCCAACAAAAAAAAAACTTCAGGGCACAGCAACATAAAATTTTTTGAATACAGAAAAAATATGTGTAAAATTAATATAACAAAGAAATGCTTATGTACCATTTTCTTTATAGATTTCTTCAGCAATATGGGGTCATCTTTAACTTTTTGTCCTTCAGCTTTTTGCAGCACATTCTTCCAAGCAATTTTTTCTTTTATTTCTTTTACTTTACCCGTGTCTTCTTTTTCTTCTAACTGTTTGAACCTGTCTTCTTGTTGTTTCAGATTTTCTAAAATCTTTTTAGGATCTCTTTCTGCCTTGTTTACTCTTTCTAGGTAAGAAAAAAAAATACTCATGTTAGTAAGTTTAAATACTTGCCTGTTTACATGTTTTGTGATGTGCATGTGATATTATTTTCTTATTTTATGATATTTTCACAAAAACATGATAGAATCATATAATGTCATATGATGTAGATAGATTTATATATAGTTTTCTAATATCTTACCTTTCTTGCCGACGTTGGCAAAGTCAAATTTGGAGAACACGAGTTTGCCTTCATTGTTGAACACTGGTTTGGCAATATTTACTTTTGGTTTCTGCTCTGCACTGGACTTTAACATTTCTGCAAAAGGTGCGTCTACAACAGGTTTAACTTTCGATTTATTTACTCTCTCTGTTTTCTTAATCTTCTTTTTCATTTTACTACTCAAGCTTTTCTTCTGTAGTTTATTTTTGAAGCTGAATTTGTTCTGTGATTTGATTTTTTCCAATTTCTCTTCAAGTTCTGCTATACTGCGGGCTCGCTTTGGCATTTCAACGTCTTCATTATTTTTTTCACTCTCATTTACAATTTCAATATCCATATTATCATCATTTTCACCTGCAATTATAAAGTTAATTCTTATAGATTCTTAATAATTATGTACGCTATTGCTATACCAAATGCTAAACTTAACTTTCTTCAACACCATTATAATTTCATCTACATGAGAGGTGGTTTATTCAAAAATATTGCAATTGGGCGAAAAATTTTTTTAAAAAGAAAATTTACCTTTCATCTGCAGTGGTAAAGACATTACTGAAAAAACATTTTTCAGAAAAGTGAATTCTTTACTTAGATCGGCTTTGATTTTCTTGAAAATAATTTTCTTTTGTTGCGTCATTGTTATTGATTATGCTGAAACTGAAATTTTAATAATGTTACCATCTATCCGTAACAGATGATCATACTTACACTCAGTTTGAATTAAAAATTTGTGAACAATGTTATAAACAGGTTACAAATGGTTTTTAAAGTAACCGCAAGCGCAGCAAAGCAAACCAGGTGAGCCTAGCCCACTGAACGCTTTTAGAATTAAATTCAGAATTAAACCCTACTCATCATCTGCCTAGCCTTTTCCCAACTATGTTGGGGTCGGCTTCCAGTCTAACGAGATGCAGCTGAATACCAGAATTTTACATAGAGCTACTGCCTATCTGACCTCCGCAACCTTGGTAGTACTGGTTAATACGATAACCCTTGGTAAGACTGGTTGTCAGACTTTTTGGGCCACTGACTACCTGTAACGACTGTCAAAGATCTACAAATGACATCCGGGAACAACGGCTTTACGTGCTTTCCAAGGCATGGAGGAAACTCGGTATATAATGGGTGGTCACCCATCCACAGACCAACCTAGGCAAGTACGGCTTAACCTAAAGATCGAGCCGAGCGGCTGGTATTATTTTGCCACGAGCAGAATTAAACCCTACTCAATACAGTAAAAAAACATTACTACGCCCTACGACGTTGTTTTTAAAACCTAAAACTTGAATAGCACAAAATATAAATAGAAACAATGAACATACCTTAGTGTTAATGATGATTTATTTATCTCTGATGAAAATGTTACCTACAAATTCAAAAGAACACACGAGTAAACATAACCTCTCTATCCAATCTTGCTTTACTTCTGTTCTGTCAAACACGACAAAAAGTCACAATTGTCACAAAGACTGACAAAGAGTGCGTTCCGTTCCGAGTGACAACAAAATTGATGTTGTCGATAATAACACCAAAAGCCGTTCCGATTGCGTTATCGCGTTCAAATGTCGATATTTCATTCGGAATAATCACTTAAATATATATTCAATATATATAGTCAATTCTCAGAACAACAACAGTTCGAAAATTAAATTTTTGCGGCGCTTGGGCGCAGCATATCTTCTTCTTCCATGCTTCTCTATTATTCGTCATCTCAGCCTGTATTATCTGTGATCTCAGCAGTCAT
Source organism: Noctua pronuba (assembly GCA_905220335.1). Classification (NCBI taxonomy): domain Eukaryota; kingdom Metazoa; phylum Arthropoda; class Insecta; order Lepidoptera; family Noctuidae; genus Noctua; species Noctua pronuba. Next base: position 7,182,116 of record LR999894.1, read on the forward strand.
CTTTTCTTTTAAGCCATGTAAAAAACAAATCATCAGAGTGACGGTGAAGGGAGGTGACAGTGACAGACAACACAGACACATTGATTGACACATCTATTCTATATTGACAGATAATTTTAATTTCACAATATTTGTCAACAACGGAGTATTCCCCGATTTTCAGATTTCTTGTTCATTTTCCACACACAGATTTTGCAAAAGAACCTAGTTCAATAAAAATGCGTCTTCCTTTCGTTTTGATTCGAAAACATTTCAGTACTGCGCCTAAAAATAATAATTTTACAGAAGAATTGAAGAAAAACTTTATCCCTACAAATTATTTTCAAAAAACGTTATTAACATGTGGTTCAGCGGCTATTGCTCTGCTAAACCCTCATCGTGGTGACATGATCGCTTGTTTAGGCGAAGTTACTGGAGAAAGTGCTATAAAACACATGCTACAAAAGATGAATGAAACTGAGGAGGGTGCTGACATACTAAAAGAAAAGCCGCGCATAAACTCGGCAACGGTTTCGTTTGATAAACTCTCCCAAATGCCGGAAAACACCCTGGGTAGAGTGTACTCAGATTTTATGATAGATAACAACATAACAGCTGATTCACGTCTGCCGGTTCAATTTATTGAGGATCCAGAATTGGCTTATGTAATGCAACGCTACAGAGAAGTACACGATTTGGTGCACGCCACTCTATTCATGAGAACGTCCATGTTAGGAGAGGTAATATTCTACTAGTCACAGATCTTTTACAGCAATCACTGTCACAAACATCACAGAGCTTTTGTACTCATTATAATAAACTTCTTTTTAAAGGTTACAATAAAATGGGTTGAAGGCATTCAAACAAGACTACCCATGTGCATCAGTGGTGGAATCTGGGGAGCAGGCAGGCTGAAGCCAAAGCATCGCCAAATGTATTTGAAGTATTACTTACCATGGGCCATCAGAACTGGAAATAATGCCAAGTTTTTGCAAGGTAATTTATGGTGTCGGTCACTTCTGAGACTTAAATATACTAATGTTACTAAACATAACTGGATAATTTTACAATGTATCTCTTACAGGAATTTACTATGAAAAAAGATGGGATCAAGATATAGACAACTTTCATAAGGAAATGAATATTGTGAGATTAGTGAAGAAGTAGTATTAACCTAATGTTCTGTGTAAATAAATGTATGAGTGCTTATTTAGTTACCTTAGTGTTATTAAAACTCATAATATATAAGTCAGGAGTATATATTATTGTTGAAGTTTGAAATAAAAAACATAAAATAACTTTGTTAGCAATTTTATTGCCAAATAGAAAATTCCTCAATATTTTGTAAAAAAATTATCATAACAACATTTCTGAACTTCTTCCATTAGGGTTATGCAGGGTTGTGGTGCGGTTACCCACTTCAACTATCCATTCATACCAAACTCTGCGTGAATCTTTGCATCGCCAAAATCTTGCTGTGATTATTTCACCTTTGTGCACACGAAGAGGTGTCTGCAAATCAAAAATACAAAGCCGTTAATATTGTCTTCTAACAACATTTCTATTATGGTTCTAAAGGTATACTCATTATTATTCCAAGTTAATTACCTTTATTGGAATAAAAACAGGGAACCATGATATCATTCCTGGACTGTGCGTAGAAGGAACTATGCTAATCATTTCTTTCCCATATAAGGTACAATCAAAATATCCTCCAAATCCATGCATCACATTATCTTGCTGGACCTCCCACGTTAATGTTTCTGATCTTCTATTGTCTGTCAAAGGTAGTTGCCTGTAATCTGTCATTTCTTGACCCTCATGGTCCTTTGAGCCTTTTGCCGGATGTTCGAATGTGAAAACAAGCTGAAAAATACAATCAACATTTAACTTAGGCTGTTTCTTGGTTAAAGTTGTAATAATATTTATAGGGAATCTGTTTTACCTTTGTTTCAGCTATATCATGTTTATTTTGCATATAGACAACCCACAATGTCTCTAGATTTTTATCTTTTTGGTTTGAAGGAGTAACAGAGGCGGCTGCTTTTGCTGCTGCCCACAAGCGGGGTGAAGAAATTGGTGCTACATAAGATTTGTATTCACATGGTATTGATATACCGCCTGGCTTCAAGAGGCCTGCAGCCCCGTCTAAACATTCTGGAGACAATTCGTTGTCACCCCATGACCCTGAAAACAAAAACCAGTTAATCATAGTCACTTGCATTCCAGTGAGCTTGCTAGACTATTTAGGGATTAGAAATAGCAACTTCATCATCATCATAAGATTATTTAGCCTTACCTAGTAACTCAGACACAATAATATCTGCCTTGGGTGACAGATTGATCTGCCGCATGTCGCCAGGTACGACGATCACGTCGCGGTCCCGCCATACTTCACGCACTTGGGCTGCTAGCACAACCACAGCACAAGGATTCTTTTCTACTGCCACCACCTGTTGCAAGATAAATTTTCTTATAACAAACAGTACATCCCTGTGCTATACTTAATCTTTAAATAAAGGGTGTAATAAGACCCTTAACGAAGCCGAAAGGCTTGTTCTCCCCGTAAATGCGATTTTTGTTTTGTTCTATTGGAAGTCAAAGTTCCAACTTTTCCACAAGTTTTTTTTTTAATACTTGTTTTTAATGTAAGATCTTTACTTTAAACACCCCCACGACCCCCATACTATTCAATCGATCCTACCATTGAGTCCTACCGTAAAACATGTTTTTTCACCCCAAAAAAAAAAGTCATTTCCCAGCAATAATTTTTGTGTAAAGTTACTGAGTTTGATGTACAGAATGCTTGGTTGACAGCTTCGTGAAGGGTCCGTTTACACCCTGTATAGATTGTATTCAGAACAAATAAGACTTATTCTTACCTTGACTTTACTGTCAGTTATATCAGCAGCATTCAGTGTGGCCCTGACCAATGGCCCTCTACCAGCTCCTAGCACCATTACAGTAATAGTTTTCTTTTTTTTGGCTTCATTATCTCCCTGTCCTACCTCTGGTGCATTTGCTGTAGTAATATCAGTATTAATCTGAAAATAAAGTGTAATGTAGAAATAAAAGTAATGAAATAAAGATTCTTGACAATGATAAGTTTTAGTTTAGGAGTTTTGAGTGTTGGCTTGAAAATGGATCTTTCAACAATAAATTGAAGCAATGATCTTTTATGTTAAGGGATTTGGTTTCCGCACTTAGTACTTAAAGTGGACCATTGTATGTGAAGCAATGTTCTTTATTGTATTGTATAACGGGCTGGTGTCCGCAAATCCACAACAAAGTGTGTACTTTGCGTGCAGATCAATGATCTTTAACAACTTGTTGGCTTGTTCAGGCACTCTAGGAAAAGATAAAGGAAGTAGCTTTATAAAAAGTTACCTCTTGAGGAGGTCCTTTCTGCAGGTCAGTCAAGGCTTGAGCAATGGCTTTTTGGTACTGGTCATATTTAATTGGGTCTTTTTCAAACACATTATAAGTATGTGTGTCCAAGTTGTCTGCCAAAGGTTGCAGAGGAGTCTGCAAGTAATCTTCCCACCTAAAAAATCAAATAACATATCTTTAATAAGTACATTACCTATTTTATAATTATTAATAAAAGATCGTAACTGTTTCTGTGTCTGGCCCATTTATGAAAACTCAAACTTTGTAATTGACAAATAAATATACAACATAGTCACAATTAAATAATAATGCTAAAAACATAATTAATGTTAAAAAGGAATAACATACCCTCTGGCATAGCTCAGCATTGGATCATCACCGAGATAGGGTCGTCTTTTCCAGATCCTGTACAAGTACTGCAGATAGAACTCCACATTGGACCTCCGCGCTCCACTCACAATGACCTGAGCTTCATGCTCAACCAAGCTCACAACTAAATGCTGATGGGCACGAGATAGCACCGGGTATCTATAATGATAACAATACTATGTAGTGGCAACACACTAATTGAATAGTGAGTGACTATTTTATAGTAAGTGTAAGTCTTATGAGTACAATGAGTTATCATCATGATGACTAGCCTTTTCCCAAGCTATGTTGGGATAGACTTCCAGTCTAACCGGATTCAGATAAATACCAGTATTTTACATTGAGTGACTGCTTATCTGATCTCCACAACCCAAAGTATGGTCATTATGTGGTACACTAAAATCAATTGGTAGATAAAGAAGAAAGCAATACCCTTTTTTATTGTTATGGAAAATAGATGTGGGCACAATGATAGCTTTCACAGGCTCTCCCATCCATCTTTGAATGACTTCTTCTGTTGGCAAATCTGCAGATAGTTCTAGAACTACACCAACTCGCTTATCAAACTCCAGGCGCTCATGGAACTTGGACCACCATAACCAAGGCTCATTCCAAGCAGCAGCATCGTCCCCTGTTTCACTATCACAGTTTTTCATTGTTCTGGTGCATGTCATAGGCACATGAGCCCATAGCAGAGATGGGTGATGGCTGAAACACAGAAAACAGAATATTATAGCCAGGTTATAGTGTTATTACCACTTCAATTCACACCCTGAAGGATAAATTTACTAACCTGGTTTCATAATACGAATTGAGAATTCTTGTCAAATTATTGGATTCTCCACCATGTAAGGATAACATGATAGCAGGAAGCCCAAGACCTCGGCAATAACTCAGTTCTTCGTTCAAGCAATCCTCATGACGCTGCCGGACGCCGGGAGATGGAGAGTCGACGTTAAGGTAAGGAGACAACCTTCCTACCATCCTGTTCGTCCAGTCTTGAGGAGACAAAATCATATCTGATCTTGTAAATCCTCCAACCCTACCGGCACATGAACTTGGTCTTCGAAAACGTGGGTGAATTATTGGCGAAACTATAAAGGAGTAATTGCAACGCAAAGCCTCTGTTAAACATGCTTGTAAATCTGGAATAGATGTATATTCTAAGCCGCAAGAAATTTCTTGTTGCGACATAGCGAAGTACTTCCTCCTCGCTGGAGTCTAACGAAAAATCAAAGAAATCAAATCAAAACGCTGTTAAAATCTTGACTTGTACGAAATAACACTTTTTAATCTGTTGCGGATATTGAGTGTTGCCGGTTTTAATCATATATAGAATATTAACTAGCTGTTGCCACAGAGGAATAAGCTCTACAGTTGACATAGCTGGACTCGCCCTTCTGCCAAAGTAGTAAAGACGCCAGCACATCAAGTTACTACATTCCGTCAAACTTCTTTTAGATTTTAAACTTAATAGCTAAAGCATTAGGTTCAAGGTTGAAATATTAGAAACTAGTTGAGTCGCCGACAGCCTAGAGCATTTATACCTGGAGCATGCAAGAAACGTATCGCCAAAAAACTTTGTCTGCCACTTTTTGTGGAAGGAGGCCTCCCCCATATCCTTCCAGGACTCCAGGTACACTTATCTTGCGCCACCTCGTACCCGCCTTCGTGATGCTCGTCTAGATCATCTCTCCACCTCTTTCTAGGCCGGCCTCGGCGGCACCGTCCATCCTCAGGCACCCATCGCGTTGAGACCTTTGCCCAGCGGTCGTTATGCATGCGGCTCACGTGACACGTGCCCAATCCCATTTGAGCCTGGCAGCCTTTTTGCCTACGTCAATAATTCCTGTTTTTGAGCGCAGCGTTGTATTCCGTTTTTTATCTGCTCTCTTTACACCCAAGATGCTGTGCTCCATTGCTCTTTGGCAGACTCCAAGGCGGAACTTATATTATTTTTAAATTAATATATATTTTATAAAAAAATATCGAGCATTGACTGATATTGATAAGGTATAAGCCATCGCAAAATAAATCACGACAACGTGTGAATAGTGTCATCAAAAGTTTGGCGGGTGCACTATGTTGATCGTGTTACGTCCCCCTTAAGATTGCAGTTCTCTCTTACTTCTTTTATCTATGCCAGGCATATGACAATGGAGCCATACCATAGAAGAGTCATCCTGACTATTCCTGACATAACGTGACATTACTGACATTATTATCAATGAAATGTCAATGCTAATATTGTGTTTTCTGTTTTTATCAGTCGCAAAATCATTACAGTTTATGAATTTGTGAGTGAATGTAAACAGGTTTCATTCTATGACTACAAATTAATAATCTCATTGTACAGTAACAAGCAAAACAGATTTCCTTGTTCAAAAACTACATGATTTTATAATGCTCTATAATGGATGAAAACCCATTGCGAATTAGCCCAACACCATCGCCAACAAACAATGGCGAGGATTTAAATAAAGGCGGGAGACCTGCTTTGGGAAGTATTGTAAAATTTGGTCCACAACCACGATCCATAGTAGCTCAGATGCTGTCTGATCTGAAAACCAAAGCTATTGTTATTGAAGATGACCCTCTGACTGATGGTCCCACAAGCCAAACTGAGCAATCACAAGAATTTGTAGAAACAAATTTATATGAAGTGCTTGTGTGTCAAACTTGCTCATATCGGTAACTTGTTTATTCCTACTTGTGTTAATGTTCGTGTAAAAAAAACAACCAGTTTTACCATAGAGGTAAACTTGATTGTTTTTTTACATTAACATATGTATTGTTTTCCAGGAGCTGTAGTATTGCAGAACACAAAAAGCATCAATCTTCACATCAGCAACTTTTGTGTGACTTTCCCAACTGTAGTTATTCTTGTAAATTGTCATCAAACCTCATAAAACACAAAAGGGTGCACACAAATGAAAAGCCCTATCTTTGTGAAAAATGTTCCTTTAGAACAAATTTTGTGAATTCTTTGAAAACTCACAAAAGGATACATACAGCTGAGAGACCATATCAATGTGACCATTGTAGCTATAAATGTAACAGTAGTTCAAATCTTAAAAAGCACTGTCACCTGAGGCATTCTGATAGAAATAAATGCAAATATGAGTGATCTACTAAACTGTCCATAAATTGTGAATAAAGACTCTTTATTTATTTGATTTGAAATATGTATTTAAAACATTGTAGTCTAATAAATAATTACCTGTATAAGTTAAGTGAAAAATAAACAAAATCATGTCCAAAGCATTATATTTTTTACATTTACCTAAGTATATAGATGTATGATCCTAAAAAGTATATAATAACTGGTATAAATGTTGCCCAAAGTACTTATAACAAGGCTTTCCTCTTAAAACATGATAATATTCCATGATACTTGTAAAATATTTTGAGCTCAAATATCGAGGTTACATGAATAAAAATAAAATCAAGAAAATAATACTAGTCTGGCTCACAATTCATAGGTATTTGTATATCAGTGGCAATGTTCTGTAAAGTCCACTACAACAGATTCACGCCATCCAAAGAGGAAGTAACCAGTTGCTGATCCCAGGACCACTGCAGCACATAACCATGTGTTGTACGTCATAAACACCAGCATCAGCATATAACTCACTAAAACTTGCATTCCATGAAGAACTGTCTGCCACGCATGCGCTGTGCTCAACATAGTAGGACTGAAATAATAAATAAAAAGGTTATATATCTACATATGAATAGAACTAAAGCTACATACTTATTATTGGTTCAAGTGTTTTAAGTACTTACATATTTCTTTCAAGGACATGGGGCACCGGCCTTAAAAAGAACACACATATTTGTTAGTAAAAAAAGATTACAAGTTAATCAAACCCAACAATAGTCAGAGCGTTTACGACTTACGGCATTACATACAAACTTTCAAGTCCTTTTTTTTTTCGAAATGACTGAACCGATTTTAATAAAACTTCATACGCATTTGCAGGATACATAAGTCTAAAAAGTTATCAGAGATCAACATTTTCGAAAAATAGTGTTACAGCTAATTTAATTAATTAGACCGATTAGAAACAGAAATTTTCAACTATCTTTTTTTAAAGACATCTCGTGCGTATCAAGTTTCATTAAAATCGGTTCAGTTATTTCGAAAAAAAAAGGCCTTGAAAGTTTGTATGAAATGTCATAAGTCGTAAACGATCGTAAGTATGAAGTTTACATGAACATATTTTTTCCTGTAAATAATAATTAAGGAAAAATGGTTTAGTTTAAATAAAGTAACTAAGCTGGTATTAGTACAGGCTGTAATGAAACTAGGATGAACGAGAAAAATCGCAACCCTTTTCCTTTAAGTTACCGAGAACACTATCAAAGTATGGATAATTTTACATTCAACAGGCTCAGTTTTGTTAAAGGAACAATCATGTTACGAAAAACAAAAAATTGCATTTTCCATTTTTGGAAAAGTCTCTGATTTGGCCAGACTTGATGTAAAACAAATATGTTTTGCAGAATAGGAAAAACAGTCGTATCGTATTATTGCAATAAGGATAGAGTTGCGGCTTGCAGGTAAGGTTTGTAAATGCCAGAAACGCAATCGGGGGCACTCCACGCCAAGCCACAGTTTCACCGCAAATACCTACAGAAAGAATAGGGATTCCAATTTTCGTGTTATAGTGCACCGCACATTTTTTGTCACATATTAATTTTAATTCAAAAAGTTAAATACGGTAAATTAATATTATAACACATTATTTAATTTTCTTAGATTTTCGTAGTAGCCTAGAAGTCATTACTTAGTGTTAATTTAAATTAATTTTGGCACAAAAACTACCTACATAGAAACTTTTCCAAAAAATCAAAAGTGATGTTTCGTTTAAAATTGTTCCTTCAACCACTTCGATCTATTTAATATTCAGCCCAGAAGTCTCATCTCAAAAAATCATCAGTTGTGTTCAAGAATTAAATAAGCTGGAACTATGCGTTAGGGATATACATATAATAAAAAAACTGATCTATTGTAAATCTCTAACAGATGGCTAACTTCATGCTTCATTAGAAAGTTTAAAAACATCGTAAAACAAACCATGTAATTTCTAATTTCTACGCATTAGAACGATAACTTGCTGTGCTTCGATACGGTATTTAAGTCTAGTTAAATATGTTTACGTAAAGCAAGCAGCAGAAACAAGCGTATCTAATTGATGTTATCTTAGAATTTGTTCAACATGGTGATTCATAAAGCAAACTATCAAACGGCACCCCTTTTGCGTACTACAGATTTTGTCACATTGCCAAGAATTATGAAGAAAAGTCATAGACCAATGTTTCTTTTTTTGGGAAATTGATCTGCTCGTCAAACAACGTAATAAATGCGTTGCGTTGATTTTGACTATTAAACAATTTTTTTTATGGTAGCAATGTGGGTAATAATTGTAAGTGGGTTACGCAACTACCGGGTACAACGGGGTGAATCGAGACAGTATATTTGTAATCAAGTTCTCGAAAACGGTTCCAATATGGCTTTACGGCGAAAAAACGATCTAGCTAGGTCTCATATCTGGGAAAATTCGTTTTCTTTATTTTCATCCGAGCAGAGCTCGGTTGCCCAGGTATTTAATTTTATTATACGATACCAACAAGTATATTTATTTATTTATTTAGAGACCTGGTTGGCAACATTCCACATTAATTCAATGTTAAAATCCCATTCAAAATTTTGTCTCGATTCATCCCTGCGTTCTATTCTCCCCGTTGTATGGTATCCTGCAAGTTAGTAGATATAAGGGCTTTTTATTGTCATGCGGATTTGTTTACGATAGGGCTTATCCCGCATGCGTGATCTTAAAAGTAACTGTAAAAAAGGCTCAATTTACACCGCCGCGGAATGGAATGGAAGCGACTTTTTGCAACGAAATTCTACATAGCATAATGAATTTTATTTCAATTGTATAACATACAAACTAAATACGAGCCCAAAAAAAAGGTCACGCGTCGTCCGGGGAATCCTCGCGCATTCTCGAGAATTCCTCTAGCTACTGTCGGTGCCGTCTGTGGAATCCGCGGGAAGTGCAGCAGTCACAGTACTCACAGTAGTACGGTGCTAACAACTGAACGTCCTTCTTCTCGCGACTTGGAGGTGAATCGGTTCCATTCCAATACATTCCGCGGCGGTGTAAATTGAGCTTAAGGGTTGCGCCACATCTATCTGCACAGAATCACATTTTTCCATGCTCCTATCCATTTCCGTCGCACAGAACCGTCATTTGCTAGAGCGAGAAACAGAGCGCGCTGCCGAGCACATCGGCGATGCTGCCGCGTGCGACAGCGCTCCAGTTCTAGCAAATGACGGTTCTGAGCGACAGAAAAGGATAGAAGCATGGCTAAATGCGATTCCATGCTAATAGAGGTGGCGCAGCACTAAAGGGTGCATTACGAGTAACGCAGTCCCGCTTGCACGAGCAAACCTGCATAACACTAAAAACGACCTAATGAATTAAAACAAATTGCAAACCCAAATTAGGACCTAAGTGAGTTGACTCTCATAGGTAGGTACTAGGTACCATAAAAGACAATGGTGGTTGACTACTTTTCAACCTTATCACTCAGAGCATAAAAGTGAGAAGTGGTCAACCACCATTGTCCATGGTAGTACATAATGTTACATGATACCTACATATTATTTGAAAATATTTTTTGTCACACGACATAACATGTTTTTTCTCAAATAAATAAATAATGTTACTCACTGTATAACTTGCGGCTCATCTGGGGTACATTGATTTGAGATGCCTTTGTCTGGTGGTGCAACTGCACAGTACTGGAGCCCCGTATACGTTTTCCACAACAGATGTTTTCTGTAGTATTTTAGGCTGAAACAACAAATAGTTTAAATATAGTTTAGAATAATTAAATTATTATGTTGTGGCATCGATATTTATTATGCTGCGGTTGTTTTTATATTTCAGAATGAATAATTTTAAATTATGATAATTATTTAAAATGTAGGAATCTAGCTATATAAGTAGTTAAGAAGCTAATATGGACAAAGGTAATACGATGCGCACCTACAGTGATACCTGTCATAGCAATGCACATATGATTATTACTAAAAATCAGTTTATGAATATTTTTATTTAATTTTATATTGTATTTTTATTAGGAAATATAAGAAATTTAGAACTTGCTGAAGGAGAATGATCAATATTAGTAGAACTTATTTATAACAGATTCAGTAGAAGTAAAATACAAGCCTTGGTAATGATGGAAAAACAAAACCACAGGGATGGTAGGGATAAAATGTACGGTATACCTCTCCCTAATCTTTAAGTTTGCCCAAACAAATACAAAGTTTATAATATATGCTTAAAAACAAGGATGGTTAAACATAAATCTTACCCTTCATATAATAAAGCCATTAAGAATACTGCAAGGAAAGATCCAACGAATTCTCCTATGTCTGTTACTTTCCACCAAGAAAAGAGAATGACTTCATCGAAACCCCCGTGAAACTAAAAATAAAATAATACAGATTTATAATAAAAATATTTTGTTTTTCATTTTAAATTAGCAACATGCTTACTACTACAGTAGGTACGCGGTCATTAATAACTAATGAAACTTGAGTTTAAGAGAAAATTGTCTGGTGGAATAAATAACCACCTCCTTTTTTAGAAGTCGGTTAAAAACAAGTTCGGCTTTGTAGAGAGCGCTCTGTCACTCGGGAGACAATCTCTTTCTAAAGCTCTCTGTGCCTTATCACCTAGTGGCGGCCTAGTGGCCAACAATACGGCAAGCCCATAAGGCAAGCAGACTGTTCAGGAGAAGAGTAGTAGGTTATAAGGGCAAGCCAAGCTTTTAGGCTTGTATGAAAGTAACGCCACTATTATCACCATATAGGTATTTTAACGGGACCTTAACATAGGTAGGTATTCAGATCAAGGACAAGTTCAAGCGAAGGTTTCTCAAAAATTAATGCTGTGGATGATGATGGTAAGCGATTTGGCACATAGCAAAGGAAAAAGAGCCTAGCACGTATTGTTAAATTGCAAGAATAATATTAATGTAAGTAAGTATGCCATTAAAGCTTTTTCAGCTGCATCCGGTTAGACTCGAAGTCGGCCCCAACATATTTGGGAAAAGGCAAACTTCGCCAGTTCCTGCCGAGATTCTGGCTTCAGGCTCTTTGTGGGCATTCGTTTATAAATACGTGCCTAGTAAAAAAGAGCAGGTTGTTGAAAGAAAAATAAATAATATTATTATTACAGTCATGGCCATATCATGACCTCCAGCGTGAGCTCCATGTCCTTCATGGCCATGACCCGCGTGTCCTTCATGCATCTCGTGTCCTTGGTGAGCATGTGCTCTTAAATCTGATCTGTAATCTAAACTGTCTTCACTGGCATTAAAGGTGTTCTGAAAGGAGAATAAATCATTAGGTCCATTATTGCAACAAAAATTGTTGCTGTAGTAAGTTTTTGAAGTTGGGTCTTATCCCGGATACATTTAGAAATCGTAACAAAGTGGTAGCCCCAAAGCTACTTTAAATACCTACTTTATACCTTTGTCTGTTGCAACTCCATGCGAATAAATAATAAACAATAAAACGTCAATATATCGAGTTAACGTCTAAATGACTCAATGAGTTCGCGTATGCACTATGAGAAAGTCAAGTATCGTATTGATAAACAACTGTAGGTATGTGTATGTACCAGCTGAGCCGTGCGCGCTTTGCACGTTTGTATTCAAATTATAATCAAGGGTCTGCGGTTTTCAGTGCCAAAGAAATATCAACATTGTATAGGTTGCAATAAAGTCGAAAATAATGAATAACCTTAACAGTTAAAGGTTACGGAATGGAAGTTTATTCATTTTTCAATAAACGAAAGGTTTGCTAAAGTGAAAACCTTCTTGCTCTACTCTCGCCAGTCTTCGTCGAAGCTGCGAGTGTTCTCTCTTCTAGCCGTGATTCACTCCATGATCGGAAGTGAGGGCTGGTGGGATGCCGTCGTCGCTTAAGAGCAGCCGAGCTCGAAGAGCGCTTAACGATATCCGGCCACAATAATGGCGCGATTACACGTGGTGGTTAGCCTGTATTCGTGTGCTTGAAAGACTTTACTCCAATTCTACATTTATTACACTACGACTAGTTTGAATGAAGTCCGACCATGAAACCGAACAAGTTTGACCCAAGACGGGCGTATTCGAGCCCGCCCATTTACAATTGGTCCTTTGTCCGAATTCCATAGGCCAGGGGTTCTTAAAGTGTGCGCCGTAGAGAGTACAGAGGGACGCCGTGACGCGCTCCTTTCCATGCACAAGATCTACCAGAATTTACTTCGCAAGAAGAAGAGAGTCAAGTGGTCCGGTTTAGTTGACTTTGGATATCGGTCCAAATGAATAAATCCAACTTTAAGTTAAAAAGCTCTAAGAACTGTCATTCCCTTTGCAACATCTTATTCACGTGAAGCTGGTTTTTCAGCTGTCGCTGTAATTAAGAGCAAATATTGCGCAAAGATCAATGTCGTGCAAGAAATGAGAGCAGCAGTTTCAATCCTTACCAACGCCACGCTTTGAAAAAATGAGTGGAGATCACCAAGCTCTCACATAATAATAAATGGATTCTTGGCATTGTGTGATAATAGACATAAAAACTCAGGTTCATATTGTGAATATTTTAATTTTTGTGCCAATCTATTTAGTATCTTTGTTTCCAATTTCGACTAGCAAAGGCGCCGAGACAAAATATTAAACCTGAAATTGCGCCTCGAACTGAAAAGTTTGGGAAGCGCTGCCATAGGCAATCGCATTCGGGCGAACGACCAAGTTTAATCGCGCCATAAGACGGGACTTGCGGGCAGTGATCTTGGGGATGAGTCATTAAGTACGGGTCCGTTCTCTCCAAACCGGAATATATTTTAACGCAGGTAGTTACAACAGTGTCCGTTTATAATACCTTGCGCGACCTTCAAGGTTCCGTCGAATTGTACCTATTACCTTTGCGCAAAGAGTGTGAATGGCCACTATTGAAGGTCAATGAGCGTTTTATGTATGTAATTGTAAGCAAGGCATACTGATAAAAGCAAGTTTTACTGAACTAATTAATAATGCTTATTTTTATGGTACATCGAGATTTAGAAAAACTTCGAAGTATTATACGTAGAGGATCATCATCTCTGCCAATCATTCTAGGAGTTTCTTTCTTAAATGCGATGTGCCATAAAATGTCCCAAGTACTGTAGTATAAGTTCTTTGACTTGGGCATGATTTATGTTGTGTGATAAAATCATTCTAGTTTTTTTTATTTGGTAAAAACTTGTATTTGTAACACACACTATAACATAAAAATAATTTTGATAAAAATCGAATCGCTTTTGAAATGTGGCATTTATTCACATTTTTTAATGTAGAATACATTAAACATTTGCTTTTATTTCAATTTTGAAGTTCAATAGTAACACAGCCGACATCTCTCTGTTTTTCACAAGGGATTAAGCAGTGGCGACTATTTCACTAATGTTTTAAATTACATATTCCGCACGCAAAATACACGCTTTGACGTGGAGTTGCGGAAACCAGCCCGTTATACAATACGATACAATACAAATTACATATTGCATAATTCTAATTAATCACTTATTTGGTACACATTATAAAATGTGCCAGAAAATAGATAGGGTACAAAACAAAAAAATAGCTTACTTGAATAATATCATTCTGAAATGTACCATTCATAGGCATGTCATGGTCAGATGCTGGCATCATGTGGTCCATATGGTTCATATGATGCTCACCATGCTCATGATGACCCATACTCATATGATCCATTTCTGCAACAAAAAAAAACATTATAAATAATACTTTTGAGATAGTACAATACAACTTTATAACAATTTCTAAGAATTGAATAATGATTTTTAAAGAGCATAGTGAATAAAAACCAATTTCATTGACATCTTCAGTGACCTGGTGGGTTCACTCAAGTTGCACTTTTGATGCCGGGAACCCACCTGGAGGGTCCACTACTCCACTCGCAATATGTATGGTGGGATGGCACAAGTGCTCTATGAAACAGGATTGGACACAATTGTGTAAAACATATGAGAAACACACTTTTACAAGAATCATTGGTGCTATGGTTTCTTCCGAGATAACTGTTACTGCAGATAAGTTTGTCATAAAATTATAAGCCTACTAGCTGTACTCGGCATGCATTGCAATGCAATTTTTTCTACCTAGTACTACCTCCTTGTATTTTTTAACTACTACCTACTACCTACCTACTAACTACCTACTACATTATAAACCATCCCTGACCTATGTAGAACAACTATGCAAATTTGCATCAAAATCGGTCAAGCCGTTCCTGAGTTTTAGCGAGACTAACGAACAGCAATTGATTTTTATATATATAGATAGATAGATTCACTAGCTGTTTTAATTTTAAGAATGATTCAAAATAGATCAAACCACTTGTTGAATAAACTATAAGATGTTTTAAAATTGTGCTAGTAAACTGCTAAAGCAATGCTTAGTTTATAAAACAGCTAAGAGATTAAACCAAAAACAAACCATGTTATGTTACAGTCAAATGATTAGCTCAGGCTCAAAACAGACATAAGAATAAGTTTATTGAGTATATTAATAGAGTAAATATGAATGTGTGCATACAATGTTTGTACAGAGCACACTACTTTAATTTTAATACTTCATGATAGGTACCTCAAACTCATTATCTATCATTTTGTGATAGCGCACAATACAAATACACATACAAAGTTATACAGCACTGAATCACTCCAGATTTCATTTTTTAACTGCTTAATAACTAATATTAACAAGATAAGGCTTTTCCCCAGAAAATATTTAGTTTATAATTATACAAAATAAGATATAAAAAAGTAATGTATGTAACTATTTGGAACATTTAGCCAAAATTATATCCGTAGTGATAGTGAAAGTAGATACATGGTTACATTAATTTAGAAAGTATCTTTTACCATTCACTGGTTCACTCACAGACAATAATTAATGAACAGTAAATGTAGAAACTGGGGCAATTTTAGTGAGAATTTGTTTTAAAACCCACAAGACATTGAGTGCTAAACCAATATTCATTCACACCTGTGTACTCTCTCACAGGCTATATTATTGAATTCAATAGAGCGAGACCTTGTAATCTGGTAGAATGTAATAAAAACAAAATAATCCATAGATAGCACAAAAGTGAACAGCATGCAGCAATAGATTAAACATTTATGTTAATAGCTAGGGATATCTCATAAAGAAGACGTTTAGTTTCTATTATAAGACAGTGTAAGAAACATTGAAACATTTACATAATTATTAACACAAGCACTTACTCGATTTAAAACTTTAACGTGGCACTTATTAGTAAACGAATTTAAAAATAAATCAACTGAATTAGACCAAGTATTATAGTTCTATGTAATACAGATAGTAATTTTAAGTAATTTCATAGTGTACGAGCTCACCAAAAATCTCAAACTATTGGCAAAGCAAACTGCTGCGATCTGTCTTCTGACCACTGACCTGTGCTGTCAACTGGTCATGTCACGCAAAACCGTCATTAGTCAAAGTCAACTTGAAAGTGTCAATCATCTAGTGTCAACATCTAGAAGCATGGAATTATGATGTTCGTAAATATCGTTTAGTAAAACTTCTTACTGTAGCGCTTCATGCCTCTTTACGTTACACGTCTGCATGAGGGTTGTTGCCAAACATTTTCGAAGCTGTCGGTGGAAATTTTAAAGAACAAACAAGACGGCTACATTAGGTCCAAATAAGATCACGCGCCAATAAAACCATGCAGCGCTTTAGAAGAATGTTCACTAACCACGTCAAATCAGTGTACGAATGTGATATTCGGACATCGGTAACGTGTATCTGTAGGTCATGAAGCCGCTACATAATCATGTTATGTATCTAAATTAAGTCAGGCGGTAAACATCAAGAATGCTTCAGAGTCAGAGGTGAATATAACTTTAGTGACAGTATCCAAATTCCAATAGCAATAAAATACATAATTTTACCAGATACACTTCACATCAAAGCGTCATTACCGTGGAACTAATAAGTACTAAAGTCGCACATAATATATTGTTTTTTTCAGATGATTTAGAATAGAATGAAGCAGAACAATAATGCTATCGAGCACTGACTTATAAGCTTATGGACTGGGCATACCTACAGAATTAGCGTGACTACAAAAATCTGGCGCACAAAATGGCCGCCATTTTCATTCACATCTTTCAAGAAAACAAAAAATAAATTTCCGCATAACCGTTTGATAGCAGATCAACCACAACACTCAGTGCAAAATATGGCAAAGTAGTCACTCATGGATGAGCTTAATCATCATTATCATCTTCCTGCCCTTATCCCATGTTACTTGGGGCCGGCGCAACATGAAGCTTAAAGGTGAACGCAGACTTGGCCGCACCGCACGCGCCGTAGTCGCCGCAGTCATCGCATTTTTTAATGGCCTCGCACATTTGTCCACGCCGCAGTCACCGCAGTCGTTCGCCGACTTGGCCGCACCGCACGCACCGCAGTCGCCGCAGTCATCGCTTTTGTTAACAAGTGCGCACGCACATCCGTGCCGCCCGCATCGGACGCTGCGCCCACGCCGCGCCAGGCGCAGCGTCCGATGCGTTGGTGACGTCATCAGCTACGGGTTAAGGAGTTTGGCTTCTTCAGGTACTGCGGTGACTGCGGCGCGGGTGGGTGTGCGAGGTTGCATAGAATTTCATATAAAGAATTCGAATGCCGCGACTGCGGCGCGTGCGGTGCGGCCAGGTCTGCGTTCACCTTAAGACGACACGAAATTTGGAAGGGAGGTTTATTCTTTGGAATGCAATACCATAATGAAATAACTTAATACAATTATTAGTGAAAAATAACGAAAGAAAATTAAGCGCATAGAGCATTTATAACTGGAGCACGCAAGCAACGAATCACCGCACGTAGGAGTATTTCCATGAGAAATCCGGTCAAAATGATTTAATGGCATATTTAATACTAAAACATGGTAACATGATTTAATAAAATCTTCAATGATAATAAAAAGTACATTCATCGCAAAAAAAGGTACTCAAAAAGTTAGTTATTCCCACAAGTTCACATTCACATTCAAGAAAATGTTTCTTCTATTTTCTTTCCCTTCAATTCTTTCAGGATAGTTTCAGAAGAATCAACTAGGAAAAAAAAAGAAAAAATTACGATGTTGAAATAATTCAAGTTTTTATATTCATTAACTTCAAATGGATAAAAAACAAAATGGCAGAAGGCGGAAACTTTTGTTGTGATACATGATTGGCTATAGCCTAAATTTCATGTCTTTAAAAGAAATTTAGATTGAAGACCAGACATTAAAACAAAAAAACTATTATGTATAAAAAAATTGTAAATAAAATACATACCTACCTTAATCATCATCATCATCTCAACCGAAAGTCCACTGCTGGACATAGGCGTCCCCCAAGTGGCGCCACATTTACCGGTCTCTAGTGATGGCTAACTAGTGAACTAGAATATTAATAATGAATTGCAATTAAAACACTGAATTTGATGTTGTAACCGTTTTAGGTGTAAAAAAGGCATTTTGAAAGTTTCCAAATACTTTTTTTCCATGTAAAACTAAATATTCGGTGTTACGATTTTAATTTTTGCATTTCATAATCAATATTTTAGTTCACTAGTTAGCCTTATTTCTTATTTCTTTACAGTAATATTGCCAAATTAATCAACACAGCGAAATATTTGACTGCTATTTACGACGTTGCCCATTTTCTGTATAAACGCTCTTAAACATAACTCGTAAACGTATAATAGAAACAGAAAACAATAAAATAGTATTTCAAATATGGAACCTTCCACTTCAATAAATATTTTTTCTGTAGTCAACCACACGAAAACACAATAGTAAGAGAACTAAACAACACTAATAAAAGCGTCGCGAACGTAGATGTGCGATTGCAACAATAACAGAGTTCCGACTGACTTTACAACAATAAGCAATTGCAAGTAGCAGTTTTATGGCTGCCAAGCGGCCAGTTGTGAGACTGGTTATCTAACTTGAACAAAAAATGGTTTAAAGGATTTTTTGAGTACCTTATTTTTTTGACTTTTGACCGGTCATGCAAACACTCGTCTGTGCACCGAACAAAATTTTGTGCCACTTTTTGCGGCAGGCGAGGTAAACACATACAGCACACCACAGGAATTTAACGTTCACACACAGAGACATGCATCCTATTGCTACAAACGCACACGGAGCAAACACAACCACACAATAAAGAAAAAAAAAAACGTTTTAAAAAGAGAAAAGAGAAGAGAAAAGAAAAGAAACTCACACACATTAACAGAGTGTGAGGCACAAATTTGAAGTGGCAGATCGTTTTTCACAACAGGAAACTGTACAATTGACCATTTTGAGAGAGCATTTTTTTCAATACTGTTAAGTCGTATTATAATTAATTATTATGTAAGTAAATATTAGTCACTAAATGTATCAAGAAGCACTTGCACTTGTGAATTTATTAGGTTTAAAGGCCGGGTCACACCTGATGCGTGGCGTGACGTGTGCGTGACGTGCACGTACCATACGTGTACGGATCCGGTGTGTTTCGGCTTTAAATGTTTTTAATGGTTTATTAATTAATTCTATGTTAGTAATCATGTAATACTAAATTATTAGTCATTCAAGTTTGCAGATGTATTTAAACTGATTAATTCATCATTTGTTGATCACTTTTTAGCTAATGGTTCTCCAATGCGAGTGTTGGGGCAAATTGCTATAAGAATCGCTTCTTCCGCCATTTACAGACAGTCGCCGTGGAACCCTAAGGGAACTAAAAACTGTGAATTTGTGTTGTAGTGAAATCGACATTCAGTGAATTTGTTGTAAGTGAAATAACAAACCATTATTTTTTGATTATCGTGTATCGTGTTTTATTCCACATTTTCTTGTCACGTTCACGGCTCGGACAAACGTAAGCAAACGCATTTATAATTCTTTTTGGGTTTGAGTAACCTAATCATGAGCTTTTTATTTATTTTTTTCCTTTCCTGATCATGGCATACGTGATGTTTTTAATCATTATTCCAATATAAATATTGAAATGGAACACGTTTAAAGAAATACAGTGTAAACAACGTTTCTTTTAGATTTATCTTTATTTCTGGTTGGTAAAAGATTACTTTATTTTGTTCTAAAAGGAATAGATACTAGATAATAGTTGATTGAGAGATAATTATCAACTATCAGGTTAATCATTGGTAGATTTGTAAAGGTTTGGTTGACGGGAAAAAAAGGCTTTAAAGGTTCCTTAAAACTATTTTTTTTTAATTATTTGCATAGGTCTCCCTACTTGCATTTTTCAATTTTGGGTGGGTAGCTTAATAACGGGTGTTAAAGGGATCGTAGCGAAACAGAATGTCACGTGTTCATGTGACATGTCCTGGGATCAATTTTGTTTCATATATTGAAGGTTAAAGTTTCAACTTTTCTGTTTTTCAACGCACCATCAACAAAATATTAATGGAAACCAAAATAAAATATGCGATTATATACATGGGCCATTCTCAAAATGTGACTCGAAATTATTTAAAAAAAATGTTTTTTGATATGATAAAAAGTGGTCTCAAATGAAAGGTACTATATCCTACAACGTGTATCAAGCACGAGCCGAGCTATTTTCATTGTCGTTTTCGCGAAAAAAAGGAAAAATGAAAACTCACCTCCACGGAAATCCATGGCAGTGACATAATTATACATTTTTTATGAAGTAATGTTGAATAAAACACATTTTTATCATCTTTATTTATGTAATCATTTCGTTATTTATTAAACTTTTGCTTTTCTTTAGGTGGTAAAACTTATTACCTACGTATAATTAGCTTTTTATAGGAACATAAATCAACTCTCTAATCAGTTCTTAATAACAGGTTTCAGAAATCACATATTTTGATAATAATAATTACTCTTAATCCACATTACTTACTTAACGCTTAATTAGCATCACTGCTTTGCAAAATTCTTAAAAAAAACTCCTTGAATCCATGGAATCAACTTGGGTGATATCCATGGAAGTGAGATTTTAAACGTAAATGCCGTTTTTTGATAACCTCAATTTCTGATTATAGAATACGATGATACAATTAGATAACTGTTACAATAGGTCATTATTTTATAATATCTGATAGACATTATTTAAATAAATACTCTCTCATACGTAATCCACAAAAGTGCACAACAAACATAAAACACTTCGGAAGAGCCCATCGGAACTGTTATTCGGATTTAATGTGACCAGCAGAACAGAAGGTAAGTTACGTCGAAATTATCAAAGAAACTCTCAATATTACTCCTGCGGAAGACTTAGACGCGCTAAGACAAAAAGTAGGCGAACAAATAAGAAAGCAACAGGTATAAGTCCCGTCAAGTAAAAAGAACGCTGAGTGACAGTGGAGGGGCTGTGTTTGCGGACGTTATACAGTCACGTCCTAAACTACTAAGTACTTTTGTAATATAAGTATAATTGTTTCATTGTAGAATCGTAATAGGTACTTTACTAGCTACTTAGTACTTTGGAAAAGGCTGGAATAAAAAAATTGAGAAAGTTTATTTGAGCGTTCAGCGTTCTTTTTACGTGACGTGACCTATAAGAGACGCTAATTATAATAAACAAAGGAAACCTCCGACTCAGTATAAAGAGGGCGACTTGGTAAGAGAGTGGAAAGACAGGTGCCGCAAGAAGTGTAACGATGATGATGTGAGTGTGTGTGTTGGTGATGTGATGTGTAATGTGATGATGTGTGCGTTGATGTAAGTGGCAGAAGCTTACTGTCAAGTAACAGGGTCCCTATCGCGTAATAAAAACACTCCCAAATGATAGGTCCCTGGTTGAGGCTACACCTCTGACACATGACAAAATGTGAAAATATTGTAGCAATCGATAAGATTCAACCTTGGATGAATTTCACTAGAGTCTTGGAATCCGATTCATCTGGGAATGATTGCACCAGTGATGACGAGCAAGTGTGTGTCCAAAAGAAGGAATAGGTAACTAAAATATTTAACTATTAATTTATAATGATTTGTGATTTTAAGGTTTTGTAAGGCCTTCAGCCAGGGCAAAAAACTTACAAACTAAGTGACTACACGCTAATTACCCTGTGGGGTACGAGCCTTGGCTTAGCGCGTCCTTAGGGGAGGATAGCAAAGGGACAGGCTGAATCGGAACCAATGGCGGCTGTCTACGAATGAACTAGTTTAGTATAGGTTCTATGT
The DNA here is from genome assembly GCA_905220335.1 of Noctua pronuba. Taxonomy (NCBI): domain Eukaryota; kingdom Metazoa; phylum Arthropoda; class Insecta; order Lepidoptera; family Noctuidae; genus Noctua; species Noctua pronuba. Next base: position 7,204,161 of record LR999894.1, read on the forward strand.
TTTTTTGGCAATTTATTTTGCCTGAGGGCTATGCGAACTCTAGAGCTTATTCTTCTATGAGTTAGTCGATGGTAGCAGGTTTGCCACCATTTTTTTGAAAAATATTTGTTTATCTAGTTTTGGGGGAAATGCAGGGGAAAATAAAGTAATAGTTAATTTTTTTATCGTTATATATTTTTCCATGTATATTTGTTATTGCTCTGCGCTTTGGCCATTAATGATCTATTAGGTACTCTTAAAATAATTATAGGAATCTGAGCAATTTGGATTCATATTATAGCTTTTTACCTTTTTTTTGCTTTTTTTGGGTGACATGCCAAAATCATTATCGCTTTCCGTTTTTTTTTTATTTTAACAGCAGAAAATGAACACATATTATCAAAATCGGGCAGCATTCATTGACAATTTTTTGCCAGTTTGATAGTTGACGTTTTGTTGCCGCGAATGAGTTTCGTTCTGAAATTCCCCGTGCTGCGCTACGGGTGCGTTCCAGACCAGTCACAGATTATTTAAAAGTACCGCGACAGTTGAATTAAGGATAAAAATATGTTATTTCTCGTACAATATTATTCTTCTATAATATATAGTACAATTGACTGAAATATAGCACGATACTATCTATATATTATAGTACGGGTGGCAACCTATAGTCTGTTTTTTAATCCCTGAGACTAAATTGACAAGTACAAATGGCAAACTGACATAGATTTCAATAGCATTTAAGTCAGTTTTGACATTTTCACTTGTCAATTTAGTCTCCGTGATTAAAAAGCAGACTTTAGTTGGCACTCCCAATTTAACCGAGGGATGGAAAAAAAATTCAATGTATGTATGTATGTACATGAGCATACGGAATATTGACACTGACACGTTGACCCTAATTTCAAACAATAGTTTTTGCGTTTAAAAAATAACTGGTTTTAACTAAAAGTTGTTTGAGAGACAGAAAACTAGAAGCGGTTGGTCGACTCTTCACGTGACCACAGGGCGGGCCTAAGAATCAGCATTGCTATCCAACGTGACAATGCTGCCACCCTTCTGGGCACTTTTCCTGTTGGTAGCGATGTGGACGAATTTTTTAATTAATATAATTCAATCATTATTAACACAGAAGAACTCAATGTAGATCTTTTGGGGTATTGTAAGTTCCCAGTGTTCCCACCCGCGATACACTTGCATAAAAACATGTTGTTGATGATTTAAAAATATTTCAAGAGATAGAGAGAGAGACAAGAAATTGCGATTTCAAAATATTTATAAATAATAGCAATAAAAAAAGAATTGAAATCTACCATTTTCTCTCTCTCACATCTTTCTAGTATGAGACTGAAAGAAACAAAAAATAAATATTTTAATATTAAAACCCGCAGCTAGGTACGCCATTACATTTTTTTTTATTATTGCAACTTTGGATTTATGGAATCAGTTCACAAAAAAAAAAACTATATTTTCTATGCTCTATACATCCGTACAAAATCCAAAGAATCTCAAGCAGAGCTATCGTAATCAATCCTATGATTTATATGGAATCCTGAAAAATATTCATATGAGAAATTAAAATACACCCGTTTTCTACATTTTCTTATGCTGATTTTATAGAATTTTTCTTTCCAGTGCAAAATGAAAATTTTAACTATGCCTAGAGACGCTCGTCATTCTTGGGTCTTGTTTGGCCGCCATGTCTGAAGTTCGTTGTGTCTTCGGAGGTCGTGTTGTGCTACTCTTTAATGTTTATAGATTTCAGTGAATTTAGTTACTATAAGACAATGAATTTATATAAATATTAAAGAACTATGATTTAGTTTATTGTGTGGAGTGACTGTTAGACTGGAGCAAATCGATACATTTTGCGTTTGAAGAAGTTACTCTAACATCGTATTTTTAGTTCATCCGCCATATTGGCGTTAATATCTCTTCGTAAGTCTTTTTTCATAATTTTTAGCTTTACTGGTATTATTTTGATGTATTTTTCGTACTATTTTGTTGCTGTTTTTATAGGGCTGCATAATTCGTTCAAGTAGAGTGTGCATGTTGCTTGTATTGAGCAATATTTTAAACTTTTTGTTCATGGCCTCTTTCAAGCAATTTTCTCCCATTTCTAGTTACTGAAATTGAGGTATTTGTAGCGATATCTTACATAGATTATCCCTTAATTTTGACAAACGTATTGGTCACAATCAATATGTATTTGAATCAAACATTGTTTTGTAGATAGTTGTTTTATTGTACTTGATCATAATTCTTATGAAATAGATGTTAAGAAACAAAGCTGTACGTTATAATTTGTCTATTTGAACTATATTTTTCAAATATATATTCGTGCCAAATCTGTTATTTTTATTGAGGTTTCTGCCTCTGGACCTGATACCTGCTAATCTCTTGAATGTAAAGCTGAGCCCCAGAGAATGTTCTAGAACGTATATACGCCTGAAGCGTCATGCTGCTATGTATGTTGCTGATGACTCATTTTAACAGTTTAAATATTCCATATATTTCACCATTAAAAAAGCTTGATTTAGTGTTTGGTAGTAGTAGTTTACAACTTCTAATTATGAAAATATGCCTGATAAAGTTATTCACTTGCATGATGCATGGCATTTTGCAAAAGGCTACCTGAAAAGTAGGTTATATGATGCCAATAGTAAACACTTGCATTATCATTTCACTTTTGGGCAGATGATCCTTTTTACAGTTTATTCTAAAAGGTTTAGTTTATAAACACTACACATTCATTTAAAACTATGTATAATAACCAAGATAAATAAATAGAAGGTTCAGTTGTATCGGTCTCTATCTACTAACCTTGGGCACCTGAAAGGTGTTACTTACTATGGTGACGGTGAATGCAGTTTGTTTTAAAGTGTTTAGTGCTAATTACCTTTTTGTTTATTTAGACAAGTGATTGAGTTTCAACAACATGCATAATGCTTGAACCTTTCTCCCTAGCTACCACTGCTCAAGGTAGTGTTTTTTCAAACAAAAACGAAAACGTCCATATCCAAAGAGTTTACTTCAGTTCAAATTCAAAATAATACACATGAAAACTTAAATTGTTCTTTGAAATTTAAAAGAATTGCAATGTTATCAGACAATCTTATGATTAGATGAAATTGTATCATGGTGTCTTGCCCATTCATGTAAGTACATTTGGTACCTATACCAAATGTATGTATGTAGCTAAGTGAATCTTTACGGGTAAAAATTAAAGTTATCCAATTTAATTGAATTCATTGAACCTTCAGATCTACCTACTTTGAGATTGCTTTTTAATTATCTTCCTATAAATTATATAATTTTCCACTGCATGGCGTACCTTGTGTAATAGTTACTCTTACATTGCTAGGAATAAATAGAATTTTGAAAAGTTGAATATATATCATATAGTCAATTGAGGATAGAAATAGTTAATACTATGTGTATAAAACTAGCTGTACCCTGTTTCACCTGCCGCCTGGGTGGTAAGGGTCATAGCGTGATGTAAAATAGCCTATTACCTTTCTCAAGAATTGAGCTAGCAAATGTAACATTTTTTTCAAATCAGACTGGTTGTTCCAGAGATTAGCCCGATCAAAGAATACACTTCAGCTTTATTTTAATGTTATTGACACACTAGCTTATGCCTGCGGCTTCAATAATAATTATTAATGTCCCACAGCATTATAGGTACTACCCGGATAAATAGTATCCTATTTATTAATCCAGGTTTTAAACTATCTGTGTGCTTAATTTTATCTAAATCCATTCAGGAGTTTTTGCTTGAAAGAGTACCAAACATTCAACATCTATCCTCACAAACTTTCACATTTATTATATTAGTAGGATTTACAGGCTCTACCCAAATGTCTATCGGTTCATAATTAGTGTATGTATATCATTGGCCGTGCTAGGCATTTTGTAAATTGAGCTTTCAAACAAAAATCAGACTCGGCATTTTTTACACAGTAATAAAAATCATGGAAGCAACAATAATGTACCTACTGAATTTAACACAGTGGTAAATGTGCCATTGTTTTAGTCATACACAAATACTGTGGTTTTTGCACAGATGATCTGGGCCATTCGTTATATTTGATTTTGCTAAGAATAGTGCTAATCAAATATAAACAGTCATTCATTGGGCAGACCAGTGAGGAGCAAATCATTTTGTGATGACTTTGTATAATAAAACACTGATCACCAGTGACATAAAGTTCAAAGCTGTGTAAACATCATCCCAGATGTAAAACAACATTCTCACATGTACCTGTGCTGCCTAGATTGGTCTTTTTGACACTGAAAATTAGGTTTATTATGCAATATCAAAAATCCTCTGCACTGTTCTTTAATTTGCAGGGAGCCTAACATGTAGTAATAATAGTAATAGTATTTATAGACTTAAGCATATTTGCATCCGAATTTCACCTATTTTGTATTTTTTATTAATATAATGTGTATTTTGATACAGATCTGAAGACACTGCTGTTGATAAGCTGAGACCTTTGGTGCTTCAATATTCACATTTCCCTACCCTGCATTCAGATGCAAGGTAAGACATTTATTTAATCTATGGTAAAAAACAATTTATTGTAACACACAGTAACATTTAACAAATATGCAAGCTAAAAAAGACATGTGAACAATTTTAACGCCTTTGCAGATTTAATTTAATTCCTTGGTCAAAGAAATATTATGATAGAGGGGAGTTTTATAACTTTCACTATATTTCTTTCAGGTAGGATTTTTGTTTGTCTATGAATGAGATGACCTGCTTCTAGGTGCAAAGGCACCGAAATATTTTATTATGATAGAATGGTTTAGTGTTATAAGAGGATATAGCTGATGCCTCTTAGTCAGAAATTGGATGAGCCTCTTGTTACAATTGAGGTGAGAGTTCTTTGTTGAATACTCCTTACTTTTATCACATTAGGTTTTAATATCTACTACAGTTATGGTGTCACTTTGGCAGGTAGATTGCTGACTCAAGCACAATGCAGCAGGCAGTCGATCCTCTCGCTACCACCAGCACGGTAAGGTTCTTCCAAAATTGAGTATAATGTGACATACACTTAAAAGTTATTACAATAGTTACAGTGGGTTGAAAATATCACTGTCCACATACAAAACATCACTATAGACATGGTGTAAACGGACCCTTCACGAAGTCGTCAACCAAGCATTCTGTATATCAAACTAAGTAACCCTATGCAAAAATTATTGTTGGGAAACGATTTTTTTTTGGGATGAAAAATCACGTTTTACGGTAAAACGGTGTGGAGCGCACATAAAACATTGTACTGATTACATTTCATTGCAAATTTTACATTTTATTTGAAATCGGGTCATGGAGATATTTGAAGTAAAGTTAACTGATATTTCAAAAAAAACTTGTGAAAAAGTTGAAGGTATGGTCCGGACCAAAAAATGATCGAAATGACGGGGAAAACAAGTGCCGTCCGGCTTCGTTAAGGGTTTTTTTACACCCATTATAGTAGAATGGGAATTTTAAAAAAATACTGAAAAACCGGATAAGTGCGTCTTGGACCGCGCACTTGCTTCCGTAGTCGGGATGATTTTATTTACGCTTGCACAAAATTGATTTCATTGACTGCAAGGATACATTTTTGTTTCATGGTCATAATCATTCTCCCCATGACCCATATTTCGGGGTTGGCTTAGCAAGTCTGTGACAGACGATCTTATACTGCCTCCGTTATTAGAAGACTGTCCAAATGATATTTTATTTAAAAAAAGATGTTATTTTGGTCAGTGCAGAAACTATAGTAATACCACAAATGTACATTATGCAGCCAACGGCGGAGCCGGTCAATGGCGCGCCCCCTGATGAGCCGGCGCGGAGGCAGGGCAGGATGACAAATCAGCTACAATTTCTTCAAAAGAATGTGATGAAGGCAGTATGGAAGCATCAATTTGCTTGGCCTTTTCACCAACCAGTAGATGCAAAAAAATTAAACCTCCCTGTAAGTAATAATGTTTTATTTATTTATAACAAATAGGCAATGCTCATTAGTTATAAAATATAATGATTAATTTTGATGCTTTAATACACATAACTTAATTAATTTAATCTCACTATTTATATTTTAGGATTACCATAAGATAATTAAGAAACCCATGGATTTAGGAACAATAAAGAAACGACTAGAATCCAACTATTACTATTCAGCTCAGGAATGTATTCAAGATTTTAACACCATGTTCACCAACTGCTACGTCTACAATAAACCAGGCGAGGATGTGGTGGTCATGGCACAAACCTTGGAGAAATTATTCCTGAATCGGGTAAGTGAACAAAGACTCAATTTTGTATAAGTAATACTTTAGTAGTTGTCTGAAATTTATTCTTCTAAACAAAGTCGTTTCAACTGGTCTAGTACTTACTACCAAAGAAGGCTGATGAGTCTTCTTTGGGACTTTGATAACTGTTACGCATAGGAAAAGAACAGTCAATTTAGATCCTGCCTGCAGATATTCAGATTTAAACGAAAATATCCGAAATCCACAGATAGCTCAGATGGACAAGGAGGAAAAAGAGATCGAGACGCCCTCGAAGGCAGGCAAGGGCGGCGGAGTGAAAAAGCGCAACACGTCGACGCCGGGAGCGGCGGGCTTACCAGTCCCTTCAGGCGCCGTGCCCACGCCGCCCACTCCCGTGCGCGCGCCCAAGCCCGCACCGCCCGCGCCGCACCCCGCGCTCGTGGGCTCCACCAACACCACGACGACGCCCGCCATCCCCGCGCCGCCCGCGACGCCGCCCGCCACGCACACCGGCTTGCCGCAGCAGGTCCGCAGTTTTTCATATCGATCATTGTTATGATATGAGCTTTACGAAGTGGAACTTGATAAAAATATAAACGTTGGTTCTACTCAGGTGGCGACGCAGCCTTCGAGTTTCCATGTGGCCCAGCCGGCGGCTCCGCCCGTCTCTACGATACCGGCGGTAGCATTATCTCAAACGCAGCCGGCTAAGGTTAATATTACACACTTGTTCTGTTTCGTGGGATACTTGTTATTGTTATGTTACTAATTGAGTTTTTATTTTAATAGGTTAAAAAGGGTGTGAAAAGAAAAGCCGATACTACAACACCTATGGGGAGTTCTTTCGAAGGAGGATATACTACACCTACCATTGATCAACAGAGTGGTCCCAAACCTGCAAAAATTTCCACAAGGAGAGAAAGCGGTCGCCAGAAAAAGGTGTGTTGCAATATTTCATTATTGCAGAAAGCATTATTATATTATTTCTGATAAAATGTTGTACCATCCTTATCTTGTTGTATTTATAAATGTAAAAACTCTCAACAGGCGAGCAGAACAGCAGATGACAGCTTCAAAATGGGTGGATTATCTCCGAGCGGGGCGGGCGCGTCTCACCATTCCGCTATGACTCCTCAGCTGGCGAAGAGCAAAGAGAAACTTTCTGATGCTCTCAAAAGCTGTAATGAAATTTTAAAAGAACTGTTCTCTAAAAAACATTCAGTAAGTTACTTTACAAATAACTTGTATTTCTCTTTCTCTGATTCTTAATGAATCTTCTGCTACATTATTTTTTTCGACAGGGTTATGCCTGGCCGTTTTATAAACCTGTAGATGCTGAATTGCTTGGACTTCATGATTATTTTGATATTATTAAGAAACCCATGGACCTTGGCACCGTGAAACAAAAGATGGACAATAGAGCATATAAAACTGCCGCTGAATTTGCCGCCGACGTACGTCTAATATTCACAAATTGCTATAAATATAATCCGCCGGATCATGATGTCGTTGCAATGGCTCGGAAACTACAAGATGTCTTCGAAATGAGGTAAATAAAAAGGTTCAATACAAATGGGTATTTTGTTTTAAATTAAGAACCAAATAATGATATTGTTTTTTCTCACAGATACGCCAAGATTCCCGATGAACCCGTCCATGTAGGAGTGCCGCACATGGATAAGGGAAGCTCAGCGTCAAGTTCGGAATCGGGCTCGGAATCAGACTCTGAATCCGACGATTCAGAAGAAGAAAGAAATAACAAAGTTAAGCTTTTAGAAAAAGAATTGCTCGCGCTGCAAGAAAAAATGAGGAAATTAGTAGAAGAATCAAATAACAAAAAGAAAGCCAAGAAAAAAGTTAAGGATAAGACGAAAAAACCAGTACCTAACAATGCTGTGCCTAAAACCAATGCAGCAGCGAACCAATACGCGGCGAAGGCGAATAATATTGGTGACAATTTAGGTAAGTTTTATTCTTTTCACAATTTAGGCAGAGGTGCAATCTAATAATACCGACATTTCATCAGTTATTGCAGTCCCATGTAGAAGGGGGCGAGCCTATTAATATAATATTAAACAACACCGTAATGATGAACATTTGTAGTACAGTTTGTGAAATTGCTGGTTGGAGAAACTAACCATCTAAATCTGGTGAATTTACAGGCTTATCAGGTTCTATAGAATCAAGAATGCACTCAATTTTCAACACAAATAATAAGAGTTAATCAATATTATTGAATCAATCTGTCACATTATCTCTGGGTGTTCTTGTCTGGCTAACGGAGAGTACTTGCATATACACTCACTACCTTGTAGCCAGGATTATCCATCAGCTACTTGCTCTAAAATACAGCCTTGTGGATTCGGAAGTGGTGGGCTATAGGTATGTGCCCGACCCAGTTCTCGAAAATGGCAATATCACATTGTACTGGGATCAATCCATCATCACTGACAGGACTGTTGTAGCCAATAAGCCTGGTAAAGTGGTAGTGGATGGATCAGAGCGGCGCGCAATGATTGTTGGCATAACGGTCCCGCATGATGGGAACCTCGTGAAAGCCGAGAAAGATAAGCAAATCAAGTATCTTGACTTGGCTCGCGAGATTGTCGACATGTCCCATGACTTAATTGCCAAGAGCCTCGACCAATACCTGAGGAGGCTCTCGTTAGGCAGCTGGATCAAGGGCTTGATTCAGAGAGCGGTACTCCTGGACACGGCTCGTATTGTTAGGAGGTTCCTCTCTTTGGAGCCCTGACCGCCGGTAGCTTGGACTCTGTTCCCTGATACTGGTGGGCTACAATTTTTTATATTTTTTAATGTTTCTTTCTTATATTTTTTTAAATTAATATTTAAAAATGTAATTAATTTGTTAAAAGATGAATAAAGGAAATCAGAAAAGTATTTTTTATTGTACACTGGAAGTAGGTACTGGTACAATTTCCAAAATTCTCTTACTGTGACGTTTTATAAGTGCCCATCTAGGCCAACGTGAAATAAAATATATTGATTTGGTTTGATTAATGGAAAGATACAGATGTTTGTGGTAGTTAAAAAAGTCGCCAACAGGACCCGCCTCTGCTGTTGATTTTTTTTAGCAGTCTGATTTCATAAACATTGGAGCAAAATCTTAAAGATGTCGTTTGATTGTAGCGCCCAGCAGCGTTCGAGGGAAGACTGGCAGCAAGCGCGGCGGCGGCGGCGGCGCGGGCGGCAAGGCGGGTGCACGCGCGGCGGCACCCAAGAAGAAGAGCTCCACGCCCACCGCCGCGCCGCCGCCCCACGTGCCGCCTCACCCCGACACGGACGACGAGGACCAGGCCAAGCCCATGTCTTACGACGAGAAGCGACAGCTCTCGCTCGATATCAATAAGCTGCCCGGTACGTATCTACATCTATTTTTTTATGCTGTATCCACCTTCTGCAGACTTTACGACGGGTTCCGTTTTAATATTTATACCAAACGAAGAACGAAAATGTCGAACAACACTTATATTTAATTATTTTGTTTAACAGGTGATAAACTTGGTAAAGTAGTTCACATCATACAAAGTAGAGAACCCTCTTTACGAGACTCGAATCCGGACGAAATTGAAATAGATTTTGAAACTCTAAAACCGTCTACTCTTCGGGAACTGGAAAACTACGTCGCATCATGTCTTCGAAAAAAGACACGTAAGCCTTATTGTGAGTTGATCCAACATTATTTACCTTTTCCTTTCTCCTGTTTTCCTTTACCTTACCGATATCTCATTGTGTAAAATATTTACCTCAGAATGTGTGATTACCAGGAACTGAGTGTACAAACTAAACTAGGGCTTGTTTTCTTCGTAGAACATTATGTAGACATATAGTGTAATCATTCAATGATTTCCTATTTCCAACCGAAATCCCCTCCTAAACCTTTTGGCGAATAATGTTGGTGACACCAAGATTGTCCATTAAATGTCTATTAAAATAAATCAGAAATGTATCGTTAATACTCTACACTTGCAGATCGAAAAGTTTCTGGTAAATCAAAGGATGAACAAATAGCAGAAAAGAAACAAGAATTAGAAAAAAGGCTACAAGATGTATCTGGGCAACTAGGAACAAATAAAAAGCAGCAACAGAAAAAAGGTCAGTCATTTATTTTGTCTGTCTAAAATCAAAATGAATGTTTTCACAAAACAACATAAAAATGAAATATGAAAAAGGAATATAATTTTGACACATTGCAAAAGCTTTCTCGTTATATAAAGTGAGTGTAAGCATATATTTATTGTCAGCAGAGGGCGTTAAGGAGGCGCTGGGCGGCGGCATGTCGTCGTCGTCGAGCTCGTCCGACTCGTCCAACTCGTCGTCGAGCACGGACACCAGTTCATCAGACAGCAGTGATAGTGAAGCAGGTTAGCCCACATTGCCGACGACTTACGTAATCAATACTATCATTTCGTTCACAGACAGACACAAAGTATAGCACTGAGTGGTACCCTATTTGTACCATATGATGTAAATTACAGTTATTAGTAATAGATTTTAATGATACTTGCATTTAAATTAAGATGGATATTTCTCTTTGTATGGATATGTTCAAATGCTTGAGATATATAAATAGATTTAGGTTATTAGCAATTTTTCATAAATATTTCAAAGACGGATATATAAGTTTTTTACCTTTGCCAGTATTTTTTAAAGATATGACCGAACACAACCTTTTTTATTTAAAATGTGAAATGCAATTTTAACTTTTAAATGTGTTTCTAGTCTGAAATTGATGTTAGTGGCAGAATGAATGATTGGAATGACCATGGTAAAGTTGCTTGAGTGAGTTAACATCCGCTGAGAAATATGTGTATGAAATAGATGTGTTATAAGCAAAGTATGTACAATTCCGAATTGTACCTTGAAATTTATTTTGTGAAATGTCATCTTGGGGACAAGGGTGACCCACATCATATTAATATTATAGTATCTATTTATTCAAATCTCATTATCGAGGATTTAACATATTTTTATTTTATTGGCAGTTTTTTAAATTTTCCTCTCACATGTTTATAAATGTGAGTGGAGTTTGTCTCCATCAAGAGTATTGAATTAGATTGCGTACGATGCGGAAATGGTGCTCATCAGCCGAACGTCTGCTGCACCCTCTAGTATGTTCTTGGCAATTGTGAACTTAGGCAACAACATTCAAATTCCTCTCATTTACAGTCACCACGAACATACTCAAGGGCGCGCGGCCGAGCGAAATTTTTCGCGTCAAATAAACGCGCCCATAGGTTATTTGAATGGATGATGTGAATATTATGATCTGTTTTGTTTCATTAAAATAAGCCAATATGCATGAAGAAAGGAATTTTAGCCATAGTGTGATTGTGTTAGCTAATTGAATTGTTGAATGGGGATATCAGGTGCTAAAAGAAAACTACAAGATGACAACAGAATGGTTTCATTTGGCACCACAAATAGAAACAAAGTAAAATACTTATTATCCCCGGAACTGTGTAACATATTGTTTGTGTTGATAGTATGAGTGTGTTTACTATGGTAGTAGTTTTGAGTAAATATTATTTTCATTACTGTGATATTGGAGAGGGATACCACCTGAAGTTTGATTCAAATAATTTATGATTCGAGTCTATAGTCTGCTGCGAAATATAAGAAATGTTGGTAAAGGCACAAAACAGTTGTTAGTGAGGAGGAGAAGCCAGCTTTGGTGTTCACTGATACTATGATATTGGTGCCGGTAAGAGTAATATGTTACTTGGTTTGCCTTCATGAACCAATAGGAAATACCTTTTCACATTAATATTTTTTAACTATATCATGTCCTCAAACGCGATGTTATTTCATTTGCATCCTTGAAGTTTCGATCTCTTTTTATGGATTATTATTATTATTGGAAAGTTCAGATCTCACGGTTACTAATTGCTTTTGAGTGTGAAATTTAAACCCACTTAATATTGATTGAGGCTTGAAAACTATAATAAGAACAAGGATAGATAGTAGTGTCGGTACGTCCAGTGTTGCGAAGCGAAGAGGATCTCCGAGAGCAGCTGGCGAGTCGAGCGCAGCCATAGGGACCATTGCAAACAATTGTGTAAGGACGGATACCAACTTAGCAAGCAAAATTAGCCCCAAGATGAAATCAGTTCTCATTTTGTTACAATGGAGGATGTATTTTGTGACATGTTGTAGTTAAAAATTTATTTAATTGAAAAGGTATGTTTTATTGGTTTAATGCTTGATACACTTTGATGCTTGCTCTCAAAAATTTGATGTGACGTGTGAATCAAAATTGTCTATTATAAACATAAAAAATACCTAAAGCTGGCCTCCTTCCTTCACAAATTGTTTGCAAACTTTGTTATTGATTGTCGAGGATACTTTTATAATAGTAAGCAAAATGTTATGGGCACCAGGATTTTTTCTTGTATCTATCAGTGCAATATCAGCATATATATGTTTGACAAGCATTTTTCAATATTTCTCAGTTCGATTATAATTTGTAACCATAAAACTGATTATTGTTATTCAGAATCTGTAACTATCTGGCACCCATTTGGATATTTTATAATTACATTTTATAACAACATATTTTGGATTTTTTGATAGTTTGAGCCAGTTTTAGTGTATCAAACAAAAGAATGAGTAAAAATGTAAATGCTTGCAGTTCCATTTTTGGTTGCCTGATAGATCAAAAACAAAATTTCGGATACAAAATAGTATTGTGAGCATTGTAAGGAATAAGTGATGTGAAATGCGGATATATAATCCAACTAAAATCTGAACAAAAAACTGTTTCTATTCGTCATTTGTATATAATTATTTTCTGTAATGCAACACGCATGTAAACCAGTGTCTCGAACACTGGATTACATTACGTTTGTAACTTTAGTTATTTTTTATGGCAAGATTTAGGTCACTAATCAAGGTTTAATTCAAATATTTCTTAGTTCCGTGTTCAGGAACATAACTTTTTATTGTATTTTATTTGTCCAATTTGTATAATAGAAATTTTTACAAATTCAAAGAAACTGACTAGTATTTCTCAAATCTTGTAATTTATTAGGTTGAAAGAGGCCTATAATAAAATGTATAATGATTACATAACACTTTTACTAGGCCTGTTAAACCGATTTTTAAATGTAAATAAATTATGATTTGTCAAAACATCACATTTATAATTGAGTTGCTTGGTGAAATGTTGATCATTTTGCTTGTTTACTTATGTTTTATTGTTCTCTTATTTAGAAAGTTTTTACACTGCATATGTACCTATGTTTTATTTTAGATACTATATTCATATTGAGTAGCTCAATTGAATCAGACTAGAACAATTAGTATTTTAAATTTTGTTGGATAATACGAGAGTATAAGTGGAATAACTATCCAATGAAATCACTATAAACAATAGTCCATTATTTACATAGTATATATTTTTATCAAGTACAATTTGCAGGTTGCTTCAAAAAATCTATAGTATAAGTTAGTATGTAGTAAACATAATATTTTATCTAGAAAACCCTTATTTTGTCCACAAAGAGACAAGAAGGGAAAAGAACAAAAAGTTTACTGTATACATGATATTTTTTTGTCAAAATCGAGATTATGTGAAAAGACTTGGTAATCAATATTTGCTTTTATTTCGGGGCCCGTTAGATAGGAACTGATAAATCTCATTAGTTGGTTTAATAGTTATCATCATAGACAAATTATTTTATAGTTAGAATTTAAATAAAACAAAACATCTAGTTACAATACAATACAGAAATGTTTTGACTAATCTAACGGGTTCTGAAGTGTAGCAAACCAATTCAACTTTCATTTTAAGCAAATAGTATGTACGCTTGGTGCAATTAGTTATTTGGAGGCAACATTTTGTTGTAATGTTAATGTAGAGAGTTGACATGTAAACAGAAACACCATGTGTGTAAAATTTTATGTAAGATTGATTTAATCAACTCATGACTTAAAAATTTATAGATATAAGAGTGAGTGGAAATAAACTTTGTATATATTTCAATATATAACAATTTAAGTAAATCTCTTAAGTAATTTATATTGAATTTCATTTGGCTGCCCTGAGATCTGAACAATACATTAGTAATTCATGTTTATTTTATGAAAACTAGTGTTTATTATAAAAAGTGTTTGCATAATATCAGTGAACATTAGCTATGTACACACTATGGCTTCTCCTCGAATTATTTTCTTTTCGAAGATTTTGTGGTTACTGGATCGTGATGCTGTATCTCAAGTTAAGTATACATTCGTGCAGTAGTAGGTAAATTTTGTGTCTCCCAATCCATTTTGTGCATATTTATTTAATTTCAGGTACAGGCCCCAGTAGGACACCAAAAAAGAAACCCAAGAAGCAGCATCAGCATCAACACCCACCACAACCTGTAAATATGTTTTTTTTTATTATGTGATTAAATTATCATGTTAATACAATTGTTCATGATATTAAATGTTAATCGTTTGTAGCAGAAACTCGTGCCTCCAATGACAGTAGCGACTAACGTGTCCGCGCCTGTGGCCGCGCCAGTCGCGGTAGAGCTGGCGGCCCCCGCGGCGGCCGACGTGAAGCCCGCGCCGGTCGTGCAGCCGGCGCCGGCGCCGGCGCACGAGCTGGAGGTCAAGGAAGCCATCGCACCACCAGCCGCTGTGCCCGCAGCGCTCGCGCCGCCGGCGGCAATACCTTCCAACATTATTCCTGACTCTTCCATCGCCCCCATTGCACGCGACACGGAGGACCAGAAGCCTATCCTTAAAATGGAACCTCGTAACGGTCTGGATAAAGTTGATCCATCTCAATACATTGACCCCATTGAAAGGTCCTTGGCTAGTCTCGAGCGAAGTCTCAAGGCCGATGTGCCTATGGATGTTAGTGTTGGAGTATCAGAGTCGTCGATGCGTCTCGAGGAAGAGTTTTCACTACCTAAACCTCAAATGATGCCAGACTCTGCCCATCAGAACTTGATGGCACAACTAGGGGGATTGACGGAGGTTGCTCGTGTGCCTGAACAGATTAAAACTGAAATGTATCTTCCACCTCACAACGGGTTTGCAGACAAAATGCCACATGAACGTGAGATGTTACGACCCGAAATAAATCCTATAATTCCTGGCATGACCGGTGTTCCATCGGTGACGTCTATATTTGACCCCATACCTTCAGCACCACACAGCGTAATCTCCCAATCTCATCATAACATACCGAATACACCATGTTTAATCACACCAGCATCGAAAAAAGAAGATGTTAAGCCCCTGTTGACACCAAAGCCAATAGAAGACCTTATGGGAGTTCCAAATATGGTTTCTAATAACATGTCTGAGCGCGCTAAATATGAAATGGAGAAAAAGATGGAAGACTCGAAAAATACTAACTTTGCACAAGCTTTCAAACTCAAACAAGAACAAAATTTAAAAAATGCGAGTTCATGGTCGTCTCTCGCGCAGGCTGGAAGTCCACAGAGTATACCAAACATGGGAACCAATCATCAAATAAAACAAAAACCTGTTATGGATAGTTTTCAAGTAAGTTGTTTTGTGTTTTTTTTTCTTACTAATAAACACAAGATGAAACTCACTAATTTACATTGTTGTATTTATTTGCTTTGCAGGCGTTTAAAAAGCAAGCTAAGGAGAAAATTGACCGCCAAAGAGCTCTTATAGAACAGCAGGAGTTACGAAAAAAAGAACAAGCTGAGAGAGAAAGACAGCGGCAAGAAACTGAAAGGCGACAACCAGACGAAGAAAAAATGAGGTAATGAATGAAAATGCCATTTGTACCAAAATAAAGAGGACGATTTGAAATGTACGTAACTAATGATATGTATCTCAAATCACAGAGTTAGAAGAGTAGTAATATTGTGTGGGTGCTGAATGCTCGAAACGCAGTGTATCTTAAGATACGTGTTAGCATTCACCAAGTTAATGACCGTAATTGTACTATTTTCTTGACAATTTCGGTTATTTACCAGTTAATGTATAAAACAACAACGTTGTATTGCTGTTATTTTTATCTTTTCATGATTTAGTTTTAGACCGTTAGATCCAAGTTGTTCGCAGTTTCTAGGCCAAGGCATATCACAAAAGTCGATCTAGTAGTCATTTCTCGCTTTTCGCTAAACATGCGGCGTTGATTCATAGGGTGGGAGCGGGCGTGCGCAAGGTGGAGAGCGCGGAGGTAGCGTCGCCGCGAGTGTCGCCAGTGGCGCGCGCCTCGCCACCTGCCGCCGCCGCCGCCGCCGCCACTGCCGCGCCTGACAAGCCGGCCGCGTCGGAGCGCGAGCGCCTGCGCCAGCGCGAGCAGGAGCGCCGCCGCCGTGAGGCCGTGAGTACTGCACGCTATTCAACACTCATAGTAGTTGCGCGCCAATACTGCGCGAATACTAGGCCCACTGCTATGTAACGGTCGACAATAAAGGCCGATGACCAAAATGTATGGAGCAGTGGTGCCTTTTTTCCTAGATGACCATTTAAAAAACTAAATAGGTTTAATGTATGAACGAATAACGAAATATTGTGTTGTGGTCATCATAGGTGAGTTACGTTTTGTACTTTCTGCCTACGTCCATGGGAAAAAGGCGTGAGTTTATATATGTATGTATGATAATCACAATAATTAATCGTAACAAAGTTATATCAGTAACGGGATATCCAGAAAATACCCATTCTAGATTTGACTTAGACTCACTTGTTTACAAAATTTCATCTTTACCCGCTACAATTATTAAAAGAACTGATTTTGTAAAAAAAAACCAGGTTCAATTCCTTGCTCAGGCAGAAGTTTGTTTTTCAATAAACTAAAAACGCTGTATAGGCTTTTGAAGATCACCACACTCAATATACCATTTCAAATACTCTATGAAATATCAAAATATGTTTTAATTGTTTCAGATGGCGGGGCAGATAGACATGAACATGCAAAGTGATTTGATGGCCGCATTTGAAGAATCACTGTGATGTGCTTTAAGGAGGACACTAATAAATTGTACATATGAGTATATAAATATTAATTTTACGTCAATGCAATCGATAATTATGGTGATAGTATGACACCGAAGTGAGTTTGTGATCGTGTAGTGCGTGAAACAGTTGACTAACATGTGGTTAAGTGCTGTGAATAGTTATACTTAAACTGTTGTAACGTCATTATTGATTTCGTGGTCACATATTATGGGCCTTTACTAGAGGGTTGCATTTTAATTAAAATTTAACTTGTATTATAAGTTTTTATGTAAGGTCTTAAAGGTAAACAACTCTCTTTACATTCGTAAGTCTATATTTATATTTCGTTTTAGAGGCGTCTCCTTCCTTCCATAATTGTTTTATAGTGTCTACTAATGACGATAGAATGGTAGATTGAAATTGGAAAATCAACATGTTTTATGTAATTGGTGAATAAACAATCAAATAAACTATGAAATCTGTTACGAGACTTACGCCATTTCTCATTGCATCGCTGTATTATTTGTATGTTTCGAAAACAACATTAATTGTTGATGCTTAGAAATTAAATAAAAGTAAAGTATATAATGCCATAATATTAGAATGTCGCTTTTAATTCAACGTGCAATGGGTGACGGCGTGGGTTTATATTTATTAGTAAATGGAATTTCTGTTACGTATTCGATTTTCGACAAATATTGCTTAATGTTAGTAGATTTTTTATCAGTCTGTCATGGAAAACAGATCAAATGTCATACATTTGATTTGAAATATATTTATTTTACATTGGGATATGTCTTTTTGTGTTTGTAGATAGATAACTCCAGTGCAAATGTAGTAAATTTTAAACAAATTCTGCATACAACTCATTAATTTATTAATGAGAATAAAAATTATACTACCAATAATACAAATCTCCACAAAAACATTGTATATTGTTAAGCAACTTTTTAATTTCAGCCATTTACTCTCAAACTCGAAATCAAATGTAGATATGAAGTAAAATATATTGACATTCCATATTGTAAATATGTTGTTTAAATTGTTATTTATATTTTATTTTCGCCAATTTGTGCAGCTTGGGGCATTCTTACTGTGGGCACAGTAACTTGAATGTTACGAGAGGTTCGTTAAGTAAATTATGCTTAATATATAATTTATAAGCACAGTGCTAAGTGATGTACAAAATTAAACTGTTTTAATGTACACATTATTTTCTTGAAGTCGGTATAATTTTGTTTTAGTTTGAGGAATACTATTCTACCTAAACATTTTGGAAGCAATAAAATCAGTTCTTTTATATCTCGTTCTATTGAAACCTCTTTCGTGCTTAGTTGCATAAAATGAATGTCCTGTTCTCGCGTAGCAAACCATGCTAAAAGATGACGTTCACTACTACGACGTAGAATATGCGCGGAGCGGTTAGCTTCGTTAGCTGCGCGGTTCATTTGTTGCCAGCAACGCAATTATTGTGCCAAACGTAGCTGTGTACAAAAATTATCAAATACACGTGTACCGAGTGAGTACAGAGAGAAAAAACCACCAACCCAGGGGAATGTATTTTTTTTTAGGGTATGATTTGTGAAATAAATATGGAATATGCTTGTGATGCGGCAACGGACAGAAGGGATACTTCACACGGGTTATGAGAGTGAGTTTTAATTCGAGGCATTGGTGGGCGGTCCTCCACTAGCGGCGATGGGCAGAAATAATACTTACGGCATTTGACGGTTTGCCCGTAGAAAAAAGTACTGGACCGCGTTCGTCACATCGATGCGTACGGCGACCCTTTATACTTAACACGGCTTAACCCATTCGCTGCGGCGATAAAAATTAAACTTATTAGCCAAGTGCGGGACGGTTTTCGTCGCGAACGCCGATGGGCGTCCTCCGCACCTCATTAGGATAATATAAAACGCCGATCGGCGTTTTCAGCACTGTTTAAAGAAATAAATAAATTAAAAAATAATAAATTAATGAATTCTATTTTTTTTAAATGTGCATCTATTGCAAGTATAATGTTTTGTGACTTGTTTTTGCCAAGATATAAGCAATTTTAAAAAAACGCCGATGGGCGTTTTTCGCAACTGAATATTAAAACAAAAAACGCCGATAGGCGTCCGCCGCAGCGAATGGGTTAAAAGCGAGTTGTTCTGTAATTCAAGCCAGAAAATGGTCCTACTCCTACCTACATACTAGAGGGAATATTTTGCGATTATTAATGGATAACCCGTTTTTTTCTGAGCCCTTCATTAGAAGTGTGGTCCCTCAGTTCACACGCACATGATATAATTACTCTGTAGGCGATACGGATATAGATAGGTAGGTACTGAGTAACAAAAGTACTATCTCCCCATACAACGTATAGTAAACAAAGTTAAGTAAAGTGCCACCGCCGCACATTATTCGATAGTGTAAGCTATGAATTTACAGTAAAACTCCTGCTGTGTCAAATGTGGTTGGATTCAAAAAAACGATAGTTTCAAAATGTAGACTGACGATAATATTATTATTTTGTTGCCATTATTTCATGGCTAAACTTCTGGTATACCACCAGAAGTTTATTTACACGTTAAACTTAGGAAAAAAACATTGAATAGAAAAAGAAACATAGTCTTGTAAAACGTCAGGTTTCCACGATAAAAGCTATCAAAGTTAAAATCGGGTCACTGATGGCACCATCATCATCAGTACAACTTTAATGTTATGTTAGCGTCAGAATGGCTGGTTGCATATGGCAAGCGGCTCTGAAAGTATATTTTTAGTTAAATTTTCTTTCTAGCTAACGTATACTCTCCTATCCCAACACCTACCACAAGAAAAAGAATCCTGAGTAATGCCCCTTTTCCGTTTCCGGAGTGGCGTAGCGTGGACTAATAATCTAGTTGTCCTCCTGATTTCATTAAGGGCATTGAAAAAAAAATTACAACTGCGCTGGCAGATACGCATCGATAGTATGGGTGCATACTTGGATAAATAGAAATAAATAGAATGACTTTTTGTATACAAAAGAGCAATTTCGTAGGTAAAGACCATGCAGAATTAAAATCAGGAAAATTTATAATATATAGTTTAAAAATATTTACAAATGGCACGGAAAATTATTTTGTTGTCGCTATTGAAAAAACTCGTCCACTTGTTTTTGTATTTTTTTCTGTCGCCAATAGGCAAGCACATCCCTGTTCAAAATCACCACTACGTAGGTATCTACTACACGAACAAGACATTAAATCACTTTAGCACTCTTGAGAACTTGTTCCTGTTGCCTCGTCAATTTTGCTGAAACTTATATGCTTCTCAGACAATTTTGTCAGCAAAGATTGAATCGGAGAGGAGCTTGGTTGTAGCTCTGATAGATCACGGGAAGTTTCACCGCTATTGGAACATTGCAAATCAGAAGTTAACACGTTCATTGATGCCGTCTGGCAGAAAAACCGTACGATTATACTAGTACGGTTGTATTTCTCCCCGCCTCTAATTCTTCTTTTTCGTGTGGTTAGTGCTTAACCTGGAGTCAGAGCATGGCTTTACACATGCCGTCGAGAAAAATCACTCAACGAGGTTTTTGATTCCTACGCATAAGGCGGACAAAAGCCCCGAAATCTTTAGCAGAGGTTCGTACCCCACAGAGGGCGCCCTTAGCCTTGGACTTGTCACATTACACAAACTCGACACACAGTAAGGCATTTGAATGTGAGCTTTATATCGTGATGCTTACGGTAGAATTTTCCCCCCGTTCCATATATCCCTACTGACATATCCCCACTGGTAGAGATACTTGGAGTTTTTTTCCAACTTTCCCTACCGGTTGGGATATATGGAAATTTCTACTCCATATATCGCTAATGATCCGCACTGGTGGGGATAGTTGGATTTTTTTCCATTTATCGCTACCAGTAGGGATAAGTTTTCAAAGGTTTCTTTATTATTTAATTAGGGGTTCCTGAATTACTTGTGATAAAAAATATTTAAAAAAAAACAAAAGAAAATCGCAAACTAAATTACCTACTGTTAAAACATAACTTCATTTGAGTCAACTTAAAATATAAAATTATAGGTATTCCCATACATTGTACAATGTATCCCGTTTAGTGCCGGATTTATTATGATAATTTAAAAATATAAAAATAGGTAATTTAGTATGGGTTTGTTTGTAAGTATTAATTTTTTTGCGATTTTCTTTTGTTTTTTTTTAATATTTTTTATCACAAGTAATTCAGGAACCCCTAATTAAATAATAAAGAAACCCTTGAAAACTTATCCCTACTGGTAGCGATAAATGGAAAAAAAAATCCAACTATCCCCACCAGTGCGGATCAGTAGGGATATATGGAGTAGAAATTTCCATATATCCCAACCGGTAGGGAAAGTTGGAAAAAAACTCCAAGTATCTCTACCAGCGGGGATATGTCAGTAGGGATATATGGAAGGGGGGGAATTTTCAAGATTTACTTGAAATAAGTGTACAGTCACGAGCAACTAAACGGAAAAAACGCTTTTGAATAAGTGTATTTCATATATTGCTCGTGACTGTACGTCGCCGCATCATTATTGAAAATTCTACGGTACCGAATTGAGTCGGCGGCGTCGAGTCTGTGTAAAGGTAAACGCACACTTGTCCGCGCCGAACGAAACGTTCTGTCATACGTTTAACGTTATTTATTCGTCCGATTCGGCGCGGATAAGTGTGCGAGGTTACATAGGACTTCATACAAGTAATTCTAAAATTCGATTCTTCAGGATCTGATAAGTGTGCCTCGCCTGACCGCAGATCAGTAGTGCCACCGACGTCGGAGTGACAACACATTGAATTTTATTTTTTTCCGATTCCGAGGAAGAAAAACTGATAAAAGCAAACGCACGATGCATTTTAGCTTTGGACGTGTGGCTTATCGTTTTTTCTCTCTATACTGATATAAAAACAAGTCATTGACGTATTCTTCCTCTTCTAACAAAAGATACAAGAGTACATCGCGATTGCTAATCCCAAACACGTCGGACATCTTGTGTCACGGAACATTCAAAACTAACTGGACTACGGCGTTACCGACTGCGACTGCTGCAGCCATCTGCGGTTGGGTTTGGAATCATGACTGCAACGACATGACGCTGCGACGTGTCGCTCCGACATGTGGCAACGTCACGTGGTCTGCTGCTGCTGTATGCAGTCGGCTACGAACTCGTACCTTTACGTGAGAAAAACATAGGCTACGTACGCACTGACATGCCTTGCTTAGCGAGTGGCAGTGAAATTAACATTTTTGAATTTTCGCATCCAGCCGCACTAGGCGCTTGGCGCCTTCGCTCGCAAGAAACTATAAGTTATATCAATAGGCGCTAATCAAGGCGCCTGTCAGTGCTATCTTAAAAGTTAATACCCTGACTGGAGACCCTAATTTATAACGGCACCACAAATTCCTAGGCTGG
This sequence comes from Noctua pronuba, assembly GCA_905220335.1. Classification (NCBI taxonomy): domain Eukaryota; kingdom Metazoa; phylum Arthropoda; class Insecta; order Lepidoptera; family Noctuidae; genus Noctua; species Noctua pronuba. Next base: position 7,226,784 of record LR999894.1, read on the forward strand.
ATTCATAAGCTCTGATGAAATGGACCAGCAACAACGAACAGAAGCGACCTTTCTTTATTACTTCACGCTCAAAATGCTCGTCTGCCGAGATCGTACCTACTAGTCCTAGACTAGAACTTGCTCCCACTATCATCACGTGGTCTTTAGGTGAGCAAGTCGACAAAACTAAAACAACCAGCTAGGCCAGTATTCTGAACTTGGATTGTTAAGGACTAACGGCTGCGGCGGTATCAACGTCCTGTACCTACTCGCCAAGTCTTAAAGGTATCTACTTCGGTTTGAGAAACATGAAATGGCGGCGGCGGTCAGGCGTTTATTCCCGGTCGTCCCCACTGGGTACGAATTGGAAAAAAAAGTTTCGTTCTTCCCCAGTGGTGACGATTGGAACTTTTTATTTCCCACTCGTTCCGCTGTAGACCGAGAGTCAAAATGCAGTAATGGGGATTTCAATTAGAGATTTCACGGATTGTTAAAATGTTTTAATTACGACTTTCTGACCAAGAGTGAACAATTTTTTTGATTAAAAATAATTTAAAAAGACTGAATCACAGGTAATTCTAAAAAAAGATAAATATGAATTCTTGAATCGAAGCGTTTGTAAATACGGGGGCTGATATGATCTGGTACTCTGGTCAATCAATTTTCGTCGTAGGTGCTAGAGTAATTGTGAGGTAATAATTGTTGAGGTGGCGATCAGTGCCGGTTTATAGTACTACAGGCGCCTTAGGCAAGAATTCTGCAGACTGTATGCATGTATGAAAGTTGCATGTGAACTTTTTTTTTTTACTTACCTCGGGTATGTCAGATTTTTGTTTGTCCATTCATGCATTAATAGGAGTTAATGCGTCCATTTATAGAGAATAAGGTAAATTGACGGGACTGGCCTATCTTACACGGAGCGGTAAAAGTCGGGTCCAGGCTTGTGTAATGTAATGTAACGCGAATTTTGTGTGTGGACGGTGGTGCACTACGATACGAGCATTTCATGAAACGGTCTGTTCCTCTAAATACCAATCCCAAACCTACTTTAAGAGAAAATTGATTTTATATTTTCTATAGGAGAAAATTTTGTAGGATGCATATGATTTTGTTATTTTTTTGGACTGATCAGTATGTACCCTCATACGAGCTATTTTTTAAGCGACTAAATATTTATTGCTTGAATTGTCGGAAGCGATGCGTATTTCCCTTTCCGTGTTCAACTGGCGACACCGGTCTCGCGAAATCCACACGCTTTTGTTTTACTACGGAATCCTACGATCCCGTGTTCAATTCGCGTCAACTGAACACGCCTTTGTGATCAAGTGGCGCTGGGTAAGGTTTAACAAAATCGTGTGCAGTTGAACTGAACACTTCATCAGATGGTGTTTAATCATCTATACATTTTTCATTTCTCATTTAGATTCATTGGGATAAATCACGTTTCTACTAAATATCCTTTAATTACAATACAGTCGACGGAGCCCCGCTGCGCGGGGCTCCTATTTCTGTCTGCAGGGTTTAAAGGAACCTAACTAACCGAACCTCGGGGTGCCCCTGACGTCGACCGTCTAAGGTTAGGGTTTCTGTCAGGCGTATGGCCAGTTGAACACGGAAAGGGAAATACGCCTCTCGCCTGCTTCGGCCCGCACGATTTATCCCGAACATTTACGAACGCGCTAAATCAGTACGGATTTGTTTAGAATAGACAGGTTAAAAAACCGTGTTCAATTCAATTACACACTGTTTTGTAAAACTTCTTTTAACGTTGCTTGATCACAAAGGCGTGCTCAGTTGACGCGAATTGAACACGGGATCGTAGGATTCCGTAGTAAAACAAAAGCGTGTGGATTTCGCGAGACCGGTGTCGCCAGTTGAACACGGAAAGGGAATTACGCGGAAGCGATTGTGTTTGATATTTTGTATTGTAATCATTGACGAAAAAACTTGTTTTCCTCTTTGAAAATGGCGCCATACGGGGTGGAAGGGACACCGACGTGAAAATGCTTACCAGATAAGTACATAATTCTGAGCCCCCCATACATATAAATCATTCATCGGTTATTTAAAAAAAAAATCAGCTATTCCATACATTTTGACCGTGTAGGTATTGCAATTTTGTAGGAAACAGCTTGTTTTTTTAATAATCGATGAAAAATTTCTATGCTCAGAATGATGTACTGAATAATATAATGATAGACCGTTTTCGCGTCGATGTCCCTTCCACTCCGTATTTATGGTAATGTTCCTTCCTTGCAAGTATCGTAGCAGGTGGCGTTCTGTGGTTTCTGCCTACCCCATGGGATAAGGCATAAGTTTAAGAATGCATGCTCCTTCATCCCGGTTTTACCCGCGATGGCAACAATGTCGTCTGCCCATCTAGCACAGGAGCGTGGCAATTGGCACAGACCTACAACTACACCCATCAATGAGTAAAGCGGGTGTGGATGATGATAGTTCCTTAGTTATTATAGATTCTCCGTTTGTGAAAAGCAAATTAATTAGGAATATCCCAATAGAACAAACTCTATTAATTCTTCGACACTATTTGATAATTCGACTGTTTATTTGTCGCAAATTTTGTGGTATCGACGAAAAATAAGGCCAAGTTTAGGTAGATGAGGATGTCTGATATGATTATTGCCAAGTTGTTAGGGCTCGTCTAGTCAGCAGCCGCAAGAGGTGGCAACAGCCGCAAGAGGTGGCAAATATATAATTAAGAAAATCTCGAATAGATTCAACTGTCCAGATTCTAGAACCTAGAAGTGAATCAATTCAAGGTTTGTAAGGGTCGTAGGTGGCGTTCTGTAGTTACTGCCAATCCCCATGAAAACAAGGCGTGGATTTACGTATGAATGTAATAAAGGACAATGAACATCCTACCTAGGTTATAATAATAGTATTAAAATAAAACATCGAAATCCAATTGGAATAATAATATATCACATTCCTTGATCTTACTGTACAACTAGACTACAGACAAGCACTTATATATTATTACAATAATAATATGTATAGATATTTAAATAAATTCATGTTTGCCACACATTTAGTCCAGCCAAATAAGTGTTAAACCTAGGAATTAAAGTTGTTCTGCACTGACCTTTGTTTTGAGATTCTAAACACTGATAGATCTTTAATCCTGGATCGCTTACCCGACACCCGATTACTGATCTTTTTAAGCATTTGCTTAGAACTTTGGTCTTGCAAAATCATTTTTTCTGACTTTCACTCCGAGGTTCACATATTTAAAACCTTATTTGACAGCACTCATTAGGAGGCGGTAGTGTCCCACTCTATGAGGTAGGCAGGCGGCGCGCCAGGCTCCAGGCGGCGCGCGTGCACGTGGAACGTCTGTCCGGCGCGGAAGTACGACTGCACGCTCGACTTCAGCGCAGACAGCTGCTCCGCGTTCACATCCGCGGCAGTGCTATTAGCTTTGTGAGGACTCAGCTGTAAGCTCTTTACGCTGTTATTATTACTAGAGTTATTATTCGTATTTCTTCTTGCATTCTCGTAATAATTCTTTTCTTGTCTCTGTCTCAGTCTTCTACCGTGAAATTTCACGTTATTGATGTGCCCTCCCCCCTGAGGAGCGACTTCACCGTTTTCGTTTGGGATTTGAGCAGGTTTATTGTTGTCATCAGGTAAGGGACATGATTTGTTCAGCTGTAAAATAATGGTATTATGAGAATCAGGCATTAATAAGGAACAATGCTATTTCATTGTTTGTATTACGATTACAAATGAAACGGCTTTATATAGGGTGACTGGTAATTAGTGACCGATAATTAAACACGTGATTGTACTCATTATAACTAACAACTTTCCCATGAAACTTATTTTTTATACTTGTTCACGTTTATCCCAATAACGCAACAGCCGTATTATACCCATTCGCGCGCGCCTGTGAGCTATCAGCTGTTATCCACGTGACGCCGTTCTGTCTCCCACTGTTGCACGGTACGACGATAGACAGAACGTCGTCGGCGGCGTCTTTGGGAAAGTTGTTTATTATCATAAGTATAATCACGTGTTTAAGTATCGGTCACTAATTACCAGTCACCCTATATATTGTCTGACGTATTTACCTGCGCCTGTAGATATTTCCGCGGCCTCCTAAATTTCCTTCTTTTCACCTCCCCATTAGGCCCAATCACGATGTCCTTTTCGCTAAGCTTTCTTTTCATCGGCCTCACTAGAGGTCCCATCACTGGATTCAAGTTCACCGGTAACGAGAAACGTGAGTGGTGCTTTCCATTTTGTTTGTATATGTTTGTTGATGAGAATGGTTTCTTAGATGGGTAAGTGTTAGACATCAAAAATGGGTTATTTTTCCCCTGGAAATCTTTTAGCGGTGGTATAATAACGTCTAGGGTGCCCCTGCTGGAGGTTTCGTCGCCCGACGACTCCATGTCATGGCTGAAGTTGCTAGTGTAAGGGGGTATGCTATCCATGTGCTGCAGAGACATTATTTTGGAATGTTCGATAATGTTTTTAGTAGACAACTTAGATACTTCTAAGTTCATTGTAGCTATTCTTGTCGTGTGAGTGTTGATGCTGACGTTAGTGACGTCACTCTTGCTCACGTTCGTATCAACTATATTCTCTTTGAATATTTTATCTAATTTTACAGAACATGGAACTAAACAAGTCTTAGTGTTGAGAGATGGCACTGGAGGACTTTCTTCACAGATCGGCGTTGCTTCGTTCGTAATGGTTTCGATTAGTTCTGATATTTTCTCTATTTTATCGGCTTTGGCATCAGAATTTCTAGCAGTAGAGGTGCAAATGGAGGGTGAAGGCTGTTCGTCGTTTTCATTAGGTTTAACAGACTCGTATGAACTAGTAGAAGAATCGTTTTCTGAGTTAGAGTTTGAGTTGAGATTTTCATGGAACCGTTTGCCCATCATTAAATTTAACCAATGACCATCAACTGGCACAATCATACGTTGACTGTGATTTTTATAGGAACTTTTATCATTGTTACTACTAGAAGGTTGAGAGCTGAAATAAACAAGGTATACATTTTAAATGATGTTTCATTGCAATATCTTTCGGTATGAATAAAACTTCTGAAATAATACCTATCATCTACAGCTGGAACTTGCTGCGGTGACGGCACTCGTGGCAGAAACCTAAGTCGCGGTGCGAATTCCCTCACGAGCTCATCGGACAATGGCTCCCCTTTCCTGATCTATTAATAAAAAATATAATAATATAATATTCTGACAATACAATGCATATAGACACAATTATAAATAAATCTATGAACCTGTTCCAAACCAGAGAGCTGCAGTGGAGGCGGCGGCGGCCGGCGCAAGCGCAGGCCCCAGATGGTCGCACGTTTCTTCATTTCGCGACCACATTTGAATCGCTTCCGAGAAGACGTCAACGCTGTCAAGATTTTTTCACGGCGTTCTGTGACTGGGGTCCGCCACATCTAGACAGAAAAGAAAAATGAGGAAGCTACACTTTTTAAAATGAAACCTATCTTATTATTTTCTTTATACAATAACCAACTAACCTTTTCAGGTAATTGCAGTGCATGCCAATTGTCCATGATGTATGGCATAATAACACTATCTAGGTCGAAATAATTCGGGGCATTGTACGCAGTGAGGTTATACAGAGCGAGGTGCGCCAGGTCCAGCCAACAAAGCTCCAGCCGCCGTAGATATTCCGTTCCTCCGTTGCAGTGCGCGCACGCAAATATATACAACCTACAATTTAAGTTTAATGTTATAATTTCAGTGGATAGAACCTAGTTGGACTCCACTACCTATAGTTTGTGTTGTAGAGCGGGTTGTGCTTGTTATAATATTGAGTGTGAACACACTGAAAAACCGGCCAAGTGCACCTCTGAACACGCACAGTGAATGGTTCGGTAGTCGGTGGAATAATTAAATATTTTATCCCAAGAACAAAATGTGTATAAGCATACACATTTCGTAAATTCAGTATGTTTTTCAACTCCAAATGTAAGTTTCCGAGAAGACGTCAACGCACATACTGAGAGATTTGCTATGTAGATACAAATTGACGATTTTCGGATTTATTGCTTTACATGTCCTGTATTAATGAAAAGCTGGTATCAATACTAACAAGTTTTATATGAGTTAAAATATCTAAAGCGTCACGTTTCCGAGATATAAGCAAACCATTAAATTTACTATCTTCGCCATCACTCCAACATTGACTTTAATAAATTATCGTAAGTGTGTCCGCTAAAACTCGCGAGGGGCCCGCTGTCAATTTTTGCTTAGAAAACCAGGAAACCCGCGCATTTTAGCGGACGCCCTGAGATTTGTAACAATACGCATCGCCCACTACGCGGCCACCGGTCGTGGTCATGTAGTGCGCGAGGTCCGCGAAAATGTAATTTTCAGTCTACAGTATACTTACTTATCGCCAGCATACAACGGATATTGTAAACTTGATACGCATCTTTGGTGAAACCAACGAGAACACCGACAGCATAGTAACATCTGTAAATTATAAAAAAAGGAATTAAACTTTTTAAGGAATAAGTCAACGTTGTAAGTTCATGGATAAAGTCTTTGTCAGCTTTGCACGGAATAGGATTAATGTGCAACCAATATTTGGCCTTTTTGAATGAACATTGGACGCTGATGCCTGTAGCTTACGAATAGCCTCGAATAGTTCGCTCCATAGCCATACATCTTACAATCATTAACGTACTAAAACTAATAAATAAAATAATACATACCTGTGCAAGCCAATCACTTTTGTCGCCACAGTAACAATGCGGTTCATGTTGTTCTTTACAACCATCAGATACTGATGCCGATGATGTTGTTGAAGCAGTCTGAAAACACACGTTGTTTAATAATATCTATTAAATGAACGACGTTAGGTAAGTTGGTAGTAATAAACCTACATCGCAGGGTGGGGTGAGTTCCTGTTGTTGCCGCCGTTGCTGTCCGCCCTTAAATCTAAACATGTCTGATCGCTTGAGCGCCCTGTTCTCCGCCGCGGCCACTCTATACCTTTGGTCCACGCATCTTTTGCAGTGCCATGATGCACCTGTTAGAAATTTTGAAATTTAGATACGAATGAAAAGTCACCGCGAAGGTATTCAAATCAAAAATACATTTGCAGAGGCTAGAGAGGGAGAATATTAGAACTGCAACAACTGGCTTACTAAGCTTCTTGAAGTAGATAATCCACAGAGATCAAGCCGTTCTTTGCACATGCGTTATATTACACGGCTATTTGCGAGATTTCGACTCGCTGATACGTGTGTTGAAAGCACACAAGTGCGCCATGTAGGTACACCCGAGTTACTGACGTAACCTTATACCCCAAGTAATAAGGTTGAAAAGTGGTCGAACGTCAGTGAACTCAGTAGTACCTAGAAAAGCTTGGTGTCTAAATTCGAATAATAATTATCTAGCAATATAGTCAGTTGCCACTAGCTGTCTACTATCTGCAGGATTATCAATTATGGAGTTGAGTCAAAAAGAACATGCACCCATAGTTTTAAGCAAATTTAGGTTTTATTATCGTCACATTAAAAACGGTGCCAGTGGCGACTCTGCAAACCATAATTGCTTTTCATACATCTACGAATTTGGTCTGTTAACCTGCAGAGTACCATGGTTGCGTGCACACAATATGCTTTATGCACATTAGCGGGAACACAACGATATCATGTACCTAATCACGTTTCACGCTACGGTTGTTAGGCTGTGCAGCAGCCCTTTAAACTAAGCCCGTTAAACTACGTACCGTTAATCCATGCGTCGACGGGCGGCGAGTGACACTTAGCGTGGTAGCCTCTTCCGCACATGTCGCAGGCGATGATCGCGTTGGTGGCGGGGCTCGCGGCGGGCCCCTCGCGCCTCTTGCACACCACGCACATGATGCGCCCATCGTCCGCCGGCGGCGCGCTCAGCAGCTTCAGCGACGCCACCGACGCCCACGCCTGCGTACCGTCGCCGAACTTGACCAGGCACCGCGCCGTCCCCGTACCAACCTCACATGAGTCGTTGTCATTGCTGGTACTCAACTCTACTATTGTTCCTGATTTGAAGGAAACGCTGCATGAATAATCTATTTTGATTTTAATTGATTGCCTTTGGTGTGCAATTTCTATGAATTATTGCAAAGATAAGTAATACATTTCAAGAAGCTAGTTAAGGCAAAAAAAGCTTTATAACTTTGTCCAGATTATTTATAACAAAATACATTGAGTGCAGGTTGGAAAACACTACAATTTTTTAAGGTTGTAAAAGTCTCTAGTCTTCCCTGAATCCATAATTATGTAACAAGGATATGATTGCAGGGCTAAATAGGAAATAATATACAATTCAAGTAAATACACACCTAAATAATATCTTCCATCTTTGTTTGGTACCAGGACATCATCCCCACAGTGGAATGGATTATAATTGGTTTTCTCCGTGTTGGTTGTTGAGTCTGGCATGGCATCCTGTGTTTCTTCTTCTTTTTTTTCATTCTTTTTGCTAGCACATGGTGTGATCGTTTTGTCAAGGTCGCTCAGGAGGGCATCGATCAGAGACAATTGCGTTGAGACCTCTTTGAAACAAACAAACAAAGTAAATCAATAACATATTTTTGGAATATTACTGCATCTTAGGGATGTAAGTATGTTGAAAATAAATATTATCTCTGCTTATCGTCATTTCTTAGTGTTAATGGAACATCATGAAAGTTTAGTGAAAGATATTTATCAATCAATCAATGAGAATAAAAGGATACAGAAAACTAACTTATAAAAGCAACAACTAAATACAGGATCTCAAAAGGCGGCCCGGAATTGCAATTTCGAGGCGGGTGTAAAAATCTGACGGAATATTGCTATCTCTGTTTGACTATCATCTGAGCGCGCGGGACGCTGCCGTGTGTGTGTGTGTAGTATTATAACTTTTCGATTCATTCCTAATGATTCATAAGCATTTCTATTTTGTAATTATGATCATTAATTGCTTTATTTTTGTTAACTACTTTGGCGAATCGTTAGTTAATGTACAGACATTTCTCTACAATGCCAACATCACAAAACATTAAGATAATATCTATAATATATTCGCTTCTTAAGCTGTAAAAAATATGTCTCCCTCCTCTAATTTTTACGTATTTTTTTTTTAACTTTCTGTTACCTTTGCACGGTCCTCCTTACAAAGATCACCCCTATTTTTGTTTTATTCGTAATTTCACATCACTTTTGTGAACAATAAACCACCTACCCCCAAACGAAGGGCAGCGCCGCGCCAGCGCCGGCGCGGCCTGGACGCAGGACGATCACAAGCTTTGCAAAACCAGTTTAAGCGGAACTCTCATTGTATGGGAATTCTATACAAAGCGAGGCCATGTTATATTGGAAATGTATAGCTTGATATGTCGCCGTGTGTACGTGCACGTTGCGCTAGTGTGAGTACCTGACGGAGCGATCACACATTACCGTGAGCAGTGCGTGCAGGCACACATTTGCAACTGTCACAGATACTACGTTAAAACAACCAGTGTCCTATCCGTGTTAAATGCGCAGCCTTATGAATGAAAAGTTAATGTTTTTCCATTTCTTTATTAAATTTATATTAATGTTTTAAACACAGAGCTGATAAGAAGAAAAAACATGTTGTTTACACTGTAATAATGTGTGTAAAGCAATTTACTTGTTTTGATTTAGGTATTTTGAAGAAAAAAAAAATAAACAAGAACATACTGTCTAAATCTAAATAACGGTAGGTATATTAAGTTGGAGATTTTGGTATTACATTTGTATGGACATCACATCTTACGCTGGCCTCTTAAATTCAATAAGGAAAATGCAGACAGAATTGATCTATTTTAAGAATAAGATAAGCAAAACTTTATACTCATTTTAATTTAAGCTTTTTCTGACCTGAAAAATGATTTCAGGTTCAGGAACAGAATTTACCAAGGAAGTTAAGTCCAAATTATGATATAGGACCTCTCAGGGTATTCAATAATTTCATAAGTCTTGGGTAATTGGAACAATTTAACTTTGGAACAGTACCTATCACAAAACATTAGCTGAGATTCTAAAAAATCAGTAATCTAATTTAAATACTAACTTTTGTGGTAATACTGATTTGATATTGTTTTATCATTCACCAACCCACACTGGGTTGACATGGTTGGTTAGGGCCTGGTGCCTCACAGAGAAAAGTCCTAATTTACAGCAGTAGGAACATTTTAGGCTGATTATGCTTAAATTTTTATGCAGATGACTAAATAAACACAGCAACTAAGGGAAATATGAACAATTAATCAGACATAGTTGAAAGGTTGAAAATATTATCACCCTACTGCAAGGTAGGATTATTTGTGATGTATACACTACCACAAACACAGATACTGATGAAATTTATCTGTGCAAACCTGCAAAAAAACTGATTGGGAAAACAAGCCCGTTCGATTTTCAACCCTCCAGGTAATGGGTTAGCAAGGAATTTAACTAATGTGAAAATAAATCATAAACATGTATTTAATAACTAAACAATTGTCTTGGTTTACTACATAAATAGGATAATACTTACACTTAATTATATTTTGGGTCCAGCATGGTAAGCAAAAATAACAGAATTAGTGAATAATTGTCAATATATTTGAGTAGATGTTTCCAAAAAAACAGCAAGGACTTTATTAAGAATTAAACAGATTTTATTGGGATAAGGTCAGTTGAATGATGATGATGATTAGAAAGGTTTTTGAACAGACCAGTGCCTTGTACTAAAAGCCCTTAAAACTATGCAAGTAGAAAAAGTTTGAGAAATGAATATCCCAGAAATAACTTATGTTGTTATTACATGTTTTGTAAACTATAAATTATGATGTTGAACTTGATCTTGCAGTTTTTATCATCATGAAAACACTAACTGTCTGTTTGAAAAACAATAATTTCAAGAGAGAACAAATTTAATCACAAATATTAGGTCTGAACTTTAGCAAATGGATATTGAAACAGATTTATTGGGGTCATTTTACTATGTTACTTCAACATTTCATTTTCCCTATACAATTACAAGGAAAAAATATTTTAGAGGCATGTTGGAGCTTACCGGAATTGAAAAGGGTACACCAGTTCAATTATAATGTGATAAGAGTGCAAAACATTAAAGAACTCACAACCAAAGTTTTAATGTAAAAGAATACTCCTTAGAACAACATAACTTAGTCCAGATTACCATTTATTTACTTTCATAATCCTTTTAAAATCAATTTTGTATGGTTCAGAAACAAGTCTGGAACTTAGAACTATTTTCATAGTAAATGCTTACCATGCAAAGTGCAAGTTGCAAACTTTTCTTTCAGCAAATCAGAACCAACAAGTTTGCAATTAAAAACTTCTTACTTTGTTTGTATTTATGGACGTAAGTCATTCAAAATGACAACAATGTTATGCGGCACCGGTAGTATCAGAATTTTACAAGAATCCGGAATTACAGAATCAGAATATGGTGAGTTTAGGTTTCTGTGTTACTTACAATTAGATTTACCGTTTGTCTCAGTTATCAATTACTTTTTCTTAGACCAGTGTACATATTGTTCGAAACCTGATTTAAGTGTAATTGTATTCTATAAACAAATAAATAGGACTGTTAATGAAGATGCACGCTGAGAAAAGTTACGAGTAGGTAAAGCTATCATCACAATTTATCAAAGCATTTGAAAAAAGAAGCTAAAATCTTCTTGTAACAATTAATTGTTACTTACCAGCGTTGATGTCCATCTCAGTTATGATTTTTTTAACTCATATAAAGCATTGGAGAAGCATATTTTGGACTCAAATTTCATACTATATGAGCAAACACGTAAAGCATTGGCGCTTCTGCGGCCATTATACTAGTCAAACGTTTCACAGTTTTCCCGCGGTAACAAAATATAACTTAGAAATCATGGGTAAACTTGATTGATAACGATTTTGTTAATTGACTACACTTTTGTTTCTTTTAAATCAACACTTGTATTGCTAAATTCATACTAAATAACATTATAAATTAAACAAAATAACCTTTCGAATTTCTTCTATCGGATATCAATCCCTCTATGCACGTCACTATTGTTGAATGTTGGAAGTACTGTTTTGAATGAATCGACTGTTCCCAAAAAATCAAGTATCCTGATATTTTCTCATATTCACCGATTTTTATAAAGCATTTTTATTTTATTAGTTTATCTTTAAAATTTGTTTGTGTAAATGTAAACTGTTTCATATAATTATTTGAAGTACTATAACCGATTAATTTTATACCTTTCGATTTAGTTCAAAATAGCCTGTAAGAACCTTTATATCTAAATATTGACCCCGTTGTCTATGGTTTAGTGCTGGGCCACACTGCAGCTGACCGCGCGTGGCTTTATTTTTGGACTGAATTTTTGTGACCTAAAGCTCTAACCTAGTTAAATTGAATCGAAACTCCTCCTCACCTCTTTTCCTTTGAACTTCTGCATGCAAGTTGACAAAATCGCGGTCTTAAATTGAAATCCGTATCCCACACGAAATACATACCTCAGTGTGGCCAGAGCCTAATACATAACCTCGGTGCCGGTCGCGTGCGCTGAAGACCGCTCTTAAGTTGTAACTTGCTTTCTCAGTATTCCGTGTGCAACTGTGCACGCATGCGCACTGTATGTGTAAATACACATTAAGCTATGTATATATCCAGTATAACAGTAAATGAGATTAGCTTAATTTGGTTTTGCATAGCTTGATTGTTCGCCGTGCGTACAGTGATGGAAATGAGTGTAATTTTTTTTTGTTTTTAACACAATTTAAAACGATAACAAAAAAAAACAAGATGCATCTTCAAAAATTCATTTAATACTATGCATTCTGTGCTGCGAAAAGATGAATTGATTTATTTTATATTATTTTCCTATTTCAACTAAACAACTAAACTGACGAATTATTGTTTAAAATAGTGGATAAAATATTACACATTCGAGTTTACACAGAGTGCTTCGCTCAGTGTCGATCGCTATGACTGTACCTACGCGCGACAGGCACGTCTCACTCTGAACGCTCCCGTAAGCCGTAATGGCGGTTGCGTCAACTGGCCCATGCTGCACGCGCCAGCGCCGGTCGAACTTTCCGCCTGTTACCGCACGTTGAACAGTGAACTCTGTTCATGGACTTCACAACGCGCAACCGGCGAAGCGTTTGTCACGCTCCTCTGTAATAGCCATAGGTCTTAGCGCTACTCAACCGATAGAAACCGTGCGGTTACCGTCATGTTTGAGTGGAGGCTAAAAATGTAATAGCAGGAGTGGCCACCTCTGTCTGAACGACACTTTAAGCACACCGGCGCTTTACTGTGTTGTGATTGTGACACGAGATGATAAAATCTCATGCGAGTATAAACATCCGCCGTCATGTGTAGGTGAGTCGGTGAGGCCGAACTGAGCGCGTAAGCTAGTCGCCGACATGGTGTGTAGGGACGGGACTATTACGACTCACATAGATTCAGGATTATGGCATATTAAACAAAAACATAAGGCATAAGCATAAGCAAAAACTTGGATCTTTTGGCGCTTGCTAGGGTGGCATCGTTAATAATATTTGTGAGTATTCCATGAAATACAATAGTATTTAAAAAAAAACTCAGAAAGTAAAAAAACAAATGTGACGAAATCTTAACAGCAAGAAAAATACTTTCTGAGAAAAAAATATGAACGCGTCTGTTCAAACTGCAAACGTGACGTGAGCGAGTTGTCACTTGTCACTCTTGTCAAGTTGTCAGTGGAAAAAGTGAACGTCACTTGTCAGTCAATGTTTCCCTAAAAATCTAAAACAACACAAAAAAAGAAAATTATTTTCTATTTCTCATGCATTAATTTCACATTCTTTAGTTGTTTTACATTCACATAAAACAGTCAATTGCAGTGCGTTAGTTAAAATGGGTAATTCTAGTATCAAACAACATTATGAAACTGCGTCGAAAACAGGAGTTTTACAATTATCTGATCATAGGCTGAAAGAAATACCAGTTGAAGCACTGAATTTAAGTGATGTTTTAAGAAACTTGGACCTGTCTAAGAACAAATTGACATCGTTGCCGGATGATATGTGTAAATTTAAGCTGCTGAAACAGTTCAATCTAGACACAAATAAAATAGAAACCATTCCAGAATTCATAGGTAATCTGAAGAAACTTGAAATGTTTAACATATCTAATAATTTAGTTACATTCCTACCAGAATCTTTTGCTAAGCTGAGTAATTTGAAACAAATTTATCTGAACAATAACAGACTAAAAGAATTTCCAAAACAACTGCTAGGACTACATTGCTTGGAAGTTGTGGAGCTGTCACACAATAAGATAACAGAGGTACCTCAAGGAATGTCAGAGCTATATGCAGCTGAGCTAAATTTAAGTCAAAATGAAATATCAACCATTAGTGAAGACATGCATCAGGCTCCGAGACTGAAAATTTTGAGACTGGAAGAAAATTGTATAAGTTTGGATTCAATCAGACCAAGTTTACTTAGAGACTCCAAAATGCACACCATTAACTTGGATGGTAACTTGTTTGATCCAAAACAGTTGATGTTGTTGGAAGGATACAACGAGTATACAGAGAGATACACTGCAATGAAGAAAAAAATGTTTTGAAGGCTTTACAAAATATTTTGGAACATGATAAAACAATTTCTAAATATAGAAATGGTCTTGTAAAAGTCAAGTTTTAATATGCTTATAAGGACACAGTATTCTTATAATAAATTCTCTACCTACACCAAATCTAGTTCATATTTACTTTTAATGTTTATTATTATTTGTTATGTGATTAGAGATTATGATTATTTTTATTATAATATAAAATATAATACTTTTTTGTTTTATTTTTTCAATCTATCTAAAAAAATGCAAAAATGTGCCAGAAGTGCTATGTGACCTGCAAAAAAAGCACCTAAATTCAAATAGTGCCCACTGGATGTAGAACAATCATTTTCAAATTATAAAACACAAGCGGCTTCGCACGGGTAGACATTGTTTTTTCTAGTAATAAATATTGCCTATATTACTCAAGGATAATAATAGTTATGTAGCATTCTAATGGTGAAAGATTTTTTTTAAATCGGTCCAGTAGTTTTTGAGTTTATTCGTTACACACATACAAATCTTTCCTCTTTATAATATTAGTGTAGATTTATATTAGTAGAAGGTTCAATCATACCATTAATAATTGGGAACAGCACTTGGACGTCATGTTTTTTTTTTGAAAATATTAAAATGTAGGAAATAAAAAAGAAACTTAATTTTTAATAGGTATGTACTTAGTCCAATTTTATGTTGTATATTTTGGCACTTTTGTTCCATATTTCGGGCATTTATGATGCATATTTCGATGATTTTTAGTTGCATTTAATCGGTGTCTAGTAACAATAATACATGCATTAAAAGGCGTATAGACAGGGCTAGGCATATTTAAAAACCACATCACTTACAAGTTGGTAACAGGTAAAGTAGGTACTGAAAAGGGTGGTAACATCGCCATGATGTAATTCTCTTTATGATATGAGGCAACAGTCAAACAATCTCTTGGTGATGTCCCGAAATGTAGACGAGCACTACCGTGGGCCTAGTCACCTAGTGTGACAATCTCAAATGGCTTGAAGATTGAACTCCCAATTACTTTGTTATATTTCCTCTGTTCCAAGTACGCCTTGTAGGAAGATGGGACGGAGCAAGAGTGTCGTTACCTAACTGGAAACTAAAAGCCTATCCAACTTCCTCCAAAGCATTATGGGCATTCTGTCTGGTTACTTTTCAACGTCACGTGCCATTCGCTTCAATTTGAGCTAGGGCGATGGCAAGACTGTTGATGTCATTATTTCTGGTGTGCTATACTATCCGACTGCGCTCTTGCTGCAGGAGAAGCCACGTTGTCCGAGGTAGCTGACAGCTTCACCGCATTGACGGCGATGTGCAGCCGTGCATGGAGTCCAAAAAAGGTCATTCAGCTTAGCGCCTATTGAGGTAATGGCCGGGAGTGCCTGGAACATTTTGCCGGTGCCGAATGGCGATGACCTCGAACGAATCGGCACCGGCACGGAAAAATGGAGCCAAACCGAGACTGCCGCCGATAAGTGAATGCGTGCTTAGAGTTCATACAATTTTACGTCCATCTTAGCCGTGCTGTACCGGCCACTGGAAAACCACCCATATTGGCTGGCTCAGAATATTTTATTGATTGTGCCTGTGGCATGCTTCACTTTTGCTTTCGGGCCATTGAAGTTGCTGAAACATGATAAAGAGCATTTTAAGCATAAATAGTCGACCTCGTAATTGCTTTACCACTCTAAGGTTGAATTCATGTGCAGGTCATGAAACGACATGGTTATTTATTTTGGTTATGTTTTAAACTTAATCTCCTGAAGTTTCAAGCCAATTTCATGGATGTTAAAACCATTTTTCTGTTTTATTTCAATTTAAAGTTCTGTCTCTAAAAAAAACACCCTTTATAATATCGTTGGACCGTTGGTAGAAATTGTTAATGTAGTGTACTCGTAATGGACATTGGACTTAAACGACATTGAAACCACCGTCGATACAATACACTCATGGTTTCAAACCTATTCCAGCAATGGTCATTGCCTTCTAATAGGAAAAAGCAAAGTCCTATACAGTCCACACTAGTTGGTAAGACGACCTTTAACCGCTGACCTCAACGGTCAAAGGTAGTCTGTGCGTCAATGCACACCGAAACGGACTGTTCACCAGAAAGCAAAAATTATTCGATAAAGCGCTACAGCGGTCGATTATCAGCTTAGCATAAGCGTTGCTATCCATTACTGTTCGTCGCGGCAGCGTGTGACAACGCTATCGCGTCTCTAGTGCATTAATTTAAGAAGCCGAATGCCGTCGTTAGTCAAAGTTCAGTAACACAAGTCAGTGTCGTTGTAGTATTGCCGCGAGGAGGTCGCGTGACGAATTCAGCGGCCCCAAATACATCGCGATCCCAAACATTCTAACACAAATTATACAATTATTTCTCGTGGATATCAGGTTTTCTATAAAAGTTGTTATTGTTTATCTGAGTTATAAACGTTATAGTGAATTTCCTCAACGGGTTCGGTCATAAAGTAAGTAGAATAGTGTCTAAGTTATGAATTAAATTGTTTTTATTTGTTAGAAAACGATAGGAGGTGGTCAGGTGGGTATCGTGTTAATGCATTTATGAAAAATTCGTTTCAATTTTTCAATAATATTCACACGATAGCTATCGTGTTGTTTGGTTTGGGTGGGAAGTGAGGGTGGTTAGGAAAACCTCAACTGACCACCCTCAAAATAATTGCAAAGTGAATTCTAATATAAACATAGCAGATAAAACAATCCGTTGGTCGTCTTAGTCAAAGCCTTTGCGTAATTTATTAAGTGTTGGTTTTACAGACTCTTGGAATAAATTCAAGCATTCCCATTAGGGAGGGAATAATCCCTGGCTAGGGCAACTGCACTCATACTAGCCTAATCCCTGACTGCGGGGCATCATTTCTCTCATAAAAATTGAGGACATGCTAGGACTGCAGATGAAACACTCTTTAAAATTGTCTGCCGAGGTAGTAGTAGGCCCTAGCCCCTAAGTTAAATTGGGACATACCTACTTAGAGATGTGGGTCATAGAAAAAAGATGATCTGAGGTCCTATGCGTATCTATTTCACTCAAATCCCTTCATTAGGTACAGACGCCGCCAGCACATCCAAGCTACTACAAGCTGTCAAATTTCTTTATTAGATTTTCAACTTTATCGATAAAGCATTAGGTTCAAGGTTGATTTGGAAAATTCACATGGATAGTTTCAGGTAGCTTGATGTCCTGACGTCTGTTCTTTGGATATTTCAGCAACATAAGGGAGGAGGAGGAGGTAAGGACCTACCTCTCCACATGCATACGATTTGATTAGGATGACCCTGATTGTGTTTGTCTCTGATTCTGTTAGCCAAGTTTCTGTTATGTTTCTAGTGAACTCATAATTCAGGCACAGCATTTAATTCATCTAGGTTCTTCACTTATGGTGAATTTTGAAAATACTATTCAGTAAAGTAATTTAAAAAAATATTTTTTAAATCTTATAGATAGTGGTCGACTACTATTGGGTACCTACTTAGATAACGTTGTTTATATAATAGACTTCCTATACATTTATATTTAACGAGTGAAACACCATGGCGTTGCTGCCCACACTCATCAAGCGACTGAGTGCCCATGCCATGAGCAAACTAATCAATGAACAAACAAATACTGCTATCACACCGATAAGTTTCAACGTTCGTTTATGAAGGGACTTTGAACAAAAGCAGTTATATATAGGTATTCTATTATTGGAGCAATATGTAGGTACACTATTAATTACGTAAGGAATCGCATTCTTCAACTATAGGAAAGATTACAGTAATCCTTCTCGGTGGAAAAAGTGGGCAATTAATCAGTGGTGCTGTATGATCGCTGCGTGATTAGTGGTCAGCAGGGTTATCGGAT
Source organism: Noctua pronuba (assembly GCA_905220335.1). Lineage (NCBI taxonomy): Eukaryota > Metazoa > Arthropoda > Insecta > Lepidoptera > Noctuidae > Noctua > Noctua pronuba. Next base: position 7,245,258 of record LR999894.1, read on the forward strand.
CTCACGTGCAACGATAACGAAACCGTCAATAATTATTTCCAATCAGCTCCATTTATGGAACCGATAATTATCTTACTTACTAGAAAAGTAACAAATAGTTTTTGAATTTTAAATTGATGATCGGATAAAATTGTACTGACCGACTATACTACGTACTGACTATGTACTGACTGACTACTCTAAAATTATTTTGAGGATAAAGCTCAAAATAATTTTAGAGTTGTTATTTGTATACATGTTTAATTAGAGCGTTAATTACATATATGCAATTAAGTGATTAGGAATAAGAAATTAATTAGCAAACAAATCCGGAACTGCAATCTCCGCCACGTGAATTGATACGTGTTTATTAGAAATATCCGCACAGTAGGCAGCTATAACATAGTTAATTATGTAAACATGTTTAAATGACTCATGATGACACTTGATCTACTATAAATTATCTAATGGATGGAATGCTCTGTCTGCTCGATGGGAGTTATTCGAGCGAATACAGAGTGGTCAAACTTTTGTCAGTTTTGAAATTTCACTGGCTTAAAACAAGGAGCAATTAGTGAATTAACTGACATAAGTTTGACTTAATTAACGCTACTACGCTGCGGACGGCCTGGTGTAGGTACCATAACATGAAAATTGAACGTTTTATGTCCCTAAGCTCTTTACCATGGGAAAATAATAAATATGCCTGAGGTGTCGCACACACACACGCGTCTAAGCTGTGGGCCAGTCAAAATTGCACCTGGTACCATCCTAATTAAGTGGGGCTACTGCATAGAGCCAATTGTCTTTGGGCTACTGGTTCAAAAGTATCATAATTCTTTTGTGCCAGTGGCAGTGTTTAAGCACCTAACCCTGAAAAGTCAAGCTGACTGTAGTTTCGAAACAACTACTATACGATTCTCAATGTGAATCAAACGCGCGACCCAAACTTGACAGCCACGCTTGCGACTGCTGAACCTATAAGGAGATTGCGAGGTTGTTCCATTACAGGAAAAGGTCGGTAATTTGTGACCTGCAAAGATACTTGTGACATGCATAAAAATCTAAATAAAATATGTATCTATGTAATTTGAAATATTTACAATCAAGCCTTGATTAATACAACATAATGATAGTTATAATTGTTCAGCGCAATCATTAACTACTTATTTGTAGATTGATTTGCTTCGAGTTTTGAACGAAAACATAATAGTCTGCATCTGCAGTTCTATATACTGAGTATAATAATTTGAATACAATAATAAAATAAGTGAGTAAGGTTTAATGCAGACATCTATATCCTCACGTGAACCTCTATTTCCTCCCAGATGAATTGTAGGTATTTTAAAGTGTAGGTAAAGCAGTATGTAAATGTAATGTACCTAAATAGTTGATTAAAAAAACCATTCTTCAAAAATAAACGGAGATTCATTTGTTTAGTAAAATGATTAGAATCCTATTCATGTGCCTTTGTACTTGATGTGTTTTGTGTCTTTATTATCTTCCTATGCTTGTTATATACGTTAATAGGTACTTAATACATTTTGTGTGAGTTGTTTAACTTTTATACTTAAACGTAAAGTCAATGCTAAGCCTGCTTTACTAAATAAAATTAAGAAGCTACAGGTATTTATTTGGGGACCAGTCGTGTAAGATTAAGAAGGCCAGGTGAGGCCACAATTGCTAAGGGGATCAAATTTTTTTTAGCAATGTGGATACCTGGGTGCATGTTCCTGTTGAGAAAGTAGGTCGTGTAGATTGCAGAAGTTATTTGTCAGTTCAGTAACAATCATTTTACCAATAACCTAATAGTATTTCAGGTATGTATACTATAATGGAGATCTATAAAGGAGTGACTATCAGTTCTCACAGTCAAAAGTGTAAAATAAGGACAATTTTTGCGTCATTACGGAGTGGGCAATGACCATATCGCCGTTTGTTATCAATTAAGTGCTCAGTTGTCCAGAGTCTTTTATCGGAGCGGGGTGGCATAGTGCTGCCGATATAATCCGCATAACATTTAGTTGTATTTAATCAGTGGCGGGAAAATAATCTAAATATAGTGTGTGTTTTTAGGCATACCCAGAAAATACAGCTGTAATCATGACGGCCAACGTGGTGCTGGGGTGCGTGATGGCACTCTTCGTCATACTCTTCACAATCAGTTCCATTGCCAGATATTATATTAAGGTAACTGTTTATTTTTACATTTTTGGTAGTACCTGAGTACATAAGCACCAATTATATCTAATAGTTCTTTGACAGATAAGTGATGTATTGTGATAGTGTGTGACAGCTTGACTAATCATAATTTATTGAAATATGGAATTAAAAGAGTGATTATGATAGGTTTATCTACTTGTAGGTAGTTAAAGTACATCAGCGATATTATCTGACGAAATGTTATATACCTGTAAGCATAATATCTGTGGACTTTGGAGTTTGGACCACCACGGACTTTGGACTGTTAGATTTCTGTGTTAAATAAAACTGTTTCATGGCTCTTATTCTGATTCGAAGTAAGTACCTATGTACTGACTTATATCATATAAGAAAAGCAGATCCGAAATTGGAACTCCTACCTCAAGATGCCAAAGAAGTAGGCAGTTAGTGTAGGTACTTTCGTATCTACATCTAGGCACTATTTAGGCTGAAAAAGTAGGAAAGTGGTACCTACCTGTCCGAAGGGTAGTTCCGATAGAAAACAAGCCCAAGCCAAATCGGTACCTAATTTACTAGGTATAACAAAAACAATAATGTCGATATAATGCTTTAATTGTTATTTTCTTTCCAGTTCACATTGTTCGTTGTTATGTCGTTAATATTCGCAACAGCTCCGGTACCACTCATGTTGATCAAACCGTTTGACCCAAGGAACGCGCTGTAAGTACCTACTTGCATAATAATTACTTTTTATTTATTTATTTTTATAAGTTTACAAAAAAAAAACCGTTTCTTCGAATTTGAATTTGACATGATGAACTTCTGGATAATTTTATTATGTAGCCCCACTACGTCAAACGGATGACTTTCACTGGCCGTCAAGCAGACAATATTGTTAAAAACAATCACCGTGTATAGTAATTACCTAAGCCTAGTGAAAGTGTTGAAAATAACAATCAGTCACTTCGTAGCTTCCCTGCTGTTGTTTTACAGATAATCTAGCCTTTGTTTATGTTTCAAAACATTATAAGGCCTTCGGAATGTATGTCATTACGCAATTCAAATCTATACTTTTACAACTGTAGGTACATTATATATAATTCTTATGTAGATGGCTGTTGATAAGATTATATTTTTTACGGTTAGAATTTCGTGTGTGTGAGTTTTAGGTAGGTGTACTTTAATCAGCACCTCAAAAAACAGGGTTTGAAGTTTGTTGTTGTAAACGACATGACAATCGAGGTCTTTAAGTTCAAAATATATTTTAATTTTAAAGCATTTTGTTAACAAAGGTAAGTACTTATTTGCATGCCGTGTGACCTAAGACCAAATACACTCTAAATATAACTCGTCATGCCACTCATGAGAATGATACTCAACTGGTCTCCAAGAAATAAACACGTCATCTGTGGTAATATAAGATATGGCACAGACCTACGACAATAATCATCACACTACCATCGTTTGATTGTACTTTAGATTAATACACATTACAATAACAATACATGAACCTTAGTAGTCATGCTAGTATCTGTATCAGATTTTCAATGAGGACAGGAACAATCATTATTCAACGATATGATGTATACCTAAGCTTGCTTTATTACATACATATGTAAACTCACGACCTTTTCTCATGGGGGTAGGCAGAGACCTCAGAACGCCACCTGCTACAATCCTTACATACTCCTTTTCGCCACATCAATGTTCATACATTTATCTGGTCATAGACGCACATTGGTTGCCAGTACTATACGCATCTGAGTTTTCTGAAGAACTTCACCAGTAAGATCCGCATAAATGTCCTTCAAATCAAAATCATTTCAAGGGCGTCCCCCCTCCCGGCGTTCCAACTCACATCTGCCGATTGTAACTTGGAGATGGGTTCTTTTTCATAAAAATATGAGTTCCAGAATACTATGTTCGTAACAACATGAAATTTAAGTGTTTACATATTGGTGCTCGTGATTGTGTACATGTGTCTATTCTATATTGAGATGAAGATTAACACGAGGATGTTTTCACAGTCCTATGATGATGACCTATAACAAGTAATGACATCTAATAGGTTAAAGATTAGTTACGTCTGAAAACAAATAACATCTCGTGTCTCTATTGATAAAATATTATAACCAATATTATTGGCATAGTTGCGTTTATTTTATCGTATATTTCCTGGTGGGTACAGAAAGTTATAGAACTGTGAATCGTATGGTTTTTGTACACCTATTGTATATTTCTTTAACTTACTTTGTACTTATTTGACTTTAATATGTTACTTGGCTGGAAGCCGATCCTAACATAGTTGGGGAAAGGCTAGGCTATGATGGTGTTACTTGGCGTTTATTTAGTTAAAAGTATTTGTTGCTTATTTTAATTGATCTTGTTTTTAATTTAATTTGACTTTAATTTTGTTTCTTTTTTGTATGCACATACTGAAAATTTATTTCTTGCACGATTTGTTGGCAATCCTTAAATAATGAAATACTTACATATTTTGGCAATTGTAATTATCTAAGAGCACTATATTGAGAGGCATAATTTGCTAATTGAATTGCTAATTTGAATGTACACGTAGAGGCAGGTACAATTAAAAGTGTTTTTTTTTGTTCTGCGTAGGCATCGACACCGCGTAGAGGTTTCGTAGGCCTCAGTAGTCGTAGCGTCTACGCGGCTTAGGATTCGCGTAGCCGCTACGCCCTGCGGAAAGCGTCTTCATTGCTCTCAGAAGTCAGAACTAACGCATAATGTTAGTATTATATCTACCTAATCATCATATTGCTATGTCTAATTAAGCCAAACCCAGTAACATTTCATCGTAGGCACTTGAAAATTGAACTGAGATTCTAAGAATACGTTGTCGATTGAGTATTGAGATTTGAGCGGTCTTATCGTGTGTCATGTTAGTGAAGAACCTATGTTTCTGCTTTATTTGAATAATTAAACGATGCAAATTAATTCCGGTATCCAAAAATAGATATATCCCAATCTATTGAGCTATTTTTGTTTCGTATAATGCTGTTCAAATAATTCCATTCATCATTATAAGGCGGCTTCAGTCAACTGTATAATGTCCTTGCTATACGATGCCGACCTAGTATCTACGTACGTAGGTATGTATGATTCATCACTTATCACTATGCAATGAGGAGGATTCTCTTAGTTTTTGTTTTCTTAAAAAGATAAAATTATTTGTTTATGATAAGATAACGCAATAAGATAAAAGGAAGTCGTCAAACTAACCATTAACGTCGAAGGTTTTCGGAAAGATTGTGAGCCTACTGAGATGAAAAAATATAGTTAGGTTAGGTTAGTTAATAATAACAGCCGCTCGGGTCGATCTTTAGGTTAAGCCCATCCACAGACCAAACTAGGCAAGCACGCCTAGTTTGGTCTGTGGATGGGTGACCACCCATTACATTCCGAGTTTCCTCCGTGCCTCGGAAAGCACGTTAAGCCGTTGGTCCCGGGTGTCATTTGTAGATCTTTGACAGTCGTTAGGTAGTCAGTGGCCCAAAAAGTCTGACAGCCGGTCTTACCAAGGGGTATCGTATTACCTAGTACTAACAGGGTTGTGGAGGTCAGATAGGCAGTCGCTCCATGTAAAATAATGGTATTCAGCTGCATCCGGTTAGACTGGAAGCCGATATAGTTGGGAAAAGGCTAGGCAGGCAGGCAGGTTAGTAAATGACAATACTAAAACTACAAAAACAGATAAATGAATTCTAAAACTCAGTGCTAGATTTTAGACTGTGACACTTACATAATATTATATAATCATGTTATAAGGATTGCAAAAAATTGCATTAAGTAACATGCCAGCTACAATCAAATACAGTATGTATATATATAGTAAATATCTTTACTATTTCGTAATATCGTTGTTCTGATTGCGTTAATGCCGATGTATCCAGGTTAGTATTTTGAAACAATGCACACCTACATCGACGTGACATGTTAGTAGAAAAGAATATAAATCTATTTGGGTTACGACCGGGTGATTAGGTTCCACTTGCATAATAATAATGTAGTCCAAGGCTTTCTTTCTTTTTCCTTGTTCAAACTTTAATTTATAACTCACTAGCGGCCCGTCCCGGCTTCGCACGAGTGGACATTTATTTTCCCCTAATTCCCCCCTCTCCCCGTAATTTTTTCTAGTAATAAATATAGCCTATGTTACTCAGGCTGAATGTAGCTTTCTAATGGTGAAAAAATTTTTGAAATCGGCTCTGTAGTTTTTGAGTTTATTCATTACAAACATACACACACACACACACAAAAATACAAATCTTTAGAATATTAGTGTAGATTACGAATCATTGCGTCTGCAATCACTCCAAACTCAAACTCAAACTCAAAGCATTTATTTCAATTAGACCATAACAGGCACTTTTGAATGTCAGAAAAACAAAGAAGGCGAAGCTACAGTCCCAGACACAAGGCATAATAACTTGTGAAAGTACTGTAGTTGCCCATTCCAAAGCGTAGATCTCTATGGAGAAGAATGGGCAAGAAACTCCTTGGACACTCTATCCGTCTTTTTTTTTCAGAGAAGTCCTCTAAACATACTGATGTTCTATCTGATTGTAGTTATCAGGGGCGTAGCTACCGCCGTATCTGCCGTATCAATTATACGGGGCCCCCGGACCACGGGGGCCCCCAACTTAGAAAAACTAAAGTCATCATCAGCTATAAATGATTTAATAAATCAGTTTGCCGAAAAAAGGCATGGATAGTGTATATTTAATTTGAATTGTTTGTAAACATTTTGGAAAAAGTGACAGATAGATAATTATCTAATATATAAAATTCTCGTGTCACAGTTTTCGTTGCCATACTCCTCCGAAACGGCTTGACCGATTCTCATGAAATTTTGTGAGCATATTGAGTAGGTCTGAGAATCAGCCAACATCTATTTTTCATACCCCTAAGTGACGCAGACGAAGTTGCGCGGGTCAGCTAGTGATTAATAAATATTTCTTTTAATTTTATGCATTTTTTTTTTCTTTTGTGAGAAATCGTCACCCTTCCTAAGGGCCCCCAAACAAATTTATATACGGGGCCCCGCCAAGGCACGCTACGCTTCTGGTAGTTATAGACAAGAACGTTGTTGTTAAATCCGCAGCTTGCGATTGTAGGGGACAACACAGTTTATAATAATGTCAGTAGATAACAATACAATTGGGTAATGATGTAACAAAAACAAACTATGAGTTTCAATATTAAACAGAAATCTTATACAGAACCTTGGATGTATTTTCAGTGCACCGAATTGCATTTTTCTTAACAGTAAGAGGGTCAAGCAAGGTATACATACTTGCACACGAATTTATACTCGTGGCAAACTGCACTGGTCAACAAAAAATCGAGCCACCTGCGTTTTTACCGCAAATCACGGTTTTCCTAAGCAAAACCAAACTAAATGTTTTAGTACTGAAATATTTTATTGTTAAATTCAATCACAATGAAAACATCAAAATTATTTTTTATAAATAATTTTTATAATTAATTACTTATAAAAAAAATATTTTACACGATTTTTTTTTATTAATGTTTAATATGCTGTTGATGTTTTTTTTGTCTTAAATGTTATGTATACAATTGTTGCAATTTAACATTGAGTATTCTCTCCTTTTGCTGGAATGACGGCATGCATTCGACGTTTAAATGACCTTAACAAGATTTGATTGGGTGTCTTGAGGGGTTCGGTTTCATTCTTCCATAATGGCGGTTTCCATGTTGTAGGGAGTGGATTACCGGCTCTAACCGTTTGTTTTAGGGTGTCCCACGTGTGCTCTATAGGGTTGAGCTCAGGGCTTCTTACTGACCACGACATAACCCGAATGCCTATCTTCAAGGTAATCGGTGGTGATGCGCGCTACGTGTTGTCGTGCATTATCATGCGTGCAGCACCTCTTTGTATGAAAACCAGCTCCGTGCGTCCAGTCAAAGATATCCGAGCCCAAAATATTACATCATAACTGACAGTCTCTTATACAACACTGGGTATAACGTTCACCTGGCCATCGCATGACATTACGCGCGGCGTCCATCAGAACCGTATAAAGTCATTCGACTCTCATCACTAAACACAACTGATTCGCATTGGACTATAGTCCGGTTTAAATGATTGCGCCCAGATTGAATTCTGGCTTGTCGATGAGCATGATGTCAATTGTGGTCCAGTTGCTGGCTTGTGTGGCATTAAATTCTGCTCAAGAAGTCTTCTTCTTACAGTACTGTCGCTTATAGTCACACCCCGATGTTTATGTAAGCGTCGCTGGAGATCAACACCAGACAGGTGTCGATTTCAAGCGCGTCATATCGGTAGGTCATAGCGGTCATATCTTTGAGTTGTTACTCTATGTCTTCCAGATTTAGATCTTCTTCGATACTGCTAGTCTCTAGAAAACTTTGGTAAACTCGGCGCATTGAATAACGGCTGAGATTTAACGTCCTGGCCACGACACGCTGACTTAAGCCTTGTTGGAGCAAAGGCACAACTTGGGCCGCCTCAGCTTCAGTAGTGTCCATTATTTTTAGACTTTAGGTAACTAAAAGTAACGTTATAAACAAGAAATCCCTACAAATGTGTGTTTCGGACTGAAGAAACGGTTCGAATTTATTCTGAAGTAAAACCATCAAATCAGCACTCAACAGTATTTCTGTATAAAAAATTCTTAAGTACCTTTAAGTGCAATAAGATTTACACAAACAAGATGTCAAACGTCATATCCAATCCTCAAAATAAAAAACAAACTTGTGAGATGGCTAATCTATAAATAATAAACGACAAGTAACATTGAATTAAGAGTATCAAAACACCCGACTTCAAATTGCATTATGTACTTACCTATAAATATATATCTTCTTTTTTATATTAAATTATCTCTATTATATCATTTATATAATCTCCTTTTAATTTCCTTCATTTTGATACCCTACTCGATAGGTTTGGTTGAAAAATAAAAATTAACGACTTACAATTTAGCGCCAAAAATGCGCATGCTAGCGAAGGAGGTGGCGGGACGTGAGAGGGAGAGAATCTCACGTCCCAGCCGCCGCGGGCGAAGCACCGGGCGTCGGGGGCCACGTGGTGGCTCCCGGCCACCGTAGGCGCGGGCCTGTGGACGGTGAGTAATGGGTTAGCTCACCGTCCGTCCGTCTTATGACGACAGGCCGTGTCGACGGCGCGTTCGTGTTCCACGCGCGCCTCAAAGAGATGTCAGCAACCAAGAAGGGGCCCGCAAGGGCCGATGCCTGCCGGGGCTGCGGGACTGTTCGAAAGAGATACCGTGGCCCTGGAACACAAAGGGCAATGAAGGAACATGGATGGGTTTTAGTCAGTAAGAGTCTGACACTCCCTCCCACTCCACCCAGAGCGGGAGAAGTCATTTGATGATTTCCCATCCGTAAAAAAAAAAAAAAAAAGCGCCAAAAATCCGCATTTTTTTAAAACACTTTTTTAAGAACTCTTGGGTTTTTCAGACGAATCTAAAGATACTTTAATCGTCGAAATCCATCCAGCCATTTGGAAAATACAAGGTACTAAAGAAATTCACAAAAAACAAACAAACATACAAGATACGCGCTACTATGTGGGTCGATTTTTTTGATGACCAGTGTAGTTATCAATTAGGTACCCATATCACACGCAATGTTTGCAAACTAACACAATTATCTTAACCGGAACTGATATGCAAATTGTAGCAAACATTCTCAAGCCAATTAGAGAAATTAACAAACTTGAAGGCGCGGCAACAAATGGTAATTAGATAAGAGCGCATGTCATAATTAGCTTATCATAGTTCACCTTTGCGTGAAGCTTTAACCCTGCTTCTACTCTCGAAGGAAAATAAATGATTGAAAAACATAACTCTGCTTTGTTTTTCACTGTTTTGCCGTCGAAAGGCAAGCTACCCGAATCAATAAAATGCTTGGATTTCAGGTATCCATAACGTATTCAAATCTTCTCCCTTTTTATTGTTCTGTATGTAGGCACCGGTTAGTACGGAATGGAACAAACAGACATTTCACCAAGCTTGTATCTAAATTCAAAAGCCTTTTTTTCAAGAGCATTTTATTTGTTTCTCAGAATACCAGCATTTTTCCTGAGGTGTTTCGCGAGGATACTCGGTCTTCGGTGGACAGTCAGAGGATTGGGGAATGTGGACAATAGCCGAGGAGCGGTAGTACTACTTAACCACCAGAGTTGCCTGGATCTATACGGTATGTCTTATTTTTTGTTCAGCGAGGTTGCTCAAGTGTTCCATATGTGAACGTTCATAGCTAGAAAGCTTTTTACAAGAAGCTAATAGTAACAAATGACGTTGAACGTGACGTCACAGAACCCAGTTAAATCGTGACACAGTTCGATAAGAAATTATCTAACACTATACCGTAGCTCGACCACAGGAGCCCTGTCGAAGGCTCATACTTTAAATGAATTCGTTCCTTCACATAACCATATTAAGCGCTCGTATTGATTTTAGGAAAATTGTGTTGTAGCCATCCCTTTTTACCCGACTGCGATGAAGCCCAAAAACGGTGAAATTCATTTTTGACCTGTTGTGAAATTCCCAATAAATTGATTAAATTTGGATAGGATCAATATCGTATTGCATTATTTTTTTAGAGTGCGCAAAACATTTTCCGTGGGTAAGGTCTTGTTTTGTAACCGCGACAAACCTGCATGTTAATTGAATGCAAATCAATCAGTTACATTACAATACAACTCGGAACATAATGAATGATACTTAACTGCCTAGTTATGGATATTAAAATTTCGCTTGCCAGTTGTGCCAATAAAAATAAACAATGTCCATTGTCCGTGATACGCCTTCTCGATCTCGATGCCATTATAAAACAATTTTATAAGAGCAAGTTCATATTTGTCCGTTTCTATTTATCATGTTTTTACGTCAGTAAGAAAAAATACTTTATAACTTTCAGCATTGGGTGTTTTACAAGTTATTTTGCCGTTAAAGCATGCCTGCCTACATAAATATTATAATTTTCCGGCCCTTATCTATGGCAATTTCGTATATTTACCAGTTATTTAGAAAATTGTTTGAACAATGACAAACAAAGTCCATAAGTGTAGTAATTTACATTATTATGATCATCACAATGACCGCATCAGAAACTATCATGGTAATGATTTCTATCCCTCTATTATCTATCTATTTAGCCACAGAAATTTGAGTATACATTAGGTATTTATGAGTAGAGTACCTACCTACTATATGTTCTAGTAGGATATCTAGCTAAGTTCTGGCCACCCTACATAAACAACGCATTAGAAATTCAGTCGTGATATTTAAGTACGAGTGCAATCAGTGCATAGTTACTATTTGACCTAATTGTGTCCATAAATATGTACAGTGTACCTATTGATACATATTTTGTATACATTGGTAGTTTTGCGATTACGTCCATGATGAATATATCGATAAGTCGTCCTCCTGCATAAACAAGTGCTTACACTACACGTGACGGCCGACAATCCGCATGTTTACAAAATAAATTATACAAGTCGATATAAAAAACATGTTATATATTGTTAGGTGAAATAAATATTACGATTGATTGACATTGAATAAGAACAAGACTTCATTGATCGGACATCAAACATTATCTTGCTACGATTTACAACACCAATGTACAACGAGTACAGAAACTTGTTGCTACGTTTTCTTGAAAATGGCCTTTAGATTTTTTCACAATTTAAGAAATTGATTCTCAGCCAGTGGGTATTATTAGCGGTCATTAATGGGACGGCCATTTGTAAAAATGACCGTCTGCCTTGTAGACCGCTCGCGATCTTAGGTGTATTATTTCCATGCAATGTACTTACCTATATATACGTATGTACTAGCTACACATTTGTAAAGGCACGAAGTTGTAATTAGGACACCATTGCAGGTAGATAAGAATAGGAGAAGGAATCCTACTGTTTAACAGAGTTGGATGCTGTGCGATAGAAACTGAGAAGACACTGGGGAATATAATGAATTATTGTAACTATTTACTAGGCTTTGGTTTGACAGATACGATACATTAAGCAATAGTATCATAAAATCCCAAAATGATACTGCAGAGGAAACAATGTCGATGATAAACTAACTATCAAGATAAGTTAAAATGGTGAAGGATATCTGATCTTAATGTAAAAGATAATATATACAAGATAAACCGTTAATAGTACCTATACAAAATACAATAAAATAAAAAATGTTAGGTTCGTTGTAACGCAAGTGTAATTTGATAAAATTACATATAAGGCCTAAAACTGCGTTAAGCGGGACCCGCGCGGTTTCATACAAAAGTGCTCCGTCGCGGTGACCCGCGCGGGCGTCCGTCACGGGGAGACGCGCCCCGTACCCACGCAACGGGGCCCGCCTCCGTGCGACGGAACCCGTCGCGGGGGCACGCGCGGTGCCCGCCAGCGGTAACACGCACGGGCTCAGGTCAATCAATAACCGCGACGGGTCCCCGCGACGGGGACCGGCGTGTTCCCACGGAGCCACCGCGCGTGTCCACGCACGTAGACCCGCGACGGTTGCCCGTCACGGGCGCCCGCTTGACGCAGTTTCAGGCCTAAGGCCCCAGTCCCGATGGCAGCGATCAGCGAGTAGAGCTAGCAACTAAAAACGAGTTGTTTGTTTGACGGGGTCCCCGCCGGCTAGGGCGATGCAATGTGAACAGTCAGCGATCAACTATCAATATAATATGTCTGTCTTTTACTGACACGAGATATACAACCTCCTGAACGGTTCTTGAGCAAGAAAATCTTCGACAGCTAGTCGCTACCTCGTCGGCAGTGGGACAGGCGGGTTCTTAAAATTGCCTTTATTTAAAAATGTAAATAATTCTAACAGAAACAAGTTTTCTCGGTAAAATCGTACTTTTTTTTTATTTGTCTTGAATGTCCCACTGCTGCACTGGTTGGCAAAGGCCTCGTAGTAAGCAGTTTTAATGCTTACTAGCTTTTGCTCAGCTCGCATTATGATCAGAAATTAGCACACGGTCAGCCATAACAGTGAAAGAATTTTCGGAATCAGATCAGTAGTTCCGAAGATTAACTCTTCATCGAACTTACAAAATTTATATCTTCACTAGCTGTTCCCCGCGAATTTCGTCCGCGTGAAATTATTAAAAACTAGCTGTTCCCGGCATGCGTTGCAATGCACCTTTTTCCTATCCTACCTACCTACCCTACCTACCCTTCTCTACCTACCTACCTACTTACCTACCTACTTACCTACCCTACCTACCCTACCTACCCTACCTACCTACTTACCTACCCTTCTCTACCTACCTACCTACTTACCTACCCTACCTACCCTACCTACCCTACCTACCCTACCTACCCTACCTACCCTACCTACCCTACCTACCCTACCTACCCTACCTACCCTACCTATCCTACCTACCCTACTTACCCTACCTTGAATTTTTCTCGCCGTAAAAACCATCCTTGAACTCCAACGAACATTTAAAAAAAAAAATTGGCCAAATTGGTCCAGGCGTTGTTGAGTTATGCGCTTACCAACACATTTTGCGATTCATTTTTATATTATAGATACAATTTTCCCCGTTTTTGCAACATTTTTCATTGCTGCTCTGCTCCTATTGGTCGTAGCCAGATGTTATTTAGCCTATAGCCTTCCTCGATAAATGGGCAATCCAACACTAAAGTTTTATTCATCGCAAAACAGTAGTTCCTGAGATTAGCGCGTTCAACCAAACAAACTCTTTAGCTTTATAATATTATAAGTATAGATAATAATAGGGAATATGCAAGAAATACAAAACTGTTTTTATTTCTTAAAAATGCCTTGTATTGGCCCATAAAAACATTGTGGTACACATGTTTAACTTTCTAATACAACACGTATTTTACAATTTAATATTTTATGTAGCGTGTTTTTGGTGAAATGGAACGCAAACTCAAAACGCATCGTCCTTCGATAGCGCCGGTAGTGACGTCAAAGACTATGTGTCAAAAAACACTTTTATTTGAAAAGTACTACGTCCCAGAGACGGTGGGACGAGCCGCTCTGCAGAATAGTTCAGAACAATTTACTGAACACGTCTGTCACTACTGCAGAGCGTGCGCGTCTGCTGGCTGTGGGTGAGTGGGAGTCGGGTCTTTGGCTTCAAGCACTACCGTCGTCGAGCATAGGCACATTACTCGACGACACTACTTTTCGCCTCGCTGCTTCTCTACGCCTAGGCGCTCCATGTTGTTCTCCTCATAGCTGTCACTGTGGTGAAGTTGTCAACAACCTTGGACACCACGGCCTGTCATGCAGTCGAAGTGCAGGCCGTTTTGCACGGCACGCGAACTTAAACGACATCATCCGACGAGCTCTTGTCACCGTCGGCGTTCCAGCTTTATTAGAACCCAATGGTTTGGTGCGCGACGATGGCAAGAGACCGGACGGCATGTCTTTGTTTCCATGGAAGATGGGTAAGCCCTTAGTGTGGGACGCAACATGTGTCGATACACTTGCGCCATCCCATCTTCCTAGCTCGTCGTGCTGTGCTGGGGCTGCCGCTGCGGCTGCAGAGAACCTCAAGCGGCGTAAATATAGTAACCTTATTGGTAACTATATTTTCGAGCCGTTTGGGGTTGAAACTCTAGGACCGTGGGGTCCGAGTGCTCACAGCCTTTTTAAGGAAATATCAAATCGCTTAGTTGACACTTCCCGTGACCCAAGGGCTGGCTTTTACTTTGGCCAAAGGCTTAGCGTTGCCATACAACGTGGCAACGCCGCCAGTCTCTTGGGTACATTACCAGTTGACAGCGTTGAGGAGGAGTTTTTTGACGCCATTTTTTAAGTTAGTTAGTTAGTTAGTTACTTTAGTTTATTTTAATTTATTAATGTATATATTAATGTATATATTATCTGATAAAACTGAAAACCAAAGTACTTAAAGTTTCTCTAAGATTTGATTATAATATTGTTATTGCAATGTTTGATTGAATAAAGCATATACAATTAATAAAATTTATATAATATTAAGGGTAAAAACTTAGATGTAAACATGGCAGATAGAGGTAAGTGACGTCACATAACATGACATGAATGGCCGCGACAGTCACGGACGTTTGAACTGTCGTAGAAAATTGTAGGAGTTTAATATTTTTTTTGCGCGACAAGCAGTATTTGAACTTAACTTTTAATTATTTTCTTGGGTTGATAGTACTATATTTTATTTATTTTAGTGAAGAAAAAAATACATGCATATTCCCTATTAAGTATAGATGCAATTAAAATTTCTTAATAAATATGATAGTATTCACGCGAGTCATGCTGTTTTGAGCCGGGTACCAGGTTAATTACAAAATAATGTTAATTATCATCAAGCCACCTAATCCCTCTGTTACCTAGTTGGTATTATCTATTATTTATGAGCTGTAATCACTTCGCTATGTTTATCCCTGATAAGAGAAAGCAAGTGGAAATTCGATATTAGAAAGATAAAAGTCGATTTCGTTACTGCACCTGTCCCCTTCATTAATTTTATCATAATAAATTGTTTTTCGTTAAAAATGTTAATGACTTTTATCGTAAAAGTAATTCTTAGAATCCGCATAACGTTGGCTTAATAAATTAAGCGTTGAATCTTACCTACCTTGTCCTTAAAGACATTGGGCATTTCGTTATGATCACGAGCAAGATCTTGTGGTCCCTCTCAGTGTGTATATTGGGCCCATACATGCATGAGCCCTTATTAAAAAGGGAATCCCAGCTCTTCTTCAAAAGGTTATATCTTATGTGGCGTGGCAGACTCTCGGAGTCGGGATGGCTTCAGTGCTGCGAGTAGTGGTGGTACTTTCATACAAGTCTAAAAGCTTGGCTTGTCCTTATTACCTACTCTTCATTGATTTTAGGGTTTCTGAAAAGTCTGCTTGCCCTAGGGGCTTGCGGTACCTATTGTTGGTTCTTAAGCATGCCACTGGCTGCGAGAAAGCACTGAAACCTGCATGGTTCACAGACATAAAACAAAAGCAATAAAAAAACGCAGCTATTATTTTATTTTAAATTAATGGCCTTGCTATATAATTACGTTCTAAAATAATCGTGGAATTCTATTACCAACTGTTATCATTTCTATGGAAGGGCAATCAGCTGCAAGATATTGCCGTGACGAACTACGAATGATATTTTTACTACAACCGTTCAAGCATGTTTAACGAGAAACAAAATAATGACGTAGGCATTTAAGTGGGTTGAAGCAAATTCTCGATTATCGAACAAGTAAAGATTACCTATGAAATGAGTAATTTCCCAGGAATTTAATATTTAGTTTCGAACGAGACTCAGTAAAAGAAAGTTTTTGAGCTGTTATGCAATACATATAGTACCTTTGTAACCTACTAGCTCGGTCAAAATAGACATTGACCCTTGCATAATTCCCAATATTAGCTGAAAATTTACATGAACGTTAGGGATACCATAATAATGAAATTGTGAATCTAACAGCTTCTTGGGAATTTATGCAAGGGTGCCCCCATTTTTAGGTCTATTTTAACCGGACTATACGTGGTTCCTACCTCATGTCTTGTCTACATTCATCATCAACCTAGGCGGGTTTAAAATTTAACATCCAATAAGGCCGCCACTGACCTAAATATTTTTGTTTTTAGCACTGGCAATTATCTGGCCGCTCATGTCTCGGTGTACGGTGGTTTCGAAGCGATCACTGCAGTACCTTGTACCATTCGGCACTGCGACATGGCTGTGGGGCACCGTGTTCATAGACAGAGGCGCACAAACTGCACGCGATGCTCTCAACAAGCAAGTTGATGCTATTAAGGATCAAAAGGTAAAGTTGAATAAAAATGTTGCTTTTTTTAGAACATTTGACACAACTTTTAACTGATTGATATTTCTAAACCTAACTAACGGCAGTCCCAGTAGTCCCACCCACTCACTCAATGGCTTATACAATTTACGAGATACAGATCAGGGCAGATCAATCTACCTGTCGATTGGTGAGCCACATGGATAGGGGTACTGGAGTGTAAAGAATTACATCGTTTAAAAAAGGTACCATAAAGCGAGATGTTTTGCATTAGAAAACTAGTAAAATTATAATAAATATATAATAATACCAGCCTATTACTGTCCCACTGCTGTGCAAAGGCCTCTTCTCATACAGAGAAGGCACGAGCATTGATCACCACGCTTGCTCAAGACGGGTTGGAGATTTCAGACTTATATTAATTATAAGTCCAGGTTTCCTCACGATGTTTTCCTTCATCGATGTCTGTGATGTCCAAGATAAACTTAGAAAGTACATAATATGAATTGAAAAAGTCACATTGGTACTTGCCCGGATTTGAACCCACCACCTCATGCATGAGAGGCGAGGCAAATTATAATAATTAATAAACTATTCGTATCGGATTATGTTTCTACTATCTGTAAGCCTTCCTTTCATCATATATTGATTAATTTAGATATCCGATCACCTTTCGAAATAGTGTCAAAGTCGAGTCATGTCAGTCAGTCAGTCCATATTATGATTGTATTCATCGTACGCGTTTTCCTGCTAGTAAATATACGAATAGGTACGTATATTAGTCCTGCAAACAATGAGACCTTGTACTTGCCTTGTTGTACACCGCATTTCGTCATACCGTATGATCTAATCGCTAGGAATGGGCTGGCATGGTACGTATCTACCTTACCGCTGAATTTAACGAGCGTGTACTTTTCTTAGCTAATGTTTGATTTGCCTAAGTAAATATCCTGGGTTGGTCGGTACCGGACGAAGCCAAAGAATTTGACAACATTACAACAGCATCCTTGCAATGTTAGGCCCTTCTACTTATTTTCTTATTTAAAAAAAAAACGTTGCTCCACACTAGGAATTTTTCCGGGGTGCGTTTACAAACATATAAACTCACATACACAAACAGCCAGACCCGGAACAACTACCTGTAGGGCATACAACTATTCGTTCCGTGCGGGAATCGAACCCGCGACACGCAGCGCAACAGTCAATCGCTCAGCCATTGCGCCAAACGCGCCGTCAAATCTTTCTACGTTATTTCTACGGCCTGTTTAAAAATAATTTGTTTTCGACTTGATGGAAGCTCAATGAAGTAAATACCTATTTAAAATGCGTTATTTAAAGCATATAGATTAGAGGACCTCGTGGCTAAATAATAACAGACGCTTGATCAATGTTCAGGTTAAGCCGGTCTTGCCTAGGTTAGTCTGTGGATGGGTGATCACCGATTACATAGGTACCGAGTTCCCTCCGTGCCTCGGAAAGCTCGTTAAACCGTTGGTCCCGGCTGTCATTTTTAGATCCTTGACAGTCGTTACAGATAGTTGTGGCCCGAAAGTCGGACAACCAGTCTTACCAAGGCGTATCGTATTAACCAGTACTAACTGGGTTGTGGAGGTCAGACAGGCGGTCGTTCCATGTAAAATACTGGTATATTCAGCTGCATCCGGTTAGACTGGAAGCCGACCCCAACATATTGGGAAAAGGCTAGGCAGATGATCATGTTGTCAAGCATAAAGATTTTCATATTTTCATAGAAACTAGGTATTCTAATGTTTTTACCATCAGCTGAGTCATCCTCATCATTCGTTCTCCTTGGAAAACGAACAATTTTATGAAATAATAAACATTACTCAGTTTATGATACAAGAAATAAAATACCTAGCACTTTAATGGGATTTCTAGTTTCTATTTCGAATATCGCTGTTGCAATCTCGAAACAATTGTTTAGGTACGTAATACATTCATGCTTACTCTACATACATAATTATATACCTCTCGATACCGCTGTTAAAGCAGACCCAGTTTTATTGATGTCGTATTCAAAACAAGAGTTCATTGTACTAGCGTAATCTAAATCGACTGTTACGTACATACTTAGTTATGCAAAAATAAATAACCTTTAGAACGCTTGCGTATAAAAGCAAAATATTTACTTTGCAATTACTTTCCGGTTGCGTAGTATTTAGTAATAAGTCATACTATGTACCTACCTACACGAATGCTATGGTCATAATGGGTGTAAACAGACCCTTGACGAAGCCGTCAACTAAGCATTCTGTACATCAAACTAAGTAACTCTACACACAAATTATTGCTGGGAAACGACTTTTTTTTTTTGGTGTGAAAAATCATGTTTCACGGTAAAACTCAATGTTACGCACTCAAAACTTGGTGCTGATGGATGCTTTGAATAGTTAATGGGTCATGGAGTTAATTAAAGTAAAGTGAAAATCTTAAAAAGTGGTTTTTAAACAAAAACTTGTGAAAAAATTGGAACTTTGACTTTCAATATCTCCAGAACCTGTGGTTTCCCAGGTATTGTATAGACGAAAAAAATGATCCCAATGATGGGCAGAATATATGGTTTTCGTTTTCGTTAAGGGTCTTTTTACACCCTTTAGGATAGGTACGTACTTTATATCGCGGTAGCACGACCGGGGACAATTACCAAACTCCACGCGGACGAAGCCTTACGAAGCTTATGCGGATACGTCCGCGTGGAGTTCGGTCCTTAGTGTCAAAATAAATTAACTGGCGAAACTTCAAGACGTGTCTCACAGGTCTTGTTACAATGAGAGTGAATCCGTTACTATAGGCATTTTCTGTTTGTGGAAAATAAAAATGGTATGGTATTTAAAGAAAATATGAATAAAGACCAAGATGGCTTACGATTATATTGTTGTGGTTAAGTGCAGTGCTGACAAAGATAAAGTACATATTATTTATTTTTTACATAATGACTCGGTGAGGTTTTGGAAATCAAAAAAGGAAACCATCAATTTTCTTGCAATTTTGCGCAGCGGCAAAAATTACGGTAGGCATTACATGACACGACCGAAAAGGTAAACAATTATTTTGTATGGTTAGATTGAAAAACCCTAGAGTAAAGGTTAACCCGTATTATTTTGTATGTATGTATTAACCTTTTCACGTATCGATTTCATTTTTGTACCTACACAAAAAAAATGCAAGTTACGGAATAAGTCCGGGCCAGGTACTTTGTATCTTTCATTCTGGTTAATCAGCAATAATTATTACAAGGGTTAACCCGCATAATGGTTATTCAAACTTAAGGGTTACATTATAGGTCTAACCATTTAACCTTTGAACCTGATTAATCGGTCCCTGACGGTAGAAGGTATTGTATAAATTGCCTGTTAATTTATAAAACTGATGTATCTATTGTCTATTACCAATGCAAATTATTAGTGTTGTTGACAATAAAGAAAATTATTCAAAGAGTTTTGTGTACCTACCTATATACAAATGTTTGCAAATGAGTTTCAGCGGTCGTTCACGTTTCAGACAAAATTAATGATATTTTTTTTGGAACGTTGGCACTAAAAGCAAATGAATTAAAGTCGTATTAGGGTGCGGTATTGCAATCGACCTTGATCGTCAATTCGCACTATCTTGCGAACTTTTCAAGGTAAAATTGTATAGATAGGATATAATGTTTACACCAATAATATGTTTTCGTACATTTTAAGTGCTTCCATCAAATTAGCGGAAGGCAGTTAACACCAATGATTATTTTATTTATCAATAGCTGGCATTAAATACAAACAGGTAGCCTGTATGTAGATATGAGACAAAATCTTCTAAACGTCAGGTTTCAACGTTTCCGAGCTAATTTGGACAAAATGCAGAGATGCTCGAAAGATGCATACCTACATAACATCACGCCTGTAATCCCCGAAGGGTTAAGCAGAGGTGGACTTAATAGTACACCAACATTTCGCCAGTTATGTGAAGTTAAGTAAGTTAGTAAGAAGTGAATGGGCGGCAAGCCTATTGCCATCAACCGGGCACAAATCCAGACTCCGTGGCAGCTGCTACTGAGAATAAGATGATGCATGAATAGATGCATGCCTATTAGGTAATATGGCAGTAATACAAACTAGGATGATGGTATTTATGTGACAAGGATATTTTTACGTTTCTAGGTAGTCATTATTCTTACAATTAAAACCGCCGTAATTAAAATTGGCTTCGCGGAAGTAAATACGTACAACGGTACAACCTATGTATTTCTGCACTTACGTATATTTATTTTACTGTACTATAGGTACTTACCTACTGGCTTCTGTCTGGAATTTAGTGCATAAAGATAGAATCTATCTTACAAATAAACCTTTAAAATGTAATATCCATATTTGTCTCGTTAATTTGTCGAAGTTGATTTCTCGCTACTTGTAATATCCATTGCAAGTAGCGTAGAAAACAACTATGTGAAAGATGATATGGTCAGAGAGAGATAGAGACGTCGGCTCTATTAGCCGTCAATTATACGAGTAAGGCAAATGAAGAGAATGTTGAGCCGATTCCAACGGACGATGCTGGTATGATTTCGACGATTTATACTACTACAACTTAAAAGCAAAATATACATTATAAATATTCTGAATATGCAACAAAAGCGCCAAAATATGCAACATAAAATTGAAATTAGTAGCTAGGTAGAAGTACTGCAAAATAACGTTTTTTTTTAATTAACTACATTCTTCAAGGGATATTATCATTTTTTTATTGAATGCCGGTAGGTACTGTTCAAATTTGACAGTAATACGACTGAGCTTTCTATTAATTAAAATATTTTTATAGATTGAAACCGATCGTTCTATATCCGCTAAGGTTTAAAAACGATTGTTCTACATTGGGTACTATTTAAATTTAGGTGCATTTTTTCGGGAATAATCTCGGGCTGAAATTTTTGCATTTTTTCTAGTTAAAAATAAAGGAAACACACCTACCCAAAAAATGCACACTATGATCTTGACCAAAATATGTATTATCTTCAAAAACAGCCATAATCTGCAAATGCATAAGCAAATATGCATTTGCATATAATCCCGTCTCTAGTTACTAGCAAAACATCTGAATCGAATGTATGGTCTAAAACACCTAGACAGATCCACTATTATCTACTCTACATACCAAATAGAATATAATTATTTACCGTTTCTCTTTTCCTTATCCCCAGCGAAAACTGCTGCTGTTTCCTGAAGGCACGAGGCATTCTGGTGACAAGCTGCTCCCGCTCCGCAAGGGAGCGTTCCACGTGGCCATGGATGCTGGCGCGCCCATACAACCCGTCGTCATCTCGAAGTATCACTACTTGGATGCGGAGCGACACAGATTCGGTTCAGGTGAGTGAATGGTCCGACTCGTTTAGAACCGGATTCACTTGCCGTGGGTGCTTTCTTTGCAGATAATATGTTTGTGCTATTATATAATTGAGAACTTTGGTTTGATTACTCCATTCAGGGCAGCGTGAGAGAGGTTCTCAAATTAAATAAAAATGAAATCGTGGGTTTATTATTATTAGGTATACCTCTGCCTAACCCTTCCGGCGTGTTTTGAAACTTACACATATGTACAGACGCCACCACATCAAACTACTACAATCTGTCAAATTTCTTAAATAGATTTTCAACTTTATCGACACAGCATTAGGTTCAAGGTTGATTGGGAAAATTTGTCAGTTTCGGGTAACTGGCTGTTGTACATACATATATTGAACATTTTCTTTGATTACTTAGGAATTATGAATATAAAGAAATCCCATTTTGTAAGTAGAAAACCAATTAAGAAAATAGCTTTTCACTCACACACAAAACATGGAAATTTCGGTACACTCAATAATAACGTTATGTTACCTCATTTCAGGCGAGTTCATCGTGTCGATTCTGCCAATGATCGAGACTGAAGGTATGACGAAAGAGGACATCGCGGACCTGATAGAAAAGACACAAACGAACATGCAGGAAGAGTTCACAAAGGTCTCGATGGAGACGTTAGCGCGGCGCAACCTACGGAACTAAGGCTGATTAGATCAAGTACAATAAGGTACATTACCGACTTTATTATTATGTGGTACAATTGTTATGGCGGGTAGAGTCAGCTATGTCATCCGTTATCCACTACATTCTGACCAAGAAGTTAGCATTAGTGGTATTAAAGTCATATTGTTTTCTTATATTTACAGGTAAATTAGTTTCATATCGTCGTGTAAAAGAGCTGTGATAAACAAACGTAGAAAGAAATAGTTACTAAAATTATAATTTGACAGTTATTTGTTGGTGTTTACAATGTTGTTCTCTATAGAAGTGTGTATAATTTATATTATAATAAATTTAAAAAAATAAAAAGGAATATTTCATTAAAAATGCATTTACCCTGTGATTTCTTTTTATTAAAAGATTTCACATACGAAAATATGTAAAAATATACATTTCATCGTCGTTTTTTTGTTCTACAGAATTTTCACACGAATACATTTTAATAACTAATAGTAGGTATTTTAGATACATCACGATATTTGCACAGATACGAGTACACTGATATACAATTAGATACAAACGTGATAAATGGCCTTAATAGTTAATATACCTTGGAAAATATAATTTAAAAGTTTTTAGTAAAATTTTGGTATTTTAGGAACAAAATTTTAGTTTCGAAATGGTATAGTAAATCTTAGGTACAAGACATTTTGCTGATTTTTGTTGTCAACAACATCAATTATAAAATTTCCCATAAATTATAGTCATTCAAACAAAAGCACCTTGTGAGTTTTAAGAATGAGGTATCCCTCTAGGTACCTATAAGATACAATTTCAGTAAAAGTCAATTTTAAGTATAGGTAAGGATGAATCGAAAAGTTAAAATTGCACGAACCGAGTGTTTGTGTGATATGTTTGTAGTAAGATTTCTACAATAAGTATTATTGCTTTAAAATTGCCGACTGTACCAATTAATTAAACATCGTTATTCAGTTTTAAGTGCAAGCCAGGTACCTATGTCGAGCACTCTGTCTATAGACCGACCGCTTTAATGAGTCCTCCGCCTTGCCCCATCAAAGGCACATTAAGCGGCCACAAAGTCCTAACAATATCCCACAGGTAATTTGCTTTAAAATAACTATAATCCTCGCGTAGGTATTACGATACTAATTGAACTAATACGTGATCAACCTTCAGAATATTAAATTTAAATTGATACATTCGCGAGGACTCATTAAAGCGGTCGGTCTATAGCAACCCTGATTAAGTAAAAGTAAATACATTGGTAAGTTACAATAAAAACACCCGGTTTCTGAAACACTGAAACTAAATCCGGCAAATTGCAAGTGTAATCTAAAATTTTCGTCATTCGGTTTGACAAATTGTATGTTTAGGGTCCGTTTCCACCAACCGTTTTAGTATAAAATTGTCGTATCCTCGAGCACACCCGAAGAAACGCTTTGTCTGCGTCGAATTTTAAAGGCAATACAGTTCTTTATTGAGTGGCACCAAAAATCGTGCTAGGATTTTTCAACTTGGTGGAAACGAACCCTTACACAATAATCCTTCTTTGCAGTCGGGGAAAAAGTTAATTACAAAGACCAAAAACTTATTCTTTGACGAGCTTCGACTACAGTTTGAATTCCTATGCGGATACCGCATTTGGGGCCATACAATATCATAATAATAAGAAGGTCTAAGTACTCGGCGAGTACGAATTAATACTAACAATAATAATGTCAATTATTTAAAAATAAAATGTGTATAAAGTAAACAGACAGACAAATATTGTATGTGCTTTGATAAATCAATAAACTGTTGTTCATAAAACTTAAGTATATTCGCTCAAAACTAAGTAAGACAACCAAGCTGTACTCGTCGTTACGCCAGCGTACTCAAAATTACCTTATTAGCCGTTTTCACTAACTAACACCTATTAAATGAATGCCTAATTGTTGTAAAAAAGTTGTAATTTCAACTCTCGGGACTGAATCGAGAGTCAAAAATCGAACAGTGTGATTTTTATGGAGCATTTATTTAGGTGTTCGCCTGGTAAGAAAAGTCGTGAAAATCATGTACAAATTCCTGATACTTGATTCAGAAGTATCAAAGAACGGAAGTCTGACAGTTAACAACGTCACAGTAATTAACAGGATACAGATAATGGTATTACGGAAAATTACAGTTCATAGGTCAAGGATAATAATAATTCCGGTTTAATAACATTGTAGAAATAACATCTCACAACTGTTATATGAAATAACTCGCTGTGCCCGCGGCTTCGCTTACGTGACCTCGTATTCTTTTGGCATTATCAGGGACCAGACAAAGAGTTCCATGGGAACGTGAAGTCGCAGTATATTCCTAAAATTTTCTACAAAATAATATAATTAATAATAGTATTTCATCATGTTTGAAAGCCTGCCTGATCTCTGTTAAGAACAAAATTAAAGCCAGCTTTAATTAAGTTAATTACAATTGGAACATTAGCAACAACCTAATCTGCGATTAATTCACATTATAAAAGATAAACAATTCCGATACAGCTTAAGCCGTCCAGGGGTTATACAATATTTGTCTGTTTGCTTTTTAAAACTACAAGTGTATATATACTAATGATTAGCATCGATCACTATGAAAAGGCTTAAAGAACTTAAAATAACTATAATATAAACTAACCCTGGTATCTATAGTCAAGTTAATGTAATTACTTATGCAACCAATAGAAAAGAATTTGGACGAAGTAAGAACCGTCAAAGAAAGCAAATCTAAGAATTAGAACTTTTGACAGTTCTAACTTCAAGCAATTACTAAACTACTGAATAAAAATCGTATCTCAAGTTATAACTTTTACTCAAGTAAACACTTTGACTTGTTTATAGATACGGTGTTAGTGTGCATACTGCTACAGTGGTCAGCAACTGGAATTGTATTAAGATTTAAACAGATTGTGTTGTGTGTGATTAAAACATGGAATAACCACTTCTAAGGCTAAACTTAAAAAATAATTCTTAACAATTAGGTTTTTCAAAAAATACTTGTTCTGATTCAATTAGAGCATTATTTCACTTCAAAATATATAAATATTCAAAATACTTATTAAAATGTTAGTCAAAAGGATAAAATATTCATTTATGGTTACATTCTGAATCAGTTTAAAAAGTTATAGCTAATCTATGGTGGTTACGAGCATTTTTTTATTTACTCATTTCGGGCTTATATTATACTCACATTAATGATTAGATACACTGGAAAATACTACATTTTCAAAAGCTTAGTGAAAATGCATAATACATTAAAAGTACATATCATTGGTACTACATATAATATGGCCTACATTAATATCGAATGGCATGATTGAAGCGTTTATTTACATTACATATAATTATATTATAATATAGTTTTAAACTTGTTTATAAATTATTCAGAGATGACATTAATGGGAGGAGCTGTTAGATACGTTTTATCTCGTATTGGCGTTTTGATATAAAACAAAGTGTGTTATTATAAAAATAAACATTTTTTGAAAATATTAGTTTAGTTTTGTTCCATCCCTAAATAAATTTCACATAAAAATAATAATGTCATAGAACATACTTTGACACAACACAATTATAATGGAATTAAATACAACAATGACAATGTAATTATGACATTTTTACAAAAATAATTAGTATTATTTAAATGTATGATAATATTGAGCTAAAGTAAAATGTTAGAAATCGACGAGAAGTAATATCGATTTAGTCAGTAGAGATGCAAACATTGGCAGTAATATTAAAAAAATATTGTAACCGAAAAGCAATTTTTTATCTGCATTGCAATAGGACAATAATAAAATGCAAGACTTTTTGGATTTCTAAAAACTTAATATCTTTGGTGTATATATTTTATATTGCTAATTAACCAATTCATATTAGTAGGATCACTCTTAATTTTCAAAAAGTTCTGAATAAAAATAATTACTACATTAAATTATCACAAAAGTTTTATCATGAAAGATATAGAAATGTCAATTGTAACTTAGATAATCTCGTTATTAACGGATTAAGAAAATTTACAATGGGTATAAAAGTGGCCCCATTATAATCTTGATATCATAAATTAGAAATAGGTTAGTGTAGAATTAAAAATGGCACCGTAATTTTAATAAACATTACCTACCTTTCTAAAGTTAGTCATCTACATAATAAAATTCAAATGTTATCGATCAAACATCGGCAACTAATTTTGGTAACTTCTCGTATTATTATTCACTTTTTATAACATCTAGAAGATTAATCGAGGATAACGATACACTTTGATGGAATTTTAATTTGAATACTTTTACGAACAACAACACAAAATAATAAGAATTGCAAATTTTACAAATTAGCCGTGGCATTTGGTTACATGGTGATGTTATTATGCAATAAATTGCCTCGAAGGCGTGAAAGTTTCCCTACGAAGTTTTTTTTTGGGAATTTTCTCACGATGTAAATTACAGAATGATTACAACGAACACAGAATTTATATTAAGTTAAAATCGTGCTTGAGTAATTTATTACAAGTGAAGTACTGATTGCGATATCGTTGAGGTATGCGAAGCACATCTGATGGACTTCACAGTCGTTTACTTGACTAGAAAGTAAAATTAAGGATATCGTACGATAGAGGAACATTTCCTATAATATATGTATATCTTAACTAAATATTGAGTAGCATTAAAATAAAAGCGACGAAAGCTCATCATGTCCTACAAAGCGATAAAAATGTAAATATTAAAATAAATAATACTGGTTTATTAAAATACACTATGAAGCTATTAATTATTGAGTACATAACACATTGATCTTACACGTAAAAAGTAGTGTGGAAATCGACTTTTCACGAATCCTAGTTAGATTATATTCGTGGTTTATTTAATTGTAAATCTATTTAAGTAAACCGTAAGTTGATCATTAATTTATGTGGCGTAACTCACACACTAACTACCGTAAAAGACTACTGATCGTAAGAAAAAGTACTTTAAATACCTATCGCCACTATGTCGCCATTTTCCCTAAGAAAAACGTTTGTAATAAAAATATATTGCACCAAAATTGATTTTAAAAATTCTATCAATGGTGTGTTGTTAAAAAAATGTTGCATATTAGTATTTTCTAAAACTTTTTACATTCAAACATTGTAATGTAAAATATATTCTTCTTCTTCTTCTTTGCATGTCGATAGATTCAAATAATACTCGACCAGTATAGTGCCACCTGGTGACCTACCATGACGTCCTAAAGCAGGAGTAGTCCTGTGTGGGAAAGAGATGGCGCTAGACAACTTGTATAGCTCTGTCTCTGTCCTGCCATAAGACGTCATAGTAAACCCCATGCACAGCTCTTTCGTTGGCTTCAATGTAAATATTGTGCGCTTTAAATATTTAGAACGAATGTTTAACAAAAAGAATTTCTCAACTCAACAGTCCTACGGTCAGTATACTTAACTAATAATAACTAAACAATAAAAAAGTAGTTATTTAGTAGAACATTGTTCAAATACTGAAATGGTAATAGCTTCAGTCAACTTAATGTGCGGTGTTGCTTAACGAGTGATTAAAATTCCGTACTGCACTGATGCAGAAACAAACAGCTACACTGCAACTGTGATTTGAATATAAAAAAGGTCAACAAAGTACAAATCATTGCCGCGGTGCGCTGGCGCAACTAAATCATCAGCTGATTGCTAATTAACTTCACATGATCAAGATTGTTTCTTAAATTTCTACAATAGTCTACTTGATACTTAATATCTTCAAAGTTTCTTAGCCTCAAGTCACTTTTAATGTAAAGACGTATTATGTCATGTTTCGGACTTGACCAACGCTTTTCAAGTGTTGGTCTCAGCCAATTTAGATAAGAAAAATACAACTAATATAAAGTTTATAAAAATAATACTTCATACTTTTACTTAAATAAAACTTTAGCCATAATGTGCAGCATCAATTTTATTATTGCGTGACTTGTTCATTTTTCTAGTCATTTTTATTTTCACTAGAATTATAAAATGAAACTATGAAAGAAGTAACTTCTCTAGTCGATGTGGCTGTCTTTAAGTCGTAATAACACAAAAGTGTGACTTAACTATTATAGTATCGATTATTTAGACAAGATATAAATCCTTATTATAAAAACCACAGAAATATTAATATTTCGTGAGATTGGAATGCTCGCTATAGGTATATAGTACAAACATTTCATGAACCAGCATTATTATGCCGACCTAAAAGCTTAATAATAGAATGATTATAAATTTAATACATTATTATAGGTGGTACCGTCGTTCGATGGCACTGGGCAGTTCAATCGGTCGCCAGCGGGTAGTTGGGCGGCAGGGCGCTTAGCACCTCTTTTGACAGTTCCTTGTATGCCGCATCCATAGTGTTGCGTACTTTGATTATTAATTCTGGAACATCTTCCATGGTCAATCCCACGGTTGGGACTGGCTCTAAACACTGGATGACTGCATGGCCTGTAAAGTAAAAAAGCAGTATGACACTGATATTATTTATTTAAAATCGTCTTTCGTAGTTGCTAACGTAACGTAATTGTATGCCAATTTAGTGTTCTAAAATTTGCTAATTGATATTTATCTATCTAGTGTTGATGAACAGTTAGCTCACACACACAATGTCGACACTCCGTGACTGTAGGGCACGAGTGCACTTGCACTTAACTGTGCTACTATTACTTCACTCTGACAGTATTATTAGAGCGTGAGTTACCTTTCCTCACCATGTTTGTCTTTACAATTGGAAGCCATTATAAAATGTATTTACGTACAACACATTTATTTTTTAAATTATTCTTTTTACACCTGACACAGTTATCATAACATACATTAGTTTCGCTATTCATCTCAATGGCACCTGAAGGTTGATGCTTTCAGAAAAATAGCAGTCTGCAGAGATATTATGTAAACTAACTATGAGTAATTGTTGTTCTGATGCTATGTTACTGTAAAGTTTCGTCACAATTAGTTCAGTAGTTTTTGTTTGAAAGAGGAACAAATAAACATCCATCCAGCCATCCTCAGAAACTTTCGCGTTTATAAAAGTAGTAAGATTTTAATGGAGTAATTGATCAAGAATACCATACCTTTATTAAAAATGTATTTCTTCCTATTAATAAAATAATAGGGCGAGAACACAACAGGAATGATTGGCACTTGGGCAGCAACCGCTATGTTGAACGCGCCCTTTTTAAATGGTAGCAGTTTCGTGAAATCTTTGTTTCTTGTTCCCTCAGGGAACAGCCAGATCTTCGTCTGTAAATAAATATACCATAATAATCAGTAAACAGACAACAGCACGAAATATGATGATAAACTGCATTGAATTATTTGATCAGACTTGAAAAAGATATAGATCAAGTTATGCAGAATGATTTTAAAACTCTCTGGCGTCTTCAGTAGAGCCTGGGCTTAGAAGAAAGTTGATGAACAACTGGTACAACTATACATAATACACAGGTCCTATGTCACATCAAAATAATTATTCTAATATGGCCATTAGACAGAAAGAAAGAAAGAAAAAGTATTTATTAGTCCCCACAGGACAAAACAAAAAAAAAATGGCCTTTAACATTATAAGGAAAGTAACTCATAGTTATTCTTATCTATTAATCACCTACCTTATTTTTAATCATGACTTCTGACGTAATTTTCAGTTGCTTGTAAGCATCTTTTGAGTTATTTCTGTCAATGAAAACAACTCCTGCAAGGTATGCAGCCAGTCCAAATGGCCACACATAGAATATTTCTTTTCTTGCAATAGCAGCTACTTTGTCTGCTACATGCCAGATATTGAACATCCCTGGAATTACCACAATCAAGGTACTCAGAATTAATATTATACAATTGTTGGAATTTTATCACATATTAGTATTAATAAGTGCCATAATGGCTTAGTTACTTAGAATAATGTTGATCTTACCACTAAAACATTGGTAAACAATAATGCAGGATAATGGATGTAACTATGCTATTAATATTACATTATTACACCCGCATTGTTATACAATGCTATACAATGTCACATTAACCATTGCCTTATAAGAAAACAATAATTGGTTAACAAAAATATTCTTCTTCCTACTGTGTTGATGGCTATTTAAATAGTGTTAGCCAGAACAAGAACATGTCTAGCATTATGAGCAGAACAAAATCAGCTTATAACATTTCTGGAATACAGGCTTCTTTCCTGGATGAGGGAGAATTATGAGTAGCATTATTTAATTCCTGTTATATGTAGGTATCAGGGCTCAAAGGTTGTGAGGGTAAAGAATCTCACTGTGCATGGCACTGCACTACATTTTGTATCCTCCTTGAATAGCAAAAAATGCAAGATAAGAGAGGTATAGACGCAAAAAGGCTTCTATCCCATTACTAACTCATCACATTTTTCACCTTATAGTAATTTAATCCCATTTCTGGTATGGTTTTAATCAATAAAATACTTTCAAAATAGCATGCCTTTTGCATCTATATCCATAGTATATACAAATATAAATTGTTTTTGGGTTTGCTACTGTAAGGATGGCATTTCTCATCATTAATGCCTGTAGTGAAATAGGCTTGAAAATTAACAAACCTGATTGTTTACAGAGATATGATGATATGATTCATGATCATAAAATCCATACAAAGCAATATCAGAACATTGCTCCTTATATCTGCACTATAATGTGATAAGACTACCAGTGCAATAAGTACATCTATACTAATAATAAAGCTGAAGAGTCTGTTTTTTTTGTTTGGACATGCTAATCCATGCTCCATGCTGCTCCATGGCCCATATTAGCCCTGGATCGAAAGAACTGGAAGTCATGGGGAGAGGCCTTTGCCCAGCAGTGGGATCATGGAGGCTAACAGTAACAGTGCTAATCTCTGGAACCGCCAGTTGAATTTGAAAAAATCTTTTTGCATTTGATAGCCCAGTTCTGGAGGAATGTTTTCTTGAATAATGGGCTGGTGTCCACAACACCTTGTCCAAAGTGCATGTATTATGTATGGCTAGAGGAAGGTTAGAAACTATTTAACTCTATTATATACAATACAATACCCACATATGGGGCATGGTTTCTGTAGAAGGTCTTTGCACACAAGGAACTTACAATCAAATTTTAATATTTCAGATACATATGCCGATATACGTAGTGCACAAGATATAACAGTAGCCTTCTTAGATATTCTAAGCAAGACAATTGGCAATTGACCCCCAGATCATTAGGTGACATCATTGTCATCATGTTGCACTATTAATAGGATAGAGATCAATAAACAGGGATAACATAAATATTGCATACCCCAACAGCAATAATTAATAACCACTGCAGCTAGTATAATGCTAGGTACATTCAAGCATGACCAGATACATAATAATAATGTTAAATTGTCTTAATTTAGCATCTTGTACTGACTGCATGCTACCACAACCCACACATGAATGAGCAAATTTGGCTTAAAACTAAATCGCATCACCAAAACGTGGGTTTTATTAGACAGGATAACAGGACTAAGTGGATGAGTAAGTCTATGAGAACGATGAAAAAAAATACCTAGAATATCAATAGAAGACTGATGGTTTGACACCACCACAGCTCCACGGTCTTCAGCTAATACTCTTCCATTTCTCAACAGCCATTTCACTTCTATTACTTTGGTTACATGTTTTACTATTTGAGATCCAAATCTGTAAACAATAAACAATGGGAGATGAATTGTCAAGACTTGAGATTAATATCAGTGTGTGTTTCTCATAGCTCTGACTTCGGGTTGAATTAATAATCAAGGCTCCAGTGTTCTTGGGCTGGTGATGTCTGGGACAAACCCATTCAGAATTCCATCTATGAATCAACGTTCAGTTTATCGAGCTGATGCGGTGACATAAGTCCTAATATTATATCGGTTTTGACAAGAAACAAATGTATACTTACAGGGAATTCTTTACATTTTTCGGGTTGAACACAAAAAACGGCATTAATATCACTGCGGTCACAGAAGTCCAGATGTAAAACACAAGAAATTTCGATTTAAATTTCACGAAATTCGGTGTTTCCGAAAACAATTGTTTCAAAATGTACGTAACTATGATAATCACTATCATATAAATGATTTTATCCCACATTTTCAATACAACATTAATTTATTCACTGAACAATAAAACCGTCAAGCTTCTAAAAACAAAAATAAACACAAAACTGAAAGAAATCCTATAGCGCGCAACCAATCATGAGAAACGAAATGCTGTTTAACGAGACAGCGTTCCAGCGACTTCAGTAAATTCTATTGGTATTTGAGCGTCAGTTTGACGTTCAAGTTAAAAGGATTTGGAACGCTGCAAACATTGATTGCTAGAAAGAGACCAGGTGGAATCGATTTGCAATAAAATAATTTAAACTCCTGAATAACTTAATTCTTCAGGAAAAGAACTCTTTAAAATAGCTTTATACGGAAATGGCATGACCATGCCATATTAATTTCATTTTGCCAATATGGTTAAAACCTATGGAACCATTAGACGGTTACAGTGTTTTTAACAAAGGTGTTTATATTATTTATAATTAAATATTCTTATTCTTCTTCTTATCAACCTGACTTGCTTTGAGGGACGTTCCGGACCGTTTACTTCTTGAATTAAAAAACAGAAACTTACCTATAACTAGGTAGATTAGCAGACCGTTTTCTTGATCTCACCCCCAAGCACGATTGCCGAGTCTTGTTTGTGTTTGAAAATCAGGTCGGTGAACGTGATTTTGTTTTTTTCTATTAGGATTTTGCGGCTCGGAGCCTAGATTTGTGGCAATTGAATAGGGTACCTAAACATAACTGACAAGATGTGTGTAGGTCCTATAGGTAATTAGGTAAGTACCTACCTATTATTATCGATACAAATCTCAGCCTAGAACTTCAGGGGTTCAACTTTCAGGGGTTTTTTGCACACTCACACTTCGGCCAGAAATAATAATTTCCATATAATACAATAAGTCAAAACATATTATTGTGTTCGTTCGATATCAAATCGATTATAAGAAATAAAGTTGATGGTTACATAATCACAAAAAATAACTTTGACACAACACTCTCAGAAGGCAAACAGGGCTTCCTTCCCTTTAAACAATAATAGGTATGATCATAAAAGCTACCGAGATAGTTAGCACTTAGCAGCAGTACAGTAATCATTTATCAACCGTGTTCTTAACAAAGTTTCGGATGTTTCCGCCATCACTCGGCTCTGAAGACTGAACTTCCTTGGACAGCTGTTCGTAAGTGCTCGACATGGTCAGGTGCAGGCGCTCGACGAGGGCTGGCACGTCGTCCAGGGTTAGTCCTGTGGTTGGCACGGGTTCCAGGCATTGCATTATTACGTGGCCTATAATTTATTTTTGCCGTCATTTAGAAATACATATTTTTGCACACAAGGAAGGAAGGTCCAGGAGGTAAGCATAGAAATACGGATACGAAGTATTCTGAAGAAAATTCTCAAGCTATTGTTTTGTAAGTTGAAAAATGTATGCAAACAACATTAATACTGCAATGAATGTTATTGAATGGTCATCATGAAAGGAATAGCCATTATAAGTGTGTTACGCAATTATCCCACAGGTGCTGGGTCCGATCCCCAAGTCGGGCAAAGTATTATTAGGTTTTTTTAATATTGTCCGGTTGATGATGAAAGCTTCACTAGCTATAATAATTATATGGGGCCTAAATATAACAAGGGAAATGCGGGTGAATTTATGGCGTGATGTTATGTACATATTTAACTTACCTGTATTAAAAACATATTTGTTCTTGTCTATGAAATAGTAGGGCGAATACACAACGGGTATAATCGGCACTTGAGCTCCTACTGCTAAATTGAAAGCACCTTTCTTGAATGGCAATAATTTTCCATTCCAATTTGCGTTCCTTGTGCCTTCGGGAAATATCCATATCTTGATCTAAACAGAAAATTAAAACAAGACCTTATAAGCGTCTAGAAAAAGTGACATTAAGAAAAGTTTCAGAGAAAAAAAAACCAATCGATTTGAAAGCGATTGACTGTTTTCTAGGCCTGTAGGCCCTAAGGTTCTCTTGCAAGATTAACTGGGCGAATATCAGTGTTCTTTGACCAGTCCACAACCACACATGTCTTCTGGTTCATGGACTTACATGCATCGACAACCTACGCATAATCAAAATAGTAGAAAGTCTAGTCAGAGCCAGCCGCCAGGATATGAGATGATACCTTATCATACTAAGTTAGGTTTCTTGTGTAGTTTTAGCCAGAATTTAAGTACCTAGTGAATGTTTTTTTTTATTTTGTTTACCTACGTTAAAACAGGAAGGAAAAACATATGTAACTGTTCTATCAGAGATCGTGGGAACCGATTTGATCAACAGAAACACTGAAGACGTCATTATAAAATATTAGTATGAATTAACACTTAAAAGAGGGGTTCGTATATTTTATTATAGATCTTACTAATATTATAAAGATGTAAAGTTTGGATGTAGGAGCACAGAATAAATAGCACAAGTAGGTAGAAGGAGGTAATCTCCGAAACTCCTCATACGATTCCAAAAATCAGTTACTGATGTAAAGTTTCACTAAGATATAATTTCTTCTTTATTCGACGGTATACATATAAATAAATTTAATTGCCGCGTGTGTGAAGGAACATGCGGTTTTTTTTTTGTTGTGTTAGTAATTTTCAGGACCATATTATTTGGTAATCCACCGGAAAAGTCGAAAATTCGGATGGTAGGTATTTTATATCAAAAGCTTTTGATATAAAAAACTTCTTTCATTATTAAATTACATCCATGCGATGCCAGGCTGGTCGCTCGTTCTATATAATTTTAAATAGGTTCTGAATTTGACTGTTGCATAATAAAAAATAAAAAAAGTTTTAATGCCTTAGTGTTCCCACTGCTGGGACACACAGCCTGCTCTATATGAGAGGGAATGGGCTATAATCCAAGACGTGGGCCCAATACGGGTTGGTAGATGTCACGTTTTCGTTCACCGTTTTGAGAGCAGTGGTGATGAAATAAATTACAAAAAGTAATCAACTGCCTGGATTCGAAACCACAACTTACTATTTGTAAGCTGCCACCACTGGCCCACCGCTGCTTTATATCAAAATCACAATAACATTTCCTCCATTAATAAATTGCTCCCGTGCGATGCCGGGCGGGTTTCTAGTTCTATGTATGTATGTTAATAGGGTCTGAATTCGACTGTTAATAGTAGTCAATACCGAAAACAATTAATTTACCTACCTTTTCTTGGATCATGAGCTCTTTCGTGCTTTCCAGGATTTTATAAGCTTCTTTCGAATTCTTTCGGTCTATGAACATCGATCCACATAGATACGTTACCAGGCCTAGAGGGCCAGTGTAAAATACTTCTTTTTTCGCAATTAGAAATAGCTTTCGTACGTAACACCATGCGTTGTTCAGGCCTGAAATAAGTAAGTTTTTTTTTACTTCAGTATATTTTAATTCACCACATAAGTCATTCCGGAATTAGAAAGAAGTTCTGTTGGACCTGACTAGGGTTGATCTGTCATCCGTCTAGTTTTCCCCAGATTTGTCGTAGTTTGGAGGGCATCCGACCGGAGTTTTAAAACTGACGATGGCGGACAACATCGTCAGTTTAGGTGATGGCAACCTTAGACCTGACTATATAGGTATTTAGTTCTTTATTTACTATCTGATGATGATGCCATCTAATCGATTTCTTCTCCGATGGCTTCTAGGTTGGTTGTCGAGAGCTGTGGTGTGCCGGTGCTGCTCTTTCATGTGCTCTCAAGTCACATTTAAAGCATATCCAACTTTGGCCGATAAAATCCAAACGTAAAGCGGAAATATCATTTAGCTACTATCCAATAGACTAACAAGAGAATGGTTCAAATATACGATGCAGGGAGGTTGAGAAGCAATTTTAGTTTTCAATTTTTTGTAGATGTTCTTAAAAGAAGAGTTGTTGACTAGACCTTATATTTATTATATAAGGTCTAACTTTTTAAACACGAAATATTTCAAGAGTAACTTCTATAGGTCGTAAAGTCACCATAGCAACGAAAAAAAAAATTTTATCTAAGTGTATTTTTACAAAAAATAAATAAATTAAAATTACTTGACTCACAAAATAAATACTGGCTAAAGGTTTAAAAAGTAAAAAAAGTTTAAAAAAGTAAAAGTAAGTAAGTAAGTTTAAAGTTTGTAAAGGTTTTATGCAAAATGTCGCAAGAATATTTAGAACTATAATAATTTCGTAAAAATAAAACATTCAGAAAAAAATTTTTTTTTCGTTGCTGTGGCGACTTTACGACTTGTAGAAGTTACTCTTGAAATATTTCGTGTTTAAAAAGTTAGACCCTATATATATATTTGGGAGTTCAAACATCACATAAAATAAATCTTTAGTGTTTTCGAGTGTTTCTTTTTCTCACAGAGACGCAAGGTCTCAGCACTGGGAACGTTAGAGGCTTACATGATTATGCTAGTGAAAGGAAATGGTGGCTAGCTATTCACCTGCGATATCCAGAACCGATTGGTGGTTGCTTATAATGACAGCACCTCGGTCCTCGGATAATATTTCTCCATTACGTATATGCCATTCCAATCCGTATATCTTCGTTATATGTTTCATCAGGCCCGATGTGATCCTGAAATACGGATGAAAAGGTCTTTCGTAAATGGAATCTAAAACGTGGTTCAGAGGGTCATCGTAGATGGTTCAGCAGTTTCCTAGCAGACATGCGCAAAAAAACATTGCGATTTGCAGTGAGGTTAGTACCCGTCTTGTCCAGTGTTTTCTGGCATTCATGCTGATCTGGGCATATTTGTTGGAGCCTTGAGACACAAATACACAACTTTCATAAAATAAATAAGTTTCTTTTGTTTTTGTACTACGTCGTTTAATTTTGTTTCTTTTCCGTTGTGTCTTGTTGTTCCAAATTAGCACCGACAACCAATCATATGAGGAGTATAAAGAAGAATGGTGCAAAAGGGACGAGGTCTATCGTCAGCAGTGGGTGGAACAAAGCTGCCAATGGTGATGATGAATCATTATACTTTTAATGGCCTTTGACGACGGTTTAAATTGGGTTTTTCAGTGACAAGTGGTTAAAATTATTAGATCCAAATAGTACGTATTGGATACCTTTTTTAGTTATTTTGTACTTACAATCCATTCCTGTGATGTTTCGGTCTAAACAACAAAACTGGCAGCACTATAATCGAAGTTAGTGTCAGGAACACATAGTATAGAGACATTTTGAGATGGAATTTCAGTTTAATAAATTCACTTTTAACTACACTTTTATATCGAAGTAAAAAAACGATCACTGTTAAGGACATTAAAATCTTGACCCACATTTTGCCAGTTGTCAGAAACGATTTTGTGTAAATTGAACTTGTTCTTTATTTAAATAAATGAAGGAGAGCGGAGATTGGGCGTCAAGTTGAATCGTAAACACAGATTCGATTTACGAGACTGCACCAATTTGAACGTTGGCTCAATACTGTTATTCACGCAGTTATGTTAATCCTTAAATAAGTTTATAAA
This sequence comes from Noctua pronuba, assembly GCA_905220335.1. Classification (NCBI taxonomy): domain Eukaryota; kingdom Metazoa; phylum Arthropoda; class Insecta; order Lepidoptera; family Noctuidae; genus Noctua; species Noctua pronuba. The sequence goes on from LR999894.1 coordinate 7,283,802, forward strand.
TACGCGTTGTACTTAAAACGAAAACTGGTTAAGTGCTAGAGGTGCAGCAGAACCTAGGTATACACACACATCAAATACGACTTACTTAATTGATAGACATAGATTGCAGAAATGAGTGGCACTTATGTGGATACAAATATGTAGGTTAGGTAATTAATTGTGATTAGGTGCATATACGGTGGTATACAGGGTGAAAGGGACACCGATGTGAAAACTGTTACCACGTATTCCGTACATCATTCTGAGCCCTCTAACATACTAAGTTTTTCGTTTTTTTTTTGTTTTCATAAATTGGATGTTTCTTCAGAAATAAAAATAACGTGTGTCTATTGTTTGTATCCGGGAATTTTACAACAACTCGAAATAATAGATTGTAATAATTGATTGTTTATCACTTATTTTGATTTTAGACAAAGAAGCAATGTTTTTTTACCAGTAAACACCTCTGCTTTGAATTTCTGTTGCCTTGTCTATTTTTAATAGATAACGTTTTTCTAGTTACCGCAAGCGTTACTGCTGAGCATGTGGTCCTGGGTTCTATTTCCAGGTCGGGCAAAGTGTTGTTAAGTTTTTCTGGGTGAGTGTGGATTTGTGCTCTGTCGAGTCGATGGCAGTAAACTCGCCCCCTATTACTTGGAATAAAACAGGGTCTCTGCTCTGCTAAACCCTAGGTCGGCAGGCGTGGTGTTATGTTATTCTTGGGATAAGACTTAACGGGTCAAGTCTTAGAATAAGAGTAAATTGTAAGTAGAAGTAGGTCGGGTTTCGGTATATTTTTTTTACTTATTCCGCAGGGGGCGCAACACAAAGTTAGCACTGCATTGCACGAAAGAAGAACCTACCCTTTTCATATACCCTGCCTTTTTACCTACTGGTAATTTTTAGATGGTTAAAATGCACGATTATTGTTTGGTTAGGTTCTCCTAACCATTCAATGCAACAGGAGGTAATACTGCTATTGCTTTTCTTTTTCCTAAAGACAAAATAAAATATTACGTTCTTACTTTGTACCGATTCGTAATGTCTGGTAATGTAGTAAGTTCTCATTATCATCCTTTGTTGCCCAAGCTTGGTATGCAGGCCAGGTTTGAAGGTACTGCTACTGTGCCCCTTCGTTTTCATTCCCGTGGATTATCCCCATAAATAGAATAGGAGTTCGTGGCTAAATAATAACCGTGCTTGCCTAGGTTGGTCTGTGGATGGGTGACCACCCATTACATACCGAGTTGCTTCGGAAAGCACGTTAAGCCTTTGGTCCCGGTGTGTAATTTTTAGATCTTTGACAGTTGTTAGGTAGTCGGTGGTCCAAAGTCTGACAACCAGTCTTACCAATGGGTATTGTATTACCCAGTACTAACTGGGTTGTGGAGGTCAGATAGGCAGTCGCTCCATGTAAAATACTGGTATTCAGCTGCAACCGGTTGGACTGGAAGCCGACTCCAATATAGTCGCGAAAAGGCTAGGCAGATGATGGATTATCCCCATAAAAAGCGTGAGAATACTCTGTTGTAGAAGTATCTTATGAAGGATTTTTAAGCCTTGTTTTGACAGGGTTAAATGCCGAAGTACAGTCAGCCCCAAAAAGATGTAAACACGGACTAGGAACCATTTTATTGTCTACAACCATTATTCCATAATTGTGTCTACAATGTAAAACTACAAAACATAGTAAACAATTAATTTTAACAATATCTCTTACACAGGTCGGATACATAATAATAATAGCACTCTATGGCCAAAACAAGGTACACAGACTGATAATGTCATACGACTTGCCTCGATTGACATGTATCGAACTTAGTTTGAAAGAAGAACAAGAACTTTGTTTCTGTCCTTTTCATTTCTTGCATGACGTCAGTGACAGTCATGTGTTTTTTTTTTAAGTTGAAATATATAATTATAATCTAACGAACGATACTTAGCCCTTTAAAGGTGTTCACACACCGGGAGCATTCGTGTGTGCACAATGAAAGAAATTAACTTTTGAACATTGCTTTACAATGCCGCGCCTGCTAATTGGCTGATCAAGGAGCATTCGCTCGAACTGTAAACGCTCGTATGCTTATCATCGATTCAGTTGTATCGACACTGTCAGTTGTAATGATCGGCATTCTGCACACACTGTTGTACTGTTGGAAATAACGTTAGCAATACAAGTTCACTGATGTAACGCTCGCTTGCTCGCGCCGAATCTGAAACTGTAACACGGTAAAGCTCTCATGCAGTGAGTGACTACCTTAAGAAATGATCGTTGTGACGACAATTAAGAAATTAATATTATGTCAGTCTGATGCGTAAGAGTAAATAGATAGTATAATTATGATATCGCATTTTCAATTAAATACTTATTTCTAACAGTCTAATAGATATAGCTGAAACTATAGTACGCCTTTTCGGGCCATTCAGCCATTTCAGGCGGCGCCAATTCTTTCTACAGTCCTTTTATAATTATTTTACTTGTGATTTTGCGTCACTGTGGAATTCATTACGAACTTTATTCTCGTTAAAATAAGTTTGCTATTGATTTGTTGTTGTAGAAGTAACTGCGAGAGGACTCGTGACTTCGTGAACTGTACATATGCATCCTTTAACAGGTTATCTAAGCCATTTTCCATTGAAAGCACAAAACCGAATGCTCGAAATTGTAGATATCCAATGCTCAGAATATCGAACCACCAAAGGATCGACAGTTTATTATATCGGATGTCTGTTCGAATATATCGAGCTACAGATGCTTCTCCATTCAGATGGAAATGCTGCGTCTGTACGTGAAGAGCGTTTTGTTCGATGCGTCGGTATCTAATAATATCTTACTAAATTAACACATTTTCCTTATTTTTAAATTGAATTGACTTAAAAATTCTCCATTGCTTTACTAAATCCTTTCTTAATATTATATTATAATAATAAATATATAATATTATAAATACGTAAGTAAGTTTGTTTGTTACCTTTTCGCGCCCAAACCACTGAACCGATCATCCTGAAATTTTGCATATAGGTGGTCAGGTACACAGAAACGGACACAGGATGGGTACCTTTCATCCCTAAAAAAAGTACCGTTCTCGAGGAAAACAAAAATAACGTTCTTATGATAGTAGATGGCGCCACGTGTCTTTCGAATCATGATTTTCAAATTCAAAATTAACGCGAGCGAAACCGCAGGCAAAAGCTAGTTCGTCATAAAGTTGAAATCATTGCAATAATGAAATCATTCTAGTACAGGATGCTTGAAGCTTATCTTTTCACAAATCTGTCTGTAGTCAAGATTCTTATTAAAATATTGTGTTTTTCTTAAGATTTTAGTTAAACACGAACTTTATTCAAATGTCCTAGCAATACACAAAAGAATGAGCACAATACTTGCGAGTTATAGCCAAGGGCTACGAGAAAATACACAAAATACCCGGAAATGCCTTTTTGTGAAAATTAAAGGCATTGTTTCTTTTAAAAGGTACGAAATACGAGCTAAGAATATTTAATTACTTATATAAAATACAAAGAAGATGGCTTATAATGAAGCTTGGGATCACTTCGAATACCAGAGGAGTAATAAAATGTTATTAAGTGCTGTAATAAGAACCAGATAACTGTTCATAAAGGAATCCGTTAATTAAAAATAAAACTATGTTCCAATATTGATGTTCGGGGTATATTTGTATTTATAAAGCTTTGCGCTCGCATTGTTAGATACTGACCGATATTGGATACTTACTTTTAGCGATGGATTTTATTCAGTGTTTGGCAACTGGGTAGTTATCAACTAGTAACAACATAGGGGTTGTTACATTTTATGTACCTAGCCTACATTTTCAGGTAAAATGTAGATGCGTGATGTTTTTTTATGTTTAAGCCTGGAATAAGTCAATAGTTAAAAGTAGAGCAAATAGTAACGTACTTAAGTTGTCCTACTTACTTATAAACTATCAAAAACATTTGTATAATAACGAAGAGAGTATCAGAAAAGAAATATAAATTCTGCTTTAATTGTACCTAGGGACAATAAAATATCAGCAATACCAATAAAACGCCTGAGAAAATATATTTTACAAGTTTTGTCGAGTTACAACTTTTCCAAAAGTTGTCGAACAAAATAAGACCAGAATGAGTTGAAATGTTCGTCGTAAGTTGTGCTAGTTATTGTCGTATTGTATACGACACCTAAGTTTGAACTTTCACGGTTGATACCGTCACGCCCCGACAGCTTGTGACATTCAGCTTCAATCATTATTACCTACCTAGGTAAGTTCAAAGTTAAGTATAATAGGTTTTTTGAGAAAACAATAATTCTGTTAATCTTAATAATCAGAATAGGAATGCTTAATAAAATATGGAGTGTATTTTGAATAAAACATGAGCACCAGTCTGTTTGGTTAAAAATACATTTCGTATTCTTATAAATGTTAAACTTCTTTGAATATGACAACCAGAAAGTGTCTAAATACTATACTTATTTTCTAAATAAACTACCGTTTTTTAACAAAAGAGTTACAAAAAACAAAGTATAGCTGCTGACGTCCATCATGTTCCCAGTAAAGTCGTTAGTAGCAATTTTTGTACCTTATCTTAACATCACAAGTTGAGTTAAAAAAAAGCTTGTAAAAAGAATGTTATTCTTTGGCTGGTGGAACGTTACATTGACCTCTGATTTTTTTCTGAGAAAATAGAAAATACGCGGTAATAGATGACTATACAGGGTGTAAACGAACCCTTCACGAAGCCGTCAACCGAGCATCAAACTAAGTAACACTAGACAAAAATTATTGCTGGGAAACGACTTTTTTTTTTGGGGTGAAAAATCACGTTTTACGGTAAAACTCAATGTTACGCACTCAAAACTTAGTGCTGATGGATGCTTTGAATAGTAAACGGGTCATGGATATAATTAAAGTAAAGTTAAAACCTTAAAAGGTGGTTAAAAAAAACATGTGAAAAAATTGCAACTTTGACCTCAAATATCTCCGTAACTAGAAGGTTCCCAGGTATGGTCCAGAACAAAAAAAATATCGCAATGACGGGGAGAAAAATGGCTTTTCGGCTTTGTTAAGGGTCTTTTTACACCCTTTACTTACAACCTACAATAACTTAGGTAGAGGTTGAGGTTTATTCTACTATTTTGTTTTGCAGTTATTTTAGTTCGATACAGAGTAACTTTTTGCACGCTGAAAATACCAGATTTTACAAAGGCTAGTCGATTCGGTTCGTTATCGAAAAGTTCCGTACCAGTCTGTCGACGTCATTGCATGCGTTTCTACCTTGTTTCTATATAAGGTTTATAAGGACACTTCACGAAGCCGTCAACCAAGCATTCAGTATATAAAAAGGGGATATGAAGGGATGTATCAAATCAAATTAAATAATTTATTCGCATAATATGGGTATAGGTGTAAAGTTCATCATTCCCCATAGAAAAGGGAGGATCCTGTGGCCAGACGCGTGATATGTCAAAGAGGCTACTGCCCAACAGTTGGTGCCGGGTTTTCTATACGGTCTTATGTCGCGGATTACTTGAATAGCGCCATTCTGAATTATAATGTTCCTTCTTCATGTGTGTCATAGATGGCGCTGCAGTACTTCTTTTTACTATGTTGCTGTCGTACTTTTGTAATACCGCTACATGTACATACATCAAACTAAGTAACACTGCGCAAAAAATATTGCTGGGAATCGACTTTTTTTTTGGGGTGAAATATCAAGGTTTATGGTAGGACTCAATGTAACACACTCAAAACATTGTGCTGATGGATGCATTGAATAGTAGGTACTGGAGTCATGAAAGTATAACATTAAAAACATTTATTTAAAAAAAAAACATGTTAAAAAGTTGTAACTATGAACTAAAATATCTCCGTAAAAAGAGGGTTCCCAAGTATGGTTCAGAACAACAGTACATTTTGATATAAGTGGGGAAACTTTGTTATTGCATTCGAGACGGAATTCACAACCGAGCCGCTGGTGAGGTTTTTATGGAGTCGACTGCAGTAACAAAGCTCACGTGTATCAAACGATTAAAATTCAATACACTTTCGAAGAAATAAAATAATTTATTAATAATAATCTGTTTTTTGATGCATCGCCATCATCATTTCAGCCGAAAGACTGCTGGACATAGGTCTCCCCCAAGTGTCACCACATTGACCGGTCCCGTGCGACTTTTGAATTTTTTTGGTACTTATCAGTTTTGTGAGTGTGTAGGTTGCCCAAAGTCCATAAAGTGCCCAGTGTTGTGTGCTTGTAACATGCTAAGTGTTAGGCATAGGTGTACCTACCTTTAGAACATTTCGGGCGGGTCTGCCATCAAAACAACAAAACCCACACCGAGCTGATACTGAGAAATTCAAAATTACATTATTTATCAAACGCTGGTGTTCAAATTGTTCAAAGTTCGCGTCTTATTTAGTTGAAAATACTACTTAATCTGAGTTTGCAAACCACTCCACTCTTCTATTTATAATGGACTCGGTAATCTTTTAACTAGTTATTTAGGTGAAGAGTGTTTACTAGTTAAGGGTCTAGGATTTCTGATATGTACTGCGTAATAAATGCAATGACAAAATTAAACAGCAAAAAGAATATAAATATAGTGCCTCGATGTTCTAGTAGTCACAAGCGCGACTGCTGGGAACGAGGTTCTGGGTTTGATTCCCAGATTGGGCTAAATTTTATTGGGTTTTTCCAACAGACATTCTCATTAGCAGCCACGGAGTCTGGATTCGAGCCCGGTTGACTGTAATAGACTCGGCTCCTATTAATATAAATGTTAGAGATGTTAAGAGCGACTCGTTCTGTTTACTCCTTTATGCATATTATGGGTTTTATTATTACACAATTCCAACTTTTATTTTGTATTACATTTGTAGTAATGATGAGTAATGCAATACCATTTAGTCGAAGAAAAAAAAAGATCTTTCCCAGCGGCGCGACATTGCTATAAAAAGACAAAGTCTAGGAAGTATGAAGATAATATCCACGAAAAGCAAAACAAAATCAATCAAAGTTCTTTCCCTGCGTAAGTCTGACTATTGGCGTCGTAAAATAAAATGAAGGAATTGTTTTGACCTTTTAAATGGCACATACAAAACCTGATCCAGCTCTGATGACATCAGCCATTCTCTTTTATTGAAGTAAATCAAAATAAAAAACGATACAGCGTAAAAAACATTGCCTTATATGATTCTTCCTTATTTATTTATTTAAAAACATAAGTTAACAGTAGGTACTTATAACCAAGACACTTACATTTTAAGGCTTACTTATAATTTATATTAATCCTAATACTAATAATATACAGTCGTGGTCTCTATCCTACTAGAGTGAAGGGGTAGTCTGCCGGCAAAGCGTTGACAACCTCTTTGGATAATTCCTTATAAGCTATAGTCATTTGTTGATGGACCTTGTTGATCAGCTCTGGCACGTCTTCCATTGTTAGACCAGTCGTAGGAACCGGCTCCAGGCACTGGATCACAATGTGTCCTGTGAAATATGAAACAGTGGTCATTAACTATCATCATCTTTCTAGCCTTTTCCCAACTATGTTTAAGTGGGCTTCCAAACTAACTGGTAACAGGTACAGTTGGATACCAGTATTACATGGCATCACGGATTCTATCTGACCTCGACAACGAAGTTGCTTGGTAACACTACAACCCTTGGTGATTGATTATTTAATTATCACTAGAGACCGGATTATATGCAAATCCATACAAGTGCAGTTGCATTTGCATATTATGGCAATTTTTTGAAGATAATTCATATTTTATCTAAAAATATCGTGCATATTTTGGGCATATTTCCCTCAATTTTATCTGTTTCTAACTGGAAAACTGCAAAAATGTGCCAGAGGTGATACCCGCAAAAAAAGTATCAATTTCGAATAATGTCTAATGTCTTAAGTAGATGTAGAACGATCATTTTTAAGTTATAAAATATTTTAATTAACAGAAGGCTCATTCGTACTACTGATAATTTGGAACAGTAGGTACTCTTTGAAAAGAGTAACCCCTGGATTTTCCTGTCGGTTCTTCTCCATAGGAAACGGCCAACCCCAACCGTGCACCTTTTCTCGACGTTTTATAAGTGCCCATATTCTATATGAAATAAAATATTTTGATTTAGACTCAGTTTTCAAGAAAAAAACATGAGAATATTCGTCAAAATCGTAGTAAATTAAAAAAAAAAACATTATTTTGTAGTACTTATTTCAATTTTATGGTGCATATTTTGCCTTTTTGTTGCATATTTCGAACTTTTTTATGCATATTGCAATGATTGTAAGTTGCATAATATTCCGGTCTATAACTATCACATTTAAATTAGTAACAAACGATACTATTGTTTGGTCTTCTATTTTTCTAATAGAACATTGTTACAGTGAGAATTACGTAGGCGCCATTTTGACTAAAACCGTAGCCCGCTTGGTCTTTTCTATTACTATTTTATTAGAATAGTATAGAATAATAGGGTTATGATTTATTTGTTTCGCCATAGAATGCAGACAAATATTAGGCTAAGCAAAGACTGACACCCAAGCGGATACGGGATAGATGTATTATAATATCAAACAAAAACCCGAAATTACATTGTTGCACATGGAACAACTACTGAAACTGTTTTATATTTTTGATGTTTCAGGTTTTAGTTTCAAATTGGGTAAACGAAATATAAAAGAAGTAAGAAAAGAGGTTAGGTTAGGCATTATGCAGCAACCCGTACGAGAAAAGAGAATGTTGTTAGCTTGTGTGGCCTATGGTTCTTTCAGCAAAAGTATCCTTTGCGACGGAATTCAAAAAATATATCCGTAAACTCGTTTCTCTGAATATTTTCAGTAACACAGTGGAAGTTTTCTGTGGATTGTGATGGAGCTTCCACTGGTAAGAAGATTAAAGTCCAAATTAGAATATAGATAGGCTACTTTTTGTGCGGAGCGGAAGGGTCACGGAAATTTCAACGTTTCAGATTGAAGTTGCAAAGCAAGATAGGATGTAAAATCCTTTTTATTATTAGACCTTAGAAATGTAATGTACGTGGACAAAATGTTCAATAGAATGTATATAAGATAAGTGACTATAATAAGGACGACTCGTTCAGAATTTTAAGCGGCTGACTCACACCTTATTCCGAGAAAAAAATACAAATTTCTCTCGTAGTTAAATAAAGCGACAATAATAATAAATAAACCATTGGGAAATATTCATATAATGTCAACATAAATATTTTCAGATCAGAGGGAAATAAATAGTGGGCGGAGGTGCTTACCTTTATTGAAAATGTATTTCTCCTTATTTATGAAATAGTAGGGTGAGAACACGACCGGTATGATGGGCACCTGCGCCGCCACGGCTATGTTGAACGCGCCCTTCTTGAAAGGCTTTATCTTCGTATAATCTTTGTTTCTTGTACCTTCAGGGTACAGCCAAATCTTCGTCTGAAAAAAATAATTATTCGCTTTACAAACAATTTTCATAAACGCTGCTTCAACATTTTTTTTCATTTTACAGAGAATTGTCTGCTTGAATTCCCTTCGGATGTTTTTTTGACAGTTTCTGATCTTTGTGTTCATCTTGATCAAAGCTAAACTGATTATATTTCTAATGTTTGTAGAAAATTCTTCGAACGCTTGGGGATGGATTGTTTTCTTTTATATTCGACATTTTATTTTATTTTCTAATCGTTGTGGTTAGCATTTGATGGTAATTGAAAACTAACCCTGTATAATGGTTAACCTACCAAATACTACTAGCATAATATTGAGCACACACCAAACAACATTAACTACCTAATATTACATTCAAAACAAACAAATAAAAAACGTTCAGAAAACAACAATAAAAACAAAACGCTGTATCTTGCAGCAAGGCAACTTTATATCTGCGTATTATCCTAGTTCGTTAGTTAGTGGCGCATTAAGCTGAATTTATAAGTTTAATATTATCCAAGCCTGGAAGCTTCCTATTTAATAAATGAGAGCAGTAAGTACGATGTACGAGGTTATAATGTTCACGCCACTATGCCGGGATAAAGGGAGGGAGATAATGTACTATTAATCCTCCCTTTTTTCCGCGTGGAATTCTAATTCCGCAACGCTGGTACCCATGACTAAAGTTTAATCTTTCATTTGGTACCAGGTTTCAGTAAAACTGTACTATTGTTGCATTTTATGTTTAATATTCTCCAATATAACTGAGGTGAAATTAAATTAGCTGGCGAGACTCCTAGGTCGTGATAGGTTTCAATGTCTAAACAAGATAAAAGAAAAAAACAGGTCTTTTTTTGTTGGGGGTCATCTACCGCACTGCGACTCCGTGTCTGTTTTGCTAGCGAATTCAATTTGATATTGAAAAGATCAGCATCTGATTATTTATCATGTATAAATTTAACACGATGATTTTTGTGTGGCATTACTAGTACCTCGTCTTGTCGTGGTGAATTAGTGATGTGCATGGTTTTTATTGATAGGAGTAGCTTCAAATCGTGCCGTCACACCAGATCGGTATAGCACGATTGTTGTTTTCTAAACCGCGCAAATATGGTAGGCAAGAGTGCGATAGAAAACTGTATCATTACGTCAACACTTCAACATTTTACAACAATTTTATTATCTTTTTCCTATTAGGTACTAGGAAATGATAAAAGAAATACCAATGTATTAATAATGTATTAATAATAACATGAAAAATTGAATTTTTACGTTTCTTTTAATGCGTGCGAAAGGACAGATTTTAATGGGATTTTCACTGTTGTTTTTCTTTGCAGATCGAAAAAGCTGTATATTATCGTGTTATGCTTAAGGGAGACCGGACGATAAATTTTATTGCCCAATCCCCGAGTCCGCGTTATCGTAGCCGCAGGGAAGTGCCAGTAGATAATATATTATGATACCAACCTTATTTTTTACCATGACCTCGGAGGTCAGCTGGAGCTGTTTGTAAGCGCCCTTCGCGTTACTTCGGTCTATGAAGACGACGCCAGCTAGGTAGGCCGAGAGACCAAACGGCCAGATGTAGAACAGTTCTTTCTTGGCGATAGCCGCCATTTTATCAACCACCTCCCATATATTGAACATTCCTGGAATAATAAATGATAAAGTGTGAATAAACACAAACGGTAAACAACAGTTGCAGATAATATCAATACTTACGTATTGGCAATCAATAACGTCAAAGGTGAACGAACTTGTGGTACCTACGAGTACATATTTGTACATGTGAAATTGAATGTTAATTGCTTTTCCGAATTGGTTTGCATTGGGATTAAAAGAAATAATGTTTGTTTCATTAATTGCGTTTATATACTTTTACGTATTACTTTTGTTTATAAAACCCTTGCACTTATTTACTTAGGTACTGAATATAATATTATAGCTCTTAATGATTGTTTATTACATCTTACAAGTTGATTTCATTGACAAGTTCTTGAAGCGGAACTTGCAACGCATTAGTCAGATAATAAATAATTATCTAAATATTCTTTTGTTACTTCTAATCTATACAAAATCTAAGGACACGCCTGTTTTAACAGAATTTAAGATTCTTGTAGTTTAACCACGATCTCAGTTACAACGTCTATGGTAAGCAAAACTTTGGAAATGTCAAATATGTAAAAAAAAATGAAATGTCGGTAAGTATCTCAATCTATGAAAATAATTAAAATTTTGTTCAGTATTTAGTATAAAGGGTGTAAAAAGACCCTTAACGAAGCCGAAGGGTACTTGTTCTCCCCGTTATTGCGATCATTTTTTTGTTCTAGACCATACCTGGGAACCTTCTAGTTACGGAGATATAGGGGGTCAAAGTTCCAACTTTTTCACAAGTTTTTTTTGAAATACATGTTTCTAATGTATTTTTTTTACTTTAAACACCTTAACGACCCCCGTCTTATTCAATCCATCCATCAGCACAATGTTTTGAGTCCGTTACATTGAGTTTTACCTTATAACGTAATTTTTCACCCCAAAAAAAAAAGTCGTTTCCCAGCAATAATTTTTGCGTAAAGTTACTTAGTTTGATGTACAGAATGCTTGGTTGACGGCTTCGTGAAGGGTCTGTTTACACCCCGTATACATATGACTGCCTCGTTGGTCTAGTGATCGCAAGCGCGACTGCTGAGCATGAGGGTGTCAGGCAAAGTGTTATTGAGTTTTCCCATCAGGAATTTCTTAGTATCAGCCACGGAGTCTGGATCTGTGCCCGGTTGATGGCAATAGGCTCGCCCCCTATTATAAGGGACTTAAACATAACTTGCGAAATGTCTGCCTTACCCGTCAGGGATTACAGATCTGATGTTATGTATATATTTACCTAAAATGTCTAGAGAGCTCTGATGATTCGAGATGATGACGGCTCCTCGATCCTCGGCGAGGATCTTCCCGTCTCGCAGATGCCATTCCAAGTCGTATAACTTAGTTACATGCTTCAGCATTCGCACAGCTATTCTGAAATAGGAATAATATATTGATTTTTAATTTGACTATTCTCAGGATTCATCGCTTGTAGACGTGTTGAAAATAAATAAAGTTGAGATATTTAGCGATAAATAGAAGAATTTGTTCATTCGGATTTGTTGTTCGATCCGCTGAATTCGGAGACCATCTAGGGCGTTGGTCGTTGTAGCCCTAATTTAGGCGCGAATTACACAGAAAAGGCGTAAGGTGACGGGGCGGCGCAGGCATGATGCCACTTCAAAACGTTTTCATACAAAATGTACGTAGGCGACGTGCCGTGAATTACAATCAAGTGGCGCGGCGCAGGCACGCCGTTCTTTCGTTTCCTTATAAATTCCACGCCTGCGCCGCACCTTACGCCTTACGCCGTTTCTGTGTAATTCGCGCCTAAGAAAGAGGCGTCGTTACTCCCTGTCATAGGTACACAGATTTTAATAACAACATGAATCCCTACATCAAATGATCGCATTATAACAAAAGGAAATCATTCATATTAATTAAGATTACAAAACCGTGTCACTGTTGATAAAAAAAAAAAAACTAGGCAATGGTTAAACTGATAGACAGGATTAACGTATTTTAATTTAGACCCACACCACACTTAATTGAAACCATTTGAAACGCTCTCTATTCAGAAATAAAAAAATGTCAGGCATAAAATTCAATTTAGTTTTGTCATCCTCTTAATATCGGGTGACGTTGTTTTTATTGGGCCTTTTTGTGCGTAAGCGGCGGTCCGTATCCTATCCGATAGTCCGATGAAGGCAGCTCCGCGTGACAGTGAGACGGGTATGATCAACAGCTGTCGTTTCACACCACACGGAGACATGCGAGATGTCTCACTCATAAAGAAGTTATCGCAGATGGGCCCCAATAGCCAAATCTTTCGATAAGGACGTCATTAAAAGTATCGGTTTTCGCAATGTACCTATATTCTTGAATAGCAGAGAAAGTTATGATGATGATATTATGATTATGTCTAGACAATTTGATATTAAGAATGTAGACATATGCGATCATTTTGTTGCGTGTCTTTAAGATAGAAGCGCCAGAGAAACCAGCGAAATTAAAATTTTCTAACGTTTTTTGAAATTTGCAGCTCAGTTTTAGACTCTATGTTGTTAAATCCCATTGAAACACTTTTTCATGAGATACCTAGTCATTGAATGGGATTAAATGAACTTAGAGAGTTGTTTTAATTATTATAATTCTGTAACTACATACGTGTTATGGTCGCGAATCATATTTTATGCAACTTACAGCCTGACACTCACCTGCAATTTGACCGACTTCCCCCTTAAATACAAAATTTTTCACTATTCCTAATTCAAAACTGAATTTTCCTACCCTGCATAATCTCCTAGCGCTAGACTCACATGACCACGGACGGAAACTACCGACATGCAGCCGTATGTATTTTTAATTTACTAATGGCTCCGCAGTTAAAGAGAAGATCAACAAAGTGTAACACACAATGTTTTTTTACCGTTTTCGTATCAGGCCATCCAATTACGTTGCATTTTATCTTTATGTCTGTTGTACTTACAATGTTTTGTTGTAAATGTAAAGCTTTATTTTCTCTGCTCTTTCCGTTGTTATTGTTGTCATCATGTGCCTAGCCTTTTCCCAACTATGTTAGTGTCGGCTTCCAGTCTTACCGGGTTCAGCTGAATGCTAGTATTACATAGAGGGACTGCCTATCTGACGTCCAAAGTCCAGTTAGTACTGGGTAATACGATATCCTTTGGTAAGACAGGTTGTACCTGTGACGACTGTCAAAGATCTACAAATGACGGCCGGGACTAAGAGACACGAAGGTAACTCGGTATGTAATGGATGGTCACCAAGCCACGGACAGACCCTGGCAAACCTTATAGATCGACCCGTGCGACTGTTATTGTTTAGCTACGACTCACGAGCTCCTCAAATGTTGTTATTGTTGTGATTGTTATTAAAGTGACAGGTCATCTAAAGTTATTGATAATATTGGCAGAATAGTGAGCCACGAGCTGTTTTTGTTTATTTACCAAAACTACAATATTAAGCGTCTCCGTCCAGTGTTTGTATTCCGTATCCTCTACGCAGTGACCTAAGGAATCGATTGGTTCGGACTGATGAGGGAGCTCACTAAACTACCCTCGCTTTCCCTAAGTGGCTTTTACTCCAAAACTTTAGCCTCGTTTATGTAGGGACACATTTAACTTGGGTTTATTTATCGAACTAAAGTTCTTTCGAAAAGTTCATTTGTGTGTTTAAAAGCAAGTTTGAGTCCACTTCCCAGCTGAACGAGGGTAGACCTTCATTCGTGATGTTTTTCTTTGATAGGGACTTTAAGGTAGTTAGTAATGTAACCTTCTTTCTGTGTCTGGTCGTCCTGGTTTGTTCTACAAAAGAATTTTAGGAAGACCATTTCGGTATGGTGCATTTAAAACAATACTGAAGAGGGCCCGTTTAACGTTTAAATACTGTTGTCTTAAATAAAACTAATTATTCAGTAATTTAGCTTAACTAGACATTAATATTTTATTGAACTTATTTAATTTGTATGTTATTTACATTATGAATTAATTTATTACATCTATACAAATATAAATAAAATTTAAGTGTCGTGTTTGTAATTTCAAAATATATAAAGTATATACCGGTATTTGTAACAAAGAAACATTTTTTTTTTACTTTCTGTCTGTCTGTGTCTGAAACGGCTGGACCGAATTTGATGATACTTTTACTGGCAGCTAGCTGATGTTTTATATAAGGAGTAACTTAGGCTACTTTTATTAAAAAAGAATTATGTTACCGTGAAAAAAAAAACCCTTGAAATTGTTTACAAACTACATATCAAATAGGGAAGTAATATTTTTGTTGTAATTTCATGCGGACGAAGGTCGCGGGACACAGCTAGTTATTCATAAAATTCATAGTAAACATAAACCCAATTAAATACTTTACTTTACCTTTTTCTTACATCATATTTTATGTACAAATGTAACGTATGTACTCGTAAGTATATGTGTACCTAGTTATCTATAGAGGATAACATGTAAAAACTCGTAGATAAGTATCTTGTTAAGCTGAGTCACTTCATAGTAGAGAAACCCACTTATTGCTACAATATAAAGCAAAAAATATTTTCATTTTTATTTACTTTTTCCTCTTATGTAAACGGAAGTAGATCCTTATTTACGTACATACAAAAAGGTTACGGTATTATGCTGATACACGATTTTAGAGATTCAATGTCAACAAACCGACCCCGAACTATCAGCTGATAGAATTTATTGATATTTAATTAATGCAGAATATGTAATGTCAAATGTGTGTGTCCGGTGTCGAAATAGGTTGGTTGGAAGGCCGTTTGATTGATAGTATACATTATTATCATAAAAGGCCGATGTTGCCAATTTTAATCACGTTACAAAGATTTTAATAACGCATGATTATAATATTTTCGATTGTGATGTGGTTCATAGAATTTTTAAGACAAATAGTGAACATGGTAAATATTTTTTAAGACAAATAGTGAACATGGTAAATATCCCGTTTCTAGTGTTAATGATAATATTATTATTATTTTTTATTATTATTTTATTTTACTTATTATTTTTTAAAGTTCAGAATCTAAAAACTGAACCAGAAAATATTCAGATGTGACTTGAATGTTTTTTTTTTCTTTCAACACTCATCATCTGCCTAGCCTTTTCCCAACTGTGTTGGGATCGTCTTCCAGCCTAACCGGATGCAGTTGAATACCAGTATTTTACATGGAGCAACTGCCTATCTGAGCTCCACAACCTAGTTAGTACTGGGTAATACGATACGGTAAGACTGGTTGTCAGATTTTTTGGGCCACTGACTACCTGTAATGACGGTCAAAGATCGGAGAGAAGTAATAACAGCCGGACCTACGGCTTAACGTGCTTTCCGTGGCACGGAGCAAACGCGGTATGTAATGGGTGGTCACCCATCCGCAGACCAACCTAGGGAAGTGCGGCTTGGCCTAAAGATCAACCCAAGCTGGTGTTATTATTTAGCCACGAGCTAAATCTATCAATTGAAAAATCAAGGGAATTGCAATATTGATTTGCTTTAGTTTGCCATGTTCTCATTTTTCTTTACCAAATTTATTTTTATTAACAGTTTGCCTTTTTCCTTAGCCTTTGATCAATATTGGCAACATTATAGGTCGGTGTATAAAAAAACCACCCATTTTCTGCAAAAGCGAGACCATTAGGGCCCTTTGAAGATTTTACCTTATTTCTTACAATTTTAACCTCAACTGAGTTACAAGAACCGCCTCCATAATTAAATATATTTTTATGCAACAATTTATTGAACTTTTAACATTTTTATAGATAAACAAATCATGCGTAAATAACTGAGGTAAAATACAAATAAAATTAATATTTTTTCTACTTACTTGGCGTTTCTCACATTTCTAGGGCTCAGAAGAAAATAAGGCCAAATTACAGCAGCCAAAACCGAAGTTGCAAAATAGAATAAAAAGAAATTAAAATAAAACTTAATTTTATTTGGACCCGTATCGTGTAACTTCTTGAGAATATACGTCATCACACATACTAGTGTACATATAAATATTTTGTACCACATTGTGATCGTCCCTGCCGGCACCGAGCACACATTCGAACCGCGATATGTTTATGTCCATACTGAATTAATTACTTTATCTTGCTATTTATGCTTTGTATCTCTAGGATACTGCGGAAGCAAGACAAACCCGCAATAGATTTTATGAATGGAATTGTCAACAGGCAAGGTAAATGCGCTCTATAGAGATAAACCGGTTAATCAGGTATTAACGCACACTACAGTTAGATCCGTACTATGTTACAGCTAACTTCCGAACCGTCATAAAGTTTAAACAGAACTATACGGTCTATTATTTTAATATTTAAAAAAAAAAAAATTATTTTAAATTGTAGATTAAAAAAAAAGTATGTTTGTGAACAATAAATAAATAAATAATAATAAAATGGTTTAGGCTGAGATTTTTAATGGGTTGAGATAGTAATAAAAAAAAAAGATTTTGTTTGTTTCTGGCTCTTCATGGTTTGCGTTACAAAACAAAATGGTCTAGACATATGATCTATTTGTATTGATGCAACAGAGTGCAATGGTAAGAAATGCAATGGTTTTCTCAATAGATTGTTATCACTCATGTGCAAGGTGGTGGCGATGGTACGGTGTTACCATGTTACCATGTTTTCTACAATTGTTTCTCTTCTATCTATCACCACATACATACTCATGGATTTTCTAATAAAATAGTGTACACATATCAAATACTCGGAACCTGATCAACCCAAATCTCTCTCTCTCTCTAATCTCAAGCGAAGAATCGTGGAAAAATTATAAGGATGACTATACGAATTACAGGAACGAGTGAAATGGAAAACAAGGATAAAGAAGGGCTACCTTACCTACCCACATACTGACTTATTGTCATCAAACTCAAACTCAAAGCATTTATTTCAATTAGACCATAACAGGCACTTTTGAATGTCAGAAAAACAAAGAAGGCGAAGCTACAGTCCCAGACACAAGGCATAATAACTTGTGAAAGTACTGTAGTTGCCCATTCCAAAGCGTAGATCTCTATGGAGAAGAATGGGCAAGAAACTCCATGGACACTCTTTTCAATCAAAATATTTTTACAAGATCTTGGTTACATCATTCATGTTGAGATAATACATATATGTGAGAACGATGTAGAAAGATGTGCACATTAAGAGCGTCCAGAGTAAAAGATTAGATCAACAATTAAAAAAAAAGTAGTTAGAATAAACCATGGCAGCTAAGAGATGATCAGTCCCAACTGACAGCGCCCGTTCACGAACATGACGCATGGATCAGCACCATTCAACTCAACCATTTTGAAGGGAACCGAATGATCCGACACACCCGCCACCATCAGCGAGACATTTGAGTGAGCATGACATTCTCTCAACGGCCAGGGCAAATTCGAGTCAATGAATGATAACTAAATATAAATGGTAGCTTTACAGTACATAGTACTCACACATGTGCTATGCAATTATATAATACTAAGAGATTGAATCTATACAATGCAAGGATATTTTTACAATCTTCTGCAGCTTCCACATTAACTTCACATGTTAATCAATTAGTTTGCCCCTATGGTTGTGGAGCAGGACCAGCATTGAGCCAAGCATTTCTATCATCAATGTAATCCCCCAACTTATAATATGCTTGCCCACATAGTGTGCGTTTAATACAAGATTTAAATTTCGTCTCATTCAGTTGTAGAATGTGGGGAGGTATTTTATTGTAACATTTTAAACAGTACCCCATAAAAGATGAGTCTACTTTAGCTAGCCTGAAACCTGGCTGTACTAGTTGGTCCCTGTTTCTAGTACTATAGTGGTGTCTGTCACCTCTTTTACTAAATAAATGTAGATTTTTTCTAACGTACATGATGTTTTCATAAATGTATTGACAAGGTACTGTCATGATGTTAATTTCCTTAAACAGTTCCCTAAGAGAATCGCGCTTACGAAGATCATATATGGCTCTGATGGCTCTTTTCTGCAGAATAAATATAGACTCGATGTCTGCAGCCCGTCCCCATAGTAAGATACCGTATGACATAATACTATGAAAATAACTAAAATAGACTAGCCTCGCGGTATCTACATCAGTAAATTGACGGATTTTTCTAACAGCATATGCTGCTGAACTCAGCCGTCCTGCAAGAGATGTTATATGCGGACCCCATTGTAGCCCTGAATCGAGCGCGATCCCCAAGAAAACAGTATTTTCGACGAATTCTAGTTTCTCTTGGTTCAATACTATGTCACTATCACTACTTTTGACATTCGGTAGAGTAAATCTTATGCACTTCGTTTTTTTCCCATTTAATACTAGATTATTAGCGGTGAACCAATTATGAACCTGCAGTAGGGCGTTATTTACGACGTCGAGATTTGTGGCACGTCTGTTTACCTTAAATATTAAAGAAGTATCGTCAGCAAACAACACCATTTGTGGTTGGTTTTTAAATAGATGGGGTAGATCATTAATATAGACCAAAAAGAGGAAAGGACCTAATATCGACCCTTGTGGCACACCCATGCTTACTTTTAGACCCATTGAATTGACACCATTTATTTGTACTTGCTGATGTCTATCGGTTAAATACGATTTCACTAAACTGAGCGCAAGTTTCCCTAAACCATAATGTTCAAGTTTTAAGAGCAGGGTTTCGTGGTTAACGCAATCAAATGCCTTTGAGAGGTCACAGAAGATTCCTATGGCATCTTGCGCCTCTTCCCACGCAGTAAATATGTGTTTTAATAAGGTGACACCGGCGTCAGTCGTACAACGTCCTTTAGTGAAACCATACTGTTTCTCATGTAAGATTTTATTGGCGTTAAAGTGGTTGAGCATTTGATTAAGCATTACCTTTTCAAACACCTTGCTAAAAACCGGCATCGGTAGTCAGAGGGCAGAATAGTCAAGTGGGGAGGCCATGTGAGGAGGGTTCTATAACCCATGTCATATTACTACAAATATGGATATACTTCCAAAGAGAGATTTCATTCCTCACACGAAATAGAACTTCTCATATTCGACTCTACTTGGAGTAGAAGAGAAGCGCTGTAATATCTCATTTTTAACCGATGAAGAAAAAAAGGAGGTGGTTCTCAATTCGACACGTGTATTTTCTTTATTTTTTGTTTATTTATTTTGCTCGCTGTTTTTGAGTTCCTTCTAATGGTTCAATTAGGTATAAGAGAACTTAGATCTTTATTACACATAGGAGTTATGGAAATATAAATATGGAAATAAGATTTGTTACAAATAGGTAAAATTCAATACAACAGTAAAAAATACACACAAATGTATTCACATACTTGAAAAAAGTCGGTGAATACATGTGTGTATTCTTTAAATTGAACTGTCAATTATACTTCCGTTTTAAACGAAACCGCCGAAAATGTTTGCAACAGAAACGTACGGAACAGTTGAAAGATTGATGCGAATCGCGCCCCCCGGCCCGGCTCGATATCTAGGCAGCCCTGACGTCACGTTAGGGCTGGTGTACACACCGCCTTCGGTTTAGTACTTGGTTGCCCTTGCAAACCAAGCAAGGCCATCTAACAACTCACCGTGTGTCACTTTTAATTGGCAAGTGTTTGGAATTAGAAGCTCGTTTTTCTTCTACTGCGGCGAACAAAAGGAGGGTTATTCATTTTATTATAACTGATTAAAATTATAAAGTTTGACTATCAGAAAATAATGTAGGCTGACTATCAGCAAACAATGGGGAAGGCCTTTAAAATTAACTTTAATTACTTAATGTAGAAGACGCACCCATAAGTCTAAGTCTAAATCTGAGCAATGAGGTCAAGCCATTTTGAAATATAAAATGACATTACCAGATTTTTAACCAATGACGATGCATGGAGCTAGCTCATCCAGCTATATATAGCTATGCTAGCGCCATTAGTTTCACAGTTGCTATCCCTATTTATACCAAACAAATCTGTTCTTGGAATTGTTCAAGAGTGATGTTATGTGAAAAGTAATCATGTGCGAGATGCAGCACCTATACGAAAACGAAAAACAAATGGTAACTATCATTCAGAGCTGCGCCAGAGCCATAAAACAGCATGCGCAGAACACAAGAAAAACAAAAGCAAACTAAAGAACGCAGTATGTGACCGCCCTTATACCAAATCAAGTTTACAACGTTATATCCTCATCGCTAGATAACTGCGTTATCTACGTTATCGTGCCGCTCACCTACGCGGCCATACGATGCTGATTACAGATACGAGCATCCACCTTTGTTGACGACTATTTAACTACGTGGTTTTTTGATTAGTGATTTTTATATGGGATTAAGTACGTACGGTCCAGTTTAACATGGCCTCGTTTTGTATAAATTTCCCGTACAACGAGAGATTCGCATAAACTGGTTTTGTATAGCTTGATTGGCCGTCGTGCGTAATTTTGACTTAGGTTTAATAGGTTGAGAGATTGGCTTTTGCGATAAGGCTCAAGTATACATATGTCTACATATTATAATTGTAGCAGAAACTTCTTTCATTATTGTAATAATAGCATAATTTAATTTAAGAAAATCAAATCGTCTGCGCGTAGTGCACGTTAAGGTGGGGAAGTTTATCCTATTAATTGTTGAATCACACATTAATGCTGTGTTATGCGTCATCTTCACAGCATTAATGAAGTGTCTTTCGTCTCCGTTAAAATAAAAATCAAGTCATTTATTCAAATGTTGCTGATAATCATCACTTTTCGAAACGTCAAAGTTTACAAGAGACAGTCGTCCAAAACGCCCGTCCTACGCTGCTATATCGCAGGCTCTACGCTACTGCTACGCAAGCTCTGTGCCGCTGCTACGCAGATCCAGCATATCGCTACACAAGCCCTAAGTCGCTGCTTACGCTAGGCAGGCCTTCGCCGATGCTACGCCGGAACTACGACGGTGCTACGCAGGCCATAAGCCGCTGCTACGCAAGGTACGGCACGCACGGCACGGCAGTGACAAGCTATGTGGAGGAAGAGTAGGTACCTATATACAAATAAATAAAATTGAAGTGTTTATTTGTAATTTCAAAATAACAGCTTTTTACTGAATGGTTATGAAACTAAATACGGTACTTATAACAAAAAAATGCATTGTTAAATTTTTGTCTGTCTGTTTGTTCCGGCTAATCTCCGAAACGGCGGGACCGATTTAGACAGGACTATTTAAAAAAAAACCGATTCAAATATGGAAGGAATATTTTTATAATAATATGACGTGGACGAAGGTCAAGATCTTGTAAAAATGTTTTGATTGAAAAGAGTGTCCATGGAGTTTCTTGCCCATTCTTCTCCATAGAGATCTACGCTTTGGAATGGGCAACTACAGTACTTTCACAAGTTATTATGCCTTGTGTCTGGGACTGTAGCTTCGCCTTCTTTGTTTTTCTGACATTCAAAAGTGCCTGTTATGGTCTAATTGAAATAAATGCTTTGAGTTTGAGAGTTTGAGTTTTGAGTTTGTCGCGGGGAACGGCTAGTGCGTAAAGAAAAATCACAATAACACTATAAAAATAGTTAACCCTTCGAATTTCGATCAGTGAATGTGCTAACGCTTGTAATGTCAATCGAGTAGGTGATATTGTTAGTTTGTAGGAATGTAAGTTGTGATAATTTCCGAAATACAACAGTTTCGGAAATTATCATAAGTTGCATTCTTCCGAGTTCAACGCTGCAGGTTGTCTGTGGATAATAGATGAAGTTTATTTTATTAGTTTAGGTAGGAAGTATCTAGAAGCTGCAAAATATTTATTTAACTATTCAATGTTAATGCTTGGTTATATGATTAGCAAAATTTACTACTATGATACATAATTTATTACATAACATAGCGTCGTTTTTAAAACCGAAGGTTAGCGTGACCTACAACTTGATAGTAAATAACACAAAGTTTAGTTCTAAGCGTGGCTAATGTCACAAAGTGTGGGCATAAAAGTTTTATGTATAGCGACGCCTAGTCGTAAACCAGACGTTTCGGGAAACTAACCTACTTTCGAGGCGCGAAAAGTACGCATTTCGAGGTTCACAATAAGTACCTACCTATGTATTTCGCTATTTTTATGAACGTTAGTATTTTGTGAAGAATTAATCTTATGGAAATAACAAAAAAAAAACCGGCCAAGTGCGAGTTGGACTCGCGCACCGAGGGTTCCGTATAAACTTGTAGGTATTTTGTTATTAAACTACATATTTACGGTTTTCAGATTTTTTCCTTTATATGTGCTGTAAGAAATTGCTTCTTGCCAAATTTCATGATTCTAGGTCAACGGGAAGTGCCCTATAGGTTTTGATTCCCTTGTGAAATCTCAAAATATGCGATATAAACGGACTTACAAGTTTTTTCACTGCTCCAAGAAGTAGCAGACTTAAGTATTTGATATTAATTTCAGCTTGAAACCTCCACGACCCTATCCTTGTAGGATCACTTTGTTCCGTTTTGGCAGACTGAGTACGGAACCCTAAAAATACTTTTCTGGTTAATTACAGAATTGTTGAAGCGAATTAATTGACTAATAAGCAGTTTAATGTGAAAACACATAAAATACCTAATTACAATTAGGTAAGTGCCCACGTCAATTTAGATTTCCATTGTTGGTGTTTCTTTGACTCTTTTAATAAATAATGTCGTGTTATAAATGCATAATGTTATCCTGTGTGATAGCTATTTCAGTGTATCTGTGTGGTGTAGAGGCAAAGAAGCGCAAAAAGTTGTTGGATCCTGATTACCGTTATCCTGCATCGTACAGAGACCATGTCTACACCTCCTTGACTAAAATGGGCGAGGAATTATTTTTCCCTATTGGCATACGTATGTACCTTTTATTTAATAATGCTGAAGTTACATTAAATCGTTATTAGTAGTTAGGTACTTACTTTGATATTTGTACTTGAGCTCGGTACAGTCACAAGCACCAATATGTATACACTTTCCTGAATTTGAAAGCATTTTTCACGAGAAATAACGATTGTAACTTGGAGATAGGATCTTTTTCATAAAATTATGAGTTCCAAGAAACTATGTTCGTTACAACATGAAAGTTTAATCAGAACAGTAGGAGACGAACACTTTTTAAAGTTGTTAAGTGTTTACATATCGGTGCTCGTGACTGTACATACTCGTATGAACCCAGTACGTAATAAAAAATATGCTTCGAAAACAAATATTTTATAACAGTAGGAATATTACTTCTGGAAAGCCAAAAGTCAGACAAATAGTTTTACCAATGGGTTTGGTATCTGGCTTGTGAAAGTCAGATCGGCAGCGCTCCCTGTAAAATACTGGTAATCAGCTGCATCCGGTTAGACTGGAAGCCGATTTCAAAACAGTTGGGAAACGCCTAAGCAGATGATGATTATATAACTTCTTGCTTACGTTTTGGACATTTGACAGATTCTCATGATTAGTGCGGATATCTGGCGAAGGTTGCGGCGATCTGCTGGATGCAAGTCGCACGGGACCGGTGAATGTGGCGATACTTGGGGGAGGCCTATGTCCAGCAGTGGACGTCTTTCGGCTGAAATGATGATGATGATGATGAATGCAGATATCAAGCAAAAATGACATTTTCTCACATATTACCTTCTTATATTTTTAGATCCGTCGTGCAAGGCGAAAAGAGGTGAATGTATCAAGAGGGGGAACTGCATAGAAAAGAAAATGTTATACATTTCGCGTATATGTTATTATCGCGATTTCGTTTGTTGCTATTCGGATTTCGAGATGTATCCCATCGTCGAACTTAGCACCACGAGGCCACAAGTTCTTCGAAATCTTGGTTAAATTATGAAGATCCTTCCTAATTCCTTATATCCTTTCCTAAAAATAAAACGTATAAACTTCGAACTCCTCGATGTTAATTCCTTTACCTCCCTATTTTTATACTATTATATACTCATAACACGAAAAATATCTACGACTGACAAAATGCTGCATGCCTTTTTTCAAATCGTATGTATAAAATAAAGGCGATTATACTTCATTTGCCAATCTTGATGATAATACAGGTCAACAAACGATTCCATAGAAAATTCATTACCTAACGTTTTAAAATTGTTTACATAAAATATCAATCTGTGTTTTGTACAAATAATTAATATTTCGTTCACATTAATTCACAGGTTAAAACAAGCTATGGAACATTAGTCCAAATACCTAGATGAGAGGAAATAAAAAAGGTTAAAGATAAAATAACATCACGCCTGTAATCCCCGAAGGGTTAGCCAGACGTGTACAAAATTATAGTGCACCCACATTTCGCCAGTTATGTTGAAGTGAAGAAAGTTCCTGATGACAAAACCCAATAACACTTTAAATTTCAATCGTGAAGCAACACGGTGACAAAACTAGACAATGAGGCAAAAATAACGTTTAGAAAAATAATGTAAAGTCCCACGAAGCACGACAGTGGGACTGTGAAACAATCGCAGCCGATGTAAACAACCGATGGATGATATTTATGGTATTGTTGTGACGATCACGACGCTGCGATATTTTTCCCTCGCGCCTAAATTTTGGTCACGCGCGGGACCCTCTCTCGAACCCTAACAAATGCTATAATAGGAAACTGTTATCCAACAAAAGGCCAAGTGAAATTAAGTTATCGGCACAAATTACGTTTTAGAGAAAGATAAATAGAAGACATCTTATTGGCCCACTCCCACCTATCCATTAGAAGTCCCTACAACATTGTCCAGCCGACGTGGGTTAGTACTAGACAGGAATTACTAATGTTTCGACCTTTAGAATGTAAAGAGACGGTAATTAATGTTGACAGCCCTGTAGCGGGGAATTTGTCTAGACATTGCAAAAGTTTATAGGTGGGCAAAAACCGGGCCACCCCAAACAAATGCTAATTTCACGCTTTGAGGGCAACGCGCGGCCGCTGAAGTTATGAAATATGTGAGAAGTATGTAAGTGACGAGACGGCAGCGGAGCTCATTTTAGTGTATTCTAACTTAGTAATTAATTACTCGAGCGAGAGGTAATGAAAGCTTGCTCGCGGTCTAGACTATCTACGTATTGGTTCGGGGTCAATAGTCAATGTTAAATATAAACTCGGAGAGTAGATCTCCCTTTTGTTTCCTAGTTCATGACACTTATCTGGACCAAAGTACAATGCTAAAAACAATAATATTGTGACGTAATGTGGTGATAGCGGGCGAGGGCGTGGTGGGTTTGTTTAATATATGTTGTAGATAATAAATTAACGTCATGTAAACTTACGTATAAACGAAATATTGATTTACGTTAACACCAATAATGTAGATAGAAAATATATTCTGTGTTGGGTTAACTAAATAGACACAATCCTAGGTGATAAAGAAACCTACTTCTGCAAAGAGATAGGCACGTTTTGGAAACAGAAACTTGTAAATGTTAGGTAAAATCAAAAGCAAAAACAAGAAGTATACAAAAAATGGCCGCTCCTCGTAGCAAACAAGAGCGATTGACGGTCTCTAAGTATTAGCATACAAGAGGCTTCATGTTTATTTTCGTAGTAACTTTACAGGAAAGCTGCGTATTGTTTGAAACAACATGTGCAGCAGTTTTCCAATTTATTTCTGGAGCAGAAACGGGCGGACCGGAAGGTACACCTAACCTTGTTTTTTCATAGCGCGTGTGCAGGCAAAGAGAGTTTGTTTTAAAGTGCTACTAAGTGGGATAGGTCAAGGTTCAAGGCATCTCCGGGCGAAATAGAATTCGATGGATAATTAAAATTTATTAAACATCAATCGCGTGAGAAACACAACAACACTACCCTGCGCTCCATGACTCAGGTTGCAGACGTTGGAGAAAAAACAGCCAAGCTGAAGTGGGAGTCGGCTGGCCACGTAGCACGAATGCGTCCAGAGATATGTGCAGCAATCGTCACCCACTGGACCCCTGTCGGAGGAAATCACCGTCGAGGTAGACCGCGACGAAGGTGGTGTGACGATCTGATCTCATTTGCGGGGCGAAAATGGCCAGATATCGCAATGGACAGAGAGATTTGGGAGAAAGGGGTTGCCCAACAGTGGGACACTTAAACAGGTTAACAAGAAAACAAAAACAAAGCAAGCACTCAAACTTGAGTAGATAGAGCTGCATATAGATCAGTTACATAAAAAAACAAATGCTTATCGCCCACATATCCACGAGTGCCAAATGTGGCAACTTGACGCGAAAGCCTAGTTTAAGATAAACGTAAATTAACGTCTATTTGGCTTCGTTACATGAATTCCGAATTAACGTCACGCCGCCGTAAAGCAATAACCCGAACGACTCCGAAGTCGTTTTGTACAACAATATTGTAACCTGTGTACCTGTAACCCGTGTAAGTATCACTAAGTCGGTTCCCGAATAAATTATACAAGTTAATGCCCTCAAATAATTGAGCGCAGATGGCAAACAGGTGTACCTTCATCTCAATTTAATTGTTAGTAGAAGCTTATTGTTGCTCTACCAAGATATAAATAGATATGTATAACGTTACTACCTATGTTCATAATCATCATAATCTGCCTAGCCATCCAACGATGTTGGGGTCGGCTTCCAGTCTAACCGAATGCAGCTGAATATCAGTTTGTTATTTATGAAAAAAAAAAAAAAACTTACATAATTTATACAGCCTATATAATCTAGGAAGAAGAGAACTTGATGAAAGCCAGTTAACATTAAAGGTTACATTCAATAAGACGATAAAGATCCTCCAAGAAAGAACTCGATCAGATAGATTCACAGGATTCTTCAGCTGACGACAAACAAACATTATAAGTAAAGACTTATAATCAATTGGTATGTTTTAATGTTTGTTTGTTTCATAATACTTATGTCAATTTCATAATAGTGTGGGTTCCAAGATACTATGTCAGTAACACTATGAAATTACAATCAGTACCATAGAAGAAAATACCTTTTAAAACTTGCTTAGTGGATACATATTGGTGCTCGTGACTGTACTCAATGCCAGATACTTTGATTATGGTACTCCTGACGGTGTTTGAACTCAGAACTTCCAGCTTACCAGTATTGACTGTCGAGTTGATCTTTATGTTGTGTGGTTTGGAACGCTTTTACCATAGGCTTTTCAGATAAAACCTCAGAGTAGTGTATGCCGTTTGTAAGACCACTAAAATGTCAGCATGTAACATGAAAAGTACGTAAGCATAAACCGCAAACCAGTACATTCATCCAGTAAATCCAGCTCGAGTTTTCAGCTGAAATCTGCAGAGCGCAAAACGCTTCCCTCACATCTCGTTTAATTCTAAATATAATAATGTTAGTGAAATTGAATATTTTTGGTTTCCCATTACATAACTTAAAACGTGCATCCTTGCCCACATGAGTTGGTTAATAAAAGAAGTCGTTTGCGAATTTGCAGTCGCTGAAAATGTTAATTATTTCGCATCTAAACTTATACTGTCACATACGGGATATCTTCTGTGATTGTTCATTATTTTGAGCTCCCGATATTTCGACGCTGGTGCAAGCGCCATGATCGCGGGTTGAAATAATGATCAATCACGGAAGATATCCCGTAAGTGACAGTATAAGTTTAATTATAAACCGGGAAAGCTTAAAACAATGTATTTCGCATCTGTCACATAAGATTAAGTGTTACCTATTGATCATATTATTTCTTGTCGGAATGGACCGTTTGGCAGGAGGCCATGGCGTCGTAAACTCATCTAGATCGAGAGAGCTGAAATCGAGATTTAGTTATCAAGGTTGATTGCGGGGCTGATTGCCCAGGTTACCATAAAGACCTCTATAGTGTAACCTGGGCAATCAGTCTCGTCTTTAAACTTTCATATGTAAAATGACGATGTCAATGAATCGTGTGGACCACTGCTTCATCGCCCTTAAGCCATTGAGCTAACCAGCATTCCAGAAATATTTAACCAATCTGTGACCAATATACTTATAAAGGGTGTAAAAAGACCCTTAACGAAGCCGAAAGGCACTTGTTCTCCCCGTCATTGCGATCATTTTTGTGTTCTAAACCATAACTGGGAACCTTCTAGTTAGGAGATATTGGGGGTCAACGTTCCAACTTTTTCATAAGTTTTTTTTTTAAATACATGTTTTTAATGTAAGAAATTTACTTTAAACACCTCCACTACCACCGTAGTTTTCAATCCATCCATCAGCACAAAGTTTTGAATGCGTTACATTGAGTCATAATCTAAAACGTGATTTTTCACCCCAAAAAAAAGTCGTTTCCCAGAAAAAATTTGCGTAGAGTTACTTAGTTGGATGTACAGAATGCTCGGTTAAGGGCTTCGTGAAGGGTCCGTTTACACACTGTATAGTTATAGGAGAATTCAAAGATGTCAAATTCAAGGGGACTTGGGAAAACGACATGCACCCATTTTGCCTGAGGTTGAGGCCATGGAAGTCAATTCCACAGAATTATTTTTCTTTCTTTGTTAAGAGATAACTGAGGGCAATTTAAAAGACGTTACCTTAAGTTACTGTTACTCACAATTACAAATTCCGGTACAAAAAGCAATTCATTCTGAATGGCGATACAATAAAGTATAAGTACGGTCTATAAACGTCACCCTTACACTATAAAGTTAATTTAGACTCTTTGTATACTCATTATACGCAATTTAAACGTATGTAAAATAGGCTTTCATTACGTCTGTGTACATTAGTCGCCTATTGTATTAACCCGGTGACCTTAGAGTCAGCTTAATTACGAAGAATTTACGAGTATTGGAGCGGTCCAGGCTAGCCAAATGGAAGTCCGCCCATTGACATCGTAAAGTACACGCCAACATTTGTGTAGGCTGTGAGCGCAGCTAAATGAATCTTTATAAATACAATCATCATCATCACTGCTTAGCCTTTTCCCGACTTTGTGGGGGTCAGCTTCCAGTCTAACCGGATGCAGTTCAATGCCAGTATTTTACATGGAGCGACTGCTTATCTGACCTGTACAATCCAGTTAGTAGTAGGTACAGGGAAATGCGGTGCCCATGAAACATACTAGTTGTCAGATTTTCGGGTCACAGACTACGTGTAACGACTGTCACAGATCTACTAATGATAGCCGGGACAAAAGGCTTAACGACAAGCGCTGCTTGGCTATGAACATACACCCGTGCAGGTGCAGCACGTATTATTTAGGCACGAGCTCCTAAAAAATAAAAACCCGCCAAGTGAGAGCCGCACTCCCGCATCAAGGGTTGAGTATCATCGTAGTAGGGGAGCCCCCTTTAATTTTTAATTTATTTTTATTATTTATTGTTATAGCGGCAACAGGAATAAAATTTAAAAATTCAAATGTCTACCTGTTACGGATCATGAGACACAGCCCACTGACAGACAGACGGACGGGCGGTCAGCGGAGGCTTAGTAATAGGGTCCCGTTGGTCTCCCTTTGGGTACAGAACCCTAAAAATAACCTTATATATACCATGAAATTTAACATTATGATGAAAACAGCCCTATTATTTGGTCTACAATAGGGACATCTATCATTATTTTCAGTGAAAAACTGAATGCGCATTTTCAAATCTGAATATACGATAATTATAGTGGAGTCCAGAGCATTGGTTGTTTTAAATCATTAATATTTCGTGTAGGTACGTGTTTGGAATTCTATAATCCTATTTATTTTAATAAAATAATGTTAAGAGTAAAAAATAACTGATGAATATATTAATAGGTCATGTGTTGTGTGTTTGTGCGATCGCTGATGACTTGACTCCAATGTTGGTCAAAAATTTTCTATGAGATCCACCGAACCCAATTTCAAAAAGCAAAACCCACAGTGTAATCGGTTGTGCGGATTTTTTTTGGGTGTTTTTGTTATTCTTTTAACAATTAGAAACCATCTTTAATTTTTTCCACCTTAGCGATCAAAAATGTATTGTTCATCAAATAATTTTGAAAAACGACGATATTCATATCAAAGTCGTAATGAAATTTTAAAACTGACGTCCATATATTGATAAGTTCTGGGTAAAAAGATATTTTATTTTTAGTATTTCGGGAATTACTTTTAAAAGCAAAACACAGTATTCCATTACCAAAATCACAATAACGAATATTTCAGAAATGTAAAACTCTTTCATAATTACAGGTATAGTTATCATCTCATTCATACACATTCCATGTAAAACACGGAATCAAAAATGGTATAAAAAGAATTTGTTCCTAAATTATATGCAAAGTGATCTCGAGGGGAGCGGTCAGTACGTGAGGGTTTTTCATTCTCTATCTAATTAAAACTTGGAATGAAAAATGAACGCTGTGTGTACTGATTACAAAATCAAAAATTAAAAACCTCCTGCCCGTCTTGAGTAAACACATGAATAAGTAGATTCCCGTCACTTAGGCTAAAAGCGCTCTTGGCTCCAGATGGTATTCGCCACATCTGGTTTTTAAACGAGAATGCTTTCAAGGGAATTCTGGTTGAAAGTGGGCATCTATTAATATTATTACAATTCATTAACGCCTAGACAAATTCTGTCTTCTCATCTTTGAATAGGACGTAAGACGACGATTTGAGTCTTAAATTCAAAAATCATAATCAGGTATTATAATAAGATGTCATTCTTTCTGTATGCGTTTATTTAGACAAAATTGACAATAGAGGACAATATGTATAACCAATAGAGGCTGATTTAGTGTTAGTTCGATTTTTGTACACGATTTATACAATCTAGAGACCAGTGTATGTTTAGTTTATAAAATTGAAATGTTCCAAATATTATATGGTTAATGGCATCTCAATATTTAATCGAAGTATGGGGAAGCGCTGCCAAAATTCACCGTAAAAAGCTAAAAACCTCTGAAAATTAAATTATTAAAGTTTTATTCATTTATGATTAACATCTTACTCATTAACATCTTCTCAAAAGGTTTTAAAAGAAACAAAATTAATTAATATTGATCAAATTTATAAATATAAAACTTGCATACTTGTACGTAAAATAATTAATAGAGACATACATACACAAATAACATTTACAAAAACAATGCAAATTCAAAAGCGCATAACGATGCCGGCTAACCAAATATTAAGAGCACCGAGGACAAACTACTATAGAAAGACTATAGAATATGAAGGGGCTGAATTTTATAACTCTATACCTAAAGTAATCAAGGAATCGAAATCACTTCCAACTTTTAAAAGACTATTAAATCACCACCTGAATAATGTATGTAAGTAATTTAATTTTAGTTTATTTACAAGCGAAACCGTCGCTTATTTTATCTTAATTATTATGTTGTTCCTCATAGGAGTAAATAGAGTAGATTCTTTTTGAGCGCAATATTTTTTTTAAACCGTAAATCGTATATTTCCATACAATCTTCATGTAGATGAAGAGATAATTTTACATAATTAATGTAAATTATGGTACTTTGGATGTATAAAACCAGGTAGCATATGTTATTGTTATTCAAAGTTATAACTAAAAATAACACACATAATATTATTTGAGCCTACAATAATATGTGAAAAACTACAATTATAAGTTAAGAATAGAAAATCTTTATGGAATTTAGCAAAAAATATGCGCAATACGATGCGTATCAAAATAATTATGTTCCTGAGATATTTTTAAACTAAAAAAAAACTTCACGCCTTGATTATTTTAGTTTTTGCATATTATATGTATTAATGATCTTTTTTTAGAGTAGAGTTGAATAAGTTGCCAGAATTGAAGTGGGATAATAATATGAAGTAAGTATGTAATCGTATTAATCTGATGGTAGGTATCTACGGTTAAGACAAATCCGTTTGTTAGAACTTTAGAAGATATCTTTATCAAACGTTGGTGCAGACAAATAAATTGGCACGGCGTTATCTCGACCGGGACAACAAACTTTGAGCTGCCATCACTAAGTTTGTTTCACTGCATTTGCATCACGAATTTGATAAGTAAAAACAAATTTTGCAAATGGCTTCGACTTCATCTCTTAGCGGTTTCACTAAGAGATTTCGAGACTCCTCACTGCAAAAGTTTTCCGAAAAAACAGATTCGCAAAGTGAGCATTTGGCGAGGAAGTCACGTTTATTGTAACTGGGTATAAGAAGTTGTATTATCGGGCAATAACATTGTTGCGATTCTCTGCTAAAAGCTTGAAAGCGGAGGTACCAGGCTGGGAATGGAGCTCAAGGTTCTGATTCCTTCTATTTAAAACAAGTTATCGACTTGATCGGGTCACCGACATAATTATGAACCTGTACCGTGTAAGCACAGCCTCCAAACAGGTTTACCCTGATAAACTCAGTAGGTTATCAAGGTATAGTGATACCTTATAACAACACGGATCAAATTAATAATTTTCATTACCAACAACTCGTGCAAACTCCGTTCCCCGAGTATTCAACAATAGGTAGTAAATTTTATGACGCGGAATAAACACGGACGGGCAAATGAAAAGGCGGATCAGGAAAACAGGAGTCAGTCACAGCCCGCAGGGTTTAGCGGAGGGCCCTTACCAAAAACCCTCATTATCCAGGCTAAAGTAAAATGAGAAACAGTGGATAACTAATTGAATCGGTACTAATTGCAATCGGAGCGGCCGGGCCCCGCTCCGGTAACACGGT
Organism: Noctua pronuba; assembly: GCA_905220335.1. Taxonomy (NCBI): domain Eukaryota; kingdom Metazoa; phylum Arthropoda; class Insecta; order Lepidoptera; family Noctuidae; genus Noctua; species Noctua pronuba. Next base: position 7,317,381 of record LR999894.1, read on the forward strand.
TAAAGCGGAACACGGGAGAATATTATATTATTTTCGGAGATATACTTGCAGTCAATTAACCCCTAACTACCAAAGTCTAACTGAGCAACGAGGGACGTTAAGGTGTATATAACTCTGTTTAAAATAGGTAAATTAATTATATCTGCAGTCGCATCGTAAAACCAAGGTACGTAGGATAGGGAAGTTAAGTGGGCATACTAAATTCCCCTGGTGATTGAAATCCTAAAAGAAGGACCTGGTAATACCAGGTCAAGGATAAGTTTTTTATAGCGTACCAATAACGGCTGTGCCTTTATGATGATGAATGGCTGACAGAATTTGATTTTAGAAATCGATCACGAGTTTTTCAAGTATGTCAAAACATGGATCTTCAGAAAGGAAATTCCTACTTGATTTGAATTTAAAAAAAAACAAAGGCTTGGTTTTCATAAAGAGGTTCTATTTATACCTATACAACCAAGCCGAAGGAGTCTTGTTGACGTAATTCTACAAACACCAATGTAATTCGATTTACAAGTAAAAATAAACGCCATTAGAAATAGTTAGTAGGTGGAACGTGGAGTCGGTCTGCGGTTAAATGTGGCCGGCATGACGTCACCGACCCAAAAATAAAGCCTCCCTGCCTACCCGTTAACTACCCTTTATAGATCTTATTTCGAATGAGCAGGTATATTTAGAAATCAAGTTTCGTCACGGTTGGATGTCTGAAAGGCTAGGCAAAGTTGTACTAACGACATCGTTTGCTGAAAAAGGTATTAGGGATATTACCTTCTCTGTTAGGCGTGACGTAACGATTTAGGTAGGAACACGTGTAACAGCTTTATCTATACATATAAGACAGTAAAAAAACTGTGTCTGTACATTGAATATATTAAAAAAAAAAAAATTGAGGGGTGTTTAGAAACAGTAATAGAGCACGAATCCAAAAAAAAAATTCTGTCTGTTTGTCTGTTTGTCTGTTTGTCTATTTGTCTGTTTGTCTGTTTGTTTGTACACGCTAATCTTCGGAACTACTAGACGGATTTGAAAGATTTTTTTTTTGTTGTATAGGTATTAAGTCTGGGCAACATATAGGATATAATTTATCTTGGAAACTTGAACACCTGATGCAGAACCGCAATAGAATAGCTAAACTATAAGAGATAAAAAAATGGTACCATAGCAAAAATTGTTCCACGTGATGAGCATTTTCTGCTGAGAGAATAAATTTGAAGATCTGGAACACCTGATGTGGAACTCCAAGAGTCCAGCTACACTATAACATATATAGGAATGACGTCTTAGCAAAAATTGTTCAATCTGATGAGCACTCTTTGTTGACTTATAAAATCGAAGATCTGGAACACCTGTTGTGGAACTCCAAGAGCCCAGCTACATCATAACACATATAGGAATGACGTCTTAGCAAACATTGTTCAATCTGATGAGCACTCTCTGTTGATTTAAAAAAATAGAAGATCTGGAACACCTGTTGTGGAACTCCAAGAGCCCAGCTACACCATAACACATATAGGAATGACGTCTTAGCAAAAATTGTTCAATCTGATGACCACTCTCTGTTGATTTAAAAAAATAGAAGATCTGGAACACCTGTTGTGGAACTCCAAGAGCCCACCAACACCATAACACATATAGGAATTACGTCTTAGCAAACATTGTTCAATCTGATGAGCACTCTTTGTTGATTTATAAAAATCGAAGTTCTAGAACACCTATTGTGGAACTCCAAGAGCCCAGCTACACCATAACACATATAGGAATGAAGTCTTAGCAAAAATTGTTCAATCTGATGAGCACTCTCTGTTGACTTATAAAAATCGAAGATCTGGAACACCTGTTGTGGAACTCCAAGAGCCCAGCTACACCATAACACATAAAGGAATGACGTCTTAGCAAAAGTTGTTCGGTCTGCTGGGCATTTCCTGTTGACTTATAAAAATCGAAGATCAGAAACATCTGATGTGGAAATCAAAGCTATCACTAATTTCACTGTATAATTATAAAATAACATAAGCTGGGAGTACCTCCACGCGGTGAAGGCGGTAACAGTTTAGGACTGATATTTGATGACGACGGTATATCATTGACTTGACTCTACTGGACAAAACTCCTATTTATTTATTTTATTTTATCGAATAAATATGCCTTCGGGCTTATGTTATTTGAGTGTTTTAGACTTTTTCCACTTATCTTCGTGACACGGTAGCCTACCCGGTAACGCAGGGGAGCAGTCACTTAGATTTTAATTAATCAGGTATCTTCACAATAAAACTATAACCATGCCTAGAAAGAGGTCAAATCTTTCCCAATGTTCCAAAGGAGCTAAAAGATTGAGGACCATAAGATCACAAGAATCTACCGAAGAACGTCAGGAGAGACTTGATGCTGTTCGAGCACATCAGGTTGCAACTCGCTCCGTGGAAACCTCTTCCTCTCTTCTCTTCTCTTCCTCTTGGATAACGAAGCACACCTGCGTTCTCAGCGTATTTACGCATCTACATCCAGGTCTCTAGAGAACTGTGAAGAATATGATGCGCGACTGACCGCTGATCGTGAACGTCATGCATTGTCTCGCGAATCGGAGACGTTCACGGATAGAGAATTACGCTTGAGTTCCAAGCGTATCTACGCATCGACTTCCAGGTCTCTAGAGACAAGTGGGGAAAGTGATGCGCGACTGACCGCTGATCGTGAACGTCACGCATTGTCTCACGAGTCGGAGACGTTCACGGATAGAGAATTACGCTTGAGTTCCACATCGACTTCTGACTTACAAAAATGAAAGATATGGAACGTCTCGAATCGTCTCGCGCATCCCTTTGTTTTCCCGTCCCCCTCTTAGAATTCGACATCAGACGTTTCAGATCTTCGATTTTGACGGCCCCGTTGTCGCTGGCATAAGCAACAGGATCCGCGTACGAAGTCGCGGGCAGAAGCTAGTCGCAAATAATAGTCCAATCTCAGCAGAAAGAAAAAGAAAGAAAAAATATTTATTTGTCGCAGGGAAATGACGTGCATCATACAAAATAACAAAAAAAATACAATAAACATAGGTAGGTACGACGCATAACAAATATTTATAATTTGAACAGGACGGGAAAAAAAAAAGAAATACGTTAACATCTTGCACGTCGTGACTGCGACCAGCAGGTTACCAAACTATCACTGTACTATTATCTCTGGCTTCGGTGAAGGGGAACATCGTGGGGAAACCAGCATGCCTGAGAGATATTTCTAGAAAGCATGTAAAGCCAAGTCAGAGACCCATGGATGGAATAAAAACTCTGACACCGCTTACATCACGCGTAGCATGTCCACCGTGGAAACGGGTTTTGTCGACGGAAGAATCGACAAAATGACAGATTGTAGAAAGATTTCTATCGTCGTTAGCATAGCGATGTTAAAAATGTAGAAAAGAAATGTTTCTATTGTTCAGTCGACAAAAGTCTACAACGTCTTTATAAATTGTCGACAATTTTTTCTCTAGTTTTGACACTAACTTGGAGGTAAGAAACATTTCTTCTCAACAAGAATGTCAAATAGACACACATCACATCGGACCTAGACAAGATTATTTTTATTACTATTATTTTTGTTCATTGTTTTTAATTAATCGCTCTAGAAAGCATAAATTATACAAATGTTCCATTTTGTCGCACTTTAGCTCGATCCACCTCCCCTATACCGCGTATGCTTACGATGCTGAACGCGCTCGTGGAGACCAACCCTTCTCCATATGAGAATAATATGGACTTATTTGCTGATGAATGGAAGTCGATAATGTACTTAGAATGTTCGTGGTTCTGTGAGAAGACCGAGTAAAAGGATTACTTAATTTAGTGTCAATGGCTTATGCGGTACTAAATGTAATAAATAAATAAATATTGAATTTTAAAACATGTCGGGATCTTACCGTCGCACAGTGTTCGGAATCACTAAATTACGAGCTACTTTAGGTATAAACATCATGGCAATTAAATTGAAGTTTGCAAGTGATTAGGGTACATTATTAGTGACTCAACTCGATCCCATGAAAAATTTGCCGATTCCGGGAAATGTTCACCACTCAGCACTGCTCTAAACCCACGCAATAACTATACGGTCATTCGTTTTTGTTAGCCGCTAATAATCGCACGTGTTTACGCTCTGTTCTTACAACTGTTTTTGAGTTTTTTTATAAAAATTTTGGTTCATCATGGGTTCCACATCCACAGGTAAGATATACATCAATTTGTTAATCATATATAAATTCGTATTATGAGAAAATAAATAAAATATGAATTGAAAAAAATAACCAAATTTGCAAAAAGTTTAATCGTTTAATAGACTCCAACTATTTCCCAGCCAATTCCAGCCGTCCATGTTTTTTTGTGAAACTTGAGTATTTATCTAGCTTTCGAATGAATCTAGTCTCAATATTCGACTCGCCGCGACTTTTGAGTGATGTAATTTTTTCGTTCACCAGGTGTAACCCACGGAATAACACGCCTTCACCTTTTCGACCTTTAATGTCGTCATAAACTGGTCAATCTAGTGAATAAGGGATCTTCTATTGCTCAGATGGTGGACTTTGTCTCTTCAGAGGTTCCAGTACTTCCAGTAGAAGTTATTAAAACATAAGCAGCGGCTTACAGAAGATGCGGCCGCGTCAGATACAGATATCTTACATCGCTTGTTCCACTAAAGAATAAAAAAGTGATGAAGAGAGAGGAAAGTGACACAATTCTTTGGCAAAACCCGATATCTTCCTCCACTCACTTCTGCCGTCCGATACGTTACCAGATGTTGTTGTGGAAGCAGCGTTATTTCCTTCTTTTAATCGTCTGAATTGATGCACTTATACCAACAAAATCCATCCTTTGAGCGAAAGCAGATCGAGGAGGTGTACATTCAGGTTGTTGGCATCTTGTTTTTTACTGAACAAAGCTCTTCTTGCAGCCAGGCGTAGCATTTTAAAACATACTTCTCTTTGTTCCTGTTAGCACTCCATTTCTTGGTTAGCACAGCAGAAAACACCTTAATTTTTTTTAATAACTTCTACTGGAAGTACTGGAACCTCTGAAGAGACAAAGTCCACCATCTGAGCAATAGAAGATCCCTTATTCACTAGATTGACCAGTTTATGACGACATTAAAGGTCGAAAAGGTGAAGGCGTGTTATTCCGTGGGTTACACCTGGTGAACGAAAAAATTACATCACTCAAAAGTCGCGTCGAGTCGAATATTGAGACTAGATTCATTCGAAAGCTAGATAAATACTCAAGTTTCACAAAAAAACATGGACGGCTGGAATTGGCTGGGAAATAGTTGGAGTCTATTAAACGATTAAACTTTTTGCAAATTTGGTTATTTTTTTCAATTCATATTTTATTTATTTTCTCATAATAAGAATGTATATATGATTAACAAATTGGTGTATATCTTACCTGTGGATGTGGAACCCATGATGAACCAAATTTTTTATAAAAAAACTCAACAACTGTTTTAAGAACAGAGCGTAAACACGTGCGATTATTAGCGGCTAACAAAAACGACTGACCGTATAGTTATTGCGTGGGTTTAGAGCAGTGCTGAGTGGTGAACATTTCCCGGAATCGGCAAATTTTTCATGGGACCGAGTTGAGTGACTAATAATGTATCCTAATCACTTGCAAACTTCAATTTATATTGCCATGATGTTTATACCTAAAGTAGCTCGTAATATAGTGATTCCGAACACTGTGCGTCGCCGTCTCCTCAGGTCACCCAGTTGGCCGAGAAGAATGAAGTAACTCCGAAAGGAATGCTGTACGAGCATTACGTTACCGGGCATTGCATTACATTACCACAACATTACCGGGGCTTTTGCCGTACACATATGGCAAAGATTTTATCAGATAATGCCTAATGCTCGTTTTCACCAATACTAAGTGACACCTAACTCAATGCCTAATGTCCGTTTTCACCAACATTAAGTGACACTTAACCGAATGCCTAGTTCCTGTTTTCATCAACATTAAGTGACACTTAACTCAATGCCTAATGCCCGTTTTCACCAACACTAAGTGTCACCTAACTGAATGCCTAATGCCCGTTTTCACCAACATTAAGTGACACCTAACTAAATGCCTAGTTCTTGTTTTCACCAACACTAAGTGACACCTAACTCGCCTAGTTCCTGTTTTCACCAACACTAAGTGACACTTAACTGAATGCCTAATGCCCGTTTTCACCAACATTAAGTGACACCTAACTAAATGCCTAGTTCTTGTTTTCACCAACACTAAGTGACACCTAACTCAATGCCTAGTTCCTGTTACTTCACCTAACTCAATGCCTAGTTACTGTTGTTTTTTTTTTGGGTGAAAAATCGCGTTTTATGTTAAAACTCAATGTTACGCACTCAAAACTTAGTGCTGATGGATGCTTTGAAAAGTAAACGGGTCATGGAGTTAATTAAAGTAAAGTTAAAACCTTAAAAAGTTGTTTTTAAAAAAAAGTTGTGAAAAAATTGGAACTTTGACCTCCAATATCTCCGTAACTAGAAGGTTCCCAGGTATGGTCCAGAACAAAAAAAATGATCGCAATGACGGGGAGAACACGTGACTATCGGCTTCGCTAAGGGTCTTTTACACCCTTTATAATTCTCACATTCCCTGCCATTTCCCTGCGCTGGATACGTCCAACCTAGTCGAAAGTCAGTTACCATGTGGCCTGATTGCTCTGTCCACGTAAAACGTGTCCATGTTGCGCCCAGAAGTCATGTTCTTGACAGGTGGTATCCATCGATGTTTCCTAATCATTTAAAAAATTAGGAATATTAAAAGGTACTTTTCATAATGTTCTTACGTGAATTCTGAACGTTCGAAAATAGACCTAATCTATGTGGGAGGCTAAATCTATATATAAATATGAATTGTCTGTAGAATATTAACTACATAATTGGAATCTAAATAGAATCTATTTCGGGACAGGATTGGTGAATATACTATTTCAAATTGGTTAAGTTACCTCTACGTATTCAATTTATTGATTACGAACACCACACTGTAAACATGGTGAATATCATATGTAGATAAGTATTGAAAACGGAGATCCCCATTTAGCAATAGCTACCAATACTGCATTTGTAACTATTGCTAACTTCCCACCTCCTTCGATTGGCTATTGTTAGTTAGAATTTGTGCTACGAATAACGTTATATTCCCCACTTTTACGCACAACATCAAACCATCGGGTAATACAAATATCCGGGCAATAAATATCAACAAAGATCGCGTGGAAGACTACAATTCTGCGAAACAAAATCAATTTGGGCGTTATTTATAATGAGATAAGGAGCAAATAAAGGACTCTCACGTAACGTGCATGATTCAATTTTGTGTGAACGATGCCGCGTTCTAACACCCTTGTATATGTACCCCGCTTTATATGAAGTATAATAACTTTTAAGAGAGGTATTCTATTTTCAGGTGCTGTCGTATTTCGAGGGGTTTATTTCAACTTTATCCTCTTTTCGTGACGAGGTGAGCACGACTCAAACACGAGTCGTATGAGCTTCGCTGTTTAACCTTACGCTCATCAATTCATCCGTGCATGAAACTTCATGTAGTACCTAATTTATTGGGTTTTAAGTTCCTAGTATAAAATATATTTTAACTGTAGTTTGTTTTGTTGTTTATTGACTGAAATAATTTTATTTCAAGTACACCCGCACAAATAATATGACAGGACACATGCACTAGAATTTCAAGGACAGTGTAATTAAAATATGGATTTTCCAGTCTTGAAAGTGCAAATAACTAAAATTTGCATTAAGTATGAATAATACATTGAAAGCAGGTGTGGATCACATAGATAGAGGGAAGAACCATTTACAAAAAGGGTAATGTTTTATACGTGGCATGCGACATGGTTGTCACTGTCAGGATCTGCTCCTCGCGAAGGAAACGACGCTGCACGCACTAACTAGCGGGTAACCACCTGGTCACGAGCTACGCGCTCAGGTGACCTGCGACATAACACTTGTTGCAACAGTGACAGCGGCGAAAACAAATGCAAGAAAGCAGAGCCTGCTACGGGTCACCACGACGCGACTCACGCGAACATGCTCCTATCCTTTTCCATCGCTCAGAACCGTCATTTGCTAGAGCAAAAAGAGAGGGAGTGCTATCGCTCGCGGCGGCATCAGCGATGCGCTCAGCAGCACGCTGTTTCTCGCTCTAGTAAGGAATGGTTCTGTTCTGTCTGTCTATTTGTTTGAACTGTTACATTGCAGGCGGCTACCGGTGATCCAGTGCTTGAACACAAGTTGCGTCGCCTGAGGTCGTGAACGGGCCGTAAGGGTGACTGCGGCACCGAGGCTGACATTCTTTACATAGTGTGAATATAAGGTTTTGTGCCGCAGTATACTTTTTTTTTGAAACATTGCCCCACTCTAGAAATTTCTCCTGTATCGTGGGTGCGTTTACAAACATTTAAACTCCGCCAGACCCGAAACAACACCCTTAGGTTATACAAATATTTGTTCCGTGCGGGGATCGAACCCGCGACACGCAGCGCAGCAGCCAATCGCTCAGCCACTGCGCTAGCCGTGCCGTCAACTTATAAAACCAGTCTGATAATGATCATTTCGTAAAGCGATAGTCAGCCAAAGCCCATGAGTCCACAATCCAGTCCACTCGGTTTGTCCGCACCTGCAGTTCAATTATCTTTTTCATAGGCTCATCCCCTATAAAATGGGACTGGTGTACTAAGGTACACCTCTGCATAATCCTTGGGGGATTACAGGCGTGATGTTATGCGTTTCTTTTTAAAACTTCTCCAAATAGACCTACAGCAGTGTGCTGTCCCTCCTATTCATCGTGGTACACACAATGTATGAGTGTGTTGCAGTAGCGAAGGGTAATTTTTTTGAAAAGGTAAGCCGGAGTACATATCTTTAATATGATTTTATTATTTGTCAATAGAATACTTATTGTGCCCGTTTTCAAAGGGAAGCCGGTAGGAATCCAGTTGTATGGAACCTTCGCCACTGGTGTGTTGGGGACTTTATAACTAGTGTTTATTATTTATATAACCGTCAGGAAGTTAATTTAGGGAAATACCAACAGGGCTTAGGTGTACGATATCGTAACTATACGTAGGATAAAATTATTATAAGTAGATAAGTAATCATCATCACTGAACCAGTGATTAATACGCTACGGAACATAATGATTGGATACGCACCGATGACAAGCATTTTAAATAACAACAATATGCGTAGATAGATATTATAGGAATTATCGGATTGATAATATGCAGCTTATCAAGATAGATAGGGGTTAAGACCATAAAATTACATAAAATAAAATGTATGTTATAGTTTCTTGTTTTTCCATACCTACCTTAACTTATTTCAAACTTCAAATTTTCAAATTTCGGCTTTTAGCCGTAACAATTAAATATATCAGTTATTGGTAACTGCATGTACACACGGCGGCACATGAAGCTGTACATTTCCAGTATAAATTGGCCTCGCTTTGTATAGATTTCCTTTACAATGAGAGATCCGTATAAACTGGTTTTGTATAGCTTGATCGGCCGTCGTGCGTACACAGGGTGACACAGAATAAACGCAAGACCTCTCGTGTGGTGACTGAGACCATGAAACAGAACCACTTTTGTTTTATGACTTTTCGAAATTCATAACTTTTTTTTCAATACACTTTCTCGAAAACTAGTTCTTATCGCACTACGATTATGTTCAACATGCAATGTATTTCACACGCGTGAATTTTTGCGTGCGGAAATAAAAAAATCCACAGATAACGTATACTAAGTCCAAATGGGTTCAATGATCTATAGTCGGCGGTGATTGTTTTGTTTTAATCTCGGCAAAGAGACGTCTTAACGGCGTAAATATTTTTCGAGTATTTAAATTGTGTTTATAAATAGAATATCATAGATAAACATGATTTTTTTTAAACAAATATTTAATTTTATGAACAAATTAACATTTGTTTGAGTTCTAAATTCAAAAATATTTGAATTTTATTTTTTTCATATTAGGCTGTTTAGCGGCATCATACCTTTGCTTCTTCTTCAACCCCGCGAAAGCAACGCGCGGAAAAAAAGCAAATGAAATCATAGTTTCCTAATAATTCCTGACAAAAATACTTTCCGTTCTAATATTTTATTTCTTCAGAAATGTATTGAAAAACGTCGTTTGATACGCGTGGGGATTTGTTACTGCAGTTCTCGGCTCCATAACACCTCTGAGACACCACGCGAGAGGTCTTGCGTTTATCTTACTCCTTGTATATCACGCCACTTACTTTTAAGTGACGATGCAAAATTCCCTTAGCCGGTAACAATCCAGTGTTAGATGCAGGGTTTAAATGAAATTGGAAACGTCAAAGCCGGATCACTTTCAGGTCTTTCAATTGAGCGAAAATAGTCTAGTCCTCAACATTACTGCATTCTGAGTTTCTGTCAATTGTGAAAGGAATCCTTTAGCCAATACATCTGAGCCGTTACGCCTGTTACCGGGAAGCATTGCCTGTCGGAAGCTGCGCCGAACAGGGCTCAATACTCATCTGTCTGCATCCGGGCTTGTCTCTGCTGTAGCGATGTCGGTACTTGAAGATCTAACTTCCGGATGAGATGTAGATAGCTCTTTAAGGTAAGGAAACAATGAAAATGATTTAAATAATAAATCTACTATCTGATGAAATTGTATAAACGTTGTAGAGTTTGGATTGTAAATTGTGAATGATTTTCTAAACGCCGTTTAAATTATTTGAACTAATTTGTCAATAATGCATGACCAATAAAACTCAGAATATAATGAATAAAATCTAAACACTAGTACGTTCATATAATACAGTTTACAAAAAGAGAGAGGCCTATGCCCAGCAGTGGGTGGATTCAGGCTGTGGATGATGATGATAATGATACAATTAAAAAAAGTTTTATTATAACATAACAAAACATCATACCTTTAATCCCCGAAGGGTTAGGCAGAGGTGTACAAAATAATTCACCCACATTTCATGTAATAGGGGGCGAGCCTATTGCCATCAACGGGGCACAAATCCAGACTTCGAGACTGATACTGAGAAATTCCTGATGGAAAACCCCAATAACACTTTGCCCGACCCGGGAATCGAACCCAAGGCCTCAAGTCAGGCAGTCTTAAAAAAAGTTTCATTACAACTCTTAATAAACGAATAGCACTAGGACGAAAGAAAAACTTAGAACATTACCATCGTTTGAGCAGCTTATCGCAAAAACTCAAACACATACGAATTTATGAACCTCATAATTTAGTCTTACTAGAAACGAGATGAAATTCTTCAGTTTTATAGTGAGGACCATGACTCATAATATCTTCTCGTTATAGCTTATTTAAACTGACTGATGTTAACTTTTAAGCAGCTAAATTCAGAAAGTTTTTCACAAAGAACATGTAAATTCTTATTCAAGAGATTACGCCAAAGAATGCATTTGCTTCCGAGAATCGTGGAGACAGTATTTTAGAAAAATAATGTAGTGTTTCCTTTGGTGTATGCTAAAACGAGGAGCTTCCCGCACTCGTGTCTTAGCTTTTACACGAAGTACCTACGCTTTTTCACGTTAGAGACGGCCCGCGGCTTTGTCCACAGACTGTAGACAGTAGACTATCGACAAATGAAATTTTCTCTTTTCCTTGATAGCTTTTACACGCTGTTCTCGTAACAAGAATAAAATTGAATTGTGCTTTAGTGTGCCAATAAAACATGTTAGCTTTTGTTTTGGTTCGTCCTCTAATATACGTTTTTCAGTCGAGGGATTTTTATATAGGCTTTCTTTGAGGTTAAATTGAGTTGTGGATAGAAGTTATCTTTTTCACGCTCGTTTTGGGGTTGATGTGTCTATCTTTTATAACTATTGAGTTCCAGTTTAATCCAGCTGTTTTTCAAAATCCGGTTTTAAAATTCTGCATTCTAAAATATGGTCAGTAAACAAATAAAATCGCTTTTAGATCACGATAAAAGTAGCTTCGTCGATTTGTAAACAGTTTCATACTCTGTTACATTTCAAAAATTTCAATAAAAGCTTTTAAAAGCTAATAAGATATTTATGTATTTCGGAATCACAGACAATGTTATTGTTTTATTCATGAAAGCGGAATTTATTTCATGAAAAGCATTGCAAGGAAATATCCAGCCAGTTTCCATGTGGGAATACACTAGTATTGGAAAGTAATTTCACCTTTTTCGCTTGGCTTGATTTTTTTTTTCAATTACGCAGCTTGTGAAACAAACGTTGCGGTACTTGTGGTCTAAATTTAATTTTCCAAGCCTTTGCGGCCATTCCCTATGGCTTAAGACAAGTTGTTGACGTTATTGTATTACTGCTCCGGACTTATTTCTCGGTTGGAATGAAATAATAATTGGTAAATAAAGCGCGGAACGTTTGTACGTGGAAATGTTACTAAGATAGGTACTAAGAGATATTATTTTAGTAACAAAAGTGCAAAATGTTGACCTTATAAGGTCAGAACTCTATTCGTGTCGTATTTTTAATTCAGAACTTACTCTCTTGGTTAAATTATCTCGACAGTCCACATCACATGGCCTGACGTTATTAAAATTGCGCGTGCCCCTTTCAACCGCACCCTGTACAATGATTAAACCCTTTTATAAGAACAAAGGAGGTTCCAAGTTCTTTTATCTTTAGTGCTGTCACGGAGAAATGTCCAGGATTAAAGATAAACAAATGACGTGAGATCGTAGCTGATTGCTGAAGGCCATCTCTTCACAAAGAAAATGTAATACGCAGCTCTGCTAAGAATAGTAAAAAAATAACCTTATAATACAGCGTACATTTAAATCAAATTAGGTAAAGTGACTAAAAAGTAATTCAATTAAATATAAGTATTATTTTTAGTTTTATTTCTCAACTCAAAAAACCTAGAGAGTTCCCAACTTGGTACAATAGAACCAACTTTTAATTGCCTTTTTAACTTTTAGTTGTGTATTTTTCAAGTAGAGCAATGTTTTTTCTTCTAACACAGAAGTCTCATTACAAGTTAGGTTCGCTTCATCACAGCAGTGTATCGAATTATTTTGTGCAATGTTTTTACATTGTGCTTTTAACTTTTAAGTGCACTTCGCGAACTGGTTTTGTGGAGTAGTTTTAAATAGGATTATTTACACAGTTAGGTAGGGAGGTAGATGGTGTAGCTAAGTATATTTGTATATATAGTGATAACATCGCAGAAACTCACGCGATACAATCGCCGTTGCCGGAGTTCACATTGTTAAAGTCATAACAAGCTGGGCTAAATGTTCATAATTGTATGTAACCGGTTGCAAATTAAAGGACTAAGTGCAGTAATATTTCTCTTACTTACAAATTCCGAATAATATGTTCGTGGCTATTACCTAGGTCAATCGATCCGTGATAAAATAATCTATGCACAGACACTATCACTACAGTTATACATATTTGTCGCCTAGTGGTCGTGGTTGCCATTTTTCAGCACATCGGGTATTTCAGAGAACACGTTAATCCCATCCCGGTTCTCATGCATTCGGCATTCGACAGCTTATGAACGAATTGCCGGTAAGTCTGAAAATTTCGTAATTCGCTGGTAATTGGGCTGCGGTGGTCAGAAGGCAGCTGCTCCGTGTTACAGGGTTTTCAGGCACATATCTGGCTAGAATTTAAGTCAAACCCACAGCTAGAAATACTTTGTATGCTTTAGATTTCTTTACTTTTAAATTTTTTCGTTTATTTAATTTTTCATCAAAGAATGGAACCATACGTCGCGAACAAAAAAACATGGTGATATAAAATAGCCAGACAGGCTTTGTGCGTAGTATCTATGATACAATACTGTAATCCCTCAGCCCGATGTTTTGAAGTTATTCAATGCATCCGATTCACGGAAATGTGAAAGCGGATATAGCGGAAATATGTTTTGCTTTTCATCGCGAATAGACGTGAATAATTTTTTCATAGGTTTTTGGAAGTATCAGATTGTAACACGTTGCCTGTTGTACGTATTTCAGCCATATTGGGGTCGGATTTTTGGCACAAATAGAGGCCCTACCACTAACTTCTAGCTTCTTTTAAGCCTAATTTCTATGCACTAGCTATTACTACGTGCTTCTCTTAGCGAGTAGTATTCTTAGTTTGGGGCTAGTATTCCCTAGAGAGACGAAACACATTGTCTTAATTCGCCTCCGGTGTGTAATCACAGACGTAATTAAACTAATTACATCTTTAGGAATGGGTAAAGATAGAGGCGTGTGAGGCGTTACTGAGGTATTTACTATTAATTTGTTTTCTCTGCACAGAATGGTGGTGTTTCTTTAATACCATCGAAAAAAACCATCATCATTATCATATATATCGGCTGCTAGACTTTCACTGGATCTAAGCTTCTCACGGCCAGCGGCAACCATTATAAAAATATTGAAATAATTCTGCTCCGATATAATAAGGTTGACTTGTAATATTACCGTCATTTTTGCTCTTTCCCATCAACGACAAAAATATCTGATAATATTGCAATATCATGCCAGAGGTACGTCTTCAGACTTTTATGAAAGTGGACTATGGCTCTCGGTGAGATTGATCGTATCCGCTTTACATGTATTTATAACCTGTTTACAATCCCGTGGGATTGCTTTTTCCCCACATCGTGTCGGTTTACGAATAAACAGGTTCAAATTATTTATTTGTTTGTCCCCGATACAGATGTTTTACTTAAATTATGCCCAAAGACACATTTGGTATTCGTATTTGTTCTCATTTCTTTAAGGCAAATAGGACAGACTGGCTGAAAATAGACAGTTCTTCAGCTATAAACATGCATTTGAGTATTTGAGTGTGACTATTATAGCATATGCTGATAAAGAAACTTCTATTGAATACCTAATCCTAATGGATTGAAAATCGGTACTTAAGCGAATGCCAGGTACGCCATTTTAACATTCCCTTGAAGTTCAGTATAAAACGAAAAGACGGAATGCAACTTACAAATTAATTACCTGATAGAGTAAAGTAATGAGTTTTGCATATACATCAAGCTCACCTTACTGAGCTACCTACATTTATTTTGAAACGAGCTTCTATAAAAGTGCTGGTCGTTGGTCGTGGCATTTGAGCGCCGACATGCTTTCAGCGCTTCAGCGAGCTTTTACTTTGAATATTTGAAATGTTTCGACTGGACAGCGATACTAAATAACTGATACGGGCCACCCCGGGCATCGTGTGTTACCCAAAGGCTAAAACGAATTTTCAGTTTTTTAAAATGAAGTTAGGCTAATTACACACGCGAGGGCAACTTGTAAATTCGTTTTTGTGCTTAGGTATTTTTAAGTAGGCCTTAATGTGCTGTAGTCTATGGAACTTTTAGAAACGACAGTTTTGTTAATTTGTTTAGAACTTCTACGTCGGTAACTTGGGTAATTTTGTAATGAGTTCTAATAATAATAAAACATTTTTTCATAATTTTCCTATTCCCATCCATCATGAAAATCGGTCCTTTTCACTTTAAAACAAGTGGCACAATTGCGTCGTAAATGAAAAAATAAAGGCTGACGATGGTTCTTCGGTCACTCCCTAACAAGCTTTATTTTTTAAAACTGCATCAACTTTGATGTGGCCTGGCTGAGTGGCACCGACCGGGCAATGTTCAATGTCATTACACTTCGGTGTTCTGACGAGGGTCAAAGTTTACCTAAAATTATACTGTACGATAATGAGTATGTCATGTATTAGAATTTTATATCTTCAGTGTGGGTATATACAGGATGGAATTTTTCAACCTCACCTTGAGGGAAAGTACTCTAAATAATGGATATACCAAATTTTATTAAAAGGAAACATTCCTTTATTTTTAAAAAGAAACAAATCTGGATTCAAACATTTTCGAAAATTCGCTTGCCACACTCGGGAATCGTACCGATTAAAACTAAAAAAATAACATCCTGTAATTTTATGACATCATAGGGTAATCATATGAAGCAAATCTCTTTAACAAACATGTTAAACGAAATGAAAGGAAAACCATGAAATCTAAACTTATAAATTCAATGGGATAAGATAAAGCACCTTTGCTCAAAGGTCCATACGATTAGTGAGGTTGAAAAATTCCACCCTGTATAGTCACTTTATTTATTTACTAGCGACCCGCCCCGGCTTCGCACGGGTGGACATTTATTTTTTAAGATCTCTGAAAAAAAAATTTTGTTTTGTATGTATGTTTTTATAGGTTTTTTATTCGTGTTACATTTCTTTGTTTCGTACCTGCTTAACTCTTTTATTTTTGTTTTTAATTTTTAAATTTTTTAACTACTCTACAACTACTGCTTCTACATCTTCAACTTGTGCACCCCCCTCCCCTGCGGTTTCGCCGTGCGAGTCGTGCGACACCATAATTCATTTTAATACCAATTACAATTTTAAATTCGTAATTTCTTTGAATGGATTGTCCGATTGGAATAAAATAAAAAGTAATTTATAGCTATTGAAACAATCTTGCTCAATAAATAGTTTATTTGGATAAGGATTAGTATTTGACGATAATATGATCAATAAACATAGGCTAATAATTTTAATTACTTTTATTCTATGGAAAAGTGGTTATAATGGCTAAAATATAAATGTTTGGTTTATACTATCGCGGACTTTTTTGTAGGCATTATTGAGTTCTACAACTTTTCTATAGAAGTCAACCATACATCTCTAACCATTTAGGCAGCGTTCGCGAGAATCGTTAACGTACGGCAGTTTTTTCGACGCCTTACTCCACAATTTTCACTACCACGAAAAATCCTATCTATTTTCCGGGATAAAATATAGCCTATACGGATTCGGAAGAATCCCTCTAAGTAATGGTAAAAGAAATTTTGAAATCGGTCCAGTAGTTTTTGAGCCTATTCAATACAAACATACAAAAATACAAAAATACAAAGGTTTCCTCTTTATAATATTAGTATAGATTTTGAAAATAACCTCATGTAAAGGTAAGTCATTTTTCCTCTTTAAACGCACAACTGTAAAAAGGATCTTTTGGCGCGTTGTCAAAATAAGAACTGACGCAGCCATCTTGGTTTTTCAATACGTTTCACAAAACATTTGCAAAAATATTTACCAACTGCGCTCCCTTGCCAACGTCATTCGAAAAGATCCTTGTAGCACTGTAGTGGTCTCGTGATCAGTACTGGACAATTATGGTTACTAATTAAGTATGAAAAGTCCAAAAACAACCATTTATCAGTTCCCAAGAAGCAACAACTTCCTTTAATACTATTTACCTTGTAAGTATACGTATAAACATAATTCACAACTTTAATTTAGCTGAGTAAATTTTCCAATTGTGCACAAATTTGTTTAGGGCGGCTGGTAGCCGCTGATAAAGAGAAAGTAAAGCTATTCTCACTCGTTTAGCCATTCACAGGTTTATTTAGCGGTACAATGAAGGTTGTGCTAAATATTTGGTACTTCTTATAACCTTTTTAAATACTGAAGTCAATCTAATTAAATCTACTGTTTGTTTGATGAGCGAAGAACAAGAAGTGTCACAAAAATGATCACAAGAAAGTCATCTTATAAAGATTTCGTTTCAAAATGGATTCTTTGTCTAAGATATTGAAATATTAACGATCGTTAGACGGGACAAGACGAAGAAAATCGTAATCCAATACTTGTTACTACTTAGTAACAAGTCGCCCTGTCTAATATCATACGCCCTCTTGTCAGGTAACGTTCCCAGTGTCAAAATCGAAAATGTTTGGGATCAAAATTCTTGTATGAAAATATTCCCAATGTCCGCTCTATGAATCCTTTAAATCTCTTTGTCTAAGATGATCTGCAACCGATCGTCTACCGATCACCCATGGCATTTCTACTAACTTGAAAAGGTAATTCATGATCTTACGTGTGCTAAAAACAAACTAGATGAGAAACAAATAAAGCTGATGTACCCTCTTACTTTTTAGATGTAGCTATGTACATATGCCCGTAAAGTTACTGAACTAACTTGCTCCAAAGCATGCAATGCTTATGATCTTAACAAGATAACGCCAGAGGCAGGGTGTACCTACAGTTACTGTTATTTTGCTCCCTCTCGCAACGTCAGGAAAACTCTAGTTGAAATAATCTAAGCGTGTCTAAAGTTTCGTACGTGAGGGAACTGGGAGCAGATGTTTTAAAAACTGATTATTTTAGTACTGTTATCACAGCTGCACCTACGATGTAGGTACTTAGACTAGAAGAGAGAGAACACGCTATTTTTATTGCTTAGACTCGCAAGATTTTATTCGATGTAAGCTGTATTCGTGAACCTTCATATCAAACTCAATCTAAAATTGGTTTTGTGTAGGGTTAATCGACAAAAGCTCGTTAAACAAAATCTGTTTGATTGCTCAATTGTATTATTGCGCGGCAAATGCAATCGTTCGTGAAATGTTCGCAGATTGTGACACGGTGACAGCGCAGTAAATTGCTGAGAGTATTCTGTAAAAATGTTTACTAATTGTCGCAGTTCAATTAGTTGCACTTAATTAAAACTTTTTTTTCAATTGTTTCTCTGCTGCGCAAAGTTCTCTTCCATAATTTTCATTCCAATTATTGATACCATTACGAAATTAATTCATTTCAATTACGAACACTGATGAATTTCAGAGCAGTTTAAGTGTGTGCATAATTAAATTACTCTTTTAATAATTTAATTATGAAGTAAGTATTTGGTGAAACCTTGCGAAAAAATCGGATCAGAATCCGGGCCGCTTTGTTTGCCCTTTCGTGATCGGAAAAGCGTCATTCTGAACAATATTTTTCGTGGAATGTTGATTCGAATCCGAAATGGAGGTCCTCTCCCCTCGTTCCGAAGCTAACGATCTACAAATTCTGTGAAGTATTTGTTTAATTTCAATACTTTTACTTTTCGTCTAAATTGATACTTGGAATGTTTGAAGAACGTAAAAATAGAGTGATGGTTTCACTTAAGAATCGTGTTTACATTATATAATGGCCACTCACTTAAGTTTTTCAGTAAGCTCAATCCCCTTCATACAAATCTTCTGTCGTGTAATCGGCAGATACAAATATTTGGCAACCATTAAGAATTTAACAAAATAATTTACGATTCGTTGTACCTACAGGTATCTACCGAATATTGGTGCGTGATTCGTTCCAGATTGTTCTTTTACGGATTGATTTGGTATCTTTTCGAGCCTATAAAACTTACCTACCGTATTTCCCACAAGAAGCTTTGCACGAATCTTGCTATATGTGTCGATGGTATATTACAAGCCACGCGTGCCCTAGTATCTCCCAACCAAGGTAAAAGATGGGGTTGTGAATCATTTTTTATTACATTCCGGTACACTTTCACCTCTAGTGCTGGAGTGTGCGAAAATATCTTCAGTAATGATATGGAGTAAGTACATAAGGTCTATATTCGTTCGTGTCATATTTCGAGATACGTGAAATGCAACACTCAAGTGTGCACGTGTGTGTGTTGAGCACGTCTAAGTTTAGTTCCTCAAGTAAACCAGCTCTTTGGTTAGCCGAGTGTTTGGCTATGCTATGAATATCACAGTTTATTGACATGCTAAGTAGTTTGAAACTGGACAGGTGTGAGGTGAGGTAGTTAGCGTTTAGAAACAAACGAAACGGCACGGTTGGCGCAGTGGCTGAGCGATTGGCTGCTACGCTACGTGTCACAGGTTCGATCCACGAACGGAACAAATATTTGTATGACCTACAGGTAGTTGTTCCGGGTCTGGCTGTTTGTGTATGTGAGTTTAAATGTTTGTAAACGCACCCACGATACAGGAGACAGTCCTAGTGTGTGGCAAACTTTAAAAGAAACACGTTCACGGATACTCCCACTATCTTCTCAAGCTACGCGGTTCGAGGTACATGTATGTTAGGTTTTCCTAGAAATAGGTTTCTACGTAAAATAACACTGTTGTTCGCAAACAAGAAGCCAAAAGCGAAAACTAACACCAAACTGATAGGTATCTTAATTAAGTGTTAGGTAGTTGTAAATAAAGTAAGGCATGTAAAGTGTTGAACAATAGCGACTTGAGTGTAATTACAACAAAATAACTAGAGATAATGCGCTAAAGAGGTATTGTTAATGAATGAGAATTTTGCTAATCAATAAGTTTTAAGAGATGTTTAAAATTAGACTGATAGTTTCCATAACGTAACATACCATCACACCCGTAATCCCCGAAGGGTTAGGCAGAGGTGTACCTAATAGTACACCCATATTTAGCCAGTTAAGTTAAGTCCCATGTAATAGAAGGCGAGCCTAGTGCCATCAACTGGACATAAATAGTGGTACTTTAAAATTTAAAGCAGTTTTATTCGACAAATTATAAGAAAACATTTTTTCATTACACTTTCTCGAAAACTGGTTCTTATCGCACTACGATTAGGTTCAACATGCAATTTATTACACACGCGTGGATTTTTAATATTTTTCCGCGCATGTGTGGAAATAAAAATTTCCACAGATAACTATACTTATACTAAGACCAAATGGGTTTTATGACTATAGTCGGCAACGTTTGTTTTTTTTTAAATCTCGGCAATGAGATATGCGTATTTACGGCGTAAATACTTTTTGAGTATTTAAATTGTGTTTATAAATAGGTTATCATACATAAACATGATTATTTAAAACAACTATTTACTTTTACGAACTAATTAACATTTATTTGAGTTCTGAATTAAAAAATATTTGAATGTTCTATTTTTCACATTAGGATATGTTTAGCGGCATCATACTTTTGCTTCTTATTCAACCTGGCGAAAGCAAAGCGCGGAAAAAAAGCAAATTAAATCATAGTTTCCTAATAATTCCTGACAAAAATACTTTCCGTTCTAATATTTTATTTCTTCAAAGTGTATTGAAAAACGTCGTTTGATACGCGTGGGGATTTGTTACTGCATTTTTCGGCTCCATAACACTCTCGCCTGCAGCTCGGGTGTTAATTCCGCTTGGAATGCAATAACAAAGTTTCCCCACTTATATTAAAATGTACTATTTCAGAATTGGGAAAAGCAGAGTTATACACTGTTTATACGACCTAACATTGGAGCAGTACATAAAATCTATTCGCAGTTTTGTGGTCAGCACCGGAATAAGGACCACGAGTCGATTCACAGCAAACTGCTCGAGTTGCGTCTACCGTACGTACGTACAGTAATTGTGTTACGTCGAGGTAAGCCTTCGAATTTGGAGTGAGTTCCTCGAAGTAGGCTGTTAGCCCCTTGCTCTTGCCTAAAGGCTACACTGCACATCGTTACGCCGGAATATTCAACGCAGTTTGTGAAATACAAGGATCTGTATGCATATATTTATGTATGTCAACGTCTTGAGGATAACTCGACTATATACGAATAATTCGTTTGGTTTTACTTGGCACAGCCAAATATAGGTACTATCTAGGTAGCAATATATGTAGGTTTATCCGTGATCATGGTGATTGCAACAGCGCCGAAATATCGGGAACTGAAAAAAAAGTAAACAAGGTAAATATCCCGTTTTCAGTGTTTTATTTATTTATTTTACTATGTTATGTACACACAGTAGACAACACAGGAAAATAACATTATGATAAATGAGTACATAGGTACTGCTTATTTCTTAAGAAATTTCTGCCAGCAGACCTGCAAAAGGAGAAATGAAAAAGAAACGTAGACAATAGTGTGTGAGAAAAGGAAGAGAATAATGAGTTTATGTGCTTTACCTAACTTAACCTAAAATATTATATATAAATACACATATAAGTAAATATTAATATACAATGTCGCCCATGCGCATGTGACCGCCCGTAATTTTCTGAATATTCATGAAGAAATGTCGAAAATAAACTTCAAAAGGGGGGGTCTATCTATAACATTTTTCATATTATTCAATTTTGAATTTTTTAAGTAGAGTTTGTAGATTTGCTTTTTATTTTTTGACACATCTCCGAAGTTTATGGGTCGATTTGGATTCTGTTTATTATTTCTCAAAGCTTATGAGTTATTTTAACAGGTTAATTAACATTTTTACTAAAAAATATCGACTACGAAAAAAAAAAACGGAATCGAAGTCATTTTTTCGGTAAAAAATTGTGTATTTATTTAAAAAAAACTAGTGTAAGTCCATAAATTATCCCGATAGGACGACTTTTTTAATCATTACTTGTAATCTACTACATAACAGCTACAAATTCACAGAACATTGTTGATACCTAACTGTAACTAAATCCAAGGTAAAACTCTAAAACTCTAAGAGTCAAATTTAGGAAAAGAAAATGTGAAAGTCAATAATTGAATGTTGCTCTTAGCAGTGAGTACTAAAAGGTTAAACTAATAATGAGGATGATAATGGAATTAAAAACAAACAAGCAATAGCCAAATTTTTTATAAAAAAATAAAAAAAAACAAGAATTTTAATCAATTACATTTTCGAAATGGGGGGCCATTTGGCCACCCTCCTGTAAACAAACCAAAGCCCTAATGGCAACACTTTTGATTGTACCACGTAATTCTTCACGGTTTTCTTTAATTTCCGCAGCAGCAGCAAAAATCCTAGCCGTTAATTGCTCGCGGCTTTCGATGGGCACGGCATACACTTTCTGTTTCATGTAGCCCCAAAGATAAAAATCTAAAGACCTTACAAGGTCGGGAGATCGCGGCGGCCAAGCAATGGCACCTCCTCTGCCAATCCACCACGGATAATTTTGATTTAAATAATCACGAACTAGTCGTGCGAACTGTGCTGGAGCTCCATCTAATTGCAGATACATCCGCCTTCTTGTTTCCAGCGTGCAGCGATACTTCCTCCAAAAGCAACGGCAACGTATTGACTATAAAATCTCAAAACGCATGTTGATCTAGTCTGTTTGGTAACAGGAAAGGGCCAATAAGTTCATCGTCAATCATTCCAGCCCATACATTTATGGAAAATTGAGTCTGGAAAGTTGTTTCCCTAATGACGTGTGGATTTTCAGTGGCCCACACATGAAGATTGCGATGATTTGTTATACCCGCCCTTGTTTTTTCTTTAGAGATAGGTATCAACAATGTTCTGTGAGTTTGTAGCTGTTATGTAGTAGATTACAAGTAATGATTAAAAATGTCGTCCTATCGGGATAATTTATGGACTTACACTAGTTTTTTTAAAATAAATACACAATTTTTTACCGAAAAAATGACTTCGATTCCGTTTTTTTTTTCGTAGTCGATATTTTTTAGTAAAAATGTTAATTAACCTGTTAAAATAACTCATAAGCTTTGAGAAATAATAAACAGAATCCAAATCGACCCATAAACTTCGGAGATGTGTCAAAAAATAAAAAGCAAATCTACAAACTCTACTTAAAAAATTCAAAATTGAATAATATGAAAAATGTTATAGATAGACCCCCCCTTTTGAAGTTTATTTTCAACATTTCTTCATGAATATTCAGGAAATTACGGGCGGTCACATGCGCATGGGCGACATTGTATACTTAAATAAATACATAATATTAAGATATATAAACTAATAAAATATATAATAAATCATGAGTGTTCATGATAGGTACTATTGTTTGTGTTCTATCTATTTAAAGTCTTCGTCTTCCCTGTGTAGCATGACAGTATTTTTTAAAATTTTGTTGGCCTAAATCTTCAACGTTCCACCGCGTTGTGGTGACAGCGCAGAGGTCACTTTGACTGCATGTCTATTGAGAGTGAATTAGCTAGATCAAGTCACTAATTGAAATAAAGATCTGAATTGAAGACTGCACTTAAATAAGCAAATCTACTCGACTCATTTTTAGTAACAGTTCGATGGTTCGAAACTAATCTCGGAGGGTGAGAAATCAACACGATTGCAATTCATTCGATTTTCGATACCTACGTCACTGAATTGTAGGTACATCACTAAAGATAAGTAAGATTGGCCAGCCTCTAGTGAGTCCGTGAGCACGCAAGTCATTGCGTATGTTAATGAATTAAGCATAACAATGACAACATTTCCACAGTATTGCGAGTTGCGACTACCACCATGAATAAATATGAAGATTCATGAATTTTTCTCGGATGAAGAAATGATTGCGGCGGGGGAAATGATCTGAGTTTGTATTCTTACAAGAGAACACGAGGGAAAGTATAATTTGTTCATAATTAAATTAAGGTGTTGGATGTTATTCATGTAGTTTTTTGTTTGGAAATTACTCATTATGTCAAAACTGACACATTTAAAATTCAGGTTCAGATACATAAATTACATACAGAAATTATACTTTGTTACAATAAGGCTACTCATCCTCGTTCTCCTGCCCTTATCCCAACTTATTTGGGGTCGGCGCAGCATGTCTTTTTCTTCCATACTTCTCTATTAATCGTCATCTCATCAGACAACTCCTTTCGTGCCATATCATTCTTCACACAGTCCATCCATCGTTTGTTTGGTCTTCCTCTACTCTTATAGCCATCTACATTTTCCTCATTCCTCCGCATCACATGTCCATACCACGATAACCGATTACCACACATCTTTTCAGTTACCGCCGCCACTTTTAGACTTCCTCTTATGTACTCATTCCTTGTTTTATCCATACGCGTTACACCATACATCCTCCTTAGCATTCTCATCTCAGCCGCATGCAAATGCCTTTGATTCATCCTTTTGTGGCCGGCAGGTCAAACCATCGTTTTATAAATCTACTAAAACCACTAAAACAAAACCTAAAGTCTCTCATACCAAATCCGCCAAGCACAAACCGGGCAAGACTCCATCCTACGTAATAATACAGAGTGGTGCAAAAATATGCGGCTCGCTACTCAACCGGACGAGTTAACTTACCGCTGCCGGCCGGGCCGGTCCGGGCAAGCACGGGATATGAGCATCGTATTTAGAGAAACCGGACTAGGAACGTACTACCTGCCCGACGCTATTTGCGGATAGCCTCAGCCTGAAAGCAATCAATTCAATGAGTAGACAGATTGATTCAAATAGGAAATGAAATGTAAAATGTTTCTTAGTTTCATTTCAATGGCTGCGAATGTGGACGTAGTAATTGAATTGAAAGACATGAAATATATCCTTAATATTTTATGTTAGGACCTCAAGAACATTGCGGAACATATTATATTTCTATAACTTCCTTTTTATGCTATAATTAAAGATTTATTACAAGTATTAAATATTAATAAAGCAGGGGCGAACATCGGGAAGATATTCGTTAATAGTCGGAGGGCTGCGGTATTGACGACAAGAACTTATATGTCGTTGTTGGGCGCTTGACCCAAATAAACATGGCCGAAAAATTCGTGTCCGTCACGGTAGGCTTATACTTTGGAAATTGAATTCCGTGCTCAGCTTCTGTTTATCGTCTGGCGCTGATAGCGGGGGTCATGTGCCAAATATCCCCATTTTCTTATTACATCTAATATCGGTGTAGGTCGATTCGTTATTATGTCTCCTCTGCTAGGTACGTTTCAATTTCTTTGACAGTTCACAGTCCCTCAACTTATGTTACCCTAATATTATGACTGAATTCTCCGAGAAATGTTAGTTTGGTCGCTTCAGGAACTATTTTATTGGTCCCGAGACTTTCTCTAGCTATTTCAGCGCTTCCATATGGATAGTTCCAGTTTAAGTTCCCGAGGGCAATGGAAATTACCCACTGTCTTCTAAGATCGATACTTAAGGTCATAGCTAGAGGTTCCGTGAAGTACGGCACCTACCTACAATGCTGTTTACAGTTTTTTATTGGATTGTAAAGCAAACTTGCCCTAGTGATGTTTGGAGTTCCGTGGCCCTACAACTCCGGAGCCAATTGACAAAGGGCAGCCCTCGCTGAAGGGTCACCTGCAGTGTTTGCACAATCCAAACCCATATTGAACCCATATTTGAACAGATTCGGTTGAAATTAGAATGTTACACCTATTTCTTTTTGGGATGTGACCCACTTCTCTCGCTAGTGTGCCACCAACTTGAAAATCTAAGAAGTCGTGTACAACATACATAATTGGAAAAGCTTGAGACTTATGTTTCACTACGTTGGTGTAATATGAAATAGATGAGCGGATGTGCCTGGAATGTAGTTAATTTGCGGAAACAATGAATTATTATTACAATAAATTGAAATAATTAAAGTTATGTGTACAGCAAATGTTGGAGTTTTGCGTAATAATTTGGGTTCGGCATGTGGTTGGGTGCGTCGTTCATCTGCATAGCCTTTTTCCAACTATTTTGAGGTCGGCTTCCAGTCTAACCGGATGCAGCTGAATACCAGTATTGGTTGGGTGCGTTATTAAATTCCTTAAAATTATTCAATTTGTTCTATTCAATTCAATTGTTAGTATTCAATTGTGGTATTATTCAATTCAATTTGTTCTGTATTTTGGCACATACTTATATACATGTGTGTAGGTAGCTACACTACATGCAAAGTGTACTTAAAAGATAAGCACTCTGAAGTATCCATTAGCAGGAAAATCGACAACAAAACATCGATATCAAAAGCCATTTTCATTATTTACATTCAAATACACAATAGGCAGAATATTAGGCAATAATTTAGTCAGGTAATGTTTCGTAAAGAAAGTTATTTTACTTGTTCAGCGTTCAATTCAAACTAATAGTGATCCAAATGGATCTATTCACCGCCATTCGTGATATGAGAATCAGGTCGTATTGATAATAATCTATCTGTAACTGTTGAAAATGTGTCCAACGTGGTATTTGGTCTACTTTTATATTTGAGTTTTGTTATTTTTACTTCTACACATAAGTGTACCCTTAAACGATGACAGATTATCGAAGGTTTATAGGTTTACTTAACAACTCAATCATCATGATCACTGGTTTAATGGAAGTGTTAAAATAACTTAACATAAACATCACTCCTGTAATCTCTGAAGGATTAGGCAGAGGTGTAGCTGATAGTATCACCCACATTTCGCCATTTACATATTATGTGTGTTATGTTCGGTTTAAGTCCCATGTAATAGGGGGCGAGTCTATTGCCTTCAACCGGGCACAAATCAAAACTCCATGTCTGCTACTGAGAAATTCCTGATGAAAAAACTTAATAACACTTTTCGCGACACGGTAATCGAACACAGGTAGGACCCCATGCTCAGCAGTAGTTGTTAAAATAAGCATTGTGTTGACCTCCTCATAAAGGAGCTTATTTTCATTTCATGTTTTTTAAGGTAGATGCAACTTTAATCTGTTCTAAGTAGTATTCAATTTTGCTTATCGGGTTATTTCCTAAG
This sequence comes from Noctua pronuba, assembly GCA_905220335.1. Classification (NCBI taxonomy): domain Eukaryota; kingdom Metazoa; phylum Arthropoda; class Insecta; order Lepidoptera; family Noctuidae; genus Noctua; species Noctua pronuba. Next base: position 7,344,621 of record LR999894.1, read on the forward strand.
CTTCCACCATTGCGGTAGCGTAGCCCATTGGAAATAGAAAACAACAAGCTGGCTTTCCATTAACGGGATTAGAACACTATATTTCGTGAGAAAAATAGGATGCTGCATTTCATTTAAGAATACGGTGGCAACTGCTTTTTTTGGATCGGAAATCATCAAATAACCCTCCCCCGCTCTGGGCGGAGTGGGAGGGAGTGTCAGACTTTTACTGACTAAAACTCATCCATGTTCCTTCTTTGCCCTTTGTGTTCCAGGGCTGCGGTATCTCTTTAAAACAGTCCCACAGCCCCGGCAGGAGGAGGCACCTGCTCGAGGTTCACAAATTAAATGTAAATCGCTTCAATTATTATTACAAGCTGTCGCCCCTAAAATCACCTGAAAGTTTTCGCTACATTAAATCTTAAATGCAATTTCTAATATGCAAAATTGGCCTGGTTCCCAGTTCCCCTGTAAATATTGGATGATGGACAAAGTTAGCAGCGGATACTTTACATAGTTTCCCTGCTTTATGGTGCCTACACTTGATAATGTTAGCAAGTAACACGTTACCTACATCGTGTAGTAAGTGTGGCTAATGGCTGGGCTATCCTTTAGTGATATTATTGATTAGGTATTCAGGCCATGGTGCAGACTCGTCATACATTTGTGGTTGTATCACATTGTCTGGTACGCTAGATAGGTAGGCTGAGATATATCGGATCCGGTCATTAGTATGGACATAAAATGAATTGGGAAGCGTGCACAGCGTGCTCATAGAGAGCCCTGATGTTCAGCTCGAGGCGAGGGCGACAGTCAATGTCTGATCGCGGCGGAGTTGAGACGTCTTGGGACTGTACCCGATTTATTTTGCCCCGTGTTATTGTGTTAAGTTGTAATCTCAAGTAATTCGTTAGTTTTCCTAGAAACAGTGTATCGCACCCAGTGTGTTTTCATAGAACAAAACCCATCGTCTGCCTACATGATGCACAAGCCTAACGGAGTAAATCCTGACATATCCGACATATAAATATTGAAAATATCGAAAGTTTCCGAACAATGGACGCAATTAATTGTGAACGTCATATCTCTCAACAGCCTTGATATAAAGCTTCTTAATTTGCTTCCATAAAATTTCCCAGAAGTTAAGGTAACAACTCCGTGGGGCATAATAAAATACTTTCCAGCGTATTTAATTATTCCAACGACAAAAGTACACGTTTTTCCGACAAACTTTATAAAGACATGTTTTCACTCTCTCTCCGGCGGGTAATTCAATTTCGAAATATCCTCTAAACTTAGCATTTAGCTACAAAAAAATTATAAAGAGCTCGCCGCCCCTGAAATGGTGGGTGCCGAGACTGCCGAGGCAGACTGGAGTGCCCTTATTTGTAATTCAGATGCGGCAGTTGAAAGCGCGCTATCGTATGCCTGTCGTCGACTTTTAGGCGAATAGGCTCATCCGCGTCGCACCACAACATCGCGCAACCCGCTAATAACTTTTTCATTCACCTTCTGAATAGACACCTTAACTCGCGATGAGTACTTATGTGTTTCAAACTTTCGTCGCACAAATCTAAGGTATATTTTGATGGGGCTGCGGGACTTTTCGAAAGAGATACCGCGGCCCTGGAACACAAAGGGCAAAGAAGGAACATGGATGGGTTTTAGTCAGTAAAAGTCTGACACTCCCTCCCACTCCACCCAGAGCGGGAGGAGTTATTTGATGATTTCCTATTCCAAAAAAAAATTTTTTTGATGGTAATTTATCTAGGTTTTTGTCTACGTTTGTTAAACAGTTTACGTTGCAGGAAACTTGCCAATCTTGCTATAATTTTAACATAAAAAACCGTTTGAAAACACAAGAATCTCAGCACGATTAGGTACCTACTACAATAATATCTACCGCACCTGAGTTTTCCCAAAAACATTTACCCATAAATATGCATAACTTGGATGACGAAAGTCCACGTACTCGTGAACGTACACACGCACGCAAGTCAAATGAAGCATACGAGAAAGTTTCGAGAAAATACTTCTTCGCATAAAATACCTATTTGCTAAAACATGTGAGTGCTGTGTGTGTACGCTTTGTGTTTTCCTCCAGACAGCAATTGCTCCTTTGTCCCACTTTATAGAGTTTCCATTCAAATCATCCGACACACTCAGTTATTTACTCTGAACGCCGGCAGGGTTAACTCCAAACTGGTTCTTTTGGTCGTATGATAAAAAGCGCCAAGTGATTACGATACGTTTACAAAGATTCTCATTTCTATAGCGATGATGACCTGACAAATGGAATGTTATATAATAAAAAATCTATTCCATTTAATATCATTATAATTGGGTTATATCAGTCCATTAGGAGAATGAAAAGAAAATTGAATTGCCAAATAACGAGACTCACGAAAATCTACGTCCATAAAATGACTCATTTAAAAGATGATTCGGTTTGATAATGCATTAACATTACAATTATTCTCGTTGAAATTGGAAAATAGACGTCACTATTCTAATTTGCCCTTGCAGCGTTCGTATGAACACATTACTAATGCATGACTAGAAGTATTGATTCGACTATATTTGGATAGGAAGGTAATCTTTCAGTTGAACTGTTTTATGATGTTAGTTTTAACCTTTTCGCTTCATGTTTAGTTTACATAATATAACATCACGCCTTGTAATTCCCGAAGGGTTAGGCAGAGGTGTACCTAATAGTACACCCACATTTCGCCAGTTGTGTTTAAGGCCAATGTATTAGGGGGCGAGCCTATTGGCATCAACCGGACACAAATCCAAACTCCGTGGCTGTTAATGAGAAATTCCTGATGGAAAAACCCAATAACAGTGCTCGACCCGGGAAACGAAACCCAGGACCTCTTGCTCAGCAGTCGCGATTGCGACCACTAGACACGAGGCAGTCATAGTAATCTTTAAATTAGAAGTTTCAGAATATCAGCTCCTGTCGAAATATTATTAACTAGCTGTTGCCCGCGACCTTCGTTCGCGTGAAATTATTATAAAAAATATGATTTCTCTTTTTGATTTGGTAACAATTTCAAGGGTTTTAATTTTTTTGCACGGAACCCTAATTATTTTTCTAAAATAAACACCTTATAACAATGCCTATCTAAGCCAGAAAAATTCTCGTTAAAATCGGTCTAGCCGTTTCGGAGTTTGGCCAGAACAAACAGACAGAAAGATAGACAGACAGACAAAAATTGAAATAATGAGTTTTTGTTCTAAGTGCCGTATATATTTTCAAATGCATTCAGTAAAAAGTTGTTATTTTGATATTACAAACAGATACTTCAATTTTATTTATTAATATAGAAGATGTACAGAAGAGAACAGACACCTAGTTAGCGCGGCTAGTTCCGTCCGGAAATCTAATAACACGGTCGAAAACTTGAATCAGAAGTGTGCCGACTTCGTCGTCAGTCATCGTTTAATCCGGCTCTTAGAACAAATTGCTTCGCTCCCTCACGCTTAGAAATAACCATCTCCGTTAATGAAAACGGGAAACTAATTTGTTCAGTTTTACAAAATGTTTATTGTTCTGACGGAGATACTTTTAAATTCCTTTGCGGCTTTGGGAGTACTTACCTTTGTGAAAGATTAAATCCCTGCCCAGCGACCCGGTGCGTCTCAGCTGAGTGCTTCTAGTAACTGTAGATAATCATTATTTTCACTTGACTAATGACTTGTTTATTAAACTTCTTGACTGATCTGCTAGGCTTTTTTCTCTTTTTCTTTTTTCTTTTATTCATTCGTCACTGGTTGACCCTGTACTGTAAATAATTTAGAAATAACTAATATAATATCATATGTCGGGTTGTCAGGATTTATTCCGTTAGGACCATAGATCATGTAGGCAGAAGATGGGTTTCGTGCAATGAAAACACTGGGTGCGATACACCGTTTTTAGCAAACTAACAAATTACTTGAGATTACAACTTAACACAGTAACACGGGGCATAATGAATTGGATACAGTTCCAAGTCGTCTCAACTCCGCCGCGATCAGACATTGAATGTCGCCCTCGCCTCGAGCTGAACATCAGGGTTCTGTAGAAGCACGCCGTGGTAGACTTGTAAGTAGGTCGCGTGATGTCACAACCAGCGTACTTGCGATTCATTTTATGTCCATACTAACGACCGGATCTCAAACTCAAACTCAAAGCATTTATTTCAATTAGACCATAACAGGCACTTTTGAATGTCAGAAAAACAAAGAAGGCGAAGCTACAGTCCCAGACACAAGGCATAATAACTTGTGAAAGTACTGTAGTTGCCCATTCCAAAGCGTAGATCTCTATGGAGAAGAATGGGCAAGAAACTCCATGGACACTCTTTTCAATCAAAATATTTTAACAAGGTCTTGGTTACATCATTCATGTTGAGATAATACATATATGTGAGAACAATGTAGAAAGATGTGCACATTAAGAGCGTCCAGAGTAAAAGATTAGATCAACACTTTAAAAACAAAGAAGTTAGAATAAACCATGGCAGCTAAGAGATGACCAGTCCCAACTGACAGCGCCCGTTCACGAACATGACGCATGGATCAGCACCATTCAACTCAACCATTTTGAAGGGAACTAAATGATCCGACACACCCGCCACCATCAGCGAGACATTTGAGTGAGCATGACATTCTCTCAACCGCCAGGGCAAACTCGAGTCAAAGAATGATAACTAAATGTAAATGGTAGCTTTACAGTACATAGTACTCACACATGTGCTATGCAATTATATAATACTAAGAGATTGAATCTATACAATGCAAGGATATTTTTACAATCTTCTGCAGCTTCAACATTAACTTCACATGTTAATCAATTAGTTTGCCCCTATGGTTGTGGAGCAGGACCAGCATTGAGCCAAGGACCAGTATCTGACATATATATGATGCGTAATAGATTAAAAGCTTATTTAAAACATACGAGATGCTCACTTCGGCTGTGGACTCTATCGATTTCATTTACAAAGGCCACTAAAATAGTAAAACGTTCGAACATTTCGCAGAATCACTCTTTTTCCATTTAACCGTGATCGAAAAGGTAGAGTGTAAAATTAAACGTTTATTTTGGCGCTGTCGGGTGTCGCGATAAGGGTTTATAGAAATAAAACGTATTTATTACATTCAGATCATTCGATGACTCTTTATTTACACAGTGATGATTTGGGTGAAACGTTTAATACAACCAAACGTACAGATCACAGGAAAGTAATGTACTAATAATTACGAAGCTTATAATAAACTTGACATTATAACTAACATCCTAGATAAACTTGTACGATCTCTGCCCGTCACTGCAGACGCGCAGCACCGAGCGTAGCCTCTCGGTGAAGCCTCTCACACTGACGGGTCACAATAATGTATCGTAATCATTTCAAAATGTAATAAAATTTAGAATACCAACGATTTCCTAAATGTATTTAAAATTTAAGAAACAATATGTACAACGTTAGACAACAATTTGGTGACACCCGTAACAAAAATCTTTAATTCTATGCAGTCAAATCTTTCTAAGGCCGAATGCGTGATGTTAGTTTTATTATAATAATTAACAAAGGTAGTGACTTATACAGAAAGATAAATAAAATGTCTCTTTAACAACAAATTGATAACGCATTCATTATAACGATCAAAATACATCATGACACCTATATAATTTTGAGACTATTTTGTGTTCAAAACAAACAGTACATTGTTGTTAAATGCAAGACATAAAACATAGGTACATCTCGGTACTAATAAATAAAGTAACATTTCTTTTATTTAACATCATTCCACAGTAATAGCGAACTTCAGACACAGCAATGCTATTTGGATGGATCTTTCTTTTAAAGTTGCGGAAATAAAACTGGACTGGGTTTTGAACACACGCCAAAAAGACATTCGGGAACAGCCAGTGTACGCGAGCTCAGCTTTCTTTGTGGACAACGTACCTACGTACCAATTGAAAACCTGTAATATCTTTATAATCTCATAACATTTTATCTTTGCATCCACCTCTATTGCGATTACCGGCCCAAATACTCGAACTAAAACAAAACTAGACTGTATAAGGGGTCTATTCCTAGAGTTCTAGACTTGTCTCCATTTAATCTACTTATAAATATAAATGACTTGGCAGTGCTGTAACAACTGTATTATAATTCTAATTGTCTGTATGGTAACATGACGGATTTGTTTTTGGATTAATTTTATCGATTTGACTAGATAAATAATATTTGAATATTTTACTTACATTCTAGTGTTTCTTTGATTAGCTCTCTTCGTAATAATTATCATTTAAATAAAGACAGCTTCTGCGTATTTCTGTCGTGTTTGGCAAGTTACTTATTAAGCTAAAGGCGGTGAAATCAACAAACTGATAATGCGTATGTTGTAAATATATAATGTATGTGTTGTTCCTAACATGACTTTGGCATCCATTATCACTGGAGTTGAGCCGCTCGATTAATATTACATTGATCAAATATCTTACTTATAATTTCAAAAATGTTTTCTATTCAGATTTTATTGTGATATGTAAAACATAATGCTACATTTTATTGGAATTGTAGACTGAAACATGTATTTATAAAATTTACAAGGTACATTTTAGAGGTATTAGATCCAGACGTATAGAGAAGTAGGTATATTTTAAAGGGAAACATGAAATTTTTAAGGTTTCTTTCATATATTGTTTAACACCTACATATATCAAATCATAGACAGACGGTACATCAAAGTCTTCGATTTCGAGGATATTACTGAGATCTTATAATTTCATTTTTAACATTTCTTTCATTTTATTATACACTGAGCAACGATCAATTACATTCAACTATTTAATAACAAGTTTATTCACATCTATGTTGTGTCTCGTAAACCGTGCACACTATGTAGATCCTACACATAACTTAAAACGAAACAATGCGCACCGTTAGGTACAATATATAGTAGTAATTGATTAGCTAGTAAGTTCTGCCGCAGAACGTTCCTCCGACGAACGAACGTACTTAGTCCAGTTAACTAACAATATAAGAACACTTTTATTTCTTATCAATATAAAAGAAATTCACTACGGCGCCATGAGAGTTCTATTCAACATGAAATTCAGCTATTAATCTAATATTTCTATCGAAGATTGCCTTGCGATCAGATGTGTTCGTCCTGTACATCTGCCGAGAGAGAAAAAGATCATTTAGTTCACAATGTATATATCTTCCCTCCATATGTACTATTTCGTAACCACAGCCTCAAATATTTGTGGTAATTTAAATACATTTGCTGGAAGCCAACTCTCGAAAGCTTTCCTATATGATATCTAGGTTCAAAGCTGCATTTACGAAATCACACATATAGACTGGTGATATACAAATATCCATAACCCATAAATGTTCAAATCTACACATTACCTAGCAGGTACATATAAGCTTGTAAAGAAAAGCAAACAAAAGAAACATCAAAGCGATATTAGAATATATTTTCATAGTAGCAGTAAGTTCTCAAGGAGTTAGAATCGGAAACAACTTTGGTGAGGTCGAGAAGTTTGATGACGGAAGAAAAGATTGTTCAAGGTGAGTTAGAAATGTCCTTAAGATTTCATTATCTTACCACAACTAAAAGGAAAAATGAAGATGGAACGATCACGCATAAACGAAAATTTCCTTTTTTTATTCAATGCCATTTGAATATATTTTCAGCTTACTCTTTCCCAGACACTTTTACCGCAATATATTCAGATAAATACAAATATAAGCGCAATTTACATAAAATAAAACAACCATATCAAACATTCATGCAAGGAAATCTCGTTAGTCTGCCTTTACCAACACCTACCATCATTTACCTACTATATACATATTTAATACCTAATGTTACACATTAAACTCAGGAACGGCATGTAAATCAATGGAGTGCTGTGTGTAAATCATTATGTGTTGAATAGGGGTGTAGGTACTCCAGAAGGTAAGAAGGTATAAAATATTCGTGAAAGTATAACTTGTTATTAGATTCGGTCAGTGCTCAATATCACTACGAGGAACTGGACGTTTATAAAGCACAAACAAGCGCCAAGTATAGAGGGCCGGAGGACCGGAGTGCAGTGTGAGTGTGGGTGACATGCATCTCTGGGGTGACAACAGGGGAACTACGGGCTCGGACAACATCTTCAAACTACTTACGTAACTACTAGGGGCAGGGGTCACACGTGGCTCACAACATACCTATGTATACATCGAGCTCCTCTCAAACTCGTCCTTTAAATGGTCTTTTTCTCCCCATTACATACTATCGTGTCTTCTAATTGTTTCTTCTTTACATTTCAAGAGTTATTTTTAAAGTTTTAAATAAAATTAACAAGTGCATCATAACGAGATTTGACTGCATGAATTTCAAAAACTACGCGTTAAAGTTATGCAATAAAATTTGAATATGAGAACAAAATGTAAAATGGACATTATTTATACTTATTCTCTATTAAATCAACCATAACTTTTACATAAAGAAATGTATTCTGTCAACGTTAATATGAGGCTAAAGCTATCTAGATATTTGTGCCAATAAAATAGAAACGTGTCAATTTGAAGAAATTCGTGTTAGTTATCATGTTTTTTTTTAATATTTAAAAATGCATAAAGAACAATCGTTGTAGCGTTACTTAATGCTATAGGTTCTCCTCTGTAGAGACACAAATTAATACTAGTAACTAATAGCCTAATGGATTTAGAGAGTAACATCTACAAATCGTAACTTACAATTGAGTATGTAGAAACAATTTATGAGTAGATCTCATAATGCTAAGAGTACCACTAAATCAGTCTAGTAGGAATAGTAGATAGGTTGTTTAGACGTAAAGACACGTGCAATCGTAACAGTACGTGTGAGGTAGAGTAGCTCAGGCCGCGGTCTGACTGACAGCGGGGAACGCAGACGAAAACAACTTCAAGAAAATCTAGTTCTCATTATTCATGAAAATCGGGATCATAGTTTTAAGATTGTTTATAGAAGTGTTTATTACGTATCAAATATTTAATAAACATGAAATTATTTTCTTTTTTCAGACAGACTGCGGCCTAATTCAGGGGAAATATTTTACGTTTCAAATATGTTCGCATAAGTGAACCAACTAAGGAGCGAAGCATATTACAGTAATTGTCAATTAAAATGAACTAAACTTATTAATGCGAACATATTTGTAAGATTGGTGATTGGACATAAACTTGGGCATAATTCGGGGGATCATATGCTTATCAAGATAAACATTAAATTGCAATAACTGTGCATCAATACTCGCACATTACGTTAGAATGCTCGATCACTGACACCAGATGTCACATCCGTTATTAATGGAGCCGTCCTGATTTAATGACGCTCACAATTTACTTGAAAGTAATAATTTACTACAAATTACTTCATCCATAATCGATTGTAAGCGGCGTGAGACTAAGTGGAGGTATGGACACAGTTATTTTTCAGTCTGATAAGGGATTAAAACAAGTAATCGTAGATAGGTAATTACTTAATTAAATCTCACAGGTGGTACGTAACATGATTGTAATCAACATATTCCAATCGGACACAACGATAACAAAGGTAACAAGAATATCAAAGGGGGAATTTGGGGATTCACAGACTGTCATTTCAGTGGTGAGCATTATTAGGTTGTGCAGGGGAGCTGTCGGGGTGCGGACAGAGGCTCAACTCGTATAACCGAAGCATATTAATTAAACACGAGTCGAGCGGTGCAGGCGAGTCACTGGCTCGAGCCAGTTCGCCTAATGACCAGCCCAGACGTGGGTAATGAGGGTCGACTGTGATTCCACCGGTGATTGACTAATCTCACTGCCATTCGATTGTATTTCCTCCACCAAAGTGAGCCGTACCAAGTGAAATTGAATTATCGATTCAAATTATTACTTCCAGCATACGAACAGTTTAATAGGCCGACTTTATAGGCCGTTAAAAAACGAATAGTTCATTAGTGAAGATCACGGTCTAAGGTGTATGAAACGTTACGGGATCGGGAGGTAGGACGTGCTGTAGTTTATTTTTAATAGAGTATTCTGGGTAAACCTTACAATAGTTCTAGTTTATCAAAAATAAGAACACTAGAAAATAGGTACAGGTACAAGTTTGTTATTAAAAACATTGTGTTTATCTGTTATATGAAGAGGGCTGAAAGAAATGTAAGTTGGAATTATTAGAACAGAGTGGTGTTGAGCTTTGAGTAAAGGTCATGGTGAGGTGGGTGTGAGCCTATCAGGGAGAGTTAGAGGTAGCTCTCGGAGAAGTCAAGGTCAGAGACGGAGGCGCGCGAGGAGCGCGTGTAGTTTGTGGAGGTGCCGTAGTCGGAGGTGGCGGTGGCGAGGTCGGCCAGCACTCCGCCGCCCGTACCTTGCGTCACGCCCGCCGCCGCCGCCTCGCGCTCCGCCAGCTTCTGCTTCAGCACCCGGATCCGCTCCTCCTTCTGCAATAACACTTATGTTTACTCCAATCATGTATACATCTTTTTCTTTATACTCTGGTGCATATAGAAGGTATGGAACTATAATACTGCATCGATTGGTTTCAATCCTCAGAGGGGGAACCTGCATTTTTATGCAAGCACTCATGCATAAAACACTCCTTACTCTCTCTCTAACATAACATTACGCCTCTTATGGCCAAAGGAGAACAACCAAACGCCAGTTAATCTTAAATCCCATGTAGTGGGGACGAGCCTATTTCCATCAACAGGGTACAAATACAGGCTCCAGACTGCAGCACAAAAAACCTTGATAATAACACATTGCCTGACCTGAGATTTCAACCCAACATTTTAGTGTCGCTTGTAACTTCTTAGCCAACGAGGCAGTCTCCTTCTACTTTTCCTTTTTCTGCGACTTGCTAAAACTTATCTTATTATGCAAGAGCTGTAATTGTGCAACACGGTAAACAATTCTGCTGGAAACCGTTTAAGTTTATTGGAGCGAATTAAAGTTATAGTAACTTTGACTTCAAGTTTGTATTTCGAAATGGCAGCAGATGCTGTGCGTCTTTTGATTCGCATGCCATTTCTAAGCCAGTTGGAATTTTGTTTTTAGCGTTTGACATCACTTAATCCAAGAAATCTTTATACAAGTTTTTTTTTTTACATAAAGAACTAAGATATTTATCTCTTGAAAGGAAAAAAACACATGAGTATTTTATTCAACGTTAGTAAAAGTAAATGAGATATTCAATCCGAAGCTTAACAAAACCATATCAACCTTCTTCGAGCCTAATTTTAAAAGGTCAACGTACGATAAACATTTGATTAAGGCAGTAAATTATTTTCTTCGTCAATACAGGGGTGTATTAGAAAATAGATGATTAATTAATTAGCTTCTGTTAACACAAATAACGAGAGCGACATCTTCGATAAATTTAATTATAATTAGAAGTTTCAAGATTACAAGTTAACTGATAAAGATGGAATTATATCTAATACGTAATCACTAATCAATTAATCACTAATTATGTAAACAGTGTTTAGTTTAGTAATATTAGTATAAAGTTTAATCAAAACAGAGCCAGTAACTTTATGCACATAGTGCCATAAACAAGTAAATGATTAATGACAGTTCAAGTCAATTATTAGCACTTTAAAAAAAATCGAAAAATAAAAAAAACTTGATCAATCGTGATTAGGAGGTAGGACATATTGGCCCACACTAGCTCAAAATAGAGATTATTGTAATGGACAAAAGGAGGCCTTTGCTCTGTAGTGGGACGATACAGGCTAAAAATATTTGTTCCCAGCCTAAGTTTAGATCTACAACAATTTGTCATACTTAACGATCAGATACCGAAGAGACCACTTTCAATCTTCTTTGCTCAAGGAGCTGTCTGAGTGGAGATTTTCGAAGTAAACAATTACGAAGTCCCAAAAGTTACGTTGCAGACGAAGGCAGTCCATAATACAAGACTTCGTTCTCGATATGTCTACAGGGTGGCGAATAACTCACCTGCAGCCGTCATTGGGGGTATTATAAATGTCATACCAAAAAAACGCTAAAAATCACATATTTAATTCGTGAAAACAATAAAAATAACCAGACTAAATGCCACTCTGTACATCGACGCATAGTTGTCGATGAAATGAAATTCCAACAAACGATTTTCAAACTAGCTTACTGAACTCAATTCATATAGGTACGCAGTCAATTTAAACTAATTGGCACTATCAAAGATTTATTTGATAATAATCTCACTAATTAGTTTTCAATGGGTTTGTTTGTAAAGCTGTCGAGTGCCGATATAGACCAACTGATTATTAGGTAAAATGCCAATTTATTAATGGTTTTAATGCGTTGCGTTGGTACCTAATAGATTCAAACAATATTTGCTAATGTTTACTCATTATATAACACCTAAGTATAGGATGAGTTTAAAAACTCGCAACAAAGGGGTTAAAACCTCTGTTTATTACAAAAAATATAATTCGAAACATCCGGTATTTGTTCGTATTTTTGCTGAGGTATTGTGTGGTTGCCAATCAGTCATGTTTTCCTTTCGTACATTCATGAATACGCATCACTTTTTGTTCTCTGTTTCCCAAACGTGATGTGTGGAATAGTATAAGCAACACACACAGACGCGCGTAGACTTGGAAAACAACATGTATTGTGAGCTTTAGGCGCCTTCGTGGCTTATAAAAACTATAAGAATATTTATATAGTTAGTAGAAGGGTGCTTTATTTAAGGAGGATGTGTCGTAGTGACTCCAGACGAGATGAATTAAACATGAAAGTGAAACACCTTTGGGTGCCAGAGATAAAGCCGTGTAAATACTTTTTTTGGAGGAAGTGTCAAGATTAAGCCTTTTCCTCAGACAGGAATCTCTCGTTTTGAATAATGAGTTTGCGAAAGTAATCCATTATGGATAGGGAGGGTGTTAAACAAACGAGATGACTACTAGAAGACGTTATTTAGTTAAATTGCAAAGTAGGAGCATAAATCCTGTTAATGAAGCATTTATTATTGATCACACACCTACAATTAATGTTAAAACGTCCCGGTGTAATCAGACAATGAAGGTAAATCAAAGATAGGAGATAGACGCACAAATAAGCTGGCGTAGTATGTGACAGAAATATGTAAGTACAGATAAGATAAATGTGGGGGGGAGTGCATGATGCGGACACAACGCCAAAGTTATCGTAACGTAGGCACCTACGTATTCGATACGTAGGTATAGTAATTAGGATTTTTCAAAATTCATCTTGTTCAGCGGGTCCAACGGAAATTTAAATTTTGTGTGCAAAAGAAATCGCGGGCAACGGCTAGTTACTTCGTTAAAGGCAAACATATTATGAAGGTAGGATAAGCAGTGATAGCCTAGTGATGTGACCGTTGGACTGCCAAGTCATAGGTCTCAAATTGGAACCCAAGATATGCACCTCTGATTCTTCAAATTCATGTGCGTATTGTATAATTATCAATTGCGTAGGTCAAGGAAAACATCGTGAGGAAACTAGCATGCCTCAGAGATATTTCTCGACAACACGTAAAACCAAGTCAGAGGCCAATGGACGGCCTAAAAACTCTGACACCAGGTTAGGCACCCACACGATAAAGAATAAAAGAAGATTATGAATGTAAAATAAAAATCATCCGTCTCCATTTTCATCTATAATATAAAATTCTGTCAATAGTTAGTAATGGGCATGCGGCCCTTTCTAGTAAAGCCGATTGACAGGGTTTCCTACTTACGAAGGATTTTATTTCCCGTACCCGTCATGGTGAGACCCACATTATTTATGTACGACATTGTGAAGACTCCATTCCGTGATTGCACGCGACTCGTACACAGCAGGTGTATCTACGTATGTAGCTAGTATGTACCTGCATTATGCATACATGTATGTTTGCAAATGCACTCTGAGCCAAACTGTTTGGAAACTTGAATATTTTTGGAACAAAACTGTGGCGGGATTGTTGGAAAATGGGAACTAGAGATGGAGTGTTAAGTTTCAGTTTTACCAAATGCATCGATTAACATTTGCTAGAAACCTTACATGCTTTTCTGTGTAAACCAGTACCGGTAATCCGGTCGTATTTTCATGTATTTTCCTTTAAAATTACCGTAAAATTAATGCAACGAAAATAAAGAACTACATAGGTAGGAATATAGTGATTCGTGTCCAAAACATCTTGTTTGTTAAACTGAACCGTGGCTACTGACCCGTAAGTAATTGAAACATTATTTATCGCTTAGAACCTTTCTAATGTGTATCTGATACGAGCCCGATTTCTTTCAATTTACATAAGAAAATAGAAAACACGTCCCACATTTTCATAATTAGGTTGGTATAAATGTTTTATTCGTGATGCATTAAAATAGCCTTCATGAGTGTGAAGGCAGATAACTCAGTGAAAAATTTAACTTTGTTGACTTGCCGATCATTTTACGAGATGAAATGACATTGTCCTAATACACGGTTGAGTTATCTGGTGAATGGTGACTGCAACTTCGTGATAAAACGAAAAAAATATCTAGGATAAAATTGCAAGTAAATTCCAGTCGTTATAAATTATGAGTTTGTTTGATATTGTTTTTGAAGATTCACCAGTTAATTTGACTTCTTGTACAGGGTGTAAACGGACCCTTCACGAAGGCGTCAACCAAGCGTTCTGTACATCAAACTAAGTAACTCTACGCATAAATTATTTGGAAACGATTTTTTTTTTGGGGTGTAAAATTACGTTTTACGGTAGGACCTAATTTAACGCACACAAAACATTGTGCTGATGGATGGATTGAATAGTACGGGGTCGTGGAGGAGTTGAAAGTATAAATCTTGCAGTAGAAACAAGTATTTAGAAAAAAACTTGTGAAAAAGTTGGAACATTGACCCCCAATATTTCCATAACTAGAAGGTACCCAGGTATGGTCTAGAACAAAAAGATGATCGCAATGACGGGGAGAATAAGTGCCTTTCGGATTCGTTAAGGGTCTTGTTACACACTCTATAGCTCGCTTAAAGTAGCGTAGTAGTAATAATACCTGCGCGATGAGCTTCTGCAATTCTTCATTTTCTTTGACTAGTTCCCGGTAGCGCTCCTCATCGGCGGGGGCGGAGCCCGAGCCCGAGCCCCGGCCGCTCTCCGCGCGCTCCGTCGGGTGACGGATCACCTCGATCACCTGTATTACCATATAAACTCTTATTTTACGCTTACGTTATTATGGCAGGCGATCAGTCGTGCATCTGAAATGACATTGAGTAACTAGGTAAAGTCAGTCAATAGGTAAGGATTGCGGAACTTTTAGAAGCGATCTTCTTCTACGGTATTGATTGTAATTGTATGTTGAAAAATGGCACAGTCAGTTTTCTATAGACAAATAATATAATCACATTAAAGATATGTACTCTGGCTTACCTCTTACAAAAATTGATCCTTCGCTACTGCCTACTAGCATTTAATAGGTCTACTCTCAAAGTTAATGTTAGTGCTCGTCACTGTACTGTATCGTGAGGTAACCAGCATGCCTGAGAGATATTTCTCGACGGCATGTAAAGCCAAGTCAGAGACCCACAGGGCGGTATAAAAACTCTGACACCAGGTTAGGCACTAACCACACGATAAAAAAGAAGACTGTACTGTTGGACTCACTGCAAATTGTGTTAAAGTTAAACCGCAGATTATTAAATATTGACTGGGTTAGAGTTGGTTATGAAAACCACAAAATATTTCAAGCAGCTACTAAAAAAAAAATCTACTACGTAATATGTTTACCTATTTATCTAATCATGTTAATTACGGATTAATCAAATAAGTAAATTACAAATGCGAAGACATATGACAAAATGTACGTAAAAGCCTTGTATTTAAACATGTGCGTCATAAGGTAAACATAGATCATAAATCAATCATTGATTTACTGATAAACAACGATTATTGTTTTGCTTACGCCGCAGTATAAATATTATCGAATAATTATTACTATGAATATTGTGCATCGAACCAAATGGTCGAGAGATATAGAATATTATTTCTGCTTGAACAGATATGCACAGATTGGTTGTAATGGAAATTACCTTTTGATCGGTATTTCTGTGTGTAATACCTCTCTACTGAACATTTATGTACTAGCTTATAAATACAGGGTTATGTTCAAAGACTGGCCAAATATACAGAGCATAGACAGCTAAGCTTGCTTTCAAATCGGACACTGAACATTCGTAACATTTATTTGTTTATTTTACTTAAGGTTATAGAAAATATAAGCTTACCTTTGAAAACAGCCATGTATTTACAAAGTAATAATTTTGAAATTCTGTCGAGCTTGCTCGGTCAGTAATGTGAATATAGTGCCGTTGAAGGCAACGTTAATATCCCACAAAGACATTTTTCTATTTAAACTGTCGCTTCATAATACCGATTATCATGTTAAATCGTGTGAAAGTATCTCAAAGGTAGGCTCGCATTAATTTCAGTAAGAGAGTCTAACTTCTGCCGTAAATCACATTTTGGTTTATATATTTAAACGAGTGAATCAATTCGGCTTTTATCGTCGTAATCTGCGCTCTCAATTTTCAGAGGCCAAGACAAAACGTTCGTTTATGTAATAAATAAGAATCATTATCTCTCTCATAAAAGTTTTGAAGACTCATTTAGTTTTCGGCTTTTTTAAGTCCTTTTGGTTATTCACGATACGGTCGGGAAAAAGTTCCATTTTAATCTGCTGGACGCAGACTTATTCAGGAAAGATTAAACCTTTTTTATAGTGGATAGTTTTTCGAATTGTATACAATGTACGATACGCTTTATCAATAGCAGGCAGCCGACAGTAAGTGCTGCTTGCTAGCCAGTGAAACCTGGGATCTTTATAATTAAATAGGTCACCGTAAATTAGGTCAGATGTAATATTAAAGAACCAATTTTCTTTAGCAAAGTCCTGAGCAAGATAATATTTGTTGTAACATTATACGAAGACATTTATTTTAATAGCAAAATGTTCAGTGTTATTTATTCGTGGAAATTCGTAGCTATTCAATTTACTTTCAGGCTTTAAAAATACCATAGACAAAGTTTATGATACTTGCGTGTTTATTTGGATTTCAGGTGCGACCGTTATGGTGTTTTGTATGTCGTAAAACTATGCCATATCTAACTACATACGTATGTTGCCATCTTTTAGAGTTCGTGTTTCATGCAAGTAACTGTTATGGCATTTCTGTGTCTATTCTATTTTGAAGCAAGTAAGTACTGTGATTTTGGTACGATGAAATGAACTTGTAACTAAAATGACTGTAAAGTCAAGGAACTTTTTGATTTAGCAAATTGACTCAACTAAAATTGGCAGGTTTGTCTTTCACTCGTCATATTGAGTGTGACAATCTGCTTATTATTTAAGTTCCCTGACTATACCTACAAATGAATAACATGTACAATGTTTAACTACGAAGCATATCAACTCACCTACACGAAAATAAAAAATAAAACGTTGTTGTTTTTTCTCACCTTACTCACCTTAGGAATAAATATCAGTGCCATGCTGAGGAAACAGCAGAAGACGATGGCTAACGAGACAAAGGCGAAGGCTGCGTCCTGCTGGCTGGCGATGACGAGGGTCACGGGTGCTGTGATGAGGCACAGGACCACCACGTTGTAGATGCTCATGCCGACGTAGCGAGAGTCGTTGATCTGACGCACCTTCACTGAACGTGTCTCGTAGGCCAGGAACAGGCCAAACACTAAGACTAGGCCTTTGTAGCCGTACATTACACCTGGAACAAAGATGTTGCTGTAGAGGCAAGCCTGTAATTGTGAACGTGAAATAAATTTATATATGTACATATAAATTTATTTCACGTTTCACCAGTCACCAGTCGAATATTGAAAAGATTTAAGCGCTTGTGGTAAAGACGTTTTTGAACGTTCTTATATGGGGGTTAGTAGTTACAATGAGGTATCTATCATTAATTGAGAGCGTAAATTTGGAAAGAAAAACGGTAACTTCTGTGAATATTCTTTAAAAAACCTAAAATTTTACCCTAACCTGATAATTAATTACGTTAAAAACAAACAAACAAACTTTTATTACAATGAAAAGATGAAAATTAGATTATCTATCAACATTGAACGCGTACACAAAGTTTCGTGTCCGTGCTATTAACCGTTGAGAAGTTCTTTCATAAGAAGACGATCTTGGCTGCAGGATCAAGTCATGTCTGTCATAAAAATCACCAGAACCAACCTTTGGTTCTGGTGACAATATATTTTTCTGTCATGTCGCATCTGCAAAATTTCAGCTCAATCGGTTAGTTTGATGGTCTGAAATTCAGTTGCTAGATTTAACCAATATATACACGTATTAAACAAACTAACTATCCAGGTAAGTTATATAAAAGCTTATAAAAACAGTTATTTTCTCTAGTCTAAGAGTTAAAACAGTTATTTCCTCTTGAAAGCTGCATTTGCAGCTTCCAGACCAATAGAGGAGTAACACGCACACCTTTAAGAAAAGGTGACACTAAACAACATAACAAAGATAACAGCTGTTATTAACGACTTAAGAAAAACTTTTAAAATTCCCCAAGTTACCGTCGCAAATGAGTCGCAGTGGACTTGGAAGGAGATTTATATAATGTAATTTACTGTTTACGGTACTTTAAATCACTTCGTATTAAGGCCCATCTTTTATAATTATTGTTGTTTGCATTAAGGGCGTAGATTTCTGTTGGTTTATTTTGCAATTAAAAGTTGGTATCAAATTAAACGGTTGTCTCAAGTACGTTTTTTTAGATAGAAAATTGAGCTTGCAACTTTATGTTTGGGATGTTTCAGTTCTGAATAATATTTATGTTTGTGCAGCGCGCATTGGAATATTTTAAAGTAAGTGATGCGTGAAAATGAAACGTATCCGTTGTTGAAGGCAGAGAGCACACGTCCTACGTCAATGCTAACATGTTCTACAAGCGAGTTTCACTTTACATATTTAAAAGAACTGACTACATTTTACAACATTTGTCAACGTTGTTTTTACATGTGAATACAAAATTGGTGGTTCAAAAGGGTTAAAACCGTTTTCCTTCTGTTGACTCGTTAAAAGTCCGGCTTTTATGCCCCATTAGGTCATCAGAGTATTAACATAACATGCCTATACTAAACATGAGCATTCAGCGCTTAGCATACAGATTAAGAGATTAACCACCTAGCTAGTTTGGGAGACTTGTTAATAATATTAGTGTATACAGGGAAGCTGCTGTCATGCGAATTATGCATAATATATCTCCATTACGGAGAACACACGACAGAGTGGTTCCAACCCCGCAACTCCGCAACGCAAAAGTCCGTGTTGCAATCGCAACGCAGCGTCATTGGATCAAACGCAGGAAACTAGCAGTACATACGATGCTGTAGTGCGTCACGTTGCTTTGTCCTACAATCTAGCTCTCACAATATGGTACCAAAAACTGAAGCGTTTGATCATATTTCCTCGGAACCTGACATCAAAGGGAAATCTTGATTAGAATAAGCTCCTCTTCAAGTTTTGTTGTTACAAAATAAGCTTGGAGACTAGATAGATACATTTCGTGGGATTCACGAGTCCTTTGACCGTCTTCATTCCTTTATTTACTTTCATGACATTTACATTTAAATTTTTAAATATTTCTAAAATATAAAAAATAGTACCCCACCGGTATTGGGAACTGGGTCCAAGGTAGCGGTCGGGGCTCCAAAGAGAGGAAACTCCTAACAATACGAGCCGTGTCCAGGAGTACCGCTTCCTGTTTCAAGCCCTTGATCCAGCTGCCTAACGAGAGCTTCCTCAGGTATTGGTTGGTTTTGGCAATTAAGCCATTGGCTGAAACGACTATCGGCACAAAGCTCGCTGAGTTCACACCCCACATGTCGACAACCTCGGACGGACTTCATTATTATTATGATCACGTAATTTTTGCACACATTTGTGTCGTGAAAGCTTACAGTTTTGGCTATTGTTCTAAGTTTTTAAGTTTGTTGAAGTTACGGCTACGAGTTAAGGTTAATTTCGATAGCTCGCGACTTAGCCAAAAAGGTCAGTCTTTGGTCATGTACCCATAATGTATAAAGGGTGTAAAAAGACCCTTAAAGAAGCCGAAAGGCACTTGTTCTCCCTGTCATTGCAATCATTTTCTGATCTAAACCATACGTGGGAACCTTCTAGTTTCAGAGATTTTGGAGGTTAAAGTTCCAATTTTTTCAGAAGTTTTTTTTTAAATACCACTTTTAAAGGCTTTAACTTTACTTTAATTAACTCCATGACACGTTAACTATTCAAAGCGTCCATCAGCACTAAGTTTTAAAAAAGTCGTTTCCCAGCATTAATTTTTGCGTAGAGTTACTTAGTTCGATGTACAGAATGCTTGGTTGACGGCTTCGTGAAGGGTCTGTTTACATCCTGTATAATAATGCTATCCATAGTATGTAGTATTTCCGCCATTATTAACACGTCAGTTCCCAGCATTCCTTCTCAATAATAACGTGCGTTGTATTGATCGCGTACAATATTAGCAGACAATCAGCTGTCAATATGTCATTTGAATGGAATCGGTAGCATTATTGCGTAATACGCTAGTAATTGCAATTGCTTGTTAAATGTTCCTAGACCAACAGCGCTAAATTTGTAGTATCTGACTTATGTTTTACCTACAAATTTGTCTTTTCCTCGCGACTCCATAGTAAGTTTAAACTTTAATATTTTAAACATTGTAGTAATAAGCCTACGCTTTGCGACTCTCCCACTATTAAAAAGTTGTGAGAGCTCACGTAGAGCTAAGTCTCTTTTAGTTACAAAGTCTGGCACTTTCGCTTACAAATTAGGTACCTAAGTAGTCTAAATTGTGTTCTAAGATGTCACTTGACCATTAGACAGAAACTTCTAAATTATCTCGCAATTTTATATTATTTTCAAGTACATATTACGATAAAGTGGCAGCAGTATCCAGCTGTATGCTGTTAATATTTTTATAAAAGGTTGTCTCGTTTCTGATACAGATAGTATTTCCAGTTGTAACATTTTTGGCGTATGTCCACGTTTAGTAGTACGAGACGCCACCGGACGTACAAACTACGCGTCGGAAGACTACAAGTAGTTATGTAAGTAACATACAGTCTAGATCCTAGAGCTTGAGTATATGCTGTTAGTAATAAAGCTAGCTCAACATGGCGCCTGCCAGCAGATTTTCATTTGTTTCATGTGATCGTTCATCTGGTTATGATTTTGTTTTTCTTGAGTTGTGTTTTTGGGATTTTATTAAGACTAATGAGCCCTACATTCCTTTATGATTATTCCTCGCGTCCTCGACATTCTTATTTGAAAAGAATTCAAACTTATTTGAAAATGAATATTTTATTAAATGCTAAACAGAAAACCTTTTATAGAGGATTTTTCAGAAATAGAGCATCCCGTTCCAGGAAATGCACTTAGTTTTTAGCTAAAGCCATGTTGCTGTAATTGCTGCAATGTTTTCATTGTTAGCCGACTAATAAAAAGAGGAAAATTTCTGAGCATGACCGTAAATACTAGACAAAAAATTTAAAGGTATTGTGAAAAAGAATACCAACCAGTTTCAGTATATAGTTTTTTGTTGGAAAATGACTTTTGCGAAAAACGAAGTGATGCTAAGTAATACACACCTATATTTTTGACTGAGTACAAACAAGGAACCAAGAATGTTTTGCTAGTATCACTTACCAAGCCACACAGTATTATGTTTACTCTCGCAGTGTTCAAGCTCAGGTCTTATATGCACATCGTCATCATGGTGCCTCGGGGCCTCCAACGGGAAGATCTCCACGCGTCGCTCCAGGGGGTCCCTCAGCTGCCACGCCGTGAGGAGAGCCACGTCCACCACGAGTAGGCCTCCAACCATAGTGTACAGCTTCCAGCCGTGAATGCGCTTTTTCTGTTAGGAGATATTGACACGGGTTTAGTTCAGTTTTTTCTTCACAGATTTACCTATTGTTTGGCATCACTGTCAAAATCATAGTTAACTTGATATTCGTTTCAATAAAGTTGCTGATCGGTTGCTGATGGCAGAGGCTAAATAACTGTGAAAGAGATGTATGTAAAGTGGAGGAAATTGTATTGTTTATGATTTAATTAAACTTTTTTTTTAACAAGCTTTTATTAACATTATAAGAAGAAAATTAGGTTTATCTTTCGTCATCGAACGTGTATACAAAGTTTCGTTTAACCATTGAGGAGCTCTCTCGTGAGGAGGGGATCCTGGCTGCAGGATCAAGTCACGTCTATCATAAAGATGTATTGGCACCAGAACCAAAGATGTGTGCAAAATTTCAGCTCAATCGGTTGTGGCGAACTGGTTTGAAATTCAGTTGCAAGATTTGACCAATACATACTAACTAACTAACAAAACAAGTTAAATAAAAGCTTATAAAATCCCGATGACGGCGATAGTTCCAATGAACGCCACGCGCCAAAATAACCATGTAGCACTATGTGTCATTTGAGGCGTCACTGAGACGTCGGCTTACGAGATTTTCCTAAGACAGTCCTTCTGAGAGTCTCTCTTTGTACGTAATTTACAGTTTCGAGCAAAAAAAAGTTGTTTTTAACACTTTCATCTGTCTGAGTTTCAGTTGTTGCGATTATTGTATACACACCAATGTAATCAATTAAGTGCATATCTTCGTCAAGCCAATACAAACAATAATTATGTACCTACGGACTGTGTAAATTCGTCATTGTAATAACGCAATTAAGGTAATTAGTACATTCCGTTAACTAAATTAATTATGTTTAGTTACATCTACATAATTATCTATATTAAGAATCCCACGTAGCCACATATGCAAATATCCCATTATACGTCATTCTACCCAAACGATGGCAATCCGTACTCCAAAAAAGGAAAAAAAAAATGGCTTCTCTGAATAAAGTAAAATCAGAAGTCAACAATACAATATATTTAAAGGACGCAACGGGTGGGCGTCGTATCAGGTTCAAGAAAATAAAAAATCCCGATATCTCAAAAAGCTTCGAATTTGCTTACAAGGGCTGCGTCGGATGTGATCTCAATAAGTCCTATAGGAAAACTTCAGAGGACGCAATGAAGTGCGGAAACAAAAAACGCAAACATTCGATATGTAAAGTGACGCAAGACGATCTAATTTACATTGTATTGTGTATTGGGGTTGAAAGGAGTCGATTCTACATTCATGTCTATCGAAACAAGATCTGTCTTCAGTCAGATGAATGCGCCGAACATTTAAGTGACATTCCTGTAACGATTACGTCACATTTAATGTAATTTACGTGATCGTTAATACCGGATGAGTGTTACGCATGTCTGTGTCAAATTCATTCTAATTTAATATTACAAAAAAAGATTTCCTTATTGGTCTGGGTGTATGGAGATAAATGTGATGTACACATATAAGTAATGCGACAAGTGACATAAACAAGACAGGATAAAGACGGCAAAATAATATAAAACAATTCTTCCCTCTCAGTTTATATACAGTAGGTACCTATTTGCTGTTCTCGTAAACGTCTGTACGCTCCATAAAACCAGCCACTTACAATTCTTCTCAAAACCTACGCGGGGGATTGCACGGAAATTCCAATTACCGAGTTGATTACCTTTGTTTCCACTTTAGGTTTAGTGGTGTGCCGATGCACTCGCCACACTTTAGTGAACATGGCGCCGTATGCCATGGAGAAGCCGGTGGCGAGCAGCCAGGCGCGCGCGGCGCACAGCCCGGAGAAGTGCTGCGGCATCACCCAGCGCCCGTCCACGCCCAGCGCGATGGCGGCGCTGAGGCAGATGCAGCAGCCGCAGAGCATCACCGTGTTACACGCCGGGTGCGACCACTGTATCACCCTGAACATAAAAATCACAGTGTAGGTCCTGCACTCCTGTAGCATACTTAAACAGAACAAAAATTACGACCCAATGTACCAACTTTAACGGCTGCAGCATTGGTTTCACGTAATAAACCCAAAACAAAGTAAGCGCACAACGGATACTGAATATCGACTTTGACGTTAAAACAGTATGATATTCTCGTTCCTTTTCCTTGTGTCATTTTATACTCTTGTGAAATCTTGTTCTATTTTCATTTCCATCAAAGAGCACTGGAATAATTCCGAAAGGAATAAAATATAAGCAAAAATAAAATAAAGATGGCGGTCCTCAACACTATCGGAGTTCCCCTTTGACTGTTCACTGCGTCAGATCATTTACATTCATCTCATCGCAAATTGCTCGTTTGGCATATAAAATTCCGCCGCCGGGATAAAACAACGACCGGCGAGCGACGCAGCGAGAAGCGCGGTTTTCTTTTAGCTACACTTGTTTTCGATAAACATAAGCTAAGATTTTCTAGCTATGAATGCACAAAATTGCCGGTAGGTAAAATTTTGTGGGTTCTAAGTTAACTTTGGTCATGATATGGGAAGTAAATAGTATGCATCAAAATAACAACTGACAATAAACACTGCAATCACGACAGTATTACTACTGTTTGTGTTTTAAAAATCAAGCTACGATCATTTCAGTTGGACACGTTCCGAGCATTAAGTAAATTAAGTGGATTGTTAACAAGACCCTTGTCAATATCATGCACTACCCGATTTCAGCAGCAACTTGAGGGTGGGGGCTGACGTTGACAAAGGCTCCTTAAACAAGATATATAGGGTTTCTTACCTCCGGTGTCTGTGCAAGATGTTGAAGACAATTAGTGCAATGGCGGCCAGGATCCCAGCGATGCAGAGTGCGGTCATGCACGCAAAAAGCGGCAGCGAGACCGTCCGTAACTCGTTAACGACCACCGTACGGTCGGGGGGCACCTTCCCACCTGCCCAAATCGAAACCCATTTCATGCTTCAGTAAAACGTGTGTGACGCTCGTAAAACACACATAAAACTATTAGCTATATACAGGAAACGAAAGAAACTGTTCCTACACGATTTAATCGTATTTTTCTTTTACTGGTCGTTTTACTCTCGTTCTGCTGACGAAAGAATTTTTGCGCTTTGACTTTACGATACCAGTAACTCGGCTGTTAGCTGTTATAAGTACTGAGAACCACCCAGTCCCAGTGCCTTGAGGCAATATTCCTTTAAAAGAATTAATTACAATTTCCTTTTTTTTTGCTTTGTAGTTTTGTGTGCGGTTTTTCCGCTGAAATGTTTCATTTTATGTGCCTGTATTTTATGTTAAATTGTTGTAAAGGTTTTATATGACACTAACAAAAAATGTTCGTTTCGAGATACGGATACGTACAGTTTTGGCAATAAACGTGACAGCGTGTGTATTAAACTGCAAATTTATGTTTTTCTAGATAGTTTTTTGGACACGTTCAGTTTAAAATATGGATCTTTCTTTAAAAGCAGAAACTTAGCTGTTAACGTTCATAAATAAAGCTAAAAGTTTTACACAGAAAGTTAAGAAACATCTGGCTGACCGTAATCTGTTTCTGTTCCATAATGTTTATTTCTTCGTTAAAATGTTTTATAATAGTACAGATGTAAGAACGTTACCGACCGTATTAATAAGAGGTGTAATACCTGATAACAAACATCGTTTTGTTAAGCTACTCTGTTATACGTACCGACCCACCGCTCCCGTTCGAGCCACGTCAAATTGTCCGCCTGCGTGTCATAGTAGCCGAGCTTCACGTAGTGGTTGTCAGTCAGCTGCTCGATCTGAGTCAACGCTATGCGGTCACCTTGCGACGAGAACGCCACCAGACCCTACAGGAATGAACACAATATAAATCAAACCAATTTGCATGTTTTTCACGGTCGGTTTAGGAGCTAAAGAGTCGCAGAGCCGCAGTTGAAGTCAAGTACTTATATTTCATTTTAGAGACTTTTTTCTCTTTAGAAATTGACGTTGTCTGAGCTCTCAATGAGTAAGTTATTCTTATCAGTCTATGACTGAGCATAGGTAATCTGCAATCGTACGCCATTTAACTTGATCCTCGCCTGCTCGTGCTCTCTTCAACTAGTACTTACCACCCTTGGAAGGTCGTCGCTTCATACAGAATTTTAAATCGACTAAGGAGGAAATTATTTAAAATTCATCATCTGAAAACACTGTTTTATAACGACACTTATACTGTCACTTACGGGTTATCTTGTTATCTTTCCAGTCATCCCGCGACCATGGCTTTTGCAACAGCGTTGAAATATCGGGAACTCACAATAATGGATTATCACGGAAGATATCCCGTAAGTGACAGTATAAGTGTCATCATCTGAAATAATCTGAATATACAAAAATCACGTGTCACTATGTTCGTACACGCCAATCTCAGAAACCGCCCAACCGTTTTCATGTGAAATTTTGTGAATGTGTGTGATTGGTTCCAGCTTAAAAGGTTTGGACCCGATAGGTGGCGCCGTGCTAAGCAAGCTAAGTGCTCATTTAGCGTGTGCGTTGTCATCTGCCATATGTTCGTATTTGCGCGTGTGACGTCGCGTGCACCGCCGCGTTCACCGCGGCGATGTCATCTACGGGCAACGCTGCATCTCAAGCAAACGCGCGTAAAAACGCTTCCCCGTAAACGCTCTCATACATCGCCATATGATTGAATATAAAGCGGGCCGCGCCGCACACCGCACCGCCCGACGCGCCGCGTATCCGTAAATGGGCACTAAGGGGTGGCCCGCTAGTTAAACATAAATGAACGACTCTTCGTCTGTCTATCTGGAGATTCGTTTCTATCACGAATAACTTATCCGATTTTTGAAATTTATTACGTGCTCTTGGGATATTTTTAGTAGGTATCTAGGCCACATAAGCAAAATCAAATGCATTACTAGTGTAGTCATAAATCCAATGTGAACAATTCGGCTTTAGTGATGAATCGATGATAAATATCTGAGTTATAGCTTTTATATCCCGTTTCTGCGATGAAATTACTTTTAGTATGGGAAAATGTCACTGAGTTGAGGCATTACAGTGAAAAATGTATTGAGTAAAGTTTTCCTGATATTACTTACTATTATAAATGTGAAAATGTGTGTGTGTGTGATGTGTTTATATTATGTATCTGTTATGAATTATGTGTGTGTTTTGTGTGGTCACAAGCGCGACTGATGATAATGAGGTCCTGGGTTCGATTCCCAGGTCGGGCAAAGTGTTATTGGATTTTTCCATCAGGTATTTCTCAGTAGCAGCCACGGAGTCTGGACATGCGCCCGGTTAATGGCAATAGGCTCGCCCCCTATTACATGGGACTTAAAGATAACTGGCGAAATGTGGGTGTACTATTATAAACACCTCTGCCTAACCCTTCGGGGATTACAGGCGTGATGTTATGTTATGTGTTATAAATGTGAAAGATTGTGAGGATGGATGACTGGATGTTTGTTCCTCTTTCACGCAAAAACTACTGAATGGATTTGGATGAAAGGCACAGAGATAATCTGGGTTTACATACAGGATGCTTTTACCACAGTAGTATGAGTCCGTGGGTCAGTGACCGAACCTGTAACTGTTGAGTTTAGTAAATCTGGGAATTTGTTTCGTCGCGTTCATGTTACTCAAGTTGCGATACTGTCAACATTTTTTTATTATTATTTATTTTGAAGTTTGAAACTTTTTTTTTGGGAAAACCGTTTGGAGTTTAATAACTATACCGGAAATAACTTTTTTGTTTTCTATTATTCTATTAAATGTTTCGAAAATAACTTCGAGTTCCGTGTCCATTGAAAACGAGGCTTAATTGTCACAAAGGCGAAGTAATTTCATTTGTTTTTGTTTCCACAACATGAAAATATCTAATAATAGAATTTTTCCAATGGTTTTGCAATTTTCATAAATATAACGGCCGCCCTCGATGTCTTTATTTTTTACTTACGTTATTATGGGGGTGAATGGTTGCTGTTTATTAAATAAAGGGTGTAAATAGACCCTTAACGAAACCGAAAGGCACTTGTTCTCCCCATCATCGCGATGATTTTTTTGTTCTAGACCATACCTGGGAACCTTCTAGTTACGGAGTTACTGGGGGTCAAAGTTCCAACTTTTTCACAAGTTTTTTTTTAAATACACGTTTTTAATGTGAGATTTTTACTTTAAACACCTCCACGACACCCGTACTATTCAATCCATCCATCAGCATAATGTTTTGAGTGCGTTACATAGAGTCCTACCGTAAAACGTGATTTTTCACCCGAAAAAAAAAAGTTGTTTCCCAGCAATAATTTTTGCGTAAAGTTACTTATGTAGTTTGATGTATATAATGCTTGGTTAACGGCTTCGTGAAGGGTCCGTTTACACCTTGTATGTTTGCAGGTTATGGCTAATTAATGCACACTACAGCGAAGCAAAAACGAGCGGCTATCATCTGATCATCACTATGAATATTTATTAAATACATTAAAATAAATAGGTAACTTGTAAGTTGTTCATTTAATAGACGATAAATATTGAATGATTTTTTGTACTACAACTCCATTCAACCATTCAATATTTTACTTATACTGTAATTTCAGACGAGAATATTTTCTAGTTTCATACTTTTTAGAGAGTTCTTTTTCAGTAGTTGGGTTTTAGTTTTTGCACTAATTTAGTAAGTAGTTCTGGTTTGTATTCGTAAATCTCTGACCGCTATCTATGAACATTCAGCAATATTTCTCTTGACCCGAAGGCTACACGAGTAAAGCTGAGAGCAAAAACTAGTCATAAATAAATTTTATAGCTTTAATTGCAGCCGTTTCATGCTATTGATGTTGCCGCAAGAAATGTTAGTTTTATTTTCAGACTAGCGTTTGTCCGCGGCTAAGCTCGCGTGGAGATCGGTGATTGTCGGATGAAAAGTATCCCATCTGTTAGTCCAGGTTATAAACAATCAGTGTGTCATCCAAATCCGTTCAGTAGTTTTGGCGTGAAAGAGTAACAAACGCTCATCCATCCATCTATCGTCACAAACTGTCTTATTTAATATAATAGTAAGAAAGATGTGATTGTAGCTCGCCGTTGTGATAAAATAAGCGCAGGCTAACATAAGCAGCCTATGCGTGGTGGAAGGGACACCGACGCGAAACGGTTACTGCGTATTGAGAACATCATTAATTCATCATTCCCACACAGAAATTTTTCATCGGTTATTAAATAAAAATCTGCTGTTTCCTACAAAAGTGCCATACCTACAAGGTCAAAATGTATGGAACACCAGTTTTTTTTTTAAACCGTTGAAAATTTTCCAAATTTTCCAATTTTCCTATGTAGCCCACCTACACAGATCACAGACTGATGTACTGAATACGTGGTAACCGTTTTCGCGTCGGTGTCCCATCCACCCAGTATAATTCCCACTGTTGGGATACAGGCCTCCTCTCTGGGAGATGAACTGACTCATAATCCACGACTCAGGGTCACACTAAAAATTCTCTCGGTCGGTGTTTTTGGAAAAGGGACAGATTTAAAAATCTACGGAATATTATTCTTACACAGAGACGTATCTCTGTTATTTCAAAACATTATTTCTACGAAATGATATAACATGAATTATTTGCTTTGCTTGTTAGTTTTTCATATTAAAAACGTTGAAAGTTTTTCATATTATTTTCCTCTAGGGCTCAGACTGGGAAAAAACTTCTAAACCACAAAAACTGTCATTTTTGTTTAATATGTAATTTCAACGTTTACATTATGTAGAACACATTATCACAGCTAGCTAGCTCTGTAACCAAGTGTTTTGTACCAACACACAACAAAGTAGTTTACTTGTTATAGCAGATTGCTCTTCCATATTATATTACCCTTATGCCAGGGAAGCTTTGTTGAGATTCTATACTGCATACTAATAAAATTTTCGATTTAAGTGAATATATTATGGAGCATCAATCTCGTGATTTATATCGACTTAACAAGCGATACGGTACTTAAGATATAGTGCAGTAGATAGAGCAATACTTACCGATACGCCGAGGAATGAAGTGGAGTTTATTGCCTCGTAAATGTCATCGGCAATCTTCTTGTTCGTGTATGTGAAGTTCTTCAAACTAAGCCCGCTTTTCTCCAGTTTCTCCATAGTTTTGTTGAAAGCTGAGGAAATATAAATAGGTTAATCTCTTCATCCAAGGATGTGAGGTTTATGTATTGTCCGTGTACTTAAGTGTCGACCTTCTGTGTGTAACTGTGCGGGGAGATACCGCGCATAAATTTGAAATTATCTCAAAGAGTCTCGGTGACAGTTGTGTGAATAGTGGCTTTGACTTAGTTTTACAAAGCTTGGGACCACACTTTGTGGTTTAGGAGGCGCGTTTCGTGTTCGCGTGCAGTATTTTAGACAACTTGCATTGTCGTTGTCGCTTAGGCAATGTTTTCAAGCTACACCAGGCATTGCTACGATCTACGTAGCACCGTAGCACGTAGCTCGTAGGCGCGTGCCTACGCGAGCGTTCCCGCTGATATTTTTAGGCAGAAACATCTGCGCGTTTTTATTGCTCGTAGTGTTTAAACTGCCAAATATCTTTTTCTTTTCCATTTCATTCCGTGATCGCGCATTTTGATCACAGTGCGTCTCTCTATTTTTGTTACCCCGAGAGCATTTTTAATAAAACCGTTCAAACTGTCGTTTTATAACAGAAAAAAACAGAATGCTAAATTACTTTTCAGACCAAAATACATGCCTTATCATATCTAATTTCAACTGTCTATACATAATATGGTCAAAGAAAATGATTGTTATTTTTTTGGCATGGTAAGTAATAAAGTAAATTGTTTCCGGGCAGACATATGAAATATTTTTGGATCCGTATTAGTGTACATCCCATCCTTTTCAAAAGGGCCTTTGTTCACGGTCGTGATTTTGATTCACGGAACAGAAGATGAAAAAAAACGAAACCGTTCAAGTGTAGGATACCGCGAGTAGGTAAATTAATATGGACCGGGAAAATGTTCAAAGAACCAAATTGTAGCGAAAGATAAATGTGAGCTGAAATTGGGTGTCTTGTTCTTTAGGAAAGACGTTTTATTTATTTTTAGACTAGCGGTAGTTGTTTACCTAGTTTTTCTCCAAATCTCGCAGTGTACGACCTGCTTTCGACTTATTTAGTTGGATTTTTGTACACGTATTCAGTTCTGACGATAATATATTACCTAGCTTGTCGCGACAAGGTGAGAAATAATAGTTATTTCTTTTCATTTTAAGCTCACGACAAGTTTATACTTCTGTAAAGTACGTAAGTATATTTTACATATTCCAAAGCGTTAGTATCAAAACGTTACATAATTTAAAACGTTTAAATTATTTAAAACGTTAAAAATAACGAACGTTTCAAAATATCCCCTCTCTTTAAGTAAACCCTTGTTACTTTATTTTACAGCTATCTTACCCTGCGTACCTATGCAAAGAAAGCTTGTACAGAGCTGTCAATTGTTATGGTGGTGCTCACCGCGTGGCTCCACGTACCTATCTTGTGTTGGCACGTAATGTGCTACGTGACGTGTGGCGCCACCTATTGTGCTACGCGAGCACTACACTTGTTAAATTTTATTACCCATATTAGGGCTGTCTCATTGTACATTCTTTACTGTGAACATACCTATCTACGTATATGAAATTCGTTGATAACATTGGATTATGTGGTACTTACTAAAGGGTGTAACAAGACCTTTAACGAAACCGAAAGGCACTTGTTCTCCCCATCATTGCGATATTTTTTTTGTTCTAGACCACAAAGTCAAAGTTCCAACACAAGATTTTTTTAAATATACGTTTTTAATGTAAGATTATTACTTTAAACACCTCCATGACCCACGTACTATTCAATCCACCCATCAGCACTATGTTTTGAGTGCGTTGCATTGAGTCTTACCGTAAAACGTGATTTTTCACCCCCAAAAAAAAGTCGTTTCCCAGCAAAATTTTTGCTAAAAGTTACTTAGTTTGATGTACATAATGTTTGGTTGATGGCTTCGTGAAGGGTCCGTTTACCCCCTAAATATCGGACGTGGACGGCGAAAAGGTTTGTATTAGGTAGTTTACTGTAGTTCCTGCCTTCGTCGTGAATATGTCGAATTCTTTGATTGTCGAAACAATACAAGATTGTTGTTACACTAGAAATAGATTACCGAAGCATCATGTTATCTTTAAGAACGTAGTTCATTTTCATCTAAGTTCAAATAAAAATCGTTAGTCGAGGTACCGAAATAAATATCATTACAATATTGATGGGTCAGCCGCTACGTTATTAAGTAATTAAGCCGCTTTCAATTTCATTATTCATCAAATTGAGCGATTCTACTTTATTTTGGGAGATTATTTTTATAGTTTTATTGCGTGATCGCGATTAATAGAAAATTTAAATCAGCGATGGGGCACTTAATTGTGTTTTTATTCATGCGGTATTTTTCGCATAATTTCGTAGTTCCTAACTGTTACAACGTACCTACAACGTAACTACAAACTACAGAAAGAGACAGAACAATCTAAAAAAAGGAATACACATAAACAATCAACAATATTTATAAGCATCAAGCAAAACAGAGACACAAAACTAAGCCAAAGTTTTTCAGATAACTTATTTGTACATAAAAAGGGAGTACGTACCGAGGGCAACAGCCCAAACTGCGTCGTAGGCCAGGGGTGCCTCTTGATAGCCCTCCGGATATCTCTCGCCGTCGATGTCGTAGCCAGCTTCTCGCAAAGCCTCGTTCAGTCGCGATCTGTTTAGATAAAACATTGTTTTTGTTGTACCAAATCGGACGGCCTACTTCTAAAGGAATTTGAAGCAAGGATTCCGGATCTTTCTTTGATTACGTAGTATTTTTTTCCACGTTATCATTAGTTTTTTGGCGTGTTACTAAATGGACTACGAAAACATGTTTCTTTGTAAAAATCGAGCTTCATTTCTTTGTCGACGTCATTTGTTTTTAAATTAACACGAAGCTATTCGACATGACGTGCCAAAATGGCGGCAAAACAACTGACAGTTTCGAACGTCATTGGAACAGCACAAAAATGCATTTGAATAACGTGTCGTGTTCCATTGACCTAAAATAGCTTAGGAATTCTAAGAATTTGTTGTAGGTACTTTACGTTCCAAGTCACGGTAAGTTATGACAAAGCAAATAATTGTAGCTGTGCCGTGAGTTGAATGAAATGCGCTTCAACTTGTTCAAAAAGATTTGGTTCTATTGAACACGCAAAAATGTTTCCACTCCATAAACCAGCCTGCTTTATATTATTTGGACGTAGCTAGAAAGGTTTTTACATCAATATTAATGCTATGTAAATAAGTAGATGATACATTTTGTATTTGTACTAATGGTTGAGTTCATGTTTCATAATAAGGGAAATAAATAACGTTGTTCAGGTCTCCAAGGTCGTGAGAATATGTGTAGTTTTCTAAGATATTACAGAGGAGCTCGTGACTACATAATAACAGCCGCTCGGGGTCGATCTTAAGGTTAAGCCGCGCTTGCCTAGGTTGATCCGTGGATGGTTGACCGCCCATTACATACCCGCTAACGATAAGTAAGCTACCGATAAGCCGTTGATCCCGGCTGTCATATGTAGATCTTTGACAGTCGTTACACGTAGTCAATGGCCCGAAAGTCTGACAACCAGTCTTACCAAGGGGTATCGCAATACCCAGTACTAACTGGGTTGTGAAGGTCAGATAGGCAGTCGCTCCATGTAAAATACTGGTATTTAGCCGCATCCGGTTAGACTAGAAGCCGACCCCAACATAGTTGGGAAAAGGCTAGTAGGCAGATGATGACTAAGATATTACAGTTACATTGACGTAGTATACGTAAATGTATGTACATATTTCGTTCCCTTAGCAACTACGATGAAAAGCTTATTGCTGTGGAACCTCCGGAGAGCCCACCAGTACCTAGCTTTGTTTAGAAGACGTACGGAGGCGCTTTCTTTTACTTTTTCTAAGAAATGTGCAGCAAAGGATATGAGAGGATTGGGACCGCTGCAACTATGAAATATTAAGTGCTGCAAATGAATGCTGTAACAGCATTTCGCAAAATCCCTGAGGAATACAACGTTCCACATTATTTTGCGTTCCAAGCCATTAATTCTTACCACACAGGAAAGCCTACGTAAGAGGATTTAGTGGGGAATTCCAACCGGATTATTCTTATCCTAGAGCAGCGACCCCGAGCTTAAAGCTCTTAGCCAAACAGAAACTGATAATACTGTAAATAGGTTGCGTGTTGTGCGAGTGTTTCAACGAAATTTTTGATCAAAATGTTTATTTTTAACTCTTTAACATTATATCGTAAGTTCTATAACGTGTTTTTTTATATCTCATAACTCTAGGATTTTATTCTATAAGTAAAAATAATACAAAATGTTCTAGAATAAGCAGTCCAAAAATGCATAGTTTCGAAGATATCATCAATCATTATTAATTTGGTTCAGTTCAAGTTTCATTGATAAATATGAGTAATTAATTTTCATTCACACCAATCATTCATATTTAAAGCTTTGTTTAACATTAATAATCGTGACTTTGTCGAATTACCTATACGAAAAAAAAAAAAAAATGCCAGTTGATTTTTTGATATGGTCTCATTCATACCCTAGAGTTATGGGATTTAAACACTTTGTATAAAATTCAGAGTATAATAGAGGTAATGCGACAGAAATGACAACTTCTACTTGATAGTTTAGTAGCTACGTTTTGTAAAAAAGAATTGTACTCGGCACACCAGGTACCTCATTACGTGTAACGGTCGTCTTTCACGCCGACTGGTATTAGAAGTCTTTTCTATTCCATCACAAAGAATTCCCACGAAGGTACGAGAACAACGTAGTACAGCCTCCACACTTTATATTTTTTCCACCATTTCGCGCAATTGCTATGCTAATGTTCACTGAAGCATATTTTATTATCTTTGAGTAATACAAAAGATATCCCAGAAACAGTAAAGTTACGCAGATATAACAATAAAGTCGGGACGCGATTTCGCGATTCGCGATATCGTACATCTCTAGGCATTTTCAACTTGAAGTGTTGCCGCGACGACGAAAGAATGGAATATTATGTTTAACCGCATAAAACTTTTATTTGGATTGCATCGCGCAGACGTGTCTCTGCCTATATTTGCCAGTTCAAAGGAATTATAGTCACGCACATGACGGCTGAACGTCTACAAAAATAACAAGATTGCCGGAATATTTTGTGTAAAAATGGATTTGTTTTTCTTTCTTTTAAGGATATTCTGACTGGTTGAATAAATAAATTGAATATTTTATTTATGCTGTCGTAGCAATATTTCAAGACCTATTTTTGTGATGATCTACGATCTACTTAATAGGAACATAACTTACCGAAAATCTTCTGACGTCATCCCCGAGATGGTGGTCTGGTTGGAGTTCTGGTTCCACATGAGGGCCTCCGTGGTCAAGTGACCCTCAGCTGCCTCCCGCATCTGTTCTGGAGTGCAGTCAATGCCTTCTTTCTCCAAGTTAGTCTCGAACCAGTTGTCTTCGTACCAACCTGCCAAAATATATTTACGTTATCATTTCCCATTTGTTACCGACTCCAGAATGGTTAATGGTGTATTATTAAACAGAGAATATAAACGCTTAACAAGAATTTGTGTGGTAAACTACAACTAAAAAACCCGACTGCTGTAAATTAAGCTCTAATTGTTGGTGAAGTCGGTTAAAATGGGTACCTACGCTATATATAAAATGGTAATGGGTAGCCTATGTTACCCGGGCCATAATAACGAATCGATTGACACCTGATTCATCAAAATAGGATGAATGGTTTAGGCGCTACGGATGAACGTACGTTAATACAAACAAACATACATACACAGACTGCTAAAATCATAACCCTTCCTTTTGGTTTCGCCGTAGTCGGGTAAAAAAATAACAATGACATCAACGATTTGTTACTCAGTAATAAGGTAAGCTAGTACATACATAAGAAGCGCTAATATAAAAAATAAACCTAATAGCCGAAAGAACAATGAAGCTATTTTTATTTAATTTTTAAAGATTTCATGGTGTAAACTTCGTCCATTAGAACGTAGTCACAATTCTTAGGTATAGTCGCATTGGGAAAATTAATTAATTTATGTAATTACTTAGAGCGCAAAAAGCTTTCTTAATCCAACAGAAATCATTACTTAAGTTCGTTCATTTAATTAAGTAAGGTTCGGTAGATGAAACGTATCAATTGGCATTATTTGTAACGCACACATTGAATGGGTATGTTTGTCCTTACGTATTGTAGGCACATTCTGTAACTTCACCGAGTACCACAGACGAACTGTCGGCCTTTTCACTGAGTTGACCTTTATGATCCTCACGGAACGATAAGCAATCGAGTCACTGTTTTTTTTTCAATACTTTTCGCCCCGAAGCTGGCACGAAAACTTCACAAAAATACGGAAATGCTGAAGAAACTTCCTGTGAAGTTTCTTCAGCATTTCCGTATTTTTGGTGGTTTTATTCTGGTGATCAAAAAACGACGTTTTTTTGGAAGATGAGAGAAAAAAATTGAGGCAGAAATCAATAAAAATAAATGAAATTGAAGTGTCTGTGGTAATTTCAAAATAACAGCTTTTACTGAATACATTAGCGTCAAACCCATATGAAAGTATGTACGGTACTGATAACATTTTTTTTTTGTCGGTCTGCCTGTCTGTCTGTTTGTTGCGGCTAATCTCCGAAACGGCTGGACCGATTTTGATGGGACTTTTACTGGCAGATCGCTGATGTTATAAGGAAGGAGCAACTTAGGCTATTATAAATATTTTAGAAAAATGATTAGGGTTCTGGGCAAAAAATAAAACCCTTGAAAATGTTTACAAAATCCGATTCATACTCGGAAGTCATATTTTTATAATAATTTCACGCGGACGAAGGTCGCGGGGCACAGCTAGTAGTAGCACAAATAAGTTCCTACCTCAACGTAAAAGTATAAACTGGCATATCATGCTGAAATGCAATTTTACATAAAGCTTGTATTTATTACCGTAACCCTAAGTGTGAAAACATGAATGACCAAATTATCATAATGCCAATTATTTATTCAAGAATAAGCGGGAAATTATTTCCCTTTATTTTGCGTTTACGGGGAGGTTCACCCTCGACCATTATTTATCCCCTTTCTTTATCCATTTCCTTTGTCCTGTTTGTTGGTACAACCTGATGCGAACAAATGTGTGTTTGCTGTGTCATCTCCACTTTGCTTCAAGCGATGTATTTTCATGAAAGTCGAGATAAATGTTTTTGAGTGGCAATATAACTTTTTCATACTTTTTCTAAGATTTCAAATTGCGTCATAAAGGAGTCTGGGCGGTTCTAAATTTTGTACTTGCTCAAAGTTTTGACCCGACGGCGGTTTTATTTGTTTGTGACAAATAAGGTTTTTAACAACAATTTTTTTGTCGTTTTTCTTCTGCGACTGGGTTTATGAGTGTTCTTTTTTATCTCAATAGAAGTTTAAATTCACGATTTATTTTATCTGTGGTTTTGTAAAACATATCTACTCTGTTTTTTTAGTGTCTACGTTTAAAACTAAAGACGTTCACGACTTACTTACCTATATACAATCGGAATTCCTATTTAACATAAATTGAATTAAAATTTCCTGAATACCTATCGCTGAAATTCAAACATCGGGAACGTACAACAAACATGGTAAACATCCCGATTTCAGTGTTAATGATAATGTCCATGATGTTCCGTATTTTTGTGATAGTGACCATGTCACTTTAAAAACTTATAATGAATGTACGTTATTTTCAAATTAAATTAAATGTTCGAACTTTTTACGTTTAATTTTACAAAAAAAAAGTCCAGAGATTTATGACGGGAAATATGTTCATCATAAAAAATTTGCAAGCATGAAACTCACATCTCCCTCAAGCTGGGGAACGTGTCGATTATTTTTATATGAAGTGATCTCTTAGTGGGCTATTTTATGGTGTAATAAACTTTTATTACGGAAGAGAAAAGATTCTCGGAGCCTATATTAAGGCCAACCGGACGTTGATAACCTGCCGAACTTGGCCTGGCCTGACGTACCTTTGGCAGGACGCCAATAGGCCAGCCGCACAAGTGTGTACACTTATCTACCGAGCCTCGAGACTCCCCACCTTGAACTAATTTGGACCACTGTTCACGGTGACTGTACATAAATATGCTGACTTGATACCGAGCTGAATTATAATACCGAGGCACGCCCTACTCATTATTGTGAGTACAGCGCTGCCAATGTAGGCGTGAATATACCTCATTATAATAAATCAATGTGGGCTCAGGAGAGGAATGTAAACGTACCTAAATTGGATACATTAATGAGAATTGATTCAAAAGACAATCAGCATCCCAAACAAGCGTCAGGGCGCGGTGGTGCTGCGGCAGTCGGCGGCGCTGTGTGCTCGGAGTCATGAATATACAAGGGGTTTATTGCGAGTCTGTTTACATTATTACGATTTTAGACTAAATGTTTAAACCAGGTCAAAACAAAACATTGTACTGTGCTGCCAGCCTCGTGCTAACCTCCTGTCGTCCCTCAGGACAAGGGCCGTTGTGAATAATTAAAATAAAACACATAAATTGACCAGAAACTGCCTTACCGGGGAACGAACTTGGGAAGCTGTTAAACAAACTTTTATATCGAGTTGACATATTACAACGACTGCGCTCGCCGAATTTTCGGCTTTACAGGTCCAGGAGCACTTTTAGATTTTTATTTAAAAAATTGCTGTTGTTGCAAATTCTACGAGACTGAA
Organism: Noctua pronuba; assembly: GCA_905220335.1. Lineage (NCBI taxonomy): Eukaryota > Metazoa > Arthropoda > Insecta > Lepidoptera > Noctuidae > Noctua > Noctua pronuba. The sequence continues at coordinate 7,383,311 of LR999894.1, forward strand.
CTTTATTTCGGAACTTTACGCTTTGTAATTCTACGACCCATATTTAAAAGCAATGGTCAAAGTTCTACGAGGTGGATACGACAGCTTAGTTTATTTTGAAGTAGTGTGCTCTGCAAACTGTATACAGTACCTAATACCTAACTGCTACGTACTGTTTTTGTTATATTAGTATGTAAACGAGTACATACTCATTAAAACGGGCTTATTAACATATGTATTTCGGAAAAACATTGCCTAATTTATTATCCATTGTAATTGTAATTGCTTTCTCGTTTCTCTTTGCGCGGCTATGTTTTTTTATCGTTAACCTAAACGAAAATTACATTTACCCAAAAATTAAATGCCCTGGGGTCATGTTATTTACTAGTATCATTAACTGGGCACTGACCTACGTGCTGTGTTCACACAAACCTGCCGTTTTAAACTACCTTCGAAGAGGGAGTCATTCCTTAAAAATATCCATTTTCTTATTTTATTAGACTCCCGAGCGTCGTTAACGCCGCTCCTCCTCTGTTCTTCACTTTATCTAAGATTTTTTCTCACTTCCATTATGTCGCAGGCTGTGGTTTATCCCCAGAGGATTCATCCGGGAAATTCATTAATAAATATCTTAGTTAGACACAAGGAGTCATTTATAAAATCGAAAGAGTAACAACGCAAGTGAAAAGCCACCTGACTTAGTAGCAAGAATCCGTAGAAAAAAATGCTATTTTATATAAAGAAACCGAATATAAGCAACATAATCTCAGAATACTTTCAAAAACATATTATGCCTCTAAGGTAATATAATTATTATATCAGTAACCATGTAGAACAAGATGAGCCTCCTCAGATACAGAGCAATTATTTACCCAGACGTAGCTCGAGGTGTTATTTTTAAACGGGCTTAATATTATTACAAAAAATTGTATAGCAACATTTTCGTTATTACGTTTTTGGTAAAGCGTCATATTTCATTTTATTCTTCTTCATAAACAACGTCTAAATGAGTTGTATCCGCGACCTCGTGAGTCGTGAGCCACGACAACGAACGTTGCCAGTCTCATATTATTCCTTCCATAATATTGCTCGCAATTTATAACGCTTATGACTTACGCGGCCATTGCTCGTTTTAATGACGTGCTGTTTTATTTAAATTTTCATAATGTGGTATTTTCAGCATGTGTGGAATGACACCTAGCTAAATGAAGTCACTTGAGTAAAATGGCGGGAATCATGAAACTATTTTTTCAAATATTGCGGTCGACCGTTGTTGCCAAAAATGAAGCCGTTTTCTGGATCTGGGCTGAAGTGTGTTCGTCATTTATGTTTCTCCCAGACCACATAAAACCACGAATGTTAAACCCGATGCCAATAAAACACATTCCTACTAACTCCTGCGGTATGGCAGTCGTGACGGTTATGTCACCCGCTGAAACGGCCGGCGACTAAGTTTCATATTTCACTTTCAAAATTACTTTGGAACATAAAAGAAACAAAGTGAGAAAAGGTAAAATATATGATCGGAACAAAATATACGGTTACGTCGCACTTATTTTTCGCCAAATGCAAACGTGTTTTTTTGCGAAGGCCACCATAAGCCATTTCCGGGGACAAGAATTATGGCGGACCTGGATGGAGCCTCGAGCAATGTAGAAATCTAAAGAAACTCTTTAAGTTTTTCAGAATCAGTATTTTAAACAGAGTTGGAAAAATGTGTTTTGATAAATTGCAGTTCTTAGAGTCGAATATATTTTAGCTATGAAAGCGCGAGATACTTTATCGGTAAATTTTAAAAGAGCCATAAACTTTATCACCGTTCTAAACCGGGAACCTCCCCGTGTAGTATGGAGTTTAAATTTTAGTGGAAAGATAGACGTTTTGATTATCTGAAATATCTTTTTGACGATATTACGTCATCCGACTTAATAAGACCCTCATTTACCTCATAAACACCAAATGAGATAGCTTGAGGAGCAGGTTCATTCAAAACTGGTCTCTAACTTACTGAAGTGGATAGATTGGAGCTGCACTTGACATAACACCGTGCAAATATTGAGTGACGTTTGAACGCAGTCCCAACGTTCCCTCGCTCACAACACAACACAGTGACAACACAGCGACTAAACCTGCCTGTTTGTGGAGGCATTTTATGAAATTATAATAATGTCGAGCCGTGTTGGTGCTTCCATGAAAAAGGATGATCTTCCGCTTATGTGTCAGTGCCCGGAGACCGGGTTTTTCGGATAATGTTATTTACGGGTTTACCTCCAAATAACTGGAATCCCTTCAAGGGTTCAGCAAATTTTATAAAATTTTCATAACATTATTTCCTGTGTATACATTTTGCTCCTTTAGAATAATATCGAAGCTTTGTTTTTCTAAATTATTCTCCTAATGGACTGTTGAGCACATACAGCAACTCCCAACGGTTTTGAAAAAATCTAGCAATCCGCGTTTTAGTTTGTACCTGAGTACTAACACAATGTGTGCCAGGCTTTTGTTAAAAAAAAACACTTTTCAGAAACTGCTACGACTTACCAATAAAAAACCAGACGTAGGACTTCCCATACAGCCGATGTTTGTAGACCTCGCACAGCACGCGCCTGGCTGCGACGACGTAGAACAAGCCGACGATGACGCGCGCATCTTGCCGCCGCAGGTTCCGCACCGCATCGGCCGGGTCCGACAGGAACGACTGCCGCGTCACTATCTCGATACCCGCCTTCTTGCAGTGCGCCTCCAAGTCCTCCACCGTCTGTGAGATAAGCTAACTTTAATAACCAATAATAAAGTTGGCAGGATCAAAATGGAATGTTTACCAAGTTCCCAAATCCAAGCACTCTATCGACAGTTTTGGCATCACGTTTATTAATGTTTCAGTGGAACCACACGCGTCGCTGGGTTCCATTCGGCCTAAATTGAAAGCCAAAGTAAATAAATCACCAGTTCAAAAATCTCATGTACCATGATCGACTCGATAGCCTCATTCCAAAGGAAATTCAACTCGAACTGAATTTTCTTAACTCCTCAAATCCGGAGTACTAAAGTGGCTGCGGAATAAGTGTTTGTATGTAAATTGGATCGTTGAGGGTTTTTGCTCCGATCCGCGTCAATACGAACGAAAATGAAAAACCTTTATAATACAAATATTTGGGGCGTCAGTTGTTTTTATGTGCGTGAACTCTAGCAAAAAATATTTCTTCGCCGCGTTGAAAGCAAAACAGGAGCGCAAGAACGCTTCAAACCCACTTATGCAGAAAAAACCGGGGCCGCTCTAATTACATTGAAACCAGCGTGAAAGGCCTCGCTCCATTCATTGTGGGTAACTATACACTGTACACACCCTTCGTTATGCTCGCGTGCGCTATATAAATCGTGCTTTTACCTGACAAAAACGCCTACAGTCTCAATGCATAAATCTACGGCTACATCATAATATTTCATTTTCACATTCTCATAGAGAACGGAGTCGTTAAAGTTTCAGCTCTCCGTGAACTGAAAGAACTTAAAAAGATTTATCGTAAGGCGAAAGCTATGTATTTTATTAAATGTCCACCTCTTTCTCTTAAGGCGATATATTGAAAAAAATGTGGTTTTTCTATTTCATGTAACTAATTAAGTATGTGCAATAGGGATTTAACATTTTGGTATATGCTTTTTGACTCTTTGGTCTAGTATCGTGTAAATGGAATACACGATTCAGCGAATTTTCCTCGATACAAAAAAATTGCAAAGTTATATCTATTTTTTTACTTTTTTCGACATCGAGGCGTAACAGTTATGTATTATTCAATGGAATTTACTTTAAAACATAGAGAATTATCATATCAAAGTTTACTGAAAGTAGTTTGAAATTTAATTAATTTGTTTTGTTAAAAAGGAGTAAATTCGTTTTGGCACATACGTCGTTTTATTTCGAGCGCACGCACATTATAGCCATCTCTTGTTTTGCGTTTCAAAGGTAATTGCATCACTTTCACTCGCTTAGAAGATCAGTCGCCCGGTGGGCTTCACCGACGACGAACCTATGACACTTTTTTGCAGATCGGTGCTATCGGATTTTTGTGATTTTAATAATTGTTTATTTTTTGCAATCGTAAGCAATCGAGCGGTTAGTAAGTTTCCTATAATTGTTTATCTAATGAAAAAGGCTAAAATGTATTTATAATTCATTTTAGGCTAGAAATATGTAAACAATATATCGATAATACGTCAAGTAAGTTACTATGACAACGTGTGACAGACTAAGAGTACAAAAAGGAATGGAGTCGCATTTGAATTGCGAAAAAATGTGAGTTTAGTCGAAATAATTTTTTGATCTTTATTGAGGTATGGATTATTGTGTGTGATTTAATATAATAGTTTGTTTTAGTTTTGAATTTATTTTTCAACTAGATTAGAGTTTTTTTTTGCGATTTTTAAAATTCGTAGAACAAAAGTTTTCAAAAATAAATCTGAAAATATTGAAGTTCTGCAACAGGAAAACTATACCGAAAAAATCTACGAAACTGAATTAGATTTCAGTACTTTTTAATTAAAATATTTAAAAAAAATATGGTAATAAGGATTCAAAAATTAGCCTAGATACAGGGTTTTAAAATCGAGCATTGTTGGTCCTGAAGTCGGACTGACATGGTGGCGTTTTTGTACAGACACTTCAACACCTCGATGTTCCGGTTGTTGATTTGGCACCGTTGGAGAGACTGCAGTACAGTCCAAGTCTCAATCGAATCGAAGGCTTATTCGTAGTCCACGAACGCTAAACAGAGAGGCAGGTAATACTCTTCGGTCTTCTGTATAATCTGCCGTAAGGTATGTATGTGGTCTACATGCTAAAGCCTTTTTGGAATACGGCTTGTTTGGGAGGCTGAAAATTTTCAAATCTGCGCACGAGATGATTCGTGATGACTCTTGAAAACAACATGTAGACATGGCTTAAAAGTGAGATCGGTCTATAATTCTTCAGCTGGGCATTGTCGCCCTTCTTGAAGAAGAGTGCCACCACACCCCTGCACCATGCCTGTGGCGTTTTCTCCTCGAGTATAACGGAATCAAACAGCTTCTGAAGGGCCTTAAGTACCGGTTTTCCTCCCGCCTTCAGGAGTTCGGCCGTAATTCCGTCATCACCCGGTGCCTTGTTGTATTTAAGCTGTTTCAGAGCCATCCTAATCTCGAACAGGCTGACTTCCGGGATGTCTTCGGTCAATGTATGATGTGTATATTTTTTATGTCTTCTTTAGGTTTAACTTCGAGAAAGAGGTCAATCGTCGAATCCGATTCGGGAAGCTGCGCCGTATCTTCTTGACCAACTTATCGCAGTGTCTCAAGACGAAAGTCAATGATCAAAGTGTGTGGCCAGTGATTACACGATTATACGGGACCGAAACGTGTTCGCTCACAATGGGTCTCATCAGAAGGCTTAAGACGGTTCGCGGTTGCCACTCCAGAACTCTTTGGGTGACTACCCAAAGAGTTCTGGAGTGGCAACCGCGAACCGGAAGAAGTTACGTTGGAAGGCCTCTCTCTGGGTACACAGATGACCTAATGAAGGTTGCAGGGATCCGGTGTATACCGGATGTATGTTTGGATATTTTTTATTCAGTTATCAACGGCAAAAAAATAAATATTGGTAACAAGATTTGCAATTCTGGGAAAGGGACATACCAGGGGACCGTGTTTTGAGGTTCATTTATTCAAATATTACAATATTAAATGAATAAATAAGCTGTGGCGTGCCAAGAATACCTAATACTATATCGGTATTGATACAAAAAAAACTGAGAAATATTAAGATTTGTTCCGTAAAATTAGCTTGGGACAGCTATTTTCTATTTAGTGAAGAATTGCCCTTATAACAGTGAAAGAATCATTAAAATCGGTTTAGTAGTTTACGAAAAAATTGCGTACAAATATTACTCTACATACAAAAAGACGAGTTTTTTATAGTAGGTTAATAGTAATTATTTAAATAAAAAATATTTTTAGTACATGTACCACGTTTTTATTATAAGAACACAATTAGATGAAAATAAATAAACACTTGTTATATGCCTTCACTACCAAATTAATTTTTATTACATGGTGTACTAAATAAAAAAAATGTTGTCAATTAAATATTTGTATTATTTGTCTACTCCATACCTCCTGTGTGCTAATATTTCTAAAATTCCACGAAGCACGAACGGGATCGCACGAAGTGCGTACTCGGTATGTGATCATCAAAGTGAAGGGGCTAGGTCTCCAATTTCGATCATAAATATGTATATATAAAAAAATAATACCATTAATCTTCTATTTCCTACCTTTGCAATAAATTTAGCTACCTCATCATATACATAATATTTTACCAAAAAGCTTGGTCCCTCCATCATGATATCAAGATAGAGGGACCAAACTGATAGACTACTCCCTGGAATGTTCTACCTACTTGAATGTTATAATACCTTTATTCTACCTTAATATTATTGATTTTAGCTGCCCGAAAAAGATATCGTTTTAAAGATATCGATTACATAAGTTGGTCCCTCCAAATTGACGAATCAATTGTTTACTGTAACAGGGAAATGGGCGGTTTATTTTAGATTTTCGAAGGATAAATATTTAATACCTATTAACTACCTTCAAATCATGCAAAATTTCTTACGGTAAAGATTATTTTTTACGAGCCAAAAAAAATATAAGAAATAAGTAGGTACAACGGACAAATTTTAATCGTAGTAGCATTATAGCACCTTCATTAATGCTACTACGATTATTTTTTTAAATGATAAAATAAACCGCCACCTGTTGCACCAAACAATTGAATCGTCAATTTGGAGGGACCAACTAACATAATCGATATCTTTAAAACGATATATGTTTCGGGCAGCTAAAATCAATAATATTAAGGTAGAATGAAGGTATTCTAACACTAAGTAGGTAGAAAATTCCAGGGAGTAGTCTATTAGTTTGGTCTCTCCATCTTGATATCATGATGGAGGGACCAAGCATTTCGTTAAAATATTAAGTAAATGATGAGGTAGCAAAAATTATAGCAAAGGTAGGAAATAGTAGATTAATGGTATAATTTTATATATATATATATATATCTATTTATGATCGAAATTGGAGACGTGGTCCCTTCATCTTGACGATCACCTTGGTGTTCCCGATGCCACCGCGCCGTCGGCCGCGTACATTGCATTCGCCGCTCCCCGCGCGGGGGGTTAAGCCACGCCCATCGAGCTACGATTTATTTTCAACGTAGGACCTTAAGAGGAATTAAGGCTAAGTACCTCTTAAAAGGTGGACATTTCGTGAATTTTATTTAGATTAGGCCCGCGTTCTCGACGACATTACGTCTATATTAATCACGTCTCTGAATGTTCGTGCGTTTTATTAAGCTTTTCAAGTACTTTACACTTAATAATTGTAAGAAAGTTGTAGAGTTCTTACAGGCTCATCATATTTTTATACCGATATAAAATTCAGGGTGAGCATAAAAACAAAAAAGAGTAAGTAATCGTCAAATCTTTGTTACACATGGTGATAATATGAATTTTAACAACAATTTTATAATACCACATAATAACACGGCGCCGTTATATTAATATCTCATTTTTATAACACAAACAAAGGCTCGGAGACACGATAAACAGATAAATAAACACGCACGGAACAGAGAGTCACTCATAAATATTCTTAATATAAATATATCTGTTACAGAAAACACTTTCAGTCGACTTCACTTGGATTCGTTTATTCCTGCTACGGCCGCGCTGCCTGAATAAATACCGCTCCATCTATGAAAGTATCCGAGAAGATACGAGCCAGTCGGATTCAGTAAATACTAGTACTTGTACCTATCATATATTTTCACCCTTTGAATTTCATATTGTGGCTAAAATTGGCGCACAGCGAGATAGGTCGCAAGCGGATGTCGCATAGAGGTAAAAAATGTCCAGTTATGTCCATTTATCATGCAAGACGCATTGTAGTCCTGGCTCACTCGGGGGCGATTATTTTCCCTTTATAACCATTGTTACATTACACGTTCCGTGAAGGTTTAATACGTCCGGCAATCCTAAACGCCTCTTTACTACTATGGATTGTTAGGCCGTAACATGGGCTGTAACGTTTGATGTAGGAAAACGTTTTTAAAGTAGCTAGTAATAAGGTTTTAAATGGTCTATTTTCAGCTAAGTGCATGTAACATACTTATTTTATGTTATAATAATTTAAATAAAGTGTAATGTGACTGAGTACTTAGATCATATCTAGTCCTTGTCTAAGTGCAAATACTGTACGAGCTACGCTGTACATTGACCTTTGTGTAGTTTGTACGTCATACTTATCAATGCATATCGATATTGTTTAGGTTTGCATTTCTTTAACTTAGCCTGTTATCGTGTAATTATAATTCAGTAGCAATAAATCCATCAAGGGAATCACTCGTCTACTCATTTACATAACATAACATATTTTACAAGTCTACATAACAAGAATAACAAGTATTGACTTCCTGTCCGAAAAAAGTCGAAGTAAATATGTACTTAGGTACATTTCGATATCTTCTGGCTTGGATATAGTATTTCTGTGAGACTTCCTAAATATAAACTTCCCTCGTATTTTATTTCCTAACAATGTGCAGATATCCAATAGCAACTACTAATAACACTATCTGGAGTATTTTATAGCTAGCGCGACGTATCAAAAATATTTCCAATATTTCCTACCCTTGGCCCTCGTACATCGTTACAGCGAATACTGCCTTTCTTATTGCCGCAAGTTATATCGAATACTCCGTTTACTGGTTATCGATAGTTGGATCGTAGTACTTTGTCTCATATTCTTTGACTCTCAGCCGCAAAAATGCAGACCTTTGTGAAGATCTGAAAGTCGCCTCAGTGGTTCCCGATACGCGATGAAGTCGAAGTCGCTCCACTGGAGGTCAATCACGAGGATCGTTTGTCAATCGGCAACAAAGCGCTTAGCGTGTCATACTCCACTCGATGTCGATACGAACAACTGCCGATCGAACAATTTAAGTCACGCAAGCGGTGGATACAGCCGACACGATATGGTACCCCCACATAATCACCCGGCGCCATATCACTCCGTATTATCGGCGTGTTCACTGCTCCACAGGTTGAATTATCGAAAGCTAATGTAATGTAAAGATAACACATGTAGCAGACGAAGACGACTAGTTTGTAACAACAGTGAATAACGAATGTGTTTTCCCTTTGTGCCATCTATCTCGTTTTACAATACCCCAAGCATCGAAATCTATTATGGCAGTTGAAATGGTTCGAAATGGGAGAATAAATTTAAGTTTGCCCATAAAATGGAAACGTTTTATCAAGGGAGACATGGCTGCGGAGACGCAAACTCGGCCCGGTTCGTTGCGGCCACAATTACTTTTCTATTTCTTATGTAAACCTTCATTCTATCTCTTTACGCTTTTTAGGTGCACGGGAACAAAGCGGATACTGCGATTTTCCTTGATTGTGAATATTCCAATTTTGAATCGTTATGTAACGTTACAATATGTTAGTTTTATGTTTCATCACGTAATATTAGTTTAAACTTGTTAATTTTAGTTAATTAGACATTAATTTTATAGTACAGTGCTTGTGGCACACCTAATATGTTTTATGGGGGTATGCGGTAATAACCAGTAAGAAATTGTTATACTAACCTTAGATTGTGGTAGAGAATTACTTTAAATATTTACAGCGTAAACAATTTTTGGTTGGCTAATAAACGAAAATTAAAAAACCGCGCAAGATTTTTGGGTGCAATAATAATGACTGCAGTTTTCACTTACTGATATAAAGACTTCCTCTGCTTGCTGTAGGATGGCAATCCTCGACCAGCCGAACTTCTGCATGAGCTTGATCCGCGTTGGATTGTGTACCGTGGCTGATGGATGCGTACGGAACAGCGTAGGAAAGCGCGCGCGGTCTGATAGCGCCGGCGATGATGCACCGTAGCACAGCTAAAATAAAAAGAAATGTTAATAAAGGGATCGAACGAAGGGATCCTGATGTAGATAGACACTAAAATAATGGAAATTGTGTAACTATTAGACCCTAAATCACGAAAGCCTTCGATCCAAAAGAATTCTCCCTGTTTGGTCAAAAGCAGATTAGCCATAACACAGTAATGTTCAAGCAAAGATTATAAAAATTAATTGCTCCGCCACCCTCTTTATGGGAATTCATTTTGCACTTGACAGAATTTATGTCACAGCCGAACATAATGTGGCGATTTCATAACACATCCAAAATTGCTTTGCGCATATTCGTAGGAATCGCGTCGCTCCGGATCTCGTGGGACTGACAAAATAATATAAGGGTACATTCTCCAGTTCGGTTTGAAAAATGATTCCGTTTGGAGAGACTCTTATTTACGTCTCAAAGAAGTACAAAGTTTTAGTCCAAATAAAAGTTAAAACAATTCATTTACGTGGAAAATTCATTTAGAACAAAGGTTCGCTAACATTATCAACTTGTTCAGTAACTTCTTAAACGTTGAGCAATCTAATTAATTAATACTCCACTGAAATAGATACCTAAAAACAAGCGTGACTGAACTCATTACTATAAAAACGCTGTTCGCTTACCCAACCCTAATATTCATAAACGGCCCTTCGGATTCACTCGAACACCATTAACCAATCAAAACACGTTAAAGAAATGTTCCTAATTCTGACCCTCGCTTATGTGCCGGGAGCTTTTATATCTTTCACTTGTTTTTCTTTTTTTTGGAATTCGAGCGTATTTTAGACTGTTTTGATTTAAACCCCGGGCTTACAGTTCACAGAAAAAAAAAGCATAGAGCCTAGAGCTTCCATATAAGAATATTGTAGGCAAATGTTTTGGCGTTTTTCCAAAAGCTTTGTCTCCATCAGAAATGGCCTGCTCTTGCAGTAATCGTGAATCACGTGTGAATCAACCAAAGCTCATTAAGTTGGTATCTAGGTAATACCGAGGTCACTGACGGTTGACCAGTTTTCAACCTTAGTACTTGGGGTGTAAGGATGAAAAGTGGCAGACCCTCAGTGGACTCGGTAGTACATGAAGTCCGAGGCAAACAGAAAATTGTTTTAGCGAACTTGCTAGCTCTGGATGCTGCTGAGGCTGCTCTATTCTTATAATGAACTAGCTTTTGCCCGCGGCTTCGCTCGCGTTAATTTAGAATTTAGCAATAGATTCAAGTTGTACTCTGCTTGTAATAATATAACTAACAAAAAAAAGTGGCGCCATCTATTATCGTAAGAACGTTATTGTTATTTTCCTCGGGAACAGCACTTTTTTTCGGGATAAACGTTACCCTAAGTCCACTTCTGTACACCTGACAACGTATATGCAAAATTCCAGGATGATCGGTTCAGTGGTTAAGGCGTGAAAAGGTAACAAACAAACAAACTTACTTTCGCATTTATAATATTAGTTAGGATAAGGATTTATATTTACTAGAAATGTTAGTCAATAATCTTGCGACTTCGCACAAAAAAACTTTATATCTCGCTCCTCAGAGAATAAACTTCGTGAAATCTCTGTAATGTGGACATGTGTCAAAAATATATACCCATTCTGAAAAGTTTAGGCCCAAAGGTCGAGGTTTGAAAACGATAAAATTGTTTGAATAAAAAATTGTTAGTGCTAAATATTTAAGAGTGTCCCTAAATTATAACTTGTTTAAAACTTATATAGCATTAAATTGAGTTTGGAAACTCGAAAGGTTAGAAGATTTGGGTAAGCCGAACATCCCAATAGGGATCTAAGTTGGCTAAGAGTTTTAAAAGTATGAGAAGTAAATATTGTACTTACAACCATGAGGTTCCACATCTTGGCGGCTTCAGCGACGGTGGTGCATACTGTGGAGCAGCCGGCTAGGAGCAGCAGCTTCTGTGGTGGGTTGTACAGTAGGTTGTACATGACGCTCGCCCCCAGGCCCGGCTCGCACTGACGATCATAGTTGACATAAGAGTTTAATTGGACCTAGTTTAGCAAACAGTACAGTATCCAGCTCAGTTTGAAGTGTGAAGCGCGTACATGATTTGTTGGTCTACGTTCGTTAACTAAGTCAATGAACAAACATGAGAAATAACTGAGTACGTACTGTTTGACTGTTTCTACAATTTGAATATGAAATTTGATTATTATGGTTTACTATTTTGGAATACCAAATAGTTTGCTGTCGTTGTCCTGTGTACCTATATTTGTGTGGTATTTGTGGCATGAATCCAAACTGTTCCCAATAGTTGCTTTTGTTTTTGAAGTATTATAATTACGAACAAAGGATTTTATATAAGAAATAACGGACTTTAAATTTCAAAAGATATTGAGCTTTATATTTCCCGAAAATTAAGAATAATATATATATCTTAATTATTTATATGTGTATTTATATATAATATTTTAGAGTAAGTTAGGTAAGGCACATAAATACATTATTCTCTTCCTTTTCTCACACACTATTGTCTACATTTCTTTTTCATTTCTCCTTTTGCAGGTCTGCTGGCAGAAATTTCTTAAGAAATAAGCAGTACCTAAGCTATGTACCTACTCATATATTATAATGTTATTTTCCTGTGTTGTCTACTGTGTTTACATAAATAGTAAAATAAATAAATAAATAATAATGAACAAATTGTAAAATATAAAAATTAAGGTGTTCTTTACCAGTTATTTTTTCTTGGAGCAAAGTTATATCAATCTTGAAAATAATATCAGAATTCAAACTTTCCTGAATCTTTACTTTATTGATTCTATCCTCAATATAAAGGAGGTACTCAAAACATAAAATAAATAGACCATCGAAATTCGCAAGGAAATGTACATTCATATTCATGAATAACGCAATTGTTTAACGTGTTACGATTAGTTAATTGAATTCCGAAGAGGCCTCTGATTGGTCGTAATCAAGGGAGCGCATGTAGTCAGCGAATCACGACGAAGACTTTTTAATTAATTAGTGATCTTGACCACATTACGAGATAAGGGAAAGGTTTACTTAAATATAATTACGTAGCCCATTTAATCTGATTCGATATCCCTTTGTATGTAGAACCTACATGCCTGTATGTCCGTGATATATTGAGTTTACGCGGCGATGTTTTACTTTTCCGTGAGAGTAAAGTAATTAGGTAGCCAGTAAAAAGCTTTACCCTGTTCGGGGTTGGGGTTTTTTTATTCAATTTTCGATGGCCGATGTTCAGCTACCCGGAGTTTAACATAAAAGCCAGGTAAATTAATAGTCGATAGAAAACTTGTATGGTGAACACGTAGTTTTAAAACTACGGAAAGCTAGTTTGTGAATATGCAAAATAGTTTTCATGGTAGTGTTTTGTGAAATAAATTGGTGACCATTTTATAATATCATAAAAGTGTGTATTAAATGTATTGGGTTGTCGAAATATAAATTATTTATTTAAAAACTTTACGATTCATATTTTGTTTGGATGTATTTAATACACTGAGCTGAATTTACTGGTATCAGTTTATTTTCAGAATATTTTATAATTATTTATTTAGTTAGGATAGATAATTACTTACATCTTTTATTTACATTACAAGTATTAAATAGGTACCCATATTTACCATTGAAGTTCGAAATGATCGTTATTAATAAATTATGAGTAGGTTCAACAAAATTATTAAATGGCCAGTCCACGAAAATTGCCAGCCGGTCGAGATATTCGCGCAGGTTAATTTCGTTTTAGACTAAATAAACAGAAAATGTTATATTAGCTATTATAATTATAGTTTAATAGCAAGGGATGGGATTAATTAAATTTAACATGTACAACACGGCCCGAAAGTTACCCTGTTATTTCAAAGATGCCTGATTTCGGGTGTAATAATGTAGCATTTTACGCTCAGTAAATTATTTTCTCATCAAGATGTTATAATGAGAAATTTTATGCTCTATATTAATTTATTCGACACCGTGTAACTTCCGACCTCAATGAAGCCACTTCACTTGCTACCATAATGACTCTTGAGGTTATCCTCAATAATTCCTCCCTATTATGGTATCACTTCCCCTCCTCAAATCCCATCAGTAATCGTCACGTTATCAACGCGGAACTGATCGGAATCGTCAATTTGGTCGTGAATAGGTTTGAATCGATAAAACGGGAAATTACCTTCAACCGGCGCGGAAATTCTATCCAATAAAATTTTCTTCTTCAACCATTCATAAATTCTCAATAATTGAATCGAACGTCAGCTTCACCCTCTCGGTTGCAATATCATAAGCCTATGATTTTAGTTCATTTGGATTTATGGGAGCAGTCCGCTTCGATAGATATACGATCCCTTTTTGTTAATTAGGAGGTCCGCAGTCAGCTGGGCGGGCTTCAACTTGGTAATCCATTACGTCGGTACTTGTCATTCTGAATGAAGAGCGCGAGGTGACGACACGTTATGCACATTAACTTGATTGGAATTATAATTGGCATTTTCGTAACTTTGCCGCTGACGAACTTAAATTGTCTACGTATAATTAAGTTTCATGTTACCAAGTAAATTTATATTATAAGACCCAATTTCAGCAGTAGATTAAATATGAATTTGCAGAGCTTATAATGTTTACCCACGGACACGACCGAAAACTGAAAAAAGCTCATAAATTGTCGCACACAATACACACGTATTGGCACATGGAAGTAATTTATCGACTCCCTTGGTAAATGGATGATTAATGAAGCAAATATACCTTGCTATCGTTGCTGTGAATGTATAATTTGAAGCCGGACAATAAATCAGAGCGCGCGTTGACATCGGCGAGCGCGAGCTCGGCCGCGGGCTTGCAGGCCTGGCCGCCCTGCCAGCCGCCCTCGCCCTCCATGGGGAAGATGCCGCCAATATGGAGGTCCCCGTCGCGCCGGCCCTCGCTGTAGCCGCCGCCGCCGCACCCGCTCAGCCACAGCACCAGCAGCGTCCGCGCGCGCCCGCCGCCTCGACACCGCCGCCGCCACACGACACACTTGGCAACGACGAATAATTGCACTAACGTCTTCACTAACAACGCTTTAATATCACAACACACTGTCCTAGTTCGAAAGCTAAACATATTATTCACATCACTTTTTAATTTGACTAGCGGACGCTTTGAAAAATTAAAGTTTACTCGCAGCCGCGGCAGGGAGGCGGCGGCGCTTTGATATAAACGTGATATCACCCGTAGATATTGTAGACATAGCCTAATAAGCGTTAATTTTTCTATAAAATATGGCATCTCATGTGCACGGGGGCCCGGGGGGGCGCGCCCCGCCGCCGCGGCCGCAGCGCGACCCTCGGCGCCCTGCAGGGTCATCGCTCGCGGCGGGGACATGCTGTCATTGTTCACCTCTCCGAGCATTTTCCATGCTCTCTCCTGTAACAAACAAAGGTTCTTGTTTTCATTTGAATTGCAACTTTGTGCACATTTGAATAGCATGTTATTTGTAAATTCCAATCTGGAATCATTTTCGTTCAGTTAACCCAACTACAACCAAGCTTACACGAGAAGAAGGTACTTGTTTGACTGTACACATGTAGCATGTAGATACTATGTGCAGCTCAATCGCTTCAACCAATTTGGTTTAATGAGATGTTAGAATCGTATTCGGGAGCGCGTCATCTCGTTTAATTCAACAGACCGCTAGCAGCTAATTTGGTTGTAGAAATGTCCTAAATTCTACCCAAATGAGCATTAAGAACTTAATAAACTGGACATTTAAACCAAAATGTGGGCAATGTTTACATTTATTTGGAACTGGTTGACCAGTGGCCCGCCACTGTAGTACAAGTATTTAAAATATTCTTAATTATTCTGTGTAGTTGCGCCACGATCTGCTATCATTAGAAATAGATATTAATTGGAGAAAAATATGATACTAATGCTAAAGTTGTAATGAAATAACTACGCCCAAATTTATTCGTAGACATTCAATATTTTTGCTTTCATACGTTAGAATTGGGATGTCTTTATTTCCAGCAAGAATTACCAAATCGATAACATAAAATAATAATTATAGGCACTCGTATACTTAACGTTGATTCCAGCATTAATATTAAATCTATCTTCGATTTCTGATATTGGAGTCCTCAAATTCTCCATCTTTGTCTAAATTGTATAAGTTGAACACTTATTCATATCTCTATAGTACAAATATAGTCATTCATCGATATCGGAGTGATGTCGGCAATAACGCGAGTTTCAGTTTAATATTGACGTCTGGCGCGGCTTTAGAACCACTTAGCCGATAGCTGTAGATCACAATAGCAGACTTCGACGCTGCTACGTTCAAAAAGAGTTCCATTCTCTCGAAATATCGGGGAAGCGAATAACTTTTGCCCGGTTTTATAAAAGAGAAACTGCTAATCGTTCCGCTGAAAAAATATTACATTGGCTCTTGGTGGACGACCCATCGATTGATCATGTACCTATCTTCCTATGATCTTTATATAAATAACACAACATAACCCCCACATAGTCCCCGAAGGGTTAGGCAGAGGTGTACCTAATAGTACACCCACATTTCGCCAGTTATGTTTTAATCCCATGTAATAGAGGCCAGCCTATTGCCATCAACCGAGTATACGGGGTGTAAACAGACCCTTCACCAAGCCGTCAACCAAGCATTCTGTACAAAAATTTTTCCCTTGTTTCCCAGCAAAATTTTTTGCTGGGAAACGAAATTTTTCTTTGGGTTTAAAAATCACATTTTACGGTAAAACTCAATATAATGCGCTCAAAACTTATTGCTGATGGGTGCTTTGAATAGTAAACGGACCATGGAGGTAATTGGAGTAAAGTTAGAACCTTAAAAAGTAGTATTTAAAAAAAAACTTGTGAAAAAATTGGAACTTTGACCCCCAATATCTCCGTAACTAGAAGGTTCCCAGGTATGGTCCAGAACAAAAAAATGATCCCAATGATGGGCAGAATATGTGGTTTTCGTTTTCGTTAAGGGTCTTTTTACACCCTTTATAGAGAAATTCCTGATGGAAAAACCCAATAACACTTTGCCCGAGATGGATATCGAACCCAGGAGCAATGAGGCAGTCAGTGAGACTATATTATAAATGTGGTAACAAATTCTTAAGCATTCATCAGTAGTACCTAAGTATGTATAAAACTTGGTGAATAATCGACTAGGACTAAAGACTCGTGCACAAGTCGTAACGTTAACCCGTTGCGATCAGTAAAGTACAGAATCCGCGTCCTATTCAGTAAGATTTTCTGCTGGCGGATACAAAAAGCCTGATAATAATCGACTCTCTGTAATCGTGCCGCAATGAAATGAGAAGTTAATGATTCGTAGCTTATTCCATTGGAATACGGGTGCTAATCAATGGAGGGAAATGGTGTTCAATTAAAATGACGATTTTTGCTAAGCACGAGACTTAATTGAGTGCCGTCTTTTATTCATTAGCCTTCTTACAAACATTGGGAGATCATTCATTAAATTGGTTGAATTCATCAATACTTTCATTCTTTGTTTTAAGATTAACTTATCACAAATCATGCCATTCATCATCATCATCCTAGCCTTTTCCCAACTATATTGGGGTCGGCTTCCAGTCTAACCGAATGCAGCTGAATACCAGTATTTTACTTGGAGCGACTATCTATCTGACCTCCACAAGCCAGTTAGTACTGGGTAATACGATACCCCTTGGTAACTTTGGTTGTCAGACCTTCGCGCCACTGACTACGTGTAACGACTGTCAAACATCTATCAATGACAGCCGGGACCAACGGCTTAACCTGCTTTCCGAGGCACGGTGGAAACTCGGAAAGCATTATGATCTAATTTAAAATTATTTGACACAAAAACTTTCAAAAGAATTCGAATGGTAAAACAATAGGTTTATTAAGAGAGAGGAGTATTGTTTTTATTCTTTAGTTTTAACTTATTTAAAAGATTTTTTCAACAAACGAAAGAAATATCAAAAGAAAAACAACACTCCATTTGAAGCGCCTGTAGTTCGGGTTATCATTTTGCACCTAGATGTTAAGGAGATTATTCTATTAGTAGGTGCTTGTCTCCATACTAAGTGGTTCGTCAGTGACAGTCCCGTTATGAATATTCAATAAAATTGGAATTTCATAAAGAATGTTGGCAATAAACAGCTTAAGTGTACCCGTTATGACCTCCGGCAAAGAATCGTGTTTATATTGTGTAATGTGGCATTTAGTAAAAGGGTGAGGTTACCGTAGTTAGGTGCGCGGTGATCAATCAGAGCCGTATCGAGTGCGCGAGCGCGATACGTCGAGTTCGTAATTTAGATATTTACCCAGCCACCTCAGCTCACTGGCCGAGTGCCCGCATCCACCCAAATGATATATCACTTCCCCTACATAAAGTTGCAACTCTCATCGCGGATGTAAACGGAATAAAACAATACCCTATTACAAACTTTGCCCATCTCACAAATAGTATTTTCAGTGCATTTTAGCTCAGATACGACAGTTAGTGAGTAAATGAAAGTTTCACAACAGAGCGACGTTAAAATCGACATTCTCTGGCAAGTCGACTGTCCGCCTCCGCAATCATTTCTCAAATCGTGTTTTCATACTTGTTCCTATAAGCAACATTTCAATTGAGGTTAAAAGGTTTCAATTTATCGTGTAGTGAGTAATAGGTATAGTTAATGATAAATAGTCCGTACTACAAACTGTTCTTTATTTTCATGGTCGTTTGTTACAATACTTCACAACAGTTTTTAGTGGAGCTAATTTCATCTTTATTCGCCTGAATTAAAGTTTCCTTTTATTTGGACATAATCTAATGGACACTATTAGCTTTAATTCAAAGCTACCTTCCTCCCGTGTTTGAAAGAAAAATTGTTATGCGTAAAACGTTCCCATTTCACGGTAAATAAAAAGCGGATAAAGTTAGGTATAAAGATTAAGGCTTTTAAAAATAATGGCCGAGATGACGATAAAAAAAAATGAAAATAAAAACCCACAATGTTTTTATTTGTTTACATTTAAGATGTTAATCTTTCAGAACACTTTGGCTTAACAAAGTTAGACATCGTAACTTCAAAACATTGCCTGTTATTTTTAATTGGCAACCTTTACTAATCCGAAGTATTGCCAACCTAAGTTTCTGAATGAGGTTCCCTGCTCGGGCAGTATTATTAAATAAGTTTACAGGAGTAGCTCAGAATAGTGCTTGGTTAATGGCCCATAGTTCATCCCTTTCCGTTTTCAATGGCGCTTTAGTTCTACTTCTTCCATATTGTGACATTTATAATTTTTGTTTTTATTTATTTATCATCATTCTATTAATTTTGACATAACTACCAAATAATTTGTGTTTACCTCTCGCATTAATATTTTTTTTTTGATTTTTATATTGCTCATGCAACTATGTATTTGTACGCCTCTTGGCATAACATAGCGACCTATGATCTCCTTAAGAACTGTATTCACTACCTATGTTACACAAATAAAATTGATTTTGTTATTTTTTTGACGTGACAACGTCTAATAAATCGATGTACGCCGGCTGCATGCACGAGAAAGGATGACTCATTGTCCCGTTACGCTCATTGTCCCGTTACATTCATTGTACGCTTGCGCATCATCAATCTCTCTTCCACTCGATTGGCGTATGCGTTGTGTTTTGTTATGACGTTGTAAGGTTAAACTATCGTCCGTAAAACAACTTTACACACAACCAATTTTTTGACGTGACACGTCTATTAAATCGATGAACGCCGGATGTATGCACGAAAAAGGAGGACTCATTGTCCCGTTACTCTCATTGTCCCGTTACGCTCATTGTACGCTTGCGCCGCATCTATCTCTCTTCCACTCGATTGGCCTATGCGTTGTGTTTTGTTACGACGCTGTCACGTTAAACTATCGTCCGTAAACCAACTTTACAGACAACCAATTTTTAGTCTCTTTTATTTTTATTTTCTACTGAGCTATTTCTGTAATACAGGCCCTTGAATAATGTTTTCATAACATAACTTCTAACACAACATAACATTGATAACATAACATTGTTGTAACAGCAACGCGAGCAGCCTGCCACTAACTTATTGATGTATGAACGTGGCAACAAACGGCTCTTAGTCACACTGCCAATTATTCGGTATGGCAACACAGAGAACAAAAGAGTGATTAGTCGGTTTTGATATTCTATGATTTTGCATCACAATGTTCTTTATTGCCGTTGCTATAACGTTGATAATCATAATTCTGTAGTTTTTATTAGTCTCCAAAACGAAGGTAATCTTAATAACATAACATCACGACTGTAATTCCCGAAGGGTTAGGCAGAGGTGTCCCAAATAGGACATCCAAATTTCATTAGTTTATGTTAATGTTAGAAAGCATGTTAAATAATGAATAAGCTTGCTGAAATGCTGATTCCAATATGTGTCCCTCGGGGAATCTTAATAGAATAATAGATAAAGCACTTAATGAAAGGCAGTAAGCAATCACATTGAGGCTGAAGACCTGTTCGAGTGGTTGGCAGAGTCTAACGCAATCAGGCCGTCATTGCGGCAATTTCCGAGGAAATCACATAAAGGAACCATTCGACCGTTCCATTTTCGCTTATCATTACTATTGTCTGTTTATTTTTATTGTTTTGACCGCTGTAGCTTGTAGATGTAATTGGATATCTCATTCATTAGTGTCTCTATTTTCGGAAGAAAACAATTTTCTAAATAACATTCGTGACCAGAAACACATAAGTTAAACATAACATAACATCACGCCTGTTATCCCCGAAGGGTTATGCAGAGGTGTACCTAATAGTACACCCACATTTGGCCAGTCATGTTTAAGGGGGCGAGCCTATTGCCATCAACCGGACACAAATCCAGACTCCGTGGCTGCTACTGAGAAATGCCTAATGGAAAAACCCAAGAACTCATTTGCCCTTAAAAATACAACTTACTCATTATTTTTATTTCCACACATAGTGACACTTTTCATACCATATTCATATTCGCAAATATACGCTAGCTGTCGGTAACTGGATACAGTCACCCGAATATTTTTGATAACGACTATCATTACGTTGACACGTTTTTCGCAAGCTGAGCCCTTTACGTCGCCGTAACAACATCCACGGTTCGTGTACCAACGTTTTTCTGTTTGTATATTGACATTTTGCTGACACGAGGCCATAAACGTAATAAAACGTTGGCAATGTAAAGAAAAAATAACCGGGCGGGGGCCAGAGTGAACCCCGAAATCAACCATTTACTTTTATAGAGTCAGTACAGCATTCGTCTTGGTTCATTTACATTTCGGGGCTCGTTTCGTAACCGAGCTGATTTTCTGTCTAGGAATGGGTACGTGATAAGGCCACATATATACCTCTACATAAACTACGTAAATCGGCGAGTTTTCGAATTCTCGGTACTGAAATAGGAGAGGCAGAATTTCTAAAGCTCCGCGATCTCGATTCGATGTATTTCGTGGTACACAATTTTCTGTTTAGACGCAAACTTATTGATTCTTAGTACGATACTTAATTACGACTGTATGTTTAATAAGTAAAATAAACCTTCTATATACGTGTATATATGTTACAGCTAAAAGCCGAAGTATGGTTACATCTAGTTCTATACCTAGGTTCGATTATTCATAGGGCACACCGACCAAATGTGTTAGGTTAGGTTAGAACTGTGACCGAACGCGCGTGAGCGGAGCGAGCGCGGCGAGCGGTGCCTCTGCATCGGCCGGCGAGCGCTACATCCAAATTGGTTGCATTATAACAAACTGTTACCGGCCGCACCTAGGTATAGTGGGTTAGAACTAGGTGTAACCTTACTTCGGCTTTTAGCCGTAACATATATAAAAATCACGTGTCCCTATACTCGTACACGCTAATCTCCGAAAGCACCCAACCGATTTCAGATAAATTTTGTGAATGTGTATGTTTGATGCCAACTTGCAAGCTAGGAGTTTTGGACCCAAAAGGTAGCCCCGTGCTAGGTAGGGCTGGATCGCTAGTATTAATATAACTAAATATTGATGTAACTCCAACCTCGTTAGGTGGGGTTACCTCAATGAAACAGCAGCGGCGTGTGGTTGTGGAGCTGTGTCGCAAACTATGCTCCACCTCCTATCCTGCCCTCTTAGCCCAAAAACATGCAGCCGAAGTGACCTCTGCGCTGCAACCGACGACGCGGTGGAAGTAGCGATGTTTTGGGCTAACAAAATATAAAATTTGTCGTGCCAGCGATACGGAGAAGAAGTATTAATATAAATATCAAACACTAGCTTATACCCGCGGCGTCGCCCGCTTAAAGATAATTGTCCCACGGGATCATACTACTGGTTTAAAAAGTATCTTTTGTGTTAATCTAGGTTATAAACTATCTGTGTGTAAAATTTCTTCTAAATCCGTTCCGTAGTTTTTGCGTGAAAGAGTATCAAACACCCGTCTATCCATCCTGGTAAACTTGCGCATATATAATATAGGATTTACTATTTTTGCATGTACATATTATTATTTTTGGAAAAATAAAGCAAAAAAATACTGGAGGTACTTCGTAATATTTTTGTATGAGCTTTTATATCACGGAGTACTTTCAGCGCGTGCCCGACTTATATACAAAACCTTGAGACGGGATTTATCTACTCTTACCGATGTAGTGTAATCCTCCAAGGTCACAGGTGAAGTACCAAAAGGATCATACGACTCATGCATACAAGAAGAATAGGCGGGAGGCTTTCACAAATACCTTTACTTATACCTACACGTTCGTAACGGGTGTCGAAGCCCAAAGGCACTTGTTCTCCCCGTCATTGCGATTTTTTTTTTTTCTAGACCATACCTGGGTACCTTCACAAAGTTCCAATGTGGAAAAAGAAAAGAAATGTGGAAAAGTTTTTATTGTTATAACTTTACTTTTAATACCTCCCGGTCCCCGACCTTTTTTTTTTTAGTTAGCCCGCATTGTCCCACTCCTGAGCAAAGGCCTCCCCCCATTCCTTCCACTTCTCACGAAGGTGTGCCTCTTCTCGCCAACTCGCGAGGAAGCCATTTAAGACTATTCAATGTAAAAGTAAAAAAAAATCCAAAAATAAAAGTCGTTTTCCAGCTATAAATTTTTGCGTAGAGTTACTTAGTTTGACGTACAGAATGCTTGGTTGACGGCTTCGTGAAGGGTCCGTTTACACCCTGTATGATACTCCTCATTAGTAAGCACGACGATGCATAAACATAATTATTATCTTGAATACACGCATCAAGGCGAAAAATAAACACCTAACGCAATCAGGGAGCCATTGTGCTAGAATGTAACGCGACGTTAGATGCTCCTTTCATGTAAATAGCTGACTTCGATCTCACAAAACAGATATAAAACGATACTCTATTTGGTATTCTGTACTCGAGCGAAAACAAAAAGAATTTTAGTGATTTGTGAGGGTAGTTAAATTACGTCTTTTTCTCTTTTGTCAAGCGTAACGACTGCTGTCAATGGCGGCAGCTGTCGCGCCTAATGTATTTTAATTTATCTCGACTGAGATTAATTGAATCTATTTACTGCAAAAACATGCAACGCATACACAATTTAACCCTTTTTGTTGTTTAAAACCTATTTACGTCTAAACTGAATTTAGAAACTCAAAAAATCTTATATCTAAACTTTTTAAATTAAAAAGCAAAATTCTTTTGTCGGAGTTGGGGCTAACAAACTTTAGCTTTTTCTTGCGAAGCATACTGTTTTGTAAATTGCCGGTGAATTTTTTCACTCTGCTTCTCCATTTGCAATTTTTAAAGAATTTATTTCACAGTAAATAAGGCTCGTCGTCTGGTCCCTACAAAGGGTGAACACCCCGAGCATTCCAATTTTGAATTCTTACTTGAGCAGCTTTGTACTCAGGAGTTGATGAGGTCGCATAATTCGGGCCCTTTACTAGTGTTAACAGCGGACAGACATACCGACACATCAAATCATCAGCTCAAGTATTCGGGGTAGATATGCAGATACATTTTCCTATTGAACCTTCGAAATGAGCTATGCCTGTACAATTTGGTAGTTTCGTCTGTCAATAGGAATACCTGCACGTCAGTTTAGAATTTATATTGGCAAACAGTTTTGGAGGGTAGGTACACGCCTGGCACCAACGTACCATTGTATATTTACATGAGACTTACCTGATAATAAATAATTTTGTGACAACCGATGCAGAATTATATTGATGAAGGACTTTTCTCATACATTTCTATTTCGGGGAAACCATTCTTCTTCTTATCGTGTCGATGGCAATCTAAATTGTGTCCGCCCAGAACTGAGCTACTAGTTTGGCGCTTTCGGTAGCGTCCATCATCATCATCATCCATCGTCCATTTTCCATGGGGAAACCATTGATAAATTTTAATTCAGTTCAGAGAGATTCAGTAAGTCGTTATTTAAAACTAGCGACCCCCCTCGGCCGTGAACACAAGGGTGAAATTTTCTAATGAAATATATAAAATTGCTTTCATTCAAACCTTGTCCTCGTAATTAATCACAACAAAAAAAATCTGCCGAATCGGTTGAGCAGTCTTCAAGTGATGCCCCGTCATACATGTGGCAATTGATTTTTATTGATGTAGATAGGTACGCCAACAATATTTACTTTAATCATTTAAGAATATGTACAGGTATATAGGTTAGGCTTTTTATGTAGGTGAACACAACATTCTCATAAGTACAATAAAGCTATATAATCCTAAAGTTATATAAATCGTAATGAAAATAGTTTACAATATTACGGAATAAAACCATTGTGAAAAGCTAAGAGATAGCCTATCTAGTACCTATCTATCTATTTCTGAAGCTCAACAATATTGTTGAAATTAATTCAAGATAGCAAATTCTATCTTGAATTGATCTTATCTTACCTAAATAGACGCTTCGTGGGTCGCCGCCAGTAAAATCGATCCAATATAACCGATGTCGTGATCGTTAACTAACCAGATCTGTCTGTTAGTTCACCGAAGAGAAATCATAGAGAATATTCCAAATTCTACAGGCCATTTCGTAATCTTACCGAGCTTTACTAGATTAAACTAAGATTTGGTTATCTAAAACTCTAATTAATGATGCACAGTCTGCATTGACTTAGCAAAGCTTGCTATAGTCTCAAAGGAAGTGTTCTGACTTCCCAACACATGATTTTCGTCAGAAAAGATCACGCCCTGTATATAAGAAGAGTTCATAATTCTTCAATAATACAGTATGTTATCATTCACTTGTTTAAAACGTTCGTGACACGTTGCGCGGGATGTTTATGAACGATGGCGTCGTAAAAATGTTCAATTTACGATCCGATTACGTCCGACGGGGGTTTGAAACATTAACTGATGTTGGTGCGGGCTCTTTAGCTGCGTAAGGCGCGCGCCGCAAAATTGCGGTTGTACCAGGGGCGCGGCGGCCGGGCCGGCAACACCGCCGGCATAATTAAATTTACCATACCACACCTACAAGTGCAAGCAAACTTACTTTCTTTGTCGAAGGAACTAACTCCGTTTTACAATAGTTTGACATCACACACCCAAGGACGAGACTCGCGCCTTTATTGAGTTCGTGTTCAAATCCCAACTGACGATTGTTATTCTTTTCATAACAGGAAATTTCAGATTGAATGAAAGCGGTTTCAGTATATTGGATGCCAGCTTTCTGCTTTTTTCGACCACAAAGAGAGTCTGAGTAGCGCAAATATAATACAATTTTGGGAATTTATTCTTTTATAAGGTAAATCGTGAATGGAAATGAGCGTTAAACGAGTCGACGTAATGAGGCTAACGAGCAGATCGCAGCACCTATAACGGTTTATTCTATGACTTTCCTTCATTTCAATTTTAGGATTATGCTTTTCGCGTTTTTATTTTGACAGTTGGATGCTGAATTATTTGTCAGGGTGCGAGATAGGGACACTGGGACAATGCGGGTGCTCGCTGGTGTTTTATTGCCGTCTCTGTCGAGTGATGGTAATAATGAGCGGTACACGGTCCGCAGTGGGTCGTAGCCCTCTTCCAAAACAGTCCTCTGCGCATAAATAACAAATGGTGTTTGAAAAGACCCATCACAGAACATCTTGCGCTATGTCACAACTTTGATTGTATCCATTTAACTTGAGAACTTAACTCCGTTAAATATTTAGTGTACATGTCGTAGCGAGGTGTATTGTCGCTTCAGAATGTAATTAGAGGCAATCTGTGAAACAAGAATTGTGTAATTACTTCAAGCAAACGTACATGTACTAAGATATTGCCTAAATTTCGTTGATGTAGGTTTATTAACTGCAAATAAGTTTCTAAAGATTGTAATACAACAATAAGCAATAATTAAAACATAACTAGCTTATGCCCGAGGCTTCGCCCGCGTGGAGTTCGGTAATTGTCCCAAGGGATCGTACTACCGGGATAAAAATTATCCTATGTGTTAATTCAGGTTATTTACTATATGTGTGGCAAATTTTATCCAAATCCAGTCAGTAGTTTTTGCGTGAAAGAGTAACAAACATCTAGACATCCTCACAAACTTTTGCATTTATAATATTAGAAGTATATGTCGACATGACGACAGTGCCAAGAAGATTTCCTAACAAACAACTTGTAAGAATTTGTTTGTATCGAAGTAAATCAGTGTGTCAGTTAATAGTAGAGCAGTTAACAACGTCGATAAGGTGTCTGGTGCACAAAGAAATAAACGGTCGTTTGTTCGGGCGGCGTCGAAAGGAAAAGCAATTAGCCGGAATGCAAATAGCAAAATGTATTGTAGTGTTGAACACATTTGCATACGAAGCGACGAGCGGACGGAATTCCGAGGGCC
Organism: Noctua pronuba; assembly: GCA_905220335.1. Taxonomy (NCBI): domain Eukaryota; kingdom Metazoa; phylum Arthropoda; class Insecta; order Lepidoptera; family Noctuidae; genus Noctua; species Noctua pronuba. The sequence goes on from LR999894.1 coordinate 7,410,079, forward strand.
TGGCGCACCCATTCCCTGTATAAGCTTCCGCTCAAAACTTCCATCGTAAAGCTAAAAAACCAATGCTCCGCTCACTGTAATTTCGTTTGGTGAGAACAGAACACAATTCCAAGTTTGCGTAATTTGTAACGAACATTGCCTCTGTACGAATAGAGGAACTCGTGGCTAAATAATAACAGCCGCTCGGGTCGATCTTTAGGTTAAGCCGTGCTTGCCTAGGTTGGTCCGTGGATGGGTGAACACCCATTACATACCGAGTTTTCTCCGTGCCTCGGAAAGCACGTTAAGCCGTTGGTTCCGGGTGTCATTTGTAGATCTTTGACAGTCGTTACAGGTAGTCAGTGGCCCAAAAAGTCTGACAACCAGTCTTACCAAGATGTATCGTAAGTACTAACTGGGTTGTGGAGGTCAGATAGGCAGTCGCTCCATGTAAAATACTGGTATTCAGCTGCATCCGGTTAGACTGGAAGCCGACCCCAATATAGTTGGGAAAAGGCTAGGCAGATGATTGCCTCTGTACGAAAACTTACTTCTGAGAAACTAAAAATATACGTTATTGTTGTTCGAAGGTTACATTTTTAATTGCCTTTTACCACATTAACGTTTTTTACGATCACTATAGCTTCAAGGCAGTCAAGTATTCATTTGGTTTCCAGAAAAGTGTTTTCTGCGAAACGTTTACGTTGGGCCATTCCGATTTACGCGATGCCATTTGGAGGAATAGTCTAATTAACCTGCCTATCGAACAATTTATTACACAACCCAGGATGTTTCTGTGTAATTTTGGCTCAACCTTATTGACTGTGGTATTACGAATAAATCACTGACGCTGTAATTTGGTTTCGGGCGCCTATATTACAAGCATCTAATATTCATTATAATGTACGTATACCTGCTGTTTTTTCCCCGCAAATTGTAATGTAATACACCTGTTGTAAGGTCAATAAACATTTTTAGCCATTTGTTTTCCGGATATTAGAAACCTAATTCGACAATGATTAACATTGGGTAATAAACCATGAATCTTGTTTAATAACCTAGCCTTTTCCCAACTATGTTGGGGTCGGCTTCCAGTCTAACCGGATGCAGCTGAATACCAGTATTTTACATGGAGCGACTGCCTATCGGACCTCCACAACCCAGTTATTACTGTGTAATACGATACCCCTTGGTAAGACTGGTTGTCAGACTTTTTTTTTGGGCTACTGACTACCTAACGACTGTCAAAGATCTACAAATGACAACCGGGACCAACAGCTTAACGTGCTTTCCGAGGCACGGAGGAAACCCGGTATGTAATGGGTGGTCACACATCCACAGACCAACCTAGGCAAGCGCGGCTTAACCTAAAGATCGACCCGAGCGGCTGTTATTGTTTAGCCACGAGCTCCTCCAAACAGGGAGGGTAGTTTTATGAATAAGTTAAAATTATTTCTAATAGAAAAAATATACTATAATATGAATGAATACTTAATTGATTAACCTATAAATGCAATACAATAATTTTAAATACTTTTAATATTAAGAAATAACCATTTTACACTTTGAAATAAATATATTATAATAAAATGAATTTGAATATGATTTGTTGTCTGACTTTTTTCACAAATAGGTTTATAAAAAAAGAAAATGCATTTGCGTTTCATTGTTTCAGTATTATCGATACCGATATTTGTTTGTTTTTGTAGCAATTAAGTCTTCAATACAAAGGAGCATGCATAATGTAGCGCTGACTGAAATACTGGCTTCGTAAAAGTGCTCATTACGCGGTATTACCCGATACTTCGTAACGAGGTCCACTTCTATACGACCTATTGCTTTCAGCGCCTTTAATATAACAAATACAACCCTTTTCATTCAATTGCCTTATGAATTGCGCAGAATAAGCTGGTATACTCCACAATTTTCTTTCACGACCCTACCATTGAAATGTTAACAGCCCAAAGGCGATTTTATATTAAAAATAAGCTTCATTACAAATGTGGGGGAATGTTGGAGGAAGTAAAAAATCTCTTGATATATTTTAGGAAGATAACAAAGCCCCCAAAGTCGTGGCATATTTCAATTACTTTTGGGGGCGCGTCCCCGTATGCAAGCTATCATGTGAAAATAGCCCTCAAAATGTTTTCCATGATCCCCTTTATGTGCACGTTTGGTTTTGTAAAACGTCTTCATGTTCTTTTTTTAAATAAGATTTACGCCTCCTTTAGTAAAAATTATGTTCTTGCCTGTCACTGTTTTTTTTATCTAATCCAAGTCTTGCTGTGGCAAAGTAAACCTTATTCCTTCTACTGATGAACAGGTTGTCCTATTACCTACGTTACCTGTGTACAAAACAACATGATGCTGTGATCTGGAAGCCGGTTACCAATCGCGATGGTTATAGTAATGACCCCGAGGATTATTCGCTGTGTCGCTCCTATGGCCGAGGTCCAAATTCACGTACGGACATTCATTTTACGGCCATTTATAACGACCATTAATATTTTATGGCCTGACGTACCACACAATGATTTTAGAGGGGAGTAGTATAATCCTTTGTTAAAAATATTGACTAGTTTCCAAGTTATAATAACGATGTCTTTATGAAATAAGAGATGTCTCATTAGCGCAAGTCGGTTGGGTAAATTACGTGATTTTCTCCTAATAAGCTTAAATATCATTTCAACAAACATCATAAGCGGCTTAAATATAATATTCAAAAGATTGAAGTGCCAATAAACTAAAAGTACCTTAAGATATTTAACAATTCTCATTACTGTTAATTAATGATGGTAACTACTGAATCGCGGACTGGAATTAAAACCGTTAATAATTCATTCTTTGAAGTTTCTTTCAGAATTCCAGCGTGAATGTTTAAATTTCTTCCATCATCATAATCTTCCTGTCCTTGTACCAGGTTACTTGGGGTCGGCGCAAAACGTTTTTCTCTTCCATTCTCTTCTGTCAACCGTCAAGCTAAATTCCTTCCATCATGGATACTAAAACATTCAAGTCGAGTACTTATCCAGAGATATAGGAGGAAACAGTTTGGAAATGGAACGATTTTTTAAAGCTATAAATTTCGCACGTGATCGTAGCTTGAGTGCTGCGATCACGAAGCTTCTTCTGAAGCTATTCAGCTTAACGCTTCGCTAATTATCATGGCCGACCCTCAAATCTCCCGAACATTGCTGCGGTTCTTTTATTCAACATCGAAAGTGGTTATGAAGAATTCAATAAATCGAGGAAAGTTTAATATTCCGGAACAAAATGGTAGGGAGTGAAATATTTGGAATAGTTCGATGATTAAAAATGGAACATTCGTGACGTCGAGAATACATACGTGACCGTAAGCTTTTTTTGGTCCTTTTATGACTTTATCTTAAGTTGATCTAGAAGTTAAGCAAACGACGTATGACTTATACTGTCACTTGAGGGATATCTTCCGTGATATCGGGAGCTCAAAATAATGAACAATCACGGAAGATATCCCGTAAGTGACAGTATAAGTTTAGTTGTAAATCGTGAAAGCTTAAAACAGTGAGCTTATGACTTATATCCAATCCTAAAATTCACTGACACTAAGCAACACCGGAATGAATGCCTAAACATTCTTTCATTGTTGGAATTTCCACTCAATGCGCTGAGCCTAGCATTGAAAATCCAATAGTGTTTACTTTAGGAATGAATTCGGGTGTCGTCTAATGTAAGTAGATGTAAACAGCGTATGTGTTAGGCCACAAACTCGTATTGTAATCGTAAGTAATAAAATATATGACATGTTACATGTCACTGTAAAATTAAGTCAACTATGTCTTCAGTTAGGCACATTAAGTAGATGCCACATCTATACAAATAAATAAAATTGAAGTGTCTGTTTGTAATTTCAAAATAACATAAGTAAGAAAAAATACATTTCTTTAAATTTTTGTCGGTCTGTGTTTGTTCCGGCTAATATCCGAAACGGCTGGACCGATTTTGACGGGGCTTTTACTGGCAGATAGGTGATGTTATAAGGAGTAACCTTTATTGTAGCATAAAATTAGGGTTCCGTGTAAAAATTTAAACCCTTGAAATTGGTAACAAAATCCGCACAGCTAGTAAAATATAAAAAACAACGGAGTTTCCACGGATGAAAATTTTACTCCTTCACCCGACTGAACCTTATTCATATTCTCGCTCGTAAAAAACTTAATTTAATTCAAGCTCGTGAAGATCGTTACGTTAATTTTTGATAACTTGAAGGAAATCGAAAGGAGTTTTCGCTTGATATGTACCTAATTGAATTTGTTATACAGTTTCATGAAAGTAGCAAGAAAATGTGTGAACTTTTATTTGAGAAGATTTGATTTCAGCTAATCAGCACATTTAAACCGCGTTCTAAAGAGCTGTCAGTTGAATATTCCATAGCAATGATGACACTTCTTCTTCTTTAACCTTTGGCCCCCCAATGTGGAGTGTAGGTCTTTTCCAAATCTCTCCACTTTTGGCGGTTTTGTGTCTCGGCTATCCAGTTTCTTCCGGCCACTTTAATCAGATCGTTTGTCCACCTAATCGGTTTTCTTCCCATATTCCTCCAACCCGTCCGTGGTCTCCACTCCAGCATTTTCTTGCCCCATCTTCCATACAGTCTACGGCATATACCTCCCGCCCACTTCCAATGATGACACTAACAGTACTTGAACGCAGTTTTATATGCTGAACACCCTTTCATTGGTGAAATTGGCCCATAGAGAAGGAGAACAATATTAAATTGTCCTTTGTTTATGGTTACGTTAGTCTTACAGAATGCATAAGTTTGGAGGAAACAGTATTATCCTATTAATTTTACTCCAAGGTGCTCCAAATGTTCCCGTGAGTGCTCATTCACACTAATCCGTCAAAGACGATTCGTGTTTTTTGACGAATCCTCTTTTTTCATGAATCGTTATTTTGATTTGTATGGGCAGCTATACATTTTAATTGCCCGTGTTCACACTATTACGGAATCGTGAAAAATGACGGATACGTCTTAAATGACGTTTCGTCTTTTTTTAAAAACCTTCAGTTTTAAATCACGAATCGTTATGACGGATCGGTCGGGACGACTATGCCTTGCACTGCACCCACACACTACGACCGTTCGTTGACTTGTAAAGACACGTCACGCTGCAATATGTCAAAGAAGGAAAAACAAAAATTATTTGACAAAGACATAAATCGAGAAATTGTTTAGATCGAAGGTAATACCAACACAAGATAGTCATATTCACATCCATCGTGTTGGATAGTTCGTCCAAGACTGAAGTCTGAATCACGAATTCAGTGTGAACATCTATTCGGATATTTTGATGAATCGTGAAAAAACTCGATTCCGTATGCAATGTGAACGTTCATCCGTCATTACGTATCGTCTTTTTTGACGAATCGTCGTTGACGGACCCAGTGTGAATGAGCACTAAGGGGAATCTACTCTATGAATCCACGCATTACGGTAGTGTCTGCTTCATTAACGCGGGCTCGGCCCTTGTTACTTCAGGGCAAGTTATATGGCTTACGTATAACTTACTGCTTACTTAAGCGTTATGATCTGACTCTAAGTACATACAATTCTACGTCAAAGTGTAATCTGTGGCTGACCTTATGTAGGAATACTCGTACACAAACTTAGTTGTGTTCGTTACGAATGTTGAAGACAGACGGTCGAGGTAAACTAATTTGGAATTTGGAACGCATTCAAACTAACGGCCCATCTTTGAACCAAGAATCCTTATTAAAGTCGAGAGCTCGCGGCTTTGCTTACTTCAGATACGTAGGTACCCCTAATGTTAACCTATTATGTATGTACAATCGGGATTTTTGCACCTTTTGTAGATTTGGGTAAACGTTCGGGGTGAGATTGGAAGTTTTATTTGCGTTTGTTGTTTTTTATTGCGATGTTTAAAGAGTGTTGGTGCTAATTGGAACGGTGGTATTCCGTAGAGAGCTCAAGCGTAGTACGAACGGAGTTTATAAATTCGCGCTTTTGTCACTAGGTAGGTACGTTAATAATAGGTAAGATATTTAATTATAAATTAAATTATTAGACACATACTCAAGTATTGGCGATACAATTTTGCCGGTGATATTAAAAAACCTAGTTTTGTTAAGAAGGAACAGTTACTTATGCGCTCTTTGGTTCGGACAAACCTGGTCCGTATACGCTGCGCAAGCGCATCTAAGGTTTCGTTACAATAATTTCGACGGCATTCTAAAGTAGCCCTTATCTTGTTCGCAAGCACTCAAAGCAATACTCATCCCTCAGAATCCAGATAATACATTATAACTGAACCTCAAAGGGAACAAGTACTTTCATATTAATACGCGAGTAAATTCTGTAACAGGCTTCAAGATGTTATGCAATATATATTCTAATTGCTAGCAAGCACGGTGGTGGCGCTGAATGAGGCACTTTATTATACAATGGTGGGCTTAATACAGGCACTTCTTGGTTAATGAATTGGTAACACTTAAGCTACTCTGCGGTATATTGCTCAAATTGTGTTTGGAGGTTCAGTAGTCAAGTCTGGAGTAGTTTCTTAATAGATCAACTTTTGGCTTTGGCTGGTGATTAGATTTGCGTTTATGGGAAATCTATAAGTAAGCGGCCGATGTAATTATCAGGGCCATTGATACATGGAAAGGTATTGATTGTATTGAAGAATTCCTTCTCTTTTATTACGACGCCGCATAATTGGATTCAATTCCTTCACAACATGTAAAGACCCATAAGGCGCGAATTACACAGAAACGGCGTAAGGCATACGGTGCGGCGCAGGCGTGGAATTTATAATATATAAACGAAAGAACCGCGCCGCTTGAGTGTAATTCACGACACGTCGCCTACGTACATTTTGTATGAAAACGTTTTGAAGCGGCATCATGCCTGCACCGCGCCTTTACCTTACGCCTTTTCTGTATAATTCGCGCCTTAGTAAACATTTTCATACAATTAGTGAACATTATTTATTTCGTTCTTTAAGTCACGTAAATATATTTTAACATTATCGTCGGTCTTTGATGTTTGTAATGACCAGCTGGAGAGCAGCATCGAATTCCTCAACGCGATAATTTCCAATGCAGGACCTAGGTCGTCTAGGCTGTTGATCTGTGGTATGGGGTTTCTTCTGGCGGTGCCCACGGTGGGGGAGCCGAGAGCTTGAAACTTGCAACAGACCATGGGGCCCCACGAGCAGCCAGGTACTGCAATGTCCATTTGGAGAGAGGGACATTCGGATATCTTTACACAGACACCTCCGCGCGCCCAGCAGGTGGAACTAGGTGAGCCTGTACGGCGTAAGAAAGTGAAAAAGAAAGTGAAAATGTGTTATTAATAAGAGATATCTATTGCCTACCCCCCCCTCCCCCCCAGAGGTGGAGTAAATATATCTGCGAACTTTCTCAGCTACAAAACAAAAAAATACAAAATACAAATCTTTTCGAGATATATGTTAGTTCAAAATTTATGTCAGAGAGATCCATGTGGATTAAGTGAGCGGGTTGGTCTAACTACACACATCAAAAAAGTCTAAGCAACATGTACGGTTTTGAACTTTTAAACGATTTTTACTATTATAATAATATTTATATTTGCATTACTATTGTAACATATTTATATTTTAGCATTTTTTGACGCATTAGTGACTAAAGCAGCAAAATCCTTCATTCAATTGTTCATTTAATCACAATAATTAACAATATGTGTACCGTAACATATGTAGTATAAAATGAAGCTAAAACGATTCAAGTTTTACAAAATTAAATACCGACATTTTTTTAATTATTTGGTAATTCAATACAAAGGGTGACCGCCTCTGTTGTTTAAAACTTGTCGGCAACGATTTTTCATTGAATTTATCAGATTGTTTATCTGATCGCTCCCAATAGAATTTTAACAAGTCTTTCAGTTGTTGGGTTGTCGACACTCCGTCCAGGTTCTCTAGAACACGTCTCTGGAGCATGTCCCATGCGTGCTAGATGTGATTGAGAATTGTTGCTTTAAACCTATTTCCCGGGCGGTTAACATCGGCTGACGTCTTGCAGTCAGTCGTATTTTCCGGTTGTGTAGTTGTACTCCTTCGTCGTCCTGGGTGCTGCTCAGCAGGATCCCCTGTATTAACGTAACGCTGCCAAAGACGACAAATCACGCTCCTATTGACACCAAAATGCGAGATACCGGGGATTGATTTCTTCCCACTTGTAGCAGTCAAATGGCGTCGCTCCATGACATTAAAATGACTAACCACTAAATTTTTTCAAAAACTGTTTATCTCAAGATGATAAAAGTGAGATAAATACCAAATTTATAACTTTTTTGATGTGTGTATTATCTGAATTACGAAATTCAAAGATGCGAATATAGGAAATATTGGAAGAACCGTTCAAATCGTTGTTACTTAATCTGATTTGATGTTAAAATCAAAATGAGGCAAAAAAGTTGTGCGTACACACGGCGACACATCAAGCTATACATTTCCAGTGTAACATGACCTCGTCTTGTATAGATTTCCCGTACAATGAGAGATCCGCTTATATTGGTTTGTATAGCTTGATTGGTCGTCGTGCGTACCTAACACGAGTTAACTTTTTTTGTTTCATTTCGACAGTCATCTAATCGAGTTGGGAAACGCACATCGCTTAAACTCATGCTCTTTTCCCATGGCTGAAACCATTTTGGTGTGGTAGCTTTGGCTGACGTCGATCGACAATCGATCGATTGGTGTGGTAGCACTCTAATGCTAGGAGAAGAAGTACACCAAGGTTTACCCGTTTAAACTTTCCAAGCTTTGTGGGTAAACTCCGAATAATCACTAAAATAAATTTGAATTTGGAGGTGTAGCCTTCTTTTTACTGGCGATTTGATGTAACCAATTTGGATGTAGCGCTCGCCGGCCGATGCAGAGGCATCGCTCGCCGCGCTCGCTCGGCTCACGCGCGTTATGTCACAATTCTAACCTAACCTAACCCATTTGGTCGGTGTGCACTAGCAATGAAAAAGATACACCTAAGTGGTCATTTACGGAGACGCGGCGCGTCGGGCGGCGCGTTGTGCGGTGCGGCCCGCTTTCAATTCAAACATATGGCGATGTATGAGAGCGTTTACGGAGAAGCGTTTTTACGCGCGTTTGCTTGAAGTGCAGCGTTGCCCGCCGCGGCGAACGCGGCGGCGGACGCGGCGGCGAACGCGCAAACGCTCAAATACGAACATATGGCAGATGACACCGCCGCATCGCCCGCCGCGTCGCCCGCCGCGTCGCCCGCGGCGTTGCAAGCGCAAACGCGCAAATACAACATATGGCAGATGATACCGCCGCATCGCCCGCCGCGTCGCCAGCCGCGTCGCCCACCGCGTCGCCCGCGGCGTTCGCCGCGGCGGCGCACGCCCCGCGTCTCCGTAAACAACATCGGACATTGCCATATGTTTGTGTTTGGGCGTGTGATAACGCGGGCCGCTGCACGCGCCGCCTCTCCGTAAACGGAAAAAACGCGCACCGCGCCGCGCGACGCCCCGCGCAACGCGCCGCCCGACGCGCCGCGTGTCCGTAAATGGGCACTTAGTGAAACCAACTGCTACCGGCCGCACGAATAGACGGCCTTCTTGTGGCATCACACGTAACATGTATAAAGGGTGTAAAAAGACCCTTAACGAAAACGAAAACCACATATTCTGCCCATCATTGGGATCATTTTTTTCTTCTAGACAATACCTGGGAAACTACAGGTTCTGGAGATATTGAAGGTCAAAGTTCCAATTTTTTCACAAGTTTTTTTTTTAAAACCACTTTTTAAGGTTTTAACTTTACTTTAATTAACTCCATGATCCGTTTACTTTTCAAGGCATCCATCAGCACTAAGTTTTGAGTGCGTAACATTGAGTTTTAGCGTAAAACGTGATTTTTCACCCAAAAAAAAAAGTAGCAATAATTTTTGCGTAGAGTTACTTAGTTTGATGTACAGTATGCTTGGTTGACGGCTTCGTGAAGGGTCCGTTTACACCCTGTATATCTAATTGGCAATAGTGAAAATTATGAGAATAGTGTGTAAACTAACCAAGGAGAGGTTTTCCGCTCATGCCAGCTTTGAATACGTCAACGAAAGTGTCGGTTAACTTGTTAACCTTGGCTTCTACGTTCCTTGTCCCCGTATACAGCACATTTGAAACTACTAACATTACAACGACTCCAACCAACAGAAACATGATTTTACATTTACATGCTTAAACAAAGGCAAAGCATAAAAATAAACAAATGAAGATGGAAAAATATACGATTGACTTTTTAATTAACAAACTGAATGACATCCGATAAGCCACGTTATGTTTTGTTGGAAGTATGTACTCGTGAATGCATAGTTTTGATGTAGGTAAACGAGTCATGTAACTTAGAAAAAAATAAATAAGACATTGGCGATAGGTATTCCATAAGCAGTTTACTAGTAACAATAATAATTATGTTTTCTACGTGCGTCGTAATATTATCACCACAGGATTTTTCTCCTGTGATTTGTTAGGTTGTGCGTCTGCGGACAGGTCATCATCTTCTACCACCAGTTTCGTCTTTTTCTCTTTCGAGGGTTCAGCGCTGACTGGGTCCACGATGCCTTTACCACCGAAGACTTGTGACTGACTCCACGGCATCGGTAGCCCTAAGCCCTTGTCCGTCATGTCTCTGACTTGGTAATTGTTCCAGGTGAAGCAGCAGACTTCTAGCTTGTCCCTGCAGCCAGCTACTTGAGACAAGGAGCGGTGTCCCTCGCACATGTTGTGGTGAACGCAAACGCCGCCGATTTTCCAACATGGCGTCGTTTTCATCGATTCTGAGGAAAACGTTCATTAGGTAATGCCTCGATATAACATTTTTACGAACATGCTTGAAGATCATAGCAACGTCTTTTCGATTTCGTATAACTGCCTCGTACAAACATTGAGATATCGAGCCGATATTCATGAAAAACTTGTTGGTGTTTACATAAAACAGCAGCAAGTTTATAAGAATCAACTCTCAAGGTTAAGAGTTACAACCCAAGGTATACTACCTCAGTGCCTCGGGTTATTATGAAGCACAGTGAATCTGCCGACTTTTTAATTACGGTTTGGTTCATAACTCTCCTTCTGAAGCAAATACCAGTAACTTGTTAACCTATTTATTTATGCAAATTGATTACGGCCTAATAAGTAGAGCCTTTTAAAGTATTATAATACTCACGTTCAGAGCACTCGCAAATTGGACTTTATTGCCGATGCTAAATAAGTTCTCTTTAATCTGTCTAAAGCTAGAGGTAAAGTATTTGTGTAATGGCTTATAATACTCACTACGAGTGTCAGTGATGGAAGCAAGTGCCGTGTGATAGGCGAGGAGCTCGGCTCGAAGGTCCTCATACTCTTCGTCAGCCGAGAGGTCCATGTTGGCGTCATTCCTCAATTCAGAAACCAATTTCCCGCCCAAGTCGCTTCCAGAAGAATCTTTTTCTTTATGCTGTCTTCGTTTACATATCACCAGCGGACATAATATTAAACTGAAAAGTAGCACGAACCGCAACATATTTCTCATACGCTGCACTTTAGTAGAAGAATTTCATATTTCACCCGATATGGCGTTTAGAGCGTTTTTATTGAAGTGAAAAAACATAAATTCAATGATAAGCCACGGCCAGCCAATGGATTTTGCAATCGGAGTGTGGATAGAAAATATAACTTTATGTGGGAATTTAAAATAAAATCAAATAGTTGTGTGCAGAAAATTAGAATTGCGGATTGTTGCAATATAAGCGTCGTTGCTGTTGCAACTAGTTTGATAGTGTATTATACAGTATTCGATTGTGATTTGTAGATATTATTGAAAAGATTGGGATACTTGTGACGCGAATTCGAGATACTACACTCTTTCAAAAAATTTACATATATGATTTCTAATTACGTCTCTATGTCTATGTCGGTAGGTAATTGGATAAATACCATAGTGATTATTTTTTATCTCTCTTCTTGTCACAGTGTCCAGAGAAAAAGCGGGTCACTGACGGTAATATTGTCTCCAAAATGTTTTCTTCTCACAAATAAATGATAGATGATATTTCGGCGACGTGGCGGTCCACGTATTCTGCGGCAAGGCTTCCGGCTGCCTAATTACAGCTCTGTCGCAAATTGGTACTATCATTAGTCAAAATAAACTCTGTTAATGGACGATGTATATCACCTTAAAGAATCGCCAGACTTCCGTGCTTCGTTAAAACTTTAATTATGATGGCAGATAGAAATATTAAGACATTAATAATCTACAGTAAAAGGTCAGAGTAATACGTTTTAATTGAACCGTGAATATATAATGTTTTGTAAGTGATGCCGGAACGTGTGATTGGAAATATCTCGCGCGGTTGCGGCCCCAGCGATGCAACCGCGCCGCCATTTTCTATGCTATTCGGAAAATGAGAATGTTATTGGTTATACTCATGTTGCTACTATTGGAATTGTTCTTGCAAGTTTACACATTATTTATGAATGAATAGGTTAAGTTTTCACGCTGATCTTTGACCTTTAGTTGTAGCCTACACACAGGTAGCTTGTTAACATAAAATACGGCCTCATTCGACAACCCTTCTGTATTATTTATCTGTTTTTTCGGCCAAGTTGGCTGACAGCCCTGTCAATATCGCGGCCAGTTCCCGTGTGGAACATGCGACACTGCCAGTCATCCTGCTGAATTATTGAACCATCCTCCGCTGAATCAAACGCGTACCGGACGTCGCGACCCCAGCAAGCGTTGGGCAAAAAAGCTTTTCCAACGTTTGCCTTTCAACTAGTTTTAAAGATTTCATCAAATACCCTTTTGCTGGACCACTGATGGGCTTTATTTAGCTTTGAAAGATTTCCGAATGTCGTACATGTTCTGCAGTGGAGCGAGTGTTCGCCCGCGGAAATGTCACTCCGTTTTCGGGGCTCTATTCAGTCTGAATAGGCGCTTCATAGACAATATCGCGTCAATCGGTATTCGGGGTATCGAATTTCATTAATCTTCTTAATTAAAACTGAGTTTTGAGGCGTTTGGAGTTGTGTAAGCTTATACCTTTGGAATAGACTTCTGTTGATAACAACAAAGAAGAAGAAGCCACAAAAGTGTAAGAATGTATCTGTAACGGTAAAATTGTAAATACTGTTAGATTATAATATATCTAGCGAGATTGTAATCTGTCGCATGCCATTTCACAAGTTGACGGTTTCACTTCGATAGATTATAATCTATCGAAAAGTAATGCGTTAAATTAAAATCTCCCGAGATAGATTATAATCTAACGGTTTTTACAATTTTACGGTGACATATCTATCATTCAAATAGTTGAATGATAGATAATAACACTTTTGTGTCTTCTAAAACTTACATCAATAAGTTGTATGAGACAGGTAGGTACAGATAGTATCGTCTGTCGACCTTTAACTCAGTAATTGAATAGACATGAGACAGCAAAGTCCTTTGTGGAGCAAGTTGCAATTTCAAGGCGCGCCGTAATGGCCGGCTCTTTGTCCTGTCCATTCTTAAGCGGTCACCCTTGAAGATAGATGGGGATAACTCCAGAGACACGCGTAACAACACTTTGGGCGGTCGAAGGGGTGATGAGAACGGATTACCAACCTATATTGCCTGACGCTGGACAATGTTGCGGTTAACCGCTTTATTTTTTACTGGCGACCCTCCGCTGCTCCGCATGGTTTTTACGACAAGACAAAACATTGAGATTTCTTTATTATATGTAAGTTTAAAAATTATAATAAATCTTATCCACATTATAAATAAATAAAATAATATTCATTTAATTCAGATAACATGATCCATACAGTGAAATTAAAATTAGTATTAAAAAAATAAAATAAATTATCACAAATTCAAAAAATTCAAAAATAAAGTACCATCAATCATTAAAATCAAGATAAAATTTAAAATTCATTCACAGTTAAAATAAGATAAATAAAATATTCAAAAAAACGATAAAATAAAAATTAAAAATTAAGGGTTGGGTTTAGAATCGCGTCCTCTGAATTCGAGGATTCTGTCACTGTGGGGGGGTCAAGGGGGTTTATCTGAAGCGCCCCCATGCGATTTTAGCTGCCGGAAATATTTAAAATTATTTTCTAAAAATATTGGTAAATCACTAACTAAACATGAAACAGAATCAATATTTAACTAAAGTCTAACGTTTTTGACGTTACATCTGTCAAAATCATCTCAAAATGCGTAATAAATATTATTATGAAATATCGAAAAGACACTTTTCTTTAAATGGTGGAAGCTATAAATTATGTTTATAAATTAAAGTGTGTTTCGTGTTTCATTGAGTGCAAGAGCGAGCGAAGCGAGCTCGGGACCTGGGGCACCCCGACTCGGACAGGTTAGGTTAGAAGGGGATGGCGGGGTCTAATCGCTCGCTTCGCTCGCTCACTCGACCCCGCCATCCCCTTCGTGGCTATTTTTTCTGTAAACCATTCAGAAGTAGGAGCCCCGCGAAGCGGGGCTCCGGCGACCGGGCTTCCCTCGACTTCGCCACGTTGACTGGCAACAACTAACTCAACTCTCTCCCCTGTAAATCAGGTTTATAATGTCAAAAATTTAATTAAAAAATTAAGCAAACATAACACCAAATTGAGTTTTTAAAAATTCATAAAAAAAAACTATTTGCTTCCGGCAGGGAGGGGAAGTGGGGGGTGACACTACAACTCCCCCCCCTCCCCCTCCCATCTCCCACACCTCCCAATTCGGAGGACGCGATTCTAAACCTTACCCAAAATTAAAATTAAAACATCCATTATCCAACATCATTATAATCTGTTGTGTAGTTTAGTAGGACAACGTGGACACACAGAGAGACACATGTTTATTATAGTGTGGGCACCTTGTTTATGCCTACTGGATTTGCCACGGAAGTTACTACGACTTGATGTATTAAATAAAGAGACCGATTTGATTACTGTAAACTATTTATTTATTCCCGAAAAATCCCAAGCACGAATAGGTGCACTCGGATCGGCCAGCGCGCAGTAACTGGCGATCACTCATACACACTTCGCTTTCATACTACAAACCGCTGACGCATAACATTCGTACTTACATTGTCCCTAAAATAGTACGAGTAATGTGTATAGAAGATAGATTTACCTAGAGGAAATACTAAAATTAAGGGTGCTCATTACACACAGGTTTGTAGGTCCCACTATCTATAATAACTATCATGCTGTAATATGTAATCATGTATGTGTAGTAATGGTTCCCCTAAGTTACATCCCTGTACACCGATTACCATATTCCGAAAATAGCACAATACTCATAAAATCTCAACACAATTTTAAAGCTATTCTTCAAAACAACGTAAATTCCTTTGGACATCCCTTAACGAACTATTTATGAGCTGTTTGCATCTTCAGACAAAGCTTTATGATTAATCGCCAACTGAATGACATTCGCCAAGTCCACCAGGGAGACAGGGACGTAAACAACAAAGTTTTACTTAAATCACTCTTGCAGTACAGCCCCTAATTGCTTCGAGTCAATTCTGACAACTGATTGGTTACACAAAATTAATGGACGAATGGAGTTATCATTTATAAAAATAAATAAAATTGAAGTGTTTTTGTAAGCTTTTTTTCTGAATGTATGGATATGAAAGTATGCTTACGGCACTTTTAACAAAAATTTTTTTTTTTAAATTATTGTCTGTCTGTTTGTTTGTTCCGGCTAATCTCCGAAACGGCTGGACCGATTACGGAACTTAGGCTACTTTTATTTTAGAAAAAAGATTAGGGTTCCGTGCATAAAAATTAAAACCTTTGAAATGGTCCTTACAGGGTCCATATTTATGTACCTAGCTTTAAGCCCTTTGTAACAAACATCCTTTTTACAATATTGAATGCAAAATAAATGAATATGAAAATTGTTAAAAAAATCTCATTTAAATATAAGTAAGTACTTAATATTTTATAATAATTTTAGGACGCGGGAAACAGCTAGTAATAAATAAATTATTATGGAACTTTCAAATTTTAAATGTAGAACTGGCTGGGCAGATATTTTTTTTCAGCTGTCTAGTGCGTCTTTTACTTTATGCCATAAAAGTCCTTGCGTGGAATAAGCAAGCATGTAGATACAAATAGTCGCCGACCTACATAAGGAGCCTTAACTTATTATATTGCCTACCAAAGTAAATAGATCCTAATTAGATGTCAGCACAACACATACCTATTGCTGAAAATGGAACTGTGTCCGAATTATTTACCTTCATTCGGTCCAAGAAAGTAAACTAGTGTATATTATTACGTGGCCATCATCGCGAGAAAGTTATAAGGGTCAACTGGGGTAAACAGGGACCACTTATAGAGGAGGTCTAACAACCTACGATATATCCGATACTTTACTACTGTTCATATTTTGTTCTGTAATGATACAATTGGTATTGGTGACTTGCAATTCAATTTGGTCGGCGAAAGAAAAATACGTGAGGAAAATACGTAGTGTAAACCTAACTTATGCCTATATGGGTTTGAAGAAAAACAAAACTATGCTTACGTCAGAACGTATACTTGTGTGCTTCTAAAAATATCCAAAATATTTGAATTTCGAACAGGAAATACGGAGACCACAACCGAAATAGAATTCCATTTCAAAGTTTAAGTACAGAATGCAAAATAATACCGGTACTTATCTAAATGTATCGAAACGGAAATTCAATTTGGCGCCGCAAACGAAAGAACTCTTCAGGGACTGTTTCGAACAACACCTTGCTATGTAAGCGTTCATGAGCATGTGTACTGTCCACAAAAGAGTTTAGTTACATGCAGGCAAAATATGCAAGCGAAATTCATTTTTATTGCGTGCTTATGGCGTTTTAGGCCCAAAAACAGCCTGCCAGACGCTGTCAAACTTGAACACGGCCAAGGTAAAAACTTTTCTACCTACCTTTTTTTTTCTTTTTTTAAACTTTTCTTTTCGTTTGCTGCCAGCACCCTTTTTTTCTTTGTTGACGTTACATAATGTGGAACATTCCAGAAATCATGCCCTCATGTTACTTTGTAA
This sequence comes from Noctua pronuba, assembly GCA_905220335.1. Classification (NCBI taxonomy): domain Eukaryota; kingdom Metazoa; phylum Arthropoda; class Insecta; order Lepidoptera; family Noctuidae; genus Noctua; species Noctua pronuba. Next base: position 7,427,130 of record LR999894.1, read on the forward strand.
GTGACGAACTGCGGTTGCTCCCCAAATGTTTGGACCTCATACACAGTCACCCTTCTGTTCTATTTTAAGAAACAATGTCAAGGCTTTCTGGAAGATTAGAAACGGTTTCTCCTCTAGGGCATAGATTTATCTTCATATATGGGTGGATATTAGTGAGATGGAACGTTCAAAACTTTTTTACTGAGGACCAATCTTGGACATCAATCTTAATGACTTAGTGTAACCTTTTGGACTTTTTTAGTTACGCGTCTCGTTTTTGTTGGAGAATGGTGTGAAAGTGATGAGCTAATTTCTTTTCTAAAGAGACTAAAAAGGGAGATTTTAAAGCAGTTCTTTACAGTAGCTTAAAAATTGCCTTCATAAAATTGAATTGACAAAAATAATAATAATTCATTCCACGCAGCACTATTTGAATAATAACGCCAGACATAAGTAGCGGTTTCCGCCATAATTCTTTGACTTAAAAAAACATGAGTTATCGCTTGATTGACAACTATTTTTGAGCTGATAAGTCACACTCGTTGTTGAAAACATGAGTACAAAATGGCCGCTCACAAATGTACTTACGTAAAAATATTTTTTCTCTTTATTTTTATCACAATTGCAAGAACTTTGGCCGACTAGCCGACTGGCTGACTAATTGGTACATCTCTTACCATCAATATAATCATCTCTAAGCTTATATGCTGACGATGAATACCTTTCCACATTTATTTTAACCCTTAGGGGCCTACTTGTATTACATAAATTAAAACCATTAAAAGGCCAACGGACCCCTGACGTAACTCTAATTTATTTTCCTAAAATAGAAAAAGCCGGTACGCGTAGGTAAAGGCAGGCAAGCCGAGATTCCACGAAATCGGCGAACTTGCATGAAAAGGAATCATGAAAATTCAATAAACGAGGGTTTTGTGTAGAGATCCGGCGATCAGTAGTCTTTGGCGCTCCCCGCCTTGCTCCGTAGTTCGGAACACGTGGTCTTACATACCTATAGGTATAATGTACTATATCGAACCAATGTCGGGCTTTTTATAGCAATGTCATGTGGCTTTTGTTGTGTTAACCTTTAGCAAAGCCAAATATGACTGTATTTTTAAGTCAATAGAGTAACTCGCATATAAGTCGCGAATTATACAGAAATGGCGTAAGGTGAAGGCGCGGCGCAGGCATGATGCCGCTTCAAAACGTTTTCATACAAAATGCACGAAGGCGACGTGTCATGAATTACTCTCAAGCGGCGCCGCGTAGGCACGCCGTTCTTTCTTTTCGTTATCCGTTCCACTCCTGCGCCGCGCCTTCACCTCACGCCATCTCTGTATAATTCGCGCCTAAGGTTCACAACATTTTTAACTTATTAGTCCTTTAGCCAGGTGGAGATGGATTAGATTACTGGTCAGTGGTCAGACTGTTCACTCTTGGCTAAAATTAATCAGTCTTTCTATTCCCTTGGTAGTCGTAAAAGGTGACCTGAATAAGTGTCTCTTCCATATGCTCATAGCTTTCAGAGCTCATGAGTAGCAATCAACTGTAACATGTGCTAATGCCACACAGTGGGCTTGCTGAGAAGTTTTAAGGTATAAAAGCTTAGTAATACATAAGGTCTATGTGTGGTCAAGGACTTTTACGAACTCATTTGAAAGTTTGGCCCCAAACAATGTTTAGGGCCACTTTTTTGATCCCTTAAGCTAAATTGCCGGAATATCGTGTTCGTATTACGCTCACGAGTCACTCTTATCGCTAAAAGGGCTCTTTGTAAAGTAGACGGTAAGCGGATCCGTAATTTATTATTAATGAGATAAAGATAGGTCTTAAGTAGACCGTCTCACTGGGTGTCGCCCTCTCGGAGAAGTTGGTGTGTCCAATCAACTCAATAATTTAAATTGCTCTAAGAGCGTCATCCATATTTAAACGTAATAATTATTGAGGATGTTAACGGACAGGGCGTGTGATGTTAAGTGGCAAACTTGTGACAAAGACACTCGCTGGGCTCAAAGGGATGCCGAAGCTAGTCTTGTGAGGACCATCTCACACACATTGTCACGACTAGAGAACACCCATTATTTATGACACATTCTGTCGCTATGTACGAGCAAACACACAAGCTATATAATTATGTGAAGTTCTGACGAAAACCATGTTCTGTAACGTTGTTACTAAGACTTCAATATCATGTACTTAGTTCATTAACACTGTATTATGGTAAGCTTTCCCTTATATATTATTAAACTTACTTTCTTAAAGCAACACCGAAATTAACATCTGTAACATAATTTAATTAAATAAAGATCCCAACACACCCGGGTGAACCGCGAACACATTAGCGGGAGCTACCTACGCGCGCGTATTTTGACAAACTTCGTGCAAAGTTATAAACAAAAGCGACTGAGCGATTCTCATTCGATTAAACAAACAACCACGAAACAAAACATTGTTTCAGATGATATGGATACTGGGAACACTGCCGCGAGTTTTAAGCAATTAAACATATCTACAAATATTTGTGTTCACCTAACAAGCCGAACGCTTTTTTCAATTTCAATGAATGCGTACGTTATATTTTTGCGAAATCCGGATGCCCTCCCTCCTGAAATATGCTGAGACAGCTCATACAAAATGGATCCGACGCCATTTACCCTGTTTTTAGAGTGGACGCATGCGGCATTTACCTTTGTTTGCCAACTGTATCGCTGAGTTGTGTTTCACCTGCTCACATGTCACTTGTGTAGTTGTGTACCGACACACCAGTACCTGAGTTGCATTTTGCTGTTTCTATCAACAAACGACACGACCCTGTCGATCTAATAATGTTTCGAGAACATCTTTTTGTCTAAAACCTTTTTAGTCGATTCGTTAAACGTGACGATTATATGAAAAATATTGGACCATCGACAATGTGCGAACTGGAGTGAATCGTTATTGCTTTCCAATTAGGCCCCGTCAATATTTATTATTTCTCACGATCAAATATCTTTTTCCTGAAGCCCGAATTAGGTAACCTTTTCATTTTTCCCTTACACAGAAAAACACACACAACCTGGGAAATTTTATCCCTTGCGCATATTTGTATAACCTACTCTAGTCTGTGTACTTTACATTAGAGTGGGGTAACCTCCTCCACCTCTACGTGTACGGGTAACTCTTAGTGTGGAAAACATCTCGAGCTCACACCTGTACGTAGTTAGTTTTATCTACTTGTGTGTGCCGCTTTACTATCTCTGTGCCGGCTCCGGACTGCTAACAAGCATTGCTAACTTAAAAATGTATGCACACTAAAGATAACTTACAAAGGCACTCTATTAAAGGGTCGTAAGCGTGGATAAACAAAGTAACATAATTATATGAAACAAAACGTGTGGTAGTCTGAAAATAGCTGAAGGGGAGCAACTGCGCAAGATGTCTAAAGCAACGAAATTTATTGTGATGAGTTTTGAAATATCATCAAGCACCCATTTATATTTATGGTTGCGGGAAAGGGGTGTTTACCGCGTGGTTAAGAAGGGTAGATACAATTTTCAGAGTGTCGCATTTATTGCATAATAACATCGTTTGCGCAATAGACTGCGTACATTCATCATCGTCTGCTCCTTGCGCACATACATTACGCTTACTTACCTCCGTCCTCGTTAAGCCAATGTCACAGTTAAGCCTCGTGTGTTGTCTCGACAACAAAGCTGCAAGGAGGCCACGACACGTACATGTCATCTCTCATCATCTGGAGTTAGCTACTAGCTGCGAATATCTAGATAGGTATAATAAGCGCTTTACAGACTTCCAGCAAGCTATGACAGACGTCATCAACAAAGATCGTTAGTTAGAATAATACTTCGTGAGGGCCTCTGAACATTTCTGCACATAACAATTTCATTACAAAGCTATTAAAACGGGTAACATTTTACCTGAAGTTTAATGTACACAAGCCCTTATCCCTAAGCATCGACCCTCCGCGCCACGACCATTTGTCTTGCCACAACACTTCGCATTCAACTGTCAAATTCGATGTTCCATTGTTAATAAGGCTTAAGTTCAAGTATAATTAAAACGGAGGAGTTCCCAGTTAACTGACGTAACGAGCTTTCACTTGGAATAAAATAATACGCCCCTTGTGGGCTACGTTCTATTAATTTGTTATGTAAATATGTAGCAATTGCGTCACTTGTTATGAATCATTCTTGTTAATTGAATAAAATTATCGATTAAATTTCCACATCGTATGACGTTGAGCAAACCTTAATTAAAGCACCCTCTAATTATTATTAATGAAAATTTAATTTCGTTTAAGACAACGACGAATCAAAAGTTCCGAGTGGCGTAAATGGTCTATTCAGTGGAGGATGGACGTCTACTATGGAGCTGGGTTGGCAGTCAATTTACCTTTATCGTGTTCAAGCGCCTACAAATAAATTATTAAAGCGTTAAGCTGTTCCCACCAGTAAATATTAGTGGGGTTTACGTTGTACTGTACGCTGTGAACGTTCGCAATAATAAAGTACTCGGTGTGCGCTTCGCATGCATGCAATAAAAAAACTTTTGAATGCCTGCAAGAATTTTAACAGCGTACCAGCTCATTTAATATTTATTAAATTGGCCTGTTTCATTTTGGTACTTTATGTTAATAATTTAAGGACGAGGAATTGCGAATTAAGTGCGAACAAAATATAATCAGATGAGTTACAAGCTTGTTAGCCCCTTTGTTGGGTGGAAGGGTTGTTATGGCATTTGTGTTGTGCCGTTAATACGTATTCCCATGGGATTTGTGGGGTAAAATCAACACGAAATTATTTTGCGGAAACACGTATTAGCCGGCACCGGTAGCAGGTGTTGGGGAACCCTTGCTTTTATACCAATTATTTGTTAAGGACCTATTATTCTTTACGGCAATTGCCGATGTTCTAATAACATAATAAGTAGACTGGACCAACGAATGCCGGGCAGAAATAGCAAATCGAGGCTGTGCAACTTTGTTTGTATTTCATTTATTTTTAAATCAATTAGTTCACTAGAATGTAAACCAAAGCTTTGAGCTTCCATACTTTCACAAAACACATTGTCGATGCATAAATTAGTTGGAAAACTGGAACATAACATTGAATTTAATTTTATTGATAGTTAGCAAATTTGTAGTTGGCACAGGGGTGGGTTCCCAGGAAACTCTGTATAGACGGCATTCGGGGTTTTGATTAGGGAAATTGTGGAGTTAAATTAGCTGGCAGTATTCAGCGGGCACATATTATGGGGCATCAGTATGCATGGCGGGCCCCGGCCCACGCCGTGAGGTGTCGGCGCCACTGATTGCGTTACCACCTGCATTAGGGCACAGGAGCTACTGGACTCACGCTAATGCGGTTTAGACCATTGAGTGCTCCAACACCGATCAAGGAAAATGTTAACTATTTCACCGTAACACTGAACAGTAATGAATTCGTTTGGATTGTGATGTCAGTGATTACAATGTGTCATTTCAGTATCCATTATGTACTTTACAAATAATGGATAAGCCATCAAAACCTATTCAGACGATGAACTGTGGATAAAATGGTCGAATGTCAATTTTCGTGGTCGACATTTAACACTGTAATGTATTAAAGTTGATACGATCGTTCAAACTTTTTCCATTTAGTGCGGAGTGGAGTGGAGTCCGACATTTAATCACGCGAAATATTCCAACTTCGGACATAATATTGCGTAGATGAAACACGGGGTAGGCCTCGCATGCCCGGCATATAAGCCTAACGTTGTATCGTATATAATAATGTTCCCAAGCTGAGAATTGGCTATTGTACTGTACAAAGTCGAGCCAAGTTCGACACTAAATTGAAGAAATTGTAACAGTTTCATAGTTTTAGCGTCCATAGCAGTATAAACCTTACGTCTAATACCTGTTAATGCGAGAGTTCGGGACTTTTGATAAGCCTCTTAGGAGCCGTTAATATGTTATTATAATGAAACTGTCAACGGATAGCTTCGGCGATTACGGATGTAACTCCTCTCGTTTGTTTACTCAAACTTTATCTGCGCTTTGTCGTATTTATTCGGTAAACCCCATTAGCGAGTCTATGCAAAGTTGGTAGCCCATAATCCATGACTTAATGGCCGGGCACTTGGATCGATTAAGCGGCAGCCCTCCTGTATCAGGGCTGATCTCGAGTCAAAGCCGGCCTTCGTCATGCATTGACGCCTCGTCACCGGACAGTTATAAGTTTCAACTAAACGTTAAGACGGACAGGGTCTGCGAGGAATTTGAAAAATAGGTATTTGAAGAAACTATTGCCGTCGCGCTTCGTCAAGCCTGTCACCGTAGAGTGCGATAGGGACAGCTGCAACTCAGATCGATTACACCACAATTTGAGGAGATCTTTAGGGTTCTGTAGTCAAAAAGGAACCCTTATAGTTTCGCCATGTCCGTCCGTCTGTCCGTCCGCAGCTTAGCTCAAAGACTCTTAGTTCTAGAAAGATGTAATTTGGCATGATTAATTGAATATACAGATTAGAATAAAATCTCGAAAAGTATTTTTTTGGGTATCTCCTTTTCCCCTCTTTTTTTCACGTTCCCCATAGTGTGGGATGTCGTTGGATAGGTCTTAAAAATATTGCGAGTTTGTTCCAATAATTTTTCGATTAAGGGAGGTGTTTGTGAAATATTAAGCTTTCAAGTTCAAATTTTTGTTAGACTCAAGTGTCCCCCCCTCTACAAGCTAAACGGTTGTATTTGGGTGTGTGAAAAATAGTGACAGTATATAATTATGTATAACGAAGTTAAAAGAAAAACTATCACAGTTAAGTATGCTTTACAAGTTTACGAGTAATAGTCGACCAACTTATAAAATGTACTTGGATAACATATTTTCCTGAACACAATGTATGGGAGCACAGGTTTTGCAACTGCAAATGTAAGTTCGGTTTTTATTATTACAATAAAAATCAACGTTCGGAGGCAAATCGGACCGTAGGAAGTGTCCGCATATTTTGATGTGCAACTACGGAACCCTACACTGTGGGTGGCCCGACACGCACTTGGCCGGTTTTTTCTCTAGAGGTATTATTCAGGAAGAAAAAAGGGGAATACAAAACGTCCATTTCGTCAAAATTTGTAATCACAGCGCATTTCCCCTCTTGACACTGTCAGCTGCGAAGTATACACCGTGACTTTTTTAGTCGTCTTACAAGCAACGGCAGCCCACTTCATGCATCCAATGACTACTAAACATTCATTACAAAAAAAATAGGTATTTATGAGATTTTAGTAATTTAAAAATAAAAATATTATTCAGTATTATGACGCATGACGTAGTTAATATACCCTGTTGCGAGCGATGATCTACTGGACTCGAGCGCTGGGTGGGTATGTTCTCCCGTTTGACACATAAACCTAATTAACAGGATGTTTCATAATTTTATTTTAATGTATTATTTATTTTTCTTTGTATCTATTAAAGCAGGTAAAAAAAAAATCGCGCCTAGAGCTATTTTATGTCGGGTACATTGAGTGGACCACTTTTGTAAGATGACTAAAAAGTCACGGTGTATACCTATGATACAATGTTTTATGAAGAGAAAATACAACTTTATTTCAGTCCCGTTGCTGATTAGCGGTTGGTCGGTTTACTAAAGCTTTCTGTAAGTTGTGTTTCGTGTGCGGGTTATAAAGTAACGGTTCACAGAGACATATATGTACCTACCTAGACATAAGTATGTTTGCTGTGAAAACGGTAGCATCTGTCGCTACTTGTTGAGTCGCTACTTGCAATTTTTAACCTCATGTTGCGCGATGCTCAAGTACTGTTTACATACCTAGTTATTTATCTAACACATCATTTCACTGAACATGTTTTATTCTTTGATTTAAAAAAGTATGATGCAGCTTCTTTTATCTTCGTGAATTTGAGAGAAGCACCCAGTGAAAATAATGTTGTCAGTCGTAAAAATGGAAACGAAATGTCGATTAAGTATTCGATATTGACCCACTGGACGCAACGATGTACACAAGTATTGGCCACAAAAAATTAAGGACCAGCAAGATATAACGATTGGCTGTTCAGCAATATTTCTAGGCTATTGCACAGCCTCCCTTGAGATATTTTGATAGAGCGATGAGTAGTCAAGAGCCTATTCGTTTCACATCCATCACGAGTGTCTGGGACGTCCCGGTTGAGTAGTTACTATACGTTTACGAACGTAGATTAATGCCAGAAAATTCACCGATGTACAGTCACGAGCACCAATATGTATACACTTTCCTAAATTTAAAAGCAATTTTCGCGAGAAATAACGAATGCAAATTGGAGATAGGACCTTTTTCATAAAAATATGAGTTCCAAAATACTATGAAATTGAACAACATGAAATTTTAATAAGAACAGTAGGAGAAAAACACTTTTAAAAGTTGTTAAGTGTTTACATATTGGTGCTCGTGACTGTACGCATCCGCGATATATCTCAGGAATCGTGATAAATAAAGAGGTATCTGTTACTTTCTTATAGTATTTTGCTGTTTCAGTGAAATTTCATATTCAACTTTTGGTGAATGTGAAATTACAGAGAGATGACAGTTACGGGATATCTTCCGTGATTGTTCATTATTTTGAGCTCCCGATATTTCGACGCTGTTGCAAGCGCCATGATCGCGGGTTGACTGGAGAATGCGGGTGGTAAGTTTAGTTGCAAACCATGAAAGCTTAAAACAGTGTTTACAGAGAGATTTCAAATATTTTTAGTCATAAAGATAAGCGTTAGTTCACTTTTTGAAATTAGGTCATCGGCGTTACTTTCTTATTAACAGCTCTAGTCGTAGCACGCGTTACAATAGGAACAATATACCTTACAATAGGCCTTGCATAGGCCTGGTTGTGCAAGCAATATGTGATCCCCTTAGGAGCAGTCGTTGTAAAGGTAAGGCCGCCCCCGCCCAGCTGCGATTTCAGGGTGAATGAAAATGCATGAAAGTGTAATGCTTTAATTTACCATGTTGATGAAAAGAAAACTGGTAAATTATATGTCCTGTCAACCACATAAGCATAAAACTACCCAAGGGAAATTTACTGGATTAATATACTACAAGTTAGTAGAGGACAAAGTAATCTGTTATTACTTTGTAGAGTTAACATCTTAAACTACACTCGTTAGGTACAGCGACAGAAGCACTTGAGCTTTGTTCAACTTTAAATTGTAAGACATTTTCATTAGAAAATGCTCCCAGACAGAATGGAATGAAGCTAGGCAGGGGGAGAACCTATTCGAAAAGACACCTTTTTTTTTTCTTACATAAAGTAAAAAAAGCCCTCAAGTTAAACAAACCGATGCAAATAATATAGGAAGATTCATATTTAAAGAAAGAAAAAAATATTTATTTGTCGCAGGGACATGACGTGCATACAAACAAAATAAGTTAACAATAATCATACAAAGCATAACAAATATTATAAATAAAACAGGACAGAAACAAAAAAAAAGTTAACAGCTTGCACGAAACACAAACATACATAATATATTATTAATAAGGTAAAAACAGCGACCTTTGCCTAAAGCCGGTCAAAAAGATGGAAGAAAAATAAATAAAGCCGTCAATCTATCTTTTATTATATTCAAGTAATATGTAGGTAAAACAAATAATATAAAGCTGTACTACGTAGTGGGTGTCTGCCCACGCACCGTTGCTTGCGAAGGTAACCAGAACATTTTCCACGAGGGTCAAATTAAATGGTACTCTATTTTCAAGAGGCTTCAAGAGGTTTTCGTATTCTATTACATTGAAGTGTAGGATGTTTGTTTGTATAATTTTCAGTTTCACAAGGTCCGTGAGCTGACCTTTCGAAAACCTAACCAAAGGAAAAATTGAATAATTTTTCACTCTTAACGAAGCGGGTTCCCAATTTGACCTTTTAAAAGTAACTATACACAAAATGCCCTCATTTTGTTCATTTATTTATGTGACGCGGAGTTCACATTTTTGTGTTGGTTCATACTGATGCACGCACCAACACAAATATCGAGTAATTTGTGGAATGCATTATCGTTAAATTCGCCACAAAATGAACAGTGCAGGCATTTTCATTAATAATTTCTCGTAGGTATATTATATTTCTTCGGTATCTATAATGGAGACGGTAACAAAACCTTCCGGATGGCACTTTGTTACTAAGATCCAAGTAATGTCCGATCTAGATATGCGATAGCCGGATATAGATACTTTCATAGCCGTCCAACTTTTACGAGAAAAACGGGAAAAGCATTTACAACCAGTGAATATACTTGTACAGTATCTAAGTAGTTTGTACCTTGGATTTCGCGCTAAGCACCTATTGACCTGAATGTTTCGCTTTACGGTCAGTTTACAGCTTAATAAACTTCAAGCTTTTCTTTTATTTTCAGTCCGAAGCGAAGGTCTGTAGTACCTAGGGCCTATCAGCACGCGTAGCATGACCACGTAGAAATGGGGTTTGTCGACGGGAGAATCGACAAAATGACAGATCAACAAAAGAAATCGACAAAATGACAGATCAACAAAAGAAATCTGTCATTTTGTCGATTCTGCCGTCGACTAAACCCGTTTCTACGGTGGTCATGCTACTCGTGCTGGCAAGATATAATTCAGATATCAGTACACGACCTTGCGGCCAATATTCTTGACATCTTGTCCTTCGACGCGAACAAACAAGATTCATCAAATGAAAATTTAGTACCCTGAGTGAGCACATTGTTCCTTTGTCAACATTTAATTGAACTACAGCTCCAATTACATTCAGGTTCAGATGTTCGAGTTTGTGGTAACTTGCTAAACAGTTGTGCCGACTCGTCACCAAGAATGCTCCTTAGATATCTAATACGCCTGACAGAATTTAAGCTGAAATACGACGCTAAAATAATGCCTAGTGCTACTGTACCCAATCTCGCTCTACGAACATCCTTGGTGAAGGTTTACCGTAAAGCCAGTCTCTTACACGATATTTATTAAAATGCTGCTTCCCCTTGTTGCACGACTCCTCCACGCCCCAAGCTTATCTTGCTTCAGGCAACTCGCATTATTCTTTCAAGAGATACTTCGCGTCTAATTAAGGAAATTGTATTTGAATATAAAACAAAGACCCCGGGAATCTCGTTATTCAGACTCTTGTGGTGGAGGTATCTTTTATGTTTGTGTTCAATTAAGAGGTGCATGAATTGCGATTTAAATGTTTGAGTCTGTTAATCTTTTCAGAGACATTTCAGCAGTAATTCTCTATATTTGCAGGACGATCTCATTTTTTATCTGTTGTCTTTATTGTAGGTAAACACGTACTTAAGTAGGGAGTTGCGTGCGCAGTGAGTGTAAGAAATTGGTGGGACGTCAGAGTTAACAAAGCGGTTGTGTTTAAGTGCTTGCTGTTATTTGCTCGGCGGGAACGCCGCGCCCGGCGGGATCGGAGGCGAACTAAAGTCGCATGTTTAAGCCCCGTATCGGAGCGAGATAAGATTAAATGGCCCCAAACACCTCTAAATGGTAGTGTCGCCTCCTTTGTCTGAGATATTGATCCGATTTGATTATTGTAAGCATAAAGCCGTCTCACGGAATTGGATGGCCACTTATTCATAATCTGCTTAAGATTTTCGAGGGTCAGCCATCTTATTTTATTTATGACCGTTCCGAGTGCGATCTTTCGTGACTTATTATCATAAAGATTCGGGCCTTTTTACCAATATCGCGACGTGGAGTGGTGACGCTGCTTTATTTTATGTTACCGCATTGTTCGCCCTACGGATACTAGAGAGGGATCCTTATATACTCACACACATATTATATTATATTAAATAAAATCAATAACTTAGTTTAAAGGGAAGGTTGTGTCCTTGGTCATTGTGTCCATGTAAATACTTATAAATCATTGCTTTACATAGGCCTGGGAAGGTTTCGTAGGAAGATTTATTCAATAGTGAAAAGGATACTTTGTTGATGCTTACATACCTACCGTATTATGTAGGTAGCAGCGGGTTTACAACGTATGTATGATGGGGGCTGTGGTTATGGGCCGTAGGGCTGCGGCAATGTCTCTATGGAGCCGCGACGTGACATTACCCGGCGACGTTACAGCATCAAGTAATTTATTTAAGGAGGCTCCTAACTAAGAAGCTCTCTATAAGGTAATAAGGAAGTTTGTTATACTAATATATAAGGGTTAATTGGCGTGCCACCCATTTATCTCCTTGCCGCGTCCTATTTATTTGCAAAACGAACAATTAAACCCAACTAAGCTTGAAAGAGGTGATTCCGGAACTAAAACGATAAAAAGGATTCATTGGGTCTATTTATTTGCTATTCACCCTTACCCGACTGTTTGTCTAGTAGTCTATAGCAATTTAAGGGAAGTGTTTCTTACCCTACTAATAAATGAAATAAATAGCTATGCAGATCTAACATAGCACCTGTAATTCACCTCTATTAGGTAAACCTCTGCCTAACCCTTCGAGTGTTAGGCAGAGCATTTGGCCAGCTATGTTTAAGTCCCATGTGACAGGGGGCGAGCCTATTGCCAACACTCGGGCACAAATCCGGACTCCGTGGCTGCTAATGAGAAATTCCTGTTGGAAAAACCTAATAACAATTTTCCCGACCCGGTAATCGAACCCAGGACCTTATGATCAGCAGTCGCGATCACTAGACCAAAGAGGCAGAAATATCAGAAATATCTTGATTTGACCAAAAAATTCAAAAATATGTAAATGTTAAGGACTTTCCTTTACATTTAAGTATTTCGAGTTTTGAATATAACAATTACACTCAATTTTAATCAAGGTTACAAAGGCTGAGCTCGTGTAAGAAGCTTTTAAGTCCCCTGTGATAGAGTGGAAAGAAAATCCTCCCCGGCCACTCGAGAAGTTTCCGAACCGAAAACCGCAATTATACTCCAATTATGAAATCTCGGGATTTCAGGGCTTATTTATTAATTTCAGTCTATTTTATTAAATCGGTTTTACTAAATGTTGGACTGGCTGAGTCTAGGTTAAAGTATACTATTTTGCACAAGAACCAAAGTGATAACGATTTTTAAATTGTCGATCCCTCATCTGCCTAGCCTTTTCCCAACTACGTTGGGGTCCACTTCCTGTCTAACCGGATGCAGCTGTTTACCAATATTTTACATGGAGCGACTGCCTAACTGACCTCCTCAACCCACTACTACTACTAGGTAATACGATACCCCTTCGTAACATGGTGGTAACGTGGTTGTCAGACTATCAGGCCACTGACTACCTGTAACGACTGTCAAAGATCTACAAACGACAAGCGGGCCTAACGGCTTAACGTGCTTTCCGAGGCACGGAGGAAACTCGGTATGCAATGAGTGGTCACCCATCCACAGACCAACCTAGGTAAGCCCGGCTTAACCTGAAGATTGATCTGAGCGGCTGTTAGTATTAAGCCACGAGCTCCTCTGTGCTCCCATACATTATGTTTAGGAAAATATGTTAAAGAGGCGATGAAAGTTTATACAACAACAACATCCATTTATTTTCAAGCTACTTTTATACGAGACCCAAATTATGCCAAAATACAAATTATACTAAAACTAAACTATGCTTATATGGAAATTCGTGATTTTTGTCTATGGGAAATCATAGGGGCACACGGCTTGTAAATACATAATACTAGTATATACCGTACCAACATTATTCGTTCCATTAGTTCGCTAATAATTTCTGTCTGTTTCTCTTTTGCTTATAATTACCTAGTTATTATGTTTTGGACAGAATCACTGATTACACGCTCCGTTTATACAAGCACAATTATGGGAAATGTTACCACATTTCATTATTCGACGAATAATTCAGGTATTAACTTCACTGAGATAGAAACATAGCTACTTTCATACATGGAGCTCGTGAACCCTGATAAATAACTTTAATCTCTTTTATTCTCCGGCGTATTTTTCTCCGGGGCAAGGCTCGCCCCTCATTATTTAAAAGTAGAGATACGTGAAAGGCTCCATCGATTATCCATTGTTCTGCACACAGATTATCGGGAAGACACTCCATATCACTCGTTCCTATGGCAGGCGACTTACCCCCATGCAATCAACTTGTGTAAACTGAACGGTTGCACTTTAAATTGCTTTCTCCTCCTCTCTGCTCTACAACCCGCTGCTTGTCGGATATTGTCTTGATCCTTTTGTGTAAAATTGTGTAAAGTTTGTAAATTCAAACTCAAATCATTGGACGAAATTGACTTTCGGGAAGGAAATTGGTAACTAAAACTAATTTTAAGTTACATCAGAGTTGTAGAAAAGGAATGTCGATTAAGATTTATGTTTCAAGTTCCTTGGAGTGAATTTATCAACAGAAACGCATTCTTCTATTCTCATTATATATTTCATTGTAAAATTCCTTTAAATTTTTATTTGTAACAACTATACACTCCCATGTGGTAGAGAAAGTTTTTTTATTGAATAATACTTTTAGCCGCACCTGCATGAAATTCTAACGAACCTCGCCGAACAAATCCAAAAAAGACTTCAGAATGAAAAATCGTGCGGCGGCAACAATAGTGCCGTAGTCCGTACGGTCCATACATTCTACGAAGCACTATAATTAAAAACAGGACTACATTGCAATTGACATATTTAATCGAATGCATGATCCCTATAATTCTCAATTTGAACGGCGAAGCGCGTAGGGTCGAATTTCGAATAATACAAACTCGAGTAATTACCGTTAATATTTCGCGATGACGATTCGAATTACGATTTCATATCGTCAATACGTCAAGAGAAGAGTGCAATTTGTCGGTATATAGTCGGTGATGTACGAAGCTATCAAGTTATAACGACGTAGGACCCAATTAGCGATGTTACCTGTACGGCCGGTACCGAACTGCGAATACCCGATAATTATAAAATTCGACACCGCACTGGTTGTTAATACGATATGTTGATATAGATTTTAAAGCCACAAAGCAATTTATTGGCAGGTGTTTAACAGGTGTGAAATATTTAAATTATGTTCGTGCTTTAGAAATATGGTTTTGGAAATATAGCTTAAATAAATACAGTTTTGAAAACGTTTCATATGTCCTTTCCTAATCATCATTTGCCTAGCCTTTTCCCAACTATGTCGGAGTCGACTTCGGATGCAGCTGAATACCCGTATTTTAGAGCGACTGCCTATCTGACCTCCACAA
Source organism: Noctua pronuba (assembly GCA_905220335.1). NCBI lineage: Eukaryota > Metazoa > Arthropoda > Insecta > Lepidoptera > Noctuidae > Noctua > Noctua pronuba. The sequence continues at coordinate 7,442,275 of LR999894.1, forward strand.
CCCAGTTAGTGTTGGGTAATACGATACCCTTGGTAAGACTGGTTGTCAGACTTTTGGGCCACTGTAACGACTGTCAAAGATCTATAAATAACAGCTGGGTCCAACGCTTAACTTATTTCCAAAGCACGGGGGTAACTCGGTATATAATGGGTGGGCACCCATCCACAGACCAACCTAGGCAAGCGCGGCTTAATCTGAAGATTGACTCGAGCGGCTGTTATTATTTAGCCACGAGCTTCTCTATTCTTTCTTAATCACGATTAATTAAATAAAAAAATAAATTTCCTAACGTAACCTAGCAGGGTCAGTGTAGTAGGTATTTGGCATAGTAACTATTTATAGTATCGACCTCAATATATCTATTCAGTTGGGAAATTGCATATACATGAATAAAATAAAACGTACGACAGTGCTGGACGTAATGGAGACGGATGAGGATTGATCTGCATTCCGAAAAACTAAATGGAATGAAAGTTCCTTTTTTTCTTCAAAGTTATTCCAAGACTCGTGTTTTGCTCGAAATTTAACTGGATATGTGATTTTTTACGCATGGCAAACTTTCTTCGTTGTAGTTTCCTTTCCACAATTTACAATTACGATTCTTCTTCATAACGAATGTTTCTGTTGTTTAGTCTGTGGTGAAGGCATCGAATTGCTTTATACCCGGTTTATTTCAATATTAAACCAAATATGAATCAAAACAACCACAAACCAACATTTTAAAAGCTTAAAATCCCGAGTTACGCTAAAATTAATTGGTATAACCCGAAGGAATCCTCAGATTACACTCAAACGAGAGATTCAGAGGTCTTCAAAGTCACCGCAAGTCAGACGAAACGGCAAAGAGTAATCTTAATGTGATTATAAACAGGTTTGCAGCACCGCGGCTCAAATGCTGGTCTGAAAGCGTTCCTAGAAGGTTTGTAAGTAAAGTTTGTTAGAGCAGATCTTCGTGCACGCCTCGGAGGTGTTTTCTGTCAGTGGACTGTCAAAACGTAACGTTTCAACTGTCAACGATAATCTCGGCTGTCTCTCACGCCCACTCGCTTTGTTACTCGTCGGTATCAAGTACGCACTCGTCTGTCATTTTTGTATCTCTACTTATTTTGAAATGTCTTAAGGACTGTCCAAGTTACTTGAGATAAATCCTGAATCTTGTCATTTCATGGATGAAGAAATTGGTCGTGCTTTTTTAGTTAATTGCGCTCGTCTAGTTTGTTTAAGCGAGGCGCGAGGTCGAAGATGTCTTATTCGAGAATGAATAGCGGTCGCGCTGAATGCGGAATGGCTGTGCTTACAGCAAACTGCAGTATTTTCTAGAAAGGAAACAAAAATACTGAAGTATTTTTTTGTATAAAGCTTGATTGCTATCGAAAAGATGTATAGGATGCTTTTCCAGTTGTGCCTGCAGTTTTGAACACACTTTGCCCACGCTGTGCGGATAACTCTTCTGCTAATTTACTAAAACTGTAATTAGTTTTTCCTGTAGGTATTCAACGAGAATACGAGCAAAACTAATCAAGCTTGGGTTAGTTATGACCTGATACATAACTATAACTTCAGTAATAAAACCACGATTAACTATTGTGTAACCAAACCCAATTTGCGACAAGAATCTATATCGGCAGTCTTATTGTGGATTACAAGAAGATATTATCTCGTGTCTCTATACTATGTCAAGGATAGATTAGTTTAATGTCCCTGCTCTGGGACCAAGTCCATAGATATTGACACAAGGCTTACGTTAGTCCGGTGATTAAATTAAGCCGTGGATAATAAACAGTCACTCAATTAATACTGGCTCGGAGTAATTGCTTGTTCGGTTGGCCCGTACAAGAGCAGTGGCTTGAGAGCCGTGTAAGATGGTTACTGTGGCTTACGGGCATTTACACGACACGACACGATCACTGAGAAATGCACGTTACAACACGACACAATAACATCGCATTAGTATTGTCTTGTACCCTTGTAAGGTTACGCCAAAGACGTTGGTAATAATTAATTGGAACCGCAGCCGTCTTGGGGTCAACAGCCACTTGAGCGAGGTAAACTGAAGACGCATGGTTCGATTAGGCTCCTGATTCTATTAGTGACAATTCAGCTGTGATAATAATTGATCTACTCATTGTGGATATCATTTGCTTAATTAGTCACAGTTACAGAGCCATTTAGGGATCCGATAACTGCGAATCATAAAAGGAGCATGAAGGAATAAAAACATTCCCGCTGGATTTAAGAAAAGTGGAAAGAAAACTTTGTTATTCTTTGCAGCGCACTACCTCTAACATTCCAACAACTAGAAGGGACTTAGTTACGGTTTAAAAAAAGAAACATTTTTCGATTCCATCCTCAAATGCATATAAATTCAAAGGAAGCGTGGTAACATTTATTTTATGCATACAAAAGAAGCAATTCCGTTGACTGAAAACTTTAATTTGTCGCTATCGCAGAACTGCATGCTCGAAGTTTTATAGCGCTATAAATCTATAATATCGTAAAATCCCGTAGTTACTGTAAACTTAATTACAAGGTGAATAAAACTCTTTTTCTGCTGCACAGAGCATTAATCCTGAAATCGACTTAACGCGATCCATGTTCAATTTATCGGCTTGTACGTATTGCGGAGTCCTGAAATTAAAGTACCACCGGCCACCGGATCGACAGAACTAAATCGTCTGCGGAATGCACCGTACAGCGCATTCGTTGCTACTACATCAATAATGTCCACTTCGTTCGAAACCATAGCCAATACCGAAAGGTTTTCTACAAACTAAATTATAGAGTAACACAAGCAAACGTAGCCGCAGCGTCGAGGGAAATAGGAAATCGATATGAGAATTAACTTACAGTTTCCCGGTTTGTTAAATTTTCTGTCTTATTATCACGGTGGAAAGAGTATTTGTTGAACGATATTATTATGCACGGATATTTTGTTACTGCCATTATTACGGTAATAACAGGTGCGTTTAATATTGGTGTTGTTGTGGAAGCGGAATAATTATGGAGGTAGGAACTAAATATTGTGTCGTGCATAGTGAGCGGCGTGTCGCGACACAATTGTTACAATTTCCTTCTCACCGTGATATGTAGGGGCGCTCCGGCGCTCCGGCGCGGCGCTCTGTCCCACGGTAAATACGTGTGTCGCAGCTGCTAGCGTTAATATTTGTCCGCTGCGAAACAAAGCCAATATCTGTAAAAGTTTTGGCGCGCCGCACCATTATTTATTCAGAGGCTCTTGCGTTTCTTAAACTTTTCGAGAGCTCCGTCGATATTATAAGGGAGCCCCGCGGTCGCGGTACAATTGGCCGCCATTTTCCTGGGAAATGGAGATTTGCAAATATTTTTTTGTTTTTTCTTCAGTATCGCGGACAAAGGAAATTGACTTTTAAATTGTGGGGAAATTAAATATCAAAGCGTAGTGGAACATGTTATTCACCTGCTAGGAAGAGCTCGTTCCGCGTTCTGTCGACGTCATCAAAGAGAACAAACGACACTGGGATGAATTATGAATTCCCCCCACATAGCGTATCATCAGTCAAAGCTTCTGTTTCAAGTGAACGCGAACGCCGACGTGTCCTCCTTTTTTTCAATAACGAAAATTGATAATAGCTCTTCCGCTTTTGATTGAAAAAACATCCAAGTAAACTGTATTTTAACATCTGCACCAGAATGCTTGAGGTTTTCCTACCAGTACCTACAATGCTACCATTTTTAATTGTTGGAACCGGATAGTTTTCCCAGAAGCTGAAAGTTTGTTGTCTGTTTTTTTTCCTCAATTAATTTGTCTCTGGTCCAACACCACCCAACACAAACAGAATTCCTGTTCAAAAACAGAAAGTAAAAATGATAGAGTACCCGCACTACATGTTGGAAATTTTATAAAGGGGTTTTTTTAGTCAACTCTCTCATATGTTGTTATTTCCACGGATATATCGAAAAAGGATGTACATACAAAAACGCCGAAAAGAGTTATAAAACCATAACTTGATTCGGTTCCATTATTCAAATGTACCTAAAAGTAGGTATTGATCGACGTACATGATTCAGAAGTCCTTTACAGAACCATTTCTATACATGAATGAATATCTTCACAAGAGTTGTTTGAAATGAATATAAAATATACTCATAAGTTAGCAACTGCTTTTCAGTTTATGAATAAACTATGCTGAAAGAATTTTCCTTTTGATATTACATTTTAATTTGAATCTTCAAGTAATTGTACAAATGAACCGAGGTTTTTCTTTTTATATTCACGTACACTCATTATAAAAATGAATGTTTTTAATAAGTCTCACCGGCATTTAATTGAAAATGAATAACGGAGCTTTAAGTGGAAAAATAATAACTATTACTACATGAGTATACCAGACAATATATTTTTCTCGGAAACGGTTTTTTTTTCTTTTAACCCAGATTCTCCCAATGTAGGCACAGTAACAATAAAACCTTAATTAACATTTAAAATTGGATTAGGTATAAAAAAGAAATGTTGAAGTTCAAATAAAGAACGTCTGATAAATAAAAGAATAAAGCTAGTGCGGTGTGTTATGACGTCAGCGGCGTGTAACGGGTGTCACACGTTCGTTCGGTTCGGCTCTCGAATGCAGGCTGGCTATAAATTTTAGGCTAGCTGGGCATGAAGACTAAATCAATCGTTTGGTAGTCCGTGGATTGAGGATTTTTCGTGTCTTGTCGCCAGGTTTTTGAACAGCCGTCGCACTTGTACGCTGAACGGAATTTTAGGTACACAAAAAGTCGTGTAAATTCCGATTATTTACACTGCTATACAACAACAACAACAAAACATCTATTTAATTTGGATTACTCCGTAGATTACCATACCATAGATTACAGACTAACATACATGTGATAAAATACAAATTGTGTTAGTAAATAGAACCTTAAAATTACGCTTCGCTAGTGCTGTGATTAACCAGACTGGCTATTTATGCTATCTTGAATAATGAAACACTATTTAGTAGGCTTCAGGGTTAAGGTCAAATTCAAACGATTGACAGCCGCAGAACGTTGTTTTAAATTCGTTTAGTGCTAAATGAATTGGTGGTTTGTGGCGCAAGCGGGCTTCAGTGTTGTGTCAATTTATCGACATTCTGATTAATCTTCGAAACGTATCTCTACTTCTAAAATCGAACCATAAAAATAAGGTTAAAAACTGCTACAGCCTCGGGAAAAAACAGGAAAAATTATGATCCAACAACAAGTTGGAATTGGGATCCAAGAGTAATATCCACGAAAGGTAAATAATTACATCGTATATAACGGAATGGGTATCTCCCGATAGAATCACATAAGAAATATTATCCTGTTGCCCCAAAAATACAATGGTACTACATCTCCAATAAGTACGGATCAGGGATCTTTGTCTTAGAAACATGTTCATGCCGTTTTGAATTCCGAAAGGAATATGAAGAACGAATTCTTTCCGTGTTATTGTTCATGCCACAATGAACGAATGACAGAGGGTATCTGTTGTCTATTATTCCACTGGAATTGTGAGGGGTGAGTGAATGGAACGCTAATTTTGTGATTGTAGAGGAGTTTCGACGTTTGTACTTTTTGATACTTTCATTTTTGGTAACCCTAAGATACGGTTCAGACAGAGAGCCCACCTTGATTGTTGCAATGTTAATAATTAAATTCATTATTAACTAACATTAAGCATACATTCAAACCATTCAATAGCTAGAACACAGAAAATTTACATGATTTGGCAATCTGCTGAACAATTTTACTTGACTGTACTATATACAGGGTGTAAACGGACCCTTCACGAAGCCGTCAACCAAGCATTCTGTACACAAAACTAAGTAATTTTTACGCAATAATTTTTGCTGGGAAACGACTTTATTTTTGGGGGTGAAAAATCACGTTTTACGGTAGGACTTAATGTAACGCACTCAGAAAATGGATGGATTGAATAGTACGGGGATCTTGGAGATGTTTAAAGTAAAAATCTTACATTAAAAAATGTGAAAAAGATGGAACTTTGACCACCAATATCTCTGTAACTAGAAGGTTCCCAGGTATGGTCCACAAGAAAAAAAATATCGCAATGATGGGGAGAACAAGTACCTTTCGGCTTCGTTAAGGGTCTATTTACACCCTGTATTACGGAGCCACCCTGAGACAGACTCTAAAAGTGTGTGTCTAAAAGTTTCATACGTCTGTAATTTTCTCAGCAGCCTCCTAACAAAGCGCATTCCCAGACGAACTTTCACAAAGAACCCGACTACTACTATTCCATGCCGTACCCGACTGCCGAGTGATGTCTGACCGTCTCACTGTCTGGACGAGACATCGATTAACAACTGCACATTTCAACAAACTTGTCTTTGTGAGAATTCAGTTTATATAAACTCTGCACTTCGTCGTACACTTTAACCCTTTACTTGGGATCAATACACGAGGAGGAGCTCGTGGCTTAATAATAACAGCCGCTCGGGTCGATCTTTAGCTTCAGCCGTGCTTGCCTAGGTTGTTTTGTGGATGGGTGACTAACCATTACATACCGAGTTTCCTCCGTGCCTCGGAAATCACGTTAAGCCGTTTGTTCCGGGTGTCATTTGAAGATCTTTGACAGTCGTTAGGTAGGTAGGCTAGGCCCAAAAAGTCTGATAACCAGTCTTACCAAGAGGTATCGTAACGGTAATACCCAGTACTAACTGGGTTGTGGAGGTCAGATAGGCAGTCGCTAGTAGTCAGCTACATCCGGTTAGACTGGAAGCCGACCCGAATATAAAAAAAAGGCTAGGCAGATGGTTGGGATCAATACACGAGCTTGAGTTTCAATTCAAGAACGAATTCGTATTCAAATTCGTATGTTACTGATACTGTCATTCTACTCATTCTGTACTAGAATCAAGTCTTATTACAAGAGGACTTCGATGGCTGAAATTACTGTCTAAGGCTCGTTTTCACTGACAATGTACTAGGAGACACTTAAATATTATTGAATTTTGAACTCTCTGTGTTGAGGCGAGAGTTGAAAACCGATAGTGTACTTTTATTCAGGCATTACTATTAGATTCGCCTATTGTTAGTGTAAACGTTCATAACTCAAACTCACTTTAACTGTACTTGGGTCTACTTGATGCTATTACGATGCTAAGTGGCTATACCTGGCAACATGTAATGGTCCCTGTCATTAGTTGTATCGAACACAACAAGTTTGTTGTTGTAACTTGAAGTTCAACAACACAGGTGTTGCCATTTAAGGAAATTTATGGAAGAAGTGGGAAATTAAATAAGGATGGAGGAGTTGAACCGGTGACGTATAAAATTGATTCAAACAGGTAGCAATGAATAAGGCTAAAGTATTGAGTGAAAGCGTTTGATGGCTGTTCGCCGTAATCGGTGGCTTGATGGATGGCTCAGTTGAAAGTGATGCAACTGTGTTTCCAACCAGTTAAATGAAACAAGTTATGGTCCCTCTGAATGTAGATCGCGGTTCACGAGCCTTCGTTTCTGTTTATTACGCTGCGAACTCAATATTTACGGCTGGTTTCTGATTTTTCGTATTTTTTTTTATCGGAAAACGCTCAGTTGCGCTCTCCCTCCCACTGTTAACGTTAATTTAAAAGGCACAGTTGCGTTGCTTTATACGTTTGTTGTTGGCCAAAACATATTAAAACAATGCTATCTCATGAATCTCACGGCGCAAGCTATTCATAATTGTTACAATACCTAAGCAAGTTACACCCCACCAAACAATAATGTATTATGTTACCGTATCTCAGCGACAAAACGTGTATCTAACATTATGATTGCTTCAGTAATTTATTTAGATCCATGCTTATTTTCTCACCTTCCCTGGGATCTAGCTTCACCCGTTTTTAAATCCCAACCACGAAACTGGAATAGCTTCCACTGTATTCAAATTAAGTTAGGATAGCATATAAAAGAGATTTTCGTTGAGTTGGTGCAGCTCCGCAGTATTGCTCAGGCGCTTTGCGCTGAAAGTTCACGCCCAGCATTCAAATGGGATTTTTGAGTCCACACTCACGAAGAGCATGATATTAGTTGCCCATTTAAACGTCCGTCGGCATCGTCGAGTCGGGAACTCCAAAGATAACTTTATTTTAAGTAAAGACACCCTCGAAACTTTTTGCCGCAGCTCCTAACGCACCAACTTTGCAACGACGAGCTGCAAGAATGTTTTGTGTAATTCCCTAATGAGTTCCTAAATTACATATCTTTTCTTATCATAACTTTGGTAACACGGAGTCATTAATTATACTTTCTTACATAGTTAAGAATCTTCGCCTTCAAAGTAGCGAGCTGAAGTAAAATCAATATTTAAAGGTCTCGCTCACAAAATAATCTCGGGGCTGAATTAGGACGACGTAATAACGTATTCCAAAATTTCATGTGTTTTAATTAAAAGTTCATATTTATACGTTGTCGTATAAGCTTCAGACGAATCCTTAGCTCGGTGGTAAGGCTTAAAGTATTAAGTAACTATAACAGCAAAGACTTTTTCATTTGGAGTGCGCCTTAAGCAATTTGTTTTCGTTACTTTGAACTTCTCATTACTTACAATGTCTCCTACAAAATTGTACGAGGCCTTTCTATCTTGACTAGCATAATAAACGTTCTCAAAAAATGGCTGAACTAAAAATTTTAGATGAATTTTTCAGACACGTTACTGCGTAATATCGAAATACAAAACGATCAACTCGCTTCTTTTTTTTTATACACACCTGTTGTCAGAGTTTTTATGCCGCCCATGGGCCTCTGACTTGGCTTGACATGTCGTCAAGAAATATCTCTCCGGCATGCATTTTTCTCACGATGTTTTCCTTCACCGAAGCAAGTGATAATTATACAATACTGAGGTCTTGGGTTCGAACCCAAGACCTGTGACTTGGCAGTCCGACAGTCACAACACTAGGCTATCAACTCGCTTTAAAACTCCGAAGGGTAAGCAAATGTGTATGTTACGACATGTTGTTTATCCGTAGTTTGTTAGTTCTAGTGTTGTCACATACTGGTCACGTGTTGCCATGCCCCGCGAAGATGTTGTGGAAAACGAGTTTGTTTTCCCTCGAGACTTGCAGAAGGCGTTGTATTGTACAGACATACAGAGCACACTGGTGAGTTCCACCGGAGGTCTCTGAGTCCCTTTTCATATTAAGAGATAAAGATAGTTTAAATTTTCTAGTGAAACTTCTAATCTATTATTTCATTTGTTTGGATTTTTCATATACAAGAAACAATGATTTAGTTTCTTTCAAAATTCTTCGGATTGTGATAGAAAAGGTGTTTTCTACAATATTGGCGCGCAGTCGTCACTACTCAATAAATCGTTGTATTAACTACAGGGTGTAAACGGACCCTTCACGAAGCCGTCAACCAAGCATTCTGTATATCAAACTAAGTAACCCTACGCAAAAATTATTGCTGGGAAACGACTTTTTTTGGGGTGAAAAATCACGTTTTGCGGTAAAAATCAATGTAACGCACTCAAAACTTAGTGCTGATAGATGCCTTGAATAATAAACGAGTCATGGAGGTAATTAAAGTAAAGTAAAAACCTTAAAAAGTAGTATTTAAAAAAAGAACTTGTGAAAAAATTGGAACTTTGACCCCCAATATCTCCGTAACTAGAAGGTTCTAGAAGGTATGGTCTAGAAAAAAAAAATGATCGCAATGACCGGGAGAACAAGTGCCTTTCGGCTTCGTTAAGGGTATTTTTACACCCTTTATAAGTCATAAAATCTGATTCTATTTACAAGTAGGTATTATAATAATGCGGTCGATGTTTACGTCAGTCCGACCATTTTAATAAAGTAAGAGGTATATAATTTCCATGTGGTTTTCTTTATCATCGGAGTTGCGGGTTCATAACAATATGTTTATATTAAAAGGGAAATTGGATATTCTGACTTTGTTGCGTTGGTTAAGGGAAATATCCATTCCAAACTTATTTTCAATCAAGTCTGAAATTAATAAGGTAAATTAAAAGATATTTCATGTGGAAGCCATTACTATAATGGAATGCTTCGATCAAGAGGTCCTGTTCGATTACTGCGTCGGGCAAAGTGTTATTGGGGTTTTATATCAGGAATTTCTCAGTAGCAGCCACGGAGTTTGGATTTGTGCCCGGTTGATGGCAATAGGCTCGCCCTAGATTACATGGGACTTAAACATAACTAGCGATATGTGGGTGTACTATTATGTACACTTCTGCCTGAACCTTCGGAGATAACCGGCGTAATGTTATGTTTACCATAATGGGTGGTGGTAGGTCATGAATTTGGACCTAGGCAGGCAATTAACTTTGTGTAATTAACTTCAAAGTTATTTGTGCCTCAGAATGATGGAGAAAAGGTATCACCATAACCAACAATTTTTAGACGAGACAACGCGCCCTGGGCCTGTGTCGTGGACTATGGCCCACTCTTTCTCTCAGAATGGAGGCCTGTGGCCCAGCCGTGTTTTGCCAATGAGACTGTTTATGTTGTCGTGGTTAGTAATGGGCAAACTAAAAATTACAGCTACATTGTCTTAACTTAAAGATATCGTGAAAAAACACGACTACGATTTAATCCGAAAGCTTTTTTGTTCGTAATTCCTGAGCATATAAACGGCTGTTTTCGCTCGGTTTTTGTTGCGAACTTTTGTGTGTTAGCTCGTAGAAGAAAGCGATATTACATATAATAATAGGTCGCGGAAAGCGAAAGTCATTTCGGCCGTCTGATCACGAAGGCTGCCTTTCATGGGCTTCTGTAGGTTACGCCAGCTCAAACTTATGGTAATTCGTGAAGCGGATTGTTTTAAAATTAACTTTATGAAAGCAGTATACTAGTACCTAATATTCTTGAATAGATTTGTCGTATAGATTATTGTGTACAACGATCGTAGAATTATTAACGGCCTGTATTTTCTACCAAGGTCGTCATTACATGATATTTTTGTTGATCCACAAAAATATTACTTCTTTTAATCTTGTTACATTGTTTCGTGAAGCAATGATATTAGCATCCAAAGTTAAGTTCGGCTTACATCATACACTGCGTTGTTTTGCCGACTGCCAGCAAATAAATAAATAACTTGAGTACATTGTTTCATAACAAAAATGTGCTCACATATCTCTGAGTTGCTGGCTCATCGCCTTTGCGAACAAAGAAATGGTCACAGAAATTCTGTTCTTATATTCCCGAGTCACTTATTTTGTCAGTGACGACGTTCGGCTAATAACGGTGTACGAGGTAAATATTCAATATTAAAGCCGAAACTCCAATATGTCGCAACCTCGTGTCTTGTACGTGAGAGAAAATTAACCATCGACCTCGAGAAAGTAACTTGGACCGGGGGCTCTTCAGCATGTTATAAGTGTTGTTAAACAGTTAAGTGCTACACTATCGATGGAGTCAATATTTCTCGCAAGTGCGTAGCGGCACGAGTGCGAAACTTTACCAAGTACCCTCCATTAAATGCGGCAACATTCGGTGCGGCCTGGAAACTCGAATCGAAAAGTCTTAGAGGCGAGACATCGCTACTCGTCGACAGCTCCGCTTTTAAGGGTTATCAAAAATACAACAGTTTCAAAGTTAGACGAAGTTTTATAGTTTTTGAAATTGCTTTCCCTTACACAACATAAAGTGGGCCGTCTGCAACTAATACAATACTTAGGTCACATAGTCTCAAGTGGCGTTTAAAGTTACCGCGTTACTGCTCTGACGGTACGCTGTTGCTTGTGTCGCCTCCGTTCCTACAATAGCTAGGTATGCGGCCAGCGTGTTATATGGATTTTAAATGGTTACTATAAAACGAATTCCTGGTTTATAGGTGCTGCTGGTTTTATTGGCATGTTGTAGTGTAGTTAGATTTTTAAAGACGTTATTTAACTGTTCTGAGTACGGACTGAGTGGCGACATAAAGTTTTTCTTTTTCTTTGTTAGACCGTTTTCAAAAATATTAAGCAATGCCAGACATTAATGATGGCCCATATTATGTTATGGCTCTTGTTAACTTTCGATGCAGAGACGAACATTGAAAATCCAACAATGCTCTTTTTAGGGTAAGAATCCCTTATAGTTTCGCCATATCCGTCTGACCGCAGCTTAGCTCAAAGACTGTTAGTACTAGAAAGCTGTTATTTGGCATGAATATACAAATTGCCAAATCGGACCGTAGGAAGTGTCCGCATATTTTGATGGGCAACTACGGAACCCTACATTGTGCTTGGCCGACACGTACTTGGCCGATTTTTAGGCATTCGTTTTAGTGAAAACAGGCCTTTTTTGTCAAAGATTCATAGTTTCGCCTTATCTTTTTCTCCTTTTTTTTATTTCTTTTGATCATAAACTGGCTTTTAAAGGCTTTTCATGTTGATTTACAGACAGACAAATACTCTATGAAGATTAAAGATAAACCCTTTTTTCTTTTTCAGGATCAAAGGAGCCGGTGAAGGGAATGGGAGACGGTTTTATTAATTAGCATTCTGTATAGCGACTTGGTTCGTATTTTTATTAATATAGACTACAAAGAAGGAGGTCACCATTTGTCTGTTCATTTCATTTGTTTTTTTTTTAATGTGGCTTTATGATGGTCCAGTAAAGAGCATTTTATCGTGGAGAAACGACTTATTTCATAAAAGTATCTGATAGTAATATATAACTATGTTAAACTACAATTTAGTGTGAGAAAAATCATACATAAAGTTGCTAAGTGTATACAAATTAGTGTTTGTGACTATACATCTCTGCTTTACCCTTCAAAGAATACAGGCATGATGTTATGTGATTTATTATATAGCCACTCGATATATGATTGAGTCTCTCAAGGCTTCAAATGATCCAATTTCGACTCCAACTTTTATAATTTCTTTTCCAATATTATTACTTAGAGCAAACATCGAGACTTAACAAATTGTCGAGAGTTTGAACAAGTTGTACTACTCCACCGACTTAAAGTTGGATAGTTCACGAAAATCAACCAAAGAACAGCCCTTGAGAAATTTGTTAAAAACTACGTTGACTTGTACACAGGATTCGAAATTAAGTAAACGTGTAATGAAATTGTAAAGAGATTTTAACCTGAATCAGCTTCTTGTATAAGTAGGTAATTACCTACATAATGACAAGTGATTATATGGAGACGATGTAGTACTATAATAATCTTAGTTTAAAATTACTAGACCGAGTTCTAAACGTCGAATTCCGGAGACATACGAAGGTCTTCAATATTGGAAATAGCGTTTTGGGACTCCACTGGATTTGGGCAGGACATCTAGCAAGGCGCGGTGATGGCTGGTGGAGTTAAGCTGTGACCGAGTGGCGTCCAAGGACTGGAAAGAGAAGTGTTGGTGGCGAGGGCAGACGACATTGTTGCAATTGTGGGAATATTCTGGATAAGGCTGGCATAAGAACGTGGAGCTTGGCACAAGCAAAGAGAGGCTTATACCCAGCAGTGCGTGAAATCAGGCTGTGGATGATCTATTACTATGTTATACAGGGAGGGTAAAAAATCGTGGATCTAACGAAACAGGGCGATAGTTGGGGTTATCAATGTAATTTTGTGATACTACATTTTTTTTTACAGTAATGTTCTAAAGTAACAAATAATTTTTCGTGAGATGCAAAAGATATTGTTAAATAAATAAAATGTGCTTTATTCTGATGATAGAGTGTGTTAAGAAAGTGATCACACCTATCGATGTGGAATCGGCTTGATCCGATAACCCACCAAATTACTCACTGCAAACAGAGAAGGTAGTCACAAATATCCTTTTTTATTTTTATTAACCTATTCTGTCCCACTGCTGGGCAAAGGTCTCCCCCATTCCTTTCCAACACTCCCGGTGCCTTCCCTGGCCAATCGGTCAGGAATGAGTCCAAATCGTCACGCCAGCGTTTCTTGGGCCTGCCTCGGTGGCGACGACAGTCTTCAGGCACCCACTGTGTGACGATCCATCACATCGGCCCATCTGTCCTGACTCATCCTGGAAATGTGACCGGCCCAATCGGTTTTAACCTCGCAGACTTATCGACAATGCCAGTTTTAATTATAATAAAGCATTATAATTGAAAAGGACAACGTTAAATGCCACTTCAAAGAAAATAAACATTGTGGCACGTAACTTGTATCAGGGGTAAACAATATAATTAAACCTGAAAATAAATGGTTGTTAAAATAATTATGCACACGGTTCGCGTAATTTAATTTCGTCTGGTGGAGTTATTAAATATGTTTTGCTATTTTCGTATATTCGTAGGTATTTATAGTAGTTATAAATTATGCAAATAAGGACATGGCAGCGATGCGTTTTACCATTGGAAGTAAAAATACGGTTTTCCACAATACTTTACATTAAAACTTTCTGCAAATAAAATTTTTGCCACCGAATTCCGAAAGTAAAGTTATTTTAGACTTTTTAGTGTTTTTTTGGAAGTCGGATTTTTTTATAGAAAGTTACTTATTGTACCCTTTTTAGTTGTAGTTACTACACAAATACTTGTCATGAATTAATTTTTACATTGTAATTAGAAATTATTAAGGTATCATCATGTCATCAACATAACCGTCTTCGTGGGCTAAAAAATACGTTTTAAAGGAAAAAGAAACAAATTACTGAACCGAATTTCACGAAATTTCTATGGTTATGGCTTTTCCTCCTTTTTTTTGAAGTCGGTTAAAAAGTGAAGAGAACGAATTTACTGAAGCGCGATGCAGTAGCTATCAACCTAAACGACTAATAAATGGATGCTTTAACATGAAATGGCGCATAGTATGAAACAACATACAATATTCAGGAATCAATTGCAGTTTCCGAGAGGCGAGATGTATGGGCACCTAAGTATACAGTATTTCACAGTGTGCTTTTGCAATAAGCGTTGTTGCAAGTATTTCTGCCCGCTACGCCGTAGCGCTACGCCGTAGTCGTAACGCTACGGCTAGTAGTGACGCAACTATTGCAAACTTGTGCTAAGATCTAGGACTAGCTTCTACTTGCAACGTTGTGTGGTCTTGATCTTGACTTGTTTATTAAATTGCATTATCCACGTTTATTTGAATTCAGTATGTACGTTATTTACAAACTACAAATAGATTAAATATAATAATACAAATATGTACAAGTATTAAAATGGTAAAAGATTTACAGGGCGTCAAAAAATTCGACCACATCGCTACGAATAGGAAAAGTGCCCAGAAAGCTGACAGCATTGCTACGTTGAATGGCAATGCTGATTGTTCGGCAAAAAAAAAAGAATTATCAAATTATCCACTTGGAAAATACTTAGAGGCCGTTGCTGCGTAACTAAAGGAAAAACCTCAAAATTCACAATAAACTCAAAAAAATAAGGATGTCATTATGTGTAAAAGCTGTTATCCCAAAGAGGCAGAGACATCCCTGCCTACCTCTTCAGGGAATATAGCTTTTGCACAGCTTGTTCGACTAAGTCTTCCTGCCGTCCAATATTACTGTTGATATTAAAGACTACGGAGACATTGGCCGTGGGTAGCAACACAATGGAAAGCGTGTGTCAGCATTTTTACGTGGCTGCCATGTTTTTTTTGTACTTTTGTACCCCGATAATAATTTAAGAATAACATCGTATTACGAGACAAAATATTAACCTAATTAAAAAAAACTGTAGAAACACAGACTATGGCCTCGAAAAATTCTTTGAGTATTCTCAGAAATGTCTTCACAGTACAATAATACCGTAGTCTTTACGTATAAACTTTCATTTACAAGCAGAGAGAGATGGATTCTAAGAAATACACGAGTATATATGTCTACTTAGTATCCAAGGAGCAAACGAAGCCCCCCCCCCCCCTCCCGTCCTTAGGAGAGCAAAACTTTTCTGATAACACAAAGTACGGAACCAAGGAGTATCTACTGCGTAATGAACTTAGCGCTAAAGGTTACGAGAAGCTGCCATAGTGGACTTAATTGGATTGCTCCTCCTTAAATATGTATCGATCAATCTTACAAATCTTATTATATCTTCACTTTGAAATTATATCGAGTCGTGGGGAAAAATGGCCGTGTTGGGTACCTATTTCTACCGTGGGTGTCGTAAGAGGATTAATAGATTAACACCTTGGAGATTATATTGGGAGATCAGGTTTGTATTACAAAGATTGTAAGGGTGCGTCGTACTTTTTATATATGTTACGGCTAAAAGCCGAAGTAGGGTTACATCTAGTTTTAGCCGGCTATACCTAGTTGCGGCCGGTAACAGTTTGTTAAACTTAGGTGTATCCTTTTTATTGCTAGGACACACCGACCAAATGGATTAGGTTAGGTTAGAACTGTGACAAAACGCGCGCGAGCCGAGCGAGCGCAGCGAGCGGTGCTGCGGCAGCGACGGGCCAGCACTACATCCAAATTGGTTTGCATAAACCTCCAAGCACCTAGGTATAGTCGGCTAGAACTTGGTGTAACCGTACTTCGGCTTATAGCAGTAACATATTTAAGGTCCCATTAAAATACTTTTTTAAAATTAAAACATCAGATATCTTCCAGTTAAAGTTCCGTCAAAATCAGACCAGCCGTTTCGGAGATTAGCCGGAACAAAAAGACAGACAAAAAAATAAATTTTTTTCGTTATTTGTACCTATTGTTACTAAATGCATACCATTTAGTAAAAAGCTGTTATTTTGAAATTACAAACAGACACTTAAATTTTATTTATTTGTATAGATGTGTACAGTACACTGCTTTATCTAAATATTAGCGTTAAGTTACCTTACGAAAAATACACTTGCTGTCGATAAATGAATCACATTTGGTAACTAAGAGAACTGTAATGCCGCCCAATCAAGAAATATAGGAATAAAGTTCAACTTTGTTTCAACCGTTGCTGGATTTTATTTTCTAGAACAAAATGCAATTCAATTGTTTAATTTGAATAAGAAAATTTATACTTCTTGCAAGGTGTATTTATAATGTATTCCATTTGATTCTCAATTACGTTTGACGGCGTAACGTGTAACAACGTAACAACGTACTTATTACTCACCCGGCGGCAACTGTCTACGTGCAAAAAACGTTAGCACGCGACTTTTCGTGACTGCAACTTTTTTAATTAGTGTTTTGTCACATTAGCAAAAAGCCTTCCTAATGAGGTTTTGCTTTCCACACACATTCGTGACGGAAGCGTGATTCTGCCATCAGAGCGCAGATAATTTAATTACGTAGACGTGTTAATAGACACGGGAGCTTTTCCACTCACTTACCGAACCACAAACACCCCTTAACAACAACAATCGCTTATTCAAACATCATGAACACATAAATTCAAATTACCGCCGAGACACGGGAATTGATAGTGGGTCATCCTACAAATTTATCGCTGGCCAGGGACTGGATCCGTGCTAAGTCTGTACAAATATTCGCAATAAGAATATACGATGAACCAGCACATAATTCTGCGAATACGAAATTTATTGTATTTGACAAAGTTACATTGAGTATCTCGGGAGTAAGTGCTTGTAAGTTCAGGCGACTAATTACACATCTCACATATTTTGACCTACCAGGGTAACCGTAAACAAATCTCCACGAGCAATTTGATGCCGGGATAGCTCTCCCGACACCACAAACCGCCAGGCCGGGGTAAAGCGTGATGATAAAACCACATTTGACCTTTTTTTAAGAAAGGGTAAAAGGGTTAGGATGAGGGAAAACAGTATCGATTTAAAGTTCACCTTTCGGCAATAACGTATCTTAGTCAAATCTCGATTGTAGATCGAAAGAGTATAAAATCCCTAAAGCCTTGGCTTTAGGGGTATTTACGGTAATATAGGAACTACGGACAGAGGTACCGGGAATGATAATAGGGTTGTTTGTCATAATCCCGAACATTATTACAGTCCCTAAAATATTTTCGCGGATAATATTTCAGTTATATTTTCGCCTGACGTTGTATTTTTTACTTAATATTATGGGTTCATATTTTACAAAAATGTTCTGAAAAATGAGATATTGTAAGTTGCTTTGAGTATTTTATTTTCGAAAAGACAAGAATTATGACTGAATCTAGGATTTAAATCGTAGTCTGTGCCAGCTGTTTTGCCGCATAACATTGTATAATACATTGTAGAAGCCAACTGAGAGAAATGTGTCGCCGCTGTCGCTGCACGGACCGGAGCCGATGAGCTGCTATATACAGCTTATGCACCGTTGCACCTTTTAAATTCAGCACACCATTGCAAATGTGTCATGGAGCGGCATCAACATTCACATGTATTAAGCAATATCTATCTACCGGTAAATATCGGCAAGCTGAGATAGTAAGGTCGGGCCTGCAAGTAACTGGCACAGATAAAAGTACAGTATCTATCCTTTCGGGGTGATCAGAGATACGTCCACTTCATCGGATATCAATCATCGTGGATAAGGCTCACTCTCCATACGTTTACGTTGTGCCGGAATTTCACGCTCTACGTGATAGATGGCGCTTGCTATTGCTTTTATCTCCAACCGAGCCGTTTACGTTAGAACCGTAGTACGTTGCTGTTGAGGAAACCCATACCTTTAGTTAACGAGGGTCTTTACATCAAAAGGCTAGTTTCAGAAGCTCGCTCATCTTGGCTAGTAACCCTAGTACCTACCTACAAGTTTTTATATCATTATCAAACAAACCAAGTATCTAATCAAGTTCAGAATTGTGATTTCAAGGGTGACTTAAGCCACGTATATAGTGTCGGTTTCGATAGGCATATTACACGCGTCATTAAGAAAAGGAGCAAGACACATGACTCGCATAAGAACTTAATACGTACATTTGGAGGGTACGAATTATGCTGCTTGAGGTGTATAACGTGTATGTATATGCCACCTAATTATGCGGGAGATTTGAGGTCCTTTGAAACTCTCTTTGCATATTGTGACGAAACACACGCACTTTCATAATAGGTCCCACTCGAGCTTTCTCTAGCCTATTTTCATTTACCTTGGCCGGTGTGTAATTGTGCGTGCTACACGGCCATTAATTTTCATTATGGACCTTATTAATACGACATTTTTTACGTAATGAAATATTACATGAGAATCGATGAACGTTCCGCTGTCACCTTGGAACGAAAGCGGATATTGATTTTTCGCTATCCACCAATCTTTGCATATTGATTCATGTATCGAAGTAATTATGGGCTATACAAAGTAATATGTCGTGATGTCTATTTAACCTACATTTGCCCATGGTTGTTTTTTATTGCGCCATTTTCAATTTTCTGCCATATTGTTTTATATTCGTGATCAAAGGTTACGATCTACAAGTAGGTAAGTAAATGGTTTATTTATATGCTGCTAAAATTAGCCGTCACCTGTATTCCTGTGGGTGTCAGCGATTAAGGAATTAATCAGCTGGAAGTACATCAGCAGTCATGTGTACACTGATATTGTCGCGTTATGTAAACTAAGTTGCTATATATAGGGGTTTGAAAGCATTTGTTTCATATTATGTGAGATTGGTAATTAGAACATCACCGACATTTAGGGAGTCAACATTTCTAATTAGGTATTCAAGATACCTAAGTTAAGTACTCTATACGCTAGAGCTAATTTAGTTTTTACTTTAAAATTTTCTGTATTACTGTTTTTTTGTACCAAGTTATATAGATGTTGTCGTTCATTGAATGTCTGAGCACGTTGCCAACCAGCAATGTGGAGGAGCATTATGCCGTCAAAGTGCTCTTTTAAAAACACGCCCTCTCCATGGTAAGAAAGCTAACATTTCTTTTGTGTCATTTCTTGCCTTCCTTTCGCTTGGTTATTTTAAGTGTTTTGTAAAGAATTGGTAAAACCGAACTCTTTCGGAAACTGTCTTTCTGTCACACCCTTTTATCCCGAGGCATTGTGGCAACTTGAAATTTCGTGCCAGGAAATATTCGCCAAATTATGAACGTGAGGAGTGAGGTTAAACAGGGATACATTTATAAGGAAAGTATACAGTACAGTTGACATCAAAAGACGATGGAGCGTATTGTTGTTAGAAAAAAATACGCCAGAATTGTCATCACATCATATTTTTTCATCAACGAAATATTATTTTGACGAAATTGTATCCATTTTTTTTTAAACATGCGCAACGCCTATTTTCCCTAAAAGAAAAAAATATGCCACAATTGGAATCGCATCATATTTTTTTATCAACGAAATCTGATTTTGACGAAATTGTATCCATTTTTTTTAAACATGCGCAACGCCTATTTTCCCAAAAGAAAAAAAAATGCCACAATTGTCATCACATCATATTTTTTCATCAACGAAATCTTATTTTGACGAAATTGTATCCATTTTTTTTTAAACATGCGCAACGCCTATTTTCCCTAAAAGAAAAAAATATGCCACAATTGGCATCGCATCATATTTTTTATCAACGAAATCTGATTTTGACGAAATTGTATCCAATTTTTTTTTAAACTACGCTTTTTTTCCCAATAGAGTAGGCAGTATAAAAAATATTTATTTTTGAAGCCTCTGGTAAATCCTGCTTCTAAATATAAGCAAGCAGCTGTATAGGTATTGTACTGTAGAAGTACCAATCAGCTTTGAAGACAACGCTAAACAAACACTGAAATCCTGCTAGAACACAACTCTCCACAAAGCTGGCTCCGTACCTAGCTTTACATCCTTAATTGGCATCTAGCGGGGCTTGAACTGACAGATGCATTAGTAACACTAATCACGCAACGCGCACTGCACTTAACTCCTCGCTTTTTCTTTGAGTCAGATTTCAGTTAGCGTAGTTTTGACTTCGGAAAGTTTTTGTAGCGTATGTTGCAGTACAATATCTTTGTGCTGTATCTACAATCTACATCGCAATCTTATGTTCTTTATCGCACGTTCAATATCTATTAAATGTTTCTACTGTCTGTTATCGTCACGTAGTCGTTAGTATATAAGATGCACCTTTGGATAATTATAACCAGACTATACTACATCTTTTGTCTCATTTATACCTAATCATATACTGCCAAGAAGTTTGGCAAATTGGTGACCCCGACGAACGAATACGCAGCAAGAAACATGGCACAATCACCGTGCAAGGCGAACATAAATCAGCAAGGAACACTTGAAGTAGCTGCTGGCACCTCGGTTTTATCCCGCATTCCGGAATTTTGGGACAACACCTTATCATCCGCAATCCAATGGAATGATAGAGAGATTTCATAGAACTTTAAAGGTAGCGTTAATGACAAGAGAATCCAACGAAAATTGGTTAAAAGAAATCCCAACAGTTTTACTCGGGTTGCGGAGTAGCTTGCGAGAAGACACAGGTTATAGTTCAGCAGAGATGACATATGGAACGCCAATACGACTCCCTGGAGGATTTTTTGAGTCATCAGCAGCACAGTTATCAACGTACGAAGAATTTGTAAAACAAATTCAAAAGGACATCACACAAATGACATCAATTCCGAAAAGAAAAAACCATAACCAAGCTATATTTGTGCATCCCGAACTCAAAGAATGCTCACACGTATTTGTTCGGTGTGATAGAATGAAGAAAGCCCTGACACCGCCGTATGAGGGACCCTACCCAGTAATTAGTAAAACAGATAAAACATTTTGCATTAGAATTAGGGATAAAGAGACGGTGATATCAATTGATAGATTGAAACCAGCATTCATGATCAATGACGAATCAAACTACGTGCCAGATACAAAGGATTACGACAGACATTCACACACGTACACTACACGATCGGGACGTAAAGTAAAGCCAGTAGTACGTCTATAAAAAATAATAAACACTCGTGCAACAGCTAAGTCAAAATTACAGACGTCAGCAAATAACACCACAACAGGCGTCATCAAATTCCACCGCGTACAATAGCATTATTATTTATATACATCAGCAAATAACTAGTAAGGTCTAGATCAAATTTATATTGTAAACACTATTACCATAATATTTTTTTTTTTTTTCTTTTAAAGGGGGGTGTACTGTTGCAGTACAATATCTTTGTGCTGTATCTACAATCTACATCGCAATCTTATGTTCTTTATCGCACGTTCAATATCTATTAAATGTTTCTACTGTCTGTTATCGTCACGTAGTCGTTAGTATATAAGATGCACCTTTGGATAATTATAACCAGACTATACTACATCTTTTGTCTCATTTATACCTAATCATATACTGCCAAGAAGTTTGGCAAAGCGTACAACAAGTTTCCGAAGTCTCTCTCGCATACAAAAAAGGATACGTGCCAGTAATTATCACAGGAAATAATTATGAACGGAAAGAGAAGCAATCGGAAGTTGGTTGGAGGAAGAGTGTACTCTAGCTATATGATGACTTCATCACTATTCACATAATATGTAGATAGTATGTTAGCTAGCTAAGAGATTGTATAGTATGTAGATTGTAGGTAGGTACCATTGTTTTGTTAATTTTTAAGATATATAGATGGATAAAGCCAAGGGGTATCGTATTACCCAGTACTAACTGGGTTGTGGAGGTCAGATAGGCAGTCGCTCCATGTGAAATACTGGTATTCAGCTGCATCCAGTTAGACTGGAAGCTGACCCCAACAATTGGGAAAAGGCTAGGCAGATGATGATATATAGATGAGATAGATAAAGTGTTTATAAAGATCATTAGTATAAACGCTTTTTTTCTATTATATGGTAAGTACCTACTTTTCGCCACTAATCATATATTTAAGGCCTCTTAAGAACTTAACTGAAAAATCTATCCTTCCAACATAATCTTTACCATAATTGAGATTAAATACACCGTATAGTGACCGATACCTAAACACGTGATTGTACTCATGATAACAAACAACTTTCATCACAATAACACAACAGCCGTATGAAACTCGCGCGCGCGCCTTTGACCTATCAGCTGTTAGCCGCGTGACGCCGTTCTGTCTCATTACTATCGCACCGCGCAACAGTAGGTAGGCAGCACCGGCGCGGGTCGCAAGCCGCTTCGTAAGTTATATTGTGATAAAAGTAAATGAGTATAAAAAAATGTTTCTTTGGGAAAGTTGTTTGGTTTCATGAGCACAATCACGGGTTAAGTAGTAGTAAGTATACATGGGATGGGATCACAATAAAGAAGTACACAAAAATAAATTAACCCTTTTCAAACCGATAATACAGTAACATATACCAGTACGTTGTTTATGCTCCAACCCTCAAATCATAATGCACATCTACGCACGCAACCCCATATCGTCCAAAGCTCCAAGGGAAAACCTTATGACGTCACAAACACTAAAAATAAATACAAGCCACGGGGTTGTAAAAGAAGTCGTGTTTGAATAAGGAAACGTTAATCGAAGGCTTTATTCGCCTTGACCTCCTTCTGCAGTCCAATGCTACCGTCTACCCCCGGCCTATTCACGTGGGCCCGCTTTTTCAAGGACGCAGTGGTTAAATGTTTTAGTTTCGGTTTCTATGCACGTCAGTTTTGAGGTTTTATGCTTGCTACGGCTTAATAGACAGGTGCTGATGATACAAAGTTATTTTGTGGCGTGATTTAGTAGAACAGATTAGTGGTAATCACAGTGATAATGGCGGTGGTCGTTTGTTTTATGCCACGGATAAGATTAAACGAGCGAATGTTCATTTTATCCCTATTTATTCATTGTTGTATACAAGGTGTAAACGGATCCTTCACGAAAATGTCAACCAAGCATTCTATACATCAAACTAAGTAACCCGAAGCAAAAATTATTGCTGGGAAATGACTTTTTTGGGGTGAAAAATCACGTTTTACACTAGGACTCAATGTAACGCACTCAAAACATTGTGCTGATGGATGAATTGAATAGTACGGGGGTCGTGGAGGTATTTAAAGTAAAGCTATAACATTTAAAACCCACATTAAAAAAAAAAATTGTGAAACTGTTGGAATTTTGACCTCCAATATCTCTGTAACTAAAAGGTTCTCGGGTAGCTATGGTCCAGAACAAAAAAATTATCACAATGACGGGAAGAACAAGTGACCCTCGGCTTCATTATGGTTGTATTTACATCCTTCATATCTTACTAATATTATAAAGAGGAAAGATTTGTATTTTTGTGTGTGTGTATGTTTGTAATGAATAAACTCAAAAACCACTGAGCCGATTTCAAAAAATTTTTCACCATTAGAAAGCTACATTATGCCTGAGTAACATAGGCTATATTTTATCCCAACATGTTTAAAAAATAAATGTCCACCCGTGCAAAGCCGGGACAGGCCGCTTGTACACTATAAAGAAGATTATGCTGTTTATCTTATTCTTGTTCTATGTTCGTTTGGTCTCAAGGTCTTAATTCACTAACATTGTTCAAAGCGTTCTTCTTAACAACTTTCGGTACTAAAACAAACCCTTAGGACATAACTTAACGGTCTGTTAAATGTTTTAAATACCATTATTCATTTATGTCTGACTTCACAGAATTATAATATTCTAGGAATCATTACAGTTTTATAAACCGACCGCTTTAATAAGTCCTCGCGAAGGTATCAATTTAAATGGAATATTCTGAAGGCTGATCATGTATTGGTTCAATTAGTATCGTAATACCTACGTGGATTATGGTTATTTTAAAGCAAATAACCTGTGGGATATGGTTAGGACTTAGTGGACGCTTAATGTGCGTTTGATGGGGCAAGGCGGAGGACTCATTAAAGCGGTCGATCTATAGCTAAACTTTGAAGATCTGAATTCGTCGCCTAAAGAAATAATTTGGTATTCAAAGGAATTTAAAGTAAAGGTTGGGCAAGCAAAAGTTAGCTTTGATTCTTTATATAATTCAAGTTTGAATGGTCAGCATTAATTTTGAATAAAAATCAGCCATTTACGTCAACGTTTTCTTTTAAACTTTTGCCTTGACGTCACGACTTTCAAAGGCTTCTTGGAAAGATCGGTATCAAATCAAACTTTCTTATACGAGTTAGGAATGGCTAAAACAATAATAATGTAATAGGAATGATCTGAAGGGAAATACATAAGTATATTCTACTGGAATTCATGTCGCCTTTCAGCTGGTAATTTGAATCTGTACACCAATTATGATTAAATAAAGTCACTTTTATGTTTGTATACAGCGTGGGAAAAAATCGTGGATCAAACGAAACAGGGCGCCAGCTGGGGCTATCAGGGTAATTTTTTGGTAGTATTTTTTTTTTCAGTGAGGTTTTGTAGTTACAAATATTTTTTCGTGAGACTTAAAAGAATAAAGTGCCAATACTCTTAAATCATGGTACACACTGTCATAAAAGCATTTTAATAGTGAAGATATATTTCCTGGAAGCAACTAAACACCACTAATTGCCCATGTAGCCATTTGCCAATTTGGTATTTTCTTAAAAACACTCAAGTAATCATATATTTTAAGGGGATCAAGTTAGGACTCTGCCACAGTGATATTTTTTACTGCAAATAACCCCAACTATCGCTCTGTTTCATTTGATCCACGATTTTTTACCCACTCTATGTGTGACCGTGTAGAACACGCGGCGACACATCAAGTTATACATTTCCAGTATAACTTGACCTCGCTTTGTATGCGCTTCACGTTCAATGGGAGATCAGCTTAATTTGGATAAGCTTGATTGGTCGTCGTGTGTACCTACAACAGTTTAAATAAAATATCGAATGATCGACGTATTTGTATTGACACGAATAAACAGCTTGGTGTAGGAATGTTTTAATTAAAAAGTTTTCATTCAACGTTCGATTGAATTTAGAGTATACGGTATTTTTTTTCATTAAATGTTGATCGTAATTTTAATCAATACCTTTAGTATAGGTAGATTCTTTTGATGTGTACTAATTGAAATTATATCTGGAATAAACCCTCAGAACAAAAACATTGATTAAAAAATGCGACATTTCAGTTCACAACAAATTTTCCGTATTTTACGACAGTTCCAGCAACAGTTTTCATAACTCGTAACTCAAACGCTAAGTAACAATACTAAGAAGCGACTAAACCTATGTTGTTTAGCTCTATAAACTGAAGAATGTTTGTATTCAACGATTTCACAATAAAAATAGAAGTTTTACAATCAATTCGGTGAACATTTATGTACGTTTACTCCGCAGCCCACCGGATAAGTGGGCAAACAACGTGTATGTTAACACATTTCCCCATCTCTCCCCTAAGCTTTTGTTTTGTGTGTTTGTATTGTGCCCACTGTACCCTCCCGCCGCCATGATTATTTGCATTTCTTGAACATTCCTTGACGTTTCCTTTTTAACAATTATAACACACGCGAGTTTTAATTGTTTGTATTGTTTATGAGTCTATACAAACCGTCTTGTATACATACATGTGCTGTTGAGTCTAAGGAAATTGAATTTGTTCAAGTTTGTATGAGACTAAATTCGTATTTGTCACAATTTGGTGCTATTCGTTCATTACTTATGTTAGTAACTGAAGGATACTGGAATCCTGAAATCAATTTAATATCATTTATACCCAACCTGTAGGGCTGGATACGTACTTATACAATATTCTTAATTAATAAATTAATGAATCACTCGGTGATTGCGCCGAGAAGTGGTGATTAGTAATCATCCATAGAGACTTAAATATTGCCGGTGAGTACTTGATATAATTGGATTTATCGATGGATATAAGCTCTAATTTATTCAAATAAAAAAACTGCCTTTTTGGTGTGTGATGTTATCAGCTTAGCCGATGGATGCAAATCCATATTTTTTATACATATTAATAAGTTAGCAATAAGCCTATGCATATTGTATTCGAATATACGAAGCTTTATATCACCCTATACATGAAACATTGCCATCACATTATTCATTTTCCTGTTTTGATACTTAGACATAAACAATGACGAAAATGAATAAAACTTTGCCAATATCCACGAATATAGTTTCCCCTTTAAGTCCAATATCTGGTACAGTTTTCAATATCTATTCCGACTTACATATCAGGATAAAACGCGTAGCTATGAACGCAGAAAAATTGGTTTTAAGGTTCCGCAGAAAAATGTAATAATGTGAGCAGGTAAATGGGATACATTCGATATCTACCTGACTGCTCCGGAAAATTAATGACTGTGTTTTTATCCAACGTTAGCTTTGCCTAAGTAGTACATTACATAATATATTATCATTCCAACTAACACGGCCTAACTTTGGTACACTATAATAATATTTTCGTACCAAAAATATTGGCGGAAAGTTTTTATACTCGAAGTTCCAGTATTTTTATGAGTTTTCCGTCAGAGGTATGTTTGAACAAGTTTCCATGTAGAGGTGGATTTATATGTAGCACGTTCCATGGGCTTGGTTATCTAGTTTTTGTATCATAACAATCACAACTTCTATTTATTGCTGTAATGCGACTATTTCCTTTCGACACGTGAGTTACTACAGTTAAATTCCTGCCGTTTTTTTCGATGACGACTTTTCGATAGGGACGTGACACCCGTATCCTTTTTTTTTCAGAAGGAAATCATCAAATGACCCCTCCCGCTCTGGGGGGAGTGGAAGGGAGTGTCAGACTTTCACTAACTAAAACCCATCCATGTTCCTTCTTTGCCCTTGGTGTTCCAGGGCCGCGGTATCTCTTTCGAACAGTCCCGCAGCCCAATAACAGCTTTTCGATAGGTACGTGATACCCGTATCCCTCAATTAAGTTTGCAAGTAAGTCATTAGTAGTACTCTGATATAACCCATTAATCAGTTACTACCTGTGGAATCGACTCCTATCTGAAAACTCTATCAAAGCATGACTGCCAAGTTTTGAAACAATTATGCAAAACAAGATTGGGTTAATGGCAATAGACTCGCCCCCTATTATACGAAACTTGAAACATAGCTGGCGAAATGAGGGTGTATTATTCACCACTGCCTGCCCCTTTGGGGATACAAGTGTGATGTTATGTTTGCAAAGTTAGTTATATTATTACATAGCCTATCGATTTGAATGGACATGAACCAAACGGAAGAGATCGAATCATCGTCACTCAAATGTGTTCTCGAGCTTTACCTTCGAGCAAGCAAACTCCTTTGGTACTGGAATATGTATCGGCAAGACACATAATAAAGAAACTTTTAGAGAAGAGAAATCATAAGGAGAACCTTGATTAAACAGTCGAATTAAAATAATATACAGAATGGAAAGGACGACGCACAAACGATTTTTCATCAGTCATCAAAAAAAACTGCTGTTTTCTACAAAAGTGCAATATCTACACCGTTTCAATTACCGATGAAAAATTATATGTGGGGGGTTCGAGATTATGTTCTGAGTACGTGGTAATCGTTTGTGCGTCGATGTCCCTTCCAACATGGTGGAATACCCAAGCAGCACCCACCAGCTACCATATTGCTAGGAGTATTAAGATTACTGCCTCGTTGGTCTAGTGGTCGCAAGCCCGACTGCTGAGCATGTATGTCTTGGGTTCGATTCCCAGGTCGGGCAAATATCGGTCGGGCAATAGGCTTGCCCCTATTACATTATGGGAGTTTTAACATAACTGGCGAAATATGGGTGTACTATTAATTACACCTCTGCCTAACCCCTTCGGGGATTACAAGCATGATGGTATATTATTAAGGTTACCTTCGTTTTAGAGACTAATGAAAACTATAAAATTATGATTATCAACGTTGTAGCAACGGCAATAAAGAACATTGTGATGCAAAATCAGAGAGTATCAAAACTGACTAATCACTCTTTTGTTCTCTGTGTTGCCATACCGAATAATTGGCAGTGTGACTAAGAGCCGTTTGTACCCACGTTCATACATCAATAAGTTAGTGGCAGGCTGCTCGCGTTGCTGTTACAACTTACATCAACTGATAAACTATGTTTTTCCTTTATTTTCATTCTGGCTTGTAAGTTGGATATCTGATAAACATAACAAATCGACTCCCAATCTTCACAACGGATTTATAGACTTTGCAAAAATACACGAATACGATTTGGGACTCTGTCTACCCCATATTTCAATCTCTGTAACTGCTACCCAAGATCTGGAAAAGTCACCTAGAAAAATGGCGACCATCTCGGTTCTGGAAAAACATTTATCAGAGAACTATCTCAAAGCCCGCAGCGAACCTGAACAAAAAGAGGTGGGACAGGTAAGAAAAGGGATTCCGAGTTTTAAATCGAAAGGTCGCCTCCATACTGCTATTGGGTAAATAAGGATGGAGGCGTTACTCGATTAATCGCCTTTCAGATTGGATACGAAATTGGGAAAATTGAAGGAAAGGTGCCTAAAATGTCGCATTCTTCTATAGCTAAGCAACATACGGCTAGGTCCACACGGCAATAGACCGCACGTTTATGTAGT
Organism: Noctua pronuba; assembly: GCA_905220335.1. NCBI lineage: Eukaryota > Metazoa > Arthropoda > Insecta > Lepidoptera > Noctuidae > Noctua > Noctua pronuba. The sequence goes on from LR999894.1 coordinate 7,471,533, forward strand.
ATTCGATTTTATTAACGTAAAAACAAACGAGATGTTCACACGATTTTTCACTAGTGCTAAAGACGAACAGCCGTAACCGTAGTTTTCTTTAGAGTAATGTCCCTGAGTAGACGTCTAAATGTGCTAAAGTTCATTCAAGTCCAGTGTATATCCGTATTTAGCGATGAACAGTCACGAGCATTGAAAGGGTATGCACGTAGCAACTTTTGATTTTCTCCTACTATATTGATTGGCGTACAAGCAATGGAAAGAGAAGTGTTGGTCGTCCGGCGGCGTGACGGGCAGACGACATTGTTGCCTTTGCGGGAATATCCTGGATGAGGCTGGCACAAGACCGTGGAGCTTGGCACAAGCAAAGAGAGGCCTAAACCCAGCAGTGGGTGAAGTCTGGATGATGATGATGATGATGATGTATTGATTAACGGCTTAAGTTTTCACAAACATAGTATTTTGGAAGCCATACTATTACGAAATAGGTCTTATCTCAAAATAGAAAAAGTTATTTCACGAGGAAATGGCTTTTTTAATATTACAAAACATTACATTTATTAAGTGCTTACATTTCATTGCACGTGTTTGTACTACGCATTTTTTGCAACGACTTGCGAACAATTCTATGCACAATGTACGCCACTACGAGTATACGCCACTTCTCATTCCTTAAGACATAAGTACATATAACTGCAAAAAGAATACAATGCCGTGTGAACTTATTCTAATGTTATGTTATAAAAGCATTCTATCTTTAACATAAAAGGGCGGCCATTTGTCAAGGGTGTATAGTTAAAGTACAATGTGTTGCACTTTACTCTTTGTGCCATTCAATTTGCTGACGTCACCGTGTAGAAAATAGTTCTGAAGAAATATAACGCAAATGTGCAATCAAGTTTTTATTAGAACAATGCTCGAAGCGTTATTTGTAGCTCAGATTATTCTTACATTTTCATGATTCGTGGGGCTTTGGTTTGCTGTATATTGCATAGCATTATCCCCACTGTTGGGACCCAGGCCTCCTCTCTAACACAGGGAGTGGACCATAATCCACCACGCGCGCCCACTGCGTTTTGGTAGACGTCACATAATTATGGGAGCCTGCCGTTTTGCCGAAAAGATTTTGTCCAAATTTCATTACCCAAACAAATTTTACCAACTTTTTTTTATACCATTGCAATATTTCGAATGATTTTAGTACGCATATTTTTATTTGGTCAAATTTTTACTTGGCAAAATATTACCAAGTATAATGTCATTATGGCATTTGGTCTTTACTCAAATGATTTATTACAGCAAACAATCTTCAGACAACAAACGTTTGGTGAAATGATTTGTTAAGACAAAAAATATTAAGGCAAAAAAAGGGTAGGTTAGGTTAGGTTAAAACTGTGACCCCCTACGCACGAGCCGAGCGAGCGTAGCGAGCGGTGCCGCGGCAGCGGCCGGCGAGTGCCAGAAACGACTTTCATTAATAGAAAAAAGATTGTTTTTAGGAACTCGAACCCGGAACTGAACTATTTAGATTAGGATAATTACTTATTTTTTAAAAAAAAATGGTTAGGTTAGGTTAAAACTGTGACCTCCAGGAACGACTACATTATATAGAAAAAAAAATATGGGAAAAAACGCTACTAACTAAAAAAAAAGAATAGTTAATATTCATATTATTATAACCTGTTTAGAATTTGTCTTATTTGATTTTGCGTAAAAACAGTTATTCCAACTGAAATATTTGACTAAATAAAAAATGTTAAAAGTACTTGTTGGTAAACAAGTTATAGTTTAAACGTTCACTTCCCAAACATTAGGTTTGCGTTACAATTTTTTGTGAATAGATTTTTTGCTAAGTAATAATTTGGCAAATGAAATTACGCGAAAAATTTTTTGGGTAGTGAAAATTTGTCAAATGCCTTTCGGTCAAACAAGGGAGACCCCACATAATTATGTCTTCGAATTTTTGGTTCTACGACATGCCGGTTTCCTGACGATGTTTTCCTTCATAAGTGATTAACTTTATGAATATGCTCACGCACCAACTCATTCCTTAATTCGATTTGATATCTCTGTATCTATCTATTTATATTTTGAGTCTTTCTGTCACTTACTTAGATTGAAGTAGGTTGTGTCAAGTTCGAGGAAATGTATAAACATATAAGTTACATGTTAGCTATTGTATTATCTGATTCTGTACCTAAGTTTTGGCCACAAAGACACATTTACACAACTATAGTCTTGTTATTCATGTCTGTTGTTCACAGAGCAGCTACAAACAGTAAATCAAGGAAGGGCTGATTACTGAGAGAGCAGTCACAACTCACATAACAAAGCAAGTGTCACATAAACTCAAAGTAGTGCTAAGTGAATAACGGGCGGAGTTAGTGTTATATAGCTGATGTATTTACTATCCGCTTCCCTCTGTCGATTTTACGACCGAAACTACTATGTATATAAGTACTATCTTATCGCCAACGTAGTATACATATACATAGTGTAAAAGTACCCTTAACGAAGCCGAAAGGCACTTGTTCTCCCCGTCATTGCGACCTGGGAACCTTCTTGGTTGGGGCTATTGGGGCTAAACTTACAACTTTTGCACAAGTTTTTTTTTTTTTTAATACAAGTTTTTGATGTTATGACTTTACTTTTAATACCTCCATGCCCCCGTACTATTTAATGTGCGTTACATTGAGTCCTACAGTAAAACGTGATTTTTCACTCCAAAAAAAAAGGCGTTTCCCAGCAATCATTATTGCGTAGAGTTACTTAGTTTGATGTACAGAATGCTTGGTTGACGGCTTCGTGACGGCTCCGTTTACACCCTGTAAATCCGTTAGGTATTCATATTCAATGAAGGTATATTTAAATACTCGACTCATAGGTAAGTTAAAAACATTCCATCCATTTTATTCTTTACTTTACATGTTTCATATCAGTAATTAAGGTAATAACGAGTTCGATAGAGTTGTTCAAAAATAGAAAGAAATTATCGACAATTATTGTCCCAGCACATGCCACACCACCACTTACCCACTAGAAGTATTTTCGTCACACTTTATGACGGCATCGAGTGACGTCACTCCGTATAGGGTGAAAGTTGGAATCATGTGGGGCAAACAACACGAAGGGAGGGAAGGGAATGCTAGAGTAGTCGGTAAAGACAACTAGTTAGCTAACAAATTATCGTAGTTAGGAGTCAGTCACGCAATCCGCCTTTGCCAATTTATCATGTGTGTACTAGGTGCGTCGGATGCCGTCACTGTGTTCAACAACTCTCTCACAGGTAACTTTGTGGCTTCTCGCACTGATGTGAAAGGTCGGGTTAACCATTTGTTACTTTGATAAGGTCGCTGATGATAAAGTTAGCAGACGATGAGTAAATTACCTTCACGTGTAGCCAAATATACCACGTAAATAAGTTAGTTACTTCGGGCAAATTTAGTTTCAAGTCGGTCGTGTTTTATTTCGTAGTTTTTATTTAATTAGTGTGTCCTTTCGTTTACAGAATTGCTGCGGGCAGGAATGTATTTTAATTTTAATTATTTTAAATTATTTACATGCAATAATTAGGTTTTTAGGGTTCCGTACACGAAGGGTAACCAACGCGACCTTATTAATAAGCCTCCGTTGTCCGTCTGTCTGTCAGTGGGCTGTATCTCATGATCCGTAATAGATAGACAGTTGAATTTTTCACAGAATGTGTATTTCTGTTGCCGCTGTAACAACAAATAATAAATTAAAAATTAACGCGGTTCTCTACTACGATGGTGCAGAACCCTTCATGCGCGAGTCCAACTCGTACTTGGTCGGTTTTTCATTAAAGTAAAAATTATAATAAGGGACATCGATCGAGTCGTTGTCAAAGAAAACTAGTATACTGAGACCGAGCTATACACTTACCGCACCGATCTCCCAATTTGATGCCGAGTAAAAAAACCTCTATTGTCGTGATTTATCTGTACATGACAGGCATATATAAATGGAAATGTTGACTTCTGTACGCCCTGTAGTAGCGTAACGGTAAGAAAAATGATACAAAAATAATTCTATTTCTTACCCACGAACATACAACCTCATGTTATTGCGTTTATGTATCACGTCGCACATTACAAATATTCGGTACCCGTACATATATTGTGTATTTATTTGGGGTTCGCACACAGCCTTAAAAATAACTCAGCCTTTAACGTTGAGGGAAACTGAAAGGATTTAGTTTATGTGTGGGTAAACGCATCAGTCAGCCTCTTCGTGAATTATAGCGGCATTTGTTTGGGCCCAACTCGCCTTGTTCCGAGGACAGCACAAAATCTGAAAAAATACTGGCTACACGTTCCGTTTCGCTGAAACTGCACGTACGTTGTAAAGGAAACCTTATGATGTTGTATGACACTCGATTACACGAAAGACCGTTATATAGTGGAAGATGTTTGCTACGGCTTAGGTGAGCGTGCTGTAACTAATATAAATTCTAGTCAACAGTACGGGATGTTGAGCTCGCTTCTGGGTAATCGCGCTGGTTTTATTTGATGTCGTGTCACTAGCGTAGAGTCAAAAAGCACGTACTATTTGATTTGTAGTTCCAGGATTTGAAGCTTTGTTTTGATTTGTACATCGGGTTGGTGTCGTCCAAAAGCGCGTATCATAGATAATAGACTAAGTGTGTATTTTGCGTACGTATTACGGACCTCTTTAGACAATTAAGTTGAATTATCTGCGTAAATTGAATCGGAAATTTAGTATCAGGTAGATACCTAAACAATACGAAATTACCATGTAAACGTATTGGAATACTAGACGCTTACATTACATTTTTCACGAGAATGAATTATATTTGATTACGCATAATTACTGTTGATAGCCGCGTTAATTACTAACATTACAAAAGGCTTTTATAGCATAAACCGGATCGTGTTCCTGAAGGTACAAAACCGCAATACCTTAAGGGAATAGTCTAAAGTACTCTTAAGTACCTTCCACCACGTTAGATACTGAAGTGGTGAAACTCAACACTCGAAATACAAAGTTTTCTTTTAAAATACGGGATCCCTCTGAGGATGCCAGTGTTATTGTTTCAGCGGTAACAAAAACTCGTTTTAATTAACTAAGTTTCAAAACAAACAAACTCCGGAGGCTGCATTTGAAAATATTTGGTATTTCAGTAAGACCAAAGTAGGTAGAACCGTCTGAAAGATAAAACATAATAATGTTGGGTAAATAAGAGCATTAGTGTCGGGTCAGAATCGATTGAGTGAACATTGTAACCAAAAACAATGTCAGCTTAATTATTGGCGTTAGATGGAAATTATGAAGACTTGTGAGACAACAAAGATGAATTAGGTCGTATTGACCAACGACGCAAAGAAGTAGTTGAGCCCAATGCTGCCATTAAAATACGCGCGGTCCTGAACCGCGTTACAACTCACGAAGTTGGCCTGTAAACAAATGATAATTGTAATTTGACGCTTTCTAACCCCCCTCTAACCCCTCTGCACCCCGCATTACCAAACGGCTGCTCTCAGGGTATCCAGTGATCCAGTCACAACGCTAAGCGACCCTTTCAAATTCCCCCAAATTTTAATTAAAATGTTGTAAACTTGTATCAGCGGACTCGTCGTATTGTTTCGGCCTTAAGCCTACCATATTTTGAGGTTAATAAGCCCGACCCAACATAAAAATGTAGAATATAAAACTGAACATCTTGTGAATCCAATACTACACTGTTTATGGAGAAGTTACTTTCGCAAGCTGGATTTCGGTCTCTTGTGTATGAAAACATAAAAATGCGTCATAATTTTTACTTTATTGCTAAGCGCGGGTTACGAGCTAAGTGAGGAAGTAATCAAGGAAGTTATAAAACTGATTTGAGAATTTCCAAGGTAACTGAGGCACCTATACAAACCGAGTCCGGCGGAGTTTACGTGACATTTCAATTAAACCTCGGATTTCGCTAATGAACTTGCCGTCTCTTGCTGAACTTTGCAAAAACTCCACCGACCTTTGATTTCAATTGATTTCTGTTCGGCATACTTTACTCAATCGCCGATACTAAACTGAAGTAATTTTGGCGGTAAAATCAATGGAATTTCACTGATCGCAAATACAGAGTACGCAAATAAAGGGTGTAAAAAGACCCTTAACGAAGCCGAAAGGCATTTGCTCTCCCCGTCAATGCGATCATTTTTTTGTTCTAGTTACGGAGAACCTTCTAGTTACGGAGATATTGGGGGTCAAAGTTCCAACTTTTTCACAAGTTTTTTTTAAATACGTGTTTTTAATGTAAGATTTTTACACCTCTACGACCCCCGTACTATTCAATCCATCCACCAGCACAATGTTCTGAGTGCCTTATATTGAGTCCTACCGTCAAACGTGATTTTTGACCCCAAAAAAAAAGTCGTTTCCCAGCAATTTTTTTTGCGTAAAGTTACTTAGTTTGATGTACAGAATGCTTGGTTGACGACTTGGTGAAGGGTCTGTTTACACCCTGTATAAACCATTCTTATGAAACTCATAACCAATCCCAATATTAGGTGTGTCATAAATGAGAAAATCTGTTCGCATGTTTATTCTGCGCTCAATCACGTCTCCCCAGCAGGACGATTGACAATGAAACTTTGATCTGAGGAAGCTTACGTCACGGAAACGGGCAAAGACTTTCTTTATCCAGATTCAATGGCAGCTTCCCCAGAGATAAGTAATAAAATATTATCTTTGGCTGTTATTCCTTTATGGTTCGAAGGACAATTCCGTCGATATAATAATCTTATCATAACTTCAAAATTATGCTAATGAACCCGGAGCAGAATCAGCGAATCGTAATGGAGAACGCTGATTGGTAGATTTTCCTCGTGATGGAGCGATGAAGTAAGACAGGAGCTTTTTGAACGAAATTAAAAGCCTTTCACTGAACCCACAAAATTCATGACTCAATTTAAATATAAAAACAGACTTTACATCATGTTCAGCGAGTACGTTCCAAGTAAAATAGTGCAAGCATGAATTTTCTTGTATGCATGAAATTTTGTATTTGTAACTACTTAGAAGCAAGTTAACGAACCGCATCCTGTCTGGCAGATGAACGAAAACAACTGAATTTTCATTAAAAATATACGTAGAACTATAAGGTCTTTATTAAAAATGTTCAATCATCCTCGTGTTCCCTTAGTAACAACTAGATAAATTGCTGTCTCAAGTTATTAAATTAATAAATGGCTTGCAAGTTATCATTATACTTATCAAATTACTCGAGTGCCTACATAATTACAAAAGGCAGCCTAAATAAACCCTTTTCATAAATAATATTTAATAACAATGATTAAGCGTTTAGACGTGATTTCGCCCTCAAAAAACAAGGAAATTTCCACGCTCCACTTACCCGATGATTTGAATAAATTGAAAGTTGAACCCTTTTCAGAATTCTCCAATAAAACAAGTTTTCTGAATGTGTAACTTCGTAATACATACTTATGTTTTCCAATATCGAACTAAAATTGAGGAATCAAGATTCTTATGAAGTTTACCTTTAGAAGTTTACCAATTAAAGTTAAAAGAAGTAAGTAGGTAAACGGAGTTCTGAACTAGTGGGTCTGTGCCTATTACCTCCCTAAATATACGATGAACCCCAAATTTTCATAGTAAAATCATGAAATTCATTGTATTTTAAACTATGAAAACTAACGTAAGTAGCTTTATCGATCAGCTCTTTCTTTGAGTAGCGTTTAATTAGAGTGGCAAACGTTGTTCGCAGTTCAAAGGCAGAGCTGAAATCGGTAAGTTCAATATTCTAGTTAGAGAGCTCTCGCCGGGAGGCCAATCATTAAATATACGCTTATATTTAACATACTGCCACCAGTTTTATTATGAAAGTCATAAGGTTTTGCAACTGTTTTATTTCATAAGAGTAAAAGAAAAAAGGAGGTTTGATGGCATGCATTTAGCATGGTCCATGCAAGTTCGAGACTTTTTCTATCGATGCTACCGCGCTCTTCGTAAACTGCGACATCATCGCTGCTATCGCGCTCAAGTCGCATCGTCCACGCCCGTAAGTCGCATCGGGATAGTAACAGAGTACGCAAATATAAAGACATATACAGGATTGTGGTTACGTGATCAAAGGTACACAGCCTTAATTAAATAAGAACAGACATAAGCTCTTCACATATCAATATAAGTTGATCAGTAACAGAGCAATTGATTATAAAATTTATCGTCGATCATGTTCCAGACTTTAGTCTCTGATCTTTAATGACTTCTGATATATTTTGAAATCTAGATACCTAAATGGGAATAAACAATACCTTCATGTTAGTAAAAATATTTTTGAAAGCTTTTCATATTTTTGCCGCAGTAATTGCGTATCCAAATTGACAATCTAAACTACATTACAAATTAATAACTTGGTCTGAAAACAGTGAGCGGTGAAATGTACAAAATAAACCTGCCATATGTGTTTATAAAGCAGAATTAACTGTTCTCACGATCTCAATTAGGGAGTGTCATAATGAAACCATGCTTTAGGAGGCAAGAGCTAACGAATTCTAAGTAATTAGACATTCCTGTTTGATGTTCATGCAAGTTTATGAAAACACGTCTCGCTTGGAATCGTCTGAAGTCGCTCTACATATGAAAATAATCCTTAGTGTTAAAATATTGATGTTGCGGGGCACACTCATGTCTGTCTTGACAGAGAATATTCATACCAGCATAAACATCACGCTTTTATTCCGTAAAAGGGTCTATCAGAGGTGTTTAGTGCTTATTTTCCCTTAAGAGGGAACAGGGGCTACGATTCTCCATAAAAATGTATTCCCCTTTCAATCGCAGCAATAGTTTTTTCATAAAATCAAGGTTTACTGTAGACACGTCCCTGTCGTTGCCTTTTTTTCAGCAACTAATAAGTAAAGAACCCTCCGAAAATAACAAAAACGACCCCGTTTTACGGCCGTGATTAGACTACCAGACGAATTCGAAAAGTTTTTAACATAAAAGAAATTGATAGGAACCTAGATATACTCTTTCTAAAATCGGCTCAGATTCTGAACGGAATACGAAAAATCTATCTCTTCAAAATTTTTGTGATCTAATCGGTCTGTGTGTGGTCGATATAATCGGTGAGCTACAGCTGACCCTATTGAACTCTACGGGAGCAGACTAAACGCAGCACGACGGTAATAGCTTCTTCAAATTCCTCGCAAGCCCTTTCCCCTCTTAAGCTTGTAGTAACTGGGGCGATATATTACCAATAGTCGAGCACAATTCGAAACTCTGAGCTACTACTGAGATATTTCTGATAGAAAAACTTAATAGGTGCTTAGGTAACTCTTTGTATTCAGCACCAAATGCAGGACCCTCGGCAGTGTCACTAACAACCACTAGACCAACAACGCAGTCAGTCACAAGGGGATATTCATAAGTTGTTTCTCGTTATATTTGGGTGTCGGGTGTCCACACAACGGGTGCTACACGTAGACTCGGGTAATTCCACTTTATTGGGTCCATAGTGCCAACACGTGTAGGTACTCTCAGTGGGCATGAATACAGATGACGCACATAAATGCTTTTATTGAAAAAGGGGTGAAGTTGCGAGTTTCGAAATTAATTTTAGGCTTTGCTGTAGACGTTATTAGTTTTGTTTGTCATAAAATACAGACCTTTATTAAATGTGTGACTTTGCAAATAGAGCTTAGAAACAGAGGTCAGGACTATACTTTCGCGGTAAACCTAAATTAAAAACAAACACAAATGGAAGAAGAAAAAGAAACATGTCAGAACATTAGAGCTAATTCTACTTCAGTACCGTTGTACCAACACAGGTATAATGCAATATTTCATAGCCACGTTCCGCAGCCAAGTACAACAAAGCTCGAATAACGTCAGGTAACGTTGAACAAAACAATTTGTACACAAATCCGGATTAAAATTCCCTGTACGGAAGTATAATTAGGTAGAAACTGGAATTAATTTAAGGTATATGTACGTTAACCGTTGCGGTGCAGCGCGGGGCGGATTAGATCCCCACGTATGGAAACCGCGGCAACCCTCCACTGCAACCTGTCCATTTAGCGGAGTAGCGCGGCGTGAGAAACTACCAGCCAAGTACCTACGTTATACAACGCAGAAAAGGTTAATGATGATGAGGTACCTTGCTATTCACTTATTACTTTATGCATGCTCTTTTTGCTTGTTGAGCGGCTAAGCTACTAGTTGCTTTATCAACGGTGGGACATTTTAGGGTTACTTGAAGTTGTTTCGGTTACGGTTATGTTCTCAAATGAGTGGATTTTACGTGAAGTAGCAGGGAATCTCATAATGAATCAGTATTTCTTTATGTTAAAAGATTCATCTAAGTGTAACCCAATTTTCACAAAATGCATTTTATTAAATTCAGGCATCTAAATTGATTTAATTTATTTTATCCAATAAATGATGTGATGGCTTTTTCTTCAAGCATGATACCAAAGGAGATCGAAACAGGGTGAGTAGTAAAGGACCGGAGTGTGAGTCAGTAAATACAGCAGCTGGTAAACTTTCCATAAACACAATCGACTTCATTATGTGCCAGCCGCGAACATCAGCCGTCAAATGCTGTCAGCAAACGGTGATGGAAATTAAAAAAAAAGCAAAACCTAAAACTTAAAGCTTAAAACAGTGTTTGAAAAAAAAAATGAATTGAAATGACATAAGCCATAGAACAAAGATAATGTCTGTTGAAAGTCAGAAGAAATACGAAACGCTCCGCTCGCGTTGCCTGGGCCGTTTGGTTAGTCTGCAGCATCGTATATATGTTGTCTGGTAGAAATACTGACAGTAAAGTTTTTTAAAATAAAATTAAAGGATCCGTTCACAACATCGACACATGATGCTCATGAATCATCATGATTATCATTGTCCTGCTCTTATCTCATTCATTTGAGATCGGCGCAGCATGTTTTTTCTTCCATAATTTTCTATTAATCGTCATCTCAGCAGTCACCATCTTCTAGCCATATCATCCTTCACATAGTCCATTCCTCGACTCTTATAACCATTCAAATTCATACTCGAAACTTTCCTCATGACATTTTCATCATTCCTCCGCATCACAATCATGTCCACACAACTTTTCAGTCACCGCTACTTTCTCACACGAAGTTCATGAATAGGACTCCAAATTCGATGGTTTAGTCTGTAGCAGTAGCGAAGGGTTAATTTTTGTAACAGGTAAGCCGGAGTACAATCTTTAATGTGATTATATTATTTGTCTATGGAATACTGACTGTGTTATTTTTCAAAGGGAATCCGGTAGGAATGGAGTTGTATGTGGAACCTTCGACACTGGTGTAGTCATATTTCTCATGAGAAAAGATGTTTCTATGATTTTATACAATTGTGTCACCGGTAGGTATAGTCATCTATTTTTATAAATCCCGGTTCACTAAGAAGATTAAATCTCGCCGACATACTTTCTCGATATTGCGGTAACCTGTCCTACTTCCGATTGAGCAAAAAAAATGCGATTATTTTGTCAAATATACTAAAATCTTTGGCATTGTAGTGGACATAATACCATTGCTCTTGTAACTTAGTTACCCGTAAGATCTAGGCAGTTTAGCGCGGGAAATTAGGATCTAATAGACCATAGTAATGGCTGAATAGTGAACGATCTTAGTGGTTAGTTACTATGCGATCACATCGGGGATTCAATTATAGGCCATTGTTGCCAGAAAGGCATAAATTGGGCCTCTAGAAGCAAAAAGGAGGAGCTCGTGGCAAAATAATAAAAGCCGCTCGGGGTCGATCTTTAGGTTAAGCCGTGCTTGGTTAGGTAGGTCTGTGAATGGGTGACCACCGACATTACATACCGAGTTTCCTCCATGCCTCGGAAAACACGTTAAGCCGTTGGTCCCGGATGTCATTTGTAAATCTTTGACAGTCGTTAGATAGTCAGTGGCCCAAAAAGTCTGACAATCTGTCTTACCAAGGGGTATTGTATTACCCAGTACTAATTGGGTTATGGAGGTCAGATAGGCAGTCGCTCCATGTAAAATACTGGTATTCAGCTGCATCCGGTTAGACTGGAAGCCAACCCCAATATAGTTGGGAAAAGGCTAGGCAGATGATGAGATACAAAAAGGCTAAGGTTTGGTTTATATTAAAATTAATTAGAGATGAGTAAAAAAAAAACATTTCCTTGGCTTCCTCTTTCAAAAATGTTCAGGTCAGCTTACAGTCTGCCTATCAGTATATGAATAAATATCAGATTTTATACGAAGTGGCTGTAATCTGACCTCTGCATCGATGATATCCCATGAGGCCGTTAAATTGGATTTTTGACCGGGGCAGAGTTACGTCTATGTACATATACTATGTACGAGTACGTTGTCACTGTTGGCTTGCCTAAGAATGTTGAATGTATTTTACTTCATACCTACAAGTAGATACGAGCGTAGTAGCTTTTATGTGCCCACTTTTGCTTTTCCCACAGTATATCATCTTGATTACTTACTTATACAAAACTGCATTTTTTTAAAGTTAAGTAAATAAATAAAATTGAAATGTCTGTCTGTAATATCAAAATAACAGCTTTTTACTGAATGCGTATGATTGCGTACGGCACTTATAATAAAAACACATTTTTTTCAATGTATGTCTGTCTGTCTGTCTGTTCCGGCTAATCTCCGAAACGGCACTATCGATTTTGGCGGGACTTTTACTGGAAGATAGCTGATGTTATAAGGAGTAACATAGGCTACTTTTATTTTAAAATAAGAATTATGGTTAAGGGCAAAACATTTAAAACCCTTGAAATTGGTAACAAAATCCGATGCAAATAATTGTAATATTTTTTTATAATAATTTCACGCAAACGCGGGCAACAGCCAGTAGCATATAATATCGTGGTTGTTGTTTCTTCACGATTTTACAAATATTTCTGCCAATTTTCGTATAATTCAAACTCGTAGTGGGTGAATTGAAACGAAAACTGCTACAGAGTAACAGAACTGTTTTCCTTAAGTTGATTCAAAACGGGCGTGGGAAGATAATCCGCCGTCTAAGACCACATGAAAATACAAGATCAAAGAACATCTACGTATCTATTGAATTGCTAAAGCTCTCGTTTAAACGTTGTTAGTCTATTATGTCGCAGAAGATTGGGAAAAAATCTTTATAAATATCGTAGGATTTTTACAAAAGACCGCGTTATGGGGATCTAAAAAGGAGTTCACATAAAATCCATTTCATAATATGTGCTATTAATAGTATAACTAGTTTTATAATAATATGAGCTATTAATATTGAGATTTCCACAAAAAAATAAATTTAAAAAAATCTAAATATCTCGCGACATTTAATAAACGAATGTTCGACGATGAACTTTTAACGCGAAGTTAACGAACGGATGGGAACACGAACGAACGAATGATTGATTGATTACAACATTGATTGAAATATAAATAAGTCTACATGAGAGCCAGTTTATCGTATCACGTCTGGTGACGTCGACGTCGACATGGAAATTGTGTAAACAAATTATAAGGAAAAATGTTTTGATTTTTGTTTGGAAGTTTCGATGAAGTGGTTCAAAAAGTGTAGATTGATATGTAACTCTGCGGCCTGGTAACTCATTACGTAGGTATTAATAATATAATAAAAATATCGATTTGGCTTAGCCAAACGCCTACGAGTACTGAATAACACATGGAGGAAGTATGTAATAACTTCTACGTAAAAATAAGGAAGACATGATATTGGTGATAAACTTTAAACATGACGAAGCTATTATTTCAACCGAAGTATGGAAAAATCGTAGTAGTTATCTTTGAAATTCTAGTACCTTTGTACCTTAATTTTCATTCTGTTTATCAACTTGTTTGTGTTTGGAAAGTCTGATAATACTGCAGCATCTAAACCAGTAATAATAACTAGGCTACCTAGATGTCGAGTGTGCAAATAGCTATTACCTACATACAAAATTCAGGGCAAGTTCAGTCCAGATAAAATAGAAAGCAGCCAAAGAACGAGGTAAGCTGAATTTAGGAACATTATAATTACGAATTTAAAACTTTACGTGGGTTCATTTTTCGGGGTATTCCTCAAAGCGCAACTATTTTTAAGCGCAACTAAATTATTCCTCAATGCGCAAACATGATGAAAAATATTGTTAATGAATTCATCATACCTCTATTTTTCATCATGGTTGCGCTTCGAGGAATAATTTAGTTTCGCTTAGTTGGTTGCGCTTAAAAATAGTTGCGCTTTGTAGAATAACCCCATTTTTCGTTTGGTCTCTTACTAAAAAATATGCCTTTTTTGCAGTGCTGTTTTGATATTTTTGCACTAAATAAAACCCCTTGAATTTTGAGCTACATAAGAAGGTATGTATTTCGGTATCACGCGAATACCGCGACTGCTTTGAAAAGGGAATGTGTTTAAAGTGAAAAATGTGGGTACTTTATCATTAAGGCCGCATTTGAAAAGCCGCCGGCAAAAATTCTCAAATTCAAAGAATTCAGGCGGCTGAATTAGAACGTGAGCTATAAGTAAAGGGCGCTTTCTGAAAGGTACATAACTACATACATACAAGGTAGGTTTACCCTACATAGTACAAACATACACAAATGAGTTCTGCTTTGATCATTACCTGATTTCAGGGAGACTGGTTTTTTCTGATAGCAGAAAGTGATCTTAGGGTACGGTTTTATGGAACCCATCAATATACAAAAACGGCTGTCACCTCTATTATCCACAAAGGGTTTAGCAGAGGTATGGCTGGGTATAGGTACTGACGTATACCCACATTCACCAATATTGGATCCGATGTGATAAATTGGTCGCCTACCGAAATTTACCCGACCCGAGACTCCAACTTTGAGCTGACTAACGAGCCAAATGCAAATTTACGGGCATCCAAAATTACATTCGTGCTTAAATCTTCAGATATCACAGAAACAATGTTGAAGCCTTGAAGGCTTTCATTATCGTCCGACATTAAACTGTTTTCATTACCCACATCACAAATACGTGAAGGCCATAACCGTATCCTCGTATATACAAATTCTATAGCTCTTCTACAAATAGGGCCGACCTCTACCATAATATAGTTAAGTAAGCATAAAGTTAAGCGACACAGAAAGGTCAGCACGGGACTCTAAAGATTCTGTTATGTCAGCTGTTTAATCTGGTGTACCGGCGGCTCTTTAAAACGAGTGCTGGTTGAAAATTTAATAAGATATCCTTGCACTCGTAAAAGCTTTCGTTATTTTGATCCGCATTGAATCCCAATAGGTATGAAAGCAGCTCAATTTAACCTCATTTGGTCCCCGAGCTCAGAGCTTGTAAGCATATCAGCTTGTATTAGCGTCTAAGTAGAAAGGTAGATCTATGAGAGTAATGCTGTAACTCGAGGATGATTGGATTCAAGAAACCCAATAACTCGCTCATGCAGTCATATGATGGAAAATACGATCAAGTACGGAGACGTGATGGATTACCGTCATCTCCATGTGTGTAGTGTGTTCTGGAGTATCGATAAAGTAACCTTTGACATTACAGATACATCGCACCGCGCGGACTCGCCCGCTAGTGGTGCGATCGTGCACTCACTGCCTCCGTATCCACTGCGCAATATTTTGCTATTCAGCACACAACAACAAACTAGTGCCCTACCATTTTTCAATTTACACGTGACTGGAAACTAGATTAAATACTTGAAAGACGTGGTTTTCAAGTAGGTGAACCGCTACTCAGCTTTTTATGTTCAAAAGTGGCCGGCGAGTGTCAAGGCAGTCCGCTCCATATTTATTCATAAGGAGCCCCGTAGGCCCCGAGAGCCCGCTAAACACCTCGCATTACATCCTTCGTTCACCCTTTTGACGTATTTACGTTATCGCGTGTTATGTTATTTAGGATTAAGCTGCTAAAGCTCCGACGCGAATTCAAATTACTATGCCTAAATAGAGGTGCTATGGATACTATTACGACGTCGTAATCTAAAGCACAAAAATGAAGAAAAATGTTACGCCTGCCCTAGAAATGCTTCAGAAATCGTAACAGAGCAACTTATTGATTAGTTTCTAAAACAATTACTGTTCCTACATTAACTTGTGTAACAGAACACAATCTTTACTGAACTCTTGTAGAGCGTCGCATCAATAAATTCCAACGTAAGCTACAATTGTTTTTTTTTTTTTGTGAACGAGATAACATTCTCTTCTTCTTTTATACGAGCTGAACGCTCAGGTGTTGCCTCTGCGTAGTAAATCTACTCCTTTGTGTATGTTGTCGTTTTTATTGCAGTGTCTCCAACTCTTGAAAGGGAATACGTCTAACTTTGTGCTAAATTATTATATCTGGAGTGCAGTTGTTTTTCCTTTGCGGCCAAAAATCTATCAGCGATGTTAATTGCCATGACGTACGCAGTCATCGCACACTCGCCACAGAAGCCGTTCACCTCGCCGCTGATTTAAATATGCAGACGCTCGTATTGATTGTCTCCAAGAATAACGCCCCTTCCGACGTGGAACCCTGAAACAGCCGCGCACCGACGGTCGCGCCACACCAACACTCGATACTCGGCCTATTTTTATCCGTTTTGTTAATTATAATCGCCAAAAGGGCCTTTACTTGACCAAAGCAGAACCTATCAGTGAAGGGACAATTAGAGCGAATCGTGCTATTCATGACTCTTTAACTACACTTTCAGTTAGATTGCTGCCCTTCAACAATACCTGTATATTGTTCGACGGCAATTAACGCAACTCCGAATACTTTGCGTGGAGCAGTTACAATAGGTCGTTTTGTAAAAGGGCCGAGTGTGCTGCCCGAAATAACGGGCCAGTTAGGAAAGTTATTAACAAGATCATTTATATTGAAACAAACTTTGAAACTGACTGGAAGAGGTTCTAACGATCTGATATTAGATTTCATTAAAAACTTTTTAATTACAGTTACATAAACAGTTGTGGTTTGCGGTGCAGTTTGCGTTTAATTTAGATGCTAAGCATTTGCTATTCGGGGACTGGTAATTAATCCAGAACTGGGAACATGGTCGCATATCCGCATAAAAACATGGCTAAAGCTACGTCATTTTAATAAACAACTGAAACTCAATATACTATCTGTAGCTTCCCAAAGCATACTATGAACTTTGTTAAATAAATTAGGTCACAATCGACCAATAACTTGCATAGGTACCACCAGCACGACCAGGGCTAATGGAGGTGGCTATTATTGTGGAATGGGAAAACATTTACCACATATCATGTTCCAAGCTAATTTAGAGTTGATATTTTGCAAACTAAGTGATAGTAGAATAACTTACATTACAAGTACCTACACAGATAATTAAAATAAGTTGAAAGCAAAACCAGGGAAATATTGTATTGTTCTTCATAGGAACTTGGATGGTAACACAATCCATCCGATATTGGCCGAGCATTAAATAAAAAGTTTAATAAAAATAAGTTTTAAAAGCAATGACGATTCGAAAGTAAAGTTCTATGTTTAATATCAGCAAGAAAGCACTTAAAACTTCCCAAATGAAGCGAAAACTGCGTAACACCGAGGTGCAAAAAGCTTTTCAACTATTGACCCAGATATGAAATTAAAACTGCACTTAAATAGATAAGCCCTACCAATTCTGCTGTGGATATCTTTAGATAGGAGAATATTAAAAACAGGTGAACCAAATTTATTATTATTCCTGAGGCTGGATTGCAGTCCGAGTCGAAGGCAAGGCCGTTATGACCGTAACTTTGTACAGTCGCCAGCACATCAAGTTACCACAAACTGTCAAATTTCTGCGAATGATTTTAAACCATAAAATGTTGATAGTTAAGTTCAAAATCGAATGAGAAAATTTGACAGTTTGCAAACTGTCGAATTTTCTCATTCGATTTTGAATTTGACAGTTTGTGGTAACTTGATGTGCTGGCGACTGTACACTTGCATCATTCATAATTTACTATCGGAACAAATACTAATAAGCCCTTTATTGAAGTCTGTTAACGCAGTTGGATGGAGAGGCACTGGAACCGTAACTGCAAGTCCTAGTCATATGTACATGTCATTAAGATACTGTTGGTGTCAATTTCCAAGGGTCCAAAAATGGCTTAGGGTTAAAAAAAATATTAATAAAGTATTAATAGGTAAAGTATTATTTTTCAATAACTTGCATGTTAAAGTAACGTTTCATGTTGTGCATGCCGTGAAAACCACATGGAAACATATGCATTGGTACCTATTATGAATTATTACGACTAAGCAATCACGATAATTATGTTATTTCACGATAATAATAGATCCATAGCCTATTTAGGTGCGATATTAAAAGGGACGGATAGGTATCCTCAAATGTACTCATCTATAGGAATGAGAAGAGAATTTACTGAATTCTATTTTGCATTATGAATCCGCCTTTCTCGTGTTCGTGCAGGTACCAAGCTACACACGAAAAAATGTAACCTTATTTCTGATTGAGTTTCCTTAGGTGACTCTAGGATCAAATGATATATGATGTCGGGTTGACTCTTTCAAGGCAAAAAAGTGATCTAAAACTGGTGGTGTGGTCAGGTGGTGATATTTGTACAACCATAAAGAATGAAAAAGAATGAAATGATTTCCAAATTCTTCGATCCAGGGCCAATATGGACCACTGGTCGTTAATTTTGTCCAGCTCTTACCGCCATCTCCTGCGAGGTCTACCGCGTCGCCTTCTGGCTGTGTCAGGGCTCCACTGGTTATTTTTGGCCCACAGCTCGTCGGGCGCGAAACGCGTAACTTATTCTTAACATTCGAGTCAGACTTTAATCGGAAATATTATCTACTAACCAAAATAATTCAGAAGCCCCATGCAAAAACTAAGATAGCCACATTTATTACCTTCCTACTTCTTGAACTACTTAGTTAAGTAGTTTAACTTTTCCTGCACTTAAATTTCACTTTGCTTTATCATACTTCAATTTTACGAGCCTTGTAAGTTAAACGCTATCTGATAAAAGCTATGTGGAGAATAATGGGATCACTTTAAACGGATACCAAGATAAACTTTTGTTACAAAAACTAGGTATCTACTTAGCCATTCAGAAGTTTTTACCGGTAGCAAGATGCACTTCAGGTCAATGGTATACTCGTCTAACTGAAGAAAAAAAACCAGCCAGTAACTGTGAGGGACAGTTCCTGACTGATATTGATTTGGGAAGGAATGCAGTTGAACTCTGTGGTTAAAAGCTTCTTATTCAGAAGAAATAAGAAACGAGTAAAGACCTAAACAAAGTGACGAAAATGTCATAAATGAGGTGGATTAAAATTAAGCTAGTTACCGAAAAGCTTATGACAATCCTGCTGAGATATAGTCTTTGAAGAAATAAGAAAAGCTTTATAATTGTTTTGCACCTGCTACAGACCCTGCCGAACGGACCGAAGCGGAGACGAGAGTAGAGGAGATGTGTTGTAAACCACCAATAGAATTTCGTTATTTGCACTTCTCATCTCCGATTAGCATTAGCGGAAACGCTTGAACAGAAAGGAGAGGAGTCGTCTCATTTTAGCCAGCCTCCGCAGTCGGCAGTAGCGCACCGTGGAGACGGGGAGAGACGTGAGCGGCGTGCGGCAAGCTGTGTGCGGCGGTCCCTAAACTGGGGATTGAGGAGCCTGTACACACATCTTGGCACAGCTTCAGTGGACAGACCCTAGCCCCTAAGCATCTCCTTTCCTCTCCGCTTCGCACATCTCCGCACGTCTCCACTTTGATGGAGTCCGAGCCCGTATGCTTATCTACTGATTTGAGCGTGCCATTCTTAACAATTGAGGTTAGGTCCAACAACGTTTTTGATTGTAATTTGGCATGGCAATTGGCATTATTAGGCAAATAGAAATAAACAAAAATGAACGAGTATTGTGTTACATTATGTTTACTAAAGTAGGACGGCTAACAACTAAAGTGATCCTATCTAAATGTTTATTATTCGCTGACAAGCTTCCTATGTCTTAATTGGCGTACATAACGGACTATTTCTATGTTAATGCCCCCCCAAATGGGAGAAAAGCGTACCGTATCAGCAGTTTATCTAGGCGAAAATTATTTTCCATTGTTTTTAGTGTCATAGGTAGGCTAAATTGGCCAATTACCTGTGCCATTACGAAAACTCATATCTGTAACTTGTATTTATAGTTAAAGGGTTTCCACTAGTATAGGTTCTGTAAGACCTAGCCACGATATTCGCTGAAGGTTTAGGCAGTGGTAATCGGTTTCAAAGTTTTTCATATTTCGCCAACGATTTTCACCAATATAACATAAAACATAAACATATAACATCACGCCTGTAATCCGCGAAGGGTTGGGCAGAGGCGTACCTAATAGTACACCCACAGTTTGACAATATTATAGTATGACCACTTTAAGTGTGCAGTTCAAGGTGGCAATTTGGTACATTTATCTTAATTCTGGGTTTTCCCGCCTGCACAAATAAGTTACTTGAAGTGTAACATTATACTTTTCGATAGCTTTCGTCAATCCACTACATTTATTTCTTTTCTATTGTCGCTATCACTGGTATAGCTAGTCGCTTTGTCAAAGCCCTCCGGTTCAGTCACATACACTACCAAGCTTGCTGAATGTCTTAACTTCATTGGAATTTGTTCGACATAGCTTCCTCGTCGTCGTCGCCGAGGGAGGCCTAAAAAACGCTGGCGTGACAACCTAGACGCGTATTTGAGAGATTGGCCAGAAAAAACCGCACAGAGAGAAGAATGGAAGGCTATGGGAGAGGCCTTTGCCCAGCAGTGGGATAATAGTGGCTAAGAAAAGAAAAAGCTTCCTCAGCATGGGCTGAATTGTATCTTGAATAAACTCAATTGAAGAAGAATTTTCTTTAAACTAAGCTTTTGAGTTTCCAAGACTCCCATAACGAGATACCTATTTCATGGAACGTAAGCAGTAACTACAACTTGACTGATCCAATTAGGTACGCAGAAAGGTATCACTAATAATAAAACTTGTTCTTAGTTGGTCAGGGCCTCCACTTCGGTTGCCGTCTGTCATGGCCGACTTGGCTTTATTGGATGGAGGATAAACTCAAGGATTCTCGTAGGACCCTCAACTCTAGCTTAGTAAGTTGTCTGGTCAGAGGTCTCTGGGGTGCTGAAATATATTAGTAGGTAGTTAAATGTTCAGTAGTTACATTGGATTCGAATCTTTCAGTCGGTTTTACTTTGTTATAATTGCAATATTATGATGTGCGGTCTTTAAAAGTGCCTTAATAGAATGTTTAGTAGTAGCGCAACTTGTGCGTTCTGCATTTAAGCCACCACTAGCTGATAGATTTTACTTAATTAAAAGTAATGAGGCTTTCACCCTGTCTCTGAATTGAGAAGAGAACTTTTCAAACTCGATTTTAAAATAAGGTTCATACATAATTTGAATTAAAGTGATCCCTTCAATCGTTCTTTCGTTTTCGCGTGGTTAGTGCCTAACATGGTGTCAGAGTATTTATGCTGCGAATGGGCCTCAGACTTGGCTTTACATGCCGTCGAGAAATAACTCTCAGGCATGCTGGTTTCCTCACGTTTTTTTTCCTTCACCGAAGCAAGTGATAATTATACAATACGCACATCAGTTCGAAAAATCAGAGGTTGTCTTGGATGCAAGAGACTTATGACTTGGCAGTCTGACGGTCACACCACATCTCTATCACGGCTTGATTCTTTTTTGATACCTTCAATGTAACCGATGAAATTATCTTTTACGTTTTTTTCCGGAATTTACAAAGGAACCACCAAAATATGTTTTCAATTCAGAGAGCTTATAAGATCGTCACGTTATTTGAAACCATCATTTTTCGCCTCGTTTAACACCCAAGATTTTCTTTTTACAGCGTGGTCTTATCTAAAATTATTACTCTTCATAAAATAAATTATACTAAGCACCAAAACCGCCAGCGACTGGCAAAGACAGTAAGTACGAATGTGTTATATTTAAAACGCTTCGTAAATCACGATGTGGGAACCGTTTCAGCTGAACAATTGAAATAAATCAGAATTAAACCCTTGTAAGGAACAACAACACACCTGATCGTTGGAACCTCAACAATACGTGTTTTAGATTCTTTTGTGCCTCCAAAGTATCGTATCGTGTGGTGTATTCGACTTATCACGTAAATAATCTTATCCTGGAATAAAAAGAAAGCTGTTTTCGTTCGAATTCAGGCTAGCTTTGGCTTGCGACTTCGACCGCGGAGTTGTGGTTTTAATCCCTCTTTACCCGTCTTACTTGTGTCTAAATTCCTTTCTTAGTGCCAAGTCTCGAAATAGACGTTAAAACTGTCTTGGGAGGTTTAAGATAGGCCGCTTGGCCTCGTGGATTAATTTTCAGACAGTCAGACCTTTTCTGTTTACATACGACGTTTTCATTCAACTTTAAACATTTTCCTTCTAGGTAGGTACCATCATATGAACAGCTAGGGAAAGAAGGACATCAATATCCCAGAAATTGGGTTGCGGAGGTCAGAAAGCAGTCGCTCCGAGTAAATCAATAAGCCGCATCTGGATCTAGACTATAAGCCGACCCCGGCGAAATTCGGGAAAAGGGTGCGATGATAATGATGAATAAGCTAAAGGTACGTAGTGGTTGGTAGTTTTGTTGCTCATATTCCGTCTTTTTGATATGTAGGTACAAGGTTGAAGATTTTTTTTTATTTTTGTTAGTTTAGGCTAGTGATTCTACTCACATGTTTATTTCAGATTTACTTGAAAACTGATTAATCATTTTGTGCAAGTAGGTGCCTAACTGTCTATCTAATCAAAGCTTTTATCGATACGCCAAAGAGTAGCGAACTATCACTCAGAGCTTTGGCATTTTATTGCGATCATCAAAGCAGCACGACATAGGTGTGTAACATAGCTTCGTTGGTCATGCTCGGAACTTTACTTATCAACCTCTCCTTATAACTGGAGTACTTACCTATATAATAGGTAAATGAGGAAAATGTCGTGAGATTTTGAGTATGACTGTGGATGGGTATAAAAGTAGAGGAAGATGAGATGACGAGAAATAGAGAAGTATGGAAGAAGAAGACATGCTGCCCCGACCCCAAAAGAATTGGGACAAGGGCAAGAGAATGATAATAAAATAAATAAGTAGAGTTCCCACGAAGAAGACAATAATACATAAAAATAAATACTTGAGAGTTTTAATAATAGGATACCCTAAAACGTGGCGTAACGGTGGGTAATGGTTTCAGGTTTACATAGGTACCAACTTTAGTTTCAAAAAGCTCAATTTTGACGCTAAGCAGTAGCCAGCTATCACGAAAATCCCTGTGAGAATTCTTCAACATGGACCTGGTAGTATACTAGGTCTATTTTGAAGGATTCTCACACAAAATCGAAGATTTAGGGCAGGTCTGATATTTCAGAAAAATACTTGAAATAAAAATATAGACTTCGATATAAATGTAAATGTTGTATTACCCCAGGAAAAAAAAAATTTTTTGAATATTTACTAGAAATAGTGCTTTGATACTCAGCTTTGATATTTTCTCGGTAAGATCATAATCATCATTCTCCTGCCCTTATCCCAATTTATTTTGGGGTCCGCGCAGCATGTCTTCTTCTTCCATGCTTCTCTATTTACTCGTCATCTCAGCAGTCACCTCCTTTTTAGCCATATCATTCTTCACACAGTCCATCCATACACAACATTTTCCCGCTAAGATATTCTTAGTAAACCATTTCAAACAGAACTAAGTCTAGGTTTCTATTCAGCTCACTAGCTGGTACCTAGGTCGTGTAGTGTCATGCTGTCATTTACCTAAGACGGGTGTCAATTGCGGTATGAATATGCGCGAACGTAGTGTATTTGGTTTTGTCAGTTCGATATTTGCCATTGGAGACTGGTGTGCACGACCTAATCTCCCCTGAGCCCGTGTGAGCACGGCGCCAAATTCGACACTCCGTATTCCCGGGATTTTTGGGTGACATCCCGGGCCACCGCGTGAAATTTAGCCGACAACCGTTGTAGTTTACTGGTTGTTCGAAATTGGAATTGAATGGATTTTCTAAAAATATAGTTTGGTTTTTAAAGCAATGCTGCTTTGTCGCTTGCTTACATTTGATGGAGTGGGTGTTGTTCCATAGAATAAGTAAAATGTTAACTTGTTTTAAATTTAAACTTAATTTTTCATGTAGAATGAGATTATTTAGACATGAGATTTCTAGAGCTCCAGAGCTCTTGACCCCGGTATTCCTAAGTAGTCCAATCATTTTGCATGGGTCCCTATAATTTTTTACGTCTAGCGGTCCATTAAGTTCTAACAAGTGCAAATCAAGTTACATTATGTTGTGTTGGTATGATTTTTTAATAAACTTAAATATTTAATAGTCATCTTGGCAAGTAACAAAGTTGTTGTTGGTCCTTAAAATAATCTTTGGTAAGCACCTTTGGAAAAATGTTATTCACTATGTAAACCATGTTTTGAAATGCTAATTTGTACGTGAATACAAACAACAAGTGAATTCATTATCTTCCTACATAATTACCAAAATAAAAATCAGTAACGCTTGAATTATTATTCATGTTTAAAGAAAAAACCTTGAACGAAATTGATTAACCTAGTATTTTTTAAAATAAAAATGTTTATTTTGTATGAAACTAAAATATCTCCAATGTAGTGAAACGAATTTAAATAATTTAGTTTTTTAAATATTTTTAATTGCTCAAAACATCCGGAGAGCAGCTGCTGCGGCTGGAGGGGGGTACTGGAGCCCAACGTGGGACCCAGTTAGCGTCGTTTACCGCAGCACATATATCGCTAAATGAGTTGGGTGTAGTCGGCTGAACGGAAACTATTAATATTATCACCTGTCGTACCTTTATTGAGCCTCGAACCTCATGGTTTCAGCTCTACAACGTTCCAAAAATATCGATTCACGACGAATCCAGCATGTCGGCCGCCCTCTAGGGCAGACGGCTCCTCTCGCTCTACGTACACATAGGACACAACACGTCAAGCGAGATATCAAAACGGTTTCCCGCCACTAGTATTTTAACACATTATACAGCCATAGTCGGAATTTTAACCCACGGAGCCCGAACATAACAATGTCAACACTGTTTTTTTAGTTTTTATGAATGTTTTACTCAGGATATGATAGGAAAATGGACTAAAAGTTTCATTATGCCGTTAAATTTCGAGGCGGACACCGTACCGACCTCCCACGCTCGCTCGACCCGACTGACTGAATTTCCTACATTTCCCGGCGCAAGCCTTCACCCCTTGTAATCGAGCACGTTCGCAAAGATGTAAGGCTGAATATCTGGATGTACCTACCTCGTTACTATTGTTAAAAAAAAATGTTTTCGAAGAGAATGTAGGATAGTTAAGTTTATCTATTCAAAAGTAGGACCGCCAGTTCAAAGTAATTTTCGCACTGAAAAAACCTTTTTTTAGATAGCGAATTAGTTTAATCGCACACGAATTAAAAGTTTTTGCATCAGCAACAAATAACTTGAGGTATCAACGTCAAGTTATTACGCAGCAAAATCATACTTAAACATACAAATCATGAAGCTTTCTTACATTGCGTCTCATTCCGAAAAACTTACCTACATACATAGCCATACGCGCCTACAAAAGCAGGTCTTTACAATTAAAAAAAAGCATTTCTTTAAAAAAAAACCAATGGAATATATACTAGTAAACTAAAAATATTAAAAAAAAAAATTGTGTTCCTATCGAAAAACACTGGTTTGTACCTACATTATTTTCTGATTTATTTAGCTCTTGGTTAATACTTACCTAAACTAATAACGAATAATAACAATGACGAACATCTGTTTTGGGTTTTATTCGTTCTTTTTTAATATAATAACCGGTGAAGTATTTATTTTATTTGATTATTATAAAACAATTCATTTTAGTTAAAAATACAAAACAGTTCAAATATTTAATTTTGTTCCTTCCAAATATTTAATTTCAGAACGAAAACGACACTAGTGCCAGAGCACTATCCTTTTCACATGACATTTTGCGAGCGTGCTGTAATTAATGGTACTTTTAGCATTTTCTTGGTGTTGTCTTGCTTTGACACATAGAAATATGTATCGTGTGGTCCTGCTGTCGTTAGTGTCAAAATATTCGATAGTGCTGGTGACGTCTTCACTGACGGAGTCACAGACAGAATTGCGTCTCTCAACAAGCAAAACAAGCGAGTCAAACACGTTAGCTAGTGTTGAATTTGTGGTTTATTTACATGTTATCTTGTAATAACTTACAGATAAAGTTGTTTTCTTAAAATGGCCCAAGCTGAAGACACTGAACTTCGAGATTTAGTCATAGAAGCTTTAGAGAGAAATGGATCGCTAGCTAAAATACGCGCGTTGCTAAGAGCCAATATTTTTTTAGCTTTTGAAGATGAATGTGAAAACATGAAACAAAATGTGAATTTAGACAATATACTTAAATTACCGGAGGGCCTTTTAGCTCTATCAGTAGTCCATGAGTTTTTAGAATTCTGTTGTTTGAAAAACACGTTATTCGTTTACAAGTCGGAGTCTCGACAAGGCAGTGAATACAAATATGAAGGAAAGAAAAAACTGGCTGAAAAGATAAATTTACCCAAATCTGACAATATAAAAGAACCCATTCTGTTCACACTTCTTAAAAATATGTTAAAACCGAATCAGAAGAAATATTTTGATCCAAATGCTAACTCAAAGTACAACAGTCATGAGAAAAGTGATGATAAGAATTACAGGGATGAACAAAACTGTACTTACATACTTCATGAAGACTCACAGAGCAGTACTAACAGTTCTTCCCAGTCTGATAATTCATCGGATGAAAAAAATAAACTACATCTTCGGCTGCAGCTGGATAATTCTGACACAGACACCTCTAGTGACTCTGCGCGGGATAAAACAAGTTCAGAATATGTTCCTGGGGACCATATACTTCAAGTGGAAAACAGTGGTATTAACTCTAATAATTACATTACAAAAACATCGAGTGATTGTGTGGATGCAAGAAATCAGACCAAGTTTGTAACTTTTACTAGACCAAGTAACGAAGCTTCTTTGTTAATGAGTGAATTAAAGTTGATAACTAATAGTAGTAGTGACTCTACCTCATATGTAGAATTAAAACCTTTTAACTCATTAGATGAAAAATTGCTCAATACAGCAGGCCTTCCTATTGTAGAACCAGACGTAAAGGATCAAAGTGACACAAATATTATGTCTGTGAAAAATGTACAGAATGATTCACCTTCTGCTAAATCTGCTACTTTGAGTAATACATCATCTGCAGCGTTTAAACAAGATAGTGAAAATAAAATTGTAGAAGCCAGTGAGAAAAAATCACAGGAATCTGGCAAGTCTGATGGGGATACCGCTGAATTTAGTTATGGTGATGATTTTTCATCATCACCGGTTTCCAAATTTAAAGAAAATAAAGATAAACAATCCAAATCTACAGGCTCAGCTCAAGAACAAATAGAAAAAACTTCAAATAAAAATGTGTCTGTAGAAAGTCCACATCAAACTTCTCAAAGCTCACAAAGTTCAGTTTCATTATCTGATGTTGCAGATTTGATTAGTGAAAGAAGTTCCTTAAGTGTTACACATAATAAGTCGAAGCAATCGGGAAGTATTCACTCAAAGGGGAACACAGAAGTCAAACAAAGTAAAGTTCATAGTGATGATTCCGGAGACTTCACCGAGTCTCCTATTCCATCTTTGTCCAATTTGAGTCTGGACATTCACAGTGATTGAAATCTTCATCACTTAAATACTCCTTGACTAAATAATAGTATTACTTAGTGAGTTGTAGCAATAATATTTCAAAAGCAAAATAAGTTCCTTAAAATATTGAAAAAAGTTATTAGTAGAGATTTTAGGCTTTAAATGTTTCCTAATATTTTGGAATCTTTTGTACAATTTGACGAAGCCTAAACATATTATATATTTTGTGAAAAATTACTTGTTAAAAATTAAAAGGAAAAATACCTATTTCAGACCTCATTTGCATTTAAAACAATACTGAATAATTTCTATTGCCTTTTTAAAAACATAATCTAAATGTTTGTAATTTATCTTTGGTGATTTTACATTGTGATCATTTTTCATTTTATCTGTGTTAGGAAGTCAAACTAAACTTAAATTCAGAATCTTATATACATTTTCAATTTTTTTTAGAAATTCAATGATATATTAAAAAGTTCAAATTCCAATACATCCACTTTTTTAAAGACCCAGAGTTACTTAAGAATCAAATTAGAAGCAACAAATGTAAATCGAAGCATCTGAATTCAAGTATAAAGGGTGTAAAAAGACCCTTAACGAAGCCGAAAGGCACTTGTTCTCCTCGTCATTGTGATAATTTTTTTGTTCTGGACCATACCTGGGAACCTTCTAGTTACGGAGATATTAGGGGTCAAAATTCCAATTTTTTCACAAGTTTTTTTTTAAATACTACTTTTTAAGGTTCTAACTTTACTTCAATTA